>CM060811.1:6287558-11087558 GCA_030704555.1 Heliconius charithonia | reverse complement strand
GCCGCGCTTTGCCTCGACACCAGAGCGAAGAAATGAAAATATAAATTTAAGTAAATATTTCATCTCCTCGAGTGGGGGGTTACTGTTTGTAATGAAAAATGAAGTGTTGTATTTTTAAATAGTCAAAAAATACATACCTATGTATTTTTTTCATTATAATTTGAATTAATACCACATTTTATATTGAATTCTAAAACTAACTGAGGGTGTCGTGGACCAAGGACAAGGCAAACGAGCGTTTGGGTAACAGCGAGAATCTGATTCTAATCAATTAATTCCAGTTTGTTCCTAATACATACAAAATACCTACTTTTGACCTTAAACCTCAAATCTTAAAAGTTTTAAATTACTATATAAATATAAAAATACACGTCTTTAACTTACCAACTATAGTATAGTGTGGTTGTGCCATCAACAGCGGTCCGCCAGAATCCCCGGTACAGGAATCCCGATCAGGTGCGTTAGCGCATATCATACGTGGTGTCACTTTTCTACGTCCATATCCGGCGGATTTGCATTCTTCTTGTGACCAGATTTGTACTTCAGCCTGTAAATAACATTTAATTGGTTTCATTAAATGTTTAATCCTTTATTAAAAAGGTTCCTTAAAATCTAACATCAAAGTATTTTTTTAAGACCAATCGATTTTTGAAGCGGTAAAATGACGTCTATTATTTTTTATAGTACTAGCGGACCTGCGCGGCTTCGCCTGCTTGCGCACTTTTTATAGTGCAACCTTGATTTAACTATACTGAAGGGAATCAGAAAATTTTCAATATATCAAACAATTTATTACATTGAGGTTTATTATGCACAGGTTAAGATGGTCTACTTTTCGTTTTAACAAAGTTAAAAAATATATTGATCTCAGGTTTTTCGTTTATCAGCCTTTGCAATAGCTTTAAAACAACAATGTTTACATAAGCCAAGCCACACAATAACTGTCTTACAAAAGATTTAAAAAGTCTGAATCTATCGAGACATGAATTTAATATGATATTGAATGAGCTAAGCTGATACGATACGTTATAAGTTAATGAAATTTGTCATATAGAGGTATGGAGTACTTTCTTTTTATATTTTACAAGATTGAAAATTTATTATATAAAGCCTTAGAACAAATGTATTCGTAATGTAAAGGAAAGCTTTAGGGAAATTAGAAAAATTAGTTAAATCGAGGAATTCTCGAATCGTTGTACTGAGGGTTGCGTGTTGGTTTTACTGTATAATTATTTACGACATCACATTAGAAACCTCAAAACTAACAGAGCTATACATATAATGGATGTCAATACACATTTAAACTTTCCTCTTGAATCACTCTATCTATCATTAGTTCCTCTTGAATCACTCTATCTATCACTCTATTATCAAAACCGTATCAAAATCCGTTGCGTAGTTCCTGACAGGCAGCGGAAAGCGACTTTGTTTAATACTATGTAGCGATACCGAATTGTTGTTTTCGTTAGTAAAAAATAATATTTTTGCAATCAAGAAAAAAGGCTCTACTTAGATAATAATTTTGTGTATTATTCGCATACTTTTATTTTACAAAGTACACTTGTTTCTGGATTTGGCATCGGCTTAGAAACAATGAATTTTGGTTAGAGGCGTGGTAGAGTGAGCCTTGTCATGGGCACTCCATTCTATTTTGGAAATTTTATAACAGTAATTTAAAAGTTTTTCCAAAAACTTGTGAACTTACTTTCATAGGTATATTGGATGGCGGTCCCTTTTCAACGGTACTTCCCCATCCAGATACTACAGCATCTACACCTCCAAGGGTATCTTCATCATCTTTGGAATAAATCGTTACTTTATAGCGGCACATTTTTTAAATAGGCTATAAAAATTATAACATTATTTTTAATTAACTTAAGCTTTTGTTGTAGGAAATGTCCTTGTTATTGTAGTAGGTTTTAATATTTTAACGATTTTAGGCCGATGTGACACAGGAGCATGAAGTGTGACAGTAAACCCGACTGGTTGTGGATATTGATTCCAATAAAGGAAATGAAATATTTATTATTTCCAATTTATTCCCTCTGGTATCAATGAAATGCCTCAAAAATTGGATGGAAAAAGGACAACGGAGTGTCTTAACACTAGGCTCCCTCTGTCTACCCAGCTACTCCTGAGATACAGCGTGGAAGTGACAAAAAAATTAAACTAACCAACTTACCCGGCAAACAAGCTGGTCTAAACAAGTTGTCAGGTAATGGTTGCGCCAGCCTCAGCACGGCAATGTCATTGTCATAGGTGTATCTATTGAAATCCGGATGCTGGATCACATGTGACACCGGGAAACCGTCTGATCGAGAGTTGTTCACGTCGTACTCGCCGACTAGAACTGTTAGACGCGATGCCTCCACTCTGCAAATAGGTAACAAGTTTATTGAGCTTAGAATAGAAGTTCATTCGTTATATTTTTTTAACTAGTCTTTTTTTAGGTTCACGGTGTATCCCGCACGAAATTAGTTGCCTGCTGCGTGTTAAGACACTAAGTTCCCAATAAGTCACTTCCGGTCACCACTTTCTGCCGAATTCTGGAGGCACTGCGGTTGCGGTAGAGTCGCGGAAAGCAACACTGGGCTTTCCCTTGTTATCAGAGCGAGGAAAACAGATATATTCAATATTGAATGTCCTCAATTGGGCATTGCACCCACAACCTCTCTCGTTTACTTATTACCGACTCGTTCTGTAATATACGTAAATCATATTTACAAGACTTACAACATGCACTTATAATTTAAATGTCATATTAAAATACTGTAGTATCATTTAAAGCAGCTCAGCCTAAAATCTATAGGTAGTTTACTCGATTACGGAGGCACGTCACGTCGCCGCGACAATCAGTTACTGCGTGACGAAACAAAGAAAAGGTGCGCGGGCGCATCCAACCCGACCGACCTAGACCCGGTTTGCTAATAAGACTCACCTTGCCACTACATAGATATCAGTTATATATTCATAGGTTTATTACAATCACATAATATGATAAGAGTGATTATATGATTTTTCTATCTTTGACCATGAAAAAATTGTAGACACGTTGTTTTAATAACCACGATAAAAAAATTCACAATATACAACTTAATTTAAACTACTTATTTAGAAAAATACTTATTTAGGAAACGTATATAAATTTGGACGTAGCGGGACTCGAACCCGCGCCTCCTGGAAACCGACCAAATTCTTATACGTTTTTTAAATAAGTATTATACTTTCATAAGTATGACAAAAAAAATATTGAGATTTTGAGCACTATGCTAATAAGAATATTAGGAACGGAGTAAAAAAAATAGCATTAAATTAAATCAGCTTCACGCTGTATCCCGCATACAGCAGAGTGGGCAGAGGGAACCTACATATAAGACGTACATACGTACTCGGTAAAATCTTTTTAAACTGAGTGTTTTATGTATTCAGTTTAAAAAGATTAAGTAATTCAAAAATGTACCCAAAATGCAATGTACGTGGGAATTCTTTACATTTAAATAAAGTTTCTCTTATATTACAACATTGTGTTAAGACAATCCATCTACATTTGTAAGATGAAATACAAGTGGTAAATATAAATATTTTCATGCATCGCACGTAGACTTTTGTGAAACTGGCTGAATGTAAATGTTATTTAAATTCTTTTAATAAAAATGTTCATTTAAGAGAAGGGAAATATTATTTAAAAAATATTTTATATTATGTTAAAAATTAGAGTTAATATTCACTATATTAAGTACCATATTTGAATTTGATATTTTATTTATTTATTTAAGGCACCCCATTCCCATTAAGAAACCTCCGTTCTCCACTTTCTGGTACATTCTGCATGCGTGTTGAGTTGCGGGACGTTTTGCGGAGTTACGAGAATATGAAAATATTAAATATTTAATTTTCCTTAGAGGTATACAAACACATAACCTGTCGCGTTGACAGTCGTACTTTGTGTCCCTGCGCCACCACTGGCCTCCAGTCCTCTAATATTAATAAATAAATAATAAATATCCCCTACATGATAACGCCATTTACTGGCATTGTGTCAACTCGTGTATCATATAACACGCGATTTCTTCAGTACAAAAAAATATTTACTTTAAATTATCTGTGTCAATCATTCGCACTCTACCGAAGTGCTCTTGAGCTTTTCTGAAAGTAAAAATCCACCTGTCGTTTATGCAATCTACAATTCACTTCACACATGTTTGTAAAAACATTGTAAATTAATATTTTTTATATACTTAGGTGCCTAGTAGGTACCTACTAAGATGTTACGTTAAAATAAACATACGTTATGTTTTACGAATATAAGGCCAAGGTAATTTGAGGCCAGTCGTGGCGCAGTGGCACAAAGTGTGACTGTAAAATCGACTGGTTGTGGGTTCGATGCTCACTCGGGGGAATGAAATAATTGTTAAAATTTATATTTTCATTTCTTCGCTCTAGTGTCGAGGCGACGCGCGTTGATTTCCACCACTCGACACGCAATGCCTCCAAAATTCAACGGATAACGAAGAACGGAGTGTCTGAACACTAAGTACCCTCTGCCTACGCTGCTGTGTACGTGATACAGCGTGAAGTTTTATTTAATTTTTTTAACCTCCTAAATGGTTCTTTCGTTCTACCGGTAAGATACCCACATTATAAAAAATCAAGCTCGCTTTCACTGCCAGACATTTTTATAGTGAAAAATCTCAAATAAAATAAAGGTATCCATAAATGTGTACGCGTATAAAATGAATTTACAACCAACTACTGTTTATTTCGTTTAACAAAAATACAATTACGTCTTGATTAATGATTACAATACAATACTTAGATTGCTTTATATTCGTAATATTTTTAAGTAGGGTTGCCACTCGCTAAACGTGTCATACAAATGTAGGTTTTATATTTCCATTTTCTTCGCTCTGGTGTCGAGGCTAAGCGCGGCGTTGAGTTCTGCCACTCAACACGCAATGCCTCCAGAATTCGGCAGAAAGTGGGGAACGGAGTGTCTAAAAACACTAGGTTCCCCCTGCCTACCCTGCTGTGTGCGAGATACAGCGTGAAGCTGATTTATTTTGATTGATTTATTTTTTATTTAAATGTAGGTTAGGGTGTTAACATTTTCAAAGTACAGAATATATTTTTTTCAGTGTTGTAAGAAATTATAGCATTTTTTTTCTAAAGTCATATTATGGTGTTTAGCAATAATGTCATTAACATGGCGAAGTTTTGTTTCTAGGAAACCAGTTCTCCTGGAACCTCCTAGAGTCCTTCTAGGGTTTCGTTAGAATAAACACTTAATTGTACAGACTTATTGATAAACTAGCCTCACCGGAAGCCCTCGTGGCTCAGTGACACAAGTAACTGTAAACGCGACGGTTATGGGTTTAATTTTCACTCGGGGCATGAATTGTTATTTATTAATATTTTCATTTCTTCGCTCTGGTAACAAAGCAAAGTTCGGCGCTGAGTTTCGCCACTCAACAATAGCGGGATATAGTGTGAAGCGGAATAAAAATAAAAATCCATCATTTGATCATGGACTGACTCAGCCCTGCCTTCTCATGTGTAATATATTTTATGCACAATCAATAAAAGGTTATAAATATTTTGAATCCATATATGTATATATTTATTTATTTTTTATTTTTAATTTACATTATCAAGACCGTTGTTTTAAAACATCTTAAAATTGAATTATTTATCATTCATATCTAAACCAGTGAATGTGAAATTTATAATTAAATGTGTACAACGCAACGGTATATTTGTATTACTTTTGTTGATTTTTTTATATTTAGGTCTTTGTTTCGCAACCATATCTTCCTTATGGTGTATTAGAAGATGTTGCAATTTTGAAACTATACTGTAAATTATATTTAAATGTATTTTTGTTAGTAACCATATCTCGCACATAGCAGGATAGGCAGAGGGAATCTAGTGCTAAGACACTCCGTTCCCCACTTTCCATCGAATTTTTCGAGGCATTGCGTGTTGATGTTAGAGCGCAGAAATTAAAATATTAATAATAATAATATTAATATAATAATTAGTTCCCTCGAGGGGGGTCGAACCTACAAACGCCGCGTACAGTCACATCCTTGTGCCTTTGCGCCACAACGGCCTCAATTTTATTATTTTATTGGTAAATTTTTGTTATTTCGTTGAATGTAATAATATTTTTACAATTATAAATAAAATAATATATAATATAAGTTATATTTTATTTAAAATCGTTTATATTGACCGCTCGCTCTCATTTTTTTATTATTGACATTATATGATGCGTAAAAATGCAGCGCTTCTCACAAGGAAACCTTTAAGTTCTATAGTGACCTAAAATTTCGTTTTTATCATATGAGGTGTCAAATTTCACTAAAAATATTTCTTTTTAATAAAATCAGTTACTTTCTTCACTTGTTATTACGTTTCTTGACATAATGTTTTTTTTTTGCCGAAAAGCCAGAGATACAAGCGTGTGACTGTAAACATGGGAGGTTGTGGGTTCGATTGCCACTTTGGTTATGAGGCAAAGAGAGAGACAGTAGAATTCCGCCTTTCAATGCGCAATGCCTCCAAAATTCGGCGGAAAGCGGGAATGGAAGTTTCTTTTTTTTTTCGAGCGATAGCCATCGCCGTCTTTATTCAATTCAAAGTCAAAGTCAAAGTCAAAGTCAAAGTCAAAGTCAAAGTCAAAGTCAAAGTCAAAGTCAAAGTCAAAGTCAAAGTCAAAGTCAAAGTCAAAGTCAAAGTCAAAGTCAAAGTCAAAGTCAAAGTCAAAGTCAAAGTCAAAGTCAAAGTCAACGTCAAAGTCAAACTCAAAGTCAAAGTCAAATAATTTTATTCAAAGTAAGAAGTTACATGCTTCATTTTTTGAACGTCAAATAATTTCCCACCAGAACCGGCGCAATTTAAAAAATTACAAGAGATATTCGGAGATTTTTTATACGAAAAAGCAGTTATTATTAAAAAATGTATATATATAATTATATACAATTATATTTCTCAGCTTTTTAAACATATAAATTATAGAACAAAAATATTTAAGTAAATAAATCAGTCATGTTTTTTTAGATTCAAGCTGTTGCTTACGTAGTGGGGTAGACAGAGGGAACCTGGGCATCAAGAGTCAGACACTATATTCAGTTCCCCATGTTCCTCACACGAACTTTTCAAAAAAATGTTTAAATTTCTGTGTCATGTTAACAGACACACGCCATATGTATTTTTTTATATAAATATCTCTACAAATTATCTATTTACCGATTTCTTTGTGCAGCAATAAAATATATAAACGCTGTATTGACAAATAAACAGCACCATCTTGTTGGCTCACTAATTTCTTTATTTATTTTATCTTTCTAAATATATGTATAAGTGAAATTTAATAGAGTTCTTCATATTTAATGTCGACACGACTATATATATATATATGTATAGTAAATAAAATTATATATATACATATACTTTCACTCGGCCTCGCCCAAATAGCGTATTGTTTGCGTATGAGTGAATTATCATTTTTAGGTAGTCATTAGGTGAGAAGTTAAATATGTATTGTGTAAAATGTGTGTAGTTTGCTCATTTTGCTTGTAAATTATTTTTTTTTGTAGATTTTATACTTCCTTGTAGGTACCAGTAATTTTTAATGTTTATTTGCTTCATATTATTTTTAAGAAGTAAAAAATATTTGATTTGTTATTCGTTATTATTTGCATTATAATGTTTTTTTATTTTATTTTGCATAAATTGGGTAATTTATTGGGTTAAGTAAAAAGTAATGAATTAACATGTAACTTCACGCTGTATCCCGCACACAACAAGAAAAGGCAGAGGACTTAGTGATAAGACACTCCATTCAACATTTTCTGTCGAAATTGGTGGCATTTCGTATTGAGTTGCCTCGACACCGGAGCGAAGAAATTAAAATATAAATTTAAATAAAAATACTTTTCAAAAAACGTATAATAATTTGACCGTAGCGGGATTTGAACCCGAGCGTCTAGGAAATTTTTTTAACGTAACGTTTTCTAAAAAGATTTTTTTTCCTAAGTGTGGATTAACACTTTAAAATTTGTAACAAATTTAATAAATATTTAAAACCCTCGAGTGAGGATCGAACCCACAACCAGTCGCGTTTATCACTCACTTCGCCCCACTGCGCCACGACTGGCCTCAAACAACTTTTATTGGTGACGCTCCAAGCGGGTGCAAAAATAAATCATACTGTCAAAAAACCAATTTATAAGATGCGTAAGTAAAATAATAACCGCATTACTGTCTCGGAAATGCAAACGTTTGTTTTGTTCGAGTTTTTTTATATTCACTTTTATATCGGCAATTTATTAAATGGTGACCCGTGTGTTGCCTCAGTTGCCTGTCAGTTGACCTAAATTTTTAGTGAAACTGAGCTGAATAAAAGTTGTTTTGAATGAGGTGCATTTGCAAATTAAATAAGGGGTGCAGGGAAGGACCTTTTTTTACGTGCTAGTTCCGAACAAAAGTGTTTTTTGAAGCGATATAGTATGTGGAAATAAATATACGCTTTTTTAACTTCTCGCTACGCATAGAGCAGTGGATGCAGAGAGAACTCAAGTTAAGACACTCCATTCCCATTAGCACAACTTAAGAAAATAATATAATTTGTAACAAAAAAAATCAGCTACAATTTGATCAGCTAATCAAACTTTCATAAAACTATCGTAGAAGTGTATCCTTACCAATAAAAACAGAATCATCGGAATCGATTGGGATATTGAGTTATTAATGTATTTGTTGGATCAAATTAAAATAAGATCATACGAAAAGTACCAGCTTTCAAATAGAAGAAGGTTCATCAAAATTGGTTCACCACCTATCAAAAGTACTAAGGTACTTCTTCTTCTTCTTCTTACAGAAGTTAGTCAAGATAATTTTGATTAATTGTGCTTAATGCTAACTCATAAAAACATCGCAAATATCTACTCACTCATAAACACAGTGCGTGGCTGTAATCAAGTGGTCTCTAGCGACCACGGTGGCACCACAGATGAGCTTGCCATCCCTCTTCAGAGCGGCCAACCAGGGGAACTCCCCTGGCGTTAATGCGCCCCCACCCACCACTCGAGCACCGCGAGCTGTGCCACATGCTGGAATTAAAAAGGAAAATATTAAAAAAAAGTAATATATACTAATGATTATATTAAAAAAAAACAGCTTCATGCTGTATCCCGCACACAGAAGGGTAGGCAGAAGAAACCTTGGGTTAAGACACTCCGTTCCCCACTTTCCGCCGAATTCTGGAAGCATTACGTGTTGAGCAGCGGAACTCAACTTAAACGACTAGGTGCTTTGTTATAGGTATATGGGACACGGCGTAAAGCTAAAAGTAAATGGTGTAGTACATGAATCTTATATTGCAATTGTCTTGTGTATATAAAATATACCAATCACTTAATAAACTATTAAATTTTTATTGATTGAAATAATAACGAAAAAATAAGTCGAAGAGAATGAATGAGCTACATATCTACAGAAGGTAGTGGGTGGGTAACTAAACGCCTTAAATGCACGGTTTCTATCCCAAGTGTGGAATAACAGTTAAAAAAGTTAAAAACTGATGTTTGATATCAATATATAATCGGTTAATAGAATGAAAAGGAAATTAATATTATAGAACGAATTAGTCAAAAGCGAAAAAAAAATTAAAGAAAAGGAAATGTTAAAATATTTCAAATGCTTGACATTTGAACAACAATTTTTTTTTATTAACCTATACGATACAAAATAAAAAAAATGTGTTTTACAATGTAAGTTATTACAATTTCCCGCGGCGATTGTACTCTCGTATAGAGTACAGACGGCCAGCGATAATCAAAGTAAATAATGTGGAAATATTCGGCACAACGCGTCCCCGCCAGCGCCACGCGCGTCTGATTTACTACCTTTCGATACGGTGATTTGTAAAAATGTGTGTCTTATTGAATTTAAACGAAATATATATTTTTTTATAGCTTCACGCTGTATCTCGCGTATAGGGAGGGAAAGCGGAGGTAACAGCAGGCGGAGGGAATCTAATGTTAAAACACTCCGTTCCCTTTAAGATACTTCTTTTTAATATTTTTGTTGAATACTGGACGCGTTGCGTTGGGTGGCGAGGAAAATGAAAATATTATTTAATTTCATTGAGTAAGAATCGAAGCACAGTCTGTCGCGGTTATAGTCGCACGCTTATGCTCCTGCGTCACAATCAGCCTCACAAAATTGTATAATAAAGTAATAAATTGAGACGAATGATGATCTCTATTTATTTTTTATAACATAAATATATCATTTTCCTTAAATGAGAATCGAAGCACAACCTGTCGTGTTTATAATCGATCACTTGCGCCACTGCGGGGTGCGCCCTATAGGACTCTCTATGTTTTTGTTTTTGCTGTTGCCAATTTTTTTTATCAAGTACTTTACACAATGATATCTTCTAATGTATTTCATAAACGATTGTTCCTTTTAAAAGGCATGTTTACTTTTTTTTAAATATTATAAAATCAAAAATAAAATCAAAAATTATTTTTTTGTCAATGCGTAAAAATTGTCGCGTTAATGTTTTTTTATTTCAAATCCATTAATTACATACATTGACTCGAAATAATGCCAAATAATAAAAAATAACACATAGAAATTTCCTAATAAAATAACATTTACCATAAACATGGTATTTTTTGTAAAAAAAATATATTTATTGTACACGCCAAGTTACCTACGTACAGTTCTTTTGTATGTGGACAATCGTGACGGAGCTCCCGTGAACTGTGAACGTTACAAAATTCAGCTTTTACTGCATTTAACTAGGTTAATTCTCGGCGATAACGAAAATGAAGAACTGAACTATCTGCATAACTATTATGGATATTTTTGCAAGGACGTCCGTTTTGAAAAGTGATAGACGTTTTGCAGTGTTTTAAATTTAAATATGTTTTAATGTAGACTGAGATCCCAGAGCCCCCAGACCTACGTCATTTTAGCAAACTTAAATTTTTTAGAGTCCCCTTTCAAATGTAGCGTCAACTAAAATGGTCGTGAACGTTAAAGTAGAAACGCGAAATATTCTTGAACAGTGTAATAAAAAAATATATATATATATTATTACTTTTACGTTCTAAAGGTTGTTTAAAATTAGGGGCAAAATTTGAAATTGATGCCGCTAGTCCAAGTGAAATATACGATGAAAGGGCTTTGGCTCAGCTAAGCCAGAATTATAGAAAAAGCTCGAAACCTCCAGTTTTTGCACAGAACCCTCGGTGGGCGAGCTCGACTCGCGCTTGCACCCATCAGGTTAGACAGAGGGAACCTTGTATTAAGACATTATGTTCTCCGTTGTCCACCGATTTCTGGAGGCATTACCTGTTGCGTGGCAATACCCAATGTTGTACTTTATCACGTTGCCAGAACGAGGAAATGAAAATATGAAACATTCATTTCCTCGAGTGGCAATCGAACCCACAGTCCGCCGCATTTACAGTCACATGCTAATGCCCTTGTTTCAGTACTAATATGTTACAAAATAATAAAGTGAGTAAAACGCTTATATTGACCAAAGTTCAGTTCAGCCCGACACATCCGGGGCATTTAGCACACTATAGAGAATTATTTCATAATTCTTGGATCGATTGAATCGATGTCGTTTTTGCACTTCATGTTTAAAGTGAAAATATATCTTTATATAATGAAAATGTGACATTTGATATCTCATTGACACAGTCTCGTCGCGTACCGTCGTGGAGTGGCGTAATGGAGACTGGCGTTTGGGATCCCTTTCCAACATGTGATGTTAAATTTTAATTTTATCTCATTCTATCATAGAAATTAACATAGATAGCAGTATCAAGACAAAGCGCGGCGTTTAATTACGTTTTATGTTTTTTTGTCTGCGGTTCCTCTTTCACTCAACACGCAGTGTCTCGAAAGTTGTGCACTGCGTTGGTATTGGAGTGTCCTACCTTCAGGTTGCGATTTTTTTTTAACTTCATGCTTCAAGCTAAAAAAACGGAGTACATACCGCACATAGGATAAGCAGAGCTTACCTAGGAACCTAGTGCTACGACCCTCTGGTCTCATTAAGTTTTCCAATTGCCATTTTCCGCCGAATCAAGTCAAGCTAAAGAAGCAAAAACAAACTTTTAAACTTCAAGTTTATATTTAATAATTTAACTAAATAATAATTTAACTAAACCACAATAACATTTTTTTATTGTGACGTCTTTATAAACAAAATTTTAAATTGTAAAAAATATAAATGTAATATTTTGTACAATTTATAAAACATAACATAGTAACGTGTGGGCGGAGGTGGTCAAAGTGAGGTTGGTACTAAGTCTCCCATGCCCCAGTGACCCGTTTGATAAAATTTCTGACTAAAACATTCATGTCAGTGACCCACTAAGAAGTAATCAAATAAAATTTTACTGTCATCACTTACTCGCCTTATGTGCATTTTAATTTTCAATACTTGAAGCTATGTTTAATTAAGCTTGGATATTAATGTACGGTAATTTTACGATTTAAGTTGGTAAGGCCGTCGTGGCGCAGTTTGGTTGTGGGTTCGATTCCCACGCGGGGTAATTAAATATTTAATATTTTAATTTTGTCGCTCTGGTAACGAGGTAAAACGCGGTGTTGAGTTCTGCCACTCAACTTGCAATGTCTCAATAATTCGGCGGAAGTGCAGTGTCTTATTGGGAATCCGAATGTCGTAATACTAAATCCTAGGTTCTTTCTGCCTACTCTGCTATGTGCGGGTTACAGAGGGAAGTAAAAAATATGATGCGTAAATATAGGTTAGTAAATTAGTACCTTTATTATTTGCTATGTTAAACTCAACATCGCGATTTATCTCGCCTGTGCGGGAAAATTAAAATAATTAATTCCCATGAGTGGGGAACGAACCCACAACCATTGCCTTACAGTAAGATACTAATTTTTTGCGAAACAGCGGAACTGTTTTGTATCGGAATTTCACTGAAATATACTAGAAAAAGAAATTCTGGAGCAATATATAGGTTATATAGACATATTTTTATCAAGAATACCCGCGGAGTTGGGATTTACGCGAAAAAATACCGTTTTTCCCGTGAGCTCGTATTTACCTCCTTAAAGTATAAATAAGAACAATAAAATATTTATTTTCCTACCTATTTAAATACATAAATAACTATTTATATAGTAGTTGAGGCCAGTCGTGGCGCAGCGGCACGAAGTGTGACTGTAAAACAAACTGGTTGTGGGTTCGACGCAACACGCAATGCCTTCACAATTCGGTAGAAAGTGGGGAACGGAGTGTCTTAACACAAGGTTCTCTCTGCCTACCCTGCTGAGTGCGGGATACAGAAGCTGATTTTTTTTGTATAGTTCAAGTGGGCGAAGCTTCCCATGAGCCTCCGTTCTCCTGATTCCTAACTTCATTTGAATTACCATTTTTTTATACATACATAGCGAAATGTAACTATGAACGGTTGTGGCGTCGCATCTCTCTCGCGCGAGTCAGTTACCTATAGTAATTTCGTTACTCCGAAACAAAACTGCGGTTTTGAGTTCTGTTCCATTCAACACATAATGTCTCGAATATTGTATGTGTAATACAAAGTGAAGAATAGAGAGCCTTAACACTACGTTCCCTCTACCTTAACTTGTTATACGCAGAATACAACCGGAAGCTAATTGGCCAAAGACTATCAAATTAAACCAAAGCCCTATTAAATCGTAAATCGATAAAAAATATAATATATTATTTAATTATATTATTTAGTATATAGTCAACACACAATAAAAGTCATAAAATATATTAATGACTTTTACGTCACTGTCGCTCACATCTTTTCACTTTTATACCTAAGAAACTGTAGCTTAAGTACAAATCAATCAGCACAACGTAACTTAGTAGCACATCGTCCGTTTGTGCATGTACAAAGTGGTTGTGGGTTCGATTTCCATGATAGAGAATAAATCACTATCTTTCCTCCGTTCTGGCAAGGTAACAATAGCGTTGAATTTTGTCACTTAATACCTAATGTTTTGAGTTTGGGCAGAAAAAAGTGTGAAGCTGATTATTTTATTAATAAAGTACATTTATTTGCTCGACATTTTAGCTCCTCTTATCTAAAGGGCAACTCTTTAAAAGAACTACGAATATTAGCGAATCGTGATATAATACTAGAAACGGTAATCTAGAATTAAATGAATAAAAAAAACCGGCAAATGTACGTGAGTCGTCATTTCTACGGTTAATTTGCATCTTATAAAATATTTAAATAACATTACAATATTTAGAATGAGGAAGCTCGAGATTGTTCCGATTAAATGACCGGAACATCGATATACAATTTTCGTAGATACAACACTAGATTTATTAGCACTATTATAATTATATAATTTATACATATTTACGTATTAAAAACAATTTCAAAACATATTTGACCCTCTTAAAATATATGTAGACATATATTTTTTAATGTTCATTCAACGCAGTACATAACAACACTTACCAAAGATGGTCACAAACACAAACAACAACTTAATTCGTAAAACTAAAAGTACACCGACACAAACAAGCAAAATTGAACCCTAATTAAAAGGAGATGACTCACTGCAGGGCTTGCAGGCGCTGGCCGTCGCGAGCACAGCGAGGAGGCACAAGGAACGGAACATGTCTGCTGCAAAGGGAGACGCCGGCCCACCTATTATAGGCCGTGGGCGGCGCCTCTGATAAGGCTTCGGGGCCAGGGTGATCGGACCAGGCCAAGTTCACGGATACGCGCCGACTGCCGCTCGGGCCGCGCTGCGCCAGCGCCCACCCCACTCGGGCTCCGGGTCGGTGGAAGGATTAGATAGTGACCTTCATATCTATCCAATAGTTCACTTGCCGAGTCATTGGGTCAAATTTGATTTGGAAACTTTCCTTTTACGTGCGAACTGGTGCATTGTGTTTCGGGTTATAATCGTTTCGTCGAGCCTTTTGTTAGTCATTTATTATCTCGATTCACTATTGATTATGGAAACCGCCGTTATAGGTCCACCCGGGCTTAAGGTGTTGTAAAAATATCAAAATCGTTATATGACGGCCATTCATGAGCGACACCAGCAATATATACTGAAGTAACGGAATCAACACGTCTCGCGACAATTTTAACACTGACACTTTGGCATAATTAAATGGTGAGTTATACATCACGTAATGCGCCCAGTATTCGGCGGAAAGTGGTTGATGGAGTGTCTTAACACTAGGTTCCCTCTGCCTACTTTGTTGTGACGTATTTACTTTATTTGGTACAGGTAAAAAATTATTTATACGAGTATATATTAATTGATTGAATAATTATTTTCACTATCTAAATGATCATCTTTGAGTGCAGGATATGGCTTGCAACATGTCGCGTTGTGTGTCACTTGTGTTGTGCGCAGTAGCAAAAGATGTGTTACGTAAAATTTGGTTGCAGCTGATGCGAAATCAGTGACCTAGATTCATTCTAGGATTTACTTAATTAAATATTTATATTATAGAATTGTATTTTTTTTTATAAAAAGAAACAATGATTTATCTTTAATTATAATTAAATCTCTTGTTAATATCTAAAAAGTAACGGTGACAGAAGGTTACACACCACGCTTCTGCCATATGAGTTTTAAGTTTGTAAGTCAAAATAATATTATGCAAATGTTATTCGTATTTTGGAAAATTTAATACTTTTGACACTCTTTGAGCTTTTGTCGTAATAAAATGGTGAGTTTTTTTTTCAAAAACTTGTCAATGTCAGTATCAGTTACAATCCGTTAAATCTGTGGACGCTATCGATAGTGAGCTTTGTAATTTATCTTATCTTAATATTTATTTCGCTCTACTTTATTTAAATAAACTTCAAGTTTTCTTAGCTTTATTAATCTTTTAATGTTTGTTCTTAATTTTTATATACTTAAATTGTCGGTTTTATATTTTTTAACTTCACCCGCACGCAGGGTTATCAGAGGGATCTCGGGAATCTGGTTAAAACACTTCGTTACCATTAAGATAGATATTTTATTTCCTGGACTTTGAATCGAACCCGAATGTTAAAATATGATGTGAAAATATTTTTGATTTTTTTTTATTTAAGGTCACAAGAAACATGTTCTATGGGGATAGAAAAGGAAATCAAAATGTTATAAATATTTAATTTTTTCATTATAATTTTTTTGAGCTTCACGCTGTATCCCGTATATAACATAATTGGCATTCTCCAATCAACGTGACATTGGCGAAGTGATTTTGTGTTCAACTGGCAGGCTCAGAACGTCATATTAAGAGAAACCAAACCAAACCAGAATAGGTAGAGGGAATCCAATGTTAAGATATTTTGTTCTTTACTTTTGAGTCGCGGAACTTAAAGCTGCGCTTTTGACAAAATAAAAATTAATTTACCCCTTCAAGTAGGAATTGAACACAAAACCATCATTTTACCGTTTCGCTTGTGCACCTGCGCCACCACGGTCTCGCTATTCTTGAGATAGTTAGTGGAATATTGTAAAAAAATAAAGAAACTTATTTTCTTAAAATTATTATGTAAATATAGTCTGATTACTTGATTTTGACAAATGTGTCACCAACCAGTTTCTTGTTTTTTTTTTATTTTAAGTAGCACACGTAGCATTAACATTCATACTATTAATAAATCATATAGAAATGTGAATAAAATAGTATATTATACAAAATAATCATAAATTGATTACACCTAAAAAAAAGTCTATATGGAAGAAATATTTCCTATTTTTTGCTGTAGTCCTGTACGTATGTACGACAAAGATTTACGTACTAACAGCGGAGATGTGACAATAAAAGATGTCTAAATAAAAAGTTATAAAAAAGAAGAAGAGATACCGTAAAAGTAGTACTCTCCTTCCAAAACCGACACATATATAGATATATTTAGCGAGGTAGTTTAGCTCCTACCTCGCCGGTATTGGCAATATAATAATTAATTAATTGAATCAACTTTACTAGGCTAAAAATCACTTAAACAGCTTTGTAAAAACGTCACTCACGGTTTTTTTATATAATAAAAAATATATTTTTTTGTGAATTGTGTAATTTGTGTAAAGTGCGATAACTCTTTCACGTATATTATATCACGTATTATACGTGATATAATATACGTGAAAGAATATATATATGTATGTATGTATGTATATGGATATAAGATATTTATATTATATATTTTACTACAGCAAAAACAACTTAAAACAGCAGCTAGGATACTCAAAAACACGTACAATATTTAATTATCCTCTTGAGTGCATTACGCAAGACGAACATACATCCACCGGCTACCGGATGGACAAGCGGTTCGCTTTATTTCTTTTATATTTGGCCAATATTGCCCAATTCCTTACGTAATTCCAGGACTAAAACGATGAATGTTTTGCAATTTTCGATATACGGTTACACAGTCTTTTGCGCAGTTGTACTGACCTACCATAAAATTATTAAAAAGAGACGTTGCTTTCCGATATGTGATCGGATGTAATATAAGCCCGCTGTACCACGTGTTTTACTCCAACTGGGCACACGAGAGAGTGGACGCGTTGTCTTCGTTTCAATTAAGAAACCAAATATGGTCATTGAATATCTTTTACTTCGTTCCACAGCGAAAGTTATGGTTTGTAGGCAATTTAATAAGGTATCGCCGTTTTGCTTGTTCTTGTGAAAGTTTTTGCTATTGCAATTTAAATGTAATTATTGTTTTTATTTTGGTAAGATTTAAAATCAGCTTCACGCTGTATCCCGCACACAGCTTGGTAGGCAGAGGGAACCTAGTGTTTTTTAGACACTCCGTTCTCCACTTTCTGCCGAATTCTGGAGGCATTGCGTGTTGAGTGGCAGAACTCAAGATTTAAAAGAAGCGCTTTCAACTAATATTGGTACTGATTTCATATTTGTTTTATGATTTTTCTTATGTAATATGCAGACAAATGTTCTTATTGGTATATGTGTATAGTTAGTTCAAGTGCTGACGATGCATTTTTTGAAATAATTCTTTAAAAGCACGATTATGGAGAAAGCACAAGCATTATAAGTGAGAGTTCGATACGACACTTTTCCTATTATATAATAATCAATTTTTAACGACAACCGTTGTGGAGCACTTGTAGATCGAAAGTTGATATTAAAAGGAATGAGATCACAAAATTTTTGTCCGATCAGAGGCGCCGTCATACTTTCTTAATTAGTACTCGGCTACACCTTTCTGACTCACCTCAAAAATGCTGCCGGGAGAAGTTTTAAAGTTCAAGTTTATTTTTATTTGGTTAACCCAGTTGATATGGCCACCACCGTCTTATATAGATAAGGGGTACTATGCCAGGGTTTCCGAGAGAATTTACGTGATGAGGTGAAATACGTAGATAAACAACGCTGGCCTTGGTGCGGTTAGTGGGCGTGTAGGTGTTGGAAAGAGCCGTTCAGATTCACTTTTTGTGGGCCAAGGCTTTACGCCCGTATATTGATAACGATGTAACGTAGCGTTCTATGTTACTTTGCTAATCCTTCATTGAATTTATTTGTTTATGGGGTCGAGATGGAAGATTTTCTTTTCGTTATTGTGTTTTTTTTTGTGTTTTCGAGGTCAGTTTTTATGTTATCTGTTTCGTTGAATAGATATGGGAGTTTGGATTTAATTTTTTTTATTTTCCTTATTTTATGTTTCTTTTTTTCATTTATAACATTTATTGGTTGTACGTTACTTGTATTATTTGCGTATCATTTATATTTTTTTGATCCTCTTTATTTTTCTAAAAAGGAACACCAGGGATTTTTATTTGTCTTTAAGTCCTTATGAATTTCTATTATATTATTTCTAATAAGTAGCATTTGACTTAATCCTAGACGCGTAATGTGAGTCAAAATGCTAAACTTTTTAGTATCTTTTCTCTAAATATTTAGTAGGTAAGCATTTGTTGATATAGAATAATTTTGAGTTTTAATGATCCCACGTTATAAGTGTGTCTTTCTACTGAAAGAAACCTCTTATAGTTTGATTGTAGAACTCCATCATATCTAATTTTACGGAGCTAGATCTAACAACACTATTTTCGTACTGGATTACAAAACGTATACTTCACTAACGAGCAAATTTGAAAATAACGATTGTATCTAGCTAATTTTCAAGTTCTAATACTTGCAACAAAAGCCAGTTGTGATGCAGGGGCGCAAACGTTCGTCTGTAGTAAGAGGTCGCGGGTCCCATTTATAGATCTACAATTGAAGCATCGTTGGAATAGTTAGTTAGCATAGGGCGAAAAAAGGCGTTGAATTTCGCCACTTATCCTTCCAGAATTTGACGGAGAGTGGGGAATGGAGGTCGTAATAGTAAAGAAACGTCTTAATAATATGTTTCCATATTACCTCTGCCTACCCAGCAACGCCAGCACGAAGCTGAAAAAAGAACCTTTAGGTTATCTTATCGTTTAACTCCTATAAGGATCATCATTCTTTATTATTATAAAGTGATAGATAAAGCTTTACTTGTAATGTAAATTCTCACTTTTCCAGAAGAAAAAGTATTATAAAATTGGGCAAAGAGCCCAATTTTATTACTAGTAATTGTTTGTTAAAAAGTACTATAAATATTGGCTTGTTATGGTTTAAATAAGGTTAATAAAATAAAATAATAAATTGTTTTTGTTAAGCAACCTTTATTTGAAATTGTTCTGTGTGTGTGATATTGTGAAAAAAATAAAAAAATATCTACTGAAAATATATACAATTTATTGCATTAATATATTTTAAATGTAAAAAAAAATATGTTTAAAGCAAATTATATGTCCTTAGCTACCACAAAACCGATTAGGAGCAGGAGGACGTTGCAAAAGTGAGTCGTACTCAATGCCATCTGAAAAAATAAATGTACTAAAAATGTTGTGAGTTCTTTTTTATTTTTACGCATATTCTCCACTAACTCCCACTAGCGTAGAACTAACCTGCCGTGCAAAAAAGGGAAAAGCAGTATTTTAAGTATTATAAGCATTTTAAGTATTATATCTCTGTACGTAAAAGGTATGTTACTGCTTTTTTCATTTAATAGAAGAGAAGTGAGGCAGTCGTGGCGCAGGGGCAAAAGGGTGTGAATGTTATGCATCAGTTGTCGCTTTGAATTCCCAATGGGGGGAATTAATAATTATTTATTAATATTTTAATTTATTCGCTCTGCCACCAAGGCATAAGTCAGGCGTTGACTAACGCCACTTAACACGCAATATCATAATAATAATTAAAAAAAATCAACAGAAATTGAAAAATGGAGTGACTCAACACTAGCTTCCCTCTGTCTACTTTGCTGTATGCGAGAAATAGCTTTGACTGATTTATATCGGTTCAAAAAAATAATTACAATAGCAACAATCTACACTCTATTCTAGATGACATTCGATTAGCTTTCAACACAAGGTGTTATGAAAATACATAATTTATGTATAGGCAACATAATGGAATGCACCGCTATGCGATAACCAGCCAGCATGCGCGGTTTGACCATGCGCGTCGTCCCAGTTCGTCTGCGCTCTAGACGAGGCGAAGGATTGCAAAACCGTGTCATGTCAATGAACACTGTTTTATGTCATTTTATGTCATAAAATTGTGAGAATTTGTAGGTGATTTGCTGTTGTTAGCTCTTGTTTGTAATGGGTGATGTGGTTTAGTCATATTTTTCAAGGTCAGTCGTGGCGCAGGGGCAGAAGTGTGTGATTGTAAACGCGATTGGTTGTGGATTCGATCAACATTCGAGGAAATACAATATTTAATATTTTAGCATCGAGGTCCGCCACTCAAAACGCAATGCCTCCATTATTCGACGAAAAATGGGTAACGCAGTGTTTTAAATGCTGGCCTATTTTGCTATGTGTGGGATACAGCATGAAGCTAATTTTTTTTATTTCTTTATCTTTTAAGTGAAAAAAATAACAAAACGAAAAACTGCGCACGCGTTTATTAAAGAACTTTGCCATTCCAAAGTGGGTGCCTTTCCAAAATGTATATAAATAATTTACTCTCCAGTGTGCGGTCCGAAGTCACGACCATCTCGATTTTAAGTCATTCTCTATATCACTCCGTCAATCTGGCCATATGTATTTTTTAAGAATATTGGAGGCCAGTCGTGACGCAGTGGCACAAAGTGTGACTGAAAACCGACTGGTTGTGGGTTCGATCCCCACTCGAGGAGATGAAATATTTACTTAAATTTATATTTCCATTTCTTCGCTCTGGTGTCGAGGCAAAGCGCGGCGTTGAGTTCTGCCACTCAACACGCAATGCCTCCAAAATTCGGCAGAAAGTGGGGAACGGAGTGTCTTACACTAGGTTCCCTCTGCCTACCCTGCTGTGTGCGGGATATAGCGTGAAGCTAATTTAATTTTTTATTTTTTTTTAAGAATATTGTATTCAAATTCTAAATATATTGTATTCTAATAGAAATAGTTTCTTGTATTTTTTTTTTATATTTGTCTTTAGCTTACAAATTCCACAAAAAATCCTCTGCTGTTTCGGGTTAAATCTGATTTTTTTCAGTAATGACGTCAAAAGATCTACAGTTACTTATAAATAATCGTGTACCATTACCAAACATTTATATTTAATATCGATTATGTTATAATCGTAAAATTTCAGTACCTACATTCGATTTTTATGGATATCCAATTTGTTAAGTCAAGAGGTCAAATAAATATATGCTTCAATAAAAACGTTAACATATAATATTGTAAAAGATATATATGGAATTTTTACGTTTTTTTTTTATTACTAGTGAAACTTAGTATTTAGTTTCACTAGTAATAAACATACATGCATATATATAAAAAAAAACAGATTCACGCTGTATCCCGCACACAGCAGAGTTGCCATAGGGAACCTAATTTTAAGAGACTCCGTTCCCTACTTTGTATCGACACCAGAACTTGCAGAAAAAATGAAAATGTAAGTAAATATTTTATTTCCTCGAGTGGGGATCGAACCCACAACCAGTCGGTTGTACAGTCCCACAATGTGCACCTGCGGCACGACTGCTCTCAACACTCACACGTCCAGTCATAAAAACATAAATTTACAAATACCTATGATTACACACCACCCATAGAGTAAAAAAGAGTATTAATAAGTTAAATGCATCACATATCTTATATGGACCAAATGTGATAAACTCAGTTTGTTAGAGAGTATCGAAAGTTTGCAATTTACTTTTTTTTCAGTTTTAGCTAATAAATCACAATTTAAATAAATATTTCTTTTCATCGAGTGGGCATCGAACCCACAACCAGTCGCGTTTACAGTCACACACTTATGCCTGCGCCACGATTGGTCTCAATTTTATTATATAATCTTGGCGTCAACGATTATTTTTTCATATCCCTTTTATCTCTATTTTCTCTCTTTTTGAGGTAAATTACGTTCACCGGGGAATCGAAGCCCAGATCAAAAAAAAATTGTATCGAATATATTTTAAATACTACTATACTAATATCAGTATACCCTCGAATAAAATTAAAATCATATTAATTACAGAATTTAAAATCACTATTTGCATTTAAGTAAGGAGTAACACAAAGTGTAAAATCGACTGGTTGTGGGTTCGATCCCCACTCGAGAACATGAGATATTAACTTAAATTTTAATTTCTTCGCTCTGAGGTCGAGGCAAAAGCGCGGCGATGAGTTCTGCCACACGCAATGTCTTAACACTAGGTTCCCTCTGCCTATCCTGCCGTGTGCGGGATAGAGCGTGAAGCTATTTTTTTTTATTTAAGTAAGAATTAATTTACAAAACGCTAGAAATATAATTTTTATAATTTATAAAATTCTAACACTAATAGCTAAAAAAAGTTACAAATACTTTTGTCAGGCAATTCAAGAAAAGTAATGTCTTGAACAAAAATATTGCCTTTATCACTCTCTGTTTAATCTCCTCTTTTTTGAATCAGAGCGCGATGAACACATTTAACTGTGTCTATAAGCGTAATACGGTTGTAGGTTGAATTCCTACTTGGGGAAATAAATTATTTTCATTTACTCGCCCCGGTATCGACTTAAATCGCGACGTTGAATTCCGCTACTCAATGCCTCCAGAATTCACCGGAAAGTGGGGAACAAAAGTGTCTTGATGAGAACGGAGTGTCATAGCACTAGTTTTTCATATTCCCTACCCTGTCCTACCCTGCTATATGCCGGATAGCGTGAATCAAACAAAAAGAAAAACATAGTTTGTTTTCAACATTATAAGGATATTTGTCTTACGTAAATTAAATAACTTTTTCATGAAATTTAATCTTGTGTGAATACAACTGACAATGTGGACGCGTGTAGCTTTTTATTTGTGAAAAGTTTTCTTATCTCATATGGAGATCTTTATTTGCCCATATTTTGACTGTGACAACTTATTTTAAAACAAAAAAAAAGCTTTAAACAATAAACACACGGCACCTTTGTGAAACATGTTTATGAGAATGCATATTTTGTAACCTAATTTGTGTAAGAAAATATAAGATTTTCGAATGTAATACTTAATTTTTTATTTCATTGTAAATTTAATTTCTAAGCGCTACCGAAACAAATAAATACTTCGTTTTTTTTTTTAAATTTTAAATAAAAGTGTTAAAAATGAACGATATCAGGAACACGACTATTTTGACGTTTATTTTTTCCAAATGTTCAGAATTTAGATAGCTCCGTTGATTTATTTGAGAGACTTTTAAACACTAATAATGCGTACTAAATACTAATACTAAAACTTATTATTTTAAAAGGAATAATAAAATTAAATATTTCATAAAAAAAATTGTATTTATTTAGCTTTCGCTGTATGCCACATATAGCAGCGAACGCATAGGCAACCTGGGAACCTAGTGTTAAGACACTCTGTTCCCATTAAGACGTCCGATTACCAGAGTGGTGAGTATAAAATATTTTATTTTCTCAAATGGAAATCGAATCCACATCCATGTGTCGCGCTTACATACTTACGCTTGGTTTAATTGTAAAAAAGTAAAAATAATTGATAAATAATTATTTTTACGTTTGTAAGATAAGATTTATAATAAACATATTATGAAATCTTTAGGTGCCTGTGAATTATCAAAAGGCAATATAGCAATACCGTTCCAACCAATATTTATATAAAAAGTAAAACAACCAAGAAAAACTTACTTCACCAGTCACGATTGATGCCGCTTATATATTTTGACGGAGAGTTCAGAGCGGAATGTTTTAACACTACGCTACGTCTGTCCGTCCACCCTGCTACATTCTAGAGCTAAAGCATAAAGCTGAAAAAAAAAATTATAACAAATTTTGTATGACATCAGGCAAAGTTTTTGATAAAGTACTTATTGTTGTTTACGGGATATTAAACGTTAATTTATATAAAATCAAATTTTGTTAATTTATGTAATTTTTTTTTATTTTTTTTGAATATTGCACAATATTGTCATCTATTTCTTTCACCCACTTCCACAAGTTGACTGGAAGAAGTCTCTTTTAAAGATAAGTCCACCTTTGTAAAACCCATTTCTGTCAAAATATAGTATTAAAAATCATTTTATTTAAAAATATTTATGAGAAATTTTACTCTTATAATGTCTAATATTAATCGAAAACGACCAAATATAATAAAAATACATGTTTACGATTATGTACAATCAATAACTAAAAATAAAGCAATTCTTCTTCTTTCTTGTTAATACGAATGTTGTTTATTATTTTTTTTGCAGGCGCTGGTATTTTAAATATATCAATAGCGCCTGTGGGAACATTTTCATTAGGAATAGTAGTACGGCGGAGTCAATATAAATAATATGTACTCATTACTTCCCTTTTCTTTAGGTTGACGCTGTATCCCAAAATAATATATAGCACACACTTTTTCCCTAATTTATAGGTAACGCCTGTTGAGTGACAATTTTTTAAATTTTCACGCTGTATCCCGCTTAAAGCAGGGCAGGCTTAGGCAGTTAGGATCTGGGAACCTACTATGAATACACACCGTTCCTCATTCTGACAAGTACTTCTGTTCCTTTCTTTCCGCTGAATTCCGGAGGTCTTTTATGTTGAGTGGCGGTACTCAACGCCTCGTTACCAGAGAGTTAGAAATTGAAAATATTTAACATATTTAGTGAGAATCAAACTAGCAACTGTCGCGTTTACAGTGGCTCGCTTGTGCCTCTACGACCCACAATATTTCAGATTCACGGTAACAACATTTCAGATAAAAATCATAAGAAATAAGTTATTGTTTAGGTCAATGTCGTAAAAGTGTATTTACTGTGTATTTTCCTTATTGATGTGTGTTATATTAACAGCCAATTAGATTGGTTTAGGGTTCCGTCCCTTAATAAAAAATCGAAATACACCCGTAGCGTTTGGCGCTCCGTTCTCTCTGACTACCCTGCTAGGGAAAGCGTGAAGTAAGCTTAGTTTTGTTTAGTTTACAAATACACCCATATAAGACTACTTCCTTGTCCGCCCGTCTGTTTGTGTGCCTATAAAGACTTTTTTTTCAGATATGAGGTTCAACGTCAACGCCATCATGGGACTTGATAAAATAATCTCGCTCGGGATTTGGTAAGAAATTACAACTTGCAGTACAAGTAAAGTTTTGCTGAAAAGTTAAAATAAAATTCGAAAATTAATAATGTATAATTTTATTACAACAAGATCACTATTACAGGCTTGTATTCTTGGTAAGGTACCGGACTGAAATCCGAATTTTCTAGGCATTGCAAGGTATTTGAGTGGCGGAACTCAACCCGGCGCTTTGTTTTGCTACCAGAGCGACGAAAATGAAAATATTGAATATATCATTTCCTCGACTGGGAATCCAGACCAAATCGAATTGAAAAACGTAAATTATAAATCAAAGATAAATGACTAAATTAGCTTCACGCTGCATCCCGCACACAGCAGTGTACGCAGAGAGAACGGAATATTAAGACACTCCGTTCCCCACTTTCCGCCGAAATTTGCCTGTTAAGTGGTAAATTATAAAGCTACATGAAAAACCCGAGAAAGTTATTATTATTAATTATTTAAACAAAACCCAATACCCGCTTTAAAATTATATATGTATATTTTTTAATCTTAACATTATCAAATAGGTAAAAGAAATAACAAATCAATTCTAACTAGAACACAAAACCCATCACAGATCGCATGCCCGAGATTGCATCCCACATGAAAGGATAAAAAAAATGGTAATAACAGAATTAAGAGATAATAATACCACAGAAATTACGTTTATGCAAATAACCGTAAGGTATTTATGGCGATTCATAGGATAAAATGGTGTGTGTTTGTTTAGCACCGCCAGTGCCAGGACAAAGTGGGCGAGTGAAAGTAAAGAGTTTATTTTCTCTGTCGTCCGTAGGTGTCGTTCGGATACGCTGGTGGCCGCTCGTGGTCACTTCTGACAAAGTCAATTTCTTTTGTGAGTACTTCTTTTTCTTTTTTTTTTTGTATTTTTATCCTTAATTAGTTTTTAATTAATATTAATATATTTATTTATATTATGTTTTAAGTTGATCTAGTTTTTGGTTTATATTTAATGTGCTCTGGTTTTCAAACTCGTTTTGATTTGATATAAATTTATGTTTTGGGACTTGTGACTTTTATCCTTATTTAAATATTATTGATTTATTGCTGCTTATATTTGTATTTTTTTATTTTTTCTTGATACATAAGGTTAGTTTTTTTAAAGGTAAAAATAAAAAGGAATATTCTATTAAATACGTTTTATGTTTTGATTATTGTTTTATTCGACTGTCGCGACAAAACTATAAATCATAACTCGATTTAACCGTTATGTTTAATTAAGTTGGCGTCTCTTAAAAAAAGCTAACTGATTTAATTAACGTACAAATTTATAATATTTATCGATTTATACTCGATTTGAATTCGAAAAATGCATGATTGAAATGATTTAAATTAAAAATAAAATGAAATTTCATTTTAAATAAATATAAGAAAAAGGAATAAAAATATACACAGTATTGCAATAAAAGTTATTTAAAATATATGTACAAGTATACTTTCTATAGAAAATGATATGGAACAGGAAAACCAGCTCTCTCCTAGAACGAGTCGCTGGATGTGAGTAGCATACAAAGCTGGACGTGATGTATTTTTATCGAAGTCACGTGACAGTGACATAAACAAAAGTTATTTAATCTTAATATAATATAATACGATCATTTTTTAAAAATTGGTATTAGGAAACTGTTTTTTTTTTCTAATTTCTAAACATAATGTGTATCATAAGGACATAAAAAAATCATATTTCATTTTTTTCACACTGTATCCCGCCTGCAGCAGGGTAGCTAGATGTAGCCTACCACTTTTCGCCGTATTTTGATGGCATTGCGTGGTGATTCGCGGATCTCAACGCCGCACTTTTCCTCGATACAAGAGCGAAAAAATTACAATATTTCATATTTAATTTCCTCGAGTGGGAATTGAATTCACAACCTATCACATTCAAAGTCGCATGTAACACTGCACCACGACTGGGCTCTTTTCAAGTTTCAATTTTAAATAATTTTATTACTTTATGGTAAATTCGTAGTTTTAAATTCTTTCCTAGCAAAACAGTATAAGTTTGCACATACAAGATATACCTAAGAGTTAAAAGTAGGAAAAGAAAGAAAATAATATATTTATATTATAGTAAAAGGTAAAAATTTCGTAGTATAACATCAACACTGATTCTACCTAGTACCTATTACCAACTGAATTTACCTCTGGCACTAGTCCAAAGTAGATTTCTTAGAATACTTTAAGTACCAGACTACCAGTACATGACTACTGATTTACATCCTTTTCAGATTTTACGATTCGTATGACAATTGAATTTAAATTAAAAAAATATTTGATTCATTTATAAAAGCTAAAAGTTCAAAATGGCTCTTTTGAACCACTTAAAAGTTTAGTTTTAATAAGGTTTTTTAAAAAAATCGAAAAAGCCGTTATTTATACCTTTATTAAACGTGTAGGTATGTAATTGAACACCCTTTATTTATTCAGCTTCACGCTGTATCCCGCACACAGCAGGGTAGGCAGAAGGAAATTAGTGCTAAGACTCTCCGATCTCCATTTTATCGCCCAGTTTTAGAGGCATTGCGTGTTGAGTGGCGGATATTTTTTAGTAAGAAATAAGAGATTTTTATCCTTTGACTATAATATACAATACGGTTAAACGTGGCAAGTTGCCCTTATGCCCTTAGAGTCTCTAGTACATATGTATAGAAAAACACGAATATTCGCGATTAAGCGATCCAGCGGTTTATTTATAAACTTATATTGTAAGCGCGTTGAAATCTTTTGCTTTTGAAACACGTCTTTGTCTTGGAACAAAATTATTATTAAGTTGAAAAAAAAAAGTTTTTAATCTACTTAATAATAATTTAATTAGTTTTGTTATTATAATTTTGTGTATATAAAAAGGTATTCTCTACAAACGATATTCTATGTGTTTTGTGAGGAACTATCATCTTCAAATGTGTGTAGAAGACAGTACGTACAGTACGGCCAACAAGTTATGGTTGCCCAGATGTTAGCTATTAGGACCATTCTCACCTTTGATTATTTTCTTCCCGCGTAAACGCCAAAACTCAGAATACCTAACTTTGATCGGCCACGACTCGTTGACCGTACTGTACCCATATTAGAGAAGGCTTAATGAGCAAAAACCTTTTTAAGAGGAGGCCAGTCGTGGCGCAGCGGCACAAAATGTGACTGTAAACCGACTGGTTGTGGGTTCGATCCCCACTCGAGGAGATGAAATATTTACTTAAATGTATATTTCCATTTCTTCGCTCTGGTGTCGAGGCTAAGCGCGGCGTTGAGTTCTGCCACTTAATACGCAATGCCTCCAGAATTCGGCAGAAAGTGGGGAACGGAGTGTCTAAAAACACTAGGTTCCCTCTGCCTACCCTGCTGTGTGCGGGATACAGCGTGAAGCTGATTTATTTTTATTTATTTTACCTTTTTAAGAATATTCATTGGTGCTTGCAATATGCAAAAACGTGTTTAATTAAAATAAGATGAATAATTGATTAACGGTACTTCAATAACGTAGCCATCGACCAACTCGGACCGGTCGAGTGTCCTTGATTCGAAAATGTAACACTCGCTAATTGTAGATATTATACTTGTATTTATGTGTTTTTGTATGATATTTTTCGTTTTCTTTGTATATAATTATTATATGGTAATGGTCTCGTTGAGATTTGTATGGAGTTACTATGTTCTATATGCTTATTACATTTTTTATCTAGCTATTAAGACACTCCGTTCCTCAATTTTTGTCCAATTTTTGATTGGCGAAGTAAACGCAGCGTTATATATTGTTATCGGAGCGGAAACATTAAAACTATTCATTTCCTCCAGTGGAAATCGTACACACAGCCGTCATGTTTTACACACAAAAACACACACCACAAGTCGTGGAACATGAACATTTACATAAAATCAAATTCAAATCAGCAGAGTAGGCAGAGGGAACCTAGTGTGAAGACGCTCCGTTCCCCACTTTCCACCGAGTTTTGGAGGCATTGCGTGTGGAGTAGCGGAACTCAACGCCGCGCTTTGCCTCGACACCAGAACGAAGAAATGAAAATATAAATGTAAATAAATATTTCATTTCCTCGACTGGGGATCGAGCCAGTCGATTTTATAGTCACATTTTGTGCCCCTGCGCCACGCTCTTTATTATTTTATTTTGCACTTTTAATATTTATATATATATATATTTCAGAAATAATGCGTTTGCTAGCATTACTTTGCTGCGTGGGGATAGCCAGTTGCTATTCTGTAAACGAAAGAGCTGGACCACCTGGTCAGGAGAAAGGCATACTGGAATGGATAAACACGTGGTTGACAACAACTTCGACTACGAGCAAACCGACAAACGATCCGCCAGAGGAATGTCCAACGTGTCGTTAGTATTTATTTTTAAATATATAAAGATATAGAGATTTCTTTTTACGTTACCGATTCATTAATTATTGGTAACATAATGCATTATGTTATTTTTTCAGCTTCACACAGTATTCCGTATATAGCAGGATAGGCAGAGGAAACTTAGTTTTAAGACAATTTTGTTCTCCACTTTCCGCTAACTTTTCGTATTTTCTCATTTTCGCTATATTGTGGAAATATCACAAGTAAACACTATATAATACGTTTGAAGTTATTATCTCTACACGGTATATAATCATGCAGCAAGCCTTGTTTCTAATTGTAATCAATCCCTCATTGTGGTAATTTAATATTTAAAAAACATACCACGACATCTTACAACATTTTAGCGCTGTTAGAACTCTAGATGAGATTTATTTTACGGTAACTAGTTCAAGTCTTATTTAGATAATAATATAAATAATACAGATGTTATTTCGAGCTGATATATTTATGATAATATGCGGGAAGTAGTTAATTAAAATATGATTTTTTTGCCTGCAAACTAGCTAAGAATCAAATTGTTACGTTGACCTAAGGCAACATAATTCTTATTTTATTACGTTCTTACTAGAATCCATTTCAGATAATTGTATATAGCTATTATCTAATGGATTTTTCATTATACCACTCTAAATTACCTACTTATGAATTCGAACATCTAGCACAACCACATATAGCAGGGTAGGAAGAAGGAAGGAACCTGGTGTGACCCCACTTCCATTGTATAATTCAAGGCATTGTGTGTTGAGTAGCGGCATTCAACGCCGGGCTTTTGCCTTGGTGCCAGAGTGAAGAAATTAAAATAATAATAAATAATAATAAAAAAAACCTGAATGTAGATTGAGCCCACAACCGTCGCGTTACAGTCACGCTTTTATGCCTCTGCGCCACGACAGCCTACAAATCTATAACTTATAACAACTTTATTTCAGAGTGCGGCATAGCTAGGACTCGCAGGAGGATCGTGGGAGGATATGAAACCAAGAAGCTAGAGATACCATGGATAGTGGTGTTGATGTACAACGGCAGGTTCTACTGTGGAGGCTCCCTTATTAACGATCTATATGTGCTGACTGCGGCACATTGCACTTCTGGGTGAGTTCTACATTGGCGGTTGTTGCTTTCACATTGTATCTTGCATTTAGCAAAGTAGGTATAGGGAACCCAGTGTAAACTCTCCACTTCATTTTTTTAAACATTGCACAGTGTGATAGTGGCGGAACTCAACGCCATGCGTTTTCCTGTTAACAGAGCAAGGAAATGTAAATAATATGTTGCCCTAAGTGAGAATTGAGAATACCAACCATAATTTTTTAATACTGGTTTCGTCATTTTAATATGCTATTATTATATACAAAATTGCCAGCTGGATCTTCTAATCCAGCTGGCAATTTTGTTACAAAGCCTGAAAAATCATCACAGTTAACATAAAGACAGTTACCTAATATAAATAAATAATACTAAAATAGAACAATATGCTTTTTCCACAGATTCCGAAAAGAAAAAATAACGGTTCGTTTCTTAGAACACGATCGTTCTACTGACAATGAGACGAAGACCATTGATAGGAAGGTGGCCAGTATCATCCGTCACCAGCGATACAACCCCGGCAACTATGACAACGATATAGCTATGCTAAAGTTGAATGAAAGGGTAGGTTATTGCTTCATTCATGAGTGGGCTACTCAGAGTGAGACCACTCACTTCTCATAGAAATTTTACTTATAAAAAATATGCCCCGGATAATTAAGCACAATGTTTACATGAATATATCTGTTCAAAGACAGACCTGATATGAATATAACTTCGGATCTCAACTTAACAAGTCTCGTTTTATCGGAATCTGAAATCTTAAATGAGCTACGTACGCTAGATACTTCAAAAGGTCAGGGCTTAGATAACATACCGCCAATCTTCCTAAAATCGTGTGCCTCAGCTTTATGTGAGCCCTTACTTTACTTATTTAATTTATGTCTCAAGGAAGGCGTTTTTCCTCCAGTATGGAAATCTGCGCGAATAACACCAGTTTTTAAGAATGGTGATAAGTCCAATGTAGAAAATTATCGCCCAATATCGATATTACCAGCTCTATCTAAAGTTTTTGAAAGACTAGTCCACAAAGCTATATACCCTTCGCTACATAGGGTCCTCATTCCTGAACAACATGGCTTTGTTCAACTTCGCTCGACAAGCACTAACCTAGTAGTTTACACAAATCATTTATTTGACAGTTTTGATAATAATAAGCAAGTGGATAGTGTTTACACAGACTTTCGAAAAGCTTTTGACACAGTGGATCACAAAATTCTGTTGGAGAAACTTGCCTTTAATGGGATCCGTGGTAATTTATGGCGTTGGTTTAAATCATATATTACTAATCGTACTCAAAAAGTTGCCGTTGGAGGTTACGAGTCAGATTTTGTGCCCATAACCTCTGGCGTCCCACAGGGATCCATATTAGGCCCCTTATTGTTTTTAATATTTATTAATGATATTAAGAAATGTTTTAAATTCTGTAACATTCTACTCTACGCGGATGACCTAAAGATTTATCATACTATAGATAATCTCAATGATCACTTCAAATTTCAAGAAGATCTTAATAACTTTTCAGCATATTGCAAAAACAATAAACTTAATTTAAATTTAAATAAATGTAAGCATATCATCTTCACAAAAAAGAAAAACTTTAGCCAATTTTCGTATAGGTTATATGATGTGCAGCTTGAAACTGTACGGTCCGTCAGAGATCTTGGGGTCCTACTGGATCACAGGCTTCATCTTGACTTACACATTGAAAGTATTAAAAATAAAGCCTTCAAGATGTATGGCTTCGTTATGCGATCTACCAAAAATTTTACGCGTCCTTCTTCATATCTCACTCTTTATAAGGCCTTAATTCGCTCCCAGGTTGAGTACGCTGTACCTGTATGGAACCCGTTATATAATAAGTACATAGTATGCCTTGAAAGTATTCAGATTAAATTTTTACGTGCCATGCAGTACAGATGTTTTGGCAATCAAATACCGTACGTGCAATTGCTTAAAGATTATAAGCTCATTACATTAGAAGCTAGACGTAAGCAGCTTGAAGCATTATTTTTATATAGTTTATGCCACAATAATTATGATTGCCCTAGTCTAATTAATCAAATTTGTTACTGTATACCTACTAGGACACATTGCCGCAATCCCTGTCGATTATTTGCAACCAATCGATGTCGCACAAACGCCGGTAAGCGTCGACCACTATACAGAATGGTAAATTCTTATAATAATAATTTTAATTCTATTGATATTGCGGCAACGCGTCCTAGCAGTTTCAAAAAAGCAATACGTTCACTGCTTAAATAATGTTGTGTTTGACGTTACTTACCTACGTATATATTATGTTACATTTATAGTAATCTGTGGTAAACGGTGTTGGTGTTACATTTATATATTTTGTTATGCTGTTCTTTTATTTATATGTATGTGCACTGTTTGTTTACCCCAATAAATGGAAAAAAAAAAAAAAAGGTAAAATCCAACCCCGCCCTCTGTTGTCCTCCTCTTGTCTTTTTCCCTTTAAAAACATCTCTAAATACATTCTTTGATTTTTACGATTATTACACTTTTTAAATAAAACTATACATATGTATAACCAGATAAATAATAAAAAATAATATGGTACATTTTTGGAAACACGACGTTTCAAACAATAAGTAGTCGTGGTGTCAGTGGTCACGGGTAGACTGAGGTGACTGACTGAGACTTTCAACTTTTTTTTTCGAGTGGCAATGTGCAAAAATTCTCAATTTCGAGTGGCCCAACGTACTGTACATTCAAAAATTAACATTATCTAATTATGATCATTAAAAATCATAGAAAATAAATTTAAACATTTTTGGCTAAATACAATTGGCTTTTAATTTTTTCAGGTAGACCTCAGCACAGCTCTGAAGAGAGCTCGAGGTGATGAAACAGAAGAAGACAAGGACGTCGGTCTCCGGCCTGTGTGTTTACCGTCGGCTGGACTGTCCTATAATAACTATACCGCGTTAGTAGCTGGCTGGGGCACCACTGAGGAGGGTGGCAGTGTCTCGAACACTTTACGCGAGGTAGTTTTACTATTATTATTATTTATTTACAAAATATATTTTTATATAAAATATATTTTTTTGTAGATAATAAGCTTAGCTACACCAAAAAGTTAAATACATATACATAAAATGTAATATAATGATGATAAGGTTAGAACTTTTTATCACATTTTATATCCAAATAAAAAAAAAGACATTACGTCATTATGCAACGGCACAGCCTCTTAATATAAACGCAATGTTTGTGGGTTTATACTTTCTCAGGACCATGAGTTATTTTCATTTCCAAACTCTGGTTACAAGACAAAACAAGAATTAAAGTTCCCCTACACATCAAACTCATCACACAATTTCTAGAAAATTGGGCGGAAATTGGAGAACAAGTTATCTTAACACTAGATTCTCTACAGCATGAACCTAAGAAAAATGTAAAACTACTTACATATTAACATTCTTTAAGGTGAGCGTTCCTATAATATCGAACGCTGAATGCCGCGAGACAGCCTACAAACAACGTATTACGGAAAATATGCTGTGCGCGGGAGAGGAACAAGGGGGACACGACGCGTGCCAGGGAGACTCAGGCGGACCCTTGCATGTGTTGAACTCCACTACTGAGAAATATCAAGTCGTTGGTAAGATTATTGTGGGACTTATAACTTTTATGTTGTAGAAAATCTGGCGTAGCGCATGGGCACAAACGTATGACAACGAGGATTTATATTCGATTGCCATTAGAGGAAGTAAAATAATTAATATTTTCTCATCTTTGATGTGGTGTCAAGGCAATGTGTTGTGATCTGCAACCCCTTCAGAATTAGGCAGAATGTGTGAAATGGAGTACGGAGTGTTTTAACACTACTTTCCCAGGTTCACTCTGCCTGCCCTGCTATGTGCAATACAGCGTGACGCTTCGTGATTAGACTCTTAAATAATTTTAAAAAAACCTAAAATGCAAGAAAAAGACATTCACAATAAAATAAAGTTAGACAAATACTTATTAAAAAAAAAATTACGTAGCAGGATTAAGCCCGCATCTCTGTGGACGTTCAAAATTTTTCAAAGTTTAAATTATTTTTCTTTCCTAAGTGTAAAATATTACTTTAAAGATGTTTGAAAAGTTAGACAAGTTACTTATGACTTTAAAAAATAGAATATAATAATTTATTATTATAAAAAATCCATTTTCAGGCGTCGTATCCTGGGGCGAGGGGTGTGCCAGACCTAACCGACCTGGCGTGTACTCCCGTGTCAATCGTTACCTGACGTGGATAAAGAGCAACACTCGCGACGCCTGCTACTGCCAATAGATTAAAAATATTTTATTTATATATTTTTAATTATTACTATTTAATAATTTATTGCTTTATAAAGTTATCTAAATAACTTTTGTAATTGTTAAGTGAAAATATATTATAGTATATTTTTAAATTGGATTTTTAACTTATCTAATCATTACCTAATCATTATTTAAAAAAAAACAGATTCTATATACCAGTAGGTATGGTATAAAATATATAATAACTACTTCGCCAGTCGATGCTTAGGGGCATAAAGTGTGACTGTAATTAGGACTGGTTGTGGGTTATGGGTTCGATCCCCACATGAGGAAATGAATTATTTATTTAAAATTATATTTTCATTTCCTTGCTTTGGTGCGAGACAAATCGTGCAAAGAAATTGGCGGAAAGTGGGTAACAGAGTGTCTTAACACTAGGTTCCTTCTGCCTATGCCTGCTTTGTACAAGATACATCGTAAGGCTGATTATTTTTTAAAAGTTACGCAAAAATTTAAATACAAATACAAAAAAATTAAATAACACTAAGTTTCTAATAATTTAATTTAGATATTATATTATATATTTTTTTTAAAAATAAAGTTTTTTTAATGAGACATATATAAGTATTTATGAAAAAAATAAAATTTTCTATATCCAGACCAATCTACTTAGAGTAAGTAATCTTTTGTTAATCAACAATACCTTATTTTTAGTTTCCTTCATTTTACGTAAAAAAATATTACACTCATATATATCACTAATGTTCAAAAATAGTCAGTTAATATTAATACATAGATGCCATCGTGGCGCAGTGGCAGTATTTGATTGTAAGTGCAATGTTATGGGTTGGTTTCCTACTAAGGGGAACGAATTAAATTCATTTGGTAACAAGCTCGGCGTCGAGTTCCGCCACACTACGCACAATAATAATACACAAATTTTAACAATAAGTTCACATTTGTGTGAAATTTGAGAATTTTAGATATTTTTGTCATTTAAAATTTTTTAACTTAAAAATATAATATTACCATTCGTTTAGGTTGCCATATTTTAAATGGAGTAAATAAAAAATCAAAAATTGATTTCACAATATTTATTGCTACAAGCCTTGCCTACATATTTTATACATAAGTAAGAAGAAAATGTCTTATGATAAAATTTATTTATAGACAAAGTTGCATATAAGAGTACAATTACTGAGACTTTAAAAACATTTATCATCTACAAAGTGATTATAGGGAAACTATTTTAATATGAATGTATTATATTCAAAAAATCTATATATACATGAAACATTGTGGATTTAATTATATTATTTTTTAATAAGATTAAAATGACATATTTCTCACAAAAACACTACTTTATTTAAGATTATAATTACACATTTCTAACGGTTACACTGAATCAATCTATTTTTCACATACAGTGTGACTTGATCATCCCACTTTGTTATACAGATTGTATTATTATTCAGACTACCAACTGGTGGTAGAAGCATGTCAACCTGTCAAGTACTACCATTAATTTGTAGTACATACTCCAAATGTGATTAGTAGGAAACCATTCAGCTTCGGTGTTGATTTAGGAGCTTGGCATTGGAGGGTACTGTCAATGTACTTTAGCCCCTTAGACTTGCCCCTAAACATGGGTCATAAATTCCTGGCACTACTGAACTGCTTATTCTGCAATTCATTAATGTCCCACATAATGGATCCACAGTTTCTTTTCATATGGAGATGTGACATTTGATTGCTAGGCAAATTTTAGCATTGCGGAAACACAATGACATTATAAATATTGGAAAATATATATACACAATTTTTTTTAAGTGTATATTTTATTTTAGGATTTATCTCAGTGTTTTGTCAAATCTCTTCTTCAACTGAATAATATCCAGAAATTCATTTATTTAAATTCTCAATAAGAACATTAATTTGGTTATTCAGGTTCCTAGTGTATTTTATAACCAAAATTCTATTTGTAAATTCAATTATTATTATATAGTTTGAACATAAACATTATTTCTTTAATGATTATAGTAACTACATATTTTTACTGTAAAATTCCATATTCCATTTCCATTAAGTAATTCACAGGTATCTTTTACAGATGTATTATTCTGGAAAATATATTTCTCTATAAAAAAGTTGAATATATCTTTTTATGTTAAGATAAGATTTTGTGAATTAATATAATTTGGAAATAATAGGTTTACTTTTAAAAATGTGATATTTACAAATGGAGTCTCTATTGACATGTTACCTGTGCATTTTTTAGGATGACAATTTTAGTCCCAAAATATTAAATGGAAATAATGATATTAAAATGATACATTTAGTTAATTCAAATATTTATTATAAAAATATTTGAATGCTGAAATGCTGTATAAATAAAATATATACTATATATATATAACTTTTAAATATCAGTTTGTCATTGAACAAATTAGAAGGTGAAATGATTTATGATTTTGAAGAGATTATGTAAATTGTTAATTAAAAACTAACTATCACATCAATTTTAAATAAATTGTAATCTTAAATTCTAATTACAATGATAGTGGTGTTAGTAAAAGTTTCTTAAGAATGAAGATAGCTGTGAAAGCATCATGTGGGTACCATCTATGGTGGTAGGACCACGGAAGTATGGAAAATAGGGCTGTACAGGACCTGATCGTGAAGATGTAGTGGTTTCTTCTGTAACTTCATTCCCATTTTTAACAATCCTCCGGGTTTCCACTGTGCCGTCAGGTTTAGTCACGCTGGTTGTTATTATGGTTTGGCAAAAAGATTTCCCTGGAACATTACCACCAAATGGAGAAGATGGTGGGAGAAATTGAGGATTTTCTCTTTGCTTCAACAGACCGGATATATCTTCAGAGGATATTTTGCCATCCAAGTCCATATCTTGCTTTGGTCCATTGTGTGTCTCATGATATCCAGGCTTAAGATAATAATCTCTGATGCGATTACTGTCAAAAGTCTCGGGCTCTTGTTCCACCGGAGGGAATTGAGTCATGACGCCGAAAGTTTCGGGATCAGCTTGGCCGAAGAAGGCTTTCATATCACCGAATAAGCTGCCAAAGTTATTGAATATTTCTTGCATATGTTTAGTGAGTTCTCGGTGCAATTCAATCGGGTCGTTATAAACTTCTACTTGTTGTCTTGTATACAGCTCGTCACCATCATCATCGTCATCCGATCCCCAAATTGGGTTGCGAAAATCATTTCTAGGTGGCTCGGATGGAAGTCCCAAAAATGATCGCATACGGTCCATAAAACCGTTGAAGGACATCTTTTAAGACACTCGGTAAAATAATTTGAAGCTAGTTAAACATGAACAATTTTTTTGGGCCTAATTAACTGTGTATTGACTTTTTATATTGCGCAACAATAATATTTTGCCGTATGTCAATACTCCAATATTGACAAAATGCACAGATAAGAAATCTAAATCGAAAAGTCTAGAAGAAACAGTGACATCTATTGTTTTCATGTATTGATTCGTTGAAATATTTATACTTGACAATATTAACTTTTTCTGTTTATTTATTTCTTCAATAATTTTGTATTATTTTCATTAAACATATTTTTTTCTAATGTTGAAACACTGTAATAATATAGTAAAATATTTATGATTTATATTTATCAAAAGCTCGATGATTATTATTTTTTTTGTATATACATCGATATGCAGATAAGTATTCTGCAAAATAATGTTCTAAATATCATAAATGTTAACAAAGTAAAAAATACACTTTATATTTTTAGCAAAGTTAGAATGAACTTCAGTTACATAAATATTAAAATATATATAAAATAAAAATAGTAAAGGATTAATAGTAATGTGTACTTTGCAAAAGCGCAAACTTAATTTTTGTTATATGGAATACTAATGTTCCATTGGCAGCATGTCAGTTGCCATACACGACACTACAATTTACTTTTTGTTATATGTAATCTGTATTGGCTAATATGAAATTGAAAGGAAATCTGTGGAGTCGCCTATCAATCGTTTAGGGACTGGCTAGTATAAAATACAAATAATCTATGTTACCGGTTACATAGATATAAATATCTTTTTAATTAAGTCTTAGTTCAATTAAAGTATTTAAGATATTTTTTTAAAATAATTTAAATATTTCCTTATGGTGTTATCAAGATGAAGCTACTTTGATTAAATTTGCGTCAATTGAGGTATGTTTACACTATATTTTTAATCACTTTTATGATGATACAAAATTTGAATTACACACTCAGTTAAAAAGAAATAAATTATCAAATTATGTATTAATGGATTTAAATTAAATACTCATTTGTTTTATAAGCATGACAATACGGCAATATATTTGACTGCTCTTTTTTTATGAGCTTTGGGTCCAAAGGAGTGAGCGAGAAAGCCAATTCATTTTCATTGAACATGTGATTCGTACATTCCGTAGTGAATTCCTCGGTGGGGAATGTCAATAACTTTTAGATATTTTTTTTCTCTTATTTTTTGTTTAATTTACGCTTCAAACGACGTCGCGTGCTAGCCATTTTAATTTGCCGTTTATTCACGTCCATTAACACGCGTTTCGCTGTTTATTCCGCTTGAAACATTAATTGATTTTATATGCCTGCTTTGTTAATCATTTTTCTTTTTACACTCGTGTAAAGTGGACCGTTAGTGGTGGTAGTGTTGTAATTATGAATAAAGAATCGGATATTGATATGCCTACAGTCAACACGTCGCTTCTTCACAGAAAAGGTAGTTAATTCGATACTTTTAATATTTTCAACCAATTATAACATTATGTAGATCCATAAATAAATATATTAATTACTTTTATTTTATCCAAAATGTGTTACCTCAACATTTTTTCTTTTACTTTTAAAAATATTTGATAATAATAAGGTTTAAAATTAAAAGTTTGTGCACAAATATTATTTAGTTATAGTAGAAATATACGTAATACATTTTATTATTTCAGTATTTAAGTACCTATATTGTTTTGGTAAAATCGTTAAAACATCGTAAAGTAACATTCCGACATATGTAAATGTGTTAAAAGTCAAAAAGTCAAGGTAACTCGTAGCAAAGTTGAGGTGTATAAAATCTAGAAACATTTATAGAATATACTAGAAACATACATAAAATTATTGTAAATAATACCCTTATAAGATTACCATTTAATATTTAATAATTTCATAATCGTACGGCAAATAATATATATGTATCATCATCAACAAATGGCTTGCAATGGTAATATTTTTGGTATTAATATGAATTTAAAGAACAGACCCAATCAAATGTCCAAACATTTTGTTAATTTTTATTTTTTACTCAAAATAAAAATTGCAAAACGAAATTGTATATTTGCGGTAAACCATATCATTTTCTCTAAATATATCAATTTTGTTAAATGAAATCGTAATGTGAACAATTTATGTTTTTGTTTATTCCCATTAAGACACTTTCGTTCCGAACATTCTGCCGAATTCTGAATGCATTGCGTGTTAAGTTGCGGAACTCAAAGCCGCGCAATTCCTCGTTTCCAAAGCGAAGAAATAAAAATATTATTTATATCATTCCCCAGAGCCTTGAGGCCAGTCGTGGCGCAGTGGCACGAAGTGTGACTGTAAAACCGACTGGTTGTGGGTTCGATCCCCAATCGAGGAGATGAAATATTTACTTAAATTTATATTTTCATTTCTTCGCTCTGGTGTCGAGGCTAAGCGCAGCGTTGAGTTCTGCCACTCAACACGCAATGCCTCCAGAATTCGGCAGAAAGTGGGGAACGGAGTGTCCTAATACTAGGTTCTCTCTGCCTACCCTGCTGTGTGCGGGATAAAGCGTGAAGCTAATTTAATTTAATTCCCCAGAGCGGGACTTAAACCCACAATCGTCGCGTTTACAGTATATACTATAATATAACAATTTAGGAAAAATTAAGCATTTAATATTAACTTCTTATTACGCGCAGTATAACGATATTAGTTATATACCTACGTATGTTACCACCGTGGCGTATCTATTTAAATTTCTTAATAAAATAAAAGTGGGTGTTCTGGAATGCGTCTAAATTCTGACATGAGCAAGACGGTTTTTTACGTATATTTTATCATTGTTTTCTTAGTCTATCCATTTTAGGAGCGGAGGGTCAAATTAAATTATTTGAAATTAATATTACTTTATTTTCATTGAAACGCTACTCATAAAACTGTTAATTAATCTATAAATATGATAAAATTGTAACAGCTACCAGGTGTCTGCTGCTGATTTAAATAGATTTTAACACGTTTTCTATATAGAAGACATGTTAAAATCTATTTAAATCAGATGATTTTTAAAATGTTAGTTTGTCGGTTTGTCAGTTCATTTGTGCGTTTGTGCACGCGAATCTTATAAACGATTTAATCTATTTAAATGTAGTTTTCCCATTTAGTTTTTCGGTCATTTGAAATCGATTCATAAAGTCAAGACAAAATATTGTCGACAACAAGTTGCAAGGCTGCAGTTTAGTCTTCAACTTATAGATGTTATCTTTAAAGTATATTGTAATAACATGAAAATAATTCAGATAAGCAAATAAATAAATATATAGATGAAGTGGGCGAAGCCGCGAGCGCTAATCGCTAATTTACAATACGTTTATATAGAAAAAAGAAGAACAATAGAAATTCATCATCGACATTTTTGTCTATCCATCGGTATATAAACCGAGCTATAAAAAGTGCTTTTTTTTAGTACTATTTGAATATTAAAACGAATTTAATATTTACTTAAACAGCTTCAAGGTAAATGCAATATTGGTCAATTATGTGATACCGAAGCAGATTGTCACGACAATTACTATGACAGTGCATATCAAAAAACGCTTTAACTACACTTTACAACAATGGATTATTAGGTACATACATAGTACTTACCTACATACGTATTGTTAAAGATGTAAAACATGTTGGTTGGACACGCTATCTTTAGAAATCACTGGTTTAGTGGTAGTCTATTTATTGGGGATGGGTAATGAGTAAGGGTTTGTTACATCACGTCAATCGTTGTAATTATTACTGTACATATGGTATCTGCAGCTAAGGTACCCATGGGTGCAGGAACGGGGCGGTTATGTGGTCCGAAACCCACTCCAGACTAGCTCGAAGTCCAACCCAGACTATTTAGTAATAGAAATTTGTCCAGAAAAGTTAAAAACCCACCATTTACACGGATATATTTGTTTAAAAATAAACTCCAGGCCCCTGCAGAAAATATCTCTAGATGCGCCCATGTAGGTACATCGGGCCCATAGAATGTGTCATGTGTCATACGTACATATCTCTTAGTATTGGGGGTTGGGGCAGACGAAGCCGCAGGGAAAACTACTTAAAACATATATTATCCTCAATCTTTTAAAAATATTGTCACAACGACCAATTTCCTATATGTTCATTATACTTTGAAGATATTTGCCGCCCTTAAACTTATTGCTCTACAAATATTGCTATAATCGAAAAATATGAAGAGAAAATTATTAAAGTAGCTTGTATTGTGGTTCTTTAATCTACCTAGATTTTTTTAGCTTCACACTCGTTGCCTACTCTCTTTCACCTCTGAATTCTGGAGGCGGTGCCTGTTAAATGGTACAACTAACGCGCTTCGCCTCGTTACCAAAGCGAGTAAAATGAAAATATTAAATATTTATTTTTCGAGTTGGAAATCGTATCTACGATCTGTCCTGCTTACTCACGCTTGTGCCCCTGAGCCACGAATCACGACACGCCTACTTTTGAAATTTAACATATTTTCCTATAACACATTCGTTTTAACATATCTGAATTTTGCAGATTATTTAATAAAACTTTTTTTTATTTAAACTTCATTTCCATAGAAGCTAAAAGAAGCACACGCTATAAATTTTCCAATTAATAGCGTGTGCAACAGATTGTTAAAAATGTTCGAGTAATATTTACTTTTTTTGTTTACGCTGTATCCCGCATCCAGCAGGGTAGACAGAGGGAATTCAACACGCAGATGCCAGTCGTGGCGTAAAGTGTGACTGTAAAACCTGTGGATTCGACCCCCACTCGAGGGAATGAAATATTTATATATATTTATATTTTCATTTCTTCGCTTTGGTGTCGAGGACAAGCGCGGCGTTTAGTTCTGCCACTCAACACGCAATACCTCCAGAATTCGGCAGAAAGTGGGGAACGGAGTGTCTTAACACTAGATTCCCTCTGCCTACCCAGCTGTGTGCGGGATACAGCGTGAAGCTGATTCATTTTTTTAATTTTAGAACGATGTATCTATTCTTTTTATGGACTATTTGCGTCACTTACTTATACGATTATTATGATGATTTAATGACAAATGCCAATCGATATGCGTTAAAAATTTAATAGTAAAAGCTGTTACTTCGTTATTTGTCAATGTTTTTTATATGTAATGCATTTATTTATTTTTTAAATATATAATTGAGGTCATCGTTGCGCAGAGGCACAATCGCGCGAATGTAAAGGCAACGATTGTCGGTTCGAGCCCCACTTGGGGAAATCAAATACTTAATATTTTCATTTTTTCGCTCTCATTATTAGGAAAAGCGCGGCGTTGAATTCCGATATTTAAATCGCCATACTTTGAGATTCAGCAGAAAGTGGTGAACGGGAACCGATTGTCTTATCTCAATACTAAATTCCCAGGTCCCCTTTGACAACTCTGTTATGTGGACCACACCCACAGTGTCAGGTTATAAAGATATATATTTTATAGTAAACTATAAACATTTTTGACTTATTTAAATGATACTTTAGTAGACTACAGTAGTAATAACATATAGAAAAATCTATTTTCTAATCCCTTACGCAGTTTTATACTACCTCGTTCTTAATAGGCAAGCACAATGAGTTTAATTCGAATGGTCTAGATGCGGCTTCATTGTCTGGCGAAATGAACTGGAAACTGGATTGTTAATCAATCTACGTCGTAGATCATATTTTAAATTGAATCATTATGTTTAATTTATCTTAGTAGATAGCTTAATAGATTGCGTCTAAGCACCCAATATATGAGCTTCACGCTGTATCCCGCACAAAGCAGGACAGGCTGAGGGTACCTAGTGTTAAGACACTTCGTTCCCTACTTTCGTCGAGTTCTAGAGAAATCAACACCGCGCTTTTCCTGACCACCATATCAAAGAAATGGAAATATAAATAAATATAGTGATCGAACGGGGATCGATCCCACTAGTTGATTTTATAGTCACACTTTGTGCCCCTGCGCCACAGTAATATGTAATATTGTAATAGCGAACACTTTGCCAATTTTTGTTATGACTAAAATGTTCAACTTTGCGCATAAATTTAATCTCTCAATGTATTTTTTAAAATCGTTTTGAGTCGTTGAATGTGCATCTTGAGTTTTTTATTTATGAATAAATGAACGCAACTGAACTAAAATATCCTTGTGTAAACCGACAGTTACGACGTACATTTTACTTTTCTTATATATGTTCTAGTGACTAATAAACATACAGACAGTTATATGTTGTATTGGCTTGTACGAAACAATATATATATCTATCAGGGGTTCCCAACCTTTTCTTGAACAAGGACCACTTTTATATAATTCTTGGTAGCAGGGACCACTATGCATGTAGGTATAATAGAAATTAACAGCGATAATTGTTTAATAGAAACTTCGCCTCACCATCCCCAGCTATAAAATTAAAATCGTTCGCGGACCATATTTAAGCTTCTGTGGACCACTGGTGGTCCGCGTACCACTGGTTGGGAACCACTGATCTATATGTATTGTTCATTCATTGTGCATTGCATTTTACAATCACTTTTGAGGAAAAGACAAACTTTATGTGGTTGATGACTGAGTCCTGTGATACATTATTTTATTTTTAAAAGCAATTTCAATGAATTCTGTGTGATATATTGAGAATTGATGAGAATAATTGTATGTAGGTTTGATTGGTTGACTTTTGAACTTATAGCGTTCGTACAAATTGTACTGAAAATTTTATTTTTATTTTATACCAACTCTGCTCGTAGTTTAGAATGAAGTGTCTTAATACTAGGAGTCTCGATATACATAAGGCATTTTAAGACATTTCAATGTGATAGAACCCAAACATTGATTTTTAATTTTGTGCCTGTTTGTCAGTTTTTGTGCTTTTGCGCTTTTATCTCAGCAACAGCTTAACCAATTTAAAAGCAGCTTTCAGTATTGTATTTTTAAAAACTTCTCTAAACATATTTTAGTATTTTATTTGAGGCCAGTCGTGGCGCAGCGGCACAAAGTGTAACTGTAAATCGACTGGTTGTGGGTTCGATCCCCACTCGAGGAGATGAAATATTTACTTAAATTTATATTTTCTTCGCTCTGGTGTTCCATTTCTTCGCTCTGGTGTCGAGGCTAAGCGCGGCGTTGAGTTCTGCCACTCAACACGCAATGCCTCCAGAATTCGGCAGAAAGTGGGGAACGGAGTGTCTAAAACACTAGGTTCCCTTTGCCTACCCTGCTGTGTGCGGGATACAGCGTGAAGCTGATTTTGATTTATTTATTTCATTTGGTTCATAAATAATTGAAGCTTCAGTTTTAAATATACATTATTTAAAATATTATTTTATTGGGTCACAAAAGTAATTTAATTTAACAAAAAAAATATCGGGTGGCTCTTTACACAAAATCTTTAGTATATGCCTATAATTTGGCGTTGACTTGTATAAAATATGTGTATCTTTGCTCGTCGACATATTAACTAGACCTTCACAAATTGGTCAATACCGTTATAAAATAATTAATTAAATGATCAAGAAGGTGGCTTATTGCTAGAAGTTTTAATTAATATTGTATTTGAATTTACTGATACGCCTTAGTACTGTTGATGTACCAATTTAATAAATTATTAAATGAAAATATATTTCATAAAATATCTTTCTCTTTATATAGGATATATAAATAATTGTAAACATACAAAATTAACCTATGTATATAAACAAAGTAGTCAGTGGGAACCTTTTATACATAAACACTTCCATTCTCACTTTCTTCCAAATTCTATCCTGATGAATAGCGACAATCTAAGCCGCGTCTCGACTGCCTGAGCTGTAAGATGACAGCGAATTAAATATTAAATAACTCCAAGTGGTGATCGTATCCCCAACCATCGCGTGTACAGTCTTTACAGTACATTATTCTGTTCATACACTAGCAACTCGCTCGCGGCTTCGCCCGTATATAATAACACTATCACTTAAAAGATATACGTTGAAAAATAAGGTTTCAGCATTTTAATAATTTGTTTTTAGCAATTTTATTGGACAAAATAAAAATAGATATCACTTTTTTTATCGATCTAACACGTTTTTTGGGTTCTATTACAGTAACAAATGCCCCTAAGAATATTTTTTTTAAATATAATTTTCGTTCACGTACCGATAGCGATGAGTGACAGTTTACGATCACAAATCACAATACGCTTTTCATATATGTATATTGCTTCTTGATGTTATCAGTTTTGTTATTAAAATAAAAGAAATATAATTTTATTGTTATTATTATAAAAGAATTTCTTTATTATTATAATAAAAAGAACAAACAAACCTACAAGTAAATGACTTCATACCATTGATAATGTGAAGTCATTCAATACATGACGTCGATGTTTTTTTTTATTTTACTATTGAATAAATAATGAGCTATTTTCTTTATGCGGCATTTAATATGCCAGCTGTGTCGGAGGCGTAGGTGTTGTGGTATTTAATATATTTACTGGAATCTCACTTCTCAAGCATTCAAGTAAAGAGATTTCTTAAATATGTGGTTTTTTTTAGTTCTTTGTACTTTTTAAAGGTCACTCGTAGCGCAGGAGCAGCAGCGTGTGACTGTCAACGAAACGGTTGTGGGTTAGATTCTTATTTAAGGAAATTAAATAGTTAATATGTTTATATCCTTGCTCTTTTAAATAGGCAAAACCACGGCATTGAGTTCTGCCGTTCAATATGCAATGCCTCCAGAATTCAGTAGAAAATGGTGATCGAAAATGTGTTTGTGGGAACAGAGTGTTTTATCATTAGGTTACACAAAGGTTGTGTAACGTGTTGTGTGTGATACAACGTGAAAAAAAATTAATTCGAGTTTTTTTAAATATTTCAGTAGACTTGCGTCTCATAAACTAGTAGTCTTACCGCTTGCATTGGTATATTTAAGTTATTTTAGTAAAAAAAGTGTTATTACGTCATTGTTGCACCAATCATACTATGAATAATGGTAATATTCAAATAAATATTTAATTTCCTCGAGTGGGAATCGAACCCACAACCAGTCGCGTTTATAATCACAGTTTTTACCACTGCGATTGTAAACCACGACGGGCTTATTTTATTATTTCAATTATATTTTTGACATCATATCATTGCTTTGTTTATACAACCATGCCCAAATCACGAAGCTGACTCGGATATCATTTTATGTGGTAGGTCAATGATAGATTTAAGCCACGTATACACTGCTTTTTTTATATTCACTAAGTATGTATACAACTTATAATTATTTTTGGACTTATTGTATTAATAATTTTGTTATATTGTCTAGTTTAGACACTGTTGTGGTTCAGGGGCACACGCGTGCGACTTGTAAACGCGACAGTTATTGGTTCGAGTCCCATTCCTGGTAATAAAATACTTAATATTTTCATTTATTCACTCTGGTAACAGGCAAAGCGCGGTGTTGAGTTCCGCCACTCAACACGCGATGACTCGAAAATTTAGCGAAAATTGTGGAATTTAAATATCTTAATGATAAAGAAGGTAGATATTAACAATCAGATTTTTGGTTTTCTCTACTTAATCGATGATCGTATGCGAGATACACATACGTGAAGCTAAAACATCTATTAAAAAGGGGAGAGTGAAGTGATTTTTCACAAAATAAAAATTAACAATCATCGTATTTTTTAAATGGTGATTTTCATATTGAATTGTCGATTACGATATTTGTATAATAATTAGTTGCTACTTACTGTTTCTTTACAGTAGTACTTTATTGTACTACCTATTATCGCTTACCGTTGATCAAAATCTTATTTTTCCTTTATATATTAATTTGCAGCTTTACGGCAATGGGTTTTCCCACTCGATTCGTCGATGACAAATTCTATGTGGATACAAAAAAAATATCATCGATATTCCTTATCTATATTAATATAATTAAGTGGAAAGGTTTATTTGCGTGTTAGCTTAAATGCTAAGACCTCTGGATCTACTGGTCAGATTTACTTTTTTTTTTTGTTTTGTATCTTAGGTAGCCTTTAGTAATGAAATAACAATAATTAGATTTGTTTTTAGCGCGTGCGCTGCAAAAATAGTTAAATATATGTAGTAAACAATGTACTGAACATTGTATGGCAGAAATATTCTATTTTATTAGTTTCAAAGTATATATATATATGTAAGTCCGCGACACTGTACTTTTGTGACAAAAATAATTGAAAATGACTATACAATATTTTACCTATGTTTATTTGACCTGGATACTGAAACTTACAAGCGAAAGTTATTCCATCATCAGGATTTTTTATGAAGATAAACTTTTATTTTGGAGAAAATGTAAAATTAAAATAATTCAACGCTCTGTTTACAGCCGCAAGCCGAGGTATGCGGGTGTAGCCGCGAGTGGGCCGCTAGTATCTAGTATTGGAGCAATTTGTAGTACTAAATCTTATGATATTACTTTTGTGAAAGAAAAAATATTCCGCTGAACTTCAATTTTACTATAACTATAAAAAAATATACTTTTAGTAAATTATTCGATAAGACATACAAAAAATAAAATATAAATATGTGAAAAAACATCTTAAGTATCTTGTTTCATCGGGCGCCAGACAGGCGACTTTTTCTGTCCTGATTTGTCATCATGTCAAGAATCATGTCTTCCAACGCGCTAATATAAGTCGAATGTCCCTCAATGGGTGGTCTATTTTTATTTTTTGCTAAGAAAAAAAATAGATTACAGATGCTATTTTTAAGTTCGTACTCGGATAAAAACTAGAGAATGTAAAAGTGTACTTTTGAGTATTTATTGTTTTAAGCTAAATTTGATTTCGACTTTTTATTATTTTGCTTCACGCTGTATTTCGAATGCAGCAGAGTAGACATAGGGAATCTGATGAATCATATATGTTTTTAAAAACTTACTTTTACTTTTGTTGCTAGTATAAAAATGAATATTATTTTTTAATGTTTATTGTTAATATATTTTATTCTTATTTATTTTTAAACAATATAAAAATCTAAGAAGGCACATGATACACAGAGTGTCTTAGCTCTAACTTGTCTACAATGCTGTATGTGAGATGTACGGCGTTAAGCTATAGAAAAACAAGCAAGCAATTCGAACTAACGAAAATGCCTTACAATCCAGTTAAACTAAAATTTCCGTATTTTATGAGCACCATGTATTTAATTAGAGTATAGGAAAAACCATAAAGGCAACTAGGGGCCACCCCTAGTTTGTAAAATTTTAACAATCGATTTTAGGCTGTAGAGCAGTGGTTCCCAACAAGTGGTCCGCGGACCACCAGTGGTCTGCAGAAGCCTAAATATGGTCCGCGGACGATTTAAATTTTAGGAGATGGTGAGGCGAAGTTTCTGTTACAGTTAATTTTTACTATACCTATATGCATAGCGATCCCTGCTACAAAAATGATATAAAAGTGGTCCTTGATCAATAAAAGGTTGGGAACCCCTGCTGTAGAGCATTACGCTCCAACATTACTCAAGAATTTTTACCATTTTTAAAGTCATATAGGAAAGTAAAGTACTTTTTTAGAAACATAAGGATTGACGGTTGGCTTGGACGGTTTCCAAGAGGTGCGGGTTCATACCCCGTTAAGTTTATTTTTTTATATATTTCTAATACAAGTATAACTATAGTATGTAGGTACTATGAACTTGCGTCTGATATTTCACATTACAATACTAATTGAGTTAATTGTAATTTACATATTTTTAAAGATAAGATAAACCCTGGAATGTGTATTATTGAGATAAAAATATTCTGTGTTTTTTGTATTCTTATTTATTTTTACGATTTATTTTGTGTTTTATTGAAACATCCTACGTCGATATACGAGATATATCTGAAGCCCCTTGTAATTCTTAGGCTATTTTTATCTACTTACGTTTTTGCTATTTAGTATTGATTTCGTTTGAAATAAATAAATAGCGTAGAGTCGTATTGTCGGTTTTAAATCTGTTGTAAATATGTTTTGTAAGTCAGTTGAGTTTTGATGTTGATAACAAAAACATAATAGCATTAATTGGTACAAGTTAAACAAGTTTCAAGTTACAAAAAATAATAAATTGAAATTCAAATTTAATAAGATTATTGAAATCAGTCGTGGCGCAGAGTATAGAGTGAGATTATAAATGCGACAAGTTCCATCCACCACCACTCGAGGAAATTTCGCCACTCGAGGAAATTAAACATTTAATACTTTTATCTCTTCGCTTTGGTGTCTGCAGAATTCGGCGGAAAGTGTTAACACAAGGCCATCTCTTCCTAACCCGCTATTTGAGGGATACATAAATCTAAACAAAAAATTATGCGTGAATCTGAAATAAATATGTATTATTATCAAAGTAAATAAATCACTGAAACATCTCTTTTTTTAATTATTGACCAAGAATGTATAACATTTTTAGAACATTATTATAGAGCGCGTCTGTTTTCTAACAAGTCTAGAGTGTATGTCAACAAATCTAATGATACTGCGGCTTCGCTCGGCTCGAGTGGCCTGTAACTTGGCTGATGAGATGTGAGGCGTGTTATTTGCAATCTGTGAACATTATTCTGCTATTTAGATATTTATTTAGTTTCTGGGTACAGGGTGCTCTATTTTACTTTACTCTACATACATATATATTTCTATGATAGTATTTAAATTAACATATAAAAAAATAATTGTTCTGTTTTTTTTAATATAGTGAAATAATAAAAAAAATTAACTCTAAACTAAAAAAAAAAGAATCAAAGTATTTTTTTTATTTCCCTAAAATTAACTTTATTAAATTTACCAAAATTAAAATAACAAACTAATTCGATATGAATATAATTATAAAATAAAATAAAAATACAATTATTCCAGTCATCTAGTTTAATCACGGCACTATAAGTAAATTGTTGAAAACTTCAATTTCATTTTGTATCAAACGTCAGACGTGGCTACCGAGTCAGTCAGTCGGTCTCGCGTCGTTGCTTGCGTCGCAGTTCCGTCTCCTATTAACTTGACTATGGTTTAACTTATAGTTATCGTGTTTAGAGTGCTGTATATTATATTTATTTACTAAATTCTTGTAAGTTTTTGCTACTTTTTGTTAATATTTTTTTTTGTTGTATATGTAAGTAAGGATTAAAGATTTTTTCTTTTGTTATTGGGAACCATATGGTTTTGTTTTTGCTTGCATTTGGTTAACTTTCTGTTTTCGCGTAAGTTTATTTGTTTTTTTTTTTAACTGTTTATGTGTATGATAGTCTACTTTAATGTAGCCTTTTTTATATTTTTCTTATGTGTCGATATTTCTAGAAACATATTTTTGTTATGATCATTAAAAGTATTTACTTAATTAATAAGATATTTATTTAAGATCTGATAAAATAATTTTTAGTATGTAAAAAATATTAAAGTAGCAAAGTTATAAATTTTAACCTGAAATTTGGAGTTTCAATAATGTTCTTATTTTAAATATAGGATATACGCGAGTATATATATTTATTTTTAAAACACATGTTGTAAAAGTAGTATAAATTTTGGTGGTATTAACTTAAAATTTACATTTTTTTTTATATTTTTTATATTTCTATTTTATTTTATAGTAAGTAGTATTTAAGAGATTTAATTTTCAGAGCTTATTTAAAATTATTATAAATGCTGATGAGTGCTATTTTTGTTATTTATATAAACCAGTGTTATCAGTCACTGTTGTTATGTTTTTAATTGTTATCTTACGGTTTTTGTTAATTTACTTTTTATTTTTATATATGTTAATAAGTAACTAATTTTAAATGAACACATTGACAGTTACCGGTAATCATAATTAAATTATGTATATTTTATGAAATATTTAATATTTTAATTTTCTTTTCTCGGGATCCTAGTGTTAAGACATTCCGTTTCCCACTTTCCGTTAGTTCTGGCGGGATTGCGTGTCGAGTGGCGGAACTCAACGTCTCGTTTGACCTCGCGACAAGATCGGAGAATTGAAAATATGAAATATTTCCTGGAGTTGGAATCAAACCCACGACCAGTTGCGTTTACAGTTACACACTTGCGTCCCTTCGCCACGGCTGTATTTGTTCCAGTAAAACCTACCTATATGTAAAAACTTTTTTGTCTTTATTTCTCTCTGTCCATAATTTGCGTAATAGGCTGTTAGCAGGTTTACACTCTAAGCCGACGATACGTAACTTAAGTTACAGTGGTTTTAGTAAAAATTAAAAAGAGATAGTTTAAAAAGTTAAACCTAGCATAACTTTTTCAATAGGGTTGTACATAAATCATTAAAAACTTTAATAAAATTACTGTATAATGAGTATTTATAGCATATAATATTTTTTTGGGTCACGCTCAAGTTATAAAAATTGTTATGGAAATAAATGGCGTATTATTGATACGCAATAGTCACGTCAAAAGTTCTTTAGGATATACGCGAGTATATATATATTTGAGGCCAGTCGTGGCGCAGGGGCACAGAGTGTGACTGTAAAACCGTCTGGTTGTGGGTTCGATCTCCACTCGAGGATATGGAATATTTACTTAAATGTATATTTCCATTTCCTCGCTCTGGTGTCGAGGCAAAGCGCGGCGTTGAGTTCTGCCACTCAACACGCAATGCCTCCAAAATTCAGCGGAAAGTGGGGAAGTCGAGTTTTAACACTGAGCTTTCTCTGTTTACCGTGCTGTGTGCTGGATACTAATTTATATCTTAGTTTCCTCTATAACATTTTAACAAAAACTGTAATATTTTATTAATTGACAATCTTATTTTATAAGTCGGTTTAAAAATAACATAATTTACCAGACCTATAAATTTTATTTTGTGTTACGTACATATACAATTTACTGTTTTCTCTTTTATTTTTAAAGATATTCATAATACATTTTTAGAGGTAAATTAATCTTAAATTGTTTGTTTGTATTCCATCATTGAAAATGTATTGTAAGACTTAGCTCGTTTTTATTGACTGAGTAGTTGACCTAGAAACAACAACAGAAGTACTGCACCGGTCATGTTGTCCTTTTGCAATAAAAGTGAAAACGGTTTTAGAAAATACTTACAATTTTTGAGGTTTTATAGTATTTACATATAATACCAACTAATAAAAAAAGGCTAGTCGTGGCGCAGGGGCACGACTAGTGTAACTGTAAAACCGACTAGTTGTTCGTTCGATCCCCACTCGAGGAGATGAAATATTCACTTAAATTTATATCTCCATTTGTGTGCTTTGGTGTCAAGGTAAAGCGCGGCCAATGCCTATAGAATTCGGCAGAAAGTGGGGAACGGAGAGTCTGAACGCTAGGTTCCCTCTGCCTACCCTGTGTGTGCGGCATACAGCGTAAAGCTGATGTTTTATTTAAAAAAATCACAGTCTGTAATTTCAATGAGTATGGGTTCGATTTCCACACGAGGGCGAGGTACATGTTTAAAATATTCTCGTTTCATCGGTCTGATGATGATAAGAATTTATGATCTTAGAGTGTTTGACTTCAGACATTAGCTTCTATAAGTCCTCAATGCTAAACGCACAAAACATATGGAGGTTTAAAATATTTTAATTTTTATTATAAATGATGTTGTTTACTTCTACAGAACAACTTATACTTACATTTTGATATATTGTAATCGTGTTATTATTGTAAAAGTAAATAGGACGCCATTTGAGGCCGTTGTGGCGCAGTAGCACTGGCATGTGACAGTAAACGCGACGGTTGTAGGTTCGACCCTCGGCTACATTGCTATATGCAAGTTACATCATGGAGCTGAAAAAAAGTATGAGAAACATATATGAATACTTTCTGTAGATATGTAGTCATTACTTAGTACCCGTCAATGATGGAAGCAGTTGTTTTTTACTCGATTCCAAATAAAAGTTGTTTTATAATATAATAATAATGTTTTATAGTATAATATATTTTCCATACTCGTAGTTGCGTTTGTAGTAGGTAAGTTTCACCTGAAGTTGAAAATTCTAAAAATTACCTACTATTACTATAATAATTTCTATTACTTAATTTGTTTCATATGAATCGTCGGTTTTGTTTTTATTTTTAGTTTAAAATACGACTTATGTTAAACAAAACTTTTTTTTAGCTTTACGGGTAGGCAGATAGAGCATAGTGTTAAGACATTCCGCTCTCCAATTTAACCCCCAACAAAAAAAAAATTACAGCCATTATATTTTATTTTAGACAATTTTTATTTCAATTTTATCCGTCAGATACTTTTGGCTGTTACTTAAGTATTTTATTCGACACAGTGAAGTAGTTTGTTATCTTATCGCTGTGAGCTGACGTTGATAGTTACTATTTGAATTATTCTGAATGTATCTTTCACGGGACGTCACGAGACTTTACTCTTACATAGTAATAAAAATAAATAATAAATACGTATTTGGTTATATATCTTTTAAATCATATTTTTTCATTACTATTATACAATTGAGTGAATCTAGTGCTAAGACACTCCTTTTCCCACCTTCGGCCGAATTCTGGAAATAATTGCGTGGCGGATCTCAACGCTGCGCTTTGCCTTGTGAGCGAGAAATGAAAATATTAAATGTTTCATTTCATCGAGTGGGTATCGAACGTAAACGATTTTTTCATTATGCTTATTTGTTATTTCTAAAAATACTGGCATTAGATTATTTTAGAGTAGGCACGGACCAACCGATCAGAATCTTCTGAAGTGGGGACGGACCAATAGCCCATTTATCCATTTTTACGTTTCTTATATTAAAAGTAATATTTATCATTTACATTGTATATAAGTCTCACAGTAAGTACTTATAATACATAAGGTTTCCGGTTTTCAAGGTTAAACATTGGATTCGTACACACTCAATGCATTGTTAATCTCGACATATTCAGATAAAATGAGAAATTTCGATATATCGCAATGGTAGCTGTTGAATGATTTAACTGTCTCTAACATTATATAATGATGATTGCAAATGGTATCGCTATTCGATTTATATAGTTTTTATTTTAAAATCAGTATCAGGCGTAAACGCGACGGTTGTGTGTTCGATTCCTTCTCGGTCAATGTTGTTTTCAATTTTCTTGATGTGGCAATAAAACAGCATAGCGTTTAGTGTCTAGTGTCTCGACACTAGATTCTCTCTGCATGTTCTGCTATATAAGATAAAGCGAGAAGCTGTTTTTTTTCTACATACAAAACCTAATTGACCGCTGCATATACCATATTTCAGAAAAAAAATATGTATTGCATTAAACTCTAAATAAAAAAAAATTCAAAATATATAACAAAATAAACTAGGGAGGAAGTTTCCAGAGGGCAAATTATTATTACTATTTAAATATATTGACAATATCAATAGGATTAATAAAGTAATTGAATCACAATATGTGATAAAAACAAAACTCAAGATATCTTTAATCTGTGAATAGATCTAATCTCCCTTCGATATATTTATTTATCAGTTCTGTAATATTAGATAATATAGTATTAGAGACATTTTTTAAAGTAGTTAGTGGTATTTCAGTCGAGATATTTAGTGAAGCTTGGGTAAGCAAAAATTATATTTTTACTACATTTTAAGTCTATTCTTATTACGCTTTTCATTATATTATATAAGTACTATAGTTCTTCGGCTCCTGCCCGCTCACCAACTTTCAATGGGATTTTTTTTATTAATTATTTATTTAAATGGATATTTTAGAGACCATTACGTATTTAAAATTAGAGAGAGTGAGAAGTCGTCTCGTCGTGCGAAATAAGATTCGGGAATATTAGCGTTAATTTGACATTTAAAATATGCGATATAACGATGTTCAGTTGTCAAAGTAGTTTAAAAATAAATTTACGCTCAAATTTGACAGTAAAATATCGCCGTCGCCGTCGCCGTCGTTATAACATGTACTTTATAAAAGTGTACCGTGACAACGCGAGATATTTTTACATAATAGAAGGATGTACGAAAAAGACAAGTTTAACCTTTTAGAAATATCAGTATAATGATTTATTTTGCCTTTAAATTTATACAATAATAGGTGTCATAAATAAATGATACTTTTTGTAGCTTCACGCTGTATCACAAACATAGCAGAGTAGGCAGAGGGATCGTAGTGTTAAGATATTCCGTTTCCCACTTCCCACTGGATATTAAATACTTTAATCCCCAGAGGAGTAATCGAACCCATACCCGTAGCGCTTACGGATACACGCTCGTGGCATATTATAAATTATTTAAGTGAACATTGAAAACATCTATTTTAAAAATATAAACACATTTCTCTTAATGAAATATCCACTCATAAATATAACCTCATCATTTTGCCGTCTCTATATAATTAAGCTTTTGTCTTTACAGACAAATAGACTATCCAATACATAGAAAAACTCGTACTATTATTTCATAAGATTAAAGCGTTCAATGGAATAAACTCTTTAGCTTAACAATATAATATAGAAAATAAATACATAATGAAATATTAAATTTTCAAATCTATAGTATTTATATTTAAAAAACATAAGGTATGTGTATTTGCTCGTTATCTGAGACTGGTTCCGATTAAGTGCACGATTTACATTAAGACCAGTTTACTACTGCAAACCTACCTACTTATTATGTACGAATCAAGATATTGTTGACTTTTCTACATGTTAAATAAAATAAAACCAGCTTCACGCTGTATCACGCACACAGCAGGGTAGGCAGAGGGAACCTAGTGTTTTTAGACACTCCGTTCCCCACTTTCTGCCGATTTCTGGAGGCATTGCGTGTTGAGTGAACCGCGACACCAGAGCGAAGAAATGGAAATATAAATTTAAGTAAATATTTCATCTCCTCGATTGGGGATCGAACCCACAACCAGTCGGTTTACAGTCACACTTTGTGCCGCTGCGCCACGACTAGCCTCAATTTCTATATTTTAAATATTTTTTTATTTAAAATATAGAAAAGTCAATAAAATGACGAGCGGCGGAACTCAACGCCGCGCTTTAGCTCGACACTAGAGACGACGCAAGAAATGAAACTATTAATTATTTCATTTCCTCGTGTGGAAATCCAATCCACAACTTCAAGCTTATTATCGAAATTTATTTCGAGATGGTTCTACAGTATATACGCAAGTTATTTTTAAGATGAAATCGCTAAACCGGTTTTGAGCTACATTTATACAGTCAGTACATGACAAGATATATAACAAAAAAAATAGTTATTGGTGGCATTTAATAACGTAATATTTTTTTTTAAATTTTGACAGTTTGTCTGTGCGTTTGTTCACGCTAATCTCAGAAACGGCATAGCCAATTTAATTGCAATTTTCATTATTATTTTTTACAAGCTTCCCTTTTGACATGTAGTAGTCTTTATTTCAATCGGTTTATAAATAAATAAGCCATACCATTATAAAGAATGTTGTTAAAAAATTGTTTAAATTGTTTAACTGTTTTATTGAATGAGCTGAAATTTTACTTTTCAGTATTGGTATAGATATTGTTTTTAGATGTTTCCCGCTGCCTACTCTGCTATAGGCGGGATACAGAGTAAAAACTGTGAAGAAAGCAATAAATGGGAATATATAGTTGGCCTCGAAGAAACTGGGGGTCATCAACAGAGCGAGACGGTTTGGCCCTATATAGGGCCCAGGTTCGGCCTCATATGGAGTACTGTTCTCACCTCTGGGCTGGTGCACCCCAGTATCAGCTTGAACCATTTGATCGCATACAACGTAGAACCATTCGAATCATTAGGGACCCAATGATTTGTGAAAGGCTTGATACTTTGGCTTTACGTAGAGACGTCTCCTCGCTTTGCGTTCTCTATCGCATTTACCATGGGGAGTGTTCTGAAGAACTGTTTGACCTGTTACCTGCCGCCGAATTTTCTAACCGCACGGTACGTCATAGGCTAAGATATCATCCACACCACCTGGATACGTGGTAATCCACTACTGTGCGGTTTCGTAGGAACTTCCTTCCACGCGCCACGGAACTGTAGAATGGCCTACCCGCGGCAGTGTTTCCAGGTCGATATGACATGGGTACCTTCAAAAAGCGCGTCTATCTCCACCTTTAAGGCCGGCAACGCACCTGTAGCTCCTCTGGTGTTGCACGGGGCTGTGGGCGGCGGCAATCACTTACCATCAGGTGACCCGAACGCTCGTTTGCCTTGTCCTTTTCCATAAAATATATATAAAAGTTTACTAAATAACTGAATATAAAACAGTATATTGTGTAGACTTTTACTAACTTCAGGAAAATCTTGATAGGAAAATCTGTGTCATAATAGAAATATGATTATTTTTATGTTATAATGCAAATCAGTCGATTAGTCACTGCTCGAACAAACAACTCATTAACTATAGTAACTTCAACTTCATAATATAATGTTAGAAGCTAAGTTTAATAACATATTGTTTATTTTTTTCTTCTCATGCTTCAGGCATAAGAAAAATATACATATGAAAAAGTATTTTAGTACATAAATGTATTGCAATTTTTTTTTTAAGGAAAAATGTCATCCATGCCTTTTTTTACTTTAATTAACGTTTATACTTACAAATTTTCTCATGACTATAAGTGTCTTATTGTAGAAAAACTTAAGGTAAAATTATTTTATGGGTGATGTCTCCCTTTGAGGCTCGTTTGTACCCGCCATCGCTTGGCTGATAAAGGCGCCAATCGCCTCATCATCGTCATTGGAGTAATGGGAGTAAAACATTGCAATAGCCGTGAGGGACTCTTTCTTAGGTTCGGATCCTCATGTCTTAGGTTCGGACAATGAAAACTTCGCCATAAATCTGACTCACGTTCGGATCCACATTATTGGCCAGTCTTTTCTTCCTCCTGCGTGGGACCAAGCATAGACCACCTTCAATATTCTTTTACAAATACGCGCTGGTGTTCTTTTTTTAATTATGGGATTGGACGATAGAGAGACAGAAAGATTTGAGAAGTACATGATGTTGTACGCCCCAGAGGTGGTGTAAGCGACGTCCACTGGATTTCGGTACGAGTATGATAATTCATATGATATAAGTAGGAGTCGATTTGGGCCACAAATCCTTACCTTGATGAAATTTTTTCTCTCTCTTCTCTTTCGATATGAGACAATTGGTTTATGTCACTGATAAAGTTGCGCCTGATAGCCTGCCGCCGACCTTCACCTTTCCGGAGCTAAATTTTGATCAACGCTGGTGTCGTAGGGCGACAAAATCCTTAGCTGATGCTGCTAGTGCGAAGCATAAGATTTCTCTTAAAAACACGTGTGCTATGTAATTATACATACCACGCGCCGATCGCGTGTTGTAGAGGTAATTTTTTTGATTTTTATTTCCTTGCTATTACGCTTTTTTCTTTTTTTCATCGAATGAGCGTTGTTTGTCTAATTTTGTAATGGCTGATCTTGATGTTATTGTTGCATCGTGTGTCCCGCTCGTCTCTGGCTTTGTTTTACTGAATTAAAGTATCTGTGAGACAATAGATTTATATATATTAATCCGAGCGAGTTACACGTTTTTTCGCCTTATCTCCAAAACTCCAATTTGTATTTTTTACAATTTTTAAAACGAGAGCCAATGTTTCTAGTGCCTATGTTGAAGAGTTAATGCATGTAAGAAGTGACAAACAGTACCTCTGGTAAAGAAAATTGCTACTTTGGTAAAGAAAATAGTTTACATTATGAGTATATAAATATGTACCTATTGTCTGTATGTATGTATACAAAAGAGATGAAATTGGATATGGGCTAACAGTGACGAATGCAATCAGCATATCAAATTACGGACTCGTTTTATTTTTTTTTAACTTATATGTGTATATACATAATAACTATATAATGGCAAGGGACTACAAAAAATATGTATTAACATTTAAATAAGAACCCATTATAATACGTGTTATCAACTTGTATTATGACGATCGTTTTATTTTGCGAAGACAATTTTGAGGCCAGTCGTGGCGCAGTGGCACAAAGACAATTTTGAAAACGATTACTTGAAAATAAAAAAAGATACTTGTAGTTGACTAAAATGTGTTATTGGTGTTTCGGGTAAATTATTATATTACAATTTAGTCTTATGTTATTATTTATTGTTAGAAAATCATAATTTAGATGGGATTCCAAAAAAAAGTAAAAGCGATGGGTTCGAATCCCATTCGAGATAATTATATTCGAAATATTTTAATTTTGTCGCTCTGGTAACGATGCTAAACGTGGCGTTATATTCCGCTACTAAATTTCGAGTGTGTGGCGAACGGAAGTGTCTTAATAGAAACGGAGTGTCTTTATATTAGGTTTCCTAGTTCCCTCTACCTACTCTGCTATGTGCGGGATACAGCGTGAAGCTAAAAAAGATATAAAAATAGATAGATAAACTAATTATTTAATACTATAAGATAATTTTAAGTATATCAAAACATGATATTACGTGTACATATGTATATTACCACCTGTAATTATAAAAAACTATTTATTACGTAGGTATATATCCGTATGTATCTTATATAATTGTTGATATTGTATCATATATCCTTAGTAGATACTAACAACTTCGCTTATTATAATCTAGTTACATAACTTGCCGCAATTTATTATAGTATCGGTTCAGTTTTTCCTGATAAGATGATTTTTGATAGTTCTGCTCTATGGTGATAAGATGACTGGTAAATATGAACGTTTGAATTAATGCTCGGGGAATAAATTTTAGGTAATCTTTGATTAATATTTTTATTTACGACTTCGTGCTAGATTTTTGATTATAGTTACTTTTCAATTATAATAGAAGTAGTCGTGGCAAAATGACTGCGTCTCAACGTAAATGCAATGGTTGTCTGTCCGAAGGTCACTCGAAGGGGTATAATTATATTTCTTCAATCACCGACGAACCGTGACGATGAATTCCGCCATGAAACACGCATGTCTCAGAAATATGGTGGAAAGTGAAGACGGAGATTCTTTTTTGGAGGTTTTGTAGGTTTCCTATACCAACTTTGCAATCCAGGAACAAGCGTGAAAATACAAAAAAAACTTCTTTATATTGATATTTTTCGAATCGACAATAATGTTTCCTATCTCTACTTTCAGATTCCACCACTAGGAAGATGGCGGGCGGAGGTACGACAGGGCCGTTGCTGTACGCGGTGTTCGCCGCTGTACTGGGCATGCTTCAGTTTGGCTTTAACACCGGAGTAATCAACGCACCGAGAGAATTCATAGAAAATTTTATAAATGAAAATTATTCTGTCAACTCTGACACTATATTCAGTGTTATAGTCAGTATATTTGCCGTTGGCGGTATGATTGGATGTCCACTAGCGAGTTGGGTGGCTGATAAGAAGGGAAGAAAGTTCGCGTTAATAGTGAACGCTGCATTCGGTGTCATAGGCGCAGCTTTTATGGGCTTCAGCAAGGTATCCACGTCGTTAGCCATGCTTATAATCGGTCGATTTTTTATTGGAATCAATTGTGGATTTGCAACGACCGCATCACCTACTTATGTATCTGAGATTGCTCCTGTAAAGCTTCGCGGCGCCTTTGGAACTGTTAATCAGCTAGCTGTTGCTTTTGGTCTGGTGGGAGGTCAAATTTTGGGTATCGACGTAATATTGGGAAGCAATGAAGGCTGGCCCTGGTTGCTAGGACTCGCTGTAGTGCCATCGGCGGTACAATTCCTGATGTTGCCGTTTGCACCCGAGTCTCCTAGGTATTTACTACTTGTTCAGCGAGATGAAGAGCAAGCAAGAAGTGCACTTGCTAAAATCAGAGGAACGTCAGAAATCGATGAAGAAATCAAAGATATGAATGATGAGGACCACGCTGAGAAGCAAGAGGAAAAATTCACAATACCCGATTTATTCCGCATTCCACATCTACGTACACCATTAGTTATTGGTATTGTCATGCATCTATCACAGCAATTAGGTGGCATCAATGCTGTCCTCTACTATTCATCAACTATCTTTATCAGCGCCGGTTTAACGGAAAGAGATGCACGATTGGCTTCCATCGGTGTTGGCAGTATGTTGTTTATAATGGCCTTAGTGACCATTCCTTTAATGGATCGTCTTGGAAGACGTACTCTTCAATTATGCGGCCTCGGAGGCATGACATTGTTCTCCATACTGATGACAATAGCCTTTTTCACATACGAAAATAATACTACAATGAGTATATTTGCTGTTTTGTTTACTCTATTGTACGTTGCGTTCTTTGGAGTGGGTCCCAGTTCTATTCCTTGGATGATCCTATCTGAACTATTCGGTCAAGGTGCAAGAAGTGCAGCTGTTAGTGTTGGAGCTTTAGTTAACTGGTTCGCAAACTTTATTGTGGGACTAACCTTCATCCACTTATCGAAATTGCTGGGCAAATTTGTATTTATACCGTACACGATACTCTTAATCATATTCTTCGCATACACTAAGTTCAAGTTACCAGAAACGAAGAACAGGACGATCGAAGAAGTGACAGCCTTATTTAAGAAATAATATCCTTGGAACGGTTAGACTTTGGCAAGCATTCCTTAGGTTAGGTTTATCTATACATTTTATGCAATAAGTGAACACTAAAATTGTGATAGTTACTATAATAACTCGTTCGTTCAAATATATTCCTTTGAGAGGTATTTTAATGAATCTTGTATTTATTCTGTGAAATCGCCATTCATCGATTTCCGTTTATTAGGAAGACTGACCCTACGTACGTTAAAATGTTATAATAAACTAATGATGTACTTATTACTGTAAACGCAACTATTAAAATAGGGTTGTATTGTTATACTTTATATTTTCAAAATACAAGGCTATTAATGGAAAATATGCATGATTATTTTTCAAACTTAAATTCTGAAAAACAAAACTTCAGTTAAGGGTTATAAATATTAATAACTTTGAAAATGTAGCGAACCCTTAACTGAAGTTTTGTTTTAAGCTTATAAGCTTATCTTTAAAAAATATATAAATAATTATTTTTTATTAAATAGTTTTTTCCTAATATTTTCAAAAACATCAAAACAATAATGACAAGAGAAAATTAAATTTTACCATCAATAGCCTAGTATTGAATAAATTGTATGTATTGATTAATTTTATATGTGTTCTATACATAATATTCTCTTTTTGTTATACTTTTAATCATGTTTTACGGTTTGAGGACCAATTCATTTATTTTTCATACTTTACTTTCTGTATAATGATTTGATAAGTATTCTTTTCTTGTGACTACAAGATCTTTTACTTCAAAGCCCCAAAACGACTTTACATTGGGAACTAATTAGATTTCTATACATAATATACTTTTTTGTTACACTTTTAATTATATTTTACGGTTTGGGGACCAATTCATTTATTTTTCGTACTCTACTTTTTTTTACTTTCTATATAATGATTTGATAAGTATTGTTTTTTTTGTAACTACAAGATCTTTTACTTTGAAGCCCCAAAACAACTTTACATCGGGAACTGAATTATATTACGGGAATTTCAACTAAAACAACAAAACTGAATCAATCAATTAACGTCAATTTAATTTATAACATATATTTTTATTATTTTTTCTTTGTAAATACAATATTACTAATATAATTTACTTTGATATTTCACAGTGCCTTATCCTTGCTTTTTATGCCCACTTAATTACCAATCATGATATTAAAGGTTTATTAGTTTTTATTTTTGTTGTGCGCAAACAGAATATGTTGTCGGGAAATCGAACTCAGGTCCCACCCGTCCTAGTACGATAGTGCCAAGAACAACAGTATTCTTTATTAAACGTTGTTATTATAAAAAAATATATTAATTAGGTAATTATATAGGTAAACTATTTAGGCGAAGTAGTATGGATTTGCATAATGTATTTTCTACAATTTCTAATGAAGGGGGACTAATGGACGTGTTTTAAAAAAATATATAAATAAAGTTTTGTTAATTTAGTGATCTAGCAATACAATATAGTGCTCATTTAGTGTAACAATAACGTATTTGCTTTTCTTTAATATTGCAAGAGACAACCAAAACAAAATAATGTTAAGAGTAGTCTTTTTTTTGCTTATTTTAAAAAAAACTGCAATTGCGTCTTTCTTACACCAAATAAGTAATATAAATGAGAAAATAAAAATGGTTGTATTTTCTTTTTAATTCAACAATTTATTCATTATGTAAAGATGTTATTTAGTTTTCTTTTCATGTAGTACAAAATTTTTGATTCATATAAATTTAATTTAATTTCACAAAAAAAAGCTCAACTAATATAAATAGCAGTATCTGTTGTCCGAAGTTTCCATTCAATTCTGTCATGTATAGACACATTTATGATATAAAATAATGACTAGTTCATAGTTGTATTGCACGTTTGTTTAATTAGCATTATAGAATTTAAAAAAATTAAAGTTTTTTGTATAATTATAATCTATTACTATATAGTATATTATAACATTATTTCCATAAGTAAGTGATTTTTCTGTATGGAAACATCTTTTTATTACAAGATTTTATTCAATCATGCCTCAGTCATATATGTATGTATGCGATTTACTACTAAAAATACTTGCAAGATGTATTTGACGTTACCATATTGGCGGCCATATTGGATTTTTCATCAAAAAACCAATATGGCCGTATTTATAATAAAATAACTCGTTATATATTTTTGTTCAATATATGAAAAAAAAAAACAAAATAATCGTCACGTAATGTGCACGTTTAAAAAATATATATTTTTTACAATTTTCTTGTTTTTTATGTTAAGTATGACACAACTGTGTATACCAAAATATTTATCGGTTGATAGTAAAAAGTATTCAATAATAAATCTGTTCAGATATCTGCCGAAGTTATCTATCTATATAGCACTAAAAACTATGTTAATTCATACACTTTTACAATTATATTTATTATATATACAATGTTGTTTCTTAGTTAGTACTTTGGTTTTAACTATTATTATTACAAATATTAAATGAAACTTATATGTTTCATTTAAATGTTCACGTTGGATTTTTGTTGTTATAGGTTAATGTAAATAATATACATACCTAATGTAATATTATAAATATATTATTAAATCCAGTTATAATCTTAATTCGAATTTAATTCGTCTGTTAATATTAAATTATTATTATTTAGTATCATATTATGTTTTATTTTTTAATCTACTCGGTATATGTGTTAAAGCATAAAGCTATTTTATATATATTACTTCTCTAATAAATTTTCTTAGTTACGTTTTGCTATTTATACAAAAAAGGTAATTAAAAAAAGATTTTAAAAATGTATATATATTTTTATTAATATATTTTATGCCATCATAATTCAATTTCGATTTTGTTTTTCTACAATGTTATAAAAAATTAAAGATGTGTTATTATGTTAATAATTGCTAAATGTACCTGTATCACATTTGCATGCTTGAGATATTTACATAAAAAAATACAATAAAGGGCATAATGAAACAAAATAAATTTATAAACGAAACGGGAGTGTTTCAACAGTAGGTTGGATTTTTTTGACAAATTTAAGTTAAATATTAATCTTCTCCGCAAAGCTCTGACAGTAGTTGCAGCGCATCGTCCTGAGCTTCCTCTTCAATTTCTCCTTCAAGCCAAAATGTCTCCATCATTCCTTTTCCCTGAAACGTTACTGTAGTCGTCAAATATGTGGTAAATTGTGACCAAGTCCGAAATCGAAGTCTATTTCTTACTAAATTTTCTATGCATATTGGCATCTTTATGCCAATATGCATAGGAAAATAATCGTTAAAAATATTTATAAAAATATTACTTACCTACATTTTTATTTATTTGTAGGTAATGTTTATTTTTAAAGCATAGTAGGAATTTTAATGAAAATAATGCCATTTAAATTTGTAAAATACACACTATTAAATATTTATTTATTTTTTTGTTTTACTTCACGCTGTATCTTACAATATTGTCGGATAATCAGAGGGAACCTCAAAACCTAGTGTTAAGATATTCCATTCCCATTAGGATACATCCCTAAATTCTGGAGGTATGCGTGTTGGGTGTCGGAATTCAACACTGCATTAATATTTTTAAATTTTATAATTAACTTACTTTGACTTTAATCAAGCCTCTTCGGCGAAGTCTGAACTTTCCAGATGGCAGTTCGGTCGCTGTTTGAGACGATATCTGAATACGCCCAGGCTGAAAAAATCGATTGTATTTCAGTAAAAGAACTTGTCTGTAGTATTTGTAAATTTTAAAATTTCGGGTATAGAAAGCGTTTTTGTCAGCACCACTTTAAATGAAACAACAGTTTTAATTACTCTATAAAAGCATAATACAATTCCCCAAAAAAAAACATAAAATTTCCCAAAAATGAGAGTGATTTTTTTAAGCAATAGAAATAATAAAATTATCGTTGTAAAATAAAACGCAATTTGTTTGTGTGTAGCCTACAAATTTATACTTGAGTAAATAAAACTAGATTGACTAAAAGAATAATCACGGCCCAAGAGAAAAGAGACATAGGTAGAATTCCTCAAACGAGATGGCAAGACGTACAAGTAACATACAATGATGGTCTGTTTAGGAGGCCTTCTTCACCCGAAAAGGTTGAAATTTCTATATAAAATATGTTAAACACAACATTTATTATCGTAATGCCATTATTAGAATAGAATACAAAAATATTTAAATACAATAGAAACTAAAAATTGTGAATCAGTGCACTTACTATGTATATACTTATATAAGAAATAATAAAGACTTTTTATTTTAACTAAATAAAACTGCAACTCAATATATATAATTGAAAAAAAAAATTGCTTACTTCGCTAGTAGTCTGCATCCGACTAGCAGTGTTGACAGTGTCGCCAACCAAACAATATCGCGGCTGTCGAAATCCCAGTACAGCGGCGTAGCAAAGGCCAGAGTGAAGACCTGAATCAAACATACGGAGAAAAGTTATTATATGGCCATAAAGTGGAATATCTGGGACAAACTCATTATGCTCACAAAAATTTAAGGACTATCAAGGACCACTAGCCTTGATTTTAAAGCCACTTGATTTTAAATGACCACCACAGGTTCGATGCCGGCCTTTAAGATAAAGGTAGACGCACTTTTTAAAGGTATACTACATAAGGTGGGGAACAGAAGTATCTTGAATAACGGAAGTATAAGAATGAAATTTTTTAACGTTAAGTTCCCAGCTTCCCTCTGCCTACATGCTACGTGCGCGATACAGCGTGAAGCTGAAAAAAAAGTGTAAGTGGTAACTTACCTATAGTAAGCATAGGTAAAGCTTGTGATACAGCCAATGCAGCGCTTGCAGTAGCTTGCGCGTGCGCGCGGTTTTTCTTCGGGGCACCTGATACTACCATGTACACTGTACCAACTGTTTCTACCTAAATATTACAATAAATCACATTAAAAGTTTTCTTTAAATCTTAAATCAGCTTCACGCTGTATCTTGCACACTGCAGGGTAGGCAGGGGGAACCTAGTGTTTAGACACTCCGTTCCCCACTTTCTGCCGAATTCTAGGGGCATTGCGTGATGTGTGGCAGTGGCAGAACTCAACGCCGCAATTTAACTCGGCACCAGAGTGAAATGGAAATATTAATTTGAGTAAATATTTTATCTCCTCGAGTGGGGATCGAACCCACAACCAGTCGGTTTTCCAGTCACACTTTGTGCCCCTGCGCCACAACTGGCCTCGAAATTTCCAATGGCCTCCAAAATGTATTATTCCTTTATATAGGCAAACTTACGTTTGTCAACTTTTATAAGTCATCTTTCTTTGAACACAACTTTTTCTTAATGAGTATTTTTCTTTCCTAAGTGTGGAATAACACTTGAATTGAAAATGTTAAAAATATTTATATTCTTTACAAATACATGATTTCTTAAGAAACTTAACGCGTCATTACCTTATAAACTCTATGCGTGTCCAACAATCGATCAATCCTGGAATACACGTCATTCATATAAGCCACAGTTTGCATTACGTCAGCTCGTGTTAAAGCCTCGGTTAGCTGTAGACCGCAAAACATAATAGTTACCGAGTCAAATTTCTGAAAAATAAAGTTATTTTAGATATGATTATTTATATTTCCGTTTAAAGAACGCAGAAATACGAGTTTAGTTTACAATATTATTTCAGTTTAACATATATTTTATTAATTGTTATAAAATTCTCTTATGAGTAATTATGACTCATATAACAGAGTCCTTTATAAATATATGAGCGAAATGATAATGGTGGTAGTCGAACGGCGTTTAATAATATTATATTTTTATGTTTCTCTACAGCTTGCTACTATCTTCCTGTTCTTTGCTTGTAAATATTTGAGAAAAAACCCCACTTAATTTTTTTTTTGCTTTACGCCTTATAGTAGAGTAGGTAGAGGGCCGATATATGAATCTATTGAATAATTAATTTCTTCAAACGAGAATCGAACCCACACTAGTCCACCGACGACTACCCTGTCTATAATGGATAGTTTTTTTACAGCTTCACTTTGTATCCCACATATGGCAGGAACACACTAGGTTCTAGTATGTAGCAGGAGGCCTACCCTGCCATATTTTGGATATTTTAAATAATAATAATAATATTTATGAGAGTATTTTCTATTTGCAATTATTATAGACAATAAATATTATATATGTATCCATATAATTACCATAGGAGGCATCGAGGAGTTCCCAACACGAAGTTGATCAGCAATACTTTTAGGGATCATCGAATACAAAAGCTGATCTCCCCTTTTTTTCCACTGCTCTACTAATCTACAAGACTTTTCCAAAGAAAGACTTCTAGTTTCAGCCTTTTCAAACAGTAGTTCCAAACGGGAGAGATGCTGCCAACCTTGTAAGAGCATTTCCTTAGATAGTCCATGGCCGTTCATATCCGCTAGATAAAGACCAGCTTGTTTGAGTTCTTCTAAATCGTTGAAACTAAAAATGAAGATTATAAATTATTTATTAACACTTATTATGATAGCTTAAATATTGTTATGTGCCATCCTCATTTTCCGCCGAATTTTCGAAGCATTCGTGCATAAGCACAACCATCGAATTACAGTAACTCGCTTTTGCACCTGTCACAGAACGACTTTAAATTTAAATAAAAGATACAGAACAATATTTCATTATTGTGAGAAAATTAAATTACTTTTTTTTTATTTTTGTACTATACAACAAATAATGTTACTTACATAGGGCTACACAAAAATATAAGAGCATCGATCTCCTCGAGCAAATACATGGGTCCCTTCAGTAATATGGCGCGCGCGCCCTGCGAGCCTCGCCTGGAGTCGTTGACGCACCGGGCGCGCCATCTCATCAGTTCCAGTTCGAAAAGCATTGTTTGCATGCATACTACCTAAATAAATTCAAAAGCCTAATGTAAGCATAGATTTTTAAAATGTATACATTAGGTAGGTTAGCAGAGCGCGGCGTAGAGTTCCGCCAACACGTCACGTTAACATGCAGTGATTCTAGAATTCGGCGAAAAGTGGGGAACAGAGTCCCTAACATGGGTTTCGTCCACCTACCCTGCAACAAGTAGGGGAAGTCAATTTGTTTCTTATTTAATATATTTGTCTCGTAGAATGGTCTTTATCTTACGAACTATTAAGAAAACAGTTTCTTTCTGTCTCGCAATTTAACCAAGAATTAGCCTGAAGTAACATAAAACACATTGTAGGAGATAGAGACTGCTATAAATTAGTATTAAATCACGCTTCCCATTCATCGGAAGGCAATTTTAAAGTCCACAGGGACCAATTTGCTATCAAAAGAATAATTATACATAAAAAGTTTCTAGTAGGGCGTCGTGGCGCAATGGCACAAGCGTGTGTCTGTAAACACGACGGTTGTGGGTTCGATTCATAATTTCAAATTAATTATTATTTGTTAATATTGTAATTTCTTATTTCTTCGCAAGGCTATGCGCGGCGATTTCCATTGCCTACTCTGCTATACGCTGGATACATCATTGAACAACAAAAAAATGGACTGCCTATATAACAATATCTGATGCACTTTTCATTTATAAATGTAGTACAATAAGTTAAAATACATAATTTACCCTATCCCAAGTAAAAGATACTTTTGGTTTTCTTAAACGCAGAATCTCGTTGATTGATGACTTTTCCATCCGATTAAGCGGACCACCCCACGCTTCCATCAACTGAAATTATATGAATTTAAATTATATGAATTAAATTAGTTTTCTGCGACCAGTCGTGGCGCAGCGGCACGAAGTGTGACTGTAAATCGATTGGTTGTGGGTTCGATCCCCACTCGAGGAGATGAAATATTTACTTAAATTTATATTTCCATTTCTTCGCTCTGGTGTTGAGGCTAAGCGCGGCGTTGAGTTCTGCCACTCAACACGGAATGCCTCCAGAATTCGGCAGAAAGTGGGGAACCGAGTATCTTAATACTAGGGTCCCTCTGCCTACCCTGCTGTGTGCGGGATACAGCGTGAAGCTGATTTATTTATTTTTTAAATTAGTTTTCAAATTATATAAAAAGTGAAAAAAGAAAAACAAGTAATAAAAGTGAAACATTAAAAGTTATTAAATTATTCGTTTTACTTATTTTGTTTATATTGTTTTGATTATGTAATTTTTTTTTTTTTATACTTACATTGTTTTGAAACTCTATTTTCTAATTTCTTTGTTTTAAATTATTTTTATTTTATGTATTAGTTGTCATCGAATGTAATTACGGCGTCACTTAGTAATTCATTTCAAATAATAAATTTAGAACAAATTATTTTAAAAAATAAATAAAAAAAAATTATAACGGAACTTTCCATTTTACCATTTTCCAATAATATCCACATACGTATATTTAAATTTGTAAAGTAACTACCTAATTAAAAGTATGAAAAAAAATAAAACAGGTTAACCTTGTCACCAGCTTTCAGGATCTTCATTTTCCTATCGAGGAGGACTCCAAAGGGAAATAGTTGAAGTAGTAAAGAAGCCGGCACTTGAGGTAGAAGGCACGGCTGACTTTTACGTGCCATAAGTGATTGTACCTGGAGTTAATATTGTAAAAGTAATTATTCATTTTATATGAAACTGTTGTACCGTTATGTATAGATATTTAGGAGATTTTTGATTCGTTTTTTTTTAACTTGTATCGCGCATATTGCAGGGAAAACAGAAGAATTCCAGTGTTAAGACACTCCGTTCCCCACTTGCGGGGCATTTAGTGTTAAGTGGCGGAACTCGATGCCGCACCTTACCTAATTACTACAGCGGGAAAATTAAAATATTATATATATCATTCAACCAAGTGGGAATAGGAACGAATTGTCTCAACACCAGGTTCCTAAGTTCCCTCTGCCTCCCCTTCATCACTAATATTTATCTTCATCCCCCTTTATTAGGAGCAACGTACACAAACATAATAATAAGGCTTGGCAATATGAAATTAAACGTTGGCTGTGTGGTTTATTGATCGTAATAACTTCCAAGGGAATGATTCGAACAATAAAATTATAATAGCAGTCAGTACAAGGTCGGCAATCATAATTCGAGTACAATGGAGCTGTAAAGATGAAAGGTTGCCTAAAAGGTAAGCAAATGTTACGTGTGGCAAAGAGTCCGATGGAATACATCATTATTTTTAAATCAAATCAGCTTCACGCTGTTTCCCGCACACAGCAGGATAGGCGGAGGGAATCTTGTGTTAAGACATTCCGTCTCCACTTTCCACCGACTTCTGGAAGCATTCCGTCACTCAATACGCAATGCCTCGCTTTTGACGGAATGTGGGGAACTAAAGTGTTTTAATGAGAAAAAAAAGTGTGAATTAAAATATATATATATATATATATATATATATATATATATATATATATATATATATATATATATATATATCTTCTAGGTCTGGCAAGCAAAGAGCAGAGTTGAGTTCACTAATCAACAGGTAATGTCCCGAAACTGGGTGAAAAGTGAGGAGCAGAGTGTTTACCCTAGGCAGAGGGAACTGAGAGTTAAGACACTCTGCGGAGAAAATCTGAAAAGAAGTATACTGGAGACGATTTTATTGTTTTAGAACTAAATATATTGAAATTGCGCACTAGAATACCCTGTGCGACGACGGCCTCGCAGAACAAAAATTCCTGTTAAAAAATAACATTCATAAAAAAAAAGACATGAAATGACATAAAAAAAAGACATGAAATGAATGGAATAGTAAAACAGAGCTTTAAGCACTAAAATAATCATAATAATAGAATAAAATAAAATAAATTAAACAAGTTCAAATAATCTCCTTTGTATGAGAAAATTATAAATTAAATATAAATTTTCATCTGGCATCATACCAACAATCTACTAAAGAAGCAAATACAGTAATTTACAATGACAACTTTTCTAATTTAAATAAATTTTCTTAGAAGACAATTTTAGTACTAAACTTAGAGAAAAGTATTTTATGATAATAATAATGTCGTTAATACTATAAAGCTATTTTGTCACAAATACCGAGTTTCCAAGAAGATAAAAACATTTTTTTTATTTAACTTCATTTTTATAGGATAAAATTGATTTACTTGAACAAAATGTGAAATTAATTTGAAAAGGTAAACACAGAGGGAACTTGGGAATCTAGTGTTAAGATTCTCCGTTCTTGTTAAACCAATTACGTTCTCCACCTTCCATCGAATTCTGGAGGCATTGCTTGTCGCAGTGGCAACATTATGGTATAGTATGCAGTATGCTGGGCCCATACCCCAGAGGTCTATAGATTTTATTTGCCTAGGTTATGGTCGAATAGACATGGTCTGTTGCGGCCGAGGAGCACCGCGAGGTTTTAATGGCTAGTGTGGACGAGATGCATTTGCTGCTCCATGAATCCCACATAACTCACTTGAATCCGTCGGGCGTTTTCCTCACGATAAAAACGGGTAGACGGAGGGAACCTAGTGTTAAAGAACTGTTCTCTACTTTTCGCCGCATTATCGGGATATAGCATGTAATTCATTCCCCTAAGGAAGAATCGAAGCCACAACCGTTACGTTTATCCGTCGTGCCCCTTCACCACGACTACAATATAGTTACTGTTATTGCTTATATTATTAATAGTGTAGTTATATATATACTACATATATCGCAAATACATTCCATTGTCAACAGTTAGGAGCATAAATAAAATAAAAAACACTCACGTAGTCGCTATTGTCAAACTCCAGCCTAAGCACAGCCACATAGTAGTTGCCTTCAATACTTTCCTTCACGATGGACACCTTCAATTTCAACGAGAATATATCTTCTGCAATTTCATATAATTGACCTGTAAAAAAAAATAATTTGATCACTTTTCATTGAGGTTGTGGTGGCGGAGGGGTAATCACGAGAGAGAGAGATGAGAAATCTTAAGTTGTAATTCTATATAACATATGGCTGTAAATATATGATAACTGTAAAATACATTTTTACAGTCTTAAAATAATTTTTATCTTATTCAATTAACGTTAGGTCATGTACACACTAATCCTTCCATCACACCATCACATCACCCCCTCTTTATTTTTTATCTAAAATGGAAAAATTTTATAAAAAATATTTAGTCTAAAGCAACATAGCAAGATAGAGCAGAGGGAACGTAGGAACCTACTGTTAAGATTTCGTTCCTATTAAGAAACTTCCGTTCTCCACTTTCTGTCAATTTTTCGAGGCAGAGCCTGCTGAGTGGAGGAACTCAACCCCATTATTCCTTAATACCATAAAATAAAATTATACTATGAAACGAAAATAAAATTAAATAATAATTCAATCACTCATTGAACCCACAGCCGTCGCGCTTACAGTCCCGCGCTTGTGCCACGTAGCCACGACAGCCTCACTTTCTTGAAAGTTATAACCTTTTTACGCTCTTATTTACTGTTAATAATTACCCATGAGATAGTAAGTATACCCAGCTCTTCCACTGCTGTATACTAGTTCGGCGCCGTGGATATGCGCCCTCGTCAGCTGCATACAAGGCGAACGCAGTCGAGGGAATGTAAAACGCATCCGTTGATGAATATTATCCACAGATTGCAGGAATGTGCAGAAATACCTTCCTGTCGCTCTTATCATTGTATCATAGCTGAAATAAAATATTCTGTTCTTAGAATTTTGACAAATCAGGGTAAAACTTTAGCCTTAGTTAGGTAAATTTTTATTTTCCTTTTTACGGAAGTTAGCTAAATATCAACATATATTAATTAATTAGTATTATAGGTATGTATAAAATATAAAAAGTATTACCTATGACAATATATAAATTAAAAGTCTATATAAAGAAACTATATGATCAAACAATTAAATTAAAATTATTCGGCAGAAAGTGGGGAACGGAGTGTCTAAAAAAAAAATCACTAGGTTCCCTATGCCTACCCGGCTGTGTGCGGGATACAGTGTGAAGCTGATAAAAAAATATGATCAAACATACCCATAGTTAGAGAAGAATTTGACGAAACATCTTCCAAAGAAAAGCATAACTTTTTCAGGAGTACCAAACTTTTCCTTCAATTCATTTAATCTGTCCGGTTGAACCAGGTTTAGGCTATCCAATCGGGGCCGCACTGGTACTCCTGAACCGCGACGACGGTAAATATCCAAAGCTACGGTGCAGCTCGTCTTTCTTAGAGCTGGTTTTAAACTACCTTTGTTTAGAGCGGGTGAGCTTGTACTTGGTTTTTCGTCTATTTTTGTCTCGTCTGAAGAGGGACTCTCTGCTTCAGGTGTAACTTCTTCATCAGATGATTCTTTTTCATCTTTACAAATAGAATGTTCTAGATGTATGCCAAGACTGCGCCTGTCTCTTATATTGGTATAAGGAACCAAACTCAGTTTACGATTTTCGTTTATTTTATCTGTAGATAATGTACTGTGAGATGGAGACCGTATTTCTTCAGATGAAGTATATGCATCAATTTCTTTTTTCGTTGCAGCTGTTAGAGCGTTTGTTGCTGTAAATGGGCACTTGAATGTTTGACTTCGGTTGTCACCATGGACTGAAGCGCTGCGCCATGTTGGTTTAGACTTTAAGGAAAGTTTCCTTGGAGCTGGGCTTCCAGGAGTGGAGTTAGTCGGGCTTAAAGCATCCTTTGTTAGCAATCTTGCCAAAGCACACGCTAATCTGGGCATAAGTGTATCTGGATATTGCTAAAACAATAAAAATATTATTATATTTACACTGGATTAGGGTTTTTTGCCTAAAACTGAAATAATTATGTATACCTGCCGCGTGATAAACACTGTGTTCCTGGCGCCTGCCTCTCGTAAGATGGTTTCCCATATTTCTTCTCCACATTCTTGCTAAAAAATGAATTTTAATTATTTTCTAAAATATATTTTATTTAAGTTTAGTAAATTTATTATTCTTTGACTATTATAAATTATCGAAACTTCTTTTTTTTAACTTCACGCTGTATTCCGCACATAGCATAGTACTCCGTTCCTATTAGGGCGATTAAGTGTCATACTTTCTGGCGATTCTGGAGGCATTGCGTATCGATTGGCAGAACTCAACCCCGCTTTGCCTTGTTACTAGAGCGGGTGAAAATATTAAATATTTATTTGCCTCGCGTGGAAATCGAATTTACAGCCTATTGCGTTAACAATCGCTCGCTTGTGCAGCTGCGCTACGACTATACACTGCTAAAATATGTGACAAATGATCTAAGTAAAGACAAATAATAGAGAAATCATAAACCAAACAAAACGAAAAAAAATCACATCCATTTTCGAATTACATATATTTTACGAAACAATTGATTCATATCTATAACTTATAATTTACGCAAACTTTAATTCAATGAAATTTTCAAAATAACAAACCAATGATGTATTATTCAATTGAGAAATCTCTACCACATTACGGGGCGCTGATAGCCGTGTCATCAATCATTTCAACTCTTGTCGAAGGCATATTATGTAATATAAGTAGCGGACATATAAAACAATAGATATACTTTTGGTAGGGGAATCTGGAAACCTGACAATATAATAATAAGAGACTCTGTTCCCATAAAGATACTTTTGTTCCTCACTTTCCACCGAATTCTGGAGACATTACTTCGGATTGGAAAACTTTTACAAATTATCTAACTTAAGACAAATTTCTCTCGAAAAATAAAGAAACACCTATAAATTGTTGAAATTATTCAATGGACTACTTGATCCTGCTGAATACTCAAGCTGTTAGTTAACGTTTAAATTTAAACTTAATTTCACATTTTAGTTTCACCATAGAAATAAAAATTTGCATAACTAAAGAAAGTTCTTTATCTTTTTCTTTTTACATATTTTGTACAAACAATTCAAAAATCCAAAAATATTATTACAAATTAAATAAACCCTATTAATACATACAGTAAATATTATATACCTATATCTTAAAAAATAAAATAATAAACACGCTTTTCTACACCAAGTGCTATAGAAGACTGTGGTCGGGGCTGTAAATTAGATGTATGTATAAACTCGAAAGGTTTTCTAGTGACCTCTGAAGAATATTTAAGTCTTGGCTCCATCCACCAGCTCGTTGATACCAAAATATTGTATAGCAGTTCTATGTAGGCTTGGTGACTACCAAGCAAGGCGATACAAGTGAGGGTACAAATATTACAAGTATTTCAAATTCAGATTCTTAATTTTTATTACAAAGTTCGTTTGTTACATCTTGACCTAAGAAACCTTTTACTCTTTTTAACTTAAAACTTTTACTAAAATCCAAATTATAACACACACATGACATGGAAATAAAATTAAAAATAAATTAAATTAGCTTCACGCTGTATTCCGCACACAGCAGGGTAGGCAGAGGGAATCTAGTGTTAACACACTCCGTTCCCCACTTTCTGCCAAATTTTGAAGCCATTGCGTGTTGAGTGGCAGAACTCAACGCCGCGCTTTGCCTCGACACCAGAGCGAAGAAATGAAAATATAAATTTAAGTAAATATTTCATCTCCTCGAGTGGGGATCGAACCCACAACCAGTCGGTTTTACAGTCACACTTTGTACTACTGCGCCACGACTGGCAGACATAGACATAAATAAATACTTACAACAATAAAATGTTGTACACTTTCAAGTAACCACCCGTACATTATAACAATAGAATATGATACTAAACAATTAATTCATTAATTTAAAATTTTTAACAATGTAAGAAATCTCCACTAATTTTCCACTCCACTGTAGACGACTTTTCTGTAAGGCTTTCGCGCTATTACTGAACCAGTAAGGGGTTGTAGTTCATCGTGTATTAAATTTTTTTATTAACTAAAATTTTAAAGTTTGCTTTAGCGCATAAAGATTAGCTTCTTCAAAAGAAGTTAAATTTGGTTTTTTCATAAATATACTCAACAATACACAATTTGTATCTAATGGAGTAGGATAGAAGTTTATGTACAGATACTACTACGTACAAGTACATATATTTAATTTTATATATATTAGAAGAACATAATTAAATTTATGATAGAAAAACCTGTTAAGTGCGAGTCGGGCACGCGACTAAGGATAAGGTGATCTTTTTTATTGAAGGTCACCGGATTGTACAATTTACAAAAGTTGACAAATTTAAGTTTTTTCTTTATTTGTTAGTACAAGTCCTTTTGTCAAATAAGTCCTCAAATCCTCTTGCCAATTTACATAATTGTATATTATTATTTTATAGGATCTTAAGTTTATTAAACTTAAGTTTATTCGCACTATGCACAAATTTTATACGAAATGAACCACCAATATTATAAATATATCATAATTTGTAATGATTTTTTATGTTTAGTATCAACTTCACGCTGTATCCCGCATGCAGCAGGGTAGGCAGAGAGCGTTTGCCTTGCTGCCAGAGCGAAGAAATGAAAATATTAATAGATACCAATTCATTCCCTCGAGTTGGGATTGAATCCACAACCGTAGCCTTGTATACCTGCGCCGGTAATATTTAAAAATAGCCTTCCGTATCTATTGTATATATCTATTCTCATTCAGATCAAGCAAACTTCATATTAAACTTTCATTTAGCAAAATCGTCATTATGTCATTGTTCGACTAAAAATATTCGAAGAAGTTACTTACGGTCTTGTTTAATATTCAACCAGCGACACCTATTGTATTCCATATACATCACGTGTAATGTGCTTTACAACACGCTGTACCCAAAATTATTTATAATGTTATATTTCGCAAATAATAAACACGATTATTTGGTATTGTGATATTCCTAGGTAAGTACTTATAAATTAGAATTTATTAGAGGCTGTCGTGGCGTACAAGATTGTGACTGTAACGCAACTCAAAAACATAAGCATTGCTTGTTTAGTGGCGGAACTCAACGCCGGGTTTTTACCTTGGTGCTAGGGCGAAGAAATGAAAATATTAATAAATAAACATTTTCTTCGAGTGGGGATCGAACCCACAACCAGTCAGTCTTACAGTCAAACTTTGTGCCCCTGCGCCTATGTATATTAATATGTATATTATATTTAATAACAGAAATTATTATGCGCTAATCATCATCGTTAGAGCTGAGTGTAAACGCTAAAGTTGTGGGTTCGATTTCCACTTGGAACAGCGTTTATATTTATTTTCATCTCTCGCTTTTGTAAAGAGGGGAATGGTGTCTTAATAATAGCAAAAAGCGTGAAACTGCTTTTTTTACCTATATATAATTTCATAATATTTTTTTTTGTTTCCTTTTAATCATTATCTTCACTTCTCTCCTCCTCTATCTCCTTCATTCACTTAGTAGAAGGTGGGGAACGGAATGTGTTAACGTGGTAAGAGTGTACGGATACAATGTTCATAGTGTGAAGCTGGAAAAAGTGACATAATATATACTATAGATAATCTTGGTTTCTTGGTCCTATATAATTTGCAGTGATATTCAAATGAAACAGAAACAATAAAAAAAACCTAGCCAACAAATAAAATATATATATATATATATATATATATATATATATATATATATATATATATATATATACATATATATATATAAAGGCGACCTTCCAAAGATATATTCAGGACGTGAGGATTTGGCTTTCGACCTTTGTCCAATAAAAAAGGGTTTTACGTATAAAGCAAAAATATTGTCAGAGCTTAGTATAAGTCCTTAAATTGTTAGGTTCGTTAGCGTGGTTGAAATAATAAATATTATTTGTTTTTACTTTATACAGAAAAGTAGGCAGAAAGTGTATGAAGACACTCCGTTCTCCATTTTTGGCTGGAGTTCAGCGATTCGATTGGCGGAACTCAACGCCACGTTTTGCTTTATCAGAGCATGTTGGTAAATAAAAAAAATTAGTTCTTCCGAATATTTGGTTGCGTTAATAATTATTAATTTCTCATCGAACCTACAACCATTCCGATAACAGTAAGTACGTCGCTGGGTTAATGCGCCAAGAAGGCTAGAAACGATGAAACTTAATTCTAAATTCTATTTCAGTTATGAAAGCTCAAAGCTTATTTAAAACTTGCGTTACTTTAAAAATAAATAATAAAATCAGCTTCACATTGCATCCCACAGCAGTAAATATTTCATTTCCTCGAGATCGAACCCACAACCGTCGATTTTGCAGTTACACTGCTTACTGCGTTACTTTTATAAATCTAATTACAGTATATTTTATTTTTACAGTTTCGTATAAGTACAAAAGGGAAAAACGGGAACCTACTAGTCTGTATGTCTGTCACTATGCTGTATCTACGTCTATGGACTGTATACTTTTATATAGTTGAAATATTCACAAATTATGTATTTTTGTGCCCACTATAATAAAAAGTTTGAAAAGGGAATAAAAATATATATTTAAGGGGGATCCCATACAAGAGAGATAATGTTTCTGATTCGCACTTTTTATATTTACGTTCAATTTTACTATTAAATAAACTAAGGCAACATCCATCTCTTTTGATCTAAAAAAAATGCACTACACTCCAATATATAACATCCAATATATAACTTTAATATTAAATTAGGTCAAAAGTATAAAACATAAATTAATTTTTGTCGACACGATTTCTAGAATCGCATCTAAATCATTACAGAATGATGTCATGTACGTATCAATCGAGTGCAAGTAGCTGAATTGGTTCAAATAATTGATGCCCTTCGAAGGACGCCACTGCTTATTTGGGTTAATGTCAGATATACCCACTTAGAATGAGGTAGGGTACTTATATATTGTATTTTCTTTTCACATTTACATTGTATCAGATAGGGGTGGGTCCTGTCTATGTCTCCCTGAATTTGAGACATCCCATGGCATCATCCATACCACCCATCCCATCCCATCACGCGTCGTCTTCAGCGAATATTGTCGGTTGTTAATTTTAGGTCGGAATGTCGATTTTATAATATACTAGCGGTCTGCGGTTTTATTTTATGTTATTTAAGTGTATTTCGAGAATATTGATTAATTATTTTAATATTGTTATCTATACTAATATGTTTTTAGTAATCTCGTATGTAAATGTTTTTAGATTTTATTTGAATTTGATCGCAATTTTTTTAGAGTGTATCTAGAGAAAAATGTTCTATATATTTTTTTATTTTTTTTTAAAGTGTTAGCCAATAGGAAAGACCGCATGACATAGATCGATCCTGCAGAAATTCCAACATAAAAAGTAACCTATACTCTTCTACTCTTCTTGACTCTTCTAGCAGTGTTAGTCCCTTTAAAATCGATTCAGCACTTTCGCAGATCAGCCCGTACAAATAGAAGGACAGACCGACACAGACACAGATCAAAAAACACAAATTTAAAATCACAGAAAACACTTATTTTCTATTTATGTGTCTAGATAAAATAAACAGATTAAAAAAATATTTGTAAGTCAATAAAAAAAAAGTTTTTAGAAAAAAAAATCTATTATCTTATTGCATCAATCTTAATAGGTACATTGTAAGCCATCCACTAATAGATCAGTGGGACGCTAATTAATAGCGTTTCATTTAATCAAGTAAAAGCAATTACTGGAAGAATACCTTAATTTATCTCTGTCACATACATAGAAATAATAGTGAGATACGATATTTATTAGGAAAAAAAACGTTAAATAAGTTATTAGTAGGTAAGTTAAAAACGTTAATAAGGGGCCCTTGGGGCGTCTAGGGGGCCACGAATCGTACCAATGGACTATGACAGAAATTATGATATAAATGTCAAACATTAATGTCCAGTCTTCAGGCAGGGGCACAGATGTCTGACTGTAAATACGACAGGTTGTAGGTTAGATTCCCACTCGAGGATATGAAAGTTAATATTTCAATTTCCTGGTAACTTGGCGATGCGCGATATTGAGTTATTGTGTTCCGCTCAACATGCGTCGTCTTATCGAAAGCAGTGTCTTAAGACTAAGTTCCTAGGTTTCATCTGTGTATGTTGCTATGTGCATCTGCAAATACAGGATAAATCTAAAAAACTACTGTATATTAATAATACACATCTCACTATTAATAAAGAGCGCGTCGTTGCTGTCGAAAACAAACTTTTCATATAAATCTCGTGGTCCTGTGCGATCGTGTCAACGATCAATTGACAGCCTTTTGGGGAACTACAGATAAAGTTACACTTCCACTCAAAGCTATTTGTTTTATATTAAAAAACTTGAATGCTTTTGTGGCGTAGTTCTAATCTGATAGTACAAGTGATAGTTGAGAAATCAATCCCAGTAGCGAAAATGTTTACATCTGAATAAAAAATTAAATAGACAAACAAATTTTGTTTATGGAAAAAGACAAGGCTAACGAGCGTACGGGTCACCTGATGGTAAGTGATCAACGCCGCCCACGACCCCGTGCAACACCAGAGCAGCTACAGGTGCGTTGTTTACCTTTAAACCGGACTATCGTACCCAGGCCGTATCGACCTGGAAACGTTGCCGCAGGTAGGGCATTCCACAGTTGTGTGGCACATGAAAGGAAGTTGCTACGAAATAATTTAATCTATTGTACATTCATTTTCTATTGCGCGTTTATTCATCATTGAATTATTTAGAGCTGGCAAGCTGAAATCAATGTTGATGAGCATTATTCAAGCTTTATTGTTATCGCATAGAAGACGTATGTATAATATACCTACCTATATATTTTATTAGTTAAAATAAAAATAAATTAATTAAATTAGCTTCACGCTATATCTCGCACACAACAGGGGTAGGCAGAGGGAACCTCCGTAAGACACTCCGTTCCCACTTTCTGCCGAATTTTGGAGGCATTGCGTGTTGAGTGGCAGAACTCAACGCCGCGCTTTACCTCGACACCAGAGCGAAGAAATGAAAATATAAATTTAAGTAAGACTGGCCTCATTTTATTAGTTAAATTTCATTAAATTCTAAAAAGTATGCAACAATACTTCTATAAGACAACGTCTGCATGATCGTAAGCAAGATCGTAAGTTCGATATTCATTCAGTTATTTTTGAAGTTTTTTTTTTCCATTTTGCAGGTGTTAAAGACGTCGGGTGGCATTCAATTCCGCCATTCTATATGTCATGTGGCGTATTTGTGTGGAAAGTGAATAAGAAAGAGATCATTTGAATATTTTATCACTAGGTTTTATCTCTAGCCGACCTCCTCCTGCATATACATAAGTTTCAGTATAAAGCTGAAAATAATAAATAAAGTGGAATGATACCTTTAAAACTAATGTCTTTTATCAAGTTGGGGTGCCAGCTGAATGGTCTTCTTTAATTAAATTGGTTTACTGAGAAAATTGCCGCTATAGACAAAAACTGCTCAAATTAATCTTGCTTCTATATATTTTTAAAGCGCTATTCCACACTTAGGAAAGTTTACTTTTTTACAAAACAATTTTTTATAAATCTAACCGTAGTGGGGTTTGAAACTGCGCCACTTGGCCGTCAAGCCGTCAAAGCCTTCTGAGCAACGCACTGCTTAGTGGTCAGAGCGCTTGGACGGTTTCCGAAAGGTGCGGGTTCAAATATTGTTAAGTTAAAATTTGTATACTTAAGTATGTTTTCTAAAAAAATATGAGCTAATTTATTTATTCTTAGTATAAAATTACTTATTATTATAAGCTATAAATGAAATATAGTTCTTTTTTATTAATATTAAATTATTTATTATTATTATTTAATATAATTTATTATTTAATAATGGAATTTAAAAAAGGAAAACAACATAAAATATAGGATAAGAATATATGATAGATGCAGGTGGCGAAATGGGGCAGTGCAATGGAGTAGGTTAGAGGACACCTTTGCCTTTTGTTAAATTATGACATACAGTATAAAGAAACAGACGTTTACCACTAAGTAAAGATCACCAACATATCCATATAACTCCATACACTAAGAAATATACATTATTAGGGATCGTTATAAGAATACTTTGTTGTTTGTTGGTCTGTTTGTCTTGTCTATCAAGAGCCTTTATCTAAGAAAAACTTGGAGATATCGAGTTGAAATTAAAACCATGATTTGACAAAAAACGTATTTTTACATTTCCTTAAAAAAACAACAAAAATTGGAGGTTTGGGAGCCCGACTCGCGCTTGTCCGCATGTTTTAAAATAATTAAAAAAGGTGCAATTATTAGTTTTCTAGATATTGTTAACTTTAAACGAGATTATAACTAACAAAGTCATTCACACTTACAGTATTAACATTTAAAATACAGTAAACCAATGAAACAATAAAAAAATGTCACGGGAACCCTAGTGTCCTCTTTTTACACACACACAAATAGCAGTGTAGTGTCCTCTTGTCCTCACTCTCCGCTCCGTGTGACGGTGGAAAGAGAGGACAAGACTTCACTTCACTTCACTTCACAACTTCACGTCTTGTCTTGTTACCAGAGTCGAGTTACTAAAAATATTTAGCTTCTCTAAGTGGAAATCAAAGCTGTCACCCTTACTACCAGTCGCTGTGCACCACACTGCCTCAAGACTATGTATAGCACACGTTCCTTATTAAAGAAGACATTAAATATTTACGTTAAATTTGAATATATGTAACGAACGCAAAATGCAAGTATATTTTGTTTAACGAAGTGATACGACCCACGATAAATACAAATCTGTCAGAAGGGACATTTCTCTCAATATTCCGGTTGAGTTTATGCGAATTTTCACAGAGTAAACATTCAATAGATACTTCTCTTCTCACTATACTTTTATATGTATCTAATAATAATATTTATTTTAAATAGGTATTTTTTTTATTTGTGTACTAGGGAGATACATTGTAGGAGAAGGGCATTGTTAGAGTTTGGTAATTGGTAGATTTGCACAAAATTTGAGTTTATTCGGAGTAAGATATTTTTACTATTGATGTTTTCGTTTCCGACTTTATTAGCTTAGGTAATAGTACATATTTATATTTGATACCACACTTGGGTTCGATCCCCACTCGAGGAGATGAAATATTTACTTAAATTTACATTTCCATTTCTTCGCTCTGGTGTCGAGGTTAAGCACGGCGTTGAGCTCTGCCATTCAACACGCAATGCCTCCAGAATTCGGCAGAAAGCGGGGAACGAACTGTTTTAACACTAGGTTCCCTCTGCCTACCCTGCCATGTGCGGGATACAGCGTGAAGCTGATTTTATGATACCACACTTATTAGTATTTTTATACGATAACAGGTTATTATTCCAACAGTATCCAAGTTTAATATTAAGACATTCAATGTATCTATTTTCTCTGGTCACACAAAAGTAGAAAGAATTTGATTATAAAAAAATATGGACAATATATCAACATGACATTATTGCAGATATTTTAGTATTATATACATTTTGTTAGGTTCCCATTCATATGGAATAGTAAAGATACACATAAACTTAATTCTATCTTTATATTAAGATATTAAGAAAAATCATAAAACCTAATTCCTCGTTGCATTTGGAATTCAATTCCACTGTAAGTGTATTATTTTTTTTATCAGTTTTTTTATTGCGTGTCGAGTAGTGGAACTCAACGAAACCGAAGCAAAAAAATGGAAATATTAAATATTTCATTTCCCCAATTTGAAATAGAACCCACAACCTATCACGTTTACAGACACACGCTTATGCCCCTCCACAACGACTGGCCTTACTATCTGTCTGTATGTTCAACATATTTTCTCTACACACAACCTAGTCTATGGATATCTAATAGACAAGCGCGTGCTATATTGACCCGTGCATTAAAAAGTGTCGTTCGTAAGAATTGGGTCCGCCAGGGATCGCGATTGCTGTACCACCGACATTGCTTCGCGGCCTATATACCGATGTCAGAGATAAGCAACACTGTAGGTATTTTAATATAATGACAAATGTTTTTTATACATAAAAAAAAATGTTTTTTTATCTTCCAATGGATCTAAGCAATTTAACCATTTTTTTACAATAATTTAATTTAAGCTAATTTATAAAAAAATGCTTGACGACCGCGTGGTACAGATTCCGTTTATTTAAGTCACGCTTTGTAATGTTGAATGGTGAAAATCAACTTTGCCCTTTGTCGCAACGTTTGAGATCCCACGACCATCGCGCTTACTCCAGTAAACTGCTGCTCCACTGTGCCGCGATAAAAATGAAATATGAACAAAAATAAAGTCTTCTATTGTTCTTTTGACATCATACTAATATTATAAGAGTAATTGTAAGTTTACTTGTTTAAATAATGTCTTTGGCATTTTTAAAGTCTTATTTTACTTAGGAATCTACAGAGATAGATGCTAACAATTAAAAATTTCAATGTAACTTGATGAGAACGTATGGCCTAGCGGTCAGAGCGCTTGGGCGGTTTCTAAGAGGCGCGGGTTCAAATCCCGCTACGTAATTTTTTTTGTACGATTTCTAAATAAGTAAAAAATGTTGGCCGCCCATGCGATCCTAGATCTCAGTGCGTGTGATAGTTGCGTGCGCGCATATTTATTGGTATCCAGGCAAAGCGAGCTACAATTGTAGCGGCGCGGGCGGGCCGCGCTACCCTTACGCACGTTACTGAGGTAAGCACATTTGAATACATTTGTTTTAATTTTAAATAAATAATTATATTTTTAAAAATAATATATTTTCTTCTACTTATTAAAATAAAATATATACCTTAATATTTATATCTTTAAAAGTCGTGTGCTACGTGCATTTTTTGCGAAACAAGCAAAGCCCAATAGTGATTGGTTTGTGGATGTGAATTGATAAAGTTATATTCATATAAGGGCTTCAAACATTTTTTTTTATCAAAATTTAAATAAAAATCAACATTATTATTTTGACTTATATTCTAGTTTCTATAATATTTTAAAATTTTTAAAAATATTGTTTTTCTTATTTATAAATTGTTATTATGAACCTTTGTTTGCACTTTATAATAACTTTTTGTATTGGCTAAATTAACATAAAGCTACACCTATAACAGATGCAACTTTGCATTTTGAATGTTCCACTTTCGATGACGGAAAGCTTGAAGTTGATCCGCATTTTTGGTTTAACCTTCTTAAAATTTAAATGTATACATAAATATACTGGAAATAAGTTTGCCATTTAAAATATATGTACATATGTGAAAAACTAATCTAATTTAGTAATAAAAACATATTAATTTAGTTAAAAAAAAAGAAGACAAAAAAAATCCTGTGTTTTATAGTCGAAATGAAAAATGGCTTATAATATTACTGCACAGATTTATCAAATATTTTTTTATTTACTTAAAATTATTTTACGGTGTGTATTTTAAGGTGGTCCTATCTTTATAGCCACCTATGGCTTGGACCCTTGTCCCATCGCCGGAAGAGTGTTTTAAATGTATTTTTTATAACAATTTATATTTAAAAATGTAAAATTAATTATCTTGTATAATAAAAGTAAGTTAAGTGTAGGCATTTAAGCGAAATATGTCTATTTCCTTAATGCGTTAATTTGTGGATATAAGAAATCCGGTACAGGTTCAAATCCTGTTCAACAATTTAATTTTTATGGAGAGTTTTGACTCTACCCAGACCACACAACCAGCCTTAACAACAACTATCAATACATCAATACCAAAAGTCACATCAATTTAAAGGTTAACTGTCCAAAACTATATGAAAACTTAAGTGAATGGAATCTCCATTCCAATTTATCATGACACAAGAACTGTGCTGCTAAAACTAATTATAGAGGCGCCAATTGCCACTGTCATCTATTATTGAGACAGATGTTTCTATTTTCATAGGGGTTAGTGGGACATTGTGGCACAAAGTATGACTGGTTGTGAGTTCAATCCCCACAAATGAAATATTTATTTAAATTTATATTTTCATTTTCTTCGTTCTGGTGTCTCAACACGCAATGCCTCCAGACTGCAGCGGAAAGTGGGGAACGGAGTGTCTTAGCACTACGTTCCCTCTGCCTACCCTAATGTGTGCGGGATATAGCGTGAAGCTCATTTTGTTCGTAGGTTGTAATAGTAGACACGTGAATACACATTAATTGAGTGTTCAATTCTCCTCTTAGACGTTCTAATTTGATCTGTTGGATGCCTGGAATGGTTGTGGTTGATTTTAATTGACGTGGAATTCTTGTAGATAAGGTAATAAGTAATAGAAATATGTATATTACTCTGATTGATACAAGATATTAATTTTTATTTTAAATAGTTTCTATTTTGATTGCTCGATAAAAGTTGCTCAATTTTAGTGAAATTGTTTTGTAAAATTTTTGAGACATTGAAGTGGCGAAACTCAACACTACGCCTTTTCTCTCGTTACCAGAGAGAGGTCATGAAAATTTATTCCTCCGAATGGGAATCGAACCCACAACTGTCGCGATTACAGACAAATGCTGAGTTGCTGCACTAAGATTGCTTTTTATATTTATCAACAGAATAGTTTGTAATTATCTAAGTAAATATCAACTTTTATTATTTTAACAGGCAGTATGTGGCAAGCAGGTGTGGCTTGTCTAGCGTTGCTGGTGCTGCCAGTGACGGGCAAGGACCTCGATCCCAGGGAGGAACTGCCTCAAGAGCAAGAACCAGATCTCAATTATGATGATTACAATCCTTTTGGAGAAGATGAAAATGGTGAAAATATATCTATTTTTTTCTTTGATTACGGTGGACACATACATAAATACGTTTTTGAAAAAAGATATCATTTACCATTTTTCCGTACCTATATTTCTTTTTTTCTTTAATAAGAAATAGATAATACATTTCTAATTTTGGCAGATCATAAAACTGTGTAACACACGTATATGATACTTGTCAGACCTGTTTCCAATCGTGGAGCGTGCACGGCCGTATTTATTTACTTTAAGCGTCCTCATAAGCATTTTCTATATGTATAAACGCGTTATGCTTTTTCAATATATACTTTTTACATTATTGTGCTTTCTCCAATTTACAGCAATAGCCGCAGAACGCGACTTTAGAGGTTCTACAACGCGTAAGTTAAATTTTACTTAATATTTTAAACATTTTTTTAAAAAGTTATTCCACACTTTAGGAAAGAAAAATACTTATTTATTAAACGTATAAAAATTTTAACGTAGCGGGCCTCGAACCCGCGCCTTCTGGAAATCGACCAGACGTTCTGACCACTTAGCCATACGTTCTCTATATATGGAATAACTCTTTAAAAATAGAGAGAGACCTTAATTAGTATATATTGTCTAGTATTAAAATAGCACAAAATTATTCTATATAATACAAATCAGCTTCAATTAGGCAGAGGGAACCTAGTATTCAGACACTCCGTTTCCCACTTTGAACCGAGTTGTGAGGTCATTGCGTATTGAGTGGTGGAACTCAACGCCGCGCTTTTGCCTCGACGACATAATGAAGAAAGTAAAATATAAATGTAAATAAATATTTTATTTCCCCGAGTGGGGTTCGAACCCACAATCAGTCGATTTTACTTTGTGCCCCTGCGCCACGAATGGCCTAAATAATATAATATATAATACAATATGTACTGTAATTTAATTAATAAATGTCTATATTTCTAGCTACTCCCGCTTTACGAAGACCTTCTGTGCCGGTCGTAAATAGAGGTGAGAAAAACAAATTTAACTATTTTATATATTTAAATACTCATATAGGTACTGGTATTAAACGGGATTGCATTCCTTACTTCGTACTTTCGTATTTTCGAATTTGCACTCATTATTTTTGTTTTCGAGACATTGCATGTAGAGTGGCGGAATTCAACGCCGCCTTTTTTGCCTAAAAGAATAGGAAAATTAAAATTAAAAATAATCATTCTCTCGATGAAGTTTGACCCACAACCATAGCGCTTACAGTCACACATTATACCATTGCTCCACGACGGTCTCAAACGTGACATAATTAGCATCATTTATATATTTATATTAAAGCTTCTTCAAGCCGATGCGCGGATATGGGAAGAACGTTTGCCGACGGAGAGACGTGGAAGAGAGACAACTGTACAATATGCCAGTGTTCCAACAACCGGGTCAACTGTTCAGTGCTGCCATCGTGTCTCTCGTGTAAGATTATTAAAATATTATCTTATTAGCTTCACGCTCTATCCCGCATATACTGGGGTGGGCAGAGGGAACCTGTAAACCTATGTTGAGATACTCCGTTCTCACTTTAGTTCCCCATTTTTTGACGAATTCTAGAGGCATTATGTATTTAGTGTCGGAGTGCCACGCTTTGCATCATTACCGGAGGGAGTAAATAAAAATATTAATGAATGAATTATTCAATGCCCAGAGTGGGAATCGGACCCACTACCGTTGCGTTTGTAGTCACATGCTTATGCCACTACGCCGAGACGACCTTGAGAATACTTTTTATATAATTTGGTTTATTTTAAAATATTTTGACACCAGCGCCTACCACTAGTCGTCCCCCTCCGTTACCTGCGATCGCAGCGCAACCCACAATACCTATACGAGGTGTGTCCGGAGAGCCCGGTGTAGACGGCCCGCCCGGCCCTCCGGGGTCTCCCGGGGTGAACGGTGTGCCTGGCGCTCCGGGTATTCCCGGACCGGTTGGACCTATGCCTGATGTACGTTAAAACTTCGTGTTTTATATTTTTTGTCTATAGCTAAACATGTTTTAAATAAAAAATAAAAATCAGCTTCACGCTGTGTCCCGTATACAGCAGAGTAGGCAGAGGGAACCTAGTGTTAGGACACTCCGTTCCTCATTTCCTGCCGAATTCTGGAGGCATTGAGTGTTGAGTAGAATAAATATTTTCATGTCTTTGCTTTTCGTAAACAAATATTTCATTTCCTCGAGTGGAGATCGAAACCATAACCAGTCGATTTTACAGTCACACTTTGTGACTCTGCGCTGCGACTGGTATTTTAAATAGCTAAAAAATAAAGATTCTTATGATAGTTAACAGAAAACTAATACTGTTATAGAAAAATAGATAGTAGACAGACTATAGAAAGATATTCTATAACCACCCGGTATTGTAAATATTACATTATATTGTTATTTTAAAGTCGTAATGAAAAACGAAAGTAATAAAACGAACATACATGAAATAGAGTAGTATCTAAGTAAGAAGAAGACTCTTTTTTATTTCTACTTGAAAAAAATATTATTTTATATTTCTTTTAATTAATTAAGTAATTGACGTATGCTTGACATTACAACATTCTGTGATGTCTTGGAGGATCACGTGGACACTAGCAGTATCATATATGTGATGTGGATATAAAAATACAGTTACGGTTTCAGATTCGATAATATTTTCAATCGTAGAAATAATAGACTTCTTACAAGGTATTATAATAAAATCGAGTGCCTTCACTGATTTAATTTTAGATAACTCTACAGAAAAAATGATTCCCCGCAAAATGATTAAAAAACACCTGAAATTGATGGAAAATTCAATAGAGTTTAGTAAAAATAAGTGTTGTTTAGGTAAAAGTTTTGTAGTTTATAATTAAGTCGAAATATATATATTTTTTTATAGGTAAATGCATATTTGGCTCAATTAGCTGCTGCAGCTGGTGGTGATAAGGGGCCTGTATTTGACCCTTACCATTATATGCAAGCTTCTGTAGGTACACCGGGAGTCAGAGGAATTCCAGGTATTATATATTAATAAACAAAATAGTATACAAAATTGAATTAATAAGTATATACTTATACATATATTCTCGAGATTTTGTTGTATCAGTTATTTTTTACTATTAATAGGTCCACAAGGTCCTCCAGGACCCCAAGGTTTCCAAGGACCTCGAGGTGAACCCGGTGAACCAGGACTTCCTGGACCACAAGGGCTCCTAGGCGAAAGAGGGCCACAAGGATTACCAGGAAAAGATGTACATATTATTTTGTTTTTTATGTTCATATTTCACTCATTCAAAAAAAAATACTATAAAATTATTTAAATTTTAATTAAAATTTGCCTTTCAGAAACTTGTTGCGAGTTATAACTATATTCTTCTTTTAGGGTACACCAGGTGAAGACGGTGAACCAGGCCCAGCAGGCGTAGCTGGTCAACCTGGCCCTCGAGGACTTCCTGGTGTTACAGGCATCCAAGGATTAAAAGGCCATCGAGGATTTGATGGTAAAAATGGAGCGAAAGGTGAACAGGGTCTACCAGGAGAAAAAGGACCTACAGGTTTACCAGGGTTAATGGGGCATCCGGGGCCTATTGTGAGTTTTTTAAATCTGTACAATGAATATTTTGTAATATTACTAGTAAGCTGAACATTATATTAAAACAGCTAAATTGATTATTTGGTTTGTATTATATACATTTATCTTATGATATTGAAACATAAAAGAAACTTAAGTGAAATTATTACGATTTTAGGGTCCCCTTGGACCACGAGGAGAAAGAGGTCGTGAAGGGCCACCGGGTCCCCCAGGTATGCGAGGAGTAGATGGCGCGCCTGGACCATCAGGCCTCATGGTAGGTATTCCTTTTTACACACAACACTCAAATTTTCCATAAATTGCTTAGACTCACACTTAATATTCTTAAAATGAGCATAATCTTATGTTTAATAGGGTAACGTTGGCAAACCGGGTTCACCTGGTTTTCCAGGGTCGCCTGGATTAAAGGGTGAACAAGGTGCTGTCGGTCCTAAAGGTAGTCAAGGTATGCAAGGTCCACGCGGTGAGCCTGGAAGACCTGGGCAACCTGGTGAAATAGGCCCTGCAGGTTTAGCTGGACGTGATGGCATACCCGGTGAAAAAGGTGTACAGGGTCAAGCAGGAGCTGCTGGCCCACAAGGTTTTCCGGGTCCTAGAGGAACACCTGGTCTTTCCGGAGATCCTGGCATACCGGGGACTAAAGGCATGCCTGTAAGTATACCTATTTCCTGTGCTTCATTTGTGTAAATAATATACACATGTATTTAAGTATACAGTACCATCTCACGTGAAACGTTCATTATTTTAGAGAATTCTAAATATAATTCTTAGAGACGTGCGAAAGAAGGTCTTGAAACAAAATTTCCAATTTCATGACACACAGATATATTTTTTACGGTTATATTAATAACTGGCTTATTTGGCATTCTGTGGTTTTTAATGGTGCCGTTTTAGTGAGATCCTACAATATTTACTATTTAACTTTGTGTTATCATTAACAAGCAAGAGTAAAATAAATATTCTTTAAAATTTACCAAATTCTTTTTTAGGGACAACCAGGAGAGCGTGGTTTAAAAGGTGAAACAGGTACAAGAGGTGAATCAGGTGCACCAGGACCACGAGGTTTACCCGGAACTATAGGACCAGAGGGTAAAAGAGGAAAACGTGGGTTACGGGGACCGGCAGGCAACGTAGGTCCACAGGGAGATAGAGGCTTACAAGGATTACGGGGATCACCTGGTTTAGATGGTCCTATGGGTGCAAAAGGTCAATCTGGTGAAAGAGGTAGTGTTGGCTTACCAGGATCAAAAGGTAGTACTGGGGATGTTGGCAGACCAGGTCCCCAAGGAATTCCAGGACAAAGAGGTTTAATGGGAAGGCCAGGTATAACTGGCAAATCTGGGCCACCTGGAGAAAGAGGAATCCCTGGTGCAGACGGCAGACCTGGAGAACAAGGGTCGCAAGGACTACAAGGACCACCTGGATTAATAGGTAGCCCTGGAGAAAGAGGCTTACAGGTAAATATTATTTTTATATATCATTTTATATATTTAATTAATTTATGCTTTATTCCGTATAAATCAAAATAGAAAAAAATTGCCACACCGTTCTCCACACACAAGTATATACGTAATTGTTTGAGTTTGAGATAAAAAAATAGATACAAGATAATAAAAATAAACACTTCTGTTATCCTTTTAGGGTGAACCAGGTAAAGATGGTGACATTGGTCAGCCAGGACCATCAGGACCTAAAGGAGACGCAGGTAGAGATGGTAGCCCTGGTATTCAAGGCCAACAAGGAGTCGTCGGCCCTACTGGTGACAGGGGCCCTTCTGGTCCTACCGGTCCAGTCGGCTTCCCTGTAAGTATAAGCCGGGTGACTTATCACTGGAGAGTCCCATTTTACTATAGATTCAATAACAAAGTTAGTAATTTCACGTGTATAATATAGGGTATGCCAGGAGCTGCTGGTTTACCTGGATCACCAGGAAAGGATGGAGAGCCTGGCGTATCTGGTCCTTCTGGACCACCTGGGCCTGTGGGACCACGGGGTGAACGAGGCTTTCCTGGTGAAAGAGGTATTCCTGGACAAACGGGTACACCGGGTGAAAAAGGTGAAGCGGGTGCTCAGGGCTTGGATGGACCGCCGGTAATTACTATTTTATTATTAACATATTATTTTTTTATCAGATTCACGATATAGCAGGGTAGCCAGATGGAATCTAGTGTTGAGACACTCTGTTCCCCACTTTCCGTTCAATTTTTCACGGCATAGCGATTGTTGAGTTGCAAACCTCAGGGCTTTTGCCTTTGGTGCCAGGGCCAATAAATAAAAATATTAATAAATTATGATTAATTCCTCCTAGTTGAGATAAAACCATCGCGTTACACTCACACCTTTGTACCCCTGTGCCCCGACAACCTTAATTGATCGCATTGAATTCTTAAGTATAACTCTACGGTCACTTTACTATTAAAGTATGTCTAATTTAAGTAATACTAGTAATGTTTGTAATATCAGTTGATATATTAATTATCAATTATAGGGTCCAGAGGGACAGAGAGGAACTAAAGGCCACCCAGGACCAATTGGTGCTATGGGCTTGCCTGGTCCACGAGGGTTGATGGGTGTCACCGGTGAAAAAGGAGAACGGGGATCTATTGGACCTCAGGGGCCCGAAGGACCTCTAGGTAAATTGATGAATTATTTTGAAATATTTTAAAATTAAGATTAAGATTGGATATATATCCCATTTTAACTTTATATAGCAGTTTTATTAATGTAATAACAATGATAATTTAGTATCCTAAATAATCGTCATTAATAATTATCACTTCCATTTTCCTTCGTTACAGGTCGCCAAGGGGAACAAGGGCCGCAAGGGCCTATTGGACCAACTGGTCCACCGGGTGAACCCGCTGAACGTGGTGAACCCGGTACACCTGGTGTTCCTGGTGAAGCAGGTGCACCTGGTTCCACTGGAGAGCGTGGTCAACCTGGAATACAAGGGACTCCTGGTTTACCTGGCCCAGCAGGGTTAACAGGGATGCCTGGTCTGAAAGGTGACCGGGGATATGCAGGAGCTAAAGGTCAACAAGGAGCAATTGGCAGTCCAGGTAAATGATCTAACTATTAATATATGTCAGACCGTAGTCGTCATCTCACAATAATCTATTATGAAGTACCCTCAGTGAACTACCTACCAGATTATATAAGAAATATCATACCAGTCAATACAAGTAGTTTCAGTTATTATTCTCTGATATATACATACAGCCTTAAATAAGCTAATATTTTATCACCGTAACTAGTAAGTCCGTAGACTTTTTTTTATTAAAAAAAAATATTTAATCTAATGATATATTAACTTAATTTAAAAATTATGACAATAGCATTGTAACATTTCATCTTGTCAAAAACCTAAGTATATTGTTGATAGTTGAAACAATTGTTATATTATATTGAAAAGAAATCCATTGTGTATTTTTGATTGGTCTGAGATCTTATCGTTAATAGACTTGCCTCATCCAAATATTTTTTTAAAAATCTAATTAAATCAACTTCACGCTGTATCCCCTACACAGCTGGGTAGGCAGAGCCACCACGGCTTTGGCAATTTTTAAACTAAGAAAATTATAACATAAAAACACATCTTTTTGTATATTTTTATAAAAAAAATATTTAAAGTTTATAATATTTTTTTGCGTTAAAGGAATTCCTGGGGAACCTGGTCAACGAGGCCTTCCAGGACAATCAGGGGCTAAAGGTGCACGAGGAGAGCAGGGATCCAAAGGAGACATTGGTCATGCTGGGCTACAAGGTAGACCTGGAGATATCGGACCGCAAGTATGTATAAATTATAGCAATAAGTGTTTATTGTTATGTAAAAGTTTATTTTTTAATAATTTATTTAATTATTATTTTAAAGGGCCCTCAAGGTAGTCCTGGACCAGCTGGTTCACCTGGTATAACGGGCGCTAAGGGAGCAACAGGGGATTCTGGAAGACCAGGCCTCCCTGGTACTCAGGGCATGACCGGACCACAAGGACCGGAGGGTGCTAAAGGTGAAAGAGGAAACGAAGGAGATATTGGGCCACAGGGTCCACCTGGAACTCCTGGACCAGCTGGAGAAAGAGGTCCAAGTGGTTTACCAGGATTAGCGGGAGCACCAGGACCACAAGGGTTGAGAGGATCACAGGTAATGTTAAATAATATGAATTAATTACATTATATATTAAAAAGATCCACAAATTAAGCAGTGACAGAACCACAACATACATTTATATTACGTTAATATTTTTTTTCTTTACTTAGGGTGAGAGTGGTGTTCCTGGTAAGCCAGGTGCAGATGGTGCCCCAGGGCCTATTGGATCTCCTGGTCTTCAAGGGCTTCCAGGACCTATGGGTGAACCTGGGCCAGAAGGTCGACCGGGTAAACTTGGGCAACCAGGTATTCCAGGTAGACCAGGAGACAAAGGACCTGTTGGACAGCCAGGACAATCTGGAGCTCTTGGACCTCCAGGATTACAAGTACATAGAATAATTCAAATATATCAAAATAAAATGAAGAACGGAGCTTAAGTTCTATTTGCCTACCCTGCTTGCTATGTGCGGGATACTGCGTGAAGCTGATAAAATTTTTAATTATCAATAAATAAGACACATTATTCACAAAAGCTTTTGTTAGAAATTTTGATAGGTTGAGCTTAAAGTTCCTCCTTCTCTGAGGATAGATTTCCAAAACACTGCTCTCTTTAATATATTTTTTTTTTATTTTAATTTCTAATAAAAACTGAATGTTCTATTTGTAGATACATTTTTTGTCGTTTAACATTCTTGAAAATTTTATATTTATTTAGCAGAAATTTTATCTTTCATGTAAATGTATTTCTAGGGACCCTCTGGCCCTTCAGGTCCACCAGGTCCGTCAGGTGAACGAGGACCTAGAGGTGAATCAGGGCCCCCAGGAGTTGATGGACCTCAAGGTCCTTCTGGTAAGCAAGGACCACCAGGCTTAGATGGTGTTAAGGGAGAAAGAGGTGACGTTGGCGCCGATGGGGCAAAGGGCCATGCTGGATTACCTGGAATGCCTGGTTTGGTGGGAGCTCCAGGTAGAGCTGGCGAAAGAGGTTTGCCAGGACCTATAGGACCACCTGGAAAGGATGGTGATGCAGGTTCAAGAGGTACGAAGTATTACATAATATATTATAATAATCCTAAATTATTTTATGTATGTCTTTATATATATTTCTCGCATCTGGGCATTCACTTTAGCACGTTCTATTAGGATTCGAGACCTTGCGTACACAAAGGCCAAAAGCATTGTTTTTATTTCATCTGATCAAAACCTTTCTTTACCAGAATGGTGAAATGAACGACGATGGTGTACAGACGCTGACCTACTACGTCATGATGTATAAGCATTTTATATTATTTGTTAAACAATATTTTATATTATAGGTTCACCTGGCCGTGATGGATCTCCTGGCTTACAAGGTCCAATAGGACCAAGTGGTGGTCGCGGTCCACCAGGCGAGCCTGGTCGACATGGCACACCTGGATCGATAGGACCACCTGGACCTCCTGGTCCACCAGGCGAAGGCTTAGCATACGATGCTGCTGCTATAGCAGCAATGCTTCAACAAGGTTAATATTATCGATTTATTTCTTATTCTTTACTTTAAATCACGAGTGAGTTATTATACTTGATTATACTACTAATTATACTTGATTAGTTGTTATAGGTCCTTTAATGGATCCACTCCTCCTAAATTCTGATGATAATGTATGAACACATTATCATCAGAATTTAGGAGGAGTGGGGGAACTTTTTATTCCTTTAGATTTAAGATAAGAAAATTATTTAATAATCATTAAGTAAAATGTACATCGAATCCATCGCGAAAACAGTCTAACGTTGCCTGTCCCATTGCGCCATAAAGGTTGAAAGAATATAAATTTTAATATTAATTTCTTATTGACATACTATTTCTTTTTTTATTTGTATAGGTTCTGTCAAAGGCCCGGATCCCTTAGGTGATGATCCGAACATAATGCCTCCACGTTTCTTTAAAGAAGACATGTCGCCTGAAGAAAGAAAAAAAATCGTGATGAAAGCTTACGAACGGCTTAAAGTGTCTTTAGATAAATTTTTACGACCAGATGGTACTAAAGAGGCTCCGGCAAAAACTTGTGGTGATATTAAATATCACCATCCAGAATTTGAAAGTGGTAAGTAAAAAAATGTGAGAAATTACTATATTGAAATTCGTAACAAAACTTAAAATTAAAAAGTAGTTTTGAAATGTATATAAAAAAAATATTAAGTTTGGCTTAAAATTATATTTTTAATCAGTGCCAATTTTTATATAAGACTATTTAAACCTAACTCATAGGTTAAGTTAAGTTACCGTTCTACTTTATTGTTGTTCCACTGTATTGAACAGCTTTATGCTGTATCTCGCAAAAAGAGGGAATCTAGTGCTAAGACAGTCTGCTTCCCAGTTTACGCTGAACATTTGAGACATTGCGTGCTGAGCGGTAGAACTCAACACCGTTTTTTGACTAGAACCTTGTTATGTAACTTGACACTCTTCCCAACCAAACCAACAATACATGAGGTAGCTAGAGCTAGAGAGCTTATTGTTACTACTGCATTTCAACACTTTAAAAATCAACGTATCATTTATTGTATTTTTTTAATATTCTCTATCCATTTGCAGGTCAGTACTGGATAGATCCTAACGGAGGTGACATGAACGACGCGATACTTGTTCACTGCGAAATGTCAACTGGGGCAAGCTGCTTATTCCCTAAGCCTGTAATGTCAGAAGATCTGACACGGTCTGACAAGAGTGAGGGTTGGCTCAGCGAGTTGGAAAATGGATTTACGGTAATTTTACTCGATTCCCACATTTTACCCAATTATCGAGACAATGTCTGTTGAGAGGACTTGAATGTTATAATTATTAAAACATTAAAGAGAAAACAATTATTTCAGCAATAATTGAAATCGGGAGATCCTAGTTATTAACACAAAAACAGACATATTATATAGTACAAATGGCATTCATGTTGATCTATCAATCTTATTGTAAAAATTTTAAGTAGGTTATGGATCAAGTATATTCTTATTATTTCGAATCTGACTGTGTGTTTTTCCAGCACTTAAATATCTGTTTATTTATGCATATTACTTCCTAAAATTACATTATTTACATTAACACTACGCGTTGTCATTGTATTGGGTTGTTCATACCGTCATAACCGACAAGGTCGCCCACTTCCACTTGGAAAAAATGTAGGTCACGTCAATTGTATTTCTTCAAATATATTGAGAGTTTACGTAGGATTTTCTTCCTCAGGTTTTCATTTATGAAGTTCTATAAGTTTTTTTTTATAATTGAAATTATTGTATATCAATCTATTGTATTTACCCCTTCAAACGTTTAAAAAGGAAAACTCTTCAATCCTTCCGCTTCGTCTTTCGCCCTATTTCCGAAATTTTGCATTTTAAATGAACTTAACTCTGCGCTTTATCCTAAACCTCCAAAAAACAACCAATAACTACCAGGTAAATAAAGGCAAATATATTTTTACATTGCAGATTTCATACAAGGCTGATCACAGCCAGATCACATATTTACAACTTTTATCCATAAAAGCGGTACAAAACGTGACACTCCACTGCAGCAATACAGTAGGGTATTATGATCCTGCCACAAGGAACTATAAGCATGGACTCAAACTTTTGGCTTTCAATGATGCAGAAATACTTCCAAAAGCTAACAACAGGCTTAGATACAAGGCTCTGATTGATGAGTGTCAGGTAAAAGTGACTTTTATATCTGTTTGCTTGTATTATATTAAGTTTTTTGGATTTTTTTTTGTATTTTCACGATTGTGTTGGAAACCTTCATCACGCATTATCTTATCCTAAGTCAACTTGTCGCTTAAATTAGTTAACGCGAAAGATTGTGGGGGTCAATTTATACTCGAGGAAATGAAATATTTATTTCTTGCCCGGGGTAAAAGCTTCGCTAGTGTCGAGGCAAAAGCGTCGACGTTCAGTTTGGCCACTCAACACGCAATGCGTCCAGGAACACGGCAGCAAATGGGGAGTGGAATCTCTTAACACTAGGCTACACAGCATGGAGCTAAAAGAAATAGTGTTGGTCACAAGCTTACTTATAACTGTGTTTATTAGCATTACAAATATATATTTTTCTCATTGTATTAATATAACTATTAATATTTCTATTCTATTTTAGTATAAAAAATTAGACTGGGCAAAGACAATAGTAGAATACGAAACGGACAAGCCGAACCGTCTACCCCTCACCGATGTAGCCGTGCGTGACATTGGAAGACCTCAACAGAAATTCAGAATTGAACTCGGTCTTGCCTGTTTTAGTTAAAATATACTCCACAGATCTCCTGGTGGTTAGGGTGCAATTTTTTTAATTCAATATTAATTTAGTATATCATATAATTATTGTATAAATAAAACGATATTCCTATACTCTTTACAGAGACGCATTTTTAGTATTAAGCAAACAATATATTAGCAGGAGATTTAGAAAATAAAAAAACGTGTTCGTTAATTTTAAGTGATAATTCATATATTTTAATCAAATTAGTCTAATTTTGTACTTATCCAGTACTTAACATTATATTTTCTAGTTTATAATTTAAGTCGTCGCAACATTTTAGTATAATTACAAAGATCCTATAAGGCTGTGTTGTACATAATGTAGGTTTAAGTTAGACGTATGGAGGACCTCGCCAAATTGCTTAAGGTTAGACATTTACATAATAGGTTTATTAAGAAATATTTTGTTTTTATTATGTATAAATAAACAATTGGTTATTTTTATTGGAGTGTTTTATTTTTTTCCTGGGAGCAAAAAACTTAAATAAAAAATAAATAAAAAAGCGATTATTTTAAGTATAAAACTTAAAATAATCGCTTTTTTATTTTTTTTATATTACGCTAGGAGATACAATAATAATTAAAAAGGATCGGTATCTATATATCTATTAGTAATTTTATTCTTATATAAGAGCGAACCGCGAATAACAGAAAAATCGCTTAATCAAGCAACCGTAGAAAATTAATTATGTGTTTTTTCTTTGTTTAATTTCAATATTGGTTTTATTTCAATCGAATTCCGGGATCTATTACAGGGTCAGGATGTTTTTTTTTAAATATTATTATATTTTTTTTTATTTGAATCATAATTTATCCCTCGAACTATTTAATTTATAAAGAAAATCGAGAGCAATATTTAAAAAATATATATATTTATAACATCGGCTTGTCTTACAATTGACTTCTATACAAATAAGCAACTGTATAGTAAGTTTATACGATAAAATCTAATTAGTATTTATATAATCAGTCTAAAAGTCAAATCATTTTACGATTCTAGTCTAGACATTAACCTAACGATCGAGATAACACTGGACTCTGACCATAATATAAAGTGAACTAAAGTCACAGTTTATAAATATTTAATAAATTAATTATAATCTGTATATTTTTAAAACATTTTTTTTTAACAATTTATCTCATTATAGTGAAGTTTAAAGATTTCAGGAATTTAATTTTAATATTGTATGAAATTTAAGTTGAAGTTATTCTTGTTCATCACAAGAATTCTTTTTAATACAAGAAATTAAAGGAGGCACTTCACATTTGCATTTGGTACATTTTTCATCAACCGTTATACTGTCTCCAACACTAAGTGTGTAGTTGCCAAAAGTGCACTGTTCTGGAACGCTTCGCAGGTTCAAGCCTCGGATGATTTTGGATGAGTTGGATACTGTAAAGTAAAAAATATATATAAAATTAAAAAATCAGCTTCACGCTGTATCCCGCACACAGCAAGGTAGGCAGAGGGAACCTAGTGTTAAGACACTCCGTTCCCCACTTACTGCCGAGTTCTGGAGGCATTTGCAGTGGCGGAACTCAATACGCAATGTACCACCAGGCCGAGTTCAAATAAGTTTACAAATTGTTAAATTCAAATAATAGTATTAATAGATTTCTTTTAATATAAAAGGATACTTACTACATTCAAAACTAATGGGACAACTTTTCATATGTCCAAAGAAAACCGGCGCACACTTGTCCATTATCTTGTCTTGATAATGTATTTCTAGGCCGCAAGTGATATCTTTGCACGTGGTTGGATCGTCAAACGAACCGTTCCAGTTTGGCGTACAGATGCATGTTTTGCGGGTATTTGCAGGTTCGATTGTTTGACCTTCCTTATAGGTTTGGCCGTCCACTTCACAGGTCTTCAGGCTGGCGATAGCGTCTTTACCTGTGGAAAAGTATTGTTTCTTTTTTTTTTTATTATATGGAATAGTCGTATGTTTAGTTGCCAAAACGACACGAATATTTATGCTAAGTTTTTGTTGCATTCAGTTTTTTTTTAATTAAAATATTATTATACTACTGTGCACTTCCCGTGGTTACAGTTATGAAATTTGGCACGAATTGAGAACTTACAATACAAAGAAATCCGCAAAGTGAAAATTGATAAATATACAATAGAAAAAAATCAAATGTTATATTTTTAGTTGACTTCATACAAAATACAAAACATATCAAATTTTATAAGTTGTACTACTTGTTGTTTTATCTTGAAGTTGGTATGAAAGTCCGACTCGTAATTAAACGCTTTTTACGTAAGGTATTTATGAACAGCTCTAATAGCGGCTTTAAATCTTTTTTCACCTATTCCATACAAATCCGTTATAATACCGCTTCTTATTTATCTAAATTATATACAATTAAAAAAATATACTTTCTTACCTTACGGAAACATACATTTAAAAAATGTTTTCAATTATTTTAAAAAATTAAATTAGCTTCACGCTATATCCCGCACACAGCAGGGTAGGCAGAGGGAACCTAGTGTTAAGACACCCCGTTCCCCACTTTCTGCCGAATTTTGGAGGCATTGCGTGTTGAGTGGCAGAACTCGCGCTTTTGCCTCCACACCAGAGCGAAGAAATGAAAATATAAATTTAGGTAAATATTTTATCTCCTCGAGTGGGGATCGAACCCACAACCAGTCGGTTTTACAGTCACACTTCGTGCCGCTGCACTACGACTGGCCTTCAATTATTTTATTATCATTTAACGTCTATCAAGACGTTGCAGGCAGTATTTATTTCAGTAATTATTGCTATATAATGATAATATACAGTTCCTTTATAACATATAAACAAGAACGAACAATAGGTTATTAATATTGTTCCTGTACAATATGGCTGTTACGCATCATTTATACCGTTTATTGTTTCAAAATATTTACTCACGACGTGCATCGTGATTCATGTTTAAGTTCAAAGTGCTCAGTGGGAGCGTGTCGCTATTTAGGTAGTTGTAAGTTCAAAACTCTCGTTTATGAATTATTTTTAATCAAACATACTTATTTGTTTCCTTTTTATGTTCAATAAAAAAGTTATAAATAGATACAGATAATATCTTTCTGATAAATTTTTTCAGAGGAAGCGGAGTAAACATAGTGCTAACGCACTCCATTTAACATCCGCGTAACATTTTTCTTAAATCACTACCTGATGTAAGTTGCCAAAGCGAGGAAATGAAAATAATTCATTCCTCCGTGTTACAATCAAACCCACAAACCATATAGCATATATGTAGAAAGCAAGGCCAAGTTCGCCTCGAAGAAACTCGGGGTTATCAGCAGAGCGAGACGGCACTTTACGCCAAAACACCGATTGGCCCTGTGGCCAACCTTTGGCGAACCTGTGCCCTATACAGATAGGGCCCAGGTTCGGCCTCATATGAAGTACTATTCCCATCCCTGAGCTGGTGTTAGTGGTTGGTAATGTTTAACCTGTTACCGCTTTTCTAACCGCACAGTACGTCGCAAGCTTAAATATCATCACACTACCTGGATACCCCACATCGTGGCAATGCACTACTGTGTGGTTTCGTATGAACTTCCTTTCACACACTACGGAATAGTGGAATGGCCTACCCGCAGCACTGTTTCCAGGTCGATATGACATGGGTACCTTCAAAAAACGCGTCTATCTCCACTTTGTCCGCCGGCAACGCACCTGTAGCTTCTCTGGTGTTGCACGGGGCCGTGGGCGGCGGTGATCACTTACTATCAGGTGACCCGAACGCTCGTTTGCTTTGTCTATTCTAATAGATAAGAAAAGAAACACAAAAAAATCTTACCACAAACTTTTCCAGTACTACAGCAAGCGTCCAGTTCGAAAGTGTAAATACATTCATTGAGCTCATCACTATCGAATGACTCTACGCAATCTACGGCAGCGCAATCGAACCTAGGACCGTCGGCTACATTGCACGAGCACGCCTGGGTGCAGGGATCATCGATCAGACTTTGTGGTAGCATTGTGCGATCTTCATAGGGAAGTCCTCTGGAAAATAAAAGGTTATAGTAAATACAGAGTAAAATAGCTTTTATTGTTGGTTATCTAATAAATAAACTTTATTGCATAAATATCAAAGATACTGGAGGAAGGTCACGTAAAAAGCATGAGGACCCCCCGGAGGGCATGTATGAAGAGGTTGATGACAGTGGACGAGGCGAAAGAGGTATTTAGAGATCGTAGAGTTTGGCGCTCCGCTCTCTATGACTACCCCGCTAGGGATAAAGCGTGAAGTTAAGTTAAGTTATTGCATAATTATTTTGTTGTAAAAAAATCACTTTTTTATTTTTGGCGAAATCTCTTTTATTTCAATTTAATTAGGCTTTTATAGAGTACTTAATACTGTGCTTTCATTTGAAGTCGCGACGACAAAAACACAGTATTATATTTTATTACCTAAACTCCAACAACTATAGATATTACATTTTATTATATGAGAAGGGTCAACATCAAGGCGGGTGAGTATTTCTCGTTTTATTATTATTATATCGAATGAACTACACCTCTGACATTGTATACGTTTGATATTCAATCCAATTAAAGTATAAAATGTGCCTTATTTTTGTAATGTTATGTTTAATTTATTAAATCTATACAATATAAATAAAGAATAGAAACTTTTTATTATTTTTTTTACTTTTACTTTATATGAAACCTCTTTCCATCCGTTCATTAATTTAGTTTCGTTTCACTTTGCCTTTTTCGGTGATAGATTTCAACTCCATGTTAGTTAGTTTCTAGAGCAAGGAAATGATTTGTTTAACATAAAACTTTAGTCATCATCTCTATGAATTATTTAATCAATGAAACATATAAAAAAATACGTATTGTCATAAGAAACTGCCTCTAAAAATGGTAAAAAGTATATAAAACCACTATTTTAGTTAGTGTGCGCAGGCGCAGAAGGTTGCGGTATTTCCAAACGAGCGGTCATGAGGTCAGTTGGAGGCTTTTGTTTGACAGATGACAAATAAGTGCAAAAACATGTCCACTTCTTAAGATTTAAGGTCAAGTTTAACAAGGCTTCTTATTCTATATTATTGTTTTTTTTTATTGAAAGTTTTTGTTGCAGATTTTCAATTGATTTTCAAATAAGTGAGATGGTAGCCGTAAATAGCTGTATGTTTTATGAAGCGTAAATGTAAAGAATTCTATTAGTGAGAGTAACAACAATTACTTGTTCCGATTCCGAAAGAAATAAAGAAAAAAATAAATATAATTAGTTACCTAATGCATACTAAGAGCAACTGTTTAATTTGTAATAGATATAAAATAGTAGTATGAAAAAAAAGTATGCCAGTTGTGGTGCAAGGGTACACGTGTTTGGATGTAAGCGCGACAGGTTGCGGGTTCGATTCCACTCGAGGAATTGAAATATTTAATATTTTCATTTTATTGCTCTGGTGGCAAAACGTGGCGTTAGATTTACTAATCTAGAGTGGCCTACTGGCCACTCTACACGCAATGCCTCCAGAAATCGGCAGAAAATGGGGCACAGCGTATAGCTTATTTATTTTTTACTTAACCACAATAAGCTGTTAAGTAACGTCACTATGAGCCACGAACACAGGGTCAATTGCTACTATTATAAAGCAACTTACCTATAAAAGCACTTTTCTGGGATTGGGTGAAGATCTGGACACTGGAAGGCGTCAGGACAGTTTGTGCTGTTGTCAACTTTTGGGAGTGCCGTGCATCCTAGCTCCATGTAGAAACTGTACATGTTACATTCTCCAGGAATGTCCGCCCAACACGTCCTTAATACTGCAAGTCATAATAATATTAGGTTGAAAATATATTGATATGTTATAACAAGATAATAATCGGCAATCGTAATAAATGATATACAATATAAAAAAAAAAATTGAAGTTAAATAACACTGAAAGATTTTCTTATTTACTTCAGTGCTAATTGTTAAAAATACACTGTTAATATACTGGAATTAAAAACAAAAATACAATTATTTAATATACATACATGTACACACAGTATAAACATACTCGTAAAATAAAGTGATAAAGCAGGGAAGGTAAAGATTTAACTGGCATGGCGATGATGTAAAACTCTGTTTACATCATTACTTATATTTCACTTTTCAAAATGGGAACTTATTTTAGTATAAGAATAATATAAATTTTTTTTTCGAGATTAACCAGCGCGCTCTACAATACGCGCAATGGGACAGCGTGCATTGTAAATGTAATGGCACAACCATTACGATCGATCGGTTCGATCCTCATTTAGGGGAATGATTTATATCAATAATTTCCATTTCTAGAGCAAATTTATTGTTGTAAAACACGGTATTAAGTTTCGCCAATAAACACGCAATTTCTCGACAATTAAGTGGAAGAAGGGAATGTAGAGTTTAACTAAGTTACTTACATATATTTACTTTCGACTGGTAACGAGTAAACCTCTTCCTTTACAAAAAAAAAAAAAAAATTAGCTTCACGCTGTATCCCGCACATAGCAGGGTAGGCAGAGGGAACCTAGTGTTAAAACACTCCGTTCCCCACTTTCTGCCGAATTTTGGAGGCATTGCGTGTTCAGTGGCAGAACTCAACGCCGGACTTTTGCCTCGACACCAGAGCGAAGAAATGAAAATATAAATTTAAGTAAATATTTCATCTCCTCGAGTGGGGATCGAACCCACAACCAGTCGGTTTTACAGTCACACTTCGTGCCGCTGCGCCACGACTGGCCTCTTCCTTTACCTTTTGATAATATTTACGAAACTAAATTTCAAATTACTTTTACTGTAATATTTAACTAGTGTGCAAAATTCTAATTTCTAAATAAGATATCTAAACTACATCGTAAATTGATATTGCTCGAACAAATTATAAAATTTGCTTGAAACGTGAAGAAATATAAGATTGCGGTGTTCAATATCCCTGACCTAATGAGTTATGAATGTTTTTTTTACTATTTTATGCCTATACTAGTTATGAATATTTTTCTTATTAAATTTCCTGTATTTTTTAATTATAATATAATATATTTTAAAACCAGCGACTCGCTCGCGACTTTTTAAAAAGGTTGCAACCAATTCAATAATAATTTCTTTACTTATGAACCGATTAAAATAAAAAAAACACTGAGTGCGACTCACTTTTCTCTCACTACTTTTTAGAACACACAACAATATAACGTAATATTATTCCATCCGAATTCACGATATTTTGGGAAGAGTAGCGTAACTTAACACTGTACTTTGGCTTACCAGATGCACAATACTATCACGTTTATAATCCTTATTACATTGCAATGACTGAAAAATAATGAATATATAGTTTTCATTTTCACCATTTCATTTCCACTTATCTTATTTATTGTAGTAGTTTTTTACATATTTTCAGAATAGTATAAGTAATAGCTAAAAATATGGGCATTTGTCCATAACTATTTTTTAGATAGACCAATTCCGCAATTTTTTGCATGAATAATGTAGCCTCTTATGTTTTTAATCTTTATCCCGCATGTAGTAGGGTAGGCAGAAGAAGCAAGTTCTAAGTCACTCTGCTCTCCATTTTCCGCTAAAATCTGGAGGCACGAGTGGAGTGGCGGACCTCAATTTTTTTTTAAGAATAACAGTCCAAAATATTTATTTCATAATTTCAAATCTAATTATAAAGTGTATATTAGAAACATTATGTGCTCGTTAACATTTAATTGAAATATAGAAACGATAAATTTCATTTTATGGGAACTATAATCTATAAAATATTTACACTAATTGAATGCACTTAAAATAGTTATTACTGGATTTTATCTAAAACATAAACATAAATCACTACTTCAAAAGATATTATTATCAAATAATAAAATATTTCTCCTAAATATAAAAAAAAAAAAATATTTAAAAAATAAAATTGCTCATCTAAATACATTCCTAGATAGTAATTTTAAACTTTACTTACAAAACATAGCAAAACAAATCGTCGTTCTCATGATATACTTCATATTTTTTCACTATAAACAAGTTCAAAGTTAACTTAACTGTAAGTGCGTGTTATCAGGTTAGTAAACCACTTTGCAATGGAGTTGGAGACTGAATACAATTGACATACGAGTAAAGATTTTATGTTAAATATAATATATACGCCTGGAGTAGTTTAGGTGTTTTAACTATTAAATGTGATTTGCCTTTAAAAATCTTACAGGTCACTTTATATATTAGTAATGACCTACACCCGCCTTCGCTCGCTTAAACTTATTACTCATTTTATCTAATCTAGCTTCACGCTGTATCGCGGGGAAGTCAGAGAGAAGGAGCGCAAACCACTACGGTCTCTACATACTTCTTTCGCTTCGGGGGGTTCTCACTCTTTTTACGTGACCTTTCTCCAGTATCTTTGATATTGTGTTTTTGAAGGTCAACCAAGATCTCCCCCTGTCATTCTTTAATCACTCAGTCACTCTTTAATCATCTAATTTTGCCCCCCCATTTAAGGCTATTATTCTTTAAAAGTGCTATTGACAGACAGAAACATGAAAGCACGGATAACAAAGTTATCTTATAATGATTCCTTTTTGCCTTAAATGGTAACCCTAAAAACAATACCATAATCCAGAGTGTATGTATTTTTTTAAGACGTATTAAAAATTTTTTGTCTCGCCTGTTTCATAACATCCACACAGATAAAAATTAACGAAATTAACAAAATAAATTAAAATAGACACATTATTTTTTAATATAAGAATCTACAGGAAATGGGCAAAATAAAAATCATTCGAACAAATAAATGCAAAATATATTTCAATACTATTATAAGCCTCATTCTAACTTAATTTAATAGTTTTTTTTTTAAAAAAAACTAACCCCTATATGGAAAATTGTTCGCAGTTTCAAACAGTATTGTTCAAATTCTATATGTTTTATAAAGAAAGAATAAAACTAAATAAATGACTTCAAAGTAAATTCTTACAAATTATATATATTTATAAGTAAAATAACAACTCTAATGAATGTTCATTAGTAATGGTTATTTCCTAAGTAACCCCTGATATGTTGTTTCAAATATACGTATTACATCAGTACAAGGCACTCGTATTCTGCCGAAGACCTCTCTTCACCGTCGAATGGATAGTAGCAAGTGGCGTGACTTGGGTGGATCTGAAAATAAACATTATTGTTTGTTTCTTATTGCAACATACAACATACAACTAAGTAATTTAATGATAAAATGTTTTTTTGGATATATTTTTTATTCACCTCCCATATTGATTATAGCAGATATAGGTAGAGATAATTTGGTCACATTTTACATACTATATAATTTTTTATAAGCAGAAAATGGACAAGTACTGGACACATCCACAAATATAAGTAAATATGGACAAACAAAAATAACTCTACCAAAGATAATATTGGAGTAAAGTATGAATTACAATTTAAGTTTAACTAACGAAAATTCAGTATATATTATATGTTATTTTTAGCTTATAGATTCCAAATAAAAAACATAAAACAATTTAATTCACCTTTCCAGGAGTGACGCATCCATCGTGTGTGACTCTACCGAAGTACAATTTCTCTCCGTCAGCAGTGACACCGGCCTCGACCGCGCCGGGCGGGACCTCGCCGTTTGTGGAGAACTGCCATGAGAACATAGCGGGTACTAGCACCTGGAAACAGAAAAAATAAATACATTAATACTTATGAAAGCAGCGCTATCGTAAGGTTGATATATTTTTTTATTTTACATCTTTAGAAAGTATTAAGGTTATTTAGGTTGAAATGAAAATTTCTTACAGACATTTCAACACGTTGAATATATATAAAATCCCTTCTTGTCCATTCTTTTACTTCTTCTTTACTGCCTTTTTATTTTATCTTTCAAATAAAAAATACATCACTACGTTGTTTAAGTGCGCTTATTGTTAATAGATTATTGAGGAATGTTGTAATGATAACTTGAATAATAGATTTAAATTTACTGTTTGTAGCATTGCTCTAACCTTGACTTAAAAATAATATCTAAGGAATCATCAACCAACACCTGTAATGTTCTGTCATCCTACAAACAATTAGTAAATAATCCTTGTTTTTTTAACGTCACATTAATCCCGTAAACAGCAAGGTAGGCTGAGGGAACCTAGCGTTAAGACACTCCATAGCCTCAGAAAATAATCCTAATTCCTTATTTAATGTAAATTACCTCAAATTGATCCTTAAGTATTTCTTCACCACCATATGCGATGTAGCATGCATTCTTGGATGGGATCACTTTAGCTGGGAGGATATCTCCTTCGTGATGTGCTCTGCCCGCGTAGATCTCTTCGCCATCAGCGTCAGAGCCCACACGCAAAGCACCCATGGGAATGCTCCTCTGGCTCAAGCAAGCGGGAACCCAACGGTATGTACCTGGATAGTTTTGTTACTATTTAGTATTAGCTTTGAAAAAAACATATGTTTAATGAAAAGTTAGAAATGTATGATGGGTTTTGTGTACAGGAATTGGAAGATGTTTTCTTAGATTCGTAGAGAGTCCTACTCAATAACACGTTTTGTCTTACCGCACTGGGTTAATTAATATTTGTAAATATCATCTTTTCTGAGTCTTAGGCACTATTATCTGTTTAAATCAAATCAAACCAGCTTCACGCTGTATCCCGCTCATAGCAGGGTAGGCAGAGGGAACAAAGTATATAAGACACCCCGTTCCCCACTTTCTGTCGATTTTTTCGAGGCACTGCGTGTTGAATGGCAGAACTCAAAGCCGGACTTTTTGCAATGATGCTAAAGCGAAATTAAAATATTAAGAAATAATAATTGATTCCCTCGAGTGGCGATCGAACCAACAACCGTCGCGTTTCAGTCACAGCTAGTTCCCCTGGGTCACGACGACCGGTGGTCGGTTAGCATACATAAAAAATAACGAATTTTCAAAAAATGTAATGAAGTCATTTTCAGTTATGTACTTTTCCATTGTTATCATCAATATTTATTGATACTGTACAATTTATCAGTTTTTATCAAAAAAAAGTTGTTATTTTTCATTTTTATCACTAAATATGTGTAATATACTTGTTGAAAAAATATGTCATGAACGTTTAATAGCAACTATACTAAATTAAAACAACACAGAAAGCAATGGCCAAAACTCTATATGGCTTATTACATACAAGCCTAGAAACATAATGTATTATTATTATTATTTAGGTAAAATAAAATTAATAAAAAAGATAAGGAAAGGAAAGGAATTTAGGAACCATAGAGAGGATTGGCCCAACATCGGCAGACGATACCCCAAGAATTTAAAGAGATAACACCTTGCTTTACTTTAAATAGATAGATACTTGATATTCCGAAATTAGTATGTTATGTCGATTAATCATTTTAAAGAGAATGTATTGATAAGCGTAGCTAGCAGATAGCATTCTTGGTAAATATTGATAATAGCGATTAAAAATAATAAAAAAAAATATATAGAGAAATTAAATTATGAGTAAAAGCAGATTGCTTGGAAGGTTTATGACAGTTAGTCATTCCATGAATTATTATGTTTTTAAGGAGTCATCTCTTCGTATCATAGTAAAGTGCAACGATTTCGTAATCTTTCTCATTATCATTAAATAAATAATAATATAGACAAGTGACGTGTCACTAAGTATTATATTTGCACTAAAGACAAGATTACGTGATCGTTTCCAATGTCCCGATTTGACTTACTCCAAGGCAACTCGACAGTTTCTCCGGGTAATTCGGGCACTGCCTCTTCTGGTTCAGAGTCGACTACTTGGACGGGATCAGGAGGAGGGCCAGGGTGAGGGTGACCGTGGGGAGGGTAGAAGTAAGCGGGGTGGACTGGGTAGAATACTACACCGGGGCCGTAGGGATATATGTGGGGAGGATGGCCAGACCCTGGCGGACCGGGAGGATAGCCGTGCGGTGGAGGCATGCCACCGTAACCGTAATATCTGTCTGCATAATACAAAATAAGATGTTATATTTACAATTTATAGAAATATTTTTAATTATATTTGCTTTATGGTCGTTGCTTGTTAATTTAACGAACATCAGATTTTTTTTCTATTTTATGTATGAAAAATAATTAAATAAAGTTTCAACATTGGCGTTTTAAACTGGGTTAGATTTACACATTAACTTCATAATCAGAAATTTTGTTTAAATAAGATTGTAAAATTGATTACGTTCGATGAGTTATCATAAGACTTGTTTATCAAAGTTCATATTTATAGATATCTGTTAATGCCATTAAAGTATCTGTTTTATCAGTTAGTAACCACTTGTCGAATCCGAACCAAGAGAAATAATATACTACGGTTTTATATTTGCTATTATTTCCAGAATAAAAAATAATTCTAACAATCGATTCTAATCAAAGAAAAATATGCATCAGTTCAGAAAAAAATTGTGTTACAAGAAATAAGTTAACATTTTATAATTTTTTGTCTTTAAATATTTGAAACCAGTATACATTTCTTAAATAAGTATTGGTTTGTAGTATATATTATATGTCTAGAAACAGCGAAACTACTACAGCTGTGAATAATCAGCCGTAGTTGTATGGGTGCGCATGCGCATTATTTGGCTGGTACTTATTTCATTTTTGGTTTATTAAGTCTTAAAACTTAAGTATATGACACAAGTATTGATACTATATATTTAACAGCGCATAATTAATTATAAATATAATTTATTTTGTATAAACAAGTAATGTATTTAAAAAAAATAATTATTTATAATTTTTTACCACAAGTTTCTATTTACTTATTTGATTGCAATTTTAATTAAAGATAAATTATATGTAATGACGATAAACAAATGAGCTGGCAAAATTAAATGTTTCGTTAATGATAAAAGACATTTACGATTGCTTTATTATTTTTTTGCATCAAAATTTATAAATCACTAGCGAGTCAAACGGGGATTTGAATGCTTAATTTTTTTTGTTATACTACAGAAAGAAATATTACAAGATACTTAAACAAATTGTAACGTGTGTTATATACTGATGTATGAGATACGAGTACATTACTAAAAAGTTTCATGTAAATCCGTTCAGTACTTTTTGCGTGAAAGTAAAACAAACATTCATCCTCTCAAACTTTCACATATATATATGTTAGTAAGATTTATATTAAATTAAAAATTAATATAAATTAAATTTTGAAACAATATTAAACTAATTATTCTAATTATCAATGTTAAGGTTAAATTTACTTGTAATTTCTATGACTAATTTCTCAAAGGAGTGCAGCTACTGATGCAAGTGGATTACAGTTTATTTACCATCTGTATAGAGACTGATGTAGAGCAAATCAACATAACAATTGATGACGTAGAGACGTATATTTCTAGTATTCTCTAGAAAATCAATCTTCTGGTACACGATGTATTGTTTGTGATATGTTATTGTTAGATTTCTATATGAAAAAAATATTCAAATATATGTAGGAATTTGTAGCCTTAAAGTAAAAATTTCTTATCAATCTCCAATCACTGTCTAATTTTACAACATTCTTTAAAATTTTTAAATATAACGACTTAAAGGAAATGACAGCACAAAAACTATAATGCAAAATTTTCATTAATTTTTATTATTTTTCAAGTTAACAAAACTATTTTAGTATAGAGATATGTGGCCATTGCTTTTAAAATGAAAATGGGTGAAATTGTTATCTTATCAGTTATCTTATCACTCACCTGCCATGTCGCGTCCGTGTCTCACAAACTACTAATGTAATATAAACGCCACGTACCTTTAAATACTGCAAACGACTCATTAACAGATAATACATATTAAATAATAATAATTGTACTACATTATGTTCAATTTATTTTAAATTAAAATTTTAGGTAGGTCTTAGAACTAATATGAAAATCAAAATTGTTTTGCTGTCACATTGCTTAAATGTCGTTTAAAATTTTGAATAAAGATCTTAAACTGGGACGAGGACATGGGCGTAGAAATAGGGAGGGCGGAGTGATTCGTGCCCACCCCAGTATAGTATTGAGTCCACCCCAGCTATTCAAAAAAAAAATTGAATAAAACGTTAGCGCAAATACATTGTAGCTGCACATACATTTTAGGATACATTAGTATGTATATATATGAGTTCTGCCACTCAACACGCAATGCCTCCAGAATTCGGCAGAAAGTGGGGAATGGAGTGTCTTAACACTAGGTTCCCTCTGCCTACCCTGCTGTGTGCGGGATACAGCGTGAAGCTGATTTATTTATTTTATAGTATGTATATACTAATTGACTTCCGATTTCGACGGGACGTCCTGATTATTAAATGTCCCGATCGGGACAAGCATTGTCCCGCTTTTCACAGATTATTCCGCGTACTGTGAGAAATCTATATTTATTACTTTAAGATTTTAATTAGTTATTAATAATTTCATAAAAATACAAATAACTATTTTCGTAAATAACATATGATTACTCTGTATTTTAATACTAAACCAAAACAATATCGTTTAATCACAGTGAAGTCTTTTTATCAAAAAAACATTGACATTTAATATTAAATTACCATTAGGAGTGCTATTTGAAACTTAAAAAAATCATAAATAATAAATTAACTCATTATTATTTTTTTTGTTTCGCTTTTGGCGAAAGAATCCCACTTTTTTACTTAAATTGTTCAAAAATCCCAATTTTCAACGAGAAAAAATCTGGCAAAGCTGGATAGAACCCACAACCATCGTGTTCCAAGAGACGCAAACTAATTTATAACCAATACGTAATGGATTTCAATGCAACATTTAAATAATAATATTTTTTTAGCATTTTTATAACAAAAGAAACTGATAAGTTTTCATGAAGATTATGTTATAAATTAAATTCACATACTTCTTATTCAGCTTCGCTCTGTATCGCTATAGAGTTCAGACACTCTGTTCCCTACTTTTCGCCAAATTCGGAAATAAAAAAAATCGCGCGTTAAGTGGCGAATCTAAACGCCGCTCTTTGCCTCGTTGCCAGGGCGAAAAAAGGAAAATATTAATAATTTCATCCCCTGATTGAGAATCAACCTACGAACATCTGTTTGAAGTCCAACGCATGTGCCTATTTGGTTTATTTTTATCAACGTTTTTACGCACAGCCGTAACCGCTGTGCGTAGAAACGTGAGATTTGGACAAATGTTTATATGAAAATAAAAATCGGGCGATCCACTAAGAAGGGATTTTGAAAAATTTTAATTCTAAAGGGATGAAGTAAGGGTTGAAAATTTGTATGGATTTTTTTTAAATCGCCACCGATCTTTATAAAATTTTAAATTCAGACTGTTAAAAAATATTTTATTGAACACGTGTTTCATGGTTTTTAGAATTCACCCCTAAGAGTGCAAATAAGCAAGCGAAGCTGCGCGCGCCCGCGAGTATATTTATAAACGTCTGGCTCAAGTAAAATCAAATTATAAATTTTAAAAAATATCTATTTCCCACAAAGTTTCATGTTTTCAATAAGAATTTGGGCAATATTCTGGAATTCTGGTAATCCATACTCTTTGCTGTTCCTCCTGTAGTAATCGACGGAGCCGTAAGTCACAACTAAACTTTTTAAAATATTTTTTATTATGTTTTTAAATATTTTAGGCTTCGGTCTGCTATCCTTCTCCGCATTTTTTATCATTGTGATTGCCTATTAATTTGAAGAAGAGATATTATTATTTATATAACAAAAAGGCCAGTTGTGGTGCAGTGGCACTAGCGTGTGACTGTAAAAGCGATAGGTTGTGGGTTCAATTGCAAATCGAGGAAATGAATTGACCATTTTCATTTCCCCGCTCGGAACTCTATGCTCTGCTTTGCCTCGTAACGAGGCAAAGCAGAGCATAGAGTTCCGACACTTGCCACGCAATGCTTTAAGAATTCGGTGGAGAGTGGAAAACGGAAGTGTCTTGATGAGAACGGAGTGTCATAACACTATGTTCCCTCTGCCTAATATGCTGTGATCGAGATACAGCGTGCAGCTAATAAAAAATTTGCTTACGTAGACTATTTATATAAATATTTAGCACTTGGGTGAAATAGCGCGGTGGAGCTAGTTTATCAGTAAATAAGTAATTAATTATTTGGTATTATATAGTAGTAAATCAAATCAAATCAGTTTCACGCTGTATCTCGCATACAGCAGGGTAGGCAGAGGAAACTCAGTGTTAAGACACTATTCTCTACTTTCCGCCGAATTCTGGATGCATTGCGTGTTGAGTAGTGGAACTCAACTCCATGCTTTTACTCGACACTAGAGCAAAAAAATGGAAATATAAATTTAAATAAATATCTCGTTTCCTCGAGTGGGGATCGAACCCACAACGAGTCGCGTTTACAGTCACAAACATGTGCCCCTGCGCCACGACTGGCCTCAGTCATATAATGTCATATTTTTTTAAATAATATGACATTATATGACTGAGGCCAGTCGTTGAATAGTTGTAATCTGCAAGTCAAATCGTACTAAACTGTCAGTACGGTTAGTCATAAAATTTTGTTTATCTAATCAAAGTTGTCATACAATGTTTAGTACAAATAAACAAAATTTCGAGAATTTAAATTTTTATAAGTAGTAGTAATTATCATTATTTATTATACCTTCATTTTCCAAGTATCTATTAATTCACCTAAGGAAGTTCCTTTCAAATTTTGCCCCACATCTAGCAAGGCTCTTTTTAATATTAGTAAATGGTGACGACGACAAATTTCTCCTGAAATATAATACATCTAATATATAGATACGATTTATCCAAATATAATTTATAATAGCCAACGAATCCTAAAGTATAAGTAGTTTTGATTATTTTTAAGGCCGGTCGTGGCACAGGGGCACAAACTGTGACACAAGATCGACTGGTTGTGGGTCCGATCCCCACTCGAGGAAGCGAAATATTTATTTATTATACATTTATATTTTCTTCGCTCTGGTGTCGAGGCAAAGCACGCCGTTGAGTTTCGCCACTCAAAACGCAATGCCTCCAGAACTCTGCGGAAAGTGGGGAACGGAGTGTCTCAATACTAGGTTCCCTCCGTCTACCTTGCGGGATACAGCGTGAAACAGATTTTTTAAAAATAAAAATGATAAATTAGACATTAAAAAAGGAAGCCACTACAAAATTTAATCAATTTGCACAAAATACAGTATCGTACCTTTCTTGCAACCTTGCTCGTCATATCCATTCGGACAGTCAATTTTTCCATTGCAAATTTTATTAAGTGATACTCTTTCTCTCGCATCTTTACATTGATATGCAGTTAACTTTGGCTCTGCTGCGCAAGCTCTATAACACACTTTTGAACAGAAAGGCACAGAACAGGTGCCGTTTCTACAAAAGCAACTGTCGTTAGCCACTCTGTCATTACCTGTACTAGATCTTTTTAACGCGAGCCCCAAATTTTGATTTACAGCTGCCAAGAATAAGTAGACTTCTTCAATTTCGCTAGAACCGGATGACTGTTCCAAAATATCTATGTATATAATGTTTAACAGAGAAAAGCATTGGTCTCTAAGTTTCGTTATTATTATTTTATCAGGATCCGTTTCAGTGGTGAACTTTTGTAGCTCTGTGACCAAATTGTGTAGATATAGCAATTTTTTTCTAGTCGAAGGACGTTCTTTGGAAGCTTTCACAATCAACATTTTGAGTATATTGCTGTATATTCCGTGAGCATCAAACTTCGCGTATCCTAAAGCTGTGTTTAGAAATGATCGATAAATTATCAGTAGTGCACAAATTAAGGAAAAGTAGCAATTAATTATGTTTTTGAACCTACCAGTATCGCAACCATTTTCATCACTTTCATCAATACAGTCTGGTCTGCCGTCACATAGGGAACTCAATGATATTACACTAGAGCCGTTTGTAGATTCACATTTCCAGCGAGCCAGGCCGTGCTGGTGTCTACAGATACGCTTGCAAGTGTCTGTGCAATTCGGACAATGCTCCCTAGTGCAGGCGCATTTTGGTGGCCAAGTCATTTTTTCTACCGTTTCATCAAGAACTATTTGAAGATCGTTCGAGCTTCTTCGTGCAGGGAAAGCGATATCATCATTTTTTTTAGAACAAAGTGTGCTATGTAATGCTAGCGCAAGGGAACTAATAATCAAAGCGATTTCATTTGCTTTTCGATTGATTATTACCTCGTTATCAGTTTCTTTTTCTTCAGCTAATTTATTCATGTGTGAAGAAAAGTTTAAATATTGCTCTTTAAAATCTAGCTGAGTTTGTAGAACGTCTTTAATAACATGAGTTTGTTGTTTTAGTTCATTAACATTAAAACAATTATGTTCATTTAAGTTATCTATTTTATTTATGATTTTTATTGAGAATTCCATTCTTTCCATAACTGCAAAATATCTTAAAATAAAGTCATTTATTTCCGTGATATTTACACATTTTAAATAAAATTCTTTAAACGGATTAATCGCCTATGTTACTTAAAAGTACGTTTGTGGAACATACATACGCATTTACGACCACGACGTTGCCACCACGAAGTACTTCAAAGAGATCAAATTGGTGGATTTTCAAAAGTACATAATAATAAATATATTTTTATGGTCAAAAAGTTTCATTTAAGAGTTCACACATATTATATTTTCTTTATCCTCTATTATATTTGATAAAAAAAAATTGCTTATTTGGTAACAATGAGTAAAAAATCAAATCTTACCTTGTGAACCGCAATATTTTTCATCAGATCCAAGTGGGCAGTCAGTGCTTCCATCACACAACTTGTCTAAGGAAACGAAGTCATCGTTATAAATACATTTTAAGCTGTTCATATCTCGTATTTGAGAGCAAACTTGGTAAACATTATTGCATATATGAGCTACGGTAAAACTTTTAAGTGTGTGTTTGGTTGCAACATTATTGTTAATCAAATCTTTCCTTCGAATTTTGTTATCATTAGCAAAATAATTAACAATTTCTTCTTTACCATTACTTTCTGTAATTACTATTGGTCTTTCATCCGTTTGTTGTACTTCAGGGGCTATATTTGATTTTTCATTTATTGAATCTAAAAATCGACGTTTGATATTGCCTAAAAATTTCTGCTTACTTTCCACCGTCTTTATATTATCTAACTCAGTATTGATGAGATTTTCTATCGTATTTGATAAATTATTTACAGTCCGTGTCCTTTCCGCAGAGTCGTTACTGTCTACTGTAGGGTTGTCGTTTTCTTTCTTTGTTTTATTATTTATCTCGTGCTTTGTGAAATTTAAAATCTTTTCTTTGATTCCTTCCATAATCATTTGTACATGTTTTTTACCTTTTTCGCCTAAATTCTCAGCTGCTTTAAATAATTTATTTTCTACAGACCTAATCACAAATTCTCTATTATTTGGAGAAGAATGAGACAGAATGTCTTTCGCAATTTTGTTTACTTTACTCGTTATATTGTAATTATTATGAGATAATGCTGACATATTAGAGTCTCCATAGTCAGATTGTCCTAAAACTAAAAAAAATGTACTTAAATATTTAAAGTAATAAAATACATGTATTTGCGAAATTAATCTTACCATTCGTATGAAAAATCTTAAATATTAATAAAATTGTAGAAATCAGGCACAACATTACTGAGCACTTAAATTCATTAAAATTTACAAGTAGTTAATATTCATAGTAATGGCATTAATTACCGATAAGTAATGGTTATAAAGGATTGATAATGTACAACAAATTATTTTTCTTATACAACCAGAAAATAATAACGTAACTCGCGCAGACTGGCGCACAGTGGTTCTGGATTTAAATTTGCCTCTATATAATTTTTACTTATTTACTGCGGCATTGATTAAAGAAACGTTTTGCTAAATAATTATTATGGAAAACAGAGTTATCATTCCCGCGCGCTCTTCTCATTAAAAACAAAATATTCTTAAATAAGCTGCAGTCATAGAACTATTAACAATAACAAAAATAAAATATAAATTTATAAAAGAATTACTTAAATTTATACTCAGTTTATTATATAAAAAATATATATCGTATTTTTAATTTATTAACGTTTGTCAATTAATTGTTTTTTTTATAATTAATTGTTTACAATTTCTCAACGTCTGACGTGTGTTGTGACAAATGTCAAAAAAAAATGTCAAAACTCAAAATTTAATATGTCAGAGAAAAATTGACATATTTATTTTTAAATCTTCTTGAATTTAGAAAATTAAACAAGGATTTGTACGTATATAGTACTAAACTATTTATAAAATAATTTATATTGGCAAAATGTTAACTGCATCTATTACTAAACTAACCCAGGTATGTTACATTACAACCAAAATATAACCTCACTTTTTTATTAGGATATTATTTAATGATACTTTAATATATATAATTGTTTAATACGTTTCGGACCGCTGAGAGAAGTGATTTGAGACCAGGATATAAGTGTGTGACTGTAAACGCGACTGGTTGGGAATTCGATCCCCACTCGACGAAATGAAATATTTATATTTTTATTTCTTCTCTCTGGGTGTCGAGGCAAAGCGCTGCGTTAAGTTTCGCCACTCAACACACACGTATCCTAACACTAGAATCCCTCTGTCTACCCAGCTGTGTGTGGGACAGCGTGAAGCTGATTTTTTTTTTTTTTACAGTCCACTAATATTTTATCGCCATGGGCGCCCATATTGGCATCTCAATTTCACACATCGGCCACACTAAACAGAGTGGTTTCGGGAAAATATCGAATCACGAAAAAGAGAGACAAGCCCCTTACTTATGAAATGGCAAATCCACCCCATTACATTGCTCATCGAAAGTCTTGGAACTCTTGGAATACATGTAAGTAATAAATGACATACAGAAAAAAATCCTGTTATTTCCCTTTTCTAGGCTAGGCTTTCTTTTGTTGAGATAGTGCGGCATTGAGTTTTGCCACTCAAAATAAACTATTTCAAATGTAAATCCTTGTCACTAAAATTTGTCTCTACCTACTCTTATTTTGAAAAAAATATTAAACCTATCTTTGTGTAGTGTAAAAATAAAAATATCCCTTTTATCTTATAAAATTAAACAGTATACCTTGTTTTCAGCCAGTTTAAAAGATGGTCTGCGTAAGTCAGAGACCGCTGTAGAAGATGAATTTATAAGAAGATTCATGACTGGCACCTGGCACGGTCTTGTTTGTAGTGAGGTATGTAAATTATTTTCCTTATACGAGGCACCCTGCTAAGCAGATAGGTAAAAAAAGTTGAGGTCTCCAATTTTGGTTAAAGACCCATACAGGTCTAAAATATTAAAGAATAATTAAAAAAAATAGGAGACCTCTACTTTTTTTGTCTGCTTTATGTGGAATGCCCCATACATGTATACTATTCTTCTGTGTATGTCTTAACTTACTTCCATTTGCCTATGTGATACTTCACTCTGTATATTGTATTAGTATATAAAAAAAATGTGGTTAAAATGATTTTGCACATAGCTTAAAAAAAATCTTATTACAGGTAATTATAAAACGCCAATTCAATCACATTCGTATAGCAGCCATAATACGACGAGCAGTGTCACCCACAAAAATGTACTTCCTCATAGGTTATACAGAAGAACTCCTATCAACTTGGATACAGTGTCCAGTTACATTGGAATTACAAACTGTGGATAGCCACAAAGATGTTGTCTTTAAATATATTTAATTTTTATTGTACATTTATATAGATTTAGAATAAACAATAGGCAATTTTTTTCTGTGTTATTTCATTATTTCTATGTTAAAACACATTATGAATTTTTGGGAATTAGAATAGACTCTATTAATTAAACATTTACCATCTCTCATTGATTTTACTCACTGGGGGGAGGTTGTACCATAACTTATAGCATACAGTATGGTTTAACAATTCCCAACTTGTACTATATGTAGTTCTTTTTAGTGTTATATAATTGTTTTCTTAAAATTTATATAATTTCTCAATCATCTATATATTCATCTTTTTCTTTATTGATATAATATAAATAATTCCCATCGTTAATTCACAATTCACAACATCATTGAAAATACTTCTAAATCAGTGAATTACTCAGAAAAATTATAATATGCAACAGTTAAATGTTGTATTTTAAAGCTCAAGAGAGAAAAGAAATGAAACACAGTATATAAAATTCATATTCTCTTATAATTTGATTCAGCATATCATACACAATGTGTCAACAAACAACAGCGAGACGCGGGCCGCACGCACACACGCACACCCCAGCCACACATACGTACATACACACACACCCACGTTTACACGCACATACGAACACAAATACACACATGTACATACACATAAAACGTACGCAAGCATGTATAAATGTATATATGTGCACACGTCCACGCACACACTGACACCCCGTCCAGCGCGACCGAACTTCTGCACATTTGTACTTTTTGTAATTTGCCTTTAAATGTGTTGCTTGATTTTGTTTTACATAATATATAAGTAATTATATTTGAAATACAAGGAAATCGATTATAAAAAAATTGAAAAATCGAGTCGAGATCGAATTATCGTCATTAATAAAAACTAATTTTAAAGAGGAACGATTAATACTCAAGTTTTAGTATATTTAAAAAAAATAGGAATCAATAATATAGATCAGATCAAAAATTACTTTTAAGTTCGATCTCGTCCCTTTACATAGATTATAAAAATTAATATCATTATAAATAACATATACAATATTAATATGAAGATAATTAATTTATTTTAAATATAATTTTCACAGCAATTTAACAAGAAGAGGTCTATTATAAGAACCAAAATTCGTTATAAACGACATGGCAACACAAAATCTAGCAACACTGAACCCAGAATAGGTACATACAATAATAATATAAGTTTCATAAGAAATTCTAACATTGAAATGCTCTCGCGTTATGTTCAGGTAAATTTATATTGTCTATCACAGTGACGTAAAGCATTTGTCCTTACATACTAGTGAGTTATCGCGATCTTATTTATTATTAAATCACCGTAAAACGTTTTGTCTTCAGAAAATATTATTATTTATGATATTTCTTCTTTTTTTTAAAGTCTCAACCAGTCTTTAGTATTGAGCTAATTCGATAGTGCCTGTGGAATGTCTGTCGAGATACACACACCTTTACTATTCGAGGCTAGGGCCGGTTTTACACTGACTTTTTTTTTACAGTAAAAAAAATTACGATCGTAAATTAATTGATAACTATCAGATTAAAAACTCTGTTAAAAAAACGTCAATGCCCGGCCCCACTTCTGTCAGTCAGTTTGCGCAGAAGTCACGGTTGACAAAAGGCGAACGGCTCGCTCGTTGCATAAGCATTAATTGTCGTATTTACAAAATAAAATTTACATTTAGTAATTTAAAGGCATTCGTGATTAAATATTGCATTATTGAAACTTCCCAGTCACAACTATCCTTTGAGGATTTACAGCAAAACGTAATTGCCAATAATAAAAAGTCGTAATTTTTCTTTATATTTACATGACAACTAAAATACATATAATACAGGTATATACAAATAAAGTCATACAATCGAATATTAAACAATGACAAAATAATCACATCTGAGGACTTTCAATAATGCACAGAGTATAAATTGAAAAAAAAAAAGATTACAATAATAAAAAAAAGTCGGTTTAAATATACAAATGTAATGTGCGATAATTATTAATCCAACCATTATTAGAGCTATTAAGTAAAATTGACCATCAAACTGTATTATAAGTAAAGAGATCATCTACTACAAATAAAATCGTTACATATATTTATATATAAAGCTTATAGTCATTTGAGACCGTTATTAAAATATAGTTTTGAAATAGAGAAAATTAATTTAAGAAGCACAAAATTTAAACTAAAATTTCTAATTTTTTTATCTATAAACTAAGTACATAAATGTCATATTACACTTAACGATAACAGTATTTTATTTTAAAAAATATACTGTAATAGGTAATAGAAACCCCTAATAATCCAAAAAATATTTAACTATATAAGTAGGTATATTTTAAAAACGGTCTCCATATATGCTTTACTTTTACTGATTTTTTAAATACTGAAAAAATATTCGACTGTATCTAGTACTCGATAGACACACCAAAATCGCTCACTAAGGGTACATGAATATTTTTAATAATATAACTAAAAGAAAAACCACAATTATCCAAAGAAAACGTTATACAGGGTGTACTTTTATTGATTTGTGACATCATTACACAGTAAATAAAATGTTACCTTAAATTTTATGTACCCTACTGATATCTGTATGGAAACAACAAAGAAACATAATGCTGGCCAGCCTTAGTGTAAATAAACTATGAATAACAATATTTTTTCACAAATATCGCACTTAATTTACAGTTTATATGACAAATAAAATTTTGCGTATAATTAACTACGTCAAATTATTAATAAAACAAAAGAAAACAGATGACATTTACAACTATTAAAACAAAAGGAAGCAATCAGATTTAAAAAAAATCCTATTTATTAATCCACGCAAAATTTTACTTATTATAAATCAATTCAACAATTCTAACCTAAAACTCATCAGCATGTAAGTACATAAGTAAAATTAAAAAATTTTGAAAAAACCAAAAATAATCGTTCACATATAATATAGCATCTACAGTTGCAGTTTCAGACTTTATATTTGCTCAGGCATTGTTCTATATCGGACACTTTTTTATTGCTATTATACAGGGGTGTTATAACCAATTCAATGAAAAAAAAAGAAACATACTTATAAGGTAGTATAACATATTGGTGATAATAATTGATAGAACAGTATAAAAGCGACGGTTTCAGAAGTAAGTATTCATATAAAGTATTACAATTATTTTATTGGGCTCATTTATTTTAATAATAAAAAATATAGTATTGGCAGTTTTATTATAATGAAGAATTTCTAAGACATTAAGTATAATATTTTAAATTGATTTAAATTTAGTTAATTTAAATATATTGATGAAAATAAAATATATGGTTTCTAATCAATTATATAACTAATATTGAAAAATTATGACGGTGTAATCTTTTTAAATGCAGTACCCCATATTGTGTTTAAAACTGATAATCATATATTACAAAAAATGGAACATAAAGGTAAAAACAAATATGAAAATTCACTTAGAAACCGTCATCCCAACTTTTGTGCTCGATGACACCAAACTATAACGCCACGCCCACAGAACACTTAGATAATACAATACAATTTACAAAATTTCCCAACAATCTCTTGATATGACGACTTTATATTCTATCTGTACTTAGGAAAAAAATATACATCGAGTGTAAAAAAAATGTATTTTACAAAACACCATGTACGTACCCTAGAAGTAAATCGATATACCCTCCTTTATTCATGATTTGGCTCACATAATATGTCATTGATAACTTTACGATACCTATCACAAAATTGCAGTTACAAGTTAAATTAAACAGCACCTATAGTTTGATATACGTAATAATATAAATATAGATTAAAAAAATATTCAAAATCATATATAATAATGAAGACAAAAAATTAAGCGTAGACACGATTACTATGCAAATGGTCCAATTTTTTTTTGTATTTGTATACAAAGTTTCAGTAAATATCACTATTTATTCCGTTTTGACAACTAACGCTTCACAACGAGGACACAACGGGAGATCGATCTATAGTTTTTGCTCATTAAAAAAAAAATTAAAGAGTAATAATAGGGTACAATTAAAATTCATTATTTAAAAGATATAAAATTAATAACTATTATAATCTGATTCTAAAAAAAATACGACGATACGCCATTTTAATGTGCAAAAACCATACAATTTCCCTAAGACTAGTTAAAAACAACATAGCTCCACCTTTAGTCTAATGATAGACAAGAAGGATCGACGATAAGAACAATCCTGCGACAAAATAACAAAAATACGACAAACTAATTGCGACGAACGAACGATTGTACGACAGTTTAATAAATTTACCATTCAAAAACCATTTCATTCGGTCAGGGACGATAAGTGCCGTCAAAGTACCGGCAACACATTCACTCGTTCATTCACACACACCCATACATTTGTACTAAGTCAGTATGCTACCCGCTAGAGGCACTAAACATACGGACCACCATACGATTAATTAATTATTACTTAAAATTAATTTCAAAAATCAAGTCCGCGTCCAAGAAAATAATCACAGTCCGTGTGTTTTGTCCCTAAAGGTCCCGCTGTCGACCATCTCTTAGGAAAATTTACGATCTACTCTACAAAATGCAATACTGAAACAAAAAAGGAAAAATCGTTTAATTTACAGTAAGTTCTACGAGTCGTGGCCGCCCTGAAATAGCGCAATGGCTGCGCAATTTGTTTTTGGAACTTTTCTTCCAGGAGGTTTCGAAAACAACTAACTACAAGGCGGTCACAACTCGTCGACCATACCGTACCCTAAATCTAATTGAATTTGTGAATACTTCGCATGAAATGTCACAACGAGTCACCTACTTAGACCTACAGAGAGGTGTCCGACAGCGACGACACTACTCTTACGTACACCGAAATCGGAATATCAAAATCTTTTAAGAAACGGGCTATTCATTTATCACGTAACCCCATATTATGTTAAAAAAAATATAAAAATTAGAGAAAGTCAAGTGAAATTATTAAATAAAAATAACGATACAATTTGCATTTTTTTTAAACATTACGTTATAAATGAAAAGCCTTCAGAAAGGTACTTAATTAATATAGTATAGAAGTTTCTAAGTCTCGCTCAAGTTTGTTTGGACACACGCGTTTTTATTAACCTAGGAGCGTCGCCCGACTTTGTTCTAACTGAACACCATCTAACATATCGACCACCACACCGAGGCTTTTATATTGCTATGTATTGCATTTATTATAATTCGAGAAAAAAAATAAGAAATTACAATTGACAATATGAGAAAAAAATCAGTACAGTAATTTCGATTAAAGTTTATATTGTATTCAATTGTATTATTAAGTAACATCAGCTTTCAATGTTACTAAATAAAAAAAAATAAAAAGTATGCATAACTCTATTAATAGGTTCAAACATAAAAATAATAACATAATGCAGTACGTAGCAATATGAACCTGTAACCACCATATCTAAACACGACTCAATGATTGAACCATACAAGCCTAACACTAAGTTACCAACTATTGTTCATTTAACACGCTTTGATAAGTGAGACAATTTATAACTTGACGCCATTTATAATATTAAAATTTAAAGGTTGTTTACATTTTTTTTAAATACATTTGAAACATCCAAATTAAATTAAAAAATGGCAGTATTGCTACAAAATAATTGCTAAATTTAATTATAAATATCAAAGGAATTAAATCGTATACGTCCATAAAACCATAAAGTTGGTATTGCTGCAAAAAAAATAAAAGAAAAGAAACAAAGGAGATAAATTGTCCCACAGATCCCCATTCAGAAATACGAATTTCGAAGTGTAAAATTGCACGCCCAGTCTCACCAACATTGCTAACATGCCCATTACCTAAATAATATACAGTGGAGGAATATTCACTAATTCATAAATGGACGTTTGACTCGCAACATTTAATTTGTGCTTTTTTCTCATTTGTATACACGTAACTCCAAAATATCGGAACCCGATTAAAATTTTCACAGATTATATAAACGAAAAAAAATCGCATTAATGGCCGCAGACAAAAATGTCAAATTATATTATTTATTTAGCGTAAAAAAAAGCATTTCCGCATCAGGTCCCAGCTATATAGAATAATAACATAATTCCTCAACTGTATAGTGATCAATAAACTAAGCGTAAAATTTGCCCACAATCTATTACTATTGAAAAAATATTCTCCTCTTTCAAAATTTATATGAATTATTCACACTGTCCAAAATTAACGACGAAACGGTTGTATTAAATATAATTAATATATTTAATTGTGTTTCAAAAGTCCTAAGATTGCACAGATGACGTCACGTACTAAACTAAGCTTCTAGCATTGCCAGGTAAAAAAAGTAAAATAAAATGTATACACAAAAAGACCATCTACTATTATTAGCTTTTAATTTAAAAAAATAATGAAAAACATAATCCAAAAAAGCTGTACACCATTTTTTTTATGAAAAAATATGAAAAGTTCATTTAAACTAAAAAAATATATTTTTGCAATCACCTGGCAACACCATAGATAATTAAAAAAAGAAATCTTCGAGACAATTCGAAACAGATTAATTGAAATGAGCAATGTCCATACATTCTATGCTAACACTTTCACTTTCCACTGCAGAGACACACCGCCGGCTTGGAGAGTAAACCTGCTAACAGTTTGTAACTATTTATTAGGAGGGATAAAAAAAGTTTCTTAAAAACTGAGTAAATGTATTACCAGAAGGTGTTTACAATTCCTAAAATTCACTTGTATTCTGTATTATGTTAATAAAATAAAGTAGATATTATATTTTGTTTTTATACTTTCGAAAGGTATAAAAATGTATATAACCACAAAAAAAACTGATTGCGCCAGTTTTCCCTCTAAGCCGACGATATTCAATATGAATATATTCTATTTTTGTCAATAACTAAACATCGTCTACGAGTGGAAAGAGAACACTCTAGTACAATAACACATTGGAGTTAAAATATTACTAAGGCAGTTTTTGAACGAGACACATCATCGGTTTGAACTTACAATCTATTTCGTCCATTGTTTCTATATGTAGTCTATTGATTACAATGACGTATCTCGTCGGTACTCAACTCTACCAACTTTCAGAAGTCTGGACTGTTTGGAAAGGTCTAATAGTCATATAAAAATTGAAGTATACAATGTTGGGACATGTTCGTTTCAGTGTGTATTTTTTTGTATAATAACAAAATTTATAAAACAAATTTTAAAGCAAATGTTAGTTAACTGAAATAATAAAGGTATTTAGTACATAACAAAATTAAAATCTTTTAGAACTCAAACATGTCTCAAGCGAAACTAACTTAAACTTCTGAAAGTTGGTAGCACCCGCCCTCACGTTTTGCTTGTATTTTTTCTGTAATGTTGATTGTTAGTCTGACCGCCCAATTGACCCAGCTGGTATTTTCCATATATTTCATCATAGTAGCCATCAAGCTCGCTATAATGTTGGCCATCAATTCTATCGTGTAGCTGTAAGTGCGTGTGCGGTGGCCGCGGCGGCGCGTGCGCGGGCGCGTGCTACCTGCGCCCGATCAGCCCGTTGCTGTTGGGGCTCGTGGCGGGAGACATCTCGAGCTCAACCAGCAACGGGAAGTGGTCTGCAAATATATATTCATTATTAGTAACCTTATTGATTTTAGACGTAACTGATGACGTCAGTTAGTTAACTTCTTCAATAAAATTCTTCAAATAGTTTCTAAAAACATAAATCGTTACTTTAAAATTTAAATGACTAGCAGCGCAATATAAACGTAAGACAATTTATTCTATGACAAGTATCTAATGTTGTGTCCAGTGATGTATTAAACACCTTGTATCCGGTGTCTAGTGTGTAGAATCCAGTGTCAGTGTCTAACAAGTGTCTGGTGTACTCACCGGAAGGTATGTGCGGGTGTGGACAGCCGACCACCTTGTGCTCGCGGAACCACTCCTGGCTGAGCGGCCCGAGCAGCCCCAGCGGCGTCATCGACTGCTTACTGTAGAATATGTAGTCGATGATGCCCTTGAAGTCGAAGCTGCGGATAATATATGGAAATTATACTAAGTTTTTATAATAAGTGTAAAACTCATGAAAAAATATCATCAACTCGAATATGTGTAATCAGCGATGTCTTTGAATCTTTCCTGTCCGTAATTAGCTAAAGTAAAGAAACATTTTTATGACAAAAAAGTGTAAAGTATACAAAGACCATTATTAATCAAGAAACAACTGTGTAACATACGATTTTCACTCTTTTAGAGTACTTTTATAAAATGAACATTGAATTTTCGATAAGTATAAGATTTTTTCATACAAAAACATTTTCTTTTAACCGTGATTAATTTGTTGCAAACGACCCGCTCCGATAGATAAAGCGCAGCGCTAAGCTTCGCCACTCACACGCAACATTAGGCGTCAACTGGTGAACGGAGTGTTAAGACACTTAAACGCTATGCCCCCTGTTACGTGCGAGACACAAAGAAACCGTAACAAAACTCACGTATAGTTAGTGTAGGGCATGATGTCCTCGCTGTAGGCGGACGCGAGTTTGAAGTTGTGCGTGAACTCGTGGTCGGAGGCGGGCATGCGCCGCAGCGACGTCGCGTAGCCCAGCTCCTTGAAGTCGCGGTGCTCCGCCGCCACGCGCCCCGACGACAGGAACTCCACCACGCCTGCAACGCAGTACTCATTAAAATCACACATAGACATGGGGATGCTGTGTGTTTTGAGACATTTAACCTTCCACTGTCGATAAATGAACTATCCAACATAAAAATAATACTTCAATCCAAATCAGAAGTTTCTAAGATTTGTCAATTATATCAGCTAATGGTTTCGGGGACAAGATGTGTAGCAGAAAGGTCTAAGAACAAGATGTCGATATTACTGTTAAAAACTAACAATTTACAATTAACCCAATAATGTTTTTATTTATCAAAATACCTAATGTCGACAAAAATAAGTCAACAATCATAATAATAAAAACGTAATAACATTAATAAAACCCATATACAACAACAATTAAAACAGAAGCCTCGACTAACAAAAAACAACCTAATACTCACCGCTATCAGGTAAAGAATTGAAATCTCCACACAATAAAAGCTGAACGTTGTCCTTCTGGCCGGTGATCCGCAGTGTTCTCGCCGAATCGTCCAATATGGATCTCAGTTCGTTACTCAGCATCATGGTTTGTATCAGTTTGACGTCACAGAATTCGGGGTCCCAGTGGATGTGGGCGGTACATACTAATATCGGTTGCGCGAGGATCGAACTGTCTGTTGGTACACCTGGAAAATATTAGAGTTGAGCTTTTAAAAGCATATGTTAATAGCTAATAATTAAAGAAAAAACGAAACAACAACGAAAAAAATATATATATTTTTAAAGTTTTCTATCGACGTGCAAACTAAAATAAAAAAAAAAGAAATAACTAACAATAGAGAATTAAGAAGAGATATCTCAAACCAAATTAGTATAGCGTTTCGAATAAATTTTTAACCTAAATTAGTTTTTTACAAAGAAAAATATTTAGTAGTCGTAGTAGTTATAACAGTAACATAGGTCCAAACAATATTTACTAGACAGAATTATCGATATTGAGTAGTGCATGCTAAAAAAAATTATTGCAGAAAGAGAAAAACACTTATATAAAACAAAATAAAACCGTTACATATAACCTTCATCGCCTTACTACAATTACAACACACACTTAGTCTTAGAAACTTTATATATTTTGAAAATCAACAAAAAAAAAAGAAGTAATATTAATAAGACTTCTCTCTGTAATAATTATTAAACAATACCGAAATATTGTTCTAAAATTAAACGATACACACCGATTATAATGTTATCGTCGCCGTTAAGGGCTGAGCCGGGAGCACGAGGGGAAGAGAAAAATAAAATATTTCAAATAATTATATCATACATGTATGTAGTTGCATTATTTATGTATATATATGTATGTATTTAAATAATAAGAGAGTAACAGTTATTATTAATTGTCAATACTCAATATATACAAGGAATGGCGACTTATTAAAAAAAAAAATCTCAAGTAAGTTTTAATATAGTATAAGAAAGATCATTTTATATTTTTTTTTTTATTTACAACACAAAAAAAAATACTGATACACTTACAAAATTTAATTAATCAATTAATTTTAATTTGTTATATAATTTATCTTTATACAACTAAAAAAAAATCACTACACCATAATCAACATTTCAACCAATATAGGTACACGAATACCACGATGAGGTACGACGATAACAAAAACTAATTCAGAGTTTAAAAAAAAGAGCGTTACATAATTCAAGAACAAGTTTCAAAAGTAATTTAGGTACAGCTTTCCATTAAGCCGTTGGTACCAATCAATTGAAAATATATATTTTTTTGTAGTGACTTAACAACGTTGTGTTGTATCGCTGTTCTTACATCTAGCAGGTCTCTTTGCGTCGCTGGTAAAAATATCGGCAATTAAAAATTTAAAAATTGTTTGACAAAAACAATCATTAAATAATCAATTGAGTTCTAGTTGTGGCTCAAAGGCGCAAGTGTGTGGCTGTAAACGCCACAGGTTGTAGGTTTGTGTAAATGAAATATTGAATATTTTCATTTCTTCGCTCTAGTGTCGATGTAAGGGCTGGCGTTCATTTCCGCTACTCAGTGAGAAGCCGAGGGTTTTAGCATTAGGTTCCCTCTGACTCCCATGCTAGTGAAACAAACATCCATCTTAACAAAATTTCACGTATCACAATATTAATAGAATTTTTATAACAAAAAATAAAATAATCTTGCAAAATTGAAGGTGCAATGTACAAGAAACGTGTACATATTGAAATGACAAAACAAAAGAAGCCAACATACTTCCATTCGAACGCTGATTTTTAGATGAGATATGAGATAGGTTACATTATTTATGTGAAAATTAAAATAATTTAAGTAAAAACAAACGCATCCGCGAATGAAATCAAACCCACAACCATCGCGCTCACAGTTAGGCACTGGCCCGACAGCTTCAAATTCTATCCTACTTGAGAATCGTATAACGTTGTATTCGTAACTATCAATTATGTTTACAGTCAATGATTGCCAATTATTTTTTCTACAAAATTTAATTAGAGAAAGAAATGTCAATCGTCTGCCCTACTAATAAATAATAAGGTTGTTAGAGATACTACAATATAAATTCAATGGGAACCTAGTGTTAAAGCACTCCTCACTTTCCGGACGCATTCGGAATTCTGGATGCATTGCATGTTGAGTGGCAACTACTACAACGACACTAGAGGGAAATATACATTTCATATCCTCAAGTGGGCATCGAACCCACAACCAGTCGCGTTTACAGTCACAAACTAGTGCCTCTGCGCCACGACTAGCCTCAACCAGTTACTGATCCTATGGCAATATGTTTTGAATAATTTCGATTACAAGACCGTAACTTTGTATAGGAATAGAATATAGCATACTATGTACTATATATATACTTTGTAACATAATATGTAAACTCAACTAAAGAGATAAAAAAATATTTTAATTTGAGATCATCGCGGCATCCTCACATATAATATAGATTAAAAATGTGAAGCAGTATGCGATTCGTTATAAATTCAATAACCACCGAGAGGCACTTTTATATTTTAATTTAATATTGTTTGTATCCCTGATCTCGTTAAACAAAAAAGTAACTTAAATAGGAAAATAATAAATAGAATTAAACATCACAAGGCGCTCACTACCTTTTTCGTATAATATGGAAAAATAATACAAAATAATGGACACCTAAAATAAAAAAGACTGCACTTCTAATCTCACTGCTTGCTATTGCGAGAACATGTTTACAGTACGGTCGACGAGTCGTGGTCGCCCTGAAATTAGCTTTACTTTACTTTAAAAGTGAGAAAATTTCTAAAATCAAGTCTTCGCCGCATTCTACGGTTAACTACACGACCACGACTGGTCGACTGTATTATAAATATTATTAGACAAAACCAAACATACACACTAAAATAAAAATTGTATAACATACCGTTCTCCCAGGCCGCCTCCTTCGTCTTCAGCAGCGCCGCCAACCCGATGTTGTCTTTGGGCATCACGCGATTCAACATGTTGTCAGAACCTTCGCTGTTCGCCATCGCCAACTGATTGAATTCGATTAGGTGCTCCTTTACTAGTGAAAATCTGTGGAATAGTGGAATATATATATATATATATATATATATATTTTTAGAAGTTGCTAAATGATTTTGCTTATTTTAAACTGTTATTAAATCAAGATATTATTTTAACAAACTAAAATATTATATTCGTAAAGTTAGGTAGTATTTTGTTATGATACTAGATGTTGTCTTAGCACCACGTTTGGAGGGAGGTGCGTTTTCTTCACTTCGTTCTCCACTTTCCACTCAAATACAAGACACTGCGTGTTGACTTTTGTACTAAAGTGAAAAAAAAACTACTTCACGCTCTATCCCGCACACAGCAGAGGGAACTTAGTGTAAAGACACTCCGTTGCGGAATAACAAAAAGAAAAACGGAATGCCTCCAGAATTCCACAGAAAGTGGGGATCTGTCGAATTCTGGAGGCATTCCGTGTTGAGTAGCAGAACTCAACGCCGCGCTTACCCTCTACACCAGAGCGAAGAAATCGAAATATAAATTTAAGTAAACATTTCATATCCTCAAGTGGGGATCGCACCCACAACCAGTCGATTTCACAGTCACACTTCGTGCCGCTGCGCCACGACTGGCCTCTACCAAAGTGGGTTAATGAAAATACTAATTAAATCCACAAAGTGGGAATCGAACCCACAACCGTAGCATTCACAGACGCACCAAGGCCTCATTAAATTTAAAAATAAAAAAGAAAACTTACTTAGCAGATCTAAAAAAAATGGCGCATCCGTCGACGTATTTCCTCTCCGACTCGGACATGGTCTTCGCTCGGGACTTGGGCGAGAATATACCGTCATACCCATCAGACTTGAGTTCCGGCAGGAAGAAATTGTAGAACTGATCCGTTTCCACTTCCTTTTGATGATGACGAGAAAAAAAAACGTTTTAATACTTGAATATTTTTATATGGAAATGCATTAAATTATATAGTAAGGTTGAGAGAGAGGATGACGATAATGGGTGTATGGTGGAATGACGTAAGCGTCAAAGAACATTAGGAATGAACGCAAAAATTGAATAAAAAAATATTTTATATTATGTAAGTCGTCGTTATTCTTACACAATGAGATATAATAATATTTTGTAAATCTCTTCCGTTAATGAATGGAATGTATGCACACAATGTACAGACGAAAATACTGGACTCTTAAACATAAAATTTCGCATACATGAATATAGGTAGGTTAGGATGTGCAGAGGATTACTAAGAGAGAAAAAAATAAAAAATCAACTTCACGCAGTATCCCGCACACAGCATGGTAGGCAGAGGGAACCTTGTGTTAAGACACTCCGTTCCCTAGAGGCCGCAGCGCTTTGCCTCTACACTAGAGCGAAGAAATGGAAATATAAATTTAAGTAAACATTTCATATCCTCGAGTGGGGATCGAACCCACAACCAGTCGATTTTACAGTCACACTTTGTGCGCCACTACTGGTCTCTACTAAGAGAAGATTTCTCGAAATTTCTAAAGGGAATAATATTTTTCCATTATACTTCTTAAAGTAGACGCAGACACGATTACGGGCGATAATAAAAAAATATTCTGTGAGAAAATCTATGTCATTTAATCATATGAAGTAAAAATCTTAGTCTCATATGACACTTTCAATATATATAAATTAAAAGCAACACAAGAAATAATAACACATATTACAGCAAATAATATAGGCATAATTCATTTTTAATTGTTCACCAAGTTTATAAAATTAAGAATCATTTAGCGGAACAAGGGGTTCAAAAAACAAATTAAATTCACATATTTTAAGAAGGAGCAATTACTTAAATTAGTCGCGAGTACGTCATTTTGACAGTGATGTATTAAGGTAAAAACAATAAGCATGGTTTGTTTAACAAATACCAACTCGCTATACATATCGTGTACTTTAATACAAACACTATATACGAGTACAATATAAAGTTTCTTTGTATTAAAGAGTTATGTTAGAAATTATTTTGTTATAAAATATTTTACAAATACAAAAAAATATTTTCTTAAACTCTAAAAATTAAATTTTTCATGATAATGAAATGATGAATTCACTTAAAAATTGACTACAATCCTTATATAAAGAGATCTAACGTATATTAAAGAACTTTTTAATAGTGAAATTTATCAACATATAATAATAATAGTGCCTAAGAATTGCCAAGTTGTATCGTATTAAGTTGTTGTAAGCAACTACCAATACAAACCTGTAAACTGATGATATCCGCAGCATAATGCCTGATCTCATCAAGTATTCCCTTCTTCCTGTAGTCCCACTCGAGCGCCCAGCTCGGGCAGTAGCCGTACATCTGTCTCGTCGCGTATTTGTCACATAGCACGTTGTAGCACATTACTGTAAATATACCTGGAAATAAATATAATAATTTCATCAAATGAAGCCTTCAAATGCATATAAATTAATAAGGTAAATGTCATCTTCTGAAATGCGTGGATATTCTTATTTAAACAAAAAAAACAAGTAAACCGATTTTGCTCAAATTAAGACCATTACCTAGGTTAGAATATTTTAGGTTTAAATCAAAATGATGAGTTTCTTATGACTATTAGTTTCTGAAAAAAAATGTGGACTAACAAACACACACAATACACATACTAACGAATTTAGCACACGTGCTAAAATTGAAAGCGCAAATAGAACATCCATCATACTCTAAAATTATCCATTCCAATACATTATCAAATTCCAACATATCTAACTGATAACCTAAATCTCTTGAATTCGGTTAAACATTATAAATTCGGTCAAATATATTAAATGTTGTTATTAACAATCTAATCCGTATACAACTGGCTTTCAAGTAGGTATGTAATTTGAAATGGTTACCACTATTTTGGCTAGATATATTCATGAAAAAATAAAGCTAAAATTTCTAAAATACATTTAAAATTCAAACGGTTTTATCGGATTTAACTGGAATTATCTAAGTAAAGTACAAACGCTGTAAAGTTTCTCTTTGGAGCTTACTGGATGTGATGTGAAAACACGTGTGAATTAATCTTCAGGTCACGTTTTAATGATCAAAATGAATTTTAAGTAAAGAAGGGATCAGACTTCGTAGTTTTTAACCGATTATGAATCTGGTAAGCCATATATAGTATACAAATAATAACAATATTAACAATTTAGTAGATTGTACGATACGAAACTACATATTTCTTCAGACATATCGCATATGTTCTTATTATTATTGTAATATTATCTTCTCAATAGGTTCCCATCTATCTGTAACAGGGTAGGCTCGCATGAACTATAAAATAATGAAATCATACAAAACCTAAAAAAACCCAGAGTTTTATATAAAAACACCAACACCACCAATTAGACTACACTATCCTAAATATTACGCTCCACATACGATCTAGGCAGGCCGTGGAGTGGAGAGACACACGACACTGCCTTTGTTTCACCAACCATTCATCGCCCGGACACGAGGAGTGGGCGCTCGTGACTGCGGCCCAACTCATCCAAATGATGATACCCTTTTTGCATCTGTTGGCGGCGGCGGTGTAGAAAATGGGCCGTTTAGTTGCGAGTTTAACAGCCGCGCTAAGTACCCTCGAACACCCTTGGGCGAGTGGTCTCAAGTCTATTAGATACAATGTTGATGGGTAACTACGTAAACGCCCAGAAACATAAATTAGGTATGACTACATTGGTAATCGATTATATTCATGTAGGGTAGGGACTTATCTAAGATTTTAGGGTAATAAGATATGGATAATAGTTAAAAAATTTAGAACATTTATAGGAAATAATGTTAGAAGAGGCCGTGTGGCTGTAACGCAGTTGTTGGTTTGATTCCAATTCGGGGGAAGGAATTATAATTGATTAATATCGAGTATATTAATTATTTTCATTTATTAGCTCTGGTACCAAGCCAAACAGCGCGGCCTTGAGTTCCGCCACTAACGCCGGTTTTTCTGTTTTCTCTTCTATATGCGTGATACAGCGTGAAGCTAAAAAAAAAGTGTTAGAAGAAAGCGTCGAGACAAATTGATAGCCATCGCGATACACGCTTGTTCATGCTAACCGTCACCAAGTCGTCACCTGGCGGCGCGCGGCCATCAATACGGCCGCAGCACGTGCTCCCGCGACGTCCATTGTATGCCCGATGAGACAGCACGCGCATGCGTGATGCCGAACGTCGCGAAACAATGCGTGCATCGTTAAACGTTCCGTTTGAGGTAGATGCTACTAAATTTTATATTTGTGATAAAAAAAATCATATTTGTGTGACGTAAGTTTTTGGAATGACAATGAATAATATTTTGCGAAGTGTCTGAGCGGAATTTGTTATTTTCTTTTTTAATTTAAAAATATTTAATATTAAAAATTCGAAAAAAAAAACGAACATCATTATTCGTAGAAGTTATTATAATATCAAAAACACCAAAGTTAACCAAATATGTTACCAACCAGGAAACAAAGATATTACCAACCAGATATGAGCAATCCAAAAGGAAAAAAAGCCTACATTGTCACTTTGACTTTCCGCGGTAAACCAAACAATATATTCCTTTTTTGCGGAGGTATCTCCAAATGCTCTATAGACAATGAGGCTATACCGTTACGATGGACGGTCACGCTCGTGTAATGATTTTCAATATCAATATTGTTCGTGAGCGATCAGTACAGATTTTTTTGCGGGATCCATGAGACTCATTAAAAGCGTTTTAGCCGATCGGAGATTTCCATTTGGATTGGCAATGCAAAGATCTCATTAGAGAGGTACGTACCCAGTCACAGAGGCGGTGAGATCGTCGATATGACGTAAGACGACTCAATAGGTGCTAACAAGACGTAGTTAGTGGGTGTCGGGATACGAGCCGCCCGTTGTTGCTGACCGCTCTCTATTGATTTCACCTTCAGCTAATGGAGCCGTATCATGCAATTTTCTTGACTACTAATTGGGACATCAACTACAACTACAAAATATAAACGCGAACGGAGTGGATTGTGTTTTTCATTGCATTTCAAAGAACAAAAAGCAATGATACTAGAAGGTCATATTACCATGACGAACATACAGACGACGCAAGATATCTAGAAATAGATCAAAATAATGAGAAATAAGCATTTGTGTTATAAAAAATTCAAAGCGTATCGGTTTTATTATCTTCGAATGCACCTATCGAGGCCAAGCATATGGTGGATGTTTATGGGAACTTGCACATGTTCCGATGATTGATTCCACGAGTTATTTATTATTGACGCAATAGTCTTTGTATGAACTATATTCTGTTGAGCCAATTTAACTATTTTAGTGGTTTGCAATTTGTTACTTTATCTAATGACTCCGTAATTTGTCATCATTGTGTAAAAAAATTCTCAAAACTTTATACACGTATTGTCTTCAAAGATTAACTTACTTTTTTGCTATTAAGTAACGTTTATAAAACTCAACAGAAAAATGTATGATCATTCAGATATAACTTTATTACATACAATTAATAAGATCTTTCCCTCCTCTTAAGTTCCACGTAGCTATTTGTAGCACCGTCCACCTCCTGACAGTGGACGAGGCGACAGAGGTATGTAGAGACCGTAGCGCTTGGCGCTCCGTTCTGCCTGACTACCCCGCTATGGATAAAGCGTGAAACTAAGTTAAGTTAATAAGATCTTTCTTTCTGTTGTATGAAATAGTATGTCTATGCTGACAAAACTTGATCTCTATAACATTTACGTTCTTATTCGGTTCCATCTATAAGATAAAGCATTTCTATTAAAAATAAAAGTATTTTTTCGAGAAGATACCTATAATTTCCATCAGTAAACGACAAAGTTGTCTATAATCAAAACAAATAAGTCCCGCCTCGCCTTCTTGTCTCATATGAATATAATAGAAGGAGGCGCGCGCCGTCCATCGACTGTGTCATTACACGAACAGTTTGAACTAAGCTTGCTGAGTGATTTGTTATTCACAATGAGTGCTTTGGCAAATAATATTATTTACATAAAGTTTTTAGGATGAGTTTAAGTTACAATGTTTAAATATAAACAAGCATATATAGGAGTTTATTTATTTACTTTATGTATAGGTATATACTAGATAAATAAATAAATTAATAAATAGTTTTACACTCTATTCAGCAAAGTAACAGAGAAAAACTATTGTTAAAACAGTCCATTTTCCTCTTTCTTTTTAATTTTAGAGACAGACATTGCGTGTTGAGGGGCGCAGCAGATCGCAGCGCTTTATCTTATTACCTGAGCGAGGAAATAAAAGTATAATAGGTACACACATACTCGTATAAGTATCGAACCCACAAACATCGCGTTTACTAACCAGACGCTTCTTTCTCTTATACCGCTACACCAGGAATGATATAAATATATGCCTAGTAAGTAACAAAACAATTAAACATGTCGATCGCGAGTTCACGGATGCGGAGAGGTCGCAGCCAATGTCCCTCATTGTCCATTGTTCCTAGCCCGCGGAGGGCATTTCCTCTCCTCCCTGGCCAGCTGACCGTGAGCTTGATTGAACGCAATTGTATGGGCGTGCAACAAAAAAGGGATATCGTTTAGTGATTATCAAAGCAATTTGTGCCGATCATGCGTATCTGTTCCTGTTAAGGTGAAATATATAATAGATAATTTTATTTTGCTTAAAAGTTATTGTAACTTGAAAATACTTGAAAATCGTAAACGCTAAAATATTATTTAGTCATAGTTGCTTACATACTTATATAGCAAATAATGATAACATCACGAAAAGTATATCATGACATAGTTATTAAAAAAACGGATATACTTATTAAAAGTTATAGTTATCTCGATTACAGCCTTCGCCTTTCAAATAAAAAAAACAACAAATAAAGATAAGAAATATATTATTGAATAAAATAAAAATATTATAAAAAAAAATATTATCCTTGAAATCTACTAATGGCATTTATTATCTTAATTTTAAAATGTAAATTTATTGGCATCTCTACCAAAATCCAAGAACGAGTGAATAGTAAATTAAAACACTAGTCCCAATCTTATGTCCTATTTATAAACCGCTCTTAAGTCTGAGACCGATCCTGAGATGCCGTCAAGATAAATCTCGAACTTGAGAGCGATTTACAAATACGGGCCCTTAAGCATTAAGCATAGAAATAATTCTAAACACGTAATTCGATACTCGTGGAACGAAATGTTTATATATCACTTTAAAATTTCTGTTTAGTGTTATTTATCTGAGCTTTGACCTTCTGACATTCTATATCCTTGTAACAGTTTGACGTTTATTTAAAAAAATATATATTTAATTAACAGATTAAAATATTTTATTTACGAGATTTTTTTTCTAAAGGTCCGTCTAGGCCTTCTTGACCTTCAACATAAACATATACATTTTTGTTGATTTTAAAAAAGCACGTCAATTTTGAAGTCGAGGTCGATCCGTTCAAGGCACGGTGACCTGTTTATTGAGGAGATGATAACCGTATCCGAGTGATAGCTACAGCATACGCCGAACTCTACTGATACACCTGATGTGGAACCACCGTAGTTCATCTAAACAATAACAAATAATGCACCTCAGTGAAACCTGTTTAATGTGATAATTATCTTTCTGAGTTTTTTTAAAATCACAACCCAAGAATCCCTGAGCAAGTATTAATAAAACATTAGTTTGTGTTTGCATTAGATTCGAGAATTATAAAAATTAAGTTATTTGGGGAGGGGCAGGGGTACAAAGTGTGACTGTTAAATCGACTGGTTGTGGGTTCGATCCCTACTTGAAGAAAACAAATATTTATTAAATTTAAATTATCAAGAAATGATGCTCTCTTGTCGAGACAAAACAGTTAACGAGACAAAAAGTTCCGCATTGTATTATATTGTTTCCGCATTGTTCCAGAATTCGGCGAAAAGTGGTCAACGGAGTATCTCTACACTAGGGTACACTAGGTTCCCTCCCTGCCTACCCTGCTGTGTGCGGGAAAGATCATGAAGCTAATAAAAAATAATTATTATTCGGCTGACGAACCATTTATATACCCTTTGTATAATTAATGTCAGAAATTACTGTTAAAATTAAATCCATTGTTGTTCCCCGCTTTGAACAAGTGTACGTATGTACAAATGTACTCATACAATGTATATTGTATGAGTACGTAGCAATAAGTTATTTTTAATAAAAAAATAAAAAAATATATTTTACAACCTCTGACATTACACTGCACTATCAAGCAGTCGGTAAAACAATCACAGGTCAGATCTTTAGTGAATTTCTTACCACAAAAAAAACTTGAGTACAAATTGAGTCACACATATTTTCACGATAAATGAGCATCGACTCACACTTCATATCGCCGGTTTATGCGACAGAACCTATTTCACATATGACTCGAACGCACGTATAAATTATATTTCCTGGAACCAATCCGTTACTCAACTAGAGTATTTAATTACTAAATAACGGATAAAATTTTATCGTTTTTAGTTTGGATAGTAGAAAGTTGTACGCGATAAAATTGTGTAGAATATGGTTTTTTTTTAACTCGACATTTTACATTAGATGTATATGTACTATATATTAGTACGGTTACTATTCATTTTATTATTTCATATAAAAAAACAATACTCAAGTTACCTACACGATTTCTAGAAGTACCTATATATTTATTTAGAAAACCAGGTCGACTAGGTAGTCGATTTCCAGGAGGCGCGGGTTCGAGTCCCGCTATGTTCAAATTTTTAGACGTTTCGTAAATAAGTATTCTTTCCTAAGTGTGGAATGACACTTTAAAAATGTTTAAAAGTACCCATATTTTTCTTTTTCATTTTTCTTATTTGATTTGCTACAAATGAAATAACATTTTAGATTTTACACAATATACATATATTATAATTTAAACATATATATTTATGTATAAACGATTCTGTTAAAGCATGACGGAGGTACGCTAAGGGAATCCAATCGAGCATATAAATGGCTACCAATTTTACTATAATTGATCAATTTATTTTATGTAGTAAAAATGTACTTTTTCTTAAACGAAATTACTTCAATATTCCAAATTATCTTCCGCAGGGCCAGGATGAGGATTATATCTATTTCGGACATACTAAAACGCGTTCAATAAAAACAATGAATCGAGACTAATAAATGAAGGATAAACCAAGAAGAAACAAAAAGAAGAATTCTAGTCGAAAACACATATGTACTCACAAAGTTTTTACATATCAAAACACAACGTCATGTTTCAATTAAAATAAGATCATAAAGTCGAGAGATGGACAAAACCTACCAAGATGCTGAAATAGACAGTGTATTGTAGCTGAATTATCGCAATGTTGGGCAAAATTACGATCGGGTTTCCGCCCAGAACATGCAATACGACGATCCATGCACGAAGGCACTGGAGGTACCTATAGGGATATGAGGATAGGACAGGGCGGTCCTCAGGTTATTTATAGGTGCCACTATGACGCGTTATTAATGAAGCGCCTCGTTCACAAACATCCTATTAACGCTTTTTTAATGACATACGCTGTTTTATTAAGTACTAAGTTTGTAGAGAATTGAATCCATATCCACATTGATTACCGTGTGGACAATTTGTATTGTAGATTATTATTGAAAAAAGTACACATTTCTGCGTCTGTAGGTACAAGTACTATAATTTTTTTTGTTACCTTGCATATAAGTATTAATGATATTCGATCGAAACTAAATGTTATTTTTATCCTAATAATAATAATAAATGTGAAAGTTTGTGAGGATGGATGTTTGTACCATTTTAACGCAAAAACCACAGAACGGATTTAGATTAAACTTTACAATAATATATACTCCAGAATAACACATAGATAATGATTAATGTAATTTTATTTATTTTAGCGGGCGAAGCCGCGTGCCTTTAAGTCGTTATCAGGCACTATACAATGATGCAAAATTTAATATATAAAATCAAACACAATTTACACAGGCATACACAAGAACATTGGCACAATTTACCAAAAACTGTGTCCCAAACTGGTTTTATTTTTACATGGCATTGACACGGAATATTAAGGATGACCACAATGAGAAGTGGATGTACTTACATGATGGACGAGTCTTATTAGGTCGCGCTAAGGGTATCCAAGGCCTCTGAGGTGGTTGTGTGGCAGTAACTGAAATGGAATGAAAATATTTTATTAATATATAATTCAATTATTATTTTACTTTAAAATGTGTATAAATTTAAAATGTATATGAAAAATTTAAAAAAATGAGATTAGGACACAATATTTTGAGTTATGATGTAAAACACTGTTATTGATCACATATGGTCGTCTACTTTTACTTTTTAATTTCAAAAAATCCTAATAAGTAATCCTACGATAACAGCAAGTAAACGAGTTAAAATTGATTTATAATCTAATATTAATCAATAAGTCATTTAAATTGATCTATAAAATACTATCATTATACTCAGACCAAGGTTAAGTATAAATATAAAGTTGGAACAAGATAGAGAACGGCTTCCCAGAACGCATTCCTAACTACACGAACAGCCACCTAAAACATTAATTGTTGATGTCCACTGAGAAACAATTTCTTTGAACAACGCCTGTTCGTCGTAAATCGAGTAGATAGTATCTTAACCTTAGAAAAGTTAAAAAAATATATATATATTTGCAATTTATAATAAAAAGCAACCGTTATTATAAGAAAATGGTAAACCGTGAGTCTTGATTCTTCTAAACTGCTAACTGATTTGCAATCAAACCGCTCGCAATAATATGGCAATTTCATATTTCGAACAGCAAAAAGTCTAATCGCATGCTAAATCATCAATCTTTCATTTACGGTGGTTGAAGCGTTTCATAAAAACTTATATACAATTGTTCTATTCGTAGCAAAGAAACATCTGTGAAATTAATCGAAAGATTGTCAAACGCCCCATGGGTCATGGTTAAATATCTCATCAATATCAACGGTATAAGATAATAATAAAGTTAAAAAACATATTTCCAGTAACTAAATTCAATATTAAAAATGTAGATAACTTTTCATTTTTTTCAACGACGTGACACTCTTGATTCTGCTGCTGATATTGAGGACGAAAACCTGTCGTATCTTTTTGTAGATAGCAACTTTTTGTGATAAATAATTCCATGACCTCAATTTTTGAGTATTTTTATATTGCTGGAGGTATTGGAAAATATATAATGATTCTACTTATATGGTAGTTGTGACGCAGAGGTGCAGCATCTGATTGTCTCTTTGACACTCGACGGTTGTGGCTTCAATTTCCAGTTGGAAAAATGAATTAGTGTTATTATCCTAGCTCTGGTCTGAAGAGAAAAAAAACCTCAATATGCGGAAAAAGCGTAAAGCTACTTTCTTTCTTCTTGAATGGCAACGTAGTTCTCATTTTAATTTTGCCAAAAGATAAAAATCACAAACAAAATACAAAGAAAATAAAGAAACGAAAACTCCTGAAGGAAATCTGAACCTAAGTGGAATCACTTAATAAAGTGCTGTCACTTGGCGACACCGACTGTGATGCGGGGACATTAGACGCAGACGGTCCATTTGCACCAGCTGGCAGTATTCCCACAGAAAGTTATGGTGGAAAAAGACCAACATAAGTCATAACAATTTGTCTGCTCTGCTTTCACAATAGAAATAAAAACCAAGATATAGGCGGCTTCATTGACGATTTATCTATGTAAAATAAGTAATCTAAGTAAAATTAAAATGAATAACTACATATTCATTCATTTATTATGATATTTATCTGTACCTAGTCTTATGTAACTCATAACATGTACATATAAAGATGAAACAATATATTTAAAGATGAAAAAATATTAATTTTTGATAGTATTTTATAGTTTTAGTTACGGAAAAACATACAAATAATATAAATAACAAATGATAAACACAGAACTCTAATAAAGTATAGTGATATTAAAAGATATACCCATATACAGGACACGACCGAGCTTAAGTCTTCGTATATTTTGATCAAATTTCGATACGGTTATTGCAACATCTAACTAGATAAATGGTAACATTAACGCGACAGGTTGTGGGTTCAATTCTCACTAAAGGAAATAAAATATTTAATCGAGAATCAGGCGAAAAGTGAGGAATGGAAGTGTCTTAATCCATGTTAAGAACCCCCCTAGCTACTCAACTACGAAGCTAAAAAAATAACTACTATATTAATCTATTCTAATAATTATCGAAACCTGGTGTTACATAATAACATAACAAAATAGTAGAACTTAATTTTTTTAATGAATTTCTGGTTTAGAATCTTATCTAAGAATGTGATCTTTTAGAACTAAAAATTAAAGATAGGCATTTTTGGGTTGGGCTCCCAGATACTAAAACATGAAGTAGATACTTCTTTGTTCGATGTACATATACATGTCGCATTTATATCGTCCGCGTTGGACCGAATTTGAATATTATCTCAGGGCGCATTTACATTAAATAATTACTACTATTTAAAACATTTATACTAATTATACTATACTAATTCAATCATTTAGAAGCTTTTGATGCCCGTGGATGTGTTATTATATATATATATATATATATATATATATATATATATATATATATATATATATATATATATTATTACTATTAGCGCCCAACTAGCACGCTCAACCGCCATAATCACAGAAAAGAACCGTATCTCCGTATCTGTATCATAAACCTTCAGGATCTTCTAAAATACCAATAATAAAATACAAAACTAAATGAAAAACCTCAATAAAGAAAAACATTAAATTTAACGTCTCTTAGATAACTCTTAGAAGTTTTCGTCATCGTTTTGGTACAGGCGACGGGCGACGGGCGAAGGGCGCGGGCGTCATCTCATTAAACTTTGTAATTAGGCCCGTGGGCCGCGAGCCCCTGCACTAAATCACGACAAGCTTAACATGCGTCCCCCGAACGGGCATAGCTCGTAACACAATACACGCCCGTGGATGTGTTATTGAATATTAAAAGGTAAAAAAAGCTCCGTCTCCCGGCTGATGTTCTTTTCATATTTTGTAAACAATACCGAAGCTAACGGCCGTTCACACGTATTGAAGGACATGTCCGTATTGTTGTGGAGAGCTTACTGCTCGAGCTCTTTTAGTGTTACTATTTAGGTGTGATAGTCGATTTTTTTTCCAAGTTGTTGTATTCTATAACAGACAGAAATTAGTGTTATGACACCGGGTTCATCACTTTCCAGCGAAGTTTCGGGACATTGCGTGTTCCATAGCGGAAATTACAATATTAAATAATTAACTCTCCAAAGGAATCGAAGCCATAAACAAATCTCGTGTTTACAGTGAGACACTTGTGCCATTGCACCACGACGACCTCAAAATCTGAAAGAAATGTCATCATTACTTTCAGATTTTGTCCTCATGCACAAAAAAGGTAGTGTTCTAGTCAACGTCTCGTATGTTAGTGAAAGTCGAATGAACACACTAGATGGGCCAAAGTTGATAAGCACTGGCGTGCTCTTCGCATTGTTCGCGCTCCGATAGCTAAGATAAGGCTTTCTCCTTTCGTCTCTGTAGAGAACAGCTACCGTGAGAACAGCTTGTTTGTTACGGAGTCGACAGTCGACAGTCGCAAAATAGAAGCAATCTTATCGCATTTGCAATCTGTTAACCGAAATGTCCGGTCTTTGAGGTCATTGTGAGTTTTGAGAAAGGTTTAAGGTTTTTTTTATGTGTACATGCCAAAACGGCAAAACAAAATATATAATGAAGTTTTCCTCATGCGGTAATACGCAAATGCAACATGTAGATACAGCAATAGCAAATTAATTACAAAAACATCACCCTTCAAGTGTTCAATTTCAACAAAGTAGCTATACTCGTATATATAAAAACATCACTTCCTTCCAATATTTACTACCAATAATTTGCATTTTAAACTTGTTTAATGAACAAAATATCTCCAGAACCATTAGAACAGATGAGAAACTGATCGATCTTAGGGTTAATGAAATGGACGCGAGCATTTTTAGTCATAGCTTTTAGCCAGACGTCGGGGAGCCGATTGAACGTAAACCGGTATGATCGGTCGCATCACATTCTAAAGCAAAAACATCACGAGCTCGTTTCTGCATACTCTTTTAATACTATAAGAAAAAAGATTTATGATGGCAGCGATATAACGGAGCCCTATCTAGTCTTGATGATGAAAAAAATCAATGCCTCTATTGCTTTTTGCCAGCCATCAGGTGGCAACTTATCAGCATACTCACGTGACACATCTCAATTGATCATAGAGACACAAATGCTCATATAAAACAAATTATAATGTCCACATAATATATTGAATGTGAAAATGACAGGTTAATAATATACAAATGTTTTTAATTGATTGGAAATAAATTGAACACCGTCGTAGGTAAATTGGTTGTGAAAATGTTGAATGTTAAGAACCTGTACGTAATCTAGGACTATTTTATCGTAAAGTGTAATTTATACGTGGGCTGTTGCTTGTGAGCTTATAATTGGGTTGAAGCGGTCGCCGCTGTCAACGTCTGTCCGACAAGAGATAGCCTCTGTCCTACTCCATTTGAGACCGAGTTATTTTAAAGGCACCACAAGTGCATACAGTACGGCCAACAAGTTGTGGCCGCACTGAAGTTGGCGGTAGATGACTATGCAGATTTCTATTTACGATTCTTCTTACTTTTGATTATTTTATTCTCGAGTGAACATTGCGCAATTGTTCAGAAAACCTAACTTCAGGAGGGCCACGACTTGTTGACCGTACTGTACCGCGTGCGACGACTGTTAAACTATACTAAACACACCAATCTGATCGTTTTTATGAACATAATGCATTTATTACCATTTTCGCGTTGCAAATATGCGTCGACAGTGGACGCGCGCTGAATCTCAATATTTCTAACTTCTATGAATGTCACGATGAGAAATTTATGATTTTTTTGTTATTCGCAATATAAATAAATCATTGAGTTTATTGTTATATATTATACCTAATAATAGTTTAATAACATTGTATTAATATATATTGAGACCAATAGTAGCGTAGGAGCACAGGCGTGTGACTGTAAGCACTACAGGTTGTAGGTTCGATGCCAACTCGAGGAAATGAACTATTAAATATTTTTATATCTTCTCTCTGGTGTCGTCAGGCAATACGCGTCGAGTAGGCGTCGCTACACAACACGCAATGCTTCCAGAACTCGGCGGAAAATGTGTAACGAAGTGTCTTAAGACTAGGTTCCCTGTGCCTTACCTGCTACATGCCAAATACAAAGCTGATTTTCATTAAATTAATATTTAAAAAAATCATTGGAGTATTGCTGTATATTTAGGTAATAATAATAGTAACTTAATGGCATTGTATGAGTATATATTCAATAAACGTTTTAGCGCACAGTTGTTACATAGACTCGGATCAACGAACCGGCATAACTAATTTGTTGATTAAACAAACTCTAGGCTAGACGTGACTTGTATATATGCAATGATTTTGCGGTTTCACTTAACATTAAATCATATTTAGCATCAAACATTATATTAACTCTTATTATAAAATAAAATCGATATCTATATATATATATATATATATATATATATATATATATATATATATATATATATATATATATATATATTATAAAATCAAATCATCTTCACGCTGTATCCTGCACATAGCAGAGTGCCTACTCTTACACAGGGAATTTAGTTTAGTATTGAGACACTCCTTTCCCCACTTTTGGACGGATTCTGGAGGCATTGCGTGTTAAGTGGCGAAGCTTCACGCCGCGTTTTACCTCGACACCAGAGTGAAGAAATGAAAATGTCCTCGAGTGGGGATCGAACCCACAACCATTCAGGCACACTCTGTGCCCCTGCGCCACGACTGACCGCAACCTAACGTTAATTATTATAACATTTTATTTAATCATTCTGTCCGAACATTCTCGGTACGATGACCGCGGCGATGTTATCTCCAAACATCGAATTACTAAAGTGAGTTATTTTGGCAATATGAGCATGATGTAAGTCTGTAATTATATTGACGTCAGATGTTAGGTTCAGTTGTTGTATTCAGGTTTGATTGTACGCGAACACGTACGACGATTCTTTCACATTCAAATTACAGTTAATCATTTATTTTTCTTGAAGCAAAATTGCCCCTTCACAGAAATATTCTGATGATAACTCATTAAAACACAATTTCTTAACAATCTCTGACGCCATTCGTGGCGCAGGGGCATAAAGTGTGACTGTAAACGCGACTGAGTCTGAGTTCAATACCCACTCGAAGATAAGAAATATTTATTTACATTTATATTTTCACTTCGGGGCAAAGCGCGGCGTTGTGTTTCGTCACTTAACACGCAATGCCTACAGAGTTCGGCGGAAAGTGGGGAACCGAGTGTCTTAGCACAAGGTTCCCCTCTACCTAGCTACCTGGGTGCGGTATACGGCGTGAAGCTGATTTTGATTTAAAACATAATTTTGTGAAGAATAAATTATCTCTGGAATGAGCATTCATTGTGAGACGTAAGATTTAAATACAATCTGTGTACCCAGCATCTGCATCTTTTATCATGGATGTCAGATTGAAAGAAAACAAGTCTTTTGTAGGGGCGCTCGTAAACATTATAGATGGGTTATTTAGTTGTGGTAATAAACCACATTAGTAAAACGTAATAAATAGCGATCTATACAATAATTTTCATATGACTCGTTCGCTTTACGAAGCGTGAAATTGCCGCTGGGATCTTAACATTAGAATGTTACAACAATACTCAATTTATTTATAATTTTTTAAATATATTTTTTTAAATATGTATATTTTTAAGCAATATAACATACAATTGGACTGATATAAAAAATGGTGGTAATATCAGAAGTAGGTAATTCTGTAAGTTCTGACTAAGAACTTGTAGGTACTCGTGTTTATTGTTGTAACGTTGACTCACAGTTGTCTCAAATTATATTTTTTTATGATTAATTTAAAACAACAGCTTCAAGGTGTCCCCATCAATGTATTCTTTTTCTGATCCTATGGTATTATTAAAATATTTGTATACCTAAACGAGTACACTTTAGAGATACAGATTGTGTAAAAACAACTAACATCTATTTTGTAATGATTTTGGAAATTTCATAACGGCCAGTAATAATTAAATTGTATAAAAACTGAAATCATTAGAAAAGATAAAAATCTTAAGTTATAACAGACTAATATTCGATAGCTTCTTACAATTTAACTAACAATGAAATATTCCAATAACGTTAAAGTAAAGTAATTGAAGACGGTTTAAAGGAATGCAATGTGCAATTGACCTTAATAGACTACGGGTTAGAGTCGGGACAACCAGTAACACCCAATATGAGACTCGAGTTTTATATAGCAGCCAAAGAATAAAAAGTTACTTATATTTATATACTGAAAATAAATATTATTAAACCATCTATACAAAAAATATAAAAGCACCGAAATGATCGATGTCTATACATGAAAAATGTATAAAAAAAACTGTTATCACCAATATTTCAAATTTTGATGTTTATCTGTGCATTTGAAAGTTGCAATTTTGGACATTGTATTTTTAAAGGCTGCCGTTATCATTACCATAGCTTATTAGTGTTTGTGTTTTTTTCAATAACCAATTGAAAAAAAAAAACAATAATAGAAAAAATACTTAATTAATTTATTGACCCAAGCAGAAGAAAAGGCGTAGGCAAAATATTTATTGAAAAACTTTAAATATAACAAAACACCATCAAATATTTGTCAGCAACGATAACATCATAATCGATCATACGTACAGGTACATCAGTAATTACTCTCAACGAAGTCGACGAAGCGTGCGACTGTCACGAACTTTTACTATAATTACAATGTCGGTGACGTCACGGCCACATTGCTATACAGCTTTGGGTGACTTTCGATGGTGAACACGACTCGATCCGCTTAGCTGGACGCAGCGGGGGTAATATTGGAAGGTTCCAAGGCTATAGAAGACAAACGTTCAGGTATTCGGTTACTAACGAGTAATCTATAGCAATAGAGGACGACGTGAAGCTAGATAGACACTTGTAAGTTATAGTTATGGATTCGATTCCAACTTGAGAAAATAAAATATTTAATATTTTCATTTACTTAATCCGGTAACGAGTCAAATCACAAAGCACAGCTATAAGTTCCGCCACACAACGCGCTCCAGAGTTTGACGGTAAGTGGGGAACGGAGTGTCTTAACACTAGGTTCCCGGGTTCCCTTTGGCAGGGTATGCCACGTTCAAGATTCAGTGTATTGACACTGTGTAGCTTTAAAAAAGTAATACACAAATGTAATATGTAGATTTTGACCGAACATAGCATTAGCTTTTACAAATTATTGTACAAATTATATCAATACATCATAAAATAAACAACAATCCAATTACGTAAATAAAATTTTTTGTACCTAAAAAAAAAAAAAATCAATATTGGATGTTAATTTTGTAAAGTACTTATTCATACATACATACAAACATACATAGCGTCCTCCGCGCGACCGTTCACGGCCAAGGCCACGCAGATAATAAACGTGTTATGATGAACGACGTGCTCGCTGGTTGCTTCCGAACAAAAAATCTAAGCGCGCATGCCCACGTGGCCACTCTGACATGATTTAATGACTTGGAAAATTACAATGGCCGCAGTCATCGCGGAAAATGTCGCGTGACTAGAGTGCTGGTTCAAAAAAACTATCGCAAACACACAATCTAAATTGACGTGGAAATCGGATATAATTAGATTTAGCATTTCCGTTTATATATTCTATACCTATAGAGTATAATTTTTAGCTTCGAGCTGTAAACTGTAAACAGCAGGGTCGGCATTTGGAACCCAGTGTTAAGAGACTGGGTCCCTACTTTCGTGGCGAAATTTAATGCCGCGTTTTGCCCCGTTACTAGAGCAGAGTAAATGTAAATACCCTCAAATGGGAATCTTACTTACAACTTGTCGCGTCTACCAATCGCTTGAACCCCTGCACCACGACTGCCGACTAAAATATGTACGTATATAACTAAACGTATGACAAGATTAAGCACCTACAAACAAGCAAATAATCATAGTAGAAAGCTAATAAACATGTCCAAATCATCCGTAAAATTGTTTATCATTCCAATAGTCACTTCTAGAAACTGGTTACAGGTCGACATTTCCTCATATACAGTGTTGATTGCCCACGAGCGCACGCGAGGATTCAATCCGTTCACGGGGGAGTGGCCTGCATCAACGAGGGTTTATTGCCAGATAATATCTGACCGACAGACAGACGCTCTTGTATTCCCATCACGTGGCACCCATTCCTCCAACTTAGTGCATCGTACTTGAAAATGTGCATAATGTACGTGCGAGAGTTGCACGCGAAATATCGCCCGACGGACCTTGGTGATAGGGTGAACGAACTAGAAGTAAACAGTTTCGATTTACCTGACAGGCCTAGGATTATAATCCTTGCTGTGTAGGAAATCTGTCGTAATTTTATAAGGCTTGGTTGGTACCTATTAATATGTTTTACGACAGGAGCTTACGAGTTTAAATAAAGATGAAAGATATGCGCATTGATAGAACCAAGTTGTAATAATTTAGTACATTTTCGCGAAGGATTTGTGAGGTACGCGGGTAAACAGTGTAATCTTTCATCAAACGACTCAAATGGTTAAGTGAGTTTATCCACGAACACCGTATCAAGTCGAAAACGACATGCCATTCCAGAGATACGCACGTCCATACAATTATATTACCCGCCATATTCATACGGCTACGTGGAATTATTAGGAGATGTGAACGTATGAAATTTTCCGAAATTGACATAATAAGAAACACCGTACGTACGCTTGATGATACGAGAAGGTACGTAGATATTTGTTAATATTTGTCGATGATGTTGACCAACAAATTGGAGGTATGCGTCCATTGTTTGAATTCTTGGTGCGTATTGTTCATTTACCTTAACCCATGTAGTAGTAGTAGTAGTAGATAACGAAGCTAAATAATAGTCTCGGGTCGCGCCGTACGACAAACAAGGCAATTGCTCGGACGCACAGATGGCTATCGGGCACGCCACGTTTAATACCCTCCAACAGCGCGTACTTCACTTTAAATACTTAGATATCAATTTTAGAGGAGTCCATTTCATAAAGCGCACGAATTTATTATGTTCCTTATCTCTTGAGCTGCTTACCTACAGTAGTAACAAGTTTTGAGGAAACCAACTACAAACAGTAGTAATATATGTTTGCTCGGGAGATTAGTTGCCTCTTACTTATGCATCTCGGTTGTAATGCTCGTAAACTATAGAGACAGATTTATGTTATATCATTATAGGGCTAAATCGAAAAGCGATGTTACTTCACATTGATTTATATTTTAACATCTTTATTCAATAATCAGATATATTTATCTATTTTAAATTATCGTTTATGTGATTTTTTAGTTTCATGCTGTGTCCCGCACATATCAGGATAAGCCAGAGGGAGCCTGGGTACCTAGTGTCAGGGCACTATATTCCCCATTAGGATATTTCCGTTTCCCACTTTTCGTTGAATTCACGAGACATTGGAATGTCGCGCTTTGCTTAGTTACCAGAGCAAGGAAATGAAAATATTCAATATTTCATTCCTCCAAATGTGATTCGAAACTACAACCATAGCGCTTACAGTTGCACGCTACCGCCCTATGCCACGATGAGGCTTCAAGAGATAATAACAATTATATTTAAATATATCGTGGGCCGATATTTGTTTACAAAGTTATAACATGTAATAATAGATACTGTATATATAATCCAAAGGAAAAACTTATATCCTTTCACCAACTCACGACTTTAACCAATCTTTTCAATTTACAACTTACCCTAACATACGTATTTTACTTTTAAGTTACAAACTTGTCATAACATGTTTACATTTCACCGAAAATTATCGAATTCGACCTCCATTGCTTTTCTCGGAGACCAATCATACAAAGTAACAATAGGTGCATTAACATAAATATCTTTTACTTAGGAAACTCTATAATAGTGATTCATTTTGAAACAAAAAAAATACATGAATCAATTTTTAGTACTATTATAGTATTAGTAGAAAGTAGAGTGATTGCGGCCAAATAGGTCCAGAACGACTCTACTGATGCATTAGCGAAAATAGTGAAATCGTATTAACGCTTAGTAGTCCGTAAAGAATTTGTGATTGTACTTGTTTAAAACTATAAAATATATCATGAGTAACTATAGAATATATAATTATATAAGAGGCCGCCACGACAGCCAGAGCTAAATGAGTGTGACTGTAAAGCGGATATGGGTTCGATCTTCATGCGAGGGAATGAATTATTAATATTTTTATTTATTAATATTTTCCTTTCATCACTCTGGCACAGAAGCAAAATCCTGGCATTGCTTTCCGCCACTCAAAACGCAATGCCTCGGATATTTCGGCGACCTCAGATAATAAGGGAACGTGGAGTGTCTTAACACTAGGTTAACTCTGCCTACCTTACTTTGTGCGGGATATAGCGTGAAGCAGATTTTTTTAACAACATAAAAATCTGTGTAGAGGAAGTTTTGTTTCACTTATCTCTTTATCTCGCGTCGTTTGATGTAAAAACATACATACAAACTCACGTATAAAATAATTGGTGTACAACGATTAGATACAGGCGGTTAGGTTTAACAACGCCCATGTGATTTAAGTTTGCCTATTGTTTATGATGATTATGAAGAATTAAATTTAGGGTACTCTAATATATGATATGTTGATTAGTATGCATGTTGAGGGGAAAACAAAGGAAATTGTTTTTTTTTATTGTTTCCTGCTATATCTTACGTCTAATTATGGTTTATTATGAAATGGAAATTAAATTCACATTCAACTTACTATTCAATTGAATTTCATTTATTTAAATTTAGTTGAAAAATAAAAAATAAAAAGAAATAGCTTGTCAATCGTTATTTTCATATATAAAAATATAGTAAGTAAAATTTGAAACTCTTTATTATTATTATTTACACGTCGGCCTCAAATTTATACTATACTACCGACGCTTGTGGCTTCGTCCGCTTGAACTACATATTATTCATTAATAATCTCTATTACTTCCATGTTCTTTTAATTCATTCATTGCCATTTTAAACATAATATCTATACTTTTAAAATTAAAGCTCCAGCCAATTAAATAAAACAGTTGATTTGTAGCGATTTTGTCAAACAAAATACTTAACATTAATAAACTTTTTTACTTATGAACAGCGTTAAACAACACAAACATAAACAACGTTAACATTGTAAAAAACAATTTGCCAAATATAATAGTGAAATTTGCATTTAAAGCAGCTAAGCCGTTTCTGAGACAGACGTGAAGAAAAAATATTAAAAATAAGTATTTGGTTCTATTATATTGATAGACTTTTAAAACTATAGATTTCCTTATATGTTTTCCAAGTACAGACAGCGTTACAATTTTATTATAAGTATAAATCATGCTATATTTTTGCTTATCTTATAAATGTAGTCAGCCTACTTTAAAAATAAAGTAAATTTAAAAATTGATCCCAATTGTATATGGCGGTACTATTCATTTTATAGACTAGTTTAGATTTGTGAAATCTATTGCCAGAACGAGTGTACAAAAAAGTTGTTCACTTTTTATGTATTTCGAAGATTCAATAAAACCGTCTCGAAGAACTTTGAGTAAAGATAATAAAATATTTTATTTCGATATTATTTTAGTTGGCAGTCTCTAGTTGTTCTTGAGTGTTATGATGAGTTCGTTGTAAATCTGATACGTGCGCTAACATATAAAAATTCGAAATTTATTGTTTTAGAGTAAAATATTTTGGTAGGGTAACAAAAACATTTATACATAAATAGTAAATTTGGATTCCTTGTATAATTGAAACATTTAAATTAAACTAAATCGACGCATTTTTTAATACTCTTTATTCAAAGTGTAAATAATTTAAGAAATTTTTAAATTAATAGTTATCGGGGAAAGAATGACATCTCACTGAACAATGTCCCCGCCTACTCTATCATAGAATAGGTACATAGAGTAACGATACGGCGGCAAAGTGCGGTGTTACATTCTACCACTCTATACGGAATACATCTAGAATTCGGCGTGAAGTGGAGTAACGAAGTGTCTTAATGGAAACAGAGTGTCGTAACAATCGTAACACTAAGTTCCCAGGTTCACTCTGCCTACTTTGCGACTTGAAGGATACAGCGTCGAGTATAAAAATCTTATATAAGGTGTTAATTTCAAGGCCGTAAATCTCTTTGTAAATATCTTGTAAAACTCAAGATATCGATTAGTGTGTTAACGATAGGTATAGCTATTTGTTATTGTACGCGAAAAGTTATAAATGATATTATACATTATATAACTTGTTTTTTTATAATCGTAGTCGTAATTTCTATGTACCTAATATTTAATTCAGCTTCACGCTGCTGTGTGGGGTAACATAGTGATAAGATAATGCGATCCCCACTTTCCGCCCAAGTTTTCGAGGCATGGCGTGTTAAGTGGCGGAACTCAACGCCGGGCTTTTACCCTAATTTGCTTTAATATTTACCCATCAATTTAAAAATATTATACTTTTAAAATAATTTAGGTTCTATCTCCTAAAATTTCCTCATGCTTTTTGCTTCAATAAACCCGATAAAGATTACGTTGCTAACTTGAGGCCCAATTTCTCGCTCGTGCGACGTTTTTCTCCGCGACTCAACGAAATGAAAATAATTAAATACAATTATTCTTACGAGTGGACATTGAAGCTACAATCATCGTTTTATCTATATGCACATATAGATAAAACGATGAACCACCGCGGGACCAAAACTACCACACAAAAAAAGACATGTTTAATCAAGACAGACGCAAAGTCAATGACTTCCCTCCCGTCGACGTAAATCTGGAGATATTTTTACGTAAACAAAAACACACACTCACACACAAACACACACACACCAGTTCTAATGTATCTTAATGTATTTCCTTAGGCGTGACAGTCGAGATTGATGGTTAGACAGTGAAAGTGAGAATCGTGCGGAGACTGCAAAGTCCTCTGAGCCGGCGTCAATTGGGGCTGTTTGGTTGCGGTGTTAACTGTTATTTGTTGTGTAACCGATGCAGTATTTGTGGCTACTGTGAAACTTGAAAGTGCAGACCACAAATATCAAAAATTGTTCAATATACTTTTAAGTCATTAAAATGGTGTTTGTAAATTACAACTAAAAAAGAAACTTAATTACTTTAATAATTGTTCTAGTTTCTCGCTGTATCCTGCATATAGTGTAGACGTGAAAATTTATTGCTAAGACGCGTTCTCGGTAAGACGGATCCCTGCAACGGCGTTAAGCCCCAAAATCAAATTCAAAATATTTATATACAGACCTTTACAAGCATTTCTGATTCGACAAATGAAAATAAAGCTAGCGTATAGTCTACCAAAATTGGGAAATGTCACGATAGCAATTTTATTGTTTAAACTTAACAGTAAAAAAAAATCAAATAATATGTAAATGAAAATTAAATATAAACAAATTGTACTAACTACTTTTTACAAACAAATAATAGTCATATAGTATAATAACCCCGTGTTACTTCAACATCAACGCATCAAAAATGAAATATTTTCATTATACACAAGAATTACAATTCACTAAAAGGCTGTGAATTCAAATCAAACGCAACAAAGTTAGATATCCGTTTACAAGAACGTACCATAAGCTTATTGCTATTCGAGGCGCGGCGAGTTTTAGGACTTCCTATGTGAAAAAAGATTCTTGAAATAGACTCGACTTTTTAAAATTCGACACATAACTATGAGAAACTGTACTGACTGAATTTGTGGCAACAACATATACTTAGAAGTTATAAGTACAATATAAAATTTTAGAGACATACAAACTTCACACCAACTTACTGGCACCAAAAAGCATTTAGTTAAAATAAAATAACACATCCATGTGAATGTCGTGTACAAACATTTCTCTAGTAGATAGCAGCCTTCTACGAAATTGAAAAACACGACCTTAATGGAATATCTAAAGCGTATATTCACAATAATATTCAAAATAATTTAACAATTTTTTTTTGGGGACAGTGAACAACTTTGAGTTCCGGCTCTCAACCTCGGCCTGCCTACTATACATAAAGCAATATATGCGGGGCAAAGCTTAAAGCTGATTTTTTTTTGACAGATCAATATGATCTAAATTAGTCAAAGGCATCCCTAATTAATGGTAGGTATTAAGTAGTTGGAAATCATTAACCTTACAACAAGCTCTCGAGTCGTTTTTGATGACTTATGAAGGATACAGTGATTGGTGAGCACAACCCAACCCGTGTTGAAATGAGCAAAAAATGTAACTGGTCAAAGGAGGGCAGCAAAAAAAACTAAATAAATATACTTAAACGAAGTATTGTCGAATGAAATAACAACTAGGTATAATGGCGTGTCAGTAATAATAAATGTGCAGGTACGAGGTGCGAGGACGTTTGAACACACACGTCTATGTGCTTCATCGATTTATATATTATCGTTGGTTGATATGAATCTATAAATTCCATTACAGGTATTAATCGTACACATTATATTTGTGTAACTCATCAAAAAATCGATAAAATTAACTCGATAGAAAGTGATTTGACTCTGATGAAAATGAATAATAATATTGAAAAAAAAAATATAACCGATAGTGTTGGATACTATAGTTAGTTGAATGATTTGGTTTCCACTAGCGGTAGGACAAACAACGACGACTGTTTCCCTCACTATGGAAGATCGAATGAAAATACAAAAATATGGTAATTTATGTATATTCTTCTTCCTTTGACATTTGAAATCGAAATATAATAGTAAAACTATATTAAGTATACGACAAAATATTGATCTTGCAAAAAAAGGCAAGATAAAAATTACCAAGCACTTACTATTCCTTTAGCATTTACATAATAGCAATTGAGCATCATATAATGAACAAGAAAAATTAATATTATTTTATTTTCTTGTTTACATTTAAGTTAAAGACGTATTATAACAACAAGTTTATTTTTACATGTCTAATAGAATATTCCAGATAACAGTTTAGTTATTGAACGAAAATCAAAGAATTTTGTAACATTGTTTTGGGCAAGTACGCTTGCACGAACAGAATATCAGTAACAAAATCTTATGGCATAGGTTGCGACCGACTTTTTGGGATGCGGCTCGTTAGTATTACAATGGAGTTGATTGCAAATTGGATGAATTGGACTTTATCTTCTTAAATATCGATTGTAATGTAAAATGTAGGTGGATATCAATAGTAGTATCTTGTGTTGCAAGAATTAATGATGCAGGTAGGTACTTCGCTTGCACCTGCCGATAAAATATTTTGATGACGTGTTTTAATAATGAAGACATATTCGTTATTAATAATTTTATATTTTTTAAAAGAGATCTTAAGGAATTAGTTAAAACGGACGAATATTCCTTAGCAAATGAAAAGACCTTAATTTTCTTACTGAGAAGAAAAAAATATGATTAAAGCGACGCCGCAGGCAATGTTTAGTATTTACGTTATATGCTCAAGGGTAGACGTAAGAGCATTTGTGAGAACAGTGCTCCATAGCGCCTTGAGGCCACAGTTAACGCCGGTAGTGTACAATTATAAGTCTTGTATAATGTTTTAACTACATTTAATTGTATAACTGATCCGTATAAATCACCGCGCCTTGTACGGGCAGGATAACAGCTGCATCCCGTTCCATTACACTTTAGTAACGATTTAAAGTTGGATGTTTTTTCAAAAATTACACGCCAGTGCTCTTTTGCAAATTATTTTATAATAGCTATGTAAAAAGTAAATGCGGGTTTCCTGGATAAAAATGAAACGCATAAATTATATGGTGCCGACTTCATGAAACGTAATGGTTGAAGATTTGTAAAGTGATGGCTTATAATATATAAAAGGGTTGTATGTAAATACATCGACTATATTCTACATCGATTATTAATAATATTATTATTATAAAATTGTCTGTTCTATTAATAAATAGAAAAATGATAAAATATTCAAGGAATAGATATAATTATTAATATTAAAAAAAAAAACAAATATACAAATCAAAAAAATCTAAGTATGTTTTTACCACACATGCAAAGTCCCTACAGTACCTACTTCCGTCACATTTCTATCAAGATTCAACCCATAAATCTATCACAGCACGTCAACAAAGGCAGGGGCCGTGAACCCGACTCGTACCGCTCGTACTTTGTACTTTTGGCTTTCGAACAGTCACCAATGAATACTCACATTGTATTCTGTCATGCGATGCTCCAACTGGCACGAAGAGAGGCAAGGTGAATAACCGAATTTTATCTTTGTAGACAAAGTATATTGGACGTGTGACATCATTATTGCTACAATATTATTAGTTTGTCCTGTTTAGATTGTGCGTAAGTGGCGAACCATGCCGCGCTATAGAACAAAGGCATATAACTTTCTTCTTGTCAGATATAAGCAGTATATTTCACTGCAGATTTAAATTTTTTAAATTATAGTGATAAAAAGATCCACGTAGTTCCCGAAACCGAAGTTAATAACACGAAGAAGATTAAATAAATAAAACGTTTCCCCTTATACTCATTTCGGGTGTATGAGTTCAGTTTTAAAAGCCTTTCCATTGAACAATAAAATGGAGAATTCCTTTTTAGGTTTTTGGCTGCTCCGGCATTCAGCGGCGCTCGTAAATTTCGTAACTGTACACGGTTCCTTAACTCCGGGCTTTCGGACGAGCCACACCCTATTTAAATGTTATCTTTGGCTGTGCTGTTCCAAGAACTACATATAAGTTCGTGAGTCGTGAGTCGGTATCTATGTTTATAATGTAGAGTATGCAATTATGCGAAATTTCAATGAATATCTAAACATCTATGTATATCTATATATTTTACTATATGTGTTACTTAAAGTAGATGACGTTAATTGACCAGTTAGAAAAAAAAAAGTGGTAATGACATTCCATTCTAATTTCCACCTATTTTAGTTGCATTGTAAGTTAAATGAGACCGACAAAACGAAAGACTATAAAATATAAACACACCTCCAAAGTGGAGCCTACCTACTACCTACCTATAATTATATATGTTCCTCAATCTTTTTGGAAAGAGAAATGACAAGACTTGTCTGATCAAAAACAGTTGAAATACACACGTATAGGTTACAAGGTTTTGGCAGGAGCGACAGGCAGTAAAGACGTCGCGTCGGCATGATTGCCATCCAGCGGACGGGCGAGAGAATACTGATCGACACTTCGACGTTGAATCCAGTACGTTGACATCGAGGCGTATCTATATTTTTTATTAGCGATGTAAACAAAAACTTTTTATATAATTAGAGGCCGTCGTGACGTAGGAACAAGGACTGTAACGCGACGATTGTGGGTTCGATCACCAATCGGGGAAATGAATTGTTATCTCTCTGCAATATACGGGATACAACGTGAAGCTGATTTTTTCATTTAATTAAGAGGCGTGTGAGTAGCCTTACAAGGGATTTCGGGCCTATAATGATAATTAATATATTTACATATTCACACATTTTTTATTAAGTTGGATTTAGTACCTACTTGATTATAAGTATGATTAGTGACGTTGATTATTATTTTTAATATAACTGAACACAGTAAAAGAAACTTTTAATATTATTAAATAATATTTTGAGACCATCGTAGCGCAATGGCAATAACGTGCGACTGCACGAGCGTGTCTGTGTGTGTTTGATTCGTAGTGGAGGAAATGAATATTTTAATATTTTGTCTTCTCAATCTGGTAATAAAGCAAAGCGTGACTTAGCACATACAAAATGGGATGTAGAGTGTTTTAATAGCAATGGACTGTCCTGACGCTACGCTTCCAGATTCCGTATACCTACCCTGCTATATGAGACATTTAGTGTGAAGGCAAAAAAAATACTTAATTGCTCTTCAGAGCTCAACTTTTCTTTATTACTTTAATTTAAAAATATATTCAAATATTGTGAACTAAAATCACATTTCAAAACCACAAAGTAAGAAGTAAAACATCATATTCTATTACACCCGAACAGAGAGAACAGAGACGGGGCGATTCATGTATAAAATAAACACCTCAACATTAGTACCACATGTTAAGAAAGCTTACAGATTGAGAAATACTTCAAATGCCGTCTTCGGATCCATCCGTAATGCGATTAGATCTCTTTGATCTTGAGACGATTGGATTCGTGAGTTTAGTTGGTATTATATATTAAATTAACTATAAATATTATAACTCTAATAAAAATAGTAGTAATCGTTTCACCATTTCATTTCGTTATATGTAAATGTGTAAATAAGTAAATTATAGCATTTTTTTCTTCTAAAACAAAATAATAACAGCTAAAAATGTTAGTATAGACACTTCCTTAATTTCCGTCTCATTTTCGAGACATTGCGTGTTGAGAGGCGAAACTCAACGCCGCATTTACCTTCAAGACGAACCCACTGAGCGAAGATCGAACCCACAACCACCGCTGACCAATTTTCTTACAAAGGCTAACTTAAACAATATGATGACTTCTTAAAGTTATTAAGAAGTCATCAAGTGAGAGTTCAGTATACAATCAGCGTATAAAACATAAAATTAAATAACTTTAAGGCAAGTTTATTTTTAAAACAATGGAACAACCAAAACATGAAACACAATAAAACGAGAACGACGTCGGACACATCTCAATTTACTTCAAAATTTATCGACAAGACGACTTGCCACCAACTTTTTTGCACCATTAATACTGGCGTTCATGACGGCTATTCACACGAAGATGAAGATGTCAACGCACCGGCGTCCATTTGGAGGGAACCAGAAAAAAAACCTAAGAACAAAACGTACGAAAGATTGACTGTGGCAAAAAAAAAATTGACGTACAAGATAGTTAATTCGAATTGGAAGGCTATTCGAAAGCATATCATTAAACGAGTCCTGTTACGAACAGAAACGGTGTATGTGTTTAAGATTTGAACGCGACGAGCAAAAAATGAGACGTACCCAAAGTAAACGTTATGATTAGATAAAAATTATTCGTGTTTAACCGCAAAGGATTTTTTTTTTGCTGCACGCTGTATCTCGCATATGGCATAGGGAACCTTGTGTTGAGAAACTCTGTACCTCATTTTCCGTCGAATTTTCGAGGCATTGCGCGCTGAGTGGCAGAAATTAACGCCGCGATTCTCTTAGTCACCCGAGCGAAGAAAAGAAAGTATGAATAAATAATAAATTATTTCCCGGAGTGGAGATAAAACCTACAACCGTCGCGTTTATGCCACTGTGCCAATGCGCCGCGACTGCCTCAATTTGTTATTAGTAAGTAATAATAACATACAGACAAATATATTTATAGTTAATACTGTAACTGATTTTGTTTGTTAACTTGGGCGCGCATATCTCATAAATTAGTGGTACGAATATTATTTTTGTATTGGGCAGTCCACTTATCGAGGTTAGGACTATAGTAGGGTTGGGCGGTCCATTCTCTCTGGCTACCCCGCAAGGGATACAGCGTGATGCTAAGTGAAGTGAAGCTACGTGAAGTGAAGTGAACTCTTAGTTATTTCCATATATCTACGAAGGCAATGTCGTAGGTAGGAGCTAGTTATCTGTAAGCTTCAAGCCAATAACTACATTATATAAGTAAATTGAAGTGTAATGCATACGTAATATGAAAATGATATGAGCGCGATTATTGAGTTTCAAATCTGAAGTGTAAAGCAATGCTTGACAGATTCTTATTAGATATATTTTTTTTATTAACTTCACACTAGGGCTTAACTCAGCTCTACGTAAACTTTATCTATCGAAAACGGTAAAAAGAAAACAATGAATTCCTCTGTGATGAAATCGAACCCACTACAATCGCGATTACAATTCTTAATTTCGAATACAATTCAAAACAACATATCACTACACCACCAGGTGCTTGGTAACAACGCGGACTTGCGAGTAACAACCTCTACGTTTCGGCGACGAGCGCAATCACTATAATCATTTATGTATCATAAATCTTAGTGAGATTACACTCTCATCGACTTGATTACCATACAATTAGTGATGACTCACTCAACTTTGCTATGTTGTGAGAAGAATTAATTGTCCTTCCGATTACTATAGTTAGTTGTGGTGAAGATAATAAAATTAACGTTACATAAATCGATCGTGCTCCACACGTACATACGTATGGATGTATGTTATTATGTTTTTGTTTTATTTCACGAATCGATGTTTAATATATCAGTTTTGTCTATTGTGAGATTGCTGGTACAATTTTAATAACATTTAATTAATAAAAATTAAATTAAAATTAAATTAGCTTCACGCTATGTCCCGCACACAGCAGGGTAGGCAGAGGGTACCTAGTGTTAAGACACTCCGTTCCCCACTTTCTGCCGAATTTTGGAGGCATTGCATGTCGAGTGGCAGAACTCAACGCCACATTTTTGCCTCGACACCAGAGCGAAGAAATGAAAATATAAATTTAGGTAAATATTTCATCTCCTCGAGTGGGGATCGAACCCACAACCAGTCGGTTTTACAGTCACACTTCGTGCCGCTGCGCTACGACTGGCCTCATTTATTTAATTAATATTTATTAATATTTACCGTAAAGTCAATCAGTTGGTATGATATCTTCTATACATATGTAAAATAAATAGTAAAGCAATGTGAGGCCGCCGTGGTACAGGGACAGCAGCGGGTGACAGTAAAGCGACGGTCGTGGGTTCGATTGCCACTCGGGATAATGAATAAATATTTACCAATACTGTCATTTCTTCACTCTGGTACCAAGGCAAAGCGCTACGTTGAGTTCTTCCACTCAACGCGGCATGCCTCGATAAATTAGACCGAAAGTGGGGTACAGTGTCTTAATACGAGGTTCTCACTGCTTACCTTGCTTTATGTGGGAATCGAAATCCAAAACTTGAAATTTTACATATGTCTAGTTCTTTTTAGCGCGTAAGAGAACGCGTAACAAATAAAAAGCTAAATTAAAAAAGTATTTTAAAAAAATCCATCTCAAAGCGAATTCTCATTCTCGCGAATCATAGTATTGAATTGAATAATTTTAAATATTTAAGTAAAAAAAAATGTTTATATATTTTTGGATTTCCTAGGTTGCTTTTTATGATGAAAAAGCATATCTTGGAAAAATCGACAGTCAGGCAGGCAAAGCCGCGAGCGGCAGGCTACATAGATAGTAATTATATAAGATATGTAGGTATAGTAATAGATAATAAATTACGTTTTAATAGTTTTACTGGGACATCATTTATTTCTATGAAATGTATTACTTTTATAATAAGTAGGTATGACTGAGTAGTAAATTTAATATCTAAATGGCAATTATATAGGTATTAGACACAATCGCATCAGGAACTTGTATCGAAAGCCACATTTGGCCGTTATTTATTGCGAATTGAAAAAAAAATTGTTATTATTTATTTTTATCTGTATAAGAAAAAAGTTGTCCGAAATAATATTCAATTTTATTAATATAAATCTGATAGTTATGTCACACGACGCGACGTATCAACTTACTTGAAATTTATTGACACTTTGATGCCTGTAACGTATCGATTTCATCGCTGCGCTTGTTTTTCTATTTAATAGGTACCTTCATAAAATATTTAATATTCAATATTATATAAGTACTCATAAATAAACATAAAAGAAAATTCTGAATATTAACTTAACTAAATATAACTAAACTTAGCTAACGTACTTAATCGTTAAACGGATTTGTTCATAAAGAGCTGAAGATCAATCGTAACAAAATACCCTCGAAGCGAATAAAAACAAAAGTGCGATCCCAAGTCAACGAACGGCGACAGCTGGGAGTTCAAATATAACTAACACCCGACAAAGAATAGCCGAGTTGTGGCACACCCACGGCGGCAGTCACCGGTCGGACGGCCGTTGGTGGCTAATTAACAATGAAATTGGCCAGAGACAGCTAGGCGCCTTACTTCTGTGGCCCGCGGAGCTGACGCGAGGCAATTAAAAAACGTAGGAACGCCCGTTTCCCACACATCAGGCACCCGACGAGACACAAGAGATACACTCAGTAATGGTGATTCTGGCAAATGTAGGTGAAAGCTGTAGAACGGCGCACGAGGTTATTACCGTCATTTCTAATAATGCTTGTAATAACGCCAGTAATCAGACAGAAATGCAGTCGCGCTGTTCTTCAAAACCAATTTTATTAGAGACGGTATGTCACGGACGCCAAGCACGCTCACGCTCTGTTTTGCATATCGCCAACGAAAGTGTAGCGGTAAGTAAAATCGACCTGTATTTCTAACAACTGTGCAAATACTGCAGCGATGCTAAAAACGCTGCTATGCAAATTGTGCAGTATAATTTTTAGTAATAAATAACAAAAATAATTACACAAAAATTATAGGCACGACTGTGTTTTCTAGCGAGAACCACTCTTAGTTTAAAATTTTACTTCACCTGTTCAAACATAAATAAAGCTACAAAAGAAGTGATTACTTGGAACACACGCTGCGCCACGTATTTTCGTTAGCCTCATACAGATTTCAAGGCATTGAACAATTGTCAAGGTTAAATTCCATACAAACTAGGAAATATACAGTACGTGCAGAACAATCACTTACAATAGCGATACTTTGGTGTTTCAGAAACTTGTCCACTGAATTATTAGTCGCTCCAGTTACCTCGTCGCGCTCCCGATTGCCGTGCGAACGCTGGTATCTATCTGCATAGCGAATTTACGCCTCTCTAATGTAGTCGCTGAGTGACCGTGAAATGTCACTACAAAATTAGCTATAATCGATGGCAAATAACCAAACGAGCATCGAGTTGTCACTCGTTAATAATCGTGTTACAATTTTGGAACGGAGGAAAAAGTGGTAAAAGTGAAGTCGATTTCGAATGCACCATTTGTCCAACTCACGAGAGCGGAACGGACGTCGACGGAAGCGATGCGCCGCTCCATTGTTAAAAATGTATTAGATAATAGCAGCGACTAGACAATGACGATTTTGCATTCAAAATTTCAAGAGTGAGAGCGATGGGCACGTAAAGTAGGAATATAGAATATAATAGTTCAGCCGCGTGGCGGTAAACGATGCGTGCGGGATCGGCGATCTGTGCTGCTCGATGTACGCTGCGATTGTTCATTTCAAAGTCATACGTTTAATCATTGCCGACTCCTAGTTTAATATATACAATATAAATAATAATTTTCTAACTTATTCAAATTCAAATTTATGTATATTTCGAACAGTTTATTGAATAACGTTGTAACTAATATAGGTGAATTATGTTGGTGATATTGTTTATATCTATTCAAAATGGGAAAATATTTGAAACATATTCTTATTAACATGTTAAACTCAAAGCCTATTAGTGTCGTAGAGTTCTTTTCAAGTTTACTGTAGCAGCAGATTGAAATCGTCATAAGTCATGTGGACTGGTAGGCGGATATCGATAAAATCTGACGTGCGTGAGACAGATTACTTGCGATCTCTCAGTGAATATTTTTTTCACACGCTTCTATGAGTTTATATTCATGATGTTATATTTCCTGTTTGGTTAAGTACTAAACAAACCAAGGAAATTGTTTTAAAAATTATTACTTATTTGATGCCGCGTAACTTCTTCGGCTAGTTAGAAAAACAGTAAATTATGCTTTTTGAAACTGTAAAAAAAGTTAATGTTACAGGTCCAATTTTACATGTTAACATATAAATATTTAATCATAAAACCATTGATTTTATAAAAAGACATTCCGTCAATACAAATGATAAAACAAAAGCCAAGTAAATCTTAAGGAATAGGAGAACATTGAAATTAGATCTTTTACAGAACCAACATTTTATTACCGACAGATCGACGGGCACGTGCAACATCTAAACACATAAACACAATTACATTTAAACGTCGCGCCGGCATCCTTGGAGCGAAAGAAACGCCTCCAAAACCTACGCAACACTGTCGATTACCGTCAGTGAATCACGACTCGCACTCGGTCCACCGCAGCCGACCATCAACTCGTTGTTATGTTCACACGACGGTACTGACTATATATTGAACCTGATACCAGCGTCGCCAGATTGAGTCTCGTATAAAAAGCGGGATTTTTCAACGTTTAAAGCTTCCACTAAGAGCGGGACATAAAAAAATATAAATTACAATATTTGTATTAAATATGGATTCACTATGTAATACATATAACATATTTTTAAAAGGAAAAATGACACCATACTTATAAATATAACTGTTTGGTTTACTCTGTATTTAAGGCGGTTAAATCTTCAGAGCTATATCTGCATAATTGGATTTTTTTTAAATTACAGTTATTAAAAAAGCGTGGTACAATTCACGAAAAGCGGGGCCATGCCTGTCCCGATCGGAATATATAATTTTTGGGCTAAAAATCGGGACGTCCCGCAAATTCGGAACGTCTGGCAACGCTAGGCGACCAACTTATAAATCTCTACCAAGTGTTGGTTAATTCAGGGAAGCACTCTAAGGTAATCCCGTCGACGTCGGCGCTACATTAGGGCGCGGTCTGGCGCCACAAAGCCGCTAACGAGCCACGATATCATCTTAAGTGCGGATCGCGAATGTAGTAAAATTGCATAAGCTTATTTTTGTGTCAACTCTAAACTTGAATTTATAAGCAATGCTGCATTGTTACAGTCAAATATAGTAGCGTCGAGTTAAATTTCTCAAATGAGTTTGCTTATTATAGTTAGTTTTGTATCTAATTTCACCATGCGAAAGATCTTTGGAGAAAAAAAAATCTGTTTCACGCTATATCCCGCACGCAGCAGGGTACGCAGAGAAGACTTAAGTGTTTAGACACTCCATTCCCCACTTTCCGTCGAATTCTGGAGGCATTGTGTGTCGAATGGAGGAGCTCAACGCCGCGGTTTGCGTCGTCACCAGAGCAAATAAATCAAAATATAAATTAAAATAAACATTTCCACGAATGGGGATCGAACTACCAGTCGCGTTTACAGTCACACTTTGTGCCTCTGCACCACGACTGACCTCATCTTCGCGGTGCAATGATTTTAAATATTCACAATGAATCCACATTAAATCGGATAGAACGAATCAAAAAGTGAAATATTCATCACAACCATAAATTACAATAACCACAATGTAAAATGTGTCAAATGAAATTCGAGCGAGTTATTAAAGAGAGTTGAAATAGTTTAACAATAATGAGCCCCGCGACACAATAGATTGTGAAACATCATGAGAGGAACAATGGAGAGAGTTGCTCAAAGAGCCAGCCAGCGCTGAACGTTAATAACAGTTGCCACGCTCAAGTGAACGCTCCACCGTGGGTGAGAAAGAGTTGAGCTGTTCCGACCTAGGTCAAAAGATTAAAAAATATCTACACCAAATATATATGTATAGCGTAACAAGTTAAAATGAAATCCAAGCTGAATAGAGGTGCCATTTACAAAGCTGACATCGTTATTTTATCGCAAATCGTGAGAATAGTATAGTTGGTTTGTTAGTGAAGCGAAGGCCGTACACGTCCCGTTTCGCTTGTCGTGGAAAGCTCGCAGTGTGTCCAAGTTACATGCATCACGTTGAAACTGGGGCTAAGGACGGCCTATTTTTAAACCGCTTTGGTTCTCGGTTAAAATGTACGTGTTTAGAAAAAGTAAACAACGCGAAGACGCTACGTATTCAAACTTTACAAAAATATCTTTTGTGTGATATATGAGGATTTCAATTTTGTATTGCTTTCGGGAATACTTCTTAAACTACATTTTATCACACTTAAATAAATGTATGTACTAGGTTTTTTTTTACCTTCCCGATGTATCAAAGCATAACAAGGTATGCAAAGGGAACCTGGGACTGGTGTAGACACTTCCGTTCCCTACTCTCCTCGAATTAAGAGGCATTGCGTGTTGAGAGCTCAACTCCGTCTCGTTACCAGAAAATCTAGGAAATAAAAATATTTAATATTTCATTTCCTCGAGTGGGCATCGTCCCCGCAATCTATCGCGTTTACAGTGGCATGCTTTTGTCCGTGCGCCACGACTGGTCTAAAAGTTATATATATTTACATATATTAAACGACAATATATATTAAGTTATGGACAAGAATTCTATAAGTATAGAAAATTCATTAATATATAGATTACAATAAGTACAAAAGAAACAGTCTCAAATTAATCTTAATATTCATTTAAAATTTCCTGCTGGTGTCGTGTGGTACATATTTTCTATATAAGATTACAAGGGCTTAGTAACGCAATATATTTTAGTAACTCAATATATTTCAAGTTAAGAGGCTTTACAGAATATTTGTCAATGAACGAAACGATATGTAGACACCACCTTCATAGTGATATCAAAATTAAGTTATATTTAAAGAAATGCATGTACTACATACGTTTTGCTTTGTTTCAACCTTATATTGGCGATGCAAACTGTAATACGTAGAAAATACGTAGAAAATAAATAAAATCAGCTTCACGCTGTATCCCGCACACAGCAGGGCAGGCAGAGGGAACCTAGTGTTAAGACACTCCGTTCCCCACTTTCTGCCGAATTCTGGAAGCATTGCGTGTTGAGTAGTAGTACTCCACGCCGCGCTTAGCCTTGACACCAGAGCGAAGAAATGGAAATATAAATTTAAGTAAATATTTCATCTCCTCGAGTGGGGATCGAACCCACAACCAGTCGGTTTACAGTCACACTTTGTGCCGCTACGCCACGACTGGCCTCAATATAACGTAGAAAATCTAGAGACAATAATTTTTTTTTTTTTTTGCTTGCAACTAAACAACGTACACATTATTTGGTGGCACGAAAGTCAATATATTGATAATCAAAACCAACCTTAAATTAAACAAAATCAAAAATTTCTCATAAAAAACATAGAAATTTAAATTCATTAATAAGGCATAAAGCTAAATCTAACAAACCTATCAAACTAAAATCTCTTACACAGTCTCATAGAAAATATCTCCGATTTGTATGTTGCCCAGTCAGAAAATGAAACGCAACACGGAATGAAAGACATTAGAGCACCGATTGCCGCGATTACATGGCCCGGGCGATAATTTTCCGTCATTATTCGAGTGCTGCATATCTGTGTCGCATACGGTTCACAGATTGTGATGGTGTTTCTGTCCAATTATATCTTAGTGTTACTTTGTCGCGGCCGTGGCTGCTTCAATGTAATAAATTTATATATTGTAGGGAAAAATTATATTTATTTATTAACTTGTGTATAGACTTTATTTATGTAATATATATATTAATGTATTTCGCGATTTTTTTTCACAGTCAAGTGATAAAATACTCTGTGTTCCACTTTCAGCCAGTTTTCAGAGACGTTTGTTGGTAGGCGGCATAATCAGAAAAATACTGCTATTTACAAAATAAAATAAAAATCGAAAACTCCGCCATTATGGTTCAATCATTAAATACTGTTAGATAAATCATATTCCTATTTCTACCGTCTTAAACAGGTACAACGTGCAAGATTGAATGTTGCCATTTAACACAGTCTTAGCTTATTTGAAAAACGTAAACTAGGTAGGTCTTTTACTTCGATCTGCCTTCCCTACCTAAAAAAAAGAACAATAAAGAGAATGCTTTCTTTTCTATCATGTTTTTATCTCTATAAAAAAAAAGGAAAAAACATGGTAGTTAAAAAGGTGAAATAGTATCTACAGACATAAAATCCAAAATTAACATATCAATAAAAATGTTCAGACTCTTTTCTCATTACGAGTCAAATTTATAACTGATATGTGTATATAAAACAAACGTCTTTATTGAACCTGTAACAAGTGTCATTTCAATTGTATCGAGTGATTGATTTAAATGCATCGACGCTACGTACGTGCATAGAACATAAAAAAGTTGGCTGTTTTATTGCAATTTGTAGTTGCGATGGTAAAATATACTAATATATAAATATAAATAATAAATTATATTTTAAAAATATATTGTTTTTATATTATTTCTAAGAATTATCTAAAAAAAGACGCAGGAAGTGAGATTGAATACAGAAAAATGTCAAAATATATGTTTTACTCATATAAGACACTCGTATCTATTATTATTTTTATATTATAACACCGCGATATGTCAACAAACTTATAATCATATTTAAATTTACTTTATTTAACTTTAAAAAATATTTTTCATACACAATAACATAAATATTTGATAAAATATTATCAAAATGACAAAGAAATTTTATTTATTACTATATACATATACTTTTATGTTTTTTCAGTTTTTTTCACTTAGTGTTAGGACACTCCTTTCTGCATCTTTCGTCAGAATTAAAAACAAATCAACGTAGCTCTTTTAATATACATTGTCAGTAAATAGCATTGATTGTATGTTGATATATTGAAATTTAACGTGACAGGATGTGAGCAAATAGTTTCTTTATAACGCTGGGAAAACGTGTGTTAGTATTTAAAGAGGCAGAGAATCCAAATACAGTATATTTAAAAAAAAAAATTGCTTCACGCTATATCCCGCACACAGCAGGGTAGGCAGAGGGAACCTAGTGTTAACACTCCGTCCCCCACTTTCAACCGAATTTTGGAGGCATTGCGTGTTGAACTCAACGCCGCGCTTTGCCTCGACACCAGAGCGAAGAAATGGAAATATAAATTTAAGTAAATATTTCATCTCCTCGAGTGGGGATCGAACCCACAACCAGTCGATTTTACAGTCACACTGCGCCACGACTGGCCTCATATTTAAAATTAAATATTGCACTTTTCTATATGGAATCCCAACATGTTATCGATATTTAATTTTATATTTATTATTACATAATCATAAATTACCCCATAATATATTATAAGACGCTACTGCTATAGCTAGTTAGTTACCTCTATAATATTACATCCCATAGAATTTATCGGTGAAGTCGTTAAGGCGATCACTATTTAAATTTATATGCCATCTATAGAAAGAACTATCTGCATTCAAATGGACGATAAAACAAGGTTGTATAATTAATAAGGCGACGCAGGTAGGTAATGAAAAGATAATTTATATTTCAATTAATTCGATATTATATAAATCTTCTGTATCTCTCGCATTTGTCGGACCAATTAGAGAGAATTTAGTGTTAAAACACTTCACTTTCTGTTTGGGGTCGTCTTGGTTAATGTGCAACATTAAAAGCAACGGTTGTGGGTTCGATCACCGAGTGGAGAATAAAGTATTTAAAAGTATCACCATATACTCAACATGCAATGCCTCAGGAATTCGGTGAAAAGTAGGAAGCGGATATACTTTAATATGAAAAAATCCACTTTGTGGACAACCTACGCTCTATCTCACCAACTTAAATTGACAAAAACCTTGTTTAAATATAAACATATATTGCTAACAGGAATCGCAACCACAACCATCGCATCATAACCTACACCCGGATACTACCAACTGAGCTACACCGGGCTCAAAATATCAACAAGCAATTAATCTGCCAACTAATTCGACACATCCACATAAACACGAACGACTAGGCGCCGGCGGTCGGTCGTCGGTCTCACTTTCACACTTTCACTGGGGCATCGCCCGCGCATCACCGCCGCCGCCGATGTTGCAAAACTGATTATTCAACACTCACGTCACTCTGTTTGCAGTTAGAAATTTTAATATTAGAAATAAAGGAAAAGTTTATGAATTGATACTATTTTCAAGAACTTACTTGTGCGTAATATAATTTTAAAAAAGATTATTGCATATTCTAATTCATAATTAATAAACTATTCAGCTTCACGCTGCACCCCGCATACAGCAGGTTAGGCAGAGGAAAAAAAGTTAATACACTCCATTCGCCACTTTTCGCCGAAATCTGGAAGCATTGCGTGTTGAGTGGCGTAACTCGACGCCGCAATTAATAAATGAGTAATAAAATATTTATATTTAATTAAATTTAATACAAAACACGCTTTAATTTTGATATATATAAACATTATAATAATCCCGAATCGAATTTAATAATGAATCAATAAATTAACAAAACAATGTTTATTAACGAATCAATTAATAACAACAATAATAATAATTTAAAAAAAAACAAGTGTAATATAAGGTCTATATTTTAAAGCACATTCAGTTAGAAGGTTAATAGTATCTGTTCTACCGCATGTTGCGGTCGGGCGGCGGTTGACTCAAGGTCTGTATGCCACTTCAGTTCAGCTCGCTATGTCCATATTCTACCATAAAAAGATAAAGGCATGAGGAAGTGATAATGCAAAGTAAACTCGTGTCGTGACATACTCTGGCAAGAGTTCATCGTACTTATATCTACATACTTGTTTATTGAAATATTCCTGAACGATAACTTCATAGTTCGTGAATTTGATATGTAATTTTTAATTTTACCACCAACAAAAATAGTATCTGTTCTATGTTTTCAAATAGTCGTCGCTATAGTCTGTTTGCGTGGACTGACAGTGTAGGCAGAGGGAACCTGGGAACCTAGTGCTAAGATACTCTTTAACCTACTTTTATGTTAAATTTTAACTATCTAAATCCAGCAGTTAACCTGCATTGCATTGTCTGTGATTCACTCAGTAACGGAAGAGTTTTATGTACATACATTTATATATATATATACGTGCATGCTGAATTGTTGAGTTTCTAATATAAAAAATACACATTTCAATTCCAATTGTATAATTGATAGTGTTATGCGTCGCGAGCGTTTCGTTACGCTTAATCGAAAATCTACCGCCAATTTTACTTCAAACGCACTTTCGCTTTTCAATTTCAAATATAATTTGATTTTCTTCGAGTAAAGTATAAAAAAATGACGAAATATACGTTATGAGGATTTTACTACACGAAGAAAAAGATAATTAAGTTAAAAAATAAGTTTTAATATATACACTCGATAACGTAGAATTCGGGAATCACATTTAGAGAACAAACGGTTTATGAGACCATATTGACATTTAAAGAAAACTTATTATTATACGAGACGAATAAATTTAATTTTAATCATATCATTATTTATAAAGGGGCCAGTCGTGGCGCAGTGGCACAAAGTGTGACTGAAAACCGACTGGTTGTGGGTTCGATTCCCACTCGAGGAGATGAAATATTTACTTAAATTTATATTTCCATTTCTTCGCTCTGGTGTCGAGGCAAAGCGCGGCGTTGAGTTCTGCCACTCAACACGCAATGTCGCCAAAATTCGGCAGAAAGTGGGGAACGGAGTGTCTTACACTAGGTTCCCTCTGCCTACCCTGCTGTGTGCGGGATATAGCGTGAAGCTAATTTAATTTAATTTTTTATTATTTATAAAATCCACCAAATTCAAACCTCGACCTCCAAAACGACAACGACTCATTCAAAATCAATAAAAATGCATAAAATCACATCCTCAACAAGACGATGGCTGAAGGCTGATATTAAAGTATCTTTTGTTCACAAATGGGACAATAGTGGTGTGTGTCGAACAAACCGAATTGTATTGTACCGAATACGGCATCGCGATAATCCCTTTGTAACTGGGAAACAATAACGTTGCCATTTTAGGTACTGTAAACAGTATCTATGAATCACCGCGCTATACACCGCAATATTGTTTGTTTGTGCGGAGTTATTGTCGTATTGACATCCATCCGTCGGTGATGATTTGTTAGATTAGTTCGAGTATTTACTATGAAATTTTTAAATCAACTTCACGCTGTATGCACACACACAGCAGGATAGGCTAAAGGAAACTAGTGTTGAGACAGTCCGATCTCCACTTTTCGCCGAGTTCTGAAGGCATTACGTGTTGAGTGTTGGAACTCAACACCGCGCTTTACCTCGTCACCAGAGCGAAAAAATGAAAATATACATTTTAGGATTTACAAATGAAAATATATATTTCATTGCATCGAGTTGGGATTGAACCCACAATCAGCGTGTCGCGTGTACAGTCACACTACGTGCCCTTGCGCCACGACTGGCCTCTGATTGAAATTGTAATAGAACATGTTAGAGCCAATTTGTCCATACTGTGTAAATATACTGTATTTTTATTTTACGATTACAAGACGTTTGGCAAAGAAAAAAAAACATTGCATTGTTTACATTTAATTAATGCAATTTTATTCATACGTAATAGTCCATCACGCTACCGATAAATTAAAACTAAACTAGTTTCGTATATAAAATGAGTAATATAAACAAACATTATTATCATACAATATCAATCAATATTTTATAAATTCTATAATCCCTACACGATCCTTCAGGAGGATAAGCTAGCGAGTTACCTCAACTACTCAAAAATATAAATTCACAAACCCTAATAATTGAACCCCCTTTATGAAAGGTTCCATATAATACCTATACCTATATGGCCCACCGCCAATTAATCGAATACCCAATTAAATAGCATCCATTAGTTAAATTAACCAAACCAATTGCATAATGAGTTATAACGAGGTCGTAATCGGAATGCGTTCATATTAATGGGACGGTAGGTGCCTTCAATCCTAAATGGGGCGGGTCGACGGCCTGCGGTGAAAGTCGAGATATGGGTCAGGTGGTCATTTACCCAGACCCAGGTACCGGCGGACGTCATGTCTCTAAATACACCCCGCGTGAGAAATGTTTACAGAGTGAAATGGACACATTTCTGGCTACTCCTCTGGAAGACTCGTATTTGATGATGTGGGCTAAATTATATGATTGTTTGATTTGGTACATTTAGTTTATTAAGCTAACTGAGACTTGAGTTTTAGGATTTTATATACCTTTCTTTATTTGGTAGAAGCAATTTTACCATCTTCGGTTTATGAAGAAAAACAACCTCTAATTATAATTTTAAATTACCAAATTAAAAGTGTGAAATGAGGATAGCAGTACATAGAGCTAATTTGCAATTCAGTTGGTAATCAAGAAAAGAAATTAATGAATTTCTATGTGTGTCAGTGTTTAACCGTGTTTAAGAGGTAACTAACATAATTATTATAATGTAGTACTGAAATAATATCACGTACACACCAGTACCTACATGTACCTAATATATGCATTAAAACAGTTATATTTCTTTTTTGAATGCACGCATATCTATAACTAACGACCAGCTCGCAGTTTCTCTCGCTAGAATTGTACAATCATTTATTAACTAATCTGAATTATTTTCGTGTTCTAATAACATTATTGTTTTAAAGACAATAATATGAGCCTATGCAAAGAAAATCCAACGTTACAACGAGCACCGCTCAGTTTACGGACGCTAAATGACGAAACCCAACAGACCAGATGAGACCAGAAAGCAGTGGAAAAATTAAATAATTTTAAATCCTATTACGATATGAAAAATTCAAATTTATTAAACATAATCCGATACAACGGTAATTATTAATATTTATTTGATTTTCCGGCGGCGGCCGCATGAATTAGGCATAGGTCCTGTACGACAACAGCGGAATACGTTTCTAGAGCGTTCTTCAATCAAATATGTACATAACAACAAATGCGGACAATGACACCACCATTTGTAAACATTTAAATCTCTACATACATTTATATTTGTATTAGCATCATACTGTAGACATTAAAAATTATCATGTTTTACGACCTCTCGTGTGAGTAAATATAACTTATAAGATTATATAATCAGATTTTATAATAGATTTCAGATATTATAATTTTAGTTATTATACATTTTAAATGTAAACCTATCCTTGACTACGAACTACTTAAAAGTATTCAAGAACTATTGCAAACTCTTAAAACTCGAATACGAACGTTGTCGAGATTCCAAAATTGTATTATACAGATGGCAATTAATGAAGACTACTAAATAATAATGAGGCCAGTCGTGGCGCAGTGGCACGAAGTGGGACTGTAAAACCGACTGGTTGTGGGTTCGATCCCCACTCGAGGGGATGAAATATTTACTTAAATTTATATTTCCATTTCTTCGCGCTATTATTCCATTTCTAAGCGCGGCGTTGAGTTCTGCCACTCAACACGCAATGCCTCCAGAATTCCACAGAAAGTGGGGAGTGGAGTGTCTTAACACTAGGTTCTCTCTCTCTCTCTGCCTACCCTGCTGTGTGCGGGATACAGCGTAAAGCTGATTAATTTTTTATCTTTACTAAATAATAATGTTCTTTTAAGAAAATTGACGAGACGCAGTTCAGGCATACGCCTGAAATAATTAAATTTAGTGTTTAGCTAGTTTCTTCTTGCATTCACGGCAAAATGAACAAGCCTACAACATAAAAAGAAAAAGGAATCATCTAAAAAACAATATGAGAAATATATTCAAGGAATTCTAGAGTAATCTTGATATATTACACAACGTGGCCTACTTATACAAAATATTAGGCCAGACAAGCGTCACTAATTTATTAATCGTCTTTGGAATAACTCATAAAATGGTGACGGGAGTGGATTCTGCTCACGCATTGTCGACCGCACACGGTTTAAGAAAAAAATGTCCTACAGATATAGCTTTTTTTTTATTGTGAAGTAAAAAAAATAAACGTGGCGCACTGATTTGGAATTTAAAGGTTGTTTATAAAATATATACATATTATTTTCTATTATTCTTACATATAGGGAGCCGTAATGACAATCATATGAATCGAGGTGAATTTAAAAGTGAATCCTTTAGAATTTCAATTCAAAATCAAAATATAAATCATTATACGTACCGTTGTCGTTAGCAGCATCTAATAATTTATTTATCTATTTGCACATATAATAATTGTGGCACGACCGATGTCTTCGCTTTGGTAACGAGACAAAGCGTGGCTTCAAGTTTCAGTATTCAGCGGAAAGTGGGAAACGAAAGTCTCTTAATCAGAACGGAGTGTCTTAACACTAGATGCCCAGATCCGCTTTGTGCGGGATACTACGTAAAATAAATAAGAGTACGTAAAAGTAATTGTTATATTTATTCATGCACAAAATTTATACAAAAAAATCACCCCTCAAACGAGGCATAGGCAATGATAACTTAACCAATCATTACTACCCATTCACAAAAGAAACTAGACACAATGAACACACATATGTATGTACGAACGATAAGATATAAAATTATATAGATAGACAGATAGACAGATAGACAGACCCACAAGAAAATTAAAGTATACAGTTTTTATGAGCGTCTTGGCGCCCACTATCGCCGTCGTATGTTTACACAGACAGGGATTCAAGGACAGACTTTCACCTACAAGAGAAAGTACCTTTCAAATTTGTTTTTTTTTTCATTCCCTTGGAGCAACGTGATGCGCCAAGGACAGAGGAAGCTTTAAATTACTGGGAACCGTTCGTGTACCTACATACGTGTTGTATTACACGGGCTATTGTATCTTTATAACGTGAGCGACAATTTGTGTTGTGTTTTATTTAATAAGGTATTTTCTTGTAAGTGGAAAAAGAAATGTTACTGGATTAATGAACCTGTATCCTTATTTTTCTCTTGAGGCAAATGTTACACAGTTGGTATCATTGATAATTTAAGAGAAAATTAAAACGGAGAAAGGGACGAAAGAATCGATTGAACGTATACAAACGCATACACATACAGCCATACATAAATACATTTTTACATATAAATGATCGAAATCGATTTTAAAACAATACAATAATATCATTGACAACAATAAATATCATCGAAAGCAACAACGTCATACCCTTGACTTATATTCGATTTGTAGTTTATTTTCGGTGCCCAACCATTAAGAACGGATCGGTAACATTAAGATCGAGATAAGGCACATTACACAGGTATATTCTATTGGAATAAAAATAAAGCGAAGCCAATGTTCGGAAGAGCAGACGTGCGATCAGGGGACAGAGATAAATGAAATTCCGATTGAAATATGGTAGATTCGAACACATCGCGCACGTCCTGGACGAGGTTCATCAAGATAATAAGATGATTTTCAATTTATTGTCAGATTACTATAAGCGACATATGAATACAACAATGTCATTACAATGCGTTATACGCGTCATTATAATGGTTTATACGAAGTGATCTACGCTTCATATATTTTTGTTGAATAGACACTACAGATCTGTGTATAACTTCTATCCCGCGTATAGTAAGGTTGACAGAGGGAACCTAGTAACGTAATGTGAAGATGCTCAGGTTCCATTAAGACATTTATGTTATACACTTTCTGACGAATTTTCGTGGGATTGCATGTTGCGTGGTGAAACTCGACACCGCGTTAGTGCCTCCTTAACAGAGCGAGGAAATGAATATTCGTTGCCTTCATTGAAAATAGAACCCACCACCGTTGTGCTAATAGACGCTATCTTGTGTCCATTCGCCAGTTTATAATTATTTATGTCGCTGTAATTTACCATTTTAGATTATTTTATGTATATAAAACCTAAGTTGTGTAAAATGGTCAAACTGTAGGTACATGTAAAAATTGGCTTAAAAAATGTAATAATAATAGTAAATAGTAATGCATAGATGAATATACAAGGGAAAATTTATAAGAAAAAAATATTTAGTTCTTACTAAATAACTAATCGCCATACGACCAATGGAACGCAACATATTTTACTCGTCAGTCTAAATTCTAAATCGAGTCTTAATCCAGAGGTGACGGTGACGTTTAATACGGAGCGCAGGTCGACATTTATGCGGAAGTACAAGAGTAAGGAAATACACTTGGTATTCGAAAGACGACCTGCTCCAGTTTCGCCAGAAATTTGACGTAACGTGGTTAATATTTATTAAGGTATAGTATTTATGCCAATATACATTTAGAGGCCAGTCGTGGCGCAGCGGCACGAAGTGTGACTGTAAAACCGACTGGTTCTCTGAGTTCGATCCCCACACAAGGAGATGAAATATTTACTTAAATTTATATTTCCATTTCTTCGCTCTGGTGTCGAGGCTAAGCGCGGCGTTGAGTTCTACCACTCAACACGTAATGCCTCCAGAATTCGGCAGAAAGTGGGGAACGGAGTGTCTAAATACTAGGTTACCTCTGCCTACCCTGCTGTGTGCGGGATACAGCGTGAAGCTGATTTATTTATTTTTATAGATTTAGGAGATAGCTCTATTACATTAATTAAAAAACCAGTATGTGTTTGTTTGTGGCACAGTTGAATTGTGCATGACTGAACAAGATAGTTATAGGTTTCTATCTTTTTGAGGGGAAATTACGTAATATTTTTTAAGGAAGCCGAACAACACATCCTAATTAATAATTATCTTTAAAAACAGAATAACAGAATTTGATAAATTAAAAAAAAAATAAGTGTTCTAGGTTAGATTCTCCACTTGTGTGCTACTGTAAGCGCAATAGAGGTTCTATTCCACTACGAGGAAAGAAATATTTAATATTTTAATTTCTTTGCTCTTGTAAATAGGTAAAACGCAAGGTCGAGTTACGCGACTCAACACTCAATAATTCGGTGGAAAATGGGGAACAGAAATATCCTAATGGAAAACGAAAATTAGTTTCCCACGTACTCTCTCCCTACCATGCTAAGTGCAAAGTGAAGTTAAAAAAAGATATAGAAATTAGTAACAAAATAAACTTTTTTAAACAAAACAATCGTAATTAAACAGAAATCAAGAGTGCCTACCGTAAAAGCAACAATACGTTCAAAAGTAACGTAACGGCCGAACCGGTAGAAAGTATTTCATTAGTAATCGATTTAAAGTTTGAAGTTAGAAAGCGACGTAGATTTCTAGTGGAAAAATTGTAATTTTCTGTTGCAATCAAGCAAAAGGTTATTTGTATCATTTGTTTAGATAACTTACTTTAAAATTTCATATAATTAATTATAAGACTATGGACATGTTTACTTAAAATTCTAAAAGAGAACTTATCTAGTTTCAAATTTCGAAGATCCAAAACACTTGTTAGCTGTAGTACCAATTTGTTTCTGAAATAGAATCTTGACTAATCTTTACGATACACTCAATCCGAATATAACTTTGACATGAATATAACACGTAAAGTGGTTTTATTGAGTAAGACTTAATCTAAAATGTGAAAATTTTCCAAAAAAAAAAAACACAAAAATTATAATTTTAAATGAAATCAAGATTTCAGCATTTTCATGAAATGACATGAAAGTTAAAACGTTAAATAAGTAACTATCCCGAGAGAGAGAGGCTGTTGAAGGCGTATATAAAATAAGCAATACGGATGGGTCGATTAGTGTGATGTAAATTATCCACGTTGGCCGCGCCCGGGGCGCCTGTTAGTTAACAATGTTCGTTCCGATTGTGGAGCCGCTCGGTGTTTCTCTTTCTTGTATTTATATTTTTTTTAGGATACGTGGCCGTTTTGTGCTCAGTTAATAATATTATATTGAGTGAATGGTTTAACAAATTTAATTATTTTACAACTTTTCTCTTTTATTTTTCATATCAATTAAATCTATTCAAAATATTTACATTGAATATGTATATAATTTTGCCTCCCAAACTATTAATGAAGCTAATATGATAAGTACTAAGACAGTCAAATTAGTCTACGAGATCATTCGTACTTGCAGCGGTAAGCTGTAAAAATAAAAACTATCTTACCGTATAACGCTACGCTCCGCTTACCTGAAACAAATAAAAAATAAAATAAGTTTACATATAGTTAAAAAAATACAGTTATTTTAATTTAATAGCATCATTTTGATGTATCATGTGTATGTATATTTTATTCTATCGTAAAACAGCATTAGTTCGGAGGAATAATATTATCTATACTTATTTAAATATTTCGGCGGTTGATATAATAAAAAGCAAGTATACGGAGATTCGATAAAATCTATCCGATAGACCTTCTACATTTAGCCTTCTCAAATAAACACTAGGTACTTTTATTTAAGCCCTACGCAGTACAATTAAGTTAACGAAAAACTTACAATTTACTGTCTAAGCTAACGGAGGTGAAAATTTAACTGTTAAATTTTGTTAAATTATAATTATATAAGAATAAATAGTTTCGATCTTCATATTGAGAATTCTTATTCTATCTATATCGACGTTAAGGTTTACAAAAACATCTTCATGATATCCTGCCTTCCCTTAAGGACTACAGTTCTTAAGTGCTTCCGTTACAGAATCATTTAAAGCAATTACGCACACTTTTATTAAACATATAGCAATATTTCATTTTTTAAATAGGAAACAATTCTCCTGAGACTTAAACTTTGAACTAATTACAGAAAAAAAACGACTGTGCCATATGATTACGTACTTTATTCATTATTTATACGTACATATATACAAATACATGTATATAATTCTACAATTTGCCACGATTATTTTCAATACCGCCATCAATTATCGATTATTAACACGTTGAACTAGGAACTGACTAGGATTGACTCATAAATAATGTAGGTTTGTCTGTAACAGTTGAATCAGAGTCCTCTCTGCCTTGTAATTAAGTGTCACGATTAATGTGTATTGTTCGCTTTGTTTAGACCGATGAATAATTAGAATGATCTAATATCTATATCTTATCCATTATGATACAGATAGAATAAACATAAGTAAAAAAAATATATATAACCCACGCTTTTGATTATTATATACATAGCATAGTATATACAAAGCTTTACGCTGTATCCCGCATAGAGCGTGGTAGGCGGAGGGAACCTACTGTATGGCCTGACCTAGTGTTGCCACTTTCCGCCGAATTTTATTATTTACTTAGTGATTTATGTGAGTTATCATGAAATTTTTTCTAGCTTGTTACAAGCTAGAAATAAGTTTCGATTTGAATTATAATGTTTTTTAACTATTTTTAATAGATCATATATATTTTTTTATCATCATTATAATTTCCAGATAATATTCATTTAATAGTTCCTAAAATAATGTTTTAAAATTTCGTTATTTATTTTACGAAGCTTAGAAACAACTTTTATGAAATACTTCTAGCATTTCTTAGAAAATTTAGATGCGATGGGCTATATGTATGTAAAATAGTAAAATAGCTATAAAATTTAATTTGTAAAAGTTGTCTATAGCTTCTAAGTGGGCGAATGCGCATTACTTTCTATAAGGGCATTAAGCACCGGTACATTCTTAAAACACCCGTCCTACGCACACCTGGTATTAAAAAAAAAATTTTACATATTTTTCATATGATACCACTACATATATAATGTCTTAGTTATTTCAAACTAGACATAACGTCTATATTTAACGACGTGAATCGCGACGGAGCGCGCCGCAAGTATGTAAAACACGCATTTAAATGTCACTTGGTCGGTGTGTCAGCGAGCAGCGAGCAGCGAGCAGCGCCACCGCGAGTACGAACGGGGGAACGTAAACTTGCATCTACCTTCTTTAAAAAAAAAACAAAAAAAAAAGGTATTCACCATTTATCTTTTCCATATTTGCATACTCTGTGACATATTAATGGAGGTGCCTATACAATCTCTTTTTCACTTTGTCATGTTTCAAATAAGTCATCTGGGTCTACGACAGCCAGCGCCAGCCAATATTTTTGTGTTCGATCCATTGTTCATATACTTAATGTAGGCGTATGAAGAATATTTAAGTGAAATTATTTTCCATTCGAAAGTAATTTATAGTGAACGGAACGCTCGAGGTAACGCGGAAGAGAAAGACTTAAATCATCTTCTTGCAAATGTCGTCGTAAACCACAATTAATATTCGTCTCCTTATAATGGCTGGGAACTTGTTTCTATCCTACGACATCTTATAAAATATACCTATAAACGTTATTGGTGGGTGTTTAATATGATATAACGTGAAATATATTTTCGATTGTATGGTTTAAATATTTCTTTTGACTTGTTAGTTTTGCTTTGTAACATTTGAAGAATTCTGTAATATAAACTAAGTAACTAACTCTATACAAGGGTGCGAAGCCTACCATAACCCATAGGAAATGAAACATTTGGGGTCGTTATGTTAATTGACGTCCAATTATAGAAACGTTTCTACCTGACAGTCGAATAGAGGAGTTTTTTAGATTATCTCCCTTAGATAGCAGGTAACTTAATGGCATTTAGATGTGAAGAAAAAACGAGTAGAGAGTTGCCTTCGCTTTGTGTGATAACTTTAATGTGGAGGTTTCGTCTTTTTTTATTAAATATAAAAAAAACGAACCTCCATTTTACGACCGAACTTATATTTTTTGAATTTCAGTCAATAATAAGAATTCCTATTACAATTTACTCCGATTACGTTGCAAAACCGCAATACATTAAAATAACATAATGTAATAAACACAAGTACATCTGTTCCTATTGTCAACAGATGTTACATACAATATAATTTTTTTATTATATAAATGAAACATGACACATTAAAAACGTACCAATAAAAATCCAATTTAAATAGTCGCCGAATCTATTAACATAGATCATTAAAATTATTATAATAGCAAAGATTTGTCTCGACGTGAAGTTTCAATCAAATTACAAATTCAACAGCCAAGAGATGGTTAAATATTCATAGCACGAGATCAACACGAATAAGAATTAATCGATACAAGGATAACAACACCGGCTGGTGTAACTATTTTATAAGGATCGCGTTATAGCCTGAAAGACGTACGTATCGCTATATCGTCGATTAAAATTACCTTATATAACACGATTGATGGGTCTAGGTTCACTTAAATTCAAAGCTCACCGTCCTCCACCTCTAATCTGATCAATTCGACAAATTAGTTATACTTCATAAAGGAAACATATAGATAAGCGCTATTACAATTTTCAGTAGTAAAAATTGATATCCACGCTGGCGAAACATCATATAGTATGTGATTTAGAGCAAATCAAACGCCTCGGGCTACAAAAACCAGACCAGCCAACAGGGTAATAACCACGCGTCGTTTCCCGAGAGTTCTTTAGATAACAAATTGTGAGAATTAAATATAAGAATATATGCATTCTTTTCTATAGACACGAGAGACAAATTAGTAACTTAAAAAATCACTCTTTCTCCCATTTTCCGAGACCCTGGAAATGACTATACTAGAAACACAATCATCCCATCTCAGATTGCCACAAATCCAGAACCATCACGTCCATTCCGTCACGTCCTAACTGCGCCACGATAGCGTCAATTATAATGGAAACTAAAATATCCCTAAGCTGTCGGTCCTTTTGTGTGATTTATATCGAAATCGAGATCCGTCGGTGTGCGTGTGAACGACGAACGACGAACGACAATATAGGAGTGCATCGCATGACTAATCTGTCCTTTTAACATTCAAGACCTGGCTCAGGCTCCGTCGATAATGTGAATAGACGATCGACCGTGTGTGGAACGTGTGCAATGGAAACATGCGAAGGCTAATTAATGGGATTATTGTAGAAAATTAATGCATCGTACTCTTTGGAGGTCGTTTCTGTGGTTATGTTTGCAGTTGGATTAAATTAGGTAAATGGCTTTGAAATAAAGCTTAGGGAAACTGGTGTTAAGACTGTTCCTTACTTTCCGTCAAATTCTTAAAGAATTGCTTGTTGAATGAGTCAAATCAACGCCGGACTTTGCCGTGTTACCAGAGCAAATAAATGAAAATAATAATTCACTCCCCCGACTGGAAATCGAACACACAACCTCCCGCACGTAAAAACGAGAAGTTGTGTGTCACGTTTCAGTTTCTGTCACGAATGAACTCATTTTTACTATATCAATTGATGACACATTTACTTATATTCAGGAATCTGTCTACCTAACTTGTTAAAAGCACGCATAAGGTTAACTACACAGATAGAAAATAAATAACACAACTATCAGCTCTTCACTTGATTGAGAAAAATTGCATATATTTGAATCAGAAACCGTAATAAGTAAAATCCCAATTACTACAACCATATAAATAATATATTATACATAAATATATTTAACAATAATACAATAAAAAACATGTATTATTTTCTTCTTCTAATACAGAAATACGAAAGCAACATACATTGAGAATATAAAACGCAACACTATTAAACGTGCGTTGTCCTTGCAATATACAATCCAGTTAATACTCACGGCTCGCGGCTCATTACGGGCAGACGTGTAAGGTGTCGCCTCGGGCTAGGAGCTACAACAACGTACCGCAAACAGATGGATAGATGGTTTAGGGTATAAGGATATACAATATTTTATAGTAATCGTTTGGGTCTAGCTGTAAATTCAATAGTTGTGGGTTCGATTTCAGCTTGGAGCGAGTGTCTTGATACTTGTATGTGGGGAAAAATAATGAAGATGCTTTGAATTATGTCATTAAGTAAGTATATGTATAAGAATATTGAGGTCAGTCGTGACGTATGGGCATAAAGTGCAACTATAAAATCGACTGGTGATGGGTTCGATCCCCATTCGAGGAAGTTGAAATATTTACTTACATTTAAATTTCATTTCTTCGCTTCGGTGTCGCCTCCAGAACTAGGCGGAAAGTGGGTAAACGTGTGTCTTAACACTAGGTTCCCTCTGCCTACCCTGCTATGTGCAGAATACAGCGTGAAGCTGTTTTTATTTAAATAGGAATATTATGAGTGAAATTATAATGTATTATTTTCAAATCGATAATGACAAAAAAGAAAGGTTCCGAAATTAATTTTCAGCTGCCCAACATAGTTGATATTCAGTTTGCCTCTGACTTTCGAAGTCAATAGGTAGTTCCATTAAGCCGTTGTAGTATTGCGTGAAATTAACATGTAAATGAATCTGCTTTAATAAATATGCATTACATTATTAAGGTAAGCTCGAGCCGCATTTTATTAACACGGTCGGTATTTCTGTATAAGGAAAAGGTCCTCGATTAAACAATTATGCAGCCATAACTAAAATTTATTCAGAATACGTCTTAAAATGTTGTATGGTTGTGGGTTCGATCCCCAATCGAGGAAATGAAATATTTACGTGTATTTCCATTTCTTCGCTCTAATGTCGAGGCAAAGCGCAGCGTAGAGTTCCGCCACTTAACAAGCAATGCCCCAAAATTCAGCGGTAAGTAGGGATCGGAGTGTCTAAACACTAGGTTCTCTCTGCTTACTCTGCTGTGAGCGGGATACAGCGTGAAACTGATTTAATTTTATTTAATACATTTTTCTCAATACAATCTAAGCTAATAATTAAATTAAATTTTTGAATAATAAAAATATGGTACACTAATTGAGATTATAACAAACTTATAAAAATAAAAGTATGGTATATAATTATCTTCTGGTATTTCATTTACATCATTAGTCAGTGCGGCATTACAAATGCAAGAGTAGAAATGAGATAACCAGAAGTGTTGTACTATCTTTACAGAACAAAAAACCTTTTTGGCAGGCAGGTGAAGTGACAGTACCTACAGTCAATGTGAAGGTGTAAAGTGTTTGATACAGATAATATCAGCTGCTAGTTCAAATCGCACCAAATTAATACAGTATTAAAAAAAAAATGTCATATATACTCTATCATTGATATTATTTGATATTTTCCTTACTGATAAATACTATAGTACAGTACAAAACGCCGCACTTTGTCTTTTCAAAGTGAGGAAATGACAACAACTCATTCCTCTGAAAAAGGAACGAACCCACAACCATCGTCCTGCCCTGGCCTCTACCTTAAAAATATTATATCAGTATTATTTATGATTAATAATTATTTTTTAATCATCTTTCAGTACCGAACCAACGAAGTTCAATATTTTACCTCAATTTGGACTTAGTTTACTAGTTTACTATATAAACGTAAGAATAATTAAATCCCATTTGAGGCCAGTCGTGGCGCAGTGGCACGAAGTGTAACTGTAAAAGCGACTGGTTGTGGGTTCGATCCCCACTCGAGGAGATGAAATATTTACTTAAATTTATATTTCCATTTCTTCGCTCTGGTGTCGAGGCTAAGCGCGGCGTTGAGTTCTGCCACTCAACACGCAATGCCTCCAGATTTCGGCAGAAAGTGGGGAATAGAGTGTCTTAACACTAGGCAGAGGCAGAGGGACTGCCTACCCTGCTGTGTGCGGGATACAGCGTGAAGCTGATTTATTTTATTTAATTAGATAATACTTAATGTATTAGAATTAATATCAGTCATTGATATTAAATATACATAAAAAATGAAGAGACGTAAAATATATTCAAAGATTCAAGAGCAACTTAAAATAATTGATTTACGCTAGCGATAGATAAAAATGCTAATTGATGATGAAAGGACAAAACGCTTCGCTCATTAAATATTTTAAAAAGTAGCGTTATACTTAATTTATATTTATTAAATTATGGACAGAGCGCATATTTTTATCATAATTGATAATAAAAACAATGGTTTATTATAAACATATTTATATATAAAACACATAATTTAGTTTTTATAAATAACAACAAATATGGAAGCTAATTGCAGTGCAGTGACACAACCGTGTGACTGTAAACGCGACAGGTTGTGAAAGTGGAGAGCGGAGTGTCTTAACAGAAAACTCTCTCTGCCTAGATGGCCTTGTGAAATATGGTATGAAGATAAAAAAATGTATAAATATGCTTGATTCTTGAACTTTTTATTGGTTTTGTTTATGTAGTTAAAAGAAATGTAACTTGCGAATTGTTAAGTAGTTCAATAAATAAAATGTGGAAAAAACTTACCTAAACAATTTTTAAAAGTGCCTGTTATGTATAGATACCCCAGAAAGTTAGTATGTTTTTTTAAAGGTTAGTATCATATTATTTCACTTCATCTGATACAAATAGACACAAATACACGTGCATTGGAATATTTGTCTTCAGGAAAGCGCTAAAGAAAACTTGCATCCTTTTAATTCCCACTTTCTGCTTACACGCTTCATAAGATGCATTTCAAAAGACGAGAACTGTTTCGCAGGGATGCCGCGAAGGCATATACATGGGTGAATGGACGTTTTGTATATGTCTTTATACTTATAAGAATCTCTTAATAAATTTAAGTATAAATAAATGTAAATAGAAAATGATATAATAAACGAAACCATGTTATAAGATTCTCATATAAATATAATATATTCAGGGGTTTTTTTTCATACTATGTACGACAATAAATAAATCAATTACTTTAAAAAAATACCAAAAGAAAGAAACGCCACCACGAAGGTTGTAAAGTAACATATCTATGTAACTATACGTATAACACCAAAATAGTATTTATACAGAAGCATTGCTCTATTTGTGATTTCTATTCCCAGCATTATGTTAACATTGTCAATTAAAACACCGAGTTCATTAGGTAAATAGCTTTAGTGAGTGTACTGTTGTAATTAATATGTTTTTAGTTCAATTAAGCCAATTCCAGTTTAACTTTAATATATACGAGTAAACGGGCACAATATAACGTGGTGGTTAAATCTTTCAAATATATAGAATATTCAAAAATCGATATTAGGTATAGAAATATAATACTAAATATATTTTTTACGTATCCTTTAATTTATGTTCATTTATTTTTAATATTATAGGATTTTATAGTACAGATGACCTTATTAAGATTTCTTTTCAGCGTGACGCATGTGTATTCCACATGTAGCAGGGTAAACAGAGGCAGCCCAATTTCAAGATACTCCGCTACTCACCTTATAGTGGCATAGCGTGTTATGTGACGTAAATCAACGGCGCGCTTTGTCTAATCACGAGAGTGAAAAAAATAAAATATGAAATATTTCATTTCCTTGAGTTAAAATCGAACCCACAACCTGTCAAATTTACAATGCTTGCACACGCTCAAGCCACTGCTCCACAACAAGTCAATTATTAAGCAAATAATTCAACATTTCAAATAAAATATAAGAATTTTTCCCAACGTTTTTGAAAGCATGTTAACCAGAAGTGCTAATCAGATTTTTGTTAAAAAATCCAACAGAGTGCGCGATCAAGGCCGCACCCAGCCACTTTTGCTCGTAAAAAAGCGACGTATATACATACACACTGTGGATATTATTTTTGCTCTGATTCAGGCAAGGTCAGGATTGTGTAAATATGTGAAGCACGCTCTGATTGCTGTAATGGATTCTGTTTCAAGAAACATATTCGAGTCAAATATAACGTATATGAAAATAATAATTACATTGGTTATTATATTATGAGTATTATGAGTTTAGTTCTGACGGTACTCGGCATCCCTGAACAGTTAATACACGAGTCGTACCGCAAAGTTGAGGCCTCGGGTGACCGCTCCACTGACATTTACCCCGTCTACGAATGAATTTGGCTATTCAGATGGGAAATATCGCAATGAACTAAATATTGCATTCCAACAAATTTATCTACTTCCCAAGTACTGGATACTGGAATAGTATAAAATATTGTTTTTTTTTCAGCTTAACCCTTTATTCCGTATAAAGCAGGAAGGGCAGGCGGAACCTTATGTTAAGACACTCTGTTTCTCGCTTTCCGTCGCTCGAGGCATGGCGTATAATGTTATAAAAGCGTAGAAATTAAAACATTCTCCACTCAGGGGTATGAAATATTTAATATTTTTATTTACATCCACTGTGTAACCGCCCCATGATAGCTTCATCTAACTTTATATATTTATGATAATATTTAATTATATCTATTTAATAAAAATAAATAAGTAAGAAACCTAAAACGAAAAATTTTTTTTTGTTTATACTTCCGCATTCCGTATTACCCCTTTCTCTACTTTCCACTAATTTTTATTGCACGCCATGAATACAAAAACAAGAATTATACAAAAAAAATATAACGTTTATTTATGACACAAAATAAAACGAACTCACAACTATGACATTTAGTAAGACATCCCAACTTTCACTCCAAAAAACAATAACAATAATCATACAAGAATAATAAATAAACCTCAAATTGAAAAACACACGAGAGCACTTAAAATATAAAAATAACAAAAAAAAACACTGTCGCAGATTTAATATAGGGCAGTAACGTCAGATAAGACTGACGTCAAACATATGGCAGCGTGGAGTATCAATTAGAGTTTAAGTTGACCCACATCCAACGGATGAAGTGGAAATGGAGCCGAGTCATACGAGAGAAACCAAGCTCATTAAAATAACTTCCCGAATAGGATGTTCATAGCTGTTCCAAATATTCGAAAGCTTTTCCGCATATAATAATACACAATACTTCTTGTCATCGACCGAAACTGTCAGCTTAAAATTATTTCTCTTTTTTCGTTTATTTACTTTTATTATGACAATATTTTCATGTTTTTTAAAGATTTTATGTGTTATGTCTAGAGATACTTTATACTGTGTACAACCTCGTAAAATATAATGCAGCATATTATGAGTAGCAGAACCGCTTTAACTTGTACGTAATGTAAACAACAGTATTAATTATGTGTTATTTTGATCGTCATCAAAACTTCAGTTCCCAATTTCACGCTGTCCAGTTTTCACCAGGGTAGGCAGGAAATCTAATGTTAAGACTTAACTTAAACATTAAAGTACATTTTTTATTATCCATACCCCACCGAATATCGTCGGTAAATTTAACTAAAGCAGACGTTGTACTACGACTTGTTCAAAAGCCAGATTGAAAAGGAGTTAACGAGGAATTTGCGCTGAAGCAGTGACTCAATTGTTGGTGGATTAATTTCTCAAGAATTTTGAACAGAAATCGGAGAATGGTAATAGGACGAAAAAAGAAAGGCTACTTTGGGTTACTGAGCTTTGGTGACGAAATAACTTGTGCATTTTTCAAAATATCTGGAAACTTGCAAGTAAAGATGGAAAAATAAAAAATATGGACTAACAAAGGACACACAATATCTAGGATAGAAATTATCATTTTACGACTTACGCAGTCAAAACCAATGTCATTCGACTCCTTTCCTTAATTTTGTCGCATTTTCTAAACATTGAGTGTTGAGTGACGATATTAAACGCGACGCTGTGTCGTATTACTAGAGCTATAAAACAATTAACTACCTCCAACTGGGAATCAAACCCAAAACGATTACTGTTGTTGTACGTTGTTTCTCCATGTTAACTATGTACCTTACAGACATTGAAACATTGTGTTGGAAATTCAGAGAAGATTCCAAATAAAGTTAGGACGCGTCAGCATATCATGTAAATTACACAAATAAGTGACAGAGCGACAAGTGTCGAGCGAGCGTAAGTTACATTACGTATAACATATAAGCAATGCAAATTGAAAATTATCCAGCTCGAGCATATTTTCATTTTAATGAGAAGACAATTTTGCGCCCTTGATTTGCAATATAAGGAGGCTCGTCGAGAGCTTATAAAGAAACGAGGTTACGTTTACATTCGGTTCATGACTTTGACTATATACGGTGTATGTTTTTGCCACTTGAACCGTATATCTCGCTTGGTGTTTCATCCTATTTCGTCATGTTTATTGAACGTGTACGATTAACGTTCTGAAAATAGAAAACGGTGTTGCGTGGCTGCTGCGTGGTGGGCTTATGGAGGTTGCAATCTTTAAATGGGTTCAAAATATTGGTCACGGATAAAGTAACTTTGCTTTCTATCTGCTTATATATAAAAGTCTTTGCTTAAATACGCTGTAAAGTTTTAGTTCAATCAGTATTCGTATCAGTTTTCCCTAACAGTTTTTTTAGCAATCCAAAATAAGATAACAAAGCCAATTTCAGTATACGTATGTTTAACATTCAACAATAACTATATTAGGCTACAATACAACAATACAGAATAAATTCCACCCATCCCACCCCATCTACCGAAAAAGCGGAGCCCATTAAAAGCTCGGAAAGTAATTACCCTTTGAAAACAAAAAAAACGGTTTTAAATGTCACAGCGGTCTCGAGCAACTAATATTTCCGCAGAAGATATCTACACTAAGGATCTACTACAATACAATTGTCGTCACATTGTGGTATAACTTCGAAACACGACGGACGTGCACGAACTTCATTACACGAACAGCCTCTAATAAAGCAAGTATGTGTAGCGAGCTTAAGATCTAAGAAATGGAACTTATCGTGACAACGCCCACGAGTGATAATATCATACGACAATGGCCTCAGGAAATTGGACTTTTGTGATCACGTAATGTGAGCACTCGGTTGGCGAAGCGTATATAATGTCAGCCATACCTGGAACTGGAAGGACAATTACAAATGCTATTTTATCTTTAAATTAAGATAAGTCTTGTATATAATTCAAATTATAAACAATGGAAAATTAAAATATAAATTAACAAATTTAATCGATGATGTGTGGTGATGTTTCATGCATGATTTGAGAATAGATAGATTAATCTTCTAATAATTTTATTTATCTATCATGTTTAGTTATAACTAATATTAGAATACGATTGTGCAATGTTGCATGATCTGCAATCTCTCAACCATTACCTCTACACACAATCCATTAAAATCCCATTAATCACATGAGTTTTTTAAATTTTATAAGCAAAAATCAACTTCACATTGTATGCCGCATATAGCAAGTGTTGGCTGAGTAAAACTAATGTTAAGACACTTCGTTCCCCACATTCCGCGATTTTTTTCGAGGCATTGCATATTGAGTGGCGGAACTCAACGCTGGGCTTCTGCTGTGGTGCCAGAGCGTAGAAATGAAAATATTAAAAAATAATAGTTCATTCGTTCTTCAGTAAGAATCGACCCCACAACCGTCACGTTAGAGTCACATCCTTATGCTCCTGCTCCACAACGGCCTCGATTTAGCTTAACAACTTTTGTTAACTGAGAAACCTGCTGAAAGCTTTTACAGCTTCCGGTGTGCTACCATCAAACCAATTTATCAATAGGTCAGATCGGCATAGACATTTCCACATAATGGGATAATTTGTCGTCATTATTTAGCATCAGGAGTCAAGGGCGGCATCATTTTGTCGGTCATCTATTATTATTGGCCAGTAGGTACGTAAGGTTGATTATGGCCTATTACTCAATATAAAACGTGGTTTATGAGCACGTACCACAAACAAACAACCATTGTGTTTCACGATGTATTAAAATTTATCGATCAATTCGCTGTAGACCTGACAAGTCATAGTCAATAACAAAACAAATTAGTATGAGTATAGCCTAGCTTGCAGTTGAGATATATCCTAAGATATATCCAAAGATTCCATTATAACGATAAAATAAAGACGAAGAAGACGGCACCTCAGTTTCGCATATTCAGGCCAACATCCAAGTGGCATTATATTAACCAGCTCGTAATAGGATTACGTACGTAGTGTCCCAGTTGCGTGCACCGTTACCGAGCCGTACCGACGACGGCGGTGTGACAATATAATGATTGTCTATTTATCAACACTCCGCAATAATGCGTTGTTATATAGGAACATATCGGAACCTGTCGAAAGCCATCGATCTAACGTATGTGGTACGATAACTGCATGCCGTGAATGGAGAATTCGTGATAGCATTTCTTTCGTAATAGAAGGCGAAAGCGCCGTCTATGGGTGTGTGACGCGGTGACGGAACCAAATTGGGAAGTATACTTTACAAGTCATATTACGCACAATAAATAAAAGAGGCAGCGCGCCATTTCACTACGGCGTGACTCACGAATTAGAACTCCGCCGAGATCGTAAATATAATTGTGCTATACCATAGATGCCTCTCGAATGAGAATGCTCTATAAAGAGATATAATTGAATAAAAAAAAAAGACCCAAATTAAGGTCAATAGTGAGACAATGGAAGATAAGCGCGTGCCTACAATGTTTGTAAATTACATTACCTACAGTCCTCCTACGAGAAAAAATCTAATGGAAGTAGGTTAGTCTCGTCTGAATTAATAAACAAAGATATGACGATATTCAATTTTATGTTCACAACCGAGATGAATGCTGAGTGAAAATATAAATAACAATTTGTTTCGTATACATACATACATGCACATTGGCATTGGTTTCTACGAGCTATAAACAAACGCGAACATTGTTAACTACATGTGATGAAACGGTCGTTCATGAGTTATAGTGGAACAGATAAGTCGGCTAATTTCTTTTGTATCCGGTCAACACCATATTAGTTATAGCGAGCTGTTGAATTAGTGCTACTATTTGCGAAGTAACATACGAGTGCAAAACACATTAACCGCTATAATGACGATAGAATAATAGATTAAAACAAAAACCGCCGCCGACCCGACTTGGATAGTTGGCTGGCTCGAGTAACAACAATAAGTCAGTATCTTTCACTTAATAATTAATTACCCTATAGCTTAACAGATGGAAACCACGATCTGGACCTTACCACGAGAATGGTAGCACCGGTACAAAAACGTAGTGGGGAAATTTTAATAATAGCGAGGGATCATTAGAGACAGATACGAAGCGGCGATAAGTTTAGAAAGTGTCGAGGCGAACAATAAGCACAAGTTGAGCGGGCGGCGACATTGCTGCTCTCCAATTAACAAGATAAGGTCGATTGAGGTGCCCAGCGCGGTACGGCAGACGGTAGCCACGTCACGCTGGAGAGCGAACAATCGATAGATAACATCTGTGGAATACTACAACAAGGGGCAAACTGGCGAACGCTTTTAATCGTAACCACATTATATTGTCATTATTTAACGTTGTTATAATATCTATTGTTATAATAATTTATTAAATAATAGAAATATTAAAATAAAATTACGTTACAGCTAAAGTCTACATTTCTTAAAAATCAATTACCACCCACATATACTAGAAATTATGCAATTCCACATTATATATTTTCTTTGACGTAGTTATTTCTAGGAAATACTGCAAATATTATGTACTTTTATAAAACGTTATTCACAAAAAGCACTCTCGTTTCTAATCATAAAATAATAGAAAATAATACTCGCATATTAAACATAAACGAGCAATATGTTGTTGTCAAAACAAAAAAATAAATGAATTATGAAAAAAAAAAAACAAAATACTTTGACCGTGACCGGTAATTTCAACATAATACATATACATATAGGTAGGTACTACTTATGTTTATAATTTAATCTGCCCTTAAAAGAGTCCAATTATCCCAACTATGGAATTATTTCATGCTACCGCATTTACGTCAAAATTACGTAACAGTTCTAGTTGTATTAATTATATAACACATATAAATAATAAGATAAAAATTAAAAACACGTTATTGGATTATACACAGTTCGTTAAATAGAAGGAATTGATATACAATGTATTAACATAGGTATAAATTGTTAAAGTAAATACATTTATATATATAATATAAAACAATTTAGGTGAGGCCAGTGGTGGCGCAGTGGCACGAAGTGTGACTGTAAAACCGACTGGTTGTGGGTTCGAACCCCACTTGAGGAGATGAAATATTTACTTAAATATATAGTTTCAACATCTTCAATAACATTTATAATTAGTAATTACCAACTTTTGTTAAAACAAATCTTGCACAATATCACTAAGTCAAATAAAAGCATGTCAACTAATACATTTGAGACCGTCGTGGCCCAGGCGCACAAAAAACAACTAGGTTCGCCCTGCCTACCCTGCTATGCGCGGGATACAACGTGAAGCTTAAAATAAAAATAAAATAAAGTATCCAATAAAATAAAACCGTTATCTATCGAAACTAAAATAAAGTTCCGCAGAGTTTCGATTTCATGATTAACAGTCACTCTAAGCCACTGGACAGCGTTTAATGACTAAATAAAATCAACATCTCCAAACGTTTTATTGTGTTTGCGATGAACCGACAAGATAAAAGTTTAGGTTATAAATTCTATTTTAGTAGGTAACGCGTTTCATCTCTCGTTTTATAGCACCTACCAATTACAATATGATCTAACGTAAAGATAAGTGTTTGACACATTATATTTAAAAAAACAGTACTACGTTTTTACTTCTACATACAGCGCAAAAAGCATTATAATTTATTTATATATATATATATATATATATATATATATCTTGAGGATACATGAGGCAAAACAGGGCGTTGAGTTCCGCCACTTAACACGCAATGCCTCCAGAACTCGGCGGAAAGTAAGGAACGGTGTGTCTTAACACTAGGTTCCCAGGTTCCCTCTGCCTACTCTGCTGTGTGCGGGATAGGCGTATTACTATATACATAAAAAATAATAGTAATGTTTCTTACATCTTTACGTTATTGAAATGACATTGCGTAACATCTTTTCTAAATTTATTATTACTGTTATTTAGTTATTTAGCTTCATACTGTATCCCGCACATAGTAGGCAGGGGAAATCTACTTTTAAGACTCCATTTTCATTTAGACACTTTCACCTCTCCACTTCCCGCTGAATTCTAGAGGCATTGCGCACTGAGTGGTGGAACTCAATACAGCCTCGATGCCAGAGCAAAGAAATGAAAATATTAAATATTTCATATTTCTCGAGAGGGAATCGAACCCACAATCTGCCCCATGACTGGCAGACTCAATTATTGAAAAATACTTATTAAATTTAAATACAAAATTCACTATGACAGTTTTCCTTTTAAGCCCTTGAGACGCATCAGCCGTGTTGACAGACTAAATTAATGACTTCTCCCAGTTCATCTGGCTTGGCTCTCTTGACCCGTGCCAAGATCCACTTTTCTATTAAATTGAACTCGTTACGTTATAAATATATCACTCGACGGGCCGGCGCGGCGTCCAGACAGGAAGTGTCATCAAAAGAGCATAAACAGAGAAAATTTATTTGTTGATGCCCCCCAAATTGGAGGAAAACAACTGAGAATATTTATAGTTTCGTTATTATTCTCATATTATATCATATATATATATATATATATATATATATATATATATATATATATATATATATATATATATATATATATATATATATATATCGGCAAAGCGCGGCGTTGAGTTTTGCCACTCAATACGCAATACCTCCAGAATTAGGCAGAAAGTGGGGAGCTTAGGGTCTTAACACTAGGTTCCCTCTGCCTACCCTGCTATGTGCGGGATACCACGCACTTCACGCTGAAGCTGATTCTCATATTCAAGTTATTCAATAGAAGCACGGTTCTTATTTTATTGCCATGTTCATATACCTACATACATACTCGAATATGTATGTATATTATTATATGAATGGGAAAAGAACTTATAACCATCGCATGTTAAGAAAAGGTTAAAATTGCTTCGCGACGGCGTCAAGAGTCTTAGTACTTTATAGCAAGACAAAAATTCTAAGAAACTTGTAAATGGGTACTGCTGTGGAGCATCTTGCATGTAATATGCACTTTACATTTTATTAAGAGCCACCTGTGTTAAATTTACGTTTCCATGATGTTTTGTATAACATGCACAAATTATAACTGTACCAACTTTATATGGTGGTAGGTAAGTCGGGAACAGAGTGTTTTAACCCTAGGTTCTCTCTGCCTACCGTGCTATGTGCGGAATACAGCGTGAATCTGATTTTTAATTAATTTTTCATAGTTTATACTTTGGCGAAGGGAGCATAGTTATAAGATACTCCGCTCTTTATTTTCCGCCGAACTCTGGAGGCATTGGGTGTTGAGCGGCGGAATTTATAGAGAAATTTCATTTCCTCAAGTTGGAATCGAACTCTCAACTAATACAATCACATGCTTGTACTCTTATGCAACGTCTGGCTAATTTTTTTTTAATAATATATGGTTTATATATTAGCATTTTATTACTTGGATACATTTGTACATCGTATATCTAGAGAATCTTGAGTATTCAAACTCACGAATGCAACGAACAGTGTAACTTCGGTCTACAGTGGATTTATCTGTCAGCAGATCGTAAGCGGAAATTATTCAATCTGTACAGTATTTCGTTCGGCGGAGAGCGGAATTAACGAGCTCACTTCGGACTCGGACGGACGCAAACCGTGTCAGGTACAGTAATGATAACAGAGTTTAAAGGTGTCTTCTTATAGTGAGATTTTAGTATAAATATAGAAATATTTCATCAACGATTCTAAATTGCCAAATAAGGAAAAAGAAGATTTATAATTAAAGAATTAAAATATTTTTCAAATTAAAGACTGTAATCATTTGAGGTATTGAGTTTTTAACACTTAACACTTATATGTTCAAGAAATGCTTCAAGAATTCGGCGAAAAATGCGAAATGGCAGTGTCTCAATCAGAATGGAGTGTCTTAACACTAAAATCCTAGGTTCTCTCTGCCCTGCTATGTGTGAGATACTGAGTGAAGATGAGAAAAAAAGAGACCACAACAATTTTTAAGGATCTAGTGCAAATATACGTTGAACTTATTTAAGAAATATACTTCAAGCACGAACATGCTATACTTACATCCACGATGAGGGCAAACAGTAAAAATTCATTATACCTGAATAATGTTAACAATAATTTGCATAATTAGGATTAAATATTTAGAACATAATAGATCATATTACAGAGTGTTAAGGGCCAAATCCCTGTGCATGGTTTTCACAACATTTGGAAAGTAGGTGTTACTAGTGTATGCAGGCATGTAGACAGTTGAAGGGATGTCAGGAAGTGCGCTCCGGTGCGTCCGGGTGATGTCCCCTTTGAGTCCACCCGGTATACCAATTTCACTGCTAACTGGCGCGTAAGGTGGATGTATGCAGTTTGGGTAGTATGCTTTATTTAAATGAGGATTCGGTGTGGGCTAGTTGATACTTTTAAATTATATGCTTGCTGTCAACATAAAACTTACTAACAATAATATTTCTTTGCAACTTGGTCATTAGAACTCTTTCGCCTTATTTATAGTCAAAATATTTTTCTCTATATTATACCATTATATCAAAATTATACACGAAATCGCAATGGATGAAGCACGTATACATTGGAAATCGATGTCGTTTCTAAGTTGAAAAAAAAATAATTAAAAAAAATAATAACTATCATTGGAATATTATGTTAATATTTTTTGTTCATTAATATGTAAAAAAAAATAGATAGATAGATATACAATAACAAAACAAATTATTATTAATACCGATAAAAGTTTCAAAATGAGGAAGTTTCTACCTTTTGTCCTCAATTCAATATGACAACAATATCATACAAGGATAAAGCTAAATAGGTATAGTAAGACTATGTTATTTCTATAATGGTTACAGAAACGACGCCAAAGGTCAAACAATATTTTTTGTCGAATATTATTATAAAAATGTAGAAAAAAATCACATGATATTTAAATACTATGCTTAAATGTACAATGAAGGCACGCTACCTTTTAAATATTTTTGTTTGCTGGATTCGAACCTATCAAATACCGATACCTCAATATTATCCACAAGAAACCTCACATCATCCAGCCTGAGGCCGTGAAACAGAACGATGCTTTTATCAACAACGTCATGACATAAACTGGCGTCGTGCCGTGTCATAGTTAAATGGGTAGAATGTCACAATCCCACGCTGTCAGGCGGACATGCAGTCTTGTTAGCATCGAGCACCGGTACCTACCTACGGGCTGTTTCGCTACCGCCACTAACCGCGAGAGGTTTCGTAAGCGAGACGGCCGCACTTTCACTGCAAAGGTTTCATAGTCTGCGGTTATTGAAAGAATTCTTTTTTACTATTTTAGCTTTATTAGTGTTTGATAAAAAAACACACACAGAACACAGACAGTTCATAAGCTAATGATGCTTTAATATGATAGATGGGATTTAATGAAACACAAATTAAACATACAGTTACTTATATTAATAAAAATTAAATATATCGTAGCTGGCGTCTTTTTTATTGAACTCGCTAGTCGTAGATTTAAAATTGACTCCTACAACCACAACGCGGCGCATTTACAAATAAATCTATGCGCAATATTTCGAACTAAATATGCCAAAACGCAATACGTTAAGTTCCGTAACTCAACACGTAATGGCTCCAGAAATCGGCGAAAAGTGGGTAACGGGATCATCCTATTAGGAAAGGGGTATCTTAAATCGAGGGTACAAAATGGAAAACGTAAATGAGTTATACTTAGTCTACCAAGTTATTTCCCTATATTTACGAGAAATAAGTAAAACATACGAAACATGAGAGAAAAATAAAGTCATCGGGAGCATCATAAAAACCGAGATTTAATACGAAATTTCTCGTTTTACTACACGAATGTAATTTAAGAAACTTTTCGAAATTCCATGATAAAACAAAATATGAAATACACAGACAGTACACAAAACCAAAGGCAAACGAGAACTCCGCCTCGTTATGTAATCCGCGGAGTTATTTAGAACGTGACCAGTGATGACACCAACATACTGATACGTCAATACAAATTTAATTACTTTTTAACGTGCATTGCCTAATGCGAACTTTATTTATTTTATAGTATGAATTACCTAAAAGACCTAAAAAACTTTTAATATTATTTCTATGTTGTGACTGCAAAACCGACTGGTTGTGGGTTCGATCCCCACTCGAGGAGATGAAATATTTACTTAAATTTATATTTCCATTTTCTTCGCTCTGGTGTCGAGGCTAAGCGCGGCGTTGAGTTCTGCCACTCAATACGCAATGCCTCCAGAATTCGGCAGAAAGTGGGGAACGGAGTGTCTTTACACTAGGTTCTCTCTGCCAACCATGTTGGGTGCGGGATAGCAGCTAATTATTTCTATGAATAAAATATTATCGAATATACACAGGAAAAAACACTACTGGAAGAAAGAATTCTTTTTAAGCTAGCAGGAAAATATGTAATTTTAATAACATTATATTAAGCATAAGGAACCGGATACAGAACGGCCAGACGTGGCGGAGGAGCACAAGCATAAAAGTCTAAACGCGTCAGGTTATGGATTCGATTCCCGCTCGAGAAAATTAAATATTTAATATTTTCATTTCCCCGCCCTGGTAACGGAAAAGCGCGGCATTGAGTTCCACCACTCAACACACAATACCACCAGAATTTGGCGGATCTATAATAATAGTTAATAATGATCAATACAATCGATATATCAAAATGTCAGTGTAACAAACAAAATCTATAGAAGTCGATACACTAGTGAAGTTACACAAGCTAAGGATAAAATATGCACAATGCATTCTGTGAATAAGGAGGAAAGGAAATGGCAGATTTTTCTACTTTATTCGAGCTGGGAAGAAAAATGGACGAGAATAATGTCACTGATACAATGTAACATTTGGATACAATTTTAAAACGTTCGTTCGATAGAGACGAATGTAATGCAATTTATTTATCACTAGCTACCCGCACGCGGCTTCGCCTGCAAGTACTACACAATTTTAATATTTTCTCATCTGAATCACTTTCGTGTACAGACACAGAACTATTACGATTTTTTTATAAGTGTCAGATATAAGATTAGGTTGGATTTCATTTCAATTATAAGGCAAAAAGTAATTGTATAGATATAAATTATAAACAAAAAATATCCTCGTGTTGTTTGAAAATAGTATCTACCTATTTAGATATTTTTAGAGGTTTATTACATTTATTATTCGATCGTTTTATTAATATATTTTTGATGAATCCATTATAAATATCACACATTTTTCAACATCTATGAAATGGAAAATGCTTCGTTTAACCAGCACAACAATTCAGTCACATCCAATTATCGTAACATTTTGAACATTTCCTTCACAAATACAAAAAAACGACCTCATTAAGGGTGATTAAAAAGCTTTATTTTAATTTCATAATATATTCCAAGGTTTATATATGCTTATAGGTTACGATATAAAATGTTAATTGTTACTTTAACATAAAGCTTAGATATTACACAATTCAACTCATTTGGTGTTGTTTAGCTTTACGGGGCAAGGGCCGATGCGGCCAAGGATATCGGATGGAGAAGGGACGTTGGTGTCGGCATTCCGATAATCGTTGTTCGGTTTCTAACGCACATTATATAAAACAATTAAGCATTTAAAATTATTGTGATTTAAAGATTTAAGAAAAATCTAAATGATTTTTTTGTTGCTGTTTTAATATCTATACGGTCTATATCTATGTATATTTATATTATAAATCTAAAGAGTTTGTTTGATAGACCGCGCTAATCTCAGAAATTATCGGTTCGAATTGACAAAATCTTTTTACGTTGGAATGTTCTTATGTCCATACTATAAGTCATGTATTACAATGAGGCCAGTCGTGGCGCAGCGGCACGAGGTGTGACTGTAAAACCGACTGGTTGTGGGTTCGATCCCCACTCGAGGAGATGAAATATTTACTTAAATTTATATATTCATTTCTTCGCTCTGGTGTCGAGGTTAAGGGCGGCGTTGAGTTCTGCCACTCAACACGCAATGCCTCCAGAATTCGGCAGAAAGTGGGGAACGGAGTGTCTTAACACTAGGTTCCCTCTGCCTACCCTGCTGTGTGCGGGATACAGTGTGAAGCTGTTTTTTTTTTTTTTTTTGATGTATTACAATCTCGCAACGACCAATAATTGCTAAGTAACAAAAACGCTCACGAGACCATGATGCACAAATATCAGATGTATCCATTAGTTTATTAATTAGGGTATATTGTAAGCTAACAAAACACATTCGTAAAATCTAAATAAGACCAGACCTATCATTTCCCTATATCAAAGCTGACTTTAAACTATTTTAAGGAAAGTTGCAGCCGGTATGGATAAATAATGTCATCGGTGGATGGAACTCGACCAGCATTCCTATGCAGCCGACGCCCGGCAAAGTATTCAAATGATAGTCATACATACATACATAAATATGTGTAACAATGTTGTACACTAATTCAATTACTCCGTACGTGCGTCTTTTATTAAACGCGCTGGCGTATACGTCTATTGTCTTGCAAAATCTGGTTTTCATTGTTGTCATGTTTTGAAGGATTCTTGAGGGAGGCGTTCTTGAATATTCTCTACGGATATAATATAATTTTATCTACATTTTATCTTTACAAAGATTCAGCCAAAAATGACAACTCGTAAATAGTTTCCAGATTTCGTCGTAATAGGTTCCTCATTGTTTATTTTACGTCACAGTCTGAAAACTGAAGTGTCTATATTAAGCTCGCATGAGCCAAGGTGACTCGGACGTCATTGTGGTTATAATATTGCAAAAGATAACTAATGACAAACGGCTTCCTCCTGTATATTGTTCAATTATTCAAATAAATTAGCACAATCTATCTCTGTTTAATTTATTTTCCGATAAAATTTGGCAACCGTAGAACGAAATGGAACATGCGAAACTAATTTTGATGTTTGTAACACGAACGCTTGTAAGCTGTTGTTCTGTTGCATATAATAAATAACATTTAGTTACTAATTTAGTTCTCTCTTAATTAACAACCAATTATAATTTCAAATTGATTACCATCTAATAAAATATGTTTCTGTTCAGCCTTAATTAACACAACATAAAATTATATGGCAACAATAAAAAAGGAAACTAGCAATCAGAGACACAATCGTATTATTATGTAAATTATATTATTTTTGTAAAGGACCTGAAAGAACAAATGGAAAATGTGTTCAACAACATTAAACACACGCACGAATAAGTTCTTCTATTAGTTTGTAATATATACATATACTAACTGTAACTAATTATGGACATGGAAGATGAATGGGAAAATATATTATTAGAGGCGTTTATTAAATATTTTTTTCAAAATTTATCTGTTTGTATGTGCGTCTTAGATACAGCTTAACCAATTTAAATGCAGTTTACACTTTTCTATATCGGCCAAACTGTTATTTGTCGATATAAAGAATTTGAATTGGCTGAAACTTATTATGAATATTGTCTTTAAAATTAAAATAGTATTATATCACCAAAGTAATTCACATAAGAAAATTAATAATTATAGAGCACAAGAAGCGAAGCCGCCAGTAATAATAAATATAAAACAAAATCAGTACCACAGAATGGAAGCTCAACAAGCCAAATAAAATTGAAAACAGATAAAAAAAGACAAACATATTCGCCATAGTGAACATTAAAGAACAAAGCAAACAGTGCTGAGAAATGAGGCCACACGAAGGGCCATGTACTGTCGAGTGCGAAAGTGAATTACACAGCCCAAGGCTGACCGGTCTTCTCAAACCAAGTGACCTTTATGTCGAATGATAATATCCTTGTTCCCGCGTCGGTATGCAATATCGAAACCGCGGATATCTTGATATGTGACTGAGACGTGGGTACTAAAGTGAACCTTATCGCTGTATTGGCACGTCTCTATATTGTAGAGCCGTCGATAGTGTAATAATAGTTGCAACGACCCGCTTTGCTACCGAGTTCTTTGTCAATTAACTTGACCGGTCAGTAACTAGGTGACACCCGGCGGGTTATTAGTTCTTAATACGATTGTCGCTCAGCTTCCGCGTCTCATTCACGGCAAAAAGCTCATTATGGATGGACGGCCACGAATAATTTTATAGTAGATGACATGCGTCATTGTCGTATGCACGAAATAATCTTGTTAAATAACCATTTGCAGCGATGATAGGATTTTTATCGACTACGATCCAGTAAGCCTTTTTTTTTAAGCTCTCTCTATACGATGTGTTGTGGTTTCGAATCCTACATTAATAAAGTTTCAGATTTTCATTCAATAAATATAAAAAAATATTATAATTATTAACAATATAAAGTAATTGGTCTCGAGTTTAATATTTTACAGGCTTGTTTAGTCATTGTTGTAATAATATCTTAATTGGTAGTAAAAATGTAACATTTCTAGATAACGATTTTAATATGCATGTACCTTATATAGTAATAAAACAGTTATAACTTAAGTACCCACTAATTTATTATTATTTTTAGTCCTTAAATTAAAAACCCAGTGTGTTTCTAGTATTTCTAAAAACAATTTACGTCATATTTTCTTATTGGAAATAGATAAATTTGAATGGTTTCTAAAAAGTTAAACAACATTTTGTCAGTTCTGAAAGATTTTTCAGCTCCTATTTTACGTTAAAGTTAACATACGTAACGAGTAGATCGACAAACACTTCTTTTATTTTAGTATCATGCTGAATCCCACATTCATAGGCATACATAGGAAACACTCCGTTCTCCCCTTTTCGCTGTATTCTCACGTTATTGTGTGTTAAGTGAAAACTGGTACTGGAACTAAACGCCTTGATTTTTTTTTGAATTTAAAAGCGTCGCGTATAGAATTACGCTTGTGCCACTGCGCCACGACCGCCTCCGCACACACTTTGATTGCACAAAATCAAAGACACCTTCACTATTTCAACATTTACATAATTTAATTTAGAATTATAAGCTACTTTACAACTATATAATAAGCTATATCAGTTACAAAAACCGCAAGTGCCTCTCGAAAGGCAAGAAAGTATCAGATAATTTACAAACAATATTCAAGATTCCTTCACCTTCTCACCTCGAGAATACCCTTTACATGTGAAATAATATAAACATTCAAGCCGTCGTGGCGCAAGGGCACAAATAAGTGACTGTAAACGCGACTGGTTATGAGTTCAATCCCTACTCAAGGAAATGTAATATATAGTTTAAATTTATATATTAATTTCTTTGCTCTGGTGAGGCTAAGCGCGGCGTTGAATTCCGTCACTTAACACGCAATGCCCCTTGAATACTACGGTAACTGAGGAACGGAGTGTCTTAACAACTTCCCCTGCCTACCTCGCTGTATGAAGAATACTATTAAGCTGATTTTTTTTCTTTATAATATAAACATTAGCAGCTATGTAGGTCACGGCTAACCTCACGCTGCATAATTATTGCCGAAAATGTATGTATTTTATTCAATAATAGAAATAATACATATTTTATGTTATTTTATGATTTATCGAGGTTAGGGTTATTAGGCCGAGCCACGTTGACGTATTAGTCATGTGTTTTGATTTCAATTTGTTGCTGACCAAGTTTTTTTTTCTTTTAATGTATAAATTGGTCTAGTGACACTCATATTGTGATTAGTTCGACGCGTTTATTGAACTACTTTGTTTTATATCATGTGTAAGTTAGCTCAAAGCAATTTTTATTGTCGATTAAATATAATATATAGTAATTCCACATAATATGTACGACTGGATGGTAACCAGTGGAATGTTATATATTATGGTAGTTTATAGCTATTATCTATTTATCACTCCGTTGCGCATTTTTCGAAATCTGGAGGCATTGCGTGTTGAGTAGCGGAACTCAACGCCGCGTTTTGCCTCGTGGTCAGAGCGAGGAGCAGCGTCGAAAGGAGAACACGACAGTTGTGGGAATTAAATCCACCACCAGCGTCGTGCCTTGTGCCACCTGCGCCACGACAGCCTCAAAAAATGTCAAGACTTTTCCATTATTAAATCCAATGTTTTTCTAAAACCTACAAGAGTGAAATAGAAAGCAAATATTTTCTAAAAACACATACTACGTATAAATAATATTGTCGCGCGGTTATAATAAGTGCTGTCACGGTCTGAGCGGCATGAAGCACACGTAAGAGTTCTTAGCTTAACCTAACAGGCTGCGAAGGAAGGAGATTTTATATTCAATTAACCCTTAGGTCATAGACAGAAACAATTCATACTAAAATTTAATCAAAATAAAATTATTAAAATAATATGTTTAAAAACTACCTACATTAAACAACAGACCTAGTGTTAAGAATTTTCCATTAAGATACTTCAGTTTCCTACTTTCAGCCGAATTTTGGATACGTTATCAAATATTTCATTTTCGCGAGTGGGAATCGAACCTACAACGTCGCGTTGATAGTCGCACGTGTGTTATTATTTTTTATGTCACATCTATAATCTTTAACATATAATAGAACCAAAAGAATAGCAGACCATACTTACTGCTCTTTTATTTTCGTCTAGCTCTAACATAGAAAGCTTCAGTTTATATAATTTATTAAATAGCCTTATATAAAACTGTATACGGAGTCTCAACCACTGGGTACACCATAGCGAGCAAACACTTAAACTAAACGTACTTACCACCACCCTGCCGCCCTTACATGCAACGATTAAAATTTTAAACCTCCTTGCCCCGTCCGTCGACCCAGACGGGCAGGAAAATACACGAAAAACCCCAACGTTTTGTTATTTAAAGCCACAGTGCATAGGAAAGGGTTAAATAAGGGTTATACAGTAATATTTTGAGGCCAGTCGTGGCGAAAGGGCCTAAGTGCGACTAAACGCGACTGGTTTTGGGTTCAATCCTCACTCGCGGAAATCAAATATTCATTTAAAATTACATTTTCATTTTACCGAGGCAAAGCGCGGCGTTGAGTTCCGCCAAGCAATACGTCCTGAATTCAGTAGAAAACGGGTAACGGAGCCTTAACACTAGGTTCCCTCTGCTAACCTTGATTTGTGTTTCTGGATACAGCATGAAGCTGATTTATTACTACTTATTTTTTGATAACTTTTTTATCTACTTCCTTAAAATATATATAGTTCTTTTTTTAACAAAATGTATTTTTTATTAGTAAACGATTGATAAGCTTGTGCTACATTAGCATCGTGGGATTTGATAAATAAGAATAATATTATTATGTTATAATTATATTAAACGACAAAGACATTCCACCGTTACCCATATTTCTTAATAACAATATTCATAGAATCAAGAAGAACGCATCAAGTGTAGGCTCAGAGAATACAAAATCAAAATCCGTCTTCGTTTCCGCCATCAGCGCGCTCGTACGGACACACATTATTACATAGTATAATCGCGATAACGAGAATACGCTGGCTGTGGTGGTGCGGCGCGTATATTCCAAGAAACTAAACTGTCTGTTCGACACTATATTACTATTGTTAGTATGTATATATATTATATATATCGAGGCCAGTCGTGGCACGTAGTGTGACTGTAAAACCGATTGGTTGTGGGTTCGATCCCCACTCAAGGAGATGAAATATTTACTTAAATTTATATTTCCATTTCTTCGCTCTGGTGTCGAGGCAAAGCGCGGCGTTGAGTTCTGCCACTCAACACGCAATGCCTCCAAAATTCGGCAGAAAGTGGGGAACGGAGTGTCTTAACACTAGGTTCCCTCTGCCTACCCTGCTGTGTGCGGGATATAGCGTGAAGCTAATTTAATTTAATTTTAATTTAATTTATATATATATATATATATATATATATATATATATAGTGTCCTAGAACGCGGAAGGTGTCTAGCATTCTAAAGCGTCGTTGCTAACACACTACACTTTGATTAATGTTATTTATTTACAATAGGATCTCGCTGCTAATAAGCTGTTAGGGGCGCCTGTTTCAATATATATTCAATACACGAATTGCATTTACATGTTGTTAATGTTGATTAACTGAACGATAAACTTTACTTGAAATATCTTCAATGGACAATAGTAAATCAAATAATGAATATAAACACACAATACATTGTTTCGCATAAACATATCGTATGTTATCAATGATCTATTTTTTTAGGAACATGCTCTATTTCGCTTGTAACAGGGTTCACAAGGGGGCCTAGGAACATAGTGTTAAGATACTCCGTTTCCATTAAGACACATCTTTTCGCCATTTTCCACTGAATTGTTCTACTCTAAACGCAATGCGTAAACTCAACAGCGCGCTTTCCTTCCTTACGAGAGCGACACAAAAAGCGAGACAAAAATATTAATCCTTTATTTCCTTGACCGGGAATCAAACCAGTTAACCACAACCAGTTGCTTAAACAGTGGCGATGACACAAATAAATTATAATAAAGCAAATTATCAATATAAAAATTGTTGATATATCGATGATTATAAAATAAAAGAATCAACGTGAACGGTACAATATTTGGACACGTTCTAGACCCGTTAAGTGTCTCTGTATTAGTCAAAACTTCAATCCGGTTACGTAGCTACGTTTAATCCAATTTCCAAACGAGAACAACAAGTTTATTGAATATTTTCGCATCAATTTACATAGAAATGCATATATAAATTATTTTTTATTTAGAATGTATATTGGGAAGTATATAACGATTCTTGATTTTGGAGACAGCTGAATGACAAGCATTGATAAAGGTTTAACTGCATAGACTCAGAAAAAAGAAAAAAAAAAGAATCTTAGATACTGTTTATTTAATAAAAGACGCATATAATATTTCGAGAAATGTTGTCATTTTGAAACTATAAAAACTAATACAAAAATAAATAAATAATATTTTTTGGTTTTATACCAAAACAAATGTATGATGTCTCTACAAACTGTGTATAAATTAAAGACACCCGACAGAAATGAACGCCGTTGAATTAATAGTCGATTACATTTTGATTAAAAGTCACAGCATGTTTTATTTATTGGGGTTGTAATTTAATCAATAAGTGTATGGTGCATAATATGTAACTGGTCACTTCATTAAATCAGCTTCACGTTGCATCCCGTATACAGCAGGGTAGGTAGAGGGAACCTAGTATTAACACACTAGGTTAACACGTCCCCCACTTTATAAGGTCACTTGAAGTAACAAGATTTAAGCATACATATGAATTTTCATCTTATTTGATTAAAATGCTAATGAAATGTATTAATATTATGAGCACCGTGAATAATTTATGTTAACAAAAAGTTAGTTAGTGTAAGTTATTAAACTGATATGAGTTTTGAGGAAAATACCGTTCGAACCGTATATGGGCAGTATAAATAATTGAGTTATTATACAAATACATTAATGATATAAAATATATATATATATATTAACGTAAATCCAACAGATCATGTGATTTTATTATCTAGTTTTTGTTTTTATGGTTAAAAAAAACAAAGCAAATATGGAATATCAGGCATCTGTAAGTATGTATTTCTGCTTCAAAAGTACATAATGGATTCAGTCACATTTATCTATTATTTTCGTCGTATCCCGGACACAGCAGGGTAGATAGAGGGAACCTAGTGTGAAGGACATTCCGTTCCCCAATTTCCGCCGAATTTTGCAGGCTTAACTGACAGCCGCGTTTTGCCCCGACACTAGAACTAAGAAATGGAAATTTATATAAATATTTCGAACCCAGAACCAGTCAGCCACTGCGCCACGACTGGCCTCTATATCTCTATCTCTATATCTATTATTGATTACAATATTGAAACCATGAGAATGTTACAGCGGAATATTCCATAATTAGCATAGTAAATCTGACATAAAAGCTTAAGGTAATAAATAGTAATGTGTGCACAATGTTACAACTACGAACAATATACTATTAATATTTCAATATATATTATTTAATATTTCAACTGCACTTTGCAAAATTGGTAGAAAAAAGTTATTGGTATATCATTATTTTTTCTATATATCGAATGTGTTCAATAAAAATGACAAAAATAATATGAAATAATAAATATAAGGTGACGTGGCGCGAAGGCAAAGTGACTGTCAACGCGACGGGTCGTGGGTTCGATTTCCACTCGAAAAAATGTAATATTTAATATTTTCGTTTCTTCGCTCTAAACCTAGTCTAATTTCGCCACTAAACAACAAGCAATGCTTCCAGAAGACAGCGCAAGTGGGGAACGCAAGTTTCAATGTGAACCAAGTGTCTTAACAATAGGTTCCCAGGTTCCTTCTGTCTACCTTACTATGTGCGGGATATAAAAAAACACATCTTACACTTTTATTATTTATAGAATCTAACAATTATTATAATAGTCGTCTTGCTATTAATAATAAACGTCGGCTAATTAATTTCTTATCTATGTTCATATCTTATGTTCCTAGGTATCTATCTATCTATACATAGCCGCGTGTGTTTACCGACGTGTCGGAGAAACTATTAAGTTACGTTCGAAGGAATAGTTTAATAATACTGCAAACCAAGTAATAAGTACCTACTGTAACATATTATTGAGAAAGTAAATGTAATTGAAATTTACCTACTCGCATACATACATTTTATGTTTTTATTTTTAATGTATGAAATATACAAAAAAAAAGATAAAAAAGGGTAAAATGTTTTTATTTTTATTAGAAATAGATTAGAAATGTGTACCTCATTAAAAAAATATGCATTTACAACTTTTTACTTTAATTGTAGGCTTCGTGTGTATTTAAGTATCAACATAAACTAATGTGATAAGTAACTAAAAAATATTTATAAGATTATTTTAAAATTAAATATTAAATCAATAAATCTTTAGTTTTGTTGTTTGTTAATTTATAATATAGTGTTAGCGTATTCGTGTAAAAGAGGGTAGATTTAGGTGGAAAATAACTATAAAAGCAGTGGAATTGTGTCAACCGGAGGACAGTTGCTTGTAAGTGACGGCCCCTATTGGAAGGAAACTAGTGTAAGTATTGTTAGTAGGTGATACATATCACGTATTGCAATTACATAGTATCCCGTTCCAAATTGTTTAGAATCATATAGACGATGTGTGTTGTTAACGTGTTTTTTTAAAAACGTTACCCACTTCCGATTTCTAAGAATATACTTATTATTATTTTAGTACATCATTTTTAAAAATAACTATTTTATCGATAAATTGTGTATAGTATCGTACTTTCCGTCTCTATGTATAAAAGTTATCTATATATTTTTTTATTCTTAAAGGAAGCCGAAGGAACAAAAGTTGAAATATTGAATCACTACTTTTTTTTTGGGCTCTCGATTTTTTATTATAGATTATTGTAAAAACATATTCTAATTATTAATCTAATTAAACATATCATTATTCCATTTCAAAACTAAATATAAAGACGTCATGGTAACGGTCTGTTACATGCGTAACATATATTTTTTTAACTAACGAGATACCATTTAAATAATTTAAAGTGAATTTACAATTAATTAATTCGAAATAATAATAAAATATCATGGTTGTGAACATATTATATATAAATATGGGGAATACGTAAGAAACAAGAACAAAAAAATGGTGGAAGTTAATTTCTTGTGAATGTTTACAATTTAAATAAGTGTTCATAATATGTGAAATGAAAACAATAGTTTCTGTTCTGTTCTTTGATTATGGCGTTCTGAATATGTTAGTTGAGCACCAATTACTTCACCATGTCATGTAGTATGGAGGACACACGAAGTAGGTAGTACGATAATAAAATAGATTATGTTGCTACAATTGGAGAATGTATATGTTAAAGGACATCCAATTTAAATACTGTCCTTGGCTTCAAAATAAAAAAAAATGTTTACAATGAAAACAAAACATAGTGGGATAGTAAAAAATAATGTACTACAAAGATGTTAGTTTGCCTATAGTTTAATATTTTTATAGATAATATCTATATTTTTGTAAAATAGTACAAAGAGGACTAAACACAAACATCGAACATTAAGGGGACGAACGGATCAATTTTATGAGAGAGTACATGATAAAAAGGACAAATTAACTAAGGACAGGTGAACAGGAGATGAAAAACATAACTATCTTCCAGGCCCTTAAAATCGGAACGCAAATTCTAAGACAGTAAAGAAAATCAAGTAAACTAAATATACGCGATTAATCCGTTTAAATTTCAAAAAGAAATATTAAACACAAAATTTCACTCTAAAAATATCCACTTGACTTTTTAAAAATAATAGCCATAAAAAACAAATAAATAAATTAGCTTCACGCTGTATCCCGCACACAGCAGGGTAGGCAGAGGGAATCTAGTGCTAAGACACTCCGTTCTCCACTTTCTGCCGAATTCTGGAGGCATTGCGTGTTGAGTGGCAGAACTCAACGCCGCGCTTAGCCTCGACACCAGAGCGAAGAAATGGAAATATAAATTTTTCTCGAGTGGGGATCGAACCCACAACCGGTCGATTTTACAGTCACACTTCGTGCCGCTGCGCCACGACTAGCCTCAAAATAATAGCCATGTTCATGTAAATCCTCATTTTACGATACCTTTCATTGAAAGCTGTTATGCGTAATAAATACTACCAAATACGCTGTTCCTAACGACTATTAGATACAAAACGGTTTAAAAAAAACCATACATAAAAATTGTAATAATATACAACAAAATGGCGGTATCGCATTCAAAAGACACCAGCTAACCACGGTGTGATTAAACACTCGACTTCATTTGTCTCCATATAAAACACCAGCGGCGTCTTTGTACAATTAACGTCGAACCATTTGTGTTTACTCAAAATAACAGTCATTAGGGGGTATGGAGAAAACATAAAAAATAGAAGAGAATTATCTTAGCAAATATCGACTACTTATAATATTAAAATAATGTTATCCCATCATGTTAAACATATATTAATTGTACACTGTAACTTTATACAGGCTGTGCAATTATATACTTGCGTTTGAGGTAAAAAACAAAAAAAAAACAAAAACAAAATAAAAACAGCTAGTGATGTGCCGGTGCTTTGAATTAAAACACAAAGCCGAACGAAATTGTATATTCTAGAACCAGTCCGCAGTGAGGTCGCTTTGTCCTAATAATTACGTTTAAACACAACGATATGTCTACGAGTATGTTGCTACGTATTTATTATCGCGTCTCGTGTGAGCGGGCAAGAGAGTTGTATGCAGATTTAAGTGTATCCATTTTAAATATATATATATATATATGTATATGTAGGATATGAATTCTCCTTAGTTATAATGCTTGAGGAAAATGATAAACAACCATATATTTATTACAAAAATATAAATATATATAGTATGCGAGTCTTCCTTGTAGTCCTGTAGCATTGAGATCAATATAATATTTTTGATTAAATAAATATACATGTCTCTAAAATGTAATACATTAGCTCCGTCCTCCAATTTACACTCAAATCGACGTAGTATCTAATTTCTCTGGTTAAGTACAAAAATAAAAAAAGTAATCTATATTTAAATGTAAGTATTGGATTCCCATATTGATAATAATTAATTCTTAAATATGGTCATATATGACAATCATCAAGTGCCGATAGCACCATTTCCACTGCACCCATACGACGATGTCCAAAGTTAATTAAAAAATAAATTCAAAGGTTGACAGAAGTCATTGACTTGACTGAAGTCGAGAACTAAACGACTCAGTACTTGTCGACAATTATTAAGTGGATCGATTCACTAAACATGATAAAATTTAATATAAATAAATTAATATTTCTTTAGGAGAAAAGAGGAGAGTTGGATAAGGATAAGAGAAGATTATAATAATAAATAAATTGTAAATAAATTGTACAGGTTGATTGTGACAAGGATGTTTCTTTGTATCTTGAGATATAAGAATATGAGCCTCTAGATATAGAAGTTATAATAACTAATTTAATATTTTGTGATCCATTTGCTTTTGCCGATAATTACTTATAGCCCAGCACGCCGTATCGCAATTCGACTGCATATGCGATGGTCGTGGAATTGATAATCGATCGGAGAAATAAATCTATTGAATTTATTTTTTTTTGCGCTCTGATAGATAAAACACAGCGTTGAGTTCCACCACTCAACACGCTATGTCTCAAAACTTGGAAGGAAAGTGACGAATGGAGTGTCTAAGCACTATGTCCACTCTACTAGCAGTAACTACAAAAGCAATAATTTTAATTATTAAAACTTTACTTAACGTAACACCAACCTTTTCAATGTACTCTAGCTAAATCAACTAACTGTAGGTAGTTTAATTGTGATAAGTGAGACATACTCGTATGCCACTGGGACATTTAGTGTAATTAAAAAATATAATTTAATCAGTATAGGGCCGGATAATAAACTAGAGTACCTATTGCAAGAGAAAAAAAAAAGGAAAATTACTGTTTTTTTTTCCAGCAATACGGGCGATGTCGATGCAGAATATAAATTCCATTTTTACGGCGGGATTGTTTGTTATAGTAGAACGCCGTTAAATATAATTGGCATTAAATACCAGAAGTGTTGATTAAAACTTCAGCGTAGAAGAATGTTGTCGTTGTAAATTTTAATAAACGATTAAAGTAATAAAGCTAACACTTGTTTATAATTGATTATTATACTGCCATAATTTTTTATTTAAGTAATTAGGGGCCGTTCAAGTATTACTGTAAACGCGACAGGTTGTGGGTTCGTTTTCCACTCGAGGTTATGAAATATTTAATATTTTCATTTCTTCACTCCGGTGTTGATGCAAAGCTGTGGCATTTTATTCCGCCATTCAACACGCAATGTCCCGAAAATTCGGTGGAAAGTCGGAAGTGGAGTGTCATAACACTAAATTCTCTATGCCTACCATGCTTGCAATATAGCGTAATGCTGAAAAAAAGGAAACTACATTCACGTAGAAGCTGTGATTTGTATCGAAGTCCCTGACCGTATGATATTGTTGTGGGCTCAATTTCGACCGTTTGCTGCGGTCTGTAGACAACGCGTATAAATCTGGATTCTAATCAGTGATAAAGTGATTTATATGATAGTAGTTGGTTTTATAATTTACTATACCTATCCATAATATAGCATATTATAGAACCAACCACCACCAGACGAGTTTCCAGATAATTATAATATTGGACTTTTCAACGCATTCATAGTTCAGCGGTAATCACTTAACATCAGGACAAGACAGCTAGCGTTAGCGCTCTTAGGCTCATATTTTCAAACCGCTCTCAATCCGAGATCAATCTATGTATAAAAACGGCTTCTCAAAAATCGAAATAACACAATTTCTCACATTTAGAACGGACTGAACATAAACATACATTTCAATACACCATATAAAAGAAATACATCACCAAATTCGTTCCATTGATAACTTTACTACCGCCGAGCGCACTAACATCAAGTAAATCAAAAAGTATTCAATATAATATGTTCTCGAGTAATAAACCAAGCCAAATAAAAGTAAATATTGGTTTGTAGCATGCGACGCGTTGCAATCGTATGGCAAAAAAATAATACATATGAAACAAACAGCCGACATAATCTATTTTAGTCACGAACTTTGAATTTTTATTGGCCTTAAATGAGACGATGCAATGAAAATAAATCCTTAAAAAATGTTTTATAATATCCAATTGAGAATAAAGTACAAAATAGAAGTCTAAATAAAATTTTAAATTATCTAAGTACCTGAGAAGAAGAGTTAGTTTGGTTGATTTTTCTAATCTCATGAACTAATGATTTTTATTTAAAAATCTTCGTGTTTATTGAAGTAACCCACTATACTAATATATCTATTTGACCACGTGTGTAAAGACGCGCGTAACATGAAGTTGAAATGTAAGCTAAAGAAATTTTCCTTTAAAAAGACTTAAATGAAATTTATTATATCTGTCGAGCCGTATGGATCCTATAAGAAATTATGAAAAAAAAATGTGCATCGAAGAAACAACAAACAAGAGACATTATCTTTACTTCTCTTTAAAACTAAAATGTATAGGTACAATATTCTTAATGCTGTTTAGCACAATAGGCAGAGAGTACATGGGAACCTAAGACGCTCCGTTTCCATTAAGACACATCCTTTCCCCATTCTGAAGGCATTACGTGTTGAGCGGCGAAAATGAAAATAATAATTATATAAAATTTCCCCGGTTGGTAATCGAACCCACAACCTGTCGCGTCTACAATTGTACACCTACACGAGTGGCCTCGAAGCATATCTAAAATTTCAAAAAGACACTTTCGATAGGCCAGACCCACAAATCCCATGATCTGTAACAGTGGATACCTACATGAGACGGCAAGGGCATCGCGTGTCAACGAGACATTAGCGACGTATGCAATCTTGATCGAGCCGCGTAATTATAAACTTTCATGCGACACGATTACAGCCGTCATGCTATTTAATATCTACAAATAAAAAAACACACAAAATGCGCCTCATCTCCAGATGTTCTCTCCTGAATGGTGACAGTTCAATATAGTTAATGTTTTTTTTTAACGTGTTGAGTAAGTATACAATTTAATAATTAAAAAAAAAATTAAATTGTTTTGTATGAAAATATAGATAACAATGCCCAGTAGTTTAAGTAAACAAAAATTATCTTCTTTTTATCCGAGTAGAAGCAAACAATTCCATTTTCTCCCTCTCATTGCAAAATAGCATATTTTAGTAATAAATGAAGCAACAACAAATGAGCATAAACTGAACGTTAAAAGTTTTTTACGACATTACGACAGGTCTGACTTAGTTAACCTACTAAGAAGCTATGTCCTTTAAATAATATGAGGTCTTGTTTTGAAATGGCACATACTTAGCAGTTCGTCAACGTTACCGCAAAAGGAGAATTGAAAATAAAATGTCATTCAAAACAAAATAATGTCTTTACTTATAATAATATATCTCATATTTTAGTTAAAATAAACATATATAAAGATTATTAGGTACATCTACCAGATATACCAAAACAATGACTAGATAATTGTGAATTATTTATTTTTTACTTTATAGTCATTTTGAACTTACTTTTATATAATTTAAAGCTTATTGATTTTAACTATGTATATTATATCTATTTTATTTATTGTAAGCCACTCATGCTGTTCAACAACAATTTACATATCTATGTTATTAAAAATACACGACATATACATATTCCGTTAATTTACAATCTTAAAAACAACTTCAAGGTCTTAGCTAGCTTGAATAGTAACGATTTATCAATAAATATTAGACTATTGTTCATTACTTCTACTAACATAAAGAAGAACAACAGAAATATGGTCAGAAATTGTAGGATGTGTTATATTGTACCTGCGTTTATGCCCTATTAAACAATGCTAGTCGGAAATATGATTGAAGATTTTGAGGAGATTATAACACCTCCCTCTCAGCTTTGTTCCCCTGAGCAATGTGGCCAGTTTTTGCAATATACTAACGGAATAAAGATCTTTCACGTTAATATACGTAGCATAAGCTGTAACTTTGACTCACTCGTGCTTTTGCTAAAAAGAATAAGTTTCCAAGTTGACATTTTGGTACTTTCTGAATGTTGGTTGAGTAAAGCTCCCGTCTTACCAGCACTGCCAGGCTTTAATTCCTTTATGACAGTTCATACTAATCAAAATGACGGTGTTGTTGTATATATTAGAAATACTTTACGTAGCGAAGTGATTGAACCTAATATTAGGGAGGCAAATTGCCTTCAAATTGTGCTTTCTTCAACATTTGTTATACTTGCTCTATATCGTTCTCCTTCGTATAAGTGCATTAATGCTTTTTTAAATAGCTTGGACGACGTTTTGACTTTATTAACCAAATTTAAAACATTGGTTATTATAGGCGATATCAATATTAATATAAGTAGCCAAACATCTGACTCACGCACAGAAGAATACTTGAACCTTTGTGCAACACATGGTCTGGTACCAACTCACACTTTTCCCACTAGAAATGATAACTGTCTAGATCATATAATCTTCCGAAGTCATAAAAATTCAGCTACGTATGTATTGGATGCTCCATTCACTGACCATTGTCCAGTTTGCATTTGCTGCGAAAATACGGACAAAACAATAAGTACAGAAACGACAACAAATTCCGTCACATACGTAGATGAAGCAGCTGTTATTGGTACTATCAAAAAACTTGATTTTAGTGATATTTTGAACAGCAACAATCCAGAAGACGCAGCAGAGAAACTTGTATCCAGTTTGTCCTCCATTATTCAAAATCATACATGTACCAAGCTATCTTCATGTAGGAAGCGAATTATAAAACCATGGATAACTCCGGGCTTACTCCGTTGTATTCGAAACCGAGATAAACTATACAAAAAAACAAAGAAAGACCCTAATAACGCCATTGCCAAATTAACTTATACACGCTACAAAAAATTTTGTAATAATATATTAAAGAAAATAAAAACTAATTATGAGAGTAACGAATTTCAGAAGGCTAATAAAAACACAAAAAGAACTTGGAACGTTATTAAAAAAATAACAAACGTAAATAATGATAACACAAAGGTTTCAAATAGTCTGTTAAAAGTGGCTAACAATCCAATTGACGCAGTGAATAAAGTAAATAATTATTTCGCAAGTATAGGCAAAAGGCTGGCTTCCGGTATTCGTTCTAATGATATTTCAGAGCGATATCTGCCCTTCGTGATATCCCAGAGAGCGCCGAACTCTATGTTTATTTATAGTACTAATGATTCTGAAATAAAATCTATTATCAATGGTCTCAAAAGCCATTGTGCAGTGGGCTGGGATGGAATAGCATCTTCTATCCTTAAAGCTACTGCAGACATTCTTACTCCTGCAATAACTTGGGTTTGTAATCTGTGCCTTTCCCAGGGTAAGTTCCCCAATGTTTTCAAAAAAGCTGTAGTTCACCCAATCTACAAAAAAGGTAGTAAAGATAGTCTAAATAATTACAGACCCATATCTGTATTGAGTACACTTTCCAAAGTTCTCGAAAAACTTATGAATAAAAGACTAGTCTCTTATTTAGATACATATGACTTGCTTGCCTCTAACCAATTTGGCTTTAGAGCTGGCAAATCTACAGAGGATGCAGTCATGAGTTTAGTAGATAGCGTAGCACAAAATCTCGACAGTAAAAAGAGGGCTATTGGTATCTTCTTGGATCTTTCAAAAGCCTTCGATACGGTGTCTCTACCTCTTCTGTTCGAGAAATTGGAAGGTGTCGGTATCAGAGGTATTGCCTTAGATCTTTTTAAGAGCTATCTAACTGACAGAAAACAATTCGTTCTTATAAATGGAAACATCAGCGACGAAGCAAATCTCTCACATGGAGTACCGCAGGGTAGTGTACTGGGACCCACTCTCTTTTTAATATACATTAATGAGCTCTGTAATTTAGACATACCCAACTGCAAAATTATTACATATGCAGATGACACCGCCCTGCTTATTAATGGTAGTTGTTGGACCGACACACTTAAGTGTAGTGAAAAAGCTTTAGCTATTGTCACTAGCTGGTTATCCTGTAATATGCTAACTTTAAATTTTGATAAAACTCAGTTTATAACATTTGGTTATAAGCGTTCCATACCCTCCGAATCGTTCTCTATTACTGCTCATAAATGTTCCTGCGAATTATATAAATCCTGTAATTGCTCTAAAATAACCAGATCTAGCTCTATAAAGTATCTTGGCGTCCTTATCGATGAAAGCCTTTCTTGGAAGAACCATATACAAGCTCTAGCTTCTCGTATACGAAAGTTAACATTCATCTTTAAGCAACTAAGATCTAGCGCCGGCTTAGAAGTACTAAAAATGATTTATTACGCCCTTGTGCAATCATTACTAACTTATTGCATACCAGCATGGGGCGGCGCCAATAAAACAACTCTGCTTTCACTTGAAAGAGTCCAAAGATGCGTCCTTAAAGTCATGCTATCCAAACCTGTTCGTTTCCCAACAGAAGATTTATATCAATCAGGTAAGGTGTTAACGGTTCGGCAACTGTTTGTTCTTTGCTCTGTTTTACGAAAGCATCGAGCTACCCCCTTCGATACTAATCAACTGGTCAATAAACGTAGACTTCATAAAATTTGTCAAATAGAATTACGGCATAAAGTCTCTTCAAATCGACAGCATTATTATCTCAGTCCTATATTGTACAATGCTATCAATAATAAAATGAACGTATATCCTTTAACCTCTCACCAATGTAAAAAGAAACTATCAAACTGGTTATTAACATTAAACTACTGCCAAACAGAAGACCTCCTAGCTACCTAAATGAGGGTATTTGTATATATCTTCAAGCACACTTAAGCAAGCATACTCACATACATACATACACACACACACATTATACGCACATATACATATCACACACATTCCAAAATGTAACATTATTGTATCTAAATATTTTACTTCTTTTATTTTTATTATTATTTGCTATGGTTTTGTAATATTTTCTCAATGTTCTTTTATGTATAATAATTTGTTTTGTATTATGTAATTAAGTTTAATTTTTTAATTTTTTTAATTTTTATTTTGATAAATTTAACATTTATTCTTGAAACGACGCTTGTGAGGCGGGCGTTGATAACTGCGACACAGTTTCATACTACTGTAGTTATTATCGTCTTAAACTGTTTTTGTTACGCACGATGTTTTTGAAATAAATAAATATTATTATTATTATTATATTGCAATTAGATATTTATCGCAAGAGAAAATGCAGCGTTCAGTTCCGCAAGTTAACGAAACAGGAAAACCAATTATTATGACAAGTTACTTCCGTCGTGTCACTCAGTCTACCACGCTAAATACGAAACAAACCGTATAAAATATATAACTATAACTTAAGCCTTAAAACCATTATTTAAAACAAAAACATCTACAGCGGGACCTTTAAAAGCTGGGACAAGTCTACTTACCGTCGTATTCGAACCGAGACGACTCAACAATAACGATTCAATAAAAGAAAGTGTTAATATTTCCAATCATTCTACTTACATTGATAAATCGACCATATAATTGAACGTACCTGAAAACAAAAAGCAAACATTAATTAAATAAGATTAGTTTTAATTACAGTTTGATTACAAGTAAATTGCAGAACAAAGCACTCAACGGTAGTAACGATGTCACGGTGTATTAAATCGTGGAGGTTAATTCGCTAAGACATTCTATAGAAAGTCAATTGAAGGAAGATGACGTAAAGAGGACGAAAACCTTGATTCTCTTGGAGACGTGATTAATTATTGTGAACCTCGATGTAGCTGGAGATGAAATTGCAATAAAAGTGACTAGAAAGTTGAAATATACATGATAATGATACAACATGTTAGAAATTACGGTGTATGAAAAGAATATATAAGACACGTTTGGATGATAGATTCGAATCACGATCTAAGGTTTGTTGGTTTTCATTAGAATTATTTAGTTTTCTCGAAAACTATAAGTTTGTCTGTGAGGTAATTGAAGTCAATTCATAGAATATAAAAATGCTTTTGAAAATATACTTACATGAATATAATTAAGTTTACAAAAAAAATACAAAAATATTCATAGTGATGTTTTTTTTTATACTTTATAATTAAGAAATCTCTAAAAATGACTATTTACCAAAACTTAGTTCTAAACTAAGTAATTTAATAATTTTAGTAAGTACTTTTTATAATCTATAAAAAGATAACATTAAAAATGAGTGCTTCACACTTAGTGCGTTTAAATTTTAAGCAATCAGAGCGCGATCGTAAACTATCAGTTGCTAAATGTTATTCTAGAGTAGCGCTCGTCGGGCTGAAATTGAATCGTCCGTGATACGTTAGATCAGTCCAGGAGTGCAGCTCGACGACTCCAATTACATTTAAACTACTGCAGATGACAATATTGGAGACATCGTAGATGCTTTATTTTTATCGATATCGATGAATTTTGAAATATTGTAGAATTAACTACACATTTTGTTAATAGAAACAATTAAAGTTATGCCAACCAATATACTCAGAAAAGTTCTTTAGCTGCTAACTGTGATAAAGCTAGCTGTAACAAAATCGGTATAGCTTCAGTCAAACACTTATTTCCGTACATTTTATTTTTTAGCGTCACGCTATACTGTCCGGCACACTGCAGAGGCAGAAGGAACCTAATGTTAAGACACTCCACTCCCCATTATCCGCTGAATTTTTGAGACACTGCGTGTTGAGCGGCCAAACATCATCTCGACATCAGAGTGAACAAAGCGTAAATATTAAATATTTAATTTTTAAAGCGTAAATATTAAATTTTCAATGGGAATCGAACCCACAACCTTTGTGCCCTTGCGCCATGACTGGCTTCAACAAAACATTAAGCCATTGTACATTCAATGCTACATTCAGATAAGACAACCAGAACCTATCGAACATCAACAAACAACCTAACATTGCCGTTTCGACATAAATAAAACGGGTGCTTTCACGTAAAACGAAACCAGTTCGTAGTAAAAAAAAACAGAAGCGTACAGAAATCGACAGGTGCGCCGGGACGTCACTACCGGTCGCCTGCTGATAAGCGAATGAATGTATGCCGGCCGTTCACCTGCGCCCACTGACACAGTGGTCTCCCTCTCCCTCTCCCACCCTCCGCCCGAGCACCACGTACGAACGGGACGCACGCTCTCGGGCACGGACAAAGGAGAGTGCACGCAACGATTCAAAACGACAATACGTTATGCGACATTTCAATTTATGCAGAAAATATCTGCGCTGTGGTAATTACAGTTATCCCGCGGTACAATAGAGTCGGCCGCGTAGAAACTTTGCCGTCGTCGGTTTTGATGTTGCGATGGTCGAAACGTTCGAGCGATTAACTTTTAATGTTAAATTGTTTAAGGGTAACCCCACAAGAGTATCTATATATAATGTGTGTAAGCAGTAATCTCAGTTTTAATATTTTTTTTCCAGCTACATACACTTAGCAGGGGAGGCAGAGGGGGTGTTTGACACTCCGTTCCTATTGGGATTCCGTTCCGTACATTCCGCCGAATTCTGGCGGCATTGTGTGTTGAGTGGCGAAAGCCAACTCAACCAAACCAACCAAAGCTTGCCTTGACACTGATTAAATTATTTAATTTTCTCGAGTGGGAATTGAACTCACAACTTGAGGTATTTGCAATCTCACGTGTGTGCCCCTGCACCACGACTTGCCTCGTTAATAATAAATACTTTTCATCCATCAAAAAAGTATAAGAATAATAAAAAATATCAAAGGAAACGATACAAAAATCCGGTTAGTAATATGGATTATTTGATTTGTGTGAGAACTAGAACCACCCACTTTATCGTGGGTTATTAAGATCTGCAAAATACGCCCACACGTTATATAAAATATGCAATCAAGATAAAATCATCATAAAATATTTTCTATGTGAACTCGTGGAATTGAATATTATTAAATTCCAACAAGTTAGTGAGTTATGTGAATCTAACAAGGAAATAGTTAATGCGTGTCTGGTGTTACTTACAAATTAATGCATCTTATTGCTCAATACCTTATTTATGTGTATGACAGATTTATTCATCTCCCATATTATAAAAAAAATTAAATCAGCTTCACGCTGTATCCAACACACCAGAGTATAGGCAGAGGGAAATTAGTGTTAAGACACTCCGTTGCCCACTTTGAGTCGAGTTCTAGAAGCATTGTGTGTTGAGTGGTGGAACTCAACGACGTTCTTTGCTTCGACACCATAGTGAAGAAACAGAAAAATAGATTTAAATAAATATTTCATTTCCTCGAGTGGAGTCCGAACCCACAACCAGTCGCGTTTACAGTCATACTTTGTACCCCCTGCGCAACGAATGGCCTCATGGAAAATGTTCCTTGGGAGATTTTTATAATTTGTGTTTGTTTATTTGAAACGGCTTAACCAATTTAACTGTAGTTTTCACTATTGTGTTTTGTAAAAGATGCAACATTTAATGTTCGTTTAAATCGGCTCTCAAAAAATGTATGTCAATATAAACAATTGTATGCGATGATAAGGCTATGTATAGGCTGAAATTTTACCTATCAATCAATGTATGGATATAAAGATATCTTTAAAATGATAATGTTATTAGATGAGAAAATAAATTATTGCGTACACGCGGGCGAAGCCACGGCTTCGTAGCAGGTTGCTAATTTAAAATAAAAATGTCAATTTTAATAATATTTCTGTATAAATATACAAAAAGATAATAAAGATTTTACACGTGCATGCATTGCCATATAGAATGTGCTGAACTTTCTATAACATTGATACTTGTATATTATACTGGTATGTTATATACATATAGTGGTCACTTACAAAATAAGTTTAATATAATTAAATTATTTATAAAAACACCTATAATCCATTTCCCATACCTATATATGTGTATAACCACAAAATGCAAAGAAAAATGTAAACCAAAATATCCGAAAACACAAAACCAAAAAAGCCATAAAAGCAAAATGTACATGCAGGCAGGCAGTACCAAAACCATTTCCACTTTCATCGTAGTACTCGAAACCATGTTATAAATCCACTACCATCATTAAAGTCAAAGATACAATACGCTGGAGCTTTATAGGGAACATTTGTAGGCAGATTTTACTTTCACAATTGCGCGAAAGAGCCAAATTGTCCACAATCTGCGGGTACTCCGTCCACATTCATGCAGCGGCAAACGGTAGTTCGCCACCTATTTATGGCAACAATGGGCGGGCGTACGGCGGCAGCGTTTACGTATAGATTGCATTGTTTGCATTTTTCGCTACAAAAAGACAAGAATTAAGGGATAGTGGCAAGCTGTGTTTAGTTTGAACTAGTGGCCCGCCCTGATAGTCTTTCAATTTTATGAGATTTTTTATTTATATTAAAGGGTTTTCATAATTTAATGTTTCAATAAAACTTGAGCCCTTATTTGGAATCAAAACCTAAATTTAAATCTCATCATCAACAAAAGTAAAAAAAATATGTGGAAAGTATCACTACGACGATTCACCATATGAATATTTGAAAAGAGTGGATATCAAAATATAAAGAAGAATGTTTTAAAGATCTATTTTACTTACGTTTCTTAATGACGTATTTTGTATGATAATGATAATATTTCATTAAGAATAACTGACGTTTTTTAGCTTTTAACAACTTGTGTATAAATATGACAACATGTTCAGAGACATCTTTATCTCTGGAGACACTCTATTTTCTATATGATTTAATTTCGATCATGCACCTATCCAGCAAGGATCGAAGCTACAACCATCAATTCACACATTTCCCTGCTATTACATTAAAATCAGTGATAGGCATGTATTGCACCTCCACAACAGTAGTGCTGTAGTGCTGTGTCGCAACGCCACCGGCGCTTGCGCAAGCAGGGCTCGCGGTGATTCCCACGCGGATTTCGTACACAGGTGCTGTTGAATGCAATTTGCAATCGTTGCATGACGCTCACAAAACATACTATCTGCTTCATTTAATTAGCACAATATAATTTTTTATTAGAAATATTACTGCTTACTTGAATGCAATATCTTTATGTATTGCGTTGATGGTCTTTCGAGCATGAGCACACCGTTAACAATCTAAGGATATTTTTTATTATTATATATTATTTCTATTTATGATTATAAAAATAAAAATATTTCTAAGTATCCATAAAAAAAATTAACTTGGCAATATTTCAACCTTGGATAGATTGGAAGAAGCGCGCGAATTGTGTCAAATTAAAACTTTTATACAATTTTATATGAATTTCGTTGAAAAGAGTACATTATACAATATTAAAAGTAGACTCCAAAAATCTTAAGTTTCATATTTACCTTTAGTAGTAGTTTATATACCGTTTACAGTTTATATATTATAAACCGAATTAATGTTACCATCACCAGGGATCAGAATCAATTATCTACAACTCTTATCTCTTCTATCTCGATACTTTTGAGACGAGGTCCAATAATAGATCGAGATAGGCAATAAATATGTAATTCACGAACAAAACACCTAAGAGGTCGCCCGCTGCGCCTACTGATTTACATTTACGAGTTGGTACACGTTGTACCACGCCTTTGCCCTTTTGAATTTATGTTGCTTACATCTAAATAACATCGCGAGGGTCGCGATTTTATGACTGGCGAAAATATAATCAGATATTTGCGAAATAGCCTTCCATGTAACCTTTATGGAATATGTACAATAATATTACAGCTTGTCGATATAAACTTTACTTTAACGATTTTAATAAATATATGTATATCTTTACTTTTGCTTATACTTTATCCCGCACATAGCAGGGTAGGCGCAGGGAACCTGAGGACCTAGTGTTAAGATACTCCGTTCCCAGAAGATACTTCCATTTCTCACCTGTCACTAAATTCTGGATTGCGTGTTGGGCGGCGGAATACACTTTGCCTCTTTACCAGAGCGAGAAAATGAAAACATTAAATAATTCATTTCCTCGAGAAAGGATCAAACACAGTCGCAACCCTGCACCACGACTGCCCCTAAGCGAAATTAATAAATATTAAACATAACTAATATGTACATCTAGTAGTAAATATTATTCTGTGATTTTCACTTTTTAAAATATTAAATAATTCATTTCCTCGAGAATGGCAAAAGTCATCAAAATATTTTCTCCACTGTATCCATCTTTGGTCGCGGCATATACCACATAGTACATACCTACTTAACATAATTAAATGTTCGAAAAGACAATTATTAATTTATTTGATAATATTAATTATAATAAAATATCATAAGAAAACCTTAAAATAACAAACTAAAACGGTTCAGTAAACAGTAAATCTAAGTACAGATACAGATAATAAAAATACCTTTAATAAAAGTCTACTAACGAGCAAGCGAGATTGTAGTGATGGACATTCTTGCTTTGTTCTAATTACGCCGTACGTCGCGACAGTCAAGGGAATGCTGTGGCGGTGGAAACTTCAAGTGTAAAAGGCAGTCCAAGTAGGTGTGTCCATCGACAACCTTCCATTCTCCAGACCTAAGTCAATGTCGATGAGGCTATTATGTATTCACAACAATTATCTTTACAATTGATAGAGTGCATATATTTACGTGTACTATAAGACATGATAAGATGGAAACTAGTGTTAAGACACTCCGTTTCTCATTTTTGGCTTGGCAACTCGACGATGCACTTTTTCTTGTTACTAGGGCAAGGAAATGAAAATAATTTATTTCCCTCACATCGTACCCACTACCGTCGATTTAGAATCAGACTCTGTGCCATTGCACGACAACACCTCTATAGAAAATCAATAGAAAATAGCTATTTAATATTAATATAACAAAACCGATACTACTTTCAGTATGCATTATTATACAAGTGTCGTGTCAGATATTATAATCCAATAAGAGAGAGAGAGATATCAATTTATAATCTCCATATTATGACTTGAATATATATTGAATTTTATATAATGTACATCGATTGGAAAGCGAAATGTGTTATATTTATCACCAATAAATATTTACGTATCGTAAATAGAATAGCGCTCAAACGAATACTCGATAGCTTATGGTGGTCTCTCCTATACATCTTTAAAAACTTGGCAATTGGCCGTTGGGTTTTACGATCGAGCGAAACGAATTCCAAAATCAACAACCGTAGCACTCGTCTTGGAGTATTTTAAAAGTGTTGAGTGAAATCGTAGACCTCGTAACCTAAATGAAGTCTTGTGATATAAAATTTTCAAAGCCATCTCGATGGAAATATAACGGAAAAAGAAAATTATATATAGTTGACAGTATCATTAATAAATAAATAAATAACGTTGTGGAAGGCGAGAGCCCCGATCGAGGGCAAGTGTATAAGAGTGCGCAACAGTCGGCAAGCGGGAATAGGGCGACCTTGTACCCGACACCCGCGATAGTCGCACGTCAATCATATTCTATTAGCTCAAAGCCACCTCTATAAAGTTCATTACCTTAATATACGTGAACGAATTGCGTCGATTGTGATAGCTCTTTATATAAGTACAATGAAAAAATAATCTCGTGATATAGCGGATATCAATATATTGAAATTCGTTATGTAAATTCGTTGAGGCCAGTGGTGCAGGGGCGCAAGTGTGTGACTGTAAACGCAATTGGTTGTGGGTTCGATCCCCATTAGTGGAAATGAAATATTTAATTTAATTTATATTCTCATTTCTTCGCTCTGGAGGCGAAGTGTTAAGTCGAGTTCCATACAGCGCCTCTACTCGATTTGAAATGGGGATCGGAGTGTCTTGACATTAGTTTCCCACTGTGTGCGGGATAGAGCGTGAAGCTTATTTCATTTTGAATTTTTAAGCTACATAAATATTAAATGAAACAGAATTCGACTTCAACTTTCCGAGATAGCAAATCCAACTGTTCTAAACAACTAAACTACAGATTCACATTTCACTATAACAAAAATAAACATTTGAAATACCAATTTAATATAGTTTACGGTCTATTATAAATCTATAAATATATTTTCACTATTCCGCTCTTAATTCAGTCTCAAAATTATTCATGCTTCACGTTTGTATAGAGTATAGACATTATCAACGCAGGCAAATTAACTCGTATCGCATTAACTAGACCATGGCGATAGTGTTGTACGACACTCGTTATTAAGAATAAGGTGAAGCCATTACTGTAATTATACTGTAAACAGTTTTCTTTTTCAAAAAAATAAAAATATAGACATTTGTACAAGATCACTAAATGTTAGAAGCTATTTTTCATAATGCTCATAACTACTAAGGAAATCGTTCTTGAAAAGAGGTCTTCCTGGCGCAGGGGCGTAAGAGGTTGCGGATTCGATGCCCACTCAGGAAAATTAATTCTTATTTATTAAAATTTTAGTGTTTTGGCATAAACGCTAAATCCCGGTGTTAAGATACGACAATGCGGCGAAAAGCGTGGAGCGGAGTGACTTAGCACTAGGTTTCTCTGCCTACCCTGCTATAGGCGAAATACAGCGTTAAGCAGATTGTATTTACTAAGTAAATTAAAATATTTATTTTTGCCTTTGCTCCACTTATGCATTTAACGAGTAAGGCAAAGGGAAACGTACAACATTTCGTTCTCTACTTTCGGCTCATCTAGATATTTTGTTACTATTAATAAAACAAGGTGCCATCGTTCAATTAAAAAAAAATCTCATCGTCCTCGCTCCTATCTTACATTGACTTCAATTCTAACATCACCTCGCTCTCCTCGAGTGATAGAAAAACTAGTTAGATAATAGATTTTGTACAAGGTAATCGCGTTTGACTCGATTCATATATATTATAGTTGAACATGTGCATAAACTATGTGGTATAAACGTGCAACAGTACACGCGACGGTTGTGGGTTCGATTCCCGCTCGATGGCATAGAATTATTTAATATTTTTATTTCCTTGACCTGGTAATGAAACAAGGCGCGGAATTTGGTTCCGGCATTCAACATGCAGAGCGTCAAGAAGTCGGAGAAATGAGTGGAACGGAAGTGTGTTAATAAGGAATGAAGTCTAAACACTAGGGTTCTCAGGTTCCCTCGAATGCGCGAGAAAAGAAAATATGTTTAAATTTGTATTATATATATTTTGTTGGTTAGTTATATAAAAAGAAACGCTAGTAGCCATCATATGGCACGATGTCATAAAATAAATAAATATATAAAATAAATAAAAATAATAAATTCAATAAAACGGAAGGCGAAAAACAGTGAATTAGTCTCACTGACCTAAACATTATAAATTTAAAGTTGTTCATTAGTTAAATAAAAATGAACACTTTAAAACTTTATATCTATATTTATATATAGATATACAATTTTATTCGTAAACGAGAAAAAAAATATAATAAAATAAACCAGAAATAAATTACATAAAGTTGTTATACAAACAACATATTGCAATTATGTAAAATATTAATATTACATATTATTAAATAACAAAACTGTACATATACCAATACAAAAGGAATGAGGAAATCAAGAGGGATCGATCATAAATTCCGCGTTCAGTGTAGAAATCCATTCGGTGTATGACAATTATTGGTAATGTCAAGGATCTTGGCGATATAAATCGAGATTTTACTATGAAGTTAGTAGAATAAAATCAGAGAAGGTTACGTAGGTATGGCATATCGAGCATTGCGAAGGAGCGCATCGCGTGACTTCGGATAACATTTGCATATTGCTTCAATCCGTTTGATCATTACCAAAATTGTTATTAATAACACTCTATTTTTGTTATTATTGTTAAAATGTGCATACTTACTAAAGAAAAATGCTTTTTGGAAGACATATAATTAATTGAACGTAGCGGGCCTCCAATCCGCGTCTCCTGGATACCGTCCAAACGCTGTAACCACTACGCCATACGTTCTCATCGAGCTACGTCGAAATTCTTATACGCTTGTTAGCAAGGAGATTTTTACTAATTACCTACCAAAGGCCATTGCAAAAATTTATAATTTGATAAGAGAGTTCTTATAATTGATAAGGAAGAAGAATCCTATTAATCAAATATTTTTATAACCTTTAAAGTTTTATTCTCCACGCTTAAGAAAAAAAATCGTTTTCTAAAAAGTTACCCTAAAAAATATTAACAATATTTGTTTGGCTTCACGCTGTATCCCGCACGTAGCAGAAAAAGAAAAGAGAACCCAGTGTTATGTCATTCCGTTGTCCCACCAATCTGTGCTTTGTCTGATTACCAGAACTAGGAAACGAAAACAACTAATTCGTCGAAATAATAATCGAAAGAACAATTTCAAATCAAATTTGTAATTAAAAAAACCATGATGGCACAGCGTAGCGCGCAATCAAACCATCTCGTTAAACAAGTTTGTGGCAACATCTGTATCCATATATATTATTAAATTTAATACAGTAGGCGTTCGAAAGATTGTCCAGTTTTATAATACAGCAGTTCGCGGTCTCCGTTAATTATATTTTCAATTTCACAACTCGCCCGTTTCGCTTGAGGCAATAAGTAATATGTATATCTTGTACAGAATCAACGCGAATATTTGCGGAGGCTCTTCATTATATCGTACGGTGGAAGGTTCTATTCACAAATCTTAATAACAGAAATAAATATGGTGAAACGAGAGAGCGGCAACCGCCGGCGCAGACGGGCTGGGAGCGCTCCGAGCTGACTGCGAGAGAGCAACGTTATGCGCATCTGTGCAATTATTTACATACAAGCGATAAAATTACTTTGTCCATATTATAAGTTCCTCGAGAATATTTATGTAATACTAGAGAATCGAACGCGGCTTCACCCGCTTGATCTTATTTTTGTCCTATAAAAATATAATAATTTGGTTATTTTTTTTAATTTAAAGTATCGTATGTCCTTTATACCTCTAACAATGTGTGTACAGATAAACGTGATAATTCAGAGAGAAGTTTTGGCGTGAATGCGTAACAAACAAACTAACATTCACATTTGTAATATAAGCATGATATAGAAAGATAAATCTAGATATAAATAAAAACATATAAATCTAAATAGTAAATTATAATCATACTTCATACAAACATGATTATAATATACTAAGATTAAACTTCAATTGTTTGCAATTACAGTAGATCTTATCACTTAGTTGGATCCCTTTTCAACGTCACAAAGCGTACTCGTCTAATATGAAGTGATAAATTTCGAACAATACAAGAATGAGCCCGCAGGTCACGAGGCTACCAGCATGTTCTGCTCACCATTTGCTCTTTTCGACTCACGGTAAACGCCCACGTGCCACATGACGCACGTTTAGGCTTCTTCAATTAAACCTAAATTCTGTGACCTAATAAAATTCTGGCATTTTAATCAAATACTAATAGGTTTGTAAATATATATTTAAACAGTCTGTACGTAAGTTAATCATAAATAACAGGTTGTTATTTATATTGCTTCCTAATTAACAATATATTTTCTATAGCGCAAAAAACCAAATATAAAAGTAAGTCAAAAATTATACATCTAAATATAAAAATAATAGCACTGCCTCCAGATTTCGACGGAACGTGAGAAAAGGAAGTTCTCAGTTAACATTAGGATTCCAGGTTCCCTCTGCCTACCCAGTTATGTGTGTGATACAGCGTGAATACTAACTAACTTTTACTTAGCGCTGTATCAATTATATAATTGTAAATTGTATATCTAGGTACATAAACTCCGTAGATCATTCGACTGGCAAGTGTTGCGTGTTTTAATCTAGACACCAGAACTTCAATGATAAAATGAATACATAGTAGTCATAGTGAAGCTGTATAAAATTAGTAAGCATTTCTTCCAATAAGAGTTCTCCTCTAATTTAATTATTTTTATAATATTTTTTCCCAAGGCGAGGTCGTCGTAGCTAATTACGACTACGTCTAAATAAAAAATAAAGGTTATTTATTTAGTTTTTATTTAAAGTTGAATACCGCGACTTAACACTCGACGTGTTAAAAATTAGGTGGAAACAGAGAAATCTGTACTAAAAAGCCCTGATTGTGAATTGAACCTAACACTATAGAAACCACTTCCAACTACTAACCATAGGGTCAATTTTGTAGCAATTAATATATCATTAAAGGAATATTAACAGATGATTGCTATCTATAAACGTTCATATATCAGCTTAACGGCGTGGTAGTAGACACTTATAAAATGTATGGCCTTATTATTGTTTTCATATAAAATAAAATACAAAATGAAAGATGAGACCCGCTTTTGGTGAATTAAATCTGTTAGCACACTTATGTTTACAGCACTACTTTTTAATTTTTTTCTTTATTTATAATGTTACATTTTAATGAAATATTTATAATTAAAAACATTTTATAGTTCAGGTGGCTCTTGTGCCATACGCATGACAAAAATCAACAAAAAAATCATATTCAACGGCAATAAAAATTCAAAGTGTTTATTCGCATAAATAACGTACATTATTACATTCATCATAATAGCAGAATACACACTACATATATAAATCGCTCTCAAGTCTGAGATCGAACTTGAGACGCCGAGTCCTTTCATAGATACAATTTATGAATGAAAAGGTCATCGCAAAACCAATCTCAGAGTTGAGACCCGTTTAAAAAATACGGGTCTCAGCTACACACAAAGTTCAAAAGTAGCATAACATTACAAAGTGCTTATTAGGATTAGATTTAAGCGTAAAAGCGCCTATTCTAAACGCAAGCGAGGGAGGCTTGAGAGGAGCGGAGGAGCGAGGAGCGAGGAGCGAAATGATTTGCGATCGCGATAAATCCACGAGACGGGGACAGACCCGCCCGCGGCCGCCACGATAAGTGTATCCAATTACAACGATATACGCCGGACCACACCGCGGTGTAATATACAAAAAACTATGAATTATAAGTTTAGTGAACTGCTACTTATTGTGATATATTTTCCAATTAATTGGCCGTTGATTTTTTTATTCTGATTCAAAACCATTCACTTGTTGAGTTTTTCAAGTCCTGAATATATAGGCAGAGATAACAAGAACGATATAAAATAATTGTGTTCTAACCTTGCCCATAACAATACAACGTAAACGTACAAACAATCAAATACAAACAACTAATATAAAATTAAATCTTAAAAAAAAAATAAGAAATAAAACAACCCAACCATTTCACATCACACAAACCCATTTATTGGCGATGAAACGCATCAAAACCACCACATTTCAATATGATAGAAAGCGCGGGCGCATCGAAGGTAATTTTAAACTTATCTGTCACAGAGAGGTAGGTTTCACTGTCGCGTTTAAAGTGCAGTTAACCCTTTTCCCATAACGCGCCCGCCATGTTCTACACGAGAAACCGTTGGACTTGCACTTGCGTTCGCGGATAATTAATACAGTCCTGAGCTACTTATGTTACCGGTCGCGGCTCGGCCACATCTGTGATTGATTAACGGCTTCACGCTGTGTCCCGTATATAGCAGGGTAGACGGAGGGAACCTGATGTTGAAACACTCTGTTCCGCACTTCACGCCAACCCTATTTTCGGGGCATTGCGTGTTGAGTTGCTTGTTACTAGAGCGAAGAAATGAAAATATTTATGAAAAATAATTAATTTCCCCGAACGGGCATGGAACCCAAAAATACGACGAGTAGTAGTCTAGTCTAGTCTATAATAATTGATGAACGCCTTTTACTACGCTTAAATTGCATCGAACACAATTTCCATCGATTACCGTGATACTGACACAGCAATTCCTTGTACGACGTGAAAGCGGCAAAATATTTTTAATTGTATGATAATTTATTAGACGCATTGACAGCACATTCGTTACTGTCATTACAAAATTTGTGTCTATTTCGAAAGTGAGATAAAATAAACGAGATTTATCTTTGAATTGCTTCTCATTTGTGAAGTTACGAGGTATACAAAACTCGAATAGGCGAGTACTTTTTAAAATGTATAGTGTTTGTGACATGAAACCTTTAAGTATATTTGAAGCTGAAGTTCTAGTTTCCACAGTAAAGTAACATTTTCCTTGGAAGTGTAACGAACCCGGTGGTTACAAAGGGGCCGTAGCTTTGAGTTCCGTGCGGTTACCGTCACCGGACACCGCGGAAGAGCTCGGGTATCCAGTCCTCATAAATCAAACAACCACTCCCCTTGCTATACGTCCCGACGTTGCTTTTGTTTACTGACCATTATACATTATCACTATCTGATAATCTGGAACTTTTCAAGATTCTGTAACATCATATCTACTACAGGTCCTAACCCTATAGTCCATCTTATTTTTATACAAAATTTAATATAATAAATGTACCGTTTCACTCAGTGTTAAATAAATAAATCGCTATCGAGATAGTTGGCTTAGATCAGTAAATTAAGTCAGTAATGTTTCTTGCAAGGTTAACCGGCGCCGCTTGCGTTACTACGGATTCTGGATCTGGACAGTTGTAGTGTTCCACGAATCGCCTCGCGCTGATTCAGATCGAGGTCTGTCGATTGAGCGCGAGATCTTCAGAAACCGATAGCTGATTCACAGAGTGCAGAAAATAACTATAATGTATTACTTAAGTTTATATGATCATGAACTGGTCTTTAAAATGTGTGAAATGACGCATTTGATAAGATCTCTAATATTTTTTCATTTCCAAAGTAGTTTAATGTCAACGCCTATATATATATTCTTTGAAAAGATTACCGTTTCTTCAGTGAAGATGCAATATATTAACGTACGGTAACAACTATAACGTAAATCAACAAGTGGAATCGACGTTGAATGCGAACGCTAAAGGCAATACAATTACTATAAGTACATATTTTGACTTTCCATTAGCAGTAACTTAGTAAATAGAAACTCACTTTGTTAGATATCTCACGACTATCGAAACTAATTTTGATTTAATTTTATAGATGGCAACCTTGTAATGGGCGATAATAAATTATATCTGTTTAAATTAATAAAGCAAGGAAAATGATATATTAATATGGCTCAAATTACAAACAAACACTCCGTGTGCTATTAATATTAGAGAGCGATCGAGCAAACATGTCTTTAGGGGCAAGATCAAATCATCGAATATAATACCGTCTTAGCTACTCCTACCAAACGGGCGTACGTTAACGGTACCAATGATACATTAGATACTTCCCCGCGGCTCAACTCATCCATACATTGTTTCCTGATGATAAACCGTAACATTCGCGAAACAGAAATATAGGGCTAATGCTGGCAGTCATGTAAAACGATCTGACATCCGCCTCAGGGGTCAGATACGTAAGAGCAGAACAATAGTCATTAGCAATCAATCACGTAGATTTCAGTGGGTGGTGGACGCCTCCTGCGAAAATTGTAGAATCGGCCCTCGCGGTGATACTGTGAAACGTTGTGTAATCCTAGTATAGGATTAGGGTCTCGATCGTGATCGATTTACGTGCCATTTTTAGCGATACTAATACACGTTGGACCGCAGCCGCAGCCGTGTTGGAAGAGACCGCGGGACGAACTTGAGCGTGGGTTTTTATTAAAATTGCAAGCGATCCGCCGATAGTTGCGGTCGGCGGCACGCGCTCGCTACACGTAGAGGCAATTGAAAACGGAGAGTTACTGCGAGGAACTCGAGGAAAGCCACCATTAGTGCTTGAAGGCACTAACCACACATTGCGGAAGGATATTTACGATTATTGACGACACTCACAGGCACACATAGATTACTTTTATTGTTCTCATCATCATAAGTGACATGTATTAATAGAAAACATTGAATAATAAAATATAGATGTACTTAGTTTTATATGCATATATAATACGATAACATTTGTTATTTTGTAAGTAACACTAGTATTTGCATATCATAAATCAAATTTCCGAGATTATAGTTGAATCTAAACTAAGATAAATTTTAAATACGATACCTTAGTAGCTGCCGCAAAGAGTTTACCAATAATTATACAACGAAAGTAAATTATATTATAAAGGAAATGACATATTATTTAACGATATATCAATCTAACGGGAGAGACTGTGATGCAGGGGTCCATTAAACGCATTCGGTGCACCTCGTCAGCCGCGTCGTTACACTGTGCACCTTCCGGGCCGCGTGTCCTGTCGGTTATTAACCCATCGTTCGTTAGCGGTTTCCGCTGGTCACGCATTGCGTATCGAGGTGTGTGGGATGTTGCGACACAAATATTACGGCGGCCCTATGTTTTATAGCTAAGTTAAAAGGAAACTAGGTAAAAATTTAAATAAATAAATTTAAATTAGCTTCACGCTATATCCCGCACACAGCAGGGTAGGCAGAGGGAACCTAGTGTTAAGACACTCCGTTCCCCACTTTCTGCCGAATTTTGGAGGCATTGCGTATTGAATGGCAGAACTCAACGCCGCGCTTTGCCTCGACACCAGAGCGAAGAAATGAAAATATAAATTTAAGTAAATATTTCATCTCCTCGAGTGGGGATCGAACCCACAACCAGTCGGTTTTACAGTCACACTTTGTACCACTGCGCCACGACTGGTCTCTAGGAGAAACTAGGTAAATTCATATAAATACATATTATACTTATCTAATACTATTATTTAAAATATGTGACTTCCAACGGCTATTATAGGAATTAATGTATTTGTATACTAACATATTCTGTATAACTATAAAAAAAATATTGATATTCTATTGTAAATTCGCCACAAGTCACAAGATTCGAATGAAAATCAACAGAATCAATAATAATCTATCACTTAAGACGTAACTGAATGTCACCCAAAAAGGAACATTGAATGTCATCAAGATTGAAAAGAAGAAGAAAGAAAGAAGAGAAAAAAGCCAAATTATAAAAATGTCGTCCAAACAACCACATGGCGCGTCGAAGAATCCTAAGGATTACCCGTCGAATTTTGATCGTCGAATTACGAGATATCTGATTAATTCAATGCAGGAATCAGTGTTGTGTTACTTTTTTTTGGATCGTTCGTGCCTCGTGTCGAGTGATTGATCGCTTTATATTAATTTTACTTTAGGTGTGCTTCTACTGAACCGCTAAGTATTGGTTTCCAAAAAAACGTGAAGCGTGCATCGTTTTCTGAGTATTATAAACAATAAACACCATATTAATTCAATTTATCTACCAAAGTTCTTTTTCTAAGTATTCTAAGACTTAAAAACAATGTTTAATGTGTTTTAAAGATTTTTTGATAGAATATTTCTGGTATTAGAAATTCATCTTTAATAAATGTTGTATATGACAAATAAAGCCAGTATAGCCCAGGGGCATAAGCGTGCTGCTGAATACGCCATAGGTCGTGGGTTCTATGTCCACTCGAGGAAACAAAGAATGAAATGGGGATCCTGACCCTGAAATGCATGATACAGCGTTAAGCTAAAAAAAACAAAAAAGAGAATATTTCTAGATTTGTTTAAGTTGAGGCCAGTCGTGGCGCAGCGGCACGAAGTGTGACTGTAAAACCGACTGGTTGTGGGTTCGATCCCCACTCGAGATGAAATATTTACCTAAATTTATATTTCAATGTCTTCGCTCTGGTGTCGAGGGAAAGCGCGGCGTTGAGTTCTGCCACTCAAGACGCAATGCCTCCAGAATTCGACGGAAAATGGGGAACGGAGTGTCTTAACACTAGTTTCCCTCTGCCTACCCTGCTGTGTGCGGGACACAGCGTGAAGCTGACTAAAACGTATGTGGATAACGTAAAGAAAGCAGGCAAATGCAAAGCATCGTATATGTATGTACGTTTACGTTGTGGTATTCATTATAAAAAGATTTGTTGTCTATATAAAATGTATCTAAAAGATGAAGAATTGTCAGAACTAATTATATCTTCATTAATTCTAAAGAACGTGACATTCACAGTGCGCAGAAGAGGAAAAGTAAAAACTAGCTATTATATAAAGTCAATTCGAATTTTTCTAAGAAATAAATTACATTATAAAGAGCTCCTTCACGGAAACAAATATCTTTGAAACACACAGATAATGAAATATTTTTATAACATTATATTGCTATAAGCACAGATTATAAAAACTATTATGATTGACAGTACAGACAATACAATAAACGAACATAAATCGAACACGTCTGATGCATTTAGATGCAAGATAGACGATAGTAAATTCGTGAAGGCTCATTGTACAACACAATAAGTAGAACCGTTTGTCAAACGTGGGAAGATCGAGGATAAGGCTACTTTCATTCGATTACGCACAATTGAAGAGCAAATTCTTGCATATTTAAATTGTACAATTTCAAATATAGCATTAAAATCGCATAGATGTATTTTATTACGTATTTTTTGTTTTTAAATATTATTCGGGCAATCAGGACAAAATAATGTATAGATAATCTATAGTATGCATTTTCTGCACCATAAATTTTATTTGCAATTAAAGACACGCAAGTTTTTTAAAAGCCAATATTATTTGAAGTGAGATTGAAACCCCCATAAGCGTCCTTTACAGTCACGAGTAACGATATAGTCCAAAAAAAAATTCAATATACCTTCGCATTTTCAAAATGTTTATCTAAACTGTACATTTTACTTGTAAATTATTATTTACCAGACGACTTGTTTCAATATGTATTTATATTTATTTCTTTATAATTATTTGTTTAATTAATTAGAATGAAATTTTATTTGTAATTTATTTGTAAGCCTTAAATTCGATTATCTAAATTTTTAATACAATAAGCATAGAAGCGAAACTTACATAACTCGGGCATAATAGTTGGTTTTGGAGTTTTTTTAATTCATATTAAAAGTTATTTAGTATATTGGATAGCGGAAATACATACAACTATTTACTTCGCTACTAAAAGTCGACCCTCTCGGAAGTTTTCCGTTAAGGGTAATAAAACTTGAACAAAACGATTGATTTCTTTTTCAAACCCTACATGACGCGCTTAGATCGTGCACCCCTGTGGAGATATCTCCAAAACTTCCCTAATAAAGACGTGATATAGCTGAGAAACACGCAGGCAGTGCCTTATATTCGGTTTGTATGAAAATATGTGCAGAAAAAAAAAGATATTTGCTTCTATAATTTTTTAAATAATTTTATTGATAAATATACCAGATGACATTATGAAAAGAGGATCACACTTGTAAAAAAATATTTATTTTGCATTAGCCTTGGTCTAGCTACTACTATTATAGGTAGCCTCAATAAATCACAATACAAGAATAGTCTAAAACAATTTAAATGCTTTCATGGCGTACAGATTGGCGTCTTGGACTAAACACAGCGAAAATAGATATTCGCTCTGTAAACCAATAAAATATGGATCAGAAACGCGGACGTCGTTTTCAAAATGAATTTTACATTTATATGTATTCTGTATTTTGGGTTTACTAATTACTATCCAATATGTTACACATTTTAGCAATTAAGTCGGTAAAAATGATTTTATATTACACATTTCTAGAATAAAACTCATTCAGTCTTCTATCTCATGTTTGGTAAACAAGAGCATCATCACGATTTACAAATAGAAACATGTGCAGTGGGATTTAAATCCACAGCCACCGTGCACGATCAGCCAGGCCAACGAAACAACATCAATACCATTATAGATATCTCAATTCTATATCCACTGTAAAGCTGTACTCATTATTCCAATTATACCGCCAATAAACATAAAAAGACGACATTTACGACTGACAATTGTCCCAGATAAAGAGAATCTGCCACATATTTCACACAACCTTATACTATCCCGCACCGATGACATTTATGATCTACCGAGCCCTGACCGTTACACAAAAAGACTATTTCGTTAGACAAAGTACCCGCCTATATCTGGAGTTCCGTTATGTCACTTGATACACGGGTAGGAAACTGTTATAAGGATCATGTATACGAAGTTTGCGGGTACAAATGATGGTTGTGAAAACATTCAAAAGTTTATTGTACTTTTTGATGATTGCCGGTAAACTTTTTGGTTGATCTTATTTATCCTACTTATCCTACTAATTATACTACTTTGTGAGGAACGGATTAGGATAAAACTTTAAAGAAATATTTGTAACTAATTCATGTAAAGATTTATGTATGTATGCAGACATAATTAAGATATAATATAATAAGTTTAAGCGGGCGAAGCTGCCTTTGGGTCGATGATAATATTATACAATCAAAAAGTGGAGTATGATGTACATGTAAAGTGATTTATGTGCTGTCTTGTTAGACCAGGGTTATTTACATATGTATATATGACATAAATATAATAATTACCTCGAATAGGATTTGTGGTCTCAATTGAAACTATAATCACACCACCATGATCGCATCTATTTCATCTAGAATTAAATATGTATAAAGCTAATGTCGCTCTTTATTGGCCATTATCATTTTATGTTAATATTTTATTCGCTTCTGGCCTTTGTATAAAATAACCAGATCAAGGTAAGGTTTAATGCAAAGCCAGCCCGGCCGTGACCCCAGAATTGGTCTGACGTCCGGATATCTCTAGCATCGTCCCCACCGATATTTTGGCACAAGAAGAACGTAGAACCCTCGCTTTACGTATAAATTATAATGTCCTGTGATAAAAATTAATGCTGTAAATAAAGTTTGCGCTCAGAATAACCATTTTTTTTATCAGCATTTCTTAAAGGTTATCATCATCTATTATATGTTTTTATTTAATATCATGTCTATCCCAATATTATACAGTCTATGCATAAAACTTGTTTAAATTAATTAGAGCTATAAGGCGTATCCATAAGCTTAGTAGATAATAATTTAGCTACATTTTTTTCCAAACCTAGACAACATTTAGTGGCCGTGAGTCGTTGACATTATAAAAAAACAGAGTAAAAAAATAATAAAAAAAGAAGTATAGATTTTAACAAAGCCGTAAATCAAACTGAGCTTGCGATCCACTTGACGTCTCCGCAAGCGACCCGGCAGCTCTCAACAAATAACGACCGCTACGGACGTGAACGTTGGCATGAAATATAATAGTTACTTTTGAAAATGATCATTAACTTAATAAATAAAAAATCCGTAATAATTCTATATTATACTATAGGTTTTTGTATCTAATATTAAAATTGCTAAATCAGACAAAAATGTTAATCTAGTTATAGCAAACATAGTATTGTTGGTCCATTTTAGAATCCTACAGTCCTTACCTTCTACAGTCTACCCACTTACTAGCCAGACACTGATATGGAATTTTATTATTTATAGTACTATAAAAACTTGTTGCTATATAAGAAAAAAAACTTGAATAAATATACCTCAAAAGTTTATTACAAGACTATCAAAATGGACAGACACAAATAAGTGATAAATAAAATTTATATTGTGACGAATCAAAAGATAAATAATTTATTTGAAAGTACCGTCATAGCGCAGTGAAAATCATACTTTACAGAGTGGTATTTTACAAATTTAGAGTACCAGTTGCCGTCCAGCAATTTGAAAACTTAAAAAACTGTAGAGGATTATTTTAAAAACTTTTAACAGCAGCAGTTGCATATAGCGAAACCTAGTTAACTGTCAAGTTTTGTTTGATCGCTCAAAAGGTTAGGATAATAAAACAATAAAAAAACAAACAACGTAATACAATTAAATTAAACTAAACAATTGTATTTTTTAGAATATTGTCTCCGAATCCTTTGAAACAACACTGTCGGGTTAGTTCGATTAAGTTGATTTGTCTTATTCTTTAAATCACATACATAAATACAAATAACAATATTATAAAAAACAATAATAACTGACACATAAGTACAAATAGGTAAATATAGCAAATTTTCTCCTTTAAAATTTGTAATAAAATTAAAATAAGTAAACAAATCAACTTCACGCTGTATCCCGCACACAGCATGGTAGGAAGAGGGAACCTAATATTAAGACATTCCGTTCCCCACTTTCTACGAAGTTCTGGAAGCAATGCGTGTTGCGTGGCGGAACTCAACACCGCACTTTGCGTCGACAGTAGAGCGAAGAAATTAAAATATAAATGTAAATAAATATTTCAACTACTCGAGTGGGGATCAAACCTACAACTAGTCGATTTTAGAGTCACACTTTGTGTCCCCTTGAGCCACGACTGGCCTCTGTAATATAATATTAAGCTAGATAATCAATATTTCACATGCACCCATTAACACGGTGATAATATTTCTACTTTAAGATGAAACATAAAAAATCTGTGTTACCTTACTACGACTATTTTTATATATAAAATATTCACGGAGAGATATGTGGTAATATCCTTGCAAATATGATAATATTATAAATTTCCTTACAACTTAATCTCATTCAAAAAATTGTTTTATTCACCGTGAACTTTTATTTTACCTATACTAAAATTGTCCTTTAGCTTACGTTATTAAAATTTATTCTTTTAAGATATTATCACTAATTTAAATCACGCGCAAACAACAAAAAACAGTCGCGTACGTTTCGTAATGATCCAAAATCATGAATGTTAATTCTAATTAAGTTAGTTTAATTTTAGATTTTCATGCATTTTAAAAGTAGATTTTAATGACTTCAACACAGAACCGACGCCGCTACGACGTTGGTTATCTAAATAAATAATTAAATGCTTATTAGCTTTACGATGGATTTCGCACATAGCAGCAGTAAGCATTGGGAACCTAGAGTTGGACCACTCCGTTCCCATAAAGACATTTTCGTTTCCCATATTCGCCGAAATCTGGAAGATTATGAGTAGTAACTTGACACCGCGCCTTACCTCGGAACCAGAGCGAGGAAATGAAAACAATTATTTTACTAACTATAGAAAGGTAATATAATAAAACTTACTACAAAAAGTGGAAAAGCCACATGACACAACCATCCATACACAATTTCGCACACACACACACACACACACACACCCAAATACACACACACAACACACACAAAACGTGATGCAGCATATAATAATTAATCAAATGGAACGTGCTATTTTAATTAATGCCATTAGATAATTCTCGAGAATTGGACGCACGCACGTGCTGTCCGCACAGTCCGGCTGCATTACCGTAGAAACTGGTACACCTATCATAGGTACCATCTAACCGTAAATAAGATACAGAATCGACGACGTCGTCGCCCCGATAAGATCTAGTGCGTCTCAATTTTGATACTTATTAAATTATTACAGTCATTGAAAGCATCAAAATCAACAATATGAATTGAAGTATGATAATATGAACAAATTATGGGTTAAGTTTTACCAGCGGCTTCGCCCCTGTACTAACTAAGAATTGTGCATAACATGACTCGAATAGCATGTTTAAGAATTCTAGATAACTGATTGAAATGATTAACGGGATTGATATAACCTATAGCTTTTCGCGATAAATGTATTATCCAACACAAAAATATTAAAACAATTTGAACTAGCAGTTCCAGAGATTAATGCGCAAAAACAAACTCTTTAGCATTAATCTAGTAGTAAAGATACGCTTTCGTATATATATTATCTAATGTCATACCAAAAACACCGTTCGTATAGGTGGTTTAGCGAACGTTTCAACCAAAACGAACACTCAATGTCTAGACATTAGGGTCTAAATCTCCGTTATTTAACTGTGGTGCTGTTGCGCAACGCATTCGATATCACATTACAGGGTAAACGATCCGACCTTCGCACGCTCCACTGGACTTTCCCGCAACACGACCTCACAATAAATGTATCAAACGGTCAACTTAATTATAGTAGTATCTTGTATATACAGATACAGATTTGTCTCTTACATACCAATATAATATGGTTGGATATTGTAAGTTCGATCCCCATTCGAGAAATAAATATTTCATTTATTAAAGTATTTCAATTCCTCGCTTTGTTTTCGAGGCAAAGCGCGGCGTTGAGTTCCGTCACTCAACACGCAATGAATCTAGAATTCGACGAAAAATGGGGAACGGAGTTTAATACACTCCGTTAATACACAACGCGTGAATTTAAAAATTATAATATACATGTTTATTATTAAAAAGCAAAAAATAAAGATTAACCACGCTAAATAAGAAACGATGACGCAAGGAAGCAAAATACGTTCCAGTTTTTTTGAATGTTACCTATATATTCATAATTTTTTCACATTGGAATGTAGAATTATTATTGTTTTCAAATATATATAAGGTAATACACCTTTACATATAACATTATTTCAATAAAAGTTTAAACACAAAACGCCAAATAAAACTAGAAAATATCCAAAGTTTAATACATTATAGGAAAAAAATATAGTATCCACGAGTACCGTGCGACTAAAACAAGGTACCTTGTTAGGTTCTATAACGAACCGGAACAAATCGAGAGCGCGAAGACGCGATCCCCACGTAAATAGCCACCACTTGGCACTGGTACATGCAACGAAGATAAACAGCAACGAGATGAGTGAGCAGCGACGATAAGGTGAATCAATAGAAAACTCAATGAATCTGTTACTGTCTGCCAACCACAATCAGCTATAAACATTTATCTGTATCCACTATTTACAGGGCCATCGTGGCGCAGTAGTACAAAGGTGTAATTGTAAAGACAACGGCTGTGGGTTGGATTCCCACTCGTGAAAATGAATGATTACTTCTTCATATTCTCATTTCTTCGCTCGTTATTTTTGCCATTCAAACCGTAATGCCTTGAAAATTCGTCGGAAAGTGGGGAACGGCATGTTGTAACCATGAAGTTTCTCTGCCTACTCTGTTATATGCGGGATACAGTACAGATAATAAATATTCTTTATTGCACCTTAACAAAAAAATGACACAATGTAAAAGCTTAAAAAAAAATAATTTAAAAAAGACAAAAAAAGTACAATAAGGCGGCCTTATCGCTTAAAGCGATCTCTTCCAGGCAACCTTTGGATGTTGGAGTTGTGTAAAAGTGGGCGGTGCACTAAATGAAACATTTACATAATTATGTAATATTAAAAAATATAAAAAATAAATAAATAAAAATACATAAAATACAAACAAATAAATATATATATTTATTAAGATATATACATAAATATTACATACACACATTCAATCATACATACATACATACATACATATACTATATGTATACACAAAATATAAAAATGAAACACAATAAAGAAAAAAAAAAATATTAAAATAGGGAATCAATTGAGTGTTTTAATAATGTTATATTTTAAAATAATAATATTTTAGCTTTTTTTTAAAAATATATAGACTCTTGGCACGTCTGATATCTATAGGTAAAGAATTCCATAGACGGGCAGCTTTAATAGTAAAGGAATTAGTGAAATAGGACGAAGAGTGTAGAGGAATTTCTAACAATAGATTGTTGTTGGAGCGTAGAGAACGTAGGTGGGTGTCATGCAGAAACATGAATTGTTTCTTCAAGTAAGAAGGAGTGGAAGGGTTGAACAGCAAAGAATAGAGAAGATGAAGTATATGAGTATTCCTGCGAAGGCGGATCGGGAGCCACTTAAGCTTATTTCGGAACTCGGAAATGTGATCATATTTACGCACACCGAATATGAACCTTATGCAAAGATTTTGGAGCCGCTCAAGTTTGTTTAATTGCTCCTCTTTAATGTCAAGAAAACATACATCCGCATAATCAAGAATTGGTAATAGGAGCGAGTTTGCCAGCGCAATTTTGGTCGGTATTGGTAGGAAATTGCGCAGCCTTCGTAGCGACGCAGAAGCAGCGTAAACCTTTCTACTTACCTCTCTTATTTGCGGTTCCCAAGACAGATGTTGGTCTAAAATTAAACCTAGGTTCCTTACAGACTCGCTAAACGGAATATATACCCCATTGATTGTTACAGGCGCTATCTGTGATTTATCAATTTTTTTCAATAACCTAGGACTGCCGATTAAAATAGACTGAGTTTTTGAAGGATTTATCGTCAGTCCAAAACATTTACTCCAAATTGATATTTCATTAAGGTCGTTGTTTATCTTATCGATAGTACTAGGTAGCTCAGTGAGAGTACCTTGTGCGTAAATTTGTAAGTCGTCAGCATACAGGTGGTAGAGAGAAGAAATTTTAGGACATACAGAATTAATAAAAATTGAAAATAGAAGAGGAGACAACACGCCACCTTGAGGGACGCCAGCACTGGTTGAGGACCATTCAGAATAGGAATCTTCTACTCGAATGCGCTGTCGGCGTCCGTACAAGTAAGAATGAAACCAATCAACCACCTCAGGAGATATGTTAAGAGAACGCAGTACAGCAAGTAGTATGTCAAAATCAACAGTGTTGAAAGCGTTACTGAAGTCTAACAAAGTCAGCACCGTAATCTTCTGATTATCCATACCCTGCCTGATGTCATCGGTGATCTTGACTAAAGCAGTAGTCGTACTATGACCATGGCGAAAGCCGGATTGAAATGGATTTAAGAGATTATGCTTTGAAAGGAATGTGCTTAGTTGATTGTGAACAAGACGTTCTAGCACTTTGGATAACAGAGGAAGAATGGAAATAGGACGATACTCAGAATAGGAAGATGGATTATTTTTCTTAGGTAGTGGGAGGATCTGGGCGTCTTTCCAAGCGGAAGGGAAATCACCATTGAGTATTGAGCGATTCAAAATGGATGTGATTACAGGAGCCAACAGGTCTATTATAGGAATGATCATTTTACGACTAATGCTGTCAACACCTACTGCATCCGACTTAACAGCTATAATGTTTCTCTTAACATCACATATAGTAAATTGATTAAATTTGAATGGAGAAACCTCAGGAGTGGATAAAGTAGAAATATAGTTTAAGGTGTTCAATTTATTTGTACTATCAATTGTACTAGAAGAAGTGAAATGTTTATTAAGAGAATTGATATCTAGAGATTTCTGAGGAATATTATGTTCTGTTTTACCGACTCCAAGGGTTTTAAGAAATTTCCAGACTTTAGCTGGATCATCTTCATCGATTACTGATTTATAGATATGGCGTCGTTGACTATCTCTACAAATCCTGTTGCAACGATTACGAGCCCTCACAAATTTTTCTCTGTTGCTGTCACTTGAATCAGAAGCATATTTAGATTTAGCACTGTTTTTTTTATCTTGGAGTTTTCTAATATCTGCGGTGAGCCAAGGTGCAGGGAGATGTTTCATTCTGACCGGTCGGACTGGTGCATGGGTATCATAAAGTTTTATTAAAAATGAGTTAAAAATATTTACTTGCTCATCAACTGTATTTGCATCGTCTATTACGCTCCAGTCGATATTATATATACAGATAAATGAAGGTAAAAAAAAGACATATAAATATTTATTGAAATTGAAGCTTGTATGCCAATAAACTAATATAGTAAGTTAAAATCACATTGATTCGGATTCATTTTATGTCCAGAAATAGAGGAGCAGCTAGACATCGTATTTGAGTATAGAGGGCTTGCCCTAAAAAGAAACATAGGAATTTAACATACATATCAAATCTTCTACAGGCTGAATGCGTAATGCCCTAGGCAATTCAATTAGGACACGTATATCCTATTCCAAACAATAGTAAAACATTCTACATATATCTATTTAAAGAACACGCTAAAATATAGACGCATGACTTAACGATATTTAGAGTCATTCACTCTGAAAAAGGAAAAAAACAATTAAATATATAAAATATATATATATATATATATATATATATATATATATATATATATATATATATATATATATATATATATATATATATATATATATATGTATATATATCCTCAAAAATATGCAGCAATAATATAGCCTTATAACTAATTCAATGTTTTATCTGAACGTATAAATATACATGTCTTAATAAATGAACCAGTTGTTCAAAGTAGAATATTCGTCTGGTATGTAGACTGGTGGCCGTGACACCTTCGGTGAGAAAAAAAATTACAAGGCCCCAGCTAGTTCGGTGATCAAAGTGAATATATTAAAAGTAAAAATAAGGACACTCAAAATTAAGAGCACCGCGGTATATTAATGTAAGCAAGAAACTGTGTCTTAACATTATTTTGTATTGAGACGACATTGCATATTACTGTTATTATTTTACAAAATTCTTAACTTAAATTATTATTTTTAAAAATATTACAGATTCAGTCATCATATTTTTGTTTATTAATATTAATTATTCTCTCCCTCCACGTCTTTCTCCCTTTTTTAATGACCTTCTCTCGAATGTCATGAACGAATCAACTAACTGATGGAAAATGCAGAAATCTTCTATTTTCACTAAACGCTTTATTACATATACGATTAACGTTAACTCGATTTTGCTCACAGCTTTCACCGTTTCAAAGAAAATATTAGTAGCATCCATTACCTAAAGATGCAAATCGATACAGTGAAGTGACTTTCAATATCAAACTCTCCAAAGGAGCAGGACAATAACACTTTCGTTTGAAGATAATATCACTGCAGCACTTAGTAGCGGAACATCGAGTGGGAATCAATCGCGACGAGAGAGTAGCGGGGCAACTTTCTCACCGCTCTCGTATCGGCGTCTACAACCGGTGTTGGTGTTGCTTACGAATTCTATCATAATGGAAAAACGTCAGGCGTCAGACATAAATTAAAGAAATTATTATTTTTTAAGATTGGTCATTACAAAATCTCACACTAAACATCATTTCATATGAGAGACATCTAATATACTGAATAAAATATAAAATATTTTAAATAGAAGTGTTTATTCATTTTGTAACATAATCCTTTATAAAATTATGCATAATTTACAGCCAAGATATCTGGAGGTTGTATCTAAACGAATATGGGAATAACGGCGGTCGTACAAATTGTCACCGGATATCGCTGGAGCACGTGACTTGCTCTACTCTGATGGGTGCAAGAACACCGAGAAACGCAACGCTATCGGCTTTCTCTTCAGTCGCGAGCGCAACAGCTTTATCGGTCCGCGCCCATAGAAATCGCTTGGTGAAAATTATGAAACGACTACACTCGTTACATTAATATTTCCTTCATAATAATATGGAAAAGATAAGATAAAAAAAATATATTTTTATCATATTTTTTATATTAACCAAGATATCAATATCAAATACAAATAAAAAAGCAATATTAATCAACTACATCACAGTTAAAAACAAATTGGAAAAAAAATGTTAATAAGAACCGTAACTTATTTATGCATCTACACCAAAAAAAAAGTCTTAATCAAATTATCGGGATTAAAGTTTCAATTTGGACGAGTTCAAGAAAAGAACATAAAAGAAATGAGAAGTCAACGTCCGCTTAATGAGATGTTTTCAGATAAATATGGGTTTATGTAGGACGATTAACATTCGAATGTCTATTATAATAGTTGAAGAGAATACATGTAGGCTTCGTTCAGTGTCGTGAAAAAAAGTATTTCCTTGTCAGTTGAAATTATATCATATACTGCATATTTTAGTTTTGATTTTTTGATTTATTTTTACTTTATCACTCAAAGTAGAGTTTTTAAGCTTCACGCAGAATCCTGCACCAATCAATATTGGCAGGGTGAAACTTTATATTTCCCGCCGAATTCTAGAGCCATCGCGTCAAAATATAAATAAATTCAAATTGTTATTATACGAAAATTACAATTTAAATATATGTAAATTATTATACTATTGACAGCAAAACGTTCTTAACAAAATGGAGAGCAATAAATTATAATAGGAAGCACAATTGTAGCGAGTGATTTATAAAACCGGACCCGGTCAGACTGCACCGGCCGCTGTGGAGACGGTACTGAATACTTCATTAGATGACTAAACAGAACTCTTAATAAAAGAGTAAACGTACCAATAACCGCGCTTAGTGCAAGTGCATGCTCATTGTGTGTGTGTGGGTTTTTTTTTTGCAGTCACGTTTATGGAGCGCTGTAATATAGAAGTAGGGTTTAAATTTAAAAAAAAATCTTCAACCTTGGCTTCATTGTAGATTCCATGTAACATGATGACCACTGCCACATGCTGTGTTTTATTTAAAAACATAAATATATAAAGCAAGCAGGTAAAGGCAGAAAAAGCTAACTCAGACACACTATTAAAATATTAATGATTGTGTTAATTATAGCTTCAGATCAAATCAAAGACAGTTCAATTCAGAGTGCCACATTCATATGAAATATCAACTCTGACGTCTCCGTTTATGCCCAACAATATACCTCCATTTGCATCCCGTATTTTTTTTAATCTGGACAAAGCAATTTGCACAATCACCGGCCGAACGTCGACCCATGCGTTGCATTTAGATGATAAGCAACATTAAATGAGAATATTGTACTGACCGTCATTTGTCCTCACCCATACAAAAATATGGCTTACTGGGTGACAAATGAAGATCGTGTATTGTACGTTTATAGAATAAAAGGACGTCACACTCAGTGGAAGACCAAATTTGAGCTAATTTAGTTATAATATATTATATTCTTCTACGTTATTTATGTTTATTTCTGGAGTCACCTTGGAACGTTCAAGTAATATTTCTCACGCCTTGAACGAATCACTATAAAAGTACATACATAGCTTAACGAGCAACATATGTATATTAAAATTTCATTCGCTTCCGCTAAGTACTCTTAGATTATTAGTAGACTTGATAATAACATAATTTTATATTTCAATAGATAGACATAACTCTCGGGTGACGAGTGGTTTCGCAAGTGAAATCGTGGGTGAAACTTCCAACGGATACACGATTGCTTTCTACCCCACCTCCCGTCGTCTTGAAGAAAACTAACTTGGCTGGTCTAAGAATAGAAATACTTATATTTAAAGATATCAATAGTTTAAAATCTAAAATTTTATAGATCAATCAAAACGCAAATCCGAAAACTAGTTGCAACGGTAAAATCTGCGGCCTTTCAAAATGCACATTCTGGGAGGGGGTCATAAATTAAAATTAAATATCATCATAATATTCGCACGACACCAATACAGTGTAATTTTTTTTATTAAAATTACGGGATATTCAGAAATTAACAATTCAAGGATTCGGATTAAATTTAAATAATGAGCGCATGTATTAGATATTAGAGGTGATGAAGCAATAATGGCTCCATTCACATTTACGACTGCTGTATATCATCAACATATTGCCAAACACTAATAATATTATGTACATCAACAAAACAATTGTCGGTAGTAATAATATATAATTTTAGTGCGTTTTGTGGCCGCACTCCGCAACTTCGTAGTTGGATTGTGGGTGTATTTACATTGAAACGTCTTCAATACCCGGTCACCGGCAAGGTCGTACGCCACGTGCGACATTTACGGCGCTGTTAACACAATTTTGTTACTACTTCATGGTGTTTTTACATGTCTTACAAATTAAAAAATGTGTGACCTCAAACATGTGGAACAATTATTGAATTTATTTAATCTCCATAAGCTAATAAGACCTAATAAAACATCTTATTATTCTATTAAATTTCATAATGTACCTGAATAAATGTAAAAACGGTACTGAAAGACACTAGTGTCAAGACCCTCCGAATTCCGCCCGAAATTAGAAACATTGCTTGTTGAGTGGCGAAACCCGCACATTATCTCACCAGAGCTTGGAAATGAATTATTTTCAATTTGAAATCGAATCCAAAACCATAGAAAGCATTTACAATCAAACGCTATTTTACTGCGCCACGATGGCCTCAATTTTTTCTCTCTCCAACATATTTAGAGGTGTTAGGTGAAGAGTGACATTAACGACCCATAATTACTTGAAACGGTTAAGAGAGAGAACTGGTATGCCGTTATATACCTTAAATTTATAATAAGATATCTTTTTAAATAAAATATCTAACTTTGGTATGCCATAAATTGAAAAGTTTGACACAATAGGCATAAACATTTAGTAGCTACTATTGTGTTTTATGTGCAATAATCTTTTCAATTCCTGCGTTGCGCAACCACGTGAACAGCGTACTCTAACTTTATAAACACTTTACCTATGTATACATATGTATAGGTATTTGGCGACCGACAATCAATTTAAATGGTAAAACTTACATTTCACTCATAGTAATATCGAATACAATATTTTGTATGTACGTATGTATACAAAGCAATATTTTAAGTAAATCAATTAATCTGTTTGGTTTTTTTAACTTTACGACAGCGTTAAGGGATATAGATTTCACACGTAGCAGGGTAGGCAGAGGGAGCGTAGTGTCAAAACACTCCGCTCCCTCCTTTCCGCCAAATCGTCTGGAGGCATTGATTGGCGAAACTCAACTCTAGATGCTATTTTGATATAAATTTTAATTATATTAGTATTAAACATTTCTGTAATTTACACTTTTTGAGTATAAGATTAATTGGCAGCATTATTATCTATGTATAAGTAAAAACAAAGAAACAATTCAGTACACAGTGTGAGAAACTAAAGATAAAGATTGAAAAGATTAACTCGCACTTCAATAGCAATTATATTTGCAATTAGAAAACAATAATATAAAAGTAATTAAATTATTTATCATTAAATGTAAGTATTTTATATTGACACGGTCTGAGTGAGTATTATGATTGTAGGTTCAAATTTCTTCACACAATATATAATTATATTTAAATATAAAATTTATAAAGTATATAACACCGTAATCTTCTATGTGGGGACCGGAGTGTGTTAGCACTAGGTTCCCTCTGCCTACTCTGTTGTATGCCGGATACAGCGTGAAGCTGATTTGATTTAATTTTATATTCTAACAAAATATTTACTTATATGTTTATAGTACTACTGGCTGCTATGATATCGAAAGATGAATGAGAAATCGATTCTCTCTTCGATTTTCTCTTCTTTCTTTTCTTTCTCAAATATATATATATACAATATTTTCAATATTGTGTTAAGTAAATCATCGTTAAAACTTTTATAATTAAGATGATATTATGATAATTATAAAAAAATTATTCGCCTCTTAAAAAAATATAATTAAATTACTTTGTAAATTCTGTAGGTATATTAGTTTTTTTTTTCATTCGTTCTGAGTTAACGTATTTGATATGTTTTTAGTTAGTTACTTCCTAATTTCGACATCGAATGTACTAAAAATGATGTTCATTTTCCAAAATTTAAATTTTAAATTTATAAATGAATATCGGATCAAGTTACGCAGAATTTGGTAAAATGCGTCAAAAAACAAATACGATACACAATTTTAAAAACAATACCGTAATAATAATTACTGTAAAAATGTTATTTTAATTGACTTTTTACTGTAAAAAAAAGAATACCGTTTAAAAATTAATAAAATCCACACGAGCTCACTAACTGCGCATCTTGCACCTAACCTAATGTTTTTCCTCGTACAGCATCTGCATAACCACCACATTAAAGACAGTAGTTTGCATTCGAAATTTTAAAATTTCAACTTTACCATAAAATGCAAGTTCACCATAAAAAAAGTCATAAAGCAATTAATATGAGTCAGTGTCTTTGAGAATGTCCTTGTATAAACTACAAGGTACACAAAACAACAAACATATACTCATATTTCACATGAAAACTTAAGTTAGTATTACGTAAATAATAAAACGTGTATACAGTAGGTATATACGAGCTTTTGAAAAATGTAGCAACATTTTTGTATTTAACAACAGTCTCTCTGCTTTGGGATGATTATGATCACTTTTTGGTTCAAAGTAAGTAAAAAATGAAAGGACTATAGTGTCAAGTATATTTGCTAGTTGAGTACTCAGACGATTCAAATTCAGTTAAATTCATAGAAATAATACATATACTATTACTGAATAATTAATGAAACTAATCAATACATAATTTATAACGGAAGCAATTTAGATAAGTTTACTAAATTGATAACAATTTATTATGACATTGTAGTACTATACAATAATAAGTCTTTGATAAGCATCGAAAGACGGATCAGAATTATTTCGTATAGACAATACAATAATAACGTTCATGAAATAAAAAACTAAAAAAAAATCGCAGAAACGTTGCGACGTAATTTATCTGTAATATCTAACTTATATCTATAAAAAAAACATCAGACTGTCATTAAGATACTCACCCAAAATATTGGTTTTGTAAACAGCAGCACAAAGACCAGAACGCAAATAAAAGGTACGACTCCACGACAATAGAAAGTATAGTAACCAATTACGTAAACAACTGTACTGTTTACGATACTGGTTTTTTTTGTGGATTTTTTTTATTCTTTCTGTAATTACACTATCGGTTCCTTATTATGGTTATCAAGACCGAGGCAATGTGAAAGAACCCGCAAAACGAGTTGCGTCATGTATTAGGCAACAACTACGGACGATTGTAGCAACTCATGCGCATACATAAAACTTCATACAAAAAAAATATCATTTTTGAAGTTATCATATTATATATAGATGCAGTAGGTCTTTATATGACAGCGTTGTCTGCTTAATTAGTTCAGATCAAATAAAACAACAGAAATTATCAGGGCTTGATGGGTTTTATTGTACAAAAATAGTGTGCAAGCGCGTAACTCGTGCCTCACGACGTACACAAACAAAATAATAAACCTACATAGTTTTTATGTATAAAATGCATTCACTCAGTAAGTTAGACATAGCCTATTTTGTTTACATTAATCTTTATCGTATCGTTGAGTTTTACAGCAATTATCGCTGTGCATTGATCCCCGACTCGAGTGGCGGCTCGACGTTGAGGACGAATATTTTTAAATCAACAGAAAAATTGTTTATTCAATGTCTACTAAATAAGTGTTATATTTATCAACATAATGTATATGCTGTCCACCATTTTTCTATTCATACGACAGAAAGGGGACTGGTGTTCTAGTAACGACCGGTCTGGTGTCGGTTGAAGAGCGACAACAACCTGATACATAACGCAATCAACAGGGTCCCGCTAATGCGCATTAAATCAGAATTTTTCTGTTGATAACACACTATAATAACTCCGCGTCTACGTCGAGCCTATCTAAGAGAAAAATAAAGCAAGACTCGATTTATCATGCCTTCCCACGCATGTGCCAATAAGCTAACACAGCACGAAAAAAAATATGTAAATATACTAAACAGCCCAGTGTGTAAAACTCAACGATGGCGGCGCAACTTGGTACGACCGCGAATAACTTAGTTATATTCACATTATCTACACCATGGAACTTTATCTGTTGCTCCTATTGGACCCTTCCTCGAAGAAATACACAAAAAAGAAATGCTTAAAATATAGGCATGGTTGATTCGCCGTTGATAACTTACATAAAAAATTACAATAGAATAAAATTGTCAATATAATCCAATACGGATCGTGGAAATAAAATACGATGTACCTATTGGAAATGTGCAGTGTGGAAATAATGTTAATGAGCATTAAATATGATACGATCAATAAAGATGATGAAAAGTAACGTCTTCTCTCATTAAAATGGTAATAGTTTGACATTAGATATTACGTAATAATGGCAGGTCAATAAACTCTGAACCTCTTTAGAAAATACTGATAACGTAATCGTTGAAAATAATTTAAATGATTATAACCCTTTAACGTACTAAGGTGCATTTATATTTGTAGAAACGGTAACGTTTGCTTACTAACCGATAAGATAGTGTTACATATACTATTTTAAAAACAAAATTTTATTTTAGAAATGTATTATAATAAAGAGAAAACGTTTTGTTAACAGTTAATATAATGGTGACAGCGTCAAGCTTTAAACTTAAAAATTTATTCAACATTAAAGTTGTTTAAGAAAAAAAGTTTTAACAAATATGACGCCCTCAATGAATATGTTAAGCATTTAAAGTTTAATAAGCAAGTTTTACAGGTGAAACGGTTATTATAAAAGTGAGCCAGCAGAGGGAATGAAAAAAGTCATTAACGCTATGAACCGGTGCACACGGAGCGCCACCCGGAACGAAGCGGTGAAATCACGGGAAACCGCAACAGCGAGCACGCATCCGAGCAACCGTGTCAGTAGAGTGATATACTAATTGCACTAGGTTAGGGCCACTTTATAGTATATTATTACCACATTCCATTGATTTTGGCATCTTTATATATCATAAGCAATATCCGTCCCCATAGGAATAGAACCCAACACCTACATAATATATCAAATCATTCGTCAAGGAATCAGGAATGAATTGATTTAACTTCTTTTTAAGCGTCATAACGGCGAATCATAAAACGTACATCGTTGAGACAAAGTTCCATTGAAGTTTACTAGGAGCTATGGTTAATAAAAATAAATTAACTATCGAATCTAAAGGAAACCGATTCGGAGATCTCATTTACATTGGGGTCGCGTTGAGACGCTCCGCTTATGCCTCGCTATAATAATTTGAGTCCTGCTCAAATGGCGAGCCTAGTTCCTGGACTGGTAATCGTACGCTTGCAAATATATTTAGTATAAAACATGGCCATGGCGAAGACCTCAGGCAGAAACTAAGCCTAAATCACAAATGTTGCGCGTATTCTCGCCAGCCACAAGTGCCTTTATGCACCCCGAATCCACATTTTCACATTTACGATCATTGTTTGCACTCGACACAACTTTTGCACTGCTCACTGCACGATTTAATTTTAGCTTAGTGTTTGTGTTCGCACATCTATCGGTAACGGCACTTTCACTTTTATCGTCGAAGAAAGAGCGACGTTCTGAGGTCGAGGCCGGGGGCGAGGTCGAAAATAATTTTATTTCCAAATCACGGTGCCCATTTATAGAAGTAACAATTTCCGAAGATATTTCCAAAGCCAGAGGAGATCTTGGCTCTGGAGAACTGCTTTTTCTTGGAGGTGGAAATAAAGAATAAAGATTTGGCGCTGACACTGTATCAGTATTATTTATTTTTCTTTCAGGAATTCGAGCTGAAGGGTCACTCCAGCTGCGTCTTAGCGTCGTGTCGGCACCGCGCCTACCAAGTGGTCCTACCACTTTCATAGAATCTTCTAATTTTGTAGGCGCGAAATCACCACTAGAATTTTCGTCCAATAGATGAGCTATCGAATCAGCGTCCCATATTTGACCAACAGGATCACAATACCGACACTGACACGAACTGACGGCAGATTCCGATGGAGACGCTGCCTCTGTTAATCCAAATCGGGTAGCTTCTAAAGCTTCACCTAAAGCAGACACTCGATACGTCTCGGGCGCTGGATCCGGGTAGTCTAACACTTTCACATCTAAACGATAAGGCAATGATATATCACGACAGTAAGATTCCTCGTAAACGCCGTGCGGTGCGGATCCCATATTTGTAACTGCACAGTGATCAACATCGCTGAGATCCAGTGAAACGGATGTTAAATCATGTGGCACTATGTTATTCGGTTTTCTATCTTTTTTACGACGCTTTCGTGGTTTAATTATTCTCGGTAACATTGTCTCCGAATTGGTGGAGCCTGAACTTTCGTCACTGGCGACGCTGACTGCGTCAGTGTTGTTACTACGTCCAGTTCTTGATGGTCGATTTTGTTGTTGTTGTTGTTGATGATGATGAAGTTGATTTCTGGGCCTATTATTTTCTGACATATCGTATCGATCCTTCGTGTGATGTTCTATTTGCCCCATAGGACGATGATTGCGCTGCTCAGGTATGGTTGTATATTTTCTTCTATCGTGTCTGTTGTGTATAATAAGCGGAGCGCCCTGGGCGTGCATCGCTAGTTTGGATACGGGGTTATCGCGTTGCGGCGTGCGGCCCGCCATCGATATGAGGGGAGCACCGAGCCACGCATTGGGATGTGGCACACCGTAGGGCGGGTAGTATGGTGGCGGGAAACCCGGTGCGGTGGCACCATAGTGAGGGCGAGCGGCTTCGCGACGCCCCAGGGCGGCGCGCTCGCCCGGACTCATTTCGTTGATAGGATCGTTTAACCCATATTCGACACAGATAAATTCAATGTCACGGCAAAAGTCCGAGTTCGTGCGCGATGTCGTAATCGTAAACTAACATCGGAGGCGCGTGTATCGTGGCGTGCATCCGCCGCGGCAGTCGGCCCACTACTGAGGCGAACGAGCGCGAGCCGGCCGCGGCCGCGTCCGCGACCCGCGAGTGGGAGTGCCGAGCCGCGCCATGCGACTATCGCCGGCGGAAAGCTTCACAGCCCTAATCGCACCGCAATTAAAACGTTGTTTACTTTGTGGCGCTCGGAAAATAATCATTCCGCGCTTATGGGACTAATTTTAAGCGTGTTTACCGGCGAAAGTAAACTTATGTTTGATACTTTAGGTTATTTGTGAGGGTGATCGCTTTTTTTGTTTCATGACTGACTGAAGCTTTGGAAAATAATCAACTTACTTACCTATTATTGGAACAGGGCCATGAGTTTAAATCGTATCTTACGATAAAAAAACTTACCTGAAACAAGCAAAAATAAAATATTATTAGTTTACGTTATTTAAATGCATCTAATACAATACATAAATATATAATGTTTTTTTTTTATATAACAACATCTTTGATTTTCGGAAATATAACACAGGATTTCCAAAAAACTGTATAGACCTAAGTACACTCGGTTAGTCCGGTTAGAGTTTCCTTTAAAAATATATTTTTTAATTTTTTTGTTATGATGATTATTATTACTTTTAATCATTATAAAAAAATCGTTATAGTGTATTTTGTAAAAAACAAAAACTATGGACATAAGAAATAGTAAAAAAAGTAAATAAGAACTTCAAAGTTAATTAAACATCCCATATTTGTCTAATGACGACGTCATAAAAATGAAAAATCAACAAAGTAAGTAGTATTGTACCCGACCTTTGTGATTCCGCCCTGAGGGAAGGTGAAAGTGAACATAATGAGTCACAAGCCAGAAGGCTCTCTCCCGATAAACGCTTTGTTCATATACACAACATGTATGCCTTTATATAAATTATACTCGAGGCTTAACGGTGCGGTTGTAAGCGCGACGGTTGTGGGTTCGATTCACACTGGAGACATTAGATATGAACTTAGGGTTGCGAAACTGCCTACCTTTCTATACGGTAGAAGCGTAAAGCTTATTAAAATTAAAACAATTAGTTATGAAGTTGCGCTTTATAATTTAATCACGATTCGCGGATGATTTATCGAAAGTTCTTACTGGTGTTAATTATTTTTCTTTTAATTTAACAAATTTAAAATGCAAGGTAATACGAGGAAACGATAGTGATGTAAGAAATAATAATATAAAACCCAAAACCTAGCATTATACTTTATATGATACCAGAGACAAAAATAATCTCTGAACATTCTAGCTGAAAATCATTACCTCCACCCAATCCACCTCTAACTGATAAATAATTGATAACATTTATATTTTTTTTATTGTTAAAGTATACAGATTTTTATATTGATATATTCTATGCACCTAACATATATAAGTTCATACAGCGTGTCCTCTGACCAAACTAAGGTTAACCACTAATTTAGTACGCTAAATACGTTTAGTACGCAAATTAATGAAAACACGTGCAAATTTTAGCCGCATAATAAGGAAAAAATAGCAATATTGTTAATATACATTTTCAATTTTCGACGTTTAAAAAAACTCTCGATTTGATTTATACGGTGTGGGAAAACTAATTAAGCCTAATAATAAAGGAAAATTTTAGCTTTAAAAATAACTCGCAAAAAGTGAGACTACAAGACATAAAAGAGAGATGATTAGTAATTAAATAAAAGAAATGTAATATCATTTAAAATATATTAGTCCCCATTACTAAGGCTTTTAGGAATAGAGCAAATGTAAGCGGGTACGTGATTGACCTTTAGACACCGTCAGTACCAACCGTATATTTTTTAGGTTTCTCTGGTTATAGTATATTTAATTTTCAATATAAATATCCGTTCCCCACTTTCCGCCGAATTTTCGAGGCATTGCGTGTTGGCGAAACTCAACGCCGCGTAATACAGTAATAAAACGAAAAAAAAAACATCCAATTTCCAGCCAAATTTTCCTCTCTGTCCACTCTTACTCTCGTGCATGCAGCGTGCGTTAATAACGAGTTCACTATAGTTATAACAAACCGACTGATGATTACCAATTCGTGTTAGGTGAAAGTTATGAAGTTACAGCCGCCAGTTGTTACGGACCGTCCGGTGTTGCGTAAGAGACGAGCTGGACCAGTCAGCAGAAATTATCGCTATACTCTTATGCATCATAAGAGATATCCAACCGAGACAATCAAGCATGTCCGTTGTAGCGCAGTTTTTTTTAAAAAAAATCAGAACAGAACTCAACGCCGCGCTTTTCCTCGACACCAGAGCGAAGAAATGGAAATATATAATATAATATAAATTTAAGTAAATATTTCATCTCCTCGAGTGGGGATTGAACCCACAACCAGTCGGTTTTACAGTCACACTTTGCGCCGCTGCGCCACGACTGGCCTATTTTTTAAATAATATTATTATTTGCTTCTTACCCTATCTGTACCCTTAGAACAGGGTAAACCAAGTGAAAGTGTTAAGGCCACCCCGTTCCTAACTTTTCGCAATATTTTGGTGACGTTACGTATTGAATCACGGTACTTAAAGCCGGGCTTTGTCCTGTTACCAGAGAGAGTATACACAAAATGATTTGGACCCATTATGAGGTCCTCCTGCTGTACTGCTTACATTTCAATAAATTTATGCATAAATTATACATAGATATAGGATTTATTAATTAGTTTTATTATTACTATCTGGATTAATTATATTAATAGCGGGAATTTGTGCTATGAATTCTATTATAAAAAATATTTCTTTATCTATATTAAGACAATTCGGTTTAATAATAAGAACTTTAGGACTAGGTTTTAGTATAATTTATTAACAAATGCTATATTTAAAGCTACTTACTCATACATACAATATTTATGTATAAATCATTATTTTATTGAAAAATATCAGTTACATAATATACATCATCAAACATCCAGAAAACAACGGCCATACAGTTCCTTTATACTGTGATTATGTAAAACAAATTCGAACTTAGGATTCTTGTCATTGACATTCTGAATCTCATCTCCTTACATAATACGATCTAAGAAATTTCTCTTACTAGATTAGGTAATCCCAATAAAAACATTAAACTACAACACTAAAAAAGTACGAAAAGAATTAGTAGTATGGACAAATGGGTATATTAAATGACTCAAAATTTTTAGGGGAAAGTGGAGAAATGATACGCATACATTTCTTTTTCTATTTTCCGCCTCATATTAGTTATATTTAAATTGTAGATTAAAAGATTGAAGATGAAACCCTAGTATATTTTTTAGGAAAGTTAATATGATAATAACTTAGTAAACGTCATTATCATCCAAATAAATAATCAAACAAAATAGAAGTCTTCGTGGCACACGTTTTCTCACTTCGTTGGGACCACTTTAAATGATAAAAACTGAAGGCATTGAATTCGGATTTTCAAAATTCCAAGCACACACGGAGACATCAAGAATAAAAATAATAAACCACGTGGTGGAACGATGACGCAAAACGACTTACTTTTAAAAAATATTAAGCCAACTCAATCGGTTCCGGCAATCGGTCCGAATCTCTCAATTCAGCCATATCTCCGGTACAAACAGATTTCCCTCTGTTTATGTAACTGCCTTTGAAAGGCACACGCGTCTTAGTACTTTCGTGTTGTTCGATATGAATCATACTTTCTGAAAGTACGCTATTGAAACGAAACTTATGTCGTGTCGTAATGATCGGCTACCGAACAGTGATCATTTTTTATTTGAAGTAAACCTTAATATTATATACATAAATACTAATATTATGCATTGAATATCTAGTAATATAAAACGTCGTGGAAAACGTCGTGGACACATTTGTCAGAACTGAGACTTATTTTCTTCAGCTGCATCCTTCACAAAGCAGAGCGGCAGAGCCAACACTTTCCGTCACTTTTTACCGATTTCTGGAGTCATTGCGTGTTGAGTGGCGGAACCTAACAGCAGAGCGAAGAAATGACAATATTAAATATTTATATTTCATTTCTTTGAATGGGAATTAAATCCACAACCTGTCGCGTTTACTCACTTGCTCATGCCCGTGTGCCACAACTAGCCTCATTCATACCAACTCATAGCAGCTCCAATTAGATTAACAACAACCATACAACATTTTGACATAAATAACTCCTCATATAAGAACAAAATTAAGGCCATGCCGTTAACAGCACAGTAGAAAATGCAAATAATCTTGTATCACATTTCCATACGACAGCACGGTTGCTTATTAAACAATTTCCACCATTGTTTACCGATTCGAGTTTACAAGATGCTATGTTCTTATTAAGTCGACCGTGTAGTTTACGTTAAAAAAAGATAAACGCTCAGATTTATTGGACTTTCTGTATTTGTAACAGTCTCACCTGATTAATATAGTTCTATTGTTTGGTTATTATAGTTCTGTTCTAGTGTTTGTACTATTGATGTTGTGTTAAGAAAAAAGGAGATGGCGGTTTGTTTATCATTTTTGCGTTAATATATATCAAACATTCGTGCAAACACCACACGAAAAAGCTAAAAAACCCCATGTTATATTTCTGTATCCAAAATGCACGTTCTACTAAAGGTGACCGCAAATGTTAACCAAAGTCAAACATGAATATAGAACGAATAGAAGAAAGTTTTCTGAATGTCTAGCTTTCATTAATTAAACCTGGCTACAGTTTGTAGGGACTGGAGAAATCGGACTAAGCCCGGTACTACGTTTCTAAAACATTTATCTGAGATCGAGCGGGAAACATATTTAACTTTTACTTTTACGCGTCTTACGTAACATTTTGCACGACTATTCATATAAGCGTAAAGATGCAAAATAACATTTAATATTTAAGATTTGTTATAGAAATTAGGAACACACGTTTTCCATTAGGCGTTTTTAGAAAGCAATTTAATATTTTAAAAAATTTACAGAACCTCACTAAAACCAAACAGTACCTACACACACTAACAACAACACAGTACAACAACATAAAATTCAAAATGACCACAACAGAAAACTAGCTTGGCTGTGTTTCGCTTTGAAAAGTTGCTAAAACGTATTTGCACGTCAATTATACTGCCATTATCGCATCCTACTTTCCATCCGTCATCTCGATTTAAACAGGAAAAGCCGAGAGTTGTTAACGATATCGCTATTGCAATCATTTTGTAAGTACAATATAGGCCCTTAATTGCCATTACCCTGCTGTTGGAGCGTGTAGCAATAGTTATCAAAGAATGGACTGGTTTCTCTTATCAACGCCTAGTAAGTGGAGAGAGGAGCATCTGTTTTGAAATTAAACACGAGTTGCTTTGTAAGTTTTATTCATGAAGCAAAATGTATAGTTTAAAAATATCAAATGAGATTTATACTTCATGAAAATAATAAACAATGAAAATAGCCCCCTTGTTGTTATTTTTTATATGAAATATAAAAAAATATGAACTTGAAGTATTTTTGCCTATCTCACAAAATTTACGTCTTTGAAAATGAAATGTTGTTTATTATTACAAATATGTGGTTATGGTGACATTTTTGTATAACATGCTTTTCTAAGAAAATGGATATTTTTTATATAATGTATCGTTTTTAGTATATCGTTGCCCTTATTCTTTAATCAACTTTTAATACAACTTTTAATTATAAAATTGGAAACGAATGTAAATATGTGACTAAAGAAAGAAAATTTTGTAAATCATCACGTACATTATACAAATCATGTTTATCCTTGTGTCCTTCCCAATATTTAAATACTCTTTCGTTCTTAAATGTGAAATAATCTCCTATCATTTTAAATATTTAATAAATAGCATTCTCTCTTGCCAAATGATAATCCTAAGTATATTAATATCTAAAGGTAGCGGAAGCATTTTAAAAATATACCTACAGAGATACCAACAACATAAATGGGTTGTAATAACCATCTAAGAATTTCGACATAGATCTTTTATCCCAAATTCCCAAATCCCCAATCCCCGGTTCCCACGAGGCAAAAAATGAAATCCCGATATTTTTTTTATATATTTGCTATAAAAACTAAATAAATACACGTAGAGAGTAAAACGGAAATGCACGGAACATTTATATTTTAGTCTATCTTGAAAATGATCGACAGTTTAAAACTTAGAGATTTCTTGCATGCGCTTGCGCCGGCGCCGCGTCGTCAGCTAATGTGTTTTTGATTGGCGCCGCTCAAAGCTTTACTTTCACTTGCATGAACGCAAGCCTACGTTGCTTTATGCAGCGTTTTGGATTAGTGATGAGAAAACAAGTTACATAAATATCCAAACGGTAGCGTTGAGAAATACGGATATAAGTAGTCTTCGATATTATATTTTTAAATTAAGTAGAAATCAGAGCTACGAGTGACCGCAAAAGATAGCTTTCAGTTTAAAATTTAAATTAGGAAGGAATGTTTGATTCGACAACCAATCTTACGGTTGTGGAGGTAGGCATTTACTAGCTCTATTAGCTCTATAGCTCTAGAGACATGTCTACAAATGTAAAGAAACAGAAGAAATGAAGTGATATTTTATATTATTCATTTCATAAGAGTTGGTTCAAATTTCATTCAAGATAGAAAAGATGAAGCATAATCTATTCAAATGAACGTGAAGTAGAGAAAGGTGTTGCATGTTATCCTCTTCCTGATTATATTATATAAAATGCGTGAAGACAAAAAAAAAACTATTTGAAATTTCAATGCTTCAATATACCATACATTTATTTAACCCTCCTTCTCAGAGCTCAAAAGATAAAACCGAAACCCACAATGACACAAAACACATTCAAAAACACAACCAACAAACAAACAATCAATAAAATACTAACGTCCAAGTTGTAATGTAATATACAAGTCCACGCCTCAGACGCGTATTTCACGCTACGCGAGTACGACGACATGTTGACGTATCGTATAAAGACGACACTCTCCCTGCTCTAAGAAATCGTAGTTTAATTCTGAATTATATCAGTTTACGGCACGAACTTGGTTTACGACGCTATAAACAACGCCGTGTGGAGGCTCTCTGATCGCAATATTAAGAGCTATCTTGAGTTTGCGATGCCTATTTGTAACCATTCGGCTATAAATACGAGGATTCCGGTGCGCGACCGATAGTAGTAACTCGTTGTTGTCGTTAACTAAAGTCAATAAATATCAGTTGAAAACTTGAGTTATTCTGGATCTTTTAAAATTTGAAGCTTATTGTTTATCGTGGTGGCAATTATTTTTTTTAATTGAAGTAAAACTTAATAATTTTTAAAAGAAATTCAAAATTATGCCTTAATTAGTATAGTATAGAGGCCAGTCGTGGCGCAGTGGTACAAAGTGTGACTGTAAAACCGACTGGTTGTGGGTTCGATCCCCACTCGAGGAGATGAAATATTTACTTAAGTTTATATTTTCATTTCGCTCTGGTGTCGAGGCAAAGCGCGGCGTTGAGTTCTGCCACCCAACACGCAATGCCTCCAAAATACGTCAGAAAGTGGGGAACGGAGTGTCTTAACACTAGGTTACCTCTGCCTACCCTGCTGTGTGCGGGATATAGCGTGAAGCTAATTTAATTTTTATTTTTTTTTAATTAGTAAATAGATTAATTAAGACAATATAAAACTAATCACTACCAGCCTTGATAATAATACAAGGTTGTAAAAATATATATATATATATAAACCTAGTAATATTATATAAATATCAACGTAGATATTCATAATAAACAATTGTACTATTTTTATCTATTTGTTTATTTATTTTGTAACAATAATAATTGGATGTTATAAAAATTAAAATCAAAATTAAATAAGAATATAAATTAATTAAAAATTACAAATTAATTAACATAGAAAGTAACATTTTAGTACCAACATTAAATTAAATACATGATTTCAGCAAAGAAATAAACTCTTACTTATGCAAGAAGGTGACGCGACCTTTAGACTGGAGGATAGGACGTCCGTCCGCCCTTCGAAAACCAAGCAACGTTAACGGTTAAATAGCTTATCCCTTCAAAACTCCACATGGTTCTCAAAAAATATTGGGTTGTCAAACAATTCGTATGAAATTATCTCGAGAAATTTCAGTACGTCAAGTTTACGACGTCTTGACTGCTAACTGGTACTTATTTGGATCCAAATAATTTAAAGAATAAAAAGCTCGAGATTTGGGATAATGACGCGCCTTTTAAAAGCATTCGAGTCTGTCAAAGCGTCTTATATGTACTTATAACATATCTATCTAAATTTATATCTATTTCTCTATATATTTTATCAATTTTATAAAATTAAGTTAATCCTTTTAGGTTTTCTTTTTTTATCTATATATTTATATGTAGCTATCGGAAACAACTTGTTCTAGTATAAGGACAAAAACATAACTTCAAAAACAAAAAATAAAATATATACATTAATTTAATTCAAAACTGATATTACTTTCACATTTCCCGTTTTCCCCAACGGCGCAGTAGTAAAAAACGACAAACTTTATACATATGTTTAAGTTTTGTGATATCGCAAACAATAACTTGGAAGGGACGGTACATCCGACCTCTAGACTGCGCCCCGGCGGGCGAGGTCGTGCCGCCCTTGCATTTAGTCCGCCCTTCGTAGTGGAGCGTTTAAAAGTTAGTGTCGCGATATCTATACTCACGCAATGGTCTATAATTTAAGTTTATTTTAGTTTTATTGTGGTAACAATGTAAAATTTATCTTATTAACGGGAAAAAATATGAAAAAGTATAAATACAAACAAATCAGCAGGGTAGGCAGAGGAAACCTAGTGTTAAGACACTCCGTTCTCCACTTTCCGCCAAGCTCTGGAGGCATTGCATGTTGAGCGGCGGAACTCAACGCCGCGCTTTACCTCGACACCAGAGCGAGGAAATTAAAATATAAATGTAAGAACAGTTGATTTTACAGAACAATATAGTTTTATATTACACGACCTCGAATTCCAAAAAAAAAAATAACTACAAAAGGAGACAAAGCTTAAAGAGATTTTTTTAATTTTAGCGTTTAACCCGCTGTTAACTCATCCCGCCCCTGCATTCAGCCGCCCTCCGGTTTTAGGCTTATTGGAAAATAGTTAATACTGTCTGCACACACCGCGCTGTACAAAGTGACAGTCCCTATACGTTGTAGGTATGCCTACCAATATGACAAACATTTTTTAACTTTTTTTAGAAAACGTATAAAAATTTGAATGTAGCCGGATATGAACCCGCGCCTCTGTTATACTATTTATCTTTCCTAAGTATGGAATAACACTTTAAATACTTTAGATACATTTTTCATTTAACAATGTATTATATATCTATTGAACTTATATATTTATATGTTAAATTAAATATGTTGATACATTAAAGGAAAAAAAGTATAGACAAAAAATAAAATTTCGCCATATTTCATTTCTACAGTATAAATATGTTACAAAATAACCACGGAACTGACTAGTCAGCTTTTACATGAGTCATAGTGGGGGGCTCGACGCTTAGAATGTAACAAGGAACAGGTTCAGAAGTAGGTATGTTTGCTTTCTCAATAATTAACGTGAGGAAATAAAAAAATCTTAATTAATTATTCATAAGAGCTGTTGGACGACGAAACTTTTATTCCTTTTAAGGGACCAAATCGTGTTACTTAATTTGAATTTAAATGCACTTATTAAATGTGACCTCACTCGGCTCGTATAGGTATCTGGTATAGTGTTTAAAAACATGATTTCTTTTTTGAGGTTCCATTTGTAGATCCGTGATGCGGTTACAAACTCCAGCCTCATTAAAATGTCCGAAAAGAAAAAGTTGCACTAGACTCGAATGAAGACGTTTAACGTACGAAAAGTAAAAGTTTTTATTAATACACTGTGTTTCTTCTATAATCATATTTTTGTAATACTTATCTATATTAAAAGCAAATTAACTAAATGAGTCGAGACAGAAATTTAAACAAGTACGCGATAATAATCTTAATTAAGCATCGTCTGCGAGTAATTAAGTGTATCAATTCAATGTTCATGAAGATTACAGGTTCAAATCTCAGTCAGGGTAATAAACACTTAATTTTTTTATTATAATTTGGTCGCGGAGGCAATCTTACAGAAAAAAAAACATAAATCTTCAAACTAAAACGAATCATTTTCTATTTCGTTTTCTATTTTCAGCTTCACGATTTATATCTCATGTAGCACGGTAGGCAGGGTAGCCTAGTGTTAAGACATTCAGTTCCCCACTCTCCGCCGATTTTCTTGAGGCGTAACACAGCGCCGCGCTTTGTCTTAGTGACAGACCGAACAAGTGAAAATAAAACAATAAATAATAACTCATTTCACCTTGTGGGAATCGAACTCAAAACCGTCGTTCACAGTCACACGCTTGTACTCCTGCGCGGCGCACACTCATAACAACAAAAATAGCACATCACTATTGGTAACATCACTAGCAATACGCGACAGAGTTTCGCAATGTCGCCATAGGAGCTCTTGCGCAAATGGCGCGTGACGTCACCGCTCGCTCGGTTCCGGCTTCACTTTCGCGAACACTTTCACCAGCCGGACGGGCGTGTCGATCGCATTGTCATTCCGCGAGAATCGATGACCAGCCGAAATCGACACGATATAATTTATTCTTACAACACTATTGTGGGGCGTACGTGCGTTCTAATAGTAATTACACAGCTTAAAACCTCGTACATTTTCGTCGTCGTTTTTTCTTTTTAGTTTCTTTACGCTGTACTCTCCATGTAATGCGGGATAAGCGGAGGGAACCTAGTGTTAAGACACTCCGTTCCTCACTTTCCACCGATGTTCGAAACATTGCGTATTTAGTCGGCATTAAGCGCGTTTTGTCTTTTTACCAAATCGAGGCTGGATGAAAATAATAAATAACTCATTCTCTCAAATGGGAACCGAAGCCACAATCGTCGTTTACAGTCCCATTATGTCATTTCACCACGACGGTCGGAAACATACAGCTAAATAAAACCGTTAAAAATATGTAAAGTTCATAATGACAGTATGAATATGTTATATACACAATTATACGAACTGTATTAGAGTCATTAAGAAAAGAAAGTGTGTATTGTGAAACAATGGCATGTGAGTAAACTCTTAATAATGTAAATAGATAAAGATGGCTGATTATAGATAATACATTCTATTAACTAAATAAAAAAAAACGTGTAATAAATTGTCAACATTAAATTAATTTTCAAAAACTATTAGTTTACACAAACAATGCAATAACAAAAAATAGATACACGGGTTCTTATGAACGATTTTATAGATTTATCTTTAACAATAATCGATGGAAGTCAAGTCGAGTCGAAGTTCAATTTAACGAGCTTAAGAAAATTAATTTATATATCATGTAAAGAAGAATAAAAAGATAATTTCGTAGATATTTAGACATCTTATATAGACATATAAGATATGTTTCCTATCGCTATCCTAGTTTCTAATAATATTGTAAAAGTGAAAGTTTGTGAGGATGGATGTTTGTTTCTCTTTCACGCACAAACTACTGAACGGATTTTGATAAAACTTTACACTAATACAGCTCATACATCAGAATAACACATAAGTCTATATTTTATGTAAGGATTTAGTACAATTTGGCCATAATATTACAGAAGTTTAAGCGGACAAAGCTGCGTTCAGACCGCTAGTATTGTATATTATAACTTATACCGTTTACGCAACAGCAGCCAGTAGTAACACTAACCTAACACAACAATCTCCGCTTGAACACGATCAACTTTCACAAAATGTACGTTCGATTAATCCAGTTGCTTTTCTCTTTTCTTAGATATCATAAAATTATTATATAAAATATTAAATGATAAATAATTTCTATCATAAACCCTAAAATAAATTGTATTTTGTGTGTTATTCTGATGTATAACTAAGCTATATTGCTATAAAGTTTCGTCCAAAATCGTTTAGTACTTTTTGCGTCTAGGTGGAACAAACATCCATCCATACAAACATTAAAATTTCTAATATTAGTAAAGCACGATAGAATTTTCTAATTGGTAAATACGGGAGCTTCGATTGATTGATTAATTAATAATATACAACTGAACTAGTTAAGTTAGTGCGAGTTAATTGACGTCCCATTTGAGCGTAATGACCGCTGACATTTATTTAGGCGCCACATAATACGCTGGTTCCGTTCTAACTTGTTAAGTAAATTAAAAATTTTAAATATATATTTTGAATATACACAGGTATTTACCAAATAGCCGTGTAGAAAAGTGGAGGTCATATTTTTTACTACTACCTACTATCTAACCGTAGAAAAAAAAACAATTTCGCTCACATTCAAGAGTTAAATTGTCGTTCTTGACAAAAAAAAACAAGTGAAAGAAACATTCGGAAAAAACTATCAATACTTTCCAAAAACGCGACAACCATTACTCAATCAATGGTCAACAGTTTCACTGAAAGCGCGAACAACCAAAATGGACCTCACAAAGAGTCCAAGAGTATTCAAGGAGGTCACAAGCCATTGTACGATCCATGGTCAGTGTCAATTGAAAAGAAAACCACGTTGGAACAAATGCTTTTCAATATAGCTGACAAAAATAAAACCATACTAAGGCCGTTGAGGCGCAGTGTCTGTATAGTGTATGTAAACGCGACGGTTGTGGATGCAATTCTCGCTCAGCAGAAAGAATTTTAAAGAAATTTGATGATTTTTTTTTTATTTTCATTTCTTCGCTCTCATAATAAGACAAATCGTGGCATTGAGTTCTGCCACTCTACACGCAGTGCGCGTTAGTTCGGTAATGCGTAAGGTACGGAGGGTCTTAACACTAAATTACCTCTGCCCAACCTGATATATACAAACATTTTTGCTTACTACACTCGCTACTAAGAAATATTACACAAACGACACCATATATCCTAATTCCTTTAGTCGCATCGTGGCCTCAATGACCCACTCGCGTTCGTCCCAAATAGATTCACCGCGAAGGTCTCAGAGACCATAAATGAAAGTCAACATCAGAAATCCCGGTTGTTCAACGAAAATAATGTCGTGATCACACCCGACGTGACGCCGTGACAGTAAATCCGCGAGATATGATTGTCTCGCTCAGCCACAATGGCGATGGAAAGTGTGGGAAGAAGTCCGTCTAGATAGTGTAATTGATTGTTTGAGCGTTACCGAGGCTACCGGTGAAAACGTCCGTGGAAGTGGCTGTTGCAAGGCTGTGGTTTCTTTATTTTTTGTGTAGCTTATACGCTGTATCCCGCGTATGCGTTGGGAACCTGGTAACCTAGTGTTAAGGCACTCCGTTTCCATTAAGCTACTTCCATTTCCTACTTTCCGCCGAATTCTAGACGTAATGCGTTTTGGGAAGCGGAACTCGACGCTTTGCCTCGCACCAGAACAAGGAAAAGAAAATTAAAAAAATACATTTCCTCAAGCTAGAATCGAATCCACATTACAGTCAAACCCGTATGCCCAAGCACTCTGGCCTCAATTAGTAAAATAGAAACAGTAGGTACATATATTCAAATATAATCTAAGCACTAACCAAAAATTTTCAACACAACATAAATAAGTATACACGAGAACGGTCGAATATTATTTTGCAAACGGACTTCCATATCATCCGACACAACGGGATAGGAAGTCCGTTAGATCTCTCTGTTGCTTTACTTAATTAATGAAATTAGCATTCATAGTCGTGGCTGCAAAAAAATATGCAACAGTAAAATTAAATTAACGTGGATTTACTACTTTTAATATATTTTGAACTGTGCTAGTTTCGTGCAATCGAAATGCGTTATGTATATAAATTTTATATCAAAGAAAAAGATGGTCGCAGCACAAGGTTTTGATCGTAACGCGACGGTTGTGAGTTAAGGGGAATGAATTTTTGTTTATTAATATTTTCATATTTTCCTTCTAGCACCAAAGCAAAGCCCAGGCCAGTCCAGTTTGAGGCCGGTCGTGGCGCAGTGACACAAAGTGTGACTGTAAAACCGACTGGTTGTGGGTTCGATCCCCACTCGAGGAGATGAAATATTTACTTAAATTTATATTTCCATTTCTTCGCTCTGGTGTCGAGGCAAAGCGCGGCGTTGAGTTCTGCCACTCAACACGCAATGCCTCCAAAAATTCGGCAGAAAGTGGGGAACGGAGTGTCTTAACACTGGGTTCCCTCTGCCTACCCTGCTGTGTGCGGGATCCAGCGTGAAGCTAATTTAATTTTTACCAAAGCAAAAGCTCAGCGTTGAGTTCCGGAAAAATGGAGAACGGAGTGTCTTAGCACTTAGCTACCTGGTTACCTTGCTATATGCGGGATACAGCGTGAATCTAATTTTTATATATGTAAATATTCTCTAATAAAGTAAGGTATGCGTAATACATTTAAATTAACCGTGCAATACTACGGTATAAAATATGCAGACACAATCAAAATACTTTTCTTATTACAATCAAAATGAAAAAGAAATAAATAACTGTTACAAAAATAATGAGTCAATATTGACCTAAATATAAGGATGACTAATTAAAGGAACTCACAAAGAGACAAAAACATCGTTAAGGAGCGTTTCGATTACTGTTATTGATGACAAACGGTCCTTTACTAATTACTTTGAATAACATTAGCTTTGACAAATATTGTAACGTTATGTTTTGTTCTATTTCTTTATTTATTATTTAAAAATAACTGGAACTGTTCAACTGGTTGTGGAAACACGTTGTGGTGAAAAGAGTTCACCACATGCCATATATGATTTTTTTTAATTCAAAACCACGCTCTTTTAAGTCGAGTTAGCAGTTGTAACTATATAATCAAATTCAAGAGGCTGAACTTTTTACTTACTTTTTACAACTATTAGAAGACCAGCAAAAAAAATATTAATATGGTACTATGGGTTTGATAATGGAGCCAATCTATCTATCCCTTATATATATATATCTTATCTATATTCTATATATTCTCAGAAATAACGACTCATTAGATAATTTTTCTTTAATATTTTTAATTTCCTAATAACAAGGAAAGTCACACATAGGTCAAAGATATACCTCTCTGTTCTCCACTTACCGCTAATTTTAAAGACATTGTGTAATAGAAGACAAAAGCCGTTATCATTAAAAAAAAATAACAAAAAAAAGTAGTATAAAGTGCTAGTAGTAAAATTCAAAAGTTATTGAATATCCACAAACTACAATAGCCATAATATAATACAAAAACGTATACGTTTTACTTTCTAATACAATCTAAAGAAAATAGAGGAGTTTTGAGCAAAAAGCGTCTATTCGTTCCGTTCCGCAGAAATAAAAGGCATAATTGAAAGCGCGTGACGCTCGAACAACTCAATTTAAACAATCATCGACAGTTATATTGTAGACAATACGGACGGACAGTTGGAGATGAGCATTAATTTTTAATAAATTGTGCCACGAGGTTGATTCAAAAATAACAATAGGAAAGAATTATTTATAGATAAACAAGGAATTTATATCTATTTATATTTTTCTCAAATTGCCATAGTTTCTAAGACTCAATTATAAAATTAGTAGCGGCAGCTTCGCCCGCATACCATAGCAGGCATGGATACATGCTTGTTTTTGTAATTCTGAGAAAGTGCAAGCACCACGTGGCAGCTTGAGAGGATGTCATTGGTGGGTGGAGTGTAGGCTTGCAGCCGTAAACAGAGCATTTTAATTTTAAATTTTGTTGAAAATATTTATGTCATACGTCAAATGACATGCTATAAGAGCCGAAGCTTATCTTCATTTAATTTCCTTGATGATGGGATAAGTTTCGCTCGTAAGATTCAATACCCATGTCAAATACGAAACAGTGACATATCACCTTGCAATTTTAAATTATTGTGATAAATATTTATAAGAGATAGAGTTAAAAAAACAAACTATTTCGATTTATTATATTAATATAATAATATAATAAAGCGGAAATAGCATTATTAAAAAAAACAGCATTATAAACATTAACATTAATTCGTTTTTAATTAATGTTATTTGTATTTTTCGAGGTAGTTAAGGGTAACTCTTAAAGTCTTTCATTCTCTATTTTACATAGAGACGTTGTTTTCTGAGTACAATCATCCAACCACTTCCTTTAATATATCGTAATTTTATATTGGCAAGTATATTTTTAAATTTATAATATAATTTAATAAGTTCTTTCGAATGAATTTTAAAAGGCTTGTCTTTAAACACCGCCCAAAAAAATACCTAATTTCCAATAAAATTCGTAACTTTTGAATGAATAAATGGTCACCAAATTACGTTTCCTAAAATAATAGAAAATAAATCTTTTTTTTCTTATTATTGACTGCCATAAAGATATATATGAACGCCTTTAAAATTCACTTCATACTATATACCATATTTTGTTAGTAAATAAATACTAAATATCATGTAAGTCAGTCAGTCAGTCAGTCAAGAAATTACCAATATTTTATGTCACGAGTTTTAATTTGGTCAGTTTTGATGAGGTAAAAAAGCTGACTATCGCTAGAACATTTTTTAAATACCAACTAATATACTGGTTTCCCAAACACACGTCAGTTGTTTATTGTTATATTAAATTAATTAGGTTTAATATATAGCCAAACAGTATAAGTATGTCAGTCTTAATATTAAAATCAGCGTCACAGTGTATCCCGTATATAGCAGGCAGAGAGAACCTACTGTTGATGTTCCGTACTCCGTTCCCCAATTTTTCCAAATTTTAATTCTCCGAATTTTTTGAGGCATTTAGTAACGGAACTCAACGCCAGGTTTTTACCTTGGTGCTTAAAATTTTAATAAATGTTAATTCATTCCTGAGTGGGAACCAAACCTATGTTCCCTTGCGCCACGACATCCTCAATATTGCAGTAAAACAGAAACACCAAAAGCAAAATCAAAATATGTGCTATTTTCATTTTAAATTACGGATTACGGATCAACAAATGAACAATTTATTTATTTTGTATGTCGTTAAACTAATTTGGTGTAAGGTTTTTGATAGTACCTAATATTAATTTTTGGGTTCCTACGATTTTATTTGGTGAACACAAAGAATATATTGTACAATTTGTGTAATTATTATAATGTTTGATTATTTATTTTTTAATAAATAAATAATAATTAAGAAATATTTTTTTGGAGTTATTTATGATATTTGGTACTTAGGCTTAGGGTCTTAGAAACATTTCTGGAGATCGTCTAAATAATATTCGTTTTAAAATGTTTTTGTTTTAACACCTTTAAATGAATTTTGAACTCTTATAGTTTTGTGAGACAATTAGCACCATCTCTACTAAATAAGTCCTTACAATACATTTGTCGCTAGATGGCGCTACTTAAAAATAATGTAGAGCCATCTATTTACCAATATACGTTCCAGCTTAGAAGAGAAAGACGTTATTTGAAACTAACCCACTTGTCGCTCGTAAATAGAAAGTGTTTATAGTATTAAATATAATTTGCAGAACTATATAATATACTGTCGTATAATTTATACTTAGATAAAAAAAGTCAATTAAAAAATATATTAAAAATAAATATTTTGCTATTTTTACAAAATCTAAAAAATAATTAATCTTCTCTTTTTTAAAGAAGTTAATCATATTTTTATAAAGTAAATTAAAGCTCGTATAATATTTCAATTTAAAAGTTTCTAGTAAAAATTCAAATTTGATCTATATAACGACAAATATGCTACAGTTTAGTTTGTAAAAAAGGGATTAGTAATTCAAATGTACAAAAGAGCAATAAAACAAAGACAGATAACTATCAAAGAAAGTATTTAAAAGCACTAACAGTCATTGACCCATACTTTATCTAGAATAATTAATATAATATCGCATAATATTCAAAAATATCAAAGATTGCAGACAATATGACCGATAAGGACAATTTAAAAAGCGACGAATCTTATTTTATTTTAATTTTAATTTTATTTTATTTTATTTTATTTTATTTTTATTTAATTTTTATAGTTCTATGCCTCTTGACCTCTATTATATATATTTAATAGAGGTCAAGAGACTGTTTTGTTGAACATCCTAATCTCAGGAACTTGTTCGAATTAAAAAATATTTTGTCATCATGTCAATCTTATCTATGTAACCCACTATATCTGCGGTCAGGGTGTCTATGGGCACAGTCATGTCATGGCATGTCCATAAAATATAGGTAGTGATTTCTATTTGACCGTGGAGATAAGTCACAGGTATAGGCTAGTTTCGTTATGTCCTATGTTAATTATACGTAAAACCAAGACTGTTATTAGCGGTATTAAACAATAGAACAGATAAAATATATTTTAATAGATATGATAAATACTGATGATATTATAATCTTGTTTGCATCAGCTTACACTTAAAATAAAACTGATATGTAATCTTTTATTTTTTTTATTTTTATGGCATTGTGTTGCGCCACTAAACGAGACTAAAGAGCCTCCAGAATTCGGTGGAAAAGTGGAGAATAGAAGCGAAAGATAATGGATTGTCTTAACACCAAATTTGTAGGTTCCTTCTGCCTAGCAAGCAGCATGAAGCTAAAAGAATACCTTAACAATTTTAAGTATAAATTTCCATTTTTATAGAAAATAAATAGATATTGTAAGGTAAGCCACATTTATAAAAACAATTTTAGACACTGGTACTTCGTTCGTAAAGTTTCCAAAATCAATTTTACCTTCCCAGAATACCAAATAGCTAAAAATAAAAAAAATATTTAAATGTATCTACTTCGTATAACTTTATACAAATTTTGTAAACAGTTTCTACTGTATTAAGTTATCAATAAATTTACATAACAAAATAGGTGACTCAAAAATGTATAACAATTGTTTGAATTAATTTTAACTATAATCAAATGATTTAATTAAAATAACACCATTTTTTTTGTATGAAATAGATAAACGTAAACGCAACCGACAAACACAGCCAACGTTTAGGTCACCTGATCACCGTCACCCATGGCCCCGTACAACACTAGATACAGCTACAGATGCTTTGCCGATCGCCAAAATTTTAGGAGTTATATAAAGGTAAAGTTATAGTACTTCCTTTTTGATTTTTTTTTACATTAATAAGCAATTTTAATTTAAAAAGTAAAGTCTCACAATACCAATTAATTTATATAAAACAAAAGTAAACTCACCTTGTAAATTATCCAGCAGATAAGTCAACAGTTTAGCCGTTCCGTTGCTATCGTTGTATATAGATAGCATCTCCTTGCTGAGCGGGTTGCCTTGCAACCCCAACAGTTGGAGGTGGAAGAGTTTCCCGATATCGTACGGCAGAACTCTTAGATAGTTGTTGTGGAGGTGCAGTTCTCTGGAAGAGAGTGGAATTGTTGTATTAGTTTGTAGAAGAAGTTCAAATGATATTGGAACTGTTTTGTTTTTTTTAAATATTTAAATAAAACCTTTAAAATCGTACTACCGACTATCCCATATAATTTACAAAAAGAACCTACTTAGATAGATCTATATGAATATTATAAAGCTGAAGAGTTTATTTATTGAAATACACTAATCTCAAGAACTACCGTTTCATATAGATTTGTTTAGTCTTGGATAGTCCATTTTAATAAGAAACGTGAGAAACGAGAAATATCGATAGACTATACGCTATATCACTGTCTGTTTATTCCCTGTACATAATATACATGTGTATATCACATTTGTTAACAAGCTGAGTCGTTATAAAAGAGAATATATTTGGGGTTTTTAGTGATGCTACAAAAATTGGCTTCAATAGGATCATAATACAGCTTTTACGCCATCTAAAAGCCGAGTTATAATAAACATTATTGAGTAATTATCAGTACCATGTTAAATAAATATACTAACAGCGATAGCTGTCAAAGTTTGAACATAATATAAATGATATTGTTACAATGTATGTTTGTATACATTCACTTTTTTTATATTACATTGTTGTATGCGTCAAGAGAAGATTAACGTAACTACTAACTATCCATAAAGCGACGGGAGCGAAGCCCCAATACTTTTATCCAATGATCTTAGCGTTTTGCTTTTTCGCAACTATTTTATAACAAAAACAAATTAAATTGAAACTTTATGTGGGTTTGCTTGATTCTCTTTAAATGTAAACAGTTGCAGTTTAATATAGGTTTATAATTTCTAAAGCAGATAGTATTAAAAACAAATATAATAAACTAAAGTATCGGTCAGAGGACAGTCGTGGTGCAGCGGCACGAAGTGTGACTGTAAAATAGACTGGTCGTGGGTTCGATCCCCACTCGAAGAGATGAAATATTTACCTAAATTTATATTTCAATTTCTTCGCTCTGGTGTCGAGGCAAAGCGCGGCGTTGAGTTTTGCCACTCAACACGCAATGCCTTCAGAATTCGACAGAAAGTAGGGAACGGAGTGTCTTAACACTAGGTTCTTTCTGCCTACCGTGCTGTGTACGGGACACAGCGTGAAGCTGATTTATTTTTTATTTTAAAGTATCGGTCTTTGTAAGGTTAATGATATGTTACTCCGTTTTCTGTTCTCTTCGGTCCAGGGAATCTGCATATAGCAATATAAAATAGTATATAATACGTAATGTTCATATTTTTTTTTCGAATATTCGCCGTATTCATAAATCGCTCTTAACTGTGTAATCTATCTTGAGATGTCTCCTTCATTTATACAGTATATATCAATAAATAGAAACCACATCTCAAGATCTAAACACAATAAACGAATTTAAAAAAAATATATAAATATGTAATCGAAATAAATATTATTTTATGTTACATGTAATTAAACTGTTTTTTTTTTCAACATTTTAAATATGATGGCTGTTATTTCTATTTCTCTTTTATCTAATTTTTTTATAATGCATAAGATGATTCACATATCAAAACCTAGAAAAAAATAAAAATAGTTATTAAGAGATCCACTTTATAGGTCTCTTAAAAACGTACCATAATTTACATGGAGAAACGTCACTATTTTTTCTTTCAACAAAATTCCAAAACACCATGTAAACCTAACTCAATAATATACATATATACAAGAATAATATAGCACTGTTAGCGTATTCGTGACGTAGGTAGGTCGTCGTTTATTCAAACCATATGGAACAAACAAAAACATTAACATGTAACCTAAGTCATCGCGGACTAAAATATACAATATTAAACAAATTTGATTTAAAGACGGCCAAGTGTTTACTATTTTTTTTTTGAAATAACGAGAAAGAGAAGAAGAGAAAGAAGAAGTGTCAAAACATTCCGCTCTGTTCTTTCCACCCGAATAGAACACATTGCGTGTTGAACGGCGGAATTAAACACCACACTTGGTCTTTACAGAGCGTAGAAATATAATAAAAAACCATTCCCCCAGCGGTGATCGAACCCACATCTATTGTTTATTAATAAGTTCGTCAATTTCCACGCTTATCATGGCGAGCGGGAGTTCAAAGACCTTGTACACACACGCAACTCGTTTGTTTTGTAAGCCAATATAATAAATATAATACGCTATTTTCGAACGAGGTGCTTTATCTATTATTTACCTCAATGATCTCGACGAAGGTGAATGCGTGAAAGGAACCTAATAAATATAGCAATAAGGATACATTGGTAACAGTTCATATTCTTTATATCTAAGTGATATAAAAATATAAAATGTTGCATATTTATTTGGAGAGGCCAGTCGTGGCGCAGTGGCACAAAGTGTGGCTGTAAAACCGACTGGTTGTGGGTTCGATCCCCACTCGAGGAGATGAAATATTTACTTAAATTTATATTTCCATTTCTTCGCTCTGGTGTCGAGGCAAAGCGCGGCGTTGAGTTCTGCCACTCAACACGCAAAGCCCCTAAAATTCGGCAGAAAGTGGGGAACGGAGTGTCTTACACTAGGTTCCCTCTGCCTACCCTGCTGTGTGCGGGACATAGCGTGAAGCTAATTTAATTTTTTTTAATTTTTAATATTTATTTGGAGGTGGAATTGGTCATTTTATGAAACGGGCTATTTTTTTTGTAATCAACAAATAAAAGATATAATTATCAATATTTGTTTTATTTTCTTACTAATTACTTAAATGCTCGAGGCCAGTCGTAACGCAGTGGCACAAAGTGTGATTGTAAAATCGACTGGTTGTGGCTTCGATCCCAACTCGAGGAAATTAAATATTTATTTACATTTATACTTCTATTTCTTTGTTTCTCGTATAGAGGCAAAGCGCGGCGTTGAGTTCCGCTATTCAACAAGCAATGCCTCGTGTGGGAAGCCAAAACCCTTACGACTCGACTGGACTATAGTAGATTTTATAAATCATCTAACTCAATTTAACTATATTTGTATATATATAATCCTTGCATTATAATACGAAATTGCTAATTCGGTCTGTTCCAATTCAAGCCTGAGCAGATCTTGTTTATACAAAATGGATATTTTGTTAAAGGAAAATGTTACTTTATTCACAGAAATAAACGAGCAATGACCAAAGTTTTAAGTGATTTTGGAACATGTTTTAATTGGCGTAAGTAAGTAACTACTTTTATATAGTAACAGTCTGCAAGTAAACCTTAAATATTATCTTTATAACGTACTAAAATGATATAGATTAGCATTGCATTTATAATTGTAAGCATTTTGTGTTAGCTTCACGCTGTATCCCGCACGCAGGAAGCAGGGGATTCTAGTGTTTCACCGTTTCCCATTTTCCGCCGAATTCAGGAGGCACTGTGTGTTGATGACTCACGATCCACAACGCCGTCCTTTATCCAGAACGAAGACATATTTTAAAATGAAAAAAATATTACTTCGACTGGGATCTACCTACAACCTACAACCGTCGCGTTTGCAGTCAAACGCTCACGTCCCTACGCTACTACTGGCCTCTATGAGAATAATAACAAAATTGTTAAAAAAAAACATACTCGAAACATACAAAAATGAATTACCTTAGCTGTATTAGATCTCCCAGCTCGGCGGGCAACGTTCTTATTTTATTGTTGGACATGTCCAAAGTATGTAAGTTAACTAGCTGACTGATGTCGGGGGGTATGCGCTGTAGCGAGTTGTCGTTGAGATACAACGCCGTCAGATGCGAGAGTTGGAACAGTTGCGGCGCCAACGCGCGCACACCTCCTGTTATCTGGAACATTCATAAATTGTTGTCAAACTTAACGTAAAAACATATTACTTTTGTATGTTATAGTTACTAATTCAACTAAGATTTGAACCTGCACTTCTTGGATAACACAACTAGGCGGTACCAGAAGGTTAAGATAAATTTGTAACAATAATATTTTATCAAAGAAACGAAACAATCAAAATATGTACACAGAGCAACAGACCATTCAATAGGTATGTAGAATGGTCTCTATCTCCCGTCGAAAATTTTTCTAAATACTCACCAATAGAGAGCTAATTTACGTAAACTGTCAAATGCGACATCAATCGCAATTTATAAATATCATATAGAGACTATCTATTCGAAAAGTGAAGTTATAAACAAACACAAATAAGTATAATTACAGTAACACACATTGTGTCATTTCTCACTTAGTAAACGTCACAGTAAAAGTAGCGTCAGCAAAAAAACATGTAACAAATTGTAAGTAAATAATATAATATTAAATCGCCTTCCTAAATAACAAGGTTTGGCTCAAATATTTCATTTCATTAGATTTTGATTTGTATTTGTATGTTCTTAGAAGAATTGGTATGAATTTAATTCCGAAATCAGTGCGATGCCAACATAATGCCAAGTAATATGGAAGTCTTATTTAATAAAAAACATTTTAACGTTTATTAGTTTTTAAATGGATAGTCTGTATTAAAAATCCTTTATTGAAGTAAGTTTTCAGGTACATACGTGATAAAATGTTAGCTTTTATGAACATATAAAGTAAAAAAATAAATATATATATATTATTATTGAAAAAAAAAATTTTTTTCTGATACTATTTTTATGTCATTGTGTAGCTCAGTTTCACAGTAGACGGTCTCTACCTAATTATATAAACAAATTTAGAGTGTTTTCCTTGTAAAAGTAACATTTATAATTAATTTACTTGAGTTAACTCTCATTACATGTGCAAACGAAAGTGCTAGATGATATCAATAGAAACGTATCGGCGTCTAAATAAAGCCAGCCACACACGTCACTACTCGCCAGTTATGATGAAAATATTCATATATTGACAAAACGTTTAATACAGAAACGCTCGCATTATACGGTTGACGCGTTTCAATAATACCGTTACGTCTGCAGCGGCTTTAACCGATCCGCGCCGGCTGAGCCTCTTAGCAACAAAGGTATTGCTAAATTAGTACGTCAATTTAAACGTTTAAACTTCGTTGTTTTTTTTTTTAGTATTTATAACTTAAGTGTATGGAATGTTACTAATATACTTGAAATAACGATATATAAGCTACATTTTTTAAAGAAATAGTTAAAAAAATATAATTATATTACAATATAATTACATTGGTTCAAAAATTATCAAAAAGTATCATATATTATGTAAAGTGAAATTAACTTATGTGTTTGTGTCTTTTTCTTCTCCCAAACTCGCTACTCATCACAATTACGTTCACCACGCTCATATAGAATGGGAAACATTACATCTACATTATTAACTAATATTTTAAGAGTATAAATTCTATATTTACCTCAAGCATAGTCCAGCCTCCGCGCCTGCCAGATGCCCGCTCCGCCTCCGACATGATGTGGTGCGTGCGCCCGCTCGCGCCCTCATGCCTGTCTTTGTTGCGAGACATACTGTCACCTGAAGCGCAATTACGATCGAGTTCAAAATATCTTGAGATACAAACAATACATTATTATCGTTTCGTAATATACAACTAAATATATGTACGCAAAGTACATTTATATTAGTATCTACTATAGATTTTTTTTTGTATTTTATACAACAATACCTAACTACCAATATAGATTGGGTAATTTACACAACTTTTTACTATATAGATATTAAAATGATACGAAATGATTTTCAAAGTAGGAAAATACGATAACCAAATTGTTTATAAGTTTAAGAACATTCAACAGATTAATCTACGCCAACGAATAAAATGATTTACCTATTTATATCTATCTATATTCTTTAATACGAGAGAAAAAACTTTTTTTTCAGTTTCACAGATATAGCAGGGTAGGCAGAAGGAGCCTAGTTTTAAGACACTCCGCACTCCAAATTGCGCTCGTTTGTGCGAAGCATAGCATATTGTACGAATGGCGGAATTCAACGCCGCGTTTTGTCTCACACAAGAGCGGAGAAATAAAAATATTAAATATTTAATTTCCTCGAGAAGAAATCAAACCCACAACCTGCCTGCCTCTTTAAGTAAACACTTGTTATGCTACTAAATAATTATTTTACTAACGAATTTATTACTTTACTATTGAAATCCAGTCTATTTCCAGTGTTCACCACGTTCCAGCTTATTCGAAATATCTATATTCCATATATATGAAAGTTAATTTATTTCCTATATTAGATACCCGTTGACATAATACTTCCCAATAAGCAAATCGAAAAAATAAAAATATTTACGTTTGTTTCCTACTTAGATATGAAAAGATTTTTAACATATACAAAAATATATATAGTACAAAACAATTTTATCTTTAAAGGTAACAAAAACATAATATTAAATCTACTTATTATATCAAAATTTAATGTTATATTATTTATTACAAAAAAAATACTATTTTATACACTTATTTAGCACAAGTATAAAAATATTAACGTAGCGGGACTCGAACCCGCGCCTCCTGGAAACCGGCCAGATCGGTCCCGCTACGTTCAAATTTTTATACGTTATCTAAATAAGTATTTTTCTTTCCTAAGTGTGGAATAACACTTTAAAAAATTTTTAAAAACTATTTTACACAGTTCGAAAGTACCACTGAAGTAGCCCCAATATGATCAGTGCAAACATTATACAATAAAACGACGCGCAGTCCGTTGCTCAACCACCGCTACGTGAGCGAATCCGCGGGCGGACGATGACACAATAATAATTTGACCCACTCTCCTTATTCCGTTTACAATACCTCCGCCAAAATTATACCAGTAATATGCAAACGGGCACATTCAAGATAACACTGCATACGTACGTACTTTCACGGCATTATTCGTCATAACAATACAAAACGGTATAAAAAAAGTTTAAGATATTTAGGAACGTATTTTTACAGCGCTCTCAAGTCTAAGATCGATTTTGAGATGCCATTTTTAGTCATAAATTGTATGTCTATGAATGAAAAAGGCATCTCAGGTTGGATCTCAGAATTGAGAGCGATTTATAATTTTGGGTCTTATTTTGTAAACTTGATGGGAAGTTGCTTGCAATTTAAAAGTAAAATTTATTTTATTTCTAATATATCAAAGCTCAAGTAGGCTGTAGGCCAGTCGTGGCACAATGTGTGACTGTAAAACCGACTGGTTGTGGGTTGGATCCCCACTCGAGGAGATAAAATATTTACTTAAATTTAATTTCCATCTCTTCGCTCTGGTGTCGAGGCAAAGCGCAGCGTTAAATTCTGTCACAAAAAATGGACACGCAACAAAAACGCACAAAAATCATTAAAATATACAAATAAAAGTAGGTAGTCCCTATTAAGCGACACAAACTATAAGAAAAATATAATTTCTAACATTGACAATAACCAAATTAGTTATATTCGAAAACAGCAACAGAACAGACCGTTCTGAAGCGTTTCAGTAAAACGCAATCTTGTAAACTGAGATTACAATTATTGTTCTGCGATACACGAAGTAGGCCAATTTCTAATCCATTCAAGCCGAGACCCAAAATCGACGCGGTTGCCTCACTAGTGATTACGGATGGTAATCGAAAGCGTTGTAGGCACAAATTGTATTGTTAATAAAGAATATTTACTTATTTATTTTTTAGATCTACAGTACATCCTACACATATCAAGGTGGTAGGCAGAGGGAACCCGGGAATCTATTTATGAGACACTTCCGTTCCCCACATTACGCCAAATTTTTGAAACTTTACGTGTTGAGCTGTCGGAACTCAACGTTTCACTTTGTCAAGTGTGAATTAAACCCACAACCGTTGCGTCTACAGTCGCGCGCTTGTACCACTGCACCACGTCGGCCTCATCAGTTTATTTTAATAGATATTGATTTTAACAAAATGGAAACGTATAGTAAATGTCAGCCATTTGAATAGTCAGGCTTAAGTATTAGTAATATTAGTCATCGTATAGCCTTTGTTTTATTGTTAAAACTAGATACTCAAACGCAATTGCGCACGCTTAAACTTATTTTTATATAATATTATAGACAAAGGATAATATTTCTTTATTTTTATATAATATTTATTTATTTTCTAATATCTCTTAAGAATTTAAGTACAAAGTTTCATGATAATCGGTTGTGTAGTTTTAGCGTGAAAGCATAGTAACAAACAAACTTACATATAAAATTATAGTAATGATACAAAATATTTTACAATATTTACCAAATATTGTTTTAGTAATAAAATTGTGGTGGTGGTTATAACTATAGAAAGTGAAAATATATTTTTATGTTTTGAAACTTACAAGATTATCTTTCAATGATGTCGTTGTAAGTATATCAAAATTCAAATGCGGTAACACTATCACTGTACCTACTGTCCGAATTTCAGTTGATAAGAGGACGGAGTCGCGTTTCAATTATTATTTAAATTTGTATAGGAAAAAGTATTTTAAATTTTAATCAATATAGGCCGTTCAGTAGTGCAAATGAACGTTGAATAACTTTGTGAAGCCTATTCTCACGATATCGCCGAGTACAAACAATGTTTACTACTTATTTTGTATTATTTTTCAGTTTAGAAAGTGGTTTAGTGAAAATGTTTCAGAAAAAAAATACAAAAGACAGCACTTAAATCAAGAATGTTTCAACAATATTATGAATAACTGGGTCCAGCTGAACTGAGAGCTGCAGGTCGTAGTGAAGAAGCACATGCGTGATTGTAAATGCGACGGTTGGGGATTCGATTTCCGTGGGAATGAATTATTTCCTCTGGCAACAAGACGCGAGGCATTTAGTTTCGGCGGACCCGGCATGGAGCCTCGAGATTTCGGCGGACAGGACACGGTGAACAGTTCGACGGTGGCAAACGAAAGTATCTTAATGAGAACGAAGTGTCATAACACTAGGTTCCTGGGTTACCCCTGCCTACACTGCTATGCCCATGATACAGTGTAAAGCTTAAAAAAAATTATGTAGCTGTTGCATATCCAAATTAACGTAAAAATCGACTTAAAAACCAATTATAATTTCCAAAACAAAAATTAACAATTGTCCATAACCAAAGATAAGAATAACATTAAGAAAAGAAATAAAAAAAAACCAAATATAACAAACAATACAAACTAAATATGAATATGGTAAATAGAGCGCAATGATAGTCTCAATGTTTTATGGAGTATGTCTATTTAAATAAATGGAGTTTAATTCGAAGTAAATGATACTTTACTTTTTGTTTAATTGTACTTAAATGCTAATAGCGGTCTTGTAATAATTAAAGTCAAGGCCAGTACAAAAGGAAAACAAAGGCTTTACGACTGCAACAAACGTACCTGTTCGTTTATCTTATACAAAACTTTTATAATATTATAAAATTGATAATATTAAAGGGATTTTTATGTACACTAATAATTAATCTACCTATGCTTTTCTTTTAGTGATTGCCTCAATTGATTGATTTGATTTTGTAAGCAGTGAGCGGTGATATATAGCGGTCTGCTTGTGCGGTGGTGGCTCTAATTCTGCCTCCTTGCCTCCTTCTCCTCGTCTTCTGACAATTTCAAGCATTTGGATCGCTCTTCGTGAATAGCCGAGTTGGAGAGCTACAAAACGCTGTGAATGTCGTCCTTCATTGAAAGTTACAGCTCTGGTTATGGTTGGTAAGTCTATATGTCGTCGAATACATGGCATAATGTTCACAAAATATCAATTAACACGATAGTTAAACAACATTTGAACTATACACGACTAGTTCCAAACTTTGACTGAATTTAACTATCAACTTAAATAAGAGTAAAATTAAGTGGTTTTAAAAAAATTTCAAATCTTCCCACTTTGACAATTTTTTGCTGGTAGTATACTAATATAGTACTTAGTCAATACTTTAGATGAACGTATCATAAGTATCAACCATCATGACGATTGCATTCATGTGAATAAATTAACCCAAAGTGCAAGAATTTGTAGTGGCCCTTATTTTGTTTTGACTAGTATATAAGAAAAAAAGTTTATTTGCTCGTTATCGAGCAAATAAACTTTTTTTTTTACATGAATAATCTACTTTATATTTTATTACATGAATAATCATGTAATAAAATATAAAACAATGATTTTTATGTGTTTGTCTGTGCGTTTGTTATCGCTAATCTCAGAAACGGCTTAATCGATTAAAATTACGTTTGCATGCAGTATTTTTCTATTAAGCAAGATAATCAAATCAATTCCCAAATCAATTAAATTACAAGAACCCAGAACAAAAACAGGTGTATTTTGACAACATCAGTACTGATAACGTGATGGTAAATTTTAATAGCAATTTGTAAGAGGATAAAAAAAATTGGACACATTTATACTCCCACAAACAGTTTCCAGTAAGATTTTTTATTGATACGTAACTTTCACGATCAGTTCGTTATATATTAGCTTTTCTTCTATAAATATATTATCCTTAACTCTATTCCTTGAATAGATCCTACACAGTTGACAGAATGCTTTATTTTATCTATCGTATTTGTTTCGTATAAAATACAATTAAAGCAAAGTTTATAGCTACTTCATAGGCACCAAATAAATATAAGTAGTTCCGTGATACATTTTATTATTATTGATTAAGTGTCAGATCGGCGAGTTAGGTCAGTCAGGATCGTAATAACGTGAACGAATGGAGTTCGTTTTAACATAACCATTTTATTTTAAAAAGTTTTGGTTTAATGTACACTTTACCTTCTAAATTGTACTATTATCAGCAGAAGTATTATTTAGATATTTAGTTACATTTTTTTATCTTTACCCTGTATCATACATATAGCAAGGTACCAGGCAAGGTAAGGCAGAGGGAACCTAGTGTTCAAACACTCCGTCAAAACTATTACATTATAATAAATTTTTAAAATTATATTATTTTAATAATTTTAAATTTTCTATAACACAAATCAAAATATCGACAACATTTAAATTACCGTAAATTTAATTTTATCTGTATTTCTTCGTTTCTTGAAGCTTGCATTTGGTAAAATCGCCTTTCACAACAAGGTATAAAAAAAACGACCAAAAAACAACATTACTTGGAATATTGAGCATTGCTCTCATCTCGGCTAAAACTATTACGTTTCGCTTAACTAAAGTTACAATTACTTGCATAATAAGTCAATCCAAATAGAAAATTGTTGTTCGAAATTGTTAAAAAAATCTACATAAAATTAAATATTTTACTGTAACTGAAGAATGTGGTTTCAAATGCAATTTGGTATAATAATATTAATAATTATATAAAGCCAATTAATTCAACCTTATTGGAAAAATGTGATTTATACTATCCAATATAAAAAGGTTTCTACTTAATATCATCACTACGTCTGTATATTTTTGTCTTTTAAAAAGAATGAAAAAATATAATAGCATAATTTAAAAATATTATAGTCAATAAAATGTCAAAAGTGTTAGATAAGAGTTATTTTAGTAAGCAATTGCGTTAGGATATTTTATGAGAAGGCTAGCTTTTAAGCGTACTGCTACGTATTATAATCAAATATTTACATTGGCTAATCGTCCGATCAAAAGGAAAACATGGTTTCGAGGATCGCTAAGAAACGAGTTGCTCAAAAACAAAGAACAATACGTATACAAGAGAGTGTGGGCATTAATTTTTTTTTCAGAGTTCTGAAGGCATTGCGTGTTGAGTGGAGGAACTCAACACTGCACTTTGCCCCGACACCAGCGCGAAGACGGAAATATAAATGTAAATAAATATTTCACTTCCTCGAGTGGAGATCGAACCCGCAACCAGTCGATTTTACAGTCACGCTTTGTGCCCCTGCGCCACGACAGGCCTCGATATATTTTTAGGTGTCTAAATGTTGCACATATGTACCTATCATATTTACTAAAATCGTAAAATTTTTGAGAAATACTACATATTGTTTGTTGGTAAATGTTACAATTGGTTATAAAATAAACAAATAATATCGATTAAATTGTATACTATTGAATTTTGAAACACTAAAATCTTAAATTACCAAATAAAAATATTATTTTGTAAGAATTTAACGATTTTAGTGAACTCCATTCCAATTTATTCGGCATAAATCGATTATTTATTGAACACAATGAAACTTCTAATATTATTATTTTATAACATGATTATCGATTACAAAAAATAGTTCTAATTTGTAAAAACAATCTATTTTCAACGTAATGCCTAAATTGCCCAACTGAAACACAAAGCAATCGAAGACTTAAAACGTGACAAGATTAGGCAAGATTTGTTCGCTTGTTTTCATTACATCTTAGCCATTCCGATGATAAAATATTTATATGTTAACCAAGTAACTAAGTAAAGGCGGTCGTGACGCAGTGGTACAAGCGACTCTACACGGCGTGGTTATGGTTCGATTTTCACTCGGAGATTGTGTAATTTAATGTTTTCATGTCGTCAATCTGGTAATAAGGCAAAGCGCGGCGTTAAGTTAGCATGTCAACAAGGTATGTTTCGAAAATTCAGCAGAGATTGGAGAACGGAGTATAATATTAGGCCTCTGCCTACTCCGCTATTTGCGGAATATAGCATGAGGTTATTCCTATTAGAGACTAAATATGTTTATATATATAGTCGTGTGCAATGGCAATGCCTACAGTTTCACTAACGCGAATGTTAAACGCGCATTCTTCATTCCGTACCGTTTAAGATGTACGCATAGTGATACTACAAAAAAGTACGACGACGACGTACGACGTACGCCGTTGGCCGTAGTAAATAATTAAAAAAAGAATGTAATAAAACATAACGCTTGACGAAAGGAGGTAACACATTCATATCTCATTTTTAATAATTGTTTAAATTGGAGTATGAATGCTTAGTACTAATAAAACTTAAAACTCAATGGATTTGTTATTATTTTAATTTATTGAAAAACTTTTCATTGAAATTGTTAATGTATTTTGATGCAATATTAATACAGAAAAATATTATGGAATTATATTACTCTGGTCAATAGTTATGAATCAAATCAAATCTTGATTTCCACTTGTGAAAATGAATAAAAACATCTTTGGTTGAGGCCAGTCATGATGCAGGGGCACAAAGTGTGACTGTAAAACCAACTGGTAGTAGGTCCAATCCCCACTCAAGGAGACAAAATATTAACTTAAATTTATATTTCCAATTCTTTGCTCTGGTGTCAAGGCAAAGCGCGGCATTGAGTTCTGCCACTCAACACACCATTCCTCCAGAATTCAGCAGAAAGTAGGGAACGGAGTGTTAACACTCAGTTCACTCTGCCTAACCTGGACACTGAGTAAAGCTGATATCTTTAGTTCACAATAGCAACATTGCATTCTTTAACTTGTTATATTAATTCAAAATTATACAAAATCCTTACATATACTGTACCCCTATGAATTATTCTGATGTATAAGCTATATTTCTGTAGTTCCATCTGAACTTGTTTTTGTATAAAAGTGGAATAAACATCCATCCTCACAAACTTTCACATTTATAATATTATTAGATGTGTAATGATTGATGGCTCTGGTAAGAGTGGCATTGAGATTGGCCACTCAACACAATATCTTGAAGGTAGGCATCAAGTTATGAATTAAAAAATAACATTAGATTTTGACTATCTGTGCATGCTGAAAGTTTATATATAGACGTCAATGTTACTCACTCAACTTTGCAATTAAGAAACAAAATAACTTTATAATAAAAATATAAAAAATAAATGCATGAGCACTTTAATTACTATTTGAAATAATTAGTATATTTGGGATTTGTCAAGGCAACCATTTTTAAACTATCCAAAAATATAGCAATTTATATTTGAAATTAATTCTGTAGCTAAGTTAATACTTTTATCAGCACATTATTTACTCAGTTTAGTGTAAACATATTATGTGGATAAAGACATAAGAAATACTTCCTATATATGTTGGTTATAATTCCAGATAAGATTGTAATATGTAATTATTTTTTTAATAACAACATGGTCAAAATACATTTAAAGCCGCTTCCCTATTTCTGTACTAGACAAGTTGTCACAACTTCATATTTAATAAAAAAATGGTCACAGTTTAAACTAAACATAAAAACAAGAAAACTGAAATTATGTATAGTTTATCCAAAGTTTACAATACAAGATATGTGCCGACATTTTCACATGTATATGTAAAAGAAAAATAAACAAATAAAGTCATGATAATTATTATATTACTAAAAATCACAATGTAAACAAGTAAAATTTTAATATAAAGTATAACTTTGTAAATTACTTACAGAATATTTTTTAGCTTTATCCTGTATTCAGCAGAGTTAGAATGGGGGAACCTAATGTAAGGAGGCATATGTATATTTATTTAGTGAGGAATTTAATTTAACCTCATTTAAGTAATTGTTTTTGTAAAATAAATGAAAATAAAGTAAACTTGTTAAATCATCTTTAAATAATACAAACATTAGTTACTATTGGGGCCAGTGTCACATTGAGACTAACATATGACATTGAGTTTTGATATGAGTATGTTAGATGGTCGTAATCAACTCTAAACAAGTCCAACATTGGCTTTATGCATTTTAATCACTAAAAAACGACAACATATGATTACATTTTGTACGTATATACTATACTTATCTACGAAAACAATGATACTGAAGTTGTTATTACAAATATTTATACGAATTTACTTAGTACAAATGATACCTTTATGATATTGCGGGAGATCATTAGGGGTATTAAAACGACTTTCTTTAATAAAAGATTCTCTTCACTTGAAAAATATGGACAACGGATGCATTCCATAACCTCCGTCGTTGAGGAGGTAAACCTAAAGATTCAAAGGAATTATTGGTCATCACGAGCTTTCGACAGTAATAAAAGACCGAATTGATTAAAAAATTGTGGATTTAATTCATTATTTTACCTATAAAAACGTAAATGCGTATGATCTTTGTATACAGCTGACATAAAAGAGATGGGTCGACGCACAGTTGACGGTCTCCAAGCGCCAAATCACAATCGACATTCGAGATGAAAAGAATTGTAATAATAACTATTTAAACATACATCACGTACCTTCATCTACTCCTTAAAAGCTTTAACTTCAATTCGGATTATAGTAACGGGATACAAGTCACTGTAAACACACAAATAGCACAATCTTGACAAACACCACATCAAACGTCCATTTACCGACTGCAGCGACAATCGACATTAGCGGCAAATTCTAGAATCTTTTTAGTGGGTCGCGTTCTTAACCATAGACATTAAGGTAGCAACAAAAATGTTGTAAATATAAATAATTAACTGTCAAATAAATTATGTTTTTTTAGAAAGATCTAAATCTTAACAGAAAAAAATCTGGGCCTGTAGCGAAAAAAAATACTGGTGATATAATTTTAATAACTACTGGTATTTGTGTAAAATAATCTCTGAAAGTTTCATATGGCTGACTTAATGATAACTTATAAAAAAATATATTTAAATCATGTAACAGTAAATAATTGTTATTCTCAGTATGAACATTGACTATCTTTCAATCGATTTCTTTACATATTTACCCAAGTGTTTGCATTTTCACTATCCTTTTATTTCCTCGAGGTGGGACCGAACCCATAACCAGTCGATTTGTCGTCGGACCACGACTGGCCTCGTGGACATTGTTAAATTTAGTTTTAAAAACTATTTTTATTTTGATGTTATTGCGTACACTGGTACTTATAAATTAATATATGATAGGAAACGTTTGTATTACTATTGAGCTATATTGAGGAATACACCCATCGCTCCACGCGACAGTTGGGCCAGACCTTGCAGGCCCAACTTTTGGACTGCATTTGGCTATTTTTTTTAAGAATCTGAGTGTTAACAAAATTCCCTAATATTTGCTGAATTACTAAAAATAACTAAACATACATGGGAGTGAATTGGATACTATAATATAATAGCGTCAAACTCTGTATATATGATATATATCAAATATCACATAACATTTATAAATATACATTATACACATGTCGTCTGTCATTATTTTATTCACTCTTGTTACATACAATCCATTTCTATTTATAATAACATTACTAACATAATAACATCACCGGGCGGGAGAACACGAGTGCCGTGTCGTTTGTGCTTTTATTCGAAATTCCCCGGAAAAGACACAGTATGCATCGCCATTTAATATAATCGGTCATCCGAAACAAAATCAAAGCCTACCTTTTTACACTAATGCACAATTAACATTTATTCAAATCAATTTATCCAAATAATAATTATGCAGAGGTATAAATAATATTCTTACTCGTATTCTATTTTCATCGAACGTAGTACGAGATACACAATAGATTATGTATATAAAAGAAACAACACATTGACCTTATTAACTTCCTGCTATCATACGTTTCAAAATGGATAAAGTGTTCAAATTCAAATATATGTAAATAATTACATATGTTACCCTATTGAACTTACTGCGAAACAATACAATGAAATATACGGTTACAATTTCAGTAAATTATGATCTGTAGAGGGCTCAACGACTGTCATTTAACTGAAAAGAATAATATTTTGACTTTTTGCAATATTTAATCAAAATGGTGGAAGTTAGTAAATTTCTCGTTAATAAAAGTGATCTGCAGGGATACCCTTGTGGTTTGATAATTCATCCATGGACCGATAGTTGCATTGAAGCCTTATTCACGATGATGGGCAGCTGCTTAAAAGGGTCGTTATTTTTTTGGACACCGATACATCTCTTACCAGTTGTAAGTTTTTTGCATTAGTTTTTTCTGTTAATCGTAATAATAATTACTCATAAAAATTAGCTTCTAATTAATTATTTTACATTTAATGTTTCTATATCTTGTTTAGACGTTTATATAAAAAAATGCATTAAATATTACTTTATTAATATAAGAATAATAAAATCCTGATTTTATAAAGTAAATGTGTGAAGTTGCTAAGGAGAATGAAACTTAATAAAACATTAAGAGATCAACAGGTACCCATACCCATAACAAAAGTAACAATGCGGCTATTGAAAGCAAGGGAGAGGGCCTGGCAGTTGGTTTGGACATGGCGAAGGCCTTTGATCGAGTTTGGCATAAGGCGCTCCTGGCTAAACTTCCATCCTATGGGCTTTCCGAGAATTTATGCAAATGGATCGCCAGCTTTCTCACTGGGCGCAGCATCAAGGTCGCTGTCAACGGTTTTTGCTCTAAACATATGCCCGTGAACGCTGGCGTTCCCCAAGGCTGCGTGCTGTCCCCTACGCTGTTTCTTTTGCATATCAATGACATGTTAGAGGATTCTAGCATTCATTGCTATGCAGATGATAGCACAGTGGACGCTGTTTACTCCGGCCAAGCAAATCTATCTCGGGAAAACGCTGAACAGTGCCGAAATAAACTTGTGTCTTCTATTGAGGCATCCCTCAACAATGTCTCCTCATGGGGTGAAAGGAACTTAGTTCAGTTCAACCCTCTGAAGACACAAGTTTGCGCGTTCACCACAAAAAAAAATCCATTTATTATATCGCCAGTCTTTCGAAACACTCCTCTTACAGCCGCGCCCAGTATCAGTATATTGGGCCTTAATGTTTCGAGTGACTGCCAGTATCGCGATCATCTGGAAAGCAAGGCCAAGTTGGCCTCGAAGAAACTGGGGGTCATCAACAGAGCGAGACGGTACTTCACGCCAAAACACCGTTTGGCCCTATATAGGGCCCAGGTTCGGCCTCATATGGAGTACTGTTCTCACCTCTGGGCTGGTGCACCCCAGTATCAGCTTGAACCATTTGATCGCATACAACGTAGAGCCATTCGAATCATTGGGGACCCAATGATCTGTGAAAGGCTTGATACTTTGGCTTTGCGTAGAGACGTCTCCTCGTTTTGCGTTCTCTATCGCATTTACCATGGGGAGTGTTCTGAAGAACTGTTTGACCTGTTACCTGCCGCCGAATTTTCTAACCGCACGGTACGTCATAGGCTACAATATTATCCACACCACCTGGATACGTGGCAATCCACTACTGTGTGGTTTCGTAGGAACTTCCTTAAACGCGCCACGGAACTGTGGAACGGCCTACCCACGGCAGTGTTTCCAGGTCGATATGACATGGGTACCTTCAAAAAGCGCGTCTATCTCCACCTTAAAGGCCGGCAACGCACCTGTAGCTCGTCTGGTGTTGCACGGGGCCGTGGGCGGCGGCAATCACTTACCATCAGGTGACCCGAACGCTCGTTTGCCTTGTCCTTTTCCATAAAAAAAAAAATAACAAAAGCTGTAAAAGTATATTTTTTCGTACTTATAATATTATTTGAAATTACTTATAACCAGTTCCTCCATGATTTAACATGAGATTTTAATTACATGCATAATGTTAATTTCAATTACAATGCATTTTAAAGAAATTGCATTAAATATAGATTTTTTAAAAAATAATAAAAGGCTAAGTTTATAGGCAGTTCTCATAAAAAATATATCGTTCCTAAAACCAGCTTGTAAAGCTTGGACATTATAATTCACGTTTATTAAAGTGACATCTATGTACTACCAAAATTACAATTAGTGAGAATAATGATATAAAGCATCTGAAGGAAAATTATGCTGTGGTACTTACAATGATATATATATATATGTGTAAAGAATTGAAATTAAATACTTACTTATCTCTACGCCGTATTACTAGTGAGGAAGTCAGAGATAACGGAGCGCCACACGCTACGGTTTCTACAAACCTTTTTTACCTCATCCACTGTCATCAACTTCATACATACCCTCCAGGGCGTCCTCGTGCTTTTTATGTGACCTTCCTTCAGTATCTTTTCTGTTTTTGAAGGTCAACTGAGGCTTCCCTCTACTTTTCTTACGATTCACTTTTCTTTCATAAATCTTTTCTGCTATGCGTCCGAACCGGAGTTTATTAAAGAAAACTTAAGTGTAGATTTATTTTATTGAAAATAGTAAAAAAAAATTCTTTGGTTACGAATGTTATTGAACAAAAATTAGTTAAGAATATAGTGGGAAGATACGTAGAATATTACATGTTTTTAAGGTTTTTTCTTAAAATATATTTTGCTAAACATTTACTCACTACCCTTGTCTAGGCTAATTGTTTATTGCTTAGTTGAGTATTTAATATAATATTTATCTTTTTAAAATAATTTACTCTTAGCGAGTAAACATAAGGAAAATATTTTTTTGGGTTTTGGAGATCTGCCATTAATGATTTAATGGCACCATAGATATGATATATCTGTCATCTGTGAATAGTTAACAAAATAAAGAATTAACATTGACACTTGACAGCTGACAGCGAACTAAGAATTTGTGTTCTTATTTATCAAACACGATTTTGTTATTTTTAAATTATGAGCAATCTCTGAATATACCCACGACGAATTTTTAAATTATAACATTGTCTTACTATAATGTAATATCTTCTAAAATGATATAAATACATTAAAATGACGATATGTCATTGAGTTAAATTGTCGATATCTGCAGTGCACAACTGGTTTGATTTATCTACGAGCCGAGAATTTGCTCAGTCAACGATTGTCCTCGTTACTCGGCTATTGTTAGTGTCAGTTGATAGGATATTCTTGTTGACTATAAAACTTGTGCATGCACCCATAATCTGTGAGGTGTTGATTTTATACAGTAGGTTATAATTATTAAAAATGGTTGAAGCTAGTAAATATTGGTTTGACAAAGCCTGCAGTGCTTGTGAATGTAATACATTAATCCATCCTTGGACATATAAATGCTCTGATGCTACAGCTTCAATGCTGATGAGCTGTATAAAAGGAAGCTACAAATTCTATGCAATGGTATATCTTGTAAGTAACTGTAATTTATATACATACTTTTGTGAGTTATTGGTTATGAAGTCAATAAACTTTATTGTAATATCATCCAATATTTTGTATTTACTTGTTAAAATTCAATTAAGTTGCAAAATTACATTTATCTAATCTATTTGAGGAATTAATTATATAATCTGTTTTATTTTTCAATTTGTTAAGCTAATCTACTTATTCTTATCATATTATAATATGAATTTATCAACAGCATTTTTGTTTTTTTTTACGATTAATGGATGACATTTTTTTAAATTTACAAATCTTTAGAGAAATATTTTATTATGTTTTAATTATCTAGATTTAGTTTATGAAGGAAATATTATTTTTTCTTTATTTCTGGCACTCTAAGACAGTGTCCAACAGCAAAAACATGAGATATGATTCCATCCAGGGATTACAATAATCCCTGCTCTAAAGAATTGATTATTTCTTTTACCCAGCTCTGATGAATAAAAAGTGACTTTAGCCACTTAATACAAGGTGGCCTGATTTGGACAGAGAGTGAAAGATGGAATGCCTATCCTGATATGTGTATGACAACTTGTGAAAAGAGAAATATTTGTACAAAAAAAAAATTAATTAAAGATAAATAAAATGTGTGTACCTTTTTTTTCAGATTCAAATATTAATGAGAGGCAAAAAATTGAGCAAAAAAGAGATGATAGAGCAGTTTAAGCTTTATTTAAAATCGGGAATTTTTGGTCTTACTGTTGGCAGTTCATTTGTAACATTGAATTGTATATTTAGGTAATTTTTTTTTAAATTGATGATTACAAATATTTTTGTAGTGTATGTAAAAGGAAAATACAATTATAAGAAGGTGATAGCAATAACTAAAGTATTCAAATCTATGGGGAAATTCATCAAAAAATGAAACCTAAAACAAAAAATATAATTACCTATAAAACTATATGTTATGTGTAAATGCAATACTTATCTCTATGCATATCTCCACAAACTACCTACTGTGAAGATGTCACTTTTTAATTAATTGTGTGATGTATATCTAAGATATTGTGTATGGTTGTGGGTTTAATTCTGATACATGATAGTGAATTATTTTCATTTTCATGCTTTTCTAAGATAAAGCATATGGGCCGTTCAAGTATTACGTAAGCAATTTTTTTCCTATTATCAACCCCTCCCTCCCCTATGTCATCAAAAATAAGCAATTCTCGTACCCCCCAATGCTTACGTAAACATTGGCATATACATTTTTTTAAAGGTATTTTTTTATTGCTTTATGAGCAGCAGTGTATACATATATATATCTTTAAATTCCACCGATTTTTATAAAACTTTAAATTCAGACGGTTAACAATATATTATTGAACACGTGTTTCGTGGTTTTTTTTTAGAATTCAACCCTAAGGGTGCAAATGAGCGCCCACTTGTATATTTTATTACAAAACTAATAGTTATACTACGTCTACCGAAAATAGCCATAATATATATGAGAAAATAAATAACTTCTGCTTACGTAATAACCAGATAGACCCCCCCCATGTCATCAAAAATAAGCAAACCCAAGACTCTGTCTATGCCGCTATGAGCAGCAGATACTAAAAAATAGTTTGTAAATTTACGAAATGAGTATAAAACATTAATATTAAAATTAAAGATTGATTGAAATTAAATGCCGCTCTTTGCCATCTTTTATCAGAGTGATGAAATTAAAATATTAAATATTTCTTTTCCTCGGGTGGGAATTAAACCCACACACTGTTACATTTACACTCATATACTGCTGCACCTGTATCACAACTGGCCTCAAAATTAATATATAAAATTTGTTTGCAGAAAACTATTTTTCAGTCAGTTTTCATATTATACAACAGTTTTGTTGCCATGTACAGTTAGTGGTTTGGCTGTGTACTTTGAGCCTCCATACAGAAGAGTGCTGGTTGTCAATCTGTTTGTCAATTTGGTAAGTATATTAATGAACAATTGATTACTTGATAGAATAGCATAGAGTTGCAGTGTTTCTTTGGAACGCAATATTTTTTTCTTTTAAAGGGCTCTGTACCAATATCTCTAAAAATGTGAAAAAAATCACATTTGTCAAATGTGAGCGTCCTTAAACTTTTATTTAATTATTTTGGTTTTTAATATTTATTTGGGCAAGGGAAATACATCATATGCGAAAATTTCAACTTTCTAACTAGCAAGGTACTTTCCTAAGATACTTCCTGGTGACAGGCGGACATACAGATAGACGGATGGACAGCAGCAGAGTCTTTGTAATAGGGTTCTGCTTTACGCTTTGGTTACGGAACCCTGAAAATTTAGATTTTATACTATATTTTTTTTATAGGTATTTGAATATTGGACACGGACATTAGAAGTGAAGGGCTGGCTACGACGGTCACGTGGAAAAGAAACTTTAATATTTATGCTTGGCAGTGCCGTCTTCTTCTATTTAATGCGATTAGAGAGAGAGAATGCTAAACGCACTCCATTGTTCTGGTAATGTTTATTTTTTATAAATAATAGTATATTTTTATGTTCATTTCTATTTTCAATTATTGCATATTATATCTTAATAGAATACAGCGATTTTTGCGCAGCATAAAAAAAAGAACCTTTTTATTTTGGGCTTATCACAATTTTTATGTATAAAAGTTGTTTATATTGGTTTTGTACTTTTTACGTGATTAAAGTAAACAAACCTACAGAAAAAAAAATGGATTCTGCTACATAGTTATCCTTCAATAACCTTTTTTAAAAATACTTCTAATGTACAGAAAGACTCTTTCTTATACAGATTCATTATATTTATAGTTTTTTTATTTGTTTAATTTTTATTGGAATTGTGGTTAATTGAGTACATTTGATAAAGATAAAAAATATATATTCTTTGGCTAACAGGATATATTTTAATATGAAGTGATCATCGATTCAAACCCAGGAAGTACCCAGGTTTTATTATCTAATCTTAAGTCTCGTATAATTTTGTTTTGGCTTGTAAACAAAGGTCAACTGTATGCGATAGTTATAGCTATTACTTCAAATTTTATAAGCATAAATATTAATATTGTTACTATGTTTTATATGATGTTTTTAATCTGATAATTATGGCAATTATTGTATTTTAGAATAGTATCTGATTTGATCCTCAGTTTCACTTATATTTAAATTAATCTTATTTCTAATATACTGCAACGTTAGGTTGTGACACTTTATACGCCGTAATGTTTGCGAAACTATGCGGAAGTGAGTAAAGAAAATTTCGTAACGCTATGTTTTTTCTGCCTACCCTACTGTTGCGTGTGGCGGAATATACAGTGCGGACGACGAGTCCTGGCCGCTATGAAGTCAGTAGTAGAATTTTTCTTACTTTTTGATTAGTATCAAACGTTTAGAAAAAACTAAGTTCATACCGGCCACGACTCGTCTGCCGTACGGTAAGCTGAAGTTGAAAATATTAATCTCTATAATATTAAAAATGCATTCTCTTTAGGTTCTTTACTCCGCCACGAGTGTCTAAAGAGGTGGGTGAGCCGATTACAGGAATTGAGGGTAGAAGTCCGGCATGTCCCCATAAAGGACCGTGCAAGAATTATATATTTAAGGTAAATACATTATTGATAATTTGTAGATTTTTTATTTAATTATTTATTTATTCAAAAATATTTTAAGTTTGAATTGTTAATTATTTTTTAGTAGTCCGCAATAGTTTGTGAAAATTCATTGTTTTTTTTTTATTAATCGTGCGTTTGCGACTAAAAGTGTGATCTATAAATATCACAAATTAAAATTAATAAAATCGATGTCATACTACTATGAAATATGAATAATTATATAATTTTCTCTAATTGAACCTGCAACTATAGTTTGTATCAATTAACATATCTCCCATAGTGGGGTTCAATTTTGTTGTTTGTTTGTTAAGGATAACCTCAAAAATATTAATTACTTTGAATATAAGAAACTAAGCCTACCAGGATAAACTAGTGTAATTACGTAAGTAGTAGTAAAATCAATAATAATATTTACAAATATAACGACGTTTACGGTTTTGTATTCACGTCATCGTTGTTTTCCCAATGATTTGGTTCATTGTGTAACTTGTTTTTACCCTCTACTCACTTTTGCGACGACATTTTTTGTTGTAAAGGACAAAAAATAGTGTTGTTGTTGTTTTTGCTATTATACATATAACCATTATGGTGCAGTGAGTTTGCGTCTGGCTTAATATCGTGGTGAACTCGGAAGTTCGGAAGGGAATTAATTACTTCCATTTTCTAGTTCCCCGTTAAGTTCCGCCGCTTAACACGCACGTAATATACGATATTTGGTGAAAATGGAATGTTTCGACACTAGGTTCTGTCTGCTTACTCCGTGTGTGTAAGATGAATGCTTGATGCTGATGCTGATAAGATGAACTGAGAGTATAGCTTGCTTGATAGTTATGGGTTCGAATGCCACCGCCACTAGATAAGCATTTACATTTACTAGTAATGCAACAATAGTTTCAGAAAAGAAATGCAGTATTAATATTGTTATTATCTGAACTATTGATCCCGCGACCTCTATGATAACACTTACTTAACTATTAAGCTATACGATCAAATATGTAGAGGAAAAATTGTAAATGTACTATTTTATTTAATTTTTTTTTATATTTTATGAGGCCAGTCGTGGCGCAGTGGCACAAAGTGTGACTGTAAAACCGACTAGTTGTGGGTTCGTTCCTCACTCGAGGAGATGAAATATTTACTTAAATTTATATTTCCATTTCTTCGCTCTGGTGTCGAGGCAAAGCGCGGCGTTGAGCTCTGCCACTCAACACGCAATGCCTCCAAAATTCGGCAGAAAGTGGGGAACGGAGTGTCTTACACTAGGTTCCCTCTGCCTACCCTGCTGTGTGCGGGATATAGCGTGAAGCAATTTTTTTTTAAATATATTTTTTCCATATTCAGTATGAGTTACGATCGTGAGGCCGTTGTGGAGTAAAAGGATCACGAGCGTTCCTTCAATTCTCGCTCCCGCAAGTATAATGTAAGTGCAAGAATATTCGGCGGAAAGTTCCCTCTGTCTACCCTGCTATATGCGTGATACAGCGTGAAGCTAAAAAAAAACCTTATAAGAGGGTCGTTGTAATTAGCGTTAAAATTGAATAGGTATAAAATAAATATTAAATGTTTTGCCGATTATCTAAACTCCATTCTAACAGTGTATTGTTTTCAAGTAAAAAAATACTACCTATCGATACTGATTACATTTTATTTATAAATAAATAACTTTGGCGTACTTTGAATTTATTGATAACGTTTTTTATCTTTATTCCCATGTAAAGTAATCTGTAGTACTACCACAGATTATTATTAGTAGTCAGTTATAAATAAAGCAAAGTTTGTATCTATATGCATAATTTTTTTTTTGTAAAATGCAAGACTTTTACATAAAACGCTAATAATAGCTAGATTAATAGCTCACGAGTTCACAAAAGTAAATCAAGCAGTATCAAAACTTTATATTGCTGTAAATTAAAGATTAAAAGCCTAAGAAGTAAAGGGGTATGAGCTATAAAATTTACGTTATATAATAAAGTTATAATTTTTTAAGACCATTATGGGATTCTATAGCCTCTACTTGTAAGCGTTATAAGTGCGATCCGGGGGATTTCATTGTTTTTATTTCTCCGTTTTTATTTGAAAATAAAAATGTCTGTAGAAAATAAAAAAGAAAAATGTTATTAATTCATTAATCAGCTTCACGCTGTATCTCGCACATAGTAGGGTAGGCGGAAGGAACCAAAGTGCTAAGACACCTCGTGTCCCACTTTTGGGCAAATTCTGGCATTGCCGGTTGAGTGGCGGAACTCAACGCCGCTCTTTGCCTCCATACTAGAGTGAAGAATTGGAAATATAAATTTTAAGTAAATATTTCACTTTCTCGAGTGGGGATCGAAGCCACAACCAATCGGTTTACAGTCACACTTTGTGCCCCTGCGCCACGACTGGCCTTGGTTTCTTGGTTTATTTAAATCCGTACAATTTCAATTAATTTATATCCATAAAAATATAGTAACTTGGGTACTTCTTGATTCTTAACGCCACTACTTAGTACGTACCAGTATTTAATACTGTATTTAATTTTAACTCAAAATATTATTTGCATAAAATGTAGACGTTTGTATTTTGCCATTATAAATATGGTAATTGCAGCTTGTTTGAACTCATACAATAATTATAATTGGTTTTGTACTATTAAAATTAATTTCTATGCTAATATATAAATATATTTCTTATATAAGATTTCCTGACGAGACGAGTAAAAATGTTTTTTTACTATTAAAAGAGGACTATAAATATATATTATATAGCACAACTAATTTTCTAAATAAGAGAAAAAGTAACTATATATTAAATCTGTAAAAAAAACTCGGCACAAATGATTTATATAATTAAAAAAAAAAGACCTCGCCTTGACAAAGTGCTCGGAGCTCTCAAACTGCGAATTCGATTTGAACCGCACTCAAATAGGTTCTTTCATTCAGGTTTTGCGATGCTACATATCCGATATGGACATACAGACAGACAGGCCAAATTTAAATTACTCGTCTGGCGTCGGGGTTAAAGAATATTTATTTAAAACATTTTAAAACCTAGCAAGATTTCAACCCGCGACTGTCTGAAATCGTCTAGAACGGTTTAACCACTAAATCATACGTTCCCATCAAGCATGACACTACTTTTCTTAACCGACTAGGTATTTCACAAATTGTGTTGTTTTAGAAAAAAAAACTATATCTTTTAATCTTTTTTGTAGGGTGCAGCGCAGTTATTCGGCGTCGGTGTTGTAATGACGGCGTTAAGAACCATCATACCGAGAATACTAACGCCTACAAAAGCGTTAAAATCCTTGAAGTTTTCGCATTTGAAACTTGGATTGTTCTTTGGAGGGTACATCGGAATATATAGGGTAAGATAACAATAATGTTTATTGATGGCTTTGCTTGAATTTTTATAAATTAAGAAGAATACTCTTATATATTGATTCTAAATATATATACATTTAATTTATATATTTACAACAGTACAATCGGTGCTGTTCTTAAATATAGGATATTCTTGGCTATAATCTTGAGTATGCATGTATGTATGTATGTACAAAATTTAATGTTTATTTTTAATATATAAATGGAAAATTTACGTCGTCATTTCTATATTTTTTTTATTATTTAATAAAGAGATTATTTAAAAGATTTTTGATAAAATATATGAATTTTGTAAGAATAAAAATAAATCTTGTGCAACATAATAAGTGTACGTTAAGTAAATGTTACTTTTAAGGTCATAAATAATTTATAATTTTCAAGGCGATCGTGGCGTAATGGCACAAGCATACGATTGTAAATGCGACGGTTGCGGGTTTATTTCCATTCTTATTTCGAGGATTTTTTTCGAGGAAAATTTATATTTTCATTTCTTCGCTCTGGTATCGAGGCTAAGCGCGGCGTTGAGTTCTGCCACTCAACACGCAATGCCTCCAAAATTCGGCAGAAAGTGGGGAATGGAGTGTCTTACACTAGGTTCCCTCTCACTAGCCTGCTGTGTGCGGGATATAGCGTGAAGCTAATTTAATTTAATTTTTTAATTTTTATTTCGAGGAAATGACATAATGCATCGCTATCGGCAGATATCGGCGGATAGTGAGAAACGGGGCTTCCGTTTCCGTTATTGAACTTTGCCAGCTAAACAAATATATTTAATATAAAAAGTAGTCTATATATTATTCCATAATCCTTCTATCTTTTAGTGATAGTTCTATAGAAATAAGTTCAGCTGTTCCGGAGGCTATTCTGGACAAACAGAAAGACAGTCATACAAAAATTTACCATTACCATTACCATTACCATTTTTAGCTAATATAAATAGTCACAACATTAATGGATAATTTTTATAACTATTTAGATTTTGTATGTGAAAATTAGCATGTATGTCACGTTGCAGTGCATTGACACAATCGTGTCCCTCTGGGACAGTGTCCGGTTGTGAACACAATGGTTGTGTGTTCGACTCACAGATAAATCAAAACGGCGTTGAGCTCCGAATGTGGGGAACCGAAGTGTCTTAATAGTGTTCCCATGTTCGAGATACGAGAAACACCTCTCTTCTCTGTCTTTAAAATCGTTAAAATTATAAATTTGTTTCATTTATATCTAGTTAATAGTGTGTCTGCTGTGCCGCGCTAACGGCCGCGACAGCGCGCTGTACGCGGCGCCGGCGGGGTTCCTCGCCGGCGCGGCGTTCGGCGCGTCGCCGTCCACGCCCATCGCCCTAGCGCCGTTGACTTCTACTTTACAGGTATGTGGATTTTGATTTTTGTTTTATAATTTCTTGTAAATCTAAGTATTTTTTTTAGCAATTTATGTTTTGTTTTGCGTGATTTGAATGTTAGCGGTAAATATAGACTGGTAAATAAAAAATCTAAATATTAAAAGTTTTATACATACCTGTATACATATGCTTACATACTGAAATTTTGTTAAATATAATTGCTGAAAACAATAGAACGATCTCAACGATTTTCTTTGCTTTGTATGATATTATTTGTAAACTTAAAAATAATTTTGTGTGATAAATTACAAAAATATTACCCAGAATATTAAAAGTTCTATATAATAAGTTCTGTTAAAGCCTTTAGTCTCATCAACTCATACATTGTCTTCATAAATCTTCGACAAAACATTTAAGTTTACATAAAAAAATATTCTATTGCATTATTTATATAAAAGCTACTACATAACATTCTTTAAATATATAACTTTTGTTTTTCTGGTACTTTTGTATTTATTACTGGTTTTATTCAAATTGTAATATTCAAATTATTACAATTTGAATAAAATCAGTAATGTTTAAATTTATTGCCGTTTCAACTAAATGTACGCGGAAAATTATGTTAAAAAGCGTTTTATATTGTCTTATTTTTTGTATATTATATATACGTTGATTTTATGTGTGCATTTCGTGTTTATTATTGTGTGTTTTTTTTATATTTCTACTTGTAAATTGTTTATATTTAACATTTTCCCAAATAAACTTTTTTTTTTCTTATTAATAATTACTTAACATTGGGAATCAGGGAACCAGTATCTGGCTGTAAACTAGTTGTGGGTTTGATTCCCACTTAGGGTAATTAGTTATATTCATTTCCTGGGTAAAGAAGGCAAAGTCATAAAGGACAACAATAAGTGTCGCCACTCAACAGTTTAAAACGTGATATTTCGAAAATTTTGCGAAAAATTAATAAGAAAAGGTGTATATAATGTGAAACTGAGAGAGCATGTTTTAATATTGTATGAGTCCATAATTTCATATAGAATACTTTATCGATTATAATTGTAATTTATTAATGGAAACGTCTTCAGATCGCTCTCAAGATCGGTCTCAGAGTTGAGATCGGTTTTGTAAACCGATTCTAAAACTGTTTTACTGTCTTATTGATACTGTATCATAATTTATTTTTCAGATTCTTTTCTCATGGCTATACCAAAAAGGGACGATACCGGCGAACTGGCCGCTCGTTGAGATCTTATACTGTTTATGTCAAGGCCTGCTGTTCCACGCTCGAGTCATGCACGAAGATGTGTGCCCCAAGTATATTATTAATTTGATGCACACAGTCACTAGTAACAGGTGAGCTTTTTTTTGGGTTATATTTTTAAATGTTGTACGTAGTATGTTATATACATATGTATATGTATATAGTTATTATATATAGCGGGGTTGAGTTCCGCCACACAAATCATGCTAAGATTTCTGAAATTAGGGAAGGAAGTGTCTCAACACTAGGTCCAGTTGAAGCCAAAAAAGTAGTTTATCATAGTATTATATTAGTTCAAAGTATAATTAAATTATAATTTAACTATGTTTTATACCTTTTATATTAAATTGATTCAAATAAAGGCCGTCGTGGACTAGGGGCTTAAGCGTTTGACTGTAAACACGATGGTTGTGGGATCGATTTTCACTCGGGGAATTCATAATGATTGCTCGCTTTGGTATACCACGTAAGCAAGTAAGGTAAAGCACGGGGTTAAGTTCCGTCTTTCAACACGCCTCGAAAATTCGCGGAAAGTCGGGGTCTCTTATCACAAGGTTCCCTTTTAAAACTTCATGTTTTATCCCGCATTTAACTGGATAAGTAATTTAATCGGATAATGTTTTGGATATAAAAATGTTACTTCTTACTCAAGGGGGAATTGAACTTTAGCACCTATTTTTTTTAAAGTATTGTAGTAAAATAAGATATTGATAAATTGCAAATATTCAAGAAATCCTTACTTAAATCAACATATGCTGCATTGTATAATCACAATAAATTTGAATAAATTATTGCGTTTTTAATTAATATTCGATTATGCATTTGTGAAACAAAATATAAACTTTGAATATTCTAGTTAAATTTTAAACCACTTATTGAGGATAATGTTATAGAAACAACAACAAACATCAACAGTTTCTCGGCTTTGGTTACAAAAAAAAAGCACGGCGTTGAATTCCGCAACTCAATACGCAATGTCTCGTTTCTTACAATTGAATTGGCATAGAAAATAGGAAATGGAGTATCTTACTACACTAGGTTCCCTCTATCCACCCTCCTACATGTGAAATACAGCTAAAACAAATTTAAATTTACTACCTTATTAAAAAATATAAGTTTACGGTTTATTAATATAATTATCACATAATTACTAAGGACATAAAATAAAGGAAATACCATAGTAACAATAATAATAACCCATGAATCATTAAAATAATTTTAACTCTCCTATAGTACAGGAAAATTGTATTTGATTTGTGTGTAATATGTGATGTGTGATTAATATTAATATATTATGTATTTTAGTATCATTTCGAAACGTAATTATTAATAAATTACGCAGTTTTACTATAAACCGATTTGTAATATAAAATTTGTTAAAAATACCTTTTTTTACATGTTGTAGTAAAAATCTAAATAAATCACTTTCACGCTGTATCCCGCACACAGCAGGGTAGGTAGAGGGAATCTATAGTTAAGACACTCCGTTCCTCACTTTCTGCCGAATTCTGGAGGTATTTCGTGTTGAATGGCAGAACTCAACGCCGCGCTTTGATTCGACACCAAAGCGAAGAAATGGAAATATTCGACACCAAAGCGAAGAAATGGAAATATTCGACACCAAAGCGAAGAAATGGAATAAATTTAAGTAAATATTTCATCTCCTCGAGTGGGGATCGAACCCACAACCAGTCGGTTTTACAGTCACGCTTTGTGCAATTATAATAATATTTTGATTGTTGTTCGGATTTATTGTGACACGTCAGGGACCGGAAATGTAAATAGAGATTTAAATAAATAAATATAATGTATTGTTAATAATTTTAAAGTGTTATCCTATACTCGGGGCAGGAAAATATTTTTTTTTTGGAAAACGTACGTTTTGGAAACTTACTTTATTTTAGAAATTAGGCTTAGCGTCAGAGCGTTTGGACGGATTCCAAGAGGCGTGGGTTCAAATCCCGCTACGTTTTAGTTATAGATTGTCAAAAACATTATATATAATGTACATTCAGTCACTTTTAACATGCGCCACGATAGAGAATATATAAAATATGGGGATAAATAATATTTTTAATAATAACTTTATAAATTAACGTTTACTAACGGGTAGTTACGGCTAAAAGTATTTACTATTAAATATGTTTTTGCTTGGAAATTACTCAGTAAAGTTCAAGGGGATCAAGATTTATTACACTTCTTAGGTTTTATGAATTTTTAAAAAATATACAGTAAAATTAGTATCGAGTTAGTCTTTTTTACCTCTTCGGTAATACCTGAGTGCTTCACTTATCATCTTACTAGGTATAGTCACGTAAGAACCAAGTAGAAACAAAAAAATATGCAAATAACTTCCTGTTATGTTTGGGTTTTAAGCATTTCTGGACATATACAAATTGAAATATGAATTAAGTAAAAAATAATAAATGTAAATGGAAGTAATAAATGAAGTGGTATACTTGGGAAGTAGAGATGTAAGATACGAGATGGATGCGGAAAGGCGGAATGTGAGCGGTAAGAAAGGTAGGAGTAGGATACCTCGACTGACCTTCGAAAATACAGTAACAAAGATACTGTAGGAAGGTCACGTAAAAATGATGACGATGAGTTGAAGTTGATAACAGTGGGCAAGTTGAAAGAGGTATGCAGAGAGCGTAGCGTTTGGCACACCGTTCTCTCTGACTACTCTGCTAGCGATACAGAGTAAAGCTAGAATATAGAAGAATATATACAAAATAATAAATCAATAATATAAGCATATTAGCCAGAGGGAACCTAGTGTTAAGATACCATTAAGACTTTCGTTTCCTCACTTTCCCCCGAATTCTGGACGCACTGCGACTCAAAAAGAGAAGAGAAATACTTCATTTCTTAACTGAAAATATGAAATGTTTTATTTCCTGATATGGAGATCAAACTCACAATCGGTCCTCGTCCCATAAATTTTGCTGTCCATTGTGTCATTTACTTTGTGAAATGTTTTTTTTAGATTTATTACGTTTCGCCTACCTAACCTACCCAATGCCTACATTATCCTTCTTAAGGCTTATTTTAAATTTAATGCAAATTTCTATAGGTACACTAATATCTATTATTACAAACTAATATCTAATATTTGAATGAAAGAGTGGACACGGAGACGGTTGATGGGTCTTTCTACTTCTCCGCGCTTTGGCTTGACACCAGAGCGAAGAAATGGAAATATAAATATAAATAAATATTTTATCTCCTCGAGTGGGGATCGAACCCAAAACCAATCGGTTTTGCAGTCACACTTTGTGCCCCTGCACCACGACTGGCCTCTTATAATTCTTATAATAAACTAGATTTGTATAATAATTAACATAATAAATATTTTCGTTTTTTTTTCAGGGCCGATGAAATTCAAGCAGCGTTCATACAAAAAATCCTTAGGTTCGTGTGAAGTGAAAGATCTTAGTATATACTTAGTATATAGTAATACCATCATTGTCATTAAAAATAGGTGCAAATCTGTGATTTCTTTATTTAGCAGATTTCTTTAGGTGTTTGGGATTATTTTATTATCTAAGCGTTATGTATACTTTTATTTATTTTTACTTACAATGACGATTGATGCTAACAACATAAATAAGTTGTAACAAGCGTATAAAAATTTCGGAGTAACTGAATGAGAACATATGGCTTAGTGGTCAGAGCGCTTGGACGGCTTCCAAGAGGCGCAGGTTCAAATCCCGCTCGCGACGTTTAAATTTTTATACGTTTTCTAAATGAGTATTTTGCTTTCCCAAGTGTGGAATAACACTTTAATAATGTCAAAAATATTTAATAAATAGTATTCTCTCTTGCCAAATGATAAATTTAAGCAATTATCTTTGGGGAGAGGAAATTTGTAAAAACTTTCTAAATAAGTTGTAAGTGTGATTATTCTTATTTTCTATAATGTATATAGATTTTGTTTTTGTTTTGACTATCTTACACCTATATTTTAAATATGATTTTCTTTATTATAAATTAATTGGAAACCAGAGTACGCTGATATCGTATGTCAATTACTTATTTAATTTATTTAGCAGTTGAGTTTATTTTGACATTTTAAGTCTAAAAGTTTAATTATTAAGCAACGGAAAGTGAACGCTTAGATGATGATAAATATACATATATACAGTACGGGCGACGAGTCGTGGCCTTCCTAAAGTTCGCTGGCGGTGGCTCCGCAGATTTAATTTTATTCTTCCCGAGTATACAATGTGCCACAACTCGGCGACAGTACTGTAGATACAGATCTATCTTATCCCAAATTAAGTGAAGTTTTGTAAGTCACAAACAAACCTCATGATTGCAAAATGCTGTATTTATTTATTAATATCATAAAAAAAAAACTTTTTTTTATTGGTGAATGTATTGATAGATTTTATATTGTTTAATTTGGTGGTGTTTCCTTTTAGCAGATTTAGTTAAAAAAACACAGTGGCGTATGGTAATACAATTGTAATGAGATTGTTCAAAAGTTTTATCCTCTCAGTTGTCAAGAATCTAGTTTTTACATATTTATTTAGATATTTTAAAAGTAAGTTAATTTTTTTTTATGAAATATGTATAAAACATTGAAATAAAAAAAGTTAGCCAAGTTACGTTCAATCAAATTACGAACAGACGAAAGAAAAAAAAATTCTACGACTTATATGATTAGATTCCTTTTAAATTGCTGTTAATCCTGGGATGGATCGTGAGAGCCGATCTGGAGCTATCTTAACTCTTATTGCTTATAAATACGGGTCACTGAGTATGTAAAAAAAATCTATTTCCAATTCATGATTTATTTATAATTTTTGATGAATGTAAATCATTAGAAGAACATATCTTATAATGATAGAAATATGACCATAAGAAATTCACTTGACTAACGTTATATGTTAATATATTTAATTTTATGCCTAAAAATTGTGTAAACAATTTAATTTATTTTCATAGTGGTTACCAAATGTCATGAAATGCACAAGATATATGAAAAATAAGCTTAAGATAACAATCTGTAACTTATTTAGTAACAATTAAGTACAAAAAAACCGTTAATAAATGGTCCGGCTCGAAGGATCACTTATTAACGTTTTCAGTAATAATTTATGGTAAATTTTATGGCACAAAAGTCTTATTTTGTATTTTCCAAACAACAAATATAAACTCGGTTTAAACATTGATATTATTTTTGTCTTGTCAAAAAAAATATTTCTAGTAATCCAAACATTCCGAATCCATGATTTTTTCTAACGAAATACCGTCAGTTTCATTTGAAATATATAATTTATGTTAAAATACCAAAATGTATATTATTATATAGATTGTTATTATATTTTTGGAATAAAAAAATAAAATATATTATGCGTTTTTTTCCCCTTTTTTGAAGGTTTATAAAGGTGTAGGTTTGTACATTAGTTTCATTTTATTGCAGAGATATGCAAGAAATATTGCACTGATGGGTCCTTAAGCATAACAGTTCGAGAAGTTGCTTGAATTGTCTTCATATGCTGTTCTATTCCTGGTAATGTAGCATTTGAGCCAATGTGGATTAACCGTTGCTATGTATTATTATTTATCGTTAAATCAGTAATGTTAAAACTAATCTGAGTAGCCTTTTATAGAAATTGGTAAGATAACGTAAGTTTTATTTAGTCTGATATATGGGGATTTCTTGCGTGGGGTTTGTATGGTAGTAATATTTGTGAGTAAGCTGACATTAGTTAGTCGACTTCCTCAATCCTGGGTCCTCCAGAACTCACAGGTCTCGCACAGCTCGGTCCTCCAGCTGTACCATGCAGCTTCAACATAGAAGGTTGACAAGCTGCTTGAGCTGCTTTTAAATGTTTTTCTAAATCTGATAGTGATGCATTCGGGGTGGTTTCCAGCCACTGTAAATGTCTGTTACATTCATCTGTTACTGAGCTACGTTCAGTACCAGACAGTTTGTCACCAGCGTTTTCTGCAGCCTACAGGTAAAAACAAGATTGTTTATATAAATTCAAGTGAGATTATGTCTTTTACGTAACACTATGTCAGAGACAATAACAATAATGTCTTTGCTATATGTGAGATATATTTTTTTCGTCTTCTTATACGATACATATTAGCGAGGAGTGGAGAAGTAAGAGATTTGCTGTTAACTGTCTACAATAAAATCTAGAAGGTTTTATTGTAGACAGTTAACAGCAAATCTCTTACTTCTTACGACCTTGGGCTCCCCATTCCTACGAATTGAGGGTACCGAGTGGTCTATGTCCACCCCAAAATGGTATGGTACCGAAATTTAAAAATAAAAAAATATTTTAAAAAAATCTATTCAAAGCTAAGATCCACCCTAGAAATATCTCTAGGTTCGCCGATGGTGGAGACGAATAAAAATATATGTGGAGGACAATAATTCAGTAATTATCGTCTGTGACTTAATATTATCTTTATTATAATACTAGTGCTACAACCAGAAATCTCAGTTCTCTCAACTGTACCGTCATAGCGTCAAGTTTTAGTCGACATATTAACTTTAAACATATTAATTTTTTATCGACATATTAACCGACCTTATTTTTATTTTTTTTATATCTTTCATGTACAGAATTGACTTTTCTATCCTTTTATTATATATGGAGATTTTGTTTGAAAAAATAACTTTTTTATTTTCGGGTTTTTAATTTAATATGTAATAGGCTTTTATAGAGTAGTTAAACTGTGGTTTCATTTAAAGTGGTCCTAACAAAAAAACTCTGTATAATTGAGCATATTTAATATTTATAGTGATTTTTTGGTGAAAAGATACCAATAGTTATTACAACCACTTGCGAAGAAGCATAGTTTAGGCAATTTTTTATTCTATAAGAATTCCTTTTAAAAAACTACCAACGTTCTTATAGTTAATATATTATTTTTCCAAATTAAAAAAATTGTCTATGTCATCATAATGGCGGAAAAATTTGAAAATGTATTGTAATACCACATTAGTATCGACAATGTAGTGTTGATAGTAATTGAAAATAGTTATACTACAGGAGGACCTTCATATGCACTGTTTTAACCTGTTTTATGTATAATATAGAATAATATATTGTATAGAGGAATCACACATTCTTTTTATTCAGTTTAGTAAATACATTTTTTAGAGGTTACTCTGTACTAAAATGGCATGCAACTCTGTTCCCACATTTACGTTCCTGATATATCGATTTAAATAATAGAAATACCAAATATAGGAAGGAAACACAAATGCAATTATATTGCATTTTTTCTTTTTTTCATACTTGAAACGTATTAATAAATTACATATTATGTATTACATACAATTAATTTCTTTTGAATATAACACTAAGTTTAATCAGCTTCACGCTATTTTAACAGATAACATAAGATGACATTAAAACGTATTGACATCACCACGTGATCCATCTAAACACAATATAAACTTTTATAAACTATGAACTCACGATCAGAATTTACTTTCCAAATACATATACTTTTTATTCTACACATCGCCATATGAGCTAATTCCGTAAAATATACCTACTTTATTATGTTTGTTAATATCACCAACGTTGACGTTTGAAATAATAATTATGGTAGACTGAACAAATATTGATTATACTTCTTTTTTTAGCTTCACGCTGTATCCCGCACACAGCAGGGTAGGCATAGGACCTCTAGTGTTAACAACAACACTCTGTTCCCTACTTTTCTCGGAATTTTGTAGGCATTGCGTGCTGAGTAGTGAAACTCAACGCCGCACTTTACCTCGACACCAGAGCGATGAAATGGAAATATAAATTTAAATAAATATTTCGTTTCCTTGCGTGGTCATCGAACCCACAACAGTTACACTTTGTGCCCCTGTGCAACGAACGGCCTCAATTTACTTTCTTCTTTTAAAATGTGGTTAAATGAAATAGTCGTAATTTAATTATGTCAGATTACTATTAACCGACTTCTTAAAAGGGGTCATCAATTGGGCTGTATTTTTTAGCCTTGTTACCTTAGAACTTTTGATTGTATGAACCGATTTTAATGATTCTTTTTTTATTTGAAAGCTAATGCCTCCTGTGTAGTCTTATTTTAATTTAGTTTATATCCAACAATGGTATCTATGAGAAAATCATATAAATCTCAAATTTACATTAAGTATATGCGCGACAAATGAACGTATAAGTCAATATCAATTCAACCGATTTTAATGATTCTTTTTTTATTAGAAAGGGTACATATAAGGGGTAGTTTGGTGAAAGTTTAGTTAAGTTCAGAGTGTGAAATCCGGTTGAATTTGAAGAAGTCGATTTTTTTTATTAAAAAATATAATTATGTAATTTTTTCTACAAAAAATTCTTTATACTCTATGATAAAAACTATCCTATAAGTGACTTTAGGCTTTGAACTATTACCATGCCAAAATTAATTTAATTTCATACAGTAGTTATCGGTATTTTAGGTAATTTATATTTTTCAGTTTTTATTTTTTTTAAAGAAAACTATCATGAAATTCGGAATGAAACCCAAAAAAAATGTACCTTGAGGCCCTAGGCTAACACCATGCAAAAATTCATCAATTTCTGTCAGGTAGTTTTTGCGTGATTGACGCACAAACAAACCGACAGACAGACAGACAGACAGACAGACAGACAAGAATTCTGCTGAGTGGTTTTTTAGGTTCTATAATCGACATATTAACCGACCTAATTTTTATTTTTTTTATATCTTTCATGTACAGAATTGACTTTTCTATCCTTTTATTATATATGGAGATATATAAAAAGCAAACGTCTTACCGTCTTACATCCATAAAGATAGGATTCTAATTGGTTCCTTAGTTCAACTGTTTTTCTAACTGTCTCATCTTCAGCCTTAAACTTCTCAGCGTCGTGTAGCATCTTCTCTATTTCTTTATGATCTAGTCGTCCTTCATCGTTTGATATAGTTATTTGCTCTGAATGTCCAGTACTTCTATCTTGTGCGCTTACGCTAAGAATACCGTTAGCGTCTATATCAAAAGTTACCTGTAAAAGAAGTAGGCAATGGAAAGCTTTATATTTCATTGCATTAAAATTAATTAAATTATATATGTTGAGAATAGTGAACGTAGTGTGTTAATAATAGTTATTTATTAATATTTATTATAACAATCGTAATTATAAAAATATTCAATACTTGCTTCAATTTGTGGCACGCCTCTTGGAGCTGGTGGGATTCCAGTTAAGTTAAAAGTGCCAAGTAAATTATTGTCTTTTGTCATCGCCCGTTCTCCTTCATAAACCTAAAATATAAATATATATAAATAATACATAAATTTTACATTAAAATATAAATAAAAATGTGAAATATTTATTTTGTTAATAATACTTGGATGGTAACAGCAGGTTGATTATCAGAATAAGTAGTAAAAATTTTCTTCTGTGCAATGGGTATCCTTGTGTTTCTGACTACCAGTTTGGTCATCAGGCCACCGGCGGTCTCTATGCCCAGGGACAGCGGGATCACGTCGACGAGTAAGACGTCCTGGAGACGGGTGTCGTTGATGCCGGTAAGTATTGCCGCTTGTACAGCTGCGCCATATGCTACAGCTTCATCGGGATTGATTGATAAGTTCAATGTTTTGCCATTGAAAAAGTCCTGAAATAAAGTTTAATATTAGGTATTTTTTTTATATATATATGATATTCTTAATATTATTATGTTATTTTGAATTACTATGTTATCTTTTCTTACAAATTTTGTGTGTTGAGTTCCGTTTGCCTTTGGAAGACCAAGGAATTGATTTTCTTTCCTATATTAATAAGTGTGATTCTCATCCACTATTAAAGTGGTTTCAGTTTAATAAATACTGCTATGGTGACAACATTTAGGCTTTAAAAATATTAAATTATTATTATAATATAATTACATATAGAATGTGTCATACCTGTAAGAGTCTTTGAATTTTCGGTATTCTAGTAGATCCCCCGACCATGACAACATCGTGTATTTCCCTCGTATTCAAATTGGCATCTTTAAGCGCTCTTTCAACTGGCGCAAGTGTTTGACGAAATAAATCAGAACATAACTCTTCAAAACGGGCTCTCGTGATTTTTGAATAAAAATCTATTCCATCATGCAGCGCATCTACTTCCAAAGTAGTTTCAGTACTCGAAGATAAAGTACGCTTCGCTCTTTCACATACTGTTCGTAGTCTTCTTAAAGCTTTGGGATTACTTTTAATATCTTTTTTATACTTTCTTTCAAATTCTTGACAAAAGTGATCAACCATACGAGAGTCAAAATCCTCTCCGCCTAAGTGGGTGTCACCTGCCGTCGATGATACTTCAAATAACGGTCCTTCTGATATTTGTAGGACAGAAACATCAAAAGTCCCACCACCGAGGTCAAAAATGAGTACATTTTTTTCACCTCTCAATTCTCTATCTAAGCCATATGCGAGAGCTGCAGCTGTTGGTTCATTAATAATTCTCAAGACATTAAGTGCAGCAATAACACCGGCATCTTTCGTTGCCTGGCGTTGTGCGTCATTAAAATAGGCTGGAACGGTTATGACTGCGTCTTTTACCTTTCCTCCGAGATACGTTTCAGCGATTTCTTTCATTTTTGTCAAAACCATTGACGAAATTTCTTCTGGGCTGAATCTGCGTGATTCTCCTTTGTAGCTGACTACTATTTTTGGTTTTCCTCCGTCAGAGATGACTTGAAATGGCCAATGTTTTATATCTTGTTGAATTTTTGGATCTTCAAATTTACGGCCAATTAAACGTTTTGCATCAAAAACAGTGTTGTTTGGATTCATTGCTATCTACAAATATTTTAATAATAAGTGATATTAAACCAATAAAAAATATGTTTATCATTACTTTGTTAAACTTATTTTAAAAACAGATTTATCTACAATTGTATATATATAATTTATAATTTATAATTTTATATTCTCCGTCGTAGGGCACTCACGAGAGTATGCCTGTAAACGCTACTGGTTGTGGGCTCGACCTTACTTAATGAGTATATGGAGAAATATTTGTTTAAATTTATATTTTCATTTCTTCGTTCTGGGGTTTGAGGCAAAGCGCGGCGTTGATTATCGCCACTCAACTCGTAATGCCTATGGAATTCGGCTAAAAATGGGGAATAGAGTGTCTTAAAACAAGGTTTTCTCTGCCTTCCTTGCTGTGTGCGGAATATAACGTGAATATAATTTTAAACAATTATAACTGAAGTTCCCATTTACCTGATTTTTGGCTGCATCTCCGATAAGTCGTTCAGTATCATTAAAAGCAACATACGATGGTGTAGTTCTGTTTCCTTGATCGTTGGCAATGATTTCAACTTTTCCATGTTGGAAAACTCCTACACAGGAGTACGTGGTGCCAAGATCTATTCCTACAGCTGGTATCACCATGTTGTTGCTTACTAAAGTAATTAGAAAATGAAAATTAGAGGAAGCTTACATGAAACATATAACATGAGATTATTATTTACATCTGCAACAAATAATTCACAACTTAATGCATTTTTCGACTTTTAGTGAGATATAGGGCAGTTGTGAAAGGTTTGTATTTCATTTAATAAATATAAATATATAGCTCTAAGAGCGTCGCCTGAGATGGTTTGGTCACGTTACGCGCCGGCCTAAAAATTATGTCGGATGCAGAACGTGAGAGCCAATGGTCTAACCACCGAAGACGCTTAAGACCGTGCAAAGTGAAGTAGGTTGAGTAGGAAGGCAGACCCTGGCATATAGCCGGGATTAATGCCAGGAAGAAGAAGAAATATATATAAAAATAATCGCGCGAGTAGAAAATTTTACCTCAAATTAACAAAGGACTTACTACTATTAATAATAATTTTTAATTTGCTGTCATACAAAAATAACTGATGTTTTTTTGTTAGATTTTTTTCTTCTGATTATCTGACTTTTTGAAAAACCCATTAAGCGTATAGCGCTCGTGTAGGTCATGGGTTTTTATAAACCTATTCACTTTGTAGGTATTATATACTTAGTATTATTTTTTATTACTCACTTATTCGCTGTTTTAGAGTAGCGACGTGGAATTATTGTATATAAAAACATTGGTGTGGGTTTGACAAAAAAGGTGTATATAAAAACGTAATTTAATTAGATTATTTTATTTTTTATTTAAAAAAATATCCCAATAGCTATTCCTGGTATACATTTCCTTTGGTACATATTTGGACTAAACATGTGATTTTTTTAATATATTTAATATGTTTCACATAAATATATTAAATACTTTGTAAAATATTTCTTTTTAATAGATACCTGTTTCTTGTTTGTATTTAAATACACATTATACGGAAAGAGTTGTGAACCCCACTTGAAATTTTGTGACAGTCCCATCTGACTGTTTTGACAACTAATAATAGGTTTTCTATGTTTATGTACAGTATAAATTAGAATTACGTTTTTATAAATGACGAAAATCTGTAAAAACTTTTTCGTATTATATAAACGAATGATATAAAGCTGAAGAGTTTGTTTGGTTAAATACGCAAACCTCAGTTACACATCTTAAGTATATTTTTTTACTTTATTTTTTTAAATACGATCATTACTCCAAGGGTAAAAAAATAAATAAAAGGAAGTGAAAATATTTTTTTACTTCTTTTTTTAAAAAAAAATGTATAGAATCAATTGATATATTTAGATTTATATATATTTGTGTCTAAATGTTCAAAGTTTGTGTTATGACTAATAACCGCTTACCTTTTTTTTACATTAACTTCAAAATGGATTTTTTAAAATATCGTTTATTTTTGTTATTTCTTCTTCTTCTGTTTCTTTTGCTATTTGACACTGGATAATCTTTTTTTTTCATGAAAACGAATTTTATCTTCATCAGCTGCGTGTAGCACGGTAGGCAGAGAGAACCTAATGTTGAGACATTTTCGAATTTTTCGGGGCATTTAGTGTTGATTGCCGGAACGGAACGCCGTGCTTGATACCAGAGCGAAGAAATGGAATTATTAATAAATAATGATTAAATCTCTCGAATGGGGATCGAACCCACAACCGTTGCGTTAAAGTCACTACTACCCTATGCCCATGCGCCACGACGGCATCGAAATCTTACCTTTTAACAGACTCTTATTTTGATGACAGGGATAATAAATTCAATTATTATGAGGAAAATGTTATTGAAATGACTTTTATTGAATTTAATAAAAAAAATAAATGCTTAATTTAAATAAAACATTAGAAAATACTCATGAAAAGAAAACCAAAACACTACATTTAATCAATTTAATAATAACAAAGCAATTGAATGGCAACACAATACAAATCAATTACACACTAAACTTTCAGGCACACCTACAGCTACACTATACAGAGAATACTTCCCTTGTAAGTTAACTAAAAGTTCCAAATGAGGTCGATCTCTTTCTTTTTCTCTAACGCTTTCCTTTCTTTTTCTTCTTATTAAAATCGGGTGGATGGAATCCCCTCGATTGTAGCAGCTCCTGTACATTGTGACACGCGTAGTACACGTTGTCCATGGCGGACTCTGTCAACATGTCCACATTGCAACGACCCTTGGCCTTCCCTTTTTTGGGTCTCCCCCCTCCCTTTTTGGTCTTCTTTTTATCACCTCCCTCTTCTTTATCTTTCTTTTCTTTTTTCTTGCCTTTTCCCTTGCCGGCCATTTTTGCTAGTTCACTATTTACTGTTGCTAGAGTTTATCGATTATACAAGTTGTGTTTCAACCGTAGTGTAGAAATGTACTCGTATACAGTATCTAAATTAGTATGTGGTAGGCGCATATGTCGCAATAGCGAAATGTCTTTTTGTCTTGTACAAGGGTGTTGAGGCTTCGATTCCCTTTGAAGAATATGTATATTTTTTTTTGTCCATTCTTTTGAGGTAAAGCTAAAAGTTGGTCAAACACACATTTATACACGTACCGCGAATTGTGGAAAGTGAAATTGAATTATTTTAAATATTATGGCATAGGTTTATTATTTTTCTCTATGGATGAACTCCAACGAGACGCAATCATAGCAATAATACAGTACATCAGTACATAAAGAATGTTAAAACGTTATAGGAACTCTATATATATAATCTATATGTATATGTTCGGTGTAACAAACCAATATTTCACCTCCAACGTTGGGTAAGTATGGAACAGATAATATAAAGTGTAAGTTGCTATATATACTTTTTTAAGTTACACGCTTTATCCCGCACATAGTATGGTAGGCAGAGAGAGCCTAGTGTCAAAACACTTCGTTCTCCACTTTCCGCCGAATTGGAGGTAATGAGTGTTAAGTGGCGGAATTCAATGCTGCGTATAGCCCCGTTACCAGAGTGACGATAATAAAAACGATAAATATTATATTACCTCGAGTGAGAATCGAACCCACAATCTATCGTGTTTACAAACGCACGACTGAGCCCTTGCGCCACGGCTGATTCCTTTATTTTTGTATTGAGATATATATTATGCCTGTATTACCTTCATACATAATTATATTAATAAGTTTCTTCGCAAATAGAGCGGAAATCTTGTACATTTCTTCATGTTTAGATCACATGAAAGTTTATCTTTATTTATTGTTTGTGTGAGAATACATTCAAGCATTTGACACACCAAAGCCGTCGTGGGGCAGTCTTAAATAAAACGGCGTTATATAAACTAATTAAATTAAAAAGTTAATTGTTCATTTTATTTGTTTCTTTTTATATAAAAAATGATGATATAAGTGATAAATGAAACAACTAAGTAAAAACAATGTTTATAACATATAAAACAATAATATTACATATATTATATTTAAATATACATATATATTTATTTACAGAAATGCTTACGTTTTAAATGCAAATAAAAATATATATCTAAATATCACTTACACAAAGCTGTTTTAATATCAAAATACTTATTTGAAAATATATTTATTTGATATTATATAAAGGTTCTTTTAGTATATGTTCCACTTCGACCCGATGTAACTTGGACGTGCCCACTGCGGGGGTCGCGGCTTCGTTGCGACCGGCGTATATTAACTGCGAAATGGGAAAGAACGATTTGTCGAATTTATTATATATAATAATTAAGACTAAGGCCGTCGTGGCGTGTGACTGAAAATCGATGGTTGTGGGTTCGATTCTCATTCGAGAGAATGAAGGTAGTTCTAACTACCCTCATTCTATGTGGGATATAGTCTGAAGCTGAAAATAATTAACATAGAGGCAGACAGTATCTGATTGTAAACACAATATATATGAATAGAACCCATTCCATGGGAAAACTTTTTTTAATTATTCAGGTTTATTATAAAAAGCGCGGAGTAGAGTTCCGCCGCTTAATACGCATTCGAATGTAGATTGTTAACGTAAAGTTTCTGTACTGTGTTCCGCACATAGCAAGGTACGCAGAGGAACCATGAGGACTCAGTATCAAGGCACTCCGTCCCCATAAAGATACTTCCGTTCCCCACGCTCCGCTGAACTGTAGAATAACAGCGTGTCGGGCAAAGGAACTCAACGCCGCGCTTTTACATCAAAAGACCATAATAATACATTTAATTTCAATATAAAACTAAAAAGAACAAGGGCTCACCGCTAAACCAAAAATATTTCAAAGACATATTTATAGAACTTAAATGGATAAAGAAAAAAATGAAGCATGTTTACAAAGACTTTTTATTTTGTTTGCGAGTCGAGAGCTTTGTCGAAGCTTATTGAGCTTAGTGACGTAAAAATAAATAACAAAAATAAATCTTTACTAAGGAACTATAATAATAGAGTATATTTCCACAGTTTTTATTCAATTCTTTTGTTTGAAACTAAAAATAACATGCATATTAAATATGGACGTTACATTTCCTTGTTTTAGTTTCTTATAAAAGTATATTAAATAGATCATTTGTTTTTAGCGTTCTATTATTTCAACAATTTACAAAAATCAAGGTGTTTTTTTTTTAAAGGAAAATGTAATAATGTGTACACATTATCATATTTACGTATTACTTTTTTTAGCAATTTTATAATTTTTTCAGGTAAGTTGTTGTCTCTCTATTCAGTGGGAAGTGAACCCACGTTGTACTCGCGTAAGATCACACACGTGTCCACTGACCATGGTGTTATAACTGTTGTACTTAAAATACTTATTTTTATAAGTTTTAAATATTATAGTTCTAATAAGCAATCCTAATATATTAGAAACTGGGGCAAACTATAATATAAAATATTGTAAGATGTGATATCAAATCTTACTCTTTTGCCGATGAGATTTTCAAATCGCGGCTTCACAAAACTCCATCCTCCCATGTTCTTGTGCTCTTCTTGGCTCCAAATAAATTCTGAAAACAATTACGAACACATATAAATATAATATTACAATATTAAAAGATTTTGAATTTATTTAAATTTGAGTCCAGTCGCGGCGCAGTGGCACGAAGTGTGACTGTAAAACCGACTGGTTGTGGGTTCAATCCCCGCTCGAGGAGACGAAATATTTATTTAAATTTATATTTCCATTTCTTCGCTCTGGTGTCAAGGCTAAGCGCGGCGTTGAGTTCTGCCACTTAACACGCAACGCCTCCAAAATTCGGCAGAAAGTGGGGAATGGAGTGTCTTAACACTAGGTTCCCTCTGCATACCCTGCTGTGTGCGGGATACAGAGTGAAGCTGATTTATTTATTTTTTATTTATTTAAATAATTTTTCAAAAATAATTTTCAGGTCATTGAATTGTATTTTTTGCTCTCGATAATTTGTAAAATAATTTCTTATCTAACGAGATAATAACGTCAGTGAAGCCACCACCTCCTGTGTTAAAAAAGTAAATACATTCCTTCCTTCCCAAATATTATTCCTTGGATTTGAACCTACAAATCATCAAGTTGATGTTTTTCCATAAATTTGATGAATATTCAATTACATTAATATATTGCACATTATACTATAGGATGTAAAATAATCATAAAATTTGTCAATCCATCACAATTTCCATATAAAAGCTTTTATTATTTAGTACGACGTGGTACTTTAGTACCACAATAATAAAATTCTTTCGGCATATATGAACATAACGAATTCGAAAAAATAAAACTTCCTTAAAATAAAAATTCCGCAGTTTTCCGAATTAATCATACTAATAGGTCGGGACAAAAGTATTTTCTTATTTTGAATGTACTATTAGTAACCAAACCTCTTTAATTGTATTGAATGTAGCTGGTTTTAATACCATTAATTAATGTGAACATACTGAAGATGCAATAAATAAAAAAAAACTAGTTCTCGCTATTTTTCAATTGTTTTTTAAGTAAGCAAAATGAAATTCGGTACATTTTAAAGTTTTATCAAAAAAAATGTAAAAACGCGACGAACGCCGCGAATATAATTTGTGCGGTTTACGGACCTAATGCGGTATTAATAAGAGTAGTGTAAATGTAGTTCAAGCGTTTCAAGACTGGAAAATTTGTGAGAAAGAGAAGGTTCCCTCTGATGGACGGATGGCACTGATTTGAACTGTCACAGACCGCGGCCAAGCCGGCCTGACTCGGATCAAAGTGATGCTATGTGTATGGTGAGGCTAGAAAGGAATCTTTCACTATGAGCTTTTGCCACCAGGTAAAATTATTGATTCCAACGTCTGCTGTTCGTTTTTTTCTTTATTCTCGTCTGCGAGGTCCAAAAGTTCTCTTTTTTATCTTAAAATTGTGCTCTATTTTTATTTATTACTCATTTCTTTGAATGGAGTTCGAACCCCAGCCAGCCGATTTTGCAGTCACACTTTGTGCCCCTGCGCCGCGACTGTTCCGCTACTTTACGTCGTCCGCCGTGTGTGTATATCGGTTTCGTAACTAAGCGTTACGTTAGTTTTAACTTTGAAACTACTTCATATCAGCCAGCGAGTTGTTTACAACGTAAGTACGTACAAATAAATGAAACGAGAGAACGACTTCGGTATAATTACACAAAGTTGTAAACATGAAACAAAGTTGTGGAAATCACAGAAAGTAGGTTCCTGCAGGCTTCCAGAGGTTTATAATTAGGTATAACTTTTCAAAAATACTAATATGAATTTTAAATGTTTATTTAACGTATACATTTTCAGCTTCACGCTGTATCGCAACGTGTCGCACGTGTGTAGCAACGTATGTAAGGAACCTCCATTAGGTTCCAGGACACTTCGTTTCCTACTTTCCGCCAAATTGGCATTGCGTGTTGAGTGGCGGAACGCAATGTCGTGCTTTGTCTTGTTAACAGGGCGAGGAAAAAAAATATGACTTACTTAACTAACTTAAATATTACATATTTCATATAACCAAGTGGGAGTGAGTATTTATTTACAAGTGGGAGTGAGTATTTATTCATTTAAATTAATTTATAATACATGTTAAAGTGTTTGAGGTCAATCGTAGCGCAGCGGCACGAAGTGTGACTGTAAAACTGACTGGTTGTGGGTTCGATCCCCACTCGAGGAGATGAAATATTTACTTAAATTTATATTTTCATTTCTTCGCTCTGGTGTCGAGGCAAAAGTGCGGCGTTGAGTTCTGCCACTCAACACGCAATGCCTCCAAAATTCGGCAGAACGTGGGGAACGGAGTGTCTTAACACTAGGTTCCCTCTGCCTACCCTGCTGTGTGCGGGATATAGCGTGAAGCTAATTTTTTTTTTTGTTAAAGTGTTTTGGACAAGATTGACCTCACCAATAGCACAACATATTTGGTTCAATTTTTTTTTATTTAATAACTTAGCATATGCTAAAATTAAATCTTTTCCAAAATTGCCAAGTTTTGAGGTTGAATTAAAAAAATAACAAAACACAATGAAATTATCTAACAAATATATATATAATTTATTTAAAAATATTCAAAAAGTTTAAAATAGTCAAAAAAAAATTATATATCTCAGTCAAAACTGTTTCAATTATTTAGATACTTAAAATAAACAAGACGAAATTTTAAAAAGTTCTACTTAGAAATTAGTTCTTATTGGAAATCTTTACTTTTTAATAATAAATAGCCTTAGTATTACAGCAGCAGAATAAAAACGTTATTTTAATATGAATTTCTCATATCGGAAGTAATTGGACTTCTACAACAATTTAGAAACTATAATAACTTAAAAAAATACTGTATTTCGATTTTATTTTCTAGAAACCATGTATAAAATTGAACGTAACGGGATTTCACTCCGCGCCCCTTTGAGAGCCGTCCAAGCACTCTGACCAACTATGCCATACGTTCAAAACGTTAAATATGTTTATTTGTTTCTCATAGAGGGTCTCATGGAGAAGATTGGAGGAGGTCTTTACCCAAACTGGAGTCCATATTTCAGAAACTCCCGAATCACTACTAACATTACTATTAATACTACTTAAAAATAATATAAATAATCTTTTTTAATTTAATTCACTAACGACATTTGATTTGTAACTTAAAATATGGAAATAAACGGATTTATTATTATTATTAATTAATTGTTCCTACTAAATTTTTAATTTCATAGGTCTTTTACCTATATGTTTATACACGTTTATATATGAGGCCAGTCGTAGCGCAGGGGCATTGCGTCACGACGTTGTCCATTGTGGGTTCGATCCCCACTCGAGGAGATGAAATATTTATTTATATTTTCATTTCTTTGCTCTGGTGGTGCGCCGCGCTTTGTCTGGTTCGAGACAAAGCGCGGCGGAAAGTGGTAATGGCTGATTTGATATTTTTTGATTTTATGTTAATATATTGTTTTCGAGTATATGAAGCTATACGACAAGTATATATTTTTAATCCGAGATTGCTAATAATTTATATGTAAAAATTATAAGAAAAACTAGCAAACCCGGCGAACTCCGTTTCGCCACCAGATGGCTTCGTTTTTTGTAACAATTCGTTTGGGGATTAAAAGATATAAACCAAAAAAAAAATATTTTTTTTAGTTTATATTTGCAAACGAAAAGTTTTATTTTATGTCACAACAGTAATGAATTCATTTCGATTACAAAAATAAAGTGTAATTTAGTTGAACTTCTCTAAGTAAAACCTGAAAGTGGATCCAAAGTAAGTGTCCGCAAATCATCCGTTTCATTGAAGTGCTCTTTGGTAAACCACATTTTTTGTTTTTTGGTCTGACGTTAACACAATGAAGCTGATGGTTTCCCAACTCGGTGAACACGCAACGTATAGCTGCTGCCCATGTGAAAAACAAAGATTTTCTAAATTCATCCCGCAAACACTAAGCGATTGGCCTTGTGACTTGTTGATTGTCATTGCGAACGCAAGACGAACCGGAAATTGCATTCGTTTGAAGTCAAACGGAAGATCAGTCGGAATCATTGGTATTTGAGGAATACACACATTTTCCTGCGTACTTTCCGTTAATAATAGTTGCCTCAATCAAATTCAGTATAAGTATTTTCACCGCAAGTCGAGTACCGTTGCAAAGTCGCGGTGGATATCCTGGTAACTCCAGAGAGTTCAAAAACTCCGTCGGATAATTTACTACATCATCGGGATTTGTTATGGAATCAACAAATTTGTGTGTCACCAAATCGCCATCGATTTTTGATTGAATGGTTAAATTCAGTGCGTGTACATCATTATTCTTTGCGGCGAGAATTGCTTGTTGGCTTAACCAAGCATAATTGTGATGATTCTCACGAATGTTTGAGAAAACATTTTCAATGAGAGCTAATTGAGAGTCTACAAATCGGCAAAAGTCGTTAGTAAGAGTAATTAATCCAGTTGTCGCATCAACTGGGACTTTTCCATTTCCAACAGCTAACAATTGTTTGGAAAAATTGTGCAGCACTTTGATCATTTTGAAGTTGAACTCTCATATTAGTGGTTAGCGATAATGTTTTTATGTTATTCCACAAAGGTGATGCCTTCAGGCAAGCATTCAATTCATCTGCAAGAATCTGGATCTGCATCTGGATCAGGAATTTTAGCTGATATGATGTCATCCACTTCATTTGAATGTAATTTGTTCAGCAACCATATTAGGATATGAGAATGCGGTAGTCGACGCTTCTGTCATTCCACCGAGTACGTATAACAACGTGTGTCACCAAAAACTCAATACTTAGTAAGTACATCCATCATAACGTTGACTTTTGCTGAAACACTCTGGCGATTATGTCATGGCGATCTAGCGATTTTTGGCCCGGGTCCAACTCACGTTCAATTTCCGTCCACTTCGGATTACATGTGAACATAATAAATAAATCCGGGGTTCCATAACTTCGCATAACGTCATAGCGTCCTGAGCGTATTCGTGCATGTGGCGTGGGCTTCCGATATAAGATAATGGGAGAATCGTCAGGCGTCCAATATTCTGAACAATACCGTCTGAATAAATAGCACCACGCAAGTGTTCTAGTCTTCAGATCGTAGCTTTGCCTGATTAAATCGGATGAACGCTAAACGTTCGGTCTCGACTTTGACATACATGTCGACATCGAATTGCTGGAATACCCGACGGCACTTTAGAATGACATTCTCCTCATGTGTACGAATCATCATACGATACGCATAGTAATTCATTGCGCTTAGATTTTTGTTCGTTGATACGCCTGCAAATGCAAAATTAAATGGATTGTTAATGGGAACCAATAATAGCAACAATACCAATAATTAGTATGTGAATATTGTACCTATAATTGGATCGACCATCTTCAATGTGATATCGTATCCGTCTTGCCCTTGCCAATAAATGATTGGATATTGTAACGATGTGTCTCGTTTACACGATGCATGATATTGCTTCTTCGCTAAACGATAATGTCTCGTGATGTAGTTGGATCGCCAACAATAATTGCAGCAATGTCATAAACGATGGATGCATTGAATCTTCGCACATGTTCACCTGTTGGGCTACGATCCGCTCTTAAGACAAATTTGTGCGTATCCGATGGCATTCGTTCCAATGCTGTTTTGAACATATTAACAACAGCGTTATTGGCGTGAAAAAATACTTGCAACTGTCCAATAATCCGTCTCTTTAACTGTTGTGTTCTCTGCATATTGCACCGCACATTCAGCTGATCCACCATCGAGGAAATGAAATATATTTGCAGAAATTGATGCGGTTCATCTGGTGTTGGCACCATTGAACCATGCAAATGATATACTTGTCCTTGTATCTGTGATGGCAAACAATTAAGATATTTATTAAATTGAATAAATTTATTTGTGAAGAATACGGTGTGACTTCTGATCGTGAGGTGGTGTAGTTTGTCGTGTGTGGTGTATGGGTAGTTGTCATGTGTTGCAATTAATTGTGTTGGTGGGATTGATTGGTATGAGTGATTGGTTGTGTGTGTTGTATCTTTTACCTTGTCGAAAGCCGCCTTGTCGAATGATATTAGCTCCAAAGAAAGTCATGCGAAAGCAGTTATTGTATTCAAGGATGTGTTGAAGAAAATGGTTGGAATCGGGATCAGTTCCATCGAACAATGGTTTCAGTGGCTGTGGTGGTGTAAGTAATGGATCTAGTTTGTCTTTTCCACTTGCGCAGCCCAATCCAGCCGTTTCTCTTTTGAACTTTAACGCATTGCAATATCGGCATACAATCGTCATTGGTCCAATATCTAAATTGTCATCATCACTGTAGTTCGCAGTGGGATCATATTGGAATGCCAAGCGATTGTATGATGCCAACGATCTTCGTGTGCTCACGCGTTTTCTCAATCAGGCATTTTTTCTTATTATATTTTGTCTTTCTTCGCTTAAGTTCTGTGAATACACTTGTTGCTGGCTTGCATGTCTTGTGCGGCGGCCGATGTTCGCACGTCGTGCTCTCGACATTTTGGATTCTCACAATTTCACAGTGAACACAATACCGGTTTAATGTATGCGTTTGAAAGAATAAATGTCACATGAAATTAACTGAGCAGAGTACAATGATAGCTGTCAAATAATTTATCACGCACTGGCGCCATCTATTTAAAATGAAACGTACATATTTTCGTGAGGGATACTCACACACCACGTACTGGCGCCGTTGTATCAGAGATGGCGCTGTATGTGATGAAAATGATTTTTCCTATTTTCTTGCTATCTTTTGAATATTTTCATGAATTTTCTTCACTATAAACCTTACGGAGTCCGAGACCTTTCCAACGAATGCAAAATCGTGAAAATCGGTTCGTGCGTTCTCGAGTTATAGCGTCAGGAAGGAAAACCCGACTTATTTTTATATAATAGATGTACATAGTAAATTAAAGTATCAATTGAAGATAGTAGTAGGTATGGTTTAATATAAAATATTAAAAAATAGTCTCGAAAACTTAGCAAGATTATAAATGACAAATAATATTAAGCGCAGTTTTCTTAACACCGCGCTTTATCTCATAAATGAAAAGCAATCATTTCTATCGAGTGGGATTGAATCCACAACCGTCACTACGGCTTTCATATTAAAAAAAAATTACACTTTATATAATTTTAATTTAAATTAAATCACCTTCACGCTATATTCCGCACTCAGCAGGGTAGGCAGAGGGAACCTAGTGTTAAGACATTCCGTTCCCCACTGAGTGGCGCATCTCAACGCCGCACTTTGTCTCAACACCAGAGCGAAAAAATTAAAATATAAATGTTAATAAATATTTCACTTCCTCGAGTGTGGCGCAGCGGCACAAAGAGTGACTGTAAAACCGACTGGTTGTGGGTTCGATCCCCACTCGAGGAGATGAAATATTTACTTAAATTTATATTTGCATTTCTTCGCTTTGGTGTCAAGACAAAGCGCAGCGTTAAGTTCTGCCATTCAACACGCAATGCCTCCAGAATTCGGCAGAAAGTCAGGAGACGATGTAACTTAACACTGAGTTCCCTCTGCCTACTCTGCAGTGTGCGGGATACAACGTGAAGCTGATTTAATTTAATTTAGATTTTTAAAAAAACATAAGTCTTACAACCTAAATAAAATCGGTTTCGTGTACAACGCAAATCGGCGCAGCGTCGGAAATGAGGACGCGGATGCGGAAATGACAACGGCCAACGAATTTATGATAATCTCTATACAAACTTTGAATTAATCTGAGTTTTTGGCACCGACGGCGTGCTTTTAAAATAAAACAATATAAGAGACTAGAGACTACTACAAATTAAACATTTTATACTTTCATTTTTCTCGTTCGTTTTTGAGTCGTTCCACTGGGGAATGAAATGACTTACTGGGGACGGAGTGTCTTCATACCAGGTAACGAGGTTCCCTCTGGCTACACTGTTATGTGATGCAGCGTGAAGGTAAAAAAAAGATCTGAGTATGGCATCACTATGAGTGACTAAATAACTAACGTCACTTATTTAATGAAATAAGTAAAAATTGTAAAAAGTGCAAGTAGTTCACACATAGAATAGCCAGAGGGAACCTGAGAACCTGGTGTTAAGGCACTCCATTACCATTAAGACATTTCCGCACTCCACTTTCCGCCAAATTCTAGAAGCGGTGCGTGTTGAGCGGAAAGTTATAGCGTTATCAGAATGACGAAAATGAAAATTTAATAAAATTTAATTTTCCCGAAGTAATCGAACCTGTCAATACAGTCACACACATGTGCCTCTGCCGACTGAACTCTATATTTCTATATGAACCTAGTATAGTATTAGTTTCGTTAAATTAACCGACGATATTATAATTATATTTAAGCATAAACAATTAATAGAGTTGGACAAGTTCGTACCGTAAATAAACTTCTATGCCCGGAGGACATTTGAAGAGAACCAACTAAGGAAATTCAGTATTATCAACGTATTAATATGAACACAATATACCTACGTCACTGTGTGGCTGTTTGTTTTCGTTACAGCTATAGCGGGTGTAGGAGTAGTGAGTTAACTGTGATTATGCTTAACATTTTAAATTTTGTTTAAAACAAGTTTCTTAAGGTGCAGTGGCACAGCGTCTGATCGTAAATGTGTGGGTTGTGTGTGTGGTTTTCACTAGAGAGAGTGTATTTTGTTTTTATTCCTAATTCTCATTAAATCTATACCGAATGCAGCGCAGTGAAAGCTGGGCAGAAGGCGGGGAATAGAGTATTTTGATAATAGAAGAAAAGTAACAAAATATATCTTGAGAATTTTGAGTAAATAGTGGTAGCTAATTTAAAATAAAATTTGAGTATTTCTCTTTTTTTTAAATATTTTGTATACTGCTACTAAGAGCCAAAACTTAACCGATATCAATAAAAGGAGGAGGTTCTCAATACGAGTCCTTTTTTATCAGTATATTTCTACAATTACATTTCTTTTACAGCAGAAATTAGAGATTCATACACTTCTACATTCCTCACTTTTTACTCATTTCTAAAGATATTGAACGTCGAGTGGCTGAGCTCACTATCTTAATGTCAGGAAATGAAAATGATCAACTGAGAGATGAGCCTCGAGTGAGAATCAAACTCCCAACCGCTGCTCGAATATGAAATAGAGAACGTAAATAAATGGTGTCCGACAAACAATGCACTCACTCGTCGCGTTCCCGTACTTCCCGAGCTCGTCCCGCAAGGGCAGCACGGGGAAGGGCGCGAGCGCCTCCACGCGCACTATCGCGACGTCCTGCACCTTACTGCGCACGCGCTCTCCGTGCAGCGCGTAGTAGTGCTTCCCGCAGACCAAGATGACGCGCCGCACTTTGCGCGCGTCCGCTGTCGTGTCGCCTGGAAGCAATCGTTTTAATTGGGGCCATTCGAGGTGTGACAGTCACCACGCCTGGTTGTGGTTTCGATCCCCACTCCAAAAAATTAAAAACATTATTTACATTTGTACTTTCTGCGCTCCACTCCGCTCTAGTGTCGAGACAAAGCGCGACGATGAGTTCCGTCACTCCACACGCAATACCTTTAGAACTCGGGGGAAAGACGAACAGAATGTCTTAACACTAAATTGAGACACTCTGTTAACATGCCGTGTGCGGGATACAGCGTGACGCTGAAACTGAACCTGCAACTGCTTTTAATACACCAATATTTAAAATAAGTACAAAGACATACCGATTACAGGCTTGAAACATGTCCCCGGCGCGAAATCTGACAAAGGCGACACTGCGTCCGCCAGACGCAGGAGGATTTTCGGGGAGGCCACTATTAACGGTCTTCTGTAGTTTCGTACTACCTACAATGTAATTAATTTAGATGATAATACAATGTATCTTCCAGTATCGCCTTACTAAGCGGAGATAACGTACTTTGTTCATGTTTCCGCAACGCTGTATTTCTTTACCACAGTGAGGAAATGAAAATATAAAATATTTTAATTGCTCGAATGGGAATTGAACCAACGACAACTTAACAAGCAAGCACAATATACGTAGCTATAGTTAAGTTCTTCAAAATCAGTCTGTCGAAACATTTAAAAAAGAAAAAAACATTTTTTACTTCTATGGGGCTTCAACCCTAGAAGAGTAATAAAAATAATATTAATAGTATTTTAATTTTGCAGACCAACAGATAATGTCATGAAATCAAGCAAAAAGCAGAGAACAGAGAGTGCATTAATATTACGTTCTGTCTACTCTGCTATATGGAAAAATTATATAGATATAGACAAATCCTGTAGTTGTGAACCCCATTCTCAGTCTAGGGAATCACTTATTTTATTTTCTTTTATGTGGTAACAAGATAGGTTAGGCGGCGGCGTTAGGTTCCGCCACTCAATCGAAAATTATAAAAATGTCTTAACAATAGATTCATATTTCTCACCTGTCGCCTCAATAAATGGAAGTACTGCGCCGGCGTAGTGGGGTTGACCACTTGCATATTCACAGCCTCCGAGTCGGGCCTGGTCTCCGAGCTGTCAGTTAATTGAAGGAACCTCTCCATCCTGCACGAGGAATGTTCTGATGCTGCACCGTCGTAGCCGTGAGGCAGCAGCATCACTAGACCGTTGCTGCGCATCCATTTTACTATAGTATAAAAATACATACAGTAAGCGAAGGGTACACAGCGTGACAGTAAAACCGACTGGTTGTGGGTTCGATCCCCACTTCAGGAGATTAAATATTAATTTAAATTTAAATTTCTTCGCTCTGGCGTCGAGGCAAAACGTGGCGTCGAGTTCCACCAATCAACACACAGTGCCTTCATATTTCTACGGAAAGTAGAGACCGGAGTGTCTTAACACTTTTTTTGGTTTTTTGCCTATCCTGCTGTGTGCGGGATACAGCGTGAAACTGATTTAGATTTATTACATATATATAAATATAAAATATGTTACTTACACAATTTAATTTTCTTATATTATTTATAAAGAAAGGGTTCTTTTTTCATAACCCATATTGATTACAACAAACGTCTGCTGAAGGTCCCCTAACGTAAGATGATCACAAAAGTCCATTCGACCCCCGCTAAGTGGGAAAGTGTTTTGGTCGAAACTGCTCTTAAGTGTTGATATCTGACATATAAATACTTACTAATATTTTGCCCTATTTTTGTTTCAGCTTTAATCAGTATTCTACCACAAAAACAAAAAAACCACAAAAGTGGGTGAGAAAGAAATAAAAATGTGAAGATTTTCTTTACACTTACCTTCTCCAGAAGCAATGAACGTGTCAACAATTATTTGAGCTCCATTGTAGAAGTCACCAAACTGAGCTTCCCAAATTATTAAGTTGTCGGGATTATCAAACGCCATGCCGTATTCGAAACCCAGTACAGCTTCCTCTGATAGTATTGAATTTGCTACCTGAAACAAATAATAATTAACATATTTTTAACTTCACCCTTTATCCCGGATAGAGTGAGGTAAAATTATCAAATACCAGGAAACTTCGCTTTGCTTGAATTAGAGACGTTGTGTATGAAGTGGCGAAACTCAACGCCGCGCTTGGTTTTTCCAGAGCGGAGAAATAAAAACAATTACTTTCCCCTAGTGGGTATCGAATCCACACCTATCACGCTTACAGTAAGCAGAAATCTATCTAGTCCTTAAGCAAATATGTTTTTTTTCCTCGAAAAATATTTATACTACAATATTATTACAACCACTGCAACTCAATCAAGTAGTTATATAGTAGAATATCGTTTAAATATGGTAATATTTTGTTTTTATTTGGTTTCACGTTGCATCCCGCATATAACAGGGTAGGCAGAGTGAACTTAGTGTTAATGTTACGACACTCTTTTCTCCACTTTTTTGCTGCTGTTTCGAACAGAATGTAATGAGGGAACTCAAACGCTAAGCTTTATTTTGTAACCAGAGTGGGAACCGAACTAATAGCCATCGTCGGTCACGACGGCCTCGATAGTATCATATATATACTTACTTCCAAAAATCCTTTTTGTTCCTCGTGAATATGGTTTAGCGGTATATGAATGACTTCTTTCTCCTGGTCCACGAGCATCACGTGTCGGTGCGAGAAAGTTCCGCGGCCGACGTCCTCTCCGCTAAGACGGACGTTCCTACCTTCCATTAGTAATGAACCTACAGAAGGAATAGCGTTTTGAATTTTAGAACGGAAAAAATGGGGTTCGACAGGTTGTGATTTCGATTCTCACTTGAGGAAAATAACAATTTAATCAAGAAGTATCAAAATGGTAACATAGTGCTTAAGAATAGTTCCCAGGTTCCCTTTGCCTAACCCTCCTGTAAGAGATACAGCGTGAAGCTGAAAAAAAAATAGTACAAAATTATACGTATTAAGACCGATAGAAGATTTTTTTTTTTTTATTAACATTGTCATTACAAAAATTAATGGCTTCGCCGTATTACAGGGTAGAGATTTAGCTACTAATATTTTGTTACGTCATAACCATTAATTATATTAATACCCCAGCTTAAACCGTATTATTTGATAGTCACGCGAGACGTGCTTACAACAAAATATAATATATCGATTAAGAAATAATACTTAGAAATTAAACTTCTAAGGAGTGAAAAGGAAATTGGATCAGCTCAACGCTGTATCCCGCACACAGAATATGAGGCAGAGGAGAAAGGAAACCTAGTGTTAAGACATTCCGTTTCCCACTTTCCACCAAATTCTGGAGGCATTGCGGGTTGTGTAGCGGAACTAAACGCTGCGCTTTGTCTCGACACTAGAGCGAAGAAATGATAATATAAATTTAAATAAATATTTCATCTCCTCTAGTGGGAATCGAATCCACAACCAGCTTATTTTACAGTCATACTTCGGCCCCTGCGCCACGACTCTTTTTGATTAAGAAATGTTGCTTAGGAATTTAATTTCTAAAGTGTGAAAACAAAATTGGAGATTTAAGCAATATTCTATAGATTACTAGAAACTACAAATAAACATTATAAGTTAACATTAAAAAAATTGTGTTGTTGATATATTGTGTGTAGAGTAATTGAACTCAATCACGGCGTTAAATTTTGCCATTCAACCTCGAATTTCTTAAAAATAGGCAGAATTGAGGTATTGAGCATTTTAAGCGTACTATTAGGTTCCCTATGCCTACCTTGCCATGCTTAATAAAGGACTGGTATTTGAGTTAAGACTTAAAAATTGCCACAACACGCGCGTTGCGTAAGTTTTATAATTAATTCTTAATGATAAACCTTAAATTTCTTAAAATTTTAAAAAATAAAAATATTTTTCTTTATCACAGACTAAAATTTAAAATTAAAATATTAAGGTAGGTATTAGAAACTCTTCATTTCAACATTCATCTACTAGAACTGAGTTAATGATATGTAATTTAGTTTAACGAACACTAACGTCACACCTAACATTGCCTTTTATTGCTTGAAACCTTCTAATATCGTTAAAAGTTACTGGACTATAGTAAACCCTTTTATTAAACTCCCGTAGAATAGTTGAGAATAAATTTAAATCAGCGGTTCCCAACCTTTTTTTGATCAAGGAACACTTTTATATCAATCTCGGTAGCAGGGACTATGCATGTAGTTATAATAAAAGTTAACTGTGATAATCAAACAGAAACTTCGCCTCACCATCCCCAGTTATAAAATGAAAATCGCTCGCGGTCCAAATTTAGGCTTTGGCGGACCACTGGTTGGGAACCACTGATTTAGATAAATGGCTACAGTACGTATGTTAAGTGTAGGTATATACTAAGAACGAAATGAGAAATGATTCTAGTCCCCACACTAGAGTCTTGGAGCCAATACCAAAAAATAATTACAAAACAAGATAAATAAAAAAAAAACAACGGTAACAAAGTGAGCCTAGTGTTAAGATACTCCGTTCTCCATTTCAAGATCCATTAAGGATCTATTAAATATGTCATTTCCTCGCCTGGGAATCGAACTCATACCAGTCACACTTTGTGCCCTACGCCATGACTGGTCCTTGGCAAATAGAGTACACAGTACAAAAGGAGGTTTCATTCCGAACCAGTAGTTTCCCAGATCACTGCTTTCAACTTGATAAAGTAGTCGGCTTTATAACACAGTATTAGAAACCAACGAGGCATAAATGTTTGTTACTGATTTTTTTTCTTAAAAATTTTCAAAAGAATTTTATGTTTTTTTTCACAAAACTTTTGTTTGATTTTAATAATAGTTTAGTTTTTAGATGAATTTGTCTTAAATACAGCTATTTCAATGTTTAAGTACCTACTTTAAAACTTTCTTATTTTGAAGAGTGACGATTTAGAGCTGTTTGCTCTAGTAAAACTCATAAAAAATATATGAAATATTTTTGTAATATGTATTTTAAAAAATGCCAATGTTTTAAATATGACATTCATCATCACATTCTTTCTTTAGCTTCACGCTGCATCTGTATAGCAGGGTAGATAGAGGGAACCTAGTGAAAGTACAGTCTTTTCTCCATGTCCAATTTTCGAGGCATTGCTTCGTTGTGTTTCGCCATTCATGAACGGTGAAATACAACAAAGTACTTTGTCTTAGTTACCAGAGTAAGGAAGTAAATTATTTATTACCCCACAGGGAGTTGAACCTACATCGGGGCACGATGCAAATATAATGTATAGTTACCAAAAGCCAGCGCTTCCGCCGTCGCCCAGTCGAGCTCCCTCCCCTCCGCCAGCTTGTTCAGGCGACCTCGCACGTGCGTCTTTGCGAGGTGCGGGTGCACGCTCTGTAACAATGAAGGTCATATTTCTTAAGTAAGGCGTCACACACTAAAGTTCTACTGTAAAATCGACTGGTTGTGGGTTCGATTCCCGCTCGAGAAATTTAATATTTTTTTTTACACTCCACACGCATCCAGAACTCAGTGGAAAGTGGGGAATAGAGTGTATCAACACTAGAATGTATGCGGGATGCAGTGTGAAGCTGATTTGACTAAATTTTAATAAATCCCCAATTTTTCCAAAAGTTTATACCTATTTTTGATAAGCATATTTAAAGCATTGGTTCATTATGAAGCAAAAAAATAATATTATAAGGATACAGGAAAAATATTAGGAACTGTTTTATAAGTATGTGAATATATTTCTATAAAACCCTCTTACAAGACGTCGAGACAATGTTGTCAAAAGTAATTTAGGCTATATTTAGACTCGCTCATTGAATGACGAGAATAAATTGAAAACGAATTGAAACAGTCACGATGCTGAAAGGACATTTTTATTATAAAGAACAATACGCGAGGTAAACCCAAAGTTACGGTCTATAAATGAATCCTTTGGGAAAAAAAATGTTATTTTTTTTAATTTAGATTTTTTAAGAAAATATTGAGAGAGTGACTTCAAATCTGTTTTTTCACCTTACCGTATCGCGCAGGGTTGTCATAGAAAACAAATGATTTATAATAAATAATGATAAGGAAACAAAAGTGATTTATCACTAATCCACAATTAAATAAAATTACGTAGGTCAGTTGTGGTGCTGGTGTCGAGGCAAAGCGCGGCGGTGAGTTCCGCCATTCAACATGCAAAGCCTTTAGAACTTCGTGGAAAGTGGGGGACGGAGTATCTTAACACAAGGTTCCCTCGGTCTACCCTGCTGATTGCGGGATACAGCGTGAAACTGATTTAATTTAATTTAAATTTACGTAGTAGGTGCGTCCCGCTAAACGAAAATTACCTATTGATGAAACAACTTGGAGCCTTTCTAAGCGCTGTGTACGTTCATTAGCAAACAACACGCTTAAAATGTAAATCGAGAGACGTTAATTATAACATAATTATAATAAAATATATAAATTGCTTCAATTTATGCATAAAAGGATATTTTTTATCTATACTACTTTACTACTTTGTAGGAAAGAATCACTCTGTAATCACGAAGTTTAATATTATAAGAACAAATATATAATCTTTTTTAAAGAATAGGTAAGCGTGAGTCGGATTTGTCCACTGAAGATCCCATAAAGGTTCTAATGGGAAGTACAACTTATAAAAGATATCATATACAAGTTGGCGGGCATTTATAGGTCTACGAGAAATATTCTATAGATTTTGATTATGCTGTAAAAAAATATTTTAATCACGTACAATATTTATAATATAAGAATATATATTAATATTTTAAAATATTTAAATAATCCATTTTAAATCAGTGAATGCCGTCAAAGTGCATAATAGCAAAGAGTCGCGAGCAAAAAGGAAATTCTTGTTCAAAGAACAACAAACGTATTATATTAGTACGCTTTTCCGATACTATTTCCTTTAACTTTGATATTTAGTATCGGTGTCCGATGTCGACTCGATTCTTGGGAATATTTTCCGTTTCAATTGTTAAAAGGAATTCTTTGCGAACTAGAGCGGTATTGCTCAGATGAAATACAAACTGAACTCTTTGTAACGGATAGATAAATCACCATTTTTTTATGGTTTTTAGTCTTTTTCGCTTAGATACTTATATATAGATAGAGAGACAACATCAGCTTCAAGCAATATACTAAGGCACAAATTGATAGGCAGAAAAAATCTAGTGTTAGGACACTCCGTTTACCATTTTTCGCCGAATTCTGGAGGCATTGCGTGTTGAGTGGCGGGACTCAATATCACGCTTTGCTTCGAAATTAAAGCGAAGAAATTAAATATAAATTTAAATTAATAGTTTATTTCCTCCAATGAGCATCGAACCCACAACTAGTTGTGTTTAAAGATACACATTTGTGCACCTGCGTCATTACAGACCTCAAATAAAGGGAACATATGTAAATAGTGACTCTATTAAGAACGACTTTTTCCAGTCTTACACTGTATCCTACATATAACAGGGTGAGTAGGCTCCCTGTATGTATTATAGAACTAAACGCCGCGCATTACCGGTTCTAGATCGGGACGGTCTAAATAAATGTAATTAATTCCTCCGAGTAGGGATCGAACATACAACTCACGCGTTTTTAGTCCGATGTTGTCTTACTGCACTCCGATGACCTATTTGAGCCTTTATAATTTTAATTTTTGTAAATCTATTTGGAAGTCTATTTTATATATTGTTTAGCTTTTATACAAAATTATCACATATACCAATATTTTAATCGCTTGTTACGCTTTCACGCCGAAATCGTGGAACTTTATACATATATTTTTAGACATACTACAAGGGTAATACTAGAATAGTTTTTTTATAATATTAAAAAAAAAACAATTTAAGCAAGCGAATCCATTTAAATCTCTAGTATTCAATACATTTTTTTACAAAAATATATTTATGGCATTCATATTAGACTTTAATAAAAAGCTAAGCGGTCTGATGTTTTAAGTACTCGAACACCTGCGCGTGTAATAAGAATTCTTTGGGATTTGCGATTTGTCACGTCTTAAAATAAAATAAGGTTTTATTTAAAAAACATACTTTGCATATACATAGTTTATTTTTTTATATTTTATATTTATATGATAATTCACTTCGTCATATATTTTTAACTTATTTCGAGCTATCCGTATCACGATAGATATCCCACGCAAAGTAGGTATCATAATAAAACAACAACATAAAAAATTAAAACACTTTTTTTGAATCAATTTTTATTATAGTGAATGTAAATGTAATAATCAAATATTATTAATGATAATCGTGAGAGGTAAGAGAGGTAGGGGGTGACTTCGGTTGACTTTCGAAAACACAGTATCAAAGATACTGGAGGAAGGTCACGTAAAAAGCATGAAGACCGCCTGGAGGGTATGTAAGAGGAGGGCAGGCTTATGACAGGGGGCGAGGCGAAAGAGGAGGTTCCCTCTGACTACCCCGCTAGGGATACAGCGTAAAGTCAAGTTAAATACAACAAGCAATACTTACAAAATGGTCCGGCGCGGTCACAGAAGCCCTGCCCACGAGCCTCAACACGTCAGCGCGGACGCCCGTGTCCCACTCCTCGACCGCCGCGGGCGCGGGGCCCATGCGAGACCACTGCTCTTGGAAGTACGACGGCTGCAGTCCGGATAGATCAAGTATTTTATAATTATGGAGAAACAGTAAATTGTAGCCATTTTTTTAAATAAACTCTTTTGACCTTAAAAATAATGTTATTTAATAAAAAAAATCGCAAACTTTTTGACTTTAACTTAAATATATATTTTTGTGTAAAGTCCTTCAATTCAGTTTGCCACTTCCGGCCAAATTTTGGATGCACTCACTCGTCATAGAACTTAACGGCGCTCTTTGTCTCGTTATAATATTAAATATTTAATTTCTTTCAGTGAGAATCAAACCCACAACCTATCGTTTACAAATATCCTTAAGTAAATATGATATGACGATGATACAAGAAACTCCATAACAACTCACCTCCGGCTTACACGAGCTGACGGCCTCGTATTGCGCTTGTAAGTATTTGGTGTAACTCGAACTAATTTGATTCACGTCAGCTTCACTCACTACTGACTCCGATATAAGTTTGTCCGCGTATAGATCTGGGATTGATCTAAAAGTAAGTAGTTTCGTTTTATTTTTAGTGAAAATAATGTTTTTTTTTTGTTATTTCGTGGCAGTTATAACAGAAATCAACACTTTATATGAGAATTGAACCTATAGTCACCATATAAGTAGTATAGTAAGTTATTTTTTGTAAATGTATTGAATATAGAGATGTAGGAAAGCGATTAAAATATGCGTGAACATTCCTGAACACCAAAGTTGAAAAAAAGTTTTAAATATCCAGTGTCTTATTAGTGTTTAAAAATTTTGTTTTCCACTTTCTGCCGAATGCTTGACATATTATGTGTTGGTTGATGGAATTCAACACTACGCTTTGCCTTGAAAATATTAAATTATTATTTATAAAGGGTGGGAATCGAAACCATACTCGTCGCATTGGCAGTTACACGCTATTGCCACTGTGCCACGGCTGTCTCCTTATCACATATTAAAAAGAAACAAATCAGCTTCACGTTGTATCCCGCACACAGCAGAATAGGCAGGGGGAACCTAGTTTTAAAATATTTCGTATCCCACTTTCTGCCGAATTCTGGAGGCATTCCGTGTTGAGTAGCAGAACTCAACGAAGAAATGGAAATATAAATTTAAGAAATTATTTCATCTCCTCGAGTGGGAATTGACCCCACAACCAGTCGGTTTCACAGTCACACTATTAACAATAGGCAAATAAAAATAAAAGAACATATATCGCTCACTTCCTCCCGTAGATGAGCTGATACAGCAGCGGGTTGGTGAAGGTGGGGTCGTCCAGCTCGTTGTGTCCCCAGCGCCGGTAGCAGTTGTAGTCCACGAACACGTCCTTGCGGAACCTCCTCTGGTACTCGAAAGCTATGTTCGTCGCTTTTACTACTAGCTGTGAAAAAAAGCGGTATTAATAAATTCATATTTTTTTTTAAAGCGCCGCGTCGAGTTCTGCCATTCAACCAACAATGTCTCCATTTGGGTGAAAAGTGGAGAACGGAGGTGTCTTAATAGAAACGGTGTCTTAAGTCTCGAAACTAAACACATAAATAAATAAGTAGGCTTTGATATGTACTTTTGAATCGTCTATTAAATATAAAATTTATAATGAATATAATATGAGAAAATAGTTTTATTATCAGCAACCCTATAATAAGGGTTCACACCCAAGATCATTAAGTGTATAGCAAGACTTTTAATAACTACACTACGATGGATTCTTTAAACATTTCTTAAAAAATATTATATAAAAGAAATAAGTATTTTAATAAATAAATGATTAAACACGATTTCTCAAAGAAAACCAAACTGAAAGCCGCCATTTCTGCTTCACCTCTGAATTTTTATTACATTTTCAAGCATCTTTCACGTTTATTTCATTACTTATTTTTGACATTTAATAAAAACGCAAAACGAGATGAATAAAAGTGTGATTTTTTTGTAAAGAAATAGGAAAAATATGAGAAAGGTTGCTCCAGATTTAAATAACAAATTATATTTTGCAAATACGAATATACAGTAGGAATTTGGATCAACAAAAAGAATAATCGTTTGTATTAAAACGAAAAGAAATATCTTTCTATCCTCATTTTTAAAGACCATAAAAAACGTGTGCATTTTATAAGAAATAAATGAAGGAGATCCAATAAAAAATATATTATAATTAGTACTTTTATTTTTTAAGCCACTCGTAGTGCTGGGTCACAAATTGTGACCTGATAAACACAACAGGTTGTGGGTTCGACTATCACTCGAGGAAATTAAATATTTAATATTATCATTTCTCTGCTTGTGCTGTCACAAAGCGCGGCGTTGAGCTCCGCCAGGCTACTCAAGTCGCAATGCCTCCAGAATTCGGCAGAAAAGTTTTCTCTACTCTGTATTGTGCTGGATGCAGCGTGAATGTAATAATAATAATAAGAATTAGTAGTATTGAATGTCACCTCTGGATAATCTCCATTGACGTGTATGACGGGGACAGATATCGCCTTCGCGAGGTCGGTGACGTACTTGCAGGAGCGGCCGCGGCGCGCTGGCAGCGTGAAACCTACCTGGAAAGCGTGTCTTTATATTTTGTATTTATTCTGTAAATAACAACATACGTATACTACTATACCGAAGAGTATGTTTGGTTAAGCGCTTTAATCAACGGGACTAATTGTTCGACTTGAAATAGTTCTTTTGTACATATGTATCGATAACATATGTATTGAGGAAATTTCCAAACTAGCGTTCTGGTCACCTGATGGTAAGTGATCACCGCCGCCCGCGACCCCGCAACACCAGAGGAGCTACAGGTGCGTTGCCGGCCGAGAAGGTGGAGATAGACGCGCTTTTTGAAGGTACCCATGTCATATCGACCTGGAAACACTGCCGCAGGTAGGCCATTCCACAGTTCCGTGGCGCGTGGAAGGAAATTGCTACAAAACCGCACAGTAGTGGATTGCCACGTATCCAGGTGGTGCGGACGATATCATTATTATTTAGTAAAATATAAGGCATTCAATTATTATTTATATCTCTAGTACATGTATAAAGACTTACTTGATTATTAACAACTACGTGCAACGACCCTCCGACGTCGAAGTGCGGTACCTGCGACAACATAAGCGTCTCTTGATTCACCCCTTGTCCCGTGAACGCGGCGTCGCCGTGGATCTGGTGTTTGAAAATGTTTTTATTCTTATAAAATCAGCTAATTGTATACCGCCTACAGTAGGGTAAGCAGAGGGAACCTAGAGTTAAGACACTCCATTCCCTACTTTCCGACGATTTTTTCAAGACATTGCGTTGTGTAGAGTGGCGGTGTCAGAGGGGAAAAATAAAAATATTAATAAATAATAATTAATTTCCACGAGTGGGGATCGAACCCACAACCCGACTGGTTGTTTTAGATAGGGACAAACACTTTTTACAGTCACACTTTATGCCTCTGCACCACAACTGGCTTCCTAATATTTCAAACTAAAAATTACCTGAACATTTAATACTTTGTCACCAAACTTCGAGAGTAGATCGTCTGAGTAATCCCCTTCCTTCAGAGTGAGTTGCTTTGATCTAGTTTTCCCCATAGACACGGGGTTCGCTGCCTGCAAAGTTTTAATAGGCGATTGAATTACAAATATTTGTTAGAAAAGTGGAAATAGAATAAGGAATTAATAGAAGATTTAAGTTAACAGTAAGATAAAGATATGAAGATTCAGTAGTTTTATTTCTTTTCAATATTTGCTATTTAATTTAAACGTTGCCAATTTAACAAGTTAATAGATAAATAATCTTAACCCAATAAATTAAGACACTCCATCGTCCAGTGAGTTCTGGAGGATTATGTGTATCTATACTACTACTTCGCTCTGGTGGCATTGCGTGGCGTAAAGTTCCACCACTTATATGTATATATATATAGATCTCAATAGGGTTCTCTTTGCTTACCCTGCTAAATGCATGATACAGCGTGAATGTGGTGTTTCATACGTATTTAGTATTTCATATTTATTCCTACGACCAAACTATGAGGTCTTAGTATTCCTTTTTTATTGGCTTTCGATGGATCGTTTTCATGTAGCATTTAACCTTTTTTCACTCCATTTAAAATGATTTATAACCATCCTTAAGTCTATAATGCAACTCTAGAAATAGGGTTCCAATAAATCTTTCTTAAAGTCTATCTAAATGAAGGTTTTTTGAGCTGCAGGGAAGGAAGGGGGAAACTAGTGTTAAGGCACTCCTTTCCATATCCTCTCTAATTTTCGAGGAATTGCGTGTTGAGTGGTAAAAGTCAACGCAGCGATTTGCTTTGTTAACAGAGAGTAGAAATGGCTATAGAACCTACGGCCGTCGCGTTCACAGTCAAATGCTGTGGTGCTACGCCACGACGGCCTTAAAACTATAAGTGAAATTTGATCTATAGATTTTGATTTTATCTCTGTCATTTTAGTATAAAATATTTTGAAAATAAAAGATATTACCTCTAAATGTGATGGATTATTTATAAGTGAAAATCGAACAGTTTTATCGTCCACTGTGATGTCCGTGGATACGCCTGAAAAGAAATATATTTTAAAGAATGTCAAAAATATATTATTACGCAAAAAGTAGATATTGAAACACTTATTCACTTCCAATTGCTATATTTCATACAACAATGTTAATTATATGTAACTGTATTGCTCACTACACTCCAACTAAACATATTTTCCCGCCCAAATTTGACATTATAAGCTTGCGTCATCGTTTCCCGCCAACCCGGACCGTTAGGCGACAGCGTACACGAGAGCTGCCGACAAGGTGGCTCGTAACAATATAAAATTAAATTTATCTGATATTTCTTTTTTAATTCGCCAGTTTCTTGTTAAGTATAATTAAAATTTTAAATATATTATTTATTGTACTTATTAAGGGCTCATCTCAAAAAGAAATTATTAAGTTATTATAGCAATACAGTCCATCTTGTTAACTTTGCTTTTTTTGGGAACAGTTTCGATGATTTGTCCGTATGATGCAATACTGTTGACTATTTTTGCTTAATATGTTTATTTTCATTAAATGTTAGTTTTAAAAACGAAAAGAAATTTAAGTGTACGAAACATACTTTATGTTAATGAAGAGAAATATTTTATTTAAAAATAAATTAGTTTTTAACAAAAAAAAAACAACGTTAAATAGTAAAATTCAAACACACAAAATAAAACATTAATGTAGATATGTTAAACAAAAATTATAATTTTTTTTATTTTAATTTTAATAGATTTTTCATTTTAAAGTCAAGTCCAGGCTTTCCTTGGAAAATATCCTTAGATACCCACACATATGCACCTCATACGTACATAAGAAATATACTATTTATAATAGAAGCCCTATAGTAGATTGACTTAGAAATGTACTTTTTTTGTTCTAAATTCGACCTGAGGTAAAAGACATCATCACAATAATGTTACAAAAATTAAAATAATCTATATATGTATGTACATATATATTTTCTATAATAATTCTAGTATATCTTTCATAATTGATATATTTTTTCACATTGTTTCCGGTATAGAAACAACCTAGTGGAACTCAACGCCGCTTTTTTATATAGCTATATACTAAAAACTTACTCAAATGTGTTGAAATATCGCACACAGCATTGGCTTCTTCCGGAAACTCGGGATTTCCATTGAATTTGTGAAAGATTTTCACCGGCGGATAATTCAAGAGACCACTCAGAGCGTTCAATTTGCCTCGGTGAGCCATCGCCAGTACTACATGCTTGACGTTTTCTAAAATATAATATTGGGATGTATAATATTTTTAACCGACTTATGTGAGAAAAGGAGGTTCTCAATTTGACTGTATTTTTTTTTATTGTATATGTTATATTATATTTTTTCTATTTTGTTTAAAACATTGAGCTTAATTAATATGTTCTTTTACGATATAAAAAATCTTCTACTTTGTATTTGTTTATATTTTTAAAGTACTATTTCACACTCCGATGCCGTACGTCCTCACCAATGAGAGTTGGGCAGAGCGCTTGGACGGTTTCTAAGAGACGCGGGTTCAAAACCCGCTTATTATTTTTTTTATATGTTTTCTAAAAAGTATTTTTCTTAAACTTATACCTTTTCGTACTTATTAAGATAGAAAATCATAACAAAAAAAATAGTAAAAACAAAATGTGTTAACAGTTTCCGTGTCGAGTGGCCGCCGCACTCTGCTCTGTTACTAAAGTTAAGAAATGAAACTATTAAATAATTGATTGCTCCGAATGGGAATCGAACCCACAGCCTGTCACGTTTCCAGTCAAACAATTGTACCCCTGCACCAAGATTATCTTCAACATTAATAATACGAAATAATAAATTTACTTCTAATAGGACTGGAACCCACTATATTCATTGAGTATATAAATAATAATCATACAATAAAATATAACAAAGCTACTTCAAAACAAAAGTAATTTCAAAGTTAACGTGCACTCTAATTTGTTTATACAATCCAATTTTCATACACTTTAAGCTATCTGAGACGGTAACAATGTAAAGAGAGCTTATAAAACAAAACCGTTTGAAAATATGTAAATTTTAGAAATTTCTATTTGATGATTTTTTTGGTTTAGTCAGCTTCGCGCTGTGTTACGCATATAGCAGAGTAAGCAGAGGAAACCTAGTGTTAAGACACTCCACTAAGGTAACTTCACTAAAGTTAGAACTGTGTGCGGGAAACAGAGTGAAGCAACTAGCAAAATTTTTGTCCAATTTCCAGTGAGGATATAAGAATTAAATCCAATTTAGTTTAACGTATCAAATTTAACAACACAAAAAGAAATAATAAAAAAAAATCTCATAAAAAAATTAAATTTACCTGAAGCGGTCAACCTGAAGAGCGTAGAGAAGAAATTCAGCAAAGACTCTCCGCCTTCTCCACAATATCGTTTAACAGTAGGATATTTTACAGATAAAAATTTGTCCCAACATTGTGAATTCAACAGCTCAGTCAAAATTTCTATTTGGCGTGTTTTGTTTACGGTATCGGTACCGCTTTCTATACGTCGGGCGAACCATTCCCTTTCAGCTTCGGTCTGTATGAAATAATTGAATTTTGTATTGGACAAGTGGTAGAGGATTTGTTTTTTTTTGTTTTTCCTTCATTGTTCTTTGTTGGTATTCTAGCATGTAGTGTTTGGATGTGGATTTGTTCTTGCTTTTTAATGCAAAATGATAGATTTCGATATGATTTTTTTAAAAGAACCTACACTTCCATATTATTTAAGAAAATAATAGTAGATTTTTTTGTGTTTATTAGTACAACATCTAGAACCCTACAGACTATGACGTTAATCAGTTCGTCATTGAAAACGCTCTAATCTCAGGAACTACTGGTCGAATTAAAAAAAAAACTTTGGATGTATCCCAGTCCAATTATCGGGTAAGATTATATTGTATTAGATGTGATGTTGTATTAGATGTGTGCACTGGAACGTGTACATTTGGCCTCGCGGGCAAAGATTCAAGTAAAGAGATAATAATGTATTAATATGAATATAATAAGAAAGTAAACTTTTAATATGAGGTATTCCAACATAAAATTACGAACGGGTTGAGTTAAAACGAACTGGCTAAGAAGCTGTGTTTAATTTCAATTAACTTTATTTATATGTGTTGATGTAGATGACCTATATAACAAACATTTAAATCGGTTTTCGTTCATAAAATGTTGATGAATATCTCATTTTTTAATCTTCTTAATATAGAATTATGTGTTGTTTATAAATATAAATATAATGAAATACAATCACAATTTACAGATCGAACGAATTTTGAAATTTAATTGATTGAAAAAACTTTGAAATTTAATAATTTACCATATTGACTGAAGTAACAAAGGGTTTACGAAAAGATAATATAATTCAGTAAGACAATATAATGGTAGCGTAACGATATTAAAAATAATTTAATGTTACAAGTTTTCTACATTGTTAGATTACAATTATAATAACATTTTTTTAAGCTTCATGCTATATTCAGCAAATACCAAGGTAGCCAGAGGGAACCTGGATACACAGTGATAGAGTCCGTTCCCATTAAGACACTGCCGGTTGCCACTTTCCTCCGATTTCCGGAGGCATTGCGTGTTGAGTGGCGGACGCCAACGCCGCGTATTGCCTCGTTACCAGAGTAAGAAAAAAAATATTAAGAAAAAAAAATAAAATTATTAAGTTTTTCATTCCCTCGAGTTGGAATCGAAAATACCACCGTCGCGTTTATAATCATATGCTTCTGTGCCACGGCTGGCCTACTAAAAGTTGTAAATATGACATTTTTATATGACAATAGCCACGACAATAGTATTTAAATTACAATAATAACCCTGGTTTTGTAAAATAAAAAAAATATATATTAAAGAGATAATTGCGATTAAAAATAAAAACAAATAGTCATAAATAGTCGTTGCTTCAAAAACCTATCGTGGCGCAAGAGTGCGACTGTCAACGCGACAGTTTGTGAATTGGATTTCCACTCGATGAAATTAAATAATTAATAGTTTATTTTTCTCTATCTTGTCAGTGGAAAGTGGGAAACGAAACTGACTAAATGGGAACAGAGTGTCTAAGCACAAGTTTCCCGATTTCTCTCTGCCTACCCTACTGTGTGCGAGATACAGCGTGAAGCTTAAAAACAAAAAGAAAGAAGAATAAAACCTGTATTTTATGTCGCGCTCATATAAACGCACATAATTATATTTTATACATATTGAGGCCAGTCGTGGCGCAGTGGTACAAAGTGTGACCATAAAACCGACTGGTTGTGGGTTCGATCCCCACTAGAGGAGATAAAATATTTACTTAAATTTATATTTTCATTTCTTCGTTCTGGTGTCGAGGCAAAGCGCGGCGTTGAGTTCTGCCACTCAACACGCAATGCCTCCAAAATTCGGCAGAAAGTGGGGAACGGAGTGTCTTAACACTAGGTTCCCTCTGCCTACCCTGCTGTGTGCGGGATATAGCGTGAAGCTAATTTAATTTAATTTAATTTTTTAATTTTTCACATAGACAGATTTTTAATACAAGCTACTAGGTAAAGAACTGTAGGATAAAATCCAAAGAAAAAGAAACGTAGAGCTAATAATGCATACGTTTGTGGTGTAAAATTAAATTATTCAAAATGCGTTACCATCAGAAAGTGGTTATCAATATTCATTACGTACCTACTAAAGCGAGTCTTTGTGAAATGAACTAGGTAAGGTTGGGTAATAAAGGCCTACCTAAGGGAGAATTTAAGTAAATCAAAAAAAAAAGAAGCATCCGAATCAATAAATTTTAATAATAATTAAATGAACAGACCAACTATTATAACATAAATTTAAAAATTGTACCTTGTTCCGTAAATAAATATAAAATTTAAACATTTTTTAAAAAAATATTTACGTATTTTTAATATATATATTTAAGTATAGTAATAATTTCATTTGTAAAGAAAAAATAAAATTAAAATGTTTCCATACATTATAAGTAAAATTTATAAGATTTAAAATACATGAAATAATAGAAATGTATCATTTAAAATTAAACAATAAAAATAGAAATATTACAAAAGATACTTATTTTCGTATCATATGTTTTTTATTATTGGTGCTGCATGAGCGCTGCCCACGATGAAAAACTCCGCACTGGCAACAGCGCACAAACTTTTGTCGTCACAAAGTAAGGAAGTATTTTAAATTATCTTTGAACTATTTTTCTTGAAACTATTTTTTGATCGTTTAGGCCTTATTACCCGAACCTACCATAGTTATTTGCATGTTTTTAGTATTATAAGGGAAATGCTGATAATTAAAGTGGAAGGGATAATTGAATAAACTAAATATAATAATAGATTTTGAGACGTTGAGACGCAGGAGTAGAAGCTTGCGATTGTATGCGCAATGGTTGTGGGTTCGAATCCCAATCGGGGGAATGAAATATTTAATACTTCCTTGCTCTAGGAAACTAGGCAAAGCGATATAGCGTGAAGGTAAAAGAAAAGAAAATAATATTTTATACAAGTAAGTAACCAGATAGAACATAGTGTTCAGATATTATGTATTAAAATAATTAATTTTCCGAGTGGTGATCGACCCTCAAACCATCGCATATCCAGACGAGAGAGTCAGAGGCTCTTCCCTTGTCTTTGAACATTTTTTATGTAGTGTATTAAAATACACTTAAAAGTTGACAGCTTTTGCCGCGTGGACAAAAGAGAGTTGGGACGAGAGAGAGAGAGAGAGTAAGAGTAACTTATGACTTATTCTTAGTGTCCAAGATAATTCTGACCGCAAGTACAGAGGCTTTCTTTGAAATGATAACATAATGTTATATGGCCTATACTTTATAGCCTATCCGAATAAATGGTATAGGTGACACAAAGATATTTTTCAATTCGAATTATAGTTCGTGAGATTAGCACATTCAAACCAAACAAATGCTTCAGCATTACATTCGTATAGAATGCTTAGAAGTTAACCAACAAACCTCCAAATACGAGAACTCATAAGAAATGGGCCCACAATAAATCTCCTCTAATAGTTTGACCAAGTCACCAGCAGATTGTCTCCCATTGTAACCGTACAATAAGCCCGCGTCCACCTCATCGGTTTGTGATAGGCCGTATTTTGATATATCCAGCTCTTTGATGATCCTGAAAAAATATATAATTTTGTTAATATTGAGGCCAATCGTGGCGCAGTGGCTAGAATGTGTGGGGCCGTTCAAGTATTACATAAGCAGTTTTTTTGCAATTATTGACACCCCCCCACACTATTTTTATTTTCTCGCTCTGGTGCGAACGAGGCAAAATGCGGCGTTTGATCCCGCCATTCAATACGCAATGACTCGCCAGAATTCGGCGGAGACTAGGGAACGTAACTTAATGGAGGACAACGATGGAGTGTTTTCTGAATTCAGAGTACTCGGACTATGGCCTACTTTGATATTTAAGGGATGCAGCGTGAAGCTATAAAAACTATGCAATTAAAATTTTGGCAAATATTTAAATATTTTAAAGTAAATTAAATAAAATTTTAAATTAAATGCTGTTATAAATACATTCTTTGTAAATTTATATACTAAATTATGATTTATTTTCAATAAGTCAACAATATCACTAACAAGTTCATTCGGTAAATTTTTATTTCCATTTCTTCGCTCTGGTGAAGGTGGTGAGTACTTATTTCATAATATTAATATAACAACGGCAAAGTTTGTGCGTAAACGATTTATATCGATTTATAATTTTATTAATTAATTTAACGTCAATTTATAAGTATATTTATTTTGATACTTTGAATACTAATCAGTTCTTTATATTATTTTTATATTTAGACCAGGGGTTCCCAAACTTTACTTGATTAAGGACCACTTTTATATATTTTTTGGTAGCAGGGACCACTATGCATGCAGGTATAATAAAAACTACCTATTCAATCAATCAAAAACTTCGCCTCACCATCCCCAGTCATAAAATTAAAATCGTTAGCGGACCATATTTAGGCATCTGTGGACCACTAGTGATCCGTATAAAAGAAAACAAAAAAAAAATCGCCCATTTTCCCAAAAAACTTCCCTACCTTCCCCTTTGTTTTCGAGACACTGAGGCGCGTTGAGTGGCGGAATTCAACTGCGTACTTTTTCTACAGAGCGAGAAAAAAATATATTTGCATTCTTTTTATCGATTTTTAATATCAAGTTATAGAATACAATAACATACGTCAAAATTCCAACAACATTAAAACGCCAAGTTAATTTATGTATTAAATAAATGACTTTGCCATCTTATACTTTATTCTTGTTTTAGCTGCAGAATTCTAACGCACTTGATAAAGTAAAAGAGGACATAGTTTTAAAACACTCTGTTTCTCTTTCCATTAATTTGAGAGACACTGTTGTGAGACACTGTGCACTGTTATCACATTCTTTTATCATTAATGATACCTGTTATCATGTTTATAATCAACGTTATCAATAGATGCTCGCAGGTGGCCGTATGTGCGATACGCCTCAACGAGGCGGTGTGCGCGGCAGTTCTCGTTTCTTTTGCTTAGAATTTCTGAGGAAATTTCTGGAAATAAAACATTTTAATATTTAAAAAAAAAATGTTTTACGCTGTATGTCACACAGAGCAGAGTAGGCAGAGGGAACCTAGAGTTAAGAGACTCCGCTCAACAATTTTAATATTAATGTAACTATTTTTAAAAACAAAAGATTTAAAAAAAAAAAAGATTTAAAAAAAAAAGAATTAAAGATTTAATTTGATGATTTTCGCTGTTACATTCATTATTATAGATGTAATTATATACTGTAATACATTTTTAATGTAATTATTTTTATCCATAATCACTAACCAATAGACTGAACAAAAATCTCGGGAAGTACTGGTCCGATTGGAAAAAAAATATATTTGTTTTAGACTCCGTTTATCGAGAAAGGCTGTATGATATTATACATTACGTTATATTTTGACATTATGTTAATCGTTTCGATGCAACCTACTGTGGTCAGAGAACTTAAAATGAGTCATGTTTTATTTGTATTTGACCACGAGGTAATAGTATCTTTAGTATCCCGCATTTGGCAAAGAAGGCAGTAACCTGGGAACCTATTGCAAGATACTCCGTTCCCATTATGACACTTCGGATCCCCACTTTCCGCCGAAAGAACGGAACTTTCGGCGTTGGATGGAGGAACTCAACGCCGCTAAAAGCTAGTAACTATTTGAAAGCTATAAATATTTATAATATTTTACGCTACATCATTAGACTCTCAGATAAATAAAATAATTTCTCTATAAAAGCCGGCACGAAATTTAACAATCGAATAAGCAATTTCGTTACCAAAACATATAAAACTGAACCACAGCCGATAACATCAATCAATCTCTTATTAATTTTACATGAGTTCTAGCGATCCACTCGCCGCCAATGAAAATCTCTTCGTGTTTATAGTACGGCTTTTTAAGTAAAAATTACCTTTAAAAATATATGTTAAATTTTTCGTGATAATCGGTTTAGTAGTTGGCGTCAAATCGTAACAAACAAACTTACTTTCAATCGACATATATACATACATTATTATTGTTGAGATTATTACTATAGATGAGGTCGGTCGTGGCGCAGGGGCACAAAGTGTGACTGTAAAATTGACTGGTTGTGGGTTCGATCCCCACCCGAGGAAATGAAATATTTATTTATATTTCCATTCCTTCGTTGAATTCTGTCAATTAACACGTAATGTCACAAGTTTGGCGGAAGGTGGAGAACGGAAACACAAGATTTGGCCTGCCTGCCTTGCTTTGTGCTGAGTACACTGTGAAGGTCAAAAAAAAAATATATGGTCTTCGATTCCAGATATCTCTATCTCTATCGATGATCTTTTTATTTAATATTTATATAAAATATTGTTATTTTTATTTCAATTACAAATAGATACAAATTATTTCAAAAGATCGATTGACGTGACAGTAATATTCTTTTTTAAATATTATTAATAATATTTTTTATACGTTCACTTAGTTTTAGTTAAAAGTTTGACGCGCTATTTTATTTCTCAACATTAAAAAAGACAAATCTACCCATTGACCATTTAGTTTCTCACTATTAACTACTAAATTATCATAATAAAATATTATTTTAGGTCGAATAAGACCCACATTAATAATATAGTCGCGATAGCTTTGATAAATAACAAGATAATATCCATAATAAGGTAGCAACAAAACTAAAACAAACATATCTAAAGATAATTACAAAATATATACTTAAACTGATAACGTACCACTTTCATTCACCTCCTTCGGTCGATGTCCGAACACTCCTAAACCAGAGTGATAAGACACTCTATCTTTCCACTTTATAGCTTGTCTCACTGATTTTTTACTAAACACAAACATTTTCACTAAATTCTATACTTTAACATATTTAAAAATACTTTAATTTAGATTTCAATGACATCTAAATTTAGCGTGCGCAGGAGTGCGCTCTAGGTAGCGTCCCGGCCCGAACTGAAGCAATGGTTGAAGCGAGAAAGATATCTTTGTATTATAAATTATTTGACTACGTATATTTTGATAATATATGAAATAGTTTTTATAAATATTACGTAGTGCTGTATAGAAGTCAAGGTTGATATGTATTTTTGTTGATAATAAAGAAAATAGCGAATTAATGGATGTTTATTTGGTTTCGTTTAGTGTTGATATATAAAACCGTTTTAAAGATAAAGTAAAAAAAAAACAATGTAGACTTTTTTAAAAATATATTATGGTCATTTTAATTATAACTTGACACTGTATTCTGCACACAGCAGGATTGGCAGAGGGAACCTTGTGCTAAGAGACTGTCCCTAAATTTACGCCGAATTCTAGAGGTATTTCTTGTTGAGTGGCGGAACACTGCGCTTCGCCTCTACACCAAAACGAAGAAATCAAAATATGCAATATTTAAGTTCCTCGAGTGAAAATCGAATCCATAACCAGTCGCGTTAACAGTCACACACCGCACACGTCGCCACGAATGGTCTCTATTATTTATGTTACTCTAAAGATTTTTTCAAGCTTCACGCTATATAACGTCTAACACAGCATGGTAGGCGCAGGAGACATTGTTGAAACGCTCTGTTCCCATTAAGACATTTCGGTGTGATACTTTCCACCGAATTCTTGTCGAATCACAATGATATGACATGATTATATTTCGGACTCCGGCAGAAACAGTGGAACGGAGTGTCTTAACAATGTGCCATCTCTGTCCGCTATTGCATAAGATCGCCCTTATTGTCATAACGGCCTAGTTCCATAAGTGCGGTGTTCAGTTCTTTCAAGTAGCCATTAATGAATACTAATCAAGGAATATCACCAAATTGGCATAAAATTAAAAAGAGATTTATTAGCTTCACTCTGTATCCCGCACACCGCAGGGTAAGCAGAGGGAATTTAGTATTAAGTACACTCCGTTCTCCACTTTCTGCCGGATTCTGGAGGCATTGCGTGTTGAGTGGCAGAACTCAACGCCCCGCTTTGCCTAGACACCAGAGCGAAGAAATGGAAATATAAATTTAAAGTAAATTTTAAAAAGAGATTTTATCTTACTATACTATATTTTCTATCTGTTATACCGAATTTGTGTGTATTGATTAAAAACTATATTATATAAAAATATATTCTCTAGCTTTAAATGTAAAGAATCCAACATTTTCGAGGTCCGTTCTTTAAGATAATGTTGATTAATAAAGCAAGAGGATCCAATCACTGAGCCTGAGCTGTCATTACTTTTGACTGTTTGAAATAGAAACTTAAGGCGTCTTAAATTAAAAAAAAAGTTTTAATTGAAAAGAGTATTACAGATATACCTTTTTCATTTGGTTTTTTTTAGTTTCACGCTATATCCTGCACATAGTAGATCATGGTAGGCAGAGGGACCATGAAAACTTGATGTTAAGACACTCCGTTCTCCATTTTCCGCAGTATTGCGGGTTGAGTGGCGGAACTCAACGCAGCGCCTTACCTCGTTATCAGAGCGAAAAAATGAAAACAATAAATATTTTATTTCTTCGAGTAGTAATCGATCTCAAAACCGTCGCGTTTACAGTTACACGATTGTGTCTTTGCCCAATGATGCCTGTAGATAACGATTTCTACATTTCTTTCGATTGTTTAAATTATTATAATTATTTCGTTTATTTAAATTATTTTACTACTGTGCTGCTACTCTTTTTGAATTTGTATAAAACAGACAAATTGAAAGAATTTAACCCACTATAGAAATGTTTTTCCCTAGGTTTGAAGGCTTGCGTATATTTAAAATATTATATCGACGGTTGAAACGCTAAGTGGTCTAAACGCCGGTTTTTGTGATATTGAGTTATGTATATACTTTTAGACCTAACAACCTTTCAACCGTCTATATGTATTCATAGTATATTATAGATTACAAGTACAGATTAAATTATAATATGTTTTAAATTTAAAATAAAAAAATAAACAATATAATTTGTCAAACTCTCTTCATTTTAGCTTTATGGTCATATTTTCGTTTAAAGATTATTTTTGTGTTTTCCAGCATTAATTATTTGTTAGAAAAAATCTTAGGGTGTCCCCTAGGGGTCCCTCCACGCCCATGCCCACAACACCTATAATACCATATTATTCAACGTATAAATATGACTACATCGTTAGTTACAATCTTTATAACGTGTTTAAAATAAAAAAAAGACATCGAAACATGTTTATTACATTTAAGGCAGTCACGAAAAGCATACCATGGTCGCAATAATTATTTAATAACATTTTTTAAATACAATTTTCCTTATCGCGTTTTTTTTAACTTACTTAATGAATCATCCTTAATTCGACTTAAATAATTTACTGTGAAATATTTTAGTTATGCTGCCTTTATTACTTATATTCCACTGGAATTATTATATAAATTATACAAACCTAGATTAGGGAACCTATTATTAAGACGCTCCGTTCCCCAATTTCTGATATATTAAGTGTTCAAGGGTGGAACTCAACAACGCACTTGGAAGTCTTTCTTTTTCCCATAAAAAAAATGAGAAGAAAAATATTTTTTTAACGCACATATTATTTGAATGAAAATATTAACGTAACGTAGCTTTACGCTGTATCCCTGTACCCTAGCGGGGTACTCAGGCAGTAGGGAGCGTCAAACGCTACGGTATCTATATACCTCTTTTCGTCTACTGTCATCAACCTTTTAATACATGCCTTCCAAAGGTCCTCATGCTTTTACGTGCCCTTCCTCCTGTATCTTTGATACTGTGTTTTCAAAAGTCATTCAATATTTCCCCCTCCTACCTCTCTTACTGTTCACTTTTCTATTACAAAACTTCCCATTCTTTCCATTCTTTCATCACTCATTCATTAGACATGCCCAAACCAGCTGAGCATGTTCTTTATTCTCTAAATAAAACCACTAAATAAAGCTTAATAAAACATAACATCAATTTGCATAACTTAAACTGAACGTATGACACGAATGTATAACCAGTGTCGTTGTATGTAGTTAGGACAATCACGTGAGCTTTGCTTTTAATAATGGTTGGGAATAAATTTAGTTGTGATTTAATTTATAAGAAATTTATCAGTAAATTTCAATATTTTGGTGATATGAGCAATTTACATGGCATTCGCTATGTTGTTTCTGTATCGTATATTCCTTACTTAAAAAGGTAGGTTTCATATATAAATTTATCCTACTATATAATATAGGACCAGTGAGGTCAGTCGTGGCTGTGACAACAAGTGTAGGACTACAACGCGACAGGTTGTGGCTTCGACTTCCACTGGAGGAAATTAAATATTTAATATTTTCATTTCTTCAATCTAGTGTCGATGCAAAGCGCAGCGTTGAGCTCCGCCACTAAACACGCAATGCTTCCAGAAGTTAGCGGAAAATGGGGAAGGGAGCGTCCTACATTTTCCTTTTCCCTTTTCTTGGTTTGACTACTGTATTTTGTGCAGGATACAAAAGCTAAAAAAATAATAAAAAATTGTATTAACAATATAAAAATTTCGCGGTGCCGTGAATACATTTCTATAATGGAAAGAACACTTTGCTCGTTTCATATAAAAAAATATTTTTTTTATAAAAATCTACTTATTTTAACTATTTATTTTAAGACATTTAAATATGTCAAACTAATATTTTTTATAATGTTATAAAAAGAAGAGCTCACTATATATTATTAATAGCCATATAACATTAATAACATTTAAGCTTTATATAATTTACTAAGTGCTTTTGAACGTGCTTAACTGCTGCATTATGTTTATTTGTGGACAATATAATTTTTCGGTGACATTTTAAATTTGCAGTTTAAAGTCAATATTTTTTTTGTCAAAACAAATAATGTCTCTTTTTAATTAAATATTAAAATACTGTTTATTAATTATTATTTTTAATTTATTATTTTATCAATTGGGCTAAAAGTTAACACAACTACGTACGTACTTTACATGCCAAAATGTTTTTCTTTTTTTTATTGGGTTTTTGCTGTACGAGGAAAAAAGAATTTCAGCCAGATTAAAGTTAACAAAATCCGTAAATACATTTCGTATCGAGTAGGTACAAATAGTTACTTTTAAGATAATTATTTTAATACGATTTGCAGCTAAAATTTGTATTTTATTATAATTTAAAAAGATTTGTAAAATAAATCACGGCGGTACCGTTGTATATTGTTGATACATATACAAAACCTACTCTTGGAAATTAATAATTAATTAGCTTCACGCTATATCCCGCACACAGCAGGGTAGGCAGAGGGAACCTAAAGTTAAGATACTCCGTTCCCCACTTTCTGCCGAATTTTGGAGGCATTGCGTGTTGAGTGGCAGAACTCAACGCCGCACTTTTGCCTCGACACCAGAGCGAAGAAATGAAAATATAAATTTAAGTAAATATTTCATCTCCTCGAGTGGGGATCGAACCCACAACCAGTCAGTTTTACAGTCACACTTCGTGCCGCTGCGCTATGACTGGCCTCAACTCTTGTAAGAGTTTCAAAAATATATAGGTTTCATTTAATTTTTTAAAATATTTATTTAAAAGACTTCAATATTTATACAACAACATTATATTTCAGATTGTTCTGGTCGTCAGTGCTACTGGCGTCCTGTTTTGGCGCTAGTCTGATATTGCAGTCCGCTCTCAAGCTGTTCTCCACGGGGGCCGCCTCTTATTCGTTGGAGACAAATTACTTAGATTGGAAAACGCCCTTCCCGGCGGTGACGGTTTGTGAACAGAACGACAATGGACGAATAAAGACTTACCTTACTCAGTGAGTATTACAGTATCTGGTTATTCTATTCTACTTGTTTAGATATGAATTTTGAATACTATATAGATTGTAGGTATTTTTGATATACTTCATATTCAACAGCTTGATTGTACCAAATATATTTATTTCAAATCAGCTCACGCTGTGTTCCGAATCCAGCAGGTTAGACAGAGGGAACCTAGTGTAAGACACTCCGTTCCCCACTTTCTGCCGAATTCTGCAGGCATTGCGTGTTAAGTGGCAGAACTCAACGCCGCGCTTTGCCTCGACACCAGAGCGAAGATATGGAATTATAAATTTAAGTAAACATTTCATCTTTCCGAATGGGGATCGAACCCACAACCAGTCGGTTTTACAGTCACACTTTGTGCCGCTGCGCCACGACTGGCTTTTATATTGCTATAAATGTGTGAACTTGGGAACCTAGTGTTGAGATACTCCTTTCCCAGTTCTCGAGGCTTTGAGTGGAGGTACTTAACTTCAATTGAACCTACAGCCTGTCGCGTTATCGGCCGATTGAAACGTTTGTGCCTGTCCGCCACGACTGGCTTTTCTTAATTTATTCATTTTATATTTCCTTAGGAACAACCTACCATTGAGTCTAACAATGTTTCTCAAAGAAGTATCATTTTGGAACGTCAAATTTTGTAGGACATGCAATATATGTAGCGTCAATGTGACGTGTATAGAGGACTTCGAGAAGGCCGTCGAGAAGATTAGGAGCAAATGTTCGGAGTTACTGACTGATTGCTGGTGGGGCGATAGATACTTTAAATGTTGTGAAGAGTAAGTTTTTCTCTTATATTTTCTGACGTGGTTTGACTACTAAGTCGTGATGCAGTAGTGGTGTAAGGTTTTATTTTGTTAAGCTTTACATTGAATACCGTATATAGAAGGGAGGGCAACGGGAAATTAGTGATAATACACTCCGGTTCTCATTTTCTTCCCAACTCTTTAAGATATTGCGTATTGAGCAGTGGGTTATTACCAGAACTAGAAAATGAAAACAATTTACCGAAACCGCAATTTACTGAAAGTTTACCGTTTGAACCTTATATTTAAAAAAAATGTAATTATAATATATTTTTCTCGATCAAGATTAATATTTAAAATAAGAGTAAACGATGGTAATTCTATATGAAGAAAATTTATTCAGTTAACGAGGATCTAATCCCAAGCTCCTAGATATTGGAATACGTAATTAAATTTTCCAATCAAGTGCTTCACATTATTATTATCGCTGACATTATTAGCGGGTATTATCTTTATGGATATTTCTTTTTCCTTGTACATTAATTACTCTCTAAAAGAGAAATTTTTGATTCAAATCAGTATTTTTTTTTAAAATATTGAACTGAGACCAGTCGTGATGAGACCAGTGGTGAGTAAAATTGTTCTACTGTAAATGCGACACGGTTCTGTTTCCACTCGAGGAAATAAAATATTTAAACTCTAAGATATGCTATATTAGGTTGGTATACTTTGCTATACCTAGTCAATAGGAGCGGAGTGAAAACGGAAAATGCTGAAAAAATTGCAACACACTTAGCTGTTTCCATTTTGTGTTCTTTAAATATTCAATTTGTTTTTCTTTTGTCGTATTTTCGTAATAGTATTAATATATTTTTTATCCTCTAATTAATATTGGTTGATTTTTTAAACATTAACTTTAGAAATGTTTAAACAGCGACTGAAAAAACGCAACCTTCATTGTTTTTTCAACCCCCATAAATGAATTTTAGTCCGCTTCAAATAGATACAATGTAGAATATTAATTAGGTCATTCAACCTTTTTTGTGGTTTTTGCTTACTTACTTAATTATTTAACAAGAAATAAAGAACCAAGAATGGTTGAAATTGATCATTGATATATTTTGTAATGTGTATGTGTATATTAAATGGTAAACCTACTTAAGGGCGTCGTGGCGCAGGGAATCAAAGGTGCGAATTTAAACGCAACGGCTGTGGGTTCGATTCCACTCAAGGAAATTCTATATTTAATATTATTATTTCTATACTCCGGTGATGAGGTAAAGCACGGCGGATTGCCTCTAGATTTCGGCGGAAGTGGATAATGGTAGGACCTGACATGTGTGGGATTTAGTGTGAAACTAAAAACATAGTAAGTTTTATTTTCATTGTAGCATCTAGATCAAATAGAAAAAAAAGTAAGAGCCGTGTCATATGACACATTCATGGACACAAATGCGCGAGGTGACTGTGATGACAGGTACAAACTACAGAATTACATAGAAGCGATTAACGTGATATTCGTTAAATTGACTTTTCAATAAAAAAATAAAAAATATTTTTTCAAATTGAATTTCCTAAGAAATTGAATTTGAAAAAAATTATATTCGACAAAATCAATTCTTCATCTATTTAATAATAATAATACTAAGTATAGGTATTATAGAAAAAACAATGTTTTATCGATACTGAATTAATTCCATTTTTTTAATTAACACGATCTAACACAAATTGAAATAATTTGAATTCATGACTATGCAAATATACCTATAGATATTGGCACGTGAGGCATCCTAGGGATATCTTCTCCCTACCCTACTCTTGACTGCTGCTTGCACCCCCTTCATCTTTCCCCCTCTCCGGATCACTAAACTGGACATTTTCAAAGGGCCTACTTAGTCATGGACGGAGAACAGATAAGGCTAGAGGGCTCCGCCCTGGTACCATCTTCCGGTTACCCATCGGATTTGAGTGCGAACTCCATAATAATACGTGAAGCGAAAAGTGCAGATGGAGTATTATAGAATTTGGCACAGTTTTAGTTTATATAGAGTAGGAGTCGAGAGTGCAGAACGCAAAATATAATTTAGTATATTTTTTAATTTTGCAAAAAATATATGTATTGCACGAAGTACGTTCGTGAATATATTCCAATAATTAAAAAACAAATAACTAATATGTATATGCTTTCGAACAGCCAAGTACACTTCACTATCTTCAATATATGAAACTTCACATCAATTTGCGTATATTTTTGATTTCAAGATTCGTCCCAATCGAAACGGAATACGGCACGTGTTTCGTTTTCAATTCAGCCCTACACGACAACACTAGCGTACTCACCGTGAATAGAGAAGTCGGTCTCCCCATCTTGACATTTACCGCTGTGGAGCTTGTTGGCGTAAGTTTTATAATGTTATTCACTATTTAAATGTAATCTCATATAACCGGCGTTGAATTCCGCCACTCTGCTTATCGAGTTATATGCGGGAGAAAACGGTTGTAGCACAGGCGCACTGTATCTGACTATCGTGCCAACGTAGGTTGTCGATTCGATATTCACGCGGGAAAATGAATAATTTTCATTACCTTGCTCTGGTACTTGTACTTTATACAAGTAAGATTAGAAGACACGGCGTACAGAGCGGAATTTTAAGTCGTTATAGGTAATAACAATATTTTTTAGTATAAGAATTTTTTATTTTGGAAGAATGTCGAACAGAAATCGAACCTACAATCAACGTGTGTACACTTAGAAATTTACAACCAAATGACTAAGAAATTTATACGGTATTCGCATTTTATAATGCCGCTAAAATACATTTTATATTGAATTTTCTTTATAAAGAAAAATGTATGTATTTTTAAATGAAAACACGAGGTTACAGTGGTTTCCCAGTCTAATCTCGACGTTGGATTACACGAACGTAAACCCACATATTTTTCACTGCTTTTGTAACGCATTGTAGCAATTTTTCAAAGGAATTGTATAGTATTATAGAAATAAACTTTTGACATGCGGATCTTTGAATACTAAATAAAACTATATAAAACAACATTTTTCACATTATATAAGAAAAAAAAATGGTTTCACGCATTTTGAGTCTCACTCGTACAAATTTCAAATAAATATTTTTCGCTTTAATACTTATAGAAAATACATACTTTTTGAAAAAAATAATGTCGTATAAGAATGTTGCCGTAACATCATGAGAACGTATGACTAGGAACAGAAAGCTTGAACAGATTCCAAGAGGCATAGATTCGAGTCCCGTTCGGGTCAATTTTGTATACAGCACTGTTGAGTCTTATTTTTATTAAGTACTGTAATTTTGATAATATTTTCATTATTTATTTACAATAATTCAAATTTAACTTTGAATATACCGTCTATTAATTAATTCAGGTAAGAGTGCACTCACCGGATGACCTGGTTTCAGTGAGTCTAGAAAATATACTCGGGCGATCCAGCTCCTTGCCTTTGATTACTGAATTTGAAGCCATTTTAAAGGTAGAAAATTGAAGACTAATAAACATAACTTTAAATAAGCAATGAAATCCTAATAGTGTTTGTATTTTTTTATTTTAATTAAAAAAACAATTCGTGACCTATTTTTCATCTTAGTAGTCACAGTTAGAAAATGAAATTCAAGGTACAATTAGGTAAGCTTTTGAAAAGCGAAATCTGTAGGTAGTATTTGAACCCACGACTGTCGTGTTGGCGAAAATATTACAGAATGACCCTAAATTATTATGTTATGTACATATATTGTATTAGTAGTATCTGTAAATATTTTTGAAACAATAATTGTTAAAGGCCATCGTAGCGTTGAGTTCTGCCACTCTACACGCAAAATGCCTATATGCCCAGAATTAGGCAGAAAGTGGGGAACGGAGTGTGTTAACACTAGGTTCCCTCTGCCTACCCTGCTGTGTGCGGGATACAGCGTGAAGCTCATCGTAGCGCGACGGCACAGAAAGTAAACACGTCGATTGTGGATCGAAATATTACAATTTAAAACTAAAAATATATTGTTTCAGGTTGAACAAACAGTTAACGATGTTTCCGTTTCGTCACTATCAAAAACAATGCGAGGTTGTCTCTTCAAAAGCGATCGGCCTTCGTTACCTAATTGGCCGTTTGGAGAATACACTTATAGCGGGTGTTTGTTGTACTGTAGAGCATTGGCACAGAAGTCTTATTGTAACTGTACACATCACTTTATGTCAAAAATTGGTAAGATATCTTTTTTGCAAGAAATAAAAATAAATCAGCTTCACGCTGTACCCCGCACACAGCAGGGTAGGCAGGGAACCTGGTGATAACACACTCCGTTCCCCACTTTCTGCCGAATTCTGGAGGCATTGCGTGTTGAGTGGCAGAACTCAACGCCGCGCTTTGCAAGAAATAAAGCTGTAAATTGACTATGTATTTAATTCCCATTCGGTGATATGATTATATTTAAATTATTTTAATTTACTGGCTTTCTTGTAATTAATAGTAAGCGGTGGAGGTGAGATAAATTATTTGACTCGTAATGTTAATACTAGGCGAAAAGTGGAGAACGAAGTGTCTGAACACTTGGAATTCATATGGTAAATATTACTGTCGTCTTTACTTTTTGCTTGGTTTAGAGATATTGGGTGGTGCCAAAGTGGTGGTTAAATAAACAAAATATATTTAACACGTTTATTCAAAGCATTACAATCAATACATAACAAATAGCATCAGAATGTAATCTAATTCACTTACATATTAGAATAGAATACCAAAAAATAATCACAGTAACAGAAAAGATAAGATGATTGTATAAAGATTTAGGTAGAAGAAGAAGACGTCCAATCTTTTTTCTTTTTCGTAAGTACAATAACAACTCATCGGACAAGACAAGATAAATACAGATCAAGTAAATGTTTTAGAACTTCCAGAACTTTATCAATCAATATCAATGGTTAAGATATGTTCTTCACGTACTATATTTACTTGTTTCATGCAAAGCGACTTTCATTTGTAGAAGTCTCCGCTTTTATTGACGACGACGCCATCCTTCATAAGGATGCCAATATGCTGATAGTTTATATATATATCCCTATATGTATCTTATTTGGAATGATTTTCTTTAGTTTCAAGCTGTGTCTTGCTTATAGTAGTTTTGTTTTGTGGGTATGAGTAGTATGAGGCCAGTCGTGGCGAAGAGGTACAAAGTGTGACTGTAAACGCGACAGGTTGTGAGTTCAATTCCTATTCGAGCAATTGAAATATTTAATATTGTAATTTTTTACACTTCTTATTCACTTCGCTCTTGTAACAAGACAAAGCGACGCGTTAAGATCCGCAACTCAATACGCAATACGGCCAGAATTCAGCGCAAAGTGGAGAATAGAAGTGTCTTAATGGAAATAAAATGTGTTAAAGACAGCTTCAAGCAAAAAAAAAAAAAAGCTAAAAGGTTAAAAAAATAAATTGAGGGGTTCTGTACATAAATTGGAGGTCTCGAGCTTTTTCTATAATTCAGGCTTAGCTTAGCCAGAGCCCTTTCATCTGACACCCACTTGAACTTAAATTTAAATTATATAAAGCGTTAAAACAGAGGTAACTTGAAAATGTTACCTCTGTTTTAACGCTTTATATAATTTAAATTTAATATATATATATATATATATATATATATATATATATATATATATATATATATATAGTAGAATCCCAGTCCGCTCGACGGTTGTAAGCCAAGGTCTGTCACTCTCTCAAGGTCACTCCTCTCAGGCAGCCAGGTAGTACTTGCATTTCTGCTGGAACAGAGTACCCTCTTCCCTACCCACCTGGTGTCGCTGTAAAAGCCAATAGGGCTAACAGCATTAACCTCAAGTTCGAAAGAAAATGAGGCGTATGCGGCGGATCCCATTTTGATAGGTTTATGTGTACGTGCGTCGTTCTTGACGAATGGCGTTTTAATTTACAACGATAATTTTATTATTTATTTTGTTTGAAAACATCACTCCTTCATTTCATGGGATTTTTAAAAAAGAATGTATTAGGCCTTTACAAAGTAGTTAAAACTGTGATTTAATTTAAAGTGGTGCTGACAAAAACACGCTGTATATTAATCAATGTATAACAAGGTAACAATATAAAGAAGTTACTAAAAAACAAATTACAGTGAATCCTCATAAACTCCAACCTGTCTTGAAAAAATTCAATGGAAAGAGGGTTAAAATAAGGCTTAACCTTTCGGTTCCATTTCTAGGGTAAAGTGTGTGGATAAAATTATCCCTTTTGTCCCTTCAGTTGACACGACCTTTTTAACGATCTTTTATGAGAATAGCATCTTTGACAATTTTTTCTAAGGAAAGGATATATATATTTATAGTTTAGTGTTATAATCGTTATGATACGATAAGAAAACAATATATACGTAAAATAGCTTTAGATCTGCTTCTAAACTAGGCGTATGTTAAATAATGAAACAACGAATAAATTGAGGCCAGTTGTGGCGCAGTGGCACAAGTGTGATTGTAAAATCGACTGGTTGTGGCCTCGATCCCTACTCGATGAAATGATTTTTATTTACATTTATATTTTCATTTCTTCGCTTTGATGTCAAGGCAAACCGCAGCGTTGAGTTCCGCCATTCAACACGCAATACCTCCACATATATTGGAGGATATTCACCTATCCTCTAAAAAAAAAGAACCTAAAAGAATCTATATAATATACTTACACTAATATTAAAAATCAGAAGACCCCAAAACCGTCGTGATAGCAAATCACGTTCGTCACTCGACACATTAGTTAAGGGTTAAATACAAAAGTCATTATATTGTAAGCGCCACGTTTGCACGTAATAAATCATTTATAAGCAAGACAGGTAGGGAGTGTGAGCTGTTCAATGTTGAGATATTATACGAACGAAGTAAAATTACAATTTTGCAAATATTTAATAAATTAAAAAAATTAAAGGATTATATAAAATATATTATATAAAATAGGTTACGACAAGAATGTATGAAAAAAACCCTTGTTAGAGGATGGACCAGCTCCACAGACCGTGGCAAAGTCCGACCTGACTCGGAACAAAGTGTTGCTATGTGTATGGTGGGATTGGAAGAAGTAAAACTATCCATTCTGGCCTCTACTGTTAGCAAGTGATGAGGTTAAAAAAGATCTATTGAGAAAAACCGGCCGGAGCTGGTGAATAGGAAGGGCGTGGTGTTCCATCATGACAAGACCGCACTCATCTATAGTGTGCACCAAACATTGAGAGACTTGGCTGGGATGTGTTGATGCATCCTCCGTATAGCCCTGACCTTGCTCCATCAGATTTATCCATCATGTAGGATGCATAAACCTCACAAGAACACTGTGAACACTACCTGTCATTTTTTTTTAATCAAAGTTCTCAAAATTTCTACAGGAATGGGATCATGGCACTATTGATAAAATGGCAAGTCATCTATCAAAACGGCACATATATATTATAAACAAATAAAAAATATACCTAAAAAAATGTATTGTTTGTATGAACAATATGAAAATTCTTATGCTCCGACTTTATATTAATTAATAATGGGCGCACTTAGATGCAAGTAAACATTTACTTTAAGATGCAACTCTTATTAATATTACAAAACAGTAGAACATATGGGTGTATACTATACAAGATTAAGTTGGTCAAGTTTACTGTTGATCTACTATTCAGAAATTGGTCTCGACTGTACCGCACTGTACTATAGATTTGGTGGGCGATACGGACTCGTGCTTATCCGGTATTTTCAGCAAATATAAGAAAATAACGGATGATTTATAATATTAAAATGCAATCGATTTTTAAGAGTTTTCCACGAATAAAATAATATATAATTTGCACGGAAATAATATTAAATATTTTTTTTACAGTACAAATTCCCGCTTGCAATGTAAAAGGATTGGCTTGTCTATACCAAAATAAAGGTTAGTGTTACTTAAACTAAACGTATCTTACAATATATTTTTGTCTTCGAGCAAAAAAATACATTTATTTCAATATTTGTTACTTAAGTTTTAAGTAAGAGCTAAGCGCGGCGTTGAGTTCTGCCACTCAACACGCAATGCCTCCAAAAATTCGGCAGAAAGTGGGGAACGGAGTGTCTTAACACTAGGTTCCCTCTGCCTACCCTGCTGTGTGCGGGATACAGCGTGAAGCTAATTTAATTTAATTTTTAATTTTAAGTTTTAAGTAAAAATGTTTTGGCAAATTAATTTATCATATCTTTTCAGCCTGAGTCGTAAAATGTGGAGGATATGTCAGAATTGAAATAATTTGGATTAAATCAAAGTCATATTGGAGTGTCACGTTTTTACCCGCATGTAGGGGCAGACAGAGAAAACCTTGAGTAAAGACACTCTGCTTCGGAATATTACACGTTTCGAGATTAAACACCAGGTTTTGTCTACTGGAGCGCTGAAATAAAAATAATTTAAATAATGTTATTCCCTAGATTGAAAATCGATCCTCTAAACATAACGCTTACCGTAACTCACTGCACCACGACGGCCTTAACTCAAATTAAAACCGTATTAGGTCAAGAATTTGGACATAAATGTTAATGTTTCTAGTGTGTTACTTAGTGACGGAATCTTATATTACTTTGTAATGCTTTAGTCCAAAAACTACATAAGTATCACATTGTCGGTATCTTGTTGATTTTTCTTAGCACTGTGTAAGTAGAAAGCATATAGAGGCGGAACTTAACGCCGCGCTTTGGATCGTTACCACAGCTGGGCAATGTTTTTTTTTATTTCCTCGAGGGGAGGAAGGAAAGTGGAGCAAGAAATCGTATCCACAATCGTCGTTGTCACAATCAGACATTGAACCGCTGTGCCATATGACATGTGTGCAATATTATTTCAGATGAATTAATTAAATACGAATGCGCCTGCCCTATGGCGTGTGAAGAAACTCTCTACAAAGTTGTTCATATCTTCTATAAGTAAGTATTAATACTACACAGGAATTGATAAGTGATTATAATTTTATAGATTCTTCTATCTATACGCATATCATATCACGTTCGATCACATCACCTGATCATAGCACGTTGGTATCATCTTTAAAACATTTCATCAGTTAAACATGAATTTAAAATAACACATGTATTTAATATGCTTATATAATAAGCACGGAGAAAGGAATTTTAGAAATGTTATACGTGAAATTCCTTCTGGAATTCTAACAATACATAAAATTCAAGAGGAATTTGAAGTCATATTTCTAATGTTGAGTGAGTTCTGTAATATAATAGATAGGTAAAGGTACATAATAATAGATAATTTACTACACTAACTAACTAACTAACTGACCAATCGACCGACCGACCGACCGGCCGATAGATAAAAGTGGAAAATTTCCTTTTTAAAATTTCTTTTCTGATAAAATAATTTTCAATATAAATGTGTTTTCAATAGTATAGATAAACATTCAATAAAAAGTAAAGGAAGTTTAATTAATTATAAACAGCAAATAATTACATAAAAATTATCAATAGTTCAAAAATGTATTTATAAAACCGTCAACGTCTGCCCGTTCGTGTCGGTCATACAGTGACATCTCCTTAATTGTTTATTAGAATCATATAAGTTAACTATAATTTCAATCTAGATAAAATGCTAAAAGTGACAATTATATTTATGTTCATAAGGATGAATATCAAAATACAAAAAATACATTAAAAAAACCCAATAACTTTAAATTAAATTAATTAAAATGGTTACTTGTGCTCAACCTTCACAGATAAACATAACATTATTTAAAGAACAATATTTTTGTTAAATATTGTTTTTATGTATCTCTTACGTTGAGTCAGCACGCTATGTACGCGTTAAGCAAGTTCATTTTGGGTGACGTTTTCTTAAAACAACAAAGAAACTTTGCAAACCGTTGCTTAGCAACGGTCGATTGTTGTTAATATGGCAGAATAAATTGCATGTCAAGTTAGAAAGTATTTTAATATATTAGTATATATGTGTAATGTAATGTTATAGCCCAAAGCACTACTGAAGACTGTAGCTTTCATACAAAACAAAAATAAAGTAAATCGGATCGTAGATCCAGAGATCTTAACGTTTAAACAAACATACAAACTCTTCCGCTTTATTAGTATAGATAACACACATCATTTACAATAAAAACCTACACATTTTTTGAAACTTCTTTTATAGAAGTCAGTTAAAATATAAGAAAATAAATCAACATAGCTTTCCTTATTTTCGTTCCAGTCGTTTGACAGCGAAGTCGTCGTCAGAACTTATGAAAAGAGGATCTCGTGCCCGCGTACGACTGGCCCAGCTACCCAGTTTGAGGGTTCGTAGACTGGCTATAAAAGATATACTTGGATTGGTTGGTAAGTTTTTTTATTATATTTTACAGGCAAAATTTATTTATAAAAAGGTAAGTTATAGTTATATATGGAAAGGGAGTGTCTTGACACTAGGTTCACTCTGCTTACCCTGCTGTGTGCGGGATACAGCGTAAAGCTGATTTTTCTTTTACTAAGTATATTTATTTATTATTACAAGGCTTTCGAACAAAATTAATATATAAAAAAACCAAAATAACCAATATATATGCAATTAAAAATAGTTTCGCGCTTTCCCGTCGACACCAGAGCAAAGAAATGAAAATAAATGTGAATAAATATATCATCTTCTCGAGTGGGGATAGAACCCACAACCAGTCGATTTACAGGCACACTTTGTGCCCCTGCGTCACGACTGGCCTCCATATTAATTATATTAATTTTCATCTTTACAATACAATTGGATAGTAAAAATATGAATAAAAATACATTTTACTGATTACTTCCTAAAATTTGACGATTAAAAAACCATCCGTAACAAGCTTTATAAGCTTGTAACTTTTCCCAATAAAGAGATATTTGGGGCCAGTCATAGCGCAGCGGCACGAAGTGTGACTGTAAAACTGACTGGTTGTGGGTTCGATCCCCACTCGAGGAGATGAAATATTTACTTAAATTTATATTTTCATTTCTTCGCTCTGGTGTCGAGGCAAAAGTGCGGCGTTGAGTTCTGCCACTCAACACGCAATGCCTCCAAAATTCGGCAGAAAGTGGGGAACGGAGTGTCTTAACTTTAGGTTCCCTCTGCCTACCCTGCTGTGTGCGGGATATAGCGTGAAGCTAATTTAATTTTTAATTTTTTTTTATCGAATTTGTAATTATAATTGAAAACCGATACTGGATGCTATCAAAGATTTAAATATTGACAAAGGCTGATATAAAATTTCCCTTTGTATTGAAGAAAATCGATCGTTTTGTACTGAGGCCAGTCGTGGCGCAGGAACAAAGTTTACAGTCACTGTAATTGCGATAAGTTGTGGGTTCAATTCCGAATCTTACTATTACTTTCATTTTTTTGCTCAAGTTGAGTTCCGTCACCTAACACACAATTTTATTTATTCAGCGGAACAGATTGTCTTAATACTAGGTTTCCTCTGCCTACCCTTTGCTATATGCTATGTGCGGGAAACAGCGTGACGCTAAAAAACATATTAAACTATTGTCTACATTTTGCTTTTGTTTGCATATATATATAAATGTAAACTTTCGTTCTGTGTAACGTATTAGTTCAAGTAGGCAATGGCAATACATATATTATTTCAATATTTACCTGAAATAATAAATCTAGGCTATATATATATATATATATATATATGTATATATATATATAAGTTAACTTAGAAAAGTTTTTTCTGCAAGTTATAAAGAGAAACCTATAGTTGGGAACACTGTGTTCTCCACGCATCGCCTAATTTTTTAAACAATGCAGGTTGCTACAGAGAGGTAACGACATTCATAATTAATTTCCCCAAGTTGGAATTCAACTCATAATCGTCGTGCTTACAGTCAAACGCCGTATTGTGCCGCTAAACCACAAAGACACGGCTTATTATCTTTATGTTGTTGTCTGAATACATTTTAACTTACAATATAGTTTTAACTAAATAATATAGTTTTTTTTTTAAATAATTTAACTAACTTTAATATAATTTTAAATAAATATAGACAATTCTACTACGTATTCCGAACATTGTTTCAGTGGACATAGGGGGAGTTGGAGGGGTGTTTTTCGGTGCTTCCCTCCTGAGTGTGATCGAGTTAATTTATTTATTTTGTATCAGACGAAGTTGAAGCCTTAGTTTTAGTTCTATTCAAATGATTTGGCTTTTTATTATGTGTTTTATTGTGTGTATTAAAATATAAAAATAAAGAATGTTCAGTAAAAAATGTGTTTATTATACAAAATAATTGTAATAAAAAATGTAAAAATTTCTAATGATTTTATATTATGCCTTTATGGATTCTCATTCGGCGGAATGACTTTTTAATATTTACTACGACGAGGCAAAGCATGGCGTCGAATTTGAAAGTTATGAAAACGTAGTGTCTCAGCACTAGGTTCCCACACTCCCCTCCCACTCCCCCAGTTTTCGGCACCCGCTATGTGCCGAAAACTGCGTAAAGCTAACAAAAGGAAGTTCTTAAACACAGACAATAACCCCGAAACATATGGAAGTTGTAACAAAAAAAAAAGAGAAACATCCGGAGGAAATGCGGAAATTCCTTTTCCTGTCTCTGGACTAAAGACCGGAAAATACGTTCGTATTCTTTTATGACCGCTCATTTATTGATCTCTTTTACTATGGTGAAATTTATCAGATGTTTATATAAAAATAGATTTAATTTGTTACAATGGTCTGTAAGAAATTATGATTTGTATGAAAAAATATTCTTAATACAATAAAAGTAAAGTAAACAAAAAATGTATGTGTATATAAATATATACTAATAAGTATTTTTTTGGTTGAACGCGCTAATCTCATGAACTGCTGGTTTGAAATGAAAAGTTCTTTTTAAACCGACTTCTGAAAAAAAGAAATGGTCAATTCGATTGTATTTTTTTTTATGTATATACATAAGAGTTTCATGTGTCATATACTGTTAGTTATTGGCGTTCGAGCACAGAGGCGAAGTCACAGGTAAAAGGATTTATGAAGGGATATAATAATTAAAATAAATTAGCTTCACTCTGTAGCAGATTAAGCAGAGGGAACCTAGTGTTAAGTCTCCGTTTCCCACTCCCGTATTCTGGAGGCATTGCGTGTTGAGTGGCAGAACATAACGCCGCGCTTTGCCTCGACACCAGAGCGAAGAAATAGAAATATAAATTTAAGTGAATATTTCATCACCTCGAGTGGGGATCGAACCCACAACCAGTCGGTTTTACAGTCACACTTTGTACCACTGCGCCACGACGGGCGCATGAAGGAACATCCTAGAGAATGCTTTTACATTCATTACCTATTAAAAGACTAATAGGTAATAATATTTTAGCTTTCGTAAATTACTTACGCGTCACTGACAGACTCCTTACGTCGCTTTTTGCTTAAAATGTTGGTTAAACCAAAAATGTGCGGAACGTGCGTCCTATGTGCGTGTTGCGGGATAAATTGTTGTTTAAATAACTTTTTGTTACGCTTTTTTGAACCCGTTGAGATTGTTCATGCATAACACGATTCGGCTACATTTTCGTTATATTATATTATGTTACATAAAAAGTTTTTTTTTGTGCATTTAACTTAAGATATTATTTTATATAAGATGTAGTGTTAAGTCTTTTAATATTGATAATAATCTATAATAAATATATTTAAATTTTTTAGATGTCCATAATCTTCTTCAATAAATGGACCGGTAGTTCCTGAGATTAGCGCGTAGCAAGCAAACAAATTGCAACTTTATAGTATTAGCAAGATAATATAGATTTAGGTAGTATAGATAGAAACCCATCATAGTTGAGGTCACATATGTCTCAATAAATTTTATTTATATTTTTTTTGCTTCACGCTTTATTCTGCACTGAGAAGGATAGGCAGCTAACTTGAGGACCTGGTGTTAAGATAAAAACTGGGAGCACTGCGTATTGAGTAGCGGAACTTAATGCTAACTTATTATTAGTTTTCAAATATTCAAAATATATAAAAAAAAAATCAGCTTCACGCTGTATCCCGCACAGCAGGGAAGGCAGAGGGAACCTAGTGTTAAGACACTCCGTTCCCCACTTTCTGCCGAATTCTGGAGGCATTGCGTGTTGAGTGGCAAAACTCAACGCCGCCCTTAACCTCGACACCAGAGCGAAGAAATGGAAATATAAATTTAAGTTAATATTTCATCTCCTCGAGTGGGGATCGAACCCACAACCAGTCGGTATTCAATTCAAAATATATGCTCCTTTAATAATGGTATACCATAAGTAACAGTGTTATATTGGTTTTATTGGTTTCATATTGGATAATTTTATTGGTTTTTCCATTAAAATTATCATGCATTATTCTACAACTTAGTGGAAATGAGCCGATATGGTTTTTTATATCTACTAAGAAAAGTACATATTTTACAACGATAGGGCTACAATTACGTTCCTTTTCCCAAGAAATCTTTTGTTTTCTCGAGCGTTATAAATAGACTTTTTCTGTAAGCCAGGTTCTTAGGGTTTTAGGTAATAGATTATTTATACAGAGTTTAACGCAATCGACGGATCGACGGTTATGGGTAGAGGATCTCAGTAAGTATCCATCTTACCCCCATGTATGACTCATAAAAAATCGGGAAATAAAACCCTGTATACCATAATATACACTAATATATACCAAACCAGACTAACTCTCCAAGAAATGCAAAAATATGACGAGAAACATTTTTCTTGTTTTTACCTTTTTCTGCTTCGTCTGACGTACATGGCAATTTAATATACAATGGTTACTTTGTAAATTCTTGCCTGAGACTACTTTATGTGGAGAAATATTTTCTTGTACGTACATATTTTCTAACAATTTGCTGGTTTCTTTAAAGTAAAAAGATTAATAGCATAACAAAAACTAGGGCATTGAAAGAAGAAAATGGAAACTTTTTCCACATTATATTTAATATATAATGGGTAAATATTAAATTCCATATTTAATATTTGCCCGATTGCAGTGAAGCCCAAGAGGAGGTGTGCTTAGGGAGTATGTATGCATGTCTGTTCCTTTGTTCTTTGTAACTGTTTCACCAGTGAATTGATTTTGACTGAACGATACGTCAATAAACTTATTAAAATAATAAATTATTTTAATAAGTTTCACTTTTCTTATTTATAGCCAAAGCCATTCTTATTTTTAGTACATGCGTACCGCTTGTCGGTCTTGATTTGATAAAACTAATTTTATGTGTTTTTGTGCAAACATAAAAAAAAATATTATAACACATAAAAACTCTATGTTTGTAATAACAATAAAAAAAAAAATACTTACTAATATTATAAAATTCTGACATTTCTTTTCAAGAACAATATGTTTAAGTTCAAAATATGTAATTTTTAATACAATTTTGAAGGAAGCGAAGATTTTACCATTTCGTCATGAATAAGAAATTAATAAGTTTTATTCTACTTTTATCATTGGCACAAAGCTATGGCGAATCTGGTTGGGCACCTTTTATGGACGATGAGCCGGTAGTTGCGGCGAATGGTATATGCATATCTTTACACATTTTTAAAATTGTTAAGCGCGGCGTTCAGTTTCGCGACACCACACCCAATATCAAACATTTGGGTGGAGAGTGGAGAACGGAATATCTTTTAAATATAGAATGAAGATATCTTTTATTTTATTTTATGTTTCTATACAAATTTAGCATGTGTAGTACCTTCTACCTATCTACTTATATTTATTGTACGCAAGCGGGTAGGAAATTGTATTTGCAAAGGTCCAAAAGTACAAATTGGGGACGAAATACGATTTATGTTCGAAAATTCTTTTAGATTTAGTTGTATTTTGTCAATTTATCGTTATACTTATACTTACTGAGAATTTTGAAACATATTTGATAATTGATGGGTTTTGCGTCCGTGACTACCAAACGTAACAAGGAGCTCGAATCTTGTTATAGGACACAATCTATAACGTTCGTCCAAATTCAATGTATTTGTGGATGAGTGGCGGAACTCAACGCCGCACACGTTCAAAGGTCTTGCCAGAGTGGGTAAATGAAAAGAATTAATTTCCTCGATTGAACATCGTGTTAACGTCCAGAGGCTGCGCAGTGAGACAGGAATAAAATGGCCGACATGTTCTTATTTTCCTTAATTTACCTTCTTCTACATCCTGGCATTAATCCCGAATTTGCCAGGGCCTGTCTATTTGTCTTAGTCTTGCCTACTCGACCTATTTACTACTTACTCAATGGTCTGTAACTTAATTTACCACTTTTTTATAATTTCACGTTGTGTTGTGTTTGTAGACAGACGGAATCTGGAAAGCTAGTCTTAAGACATTTCTACTTTCCACTTTTATTCCGCCGATTTCTTGAAGTAATGCGTGTTGAATAACGGAACTCAACGCCGCTTCGTTACCAAAATGAGGAAAATAAAAATATTAAACATTTTACTCTCTGAGTGAGAATCGAAATCACAACTATCGCGTTTACAGTTGCTTGTACACAGTTGCTATATAAAAAAATTACCTATTTACAAAATTGATTAAACAATGGTTAAACATTACCTCTCTACGTAACTTTTATGTAATGGTTATCTCAAAACCATTATACGTAAACTCAAAACTACCCACTAATATATAGGACTGGAGGAAAATACATTTTTATTATTATGATAGTAGCGTCTAGAAGACCCACAGTACTTGAAACGCGATTCGAATTTTCTCTAAGTATCTCTTTAAGAAATGAAAAATTATCGATGAATAAAATATATCGTTTGAAACTTATACATTCATTTTTATAACTAATTTTAAGTGTATATTATATAATGTTTTATGTAAAAACTTCCTTTCTGAGCCGGTGGTTGATTTATGTTTAGTTTTTGTAGCTTCACGCTGTCTTCCGCATATGACATGCTTTGTCTAGAGGGAACCTTTTGTTAAGGTAATCCATTCACTTTTTGTCAGAGATTCATTAATTCCAAGTTGGAATTGTATTCGTAACTGTCTGTATCTACAGTGAGATGATGTGCCTCTGTACCACGGAGGCATCGAGGCCCTTTATGTTTTATTAACAATTATTATTATTAATATAGAAATTTGAATCTTATATATTCTAGAGGCCATTCATGGCGCAGGGGCACAAAGTGTGACTGGTTGTGGGTTCAATCCCCACTTGTTGAAATTAAATATTTATTTAAATTTATATTTTCCTTTCTTCGCTCTGGCCAAATTCGGTGGTAAGTGGGGAACAGTCTTAACACTGGGATTCCCTTTGCCTACCTTGCTGTGTCCGAGATACAGCGTGAAGCTGATTTAATTTTTAAAATTTTTAAATGTTCTGAATTTGTATTTTGTCTCTTTCGTATTACCTTGTTTTAACCGTGCTGTCTAGTACATATATTTATCTCTTTCTCTTTCTATATTTCCTCTCTTAAAAATGAGTTTCATAGTATCTACTATCAGAATAGATTTCATCTTAATGGTTTTGTGTAATTTCCTTAATATGTATATTGATGGGAATTATGCAGACATAATTTAATGAATAAACATAAAAATACTGATTTATGATTTTCTCTAGCGACCGACATTTTCTCTTTTCGAACCTATAACCATCGCGCGTACATTCAAAATCTTTGCAACTGCGCCACAAAGACACTTACCTTATTTATAATAACATAGCCACAGAAGCACCCTGTGACCACACCGTCTGCGTGGAGCCCTGTCCTGGCGCTGCTCCGCCTCAATACTGTCCACCGATCATCAGTAGATGTGACTCCGGATGCGTCTGCATGCTCGAATGCCAATCACCCACGTACGTATGTTTCCAAACGAAATTTTGCATCTCCCGTCGAAGATTTTTGAATAAGAGACCCACTCCTGCCATTGTTGTTTGACTTTTTGGCATTTATTGAATAATAACTGTTTTTTTTTCTACAATTTTCCCAAATAAATTTATCTGTTCAAACTTTTCGGTGTTTTTTTTATTTTTAAATATTACTGTAATAATAGCAAATAATCTCTCGTTAAAACTGAAACTAAATGCAAAGGTTCTAGGTTCCATTACTTGGATTAGCGCTCGGGAAAATTAAATTATTTTCCTTTTATCTCCCTGGTAACAATACAAAACGCGAACTCTTAACACAAAATATCCTAAAAAAATGAGGAGAGAGCGGAGAATGGTTCGCCTTAAAGCTAAACTCTCTGCCTATTCTGATATATACCGGATAAAGCGTGAAACTTAAACAAATTGATTTCCATAAAGCATTTTAACGAAGTTGTTACGTTACACATTTATATTTTCATTTGCTCGCTCTGGTGTCGAGACAGAGCGTGGCGTAGAGTTCCGCCACTCAACGTGTAATACCTCCAAAATTCGGCGGAGAGTGTGAAATGGAGTGTCTTTCGTCTTTACATTAGATTCCCTCTGCCTATCCTGCATTTTTTAATGTACTTATATGCTTAGTTAATTTTGTAGTATTTATATTTTGATTCTTTAGCTTCCCGCTGTACCGTGCACATAACAAATAACCCATTCCCAGTGCGACACATCCGCCTCTCAACGGCGCGCTTTGCCTCGTTACTAGAGCGATAAAAATGAATATGACAATGTTTATCCCGAGTGGAAATAGAATCCACAACCGTTGCGCTTCCACAATGCTTGTGTCGCTGCACCAAGACGGAGGCGCTCAATTCAATCAATTTAATTCTTACACTGTATTAAGAAAAAAGGAAATAAAAACAGTGGAGATTCAGTACTACAAATTAATCAGTTACATTACATATTCTTGTTATTTATTTTTTCTTCTTTAATAAATATCGGTTTTATGAATTCAATATTACATGCTATCGTTCTAACATCAAATGCGAAATGTTTAATTTACAGCTCTCAAATTCACAATTTTGTAATTTTATTCCGGTTCACACCGTAAAGTACCTCTCACGTACCAACCATTTAACTTTTAGTGTTTAATTTAGCTTTGTGACCTCGAGTTGCTGAAATTTTTCATTAAATTTAAGATAGTTCCATTTATTTTTAAACATTTTTAAAGTGTTATTCCACACTTAGGAAAGAAGAATACTTATTTAAAAAACGTATAAAAATTTCAACGTCGCGAGGAGGCGCGGGTTCGAGTCCCGCTACGTTCAATTTTTTATCCATTTTCTAAATAAGTATAGTTCTATTTAGCTTCGTAAATGCGCACTGCAAACGTACACTTTTCATCTCATAAATTCAGATTCGGAAAAAATTGCGAAATTGCAAGCACTACGCGGCCGCTTGAGAGGACGTCAACTTACCTTGGAGAATCACAAATCTTGAAATCTCCACGTATTTTATCATCATAGAGATAATTATTTTACAATAAATTTCAAATAAGAAATCATTGAAAACTTAAGATTTAGTAAATTTAATAAAACAATATATAAAAAAACAGTAGCAACATGTTTAAAATAACTATTTTATTATATAACTATTTTATTTACTCACCAATTGTACTAAGATGAAAAATATTAAATATTAATGCAAGCTTGCTAAAAGCATGTCAGAATCCAATAGCGAAAACTGCATCTTTATCGGTTAAGCCGATTCGGGCGAACAGACAAAACTTTTAAAAAATTATTGTTTCGAGTTCTATATAACTAATAATTGCCCCTAATAATATTTTTTTTATATATCTTTTTATGTATAGACACCGATCACTTACGATTTTATTATAAGTAAAGATATATTTGGTGACATATTTATAAGTACCGTAGTACTTAAGTGTTTGACCGATCGTTGCCTTCAATACCAATACACATACAAATATACAAAACACCGGTTGCGACACTCGGGCCTCCCATACAAAAACTAATCTGGATAATTATACCAATTATGTGTATCATTATTTATTTTACTACATCATATCTATGATTAACGTGTGCGTCTCGGGACGCCTGACAGAAGTGATAACTAGTTTAACTTGAACAATTTAATATTGAAATAGTTTAATTTGAGAAAACCTTAAGTTATTCTTAGTTACAATTCTCTAGTATATATATTAGAATTTCGTGTATGTACCTACATCATTAGGTCATCATCATATGTAACCTTATAAAAGTAGCGATTGGCATTTATTTAGGTTATATGCTCCTCCCTTCTCCTTAGGCATTATGGCATAAGTCTATCGTATACTTAATACTGAATCCTACGAAGAGAAGAGAGAAAAAAGCGAGATAGCAATGTGGGTTATGATGAGACTTGGAGCCTACTTGCGCTGACCTATGCGTGAGAGAAAGAAAGCCAGATAGACTGGTGGTTTACTCTCTCATAAGAAATTTTCACTTTAATAATAATAAATACATGTACAAATAAAATATATATTTTGTTTGGCTAAATCCAATAACTCCATTTTGCCTGATGTCTCAAAATGTTTATTATATCATATGTAGAAGAGAAGATTCTTGTCATCTTTTATTATATCTTATTAGATAAATACAACTAAGTTTGTAAGATAGTGATTTGCCCTTTCCGTCACGAGTCTGTCATTTAGACTGGAGATAAGATAGCCTTAAGCTGAGACATTGGCCGCGACCCCACATTTTATTTTTGCTGAATAAAGTTCTAGGTAAGTATTTTTAATACAGCAATTGACTCCTCGTATGTAAATGGAGAAGCGAAGTACTATTAGTTAGTATTTTATCGTGTTTAATGATAACAAATATTCTTTATAAAATCTTTTTATTTTAGCTTATCCTGTATCCCGCAAGTAATACGTGAGAAAAGGGAGCCTAATGTTAAGACATTCCGCTCGCCACTTTCCGTCAAATTGTTGGAGGTGTTACGTGACGGAGCTCAACACCGCATTTTGTTACCAGAGCTAGTAAAACTTAGTAAATAGTGATAAAGAGATCTCGAGAGTTTCAATGAACAGTGTCAATTAGACATCTAATATATTTTCCGATAAAGATCTAAATAAGGATAATTTCCTATACATTGATTAGTAAAGTAAGTAGTTTTCTATTCGCCGCTACGTTAAATACAATTTCTTGAACGCCTCGCTCGCATACTTATTTATAGAAGTAGGTCGTCTACGCCCTAGTGGGTGATTCCAGTCTTTATTACTGTTTAACCGCAAAGGCATGCATGTACTATGTAAATAAAGGTAATTTTCAGCTATATACGAGCATATTGCAGGGGCATATAAGTGTGACTTTAGAGGCGCCAGGTTGTGGGTTCGATTCCAATTCGACTTTTTTCAGAGTGGTGATTACGCAAAGTGTGTTGAGTAAGCGTTGAGTTTCGTGACTTAACACGCAATGCCTCCAGAATTTGGCGGAAAGTGGGGAAAGAAAGGTCTTATTGGGAACGGAGTATCTTGAGACTAGGTTACCAGGTTTCGTCTGCCTACCCTTATATGTCGGGATACAGCGGGTAGCTAACAATAAAATAGATTTTCCCTGCGACTTCATCCCTTCGTGGTTCAATAGGAATTATTAAGTGTTTTCCATGGCACCATCAGAATCATGACTGTGATGTTATACACGTCAAATTTTGGGACGGAGTGTCTTAACACTAGTTTCTGCCCATCTCTTGGTTCATATAGCGGAGTTTTGGATTTTCGTCAAGATTATGTTGATCTATTATTTGAATTTTGCTTTTTTTATAGTTTTTTAAGCAAAACTATACATACATATTATATAAAATGGTGTTAATAAAACAAAATAATCTTCAATTAGTCATTTATTTTTATGAAATATAAAATAAGCTTACACCAGCGCTTATGTTCTATACAATTTATTTACAATATAACAAAAGCTTTAGTTTTTAATAAATATACTATTATAAAAAAGTGGACGTAAATAGGTAGACGATTACAATAAATATTTTAATAAACAAATCCAAATAGTCGTTGCGGCACAGCCTATTATTGTAAACACGACAGTTGCGAGTTTGATTTTTACTCAAGGCAATTAATTATTTACATTTTCTTCGCTCTGAAGCGGTGGTTGAGTTTCAACCTGAAAAGAGCTAAAAATCGAGGCCATTGTGACACAGTGCGCAAAGTGTAGAACGGAGTGTTTTAACACTAAATCCTGCTAAGCGAAGTAAAGACTGAATATAAAAAAAAGAAATACAAATTGAAAACAATATGTAAAGTTTTATATAATTTCGTATCATTGAAGTAGTTTGCACACAGTTTACATAGTTGTTTGTTTTTACTTCACTAAGGAGTTCTTAAAGTAAGAGTTTGTATTTAAATAGTGATAAATGTATACTGAAAATCGCGAGTTCGCTAGTAAAAAAATCGTTAAGATCAATTTTACAAAATTAGCTTGAACTAACAGACAGACCAACATTTTTAGATGTTTATCTCTCACACACTATTAGTAGCGGATTTATCAACGTGCTGATTTTCATAAGAGTCTAGTTACGTCTGAAATCTATATATTTTTTTTAAATTTTTGTTAAAATCTGTAGGATCTTTTTGATGAATTGCATGTCAGTACTGTCAGTAGCCGTCTACTCTTCTACTATAAAAAAAACGTCCGACACAAAAAATTGTAAAAACCAACATCGTCTTGACAAAGTGCTTATAGCTCCTAAACTGATGTTAAGAAACGTTGCTTTCGTTTAAAACAACTGCATTTTAATCGTTTTATTCATTCACGAGCTGCAGTGCCACAGACATACATACAGACAGGTGAAACTCCTCTTTTTGCGTCGAGAGTAAAAATAATATATTATGGACTTATAAAAACGTCATTAAATTATTTATGTATGGATTTTCATTTACTCTTCAATACAATGAAAACTTATCCAGCTCATTTCAATGATTTCCCAGGAGTATCGTTTTATACGTTCTATAAATAAATCAATCGATAAAGTAGATTTTTTTTTAAAATATTTATTAAGAGGTCTAGATAATGTCTAGGTAAACGTATCCCGCACACAGCAGGGTAGGTAGAGGGAAACTAGTGTTAAGACACTCTTGCCCTTATAAAAAAAAAAAGAAATCTGCAGAATATTATCATTATATTCAAATAATAAATCGGCAATTTGCCAGAAATTAAATAAGCGTTGACGAGCGTGAAACGCCCGTACATTTTATGTTGCGGCCTCGTCGGATACAATATTATTTATTTGACATTTTCCTATAGACCTTCCTGAATTTTAAATTAATATGTCGAATATTTTTGTTAGCTCAACACTGTGCCCCACAGGTAGGCAGTTATTTATAGTGTTACAACACTCCGCTTTCCACTTTTTACGCCGAATTATGGAAGCATCGTTGAGCGGAACTCAACGCTGAGCTTTTGCCTCGACACCAGAGCGAAGAAAAGGAAAAATATTTAATTATTTAATTTTCTCGAGTCACACACCTGTGTCTGTGCTTGCCTTGTGCCTTGTACATTTTGTATTGTAATTTAAATGTTTTGTTTAATATAAGTTTAATTTAAGTACGCAACTAGTTTTAAATTTATTGTTGAAAATAATTTATCTATAAAAAAAGTGATTTACATACTGCTTTCGAATTCTTTCTTATTAATAATGTAATATAAAATAAATCATATACATAAAAATACATATTTTTTTTATAATAACATAAAATTTCCATTAAAAAAGATAGATACATTAAAAGTATATTTTATATCAATAAATATACATAATATATTATATGTATGTATAATTCTATATCGATGATTTGGTACAACTCTGACGTAATTTTATTTTATAGCTGAATATAGCAATGTCTGCGAAAATACTATTAAACATTGAATTTCGTTGTTAACTGCAATTATGTCATTGTTGCACTAAATATGCGATTTTACTTTCTATCTTTAAAAGAAAAAAGAAAAGAAAATAAGACATTTATACTCATAACTCTATCATATATGGCACAGTAGTTCATTTTTCACATTCTATGTTACCATTGCATCAGGTAGGCGGTTCCGGTTCTTTTTCTTTATTGAGAGGACTTCCCTCTGGCCCTCCGTCGCCACTGTTGCCGCTGTTGATCGCTATTGACGTAAGAGGTACCTGAGGGTTAATAAGATAAAATTATATCTCTTTTAGATTCGCGCAGAATTCCGAATATAGCAGGATACGCCCAGTGTTAAGACACTCCGTCGATCAGTTTTCCGATTTTGGCGGAATTATACGCTTCTCTTTACCAGAGCACGGAAAATGACAGCAGGATAAGCCTAAGGTTAAGACACTCCGTTCCTCCGTTTTCAAATTTTGGCGGAACTCATCGCTGTGCTTCTTCTTCTTACGAGTGCACGGAAATGAAAATATTTCATTTCCCCCAGTGGGAACCGAATTCACAACCGTCGAATTTATAATATAACGCTGTGCTGCTGCTCTACGGCTATCTTAATGATTATAACGAGAATAGTGGTAAAATATGGAAGATATGGGATATTTGTTTAAAAGATCGATAGTAGAAGTATCCGTTCTCACGAGGACTGCTTAATATGGAGTATAACATCCGGCACATAGCATCTCTACTTTTGTGTAATTTTAATCACATGGTTGTAGGCAATTTTTATTGTTATATGTCCGATATCTGAAAGTTTTATTCAGGTCACATAAAAATATCTATATTGTAAACATTAATAACTTCATCTGTCAAAATCATAACAGTGGTTTGTAAATAAAATATAATAAATAATAGTTTCAATCATCGAACCTGCAACCGCTGCGTCAGTCAGATGCGCCCAGACGGCCTAAAAGTATTTTATTTATTCTCTATATGTACTTTGTTTTTCGTTTATAGTCGTGGCGCAGTAGAACAGTTTCTGATTGAATTAGTTTGGTTGTGATGGATGTGACCCCACTCAGAGGAATGAATATATTCAAATTATTTTCAACCCTCCGTTATGGTTAACAAAACGCGGCGTAACTGTACGCCGTCATTCAACACACCACATTTCCAAAATTGGGTAGCGTGTGAGAAACAGACTGACTTAGCTTAGCTTAGCTTAGCTTTTTTTTAAATATCCTTAAAAAAAATCAAAAACATATATTTAAAATTCAGTAAATAAATAAATTTAAACTTAAAATTCCTTTCTTTACTAACATATCTTATAGAAATTGAACTTTTATGGATAAAATGCCTAATACTCTGAGAGATTACCTCTATGTTGTATTTCTATTTTATTCATTTCGTACGTGTTTATCATCAAGAGGCAGTGGAACGTGATGAGCACACTACGTAGATACATAGGATTCCGTACGACGTACTCGTATCTAAGTCGAAGCTAATCTCGAACATCTTAAGTCCCTGTACAATCGTTACACAGTTGTAGCTCGAGATTAAGTGGTGACTATTTCTCTTTGAAAATTATCTCTAACTCTCCAATTCTGAAATGTATTATGCTACCACTTTTTATATATTTATATTTTTATTTCTTCGCTTTGGTGGTGAGGCAAAGCGCGGCATTGAGCTCAACCGCCCCTTAACACGCAATGTCTCCAGAATTTGACAGAAAGAGGGAAATGGAGTGTCCTAACACGAGGTTCCCTCTGACTATTTGCCGTGTGCGAGATACAGCGTGAAGCTGCTGATTTTAGAATATTAAAATAGAGCTTGATAATTTTTAATCAATATTAAAATTCATATAAAAATAATTTTGAACACTTTGTGTGTAATAAATACATTGTTAAGTGGATTATACAAATCGAAATCCTTAAAAATTGGTATATTGTCCTTTTCTTTTGTTTATTCCAGAATGAAATAGCATCATAAATAACTGTCAAGTTGAAAAAAATTATCATAGAGTGGCAATACAAGACCAAGATAAAGTAAACACTGTATTTTTTATTTAAATGAATCCCGTCAACTTTTTATTCAGAAAAATAAATGGAGAACAAAACAAATTTATCTGCTTGAAGTGAAAAAGTAATTTGGGATGGTGTTAAAGTCTTGATTGTTTGAAAAAAAGCGAAGTGGTGCTAGTGTGCGACTATAAACGCGAAAAATTGTAGGTTCGATTTCCATTCAGGGAAATTAAGTATTTTCGTGTCCTCTGTTAACGATACAAAGCGCGGCGTTGAGTTTGTCGCTATACAACACGCAATGAGAATTCAGCAGGAGATGGAAAACGGAAACGGATGGTCTGCTAGGTTAGGTTCCCTCTGCCTACCGTGCTGAAAGTGTGATAGTTATGTATAAAAGCAGCTCATGATTAAAGCCCAAAATTTTAAATCTTGACACGGTATCTGGTTGTATATGACAAAAACCTGTACCTACCTACCCTGCAATATGCAAAATACATTATGAAGCTGAACACTATATAAACTATTAAGGATATAAATCTGTTTAACATATTATAGGAGCATTTTTTTTATTAAATCAAATTACACAAGAAAATAAGAAATAAACAAATGATCAGTCACTTCAATCTTCATTTTACTCCTACACAGCTAAGTAACGAAACCGCCGTTTTGGTATAAGCAAAACCTCTACTTTATACTTATAATTGAATTCCCTTTGAGTGAATCTGAACCCATAATTAGCGAGCTTATTTAGCTATAATCCTGCTCAACCACAATGGAATGATTAAGAGTAATTATTGTAAACAATCGATCGATCGAGAGGTAAAACGATATTCGCTGTTTGCAAACTGGAGCCTAAATATAGTATTGTAATTGTACTATTATTGTTTAGGTTACAAATTTTTAGCTTCGTATCCTGCATTTACCGCAACGGTCGGGACCTCTTTAAATATGCTGGGTTCCTGGTAAAAAAAATATTGATTGAAGAATTACTTATAGGTCCCGACTGTTAATCCTAATAAACTATTGGGCTTTGTTTATTTTCTTTCTAGTTTTCTGCAGTCGGGGATTTCGTTTTTCACAAATATTTTTTTTATTTTTCACGTTTTTGTTATGACTCATTATGGTATTGAGCTCTTGAATTTGATACCCATTTTGTGGTATTCGAAAGGAAAAAAACATATTTTCATTAAGTCCCATGGCGTCCCACAGCCGCCATGATTGTCTTTTTTTAACGTCACACAGACACAGAACACTGGGGCTGCTAATACGAATCTAACGATACCTCAAATATGTAAATCCGTTCAGCGGTTCTGGAGATATGAGGTAATAAAGAATATTACATACATACAAGATACGCGCGAAAAACATAACCCTTCCTTAGCAGTCGGGAATAAAATATATAAATATAAAATTGTTGGAACTAATAAAAATACATATTTAATTGCCATTTACCATAGAGACTGCTGTACAGATATTGGCGTCAGAGGGTCTTGGTGGTGACAACGCGGGGTCGAACCTCAGGTCCAGTTGCAGCATAAACAAAGCAGCTACTAGCGTGGAAATAGACACCGATAGTTGCGCCGCCGCCACGCCTATACACGTCTTGCTGTTACACCTGAGAAATTTAAGAAAATTTTAAAATTTTCTGATCCGATGAAAATATTCTGCCCCACTTATTATAAATAATAAATATGTACTACTATGTTAGCTACAAATATTTTTGGGTTTGTATGCTACCGCTAGAAAGTAAGTACTTTGCTAATGCTGAAAACCATTTTAATTTAGTCGGGCTACATATAAAATCTTTTAACAGAAAAAAAACCTATACCTATATATATTTAAAATGTTCTTATGGAAAAAAAAATTGGAAAAAAAGGTTTTTTGTTTTCAATTTGAGATTCATACACAAACAAGACAAATCGCGGCGTTAAGTTTCACAAAAAAAAAAATTTTTTTTTTTTTCAGAATACAAAAAATACTGCAATAAAGCATAACGTGTGCAAAAACATACCCAAGATTCATCAAAGATCTGATACAGAAGGCCAGCATAGCAACATGCGCAGCGACGGCTACAGTCCACAGTAATGTCAAAGGGATAGCTGCACAGGGGGACGGGCCCAGTGCCCGCCACGGGGCACCCCAACTTCTGGTTGTTCTTGACCTAGCAGATGCCCATCCTCCAAACCCTCGGCTGTAGTATACTGATGTAGCTAAAAAATATAAGATTTTTTATTTCAACCTGCTATATAGCAGGTCAAATAGAAGGAAAGCAATCAGTGTATAGCCATTCCGTTCCCCACTTTCAGTGCTTGTTGAATTAATTTCCTCGAATGTGAGTCGAACCCACAACAAGTCGCGTGAACGGACACAATTTATTCCTGACTGGCTGAAATTTTCTTAATCGTTACAAAACATTTATTAGCAAATTCAGATTTCGGCGGAAAGTGGAGAGCCGAATGTCTTAACAATAGGCCAAAAAGTGTGCTGATAGTATCCAATCATTATTAATTAACGTTATTAATAACCATTTTTTTTTATTTTACGAGGACCTAATTACATCTATATATAAACAACGCAATCAGCGACTCCCTGAGAGCCCTAAGACAACTTCAGTAATTATTATTAGTAAGTAGCTACACAAGGAACTGCTTTGAAATTATGGTGACAGAAATATAATTTCAATCAGTGTTTAATTTTCTTTATACATAAATCACGCTGTATCCCGCTCGCAGCAGGGTAGACAGAGGGAACCTAGTGTTAAGACACTCCGTTCCTCACTTTTTTATTTTTATTTATACGTAATTCGAAGAGAAAGTAGCTTTGCAGAGGGAATTTAGTATAAAGATACTTCCCCACTTTATGGCCAATTCAATTTTAATGTTTTGAGTAACGCATACTCAACGCCGCCCGAATTATAGAGGCCAGTCGTGGCGCAGTGGTACAAAGTGTGACTGTAAAACCGACTGGTTGTGGATTCGATCCTCATTCGAGGAGATGAAATATTTACTTAAATTTATATTTTCATTCCTTCGCTCTGGTGTCGAGCAAAGCGCGGCGTTGAGTTCTGCCACTCAACACGCAATGACTCCAAAATTCGACAGAAAGTGGGGAACGGAGTGTCTTAACACTAGGTTCCTTCTGCCTACCCTGCAGTGTGCGGGATATAGCGTGAAGCTAATTTAATTTATTTATTATATATATTTAAAATCAGCGTTATCTTACCAGCAGCCAAAACTGTGAAAGCTCCAGTCGGTACACCTAAGCCGAGTTCAGGTTTTTGACGCTCTTCGAGCCAGCCGACTGCCCCGACAACTAATCCGCCTATACCACACACGACCTATGTAAAACAGAATTAAAATACATATTATTATAGTAATGTAATATAGAATAAGCGCGGTGTTTAGTACCGCCATTTAATATGCAATACCTACAGAATTCGGCAGAAAGTGGGGAGTGGTCTTATCACCTCGCTAATTTTACTTAATCTGATTCATGCGGAATACAACGTGCAGTTGACAAAAAATATTATAGTAAAGTACTAAATAAGTTTTTTTTTCATATAATATACGCGGAATAAAAAATATACTTTCATTTAGCTTACATTTTTACAATTTAACTACATTTAACGATGAATAGAAAGCTGAAAATATAACGTGAAGTAAAAAGGTTTCGAGAATCTTTCTGCTTGTATGGTCGAAAAAGAAAAAATATTAAAAAAAATGAAAGGCCGAGGAAAATTTTAATCAATTTTTTTTGAGGCCGTCGTGGCCCAGGGGCACAATGTGTGAATGTAAAATCGACAGGTTGGGGGTTCTACCACGATCGACTCTTGAGGAGATGAAATATCTATTTATATTTATATTTTCATTTCTTCGCTCTGGTATTGAGGCAAAGCGTAGCGTTGAATTTCGCCACTGAATACGTAACTTGTTAAGAATTTAGCGGAAAGTAGGGAATATATATATATATATATATATATAATGGGAAACATACATGTTAATATTTGGTATCTAGGTTCCCTCCGTCACTGCTATGTACGGGACACATCATAAAGCTAAAAAAATGCAGCTATGCGACAAAGTTTCCCTGTTAACGCGACGCCTAAGTTATGATTGACCACACGGCTTAACTATAACCATTTCCCTCCTTTATTTACATTATTTTCTGTTTAATGGGAACAGAGTGTCTTAACACTAGGTTTCCAGGTTCCCTTTGCCTCCTCTACATAAAGGATGAATCGAAAAATAAATAATAAAAAAAAACGTATGATTCTGAGAAGATTAAAATTATGGGGGAGATGGATAAAAATGTTTAACGGTACGTTGTTGTGTTCATAATATGTATATTTTTTGGTATTTAAAACATCATTATCACACCTTAATCATAAAAAAAGAATAAACAAGAAAGAGAAACATTCAAACAACCGACTTATTTTCTGAACTTTAATAAAAAATAAAAATTCCCATCGGAACAAAACAAAATTATGCATAGCATGAAGTATGTAAATGAGAAGATTTCTTTTGAAGACTGTAAGATTCTTCGACTAAATAAATGTATAAAATTTATTCCGCGGGATATTATAGATAGAAGTAAATTCTCCAAGCCAACATTTTGCTTTTACCGATAGATCCAATAAATAATGCTCGAAAACAATTTGTTGGTAGTTCTTAAGTGAGATTTGATGATAAGATTGATAAACGCGATAATAATTATACGATACATAATGTATATTTATACTAGTGCCGTTAAAAAGCTTGGAATGGAACGGAATGTCTTAATATTAGGTGGGGAACGTAGTGCTTAGACACTCTATTCCAATTGGGACACAACTCCCGTTTCCCAGTCCGCTGAATATTAGGGGTATGCATACTGAGTAGCAAATGTGGCTCTACCCTGAGATTGGGCGTGGATTTGTCTCCTTGCCAACGCGAAAATGAAAATATTAAATATTTAATTTCCTCGAAATCGAATCAAAAACCCGTCGCTTGGCTTTTTTTTACATTGTTTTATTTGTTCTTACGGTTCCGCACCTATTAAAGAAAAAAAGGAATCCCTATAAGATCACTTTGTTGTCCGTCCGTCTGTCTGTCAAGATACTCCACTTTTCGTCAGAGATTGAGACAACAAGAGCACTACGCTACGAAGTCATTAAGATTTTTTTTCGCTGTTCTGCATATAGTTTATTACTTATTTACTTTTATACATATCATGTTGAGTAGCGGTACACAACCGTACGCTTTCCCTTATTACCAGAGCGCGAAAATGAAAATATTAAATAATGAATTTCCCCGACTATGAATCGAACTAACAATCGCTGCATTTACACACGCGCTGTGCCACTGCGCCACGACGTTCTCAAGAGTTAATAATATAAACATAATACCTGTAGTACTCTAACTCTAAGAGCAATCGCGAAGGGGTATATCTGTAAGCCAGCTGCCACATCCTGGTCGTCGCCCTTGGACGCGCCGCTCACAGCACTGCAGACCGACTGCTTCCGCGACCACATGGCTTTTGTGTTGATCACTGAAAATTGGGAAGTTTTTGAAAATATTCAAAGTTTTTAGGCAGAGGGAATATGGGAATCTAGTGTTATAACACTCTGTTCCTATTAAGACACTTTCGTGGCCCCTTTATAGCCAAATTCTGGAGGCAGTGCCGTGTGTTTTGAGTGCCGCTTGCCTTGTTACCAGAGCGAGGATATGAAAATATTAAGTATTTATTTTTCCTCGAGTGAGAATCGAACTCACAACCTGTCAAGTTTATAATCTCACGTACCACGACCGGCCTCACACAATTTTCTTTCTTTCTGTCTTTGTATTATAAATAAAATTAAAATAAATAAACCTTAAAATAGTTATGGGAACATAAGTACATTTTTTTTATTTTCATATATATCGTGGACACTGCGGAAGTTAATGGGCAAACAAAATATAAAATTTAAAGTTTTATTTTTAAATGATAAAAATAAGGCGAAATCTTCCTGCAGTGATCGTCACGATAGTGGGTGGTGCTACTCCAAATGATCACAACGAATTATTGTCACCTTCTCACTCTCATTCCAAGTGTTTCAGAAATTCTGCAAAGTGGGATATAGAATGTCTTAACTAGATTCCATTTGCTTTTTCTATATACCGAATTTTCCTAACTATTTTTATATTCAAAGAAAATATTATGTCATAAATTATAACGTGAGGTTATAAGACTGTTCGAAATTCACAAAATACATCTAGAACGAATTGGGTGCCAAAAATCGATTGTTACCACCGTTATCAATGAATATAGATAACGTTTTGAGCTTTAGATAGAAGATAAAAATGGCAATTTGCAATAGCAAAAGATAAATGAGAAAAATACAAATTCAGGAAATTGTAAACAAATAAATAAATCAGCTTCACGATGTATCCTTGTATTCTGCACACGTCATATTTGGCAGATGAAAGGTAGTGTTAAGACACTCTATTTATGACTTTCCATTTTAAAGAAATGAAAATATAAATGTAAATAAATATTTCATTTCCTCGAGTGGAAGCGAATCCACAGCCAGTGGATTGTACAGTCACACTTTGTGCCCCTGCGCCACGACTGGCATGTATACTAATATTTTTCTTAGGAAATTATAAGGGTATTATAAATAAAAGGTTATTTATATGGTTGCCTGATATCATTTTTATCTTTCGACTATCTTTGTGCCTCGAGGCTGTCGTGACGCAGGGGCACAAGGGTGTGTCTGTAACGCGACGGTTGTGGGCTCGATCCCACTCGAGGAAATGAAATATTCATTTCAATATATTTTCTTCGCTCAGGTGTCGAAGTAAAGAGCGGCATTGAGTTACGCCACTCAACACGCGAAGCCTCCAAAGTGCAGTGGAAAGTGGGGAATGGAATATCTTAACACTAGGTTCCCTCTACCTATTCTGCTGTGTGCGGGATACAGCGTGAAGTTGATTTTTAATTTTTTAACTTCACGGTGTATTCTGCACATAGCAGGTAGGTAGAGGAAATCTGGTATCCTAGTATAAAGAAACTTCACTCTATGCCTCAACGCAACGCTTTGCCTCATTACCAGAGCGCGGAAAACGCTCATTAATATAATTTAGTTATTGAAAATGCATCAATGTATACATTTTCACGATAATAAATTAAAGCATTAAAATTTGACTGGATGATTAAATTTCCATTGAATTAGAACCAATTTCGATTAAATATATTCCATCAAATGTTGAAATACGCGTAAAGATTAAAACAGTAATATGCTAAAATAACTGAAATTTATCAGTTATTATTAAATATTATTTATTAAATAACATCATTTTTACAACATTACCAACATTTTGTTAAATGAATATAAATAAATCAGCTTCACGCTGTATCCCGCATCCGGCAGGGTATGCAGAAGAAACCTACTGTGAACTAAGACACTCCTATCCCTATTTCCCCCCGAATTATTCGAGGCATTGCGTGTTGAGTGGCGAAATTCAATGCCAGGCTTTTGCCTCAGTGTCAGACCGCAGAAATGAAAATATTAATAAAAAAATATTCATTATTTCGAGGGGGAATCGAACCCACAACCGTCGCATTATAATTAAACAATTGTGTCACGACGGCCTTATTGCTTTCTTAACATATTTAATTATTATTTAAATTGTCTTTTTAACAACTATTATATTTATTTGTATAGCGGAAATTTGTTAAACTCTAAAAGTAGATTTAGAGATGATGACAACATAAATAAATTGATGAGAGCGTATGGCTTAATGCTCAGATGGGTCGGTCAGAGCGCTTGGAAGGTTTCCAAATTTCAGGGTTCAAATCCCGCTACCTAAAAATGTTTAAACAGCTTTACTTTTTAATAGGGAATCTAGTGTTAAGACACTCCGTCCCTCACTTTCCGCCCAGTTCTGGAGGCGTTTTGCGTTTTTCTGTGCAGAGCGAAGAAATGAAAATATAAACGTAAATAAATATTAAACTTCCATTCCAATTAGAGAATCTATAAGTAAAAATCTTCCAAGTAAATTAAACTTTGTATAGAAATGTATCAAAGTATTTAAATCCTATATTTGTATTTGGCGAGATTGAACAGTAATAAATTTTACTACTCACCCAGTAATAAAATTGGATTTGAATTTTAAAAAGTAATGTGTACAGATGTTTCTCAATTTGCTAATTCTCTTTTACCAACAGATGAAACAAACACGTGTAGCTATTATCAAAACGAGTAATTTGAACATAGCGAGATTCAAACCCTTTTTTTTTTTTTCGTGAGGAAATCCCTTTACGGATACCTACCCGAGTGGGAACTCGAGCGTGTGATGTGGGGCTCGCGGACTGGCAGATGGTAGGCCGTCCGAATACCCACTAAAACCTCACGGTGCTCCTCCTCGACCGCCACTGGCCGCGAAACGCGGGGACATTAGTCGTCTGCGAAACGCGGCGGCGGGAGCCTGCAAGGCACGTCGCGGAGTCAAGGGTGTGTGGGCACCCTCGACGGCCTGCTCGGAGTAGCACGCGGGGGCAACCTGCGTGCGACTACTCGGGCCAGGTTAGTAGGCGGCCAGCTTCCCCAAGCTGACCGCCCTCTGGCTCGTTAGGGCGGAAGGCGGCGATCAGCGAGAGTCAAATCTACCCTATCCTCCTAACATAACCTATAGGAAACCGTCCAAGAAAAAGAGTGATGCGTGTAGAACGGACCTGGGTTCCCTCTGCGTATGCCGTTACTATATTATAACCATGGGAAATTATGTATATTATAGTAAAGAAGTAAATTTATTAAAACTACTACAGTTCAAAATATATATAACTGAAAAAATATTACAGAAAACTCAAGTTCAATATATCACTTGATCAAAGTGCAATTAAAATTGATTTTGATACAGAACGATCGTCCGCCATCAATGAAACAAGTTAATATTAAAATCAGTTTTCTAAAGTGGTCGTTCAGACAAAAACAAATTTTAATTAATTTTAAGTAGTCTTTTCATCTGTTGTGAAACTTTTTAATAATAAAGTTCCCCGATAGTTAATAAGACTTCCCCGATACTATGTTATAAGGAAACATTAAATGTATTTCAAAATCTATACATAATTATAAAAAAAATCTTCGATTACTGCGTGACTGGCAGAACGCACGGTTTAGTTTTAGTTTATGAAAGGAACCACGGCCTTAAATGGTGATCCGGATAGTACCGAGGATCGGCTACATTAGAAAAATAATTCACTTTCTATAGACTTTGCGATCCTCTTCCCCTTGTTAGCATCTCTGTAGCACCCCAAAGACAATTACTAGGAATTACCGTCTGGCAAGAGAGAAAGAACACTACGTATTAAATATTTTTGAACATTTTTTAAAGTGTTATTCCACACTTAGGAAAGAAAAATATGTTGTTAGCATGGTCGGTATCCAGGAGGCACGGATTCGATTCCCGCTACCTTCAATTTTTTATATGTTTTCTAAATAAGTTATTTAATATGTTTTACTCAACTTATATGCTAAAAAATTTGTAATATCATAAGCAATATTCATTAGATTTAATTTACTACCACTAAAAATGTTAAAAGCAGCTTCACGCTATATCCCGCACACAACAATGTAGGCAGAGGGAACATAGTCATAAGATATTCCGTTCCCGACTTTCCGACGAATTTTCCGAGGCCTTGCGTGTAAAGTGGCGGAATTCATCGCCGGGATTTCGCCTTCGTGCCAGAGTGAAGAAATTAAAATATTAAGAAATAAATTATTATTTCTTAATATTTTCATGAATTAATAATTCCCTGGATTCGACAAAGCGCGGCGTTGAGTTCTGCCATTCAACACGCAATGACTCCAGAATTGGACTAGCAAATAGTTTTTCAATATAGATTATAATGTTCGACGTAATTTTTAATATCCAAAGTAATTCAAAGTCAAAAAAATATGAAGATATAATATAGTAAATTGAAGCTGTCGTGGCGAAGAGGCATATATACATGTGTCTGTAATGCGACGGTTGTGGGTTCGATTTCCACTGACAAGAATGAATTAATATTTCATTTCTTCGGCCTATCAACACGCTCGAAAAGTGAGCGGTAATTGGGGAACAGAGTGCCTTAGGTTCCCTTTGCCTAGTAGTAAGTAAAATATACTACTTTCTTAAACTAAACGGAAATTCAACATCGTTACTACTACATAATATATTGTATTACACACATTCTTTGTCAACATGAAACCGCGTACTAACAAGTTCACCAATAAGGGACATGTCAACGTCATTTATATATACGTCCCTTTTTATGTCCCATGACTTCATTACTTTGGTGGTGTTACTTCTATTATGATATATTATACTGTATTTTTTTAGTTGTGTGTAAAAAGACTTCCTATTTGTTAGAAGTATATCTAATATAGCTAGCAATGTAGAGGTCAGTGGTGGCTCAATATGATTGTAAGTACGACTTGTTGTGGGTTTGATTCCCATTCGAATAAATGACATTTTTAAATATTTTCTTTAGATATTAGAAGTTAGGATTTATGTCAAACAGTTCAAAATACATTAAAAAACAGTTTTTTAGTCCAAAGTACCTCATTCGAGGTAGGAACGGATTCTCACCGTTGAGTCCCACAGTACCGTTCATCCGTAAGGCACGCCTTCCGTATGAGCAGTCTGCGTAAATGCATTTCCCAGCGAAAAAAAAGAAACCGGCGGATCGTGAGGAACGGAGTGTCCTAACATTTCATAAAGCGTGAAGCAGATTTATTACATTTGATAAAAGGTCATTGACACCACACCATAAAAATATGTTAAATAATGTAATATATTAAATTTAACACTAACCCTCTGAATGTATAACGTAGCATCAACTTCAAATAGTGTAGTTTCTCGTTAACTAGTTACAGACTTATTTCATTATGTATGATGGGAAGATTGCTCGGCTGTAGCTGAGATGACAGCCGTGTATATATAGGCTTGTGGTATAGGTTAGTTGCCTTGTAAGAAGATTACAGGTTATGTTCCTGTGCAGGACAACTTTGTTTATTTTTTTTTGTTAAGTATATATGTATATACGTCTGACCTAATATATTTTTTCTTGGAACATGTCTTTGCAAGTTAAAGTGAATCTAGAGCTAAGACACTACGTTATTGACACGAGAAATAGATTTCTCGTTTCGTCTTTATATGCATGTTATTTTTTCAGCTTTACTCTGTATTCTTTTTATAACAGGGTTAGCAGACGGAATCTTCCGTTTAGGCACCACTCTTTCCGCAGAATTTTCGATTTCGTGCTAAGTCGTAATACCAAAGCGTAGTAATAAAAATATTTATAGGTAACAATAATCCTCGAGTGAGAATTGAACTTAAAACCGTCGCGTTTACAGTCACACGCACACGCGAGTGGTATCGTCCGTCGTCATCAATCGTCCATATCCCACCCGTCCGGTGTGGACCGTACCACTTACAATATACTATAAACGTCACAGGTAAGTTAACTCATGGATTTTTCCATTTCAATGTAGGGAGGACTAGAATTTTTTATATTTTAATATATTTAGAAATACATTTAGGTGCTTAGGTTCCCTCTGCGTACCCCGCTGTGAGGGGGATACGGCGTGACGCTAAAAAATACATATAAAAAAAAATAAGTATCGAAACCAAACACGTAAATCGACTGCTTTTGCTTTGTATAATTACTCGAACGACTGTAATTTCTCTCATTCCTCCCAACTTGTTCAAAGGCTTCAGTTAATTAATCATATGAAATTGTTTACATGAAAGCTTATAATATCAATGTATTTTGAATAAATGTATTTACATTATTTTCTGATATTATATATTTTAAGTATTATATAAATCAGCTTCACGGTGGTTGCTCCCTCTGCCTCCCCTACTAGGGTAGGGGAACCCAGTGTTAAGACACTCGGCTCCCGACTTGCCGCCAATTTTTTTTTGGGGCATTACGTGATGAATGGCGAAACTAAACGTCGGATTTTTTTGCAGGGCGAAGAAATGAAAATATTGCGGCACGGTGTGTCTTGACACTTGTTTTTAGTTTTTGCCTCCATTAGGCACAGCCGACACAACGTCTGAGTGTAAACGTTGGTTGGTTGGGGGTTCGATTCCTTCTCTTCTAGCTCTAGCACCAACCCTAAGCGTGGCATTGACTTATTACGTAATTACTAATATCACAAGTGAAACACAAATGTAATCTGTAGGTATATGAAAGTTCATCGAACAACATATTATCTTAAGCAAACCTTATTCAAAATGTTCGGTTAGCCAGCAAATATTTGCTGCTATTGTTACCGACAATATTCATTGTTTAAAACTTAAATTATTCGTTTTAAAGAATTATGCATATTATAAATAAATAATATTAAATAATTTGAGGCTGTCGTGGCACAGTATCTAACTGATACACGCGACGGGTGTAGGTTCAATTCAAACCCTGGGGAGTGAATTATTCGCATTTTCTCGCTGTATTAAAAATACAAAACGCACTATAAAAATTCGCTTTTCAACACGTACGCTTGAAAATTGTACGTATGTCTTGAAAATTGGATTCAAAGTGGAGAATAGAATATCTTAGCACTAGGTCTCCTCCGCCTCCGCATATATTTTTGTTTCCTAATATTTTTGGGGTGGGCACGTGACTATTTCACACCTATCAGGGTTGCCCAGTTCTGCAATTTAAACTATATTCTTACGTCATCTATATCTATTTTTAGAACAAAATATATTTAAAATTGCGTTAAAACAAACAAACGTTTTGAGGCCAGTCGTAGCGCAACGGCACGAAGTGTGACTGTAAAACTGACTGGTTGTGGGTTCGATCCCCACTCGAGGAGATGAAATATTTACTTAAATTTATATTTCTATTTCTTCGCTCTGGTGTCGAGGCTAAGCGCGGCGTTGAGTTCTGCCCCTCAACACGCAATGCCTTCAGAATTCGGCAGAAAGTGGGGAACGGAGTGACTTAACGCTAAGTTCCCTCTGCCTACCCTGCTGTGTGCGGGATACAGCGTGAAGCTGTTAAAATATAACAAATATAGATAGATATTTCTATAAATATTTTATTGAGATGTAAATTTACGATCGGCTGTTTGATTTGTACCAAAATATTTCGCGTGAACGGTTAGTGGCAAGCTATGTAAATATTCTATTTATAAAACAAGATTCAGCTGTTATCAAACGATGGCTTCAAATATCTTTAAGGTTTTATGTGTTTTTTTTTCTCTCTCTATATTTGTCTATGTTTTTTTTAATACGTAAAATATTAGACAAGGTGGGCAAATTGTCCTTATATTAAATCATTGCGTTTTCTCATTTTTCGCTCAAATTTCGAGACATTATATGTTGAGTGCCAGAACTCAGCGCCGCGTTTTGTCTTGATATCAGAGCGAGGAAATGAAAATAGTTCATTAAGTCAACTATCAATCGAATCCTCAACCATCGTGTTTACAGTTGAACACTGTATCGCTGTACCATCTGCTGGCTTATAAAGCCAACCAAGCATTATTAAAAGGACCAATCAAGTATCATAACTTACGTTAAATAAATTTTCTTTAATAAGAGGGAAACCTCGATTGATTTTCGAAAACACATTAAAGGAAGGTCATGTAAAAAACAGATAGGCTCCCCGGGGGCATGTACAAAGAGGTTGATGGTTGTGGACGAAGCGAATGAGTGAGCGTATCGTCTTATGGGGCGCCATTCTCTCTCGGGATAAAGCTTACAAAATAATACTTTTACAATAACCACAATATCACTGTAAAAAATAATACATGTTTCACTTACCAAATATATTAGAAATATTTTCAAATCAATTTCCAAAATAACTACAAGACAATTCACAAAGCTTGATCAAACAACATTTTGCGTACGTCAGAAACATCAATAATCAAAGGTAGTGCTGTCACCATCACGTCAGCGGACACTCTGGTGTCATGCTTCACTGGCTCTTCCACGTTGTTAAACATGACGTGTGACGGCTGACGATGACGATGACTTCGTTATAAACTAACTGGTATTGGTTTTTAATGTATCTATACTAATATAATGCCGCTAGTGTTTATTTGTTAGTTTCAGTGTGCGAATCTCTAGAACTACTAATCATTAGAATTAAAAGACGCGTTCCGTTTAATTCACGTTCATGAAAAAAGAAATACGACATTTTTCTTGAAATATTTTTTCTCTTTCTATTTAATATAAAATATTTTAAAAGGAATTATATCCCAAATATTAAACGTTCAGAGCACAAATTTATCAGCATGTTACATTTCAAAAGATATTTGGGGTTGAAATGTAACGGCGTAGGTTTATTTATAGGGTCGCCTTAGGATCTTTTGAATAAGATAACCATAAAAATATGTACAGCATATTTTCTACTACTTGAATTATTTTCGTTTCTATATTTGATTAAGGGATTTCCCCCGTATTTTATGGTACAGTAAGGCAAAAGGTTTTTGACGCACCGCTTGCCACTTTGATTGATTTTCTCTCTTTAGTGATAAGACAAAACGCGGCGTTGAGCTCCGTGACTGCAAGTCTCGAAAATGTAGTGGAAAGTGGGGGGAAATTAAGTGTCTTAACTCTAGATTCTCTCTGAATTTAAATGATTGCGTATTGAACCCAGGTCCACCGCATGAATAGATAAATATGTTCTAATTACATCATTATGACGATATTAACTTGTTTTTTTTCAATTGTCTCTTTTGTCTTAATTAAAAATATATAACCTTTTGATTAAAATAATAATTAACAACTTCAAGGGGTTTCACGTCACTACATAGTCGCAATTGTATTATTATGACGTCTGATAATGTTTTTATTCTGCTTCATCTGGCATTGCTTTATCTGGCATTTAGCAGGGTAGGCAGAGCCACAGAGTGTAGAGTGCCGGAACTCAACGCCGCGCTTTGCCTTGTTACCAGAATGAAAATATAAATAAGTAATAATTCATTGCTCCGAGTGGGAAACGTTACGTTTACAAACACATGTTGGCCACTGCACCACGATGACTTCATAAATAACGGCGGTGGACAAACGGATGGACAAGTTTTGAGCGGTTTTAAGGAGGCGCGTTTAACTTTTATATGTTTTTAAATAGAATCCATGGAGTAGTTTGGCTAATGGCTAATAGATACCATAATTATAATAGATTCTGATCCAAAAAAACTTTCTTGTTCTTTCTAAATCGTATCATTTTTTACATTACAAAATGCATTGAAAAAAAAAACGTCATTTATGGCTAGTATTATTTAATATTTTCTAAAAATTACAAAAAAATAAATAACTACTATAGAAATTAATATTTAAATATATTTTTTTCACGGAGCAAGATGAACCTATTTTTGGGACTGCATTTTTCACTTAATTCAGAAACATTTCTTATTTGATAGTGAAAGAGTATTCCCACAATTAAGAAAGAAAAATACTTTTCAAAAACATCTAAAAAATTGAACGTAGCGAGATTTGAACCCGCATCTCTTCAAAACCTAGCGCTGTCCATAATACCTATAAAAATGTAATTCCTACCTAATAAGAAAACTAACCGCTTCATAGCTACTATGTTGTCGTAAAGCAACCCCAAATCCATCTTTAACATCACAAACAGTAAGAGTAACCTACTTCACTCAGTTCAAGCACCGCTCCCGGATATTACACGAACGACGCAGAAAATATTTTCCCCGATACTTTTAATATGGAACTTTTGTTATTGCCTCTTTATATATTGGGATACTGATTTATAAGGAATTAGTAAGAATATTCACACACGCAATGCCTCCAAAATTCGGCAGAAAGTGGGGAACGGAGTGTCTTAACTTTAAGTTCCCTCTGCCTACCCTGCTGTGTGCGGGATATAGCGTCAAGCTAATTTAATTTAATTTTTTAATTTTTAGTAAGAATATTCTCTTTGAATGACGAAATAAATTAGAAATTATTTATTACGACAACTATTTAAAAAAAAAATTATGATAGAGCTACTGTATTAAAAAAAACACGAGTGCATATAGTTCAAAAATAAAAAATGCCTAGGAGAGACCTCGGTTGACTACAAAAAATCGACAAAGGTACTGGAGGAAGGTCACGTCCATGAGGACCGTCGATGATCCGACCGAGTATGTATGAAGAGTGGACGAGACGAAAGAGGTATACAGAGACTATAGTGTTTGGTTCTCTGTTCTCTTTGGCTAGGGACACAATGTCAAGCTTAGCAAGTAAAAAAAACAAAAAAAAGATGCCAGTCGTGACGAAGTGGCACGAAGTGTGACTGTAAAACCGACTGGTTGTGGGTTCGAACTCCACTCGAAGAGATGAAATATATACTTAAATTTATATTTTCATTTCTTCGCTCTGATTTCATTGGATAATCATAGAAGACACTTCATTTCTCTGTGTTGAGTGGCGGAACTCAACGCCGTGATTAGTGTTATCAGAGAGAATTCCGTCACCAACGGATCAAAGACACAAACGTGGTTTCATAAACGCTGTCTTGATGAAAGCGGCCCGATAGCCTTGAGAGATGATTAGTTTTGTATATACATATAATAATAAAATAAAAATCATAATTAAATTTAATTTATTTTTTAATTAACTGTGATTAAAAAACGTTTATTCAATGATATTAAGAGTATACCATAAATTTATAAATGATACCTTATCGTCTAATATAAATGTCCTGTAAAGTAATAAATACATTTTTTTTGTCATCTTCTCTTTGTTTCCCGCACACAGCAGGGTAGGCAACGGAAACCAAGTGTTAAGACACACTGTTTCCCATTTTCCGGCGAATTCTGGAGGCATTGTGTGTTTAGTAGCGGAACTAAAGGTCGCGTCTTTGTCTCAACAAGAATCAGAGCGGAGAAAGTGAAAATAATAAATATTTCATTACCTCGACTGGAGATCGAACCCACCACCATAGCGTTAACTATAAAAAAAAAACCTAATTTAAGAGAATATTCAACGTTCAGAGATGTTCATAGATAGATATATGGAATGTAACACTGTTTTTCGTAGCGATAATACTAAAGTAAATTTTATTTTTGTAACAACCATACAAAATAAGCAATGAACAGATGGTATTTTGAAACTGTCCGAATTTCATCTCACTCTAAATCTGTTCTTAGAAAAGCTGTGTTGTAAGCTACTAACAATATTTTTTTTCTGGTATCTTTAGTACATATTATATAGTAAAATATCTTTACTTATCAGATCAGCTTCGCGCTATATCCCGCAAACAGCAGGGTACGCAGAGGAAACTTAATGTTAAGACATTCATTTCCCAATTTTCCGCCGAATTCTGGAGCCATTGCGTGTTGAGTGCCGTAAATCAACGCTGTGCTTTGCCTGGACACCAGAAAACCCAATGCAATTTTTTTTTAATTTTGTGTCTGTGTATGTTTAAATACAGTTTTCACTACTGTAAATCTGTTTGTTTTATTTAAATCAGTTCACAAATAAAAATTTAATGTCAATAAAAATAATTTTATTCGCCATTACATAACGTATGCAAGAGCACCGTAATCGTCAAATGAAATATATAATATTTTCATTTTTTTATTCAAGTAACGAGGCGAAGCGCGGCGCGGCGTTGCACTATTCAATACGCAATGCCACTAAAATCAGGCGAAAACGGGGCAACTATCTTGATGGGGAAGAAATGTCTTAACGTTAGGTTCCTGGGTTCCATCTGTGTGCCCTACTATATGTGTAATAAAGAAAAAAAAGTATTACTATGACACAACAACTAAAAAAATTATACAACCGACAGCGTTAGTACTAATAGTGGTCAGTCGAGCGGTTAATAGCATGTTATTGCATACTTCACTTGTTTCCCAATTTCATATAATCACGTTAGACTTCAATTTAAATGTAATATTATTATTAATTAATATAAAAGGAAAATAGAAATCAATGGTTTTTTGATGAATTTACATGATCGTAAACCTAGAAGTAAATAATGTATTACGTTTTTGAATCGCTTTGATTTTTCATACTCTACCAAGCTTATTAAGCGCTTTGCGATTTAATTGGCTTTTAAAAACAAATTTGTGCTTTTTTTTCCTTTTGCTATAAAACTTTTATACAACTATACTTCTGATTTTTGATTTTTAAGCACTATTTCCAAATATTTACTATAAAACAAATCAGCTTCACACTGTATCCCGCACACAGCAGGGTAGGCAGAGGAAACCTTGTGTTAAGACACTCCGTTTCCCACTTTCAGCCGAATTTTAGAGGCATTGCGTGCTGAGTGGCAAATTCAATGCCGCGCTTAGCCCTGATACCAGAGCGAAGAAATGTAAATATAAATTTAAGTAAATACTTCATGTCCTCGAGTGGGGGTCGAACCCACAACCAGTCAGTTTTACAGTCACAGTTCGTACTGCTGCGCCACGACTGGCCTCTTTAATATATATATGTGTGTGTATACGCACGCACATACGAGTATGTCATGTATTCATTAATTATATTATGATACCCATTCATCCATCCTTCATTATCCATTTGATATGTTTCTAATAAAACGTATGTCGACATGACACAGCGACATAACGTCTCACTGTAAAACAGCGATGGCAGTGGATTCGATACGGGACAGTGTGTAATTTCATTTTCTTAGTCTTAGTACTATATTCTCGCGGGATAGAGCGTGAAGCTAAAAAAAATTTCTGTTTAATAAAATAAAAAAATAAGAAATATATGGGGCTAGTCGTGGCGCAAGGATGTACTTGTGACTGTAAAATCGACTGGTTGTGGGTTCGATCCCCACTTGACGAAATGAAATACTTATTTACATTTATATTTTCATTTCTTCACTCTAGTGTCTAGACAAAGCGCGGCGTTAAAATACACCACTTGACACGCAATGCCTCCGGAACTCTGCCGAAAGTGAGGAACGGATTGTTTTAACACTAGGTTCCCTCTGCCTATCCTGCTATGCCGGGATACAGAGTGCAGCTATTTTTTTTTAAATATATGATGATTGGCGTCACTAAGTTCCTCTATAGAGTAAAAGTAGAGCACAGAGTAAATTTTTGCAATAGAATGTTATTCCGCTAAATGTGTTATAAAAATAAATAACATAATAAAATATATAATAAATAAAATTAAAAAGTATATACATAATTAAATACAATAAACAATAAATAATAAATAAATAAACAATACACAATACATATACAATAAACTCTTACCGGGCATTGAAAATGTTATCCACTAAATCACACAACACACATTCTATACTACAATTTATAATTAAATATATTGATATATATATATTTTTTTTATTTTCTCTTATAATTTTTTTTGCAACGCGATCTTTCTGAGGCGCGACATAACTGACGTGCTTCCTCTCTCAATTGTGACGGTATACTGAATTCAAAGTGTGAATTTTCACGCAAAGATAGATAGATAGATAGATATCAACGATAAAGGTTTTTTTTTATATTTAATACTTATATACTATATATTTACTTTACGTTTTAGTATTTCCATATATAAATTATTTTTAAAAATGGTATTTTTAAAAATATTACCCTTTATTACCCTTGAGGTTGAATTAATTAAGAAACTGAAGCTGAGTTTGCGAAAGCTGTTATGCTGAGCTTTTAATTTCCGTTTATTTTATACGTAATTTATAGTAAATAAATAGATATAGTGGCAAATCACTCGATTTTTCCTACTAAAAGATAAACTAAATGTTTTATTTGAAATAAATATTTTTTCTTGAATATTTACACATATTGTCGTCATATTTAAGCTAACGCCTTCAGTATTTACTATTTACCAGTAACATTTCTTTCTTTTTATCTTTCACGCTATATCCTGCATATGGTAGGGTAAGCAGAGGCACCCAGTGTTAGGAAACTCCATTGCCTACTTTCCGGTGAGTTTTTTAAGTTGAGTTTCATAACTCAGCGCCGCGCTTCACCTTGTTACTATAGCGGGGAAATGAAAGTATCAAATATTTAATTCCTATAGAGTGGAAATCCAATCCACAGCCGTCTCGCCTTCACCACACGAGTGTGCCACTGCGCCACGACGCCTTCACCGGAAATATTCGTTTTTAACATAGTAATATAGTTTTTAATACATAAAGAAAAAGTATTAAGTTAGCGCAGCATCACACCGTTTGACTGTAAACGCAACAATCCTATTTACCTTCATAGGAACTGAAATATTTTTATATTCTCATTTTGATACCAAGGTCAGAGGCGGCGTTGAACACCACCATTACCCACATAATGTCTCAATAATTGGGCGGAAAGTAAGAAACGGAGTAAAAGATGAAAGGATTCCATTTTACTTCAATATTAAACTTTGAATCTTTGACATTTATATTATGAATTGGAAGATATTTTACTATGTAAATATCTCTCAATAGTCAAATGAAGACAAAGCCTTCATTATTACGTGTTTCATTATGAAATTTATAATATAATATCCTCTATGTGAAATATGAGGCCAGTCGTGACTCAGTGGCACAAAATGTGTTCGTAAAATCGAATGGTTGTGGGTTCGATCCCCACTCGAGGAAATAAAGTATTTACTTACTTCACACATATATCTTCATTTCATAGATCTGGTGTCGAAGCAAAGCGCGACGCTGAGTTTCGCCACTCAACACGCATTGCCTCCAGAAGTCGGCGGAAAGTGGGGAACGGAGTATTTTAACACTAGGTTTCCTCTGCTACCCTGCTGTGTGCGGGATACAGCGTAAAGCTGATTTTATTTTTGTTCTATGTGAAATATCTTAGGAAATTAATTTATATGACATTCCAAATGACTTATTCTATTTTTTTAAAACATTTTTTAAAGTGTTATTCCACAATACTTCCTGTATTTGACTTATTTAAGATTGTTTTGCTTCACGCTCTGTCTCATACATAGCAGGGTACGCAGATGTAAACTGGGAACCTTGTGTTCGGACACTCAGAGTTCCGTCTTTAGAATGCCTCCAAGATTTGGCGGAAAGTGAAGAAGGGAAGTGTCTTTATGGAAAACAGTATCTTAACACTAGGTAAAAAAGGTCTTTTGGGCTAATCGTCTCCTCTATCGCTTGTTCTGCGCTCTCGCTTGCACACTCGTTTCAGGCGGAACGTGACATGCCTTTTCGTGCGTGGTGTTCATGGATTCTCCAGATACTGTCAAAGTAAAACAAATAATGACACAGACACGGGCAAACGGAGCGACTCACGATCTCTGATTATTTTGGAATATGCAAATTATTGCGTCTTACGAAATATTTATACAAACCTAAGCAATAAAAAGCTTATTGGTTTATTAATTCAGTGTTTTTACCGTATTTTGTTTTATTGTAGACAAGTTTTATTTCATTTGGTCCGTTTTACGAGTACTCTGAATTAGATACATTTTCGTTTTACTGCCCTGAAAAACCTCGCCTATAATTCAATTTCCTTTCCAATCTCACCCAGATTCCAATCATACACTATGTATAATAGTAAAACGCTTGTATATAAGATGTCAAAGTAAGAAATTTACATATGTGACAAAATAGATGACCGTTTCTTTGTATAATCACACTCAGAGATTACACTCAAAATATTTTTGATATATAAAAAAATTTAAGTGTTATGGCAAACAAATGTATGTATTTATATTATTCTTTTCTTAATTTGCAATGTTTCAAATCCAGGATGTCTGCCTCTGCCATTACTATAAAGGATAGTTAGGCTCTAGGCTTTTTTAGCCTAGAGCCTAACTATCCTTTAAGAATATTATTAAAATCGTAAAACTATTTTTATATTACTTTTAAGAAAATAATTTTAATGCTTAAAATGACAAAGAATGGCGTTGAGTTCCGCCACCACTGACTAAATGTTTCGAAAATCGGGCGAAGATTAGAGAGCGGACAACGTATAGAAGTGATGTCTTGACACAAGGTTTCATCTGGATAACCTGGGTATATGCGGAATACAATCTGAGCCAAAAAAAAAACGTAAACTCCTCATTTTAAATAGAATTAAATGGAATTTAGTGGCTAGTAGCTCTTGGTTTTGTATGTTTTTGACAGTTTTAACCAACAACCAATTAAAGGACGGTGTTGGTTGCAAATTAATTTGCATCATGCATTTACTTACTTTTTTATCATAAGAATTATTTTTTAGAGTTCCATACCAAACGTGTAAAAGGATCTTGAACAGCTCAGTTATTTTTAACTGTTTCTACAGAAAAAAAGGTACGGGATTCTTCATATGCCATTCATTTGGATTTATAATTTTATTATTTTTGACATTCATTTTGTGATATTTTTTATCTTTGAAGAGCCAATGATGGTCTGTAAGCCTCAGAATTCGCGATTCAATTCCCATACGGGAAAAGGAATAATTTTAAATTTTTTGACAAGACAAATTGTGGCGTTGAGTTCCCGCACTCAGCACGCGTTTCGATTTTTTAGAGAACTGAGATTTTCACGACCATGTTCCCTTTGTGTAACTCGATATTATATATGGGGTGTAACGTGAAGCTCATACCTATATAATAATAAAAAGATAGAAAATTCGATTCTGTCACAGACAAACCGACCGAGTAGTAAGTACTAGTACTACAAGATTGTTAAATGCCACCAATGACAATTTTTAATATATTTTCCATGGACAGACAGAGATCGATGATTAATTCATTTAAATTTAATATAATGTTTATGATTTTATTATAACTAAATATTTTTTTCAAACAACTGAATATCCTTTTGGGAACTACGAAAATGCAATGCAATGTGAAAATTTTCATTAACTACTTTGATTAATCACTATTTTAAAAAAGATTTAATTAGGCTTTAAATTTAAGAAGCTTAATTATACCTATTTTTAGTTACAATAATGAAATATATTAAATACACTACATTGTTTGAAAACACAATAAGTAGAGTTTAAAAATGAGAGACCAGAGAGAGAGAGAGAGGGAGCGAGTGATGTCTCTTAGTAAAATTATAGAGTTATAATAATTTTGATTTTCGAAATTTTTAGACAATTTTTTTGGCCAAACATAGAGATGTATCGGAGTAAGGGTGCGGGAACACATTTCTGATGTCAAGAATAGGAACATATCAAAGTCAGCTGTATATGGGCATACAACGAATAAGCTTGACATACCCCACATCCTCGATCGAGCGAGAGATGAGTTGGTGCGTGAGGAATGAAGTGGCTTAACACTAGACCCTCGTAGAGGGACTACCTCATTCCTGACACGCAGAACTCTGATATGCGGAAAGATAAATATATCTGGGATTACATTCAAATAAATTATAGACATTAAACGTTCAACAAGGCTACGCGATTTCGATTTCAACAAACCAATTTGTCTATACGACCATTTAATAGCATAACTACTTACATACTCCTTCCTATATGTACTTTTAGTTAAACATGTCCCTAATATAAAATTGAGTAGAAGATTTTCGTCCATAAAATAGTCTTTATACTGCTACTTGAGTACAGTATAAGAGCATTAGGAGTGTATAAAAATAATTTGATCGCGGTGGCGTAGGAAAGCAGCATCTCACTGCAAACTCGATGATTGTCGGTTTGATTTCTACTCCACAAAGAAATAAAATAAAAAAAAAATTCTTCAAGTAGCACTCACTGCTAGGGAACCGTAACGCAAAAGAAATAAGAAATAATTTTCACAGGGCCTAACAATAGATTATGGTAGAGTAGTGTATTTAAATTTGTTTCATATTACCGCTTCGGGAAGATTTAGCACGACGTTATTTCCGCCACTCGGAATGCAACATTTCAAAATTGTAAAAATCTACATAAGTTAAATTAAAAAAAAAAGAATCGGTTAAGTGCGAGTCGGGTTCACCCACCTAGGCTCCCGTACCAATTTCAGGGTTATAGGGCAACGGAATGTTCAACTTATAAAAGTTGTAAGAATTAAACTACAAATATAAGCTAGTAATATTTTTTTTCTATAATACCTATAAATTTTAACTTTTTGGATTTTTTCCTTTATTTCTATTGTAAATTCTCACTTCGTTCCAAATTTCGTGACTACTACGGGTAGATGGGATTACGGGAGTAGCCTATAATAAGCTTTAAACTGACTGACCTGCCTTCCGAACCGGTAGTGGCTTTTTTTTGTTGATATGACGATTCAAAAGTGATTACAAGAGTTTATTTGAATAAAGAATATTGCATTTGAATTTGAATTTAATTGCGAGACGAATTTCACACAAAGCGGTTCTCCGCTGAAATTGTTGCGTAAATGATCGTATCCATCTTGATTGCGACTTTAAACGATTGAATTTTTTTGTAGATTTAAGGGACCATAGATTTAAATATTTTATTGTTAGCGAACTCGTGTAAAAGAGGGTATATTTAGGTGAAAATAACTATAAAAGCAGTGGAATTGTGTCAATCGGGGGCATTTGCCTGTCGGCAACGGCCCTTATTGGAAGGAAACTAGTGTGAAGTATTGTTATTAGGTTTGTTAAGAAATCAAACACCTTGAGGCATTTACAGAACTTATATTTCTTCCAGAGTAAAATACTATTAAGTTTGTACAATGTCTATCTTAAATTCTAATATAATGTTATATTTTCGAGGACCTCTTTCTTCTTCCGCTCCAACTCTAAAAGTATATCTCTAATTTTTCGACCACATAAAGCGTCATTTTATTAATGTTCTCTGGTAACAGTTCTATAAACTTATTTTAAAAAACATATTTTTATTAAACAAAGAGGTTGATTTATATCACTTATTGCAATTACATAGTATCTCTTTCCAAATAGTTTAGAAACATATAAGCGATGTATGTTTTTATCGTGTATTTTTTTTTTAAACTATAACCGCTTCCGATTCTAACATTATATTACTCTGCTTTATAACTCCGGACAGACAGACAACAAGGTTATCCTATAAGGGTTCCGTTTTTACCTTTCGAGGTAACCCTAAAATTGCTACATATATTTTCTGCTCAGTACAGTATAAGAGCGTTAAGGGTGTATAACCATAATACGGCTATCGCATTCTACATTTAACCTCCAGCGACCTGTAATGTGACACCGCAGACTGATGAAGTACCGCTCTTATATATATGTACGTAAGAACATTAGCTTTCTTATAGCATGATTTTATATTTTTAACGATTGTTAAAAGAATGCGCGGTTGAATTCCGCCATTCAATACGAAATTTGTCGATTTCGAGCGAAAGTGAAAATAGTAATAGATAAACTAACATAGGGAAACATATATACATACATATATCTGTATAATTTTAAGATCATATATATTTTTTTCATAACAAAATAAGACAAGCAAGACCCAGTGTATAACCTAGGGCTACAACACTCCGCTCTCCACTTACAGTTCATACTAGAAGCCGGTTTACGGTTTACGGTTTGAATATTAATTAACAAAGCGGCACTTAAATCGTAAAAAATAATATATAATTAGTACATTGATTTTCACGATTATTACACATTTTAAATGAAACTATTTATAAGAATCGAGGCCAGTCGTGGCGCAGTGGTACAAAGTATGACTGTAAAACCGACTGGTTGTGGGTTCGATCCCCACTCGAGGAGATGAAATATTTACTTAAATTTATATTTTCATTTCTTCGCTCTGGTGTCGAGGCAAAGCGCGGCGTTGAGTTCTGCCACTCAACACGCAATGCCTCCAAATTTCGGCAGAAAGTGGAGAACGAAGTGTCTTAACACTAGGTTCCCTCTGCCTACCCTGCTGTGTGCGGGATATAGCGTGAAGCTAATTTAATTTAATTTTTTTTATTTATAAGAAATATACACGATTAATTTGGTTAAATATAGTTCCATTTAATATAATTCGCGTCAAAATCTTTAAATCATTCTATCACTGTCAAAATTGCTCATCTTTAACTGTTTGCGGCTTATCAAAATAGTAAATTTCTGAATCTTGTAACGAATCGCAGTCAGTCGGGCGGTCAGTAGTTAGTAGTTGTTGCACATTTCACTTGTTATTGTTACCAATTTTCTTATCACCGCGTTAGATAAAATTGATTTTAATTTAAATATAACATTATTATTAATTAATATATATGGAAAAATCCATGCCTTTTTTGATGATTTGACATGATTGAAAATACAAATAATCTTTATAAAATTTTTTTTGAACCGCTTTTATTTTTCATACTCTACCAAGTTCACCAATCACTTCCCAATTTTGACGAGTTCGAGCTTGTATTTCCTTTTGATGTAAAACTGTTACACAGGCTTCAGACTTTTAATTTTTAAGCACTATTTCTAAATGTTTAATATAGATATGTATGTATGTAAACGTATATATATTATGTATATACGTTGATGCCTTCGTTATCCCGTTGATGTTTCTAAAACAACGTTATATGATCGTATTCCAATCGTGGGATTTTTTTACTTAAATCTTAATTTTTGTTGGCAAAACAGCGATGGGTGTTGTAGTGTGGGTTCGATTCCCGCTATATGCAGACCAATGGGGGAACCAACGTGAAGTTACAACACAGTATATTTGACCAATCAAAATAAAAAATAGGTAAATACGGAGATAAGCGTCACTACGTTTTCAGTTAGCGAAAAGTAGAATGCAGAGCATGTTTTTGTTTAATATAATTCCACTTTAAGTACACACACGTTAAATGTATTAGTATTATATATTTCACGTGGCTTCAATATGACTATATATTGTAATAGACATATTTAAAAAGTATGTCTATTACAATATATAGTCATAGTATATATCAAAATTATGGAATCTTTATTAAAAATTGTTTTCTGTTTATTTTTAGAGGCCAGTCGTGGCGTGGCGCCAGGTATGGATTTTTATGTAAGCGACTGTTAATGGGATCAATCTCCAATATTCGCTCTGGTGACGAGGCAAAGCGCGGCGCAGAGTTCCGCCACTCTACACGCAATGTCTCCAGAATTCGACGGAAAATGAAGAACGGAGTATTATAACATTAGGTTCCCCCGGCCTACTCTACTATATGTGCGATACAGGGTGAATCTGGTTAATTTTAATTCATTAATTACAATGTTCATACATATACATGTAAAACTCTTACCAGGCATTGAAAATGTTATCACTTAATCACACAACACACATTCTATACTAAAATTAACCAAAATGTATATAAATTGTTAAGGTATTTTTCATTTTCTTTTATAAATATTTACAACGCGATCTTTCTAAGGCGCGAGATGATTGACGTGGTTCCTCTCTGAGTTGTGACGGAATACTGAATTCTGAAGTTTGAGTTTTCGCGCTAGATATCAATGATAAAGGTTTTTTTTTTATTTATTCTTTTTTTGTTTTAATAATTGTAAATGAATTAGCAAATTTTTTTTTACTTGAATTATACAAACTACTTATGTATATGTAACAATTTGTTATTTCATTACAAATATGAACGAATAGATATGTCACGATGCGAACGCTTAAGCCGATCGTGCCTCTCTATCGTTTGGTCAGCGCTCTCGCTTTTACGCTTAGCCCAGGTGGAACGTGACAATGAGCCACGATTTTTTATTGTTCATCGATTTAAAAGACGTTATCAGGTCAAAAACAAAAATAAAGAAAAGTGTCAGACACTGGTGAACGGACTGACTTTTGATCTCTGTTTACTTTGGAATATCCAAATTATTCCTTCTTACAAAATATTTATACAAACCTAAACATCAAAATACTTAAAATTTTATGGTATATTCATTCAGTGCTTTTACCTTGTTTTATTTTATTGTAGACAAGTTTTATTTCATTTGGTCCGTTTTACGAGTACTCTGAATTCGATACATTTTCGTTTTACTGCCCTGAAAAACCTCGCCTATAATTCAATTTCCTTTCCAATCTCACCCAGATTCCAATCATACACTATGTACAATAGTAAAACATCTGTATCTGAAATGTCGAAGATGAAACAAAAAGAAAATAGCTAAATAAATGATTATTTACTTTGCACGTTAAGATTCTTATCAACTGTCTGTACATCACTATATGTATATCAATCAAATGAAATATGATATCGTTCGAGTGCGGCGTTGAGTTTCACCTCTCAAAATGTAATGAAAACGGGGAACTGACAAAAATATTTTACGAAATACTTAGGGAAAAATATTTACCTAAAAATGTGGTTTTTATATTTATACACACGACACAGCCTTGGTCTATAAGTCCAGGGAAACTTTTTTTCACTTTCCTACTGTAGTTACAAGAATGACGTTTAGTCCCGCCATCTAAGACTAAGAAAAATCGGGCGGAAAAACGTGAGGTACTAATAATAAGCAAGTGAAGTGAATCAAAAACAAAAATATGATATCGTAAAGACCTCATTTTAAATGGAATTTAGTGGCTCTTGGGTTTGTATGTTTTTGACAGTTTTGACCAATAAGCAATTAAAGAACGGCGTCTGTTGCAAATAAATTTTCATCATTCGCTTAATTACTTTTTCATACAACGTAGTGCCATTCAAATCATTGGGGACCCAGTGTGACCCATCTGTAAAAGGCTTGACACTTTGACTTTGCATAGGGCTGCGTCATGGGGAGTGTTTTGAAGAACTGTTTGGGCTGTTACCTGCCGCCGAATTTTCTAACCGCACAGTACGTCATCACAGTACGCCTGGATACGTTGCACTCCACTAATGTGCGGTTTCGTAGGAACTTCCTTTCACGTGCCACGGAACTGTGGAATGGCCTACCCGCGGCAGTGTGTCCAGGTTGATGTGACATGGGTCCTTCAAAAAGTCTATCTCCACCTTAAAGGGCAGCAACGCACCTGTAGCTCCTCTGGTGTCGCACGGGGTCGTATTTCAATAGAAAAGACTGGACTAGGACAACTTTCTACTGCCTCGCACTCATACAAATTAGGATCTTAAACACAACGCACGAAAGACACAAAGAGAGAGCAAGATTCGAAACTTGGGATTATATTTAAAGAAATTATAGACTGAATGTCTACGCGGCTACAAGGCTACGCGATTTCGATTTCAACAAACCAATTTGTCTATACGACCATTTAATAGCATAACTACATACATACTCCTATATGTACTTTTAGTTAAACATGTCCCTAATATAAAATTGAGTAGAAGATTTTCGTCCATAAAATAGTTTTTATACTGTTACTTGAGTACTGTATAAGAGCGTTAGGGGTGTATAAAAATAATTTGATCGCCGTGGCGTAGTGGAATAGCATCTGACTGTAAACGTGATGAATGTCGGTTTGATTTCTACTCTAGAAAGAAATACAGTAAAAAAAGATTTTTCCCTTTAAGTAGCAATCTCTGCCGGGGAACCGTAACGCAAAAGATACAGGAAATAAAATTTCATATGGCTAAACAATAGATGTTATAGGAGAGTAGTGTATTAGTTTCGTTTTACAGCTCCGGCAAGATTTAGCGCGGCGTTGAGTTCCGCCACTCGGAATTTAACATTTCAAAATTGCTCAAAAAGTGGACAAAAGAATATTTTTAGGTCCTCCCTACGTACATAAGTTAAAGTAAAAAAAACCGGTTAAGTGCGAGTTGGACTTGTCCGCCTGTGCTTCCGTATCCATTTCAGGATTATAGGTCAACCGGAAGCTCAACTTATAAAAGTTGTACGAAATAAACGAAAAATAGTAATGATATGTATATGGTTATGGTTTTATTTTATGAAATACCTGTAAATTTTAACTTTTTGGATTTTTTCCTTTATTTCTACTGTAAGTTCTCACTTCGTGCCAAATATCATGACTGGTGGTAGAACGGGAAGTACTCTATAGGTTTTAAATGAAACTAATTTAACCAGATAAATTGCGTAGATTTAATGTTATACATTTTGGAAACCCGACGTTTCGAACACTTTGCAGTAGTCCATGGTCACGGGTAGACTCTATAGGTTTTGTATACGCGAAAAATTTTATAGAAAGCGCAGTAAAATCTTAATCTTATGTTTTGATTTTAATTTTTTTTTTTTTTGGTAATTTAAGTGATCATGGACCCAAATATATCACGTATTCTTTTAAAGAATTTAAGCTTTAACAGACGGAAAGACGAACAACAAAGTGATCCCATGAGAGTTTCGGTTTTACCTTTGGTGGTACGGAATCCTGTAAATGCCACATAAATTTTTGCTCAGTACAGTATAAGAGGGTTAAGGATGTATAAACATAATATGGCAATCGCATTCTATGTTTAGCCTCTAGCGACCCGTATTGTGACACCGCAGCCTCATGAAGAACCGTTCTTATATATATATATATATATACATAAGAATATCGGCTTTCTTCTATTTTATATTTTTCGAAGAAGCGCAATGTGGAGTTCTATATGAAATCTCTCGATTTTGAGCCGATAGTGAAAATAGTAATAGACATTAGCAGAGCAAAAAGATACATTTATCTGTATAATATTGAATCTATATTCAAGATTTTTTTTTCTTAACTAAATAAATCAAGCAACACTACAGACACTCCTTTCTCTATTTATAGTTAGTATTAAGGGGTTGAGTATTAGTGGAATTAAAATAGAAGAAAGCACGTAAGTGGAAAATATATATATATTTTTTTTTAAATATTCAAGATTTACAAATTCTTCTGTTTTAAGAAAATTAGCCTCTTATAATTTCAAAAGAATTCTTTGGTTAGCTTCAATTTTTATTTGTTTGTTCAGTGAATTTAGTCTATCCAAATAGTAAAAATATTCAATTTTAAAAATTTTAAGACAAACTTTCGCCTTTATATTTTTTCTTTTATTCCCATAGTAAGACCCGCATCGTCCTTCATTGACAGTATTGTCCGATTCGAGATATTTAAAGGAAAGTGGCGGAACTCAAAACCGCGATTTTGTGTCCAAATAGAGCGTGGAAACAAACATAATTCAAATATAATTTGTCTCTTAAAGACTTCCACTTTTCAATTTTTTTTTGTTTTTTAATATTGTTTTTCACAAAACGTCACCCTTAATCCAAAATATTGTGCCAATTCAATTGAATTATTTTACAAATCCAATTATTTCCTACTAACAATGTAAGCAAATAATTAATGTTAGAATCATAATAACCCATACTTTTTCAAATTCAAATTAAAAAATATATTTTTAATATCAATCCAAACGAAATTAGTATCTACTACCATTACTTCCAGGTACGTCCCAAGTCCACCGCGATAAAAAAAATTGGAATATAAAACCAAAGCTTCAGGCTATTCGATTTTCGTTGAACAGTTTAGCTCGCGGGGATCTAAACTCAGAAAATCGCTCACACGCAATTTATATTAAATCACAACTGATATCACGTTTATGGGCTGATAGTCACTTAACAACAAATGGATCAAATGGATCTCTTACATATTTCCAGTAGTTATTGTTGCAATTTAATTAAAATAATATATGTTTTGTATCCTGATCCTTGGGGGTCCACGTTGGAAGGCTTGCCAACGTTTACTCCTGACGGTCCTTACGAGAGCTATAATGTTAGGCTGTGAAGAAAAAAAAGGTTTATATTATTCTTCCGTCCTGACGCAGTGGCACAAGGGCGTGACTAGAAAAGCGAAATTGGTTCGATCGCCACTCGGGGGAATGAATTAATATTTGCTTTTCTTGACGTTGAGTTCCGCAACCCACGCAATGCCTCCCTAATTTTTTCGGAAAGTGGGGAACAGTGTTTTAACACTATCTTCCCTCTGCTTACCCTGCTATATGCGGGATACAGCGTGAAATTGCTTTTATTTATGTTATTCTACAGTTTAACTCAAGGCTACTGAACTCGGAATATCATTCACATTCAATTTGTTATAAATCACAACTGATGGCGCTGAAATTTGCTGCTACATTGAATTTTAACCTATCCAAGTTATTTAAACTTTTATAAACTTAATTTTTGCATGAAGTATGCACGACTCGAACGTCTATGACCCTGTTGGGTGACGAATTTAATAAGAGTCAATAACAGCAGTATCTAATTTAGTAAAAAAAAATAGTTATATTCTAGAATTCATATTTAATTCATCAATTCAAAAGCGTGACAGTTGCGGGTTCGATTATTACTCGAAGCTATTATTTTCATTTTCTTACTCTCGACATTGACTTCCGTCTCTTAACCGAAATGGGGAAATGGAGAACGCAGAGTCCTAACATTATGTTTCCTCTAATAAACAAAATTATATATAATTTAACTGTCTTTTAAACTTTTACATTTATAAAAATGTTTAGTAACTTATTAATTGGCGTGATTGATTGTGAAATGACTTTTTACCACTACCGCAACGATGTATGAATAAAAATATCAAAATATCTAAGTATAGGGAATAGGATATATAGAAATTAATTAAAAATTTAAAAATAAATCACCTTCACGCAGTATCCTGCATACAGCACAGTAGGCAGAGCGAACTCAGTGTTAAGACACTCCGTTCCCTATTTTCCGTCGAAATCCAGAATTGTCGTAACACTAGGTTCCCTCTGCCTACAAACACAAGCACAACAGCTGCTCGCTGTGTGCGGGATACAGCAGGAAGCTGATTTATTTATTTATTTACTTATTTCCTCTAGTGGGAATCGAAACCACCTCGCATGTTTGTACTCCTACTCAACGATTGGCCTTAATGTACTCGTCTAAGAGGGTAGTGCGGTCCCTTTCTATGAAAGATATCAAAATGACACCAGTACCGGGAGATCTAAAATACACACTGTATCTCACATTTACACAGGAGGAGAAAGAATCTCTGATCGCGCAGGGATGGGGAGGAGAAACAGGTTCGAAGGTGCTGACAATTCACGAGTCTCAGGGTCTGACCAGCGCGACCGTTATAGTGGTTAACACTAAATCTATTAGGCTACAGCTGCATGATAGCGTTTCGCATGCCGTCGTAGCAATATCTCGGCACACCGACACCTGCACGTACTATAGCGAAGGTAGAGATGACGCGGTCAAAATGTTAATTCGGAACGCGACAGAGGTAACGACGAAACGCATTGTGGAGTGTAATTTAAAGATGGCTTTAAAAGATAGGAACGCAGCGGTCACCTCTTCCACCATAGCGGTCATGCCTTTGTCCTAGTGCAAAATTCCCACCACCAAGTCAATTACCAATTATTGTAAAATTTTAGCATAGTTATGCAATTAAATATATATTGTTATGTGAAAAATTGTTAAATATACAGATATAAACATTCGCTTAACCTTAGATCTAAGTAACATTTTGTAAAATAACGTAAAGTTAAAAATATAATTTACCTATTATAGGTATTAATTGTATGGAAACGATAATGTAATTAATATATATGATAAGGAAATTAGATATAATAATACATTTAAAAAGGGTACGGACCAAGTGTCTGTAGTGTTAAGAAATAACAATAAAAATAAAAAATGTACTACATAATGTCTCAAATAGAAATGTGGTCACCGGAGTGACTTGACACTACTATATTATCATCATAGACGATGCGAATTAATCATCAGTAATTTTAAAGCAATTCTATAATGTAAACAGCATATACATTAGTTATCAATAGTGTGATTATTGTATTGGATTTGGTAATTCTATTGGTATTCTGTGTATAGAGGTTGGAGTATCTGATCTAAATGAGAATAGTGGGTTCCAATTATACTTCAATATATATATTTATATTAGAAATATATATATTTTCTAGATATCGCTTAGTGAGTACGTACTATTAAGACTCCCAATAATTAAATATAATTTAGATAATACTAGTTAGAAGCCAGTCGTGGAGCAGCGGCACGATGTGTGACTGTAAAACCGACTGGTTGTGGGTTCGATCCCCACTCGAAGAGATGAAATATTTACTTAAATTTATATTTCCATTTCTTCGATCTGGTGTCGAGGCTAAGCGCGGCGTTGAGTTCTGCCACTCAACACGAAATGCCTCCAGAATTCGGCAGAAAGTGGGGAACGGAGTGACTTAACACTTCCCTCTGCCTACCCTGCCGTGTGCGGGATACAGCGTGAAGCTGATACTTTTTTTTTTAGATAATACTTACTGTGATAAGAAAGATAAACACATGCTGGAGAATGTCGTGGCCTAGTGGCATGAGTTGTGGATTCCATTCCTAGTCGAAAGAATGTAATTTTTCATATTTTATTGTCTTTGCTTTTGTAACAAGACAAAGAGAGTCGGATGCGAAAATGTCATTATAAGAACGGAGCGTCTTACTAGGATTCCAGATTCCCTTTGCTTACCCTGCTATGTGCGGGATACAGCAAAAAGTAAAAAAAAATACACACCGTGTAAATAAAACAATTAAACGACACGACGAGCCGCGGAATTCAGTTCGTCGCTCTAGCGTTTCACACGATGTGAGGGTCAGCTGCGATGCGTAACTCTCAACCTTCTGGACATCAGATGTGTGGCAAAACTCAACGCCGCGCTTTGTGTAAATCTATTATATTATAACATCTTTAGTTCCTTAAGCAAGAGATAATTTACGTCATAGTCTAAGTACGGCTAGCCTAAGCCAAACCAACATATCCAAACATCTCGTCCTTTACCACTATATCGATTACGAAACAGGGTTAATCTCTATACGATACACTTTGTGCCTTATACAAACATTTGAACTTGCGGTAATTGAAGCTTTGTATAGCCGTAAATGAGATCGTATTGGAATTGCTAAATAAGTAACTTATTGAAAAATTATGGTTGTGGGTTCAATCTCCACTCGAGGAAATTAAACAATTATTTAAATTTATATTTTCATTTCTTCGCTCTAGTGTTAAAACAAAGTGTGGCGTTGATTTTTGCCACTCTCTGCCCCCAAAATTAGACGGGAAATGGGGAGCGGGGCGTCTTGACACTAGGTTCCCTCTGCCTGCCCTGCTGGATGCGGGATATAATAATAATAAAGTCAAAGTTAAGTCATCGTAGAATAATTCACGAACGTCCTGTCAAAATCTGGACGTCTCATTTCATTTCATCATTTTTAGAAGCAGCAGTATATTTGATTTCATTAAGTTCCTGGCTTTAAGGGTTAAAATTTATATGGGGATAATATATCGTATCTTTGATTTAGTTAAAAAAAATGTTTTATTGTAGCATTTATAGAAAAAGGTAAGGAAATAAAGAATGTTCATATGTTCTTTCTGACCCATAAATTTCAATGGATAGGATGGATGGAAGGTTACCTGGATTTTATACTGTTCATACAACTGATATATTGTAAGAACAAGTCTTTATAGGTGTGAGTGATTCCTTTATATATATGTGTGAGTGAACCCTTTAACACGTGTGGCAAACGACAGGTGGATTTATAGAAAAGTCTCTAACAATCTCTCAGAATTCTTATAAAAATTCCATATTTTTTTTATTGCAAAATAATAATAATTTATATAGCAGTTTCAAATGAAGAATATTATATATGAGATATTACAGTTGTATGTATTAAAAAAGTTTCATTCGAGTATTGTTTTTTTACCATAACGGAGCGTAGCGAGAGAGAGATCAAATCTCTTGTTAGGTGTTGAATTGAAAAGAAATAATAGAAAAGGTTATTGAATTACCAAACTATCGTCTATCATACAAAATACAAGTTATATACAGTCGGATGGTCTACAATATTTTTTTATAATCAGCTTCACGCTGCGTCCAGTACATAGCAAAGTAGGAAGGGAACCTAGTATTAAGACACTTCGTTCCCCAGTTTCCGCCGAATTTTTCGAAATCGAATCCGCAATTATTTTAGGTTACAATATGTACGTACGCTTTTACAATCCCAGAAAACGAAAACAAAAAAATATTTTATTATATATATAAATAATTATATTTCACTAAGTACAACAGTCCTATCTAAGAGCACTTAATCTGTTAAGACCAATCTAACAATATCCCATTTATGTAAATCCGTTCAGTTAGAGATCTAGATATAATAATGCATCCTTTCCTTTGCAGTCGGGTAAATATCAATAAAATGAATACTATATAAAATTACAAACTTTTAAAACTGAAACTGAGTTAGTCTTTGTACTATCGAACAAATCAATTGGAACGTTTGATTTAAATCCTCTCTTTATTACTTCTGACGTTGTGCTTCGAACAATACAATATGAGTTGAGAGTAAGTAATACGACAAAGTTACCAGATTATTTTACACTTGAGTTTTAGTTTCGTCATTATTCGACTAACGGTGGCTTTACGATTCGGTTTACTGCTTTTTTATTGTTCAAAAGCGTAAATAAATTGTTAAATAGTACTTTTTAATGCAAAATCTAGTAAGAACTAGCGTGTATGTAGATGCTAACATGATGAGGGTGTGTGTACAATAATCATAGAAATGTCCTAATCCTATGTATTTTTTGCAACTATCTCTATATAATATAGCTATACTGTTTTAATTGAAAATTACGGTTAACATCAAAAATATTTTTTATGATATTAATTGAAAATATCATTCATAAAAAACACAATTTATAAAAAAAATAGCAAATATTAACTATGTTGGGATATTTTTCGTTTCTATTATGGTATTTTATTTTATTAAATAACATTTTTTCCTGAAATTGGATTAGAAAGTATAAATCTAATTTTAATAAAGTCAATACTAAATAGATAAATCAAAATCAAGACTTTTTTTATTTTATAGACATAATAAAAATATTGTTTAAATTAATAAAACTCCTTAGTATTTGTAACTTAATGACGTTTCCTACCGTACTGTCATAGCCACTATGATTTCAACAACTTATTATATCTCAATGCCAATATTATAAGCGTAATGTCTAAAAAACCAGACAAAAAAGCAACACGAGCATCTGGTAAACACCCTTCTCTTCCCATACCCGGGACCTCAAAACTACCAGCTGCTATAAAAACAAATACAAATGAAACCGAAGATGAAGCCAAAGTTTCTTGGAGAAAACGATGCTGTAATTACATATATGACAGCGAAAATAAATTATTTTGCGGCAGATCGTGCACAAATTGGTTTTCTATTCTTTTATATTCGGTTATGTATTTAATATTTTTAAGCACATATACTTTAATATTTCTGTTTGCTTCGTTGTCAGTGATAAAATATATGGATGACTATCAAACAATCGACAAGATTGAACTTTTAACTTACTCTAGCAAAGGAATAGGCTTGTCTGCCACTCCGACCGGACTAAATAATACACCAATTATATGGTATAGAAATGATCCGAGAGATTATCAAAAATATGTCAACGCTATAAGTGATCTTCTCAAGAAACGGAGGAAACGAGGAGTGGACAACGCCACGGATCTTGGTCCATGTGGCACATCGCCGTTTGGTTACGGAAGTAAACCTTGCATAATTATAAGAATAAACAAACAATATAATTGGTCTGGAAAGCCTATTTTTTCTAATATGTCAGAGAAAATGAATGTACCATTGAAAGTGAAAAAATATTTGAAATTGGAGAAACAGAAGCTATGGCTGAATTGTGACGGTTACCGTTCAAAAGATAAGGAACATATAGGCGATGTTAAATATCATCCCGACCCTCCCGGATTCGATCCGGAATTATTCCCTTTAAATGAAAACACTCAATCACCTTTAATAGCGGTACAGATTTCGAATTTCACTTTGGGGAGATCTTTGATTATTGAATGTAAGCTGTGGTATAACGAAGGAGTGTCGACTATTCAATTTACATTGTATGTATGTAAAGACTAACTAAGGGAAAATAATTTAATTTGTGTTAGATTATTATGATAGTATTTTTTATATAAGGTTAATTATTAATAAATATTTGTGAATTATAGAAGGTTATTATTGTGAATTTACAATCATTTCTCGTAAGTGACAAAGAATAATTACATTTTCTAACTATACAGGCCAGTTCGATCACCCAGGAAATTAAATATTTATTGTCATATCTTCGCTCTGGTGTTCAGGCAGAGCGTGGCGTTGTGTTCCGCCACTCAACATGTGACTCCACTCAACTTCCTCGAGTGAGAGTCGAACACACAACCTTCTACATTTCTGCCATTGCGTCACGACTGGCCATATAATAATAGTACAGTTTCCAAATGAAATATTTATAGCGAGGTACTGTAATAATATGAAGATCTAAATTTTAGATCGAGAAGATCTTTTTAGATTCAACAAAGGAACAAAGGATTACGGTAGACGGCATTTCACTGCATTTTGTCATGAATATGCATACCCTAAATTACAATGGGTAGCTCTATATTAGTTGTTACAGCGTTGATTCTTCTGAATGTAACGGATTTTTGTGAGGATTTTTGTTTATTTTGATGTCATAAAAGGTGCAGCTGGATCGTTGCTCGGAAAAATGAAGAAATTATTGGTAATTCTTGACTTTAGACGGTTGTGGGTTTGTTTGCCACTTGGGGGCATAAAATATTTAATATATATTTTTTTACAATTCCTCTACTCATCACGTAATGCCTTGATAATTTGAAAATGGGAATTTGACGATTCTCATGGGAACAGTGTTACTAGGTCTCCGGGTTCGATCTGGCTATTCCTCAAAAGGAATCGAACCTACAACCGGTCGCGTTTACAATTAAAACCTTGTTCCAATGCGCCACGACGGCTTAATATTGTTTAATAAAACCATACAAAAATTGTATTAAGTATTAGATACAGTAAATAAAACACAGTAAATATTCCCATACAAATGTGCCCGTTGAGTTGACACGTACGAGCCATTAGCATAAATCTCGCCGCAGCTACATACATGAAGCTGTATGAACCATACATACATACCTCTATTTATATATTTATGTTTGTATGACTTTGAATTCCTTTGTATACTTTTATTAGTACCATATATCAGCGAAGTAATGTTTTTGTTTACGTATTTTGGGTTGATAATGAAAAATTAAAACGACTGTTGTAGATTGGATTCCTACTCAAGGGACTGAAATCTTTAATATTTTCACTTTTTAAATGGGTTACATAAAAACGACCACCGTCATATAATTTGACCCATAGTCTACTCTAATAGAACGAAAAAAATTTAATAATAGTTCCTGAGATTACCGCGTTGAAAAAAAAATAGATATCACATTTTTTTATACTGTAAATTACAGTTAGGGATACATATATATAATTTAATATAGAAAAATGTAGCTGCTATATCTAAGTTAGTTGTCCAAGTTTGTGTTAAGTCTACACGAGCTATATGTAATGTTCTGTTCCGAGCAAGTTTATTAATAAAGTTGGAACTACATCTTAATTTAGTAGAATAAATTCTTTGCAAAGTTGCTAGTTGTACAACAATGTACTTGTTCTTCTTTTATGATTTACGCAAGGCTCAGGGGAGTTTAGTGTTGAGACACTCTGTTTTCACTCGTACATTTTGTTATTTTTTTGAGACTGCATGTAGTGTCGCGGAATAAAAAAATATAGTAAAATAGTCTCCACGAAATAGCGTAGGGCCTAGTGTCAAAATACTCTGTTTCTTGTATAAGTTGTGACATCTCTATAAATCAATTAAGCATTTCAAAATTATTCAATTACTGTAACAAAATGGGAGTCTAAATCAAAGCTTCCATTATATATTGTTCAAACGTTCAATATTGATTGCCAACAGCTAGAAGTCGACAAGGCACAATGTCACTTAATCGGATTAGAAAGATCCACTAAGTCACTGCTTAACTCAACTGAGAGTCGGTTCAAATGACGCGTTTTACGCTTAGACGAAAGTGAAGTCGAAGTGTTGGTAAGAGTATATTATGTTATATTATTAGTGTATGTGCATGTTTTTAGGGATCTGTACCTCAAAAGGTAAAAACGGAACCCTTACAGGATCGCTTTGTTGTCCGTCTGTCCGTTTGTCAAGACCGTTTATTTATCTGGAATTCGCGTGAACGTATCAAGCTGAAATTAATATGAAATATATATAGTCTAAGTCAATGCAATTAAAAGATACAATTATTTATGCATCAATTTTGTTGCATTTTGAATGAAAATCGCTGATATAGAGTACTTCCCGGACCTACAGTTATAAAGTTGGCACGAAATGCGAAATTACAATACAAATTAAGGAAAAAATTAAATACAATTTTTTTCATTTATAAAGAACTATACTGTAGTCAAGTGCGTGTGACTGTGAGCGCGACAGGTTGTGGGTTCGATTTCCATTCGAGCAAGTGAAATATTTTCTTTTCTTCGCTCTGGTACCCAAACAAAGGGCGACGTTGAGATTTGCAATTCAACACACAATGCCTCCAGAACTCGGTGGAAATAGAGGAATGGAATATTTTAATATTAGGCTGTCTCTGTTTACCCTTCTACATACGGGATACAGCGTGAAAGTATAAAAAAAAACAATATTAAATAAAAAAAATATCGTATCATTCAAGCTATAAATAGTTCGTTTATCTGCAATTACAGGCTTAAACAGACCGTTTCATCCCTTAAATGAAAAAGCAATATCGTATATTGCAGATCATTTATTATGTGATGGTTTTCATCCAATTCGGTGTCAGCGGGGAACCTCGTTCAATTATACCCTATTGGGTTCTGTTCATAATATGTAATGTTTGTAATTGACCTTGTGAAACTTTTGTTATAGTAAATTATGTAGTGCGATTTAAATTGTTTGCTATATTGGCTCAGGGGCAGACGCGTCTGACTGTTATGCGACGGTTGCGGGTTCAATTCCCAATCGGTGTTGAAGCAAAAAAAGCACGGTGTTGACATTCACCACTAAGCCGCAATGTCTCGAAAATTTGGAATTGTGGAGTGCAGAAAGAGGAATGTGGAGTGTCTCAACTGGTGAGGTTTTCTTTGCCTATCCTGCGGGATAAAACTATATATATACAAATAGCTAAATATAGCAAGAAAAGTTAGAATAGTTGATGTAAGAAAAGTTTCTTTATAACATAATGTTTTGCTACGCTCGTTACTTTGTTTACATTCAGACGGACGCCAAGACCTACTTTTTGTATGATTTTCTTTATCAAGTTAGGAGAACACCTATCAATATTTATGTAACAACTTACTTTAGACATTTGTACGATATGAGATTATTTTCGTGTGGATATGTATAGAAAACTTTTATTTTTTCGCAATTTTCCTCCTAAGCTGTAGTACGGTCCCGGTCTTTTTTTAAGTTTTTTTTTATTAATAAAATAGGAAATAGATCAGGACAGGCGAAAAGAATTTGTATTATAACACTTCGTTCCCCACTTACCACCTAACATCCTAGTTATAGTATGTTGAGTGACATATACAGTGAGACTTGAACCTACAACCTTAGAACCCAGTCATAAATAAATAAAAAGTTATATAAATATAAATTATTTTGTTCGAGAAAATTCTAAAAATCTGGGTTGTGACGTTGTACACCGCGCTTGGGCTTGACCTATGAAAAATAATTAATTTCACATATTTTTCGCTCCATTTCATTTTTTTTTCAGTTTCACATTGTATCCCGCTTATAGGATGTTAGCAAGGGGGAACGCGTGATGTTATTATAAAGACACTTGATCGTTCCCATTAAGACATTTACGTTCCTCAATTTCCGCTGAATTCCAGAGGATTTACGTGTTGTGTGGCGGAACTCAAAATCACAGTATCCTACGACAACAGAGCGAAGAAAATAAAAATATTTTATAAATTTCCTCGAGTGAGAATCGAACCCACAACCTATTGTGTCACAGTCACACTTGTGTCCCTATACCATGACTGGTTCTATCTATGTTAGAAATTGAGGATGTGTAGTGTGACAAATAAAACAACAAAAATCAATATTAACGCAATAATTTATTAATACGCTAATAATTAAATATTTAGTTTTATTTCACACTATTTTTAAAGAGTTGTTTTTAAGTAGTGAAGACATTACAATCCATGTTCTAATCCTTTTCAAGGTACATTCGACACCATCCCCTAACTTCCTTTTCACCCCTAGCTTCGTATTTACAACATTCACAGGCGAATAAACAATAATATATTTATTTTACTATTTTCAATAGGAATTTTATTATTTTATTATATTATTCATTTAGTAATGGTTTCATTTAATTCAAATATTAAATGAAACTATTGTTAAAGGGATATATTTTTGAGACATTTACGATCATAGGCTTCTCTAAACTGCGTGAAATCTCTAGTACTCTAAAAGAAATACATACTTTTATAACCAAATTATTCATAAAAATATTCATGAAAAAATAATTTTACTTTATTTTGGTACAATTTTTCAGGGAAACCAATGATTAATGAAACATTATCTTTTGAGCCCTCCTAATGACTCATCCATTCTAACGCAGATGGACATATTAAATAGGGCTTTCTCGCTTACAAAAACCGGTCATTAGGGTTTTTACAGCTAGTTATATCTTTAAGTTTTAATTCTTTTTAGGTTCACGCTGTATCCCGCACAAAGTTAGGTAGGCGGAGGGAACCTAGTGTTTAGGCAATTCGTTACCCATTTTCCGCTGGATACGGGAGCCATTACGTGTTGAGTGGCGGAACTCTACGCAGCGCTTTGCCTCGACAGCAGAGCGAAGAAAATGAAAATATTAAATATTTATTTTTCTCGTGTGGGAATCGAACCTATAACCTGTCGCGTTACAATCACACGCGACCCTGCGGCATAACTGGCCTCAAGCTTTAATTTTTTTCAATAAAATAAATAAAAATGTTTATAAAATTCCTATCGAAAACAGTATATAAGAGTATTAAGAATAAAAATGTTATTTAAGTATTATAATTAATAATAGGTTTATTTAGGTCTATTTATTGGCACTAACTAATTACTATCACATTTGGATGCAGCGGGTGAAAGGAAAAAAATTTTTATTAAATTATACATAACTTATGTATGGAGAAATGGTAGCTGCGATTGAAATTTTATTATGACAAAGAAGAATATAATAAAAAAAAAATCTTAAACTATAATATTATTATTAATAATAAGAGAAATAGTATTAACATAACTAATTTAAGTTCTATTATAAATTTGTTTGGTACGATCTTGTATTTTTTATTTACTAGTAAATAATTATATGGGACATTGCCGATTTTATCAAATACTAAAAAAATATTATTTTAACCTAAACGATTGAGCTGCAAATTAAATTGAAATAAATAAAAATCGCAATATATATGAAAGAGAGAACTGAAAAAATATATTTTCTCGAAAAAGCAGATTTTTACATTTTACGTTTTTTAAATCTACTCAAATAATTTATGGTGATGTTTTCGAGATCAAAATACATTCAAAAAGTCGTTGTTAACAACGATTTTGTCGCTGTGCCACTGTACAGCGTCTGACTATAAACGCCAAGGTTGTGGGTTTAGTTCCCACTCGGAGAAAGAGAACGGAGTGTCACATCACATCACAAACCCATGTACGTTCTAAAATTACAAAGCTATATTTTAACAAATCGGCAATGCCCATAAAAAATTGACACTCGCGCAGGAATCAACGTATGAGGCTGCATCTAACATTTTTAATCTGCTATACAATTCCCGTAAACTTTAGCAATATTCGTCGTAGGCTTATCAAAAATAGAAGGATTAGAGTAATATATATATCACAAAATATATCCATTGTCACAACGAAATTAACATTTTACTTTTAACACCACATTAAATTTCAGATCGATATTGTTAAAAGGAAAATCAGTGAATTTAAAATTTTTAATATTTTTTGTAAAGTACGCTCATCAAGTCTTGACTGCCCCAAAGCTAGCCGTGGATGATTTACGACTTTTATTACTTTTCGCAATTTTCTTCCCGAGAGAGTATCCCGCAAAAGTTCAAAAAATTTTACTTTAGGGCGACCACGATTTGTCGACCGTACTGTACTAAAGTAAAATAAAAAAAAATAGTAAAATCTATTTTTTTTTTACTTTAATGTGGTATTAACAGCAAAATTGTATACTTGTAGGCCTGACACCGTTCAATATGGACCACTATTATAGAGGTATTCCATTTTTTTTTCACTCATTTCATTACTCAAGCTACAGACTAACATGCATTTGGCTAAATAAAATGCAATAAATGCAAATGTCTAAGTTGTCTATCTTAATTTTATATGAGAAGTTCGTTTTAACGCATAAGTTTCGGTTCGATTTTTAATAAAATATTGTAGTAATAACTTTAACAAGAATACGTGCTAGTAGTATTTTATACTGGAGTACTCGATTTCAGTCAATTTTTACTTTTACGATTATACAAAAATTTTTAGTATTAATAAATTAAAAACTGACACTACCAATATTTTTGAATTTTCATTAAAAAAATAATTACAAAGATTCAAATTTCGTAACAATAGAGAAAGCTGCTTATTTATGATTCAAAAAATATTTAAAAAATAACAGTACATACTATGAACGACATGTACATAATGAAAAAAATTTAGAGACCTACTAAAAAGTACTAAAAAAGTCTATATTCATTCGAAATCAATCATTCAATTTACAGGAATGTTTTTTTAAATGAGCTTAATAAAATTCATGTAGCTATAGTGCAAATTGAAAAAAATGTATTTAACGTTTAGCAAAATATATTAGAAGAGGGGGCCTTAAGTCTTTACGGGCCCCCAAAAAAATATAATTACGGTCCCCTAAAAAATTGTGGCTACAGTAAAATTTGTAGAACATGCACTAGCAAAATTTGCTGTAATAAGGTCTTGTTAAGTTATTAAAACCCAAAAAAATTGAATAAAAGATTTAAAGAAAGTACTTGCTTACCTCATACCTCATACGATATGTCTGCTAATCAGCAACATGCTATGTAATAAAATATTTTCAACCGACGTAACCCGATAGACTTTGAAATTCAAACAATAAATTTAATAAGAAAGCGATTTTATCGATAAGATAAGATAGATACTTTGAATAAACTTTTAATACATTTAGATGACAGTGTATATAATGTATGTAAATGTAAAGCTTTATACAAAGATATTTTTTAATATGAATAAAGAGAGGATACATTATAAAATAGATCTAATTCTATACCAAAAAATATTTACCATATAAAATAACGATGAGTCGCAAATGGTGAAACTATTAATAATTATCCTATTACACAAACACATATAAATAATTAATTATCTTAATAATGGACGAACACATATCATTCGAGCGAATGCAGTCTAATACAGTGATTTTACGATTTCATTGCTTTTTTTAATGAACTTTTGATAGTTCTTAACCCTTTTTTTTCTAATACACTTATAATAGAAAAATATTTAGAAACGTGAAAAAAATTGAACGTAGCAGGATTTGAACCCGTGTCTTTTAAAAAGTTTTTTAAGTTTCTAAATATTTTTTCAGATAGTTCCTTCGAATTTAAGATCATAAGTGCACTTCACTCACAATGTAGTCCATACCGATGTGCCGACTTTGATAGCAACACAAAAAATATCACAAAACGACATTGTAAATAATATGTTTCAAATTATAATTTGCAACAACATGGAATATAGGAAGATAGCTATTATATTATATTATTAAAAACATGCATTCGAGACCTATAAGTCATATAGCTATAGGTTTTCAATAATCATATATACAGTAGATGAAAATATATAATAATCTTTTTCGAAGATAAAAAACATTCTACATATAATTTGTATGGTAACTTTGTAAAATCCATTGAGATCACACATCGCTTTCGAATATAAATCACAATTTAGGCTCCACTTTTTATTAACAAGTTGTAGGTACGTCTTTTGTCCTTCTATATAACAAGTCTTAAGGGGAAATACCGAAATCACAATGCTAGGATTTGGGTTTAGTTCAAATAGGCCACTTAGCAGGTACAGTATGATATTAACACTATTTTTTTATATTTATATCTGAGGTTAGTTTCTTTGATTGATCATTTCCAATGCTTTGTAGAATTCTTCTGATATTTCTAGGAGCCAAAATAAGCCTCATATGTAAAAGTACGTGAGGATTGACATAAGTATTACTATATAGAAATTTGGTGATCTAAGGTAACCCTTGCTCCAGCTGCAGTCTAGGTCTTTTGCTATAACCTGCAAATAATATGGATATTTAATGCAAATATTTTTATAGAGCCAATGTGGCGTAATATGATAAGCTTCACTGTAAAAGTTGTGGGTACAATTATTGAGGGAAATCATTTTTTTTTTAATTTCCTGGTTTAGTAAGACAATATACGATGTTGGTATGTCTCGGTGTCCCAAAATGGGGAGCAAAGCTGCATATGAAGTGTTTTGACACTAGATTCTTAAAAGTAAAAAAACAGTTTTAAAAAATATATATAATTAAAATTATAGCATACATACATCACTAAATGTTCTATTGTAATGTGATGGACATTTTGCAAATCTGAGGTCGTCTCGAGTCGCTACACATTCGGATGGTCCTTCGCAAAGATATTGTCTTCTCTTTCTGTCCCACGCTTGTACCCATCTAACAAAAAAGACAAAATAACATTAATTACTGGTTGGGAAATTTAACAAAATTTAACATCCCTATGTAAATTTTGCTTTTTTTCACAGGATTGGAAAAGAAAAGTAGGTAATATTTCTTTCTTTATATATTTTTAATCCAAAGTCTAATTTAAACTGACATTTTGTATAATTTAATCAGATAGATCTGAATTTGTTGTATAGTAGCTATGGTGGTGAAGAGTTAATCTAAAAACATCATCATCATCATCAAAAAGGGAATGCCAAAATGACAGTGGTTCACTATCAATATGAAGATATTATCAGAGCAGTCAGATTAGTACCACTTATCGACAATTTTATTATTTTCTTAAACCAAAATAATGAAAAATGCAATATTACTGAACAACTTACCCAATACTACAATCACATTGTAAAGGATTTCCAGCTACGTATATATCCTGGAGAAATACTGAATTAGGCACCCCAGGCCATTCGTTCTTGCCTGGATTAGGTACTCTGGCAATCTGATTATCTCTTAGGTCTAAAGTTAAGTTTCGTATGCGACCGAGATTCCAAAATACTTCACCCATTATTTCGGGAATACTCGTGTTGTAGATGGTCAGCTTAAAGTTTTGTGATGTTACACCCTAAAACAAGAATATTATTAAGAATTCATAAATTTTAGAATTGATTTTTAACCTTAGTAATGCTGATTAAATTGTTATTTGACGCGTGTTTGACATTTTCATGGAATTAAATTGGATTATATTAAAACATTGTTCAATTATTCTGTTATTTTCTTTTGTTTATCTTTTTATCATGACAAAAATCAACTTGTTTAACCAAGTATAGTATATCAAGAATATATATTATAATATTATTTTTGATAAACTTTGGCTTAGTTGATAAATTAATTGCAAATAAATATATGAGTAGACTTAAAATAAAAAGGACTTACGTTTAATAACTTCTGAGATAACGCCTTCATAGCTCTTCCAGTTATAGTTAAATTACTTAGCTTAGACGGCAGATGCCCAGTCATTTCTTTGCTAAGATCAATTTGATTATTATCTATTTGTAAGTAGAGATTCTCTAAAGCAGCATTGTGTGTAAGTGTTTTGGGTATGTTAAAATCTCTTATGTTTCCGTTGACAGAAATCTTCAATGTCCTTAGGCCATACATTTTGCTGAACACTCCGTGCTGTATAAATTGTATTAAAGAAATTATTATAAAAATATACAGGTAAGATAATGTTTTTTTTTTAAGCAGAACAGGAGGAAAATCGACTGCGTTCTGCTCAAATTGAGAGACGTGAAAGGACGATATTAAATCTTACCAGAACGAGGATTTTTTTTTAATATTTCTGAGTAGAGATTGAACACGCACATCCATTATGTTTACAGTCAGATATTATCTAGTGATACCATGATCTGCTTAATTTAAAATTATTAAAATATTTGTAAGCCCGTCTGATTTTAGTTAAATTAAATATTATTTAGAAGCACAATATTACCTCTAAAATACCCAATTTCAAGTGGGTTACATCCAAATATTCAAGTCTTGGTGACACACCATACATGCTAGTATTCATGAGAGCAGTAATTGGATTCCCTGATAGGGACAGCCAACGAAGATCACTCAGGGAATGCGTTGCCTTAAAACGTACAGAAAAAAGACAATATAGAATTCAGTGGAATTTAGTAAAATATAAATACCTAAATTTTCGTTATGTATGGTATAGAATACTTCACAAAGAGATCAGATCAAATACGTTGTAAAAAATATTCATAATAAATCTTGAAAAAATATTTAATTTTATATTTAAAAGGCTAAAAAATAAACTACGTACAGCACTATTTGTCAGTTGTTACTTACAACAGGTACATTAGTCAAGTCATTGTACGAGAGATCTAAGGATCGAAGACGTGTGAGATTTGCTGTCGTGTCAGTTGGAACAGATGGTAGGTTGTTGTATGACAAATCTAAGCTCTTCAGTTTCGGTAGTGGCATTGATGGAACCTTAAACAAAATATGAATTAGAAATTAAAAATGTTAGAGACATAAGAAGACATAAGAAGAGAAATAATTTTATCTTGTTGTAATTCGGAGCTCAATGGGGAACACATTTGTCGCAATGGAAAAGGAGTGTCTTACAATTAAGTTCCCTGGATTATCATGAATCGAGACATGCTTATTAAAGACGTCATATTTTAATGGTGCCTTAGAATGTTAAGAATAGGTCTAGAATGATTTGGAAGCCTGATAAAAAATAAATACCAAGGCCAGATTGAGGATACTTACAACAGTCAAACTGACATTCTTCAGTCCCAAATGCGACAGTCGTCTCTCCAAACCTTTAAAAATACTACCACCACGTTCACCGTTATTGAACGGTGTGTTCATACTCAAGTCTAACCAAAGGAGCTTCGGTAGGGCTGTGAAGGAACCGCTTTCGACTCTAACCAAGTGGTTGTCTGACAGGTCCAACCAGGTAAGCGACTGGAAATATAGATAAATATATTGTTATGGATAATTGCTTATACATACTCGTAAGTAAAAATACAGTTTGTGTGTGCGAAATCTAGTATAAATAAGCAAGAAATAAAGAAAAGAGATAGAAATAAGTATATATAAAAAGAAAGTACGAATTAGATATAAATAATAACTAAAGCTTTTCAAATTTATTTTAAGTTATGCATAGAGCAACAAGGAGTAGAATAGATATAACCTGGTGTTACCCTCTGTCAAAGTATATGCCCACTCTTTAATATTTTTAAAATGGTATTGCAAAGTATTGGAAAAAAAATATAGTTTCCACGATTGACTTAATTGCCTTACTAAAACAAATTTTCGATTTTTTTAGTGCTCATAATTTTTTATGTCTGAGATTTATATTGTGTATTCCTCCCGCAAAGAACGACATACAATTTTGTACAGGAAAAATCGTTTTGGATAATACTCCCTCCTCCGTGTTGTTCTATATAACTTATATAACTTACGTACTTTATAATATAACGATTTACCAAAAAAATGTTTATAAGTCGCAAAAATTCGCCAAACTCAAACAAAAAAAAACAAAATAATTAAAAAGCAGATTCCAACGAGGTTCTATAAGCAACAAACACAAACCTTATACAGGACATTCTGCGGGTACTGTATCTTTCTGTGCAAGACGCGGGGGTGGTCGCGCCGCACCGTGTGGTACATGTACTCGTCACTGTAGTCGGGCTCCTCCAGCCAGTACTCGCTCGGTTCGTGCTGTATACATGTTAGCCTACTACACACTGGCCGGCGTGGGTGGATATCGATTTTGTGTGGGGAATATCGATTTTAAATCGAGATCACGTCGTTTTATATATAGTGGGAAAATTTAAGAAAATTGGTTTACATTTTTGAATCCGAAATTTGTTAAGAAGTCATGATCTAATGTAAAAATAAAAAAAATGACAAGAAAGTTATTTTCGGGGACTATAATAGCAAAGAAACCAGAAATAACATATCATTATATAATAAGGACTTTTAGATTTTTAGACTAAAAGACTTTTAGATTTTTTAAAGAACGTTTCGATACCCAGCTACGCTAAATTCTGGCAATGGATAACTATCTATTTGTAAATTACTGTCAGGTATATGTAATGATCATGTACTAATGTGTAAGTCAGACTCCTACGGTCAGCACTCGCTCGGTTCGTGCAGTAGTTTACTGGACACTGAACGGCGTGGGTGGATATCGATTTTGTGGGGGAAATGTGAATGTTTTATCGATTTAAAATTGGAATTGTATGAAAAAATGGGGCTTAATGTACATTTAATTTTACAGGTAAAATTGGTAACCGCGAAAATTAAAAGAGTATATAATTGGGGAAAATAAGTCGAAAATGCGACTTCAATAATTTTTTTAGGAGATTATCGATACCCAACTACGCCAGATACTGGCAACACATAAGTATCTATAGGTTAGTAACATTCAAATAGGTTTTCTCAATGACTTTTATATTCTGTTTTTCATTTGTAGGCATCTTTTAAACATTATAATTAGCATATTGAATTTAAAAAAAAAAGTTTGTAATTCAAGATAAGTAGGAAAAGAGAATATAAAAGGGTATTTATTATCAGTGCTTTTGATTACAAAAATATAACGTTAATTTAAATCATTTACATATACAATAATATGACAGATTACAATCGATACTAAAATCAAGCTATTAGTTTCATTTCTACTTTAAATAAATTACAAGGAAATTCACATTTACGAACTGAGATTTTTATGAATACTCACTCTATATCGTTGGACTAAATCTGCTATGGCAACATTAGGTATAGTGTTGCCACTTAAGTCCAATTCAACTAAGTTAATAGCTGCCGCCGGTGATAAGCAGTTTGTTGGTATCCTTGATAAATCGTTGTCGGATAAATCTAACCTGTCAGTTTAAAGAATATACAATTAATAATTATTAAATAGGTGTTTAATGCAAATTTGATTAAGCAACAGTGGTAGTTGTTCTACAAGGACGTGTACTAACGATAGTTTAGTTATACGATCCCCACTTTTACTAATGAATGTCACTCAAAGGATGGAAAAGTGTGAAATACATTGAATTGTTCTCTAATTAAAAATATTTCTAACAGTACGAAAAATAATAAAGAAAATTTTAGAGAGTAATATTTTACGTGTTTATATAAAAAAAATAATAATGTGCAATATACAGTGCAACCGTACTGAAGGGAATCAGAAAATATTCGATATATCACGTAATTTGTTATAATAAAAAAAAAACAGTTTCACGCTGTATCCCGCACACAGCAGGGTAGGCAGAGGAAACTTAGTGTTTTTTAGACACTCCGTTCCCCACTTTCTGCCGAATTCTGGAGGCATTGCGTGTTGTGTGGCAGAACTCAACGCCGCGCTTAGCCTCGACACCAGAGCGAAGAAATGGAAATATAAATTTAAGTAAATATTTCATCTCCTCGAGACGAACCGAACCCACAACCAGTCGGTTTACAGTCACACTTTGTGCCGCTGCGCCACGACTGGCCTCTGTTTCTATTATAATAAAGTTCGTTATACAGAGGTTAGGATGGTCGACGAGTATTGCATTGTTGATCTCAGATTTTTCGTTTATCAGCCATTGCGAACTTTAAAATAACCGTGTCAAACAGCAATGTTTACATTACTGAACGCGAAATATTTAACAAATCTGAACCTGTCGAGAAATGAATTTATAATGAAATCGAATTTAGTAAACTGATTGACTTGATTCTTTACGTAAATAACCTTTAAGTTAATGAAAACCGTTATATCGAGGTAAATAATACTTTTTATTATATTTTATAAGATATGAAAATTCGTTATAAAAAGGTTTTGAACAAATGTATTCGTAATATAAAGATATATTTTGTATTGATTCTTACGGACAGTTTTAGGAGATTTTGTTAAAAATCCGCTGAGTGGAAATCGAACGTACAACCACCACTCGCTGTGCCATTGCACCATACCGAAAAATAGTAGAATGATTGATGACCAATACAAAGTAATTACCTTTCCAGAGCAGGTGATATGATAAGGTTATCAGCTAAATTCTTAATGTTATTGTCGGAAAGGTCAACTGATGTGAGCGACTGCATATCATGAAACACTTCCACGGGCAGCTCGATCAGATGGTTATGAGACAAATCTATAATCTGTGGAAGATGATATAAGTTATATATATATATCAATTATTAGTATTAATTTAAATTAAACTATTAATCTTTTTTTCAAGCTTCGCGCTATATCTCGTTCATTAAACAGGATAGGCTGAGGAAACGTTCCATACTTTTCATCAATTTCTGGAGCTATTGCATGCTGAGTGACGAAAATCAACTTAATTTATAAAATATATCCAGTGCACATACACTCGATGCCATTTATGACAGTTTGATATCTCACAAAACACAAAGTTATTAATATATTATGATTTTTATTAAATCTTGTGAAATGTTTATATTCTTATTTTATTAAGATGGATAACTAACTTGAAGACGATTAGAAATAAAAAATAAATATTTTTGATTTATTTAAATATTTTAATTGCAAAACTTTGTCCCCATTAAATGCATAAAGTCAGGATAACATCCCGTTGTATATATAATTGACAAAATTACCCGCGACGACAAACCAAATTATTTACATTACTCAAAACATGTATTACATACATTGTTATCATTTTTACCTGTAAATTCTTAACTTTCTTAAAGCAATCATACTCCATATGGAATATTTGATTGTGCGACAGATCCAAGTATTGTAACATTAGCATCGAACCGAACACCTCTCGCGTAATGTTTCTTAATAAATTGTGAGATAAATCCAACTCCGATAATGTTAAATCTGCATGCCTGAAAATTATTTAATAAGAAATTAGAATAAAAAAAATAAAAACAAGTAAATGTAAAAAAAAAAAGCTTCACGCTGTATCCCGCACACAGCAGGGTAGGCAGAGGGAACCTAGTGTTAAGACACTCCATTCCCCACTTTCTGCCGAATTCTGGAGGCATTGCGTGTCAAGTGGCAGAACTCAACGCCGCGCTTAGCCTCGACACCAGAGCGAAGAAATGGAAATATAAATTTAAGTAAATATTTCATCTCCTCGAGTGGGGATCGAACCCACAACCAGTCGGTATTACAGTCACACTTCGACACCACTGCGCCACGACTGGCCTCAAGTAAATGTAATTATATAAAAAAAAAGTTTTCTTTATTAGAATTCAGGCAAAATCATTTTTTTCCCCTATTGTACGTACCACTTTTACGCTAATATTTCTGAACGGATTTGGTTGAATCATTTCAGTAATATTGCTTATTTAAATATCAAAATAATAAATATAACTGATTTAAAAAAAAATTACTATAATATAATAAGTCCGAAGCCGCATTTGGGTACTTAGTAACATTATAAATGTAAAAATTTGTGAGGATGGAAATTGGTTCCATCCTCACAAAGCTAGACAAAACTTTACAGTAACATAGTTCATACATAATAATAAAACGTAGGCTACAATTTATGTAGCGATTTTACTAAATTAACTTTAAGCAGGCGCCAAGTGTATCTCAAGTATATATAATTAAACTTTACCTGAAGTAGTATGGCGCTATATACGAAATGTTGTTGTGTGAGAAATCCAACACTCGTATGTTCACTGATACGGTTCCGAGACCTGAAAAATGCGTAAAATATTATAACAATAGTATTCATAAATCTATAATTTAAATACATTTGGTTACTCTCGGTGTAACTTTTCTTAACTAAAAACGAAATGAAGCATAAGAAGTCGTACGAGTGTTTTAAAGATCTCTTTATATAAAGTATAAATTATATAATTTATACAATTTTTCGCGAATTAGGTGGAGCGAAATTTGTCGCACACTACTCCGTTCTTCAGTTTCGGTAAATTTTGAAAGATAATTTGATTTCAGATGGTAGAATCCAATATAATATTTTGGCAAACCTGACACAGATTTAAAATTTCGCCGATTTAAACTTTGTGTAATATAATAATATATAATGTCAATATGAATTAATATTAAGAAATGTGTGTAAAATATATATTACTTGTATATCAATAAAACTAAATGAAATTAATATGTACATATATTGATACACAACACGAAACTTAACACAAGATGATATACAACACGAAACTTAAAATAAAAGTTCCATCACCTCTTTCTATACGTAGAGGACTGGGATCCTCAGATTCTAATCCTGCGTTAGAAGTAAAGGAAGCTTTGAATAAGTGCAAATGTTAATTAAATAATTGGAACAAAAGGAAAATAAGGCCAAAAGAATAGTATTTAGACAATAAAAATATAAAGCAGATAAAAATTACTAGTACTATGAAAGAGAAACATAAATAAAAATATTACTTAAAACAACTGCAAAATTATTAGTAGTATCAAAAAATAGTAAACACTATAATAGTAGTATTAAGCTTAAAACTCAAAGTAAATTAAAGCAATTTTTGAGCTATAGAATTTAAAAACTCTTACTCTGAGCTTTAGGTGGTGGATAAAAGTTGGATGTGAAGAAACTCGGCGCATTGGAATCGGCTAAAGAAATTATTCTGTTGTACGAAACATTAACTTTCAATGCTGTAGCCGATCCAACTTGGTCAAAAATGGAAAATTTAAATGTCTCCAATTGGTTAAACGATATATCTAACCTGAAAAGAAAAAAATATAATATTTTCGGCTTAGAGTGTAAACAGCCTATTAAACAAATTATCAGGAGAGACAATGACACGTCTTTACAAAACTATATAGAGTACGTGTATATGTGTATTCTTTACTATAATATATGAAATAAAATAAATTGTTCGCATGGTAAAACAGTGGACATATTGAAAAAACAATAAACGGATTCAGCAGTTTAACACTTTAAGGCAACGATATAAATATTGTTAAAATCTAAATTAAACATGAATCATTATTGTTGAGGAAAGGAAAGAAAGGTCACTTACTCTTTAAGTGCTGGTAAATTTTGGAATGCTTCCTCACTGATTTCCGTAATAATATTTCCTCTCAATTTAATAACTTTTAAGTTATCCAAACTCGTGAAAGACCGTCTGTACACAGTCTCTATTAAGTTGTCTTCGATCAATATCTCTTGTAGCTCTCGCAAGTTGACGAATGTGTGTTGATCTATTCTTTGCATTTGGTTGAGAGATAAGCACACGCTTTCTAGCTGACGGTGAATGTCACCCTGTAAAACATGCAAAAAAATATATCAACTGAATTATAAAGAAAACAAAAATCCGACTGCATAAAGTAAAATAATATTAGATATATAGAATATTAGATATATAATTTTACTTTATGCAGTCGGATAATATAGCACGTATCAACGACATATCATTTAACAAAATAGGATACGGATCGGAATTAGAATATTTTCAATCGTGATATTGAAATAAGTTAAACAGAATATGACTGTTGTTGGTGTGTATCTATAATATAGTAGATATCTACGTCAGATCAATGGAAGCGAAAAACGGAGTGTTAAAATTATCGCCACTAACAATAACTACCCTACTATATGCGTTACATAATCATAAAACATTTTTTTTAAAATTTTAATACGGTTTTAAAAATTGCAACACAATTTAACGATCTTGTAATTATATTTCTCGCGTATTTTGGTCAAAAGATGTTCAGACGAAATTATTTATGTGCGTTGGCCCACGTTGGGCGCCATTTTATATTTACAAATAATATTGATAATAATTTTATGAAAGTTAATGTTTTACCTGAAGTGTTCCTTTGGAGAACTGATCAATAAGATTATCTTGTAAATTTAAGGATTTTAGCTTATACATAAAGTGGAATGAAGTATCGGGAACGTTCTTTAGCTTATTGTTGCTTAAATCCAATTCTTCTAACTCTATAAGCGCCTTCAGAGGTTCAAACGGTAAAATTTTAACGGAGTCCGCCAAACCATTTGCCATTTTTAGTGATGTTAGACTGTGAAGCTGCAAAATATATAATACATATATAATTTAGTACGAAGATACAGTTATGTATAAAGTATTATTTATGATTAAGGATTTTTAGAACGTTATAAAATATTCCTCAGACTTTTGTGGCGCAGTTAGGAGGCTTGTTATTCTAAATGTGGTGGTTGTAGATAGAGTCCTCGAACGGTGAAATGATTATTATGAAATTATTTTATCTCCGCGCTCTAGTAGACAAAACACGGCCTTAAGCTCCACCAATCATCACGTAAACATGAAAATTGGGCGGGAAGTAGCGAATGGAGTTTACTAACACTAGATTCAATCTGCTTACCCTATTATGCAGGAAAAGCATGACAATTTAAATAAAAAAAATATACCTCAGCAAACGCGAAAGGATCTATATAATCTATATTGTTTTCAGACAGATCCAATGTTTTGATCGTCCGTACATGCTGGAAGGCACTGGCTTCAATTCGATTTATAGTACTGCCAATAATTTTCAAATCCTCTAGTTCCACGCCAAAATCAATAAAGTCATCCGTGTTTATACTCCTTTTTATCAATTTGCTAACAGATAGGTAGCGAAGCGATCTCATTCTGCAAAAATGAAAACAATTATTTACGGCAGTAATTTATTTATATAAATGTATTCTTCCATTTATTGTAGGATTATGTATCTAAATATATTTTTTTATAAATATAAATATTTAAATATATTTTTCTTCTTATAATGATTTCTTACATTATGTTCAATATTTTAGATACGGAATCCTCGGTATACATTTCCGACTAACAGCTCGGTCGGATATTTAAAAAGCATTGTGCAACTAATTTGAAACACGTTGAGAATGTTTTCAATACATTTACACAACCTAAAAATTGCTTATGACACTGGTGTTTTCATGAAAATTTTATGAAAACCATCACCTTGAAACAAAAATAAAACAAAAAACTGAAAATAAAAAAAAAACAAAAACATAAAGAAGACGACAACCTCTGATTAAATAACATACAACACTCATGTGCAAGCATTTCGAACGAGTTTTAGAAGTTATTTTGAATACACAAAGCGTTCTACTAAATGATAAGTTAATATGCGAGGTATATTTAACAAAAACACATTGAAAATTCAAATGAAATGAAATGTATGTTCACATACATTAAATGACAAACTGAAAATGTCACACGATTAATCGATTTTTTATATGGAATATAAGTTATGCTAATAAAGAGGGAGCCGAAAGCAGCCAGACTTTCATAATATTATAAAGCCTGAAAGTTTTAGTGCACATACACCCAACTCCGGCAATTACTTTTAGGAAATATGGAGTTAGGGTGAAGGGTGATACTAGACCCTGACATCAGGTTAAAACCATACTCAGTGTCTAGCAATGGATCGTCATTTCAAATATTATTTCCCAAGAAAATATAGAGCGTTGCAACTTAACGAAAGGTTACTATTTTTGAACCTTGCTAACCTAAAATTTCACAGTAACCACCACCCAAACTCCATATGTCCTAATAGTATTTACCAGTCTTGGGTGTATGTGCACAGGAACTTTTAGGTTTTATAAAGTAACGTAGGTCTGGTTTGTTTTGGCTGTTGGGCCATAATAAATGATCTCGTGCTACAAACGCAAAGTGACAAAAGCGACTAACATCCTTTCCATAACATCGAACTATACTAAGCCTCGATTGGTAGAAAAACATACCGAACTTACTTGCTCTGATCGCGGCAATTGTCTGACTCGTTTCTGTAATCAAAATGTAACCAAAAACTGGTACGAAACTAAATAACTTAAGCGTATATCTCTTAATAAAAAATGGTACCGAGCTGAGCCTATTAACTAAAGTCAATTTAATAATTAGCAAGATTATAATTAAGATAAGATAATAAAAAATATACTAATTCTAAAGGATATTATTTGTTAATAAGCAAAAAAGTTAGAAACACAAAAAATATTTTAAAAAAATGGACATAAATTCTACTAGTTCTACTTTTATAGAGAAAAAGGAAAACTGTATCAAAGAAAATAGTTTATTAATATTAAAAAAGAAAGAAACATGCTAAACTAATGCTATTTAAGAGATCTATTTAATAATAATTAACAGAATGCTAACTAGAAGCCAAAAAGTTCTATCTTTTCCGAAATTCTACAAAATTTTTGAATAATACTAAGAGTAAAAGCAGAAGAATTAAGAAAAATATTAAACATTTTGATACCTAATATAAGCTGTTTAAAGGTTTTTTTTCAGTAACTGGTTAGTTATAAATACATTTTAAATACCACATATAAAAAATTTTTAGGTTGTGTAAATTAATGTATGTTAGTAACATAGATATTAGTTAGTGTATATTTCAAAATTACCTTCGGACGTCTTGCAAGCTCATTTCCAGTGATGAAGAGCCACTGATATCCAGATAGAACAATTTATATTGAAAACTATTTGTGACTGGTGTACTGTATTCCGAAGGGGCGCTCGTTGACAGTAAATTTGGGTCCACCTGGAATTTGTGAAATATTGGTTTTTAATAATGATACTTCGTGCTATATCTTTCTATATATCTGTGTCGACAGAAAGAACGTAGTGTTTATGTACTCCGTTCACTATTTTTCAACCATTTTTTGCGCATATAGTGTTTGTACTCAGATTGTCTTAACAGAACCAGAAAAGAATTAAATTCTATGAGCGGGATTCGAATACACAAACGCAACAAAAAAAGTTAAGCGCTTCGTCACTTTACCATGAAAATACATAATTAGTAAAAACATGAATTATTTGAAAATCATAGTATTAAAATATTAGTAAAGACTAGACCTAATACTTTTTTTTGATTTTTACGTTTATAACACATTTTAAATGAAACTATTTTAACGTTAAATTTTAAGTAAGTTAAATTAAATCGTTAATTAAGTTAAGTTAACTAACGAGTAGACCAGTCTACCCGTGACCACGGACTACTGCAAAGTATTCGAAACGTAGGGTTTCCAAAATGTATAATCTTAAATACACGCGATTAATCCGGTTAAAATAGTTTCATTTAAAATGAACTAGTACCTACACTAACAATAATACTACTAGTTAACTACAATAACAATAGTACTACATTGTACAAACAAAACTAAAACATTATTACTACTATAGACAAAATTGAATAAATAAAATAAACATCATACTAACTGACCTTGTTCTCTCTAAGGTTCAAAAATCTTAACGAATCCAATTTATTAAGCATGAATTTAGATATCATAGTCAAATTGTTTTCAGACAGGTCTAAACTCTGCAAGCTGTTCTCCAAGCCGGCGAACGATGACGGTGACAGCTCCGTCACACCGCAGTCTCGAAGGGACAAAGTTTTGATCTTGGCGTTGCGGAATGCATCTTCCTGGAATAGACGTAAATTATATGAACTTAGTAAAACAATATTATTTTTAGTAGTATTATACTAAAAAATCATTTTTTTTCAGTAGTGTCATAGTAAATATTCTCTACTTTTTATTTGAAATTGTTTCTTTTTTATTGTTTCAAAGTATTTGGATTACTTTTGTTGCGTCAATTAAAAAAAAAAAAGATTTAATCGTCACCGCAGTTTGGATATAGTTAAATTGATTTAACACAATTGATATCTAAACGGACACAGGTTCAAACTCCATTACATTTATATAATTTTCTATGCGAAATTTTGTCAATTTTATACTTATTGTTCGATTTAAACAAGTATATATACAAGTTCAAATACGTTTATATATGTATAATGGAATAAATCATGTAATAATAATATACTCTTAGTATTATAGCGGTATGAAGGCCAAGCAAAGGTAATTACAGTAAATCTTGCCTATAGAAATATGTAGAGGTCTCGTAATTGTTTAAAATAAAAATCATATCTGATTCTGCCGTTCACTTTCAAGTCGTTTTATGAACATATTTTACTTGTAAAATGTAGTCATCATATTTTTTTTAGCTTAACTCTGTATCCCACATATAACACAATGGACAGATAGAGGGAACCTAGCGTATTATGTATATTCAATATTGTAGTAGTAGTAATTATTCCACTCTTAAAAAAAAAATGTTTATTCGATAATATGAATGATAACGATGTTAAAAACATAAATAAGTTATAACAAACGCCTAATAATTTCGACATAGATTGATCAGAACGTATGACTTCGGCGGTTTCCAAGAGGCGCGTGTTCAAATCCCGCTATAATTTTTTTTATACAGTCTTTACTTATTATTTTTTATATTGAATTACTTACTCTTATTGTAAATATAGGGTTCCCATTCAAAGTAGTGGTGTTTAATATGTTGAAATATTTGAATGAGCTCGGTAACAAAATTTTTATATTATTTTGATCCAATCTGAAACAAAATATATATTTTTTTATTTTTATGTTTTGTAAAGTATTATTCCACATCTAGGAAAGACTGTTTCTTATTTTGAAAACGTCTAAAAATTTGAGTCCACATTAAAATTTTTATGTTTTCTAAAAAAATTAAAATATTTTTACCAACAAATATATATTTATATATATTTCTTTTTAAATCAGCTTCACGCTGTATCCCGCACACAGCAGGGTAGGCAGAGGGAACCTAGTGTTAAGACACTCCATTCCCCACTTTCTGCCGAATTCTGGAGGCATTGCGTGTTGAGTGGCAGAACTCAACGCCGCGCTTAGCCTTGACACCAGAGCGAAGAAATGGAAATATAAATTTAAGTAAATATTTCATCTCTTCGAGTGGGGATCGAACCCACAACCAGTCGGTTTTACAGTCACACTTCGTGCCACTGCGCCACGACCGGCCTCAATATATTTCTTTTTCTTTTACAGTTTTATAATTTTCAAGATATAGTTTTTTTATCTTTTTCAAAATATTGCTTTTCCGAATAAACATATGATTGCGATTGTCTGGTTACCAGAGGGGACAAATGAAAATGTGCAATCATACTCTCGAGTGAGAATCGAACCCACAACCTGTCGGATTTTGCGGTCGCACCGTTGTGCCCCTGCGCTACGACGGCTTCATTATTCCTTTATTACTTTTCATTATTATGCATATTATCTTATCTTCTTTACTGATAGCTTAATGAGATTTGTAATAAACCTTTTTTAGCTCCACACTATATCCCGCATATAGGGAGTTTAGAGGGAACCAAAAGCAAAATACTTACTTTAAATAATCCAAAGACAATTTAACTCCATTAAGATCATGGGCCGGCGGCACTTGTTTGATTAGATTGTTCGATAGATCCAAGTAGCGCAGCTGGCGCAGTGGTGACAGCTCCTCGTAAGGGATCAACGTGAGCTGGTTGTCTCCAAGGAGAAGCTGGAAGTGAAAATGTTAATAATAGGTAGTTTTTTTTAGTTTCACGCTATATCCCGCATATAGCGGTGTAGGTAGAAGTAACCTAGTGTTAAAACACTTCGTTTCCCATCTTCGGTTTAATTTAAAAGACATTGCGTGTTGATTCGCGGAACTTAATACCACACATCGTCTTGCTATCAAAGCGAGAATATGAAAATAATTATTTTTCCTAAGTTGCAATCGAACCCCCAAACCATAGTGTTTATCTAATCTATACGGCTGCGCCATAACTGCTTCAATAAACATTTTAATACTGAAATATTAATTTCAGCTATTACATTATAAAATAATATCCCATATCATAATTTGAACCCAGGACTGTCTATAATCACTATTAGAAATGCAATCCAAACGCTTACGTCATTGAGGTTTCCAAATAAAACATATTAGCATAATCAAGTTTACTCATTACGCTTTGATTACAGTTCAACGGTGTTTTGTTTTAATTAAACATATAGTTCGGTCACCAAGTCGTGGCCTGAAGTTAGCTATAGAATTCTGTGCGATTAGAATTTGGGATTTTTCTTACTTTTAATTATTTTGTCCCTTAATAAACAATGCGCAAAAGTTCAGAAAATCTAACTTCAAATCAGTCACGACTTGTTGAACGTACTATACATACAAATTAATTTGAAAGCCACGTTAAACCGCAAAGTAGGTATATTCTATATTCAAGGCAATATTATTAATGAGTTTAATATATGAATAATCTATTTTCAATCAGTTGTATATAGATAAATGATATGTCAAATTGTATTATGTTAAATTGAGCGACCGTCATTGCAGAGCTTTGGGATAGAACATTTTCATTTCTCCGCCCCGGTAGACATCGCGCGACGTTGAGTTCCGCCACTCAACACGCAACACCTCCAGAATTGAGCGGAACTGCGGAATGGAGAGTCTTAACACTAAATTCTAAACACTAAAGCTGACATATTAAAAAAAAAAAACAATAAATTTTGCACAAATTACATACAGAGAAAATAAAATAAATTATTATGTAAATTACACAAACGTACCTTATGTAGTCTGCTCATACCATCTCTGAAGACGCCACTGTCGATCACTGATAAGTGATTGCCGTGCAAATCCAATGTTTCCAATACTAGTAGTCCAGAGAACGCGTCCAGGGGTAGGCTCGCTATGGAGTTGTCAGCCAGTATCAGGGTTTGTAGGGAGTTCTCGAGTCCCAACCAATTGTCACCCGTTATGTCTGTTATTTCGTTACCTGAAACAAATGTAAGTGTTTTAGAAGGTATAGAAATGTACGGCAATATGATGGCTGCAGGTTCGAGACCCAGTTGAGGAAAGAATTTAACTTGAAATTAGATTTTTTATTAGCACTAGAATTAAAAATTAAAAAATATGTATTTACACAATTAAGTCTTCTTGGTGCAATGTGCAATACATACGAGGGTGGCGGATTTGAACGCCGGGAAATTTAAAATTTAAATTCTTTTTCTAGTAAAATAATGTAATGTCTCTAAAATGTACGAAACGCTAAGAACGACAATTTTAAAATAAAATCCTCTCTATTTAGATAAAATAGAAAAAGATGCGTACATAAAAATGTACGTAATTTATCCTGGACACCTTACAAAATAGGAGTTTATGTAAAACAATATGTTCAGAATAGGCTATTCTTAGAAATCTTTGACATGAAAAAGAAGATAACAAAATTCCACGGTAACTTTTACCTTTAAGTAGTACCTACTAAGTAAATTCAGCTTCACGCTGTATCCCGCACACAGCAGGATAGGCAGAGGGAACCTAGTGTTAAGACACTCCGTTCTCCATTTTCTGCCGAATTCTGGAGACATTGCGTGTTGAGTGGCAGAACTCAGCACTTAGCCTCAACACCAGAGCGAAGAAATGGAAATATAACCCACAACCAGTCGATTTTACAGTCACACTTCGTGCTGCTGCGCCACGACTGGCCTCACCTACTAAGTAAGTACTAAATAATTGACTAAGTTCCTCAATATATGTATATACTGTTATTATATAAAAAAAATCGTGACACATTCCATGTCCACTCAAGGAAATGATTATATTTTATTACTAGCAGCTCCCGCGTGGCTTCGCCCGCTTGATCTGTATAAATATTGTTTTTTTTAGTTTGGTTTATTTCATAATTTCAAATTAATCTTGATAGGCGTTAACAGTAAATGACACGGACGATTCCGGTATAAAAAACCTATAAGTATATGGCTCTACCAACCCGTCTATCTTTTAGTGAAAATCTCATTAAAATCTGCTCAGAAGTAACGGAGATTAAGCCGGACAAATAAAAAACAGGCAAAACTTTTAAAAAATGTTTTAACTATGTGAAAATATAGCAACTCTATTTACATTTACCATATTCAGATTATATGAAAAACCATTAAATAACATGAAAAAAAATATTTTACAAAACTTTTTTTATTGAAACGAGAACAAATAACAAATACTATGTTAGACTTTTTGTTTGAGAAAATTATGTTTCTCAACAATAAAATACGATGTGTTGGAATAACCCTAATGAACCAGCGAGGAGATGCATTTCAACCGGGAGGTTCTTTTATGTGTAATTACACTATTCGTTTAAAATCCGTATACAAATATTTATCCTTTAGAGTCTACGTATATTAAACAACCTATTGTTAAGTCAAAGAGTGGGTGAAAGAGAGATGAAAAAAGGAGAAATGGCTTCTACTTTCTTTATGGTCGAATAAAAAAAATTGGTACTCTACATTGCGTTTTACCTCGGTACCAGAGCGAAGAAACAAAAATATTAATAAACAATAACTCATTCACTTAAGTGAAAATCGAATACACAACCAGCTCGTTTACAGTCTTGTTCTACCAAATCAGAACAGCCTCTGAATCTTATTTCTTAAATAATTGAACAAATTAAAGCATAATATTATCATTTTGATAAGTTAAACGACAGTTTCGAGTGAAACCGTCAAAATGTAGACACTAGTCGAGGAAAGTTAAACAAGAACAATTTACAACTCCAACTAAGCGGACAAACCATTAATTGCCGTCTCCCCCGAGACTACAGATCGACAAAGCACAAGTATTTACAAAAAGCTTAAAAAGTACTGTAAATAGTGAGTAATGACTTTTAATTTTTATGTTGGAAACGATTTATTTTTTATGTTTCCTTATATTTTTTATGTTTCTACTTGTTTAATTCTAAATATATAATAAAATTATTAAAAATTATATATACTGCCTGCCTTATTTTAATAAAATATTTAATAGTGTTAGCTAGCTTTCGGTGGCACAATGGAAGGAAGACTGGGAACGTGATGGTTATGGATTCGATTAACTCTTGGGACACAAAATTATCCTTGCTCTGGTAACAAGACAAAACGTAACGTAATGTTTCTGAAATTAGACGAAAAGTGGGGAACGAAGAGTTAAACTTCGTTTCCTTCGCTTAGCCTGCTATATGCGGATTACAGCGTAAAGTAAAAAAAACACGGTTTCCCAAAATATTTAGAGAAAAATAAAAGGTCATGTTAGAAATAATTAAAATAAATCATCTTCACGCTGTATCTCGCACACAGCAGGGTGTGAGGGCAGAGGGAACACACTCCGTTCCCCACTTTCCGCCGAATTTTTAAGGCATAGCGTTGAGTGACAGAACTCAACGCCGAACTTTACCTCGACACCTTTTTTTAAATTTTGATCTCTGTACGGTCAAACATAACCTTATTTTTAAGAATACCATAACAATATAGATTTTTAATAAGGAAGAAGCAGCACCGTCGTAAAAACAAAACAATAAACGCCATTCAATTTTACAGCGAGCGTAACCTTAATTTTTTATACATTTAAAAAATTGTCTGGAGTAGAATTTTGATTTGAAATGATTGCATTCGTTCAGGCACAATATAACGCTACGCTACACGTTAGCGGTTGAAAGACGTTTCTTCTAATTAAAAATAAAATACTGTTTAGTAGGACAAGCATCTACAGACGAAGTGACTGGACCTAGAAATTAGGAATTTTGTAATGTGGTTAAATTAACAGATTCCTCTACACTCCCTCGTCAATCTCCCTTTCCAAAAGGTTGAGAAACATACAGATGATGTGTGTTTTTATCGCGTTTGTTTTTAAAAACGTTAACCGCTTCCTATTTCTAACAATATATTAATCTATCCCATAATTGCATTTTAACCATACAATTTACAAATATTGTACATAATGCTTTACACTATTTTATACACCAAAAATTATAGTACCTAACCTACCTCTTTCAAGGGAAACATTCAAAAGGGTCGGCTCCAAAATTATCTTAACACAAAATCTAGATAAAAAGTGTACGCAACATAAAACTCACAGTCAAGTAGATATTCAACCAGAGCCATTGAAGAGGCCATCATGGCATGATTTAATATTTCCTTATTAAATTCCTTTAAGCCTCTACGACTCGTGGCCATGTTAACCTCTTGATCATTTACGACCGTGTAATTAATATAGAAAATTACTGGCATACTAACTATTTTTGTATAAAACAATTTGGTAGAATAAAATGTTCCATTTTTAGTTATATATATTTTTCACACTGTATGACTAGTTTTAAGATATTTCCATCCATTTTTGAAACATTACGTGTTGAACGACGGAACTGAACGCAGCGCATAGTTTACCAGAGCGATACAGCTAAATAATTTAAATATTATCATTCCTCTAAGCGTGAATCGAATTCACAGTGTCGTCTTTACAGCTCCTACTTCACTCATAACGGCCCCTTATTATTATTATTTTTTGCTTCACGCTCTATCCCGCACATAACAAGGCACGCAGCGGGAACGTGGGAGCCTAGTGTTAAGACACTCCGTTGCACATTGAAACACTTCCACTCTCAACTCTCCGCCCAATTCTTGCGGCAATAAGTGTTTAGTGGTAGAATACAACGTCGCGATTTGCCCCATTTATGGAACAAAGAAATTAAAATATTAAACGTTTTATTATCCCGAGTGGGAATCGAACCCTCAGCTATCGAGCTTAAATTCAATTTGCCACTGGGCACAACGGCCTCTTACTATTTAAATAACAATAATAATTTATTATTAAAAGTATTAAAATATTCACCTGTTAAGTCAAGCAAGTGCAGCTTTTGTAGATATCTCAAAGCTCGGCTGGGCACTACTGTCAGTTTGTCCTCCCTCAGTTCCAACTCCCACAGTGTGTTGTCGAGTCCATAAAATGCTTCATCCTGTATACTCTCTAACGGGTTCTGGTTTATAGCCAGCCTGTACATACCTGGAATTAACGAGATTAATATAAATTATTCCTTTCATTTCAATTTTACTACAAGTAATTTTAGAGACTAGAGCGAAGTGAATAGGGATGTCAGTAGTGATTATAATAGCGTCAGCTTCACGCTTTATCCCGCACACAGCAGGGTAGGCAGAGGGAACCTAGTGTTAAGACACTCCGTTCCCCACTTTCTGCCGAATTTTGGAGGCATTGCGTGTTTAGTGGCAGAATTCAACCGCGCCGCGCTTAGCCTCGACATCAGAGCGAAGAAATGGAAATATACATTTAAGTAAATATTTCCTCTCCTCGAGTGGGAATCGAATCCTCAACCAGTCGGTTTTACAGTCACACTTCATGCTGCTGCGCCACGACTGGCCTCAGCGGCTATAATAGTGTGTACTAGTAAAATTTTCCAAGATGGTAAACCTCTCAATGTTTTTATATTTTTCCACATCATATTAAAAATAAATTAGAGGAAACATCAATTTATTCTCAGTTTTACACATTTTTTATACTTACCCGAACGGAAATCAAACCTACAACCATCACGATTACATGAACAAGTTCAATCTACGACTAATCTACTTAAGCTAAGCTATTACAATAATCACATTTTACCAGACATATCTACATATCTATTGGTATATATATAATTTGTTTGATATTGTAATTAACTGTCCAAATACACAGTAGGCCAGTCGTGGCGCACGGGCACAAAGATTGATTGTAAATGCGACTGGTTGTGGGTTCGATCCCCGCTCGAGGAATGGAAATATTTATTTTAATTTATATTTCCATTTCTTTTCTCTTGTGCGTCATAGAGTTCTGCCACACAACACGCAATGCCTCTAGAATTCGGCGGAAAGTAGGAACGCAGTAACAAGGTTCCTTCTGCCTGCGGGGTGCGGGATACAGCGAGAAACTGATAAAAGATAATAATAAACATACACCTCCATATCTATAGATATAAACTATTTGTTTGAGATCGTAATTAACTGTCTAAACACGCAGGTGGCTGTCGAGTACAATCTGGACAAACTTTAATGGTACTGTTACAAACTAAATAACGTTGTTTGGAAGTGACAATGCAATTTTAAAACTTTAACGTTCTAAGAAGTTTTAATGTAATAATACATTTTAGAATTTTCTAAACGTTTTCGATTCTGTATTTGACTTTTTGTTTTTTTAATATAGTTTTATTTTAAGACCAGTCGTGGCACGGGCACATGCATATCATGATATCACTAAGCGCCATAGGTTGTGGCTTCGATTCTCACTCGAGGAAATAAGTTAGTGAAGCGTAAAAAAACAAGAGTAAATGTTTAATGTAACAGTATAAATACAATTTAAAACAAAGTAAGAAAAATTTTTTTATTAAAATCACTTTTGTTATTGAATCACGCTTAAAGCAGGATAGGCAAACACGTAAAAAAAAGAAACTCCTTTCTCGACTCTCTCGATTTCGAAGAATTGGGTCCCGATTCTTCGAAATATATCGACAATAAATAATTCACTTGAAGGGCAATCGAACCCAAAACCATCGCGTTTACAGTCCAACACTGTACCGCTGTACCACGACAGCCTCTTACTATATTAATAATAGATATATATATAACATAATGGCTAACTATAAATTATTGACAATCTCGTAAGTGTATTAACAATGGTAAATCCCAATAATCCCTCTAACGCCATTACAGTTGGCTTCGTGTTACTAAATTAGATTATAATGTTAATTATTTTAAACTGCGGTTAAAGCTTTCATCCATCTGTCGGTTTGTTGATTGAAATGGTTCAATGAATATTATATATATATATATAGGGGGTTTAAATTTCATAAATTACATACAGTATATAAGTTAGAAAATATATATATATATATTTTTGTTTAACCTGATATGGCTTTATAAGATATTGGGTCCATTTTTTGCGGAATTCTAGAGGCATTGAGTGTTGGGCGGCGGAATTCAACGTCGTGCTTTTTTGCATATACCTATAGTTATTTTTCCTTTATGATTTCTTTGTCTTTTTCCCCACACAACCATTTTTATAATATACCACAACAGCAACATATAATAAAATCTTACCAGTCGCCTGAAAGAAATGAGGCTCCAAGTCTCTTATCTTGTTGCCAGTGAGCTGCAGCGTGAAGACCTTGGAGCTGTTAACGGCGGCCGGTACCCGCAGTATCGGGACATGGTTGCAAGTGACGAACCCTAAGTCTCCAGCTGGCTTCGAACACGTGCATAAGGCTTGGAAGAGGCAGGGTGGGTGTCCTGTGTCTACGTGTAACTGGAACAAGAGGAAATGGTTTAATATAAATATATAAATATTATCTAGAATTCTAGAGGGCATTGCGTATTGATCGGCGGAATGAACATTGAAATTTTTCGCGGCGTTGAGTTCTGCCACTCAACACGCAATGCCTCCAGAATTCGGCAGAAAGTGGGGAACGGAGTGTCTTAACACTAGGTACCCTCTTCCTACACTGCTGTGTGCGAGATACAGCGTGAAGCTGATAAAAAAAAAACATTGAAACTTTAATTTAATTGATTTTATTACCTCTAGTGGGAATCGAACCCACAATCTGACGCGTTACAGTCGCGCGCTTGTGCCTCTACGCCACGATTGACGTCACTTAAATCTTATTTATAGGTTATATAATACTGCAAAATACGAATGTACGTTTAATTTCCCCGTTCTGAGAACAAGACAAAACAACTCCACTCAATACTTCGTTGTCTTAGAAAATGGGCGGTTCGTGTCAGTACCATAGGTGCAATCTGCTCAGTGGCGTAGCTAGGGTATTTGCTGCCTGGTGCAGCTTAGGACTTGATGCATTTTAAAATGGTCAAAATAATTTCAGATTTCAAAACATATTAGAGTAGATATATACATTTTTATTGCTTCAAAACTATAATAACTATATATTAGTTATAAAAATTTTAGCAAAAAATTTAAAACTGACATTACGCGCTTTTTGACTAGCATAGTCATTAATCACATTTTCAAAATCAATAATATCGACTAGTTTATGTTCGATTCACACGATAGCGAGATTGTTATTTTTATTTCATTCTTTCATTTTTCTTGTACATTTGTAAAAAAATAGAAGAATTGATCTTTGATGCCCCTTTCCTTTTGATGCCCGGTGCGACTGCACCGCTCGCACCCCCCCAGCTACGCCACTGAATCTGCTTATCCTGTTATATGCAAGTACAAGAGTACATTTACTAGAAAAATATCTATTTTGGATGTTATTTTTAATATATTTTTTTCTGTGTTTTTCAATTCAATTATTTCTAAGTGAGTGATAAAAGAGGCAGGGGAAACCTCAGGTGACCGTCGAAAACATATTATCATCAGTAATAAAAAAGAACCAATCAATGAAGGAAGAAATGGGAAAATTAGAGAAGTCATGTAAAAGGCACCCCCAAGAGGATCCCCAGGAGGACCATGGAGCAATAGGGATTCCCTAAAATGAAAAAAAAAAAACAAATATTACTACATTATTAAAAAAAAAGTGAACCTTTTTACATTGTAATTCAGAACTTGCTCAGTCTAGACATTTTTCTACATTCTCTTTATAATACATTTCTTGTCGTAATTTAAGAACAAATCGTTGTATGAAACGGGAGATATTTTGAGATTTATAGTATTGCTATGAGATTGAAGATTGTATAATATTTTTGCCGATTCAGTAATAAAATTGTCGTCCCCGTTTATCTTTTTACTTACTCATGTTCATTTAGATATGTGCCAAATATGTACATTGGTTTTGTATTTGGTAGTAAATTAATTTTAAATCAAAGGTTATAGGTTCAATTCACGATACTTATCCATTTCGCGTTTTACTTTGAATTGGGTTTTTTTATCCTATTTTTTAAGCTTTAGGCTTTTTCACGCCTATCTAGCGGGCCCTTTTTTAATATTATGTACTTTGAAAAACGTGTTGAGGCTGCTGTGGCGCGTGTGAAGGTAGCCGTGACGATTGTGCGTTCGATCTGCACTTGGGGAAATTAAATATACAATATTGTCATTTCCTCGCTGTGGTAACGAGCCAAAGCCAAGCGTTGTGGTCCGCCGCTCATCACACAATGCCTCAAGCATTTGAAGACAAATCTTAAGACGTAGAAGAAAAAGTAATAGGCAACGAAACATCAAATATTTTTGAATCCTTGATTATATTTGATTTGAATATACTATTAATAAAAATAGCAAATGTATATACATCCTCTACAACAAATTTATTTAAATAAAAATTAAATTAAATCAGCTTCACGCTGTATCCCGCACACAGTAGGGTAGGTAGGCAGAGAGAACCTAGTGTTTAGACACCCTGTTACACACTTTTTTCCAAATTCTGGATTCATTGCGTGTTGAGTGGCAGAACTCAACGCCGCGCTTTGCCTCAAATAAATGAAATACACCAGAGCGAAGAAATGGAAATATAAATTTAAGTACATATTTCATCTCCTCCAATGGGGATCGAACCCATAACCAGTCGGTTTTACAGTCACACTTTGTGCCGCTGCGCCACTACTGGTCTCAATTAAATTTAGTTATTTAGTTATTTTGATTTATTTTGTATTACGTGTGATAAATAGATATATTTATTTAAAAATCAATCAAGCATTACACCGTGAAATTAAAGCGAGGCAATCTGGGCAAAACGGATTACCATATAAATGGCTCATGGTTAACTGAAAAGAGACCACATTTATTGAATACTAAGTGTCGTATAGCATTGTTATATCATTTTTTTATTCTTTTTAATTTATTATTTTATTTTTTGCTAAGAAATAAATAAAAAAATTGTAAAAAAAACCTATATACATATGCGAGTAGGACTGATGTTCTTAATTAAAAATAGTCTCTTTTTCTCCCTCTCTTATTGACTGGCATACATCCCATTTTACTGGTGTCCTAATACCTACTGCATTTTTAGAGGGTAAAACCCTATGTGCTGGAGTCCAATTCATAAAAATATTTATTCGATTGGGTTACATGATTACAATAAATTGAAAAATTATTTTATTCAATTAGGCTATTTATTACAAGTACTTTTAAACGTCAAATTACATACAAAATTATCAGTCCTATAGGAAATTAGTACGTAGACAGTTGACGCTGAAATAAGCTGATGGTGCTTATTAAGAAAACGTTTAAAATAAGAACGCAGCGGGATTTGAACCCGCGTCTCTATGGAAGCCGTCCAAGCGCTCTGACCTACTAAGTCATACGTTCCTATCATGCTACGTCGCGGTCTCTTTAGGGAGATTTTTACAAATTTCCGCTATCCGCTGATTATCTTTAATTACTTACAATTATTGTTAGGCAAGCGAGGATACCAATTTTATATATATAGCTCGATGAGAACGTACGGCTTACTTAGTAGAGCGCTTGGACGGTTTCCAAAAAATCGCGAGTTCAAATCCCGCTACGTTCAATATTTTATATGTTTTCTTAATTTGTATTTTTCTTTTCTAAGTGTGGAAATAACGCATTAAAAATGTAAAAAGAAATATTTAGAAAAGAGTGTTAAAAAATAAAAAAATAATTAATAAATTAATTAATTTTAACTTTAAAATTTCAATGCAACATTTCAATATAAGTATAAAAAAGTATTTGACGAGGCACCTTACATAATTTATAAGAAACTAAAGCCGAATATAAAACCCGCCAGTTTATAGACATTGCCTCTATAAAGTCCAACCATTTCTCTTTGTGTATCGATAACAATGTTAGAGTTTCTTTCACATTTAAAACGTAATGGGTTTATGGGAATAACTATTTTATGTGTATTGTTTATTTATACGTAAACGTAAACGCAATTGGTCGTAGGTTCGATGCCCACTCGAGGAAATAAAATATTTATTTAAATGTATATTTTTATTTCTTTGCTCTTTCTTGTGTCGAGGCGTAGCGCCGCGATGAGTTCCGAAACTGAATTCAAGCCTCAAGAATTTGGCGGAAAATGGGGAACAGAATATCTTAACACTAGCCCTCTGCTACCCTGTTGTGTGCGGGATATACTTAAAAAATGCAGTGCAGCTGATTTACTTAAAAAATGAGCTTCACGCTGTATCCCGTACACAGAGTAGCTAGAGGGACCTTACCCTGATTGTTTTATTTTTTATTTATATAATTTAACGTAAGTATTCAATATATTATGGCAACGGTGTGTGTGTTTCCACTTGAGGAAAGGAATTATGTTCCATTTCCTCGCCCGGCACAGCGTGGCGTTAACTTCTGTCACTCAACACGTAATGTCTCAATATTGGACGGCATTAGGCGGTGTTAGAAGCGGTAGCAGTTGTTCTTTCTTAGTGGGAACCTTGCTATGTGGGAAAAAGCGTCATTTCTATTATTTCAAATAAAATTGGAACCCAAAATCATTCGGACATATATTCAATCGGATATTTATCTAATAAGATTAAAGTTAATATTAAAATACTTACTTCTAGCGCTCGCGCCAATGACGCCCATATCATCAACAGAAATGTTACTACCACTATGGTATACCCGAACTTGACTATCAGCATTAAACTCTGAAACAAAATAAAAATTGTTTAAAATAATAAAATATTTAAAATAATATATATATATGCTTACAACATACAATAATATATATATATATATATATATATATATATATATATATATATATATATATATATATATATATATAGGAATCTGTAAAAAGAAACGTGTAGAAAATTCATTCACTCCAAACCACGGTAAGTTCTCTTTAAAATCTCTTTTTAAGCTCAACCTATTTAAAAATTTAGGTCTAATAAATATCATAATTAAATTATTTTTGGTTAAACTAAAATAGCTTTTATATAGGTGGACCACGTCTAGACTCAGTAGGTGTATCTTATCGGTAAATGTCCATATAACATCTATTAGAACTAAATAAATAAATAATAATAAGATCTCGACTCAGTTATCAATTTATAGCCTAGACGGAGGATTGGAAACCGGCCATATTGATGTTTATGTTTGTTTAAACACAGCGAGGCTCAGTTGTCCAGACATATAGATATTAGCGCTATACAAAATGGTTATTTTTTTTTGAGTTGCGTCTGACTTTACACGGTGTTTGAGGATTGCGAGAAATAAAATGCGGCATTGACATTTACTACCTAATACAAAATAGAAAAGCCAGGCAAGAATATTGATAGTGATCAAATTTATTGATTTTTATATAATGTTATAAGTGTTCCTCTCGAATAACTCCAGATATCTATTAGTGAACGTAAAATTAAATCCGTTGTGTAGTTAAAAAAAATTCGAGCGAACATCAACGAGTTGCCGCTTTACTTTATATTAATTAAAAATTGCGTTTTTGTCAGCTTCACGCTTGTATCCCGCATTCATCAGGATAGATCGAAGGAACCTGCTTTTACATCATCCATCTTCCAAGCCGCCTCCTAATTTAAGAGACATTGCGTGCTGAGTAGCAGATTTCAACGTCACGCTTTAATTTATAACCAAATCGAGGACATAAACATAGTATCTACTTCCGAGTAAGAATCGAATTCACAACCGTCGCGCATACGACTTAAGATTTCTTAAGTACTCATTGAAATTGATTATAAAAGGCATCTATCGTGTTTGATTACTTTAATGAAAGCAAAGTCTACATCGTTTGATAAGATTAATTCTTATTTACTTAAACAAAGACAAATTTAGTTACAATTTACTAGAAGCTTCGCAACTCTCTAATTGATTGAGTAACGTCATACCATACGTAATGTCATGCGACATGTATAAATTTGTAATGTTTTCTATTTTTTTATGGAAAAGACAAGGCAAACGAGCATTCGGGTCACCTGATGGTAAGTGATCACCGCCGCCCACGACCCCGTCCGACACCAGAGGAGCTACAGGTGCGTTGCCAGCCTTTAAGGTGGTTTGGACGCCGGAGACCGGCATTATCTGATGCGAAACGCAGTGGCATAAAACCACTACTTCACGCCCGTTTTAAATGCCGGGGGTGGTGATGACCCGGTCGAGTCTGCCCCTGCGTGTTGCCATTGCTGGCGACGCGAATCTACCACACGTACTTTAGTCGCCTCTTACGACACCACCAATACCAGGATGATCCTATTCTGGGCCGGGATCACACGGCACAAAATTTTAATCTATGAAAATAAAGTAAAATTACTGCTACACTCGTAATTTTTTATATCGTTTTGGTAAATAATAAAAAAAAAACCAAAACATCAAGAATATAATACAATCTGATTCAAATTAAAATTGGATCCTTTAATTAGTATAGTTAGTCAAACATACCACTACCTGTTACACTGTTTTATCAGCTTTAACCTTTTTTCCGGTAGATAGCAGGAAAAAGATAGAGAAGAGAGAGAAAGAGAGAACACTTAATACGTATTTGGTCAAATCGTTTACTTAACCTCGCTCTTTGTCTTTATTTTGAGTTAATATGAAACACCGCATAGAATCTATATTCTAACAAACTGACTTTTTTTAGTATTGAAAATACCTAGGATATATGAGTATGTTTGGTAATGGAAAACAATAGCTCTCTTTGTTTAACCAAATTGAAATAAACATCAATATGGCCGGTTTCCAACCATTCGTCTGGTTTATAAATTGATTACTGAGTCGATATTTAATTATTATTTTTTTATCTTATCTATCTATTAGATCTTATATACATATTAACTGATATGATATATAATAATAAACATCACATAGAAATTTTGCTGTTGAGTTTTTTTTTAACTTAACTCTTTATCCTGTATGATATGAAGGCAACATCTGGTAATAAGAGTTCTCTACTCTCCGCCCAATTTTCTAGTCATAGAACTCAACGTTGCTCTTTGTCTTAGAAATAATTCATATTAATTCATATGTAAAAAGCGTCAAACGCCCTTTTTTTATATCTCCAGTTCTAAGAAATGTTTTATTTTTATCCATACCAAGCATGTCACCACATCTTGTCCAGTATTCGTCCGATCGGAAATATAGCCCATTAATTGGCGTAACTAAACGCCTTTTTATAAAGATGCAACTATCGTTTCGTGTTCAGTCAAAATCAGGACGATTTGTAGGTATTTACAACTGGGAAGGGGACGAAACAAAGTATTTTAAAGTTATTATATGTTTATACAGCGTAGTAATAATGTTTTTTTAGCATCACGCTGTATTCCTCATATAGTAGGTAAAGGGAACCTAGTGTTAAGACACTCCAACAAATATTCTCCCTAATGGAATTTGAACCCGTAATCGTCGCGTTTACAGTCACAAACTGCGCCGCGACGGCCTCAATAATGTTGCTATATAAAATGTTTATCTGCCCTCTAAATGTAGGGCGTATTAGGTCAGATTATTTCGGTGCCACGAAAACATTGTTTTAAGGCAAAGTAAAATAGGGGAAGTCACGGATGGGATGGCAATTACGAGTCTGTTTACGGATACGGATGTAAGGAATATATTATCGGGATTTAAAATTATTTTAGGTTATTCGTTAGTTTCGGATTATCTCGGTTGGAGGACCTGGAGTCGAAGAGAAGTTCGGAGTAATTTGGTGTCCAACCCAGTATTTTTACTTACAAAAATTAAAGATGAAACTTTGTAAAAATCTTTGAATTTCAGTCGCAGATCATTCAGTTTAAATAAAAAAAAAACTGATAAATCAAAAAAGATTGTAAAGAAACATTGAAACTGTAAATAAAGACAACTTTATAGATAGAAAAACTCACTTATGTTTAAATTTTATGCCACAATATCTAACTAAATAGCTAGAGGCCTGGTTTATAATTAAAAATATGTCTAGATCAAAAAAACTTGTCAGCTACACGCTGTACCCCGCGTACAGCAGGGTAGGCAGAGGGAACCTTATGTTAAGTCCATCCAACTCTGTTCCCGACTTTTCGCCAAATTCTGAAAGCATTGCGCGTTCAGTGGCGGAACTTAACGCCGCGCTTTGCCTTGACACCAGAGTGAAGAAATGTAAAGTAAAAAATATATGGAAAATAAATATTGCATTTCCTCGAATGGGGAATCTAACCCACAAACAGTCACGTTTACAGTAACACTTTGTGTCCTTATGCCACTCCTTGCCTCTGATACTACAGAATAATTATTTTCACTAGATTTTTTTTTCAGCTTCACGCTGTATCCCGCACACAGCAGGGTAGGCAGAGGGAACCTAGTGTTAAGACACTCCGTTCCCCATATTCTGCCGAATTCTGGAGGCATAGCTTGTTGAGTGGCAGAACTCAACGCCGCGCTTAGCCTCGACACCAGAGCGAAGAAATGAAAATATAAATTTAAGTAAATATTTCATCTCCTCGAGTGGGGATCGAACCCACAACCGGTCGGTTTTATAGTCACACTTCGTGCCACTGCGCCACGGCTGGCCTGAAGATTTATTTCTATAAACAATAAAAAAGTTGTAGTGACTATTCACTATTACTTTTATTTTATCCATAGCCTTTATGGCTAAAGAATAATAATGAGAACTCAGTTGGGAATTTCAATCCCAAGCGGATGATTGTCGATTGCGTCTCGTTGTTTATCACTGTTCGATTAGGATAACATACTATTTGTAATATATTTTAAATATATACATAATAATTATTATTAACTTAATATAATATTAAAAATAAAATTGTCTTTTAATTTAAATTATAAAACAAAACAAAAACTAAAGGCACAAAAATAAAAAGATCTAAAAACAAATCCAAAGTTCATAAGTATTAACAGACGGGTTCTGACTCATTTCCTTTTTAAAAATATATTAATTTATAAATAGTTAGGCTATCGTGGCACAGTGGAATTCCGTCCCACTGTAAATGATCGATGCTTGTACGAGTATATTCAATCGCCATATCAAGGAACGAATTGTATTATTTGGTCTACTTCGACAGACAAATTATGGCGTTAAGTTACGGAATAACGGAGGTTCTCTCTACCTGCCCCGTTATATGCGAAACAAAGCGTTGAAGCTACAGAAAGAAATAAGAAAGCATTACAGTTTACGAGGCGTGAGCTGAGTTTTGCATCAAGTGATTATAAAAGTAGAGTCCAAAAAAATCGTGTGCAAAAAAAAAGTTTATAATTCTTGATATTACTATCACACATGATGACAATCTCGTGAAGACCGAAAAAGAAAAAATATCTGAATATTTGGATTTAGCACAAGAGATTGCCTTCATGTGGGATTTCAATGCGACTAATCATTGTGCCGATAGCAGTTTCAGTTAACGTTTTAATAGCGTAAAGCCTCGACCAACATCTCAAGAGGTTATCGCATAGTTATTGGATCAAGAACCGGATACATCAGTTTTACTTGATACGGCGTGTATTGTGTGGAGGTTCCCTAGCCACCGATGGCTTGGACCCTTGCTCACCATTGCAAGATTGTTTTTTTTTTAATACTTTTAAATGCATTCTGTATTACAATTTATATTTTAATATATAAAACTTTCCTCATGTATAATAAAAGTTTGTCACTTTCCACTTTCCATTCTTGTACAGCGATAATGCTTTATCTCTCACTTTTAATTAATCGAACGAAAAAATTAAAAATATTCAATATTTAAATATAATTGAATTGATTTTTTTGATTTGTAAATGAATTTAAAATGGATATGTGACGCTTCTATCAGTACTAGAATGTCGTTTGAAAAAAAAACTGTATACTACATATAGGCTATATAAACCGGCTTAGGCAAAGTAAATGACGTTTCACCTACATTATATAATATGGGTGTTCATATTATATAATGTAGGTGAACAAATGCAACGTTCCACAGACTGTAAACAAAATAAAGTATCAAAATATTGTCGTCCATCTGAATTCTTTAAACACTAACAAATCGATTTGATCAAATGTATTTGAATACTGTACCAATACAATACGCAGTGTATTTTATTGTACGTCCAAAATACGTATATACTAATTTAATTTATTTAAATATTTTTTGTAGCGTATTGATTAAAGCATATAACTTTCTAATAAGCATGCTTCATTCAATTCGTTAACGTTTCGCCGATCGTGTGTAGAATAATTCATATTAAAACGAAACAAAGAAATAGCTACTTTATTGCCTTAAGTTAAGGTTCAAAATGTCTAAATCAAAGTATAATGCAGTCAAATAGTGCTTCTGGCTGCAATGTTCTTATTTCCCTGCGGAATAAATAGAAACGTAGAAACGTCAATTATAATCAAAATATAGCACTAACGTTTGGTAATATTTAATGGTTTTTTGATAAAAATAGGCTGTCGAGGCCGTTGTGGTGTAGCGGCGCAGTCTGTTTATTGACTGTGTACGACGGTTCATAGTTCGATTTTATCTCAAGAAAATTAATTAGCTTCTTTCCCTGGCTCTGGTAACGAGACAAAGTGCGGCGTCCAGTCCGTCATTTAAAGTAAAACATTTCCTAACTTTGCCGTACTAGCGTAGGAACAAAAGAGGAGAGGGAGAAAGTAAAAAATATGTATATATTACGGGCGATACCTATTGTTGTAATTGTAATTTAATTTAACTAAATCATGTTTACTTACGTTAATAAAATACGTCATCATTGAGTTTTACCAGTTTACTTGCAGTATTTTAAATTTTGGGTAAGAGCGAAAAACGGAGAATTTTAACAAATGATTCCCACAACTGTTTCGCGCTAAAAATGTCATGTTAGTTTCTTTGTTCTTTCTTTTTACCGTAACAATATAAATAAATAATACAACTTCATAGTCACTGATAATTTCTACAGGTGACTGTTATTTTCAAAATCGATATTAAAAATGAAATAAGAACAAATAAGTTTAATCTACAAACAAAAATAAGTCACACGCCATTATTAGTTTACAAACTCTTATCAAAATCAAATCGAGACTGAGTAAAATTATATAATCGTGGTGCAGTAGAAAAGTTTTTTATTATACACGTTATAGTTTTAGGTTCAATCCTCTCCTGGAGATCTTCAGTATATCGCACACAACAGGATAAATAGAGAGAACATAATATTTAGACACTCAAAATGGAAGAAAAATAGAGAACGGTATTTCCTAACACTAAGTTCTCTTTGCTTTTTAAATGGAATGGCTCGCAAAAAATATCAAAATTAAATCGAAAACAGACAAAATCAATTTTTGCAAATACATATAACTAGATTAAACGTCAAAAAAACTTGATTTCGATCTCTGAAACGCAATCGTAAAGTCCCGTACGCTTGTTGTTCTTGAACAAATATCGCCAGAATTGGTTTTAGTTTTGAGCCCATTCTAAAAGTACTCTGCTGAAACCAGAACGTTCCAATTTGTAATAGCGATCAAAACTGTAGAGATTTTAAATGTAAATAGAAAATTGTGTCATTTTTAAATTTAATAGATGAAATATGGCTAAAAATAAAATTAAAAAACGCTTTTTTTTTCGCTCACCAGGGTAAGCCAATAGAATCTAGTGTCCAGACACTCCGTTGTCCACTTACAGCCTTAATTTGAGGCATTGCTTGTTTAGTAGCTTATGTTTAATTAACGCCGTGCTTTGTCTAACTAGAACAGGGAAATTAAAGTAATTCATTCCTTTGAATGAGAACCGAACCAATAACCATCGTGTATAACGGATACCAGACGGATAATGTGCCTCGATGGCCTCAATGAACATAAATTACTATTTTTTAGCTTCATGCTGTATTCCTCAAAAAGTGTGAAGACATTCAGTTCCCATTAAAGACACTTCCGCTCTCCACTTTTGTGAGAGGAGGAGGAGAGGCGAAACTCAACACTGCACTTTGCCTCATTACTAGAGCTAGGAAATGAAAAATATTAAATATTCCCTCAACTTAAATGAAATTAAATTATTTTTATTAAAAGTGACCCATTACTCTATCTTTCATGTTTTGTATGATTGCGACATGAATGCGAAACATATTAAATGTAATTTGATAGACCGTCCATATAGTAAGATAAAAATCTTTATCCATTACGCTATTAAAACACTGTCAGATGCGGCCCAAATCAGCCGTGATCAATTGTGGCTTAAGTATTTATATCAGCTTCACTCTGTATCCCGCATGTAGCAGGGTAGGCAGTAGTAGTGTTTATACAGTATATATATTTGTCACTATGGGACTTAATAGGTGCGTTCGATTCCCACTTGAGGAAGTTAAATATTAAATATTTTCATTTCCGCGCTCTGGTGCCCAAATTCCCAAAATTCCCAAAAATTCCGCCTCCAAAATTTTCTGTAAGTGGGGAACGGAGTATCTACTAATCTCTAATACTAGTTTCCTTTTGCCCACCATGCTTTGTGCAGGATACAACGTGGCGCTGATTTTTTTTTTAAATAAATAGGTATATAGAATTGTTTCTAAATCGTATCGTATCTTTTTAAATACCCATCCCTATGCGCAGTCGTGGTGCAGCAAAACAGAATGACGCGGCGGTTATGGTTTCGATTTCCATTCGGGGGAATAAATTTAAAAAAAAAACGAAGACAGAGCGTCGTAACACTAATTTCCCCCTGCTTATTCCGCCATATAGGGTTTACAGTGTCGAGATAAAAAAATATATTAAACTCAAAACCCGTAATCACAACTTTCAAACACACATATTATATCTACATTAAAATAAAATTAAAATTAATTCCAAATCGAACCCACAACCACCGCTATACTCGTCAAATCTCAAAACAAAAATATATGCCTTCATTTAAGATAGACCATTATCTATTGAGATGCAGTGCAGTTGAGAGCTCCAGTATAGTAACGAAGGGAAAAATACAATCCCATTTCAGTATTTTGTAGGTCAAACACTAGAAGTTCTGTGTCGATGACGGACTATGAAACGGTACTGAGTAAAATTAAGGCTTAAAACTTTGATGGAAATCATTTTGTGGAAATTAGTTTCGATTTTTATAATTTTATTCTGGAATGTTGACTGTAACGCGAGGGTTCGATTCCCACTCGGAGGAACGAGCTATTTATATTTGTAAATATTTTCATTTCCTCGCTCTGCCATTCAACACGCAATGCTTTCAAAATTCAGCGGAAAGTAGGGAACGGAGTATGTTAATACTAGGTTCCCTCTGCCTACCCTGTAATATGCGGGATACAGCGTGAAGCTGCCAGTGCGCTAGTACAGCTAATATTATTACATTTTTTTTAAAATAGGACACTTTATCGTGTATTGTTTCACAACGGCTGCAACACATAAGGAATAGTAGGTACATGTGTAGAACACATTTTTATGACAATATCGTATTTATCGCAAATATCAGGCACAAGTGTGTGACTGTAAACGCGACTGGTTGTGGGTTCGACCTCTGCTCGAGAAAATAACATTTATTTTTTTTTTATTTTCATTTCTTCGCTATGGTGTCGAGTTTGAGGCGCGGCATTGAGTTTCACCACTCAACACGGAATGCCTCCTAAATTCGGCGGAAAATGGGGAACGCAGTCTCTTAACACTAGTGTCACTCTGCCTACTCTGCTGCTACCCTGCTGTGCGCGGGGAGTGTGAAACTGATTTATTTTTGAAAAAATTTAGTTAAGTCACACACACACATCTATATATAAACACATATATTTATAACTGTTGGTTCATATATAGATTAATATCACCTATTAAAGTAATTTTAAATGTTACGCTAACCTTTCAATTGATGACATTAATCAAGCCGAGAATAGACTTAAGCAATTAGCGAGTGAATAAGATGAAACAATCGTTTTTTTTTAAGCTTCACGTCGTATCCCGCACACAACAGGATAGGCAGAGGGATCTTCGTGTTAAGGCAATTCTTTCCTTATTTTCGAAACATTGCCTTAATAGAGAAAAATAAAACAGTATTTTCAATATAAAAAAAATCTTGAATGGATCACGAACGCTCAGCAATCGCGTCTACAGTCAGAAATTGTGTATATACGCTACATTTTTTTTCTTCTACAACATATGTAGATATATCTATATATTTTTTTGGCTTCTTCCTATATCACGCACATGGCGGGATATGCAGGGGAAACCTAGGAACCTAGTAACACAACACTCCGTTCCGCACTCTCCGCCTACTTCTGAATGTGTGATGTGTTTAGTGGCAGAACTCCTCGCGGCACTTTGCCTTGTTAGCAGAACGAGAAAATGAAAATAAAAAAATATATATTTCCTCGAGCAGGAATCGAAGCAAAAACGGTCGCGTATACAATGTATAAAAATAATACTCTTTCTCTCTATCGGTCTCTTAAATATAATATAATAAGAAGAGACTATTCTCAAGATGAACTGGTATTGAACTGAACTGATTTTGAACTTTCAACCACTGCAGCGCAATCAGACCTATAATGCAATGTAAGATAGGAATGCCATATAAATTTTCACTTTTCACGTGAAATTATGAAACTCAATGTTTCCTCATACGTTGAAAATACTCACGGTTATATAGAAAATTGACCTTTATTTTATGTAGAATTTATGCATTCACGAAACTAGCGAAGGCTTCAAAAACATGTTTACAGAATGTTTTATGTACAAAAATACTGGAAAGCTTCAAGAAGTAAAACTCGCTTTGTATAACGTTGTTTTTAGAAAATAATAATAAAATAAAAAATCAGCTTCACGCTGTATCCCGCACACAGCAGGGCAGGCAGAGGGAACCTAGTGTTAAGACACTCCATTCCCCACTTTCTGCCGAATTCTGGAGGCATTGCGTGTTGAGTGGCAGAACTCAACGCCGCCCTTAACCTCGACACCAGAGCGAAGAAATGGAAATATAAATTTAAGTAAATATTTCATCTCCTCGAGACGGGATCGAAGCCACAACCAGTCGGTTTTACAGTCACACTTCGTGCCACTGCGCCACGACCGGCCTCAATAATAAAATAAGTTGAAGTTATTTATAACAATAACTCAGAAGGTGCAAAAGGAGGAGAGTCTTTGCACCAGGTTCCCTCAGCCTATCCTGCAACATGCGGGATAACGCATGAAGCTTAAAAATACTTAATAGGACTGTAGACTCTGTATATGACAACGAGAACCCATCAACCTATATACCTATTCGTATATTTTATTATAGCTCAATGAAATTATGGGTTCGATTAAAAGTCGATAAATATTCCACCTTTTATTGTTTTTATTATTTATTTAAAAAATAATCTTATAATATTTGTCATTTATTCACAATTTAGTTTTATTATTTGTAAAAAAACATATTTTAATTTTCTATTAATAATCCTATAATTGAATCACTTACTTTACAAACCAAATAATAAAATATTATATATATATGTATATAACATCTTTTGTAAGCCATCGAGGCCCAAGGACACAAGGGTGTGACTGTAAAGCTACGGTTGTGGGTTCGATGCCCACTCGAGGATATGAAATGTTTACTTAAATTTATATTTCCAATTTATCGCTCTGGTGGCGACGGAAAGCGCGGCTTTGAGTTCCATCACACAACACATAAATTGGAAAATGGAGTGTCTTAACACTAGGTTCCCTCTGCATACCTTACTGTGTGCGGGATACAGCGTAAAGCCGAATTTGATTTTTCTTTTATATACAGACACACATTTATATTTGAATGAGGTGGAATAAATATAAAAAAATAAAATAGATGTAAAGGAAATTCTAGAAAATATATATATATAGAACCCCTCAATCGAATACTAAGTAACCAATTCAGGATGGGAAGCGATCGAGCCTCGCCGATGATTTCTGCGGCTATGATTAAACGTTTCAATAACGAGGCTGAACGTATTCAGTACTGAAATGATTTTACTTTATTGAAATTTATATTACCTTTTGCAAAATATCGTTTGCTTAAATTAAGCTCATAGAGAAGATAGGAAATAATAAATTGGCGGCGTTGAGTTTCGCCAGTCAACACACAATGCCACAATGAAAGTGGGAAACGGAGTGATTTAACACTAGTTTCCCTCTGTGAGCGTGATACAGCGTGACATACAGTTGATTTGATTTTGATTTTGGCTATCAAAATGATGTAAAGCCGTTAACGTAGATGTCATAAAAGAGGACAACCGACGAAGTTAGTAACCTATATTATAATATAATTCAAATTATATTATAATAAATCAACTAGTTCTAATATTGACTATACTGAAACTTAACCTCAAATAAACAAAAATAATTAATTTTAATGGTAATCACAATTGCGGTGTTCAGTTCCGCCGCTCAGCACGCAATGTCTCGAAAATTGGAGAGAAATTAGGTAGTGTCTTAACTCTAGGTTCCTTCTGCTTGCCGTGCTATTGTGGAAATCCGTGAAAGTGGTCTACATATATACACATTTTCTCTAGGTTAACTTGAACCCACAACCATCTCGATCATCCAGCTACCAACTACACAATAGATTTAAAGTTCTTTAAATCGTTATATTCCTACAAATTCAGAATTTTTATTCCACTCTGTTTAATTTGAAGAAATCAAATTAAAAACCTAGCATTTAAATACCGTAGTACTTTCCTAGTTTACATAAAAGCGAATCTGAGAGACTGTAACGATCTCATTAAACGTTACAAACGGGTTTTTTTTTATTTAAAAATGGGTAATTTTTATCCTTTCACAGTAAAGTACGAAAAAAATTATGTCAAAGAGTTACAGCTTTTGATTTACTAATCTTTGTTTCAGTCCTTGAGTTAATTTGAGGTTTTCAAGAATATTAAAGGTTAATTAACTTTAATTATAATTAATTCAGATTTTTACAAAAGCAACATTTTATATTTTTGCTAATTTTTAAAAGTTAGGTTATATTTTTTTAGAGGTCCCAAATAAGCAAATATTAAAGTTTGAAAATTATGATGGTCACTTATCCAGTGCTGATAAAGATCAAGTATCAGCACTGGTATTTATTTAAAGCGATAGAGAAAAATTTCTTAGACAAAAAATTTATTGTTTCCAATTTATTGATTAATCACAACAGATAACTGAATATGTCAATAAAAAAATCTACATTCTCACTTGGATTTTTTGTTTGAGAACTTTTTTGAAGAAAGATTTATGACGAGAGCTTCTAGTATTTTTGGGATATAAGTATGTCCATTACTGTTGGTGATATATTATAACAGTCAGTATAGGAAAAGGCGTAATCTGAACATAGTGTCTCATATAAAACATGCATAACAAAGAATATGATTAAAAAAAACAGCTTCACACTATATCCCGCACACAGCAGGGTAGGCAGAGGGAACCTAGTGTTAAGACTCCGTTGCCCACTTTCCGCCAAGTTCTGGAAGCATGGCGTGTTGAGCCGCGAAACTCAACGTAGTGCTTTGCCTCGACACCAGAGCGAAGATATGAAAATATAAATGTAAATAAATATTTAATTTCCTCGAATGGGGATCGAACCCATAACCAGTCGATTTTACAGTCACACTGTGCTACTGCACCACGACGGGCCTCGTAAATAATATGAGTAATATTATAAAAACTTGACGTCCCTTTTTTTTTTCACTTCAGTTATAAATTTAGGCTTCATATCGATACATATTAATTTCATGTATAGGGAAGAAAAAGTAGTTAAAAATAATAGTCAAAATCGATAGTATTTTTATAGTTGAAGACTAAAAGGTGGAATAACAACTACATACATGTACATACATTCATACATACTGTATATGTATAGAAATACAAACAATAGTATTCAACCGAGATCGTTAAATTCACACGGTTTTATTTACTGGCGTGTGTGTATATTGATTGTTAGTTTTGTGCTAATATGGGACAAGGATATTCTATTATGGGTTTCCTTTTGTATTTTTATTTGAGAAAAATAAATATTTTCTATAAATTGAAGAATTTATTTGAGATTTTATAAATTATTTGTCTTGAAAAATCGTCGTGTGAATGTAAACGCGGTGGTTGTGGGTTCGATATCCTCCCGGAGAAATAATAGCGTAAGTCACTTATTTTCATTTCCCACGTAATAATATAAGGTAATTATTTAGCTAGTATTATATTATTTAAACATATAGAAATATTTCTTCAAATATCAAAAAACTATATTACTGAGTACCTAATAAATTACTATTTAATAAATAAGACTTTTTTTTTATAGATAACTGCTTTTTTTTTTAGCTCCACGCTGCGTAACTCATGTAGTAGAGTAAGTAGAGGAAACTAAAACACTCCGTTCCTCACATTCTTCTCAATTTTCGAAACGTTTATGGCGGAGCTCAACGCCGCCATCTTGCGTTTACACACAGACATTGCGCCACAAAATATTTTGTAACATACATACATACATATTCAATATATTTCACCATATTCTATATATAAATATTTAAAGCATCGTTAACACGCTATAAACACTCACCATGACTACGGATGTAAGTGCACTCCCCCATAAAACATACGCCTTACTCAGTCATCCTCCTGGAAAAGATAGAAAATATCTTTAGATATAAGATAAATTTTATATTGATCGATTTAAGATATATTTTGAGATTTCTTTTTATATATATATATTATATTATAATTAAATTATATTATAATTTCCTCGAACCCACAACCAGTCGATTTTACAGTCACACTGCCCCTGCGCCACGACTGGCCTTGTAAATAATATGAGAAATATTATAAAAACTTGACGTCCAATTTTTTTTCACTTCAGTTATAAATTTAGGCTTCATATCGATTTACTATACATATAAATCATATATATATATATATATATATATATATATATATATATATATATATATATATATATATATGGTCACATTTCACACTTCTGGCTGTCTAAATCAAAATAATTAAAAAAATCAATGTCATATCGAAATATCTTGACACAGAACTCTCAGTCTATTTTGCTATATGCAGGATGCAGCGTGAAGCAATACAACATACAGTTTACTACAGTACAGAACTTAACACCGCGTTTTCTCCTCCTACCAGAGCGAGGAAATAAAAAAACAATTTATTTACTCAACAAAAATAGTACAAAATATGAGTCAATCGCCATCTTATCTTTATCATAAAGCAATATATACGAGACTAAAATTAAAATACTTTGAGCTGAACTGTATATTTAAGCACGTCATTAAAACGTTGACTTTTCGTAACGACGTATACGGATGCAGAGCCGCTATTATTTCCATGCAAGCTGTGCATACGGCTTAAAGTATAATTAATACGTATATTATATGCATGTGTATAGTACGACCGATGAGTCATGGCTCTAATGAAAAGGAGAGTCCTATAATGAAATCTGTCCAGCCTTGTACAGTTAACTTTAGGACGGCCAAGATTTTTTGACCATGCTGTATATTAATTCTTAAATAAGTACGGTATGATGTCTCACTTGGGATGAGTCCTAGAGACTTAAAATCTCAGGTAAGGGGATTTGATTTTTGACTAGCTCCACCAGTGACGCACACTAGAGAAAGATTTGGGTTCAATTCTCACTATTTGGATTGGTAATTTATTTTCGTCTGGTAACAAGATAAGGCGCGGTCTTGAGTTCAGTCACTCAATACGCCACGTCTCGTATATGTTCTGTTCGTGGGTAACTAAATGTATTAAATCTTAATACTAGATTCCGTCTGCTTATCCTAATAAAAATAAAAATATTCGAAACGTAACCACTGTAGCGTACTATATTTTCCATATCTGTATATCAGTACAAATATAGGGACTTAACATTAAATAAAATAAAATAAAAATTTCACATTAAAGTTAAGATATGAGAAAAAGCAGCGAAACTCAACTAAGCACGTTTATTCATAATTATTAATAAAACTACCCACATTCGTTAAAGTATGAAGTGGCTACTTGCACAAATGAGATCAAGTATGTGCTGAAATGAACTGAATCGTAGCATATTGTAAGCGATCAAATATACATTAGTAGATTGTACATGTTGATATGATTTTCAATATGTGTATGTATGTACCGTCAGTCTGACGTATCTGCTGAATTAGCTAGAAATACAATATATATTATTGTTGTTTTATGAAAATTAGGTATACGAGTATATTAAAAATTTAGCCTAATTTTGGTTTTAATGAAAAAAACATTTTATTTTCATTTTCTCTGGAAAGGGGTAAAGCGCGGTGATGAGTTCCGCCACTCAACACGCAATGTCTCCGGAATCTGGCGGAAAGTGAGAACGAAAGTGTTTTAATGGGAACAGCGTGTCATAACATTAGGCCCCTTCTGCTTAGTCTGCTAAGTGCAGGATACAGCGTGATGCTGAAAAAATACAACTTTTTATTAAGCAATTTCACGCTTGTTCCCGTATAGCGGGGGCAACTTAGTGTTAAAATACTCCGTTTTCTACATTTCCTCCCAATTTTCAAAACATCACCTCTTGAGTGGTGAACCTCAAAGAGTTTGACAAATTTAATGTAATATTTTCATTATAAAACTGACCATTAACTAAATAATATTTTTCCTAATTGTCACGTACACTATGGGATTACATATATAAAACGTATGTATGTACATATATCGTATGACACAATAGTAAAATATTGATTGTAAAGTTTTGTAGTCAATGTGTCTAGTTGAATGTCCCACATACCTTGTTGGATTGAGAACACAATACGCTTTTAGGATTTAATTAAATTATGTTAATACTAGCGATCCGCACGCGGCTTCGCCCGCATAGTTACGGAATCTTTTGTGTTCTTAAATATATAATAGAGACTCAAACGCGGCTACTCTTAAGAGAGCTACTCTTAAAATTCTTCTTATATTACAGCCAAAGGATGATATTTTTCTAAAATGTATACATATATTTCTAATAAAAAAGTATCTAATTTGTACAATAATGTACAAAGTTATATCATATATAAAGATAATTGGTTATGTAGTTTTGGTGGGAAAGTGTAACAAAAAAAATTACATATCTATTTATAATATTAATATGATGATGAATAGAGAAGAAATAATGTATCCTGTATCCATACTAAATAGGCTAAGTATTTTTTTTTTTATATTCTTAATCTAATTATACAAGTGCATTTTAATTCATAAACTCTTATGCATGATAATTAGTATAGTTTTACTAAAGGTCCCTCAACCACAGATGCTTGCTGGATTGCAAAAATCAAAATCAAATAAAAAAAAAGTTTCCTGCACACAGCAGGTAGGTAGGGTTCTGGAAGAAGAGTGAAAAAATTAAAATATAATGTACTTAAATGAATATTTCATTTCCTCGAGGGGGGCATCGAACCCACAACCAGTCGACTTTACAGTCTAACTTTGTGCCACTGTGCCACGACTGGCCTCAATTGCTGGATTGCGATCTAATAAAGAGAATATATGAGGCTTGAGAAGGATCGCAGGATACCCTTGACATGTTCTGTGATTTGTCCGAGGCATTCGATTGCGTGCAGCACTCCACATTAGTCATGAAGCTACACCACTATGTAAGAGGACGTGTACTCCATCTTCTGATCTCTTATTTAGCTGACAAAATTAAGAGTGTTGATGTAAATGGCAAGAAATTTCATGAGTCAGTTATCGGCATGGGAGTCCCACAGAGGTCTATTCTTGGTCCTATTCTCTTTTTAATATATATAAATCATTTACTTTATCTAGTTGAAAAAAACCACGAGACAGTACTGTTTGCTGACGAAACTTCGTCGAACGAAGCCAGTATTCAATTAATATTTGTCCTGCTAAAGCGACCTATTCGTGCGATCTGTAACTTAGGCCCTAAGGACTCTTTAAGGTGAAAGTTGGATGCAAAATTGCATCTCAATACATGTATATTTTAATAAAAATATTTTGATAAATTAATGATTTTACGGAAAATAATATTAATGATTTTAAGAAAAAAAATAACGATTTTACGGAAATAGTTGATGTACATAATATAATTACTAGAAATACGCTTAAACTTAGCTCACCTGTAATTCTTCTATGGGACAATGTGTACGTTTTTACAATAGAGTCCCAGTCTAAGGTTTGTGAGTTAAAGGTTACTTATTACCAAATTAATAAATTTATAAATAATAACTCGCTTTGGGAATGAAATAATCGCTGGAGTCAGTTTTAATGGTATCATTGTCACAAATAATAAAATATGTAGGTATTTGTAATTTTTTTACAAAATACATATAAATTTTTTATTTAAAAAAAAGTCCCCCTAAATTTCTTGCGCTGATTCTTCTTAGGTCTAAAGCATTAATTTCAGTGAACTGGTGGTAAATTATTTGACATAAAAAAAATGAGGCATGTAATTTTTTTTTAATAAAAAAAATTTGACTTTAACTGATAAATTTGACTGCCCACGCTAGTCCTAGGTTCATTTTTATTTTCAAGCTTGAGTTTAAAGATGTTAGCCATAGAAAAGAAGCTATTAAATTAAAATGAAAAAAAAATAATAACACTTTGTTCAAAAGACAATCCATCACTCAAATTTTCAAGTATTTTCAAGCTTCGTTTTACTTTGGACTGATTAGTTTTATAACAACAAATACATTCTGTCGCTCATATAAATAAATTACCAAAAAAAAACACTCATCAAATAATAATTAATTTTCCACATCTAAGCTTCAAAACAAAGCGTTAAATATACACAATGGCACAGGCGCGACGATTCTGTGTTGGTATTCATTCTATTAATGCCACAACTTTTTGTCGTTTCAATAAAATACTCGACTAAAATTTTGTGTGAGATTTCTTTTTTCAGTTTATTCCCTATATAGCACGCAGAATAACATAGAGAGAATCTAATGTCAGGACACTCCTTTCTCCGCTTTTTTTAGCTTTACGCTATATCCTGCACGTAGAAGGTTAGGAAGAGGGAACCTGGGAACTAAATGTTAAGACACTCCGTTACCATTTTTTAAAGAAAAAGGAGTAACTTACACTTCGTTCGGCACAAACACTAAGACATTTTTTTTGTCGCTGGGAAATACAATTTACCATTACTACTAAAATCCAGCAGAACCTCCCTAAGTAGAAATGATGCAGGATCACTCGCGCATACCACTACGGCGCTTACTCCCATCATGGGATCTTACTCCCGTCATAGGATCTTACTCCCGTCATGGGATCAGGGCTTCGTCGGCTCTTCTCTTGATCCGCACGATATTCTCTATCAATGGTGGTTCACCTCGCGACCGCTCAGTTGTATAAGTGAACTCTAGCCAGTACTTCCCCCTGTAACTCCCAAGTAGGATCGCCAGCTATCAAGACACTGACCCACTGGGCCAACATACTGTCTATAACTATTGATTTATTATAAAGGCCAGTCGTGGCGCAGTGGCACGAAGTGAGACTGTAAAACCGACTGGTTGTGGGTTCGATCCCCACTCGGGGAGATAAAATATTTACTTAAATTTATATTTCCATTTCTTCGCTCTGGTGTGGAGGCTAAGCGCGGCGTTGAGTTCTGCCACTCAGTACGCAATGCCTCCAGAATTTGGCAGAAAGTGGGGAATGGAGTGTCTTAACACTAGGTTCCCTCTGCCTACCCTGCTGTGTGCGGGATACAACGTGAAGCCGATTTTATTATAAACTCTTTTTATTGTAAATTTTAGTTGCTATAACTTAACTATAACTTGTTCTTACATTTTAAAAGTGCTATTCCACACTTACTTGTTTTGAAAACATAAAATAATATTATAGACAAATAAACAAAATAATATGACATAATAAAAATTACAATTACGTTGTCCTCAAAAATGGAGTTAGAAGGATTCTGTGTTCATCCGAAACTGGGTTAATGAGATTACGCACGATATTAGCGTTTTTGGCAATTTATTGCTTACTTGTGCCGTGTATTGTAACAGGGGCAGCGTCGTGGTTGAATAATTGGTTACCGAGAAAATATTCTCATATACATATCTATTTTGTTTTTTTTTAAGCTTCACTCTGTATCCCGCATACTGCAGGCTAGGGTGAGGGAACTTGAGTGTTAAAACACTTCGATTCTCCATGTCCATATAATGCCGTATTCTGGAGCATGTTGAATGGCGGAGCTCAACACTGCGCTTTGCCTCGTTACCAGAAGATGTGAAAATATTTTAATATTTATTTAATTTCATCTACTGGAAATCGAACACATAGCCTATCGCGTTTTCAGTCACCCGCTTGTGCCCCTGCACCTCCACTAGGAAATACTCGTACTTAGTTGCTTTTGGCACAATCGTGCAACTGTAAACATGACAGGATAAGGGTTCGATTTCCAGTCGAGGAAATATGTAATATTTTGATTTGTTCTGCAAAGTGCGGCGTTGAGTTCACAATATGAGCCTCCAAAATTCGGCAGAAAATATCTTGAAACAGAGAGTTTTAATTTTAGGTTTCTTCTGCATACCATACAATGTGTGGGACACATCGCGAAGCAATTAAGAATATTGTATAATGTTTTTTATGAAGAAAAAAGCACGGCGTTGAGTTCCGCTATACAACATATTATGTCTCGAAAATTCGAGTTTCTAACTTCGGACTGTTCTAACTTTACGTTTCCTCTTTATAATCAGAAATGCCGGAAAAAACCTCTTTATCTTTTTGTTGTGTGTTAAAGGTTAAATTTAAAACAATTAAGCCTATGAAACGAAAATCAATCTTGTTTCAATCTGCAAACTTAGATTTACTTCATAATTGTTTCATATTTAATATTGAAATTCTGTATCTGTAAACATTTGCTTCGCGAAAGCAATTTATTGAATTTATAACTTGGAGGAAGTGTATTTTATCGGGAGGCCGGTCGTGGCGCAGGGGCACAAGCGCGCGTGTCGATCCTATTCGAAAGTGAATAGGTTCCCGAGTTCCCTCTGCCTACTCTGGATTTTGCGGTATAGAGCGTGAAGCTGAAAAAAATAGTATTTAAGATAGATTATGAATTTCGGTTTCCAAACATATAGTTTCATATAGTTTCACGTGCCTTCCTGTAGGACAGTCGGAGGAGTCTTAGTGTCTGAACGTAACCTATACGTTCACTGTTTATCGTCTTAACTTGAGTCATTGTGTGTAGAGTGGAATTTACCGCCGCTCTTTACCCTGTTAGAGTGGGGAAAATAAATAATTAAGTTCCTTAAAATTTTGACGTTTACCTAAAATTGTCACGTTTATGTGACCTATGACTATGACCATATGTTTATGACCTTGTTTTGGAAATTTCATATAAAAATACTTAAACAAAGTAAGTAACTAATTGTCCTTAGAATTATACGCCTAAGATAAACTAAATTGCAAACTTTATTTAGAAACTTAAACGAGCCCCAGCTATTATTACCACGCAAATATTAACACAATTTGGTCTTAACAAAGACATTCGATACATTTCGGGTTTTCATAATATTAACTATATGCATATACATCGTTTCATTATAGAGAATAGGGCTTAAATGATAATTTCTGTAGCTTGTAATTTTGCTAAATTTACTATTAGTAAAAAAAACAACTTCACGCTGTATCCCGCACACAGCAGGTTAGGCAGGGGGAACCCTAGTGTTTAGGCATTGTCGAACTTTCCCTCGATACCAGAGCGAATACTTAAAGCCGCAGTTTGACTTGTTTCTCATTCTATTGATCGAGGTAATGAAAATAATTAATTCCACGAGTGGCTATTAAACCCACAACAGTCGCGTTTTTAGTCTAACGGTGCACCGCTGCGCCATGACAGCCTCATAAGTGTTAAAAAATTATGACCTTACATAAAATATTATAACTAAATCTATATATGTAGGTATTATTTTTATTTAATATAGAAAATATAACTGTATTGATAGGAAATGATAGGATCACGTACGAGTACACACATCCAAAGCTTAAAAATATATTATAATACGAATGTACATTTTTAGTTCTTAACTATTGAATTGGTTGAAATAATTAATATTTTCATGTCTTAAGCGTGGCCTTGAGTTCCACCACTTAAAACGTAGTGCTTAAAAAAATCTGCGAAAATTGTGGAACAGAAGTGTCTTAATGGGAACGGAGTATAACTAATTTCCCAATTTTCATCTTATGTATACTCTCCCTGTCCGCGAAAATCGAAAAAAAATCCACCTTAAATTATATTACAAACAAAGGAAAACTCCGAAAATTAACATTTATAGAATAATAAATATAGTATTTAATATTTATAGAATGTATATAATATAAACATAATTAAATAAAGTAAACATCCCCAAAAGCATATCGAACCCACAACCTTTACGTGTACAGTCAAGCACCAAAGATAGCGTTAATATACAACACAAAGTCAAATTCTAACTCATTTGCATCTCATTTACAAGCTATACATCTAAATGAATGTCTAAACGCACTTATCGCTAGTATCACTACAGTAAGGTAAATGAATTTTGGTTCCCTGTTTCCAGTTTGAGTCTGTATAAATGTTGTAATTACGTATTACGAGCTCCACTGTCGTACTTTGTTGCCATGTTGATTAGTGGCACGTTTCTAATGAACTACGTATGCTATTTGAAGTGAGTACTTATTAAAATAATATAACAAGTGGATGTTTATTGAAATTCTTGTAAATAGAATTTAATAGTGTTGTGACGCAGCGGTAGAATAATGGATTGTTAATAGTTTTTTTGTAGCTTCACGCTGTATCCCGCGTGTAGAAGGGAAGGAAAGGGAAGGGAAGGCAACCTGGGAGCCCAGTGTTTAGATAGTCCATTCCTATTAAGACACTTCCATTTTCAACTTTACCCCAAATTCTGGAGGCATTACCAAAAGAGGTAATTTCAGAGGATTTTAATTTATTTTGTGGAGACCAAATTGGTGTATAAGTGATATTCACTCAGGTCTCCCTACTTTATAGAAACAGTCCAATCTTCACGTAGTCGTGAAGAACACCTTTTGTTCGTCAACGTGAACTATCACGATGATGAAAATTCATCAAGCAAAAAAAATGTTCAAAACATCCCTATAAATTATAATAATAAAATTTATCAGGCAATTTACCAAAATATATAACATTTATTCATATTGTTGTATCACAAGAGACCAACCCAACAACAACAGTTGTATCGACAACATTGTTAGGCTTGTTTCAAATAATACCGAAATCGATTAAGCAGTTTGACTGTGAAAAGGGAACCTCTAGACCTTTTTAAATTAAAATACATTCATATAAAAGGGAAATTTTCCAATAAATTACGTAAATGGTAGCATATAACAATCTCGAAAGCACTTTTTCTCAGAGTTACCTCAACAAAAGAGGACGATTTACTGAAATGTGACAGTAAAATCCCTTTGCTGAATAAGAAAATAGCGGTACGGTAAGTTGTGAATTCACCCAAGGATAGTTAGTTATAACAAATTTTTGTGAAATATTTATTACTCTCTTAACAATAGGTTCCCTCTGCCTACCCAGCTGTAGGCGGGATACAGCGTGAAGCTGATTAGATTTTTTTTTATAACTTAAAATAATAATTTTACGCTAAATTCAACTCTCAACGCCACACTTTGTTAGTAGATCCACATCCCACAACGGGATATAAATGTGTTTTAAGATACTAGCAATGTAGTAAGATAAGAGCGATGTAATAAGTAAACAAAAAAATTAATGATATTTTGTATGAAATTTGTTAATTCTATATTACCTTTTTAGGATCGAATAACACTTAGAGAAGACCTTTCCTTACTCTTTGCCTACTTGAGGAAACGAAAAAATATTGGGGGAAAACTATTAAATAACTGACCGATTTTTTTTGTTCCACAAAGAATGCCGCATAGGGAACCTAGCGTTAAGACACGATATTGCATTTTTTAGTGGTAAAATAGAACACCGTACTTTATCATAAAAGAGGAAATATAATTGAGTCATTTTCCTGAGTGAAAATCGAATCCATAACCGAAAAGAAGCAAAGATTAAAAGAATGAAATCTACCTAAATAAGTCAAAAAATACTGTTAAAGCCTTAACATTGTTAAAAACTATTTTTAAATAACGTTTAGTAAGCATATAAGAATCTAATCTATATTTTTATGTATTTCATAAAAAAAATATATAACCATATTGTAGAAGCTCAGCGAGGGTGTTTAGGAAGGAAGCCGGCCGAGTTTCCGATTTAATCCGCATCGGTAAGAGGAAATTAGGTCATTCCGTGCTTAATTTTTACTTGTACGATTTCAGTTGAAGGTTGAAATTTCTTTATAATAAAAAAATATATGCTTATAGTTTTATTAAAAAAACAACGAGTCATTTAATTGAGGTCTGTCGTGGCGCAGTTTCAATGCGTTATGTTGGTCGTTAATTGCTGCTGCATACTAGCTTTCTGGTAAATATACGCATTTTAGAAAAAATAAGTCATTTAAGCCTTGTACTATCGCTTTCTCTCTCTCTCTCTCTCTCTCTCTCTCTTTCTTTATCTATAGCTTCACGCTCTTACCTTAGGGGGGCAGTCAGACAAAACGGAGCGCTATACGCTACGGTCTCTGCATACCTCTTTTACATCGTCTGTCATCTTTTTCATACATGTCCTTCACCTTACATGACCTTCCTCCATCAACTTATACCATTTCAATTCAAATTTAACCTCATTGGTTAAATTCTAAGATTTCGTGAGCTTCTACCATTCTACTTTGGGATTAACTAAGCTAAAACGGTCTATTCAATACACCAATATATATTTAAAGAAACAAAATATTTACACATATATTTGTCTCAAGAATAGGTTATCCAATCGACAAAAAGGTGAAAAGTTATCACTACTTTTACATAAACACACGTTTAAATTATATTTATATTATGTGTTACATATTTAATAGTATGCAAAAATAGTACTTTAGTCCTAAGAAATAAGATTCATAATCACAAATCATTATTTAGAGAGTGGCTTGGAATGGCAAGAAAAATAAATTAGAAAACATTCTTTAGTTCACACTTGCAGCCGTGACCCTGCAGTTTCAAGGTTTAACGTATGGTCTTCAGTAAATAAAAATATTTCTTATTTTGAGACCAGTCGCGGTGGAGGGACACAAGCTCCGACTGTAAAATCGACTGGTTGTAGGTTCGATACCCAGTCAAGGAAATGAAATATTTATTTATACATTTATATTTTTATTTCTTCGCTCTGGTGTCGGGGCAAAGCGCGGCGTTGAGTTCCACCACTTAACACGTAATGTCTCGAGAACTCGGCGGAAAGCGGGGAACGGAATGTCTTAACACTAGGTTCCCTCTGCCTACCCTGCTGTGTGCGGGATACACCATGAAGCTGCTTTTTTATTTTATTTTTTTTAGAATTAAGCTTAACTTTTTTTTTATTAAGATAATATCAAAACCAATTAAAAAATATTTAATATTTATTTATTTGAATTATAATAGTTTGTAAATACTCTTGTTCAAATAAAAAATAAAGGCAAAACTCTACATTCTTGTTGCCAGAAAGCGGAAATGAAGATGTTTCATTTTCCTGAGAGGGAATCGAACCCAAAAACGGCTGGTACGTTTTGAATCACACATTGTTTCACACAACAATATACAAGCAGGTATCTAGTGTAAGTATAATGAAAATATGACTAACAAAATGCCTTGGACATTTTTTCCTTGTATTCATGCACCATTTTTTAGTTTATAAAACTTATAGGTGTATAATCGATAGTTAAAACCTAGATAAAGGCCATAAAACCATTACGTATCCTGAGTTACCTATATTTTTGTAGCTTCTTAACTTATTCTTTGCAATCTAGTGGTATCAAGATACTTGTCAAATTCGAATTATGCATATTGAATAACAGAGCTTAACGCCACGCTTTGCTTTCCCAACGCAAACCGGGATACCCTCAAGCTTTTCATATTTACAACTAGAACCACTGACGTGAAAATAAATTACAAACCAATAACTCATATAATATTTTAGCTAAAAACATGAAAAAATGATTTATTTGAAAATTGAAAACATATTTTATATCTAGTGAGTCGGACGTGCGCGGTGTTGCAATGTAAACAAATGTATCGAAATCCAAACAAAATTCACGATAATGTCTACCAAATGCTTAGATTTAATAGACGAGAGTAAAAATTTATTACGTGTTTAAACCAAAAATAAAATTATAAAACTAAATTACGTTTCAAATTGAATGATGACACTGATTCATTTATTATATTTTTTCAAAGTTAATGACTGATCTAGTCTGATCTAGTCGTAGTGCCAACTACGTCTACGTCTCTGCCTCAAAATCAAGTAGTTGTGGGTTTGATTTCCATCAAAGATATATTAATGATGATCGTCACTAATTTCACATTCATATTTATAAAGTGGAGGCGGCGTTGAGTTTAGTGTTTTGTTTAGCAATAGAGAGTTTTCGATATGAAAGAATAAATAAAAATACTCACTCGTTCTTTATACATATATATGTATGTAAAACGAGTGAGTATTTTATATGTAAGTAGAATATTTTTACAGTGAGCTTTGCAGTGGACTACTGGTTTCTTAGATTCGAGGGTTCAGAAAAACACCAATTCTCACAATATTAGTAATATTAGCATAGAGTCCATAATTAATTATTAATTTTAGTTTATATCATATCATATCATAGGCGATGTTACGTTGTGGCGTGGGGGCACAAGGGACTGACTGTAAGACAAAGGTCGTGGACTCCATCCCCGCTCGGGGGAACTATTATTATTATTGAAATTTTATTAATAAAAATTTTCAATTCTCCGCTCAGGCAAAAGCCTGGCGTTTAGTTCCTCTGTAATTTGAGGAACAGTGTTTTAACACTAGGTTCCCTCTGTCTACTCTGTTATATGCGGGATACAGCGTGAAGCTAATTTATTTTAATTTAACGTCTATATAAATTTGATGATAAAAAACAAGTGTGTTCATAATATAAGAAAGTCAAGAAAATCATTATATGAACATTCATAATATAATGTGGTCCAATTTTCCATGAATTTTTCATGAATATCTTAACTAGAAGGATGCTTTAAAAATCTTGAATTTTCAGCACGAAACGCCATCGAGAGATAACTTAAAGGATAATCAAACTATCAGGATTTAGTGCAAGCTAATGTTATATGACATATAATATTCTCTAGAGCCCCTTGTGAAAAAGCAGGATAGCGTCTGACCATAAACGCGACGGTAGTGGGTTGGATTCTCACTCGAGTACATATGAACTATTTTCATTTTCTCGCTTTCCTACAAAGACAAAACGAGCCGTTCAGTTTTGCCATTCAATACTTGATTAATATTCAAATATAAAAAATGCTTTTATAAGGCATATTAGTGTAGTTTATATATGTTACTTATGTATAAAATAAATAATAAATATTATATAACATTTTTAAGAGACAGAATTGAACCGACAACCACGTTATCACATCACATTTAAAACAAAATACACCCACTGACTCCCATTAAGGGTCAACGACAATATAATATTACCTACTATATATATTTGATATTTCATGCTCGTTTTACTAAGAGGTCAAGCTATAACTATATTATGAACTCGTATGCCCGAAAAATATTATATTTCTTAGACCTATAACTTCGTAATTGCACATAAATGTTACTCAATAAGCTACAGTATATATATAGTAAGGTATAGGGAACATGGGAACCTAGGGTTAAGACACCTTCCACCTTCCACCGAAATCTAGAGGCTTTACAAATTCAGTGGTGAAACCCAACGCCGTGCTATAAATAAAATAAATGGAAATATTAAATATTTTAAAATTCAAACAAGTAGTTCCTGAGATTACCACGTGAACCAAACCAACTTGAAGAGCTTTATAATAGGTATTAGTCTAAATAAATGAATATGCATCAACCACTCACTGCCTTAAATTGGATATAATAGCGTCAATATTATATACAAAATGAAGTTTTCTCGAAACGGTATAACGAATTAGTAGACTTTCAAAAGTTAAACAAAGCCTTTTTCCCATATTTTCACCAGAGATTTGCAAACTTGATACTTCATCCAAAGTAATTTGTTAGTTAAGTAAAGTCAGTGTGAGCAAAATTTAATAAAACGTCGTCCGTGATCTTAGCCACCTGCCCTCTTATAGAGAAGCCAATTTTACAAGGCTTCCATTTAATATCCCTCAAGCTCAGTACTTAATAAATAATAAAGTTAACTTTGTCAAGTCTTTCATTTTTTTTCTTAGCTTCGCACTGTATCCTGCACATAGCAAAGAAAATAGAGGGATCCTGGTGTTAAGACTCTCCATTCTCTTCTTTTATACTGAATTCTGGAGAGATTGCGTATTGAGTAACAGAACTCAACGCAGCGCCAATCAACACGCAATGCCTCCAGAATTTGGCAGAGAATCGGCAGGTAACATAAATGTGTTAAAGAAGAACGCAATGTCTTAACACTGGGAACTTGGGAACCTACTAAGTTTCCCTCAGCTTACCTATACTAAATAATAAACAAAAAATCGTAATAGCAAGTGAAATCCATGACTTAATGTAAATTGAGTATAAGTAGATCAATCGCAATGGAGCCGCTTTCAGAAGCTTACGGCTGAGATATAATTATAGGATGGTTATGTAAATAGTAGGGAAATGCTGAGAAATGCGATCCGGATATGAAAAATCTCGAACAGAAAGACTGGAGGATTGAGGCTGTAATAAATGATATAAGTTAATCTATTGAGGGGAGCGGAGTGTCCAAACACCAGGTTCCCTCTGCCTACCCTGCCACATACGGGATTAGGGCTTCCAATTCTGCAGCTAAACTTCAATCTCGGTATTGCGGGCAATTATATACTGGCAATTGTCAATCCCGCAGGCCCCCGGTATTTGCGGGATCCCGCATATATTATGTAGTAAATTGTATTATTAATATAACGCAAATAAATCAAAAATTAAACCAACATAACGCAAAAAAACGTAAAGTTATTCAAACAGTGTAGAAATGCTGAGAAATGCGATCCGGATATTAACATTCCTCGAACAGGCGGTCTGGATTAAGGATCTAACAAATTTTAAATTTAAAAAGCTCCCGGTGAGGTAAATTTTAAGTGAATAAGAGGAGGTTTTTCATTTGTATAGTCAAAGTATAAAAAGTTTGATAGTTTTGGCTTCCTATTGAAAACTTTTATGAATTTAATTCGGACGTTTTCTTCAATATTTTTCTTAATACATAACTCTACTAGCGACCAGAACCACGGCTTCGCCCGCCCGCTTCGTGTTATTTTGATGTATAAAATAGGTGTATTACAGAAACATTTCGATTAATTCCGTTCTGTAGTTATAGCTTGAAAGCGGGTTTGTTTCACTCCGTCCATAATTAAAATAATAATTACATATAACAATTTCCCCGCGCGGTAATCGAATTTACAACCATCGCAATTTACAATTCAGACGCCTTTCCTCTGAGCCAAGATAGTTTACAGTACAGATTTTTTACCGGTTACATTGTAGCCTAATGAGAATGAGCTTAGTGTTCAGACACTTCCTACTTTCCGTTCGATTATTAAGACATTATGTGTTAATTTCTTATGGCAGGACTTGTTACCGAAGTGGGGAAAATGAAAATTACTCCCTTTAGTGGTAATTGAACCCATTACCATCGCGTTTAAGTTTAAATACATATATATATACTTTAACTAAAATCTAACTTTGCATTACTTTAGGATATTTAATTATAATAGAAGAAATAAAATAAACACTGCAATTGCAATTAGGTTATGACTTAACATAAAAGGTTTCCGCTAAACAGATTTAAATGTCCAGGGCCTTCGTTAATATTAATCCTATTTATTATATTAAACTAAATACATACTAAAATGAAATTTAACTTTCTACATATCATTTATTTCATGTTCAATATTGGTTTTGTAGTATCACAAAGTGTGATTGTCAAATTGACTGGTTCTGGGTTCGATCAACGCTCGAGGAAATAGAATATTTATTTATATTTATATTTTCGTTTCTTCGCTCTGATGCCGAGGCAAAGCGTGGCGTTGAGTTCCGCCGCTCAACACCCAATGCCTCTAGAACTTGACGGAAAGCGGGGAACAACAGCGTGTCTTAAGACTAAGTTCAGTCAGCCTACCCTGCTATGTGAGGAATACAGCGTGAAGCTGATTTTTTTTATTTTATTACTTTGAACAAACTTAAAAAAGGGAGTTGAAAAACTATAGAATTTACAACATTATATAGTTTCCTATAACGTCGTCACTTTTGTATGAACAATTTTAATAGGTTTGCCAACCTGCCGTCACCAGTAATTGAATGTTGACACGGACCTTGACGCAACGAACATATATACAGATTGAGCTACACAAAAGCGTGTGACTGAAACGCGACGATTGTGAGTTCGATTTCCACTTAGGAGACTGAATTATTCTTTATTAATATTTTTTTTATATTCGCCCTGGTACCAAGGCAGAAGCGATTTTATTTTTTTATGATTAGAAAAACAAATGAATGTAAGGTAAAATTAAAAAATTAAATTAGCTTCACGCTATATCCCGCACACAGCAGGGTAGGCAGAGGGAACCTAGTGTAAGACACTCCGTTCCCCACTTTCTGCCGAATTTTGGAGGCATTGCGTGTTGAGTGGCAGAACTCTACGCCGCGCTTTGCCTCGACACCAGAGCGAAGAAATGGATATATAAATTTAAGTAAATATTTCATCTCCTCGAGTGGGGATCGAACCCACAACCAGTCGGTTTTACAGTCACACTTTGTGCCACTGCGCCACGACTGGCCTCACAATGTAAAGTGAATCTGAATGTAAGGTGTTAATAATTATTATTATATTGCTACTTTTAAATAATTTATCATTGAAAGTAGAGATTTTTTTTATTTTCCTTAATCATATTTATATCAGAAGAGGTCAGTCAGAGTCAGGTTGTGCCTCTGCGCCACGAATGGCCTCAATTTCACTTCACATTCTCTAAAATATCTTAAATTAGACTCTTCTATTAATACAGAAACAAAAAATACCTAAACCCAACAAAAAGAGAAGTTAATGACTTGAAATATAATAAGGGATAAATCCCTCTTTAAAGGGCTGAGAAAACCGGTAGAAATGATTTATGAAGAGCAATTAGTGGTGATTCGTCGCCAGTCAAGTGTTTCTGCCATGATTCAATTTTGCGTTTAAAATATTATTTTATTATTTATTAGAAATTATTATTTTATTATTTATATATAAGAAGTTTTCGGAAATACATTTCGTGGAAGAAGTGGGGTGTAGTGAGGTATTAAGCCATGTTTTTTTATAAGGTACGGAAGTCACAAGTTGCATTCCTGGGCGATGTAAATAATTACTTATTGTATTTAGAAAACCTTTTTTTATATTCTCACTCTGTATCGCGTATATAGCAGTATTGGCATAGGGTATCTAGTGTTCTATTCTCTATCTAATTTCACTTACTTTCTGCTGAGTAGTAAAACTCAACGCTGCGCTTTGTCTGTTTATTATAACGAGGAATAACTCATTATCTCAAATGGGAATCGATCCCACGACCGTTGCGCTTGCGCCTGCGTCTGTTGCGGCCTCGGGACGGTAAATTTTGATAAACACTTTTCTAATAAATATATTTCAAATAAGTCTCATCGTTCAACAGATACACACATGTTCCACGTCATTATCATATAATTTGACTAATACTAACAGTATTAAAACTTTTGGATAATGTGAAAGCACATATTGAAATATAAGCGAACAACTTGCTTTAGTACTTTGGTAGGGTGTCTCGTTCCACATCCTGCTCCGAGATTCCTATTTCCTTGTCCGGATTTCGATATGAATGTGGATGGTGCTCGACAAAACGGCTCTTACTTACGACGTCTTGTATATCTTCAATCTGTTCTCTAGGTAGTTTGATATCCGTCTCTATAAAGGCTATAGTTAATCAACTGTGTATTATTTTGGTAGGATATTGTTATTTCAAGCAACAGTATTACGTGGACATTAAATCAGCTTCACGCTTTATCCCGCACACAACAGGTTAGGCAGACCGAACCTAGTGTTAAGACACTCCGTTCTCCGCTTTCCGTCAAGTTCTAGAGGCAAAGCGTGTTGAGTGGAGGAACCCAACGCTGCGTTTTGTGTTGACACCAGAGCAAAAAAATGAAAATATAAATGTAAATAAATATTTCATTTCCTCGAATGGGGCTCGAACTAACAACCAGTCGATTTTACAGTCACACTTTGTCCCCTGCGCCACGACTGGCCTCACGTACGCGTAATAAACTAAATAAACAATTAATTATAATTTATATATCTTTTGAAAGCAAAATCCAGTGAATTTTCAATCATTAATTGTTTATTGTATTACTGATTGATACACACAGATTGACCAATTAACGTTTTAAATGCGACAGGATAAAATGGTATCAAGAATGTTAAAAAAAAAGGTTGTAACTCTACATTGCCTATATAATTTAAATACGTTGGCCTATGTTATAAAAATATAGTAATATTATATAAAAATACTTAACAATATTTTCATTTTTTTATATACAAAAGGAATAGCATATTTCACAGAAAAAGCTTTTGATCTTCGTAAACCACTCATCCGTAATGTGCTTTATACAAAATTACTTACACGTCTTGATGTATTTGTTACAGTTTTCTTCAGTTTCACGATGTATACCACACGTAATAGGGGAGGCGGAGGGAACCCAGTGTTATGACTGAATTCTGGGGGAATTGCGTGATGAGTGGTGGAACTCCGTTGAGTTCAGAGCTTTGCCTCGACACCAAAGCGAAGAATATATAAAGTATTTCATTTCTACGAATAGGTATCAATTCCGCAACCTCTAATAATTCTTTATATTTTTTCATTACATAAAATATATTTTTCTTACTTTTAAATGAATGTTAATATTAAAAAAAATAGTCCAAAAATATTACTGAATGCTCACCGAATTGTATAAATAAATTTAGTTAGATTTTCACTCAGGTGAATTATTTATTTTGATTTACTCGCACTGGTTCGAAGAGAAATCGCAGCGTTGAGTTCCGCAACTCAACGCTGCGATTAAGTAATCTCTCAAAAATTGTGTGGAAAGTTTCGTAGCGAACACTTCTCCCGCTCCCAGCAAGGAGAGACAAAGAGAATTTAGTGACTCTACATTTCGCTTATTTAAAATTATTATCATATACATATAATGATAAATATTGTTATTTTTTAATACATACATTAAAATATATATATATATATTTAAAAGCATACTTTTGATACAATCCCAATGAGTCAACTGTCCGTTCCGAGCGTTAAACGGAATTAAGGTTAATTTATCGGGTCGTAAAAGTTATGGTAAAGGCCAAAAGGTAAAGGCTAACCCAGTCTATTAGATAATTTCGTCATCGAATGAGTTTGCTAATCCAGAATCTTGTGGGATAATATCTTTATACAAGAGAAAGATGAGAAAAAGAGAGAAATAAAAGAAAAGGAGCCAGTCTTGGGCACTAGCGTGTAAGTGCCGTCGATCCCTACTATAAGAAATAAAACATTTATTTAAATTTATATTTTCACTGCTTCGCTCTGGTGTGAAGGTAAAGCGCGACGTTGAGTTTCGCCACTCACCACGCAATGCCTTTAGAATTCAGTTGAAAATGAGGATCTGACTGTCTGAACATTAGGTTCCCCTTGCCTATCCTGCTTTGTGCGGATACAGCGTGAAGTAATTTTTTTATTTATGCACGAGACATATTCCGTTTCGTTTATAATTTACTCGAAACACTTTAAATATTCACTTCATAGGAAATCAAAAGAATAGATTAAAATTATATATTGCATAAAATGTCATATTAATATACTTGGATGATTTAAAGATCATCAAAACTACACGATTAAAGTCAATTATTGTTTCTTGTACATTTTTTTCAGTTTCACGCTGTATCCCGCACATAGCAGGATAGGCAGAGGGAACCTAGTATTAAGACCCTCCGTGCCCCATTTCCAGCATAATTCTGGAAGGCAGTTTTATTTATCGGCTTACAAAAATAGCCTTAATTTTTCCTTAACACGCGATTTACCACAATGCAACCATATAAATAAAAGAGATAAATCTAAAATGAAAAAGCAGCTTTATATTTTTTCTGTCATAGTAGTACGTAGTACTCAACACCGAGCATTGTCTTGTTACAAAAGTGAGGTTAATTATGACGAAGGAATTAATTATTCTCGCGTATGGGAATCGAACACGTAACCGTCGTGCTTACAATCAGATACTATTACGCCACAACGGTATATAATATGTAGAAAACTATAAGCACATCAAAACATCGTATATTTTTTTATTAATTATAGAATTATGTCTAAATATTCTTATATTCTACGTTACAATATGCCAAAATAAACTAAAAATAAGCAAGTAATTTGCATAGCAGAGTAAGATAAAGAACTTAGTGTTAAGACACTCCATTCCAAATTTCCCACCCAATTTTCCAGACATTGCGTGCTGATTGTGGGAATTGAATGCCACAAAATAATTCATTTGTCCGAATGGAAATCGAACCCAGAACCTCCGTGTTTACTGCCAGATAACTATAAACTCTCGAAAACATCGTATATTCTTGAATTACGTATGAATATACTTTTTTTTGTGTTACATAAGAAACTGAGGTCGTACCAGAACTTTCATATCTCACGTCTTTATATATAGACGTGTAAGGTTGATATTTGTTGTGTTTTTTTATTACATTTTCCCGAGTTGAGATGCTATGTTTTGTTCGTGAATAGATACAATGGTACTACTGTATTAAGCGATAGAGTTGCCATTTACTTTTAAATTAGTCTGTGTTATTAATACTAACATTGGGCTGGTTTTTTTGAAGTACCTACTTACTTAACTTGACGTTTTATCCCTAGTGGTGTTGTCAGAGAGAACGGAGAATTTAAAAATAAATATAATATTAAAATAAAATTCAAAGTTGGTACTTTCAATATAATATTTAAAATACCGATCAGTATATACTATGTACCTTGAACACTTTTACACATGTTGTAATTTGTACCGCATTTAATAGTCAAAAGTTGAATTGATTGAGGTCAGATGTGCGACTGTAAATGCGACAGGATGAGGCTGTGTTCCCCACTCAAGGAAATTAAGTATTTAATATACTAATTTCCTCCTTCTGGCAATGAGGCAAGCCGCGGCGTTGAGTTCCGCCATTCAACACACAATGTCTCGATAATTCAGTGGAAAGTGTAGAACAGAAGTCTGAATAAGATAAAAGAAAGTTATTAAAAAATTATAATATGTGCCAAGATAACATCTACAAACAATATAATGTTGCTTTTTGCTATTTTTACGCTGTATTGCTCATATTCCAGGGTAGGAAGAGGGAACCTATTTAACTCCGTTCCCTACTTTCGGCCTAATTTTCGAGATTGTGCTAACTCATTCCCACAAGTGAAAATCGAACTGACCATCCGTCTCTATGCCGCCACCGCCACCTAAAGGTTATACCACTGTACCTTAAAAGTCATAATAATTATGTCAACTTTACGTAAGTCAATATTTTTTCCATTAATCATCGTCTCGATCTTCGTATTTGCTTCGGATATAACCGTTCCTCAAACAATTCATAATATGTATTCCTTTATTGAATTATCTTTAATAAATAGGAAAACAACAAATTTATCTTTTATTTTCCTTTAAAAACGTTAAAGTTAGAATTTCTATACATGTCAAGTATTCCTTTTTATAATATGTACCTATTTATGACTATTTGTTTTTGTTATTTAACACTTTTACTATGTCAATATATTCTCTTTTTTTTCCAACTTCACGCTGTATCCCGCAACGAGCGGGGCAGCCCGGGAACCTAGTGTTAACATACTCCGTTCTCGTTAACATAATACAGGCCTGTATATAATGTGAAATAAGAAAGAACGACACTCTATTTCTAGCAATTTTTCCTCTAAAAATCAAAACGTAATTGGCATTTTCTTATCAAACTCTGGAACTGTCGTAGTGAACTAACGATACGTCCTAACTAGCTGGGTTTTATTTACGACTCTTTTTTAAAAAAAACAGTGTGACAGGAGAACTGTCAAACAATATAAATGTTTCGTTCAACATTTCTACTATTGACTATAGAAACAAAAATATTTTTTTGTTACTTCTATCTAAAATTGTGATAAGTTAAAACGCATTGTTTCTCGCGCCCCGTCGAACTTTCGGTATTGCATGTTGAGGAGTGGAACATAACGCCGAGCATTGTTACCATTTACTCCTGGTGGCAATCGAACCCGTTACCGTTCCGTACAGACATTCCACTGCACCACGTGGACCTTAATTTCTTGTGGTAATTATTCGTAGAAACCTATGATACGATAATATATGGAATGTACAAGCAAAAGCGCATCAGCCCAAAAATATATTTTTTAAAAAAGATCATAAATTTTAAAAATATAAAGTACTTCTCAGTTTAAATAAATTCAGTAACGTCATTTAAATATATTTTGATTAAAGTTATTTGACTAACCTATTTCAACCAAAAAGACTTACATATGATTCTAGTAAAAATAAAAATGCAATTTATAAAGGCAAAAGAAATATAGAATTTTCTCTGTTTCGTTATTTTGTGACTCTCTCGCATTTGATTTCATACTTCTCAGCAAATTTTCTTTAGATTCACGTGAGCGGCGGAGTTAAACGCGGAAATTTGTTTAGAACAGTTAAAACAATTAAGAAATAGGTTTAAAGTTAATTTGTATGCGGTAGAAGTAGAAACCTCTGTCGATGACATCTCGCTGTTGTACTTCTCGTACACGTGATCGTGAATGTGATAGGTACTTGCACAGTGAGTCTATGGCTAAGAATTTTTTCTCTTCTTTAGTTATTTCCTCAGGAATTGAACCCACAATTATCGTTTTTACAGCCAAAATCTGGCCTACTGAAGCACGTTTTATTAAGCAAAAATACATACTATACGCTTTTGAGTGTTGACTGGTGAAACTTAACGTATTTTTTCCTATATTCAAAGGGATTATAGACTTTTAAAAGTATTCTCGTAAAAATCAAACAAAAATTTAATTTAATTTAATTTGTTAAAGTTAAAAAGTTTGAAATCGTCCGCAAAGACCCTTTATTAATAAACACTCAAGTTGCGAATAACTAAAATTGAACTTTACAACCGATTGGGAATATTAAATATTAATTAATTAAAAGTTATTTTTGTGTTTCTATACTTATAGAAATAAAAATAATTTTTGATGAAATATTAACTTTAAATAGAGCATACCAAGAAATAATTTTATAACTAAAATGAATTAAAAAAGTTTTTTTTGTAGAGGCCGAAATAGTGCTTTTACACAAGCGTAGGACTGTAAGCGCATGTTTGGGTTCGATTTCCTCTAGGAAAAATTATATATTTATTGTTTTCAGTTTCCTCGATCTGATAGGGAGGAATAGTGTTTTTAATTACAATATAATAATACATTTTTAATTCTATATTAGTATGAAAATAATCCAAGGTCATCAATTGCTCCAGAGTAAGCAATCTCCTCACAATAAGCGCTTCAAACTAAGCGATAACCTCCTAAGATATTGGACGAGGATTATAGCTCTTAAACCGTCAACTGAAACCACCAAAGGCACAATGATAGTCATAGGTTGTAACCCCATGAGTTAAGATCAAATAGTTAACTTTTCTTTTCTGACTTCACGATCTTTGATTACGTTATCAACAACTGCTGTACACCACTTGGTATACTATAGTAGGACCAAGTTGTACAAAAGTTGTTTATATACATATATATTTAATATTCTTAATAGGTTATAAAATTTACTACCCCTTTCATGTAAACCTTAATTCACTTATTCATATCATTTCCAATGACAAACGGCTGTCGGTGACAATTGAGGATTGACGAAGGTGAGACCGTCGTTCAGTATTATTTTATTGGATCCACCAAGATTAATGGATGGTATACACACCTATATAGTCCTAAGAAAGAAGTGATAAAATGTTTGGATATGACTTACTAATAGATAGTTATCTGCTTATGTTTTTTTTCTTTATATGATGAATTATGAAGGAGTTGTTTTATTTCTCACGAGGAAAATTAAGATGACATTTTAAGAAAGAGTCAGAGAAATAATTTTCAAAAAAGAAATTCCAAGAAGTAAATATTTAAGACGGAAAATAATTATCTATACTAATGGTATAAAGCTGAAGAATTTATTTGCTGAACTCTTTAATTTCAGAATCAATAATCTATCTATCGAGGAAAGATAAATGCTATATTAAATCACAATAATCATGTCGAAGTAGTCCACTGTACCTGCGGTCTAAGTTACCTCTAGCATTTAGAATCCCACATTTTAATATATAAACCTGGAAAATATTTAATAATTGTTAAAAGGACATCTTTTAATCACAAAAGATCTTCAGCGTATTCCTTTCATCCATATACCCACAAGGATGTAATTCAAAAGTTCCATTCTCCATAGAATAAGTGCAGCGAAGTGCAGTAAAAAGAGCATACTTTTATTAAGTGCTGCATTTTCGTGGACCAAAGGGAACTCGTCGTGTACATGTCCTGTGAATGGTCTGCTCGCTTTCAATAAACGTGCAATTTAGGATATCGGACGTTTTAAAATGTCTGTGATTTTTCGTAGAAAACTGTGAATTTTTTCAACTGAAAAGCGACGAAGGTAGCTTATTTTTTTACCTTGTGATGGTAATATTTTTCGAGGTATGTGAAGTATAATTTTGATTGCTATTTACATTGAAATCCAGGGTTGGTTTCTTAATATTTATTTCTGTTAAAGAATGATAGATATGAAAGATAAAAAATTAGATTAACAATAGCAGAAATTAGCTTACTTTGTTATACCGAGATAAGAAAAGAAAATTGTTTATGAGAATCCAAAACTACCGCATATACTGTATTGTGTGGCCTTCACAATTTTACATTTAAATTATTATATTTTGTCTTTTTGCACGATTGCCACTTCACTTCCACGTTGTCTGTGTTTCACTGTGACTTTTCTTCGTTCTGATGAGAAGACCAAGAGGTCTTCTTTTTTGATGCTTTGTAAAGCTTCCATTTTTAATATAAAAGTAGTAAATAAGCACTATTTAACAAATATTTAATAGATTAGATAGTATTTTATTTTGTATTGATGGTATATTTTTAGTACGGGCTATTTCGTAACCTATCTAGATGAACAAACAGTACCTCAACTTACCGTTGTATTGTACTCAAGTGTTCAAAAAAAGTTATTATTATAGTTATTATTGATTAAATATTATTTTGAGGCCAGTCGTGGAGCAGGGCTCGAGCGATTGACTGTAAACGCTACAGGTTGTGAGTTCGATTTCGAGGACAATTAAATATTATATATTTTAATTTCTTCGCTCTGTCTGTAGAACTGTGTGTAGAATTCAGCGAAAAGTGGGAAGCGGAGTGTCTTGAAAATATTTTCTCTCTGCGACCTTGCTGTTTCACTGATAAAAAAAAGATTATTGTAGTGTAGGCAAAAACAATATAGTAATAAGTAAATCCAACAGTTACGCTCCTGCGCCACGACTGGCTTCCTGAATTGAAATGTAGATTTAACATCTTTAACAAGTTTCCGCTGGGTCCATATCAGTGTCAGAATACAATGACTCCCAACAAAACGGACGGTGTGTTTCATTAGCTCCATCAAACCGGGCAGTGATTCGCAATAAATATACAAAACGACGAGTAGAAAAAAATATATTTAGGGATGAATACTTAGTCATTTTTTCGATCGAGCTTGATTTTTTTTTCAATTTTCAAGGATTTTTGCCGTTCTGACTATTCCGTACTTTAGAAGAGATCGTTTATAGCGATAACGCCGCGTGCTGTACATTTTCTTTTATTTCTTTAAATGATTCTTTTATTTGATGTATTACTTTATTTTGCCATTTTTTTTATAGTGTTAAAATCTATACAATAACTAGCAAAATGATACGCTTACCATACTCATAACTAAAATATCACTGGGACAAATTTTGATGAAGTGAATTTTAATGAGCTCACACTTTTCACTAGATTTTAAATTTGTAAGATTTAAACCCATTATTTTTAAATTGCATCATCTTCAAGAGTAATAAGATGAGAATTTCTTTACTTCCTATTATTTGCGCATGTCCTTTGTCCTCTTAATTACTGAGACAGTTAAAGTGTCAAAGCTAATCACGATCAATGAACGCGTGCGTGGGCGCAGCAGGTGTAGGAAACGATAGCTTACACATATGTATGTACGTATATGTACTATATTGTGGTTCTTGTCAGGAACCGATATGGTGGTTTTAGAATATTGGTGATTTAAATATTTTATTTTAATTTAAATAAATTAAAAAATTAAATTAGCTTCACGCTATATCCCGCACACAGTAGGGTAGGCAGAGAGAACCTAGTGTAAGACACTCCGTTCCCCACTTTCTGCCGAATTTTGGAGGCATTACGTGTTGAGTGGCAGAACTCAACGCCGCGCTTTGCCTCGACACCAGAGCGAAGAAAGGGAAATATAAATTTAAGTAAATACTTCATCTCCTCGAGTGGGGATCGAACCCACAACCAGTCGGTTTTACAGTCACACTTTGTGCCACTGCGCCACGGCTGGCCTCAACTTAAATGTATACAGAAATTACATGTTGACGTTAGTTTATATGGTATAATGTTATAACAGATATTTCTTATATTTTATCATGTTATTCTTTTCGCAAACATTTCAAATGCACTACTCTTATAAAACTTATTTGGTTGAACACTAATCTCAAGAATTACTCGTTCCAATTAAAAACTTGTTTTGCGTTGAATATTCCATTTATTGAGTAAGGCTATTTTTCTATATGGATATTTATATTATATTCATTATACATACAAGAAGTGAAAGAGTACTTTTGTATGTGTCACACAAATCTCTCTCATTTATTTCTATTTGACCAAGTGGACCACAGGTGATACACAAGTCGGATGTGAGCCACAGAGGCGTCTTAATGGGAACGGTGTGTGTTAACACTAGGTTCCCGTGTCCCCTCTTCCTAATCTACTTTATGAGGGAAACAGCGTGAAGTTTAACAATCGATATTTCAATTTGAATAAAAAGACAAGCGAAAAAGAAAAAAACAAGGTATGAAGTACCAACAATTTTAATATTAAGTTGCAAAGAAAACAAATTGAAAAATTGGCTATAATCTCTTTAGGGAAATTGCTATAAATTTATTTTCTGATTGTATCTTTATAGAAATATATGTCCGAATAGGGATTTTACATATTACCATACATACGTTAATATTCAACTATCACGAATTGTATATATAATTATAGATGTTTTACATACATTTAACTGCTAAACTGCCTTTAAATAATTTAAGAGCTCATTAAAATTCACTTCATCAAAATTTGTCCCAGTGATATTTTAGTTATTAGTATGGTAAGCGTATCATTTTGCTAGTGATTGTATAGACTTTTATAAATCTTTTAAATACATTTTTAGCTGACCAGTATCTTTAGTTATCTAAGAATAGATCTATTTCTTTAATTTCGATAAAAGATTGACTATCCGATATTTATATTTGAAATAAGATCGCCTTTGCACGCTCTGTATTTGTTTTTAAAATTCTCTCTATATTTTCTGTTATATTGGTTTTAAGTGCAATGAGGTTTTTCTATCTGATTAAAATGGCTTAGTAAAAAGAATTTCCTTTAAATAAGGTAAGTAAGGTAAGTTTAAATAAGGGAAGTATTTTTATTTCACGCTATTTGTAGTATTATTAAATGTTCAGAATAGGCCGTAAAAGTGTCACAGTCAAATATGGTATAATAATTATATTTTTCGTTCGTTATCAAATTCTTAATTTCTTTTTTCTTTGTTAAAAGAGGCTAGAGACAAGATCCGTTGAATGGCGGAAGTCAAGGCTGCATGTCTTCCTGAAGTAGGATGAAAATGTTCATTCCACCGAATGGAAATTGAGCCACAATGGACTTTTAACTTTTATTTGTAGCTTGCACAATGCAGATTAGGCAGTGGGAAGTTGGGAACCTAGTGTTTACTCTGCTCCAAATAAGACACTTCCGTTACCCTGAATTCTTGAGGCATTGCGTATTGAGTGGTGGAACTCAACGCCACACCATGTCTAGTTACCAGAGCGACGTAATAAAAGTATTAAATATTTCATTTCCTCCAGTAAGAATGAAACCCATGTTGCTTTTACAGAAACACGCTGCGACGGCCTTAAACATTTAATTTTAAAACTGGAAATGCTATCAATATATAAAAATATATCAATCTGTATATACTATTATATGTAAAACATGAACTATTTTCATTCCATCACAAACTAAATTAACCTAAACACAATTTTCTTCACAAAATATAAATTTACATGTAAATATCTTCAGTAAACAGCGCGCCAATAAGGAAAGAGGATAGTATCTAAGAGACGTCAGTACCGTGGCATAGTAACTTTGCAATTTGCGAACGCCTTATCTCGAAGTTTGACGTTCTCTTCAATGGAACAACTGTAAATATGGGATTCCTGTCTTAACATTTTCTTGTTTGTATAGGCTTTTTGTAAAGTTTAATAAAGGTAGACATATTTTTTTTCAGTTTCACGCTGTATCCCGCATATAGCAGGGTAGGTAGAGGGTGGCATAGTGTTAAGACACTCCGCCAGTCAGTGTCTGCGGAATTCTGAATGCATTGCGTATTAAGTGAGAATCAAACCCACTAACTATCACGGTTGCAATCATTTTACAGGCTTTCGTCCCTGCGTCATAGCTGGCCTCTGGACTAACCTTTATGTATACCTTTATGTATATTTTTTTTGACTTTACGCTGTATTCCGTTTATAGCTGGGTAAGCAAAGGGAACCTAAAGTTAAAACAAGCTGTTCATCACTTTCCGTCACATTTTGTAGACATTGGTTGTTAAATATTGAAACTCAACACCGCCCGCTGTCTAGACATCAGACCAAGGAAATGTCGCAACCGTGATGGTTAATTGTATGTTTGTTTTAGCAGAAATTATAATTTGTGTCGATGTATTTTAATATGATCGATCGATCTCTACATCAATCCTTTTAAGAAAGTCTTACAATGCTACGTTGAGTATTGGCCCGTTGCTTCTCGAACCACAGACAAGTAAATATTTTCCGAACACACACACACACCCGCTACTCGAGTAGCAGGTGTATGTTGAAGACAATTGGATAATGAGACAATACTTTAGAGAGTGTTATTTGCTTTTTTTTAAAATCATTTTGTTTTTTTTTATTTTAGTAGTATCCTGTATATAGAATTAAATTCAAATTGTAAGAAGTTATATGTTTTTTTAACGTCAACAAATTTACCAATATATCTGGGCTGGTAATAAAACAAACCCTCGTTGGAGAGAGGGAGAGAAAGAGAGATAGAGAGAGAGAGAGAGAGAGAGAGAGAGAGAGTTCGTGTTGATAAAATCTTTTCTTTTTCATGGGCTTCACGCTGTATCCCGCACATAATGTTAAGACACTCCGTTGTCATTAAGACACTAACGTTTCCGCCGCACTCTAAAGGCATTGCGTGTTGAGTTTTAAATCTCAACGTTACGTTTTGCTTTGTCACTAGAGCGAGAAAACAAAAATAATGAATATTTAGTTTTTTCGGAAGAAAATCAAACCCACAACCTGTCACGTTAACAGTCATACGTTTCTACTCTTGTGCCACGATATGCCAATCATATGACAAAAACAATCTTTTTACTTAATTTTTGTAATTATATGCAAATTTTTAAAGGAAATATAAAGGGAATTTCCCTTTTTTACGATATCTTTATTGATCATACATACATATAGGAGTGTAAGACGTAAGTACTCTTCTAATATAATTAAACTCACTTATGGGCGCACCGGAAAACAACAGTTACTCTTATTGCTTGCGGAACGTAATGTCAATTTGTAATATGTAATATACCTACGTTTAGAGGAATAGATAATTGAATTTTAAATTAATTTCTTATGATTGCTTTGTGACTGTACTCGTGGTGGTTATGAGTTCGATTTAATGGTGTTAATGTTAATAATAAGTTGCAGTGTAAAATTGAAAAATTAGGGTAGGTTTTATCAGGCTATCTTGCTACACGCTGAACAAGCCATGCACAAAAAAAATAATCGTCCATTGAGTAGAGGATAAAAATTAATAACACAAATATTTTTTTCCAGTTTCACGCTGTATCTCACAGCGTGTTACAGGTATAACAAGGTAGAGAGCGGAAACCTAGTGTTAAAACACTCCGTTCTACACTTTCTGCCAAATTTTCAAGGCATTGCGTGTTAAGTGGCGAAACTCAACGCAATTTACCTTATTAGCACAACCATTTTCCCCAGTAGAAATCGAACCAACGACCGTCGCTTTTACTGCCGCTTGCTTGTGCCCCTGCGCCAACGGCCTCATACACATAATACTGCCTTTAAAATATACAAGAGTAAAAGTTGTCTAGCTCTATATGAATAGCGGGGCATAATAAAATCTTTATCAACTTTCTACTGTATTGCAAATCAATGACGTATTTGATATTAGAACATCACGTATAGTTGACGAAATAATTTAGTTTTAAGTTTCTGCGTTCCCCCTCAAATAAGCTCTTTTTTTAGAGCGGAAAAATAAAAAAAATATATATACATCCGAGTGGGCATCGAACTCACAACCGTTACGCTTACAGTAGCGATCTCCACGAAAGCTACAGTTTTCCCTACAGAAATTCGAATCTACTACGGTCAAAGGCAATCTGAAATGTCAACAGCGACGATGCGAGCAACCACGACGGTGTCAATTCTTTCACATATATTTAGATATCGACTTTTGATTAAAAAAACAGGTCAAGTAGTACTAAAACAAAATTTTCTGCCCTCTATAAAACATTACCTAAAAATAAATATGGTTTTGAAACTAAAAACCTCCTAATTTTATTTTTATTCCTTTTGTTTATTTTAAGCATCAACTATTCGAACCTATTAAAATCAGCAGGGTAAGCATAGGGAGCCTAATGTTAAGACACTCCATTCACCACTTCCCGACGAGTTCTGCAGCCATTGGGTGTTGAGTGGCGGAATTCAACGCCGCGCTGAGCGAAGAAATGAAAATATAAATGTAAATATATATGTCACTTCCTCGAGTAAGGATCGAACCCACAACCATATTTTATAGTCATTATTATTTTTAAAAATAATTATTTATGGGTACATATAACATAATATTTAATGTGAGGATATAGTTGCTTTTTTTTAGAGCGTCATGAAGTAGTTTAATTGCAAACCCGACGGTTGTAAGTTTGATTCTCACCCGTGGGAATGAAGTACATAGTAGAACTAAAAATATATAATCTTAAACATAAATAAGTAAAGCATATCACTTAAAGCATATTTATCTTGAGTATTTGATATTTTTTGCAGTATTTTATCCTTTAATAATATAGAATTCATCGCTTGAACCTATCTACATAGTAAACGCTACAATGACGTCATTTTATCTTCATATAATTATATAAAAACAATCTATAGGTAAATTATAACTGTATACAACATTTTAAGGCTAGTCGTGGCATAAGCGTGCACCTGTAGACGTGACAGATTGCGGGTTCGATGCCCGCTTTCCTTCGACTCGATATATATAGGTACGTCTATATAAAATTCAATAATTCATACCTATTCAAGAAGGAAAAATCTTGAATAAGCTAAATACCAACAGATTACGCCGTACAGTCGAGTCGTTGCAAGCACGTACGTACTTGGAACAAGTTTTTCTACGATGCGTTTACCATTCAGTGTCGGCACGTGATTTGGGTCAACGACAAAACTATAAGTATTTCGGTTTAATAAACTAAATTATATGACAATTTGGAAGAAAAAAAGATCATTTAAAAGTATTTTTTCTTGTTTTTATCTATTATCTATTATAAGAGTATATATATATAGTTATTATATGAAAAACCTTGGAAATAATACGATTCAAGTAAATATTAATAACTTATCGTGACTAACACTGAGTTGTGTTGAGTTTTAAATAATTATTAAAGTATACGGAAAATGTGGAATGCGAGTGATTTAACACTAGATCTTTAGTGTCTACTTAAAAAAAATGCAAGTGTGAATATAATTAATGGTTTTTTCAAAACAGTCTAACGCAAAATGGAGAACGGAATCTTTTAACATCAGGTTTCCTTTTTTTTTTTTTCACTCACCGGTGAACATCAGGCTACCTATGCCAACCCATGCTATGTGCAGTATACAGCGTGAAACTGATTCCTTTTTGTTTTACGTTTTCTTAGGCAGACGCTAGTGTCAAAATACTCTGTTTCTGATTCCCACGTGATTAGACGTGATGTAAAACCTAAATCTAATCTAGACGGCACTTAACACCGAACTCTGTCTTCTCATAAGCGAAATAACTCCCCCGAATGGACATCGAACCCACAACCATAGATTACCTCAATCTAGCTTCTATAAAAATATTAACCCATGCCATACATTTTCTATATATGAAACCAAAAGGTATATAAACCTATGGTGTACCACTCCCACCACTGCGATGTCAACATTCGTTACGCAATGAGACCTCGACCAAATCTCTAATATACGGACGGAGCTTAAATAGCTTTTATTGTTACGTAAATAGAGCTTAATTTCAAATGGCAAAATAAGTAAGCCAAACCAGCTAAGTATTGACGCTAATAATATTATGAAATATATGGGAATTCTTTTGGCCGATGTGCTTGTAGTGCGTATTTTGTATGAAAAATTATATTATATTTTGTCTTTTTCTTTCTTTTTTTTCTTTCTTTTTTTTCCGATAAAAGTTTATGTTATTTACAAATTCTTGCTTAATTAATACTTCCTTTTGGGTAATTAAGAGTGACTATTAAAGTAAATATTTCGTTTAACTTTATTTTTTCTATACAAGTAACGCCTTAGTTATTAAAAATCTATTAATTTTAATATTTATATTATTATTTTTTTTGTTATTCTTCATGCTTAAGCATATCACAGGTTTATATTAATAAACATAGTTTTTTTTATCGTTACTTAAGAAAAAAATTCCACCTTTTTTTATTCAATGATTATGGGTTCAAATCCCACTAAATAAACAAAAAAAAAACAGATACATTATTTTTGGCAGCTTCGAAAGATATATATTTTTTATTGATTTCAATTAGATAAGTAACAATTTATATTTCCTTTAAAAACACAATTAAATTCCAATAAAACAATAAATAAGACTATTTTTATTTCCTTAAAAAACACAACAAACTTTTAATAAACACATTATTAAGATTACTTTTCTATTGAATCACCGCGTTGATCAACCAATATATGTTCATCAAATTGATGATTCATACATACATACCATACAAATACAAATCAAATCAAATACAATACAAATAGTATAAGTATATTAGTTGTAACTTAAGAATGATTCATTATACCCGTCCTTCTGTTGATGGAGGTTAGGACAAGTTAGACGGGTTTTATCCTATTGTCAATTCAAGTACTAGAATTGTAGGTCTTGAGATTTCAATCTAGTATTTATATATGTGCTCGCTTTGTTGCTGTGCCCTTTGGGTTCAGTGGTAATGTTGTCATTATGGTAGTTAATAGTTTGATACGTGATGATTTTACTTGGTTTTTGTTTAAATAATTCGAAATGGACAATTGAGTGTTTTAACTTTAGGTTCCCTCTGCTTACTGCTGTGTGCGGAATACAGGGTAAAGCTAATTTATTTTTTTCTTTTCGAGAAAGACGAATTATAAGCATATTCTTGAGTTTAAGATCGAATATTTTATGTGGAATTTAACTGAAATATCGAAGTGGATCAAATATTTTAACCAATAGTTAATTTTTTTAAAGTTTTAACAATATCTTTTTTATCTCAAGTATAAAAACATAAAGAGACTTTTTCTCAGTAAAAATATTACAGCAGTTTTGAGTAATATGTATTTTGGTTTATGTCCTAAACTGAAGACATAGAAAAACAAAGATTTTTTGTGAATACTGTATTGTCCATAATATTGTTTGTATGAGGCACTCGCTACTTAACGTGAGCAAGACCTAAAAGTTTTGTTAAGCTATGTGAGGCCAGTCGTGGCGCAGGGGCATAAAGTGTGACTCTACAGAAACTCTACGGAAAGTGGAAAACGGAGTGTCTTAACTCTAGGTTCTTTGCCTACCCTGCTGTGTAGCGTGAAGCTGATTTTTAAACGAATGATTTTTAAAATCACAGGTGCAGTGGGTTAAATCGAAAAGTGAATTTGAGGCAAATTTATATTTTATACTATTTCAATTCGAGTCAGTAGTTCCTGAGATTAGCGCGTTCAAATGTTAGTAATAAACTAAATAATATAATAATTTGACAAACGAAAGTAACAGCTTATCTTATAAGGTATAAAAATAATTACAGAACTCCCATTAATTACAATAGTAATTATTAAATAGAAATTAATTTGTAATTAACATTTAATGAGTACAGTGTATCAGAATATTTTATTCGTGTAAGCATAGAGATGTGTATTTGTTTTTTTATTTTTTTATTTTCACGTTGTATCCTGCATGTAGTAAGGTAGGCAGAGAGATCTTAGTGTTAAAACACTCCGTTCCTCACTTTTCCCCGAACTTTGGAGGCATTGCGTGTTTAGTGATACCAGAGCGAAGAAATGAATATATTAAATATTATCATTTCGTCGAGTCGGAATCGAATCCACAACCGGTCGCGTTTAGTCACACGTTTGTGCCTTTACACCACGACTGACCTCAGATATATGTATGTATGTATTTGGATGAGCAATACAGCTCGAGTGGCAGCTAGAACGCGAAAATGATTTTGACATTGAATGCAGTGCAGTGTACGCTATGCAATCTCAGAGAGTACACTCAATAAATTGAGTTTTGAAAACCTCTACAGTGTATTACAGAAAAATGCTAGCTGCCTGTGGTACGTCCTTGATTAAATAAGTGAAGGTCGCGGATTCGATTGCCATTCGAGGGAATTGTTATTTATTGTTTTTATTTTTCGGTCTGGTATAATAATGGGAGAGGTTTCGTTATCCAACAATCTTTTAGAAAATAAAAATAAAGAAAATGTAAAATATTGCGTGTTAAGTGGCGGAACTCAACGCTGCGCTTTTCCTCGACACGAGAGCGAAGAAATGGAAATATAAATTTAAATAAATATTTCATCTCCTTGGGTGGGGATCGAACCCATAACTAGTCGCGTTTACAATCACACTTTGTGCCACTGCGTCACGACTGGCCTAAAAATAAATAAATGTTCGACGATAACACCAACTTATTCCATTGCGATAGAGCCATTAACAATACGATAATTAACAACAATCAATTTACTTAAAATTAACCAAAAAAAAATTATAATATATAAAAAATAAGAAAGAAACACTACAAACCTTGCGAACGTAAACAAAATCCGTTGGTGAAAAGCAGCGAAAAGGGTGCTTATTGAACGAAAATGCACTGCCGCCCCTGAACTTGACGTCATACGTTGCTATAGCAATCCCGTGGAAGCACTTTTATAAAAAAAAAACTACACTTTGAAAATATATTATTAATATATCGCGACCAATTAAATAATTAATTTATTATTGCGGAGTTTTTTTTTCTAATTATATTTTTTTTTTAATCAGATTCGAACAGAGGACCTTCGTATCGAGACGCGCGTCTCGTCGACAGCTCGGAGCTTACTACGTAAATGTTGGCGGTCCGGTACGTGCGGGGCGATGTAGGGCTGTGGGCACACTGAGCTCGCTTTCCCACAGCGCGATCGTCGGTTTGACGTAATATTGACTGGTTGGTTATGTAATTCGCGTGTGTTGTGTTGGTGTTTTTTTTTTTAGTTGGTTTCATATAAAATGTTTAGTTTATTGATGGTTTTTTTTTAAATTCTCTTTGTGTGTTTGTTTGTTTGTGTAGTTTAATATAGAAAGTATGTTATTAAAGCATTGGAAACTGGAAATAATTGATCTTTTGAGTTTAATAAAAAATAATTTAATAAAAAAAAATATCCTACTAAATGAATGCAAACTCATATCGATCAAGTAATATATTATAACATAATTATTTATTTTCAGACAAAAAAATCGCAATATTTTTAATTATAAACTATTTAATATCATAAAAGAATCCAACCCAAAAAAATAAAATTAAAAATAAAACCAAAACAAATAAAATCAAACGTTTGGAAAACCGTCACCATAGAGGACATGCCCTTACATTGCGAGAGAAAGACAGCGTACATCCGAACGTTACGTAAGCTACCCCTGGAGCCTGGGAGACCTCCCTCCACTCGGTTTCAGCAAGTTTATATGACGACTATACGATTTATCTTATTTGATATCGTTGAATGTAAAAGTCGTAACGATATTAAATTGTATTTTTTTTTTGATTCACGCCATATTGGTATATGGTAGGGAAGGCAAAGGGTATCTAGTGTTTAATCACAGCGTTCTCCCATTTTCCAGTCAATTTTCGAGATGCTGCGTGTTGAGCGGCATAACCCAGCGCTGTGGTTTTCCTTGATTACCAATGAAAAATATTTAGAGTGGGAGTTGAACTAACAACCGCAACAATAAGTAGTAACATTATCTATTTTATATTTCATAGGTACATGCTATACAGCAAGTACCTATGGATATGAACGCAATAAAAAAGTAATCAGTGGGAACCTAGTGTTACGATGGTCCATTCCCCACTTTCCTATTAATTGTCGTGACATTGCGTGTTGAGTGGCTGAATTCGCGGCGCTTAGTCTTGTTACCAGATCAACATTTAAATCAGTTTTATCACTCCTAGAAATACTAATGATTCCGATTTTTATTTTAAATATATTGTTATACAATTAGATACACAGCTTCCCGTTGTATCCCGCACATATAAATATATATAGCAGGGTAGGGAATTAAGCACTAAGACACTGCGTTCCCCACTTATATGTTTTTAAGAGTTTTTTTATTTTTATTTATTTTTGTTTATTTATTTATTTATATATTTTTATTTACAGTAGGTAATCGTATAAGCAATATGTGAACTTTTCATTTCGCCTACTCGCAATCATTGCACGCTTAGGCTCGTATTAAGCGACATTTTTGACTTTGAATTCATCTCTTTTATAAATAGATATGCACATATTTTATATCTTTCTCATATTTTGACTAGATTTTAACTAAGGAGTAAATAATTCAAATCAACCCCTAGTTTTACGGTTTCACGCTTTTTTCCGTATAGCTGGGTAGACAGAATTTTCGAGACATTGCGTGTTGAGTGGCGGAAATCAACGCCGCGCTTTGTCTAAGCGGGGGCATGAGAAACTAATTTAAATACTGTGTCCTACCCGCAGTAGGGCTCGTACCCACAACCGAGGCATATAAAGCAGACACTGCGCCATGGCAACCTCGTTTTTAAGGAAAACGAAAAAAACTAAACTTTTACTTGACAATTTTGTGCTCCGTCGAGACGCGAGTTGACTGTTTTAAGCTATAATCGAATCTACTACCTCCGTCGATCTATACAAACAGACGTTTATTTGAAAATCAATAACTTAATAGTTATCTGAACGTTACTGACAGCGAGCGTCAATAAGAGAAAAACGTGAAGACTAATAGAGATCGTAGAGTCAACATTTGTTTTCAGTTTCAGTGATTGATATCTATCTAGTGGAAGACGTTTTGTTTATTTTTAAGTATCAAATTGCAAAAATAGTTTTAATTGTTTCATAAGAAAATAAAATAAAAAATAAATATAAAAGAGGCCGTCGCGGCGTAGCATTTGACTGTAAAAATATAAAATAAATATAAAAGAGGCCGACGTAGCATTTGACTGTAAACACGGCGTTTGTAGGTTCAACTCCCATTCGGAGCAATACAGTATTCTATTTCTTCCCTCTGGTTACAAGGAACGCGTAACGGAGTGCCTTAACACTATACCATATATAATATGAATATTTACTGTAGTTACAAAATTATGCTGCTTTTTGAGTTAAAACGATAGAAGTGAACTACATTAATACTACAAAGCCAAACAATTATTTTATTTGATTACTACGAATTCATTATAATGAAAAATATCTTTTCAGAGTTAAATATACGTAATATCCAATTTTCACAATAATATAAACATCGCGGACAATGAGAAAAAACATAAAAATGAGGGTTTTTTTCTTTTCTCAGCGCTGGATCATTAAACATCCACAGTGAATAACGGCAAACACTAAATAAGTATTAAAATAGCAGAATGGTGTAGACTTTTGATTTTAATTTATTTTCTTTTAATTAATTTCAAAATGATCACATCTTGAAATGTTGATTTTTTATTAATAACTAGTTATCCGTTTAGAAAATTAAATTTTAATAGATCTCTCCTACATTCTCTCTCTTGGTTGTTTACCTATATGCGAAATTTTTACTATCTATGTAGTTTTGTTTGTGTGTCATTCACTCAGTAATGAGAGATCTATAAGAAATTAACGATTTTGTATATTTTATGAATGTTACATTAAATGTATAATAAAATGTAATAGAACAGGCAGTAAACGTGAAAGGTTGTAGGTTCAATTCCTACTCGAGGAAATGAAATATTTAATATTTTCTTGACCTGGTAACGAGGTAAAGCGTGGCGTTGAGTTCCTCAACTCAACACACAATTCTACAAATGCTACAACTCGGCGGAAAATGGGGAACAGAAGTATCTTAATGGGACCAGAGAGTCGAAACACTAGGTTCCTAAATTTCCCCTGCCTGCCTACCCTGCTATTTGCAATAAAGAAAGATAAATTTTCCAAGAAAAGCGTCTTCCGCACACATACATACATTGAAATTTTCTACCATTTTCGTTTACCTTTATTGTAATTAACATAAAAGTAAATAGAATTTAATGTGAAAAGGCTATCCTAAAAAAGCTGAAAGGAAGATATCCTTTAGTCGTGAAACTAATTGACAATTACTTCTCGTTTTCTTTATAGAACGCTGCCATAATCCAGACGTAAACGTGAGTTAAGAAACATAGTAAAAAGAAAAAGAATAGATTTCGTTGGAAAGTTAAAAGGCATGCTTATCATATTTTTTTAAATATATTTACGTATCATTAGATACATTAGTATTTTTTGGGATTTACTATGTCTAGACTATGGCCCAAGGAAGAATGAAAACGGCCTCTATCTTATTTCTCGTGTTTTATTTTTCAGCTTCACGTTGTATCTCAAATATAGAAAGTAGCGTAGGAACAAGGAACCTAGTGTTAAGATACTCCGTTTTGATTGAGACATTATCGTACCCCACTTTTCCCTGAATTATTGAGAGTTACTTGTCGAGTGGTGGCAGAGCAAGGAAACGAACTAAGAACTTCTACTAAGAATTCATATTTTTGCTATGAAATTTCGACCAATTAAATGTCTACCTATTTTGGTTAACCATAGAGAAATTTTGCACTTTTACAATGAAAATGTAGCTTGACACATTTTTTATATTTTCAAATTGTCTTAAAACGTATGATGCTGTCGTGGCGAAGGGGCAACACACAAGGGTATGACTGTGACGGATGTCAGTTTGATCTCCACTGGGGATTTTATTATTTATAAATATTTTAATTTCTTCGCTCTGGCACCAAGGCCTTAAAGATTTCCGTCACTGAAGACGGAAAATGAGAAACGGAGTACCATAACACTAGGTTCCTTCTGCCTATCCTGCTGTATGCGAGGATACAGCGTGGAGCTAAAGCAGACGAACGAACTCATAAAAAAAACCCTATTATTCGTAGTACTTGTTTTAATAGAGTCTCGACACTGTGGTCAAATTGAAATAAGTAAGAAGTAAAAGTGCATCGCTTTGACAGCACATGACGCGTTCTAAGTGTCCGAGATAGCTCCTGAATAATTGGACAATCCAACACAAAAAAAATCAATTCAAATCATTAGTTCTTGAGATAAGTGCATTCAAACAAACAGATTCTCAATATCATTATACTAAATGTATATGGAACTTTATATGGTTTTTATGCACATTTAATTATGTATAGAAAAAGCTAAAAATTATACACAAATCTAGAGTTCTATTTGTATCTAAAATAAGGTTCATCATATCATTGAAAAAAAACTTTTCATATAACGAGTAAAAGTAAACGAGTAAAAACGGTACTTCTAATAATTATGAACCGTAATGGATTAAAAGGCTCTATCATTGGACTTCCCAAAAAAGGTATTCAATTCAATTGATTGTAGAATGAAAAATCATAAGAATTAAGTAATAAGTAGGCAAGTTTCTTCATCAAAGGAAAGAAAATAAATTTATATTATAATCAGCTTCACGCTTTATCCCGCACACAGCAGGGTAGGCAGAGGGAACCTAGTGTTAAGACACTCCGTTCCCCACTTTCTGCCGAATTAGCCTCGAAACCAGAGCGAAGAAATGAAAATATAAATTTAAATTTTATTTAATTTAACCCACAACCAGTCGATTCTACAGTCACACTTCCTGCGCCACGACTGGCCTCAAATTTATATTTTGAAAGTTTAAATTAAGTAGTTATAGGCGATACATTCGTAATGTATGTTTATATTATACAAATTATAGTACCGATTTTGATGTGGTTTTAACCAACATGCGTTAAAGTACATAACATATTTTTTTTTACCTTCACGCAATTTGCGAGCCATTAGGTATTGAGTTGGCAGAATTCAACACCACGCTTTGTCTTATTACCGGAGCGAAGAAATGGAGATATTAAATTATAATCATATAACATTATAACTAATTTATATTAATGTAGTCCAAGCAGACTACTACTACCTAAATTTTAAATAATAACATTTTACGATAGGGGATTAAACTAGTATCCTTCACATATACAAATGTATTGTAAATACTTTATAGGTACAGATAACAAAATATTATAGAAAATATTCAGTCAGTACTATCTTTATATTCCAGAAAGTTGTAAGGAGTTGTGCTCTTGACAGTTTATAAAACGTGAACATACCTACAAAGTTCAAAACTTACGAGCTCTACTTCGCTATAAGTTTTCCGGTCAATTTTCATATTTGGAAATCTATTTGCTGTTAAAATATCGTTAAATTTTACTTTTACCTGTCCAAATAATATTTAAAATTAAATAAAATCCCATAGTTTTATATTACAATTTATTTAGGATATAACAGTATAAAATAATCTAAATAATCAATAAATTTTCCCTCAATTCACTTAAATACTTAATATAAAAAATAATATATGAGGCCAGTCGTGGCGCAGCGGCACGAAGTGTGACTGTAAAACCGACTGGTTGTGGGTTCGATACCCACTCGAGGAGATGAAATATTTACTTAAATTTATATTTCCATTTTCTTCGCTCTGGTGTCGAGGTTAAGTGCGGCGTTGAGTTCTGCCACTCAACACGCAATGCCTCCAGAATTCGGCAGAAAGTGGGGAACGGAGTGTCTTAATACTAGGTTCCCTCTGCCTACCCCGCTGTGTGCGGGATACAGCGTGAAGCTGATTTATTTTTTAATTTAATAGAAATTAATATCCGTATAGTTCAAATGGGCGAAGCCACGTGTTGGCCACTAGTTTACAACATTATTTAAAATAAATATATAACAGTTAAAATGTTATATTTTTTAAATTATTTCTTTAAATTAAAGAAGCATTAATAGAACCTACGACCCCACAGTTCGTGTAGATATTTTTTTTAAAATATGAGTGTATTTTCATACGGAAACGTCAAAATATGTATATTTAGTATTCCAAGCGTGGAGACAGTAATACTGGGGACTAGATATGATAATGACTATTCATGAGAACGAAGTGATGTTATGCTAATATACTATATTGATGTACATATACGAGTTTATGTTTCGTGCGGGATACAGCGTGAAGCTGATTTAATTTAATTTAAATTTTGCTTGCTTTTTCGTTTAATTTTTTTTTTGTTGAATGAGTGGGGAGGGAAAATATCACCCAAAGGTAAGTGGTTTTCTTCACCAATAGATATCTTTAGCCTCTCACGGTTGAGAATTCGTTAAAGATCTTGAAAGTAAAAACAACGGCAATTTTTTTCAATTTTGGCGTTTCGGAAGCGCCAGTTGACTAAAAATAAGTTTGGAAATCTGTAGAACATTAACAAACTTATAATTGTAACAGGGTCCAGAAAATCTATGATTATAATAGGATCATGATACTTTTTTTTAAGACGACTATAAATTAAGTGGCGTTGAGTTCTGCCATTAAATACACACAGTGTCTCAAAACTTGGGCGGAAAGTGAAGAGCAGATTGTCTTACCCTTAACACTAGGTTTGGCTTGTCTGCTTAATTATAATAAAAAAAACACACAAGTAAGGCCAGCAGTGCAGAGGCAGAAGCGCGACAGGTTGGGATCCCCGCTCGTGGAAATGAAATATTTAACGATTTCATTAATGCACTCTGGTGTCTAGACAGAGAATGGCGTTGAGCTCCGTCAACTCAACACGCAAGGACTTCAAAATTTGGCGGAAAATGTCCAGTGTTTTAACACTAGACTTCTTTGCCTACCCCCAGCCACATGCGGAATACAACGTGCAGCTGAAAAATATATCCTCTGTTCTGCCCAATAAAGCGTCGTCTTTCATCACTCAATGCATTTTCTAAAATCTTCTTAAATAACAAATTGTCGCAAATCTATATTATTTCCGCCATTACCCGCATGTCACGGGAAACGCGAATGTAGTAATATCAAAAATAATGTGTCACCTTTCGAGGAAATTGTGTTCACGTATCATTTTTACCACGTGCAAGTTAGAGAAACCTTAGTTTGTGTTCAGTGGAACGGTTGTAAATCGAGTTATTTGAAGCCACATTATGTATCTATAATACATATAGGTAGTATACCTAACGTGACCAGACATCCCGTTTTGTACGAGACTGTCCCGTTTTCCGCTTGTGTGTCCCGGTGTCTCGAAACATGGCGCCGGATCGTACAAATGTCTCGTTTTTTCGACATGGCACTTAAATTTTGTCGGTCGAATCACGTTTAGTGAATATCGCGGTATGCCATTGTTAAAAAATAACTAAAAATCACTGGAAATGACTCAAAATAGTAGTAAAAAAAGTCCTAATAAAATCGAAAATCAATGTAAACTAATTTCATAAAAAATTGAAAGCAAATTAAAATCAGCTTCACGTTGTATCCCGCAGACAGCTGGGTAGATAGACGGAACCTAGTGCTTAGGCACTCCGTTTCCCACTTTCTCTCCTCTTTCAGCTGAATTCTAGAGGCATTGTAAACTGTGTGCCGGGACTTAACTAAATAAAAACTATAAATTTAAATAAATATATCATTTCCTCGAGTGGGGATCTCACCCACACCCAGTCGCGTTTACAGTCACACTTTGTGCCTCTGCGCCACGACTTTTCTAAAAAACGAAAGCACACCTCTAAAAAACAAAAACATTCATAAAAAATATGAAAAGTAAATGTTAATTTCTAAATACAATAATTAACTAAAATTGCAAATTAAAAACCGATGTCCCACTTTAGATCACTAGGAATGGTCATGTTAGGTAATACCTCATACGAGATATAATGGACTTACGCAAAAATAAGTACTGACGTAGGTATTTTGTTAGGTGATGAGATTGATTGTTCTGAATGTCAAGGATATGGAGAATGTGCGTATAATCTTTTTATGTGATCGATCCAATTATATTTAACTAGTTCTGAGCTACAGTGGTCAAATGGATACGTCATCTGATTACGTGAAACCACTACTATGAAGTTTCGTAGGAACTTCCTTTAATACGAACTGCCCACCTGCGGCAGTGTTTCCAGGTCGATACGATTTGGGTACCTTCAAAGAGGGCTATCTACCCTTTGGCGGCCGGCAACGTACTTGTAGTCTTTGGTGATGCATTGGGTAGTGGACGGTGGTGATCACTTATCATAAAGTGACAAGTATGCTCGTTTGCTTTTTCATTTTCACAATTTATTTATTTTATTTCCACGGAGTGTCTTAACACCAGGCTTCATCTGCCTACATTGCTACTAGCGGAATACAACGTGAAGCTGATTTCTTTTATAAATTGACTAAACAACACACTAATCCGTTACTTTTAAAGTCGATGCCAGCCAAGAAAAAAAAACAAATTACTAAATACACTGAACAAAAGTTAAAAAAACCTATGTTATGTACAAAGAATCAAAATCAAAATCAGTTTCACGCTATATCCCGCATACAGAAAAATAGGCAGAGAGAGCCTAGTGTTAAAACACTCCATTCCCCACTTTCCGCTGAATTTTTCAAGTCATTGCGTGTTGAATGGCGCAACTCAACATCAAGCTTTTGCCTTCACCACGTTACAGTCACATCCATGGGCCCGTTTTTTTTATAGTATAATAATAATTATAAAATAAAATGTTATTATTAATATAATAATCATACATGTACACATATACATGTCAAAAACGTTTTCATTTTATTTGAAGGCCAGAGGTGGCGTAGAGGCAAAAAGTGTGACTGTAAACACGACTGGTTGTGGGTTCGATCCCCACTCGAGAAAATGAAATGTTTATTTAAATTTATAGTTTTAATATTTCCATTTCTTCCCTCTGGTGTCAAGACAAAAGCGCGGCTTTGAGTCTCACCACACAGCACGCAGTGCTTCCAGAATTCGGCTAAAAGTGGGGAACGGAGTGTCTTAACATTAGGTTCCCTCTATCTACCCTGCTAAAAACGAAATATAATTTAAACGTTTTATATACATACATCCACCTCACTAAATTAACTTAACTGAAAATTTTTCATATAAATTTATACTATGATAAAATTTTAACTTTTCCCAATTAGAGATAAATTGTTGTCAAATTGTTAGTTTTACCGTGTTTGTTGCCTTAGGCTTGGGGAAGGCAAAGTTTTTTTTAAAAGTAAAGAGAGGTTATATATAAATGAAAATTCTACAGTACTTTTTACCCAGTTTGAGCTTACTTGTTATCAGGCAGTAAATTAAAAGTGGATGTTTAGTTAGGAAGCAATTAGTTTACATTTGACTTTTATTCTTTTTAAGATTAACTTTTTAATTTTAATCTTTAATTTTTAATCTTGTTTTTATTAAGATGGAATGTATATTTTTTAAAAGTATATTAATATTTGTTTGGCGTCGTTGAGACATAGCTACGTATGTTTGAATGTAGCAAAGCTAGGATAGGTTAGGGTAGATCGTAAGGTAATTTAAAAAAAAAACAAATGGAATTCCAGGGAAGTATAATTTATAAGAGTTGACCAATTAAAGTTTGAAGACGTATGCATTCATGTTGAATGCAATTATAAATTTGTAATGTTTTTTTTTGTATAAAATATGTATAAATTTTTACTTTTTACTGTTTTTCCTATATTTGTACTGCAAGTACTCCCTTGCCAAATTTCATAACTATAGGTCCACGGGAAGTACCCTATAGATATTAATGACAAAATTCATACAAGTTGCAGCCAAAACGATGCTTTAAGCGATCCGTACATTTAATATTATTTTCAAATTGATATATCCACGGAATGAATAAATGCTATTGATAGATAGTGAGACAAAGTGATCCTATAAGCGTTTTGTTTTTATTTTTTAGGTACGGAATTAAATTTCCCGCAGCTGATTACACAATTAGGGGGAACCTAGAGTCAAAATACTTAATTTTCTTTCGAGACGCCATGCTTTGTAATAAAATATAATTATTTAATAACTAATAATATTATTTATAAACTATAATAGCGATTATAGTAGGACGCTGCACCACGATGGCCTCTAAATTTGATTTCTAGCATATGTTATACCTTTTCTTTGTTTATTTCTAGGATATGTAGGATACATATGATGCTATATTTGCTAAGGCCTGTCGTGGCACGAGGGCGCACTGGAAACGCGACTGGTTGTAGGTTCGATCCACACTCGAGGAAATGAAATACTTATTTATTAAAATGTATATTTCCATTTCTTTGTTCTGGTGTCGAGGTAAAGCACGGCGTTGAGTTCCACCACTCAACAAGCAATGCCTCCAGAATGTCTTAACACCAGGTTTCCTCTGCGTACCCTGCTGTAGCGGGCTACACACTACAGCGTGAAGCTTTTGAATCTATTTTGTGGGTTAATGAATTTAAGCTGTCAATATTATTTCTAAATAATCGGAAAGCACTCTATTTATATAGACAGTATTCTACTTTTATAAAAAATATTAATGTTCCTTGTATTTTTTTTTTTAATTTTTAAAAATACATATAACCAATAGAAGTAAAAAGACAAGCATATTATTCTTGCATATTTCCTATCATGACGAATGGGTGCTAAACATGGGCCCTTTCTAATAAAAATATCCAAAAATTAAAAATTTTTGTATTTTTTTTTCATTTCTGTAAATGAACGTAAAGTTACATAGTAGATATTTTAAAATTTACATTCGGACGGTTGTGGGTTCGACTCACTCTCACACTCGAGGGGATGTAATATTAAATATTTTCATTTTTTTAATACTGCCATGCGTATATGAAAAATATAACGTGAATCTTATAAAAAATATTAGCTATATCTTAAGAAATTCCAAAATCCATTTTATTTATCAATAGTGGTTTGCTACTTCCACAATGAAGCTGAAATGCTGAATTTTTTACAGAAATACTGAATTCAACCACTGATTGTGCGCAAATAGAGACAGCCGTGGAACGCTTTTTAAAAATTGTAGGAAATAAGAGGAAATTCTTGTCCAAATGTTTAAATCTAAAAAATATAGAGTTAAGATAAAGGTAGATGGTAAACTTGGTGTTAAAATACTCCGTTCTCCAAGCCCAATTTTCAAGACATTGTGTGGCATTGGTGGTGGAACTCAATCTATTACACTTAATTTAATGGTTACTTTTCCAAACGGGAATCGAATTCACAATTATTAATTAATAATCATAATAATCTGTTATATTTAAGTAGCAGTAAAAAAATTACTTCATCTAAAATATCTGTATTTTATTTCCAAGTTACTTTATATATTACGAGTATAAAACATTTGTCATTCAAAATATAAATTCGTATAATATATTACATTATTGAGGTTGTATATGGACAGCGCTCAACGGCCGTAAGCGTGACTGTTGGGGATTCGATTCCCACTTGAGGGAATGTATTATTTTCATTGTCTCGCTATGGAAACAAAATATAGAGAACAAAGTGTGTCTCTGCTATACATGGAAATATATTCTATTCTTTGAACATTTAATAATAAAAAAAAGTATATAGAAACAATAGTAAACTTTTTCTTAATGGCTTTGTTTCGTTTTTTGTTCTTAGTTTATAAGGCATTGATCGTCAGCTGGCTCACTTTGTATTACTAAATTGACCAGAAAGTAAGTGTGAATTGAGATATATTTAGGTATATTATATACCAGGTTATTATAAATATACAGCGAGCGGCGCGGCGTTGAGCTCCGTCACGGGAACTGAAAGTTGAGAATGGAGTGTCTTTAGACTAGGTTCCCTTTGCCTACCCTGCTGTGTGCGGCATACAGCGTGGAGCTGATTTATTTTATAATTTATTTATTTTATTGTATTTATTTATTATTTATTTTTATCTTAATAATGAGGCCAGTCGTGGCGCAGCGGCTAAGTGTGACTGTAAAACCGACTGGTTGTGGGTTCAACCCCACTCGCGGAGATGAAATATTTACTTAAATGTATATTTTCGTTGCTTCGCTCTGGTGTCGAGGCTAAGTGCGGCGTTTAGTTCTGCCAGTCAACACGCAATACCTCCGGAATTCGGCAGAAAGTGTGGAACGGAGTGTCTTAACACTAGGTTCCCTCTGCCTATCATGCTGTGTGTGGGATACAGCGTGAAGCTGATTTATTTATTTTACAATAAAACCTTTTTATTATCAATATATAAGTGACAAACGTAAAAATAAAGAAAATTGTGAAATTATACGTTTTATTTATATTTTCTTCCTCCAAACAAGAAATGACATACAAGAACGATATATGATGAAACAGGTAGAACCAGAAAAGTAATTTCCGTGTAGATTTTCACTCATGGTCACAATAGGTACGGCCGCCATTGTCGTTAGCCTAGTGTCCCCATTCGACAATTAGGTTAAAAAAAAAACTTTTGACCTACGAAAGTCTCTATTTCGTTTATTAATCTAACCCATATATGGAATATTTTGGCAATACACGGTATATGAGTTGAAATAAGTTAACTAGGACAAAATTTATGCAATTAAAGATAATATTTATTTTGAGGCCAGTCGTGGCGCAGCGGCACAACGTGTGACTGTAAAACCGACTGGTTGTGGGTTCGATCCCCACTCGAGGAGATGAAATATTTACTTAAATTTATATTTCCATTTCTTCGCTCTGGTGTCGAGGCTAAGCGCGGCGTTGAGTTCTGCCACTCAACACGCAATGCCTCCAAAATTCGGCAGAAAGTGGGGAACGGAGTGTCTAAAAAACACTAGGTTCCCTCTGCCTACCCTGCTGTGTGCGGGATACAGCGTGAAGCTGATTTATTTATTTTATTTTTTTTATTTATTTTGAGATATTTTTTTAATTTGTTTAATTATAATTTGTTTATGTTTTTTTCCGTTTTTATATACAACTTGACATCCACTCGGTGAGATTAAGTACATAGTAGTGTGGGGAACAGAGTGTTTTAACACTAGTTACTATATGTGGGATAAAGCGTGAAGCTCAAAATATAAGAGATAAATAATTATAATATTACAATCACTAATTTGAAATATAATAAAGGGTACAATACAACCAAACGGTGATCCCTTTGAAGGGTTATTCTGTTTGTTTAGTGAAATGTTTTTGAAATAAAATGTTTTATCATATTAGATGTAAATAAAATAAACTTTTGTTCTAAAATATAAAAGATTAGCTTCATTATAATTATAGGGTTTATTATAATAATTCAGAACTGGTCAAATACGTGTCATACCGGCATACCGAGGGTTCCTTACTAAATTCTACTATAGACTATATATATATATATATATATATATATATATATATATATAGATTGCCAAAGGAAAGTACAATTTATAAATGTTAACAAAAACTAACAAAACTTACTACAATTATACAGGATGTAACGCGATTGACGGATCAACGGCTCTCTATGGGGCCTTAGTACCTTTTAATTTCCCCCCTATGTATGTTCGCCGATTTTCAGCGGTAAATATTTGAGAATTTGTGATTTTTTTGGAAAAAATCGAATTCTGAAGAAAACTGCCAAATACTAAGTCTGGCTTAGTTGGTCAGAGCGCTTGGAGGGTTTCCAAGAGGCGCAGGTTCAAATCACGCTATGTTAAAATTTTTCTCGTGATTTTGAAATTATTATTTCTTATCAACTTTGAGTGCAGAATACAGCGTGACGTAGAAAAAAATCAAAAGTGTTCAAAATACATTTTTTTTTATTTCCCGCACATATCAGGGTAGACAGGGACAACTTGGGAACCTAGTGTTAAGTCACTCCGGTCCCATGACAAATGACAAATAAATTACCTCACTTAATACGCAATTTCTCAAATTTATGCGATAAGCAGAGAGTGGCTTGACACTAGGTTTTCCCTGCCATCCCTCTAAGCAAGACAAGGGTGAATCTGAATTACATTTAAAAAGTATATTCTCGTTCTTCCCCAGACATGTATTTAAAAAATGAGTTAAATTTCGAAGTCTAAGGCCTCCACAAATTAATAGAGATCGTGGAAGCCTTAATTAGATAACAAGTAAAATACGTTCCCCGACGTCTGCGACCTCATTCACGAATTGAGACATAATGCAACTTTGTTGAAATGGCACACATACATATATAGGGGAAATTTAATTAAGAATTTAATTTTTATATAAGTTTTCGATGTAAGTTTATATTTAAACTAAGTTTAATTATATAGTCCGTCATAGAACATGCGACGGTTGTGGGTTTAATTCCCACTTAGGGGAATGGTTTATTTTCATTTAAAAAATGAAACAGATATTGAAGAATGAGATTTTCAAATAGATATTTAGAAAATATGATAAAAGGCAACAACATTATTTTAAAATTTAACGTAAACGTTCTTAAAGGCACAGGTTCCAATTTATACATGTATTCTTATATAAAAATATAATACATAATTAAAAATAAAAAAAATAAATCAGCTTCACGCTGTATCCCGTACACAGCAGTGTAGGCAGAGGGAACCTAGTATTAAGGCACTCCGTTCCCCACTTTCTGTCGAATTCAACTCATGCCACTTGAGTGGCAGAACTCAGAAATCAGAAAAGAAATAAAACCAGAGCGAAGAAATGGAAATATAAATTTAAGTAAATATTTCATCTCCTCGAGTGGGGATCGAACCCACAACCAGTCGGTTTTAAAGTCACACTTCGTGCCGCTGCGCCACGACTGGCCTCAATTGTTACACAGGGGGAACTCAGTGCCCAGTTGGGCGGTAAGTGGGATACATTCGGTACTAAGCGACGGAAACCTACGCCGCCCGACGTTTCGCTATCATGATTAGAAAACAAAAATAACTCATTCTTCTTGGTTGTAATTGAATATACAACCGTCGCGCTAACAGTTATTGCGCTACGACTGTCTCAAACATATTTAGGGAATCGAACCCACAACTATGTACAATGTGTCAATCTGCACACGTTTAAACTATTGCTAATGACGTAAATCATTATATTTGATATGGAGCACTTTAAAAAAAGCGTCAGACAACTTTTCCGGCGGTTAAATATTCGTTTCTTTGCAATTTCCTCCAGCGAATGCCTTTAAAGTATTCGACGTGTGCTTAACTACATTTTTTACGTGATTTGGTTTCTATGAGAAACCAAATATTCTAATAAATTTAGTAAAAAATCTTTTTCATATTATTTATAAAAAGACTTGTTTTAGCTTTACTTTGTACCCATAGCCATAGGGTACAGGGAAAACAGAGGGAACCTGGAAATGGCTAAACTATTTTCAAATCTTGTATACGATTCCACCACTTTAAACTGTGACATTTTTTATTAATCCGAAAATATAATATTTTCTATGCTGTTACTGCGTATGACTGTAAATTGCATAATCATTTACAGGTAAGCAGGTTCGATCCCCACTCGAGAAAATGAATTATTATTTATTAACATTTTCATATCTCCGCTCTGACAAGACAAAGCGCAGCGTTGAGCTCCAGCACTCAACACGCAATGCCTCGACGGAAACTGGGGAACGCCTCCTTAACACTAGTTTTACTCTGTCCAAACTGCCATATGAGGGATACAGGGAGAAGCTGAAATATTTTCTATACGAAATTTAGAAAACCGTTTTATACGGTGACTGGAAAAGTTGGGATATAAAAAGTTCCACCGTCAGTTGAACTGTGAATGCCTACATTTCTTATTCACAAAAGTTCATGGACTAAGAGCTTATGTTAGAAGGATTCGCAAATTATAAAGGAAATCCCTCTGAGATTTTTATTTGCGGTACAAAATTGATGATACAGTGTATTTATACAAGGTGTTTTATATTATATATTGTATTTTATATTATATATTGAGGCAAGCCGTAGCTCAGGGGCAAAAAGTGTGACTGTAAAATTGACTGGTTGTGGGTTCATCCCAACTCGAGGAAATTAAATATTTATTTACATATATACGTTCATTTTTTCGCTCTGATGTCCAGGTTCAACACCCAACGCCTCCAGAATTCGGTAGAAAGTGGGAAACGGATTGTCTTAACACTAGGTTCCCTCTGCCTACCCTGCTATGTGCGGGATACTAATAATTATACACTGCAAGCGGGCGAAGCCGCGATATGGCCGTTAGTACAATAATAAAATAGAAACGTCAGGTAAATTCGTAGCGTCTTAAGCTCGTTCTAATTACATAATAGAGGGTAATAAACGGACATCGCAAGGGGCGTTTAATCCACGCTGAACCTGAGGATAAAGTGTTTCTCGCGTTTATACTATAATAATAATATTTATATATTATTTATCTTATTTTTAACGTTATTGTTGAACAATGGGTCATTTGTAGGGGTTAGTTGATTATTTTTTTGTCCATTAAAGCGAAGCGCGGTGTTATGTTCCGTTACTCGACACACAGTATTTTTAAAATCAGTATATACTAGTAAAGAGATACTGAAAGTAATGAATTTTGTGGCCAGACGTGGCGCAGGGGCGCAAGTGAGAAGGTTCGATTTCCAGTCGAGGAAATATTTCTTGTTTTCAGAAGGAATTATAATAACTCAGACCGGAATGAAAAGCGGGACTAGAAACCATAACTGTCGCGTTAACACAATCAAACATTGTCACTGCGATACAATGTTCTTAATATTATTTGTCTTCTATTCTTCTTTTATTTTTATTAAAAAATTTCTGCTAGATAGCGTAACTTAACGTCGCACTTTGTATATATAATTACATAGGGGAAACAACTAGTCTAAGTCAACATATAAATTTTTCCAAGTCACATTTAAACTTAGAGCCACTGAGCCCGCTCAGACACGTACGTACTGCGGTGCGACAACCATGCATATTTTATAGTTTAAAGTCGTATGTAAATCGTTTCGGATAAAATGCAGCAAAATGCAGTTTCCCGCTTTATCCCGCAAAGCAAGTACACCGTGTTTTAACACTAGGTTCCTTCTGCCTAACCCTCTGTGTGCGGGATACAGCGTGAAACTGCTTTTTTCTATGCTCGCGTCCAAAACGTCTCCTTATGCAACAAAATCAATCTTTTAATCTTTTTATAGTGTTGTGAGACTCAGCGATTGATCCATGGATTAGCTGAAAGTACTTCGAGCATGTCCTTTATATTTTCCATACTATGTTGTATAATTGGATTTAAAATAGAGTTAATTGTAATGGCTTATGATTTAAATTGTTAAAGTAACTGTTACTGCATTTCATTGGTTTTATTTATTTTTATTGTAATTAAATATAGGTCAGGTATTGAGGCCAGTCGTGGAGCAGTGGCACGAAGTGTGACTGTAAAACCGACTGGTTGTGGGTTCGATCCCCACTCGAGGAGATGAAATATTTACTTAGATTTATATTTCCATTTCTTCGCTATGGTGTCGAGGCTAAGCGCGGCGTTGAGTTCTGCCACTCAAAAAAAAAAATGAATAATTTTTTTTATTTAAATATTTCATTTCCGCGAGTAGGGATCGAACCTGCAACCAGTTGCGCTTAAATTGACACACTTGTAGAGAACAAGTGTGTCAATTTCCGCCAGGACTGGCCTCTTATCAGATTAAATTAAATTTATTATAAATTTTACGTGTGGCTTCCAAAATAGAAATAACAAATTTTCGTGTAACGACTCACCGTATTTTGGAGATCGTCAGTCAGCAGTGTCAATGTACATTCTCCATAAAACATTCATGCGAAATTTAATCCTTCTTCAATCAGTTGTTTCGATTGTGCGTTATTCATCACTCAGTAACAGACGAGTTATATTCAAGACTCCAGTAGACGCCGTCATGGCGCAGCGGTACAGTGTCAGACTGTAAGCGTGACGGTTGTGACTTCTATCCTCGCGCTGCATCACCCAATTTAACGAAAATTCGAAAAATGAAGCATAGAGTGTCTTGTCAGTTATATGAATTCTAAAGATTTTTAACTAGCAACGTAGGCTGAGGGAACCTGGGAATCTAGTGGTAAGGTACTTCGTCCCCCATTAAACCAATTCCATTCCCCACTTTCCACCGAATTTCTGAAGCATTGCGTGTTGTGTAGCTGAACGTTAACATTTTGTCTCGTTATCAGAGCGAGGGAACGTAAATAATAAATATTTAATTCCCCACTTAATACTTTAGTAAGTACTTTCTTCGTCATCTAATTACATGACGTAGTGAGAAATTAATAAAATGAGAATATTTAATTCCTCTAAGTAAAAGTCGAACCCACAACCATCGCTTTTACATTGAGATCCTGAGTCGCTGCAACAGGAAGATATCTATAATTACAACATATTTTTTATTTAAAAAAAACCACATTCTTTTTATATAGCATCCTTGGAAAGCCTTATGACCTGCATTTCCTTCGCCCTTGACCCCCAAGACGGTGGTGTTCCACAAAAAGTCCGTATAGAATTACCTCATGTCCCCCAAATTGGCCATGTCGGTGAAACCTCACAAATTTGTGTTAATTACAGCTTAGGAGTGTCCTCTAAAAAGTAATAACAAAATTAGGAACTTAACACTGTAGACGGCTAGTCGTGAAAAAATATATTATCCCTTCTTATGAGATTAAACAAATCACCTTCACGCAGTATCCCGTACACAGCAGAGTAGGCAGATGGAACCTAGTATTAAGATACCTAATATTATAGAGGTATTATGAGTAGAGAGGCCAACTCAACGCCGGGCTTTGACACCAGAGCGAATATTATATAGACCCGTATAGTGGCCAGTCGTGGAGAAGAGGCACCGACTGGTTGTGGGTTCGCTCCTCACTCGAGGAGATAAAATATTTACTTTTATTTATATTTCCATTTCTTCGCTCTGGTGTCGAACAAAGCGCGGCGTTGAGTTCTGCCACTCAACACGCAATGCCTCAGGAATTCGGCAGAAAGTGGGGAACGGAGTGTCTTAACACTAGGTTCTCTCTACCTAACCTGCTGTTTGCTGTGTTGTGTGGATACAGCGTGAAGCTAATTTGATTATTAAAAACATAATATTCTTTTAAATTAGTCTTTGATCAAATAAAACGTACATTACGAAATGAAAATTTTAACACTTTATTTACATCTCATGCATTAGTCAACAAAAACCAAATAGTTGAATGAAACTATTGACATGTTAATGTATAAAACCGTAGTAATCAGTCCGTCCGTTGCCACGAGAGCCATCTGATTTTAGCTTTTAGCTGTGGGATATTTTGAAAATGTACAGCATTTTCTTATACAATACTAGCGGCCGTGCCTGTTTTTATTTACATTTTGAGGTAAGCATAGAGTAAAAGTATCTTCTAGAAGAAAATATTTTTCTTAATTGCTATTATGTTTTTTAAATATCCGTTTTTGTTGTGTGTTATGCAATTTTTTACACCTTGGTACCCCCCCAAATTTTTTTAGTAACCATTAGTAATTGGTGATAGAGTTCTTATAATCTATTCAGTACTTTCTAATTTTGTTCTTTAAAAAATACGTACATACAAATCTTTTCTATTTGTAATATTAGTATAGATTATATTTTTGACGTTTGTGATATTTAATTGGAGTGAGACATTAAGTCAGTATCACGCTGACAGGCAAGACTGGCCTTAATAGTGCATCCATTGGCATCTATAAAGGTTAGTGCAATATCCTATCTTATCCTGTATCTGAGCGCATATTAATTTATATAGTTACCATATATGAATAAAAAATCTCCTATATCCTTTCTAATACCTCACAGAATACGTGTATAAAGTTTCATGACAATCGATTGAGTAGTTGTAGCGTAAAAGCGTAACAGACAAACTAACATTTATAATATCACATATATCTATAAGTAACAATTTAAAATCATTTTCACCAAGTCCATCGACACCGCAGATCCAATTTTGTTTATACATCGTCCACATTGTTATTTTGAGCCTCGCACGTGTTATATTACACTAAATGGTGCCCAAATATTTTATACATACTCACTTCCAGTTTTACTCGCGCTCGTGATCCCGATACGGCATCATTATGTATGACTGATGGCCTGATGAGTTATAGAGAGCTGGCGAAATGTAGTGTGTTGTTCTGTGGTATCTAAATTTGGTTGGTTTTTGTTTGGAGATTTTATTTTTTGGTGCTTTATTTACGAAATGTAGGTGGTAATTTTGTTATAATTTTAATATGTTTGTATATGAACGTATATAATCGCAATAGTGAAGTGATAATGTTTAGCATTTTTAAAGCGTTATTCCACTTAGAAAAGAAAAATGCTTATTAAGAAAACGTTTAAAAATTTTAACGTAGCGGTATTTGAACCCGCACCTCTTTTGGACGGTTTCCAAAGAGAGACATTTAAATTTTTATACGTTTTCTTAAAAAGTATTTAAAAATGTATTTTTTTTATCTTCACGCTGTATACTGCATGTGGCCGGGTAGGCCTAGTCTCACTTCGCTCCCCACTATCCGCCGAAATCTTTAGGCATTGTGTATTGAATTACGGAACTCAACCTTGCACTTTGCCTCAATACCAGAGTAAAGAAATGAAAATATTGAATACTTCAATTCTTCGAGTGGAAATCGAACTCACAACCTGTCGTGCTTACAGTCACACGCTTGTGTCCCTGCGCCACGACTGGCCTCAGAATATGTTATACATAATTTAAGTTATATTTCAAATTTCTATAATATGTATACATCATTTCTATTCATTCATTCTATTTACTTAAATTTATATTTCCATTTCTTCGCTCTGGTGTCGAGGCAAAGCGCGGCGTTGAGTTCTGCCACTCAACACGCAATGCCTCCAGAATTCGGCAGAAAGTGGGGAACGGAGTGTCTAAAAAACACTAGGTTCCCTCTGCCTACCCTACTGTGTGCGGGATACAGCGTGAAGCTGATTTATTTATTTTATCTATCATTTCTATAATATGTATGCACACTGTATTGTGCGACGCACTCAATAGTTTAGAGAAAATTAGGTAAAGAACTCCCTTGACATAAGGTTGCCTCTTACTAAGTTGTTATGTAAAAAGCGAGATGCACAATCAAAGTAAAATATTTTTTTTATATCGTTCTCCTATCTATATTTTGTTTTTCACTTGCAGTCGACTGTCGGATACTTACTCACCCCGGGGCCATGTGCCTTTATTAGTTCTTATAACTCGATCATTACGATTATACGCAGAAATCTGGATTTTAACATTATGCGATTGTTTTATATTTTAAAGTACATTAACCATTTCAGGGTGAAAAAAATTAGGTCAAAGCTTCTCTAAGACACTTTATATGTAGATACCAATTAAAGAATAATAAATAAAATATCTCATTTATATATGACGGCGCATTGCTAGCGCCTTCTGTCGGAACGAGCTTGATAACTATCAAGCTGGCGGAGCGTCGTGTCGATGGTCAGCGCGGCCATGTTGAACGTCACTTTTGGATTTGAATGTCAACGGGTTGCTTACCACGTTTGCGACGAATCGCTGTTGTTCCGAATAATCTTGTGTATTATAATTAAGAAGTGATTAAAAGTGATTTCTTAATTAATTCCTTAAATTGGCAGTGCAGCAGGGGCAGTAAATAAATAACTTGATTGTGAACTGGGTGGTTCTTTAGTTCCCACCCACATCTTATAGGAATGATGTCTGATCTTGATGGTGAGGGGCAGCCGCTCAGTTCAGAAGTGGGATCCCATGCGCTATCGACTGAGGAAAAACAACCACCTGACGAAAATAGCGCTTTGAAGTTGTTAAGTAATATGGAAATCTTACTTACTCGAATGTTAGCGACGACGCAACCACCGGTGGCAACTGCTAGCGCCCAGTCTACTGCAGTGAAACTCGTAGAGTTTAATCCGGAAGATGCAGACGCGGATATAGAAGATTGGTGTAAGATTACAGAGCTTATAGTCCTGAGTAAACATTTAGAGGGTGTAGATTAACTTGTGGCTCTTACCAGTGCACTAAAAGGACGAGAAGCCTCTTGCTTGATCAAGTTAAATTTGAATGAGCTGACATGGGAGACTGTAAAACAGAGTTTAATGGCCAGATTTTGTAAACCAAAATTATTTTAAGACTACTTTGATGAAATACTGCGTTTTCAAATTGGAATAAAAGAAACTGCAGCAGAAGCTGGCCTGCGCTTATGGAATATGATCGAAACTATACCTAAAACGCGAATGCCAGAAGATGTTATAACTGGATTCGTCGTATCGGTCTTATGTCAGAAGGATGGTTTGATACGCTGTGAGCTAAACGCATATACTGTCACTAGCAAGCCTTAGCTGTTTAGAATCTTAAGAGGCATATCTCTAAAGGCGATTTTGTATTTATCAAAAGTTGCGAACGCAACCAAACCAAGTTAGATAGGAAGTTTAGGGGTCCGTATGTAATAGTAGCAGTATTAGATAATGACCGTTACGAGTTAAAAACATTGTCGGTTCACATCGTACCTTTAAATACGCGCACGAGAACTTGCGTCCAGTACCTCGCGGTCATGACGGGTTAGTTGAAATATCTACTAGTTTGATGACTGAAGAAGAGGCCATGACGGCGCCGGAAGACGTTGAACTTGATAATCGTCACCTCGACACACCGAATAGCTGTGAAACAATGAGTGCAGGGTCCGATACACTGTCCGCAGGATCAGACACACTTACAGCGGAGTCTGATACCCTAAGTAATATCTCAGATCGCGAAATCATTGAGCATGAGGTCCAAATTCACGCCGAGCAGGACAGTTCGTAACTTACAGGTATGTGTAATCTGTAAGGATTGTTTGCATGTAGCTTACTTAACTGTGTTGGCACATTGAGCTAGAAGAGTCATTGAGTAACGTGGTGTGTGGAAGGTGGTCGAAAGGATAATGTCGTCCGGGCCATGCAGCTGATAGCGGCTGGTCGAAGGGACACATTCATCCGGTCCAACCTTAAGTGTTCATTGGTCGAAGGGACAGTGTTGTCCGGGCCATGCAAGTGCTGCTGGTCGAAAGGACACACCCGTCCGGTCCAAATTGATACTGTGCGAAAAATTTATCCTAAGGGTAGGTCATGCCGTGATTAAAAAAAGGTGCCGTCCGGTCCATGAGTGGTCGAAAGGACACACGCTTTTTATTATATTCTGAGACAGTTATTGCAGTTGTATGACAGTACCATTACGTAACAATACATGACTAGTAGACACTAGTCAGGTTGGACGAGCGGGTAGATTTACTGACCATCCGTCCGTTTTATTGTGTTATTGTTACAGGACAGCAACCAGATGCGCCCGGGGACGGTCGAAAGTCAGTCCGGCCGTGACGGCGCATTGCTAGCGCCTTCTGTCGGAACGAGCTTGATAACTATCAAGCTGGCGGAGCGTCGTGTCGATGGTCAGCGCGGCCATGTTGAACGTCACTTTTGGATTTGAATGTCAACGGGTTGCTTACCACGTTTGCGACGAATCGCTGTTGTTCCGAATAATCTTGTGTATTATAATTAAGAAGTGATTAAAAGTGATTTCTTAATTAATTCCTTAAATTGGCAGTGCAGCAGGGGCAGTAAATAAATAACTTGATTGTGAACTGGGTGGTTCTTTAGTTCCCACCCACATCTTATAGGAATGATGTCTGATCTTGATGGTGAGGGGCAGCCGCTCAGTTATATATATATACTTACATTGTTCATGTTTGAGGTCAGTCATGGTGCAGGGGCAGAAGCATGCGCGTAAACGTGACACTATGGGTTCGATTTCCTCATTGGAGGGATAATTTTTTTTTTTCTTATTTATCATTATTTTTTTTGTTTAATGATTTATTTTTTATTCGCCCTGGTAAAGTGAATAATAGAGAAGCGTCTTGATATGAAGGAAGTTTCTTAACACTAGGTTTCCTTTCAAAAAATATGTCTATCCTTTAGTTTAGATCCACAACGATCATATGCAAATATATACATACATACATACTACTACAACATATCATTGTTGTCTTCCATATAAAAAAACCTAAGTTAGAAGGAAACCAATAAGAATTGTTACTGCAGTTACAGTGGATTACAACAAAACGATTAACGATATGTAATATAGACCATAATTTTTCAATTGAAACCATCAGTTCTGAAGATTAGCACGTTAACTAAACAAACTTTTCATCTTTATATATATTATACAAGTTACTTATCAAAGTTTCAAATTGCAGCGTTGAGTTCTGCCATCCATCACCCAAAGTCTGGAATTTGGACAAAGTGTAGAGTGTCCTGACACTAGGTTCTTTACCCTAGTAAATTCCGTACACGACAAAATAAAAAATAAATCACTAAGTATATTTCGAAACGTTTCTAAGACAAATCTTTTCCCGTCTGTCCAACCATTTCGCTTCCTGTAAAGCTCTATTGTTGGTGTATTGTGCGAGTATGTATGTGGGTATACCACTGCACCACGCACACCACCACCACGTGCTCTAATTATTCGATTACTGGACCTATTTTTACATCCAATCTAAATGTTTTGTGGAAAAATCGTTTGATGGAAAAAAACTTTACAATAGGTTAGGAATGCAGTGAAATTTAGTTTTCTGTGTTTTGTTTGTTATTTTTTTATGTGGATTTTACTGTCAAAGTTGTTTCGATTTTTTGAATTGCGTGTGTGTGTGTGTTATAAATACGATTTTCGCAAGGGTAAATGAAATATTTAATATTTTTATTTCCACGCTTTGGTAACGAGTCAACGCGCGGCGTTGAGGTCCGCCATTCAACACGCAATTGACCCCGAAAGTATCTAAATGGGGATGGAATGTTTTAACAATAGGTTCTCTAAACCGTGCTAAACTGTGAAGCTTAAGCAACTTATAAGCATTTCCAGTCACGGGGACGAACCTATTGGCAAAATTTTGTATGATCTATGTAAAATATATAAGGATGTAGGAGTATCGGTGCGGTGAATGATTTTTTTTTTCATCTAACGTCACTTAAACCGCAAATAGGAAGGATGTTTGTGAATTGTCACTATTTCTAAGTAAATTACTAAATACTTGAGAACGCGTCGGAGGAATAGTTAGTTATTATGTATTTTTACGTTACTCATAGGTTTGTGGTGAATATCTAGTAGGTACTATGTGTATTTTACTATTGAATAATTGTTAAATAAATAAAATAAATTAAATTAGCTTCACGCTATATCCCGCACACAGCAGGGTAGACAGAGGGAACCTAGTGTTAAGACACTCCGTTCCCCACTTTCTGCCGAATTTTGGAGGCATTGCGTGTTGAGTGGCAGAACTCAACGCCGCGCTTTGCCTCGATACCGGAGCGAAGAAATGGAAATATAAATTTAAGTAAATATTTCATCTCCTCGAGTGGGGATTGAACCCACAACCAGTCGGTTTTACAGTCACACTTTGTACCACTGCGCCACGACTGGCCTCTATTTACAATTTTTTATACGTCTCCTAATAAATATTTTTCTTTCCTAAGTGTGGAATAACATTACAAAAATGTTAAAATATGTATTATTTTTTTAGCTTCACACTGTATCACGCATATAATTGGATAGACAGAGGGAACTTATTGTTAAAACACTCCGCTCTCCAACTTGAATTGAAACATTGCGTGGTCAGTCGCGGAACTCAACGCTTAAACGCGTAGATTATAGATTGGATTCCTGTTCAGGAGAATGATTATATTCAAATAGTTTTTAATTCTCCATTTTAATAGGAGAGTTAAAAGGAGTAAATGTGGCGTTTAGTTCCGTCATCCAACACGAAATGTATCAATAATATATTGAAATCTTATATCCGATATCACCATAGTTCAATTGACTGCTTCTCATTAACGATGCTATATTTTTTTTCCTTTGATGTCAATGGACTCGTTTTTGTTTGTTTATTTATTTATATCAGTTCAACGATATGGTAAGTGATTTGAACTCAGTCTTTAAATACATTTCTTTAATATATTTTTTGCATCTCGCTGTATCCCGCACATAGCAGAGTATGCAGAGGAACCTCGGCGAATTTGAGCTAAGGCACTCTTTTCCCATTAAGATACTACGTTCCCCATTTTCTTTCGAATTCTGTAGCCGTTGCGAGTAACGTGTTGGAGCTCAACGCCGCGCTTTACCTCGTTAAAAGAAAATAATAAATATTAATTTCCTCCAGTAGAAATCGAACCCACAACCTGTCGATTGTTTACAGTCTAACTCTTGTGCCTCTTCCAGACTGATTTGTTTTAACTTCCTTAACTAAAAATAATTTTATTAATATTGTATAGGTATTTTAACTGGTTTCGTTTAGTTTAGTTTAGTTAAGTTTGATTTCCTTTATATCTCTGTAGAAATAATGTAAGAATAAAATAAATATTTTAGAATAGAATCCAAAAAGACAAGCTTCACAGATTTTTCTCATAGTACGAATATAGGATAGGGAGAAGGAATCTAGTGTTAAAACACTCCGTACACTCCGTCCGTTAATACTTCCCGCCCAACTTTCGAGACGCTGATCTCCAAGAGCCAGAAAATGAAAATAAATATAAGTATTCCCTCAAATGAGAATCGAACTCACAAGCATCGCGCTTACAATCTGACACTGTCTCATTCCGCCGAGATGACTTAAAAAGAAGAAAACATTAAAAAAAAAAGTTGTATTTTTAATTTTTTTATGTTTTATCCCTTCCTTCATATCAATAAAGTTATTTTCATATACAAAATGCATTTGCATTCCACCTGCGCCGCGTGCACTCAATTTGACACGTCATCGACGGGAAGTGACGGGAGCGTGACGTGAATCATGCGGGCTTCGATTGTTTTATAAGGGAAAGGTGTAATGTTACTATAATATGAATACTGTGAAGTTAGAAAAAAATATACTTATATATTGAAAATAGTATAATTTGTAAATAGTAAATAGACAGTAGCTTAGTGTTGAGACACTCCGTTTCCAACTTTTGTGAAATGCTGGAGGCATTGCGTGTTGAATGGCGGAACTAAACGTCGCACTTTGCCTTGACACCAAAACGAAGAAATGAAAATATTAAATAATTTATTTCCTCGAACGGAAAACGAACCCACAACCTGTCGCGTTTAAATCAACGCTTGTGCCCCTGCGCCACGACTGGCCACTACTACCCAGTGGTTGGTTACTTACTTAGTTGTACCACACAGTGTCAGTTGCCAGATAAAATCAATCGAGGGAGTATATTGAACTCACAAATTGAAGTGCAACCATCGTTTATCGTCAAATTGAAAACGGATTGACGGACAGATGCTTTGTTTATGAGTTATTTACGTACAGTACGCTCAACGAGTCGTGGGCGTTTTTACCATATTTTATGATCTTTTACGCACCATACAACTGGTATATAATCAAAAGTAAGAATATCAAATCGATTCAGCCATCTCAAATTAACACCAGGGCGACCACGACTCGTGAACCGTACTGTATAGCTCTTGTAATATTTTTGATATCAAGGAAATTTTTATAAATAAAAATATCGATAACGTTTTTACAAAGTAGTACTTCTTTTATTTGCCATATATATCAGGGTAGAACTTCCATCGTGGCGCAGCGGCACCATTACAGGTGTAAATAGTCGCGTGACGGCTGTGTGTTCGATTCCCACTCTGAGGAATAAATTATTTTTATAACCTCACTCTGGTAAAATGACAAAGCGCGGCATTGAGTTTTCACTCAACACGCAATGCCTCGAAAACTATACCAAAAGTAGATAACGGTTTGTCATAACACTAGGTTTCCTCTGCTTACCTACCCTGGTATATCTCGGATACAACGTGAAACAATAAAAATAAATAACAACATAGGAATCTTATTATTTTTTGAATAGGATCGAACTTACGACTACCGATACAATCAACAACTTCACCCAAAATTATAACAAATTGGCAGAAGTGAATTGATTTAGTTTATTAACCTCGCAGATCAAAGTGTACTGCAGTAGGTACTTGTTTATTGATGTAATGGTATTTCGTTTTTGCTTTGAAGTTTTATGTAACTTAATGATATTGTGTGTATTAGAGAGGGCCATGTTTGAACAGGATTGGGTATTTTTTTTTAAATATAAGTTTGTAAAGATATCTTTAGGTTATATTGAGAAACTATTAGAGAATAAAATTATAAAAGTCAATTAGTCAAAATATTGAGTCCAGTCATGGCGCAGCGGCACGAAGTGTGACTGTAAAACCGACTGGTTGTGGGTTCGATTTCCACTCGAGGAGATGAAATATTTACTTAAATTTATATTTCCATTTCTTCGCTCTGGTGTCGAAGCTTAACGCGGCGGTTAAGTTCTGCCACTCAACACGCAATGCCTCCAGAATTCGGCAAAAAGTGGGGAATGGAGAGTCTTAACACTAGGTTCCCTCTGCCTACCATGCTGTGTGCGGGATACAGCGTGAAGAGAATTAAATTATTAATATTATTAAGTTTACCGAGCATCACGCATATACAGGTGTAACGCGATCGACGGATCAACAGTGGTCTACGGGTAACGGGATCAATCCATTTCAGCTCAAAGACAACATGTCGAGAAATGTACTTTAATTATGAAACATTACAAGAATTGATTATCTTTAAATCGATTTATTTAAGCACTATATGTTGTATTACCACTGCACCATAACCTCTAGGAATGGACTATTGAAATACATTTTGAACAAGTAAAGGAGCTACTTAATCTATTTAAAAACAGAACTTATAGTATTTTATAACAGTTTATATTTATTTCATTTGAGGTCGCCATGGCGCAGTTGCACAAGCATGTGGGTGCAAGCGCGACGATCGAGTGTTCGATTCCCACTCAGAGAGATTAATTATTTTTTATTTATATTTTCATTTTGTTTATTTGGTGACAAGGCAAAAAAATAAGAAAAATTGATGGTGACAAAGTGCCTTAACACTAGGTTCCCTCTGCCTAGCCTTCTATATACGGGATTCAAAGTGAAGCTGAAATTATAGTTCAATAAAAAATATATTTTTTGGCAAAAATCGCGTAAATTGCCCTACATACACTCCGTTTCAATTGAGTTCAACGTCAAAAAGATAAACAAATCGTTTTCGCGATCAATCAATGTCAAAACGGTTACTACTTCATTTATAGCTTTGGGTCAGTCAGTACGGTTTTGAGAAAAATACATTTTATAATTAAATATATTGCGTGTAACTGGCGGAACTCAACACCTCGTTTTGTTGAGATAAATTTCTTATTTTCTCGCTTATCAGCGCGGGAAAATGCAAATAATTAATCGAACCTGCAACCCTCGCGTCCATGATCACTGCACATACGTAAATTGTAATATTTCTCAAGACAATTATTCATATTATTGACATTTTATTAATAAAATATTATAAATAATATTTTTATTATATAATTTAATTGTATAAAGTGGGGAACGGAGTGTCTAAAAACACTAGGTTCCCTCTGCCTACCCTGCTGTGTGCGGGATACAGCGTGAAGCTGATTTTTTTTATAATTTATTTTTGAAAAAAAAATTGTAAATATGAAACATCACACTCGTATATAAGAAGCATTTATTCACAGAATAAAATATAATATATCACAATATAATAATACGATTTAACAGAAAAATTATTTTACATAAAAATTTCAATTTAATAAACATTTTTATGCAGCTTCACACTTTATATCAGATAAAGCAGGGTACCCAAAGTAAATAAACAACAGTAGCAAGTAAATGAAAATATTTCATTTGTCCCCAGTGGGAACCGAACTCACAGCCGTCGCCTTTAGTAAGACATTGTCCACTGCGCTACAAAATCATCAGTAATTTTTATATTAATCTAGAAAATCCAATTTTCTTAATAACTTGTTATTTAAATATATATATTTAGTACAATGATATTTCACTTCTTCAACTGTTGTTAATTCAGCCACTTCTTCTGAAGGCGGTTCTGGAAAAATATTAAATATAAATTAAACGGTTTATTGTACGGATTGAACGACCTCCAAGAGGCGCAGGTTCAAATCCCGCTACGTTCATTTTTTTATCTAAGAAAATATATTTAACAAATAATTACCCAAATTCTGCCAAACTTGTGGAGGAAATGGCGGCAATTGTGAAAATAAGTATGTAACAGTGTGACTTCTGAAAGGATTTTCTGTTTTCTCCTTTTTAGATAATTGCATTCTGTACCAAAGTGCGTTTTTCCTGTAAATAATATTGTTATTAAATAATTATATTTACTTTTTGTACTTTATGGTTTTTCAAGAATAAATATGAATTTACAAAAATTAACAAGATATATAATTAATTAAACAAATAATAACAGGTATAATATCAAAACGAAAAAAAAAATTGAATTACTTGATAATATGACATTATTGCGTATTTGAAATGTGTCTGTCTATGAACGGAGGAGATTGTGGGTTTAATACTATTTGAGGAAATATGCAAATATATTCCAGTTCTAGTTACACTACACTATTAATAACGCTTAACAAGAATATCTTAGAACTTTAATAAAATCAATAAGATAATTTTAAAATAAATTTTTAATAAAATTTTGCCATAATTCAAAATGATTACAACAATTAAAAAAGAAACTAGCGCCATCTTTTATATCCTTTAGAAATGTCGCAGTATATATGTCAAAGTAACATTTTTATAATCGCTCAGAGATGGCGCTTTATTTTTGCAACAAAATAAAAAAAAAATATAAACAACCTATATTACATCAATTTATACAAATTCTATATAATGTACTCAGTCACCTGAGCTACACATAACCGCTAAGTTTCATGAGGATACAAATTCAAGTTCTTGGAATTTGTTATATAGCTCGACCTAGTAAATTGTCTACTAATATCATATGCTGAAGGGTGTATTTGGTTTAACGCAGTAATCTCAGGAAGTACTAGTTTTAATTGGATTTTTTTTTGTTCTGAATATTGAATTTATTGAGGAAGGCTATGTATATATATATATATATATATATATATATATATATATATATATATATATATATATATATATATATATATATGTATATATATATGTATATATATATATATGTATATATACGTTAAATATATATAGTCATATATTAGGGTGGGTGGGTTAACGATCTACAAAAAAAAAAGTAATATATTTTTTACTAATTTAAAATTGTTTTTTTTTTATTTTGACGCTGTATCCTGTTGTTGCCCCACATATTGCGTGAGAAAAAAAAAACAAGAATGAAGAAAAAAAATCATTTCACTGAATAGGAATCGAATCCATAACCATGGCGTTAACAATTACACGCTTGTGCCACTGCGCTACGACGGCCTCGAAAGGTTTATCGCGTTAGTGATAAGCTCATACAAAAATATACTTACTTCAATTGATCTTGAACGACGTTATTAGCGATAGGTATGTTAATCTTTTGTACTGGATCGCTTAATAGTTGCCCCACTGTCTTTATGGGAGATTTTTCTGATACGTAATGTTCTAGAAGCTTCGACGCCATCGGTTTTAATTGAGCTGAAAAAAATAAATGTATGTTTTTTTATATAAAAATATACAAAAAGATGTTATTGTTACTTTATTTATTTACTTTTTATTTGGAGGCCGTTGTATTGCCTGCCGCGCTGTATGTGGGATACAGAGCTGATTTATTTAGTTTTTCAGCTTCACGTTGTATCACGCACAAAGCAGGGAGACAGAAAGAGAAGAATAACTATTGGATGGATTGGATGAATATTTTTTTATTGTACTTTAGTAGACATACTCCTATTGTGGCGTTGAGTTCCGGATCTCGTAATACCCGAATTTAGGCGGAAAGTGGAGAATCGTGTCTTAAATCTCATCAAGCTAAGAAAATAAATAAAATATGTTTTAATATATAGTCGCGAGTTGTGGCTGTTTAATTATTACAGTTAATTTTTATTATACCTAAATGCATAGTGGTCCTACCAAGAATGATATAAAAGTGGCCCTTGATCAAGAAAACGTTGGGAGCCCCTGCTGTAGATGCTGCGTAGATTTGATTATAGATTTTTTCTTACTTTTAGTTAGTTTTATTTCTACTGATCGATGCGCACAAGCAACACAACTTAAGTAACTTCAGGGCGACCACGACTCATCGACCGTACTTTATGCCATTGTACGATAAGAATTATAACAGAAATCTTACCAAAATCAGCTCTCAAACAATTCTCAGCTCGATGTAAGTGTTCTAAACATACATGGATTTGGGCGAATTTCGTTAGTAGATTCTTCCACGGTCCTATGTCTATCTCATCTGTTATTAACGGTACCTGAAAATGAAAATAAAATTAATTAATTACAATTTTTATTCAGCTTCACGCTGAATCCCGCAAGTAGCAGGGTAGACAGATGGAGCCTAGTTATAAAACACTCCGCTCCTCACTAGCCGCCGAATTCTAGAGACATTGCGTGTTGAGTTGCAAAACTCGACGCCGCCGCTGCCACAAGAATAAAACATATATTTCATTTCCTTGAGTGGGAACAGAACCTAGAATCTGGCTTGAAACTGAAAAAACACCAGTCTAAGAAAACAAGTCCTTTTTTTAATATTTTGCCAAATCGGATTTGAATGAACAATCCGCTTATTGCGATAATTCCTCAATGTTAAACCTTTAAATATCAACACATGACAACTTCCAAGTGTGGGAGCTAACTCTGAAAGCGGGTACAGTGGATTGTATGGAAACAATTCACGTAATAAAATATAACCTATGACCTTCTACGATAAATGGATTATTCGAGTAATACAAAAATACTTTTGTTATTTGAATAATTCGTTTCTGAGATTTACGCGTTTAACCAAACAAACCCTTCTGTTATACAATATTATTATAATATAAATTATTTACCTCATTAACATCTTTTTTCTCACTAACTAAGCCATGTTTTTTCAAAGATGCAAAATCATCAACTGTCAGTTCATTGCCGTCTTCCAAGCATATCGATTCAGTTTCAAAACGTATGGAGTGATCAGATGTTGTTATAGTTTCGAAGGGGTTTAGCGTAAAATCACCACCCATGGTCATATCTTGGATGGTTTGGTTTATTTGTTCTATCGATTCCTGGGATCTGAAAAAAAATATGTATATTTTTAAATACTTCTTTATTTTGATATCTCATATCATCAATACCCACTTGAGGAGATGAAATATTTACTTTAATTTATATTTCCATTTCTTCGCTCGTGTGTCGAGGCAAAGTGCGGCATTGAGTTCTGCCACTTAACACTAGGTTCCCTCTGCCTACCCTGGTGTGCGCGGGATACAACATTTTATTTCTGCGAGTGGATACCGAACCCACAACCAGTTATTTTGACAGGCACACTTTGTAACTTAAATTAGACAACTAATTACTAAGATAATTTTTTATTTTTGCCATTTGAAAATTCAACGCATCCGCACATGTGATCTCACATCCACACCAAAAAAAAAAAAGATTTTTACCTAGAATCCACATTCCAAATGCCAGCAACAAAGAACGAATGTACAAACAAAGACATTATTCTAGTATATTCCCATACCGATTTCTCAAAGCCCACTTGCGCCACCAAAGACAAAGCTTGGGGCGGACTGGAACGTAGATTTTTCAATACTTTAACAGTTTGAGAATGTCCACGAGATAATTTCAGCACCAATTTTGATAGATACGTCTTGTTGTTTACGTCGATCTGTAAATGAAAAGTGATTTTATTGTTTAATAATAATCGGCTTCACGCTGTATCCCGCACACAGCACGGTAGGCAGAGAGAACCTAGTGTTAAGATAGTAATGGTCAGATAAATTATGGTCATAATTTTTTTTAAGCTTCACCTGGGAACCTATTGTTTAGGTCAAAACGCACGATTATAAAAGCATTGGAATTGTGTCAATCGAGGGCGGTTGCTTGTAGGCAACGGCCCTTATTGGGAGGAAACTCGTGTGAAGTATTGTTATCACTTATTGTAATTATGTAGAATCTCTTGCTGAAATTTCGAAACATAATATAAGGGATATATGTTTTTTATCTTGCCTTTTAAAAACGTTAACCGCTTCCCGTTTCTAACAGCAGCTAACTTTTAAAATATGGGCGATATATTTAAATAGTTATCGCTTATTTAAGAAATATTAGAAATTCTTAAATTATGTGTTTAAAAATTGTATCGGAATATATTATTAAGTAAAAGAAATTGAAGCAATTTACTTACAAAAGGCCTTATCTTGCCTGATGAAATGAACTTAAGAGCTTGGATTAACAATGTTATCATTTCTTCAGCTGTTTCACAATCTAAAACAAATTATGAAAACAAAGTTAAGAAAAAAACAAAACTGGTCAAGTGCGAGTTGGACCCACCCATCGTACTAATTTCAGGATTGTAGGTCGACGAGAAACTTATAAAACTTGAGAAAATAAATAATCAAATTAATTATCGTTGTAAAATAAGACGCCATTCGTCAAGGACGACGCGCGCAGGCATAAACCTATCAAAGGGAAACCGCTGCACACGCCTCATTCCAAAATCGAGTCATAGATGTTGGCAGCAAACTTAAACAAAGCTTAAGTAGTATTTTTGTAGTAGTATATGTTTACGTTATTCGTATCTATGCTTAACTAAGTCACACGAAATACAGGTATAGATAAACATCATGAAATGAAAAAAAAACCTACGTCTAAACTATTGATATGTTGATGAATTTCTTTAGGTACTGTTTTAAAATATTTTATCCTATATGCTGTTTTCGTAAAAGGAGCGCTGACGCTTCCACCATGTATATCATTATACGTTTTTTACAAATGTATAAAAATTTAAACGTTGCGGTATTTAAAACCACGCCGCCGGCGTCTCTTGCACCGTGCACGCGCTCTGACCACTAAACCACATGTTCTCAAATAAAACTTTACAAATATTAAAAATATAAAGCAAACCTCTTAAAATATCCCACAATTTATACGTAAAGTCGTTACTCGAACCGCAATTAGACATCAAATTCATGGCTTGTTTCAAACTGGTGGTATCATCAGTTATACATATACATCCACCGGCTGGACATTCTGATGTATATGTATAAGTTTCTGTTTCATTTAGTAAATCTGTTAGACGCTTTGAATTGTTGTATTTTTTCATGCCTGGTATTAGGTTTCTGTAATGTCAAATTAGAATTTTATTGTACATCCAATTCTAAATTAAATTTTACTTTATATAGCAGAGTAAATAGAGTGTACAGTGTTAAGACATTCTATTACCGAGGCACTATCTAATTTTGGAGACATTGCTATATCTTTGGTACTAAGGTACCAGAGTGAGGAAAGTAAATAATTGATTTTCTAGTTATAACTCAAATTATATAATGTTTGTAGAAATGCTATTTTACTTTTCATATAGTCCGACATGAAGTCGTTATGGCGCAGCACAAGAGTGCAACTATAAACGCGACGGTTGTGGATAGCCACTCGGGAATTTAAATATTTAATCTTCAGCTTATCCTAATAATAGGTTACCAGGTTCCTTCAGCTTATCCTGTTATGTTAGGGATACAACATGAGTCTAAAAAATGATAGTCAATTAGATATACAGCATCTCTACTCGAGGAAATGATTATATTTTTAATTTCAAGGTGAAAAAAATCATTAAAAACGCAATGTTACTAAAACTAGACAAAACGTGAGGAACGGATCGAACAACTCTGCATACCTTGCTAGGAGGGAAAAAGCGTAAACCTGGAAAAAAAGATAGCCAAGTTAAACAAAATCTTCACATAAATTGCAATCTATTCTCGTGTTTTACAAAAGCTATATTACAGTTTTATCTGAGTCATCAAAATAATCCATTCAGTAGTTTCTGTGTGAAAATGGAACAAGCATTCATCCTCACAGACTTTTAAATCTATAATATTAAATTAATGAATAGCAGGATATATACTTTATAATAGCATTCTCCAGCTGTATAGAACTGACTCCAGCAGCTGTCATGTCTACCAACAACTGGTTGATATTGTGAAGTGCTGACACCGATTTCCATATTGCATTGCATGGACTTAATAAATGACCTACTGTTACTTCTTGTTCCTGGAATTAATAAAGATATTTTTCATTATGTAATAATGTAATAGAGTTCAGAAGTGTCTAACCTGGAAACGCAAGTTATGTGGGTGGTCAATCTTATTTTACAGAAATGATTTTATTTAAATTCATTTTATTTCCATTTCATGATCAGAAAGTGTAGCACAGAGTCAGATCTTAACATCAGGTTCACTCTATTTAACTAAGTAAAAAATAGTTAAAATTTAAAATTACAACATATTCTACATACATACATATATTATAAATAAATTAAAATTTAAGATAAATTTATTTAATTATACTTACAAAATTAACTTTACAACTAATAAAAGGTGTAAGCAACGTTTTATTGGTCCATTCACAGTACAACTCAGTTACACCACCATGAGGAGTATTTAGCTGTTCCTCCATAGTAAGAGATCCATATGACATGCCCGATATTGAATACCTACAATCCACTGCTACTTCTGTCTGTAAAATACAATATAAGTGTAAACAGATTTTTTAAACATAAAATCAACTTCACATTGTATTGAGTGGCAGAACTCAACGCCGCGCTTAACCTCGACACCAGAGTAAAGAAATGGAAATATAAATTTAAGTAACTATTTCATCTCTTTGAATGGGGATGAACCCAAAACCAGTCAGATTTACACTTCACTTCACCTTTTTGTCACACTTTGTGCCACTGCTCCCCGACTGGCCTCATTTCTTTATTAGTAAAATTTCTTTATTAGTAGAAATATATTTCTTATAGCTTTTTTTGTATTATTGATACTATGTCATTATTTATATCTAATATCAACTTACCATATCATCACTAACACTTTCATAAGAAGCAAAATCACTAATAAACTTCTCTACATCAACTTCTTCTAACACCATACAACCTTCATAATTTACTATGCCTCGGCCAAAACAGTCTTCATTTGATTGAATAGTTAATAGTAATGGTTGCCCGATGTTACTAGGATTACATAATACCCACATAGGTGTTGCTTCTTCTTTAGCTAATTTAGCTAAAGATTTGTTGTATAGATTAGCTATGTCTCTGTAAAATAAATAAATATAGAAGATGATTTATACTTTTCTAACTCTGGTAAGATGTTGAAGAACATCTTTGGACTCCAAAACTAAAACTCAGTCTTTTAATTCAGGTGGTAAGCGAGGAACAAGATATCTAACACTACTCCTAGGTTCTGCCTGCCTATCCTGCTATGTACAAGGTACAGTGTGGTAATATATCTTCAAAACTTCAACTCATGACGAGTTAAAATATGAATATATATTACCTATTATACAGTATAAGTATTAAAAATAAATATTAAAAACAGATAATACAAATATATAAAAAATCTATTTCCTAAATACTGTCAATTTTTTAACAACACTGATTTGTCTAGCAGAGATAGGGTGAACAAACAAACCTACAACTATTGTATATTTTTAGATACATACTAGTCACAGTGCTAATACAGGTTCTAAAATATTTAATTATTTAACATACCTTGCCGTATCAATATTTACAGGTACATGCAATATTTCTTCTTTCTTCCAAAGCTGAGGTTCATCGGGGAGTACTGTTTCATCCAATATAGCATGCAAGCTTAGATCTAATTTGAGAGGAGAACCTGTCAACTCGAGCTCTTCTGGAAATTTATTGGAAAAAGAAATGTATTTACTGACTAGAAATTAACATTGTATATGATTTATTGTGTTATAAATAAATTATGTAGTTGTTTTAACACATATAATAATTTTACCAGTTTCATTTCTGTTGTTTTTATTATTCTCCGAGGAATTAATTGTTTGTTTAGCCTGGAAAAGATTTTTTTTTAATATAAAAAGGATAAAACACAAAGAACATAATCGTTGGTTATATTATCGAAAAATTATAAATAAATATATTTATATAATCCACTTTTTAATATAATTGTAATTTTGAAAACGACGTCAAAAACTCTTAAAGTATTTATAAGATCCATACCTTTATGTAAGCCAAAACAATTTCGGTATCTTTATTTGTATATATTTCCACATAACTTGGACTTTTTTGTTTATCGATTGTTAATTTCGGAAAACTTTCTCTAATTGGCTGCAATAAGTTATCCATTGCTTCGTATAATCGTATAATTAAAAATAAAATAAAACTTAAAAGTTTAAATTTCGAATTTTACTTTGAGATCGTTACAAAACTTCAAAATAAGATCAAGATTTGAAATTAATGTTATCTGTCAGTTAATACAGATTATATATTATAATAGTGCATAAAATATACCTCTTTAATTGTAATTATATAATTAACTTTTCTTTTGTTAATACTATTAACACAAGAGTAAACTTTTATAAATAATTCTAGTTAGTAGATATTTCTTGTTTTATATTTAAATACATAGATACTAACACCATCTGTAGGCCGTTATAAGATATAATAATTGAACATAAATGTATGTAGATGGCGGATGGACGTACTAATAAATGTATATATAAAAAACTTATGTTTTATTAACTACCTGTTATCATTGAATTTTAAAACCATAATTTCGATTGGTGGTTACACTGAATGGCGCAATTCATCATAGCTCTTTACGGTGCTTCCGCAATTTATTTTAGATAAAGTTAAAAAAAGAATTATATAAACATTTCCTTAACTGAACTCCATGTATATTTCAGTACTTACGGTAGTACTATCAAGATTTAATAAGTTTTAATTTACAAAGGATATTGCGTTTCACAATGAATTCATTTTGCTATTTTAATTTTCTTTAAAACTGAAGTTTTTATTATAAATATATTCCTATGTTTCTCGTTCATGTTTTCTTTTTAATACAATAAAGACCATTCCATGTCATGATAACTTCATATAGGTATTAGTACCTAATATTCATTTTTAGTCCAGTCAGATAACGATGCCAGAATTTATAAATTGCAACCAATAAAACTTTATGAACATATTATTACTATGTAAACTTAATATAAAATTATAATACTCAACTGTAATTGACATAACATTACTAATACAAACATGGAGTTAACAAAATGCACTTGTATCGAGATATGGGTTAATAATATATACTCGTATGTAGGTACTTATTGCGGATTAAATGTTTATTGATGGTTGAAAATGGTGAAAATATTGTAAATAGGTATTTTGTCATGTCGTTCGAAAATTGTTTTTGTTTAAACTTCTGAAGTAATTCGTCAACATGAGCGTTGTGACGCAGTGGCACAAGCGTGTGACTGTAAACGGGGCGGTCGTGGGTTCTTTTCCCATTTGAGGGGAATGGATTATTTTATATTTATATTTTATTTTTTGTGCTCCGGTAACAATGCCTAAAAATCATGTTTATATTCAAATGATGTGTCTATATCCTATAATTTTTCTACTTGGAATATGTATATATGGAATATATATTGAGGCCAGTCGTGGTGCAGGGGCACAAATTGTGACTCTAAAATCGACTGGTTGTGTGTTCGATCACCACTCGAGAAAATGAAATATTATGTGGTATGTGGGAAACGGAGTATCTTAACACTAGGTTCCCTCTACCTACCCTGCTGTGTGCGGGATACAGCGTGAAGCTAATTAATTTTTTATCTGATATAATTTAATTTGGAATATATAACTGGATCGTTTGATTATTGTGTTAGGTTTAAGGTCAGTAGTTCAATATCACAAAGGAGCTCTAATGGTTTCAATAAATTTTGGCACCTACACTATTTATAATCGGGTATTGTAATAAAATATAGTACAAAGGAAGACACAACCAGAAAATGAATTAGATTAATAACGCTTATAAATGTTTAAATATTTTTAAGACCAGTTTCTAGGTATATTACATTCAAAGAATACTTTTTCATCTCTTTTGGTTCGATTCACACAAACTTTTTTGCTATATCTATTACCTTTACGATGTATTCCGCAGAGTAGGAAAACTGGGAACCTAGTGTTAGGTGCCCTATTCCTCAATAAGACATTTTCCATCTCCATTTTAAGTAGAATTCATTAGGCATTGCGTATTGAGTAGGGGAATTCCACAACGCGCCTTTGCCTCGTTACCGGAGCGAGGTAATGAAAATGTTAAATATTTCATTCCAGTTTACAGTTGCACTATATTTTTAAACATTTTTTAAAGTGTTATTCCACACTTAGGAAAGAAAAATACTTATTTAGAACCGTACTGGTCGGTTTCCAGGAGGCGCGGGTTCGAGTCCCGCTGCGTTCAAATTTTTATACGTTTTCTAAATAAGTATTTTGCACTATATTTATTTTTAATAAAAACAGTATATATATATATATATATATATATATATATATATATATATATATATATATACATATAGACTGAGCTGACTGTATATATATATATATATATATATATATATGGGATGAACAGTGTCTATATACTATATATATATAAAATTTTCTCCACGCACTAAGACACTGTTCATCCCATGTTGTATGTTCATATGTAATATTCCATATATTATGTGATTGTGTGAGTGTAATTTCTTGAGATTTCCTTTGATAAATTAGAAAATATAAGATTTCACATTTTATAGGTCATCCAACGGAAGTGTTGAAATACATTTCATATTTTTATAATAAAAGGAAAAAAGAGGAAGGAATAATGTGTCAATCGGTTAACCCTGCCTACCTCACATATGGTGAAGCGCGAGTGCTGTGAAGATAACAAGAAGGATTGCGATTCGATAAGATTAAAAAGAATCGATACAGCAATCAATAGAAGCTTAAAAATTTTCATAAGTTGAATTTCATTATTTTGTTGGAAAATAAATATACATAATGTGGGTGATCTATTTATATTTTTTTTAATTGGCGGCAAAAAATATTGAGGAATGAATAAAATATAAGCTGACTGTATAATTTTTTTTATGATGAACATTTCTACAAGTAACAGTCATAAATTAAAAAAATATTAAAAAATATTAAAAAAAATGCTTACATACCTCTTATGATCTCTGCGATGTAATGTAGAAACATTATATCACAAAAGTAATTAGCTAAATAAAAAAAGAACTCCGACTAAAAATTAGCGATACCTCATTTTGGCAATGTGCTTGTGTAACTCTTAAAAACCACCGTGTTAAACAAGGCGGTCTGTGTGCGGTTTTTTTTAATGGCTTTCCATTCCAACCGGTGCCTTAATTCTACAACAGTAATAATACATGGATATTTTTTTATTTTTTTTTATTAGCTTCACGCTATATCCCGCACACAGCAGGGTAGGCAGAGGGAACCTACTGTTAAGACACTCCGTTCCCCACTTTCTGCCGAATTTTGGAGGCATTACGTGTTGAGTGGCAGAACTCAACGCCGCGCTTTGCCTCGACACCAGAGCGAAGAAATGAAAATATAAATTTAAGTAAATATTTCATCTCCTCGAGTGGGGATCGAACCCACAACCAGTCGGTTTTACAGTCACACTTTGTACCACTGCGCCACGACTGGCCTCACAGATATTTTAAACTTATAAAACGTGTCTCTTTAAAATAGAGATTAAAAATCAGCAAACAAAAAATATTTACTGTTCTAGATAGAATACGCATTGAAATTTGCTATTCCTATCATTGAGACGTTTCAAAGCTATATTTACAAGTTTCTCACAAATAAAACAACCAGTTCCTAACTATACACACACGTAAGTCACATCGAGTACCTATAAATAAATATTTTAATAGATACAGTTCTAAGAAAGTAAACACTAAGGTAAGTCGCTCCAGTAAATTTTCGCAAGAATCTTTTACATGAGAGCACATCCGTTTCTAAAGATACCGTGAATAGCAGTATTAGTAACGTAGGAATATATCTGTATACTTAATATGAACTTATTTTCCTTTTTTTAGCGTCGCATCCTGTATATCTACTATATACAGGATGCGACGCTAGACAGAGGGAATCTAGTGTTAGGGTATTCGGATCATCGCTTTTCGCCCTATTGTCGAGATGGGCGTAGGAATGTGGGAGTCGTGCGGTCATATGTTGTCGTGTCCACCCCAGAATTTTTACAAATAAAAAAATTGGCTTGAAAAATTAGAAAAGAAAACTTATATACAAAGAGAGCCGTTTCAATTTAAAGTCAAAACCGCTCTTTGCTTGTTACCAGTGCAAGAAAAATAATCGAATCCAGAACCGTCGTGTTCACAAACCACTGCACCGAGACGGTAATTTGTACTTCTGAACGTATACATTTTGTTGATTAATTATAAAATGTAGGTGCTAAGTATTGAAGCGTAACTATCGGTTCTACGACTAGCGCACCGTCATATAAGGTTAATGCGGTTATTAGAAGGTATTGGATTATATTTGTATTTCTCATACATAGTCCTTGTTTCTGTTTGAGAATTACGTTATATTTAGATTAAAAGAAGATATTATGACTTTGTCCATATTATATGATTTGAGATGTAAGAGGTTATTAAATATCAACAAAAAGAAATGTACATTGAAAGATTATCTATTTTAATATTAATATGAAAAAATATGAAATGTAACCAATATCAATTTAAGGTCAGTCGTGGTCCTGGGGCATAAAATGTGATTGTTAACCGACTGGTTGTGGGTTCGATCCCCATTCGAAGAATTGAAATAGTTATATAAATGTATATTTCCATTTCTTTGCTCTGGTGTCGAGACAAAGGGCGGCGTGGATTTCCGCCACTTACCACGCAATGCCTCCAGAAGTGTTGAACGGAGTGTCTTAACACTAGGTTCCCTCTGCGTACCCTGTTGTGCGGGATACAGCGTGAAGGTGAAAAAAAAAGTATTAATGTACTATTATTTTTTCAAATTCTATTGAACGGTGTCTATTGAATGGCTGAAACCAACACTGCTATCACATAAAGAAACATTTAATATTTTAATATCTCTTCTAGTTGGAATCGAACCTACAACTATCATCTACAGGTTCTTTCTTCATCATATTAAGTAATACTTGATACATATAATTGCAATTTTGTTATAAAATTGATTAAAATAACATGAAAAAAAACTCTACATAAGTTGACATTTTCAGTTTTATAACCTGTAAAAAGACTTTAGAAAGTTTCATTTTACTTTGTCCACGTTTACAGATATATACAGATGTGTGTGTTTTTGTCATAGGTATAACAAAGAAATGGAAGCAATTTAAGATTCCCAACAGCGGGACACGACAATCACGGGAGTGACAGAAAGGGCTCTTGGGGTTACCTCGCTATTTTTATAATAGTTTCTTTTTGAACTTTTGCGCTATGCATTTCATGTTTAAATATATTTATAGTTTAAAGTTCTTAAATTTATAACTGTTTTTCAGATTCACGCTGTATCGCGTATCTAGCAGAATAGACAGACGGAACTTAGTGTCAAAATACTCCGTACTTCACTTGACTTCACTGATTTTCATTTTCGGAGCATTGCGTGTAGAGTGGCGGAAATCAATACCGCGCTTAGCCGTGTTACCGGAGTGAAGTAATTAAAAGAGTAATAAATAATAATTCAATCCCTCGACTTCGAATCAATCCTACAACCGTCGAGCTTACAATCATACGTTTGTGCCACTGCGCCACAATGGCCTCTAAATGTATAAATTGTTGGAGCAAAATGGATTATGGAAAAATTTGTCAATCTGACGAAATAATATTTAAATAATTGTATTTAGTTATTTCGTTTCTCATATGGTTTTTTTTTCAGGGTAAAAATAACAGAACTATTTTTAAATTATTTCACGACCTATAGAAATTAAAACGCACGCAATCTCTCATATAGCAGCGTAGGCAGAGAAGAGGCTTAGTGTTATGACACTCCGCTCCCCACTTTCCGCTGAATTCTGGAGGCATTGCGTATTAAATTGCGGAACTAAAAACCGCGCTTAGCCTCGACACTAGAGCGAAAAATGAGAATATTAAATATTTTAGTTCCACAAACGGAAATCGAATCGACAACATCCACACACCTTGACTGGCCTTAAATTATTTTATAAAGTAAAATAACAAAAAATAAAAGGCTAAAAATAAAAATAAAAGATATCTCTCATTACTAAATTTGTTTTAACAAAATAAGATTTCTCACATATACAATCTATTGTAAGTACTTTAAACAAAATATACATTCCCAATGTGAACATTATCGGATCCTCTTACCTGATTAACATTAAACAGTTTATACTGATTGCACTCTCATTACACTTACCTTACTCCTATTTATTTTATTGATGCTATTCTAGTTTAAATATTCTGTTTGAATTTTTACCTATACGAAATTTCTCTCTTTTACCTATACGAAAATTATCTCGAATTGTTTTATATAGTCTATTTTAGTTTTTTTTTTTGTATCTCGCATACATCAGCAGCGTAGGCAGAGGGAACCTAGTGTTAAGACACTCCGTGCCCCACTTTCTGCCGAATCTGGAAGCATTGCGTGTGGAGTGGTGTCTTTACTTACTGCTAGTAATATAGCTAAGTTTAGATTGTTACAAACTTACGTACAGGTTGGATTGGAATGTGGAAAGACACAATTTTCCATTTTACGTTACGCTACGTTACGTTATTTTTTAATATAATATTAATAACATGTAAACGTGATATATAAAAGTCAAGTACGAGTCAGATTTGCCCACTAAAGGGTTCTGTACCAATTTCAGGATAAGTATTTTATGTAATATATAGTACCTTACAAATTTAACTTTACACTCATATTGTATGGAATTAACCATAAATATAAATCTCGCCATACATTTTGTCAAGTGCCACTTGACATACTCGATGTACCGGAGTAACACCAAACTTCTTCAGTAATCCTTCTATGTATACGCGGCATGCTTTTGGAACCAATTCTTTAAAATTATCCAGAAAAGTCCAACACCTACTTGCAAACGTTAGACACTTAATTTATATTATGCTATCTGATTATTCGGAAAAAATATATATTTAAAATGTAAAAAAAATAGTAGATGAACAGACGGACAAAATATAGAATCATGTTGAGGGGAGGGTTCCGTTTTTCTTTTTGAAGTACGGACCCCTAAATAAACGAAGAAGAACAACGCAGGACGTTCAATTACAGCACACCTCCATATTGAAATTTATGGCGGCGTTATTGGAAATAACGTTATGCAGCATTAAATATTAATATTTGTATATAAAATACATGAAACGGTCATGGCGTAGCGGCATTGAGTCTCATTGTATACGCTTCGTTTGTGGGTTCCATTCTCAGTAAGGGGAATGAAATATTAACATTTTCTCATTATGGTAACAAGACAAACCACTAGTCAGAACTCCATTTTGCTCTTTTCGCCTAATTTATGAGAGACATCGTGAGTTGAATGGTGGAACTCTACTGCCGCCCTTTATGTACATAAAATATACTATATTTACATTTTGTCCATGTATTGGCTATTATTAACAAATTGCCTGTACAGACTACTCAAAAACTGAATTCAGCGTCAAAAATTGGAATTTTTTTTTCAAAGCTTTTAGAAAACAGCATCGAAAACTGTTGCTGATGGTAAAATGTATGACATAAGCACGAAATTAAGTAAATTTAAGTAACAAATCTATTTACCGACTTAATCTATTTATGGACTGTTGAATAATTAAATATAATATTGTATTGTTTTTTCAAAAACTGTTCTTTTATTATACAAAGACCTAGTAGAATGATTTAATTTGTTCTTTTTTTTTCCTCAGGTGAATTGTTAGTACAGACTTAAAAGAATTCTTCGAAGGGTATTGTGTAGGTCAAATAGAAAAAAAATTAAATATATTTATTTTAAAAATGAATTACTTTTTATTTCAATTATTAAGTAAATTAAATAACTATAACTTATTTGAGTTATTTGTTAGGTTAGATAGTAAATAGTAGTACAGGTTAAAAGTAAAATTGAGGGTAAGGGGTTGCTGTGGGTATCAATATATTTTAAAGATTTATGTTTCAAAATAAAAAAAAGTGCAAATAAATACATTCATATACCTTACCTTTATTTTAAATAGTTAATTAAAGGTAACCTGTATGCAACTATTGTTAATTATAATAAAACTTCCGCAAAAAAAAAAAATGATAAAAACCAAAGGAAATCGAACATTGTTCTATTTCATCCTTTCATTTCCACCAACCAGTTGTGGATTCGATTCCTCAAGGAATCGTTTACAGTCACACATTTTGCCCCTACGCCACGACTGGCTGCCAAATAGAAATCGAAACCACCAACCACTGCGCTTACACCCAGCCACCGTAATACATTTCAAATAAGGCGAAACACGTACAACAACAATGCTATTACGAGAATAGTCATTCATATTATAAAATAATAGAAGTAAGAAGAAAAGTTCGCGAAAATAGCTTTTGAATCTTGAAATGTATGAGCGTGCAAAGATTTATAATGAAGGCAAGTAATGAGTGCATATACCGTTAACGCGTTTAAAGTTGATACTTTATTTCTTGTCTGTAGGTGTTCTATTTTCTCTAAGTTAAACCTATTTTACCTTACGTTTCTTGTATTTCAATTTCATATTCAAGTATAATTTTAATTTATTTTAATTTTTAATGTAGTTATGGTACGTGAGCGATTGTGAGTTCGATATCCATTCAATATTTTCATTTCTTCGCTCTGGTAACGAAGGTGATTGGTACGATTGAGTTCTGCCACTTAACACGCAATGCATCAAGAAAAATGGGGAACTGAGTGTTTTAATACTAGGTTCCCTCTGCCCAGTCTGCTATGTGCGGGATACGGCGTGAAGCTAAAAAAAAAGCAAAATTAAAGTATTATAAGAATTTAAAAGGCGACGGTGTGATTTACAATCAATCGGAGGTCTCAAAACTGAAAATACGTGCGTGAACGGAGTGTCTTAACACTTAGGTTATATGTTAACTTGTTGTGTAACTTGAACCCGTATACGTCCACATTTTTTTGTATTCAGTTTTAGTTTTTTAAAGTAAATACATTTAAAGTTAAAAATACCAATGTATTTGTTTCTAAAACATGAACGAACACTTTTCATATTAGTACAACATTTCTTAATAACGGATCTAATTTAGACACACTCTCACGCTTTCCTTGAATCTAGTGGGATGAGAATGAATCTAGTACTAAATTATTGTTTATTCCACATATAAAATACTTTTATAAATACTTTTTATTTGTTTTTGTTTTAAACAAATATTTATAAAAAAAATATAGAAAGACCAATCTGATAATGTCACAGCAGCTATCTTGATTTTTTTTACAACCCTCAGTTATGTGTATGGAGTGATGTCCGTTAAATTTTTTTTGTTTTAAAATTTTATAGCGGTTGTGTAAAATTGTGTAGGGAGTAGGGGTAGACTCGGTTGGCCTTCGAAAACACAGTATCACAAATACTGGAGGAAGGTCACGTAAAAAGCTTGAGGACCGACCCCCCGGAGGGCATGTCTGAAGAGGTTGATGACAGTGGAAGAGGTGAAAGAGGTATGTAGAGACCGTAGCGTTTGGCGATCTGTTCTCTCAGAATACCCTGCTAGGGATAAAGCAAGTTAGAGGCAAGTTTATAAAATACACCTACCTTCCAAATTTTAAATTATAGAGTGCCCAGTCTTTGACTAAACCGACAAATTATAAAGGTTCCATTTCCACCGTTTGGCTACAAAACCATATATTTTTAGATAAATGAGAAAATCTCTTATAATATTGTCAAATCTATTATCAACTTTGACTGGTTAAAGTTAACCAATCCGATATGGTTATGTTTGCGTTTAATATCGTATTACTATTCAAATAAGACACTACACTCTGTCAATGGTGAGGCGAAGTACGTAACTATTAATTGGCTATTTGGTAGATATGAGACAATGTAGTGTGATATCAAGAAATCTGTCTTATTTACACCGAGAGAATTCAATTTGACATTTGTCTTAAGATTTGTAACCGACTTCTGTAAAAGGGGGTTATCAATTCGACTGTTTTCTTTTACAAACATCAGAATCAGAATCACACACAGGCACCTAGCAGGGTAGACAGAGGGAACACAGTGTTAAGACGCACCGTTCTCTACTTTCCGCTGTGTGCCGGAGACATTGCGTGTTTTCGCGCTTTGCCTCGACACCAGAGCGAAGAAATTAAAATATAAATGTAAGTAAATATTTTATCTCCTCGAGTGGGGGTCGAACCAGCATCGAAAACTGTTAAATCCTTTCATTCAATTTATAGTCACACTCTGTACTACTGCGCCACGACTGGCACAATTAAGAATTACCAAAATCAATTCACCCAGTCAGCTAGGTGAATTGATTTTGATGATGCTTTGCTTTCCGTATGTCATTTATGTGGTGTGGCCCCATTTTAATTTGGGTAGTTTCTGAAAATTTTATCCATAAAAAAATATATAAGTCTTAAATTTGCATTAAGTATGTGCACGACAAATGGACTAATATCTCAATATCACGCCAATCGATTTCGATTATTTAGTTAAGTTCTGATTATGGGATCCGGTCTAAGTCGGTTTTTTTTGTATTGAGTGGCGGAAATCAACGCCGCGCTCTGTCTCGGCACCAACAAATTAAAATAAATTAACATAATAAAAGCTCATAGTACTGCAAAAGATATCAAATGCAAGAGGACTTAAGCTCACTCTATCTACAATATAATTTGCAACATTTCCAGCAAAATAATTTCTAAGCCAAACAAATATTGTATGTTAACTTAATTTATTTTGATATATTTTTCTTTTTCACGTCTACACGACATAAGTTTTTACCCTTGAATGATATCAGCTATAAAACATCCAAGACAGGTAAAAACATTAATTAGAGCAAATCTTAAATTAATTATGACAGAATATACTAAATAGAAACAGACAATAAGAAGATTAACTTAGACCATCGTGGTGTAATGATTTCTCACTGCCAACATTACGGTTAAGGGTTCCAATCAATTCTTTTTAATTATTATATATATATTTTATATTTTTTTATAGAAAAACGGGTTAGCGTGAAAAATAACCAAACATAGTCCGATAACAGTATATAGGCATTTTGTATGTATGGCTTATTGGTCAGAGTGCTTGGTTTTCATGAGTGCAGGTTTAAATCCCATTATGTACAAATTTTTATACGTGACTATTCTTTGACTTGTCTTTTCTAAGTAAGGAATAACATTTCAATATTGTTCAAATTTTTGTATTTTACGTTGATTAGGCACTTAAATAATACGATTCACCTAAAAAGTAAAGCTTTTAAAGAATTGCGGCGTTGAGTTCTGCCACTCAACACGCAATGCCTCCAGAATTCGGTAGAAAGTGGGGAACAGAGTATCTTAATACTAGGTTCCCTCTGCCTACCCTGCAGTGTGCGGGATACAGCGTGAAGCTGAGTTTTAAAGAATTAGATAGAGAGGCTTTTTTTATCACAAATATCTTATAAGATAATTGAACGATATTGTGCAATTACTAAATATTCGATGTAATTGTATAACTTTGAAATGTAAAAGAAAAATAAAAATTATTGCAAGAATAACAAATTTTTTATTATATTTATTATTAATAAAATACATAATTTGACTTTCTATAAATACTTTAAAATGATTCATTTCTATATATATAATAATAAGCTATCGGCTTAGGCCGCGTGCGTAGCTCCGCCCTACGCCCGCCCAAGCCCAAAGAGACTATAAATGCGACGGGCGCGCTTCCAACGGAACTTGTTGCACTTCGTCGCTCAGAACTTTCGAAATCACCGGAAAGACTAAATAAGGTAAGATTTTTGAATTTTTTTTTATTTATATTTTTTCTTTTTTACTTGCGTTTTTTTTTAAGTATGAAAGAAGTGTTTTTTCTGGTATTTGTTTTGTTATATTTTCATATGATATTATTTTACGAAATATCATACTTTAATTTGTAATTTTATTTTAAATATGTATATATAACTAATAGGAATTTAAATATATTAGTAAAAAAAGTAAAATTAAATTATAATTAATTTAAATTGAAAAGAAAAAAAATATATAAATTTATTTCTAATTAGCTCAATATTAAATATAAAAAATAATTAATGAAAAATCACAAAAAAACCTCAAAATTTTTTTTTTTTAATTCCAACCTAAATGGTTTTACATAAAAAATAAAAGAATTCTCTACAATCAAAAACACACAAAGCTTAATTATTGAAATATTTCTAGTTTTATTGAAATAACTAAAACTTTGATAAAATAAAGCATAATAAAGTCTGGACCAAGTTAAAGTTTCTTATAAATGTAAATGTCATATTTAAATGACTTTTCCGATCGCAGTCCCAAAGGAAAATCGCGCGTAATATGTGTTACGGTCTGAAAATTCGAAAGTAAGCTTTGATTTATGAAAATATTATTAACTTTAATATATAAAAAAACGAAGTATTCATTTTTCTCTTTCTTTGAGTACAAATCATAAATTTTTGTTGTGTATTTTGAATACCTTTTTTGAATTGTAATCTTGTTCTATTATAAAATAAATCTAAGATAAATATAAACTGTAAGTAAATAACGTTAGTCATTTAACTTAATTTATTTTTTTATCAATCGCTGTCAATTCAGACTATATTTTCGATATTCCGCTTTCTAGATGAATTCGAGGCATTGAGTAGCGGAACTCAACGCCGCATTTGTCTTTTCAATTGTAGATCGAATCTACAACCACCGTGTTAAGAGCTCTGTGACGGTGTTCTACTATGGCACGACATTTTCAAACTAAAATCAAATATTTTCAACACTAGTCAAGAGATGTAGTCTGTATGCAGTAACCACTGTTTTAATACTATTTTTTAAAATGTCATTAAATTAAATAACTAAAAACGTGATAAAGTATATATTATATTCAACTATCACGAATAACTAACCAAAAAGTTTCTCATAAATATAATTGAAAAATATAAAAAAAATACCATAATATCTTTATAGTTCTTGACTTAATATTTAATTGAGAGCCAGTCGTGAGACACAAGTGTGTGACTCTAACGCAACTGGTTGCGGGTTCGATTCCCACTCGAGGAAATTATATTTTAATTTTAATTTATATTTTCATTTCTTCGCTCTGGTGTCTAGGCAAAGCGCAACGTTGTGTTCCGCTTCTCTACACGCAATGCCAACAGCATTAGGCGGAAAGTAGGGAATGGAGTGTTTTAACACTAGGTTCCTTTTGCCTACCCTGCTGCGTGCGTGGTACAGCGTGATGCTGCTTTAAATTTTTTTTTTTGGTAAATAATGTTTTCGACTGTAATTAATCTCGCATATAGCAAGGGAATAGGAAACGTATTGTTAAAACACTCCGTATTTACGTTTTAGCAGTTCGTTTTATTACTAGAGCGAGGCAATAAACACATCTTATTATCCTATGTGGAAATCGAACCTACAATCGTCAGTCGGATGGTGTCCTTTGCGTCGCGACGGCTTTAAATAAAATAAATAATGTAATTCTAATACTTCAAAATATTATTAACTCACTTCAAAATATTATTTGAGGCCAGTCGTGGCGCAGTGGTACAAAGTGTGACTGTAAAACCGACTGGTTGTGGGTTCGATCCCCACTCGAGGAGATGAAATATTTACTTAAATTTATATTTTCATTTCTTCGCTCTGGTGTCGAGACAAAGCGCGGCGTTGAGTTCTGCCACTCAACACGCAATGCCTCCAAAATTCGGCAGAAAGTGGGGAACGGAGTGTCTTAACACTAGGTTCCCTCTGCCTACCCTGCTGTGTGCGGGATATAGCGTGAAGCTAATTTAATTTTTTTAATTTTATTATTAACTCTATTTAAAAAATTACGTTGGAATAAAAAAATTAAAATATTCTGTTTATTTTTTTTATGTTATAAAATAATTAGATCAGATTCAGATTATAACTTTCTAAATTTATTTTTCACTAAACGAGAAAAAAAAAATACTAAAATTATCTATAGTAAAGAAATTAAAATTTCAATATGGCTGATTTACAAGTTTGTTTCTTGATTACTTATTCAATGTGAGCAAAAACAAAGTAATATAAAACTTTTTCCCATCAAGGTAAAGTATATTATCTTGTATTTTTAAATCGAGATTTTTATTTCAGTCTTAAGACACTTTCGTTCCTCTTTTCCGCCAAATTCTGGAGACATTGCTTGTTGAGTTGCGGAACTCAACACCGCGCTTTCCCTTGTTGCTAGATCGAGAAATAAAAATATATATATTTAAAGAGAATTATGACGTTTAATTGTTTTCTTTTCTCCGCATTAGTAAAGAGCGCCTCGTGTCAACACACAATGTTTCGAAATTGGGCGGAAAGTGAGAATTCTGCCCGTGGGAAAAAAGAGAAAAAAAATATTGTTAAAATTGTTGGCCAACATGGCACAGTTTCGATCCTCACTCCTATGTATTATTATTATATTATAGTATTTTCTCCGCTATATTAAAATAAAACTCGGTGTTAAGTTCCGCTTTAAATATGCAATGTTTTGAAATTGAGCTTAAAATAAGGAAGCGTTCTCAATTTATTTTGTCATAAAGTAAAAATGTATATATACATATACACCTTTTATTGTACTTTCTTTAAAGACAGAAGAAAAGGTAGAAAAATATATTGGAAAAGAAGCAAAACATGATATAAGCTAGGGTGGTTTCACTGTTATTGAATCAAATGATGCAAATACATTAGATATAATAGCGTATTATAACCCTTTTATCTTTCTTTTAAGTTAGAGGATTAAAGGATTAAAGTATATGTATAGGATATAGAAGCAAACAATGAAATCTTATAAATAATATTTTTTTAAAATATACTATGATTTTTTTATGAATGTAATGTTTTTATGAATATTAATGGAAAATAAATCAAAAAGAATTTTGAAAAGTAGCCTTAAGTAAATACAGTTCGATTTATTATAGTCGGCTCTTACATTAAAATGGTTGAAGCCGTTTTTGAGACTAGATTGTACAGACGATAAACAGACAAAAAATTTAAAAATCATCATTTTGGGTACTATTTACATTAATAAATGAAATTTCTTCGCTCTGTCATCGAATTAAAGCGCGGCGTTGAGTTTCGCCATTTAATACGCAATACCTCCAGAATTCGTAGAAAAGTGGGGTATGGGGTATTTTAATACTAGGCACCCAGGTTCCCTCTGCCACTATGAACTATGAAAAGGATACCAGCGTAAAGTTAGTTATTTTATATGTGACGCAAAGGTCTTCTTAAACTCTACTGTCATTAGAAATCGGACTCTACGAGTTTAATCAGTGGATATTCCCTTTCCTTTAGTACTTCAGTAACTTTTTCACCGTACGGGTAGCACAAAGACTAAATGTATAGTACATTTCTAATGTAAATAAAATCAGCAATACTTTCTCTAAATATATATATATATATGTATATATATATATGAAAAAAAAAATAATAAAGGTTAATGTGTTGCATAATTAATTTAAAACTGAAACTAAACTTTGAATAAAACAACTATACCAAAGGCTTAAAATTAAATTGTTAATTATCTAGTTTAAATTTTGTCTATTTATAATGGTTTTAATTAATTTTGGCCTAACCTCTGTCGCTTTCTCAATTTTTTTTATTTCACGCTGTATCCCATAATTTGCCAAGAAGGTAGAGGGACTTGGAATTCTAGTGTTAAGATATTTCTGCCTCGTTGTCAGTGCAAGGAAATAACAATATTAAATTTCGTTCCTGTGAGTGGGAATCGAACCCATGAACGGCTCGTTTCCAGTCGCACGTTCCTGCTTCATAATTCAACTATTTAAGGAACAAAATATTTAATAATATTTTAATCTGTTATTAACATCGAATTGTAAAATATTTCCAAATCGACGAAACAATATTAAATGTAATTTATCTATTTCCGTAAAACAGAAGAAAATCCTTAAAATCTTCAAAATCTTACTAATTCATGAAAGATAATTAAAAGGTAAGCTAGAGATTATCTTGTCAATGAACAGTCCGAATCCATTTTTAATATCTATTAAAAAGAAACGAGAAATTGATTTTTAGTGTTATATCTTTTATTGCTATAATTTTCATAGAATTTAAACAAATTAGATAAAAATTAGGTTATTTTCGTTTTGTTTTTACATCTAACGTTTTTTTTAAAATGGCTTGTATATATATTTTTTTTAGTATCTTTACTTACTAATAGTGTAGTAATATTTATTATATAGTAATAATATTAAGAGCAATAATATTATTTTCATAATCAGAATTTTATTTTATGTATTTTTTTTTATTTATATTATCAGAATTTTTTATTGTACTCATTCTGCAACTCACTTTGTATCCATTGCGTGCTTTAATCCCTGTTTAATAAAACCAGCTAAATGAAAAAATATTTTTTCACTTCCACTTCACGCAGTTTCCCACTCATAGCAGGGTACGATAGAGGGAATCTAGTTACTCCGTTCCCCACCCTACCTTTCGAAGCCTCATAATTAGAAGAAATAAATGAAACTACCTATTACATATTTCAAAAACTTACAAATTAAACAAATACATCTACCTCAATAGTTAGTAGTTAGTATAACTAAGTTTTAATACGACAGGACCGTATCGTCCATTAGGATTGACATAAAATTTAAATAATATATAAGAGGTAATCCTCTTTTGCTTTCCGCTAGTGGAGGTTCAGCTCGGCCATTCATTTACAATGAGGATAACTAACCAAAAAATATTACATTACCTTATTATTAACGATATACTAGATAGGATTATTTGACGTTGTGGTGAAATGGAAAAAAATGTCTGGAAAAGTTGAATTTCCGTTTGGTGGGATGGACGAGACACGATGGATGGAGGAAACCAAAACAACTGTTTTGGTTTCTTCGTTGGTTATGGTAAACTGAGTGCGGTGTTGATTTCCGCCGATAATCGTTAAGTCTCAAATTCGGCGGACGCGGAGAAGAGAATTTTGCCACTACGATCTCTTTGGCTGCTTCTTTTTGTTAGGTTAAGACTTTTTGGCTGTCTTGTCTGACTGTAATTACAGTGATTTTGGGTTCAATTTTCTTTTCTTTTCACGAAACGAATTTCTGGAACGACCAAAAGTAGCAAACCCCGATCGTTATGAAATTAGGCATAGAATCAAAAACATACTTTTACACTAGGTTTTTTAGTCTAATTTATGTAATAAGCATAATATGAGGCGATTCAAAAGAAGGGTTTGAAGTTTCATTAAGAATTTTTATTATAGAGTGCTGAATAAATGAGATCCAAGTAACTTTAACGATAGGTAATTAAATGGTTTTTTAGTATTAAAGTAAAAAGAATTTAATTAGAGGACATCAAATTTTAAGGCATTTAATATTTTTTTAACTTCACACTTTCCACATATAGAAGGATAGGCTTTAATGTTATAAATGATTAAAAAAAAATTAAATTAGCTTCACGCTATATCCCGCACACAGCAGGGTAGGCAGAGGGAACCTAAGTGTTAAGACACTCCGTTCCCCACTTTCTACGAGTGGCAGAACTCAACGCTGCGCTTTGCCTCGACACCAGAGCGAAGAAATGAAAATATACATTTAAGTAAATATTTCATCTCCTCGAGTGGGGATCGAACCCACAACCAGTCGGTTTTACAGTCACACTTTGTACCACTGCGCCACGACTGGTCTCAATAAATGGTTATCAATGATAATTTAAAAAATATGTTTAAACTTCTTCAATTGAATAGGTGTTGGAAGTTCGGAAGTTGAGCAATGAAAATAATTGAAAAAATATCTCCGAAAGTCTACAAATTAAAATAAGCAATTTATTTGTTTATTAATTGAATTAGAGGCCATCAAAGTGTAGTAGAGCAGCTAGCTCTGACTGTAAAAGTGTTGGTCATGGGTTCAATCCACCTGGGAGTAAACAATTATTTTCATTTTTCAGCGTATTCAGCGTAGTGAAAATATAAATTAAAATAAATATTTCGTTTTCTCGAGTGGGGATCGAACCCAGAACCAGTCGTGTTTACAGTCACTCGCCATGTCTGGTTAGGCTTCAATTTCGCTCTATCAATAAGGATTTGTGCAATAAATAGGTTCAATAGTAAGTAAGTTAACAAGCTCTTACTTTAGTCGGGATCATATCGCGTTCGTATTATCCCGAATCGCCTTAGATTTTCCTTTGATCTGACTTCGGACGTAACTTGAACTTTGTTAGTATTAAATAACATTATAATTATAATATTCTTTAATCGGCAGAAAGTAGGGAACGAAGTGTCTTGACACTAAATCTAGTGTCAAGAGTCAGAGGGAACCCCCTCGGAAGCTGATTTTAGTTGTAAATAATGATATTTTGTAAAATTTTTTTTTTTTTTTGATTAGATTTATGCTCTAGTAAAGTATATTTGTGTAAAGTATACTTGTACCGGTAACTTTGGTGAATATCGTCTAATTTTTTTTTATTTGGTTTTTCTGCAATTTCATAAAATTTCATTTTCTTAAATTTATTAACCACTTATGGTTAGTATAACCAAAATTTTTATCTATTAACCTAATGATAGATAAAACATTATGGCAATATATTTTTTATCTATTGCCCAATCTCTTTCAAAGCTAAGTGATAAAAAATTCCTTTAAGCACCAATGATTTTTATAAAAAAGTTTATAATTTTTTAACCAATCCGTAGCGTTTTTTAAATTTAAATAAAAAAACTTCAATAGGACAATATTTCATCTCACAAATAAATATAAGTTTAATTAGAGAAAAATAAAAATTTAACCCAATTTTCATCAAATTTGTGATATATATGTATGTACGTATTCACTTTGGGACATATCATATTGAAATGAAAGCGGTTTTCGGTTAAAAATTAAAAGTAAATATCGAACACAATGACCGCATTAACATTCGAGCTCATATTACGTTGAACAGTACAATACAATACTATACAAACATCAAATAAAATTAACACAATTCAAGAAAAATATAAAGGACAAAAGAAAAATATTTAATTTATAAATGAAATCTCGCGCTCCAAGAATTTGGTGGCGTAGTCGTTGTTGTGATTATACAGAGGGTTGTTGTAATTTAAATATAGTTCAATGAATATTCTTACTATGTATGTTTGATTCTATGTAATTGCTTTTGTTCTAACCGCACATAGCAAGGAAGCAAGAGGGAACCTAGGAACCTAGTGTTAAGGCACTGTCGTTCCCCACCATTAGCCGAATTCTTGAGGCATTGCGTGCTGTGTGGCGGAATACAACCCCGCGTTTTTCCTCGTTTCCAGAGCAAAAAAATGAAATTATTAGATATTTCATTCCCACAAGTGACAAACGAACCCAAGACCTTCGCGCTTACAGTCGCATGCCTGTGATCCTGCGCCACGGAGGACTCTAAAACTTTGCTTAAGAATAAAAAATTGAAAATTAAATTACATATATACCAATCTTTATATGTAACGATTATATTTGTATTATGTTTTAGTTTACCTATCGAAATGTTGAAGATCTGATGGAAATAGGGTCAGATCATTTTAAATAAAACTATTTTAACCGGATTAATCGCGTATATTTAGTCCGTATACGTATCCGGGTAGACTTACCGTGATCATGGACTACTGCAAAGTGTTCGAAACGTCGGGTTTCCAAAAATGTATAAAAAAACTAAATATACGCGATTAATCCGGTTAAAATTGTTTTATTTAAAATGCGTAATAATCGTGAAAATCAAAGAACTTATTAGGTTCAGATCAGTTATGTATATTGTATGAATGATCTTTCCCGAATACGTCATATAAGGGCTTACTTTCACTCACGGATTAAGCGACAATTTAAAATTATTATTAACAAAATTCTACAAACACCTAAAAAACTACAAAAGAAAAGTAAAAAATATACATATCAAAAGATTTGATGGAAAACAAAACATTCAATAAAACACGTTTAAATGTATTATGTGAAATAAAAAATAGAAATGGAAAATATAAACTGAATAGATTGTACTCTCGGCGATCTTACCTCACCCAAACCTCTAAGGGTCAGGTAAGGTAATGTATGACGATTTTTATATTTTTATACGTTTTTATCATATAAGTAAGACAAAAAATATTCCAATTGATAGGCGAACCGTTCGTTGGGACAAAATTTTCAATTTTGTTCATATTACATTGAAATATAATAATGTAGGATTGTGTTTTGTTTATTTTTTTGTGTCTACGGTAAATATGTAAGTGGATTTGTCTTTTAAATGACTATAGTTTACCTTTTTTTGATTCACGCTGTATCACAAATAAGTATATATATGTATATATATTATTTATAAACTGATGTTTGGTAGATTGAAAAGAATTGGGTTCAATTCCCACTCGAGGAAATTAAATATTTAATATTTCCATTTCTTTCTCTGGTGTAGTGGCAAAGCGCTTTAAGTTCAGCCACTTAACACACAATTTCTTAATGTGTGCATGTGCATAATATAGCGTATAAGCTAAAAAAAATGTATTTGAACCTGTTCTCATTATGCTTCGTACTTGTTACTCTTATTCAGGTAGTACCTACAAAAAAACAAATCCCATATACATATATAAATCTTATTAATATAGAACATCTTCTAATGGATCATGGCTTTGTGTCATAATTAGTATATCAGAACATCCTCCTCGGTTAGTTTGTTCCCACATACATCACCGTTAACGCATATATTATTGTTTGTAATTCAATCAATGATAGAAGGCTTTGCTATAGTAATTAATTATATTATCACCTATGAACAAGTTGATTATAATAAATAATATTCATTTTGAGTGTGGGTTCGATTCTCAATCGAGGAAATTAAATATTTAATATTTTCTTTCGTTCTGTTGAGTTCCGCCATTAAATATACAGTCCCTCTAGAATTTTTGGGAAAATGGAGAGCGGTGGGTCTTAACACTAGCTTCCCTATGTCTTCCTGCTAACTGAAAAAAACATTTTTATAAAATTATTGAAAGTGATAAAAACAAAGCAACCATTACTTTCATAGAATGCAAATTTTATTGTATGGACTGCAAAAAGCATGCACTGCATCTAAGCAAAATGGCAGTGAATTTAAACTTTACTTTTAATTAATGTTTATATTTTTTTCATCACTTTCGCTTATCGAGAATGCTAGAAACAAAAACTATACTAACTAACTATAAGTTTCACCAAAAAACTATGCCAATCCGACGAAAAAAACGATATATCTAGTGGTAAGACATTCCGTTACCACTTTCCGTCTAATTTTTGTCACATTACCCACCAAGTGACGCAACACAGCGTCACACTGCGTCTACCAGAGCGGTAAAGCAAAAACATTACAAAATAATAATCATTGCATAGAGTGGGAATCGAACCCACAACCTTTCACAGCGTGACGACACAGTTCTATTGCGTGACGACGATCTCTGTTAATATTTAAAAATATATAAATATATTTTAACTTCTCTTTGCTTTTAATACGATGTCATTCAGTGCAGGGACGTGTTTTCTGCCCTTAATTGTCTGAAGTCGTTTATTGCATAGTAATGGATAATTAACGTAAACGTTTTCTTTCCTTTTATATGTAAATTTTTATTATTTTATTTATACTCGTTTACCTTTTGTGTGTCTATGGGTTATATTTTTTTTTTTAGCTAGGTTATCTTCAAAAGAGCCTTGTATCTCTTCTGTTCTAAAATTCTCTATTGAATATTGTACTTCTACTAGGTAAGAGTTATCCTGAAAAAAATCGTATCTCATATCAGTTGCATTTCTGGCCTCAATGTAGATGTCCTTATAATAAAATTACTTTAAAATAAATCCACTTTTCGAGGCCAATCATGGCGCAGGCTTAGACTCGATTCTTAGTCGAGGAAATGAAATTTTTATTTCTTCGCTGCTAGTTTCGAGGCAAAAGGCAGCGTTGAGTCCCGTTACTTAACTCTTAAGGTTTCCATAATTCGGCGGAAAACATAGTGTCTTAAAACTAGGTTCCCCCTACATGTACCCTACTGTGTGCGAAATACACCGTGACGTTAAAAACTGTACTTTTTAAAACTTCACAACTTTAAATATTATGAAACAATATGTGTTTTTATCATTTGTAATCTATGTTTAAGTACTTGGCTGTTCCACGTACTTAAAATAAGGTATTACCGTTTATTAATATGAAAAAGTTCTCAACTCCATTTTGAAATAATCCAAACTCAAATAAAGTAAGCCGCAGCACAACTTCGCCATGTGATAGATTAATTAAAATAAGATTAACTTATCTACCTGTATGTTGTAGCTGGAGAAAAGTATGTTTAGCTTTTAATTTTTATTTCAATATTCAATACATAATCGTAAAAAAAATATGAGGCCTGTAGCGTGCGACTGGAAATGCGAAAGGTAATGGGTTCGTATTTAGCATTGCGTGTTGAATTTTGCCACTCAACACACAATGACTCCGGGGAAAAATGGAAGTGTCGTAATGTGAACGGAGTGTCTTAACATTAGGTTCCCAGGTTCCGTCTGACTACCCTGCTCTGTGTGTTTAGTTTCTGACAAACTGAAACTTCTATTGTAAATTAAATCATTTTATATTTATGGTTTATATATACATTTATAGATATATCAATAGCTTATTATCAGTGACTTTACGTGAAGAATATGAATTTTTTTTTATTTTAATTTCACCAAATAGTTACAAAGCTAAGATTTTCTCTCCGATCTACGTACATATTTCAAATACGAACGTAGATCAAGTCAAAAACCCGAAAGTCAGAAAATCCCTTTGGACTTCTCGTACCCTAAATGTTGAAGTAGCTATAAAAATTGCATTGAATTCTCAGTTCAACTCTTTATTTGATGGTACGGAAAATCACTTACTTATTTATGAATGTTTACTTAGATTAAAAACTTTAAATAAATATATAATACCATCAACAATTGGGATATTTGATTTATAACTTTACTAAACTAATTCAGGTTCACGCTGTATCTCGCATACAGTAGGGTAGACATAGGGAACCTATTGTTCTCATTTTCCATATTACACTTCCTATAAATTTTTTCGAGTCATTCCGTGTTGAGGGTCGGTACATAACGCCTGGGTTTTGCATTTGCCAGAGCGAAGATATAAAAATAAACAATAAATAATAAAATAAATAATAAATAAATAATAATAATAACAATAATTAATTTTCTGGAGTTTAAATCAAATCAACAAGCGTCGCGTTACAGTCCCTTTGCCTCTGCTCTACAACGGTCTATTTCTAGTATGCAAATGGATTTGCAGTACGCTTGCTAAAAGCAAAAGGCTATTATTTTTTAAGCCATTCTTGATTTATAAAAATCAGGTGGTTTTCAAAACCTTTCACTTTTCATATTGTGTGACGAAACCTTATACCGCAATTTGATTAAGATTTTTAGATTTAATTTTTTAGCTTTACACTGTATCTGTACATAGAAGAGAAGGCAAGGGAACCTGAGAACGTTCCCCACGGTTCCCCACGTTCCTCTGAATAATTAAAATAAAAGGAAAATTTCATGAATCTATTAAAATTATCTATATCAGATAACCCAACAAAAACACCACTACGACATCACTATATTTTAATATGCCTAGAAATATACCAAATTATAGTAACATACAAATTCATAATAACATAAGTCTACATTATTCCTTTGACGCCGTAATAATATGAGACCGAATATGTCAAGATAATTCCCCGGTCGCGGCCTTTGCTCGTTACGCCGGAAAATTCATTGATGGAAATCACCAACCCTGACCGCCACTACCCACTCACTGCCCACTGTTCACTGCCCACTACCGAATATCTTATTAAAATTTAAATGAAACTAATATCTCGTTATTATAGGAAAGTTGTGGCGCAGGGGCAGAAAGTGTAACTGTAAATGTGACTAGTTGTGGGTTCGATCCCTACTCGAGGAGATAAATATTTCATATATTTACTTAAATTTATATTTCCATTCCTTCGCTCTGGTGTCAAGGCAAAGCGCGGCGTTGAGATCTGCCACTCAACACGCAATGCCTCCAAATCATTCGGCAGAAGGTAAGGAACGGAGTGTCTTAACGTTAGGTTCCCTCTGCCTACTCTGCTGTGTGCGGGATACAGGGTGAAGCTGTTTTTTTAAATATCTTATTAGAATTTAAATGAAAACAACATCTTATTAAAATTTAAATGAAAATAAAACTTTACTTTTTAAGATAATTACAATTCTCATCCAATACAATCTTTAAACAATTTGAATATTTAGTTAGTTGCGACTAAAATTTTAATTTGTTCAAATTGTTTCTGTTTGTGAATATTTGTTTGTTGTTTGTCTGTTGAAGTGGGTTTTTGGTGAGCGTTTGTTTTTGTTTTTCGTTTAACAATTTCAAATTATAGAATATTACTCCTTATCAATAATATACTTTATCAGTATTATAAGTCAAGACACATTATAATTTTGTAAGAAATTTAATATTATTACCGGAAAAAAAAACTGATCAAGTGCGAGTTGGACTCACCCACCGAGGATTCCATACCAATTTCAGGATTTTCATTTCAATTTCAAACTTTTGAAAGATGACAAATTAAGATCTAAAGGCATACGCGCTCATATTTTAATTTGTGATTGTTTTTTGTCTATTGAATATTTTTTCTTTTTGCCAAATTTTATAACTGTAGGTATACGTACTTTCTTTATCCAGAAAATTTCATACAAATAGCAGCACAAACGATGGATAAATGTTTGTATCTTGATTCAAAGCTTGAATTTTTCTTTGCTCCAAGGAATCTTAGATCCTATTATCACTCTCTTGTGTCTATCCGTCTGTCAAGACGTATATAATGTTTCCAAAATATATAATATTTCCAAAGGTCTTACTGACAACTATTTCAAAAATTTACAGCAATTTAATATATTTCTATCGTCGTGACATTGATTGTTAATAATAAATGAATAGTTTTGGGTCCGATTTTTGATAGGATTAATAGTATGTTTTTAAATAATTCTATTTGCTTGGTTATGAGAGATAAAGCAAGCGTAAAAAAAAAAAAAAAACGAACTGTTAAGAAATGTGAAAGAAATGATAATATCAGTAAGAATTTATAATAAATAATTATAAATAAAATATTTAATATTTTCATTTATTTGCTCTGGTAACGATGCAAACGCAGTGTTGAGTTCCCTAGCTTCACACGCAGTGTCTCCAGTATTTGGGGGAAAGCGAGGAACGGGATTGCCTTAACTTCGTTCCCAGGGTACCTTAGCACACCCTACGGATATAGCGTAAAACGGCAGACAACTGAAATTTGGCATATGAACCTACGTCCCCGAAATTTCAGCGGTATTTTACGTTTTACGATTTACACACATAGCAATTTAATTTAAAATTAAAAAGAAATAGTTATATTAACATTATTTTTTTTCCCACCAGACACCATGTTCAGCAAGAGGATCCTGATCGCCCTAGCCGTTGTAGTGGCCGCCATCTGCCTGGCCGAGGCCCGTGAGGAGGGACCTCACGACATGGCTGATGCTCTACGGATGCTGCAAGAACTGGACCGCCTTTATACTCAAGCTGCTAGACCTAGGTACGTTTAGATATGCTTTTATCCTGCCTAGAATTTATAATGGATAATCAATAGATATAGATTTGTACATAGAGATGGCAAGTCGAATTATAAACATATTTCTTATTTTACCTTCACACTATATTCCGTACATAGCGTGGTAGGTAGAGGGAACCTGGGAACATTGTGTTGATACACTCCGTCCCTTTTGATGCATTTCTGATGCCATATATTCGGCTGCATTTTTCACGCATAGCGTGTTGGTAGAGCTCAACGCCACATAAAAAATAATGTATGTAAATTAATTATAAAAATTAAAAATTAATAGAAATTAAAATAAAATTAATAATTATTTTCAAAGATTAATAGAAAAAATAAGCATTTTAGGGTTAGATCTGCTCTATTAGGTACATACTTTGGCTAACAAATAAAATATCATTTGAAACATGAAAAAAGGAAATATAAAATAAAGATGAAATAAAATTTATCTCCAAAATTTATTCTATTTAAATATAAATAAGGAGAAATAATAAATAACAAACAATATTCAAAGAAGAAAAGCTCGATTACGCAACTTAAAGCGTGCCCACTTATGGATAGTTCCATATAAGTATTACTTTAAAATTTTCCTAATGTAGATTTTTATCTAGGCGAGATGATAATCATATTTGGACTGCAGCCAACGGTCAAGTATTCTTGTCAAGGTTTCAAGGAGTTCAAAGAACTCTTTGTTGGAGCGTTGTTATATAGAAATAATTTTAAAAAATATATTTTTTTGATTAATCAGAATTAGAAGAAAATCAAAGTTAAAACTTTTATTTTTATTTATAGGTTAATGAAATCATAGTTTATAGATTTATATATAGCTAGGCCGTCGGTGCTCAATGGTAAAAGCGTGTGACTGTTCGATTCCCTGTGGGGGGAACAAATTACTTTTAAAAAAAGATATCTTATATACTTATGTATATATTAAAACAAAAATGCAGAGTACTTAAAAATGTTAAATTAAACTCATTCGTGAAATAAAATTATATATTTCAATTGCTTCTATAAATATATTAAAAAAAGATGTATATTTTTAAACAATTAGAAATATAACAAAAAAGTAAAAAAGGCTTTCAATCCCACCACAACGTTAAATAAGAACCACAAAACTTTGTAATCTTTACTTAAAGTGTACTTAAGTTGTACGTAAGAGGAAAGCAATTAGGGGCAGAGCTGAATATTTTAGAAGATGCGTATTTGACTTGGCTCTGGTTTATTATATTTTTATTTTTCTGTTATTTACACATCCGACGCTTCCACTTACTCTGACTTTTACAAGGTCCAATTTTGTGCCTACTGTTTATTCATTTACTTCATTAATTATTTACTCAGACCAAAATATTAGAAAAAAAATCGTCAATTTAGGATTTTATAAAGAATTGTGAGTTTACGGACTAAATAAAAGGATTTTTAAAGCTTTTTGTTATAAACTGTATATTATAGCATTATAATGTTTCATACAATTTGAAGGACAAATAATTGTTCAAGCTCTCTTTGATGTTCATTGTTTCTGAGAAATAAATTCTGAGTATTTTTATATTACGACTTTGAGACAGAAGACTTTCTACGTTAGTGCGATACTAAACATTGACACATACTTATTGCATTTGCACGTGACTTCAGAACAAGAAAATAAAACTGACTTTAGTCTAGAAATAAACTAAAGTTTATATTATTAATTAATAAAAAAATACCCAATTTATTTCAATATATCTAACATTGGCACCTTCAAAAAGCGCGTCTATCTCCACCTTGTCGGCCGGCAACGCACCTGTAGCTCCTCTGATGTTGTCGTTGGCGGCGGTGATCACTTACCATCAGGTGACCCAAACGCTCGTTTGTCTTGTCCTTTTCCATGAAAAATTGACTACAAAACAAAAAGTCCCGTGTTTACCCATTCGCATAGAAATTAGGCTCCTCTTGTTTCTCCCATACACTAACTAAAGATCGTCGAATATGTAAATCGACCGTGCGACTGCTAGTGCCTTATTACTTATATTATATATTTTTTAAATCTGTACAAATCCCCACAATGTTTTTAATAAGGTTCCCGAAATGTATTTATGTAATGAAATGTATTGAAAAAAAAACCTATTTACTATCACCAACCCATTTAATGTAGAATAAATACCGCAATGATTTGCTCTGCATAAAGCATGGTCTAGTTAAACTGTTTGCCCTAGAAAGGTACGGTTTCCTTTTTTCTTATATAATTAAATTCTTGTCTAAAGTCAGTATATATGCTTATCAGTCTTAAATAAATATTCTCGAAGATTCCATATCTGGTAGTACCAGACAAATGCATCTCGCTCTTCTTCAACTTATTGTAATCAATTCAGCGATCATCAACAATTTTCCTTAAAAAAAAAAACAATAATTGGAGCTAATCGTTCCAGTCATCAGCGCGCTCAACCAAACATACTCTTCACCTTTACAATATTAGTAAATTAAGGAAAATTTATTATTGTGGCTATATTTTATATCCATTTTATATAGTACATATTAATATTAACTTCATATATTTATCAAATGACATTTTTAAATTAAACTAAAAACAACTGTAAAACAACAATTTTTACTTAATTAACTTGACAAAAGAGCATTTCTTCATACAAAACAAAACTTTTAATAACCTTCCCACCATATATCATAAAAGCTAATTTCCGAGTGAACAACATTAGCCTGCTCTAGTAAGTATTATTTTTAAAGTGAAACAGAAAAAAATAAAAAATAAATGCGGTAAAGTAAGAAATTATATAATATGAGTCTCAAAGCATTGTATAAAGATGGTCATATCCGGTTAGAAGCGACGCTATAAACCATTTTAGTTAAAAAATAACTTCCCCACTTTGATACTGTGTGGAATTGGTTTTGTATTATATTTTTTTTATGATTCTAAAAGAATTTAAATCTTTTGGAAAAAAAATTAAGGCCAGTCGTAGCGCAGGGACACAAAGTGTGACTGTAAAACCGACTGGTTGTGGGTTCAATCTCCATTCGAGGAGATGAAATATTTTACTTAAATTTATATTTCCATTTCTTCGCTCTGGTGTCCAGGCAAAGCGCGGCTTTGAGTTCTGCCACTCAACACGCAGTGCCTCCAAAATTTGGCAGAAAGTGTCTTAACACTAGGTTCCCTCTGCTTACCCTGCTTCTTTTCCATTCGAATAAAATGATAGAAGTATAGATAGATGAATATAATATTATGTATTTAAATATGAATAGGTACATACATACATTAGTAAGTACACTATTTTATCTGAATTTCAAAAGTAATAATTATTTTTACAATTATTTAGACAAGAATAAAATTATACGAGAGCTGCCATTTCATCGATTGTAATCGCGGTAGATTGTATGTCCGATTCCCGACTTGAAGAATTAAAATATATAATATTTTCATTTCCTTGCTCTGGTAACAAGACAAAATTCGGAGGAAAGTGGGCAACGGAATTATCTAAAGGAGAAGTGTCGAAGTGTCTCAACACTAGGTTCCTAAGTTCCCTCTGCATGTGTGCTGGATGGATAAAGCGTGAAGCTAAAAGAAAGACTACATTTATTTATTTAGAAAAAATAAAGGCAAATTTCAGATACGTATAAAAGAATTTCTGACAAATAACAAATCTTTATCTCTGTCTAAACACCTTAATTGATATTTATTATCTTCTGAGTATTAACAAAAACGTTCCCAAAAGGTAAGTATTATTATCGTCAATTGTTTTTTTTTTCTCTTTTGTTTTTCCCAATGGACTTAGTGTTAAGGCACTCCGCTCTCCACTTTCTATTCCGAATTCTGGAGCAATTGCGTGTTGAGTGGTAAAACTTAACGCCACACTTTGCATCGAGACCAGAGCGAAGAAATGAAAATAAAAATTTTAGTAAATATTTCATCTCCTCGAGTAGGGATCGAACCCACAACCAGTCGGTGTCACAGTCACACTTTGTGCCTCTACGCTGCGACCGGCCTCGACTGAGTATATGGAATTGTGCACAATAAGTGTGAATAAATATTTAAAGTTGTTGTTGGAGTTTAACTCCGCGTTTCACCAGGGCTAGAAATGAAAATAATCCATATACACATAGTTATATGAGAATGAATTCTAGCGTAGTAGTAGTAGTAGTAGAGGCCAGTCGTGGCGCAGCGGCACAAAATGTGACTGTAAACACGACTGGTTGTGGGTTCGATCCCCACTCGAGGAGATGAAATATTTACTTAAATTTATATTTCCATTACTTCGCTCTGGCCTCCAGAATTCGGCAGAAAGTGGGGAACGGAGTGCCTTATGACACTAGGCTCCCTCTGCCTACCCTGCTGTGTGCGGGATACAGCGTGAAGCTGATTTTGATTTTGACTTTTTTAGTAGTAGTCTCAAGTAGTAAAGAATTCTTTATTTAATATTTAAAAAATATACCACTAGTTGCAATTAAACGGTTTAGCGTTTTCGAAATAATATTTAAGAAATTTCGTTATTTTCGTTTATTTCTTTTTTATATTGAGATCAGTTCTTTTACATACATATGACCAAAATTTACTTTAAATTCGATAAAAAAATATTAAGACACATCTACTTTTTATATTGTTTACAGACTGCTGTAATGTTCTAAATGCTCTTTAGTGTTTAGTCAATTATTTTCTTTTCATTTTTCCTTAAAATAGCTTTTTTTCTTTAAAAAAGATTTGCATTCATTGGAGTTGATTTAAATATAAAATACTATGAGATCATGAAATCTACACGAAGTAAGATCACGTATTTTGTTCTTACTTTCCTTTCTATCTCACAAACATAATATAATAAAACTTTTTCCCTTAAACTTAAATTCCAATAGCTCGGAGGCAAGAAATCTTATTTGTACTACAAAATAGTGTGCTTTGTTGCAGGGATGAGATTAACTTTTTTCTTTTATTCCTTAAGTAACGTTAGTTTTTTGTTATATAGAATGATTTAAAAAAAATAGCGTGAAAATCTGAAGAAATGTAATGAAAATTTAGAACAAAAAATAACCAATTATTATTATTTTCCATAAATGCCTCGTAATTAATTCTATTATATTGGAATCTTTTACGTGTTTTTCAAAAATAATGATTTTTCAAAACTTTTCCTACATAAAATATGTTATAGAAACGATTTGAAGATGACGGCTTGGTTTTGGTTAATAATAATAGAGTTAGATTAATTATTGTTTATTAGTGTTTTATTTCTCCACTCAGAGGCCAGTCGTGGGACAGGGGCCCAATATGTGACTGTAAAACCGACTGGTTATGGGTTCGATCCCTACTCGAGGAGATGAAACGTTTACTTAAATTTATATTTCCAATTCATCGCTCTGGTGTCGAAGTAAGGCGCAGCGTGGAGTTTGAATCTGATTTATTTATTAATATATTTATTTCTTTACTCCGTGCCTCAACACAAGATAATTATATATAAAAGCCTACTATTTTAGCTGTACCTTTGCATACAGCAAAGGGAGCAACTCAAACAAATATATCAATTTCTATATTATATACATAATAATATACGCGCATTGAACATATACTATTCACCTAACAATTGTAACACATTTCCACTCAGTTTCCAATTATCATAACTTATCCAATAGAAGCTACAAGTATTTGACAAGTTCCTTCGACCCATAAAAGTTGGTGTCAAAGGACTAAGTTCGGGATATGCGGTTAAAAGATTCATTCAATCAAAGTTTATAAGCATTTCTTATACGACTTCGTTGTATTGTTATTTAATGTTCCTAAATGAAAAAGTATATATATATATATATATATATATATATATATATATATATATATATATATATGTATGTATATACACATTAAATCTAATAGTGACTTGGCACTCTTTTTTCATTTCAATTGTATATATATTAATAATGCGCCCAAAAACAACGCCTACTCGGTTAATGGCAAGGAAATTGAATTCACAACTACTTTTATATTAAACAATACCAAGGAAATAAAAGATTCACTGTGCTGTATAGAGCATCCGTTTCAACTCTGTACAAAAGCTTTTGAAACTTAGTACGAGCTACTATAACTGTACAGTTCTTTTATAAAAGTTGAAGATACGTGATGAATATTAATGAAATGGTATATATATATATATATATATATATATATATATATATATATATATATATATATATATATATATATACTTTTTCATTTAGGAACATTAAATAACAATACAACGAAGTCGTATAAGAAATGCTTATAAACTTTGATTGAATGAATCTTTTAACCGCATATCCCGAACTTAGTCCTTTGACACCAACTTTTATATATATATATATATATATATATATATATATATATATGGTGGAACAAAACCGTATTAAAAATTTTTTTTAGTGAGTCAATATTCAATAACAAATACGCTTGCTGTAAATATATTTTCTTGGAATGTAGTTGGATTTGAGACCAGCCACAATCGTGTGATTGTAACACGAAAGGCTGTGGGTTCGATTGCCATTCGAGCCGTTGAGTTTTGACAGTTAAGTCACAATGCCTCCAGAATTTGGTGGAAAGTGGGAAAGCGAAGTGTTTCAATATGAACGGAGTTTCTTAACATTACGTTCCCAGGTTCGTTCTGCCAGCAGTTCTGTTACATGAGGGATATATTGTGAGTTAAAAAAAACTAAAAAAACTTTTTTTTCTTACTTTAAAGTTTTTACTTTTGTACTTTTGATACAGAATTTTCATTATTACTAATCACACATATGTACGTCAAACTCGTGTCAAGTGAAATATATAGGTGTATTTTTTGGAAATAAATAATTAAATATGTATAATTAAGAAAATAATATCATATAGGTTTCATACTAAATAGTTACTATAACAATATTAAAAGTTACAGTTTAAATCAGCTTCACGCTGTATTTCGCACACAGCAGGGTGCGCAGAGGAACCTAGTGTTAAGACACTCCGTCACCCACTTTCCGCCGAAATCTGGAGGCATTGCGGGTTGAGTGGCCGAACTCAACGACGCCCTTTGCCTCGACACCAGAGCGAAGAAACAAAAATATTACATTTAAATAACAATTAAAATTAATATGGGGATCGTACCCATAACCAGTCGCGTATTCAATCACACTTTGTGCCCCTGCGCCACGTCTGGTCCTTTTTGTTGTAAAGTTACAGTTTAAATTTAATTATTTTAAACTATTAAACATAAACAAAATAATAATTTCACATTGTTCTACGCGATATAATATGAAAATTGTATAAATTAGTACTTATAGTTTATATAAATCTATACTTATAGTGAACGCTTCCCTGCTCCCAGTAATGAGTTAGTGAAGTGTTGTACTAATTACCGATATATCGATATCTCGCATATAATATTGTGATTAAGTGTACTTGTTTCAGTAATTTTCTGATTAGATAGTAAGCTTGCACTTTATTGCAAATCAGTTTAAGTGGTCGTGACAAAATTTAACTTGGATATACGGTTTTATTTATATATTTTCAACTGCGAAATTTTATAGATAGAAATGTGATGTTGTAAAGAAAGATTTTAAATAGTATCATATGACTCTGTTTCCTCGTCTTATATATTGATATAATTTTAGTATTATAGTAGTATACTATATTATCTAAAGCAAAATAAGTTTTTACAGCTTTAATATATATATATTTATTTATTCTATTATTGACAATTAGAATTTCCGATAAGTCACTTTAAGGATTTTCACAACAATTATTAGTTTACCTAATAAATATGAAAAATATTTTAAAATTTTCGCTTTTGAAAATTTAATCCGATATCGACCTAAAGACGTATTCACTTTCAAATATCAATTTGAAAATCATATATCATGAACAATCGTATCTTGGTCGCTAGTGTTGTGAATACATGTCATATCGATATCGAAATATTGGCAGGATTGACCGCCGTGACGTTGCGGAAGGAGAGCGTGTCGACCCAGACTTGTTAGATCGTGCTGTGAGGCTCCTACAATTGCAGAAACTAGACCGCATTTACTCCTACCACACGCGACCAAGGTACGATATCGATGTTTGAATCCCCTCCCTATTGTTGAAATTTGAAATGTAGGGCATGATCGATGTTTTTTTCTTTTACTTTTTAAGATAATTCTGTTTTCTATTTATCGTCTAAACGAGGCTTTAGTCAGATATCAGTTAAAAAACGCTCACCAGTAAGGCTACGTAAAAAAAATATATGTATCTTCTTTTCAAAAGTTTAACCATGGGTACATAATAGTTGAAAAGAACTCAGAAATACCATCTAATAATTTTGAAGGTTTTTTTTTGTGTTTCCGGTGAAGTAAGCGGAGGATATCGATTTCAATAACTAATAACTCACTTCTCCACTTTCCACCTTCTTTAAGTACATTACATGTTTTAAGCTGATTCCAACGTCGTATTTAATCAGGCCGAAAAATCTAAAATATTTTATTTATGTCCTGATGTGAGAAAAACATGTCCTAATTTAAATTTAAAAGCACTTTGTTGCAAAGATACATTGTATGTTGTTGAGCCTAGTAGTGGCGCAGGGGCAGAAGCATGTGACTGTAATAGAGAGAGTTTGTAAATTCGATTCTCACTCGAAGAAATTAAAATTTAATATTTTTCTTTTCACTCTGGTGGCGAAACAGAGCACGGCGTTGAATTCCGTTCCTCAACATACAAAAAGAAAATGGCAGAAAATGACCAACGGAGTGAGAATTTTAACACTACTTCTAACCCTGCTGTGTGCGGGATACAGCGTGAAGCTAAAAACAAAACAAAACACGTTGAACGTAAAATAAAGACGCGCTGTTCATTAGGTGAGGTTCACTAATGAAAGTTAAGTGATTACCTGCAACTAATCCTATTACGTGTGCATATTGTAGAAGTCGTTAAATTAATTTGAATTCGATTTGTACGTTCTATTTCTCTTATTATTAAGTAAACAGACAAAAACGGACAATTTTTCATGATTTTTTTTTATATAACTTTTAATATAGTTCATGAAAAAATATTTTGAATTAGCTAAATATGTAAGGGGAGCCAGAAAATCCAAAAAATAGAACTGACATCCATTTTGTTGTGTTAAGTCAAATAATTATAATATAGATTTATATTAGTATCGAAGCTCATCGTGTCACAGTGGCACAATGTCTAACTATAAGTTCGATGGCTGTGGGTTGGATTCCCACTCGAGGAAATAAATTATTTTATAAATTATGTTTTGTATGGTTACAAGACAAGGAGTTTCGTTTAGTTCCGCCCTGCTCATAATGTCTTGAAAAGTGTGAGCTAAAAAAATAAAAATATATTTTGTACACAGTATAATTTTAAATATAATAATATTGTAAATTAAAACAGATTATTTCATTTAATCAGGATTTTGTTATAAAAATTCCGGTTCAATTGGAGTCGATCTATCAAACAAATCTATTTAATGAGAGGTTAGATGGAATTTAATTGAATTTAACAATTGTTGTGTAAAATATTTATGTTTCATTAATATTTTATATAATCATTTTATATGTAAGAATTTGCTTTTGTTGTAACTTTTATGTTTTTCTTTATTTTTGTCATTTCTGTTGACGCTTTTGCTACAAATAAGAATATATAATTTTACTTAGTAATCATACTGAACTCTTCATTTACCATACTATTTTTAGTGATTAAATTGTATTGGATCCCGGAACCTACTAAATATTTAATTTAATATTTTAAAGGTACATCACTAAGTACTTCCTAAGTCGGCGTTTTATATAAAAAAAATATTAAATGAATTTATTTGATTGTTCACAGATTTGGAAAGCGCTCTGATGCCTTCTCGAACTGGGCCAAGGACCTTGAGGTTAGTATAAAATCAGAGAACTCCACATAAGCGAGAGAGAACTTAGTGTACATTTCTAACTCTCCGTCCATTTTAAGTTATTGAGTAATGACTAACGTCATCGTAATATCGAAAATATTATAAAATGTGACCATTTCTTTTAGTGAGCATCGAACTTACAACTACTCTTCGACAGTATTGTTAACGTTTTAATCTTGCTAGTCTATGATTATTTGATTTCCTACGTAACATATAAAATATATTTTTTGTTTCTTTTTTTCTAATTTATAGCATTTTCTTTGTTCCTTATATTGTCTTATTTTTCGTATGATTTTTTGTTGTAACAATTCAAAATTACGTTACCAAAAAGAACATAAACCTGTTCATAAAAAAAGTGCAAATATTTGTATACGATATTGTAAATTAGATATAATTTTTTCCAGATGAGGGAAATTCTCATTTCACAAAGTACACTTCGCTATAAAACTGACGAGATGTTCAAAAATATTTTTTATATAACACCAAGGAAAGGTCGCTTTTATATTATAAATAAATGTAATTACCGAAATCGTTTAAAGCAACGCGATATATATTTTTTATTTATATATTTTTTTGTTCAATTTAATTTAGAACAAAAAGTATACATTTTTCATAAGTAACTAAAGTTTTAATTTCTAGTTTTAAATGTTTGTTTTCTTTTTACATATAGTCAATGATTGCTTTGATTTACATTATATAATGATTTAGTGGGTTTTTTAAGGCTAATTTCTCTAAAATATATAAAAAAATTTAAAAATGATGTATATATAAGTCATTACCTTTTTGATAGCTCGCTTATTTTCCATGTTCTACGGTTATACAACTTTGCATGCATGCTATGTTAAATTTTATATTAAATATATTTAAAAAAGTTATAGTAATTAATGAAATCACCGGAAATATATAGAAATCAGAAATTTCTTATACTGAAAAAAAATATATATACGTACCTACAAAACCTAAAACTATAACTATACCTAAAAAAACTATTTATATTATGGCAATATCTTTAATTCTAATTTACATACTCGTAAATAAAATAAAATAAATCAGCTTCACGCTGTATCCCGCACACAGCATGGTGGGCAGAGGGAACATAGTGTTTAGACACTCCGTTCCCCACTTTCTGCCGAATTCTGGAGGCATTGCGTGTTGAGTGGCAGAACTCAACGCCGCGCTTAGCCTCGACACCAGAGCGAAGAAATGGAAATATAAATTTAAGTAAATATTTCATCTCCTCGAGTGGGGATCGAACCCACAACCAGTCGGTTTTACAGTCACACTTCGTGCCTATGCGCCACGACTGGCCTCTGGCCAAATTAAATAAAACTTACAATATATTTATTTAAAACCCGTTTTGTTTTAAGAAAACACCAACTCTTGTATACGTTTTAATTATAGCGCTGTGTTTATACAGTCCTATCAAAACGAAACATGTTCACGGTGATTTTCTAATTTAATTGAGTTACTAACTAGTCGATAGTCGAGGTTTTTAGTGCTAATGTCTTTAGTTTTTAATTTTTTTTCACCTTCACGCTGTATCCCGCATGGTGCAGGTATGATGCAGGGCAGGGTGCTTAGTGTTAAGACACTCCGCTTTCCATTTTCCGCCGAATCATGAAGGCATCGCGTGTGTGTGTGGCGGAACTCTATGTCGCGCTTTGCCTCGACACCTGAGCGAGGAAATAAAAAAATTTTTTTTTTAGTTCCAATTGAACTCATAACTTGTCGCATAAACCATCACTCGTTGTGTCCCTGCGTCACGACTGGTCATTTTTTCATAATATGTTTAATATAAACAATCATAAATTTAAGTTTAGGTATATCAGCTATTTTCACTATGGTTACAATTTTATTGAAATGTTCGTATTAATATTTTAAATAAGGTTCTAGACCTTAAAAGTTATCTAAAAGTAACTTCGTTTTCGTATAAATTTTAGTTGCAGCGGTGGAAAGAACGTTACATTTATATTGTTGACTATCCTAATATATATATTTGCTAAGTATAAAGTTGTATGTTTGTACTTTACGCTGTATACCGTACACATAGCAGAGTAGGTAAAAGAGATCTGGGAACCTAGTGTTAAGACACTGTTCCCATTAAGACATTTCCTTTCTCTACATTCCGAATTCTGGAGGCATTACGAGTGTTGTAACAAAAATTCAGTGATACTGATTACATTTCCACTTTAAGTTTTTAATTATGTTATAGTACAAGTTTAAACGATAAATTCGAGGCCAATTCCCTATATATTTTTTTAATAATATATGTAAAAAAAACATATTTTTAAAGTATTCTTTGCACGTATAGAAATGTCTTTACGAAAATAAAATTAACATTTACTCGCTTTTTATTGGTTGGTTTAATTAACTTAGTATTTTACAATTTCGAGAGGATACGGTCACTACGGTCACTTTACACGATGTTTTGAACAAGAACATTTGAACGGTCCCTTTGCTCTGAACGGTTAATTAATCCGTGTAAATTTGTGAATTGACTTTAGTTTCCATTGGTTTTAACAAAATTAGAAGAGATTTTACGTATAGTAAAATAGAAACTAAGTCCTTGTCCTAAAGGAATTAATTTAAAAAAATAGTTGAGATAACTTAGCCATAAGATGTTAGCTTATGTTCTAATATAAGAAAGTGACACGACGGTTGTAGGTTTGATTACCTCTTATAGGCAAACCTATATTATTATAATATATAAAGTAGAATTTCTTTAATTGAACGCGGCAATCTCAGATAGCCATTGAGTTAGGCTATATTAAATCATGTTATGAACAATAGGAGTGGAGAAACAATGGAAAATATAGTACAAACTGGGGATGAAGAAAAAATTATATTTCCCCGATTGATCTTCTCTCAGGGGATATAGAAGTGGGTTCAAAGCCACAGCTATGTCTTTTGAGAAAGACGATGGCCCCATTTATTTGATGCCTGAGACTAAAACGCGGCTTCCTTCGCTTAAACTTATTTTTGTATTATAGCCAAAGATTATTTTATTTTATTTAAATACCTATAAAAAATTTAAATAATTGGTTAAGTAATTCTGGCGCGAAAGCATTGCAAACAAACTGACATTTAAATTTCTAATATTATTAGTTATAATAAATGAATTCTATATAATTTTAATATATATTAAAATAACATAATACTATATTATTATCGAAGTCGATCCTGTTCGTAAAACCTTTATATCTACAATATTCACTTAAACGTGCCTTAGAATGGCATTTTAAAATATCGAGCCACAATATGAGCTCCGAACACCGTTCCATATTACGTCCGCTAACGCTGGCTAGGATTTACTTAAAGTTATGATTGTGATACTCACTAGCGATATAACTAGACATTACCGGTATGTTGTTATTGTAAAAGGATAAAGCGCGGCGTTAAGTTCCGTTACTCAATACGCAATGTATAGAAAAGTGGAGTGTGCTACCACTAAGTTCCCTCTGTCTATCCTGTTCTGTCCTGTCAAGGTTATGTCTTAGTAATTTAAACGGCTTAGATTTTGTATATGAAATATTTGTGAGTTCGATCCCTATTATATATTTACACAAAAAAAAATTTACACAAAATAAAATATTAATATTTACACAAAAAAAATTTAAGTTCCGCTTTTGCCACTGGGCCACGACGGCCTCTACTTTTTTTCTTATAAAACCTATATATATATATATATATATATAATATATCGTATGTTTAATAACATTGAAATAATCTTCATACAATATTTACAGCAAACCGAAAGCTGTAATATCATTACCTTGTATATTATAATAAATTGGACAATGCCTTCCGCCCCCACAGTGGAATAGAATCGAGTTGCTTTTGTAATTTACTCACAGATTAAGTAATATACTAATATATAAATAGTTTAGATAAAAATATGTATCTATATTAAAATATATTTATTTATAGTGGGGAGCGGAATGTTGTATCACTTGGTTCACTCTGCCTATCCTGATGTGTGCGGGATACAGCGTGAAGTTAGAAAAAAATTTTAGCTGTAAAAAAACTTAATAGCCATTATGACGAAGTGTTACTCTCATTAACTCTTAACCGAGATTAACTTTTTTTACGATTTACTCAACGCCGACTTACGATTAACTCAACGCCGCAATCTTGTATCAGAGCAGGGAAATGGAAACAATTTAAATAAAAGAGTCTCAGTCTTCACGATGGAGATACACACATGCAGGGTAGGCAGTGGGAACCTAGTGTTAAGACGCTGTGTTTCCCAATGAGACACTTTCAACCGAATTAAAATATAATAAAATAAAATAAATTAATAAATCATATGATTTATTTTAATTTAAAATAAAAATGTTAAGTTATGTTTTAATTTAAAATAAAATAAATCATAAACCTGCTGTGTTGACGCTGTATGCTGCACGCAGCAGGGTAAGTAGGGAACTAGTGTTAAAACACTCCGTTCCCTACTTTCTGCCGAATTCTAGAGGTATTGCGTGCTATGTGGCGGAGCTCAACGCCGCGCTTTACCTCGAAACCAGAGCGAAGAAATAGAAATATAAAAATTAATAATAATAATATGTTTTTACAGAAACCCGACATACCCGCTTGGTTGGCCTACGCCCGGAGATGAGCGCGACGTCAGCATATAACAAACAATATATCACCCTAAACGCACTATGGTCATCAAATAAACTGTATTTCATATTAATTTTCATATTTCAATTCTACTACTAGTTTACTGTATTGATGTCATATAACGTATTTTTTTTAACTTTCTTAGTCAATTCGTTAGATAATATTGTATAACACTTATAAAGTAGTTCATATCAACTGTATTTCAATTATTCATTGTAATGTTATAAATAAAGGCATTTGTTAAAAAGTAAATTTAAATTGTTGTTTTATTTCTTGTTCTTTTTGGGTTTCACGCTTTATCCCGCATATTACGGGAAAGGGTAATCTCCATTACGATTAGTAGTATAGATGTTAGATAAATTAAGCAATATTTGTTTTTTATTAATCAACTAGTGGACACGCGCAGCTTCGCCCGCGTATTTGCATCCTTAGGGGTGACATCTAAAAAAACAACGTGAAACACGCGTTCAATAAAATATTTTTAACAATATGAATTTAACTTTTTATAAAAATCGGTAGCGATTTAAAGATTTTTCCGTATAAACTTTCAACCCCTTATTTCAAACTTTACGGGGTGAATTCTAAAAACCATGAAACACGTACTCAATGAAATGTTTTTAAGAGTCTGAATTTCAAATTTTATAAAAATCAATGCCGATTTAAATTTTTTTCCATACTTTCACCCACAATTTCATCATTTTAGGGTTAAAATTTTTCAAAATCCCTTCTTAGTCGATGTTCAGACTATGAAAATTAACATCTGTCGATTTCACGTCTGTCATTTTACGTTTCTACCATCAGCGGCTACGGCTGTGCGTGCGTCTTACCTCAGTCAGTCAGTACACGCCCTTTTATATATATATAGATAGATTACTGGGTGTTATTGAGGAAATGAAATATTTAATGTTTTCATTTTTTCGTTTTTCGTTTTGCCTCCCTCTTAAAACTATTATTTTTTAGATTTAAGTACAAATGTATATTTTTCAGATTTTATTTTAGGGCAACCGGAAGTTCCCTATTAATTTTGGTTCCCTTTACAGTGTCGAACTGTAAAGGGAACCAATGCGTTTTTTGCTATATAAATATAGTTATATTCTGTTTTTGATCGTTCATACAAATAATATTTGTTGATTGTTCTAAGGGAGCTTTTGTGAGACTTTGTGAGGATATTTACATACACGTCTTTATTTACCTAATTTTATAATGTCAACAGATGTTTTTGTAAATATTCTTGTATAATATAGTTATTTGTTGATAGTTTAGGCATTACTAGTCCTTTTTGAAGAAGGCAAATAAATACTTAGCCCGGCTATAAATATCGTTACAAAGAAAAATCATTTTTTTTATATGTAACATATTTTACTGATTGTTTATTATATACAACCATTTAAAATAGATGTATAAAGCTTATTTGAAGTGGTCTCCATTGATTTTAATACAGTTCCTAGAACGTTGAGGCCAGATATGAATCAAAGCAAAGCAGCAAGCACTATTTACTGCCAATCCTATAGATTATTTTAGACTTTGTTTTAGACATTCAGTGGATAAAGATCAGGTCTACATGATGGATGATATAAAGTCTTTAGCTTTGATAAAGACCGGAACGTTTGTTTCTAACTAAGATTAACTGGATTGGATTTTTAGGACCCGGTGCCGAGACTTGCAGAAAGGACTTGCATTCTTGGTTATTAAGCATAGACAACAGTTAAGGGTCGATCTGCCATCAAACGAAAGCTATTTTCATGCACTTGTGCCGATAATTTGATTCTTTTCACAAAATGATGGCTCAATCACTACTTCATGGTATTGTAATTTACTCACGGATTAAGTATCATCCCACAAAATTATCACTGAAATCGAATCATGCGCACATTGTACTCTGTTGACTAATTGGGAAGCTTCTTTAGATGAGTTTTTTGGGAGAAACTTCTACTCTAGCTATTAATATAAGCTCTTTAAAATACAATCCCCACGTAGTCGCGGGAATTGTACTCTTGATTATGAGTCCACGATAGAAGTAGTTACTTGTAACTATTTCAAAAATTTAAAAACAAAGCTGTACTAGCATCTACCGACGAGCCGACTGACGAAGAGAACTTATTAGAAGAACATATTCATTAAGATGATGCTTAAGGAGCATTTTTTGTCTCATCTCTACGAGAACACTTTGTAAATTATATGTGGGTTCGATCCCCACTCGAGGATACTAAATATTTATTAAAACAAATATTCTCATTTATTCGCTCTATTATTGAAGCAAAGCTCAACATGGAATGCCTCTAGAATTCCGCGAGTAATAGAGAAAGGTGTGCTTTAACACTAATTTCCCTCTGACTACCCTGATGTATGTATGTGTGTGTATGTGTGTGTGTGGGATACAGCGTAAAGCTGATTTAATTTTAGGAAAAAATAAAACACCATATATATTTATTAATTACCGATCTAACTTTATTATTCTGTGTCAGTACATCGAGGTATCATTAAATAGGTGACTAGCTTACAAAGTTAAGCACGAAAAATTATTTCTCTTTAAAACTATATCAATACACTGCATCAAACATATTTTACATTTGAAATTGACGAGAATCCACCGCTCAAGCACCTATTTTCATACAACCGTACATTTATACGAATTAATTATTTAATTTTAATCTTATTAATTAATTTTAATAATTAATCTTAATAATACGTGAAAAAATACAAGCCATATGATGGATATCTATTTCTGAAATTATATTCGAGATAGTTTGTTAAGGATGGTTTAATAATACTTAGAAAATTAGAAAGTTAAATGTAAAATATTAGAAAATTTCAATAGTTGAGAAATCGTTTCGAAATATCATAATATATATAGTATGTGCCAAATAATTTTACAGGATATTATAATATTTTCGATGTTATACATTTAAAGACGAAGCGTTAATCCTTAATAATTAATTAATAAAACAAAATGATACTACTAACAGATATTCTACAGTCAAGTTTGTGGGAAAAAATAAATATGACGAAGGAACATTAACATATAAGGATGTGTTTCCTAATTACTGCGTACACTGAAGTTTTAAATAACTTGCCCGTAATTTTTGACTATTTTAATAGAAAAAGAATTGATTTTCAGCTAAAAATGTTAGAAAGGCATCAAATTTTAAGATAGAACTAGTTTACAAGATAGGTATATACTAGAAACAGATCTAATACCTAACGAATTACAACAAAACATCTAAGAACAGCTACAGTAAAAGGCCTGGATGATATTTAAATGAATTTGACTGATGTGTAGGTCACATCGATTATGAACCTTGTGTTAAAAAAAATATATGTTTGGTAATTTCCAAATTTTTTTTCTGTCTACACTACAGATTGAGAAAATAGTATTACTAGGCTTCGGTCAGTACTTTCAGAACCTTTACGTTATCTAGTGTTTAGACACTCCATTTTCATTATGATACTCGACTTTCCGCCGAACTGTTGAGGCATTACGAGTTTTGCATTGAGTGGCGGAACTTAACTAGGCGCTTTACCTCGTTACTAGGACGACGAAATATTTCATACCCACGAGTGGGAATAGAATTCACAGCCGACCAGTGCGACAAGATGGCCCATTTTTTATTATTGTTTTAATTGTTCAAGAATATAATAAAATACTTTTCTTGTTTCGCTAAATTATTATCAGATTTGACAAAAAAATCCAAAAACTTGTCAACACATTTGAAAATCACGCAGGCCTTTAAGAAACTACGTTACATACATAGGTAAAGAAGAAATAGATTAGACGGATGGAAATTCTGGGGCATTGAATATAACTAGGTACTACATATTTATACTCTATAGGATTATTACGAATAGAGTACGCTAGAAGAAAGACTAGAAATCTCTATAATATAATTATTAAGGAATTTTGGCAACACAGATTATATACACTTGTAAAATGTCCTGTTTTTTTGAATTCAACTTTCAAATTTAAATCTAATTTGAATTTCTAGTCAAAGACAGAGAAAATGTCAAAAGTGTTACTTTGACAAGTCGTTCGTTTGACACATTTTGACTGTCAAAAAGTTTTGACTATAATGTAGGATATGAAATCCACTTCATATTTTTGAATTCATCCCTTTCCATAATAAATTAATGTTTACTTATTTTTTTTTTTAGTTTAACACTCTGTTTCATATATTTTAAAGATATAAATGTACAGTAGACATTAGGTTAAATAATAGATTGGAAATGTTAAGTGTAAAAGGAATTAAATAATAAATTTAAAACAAGTAATTTATAAAAGAATACCTACTATATTTTAACGCTATTAATGTTACTCATACAAAAAGATGAAAAAAGAGAAAAACAATTTAAAACTTACAGCAGCCCTTGTACGGAGCTCAAGAGGCGCGGATATCGCTACGTTATTTTTTTATATATATTTATAATTGCTTACTATCTTCTCCTTTGTATGAGAAATACACAAAATTCAAAGAACATAGAAATAATTGACTGAAGTAATCAAGATATTGATTTACAAAGAAATAAAATGTAATTTCGTATACACTTATCATTTCCATCTATATTTTTTTTTTAAACTACAAATTAAATACAACCATTGAACTTACGCAGTCAAATACTCTTATAATACTGTTAATATGAACTAAATCTTACTTTTATAGTGTTAGTATTATATGTAACCAGCGATTCTAGCTTCCTAATTTATTTAATACATTGAAATTCTAGATTTTCAGTTTAATTTTAATTTTAAGGCGTTTAAGTTTATGAAATTGCAGATTTTAAGCTTGTAATTATTTCATGAAATTTTTAAGTATAAATGGTGATTGTTTTTTTATTTATAAAAAGAAAAACAATGAAACAAATATAAGTAAGAACCAAATGATTAAAAAAAAATAACTTTAAACATATAAAAAAAATATAATTTATAAAATAGTATATAAAAAAAATATATAATCCTATAACAGTTATTTTCTAATCGAAGTAATAATCAAATGTGAGATTCTTTACATAAATTCAAAAAGACCTTATTAAGTAACTTCGCTTAAATAAGCTTTCATATACAAGCTTTGAGCATGACACAAACACACAAAGTCACAGCGCATTTAATTACGAATAAACACAAACACACTTTATTTACATTTTAATTGTTAAATATAAACAATTAGTGCTTCCAAACTAACGACCAACTTGTGCTTAGAAATTATTCGATTTTTTTTCTCTTTCTCTCTCTCTCTCTCTCTATTGAACTCAAAATGGCGTGAATATTACAAAAATATGCTGAAGTCTTTGCCTTAAATATTATATAACAATATTTATAATGATCGATTATTCTGCGATACTTTATCGTCTTCGACATCGATTTTGGCATTATTCGGGTCTTTCAGTAGCTCCCATATGTTATTCTTGTCTAATATTTCAAAACCTCCTTTATTTTCGGGAGCAATATCAATTTTTATTTGGCTGTTTAACGATTTGTCTAAATCGGTTTCAGAAATTGGATTCGATGGTATTTTGTGAATTTCCTTGTTAATCGATTTTATCGGCTTCGATATATGTTTTGTCACTTTATTCGATTTTATAATCGTATCATCTTTTGTTGTATTATTGTCGATGTCTTTGTATGTGTCATTTGTGTTGATTAACGGTTTCTTTATTTGTGTTTTGGGTTTCGGTTTTTTTGTTCTATAATGAATATTTTTTATATTGCTTTTTGTGATTGTCGTTATGGTATGAGGCATTGTTGATGTTTCAGTTGATTTTGTTGTTTGTATCATATTTTTTAGATTTACAGTTGTATTTTTGTCCAATTCGGTTGATTTTGTTGAAACTATTAAATTTTTCTCGGTTGTAATGGTACTTTTATCTGATTCCTTCACTTCGTCTATTTTTATAGTTGTTGTAATAGGAAGTACTGTAGTAGAAGTTGTAGTAATATTTTCTTTATTTGATATAATTTTATGATTTTCTTTAAATTTTGTAACTACTGTAGCGTTATTTTCAGTGTGTTTTATAATTTGAACAATATTAATAGGTTTCGTTTTGATAAAGAACTTCTCGTGCTTATCTCCATAGGTTGCTTTCAATGTACCTTTTCGCCGAGGCAACGGTTTTTTGAATATATTGGACTTTTTCAAAAAACTTTTGTTTATAGGTACTTTTTGTACAATAAGTTCACCATTTATATTTGGAACAGGTTCAATTTCATTGTTAACTTTTTGATTATCTTGGTGGTTTGTATATGTGACAGTCGGTATTATTATCGGATCATCTGATTTAGTAGTAGCATCCGTGGATGAATATGTTGTTATATTATCGTTTATGTCGTTAGTCGACGCTATCGTAGTGTCTATTATTCGTCCCGTTGTTGTTGAAGCACCATTATTAGTTTCAGTAGAACTAACTTCTGGACTTTCTGTCGTACTCACACTAACAGAAGACGTTTCAGTACTAACACTTTCAGTTGAGCTTTCTGTAGTTGTGGGATGTTTCTTTTCATAATCTGTCCTAAATTCATAATCACGACTACAGATACGTCCACATTCACATATATTATCTATATTTGTATTCGTTTTGAGACTTGCCAATTGTGTTTTATCGAACCAAGTAATGAAATCGTCATCAGTAATACCTTTTAGTAAAGGACTTCCAGGTCTCGCGTGGAAGAAGGTCTCAACAGCTAAATCTGGTCGACTTGAAGGGTAGATTTTGGCGAATGCCGGACGGAGACTGGTTATAACGAATTTCGATCGCGCTTCGTATGTCACACACACTGGACATGTTGAGCTAATCTGTAATTAAATCACATAAATTATTTAATATTATAGATATATAAATATCCTAGTATATCTTGCTAAAAACAAAAAATACATGTACGAATATTCACATAAATTATTGAAAATAATATTGAAAAATAAATATTGATATTATTGTATATTTAGATTAGCAACACTATATTTATGAGTAATGTTATACTTACATTAGCAAAAACGAACCAAACAGATTCTCCTCTGGATCCATAGTGGAGATCAGCGAATGTGGCTCCGTCTAACACCACTGGGTTTACAGAACGTAGTTCATAACCGGAGAATAGAGACGATTCTAGACGAAGGATTCCAGAACGTTCTTTGCCTTTCCATCTAAAAAAACATCGATATAATAAGTCTTAGTTTAAATCATATTTCTAAACAGTGTATTGATAATGTAGCTGTAAAGTAAAGTATCATTTTATAGGATTTCGTAACCAAGAAGTATAACGTGTCTGTCATCAGGCAATATCTCATGAAGCGTGGTAGTTAGACAATGGAAATTTTCACTAATTATGTATTTCTGTTGCCGCTAAAACAACAAGTACTAACAGAACAAAATAAATATTTAAAAAGGGCTCCTATACAATGAACGTGATTTTTTTCCGTTTTTATAGATAATGGTTCGGTAAAAATTCGGTAAAATAAAAACAAACCATATAAGGCTGTTTTTTAGTAATTATAAATCAAATGAAAAAAGTTTCATTATAATTTTGAACATTTATGGGACGTACTTGAAGCAAGTTTTGATGATAAGCGTCGGTAGATTTCCTTGTAAATCTTCAATACTACTTCTTTCCGGTCGTATCTCTTCGATTATTGCTGCTTGCACGTTGAGAAGAGAATTTTCTGGTTTCGGTATATATGTTGAGTATGATATTGTTCCCTAGAAACAGTAAATAATGTAATATAATGTAAATGGTAATAGTGTGTCTAATAACACAATGTTTAAAATAGGCAAAGTATTTATATCAATTATAAGCTGCACGTTATAACACACAACACAGTAGGCAGAGGAACTCCACTCCACTCCACTCCACTCCAAGCGCGAATTCGGCGGAAAGTGGGTAACGGAACTGTTTAAATGGGAACGGGGTGTCGGTTGTGTGGGATACAGTATGAAGCTAAAAAAATAAAGAAAACTTGGAACCTTAACACATCTATAAATATTGACCTGTACAGTAGCGCACCCAGCGCCGGTCGCGTAGACGAACACCTTAGTAGGCAGTCCGGGCAGCGCGAGGGCACGCGGCGGCGTGCGCGCGCGCAACTCCAGCGTGTCCGTCAGCTCCATACCCGCCGTCGCTAGGGACACTGTCAGTGCACGGTGTCTGGAAATTAATTATAGAGGTGTTGTATGCTTTTTGATATTTTTTATTTTATTAATAAAAAATATCGGTAGCCTTATATAATAACTGTTTTGTTCGTTTGTTGGCATGTCTTTTAAATTCTCATTTCTCTAATTCTGTTTTTTTTTTAATTTCACGCTGTACTCTGCACATAGCGGGATACAGCGTGAAACAGAGTGGGCAGAGGGAACTGCAGAACCTTCTGTAAAGAAATTTCATTTTTCATTACGCACTATTGTTCTCCACATTCCGTCGAATCCTTGAGACACTAAGTATTGAGTGCCGAAACTCAACGTCGCGTTTTGCCTCGCCACTAGAGCGAGGAAAATAGGAGTGAACTCTTACGAAATATTGTGTAAAAAAATAAAAGCATTTTCTGTACATACATTTATGTTTGTGTAAGAGAAGATCAGTGCTAATGTGTGAGTGATCTGTGTGTGTGTAACTGACCTGTCATAGGCGAGGCTGGCGTATCTGGCGGCCGCGTCGGTGGCGCGGAAGGCGAGCGCGGGGTGGCGGCGCAGCGTGGACGCGCGGTAGTACAGGAATCGCGCCGCCGCCTCGCCCTCCGCCAGCGCGCCGCGCGCGCACGCGCACTGCAGCACGCGCACGCCCGCCACGTACTGCTCCATCGTTACTGCTTCTATGTGGATCGTGAAGGAAAATACATATTAATTGGATTTTTTCAATAACAAGATTCTAAATTTATTTCTGTGATAAAAAAAAATATCTAAAGTCAGTCGAAAAACACGCAAAGTATTTTTTGGACATTTTATTACACATATTATATATCTTCATAATTTCTTTCTTAAATTTTGGACCATGCTTTAAAGGAAAAAAAAATCCTCTATCACCTGCATTAGTTTGTCTAACGATCTAATAACCACCATGTATATTTATTTATTTATACAGTGGTCATTATTATTAGAGGCCATCGCCATTATTATTACAGACGTCTGATTATAATAAAAATTCAATTTGGAAGATACATCGGTAATTAACATCAGGTTTCCTCTGCCAACCCTAGTAAATGTATGATACAGCGTGAAGCTACAATAAAATATTATTAATAATATTTTTAACGAACCATAAGAAGTAGTCTTGATATTTCTTGAAGTTTCTTCCAACAACCAATCTGCCGCATCTTTCCTCGGCGCCGGCCAACCAAACTCCCCTTCTTCGGTAGTTGACGCGTTCTTTAGTATGATAAGCGCTTCGGGTACCAGCGGACTCCTGAAAATTGTAAGCAAGTCATATTTCCGGATACAAATTTAGATTAATAATAGTCAAGTTTAGGTTAGCTTATTGGGAAATATTTTAGGAAATATTAATAAAAATAATTAGTACCTAGCCATGACTAACGCTAGCACTGACGCAGCCAAAGCAGCGGGTGAAGTTAAATTATATAAATTTTTCTCCAAATATTTCTGCGCCCGCTTAGCGATGTCGGCGTCCACCTGTAATATACAAAATTCTACCTGTAATATACGTTTTCCACCACGACCTGTAATATACGTTTTCTAAACAAGTATTTTTCTTTCCTAAGTGTGGAATAACACTTTAAAAAATGTTTAAAAATATTTAAAAATAGTTTCTCTCTTGCCAAACGATAATTCTAGTAATTATCTTTGGGTAGCGGAAATTTGTAAAAATCTCCCTACAGAGAAACTAACAACATAAATAAGTTGTAACAAGCGTATAAAAATTTCGACGTAGCTTGGCGAGAACGCATGCCTTAGTGGTCAGAGCGCCTGGTCGGTTTCCAGGAGGCGCGGGTTCGAGTCCCGCTGCGTTCAAATTTTTATACGTTTTCTAAATAAGTATATACAAAATTTATTTAACATATAGTATAACTTTAGATTATCTGATGAATGAGGATTTAAAAAAGTTTGGACCTGACACCTAAACTAAATATACTTTTACTTATTTAGAAAACGCGAGAGAGGAGGCGCGGGTTCGAGTCCCGCTGCGTTCAAATTTTTATACGTTTTCTAAATAAGTATTTGTCTTTCCTAAGTGTGGAATAACACTTTAAAAAATGTTTAAAAATAAATATACTTTGTATTATTCGCCTTACCTTTTTATAGAATCAGAAAAACAACAACATTAAAATAATCTATTTCGACAAAGTTGACAAGATGAGGATTGAATAGAACTGTACAGTTTTGGGTTAAAAAAAAAACATGTGATGTATTATATATATAAAATATTTCTATTTTACATGATAATGCGATGAAGTTAAAGTTGCAGGTCTATCCCGTAAAATAGAGTTACTTATTATAAAAAATTAAATTTACTCAAATAAATTAGAAAATAACTTCCATTTTAAAATGAAACTACGATATTTTCGAAAATGAACTATTAAATATTATATTCTAACCTGATTTTCAACACCAACTTCCAACAAAGCCGTCAAAGTTTCAGCCGTTACTTCAACAGTCCTTTCCCATTCCATGTCATCTTTAGTCATATTACCGTCTCTATCATAATAATAATATTCACTAACATCTACATTATCTACTTTATCAGTATTATTCTTAATTTCCACAGGAAAATAATCAACTTCTTTATCATCTGGTAAAGGAGTGAAAGAACCATCTGAGTTTTGTCGTTTTTGTATCCAAGTTTTAATAGATTGAAGTAAATTTGGATCAATTGGATAGTATGATTGTATTTTGTTAAGAATTTCTAATATTTTAATAGTTGATAAATGACTGCTGACGGAAGGGTGGTCGCTGAAAGAATTGTCGCTTTTTCGGAAGGAAAGTAGAATTTGAACCTGTAAATTTCATTTCAGTTATTAGTATGTGGTCCTATGTGGCATCTATATCTTTTTCTTTTAATTAGTTAATAAAGATTTGACGTGTGATTTTCATATTGTAGTGTGAATTCAAGAATATTGTGTAAAAGAATGCACATGTGTTAAATTTGTTTTGTTTATGCATTTGTCATTCTCACATAATTAATTTCTGCATAAATATCATTTTAGCTGATCAAGCTTATAAAAATATAATAACCTGCTCAGGCAACTTCTTCAAGATCCTCTCCCTTTCATTGACGTCAACCAAATGTGGAATATGTTCTAAAGCCAACAGTGGCGCTAAATCTGCAGTGGCAGCTGATATTTGAGAATCCCTCCATACATCCGACCATTGATCCTCATTCTGGAAGCTATATAGTGGAAGATGTAGACCACCAGATATTAGCAAATTCCCTGATGCTGAACCTGGTACTACACCGTGAGGGAGACCGAGTTCCAGTACTTGGGAGAAACCGGCTTCTTCGTTGAAGTTCCATATTCTGAAATGTAAGGAATTTTCCTGTAGTATTTAGATTTATTTAGATTTTTATTTTATAAGAAAAGAAAAGAACGTGGAAAAAATTGCCATTTCAATACCAATTTTTATCTTTTAGCCATACTTCACACATTACATCACAGTTTCTTTTTATATAATTAAAGTAAATACGCCTGCGATTTGCGCACAGTGGTGCAATAAGATTCTTTATAGACAAAAGTTGCAAGTTCGACCCTCACCCTTTAAATTTCGCAACTTATCCCTTACAGTAACTTACTTGAGGCCAGTCCTGGCACAGCGGCACGAAGTGTGAATGTAAAAACGACTGGTTGTGGGTTCGATCCCCACTCGAGGAGATGAAATATTTACTTCAATTAATATTTCTATTTCTTCACTCTGGTGTCGCGGTAAAGCGCGGCGTTGAGTTCTACTACTCAACACGCAATACCTCCAGAATTCGGCAGAAAGTGGGGAACGGAGTGTCTTAACACTAGGTTCCCTCTGCCTACCGTGCTGTGTGCGGGATACAGCATGAAGATGATTTAGTAATTTACTTAAAGTCAAATACAATAATGTTTTGGTACTATGCTCTCTTTAACTACCCTATTTTGTTTAAAAATCCTAGAACTCACCTAAAATCAGCCTCATCACCCCACAAAGCGCTAAACCCTACATATTTGATCCTCATATCACTGGCCAAGGGCCATACCAGCAATCGTCGTTCAGATGGTACCGCTCCCCTACCGACTGACAGCCTCGACCCCTCCCACCACACCCACCACGCGCACCACTGTGTACAGTCTGTTTGGTCTGTTTGTTCTGCGCTCGCTAGGTGGACGTCGTAGCCTGAAAATAGGAATTAACTCAGTATAATATGCTACAGAAAAAAATATATTTAAGTGTTTGTACTCATTTAGAAAACGTTTTCGTAGAAAATTTTATACATTTTCTAAATAAGTATTTTTCTTTTCTAATTGTTAAATAATACTTAAAAAATGTTTAAAAATATCGCTTGAAAAAAAAACACCACATAATCAAAATGGATAACTAGGTAAGTATATAAAAATTATATTTTATGGGCTTCTAGTTCATTCGTTTTTCTACGACTACCAACTAAATATACTAGTAAAACAAATAATGAACTATAGTTTCTACTTTTAACGCTTCTATACATGTATAATTTCTTATCACAAATACTAAAAAAATATTTTTATATTTTATTAAAAAAAATTAAGCTGGATTATCAAAATCTATTCCAAATTTAAGATATTTCCTTGATTAATTTAATGCAGAAATGTATCCCACCATGTTTCCCTTTAGCGATCCATACGCGGCTCCTCTCAAACACAACCCTATACATGTCATCAGAAGGCTCTCTTATCGCTGATAAGGCAACATGAGCGGCGCCTTGAGCTTTCAATTCTAGTACGAGCCCCGCTCTGTTCCTCGGCGCGGCTACCCACTGCCATTCCCATGAACCACGGGACGATACGGCTAAATGTTCTGAAAAATATATAAAACAAAATTCGTATTGATGCTATTTAAAAAAATATATGATTTGTAAATTCAGACTATCACAAAGTTGTATCAAAGAGTGTCTTATAAAAATATTTAAATGTATGGATTTAATTAAAAAAATATATTTATTAAAATTATTTCCTTATAAAAAGTATAACATTTTAAGTTTAGGTAAAAACTTTAAAAATTATAACGTTTTAAGTTAGCACTTGTTTTCGAGAAACAACTCAAAATATACTACAAAATAACCTAACCAGGACATCGATAAAACCTACTTCATAAATGTCAACTCCATTTTATCATCCAAACGGTGTCTTTAAAAAAAAAAAAACAAAAAGACTGATGCCAAAACAAAACAAAAAAGAAATACGAACCGTTCGCACAAAAGTATGCGCTTTGTGTGTCACTCCTGTGAAGGCCTTCAGGCAGCACCAGCACACTGGCGGACCGGATCACTGAGCCAACTAACGTCTCGTTGTTAAATGAGGTGTAGGATACTGAGCAGTTATCAGCACTATACCCGGTTACTTCCACTGGAAAGAGGATTTACTGTTATTTGTGGTGAATTTTATTATGATCATTGTATTCGTATAGTTGTATTTCAGCTTCACTCTGTATCACATATTTAATAAGGTTTTTTTTTTTTTTAAAGACATTTATAAAAAAATAGGGTAGGCAGAGGGAACCTTGTATTAAGACAATCTGTTCCTCACTTTCCGCTGAATTAACGGCCTGCCTTGTTATCTGAGCGAAGAAATTTAAATTAATTTAATTAATAAATAATAATTAATTCCTCCAAGTGGGAATCGAATCACCACAATCGTCACGTTTATATGAACACGCTTGTGCTACTGCGCTACGACGGCGTCTGCCTTTATTAATGTTGTATAATACTAAATAATGTAATTATTATAATTTTTAATGTAATTTTTTATGAGTATATTATGTTTGTTTCTTTTTTATATATATTAAATCACTTTTCTACTACGCTATCACCATTATTACCACTTCGTATTAACAATAAACAGAACTAATTAACAAAAATTATGTCTTTATATAAAATATATCAACCCGAATCCGAACAAAAATACTCTTTATATGGGTCATATAAGAACATCAATCTCTATCAAAACAGAATCAAACAGCTCGACGAAACGAGCACGAAATCGTATAGTGAAGTATCGATACGTGAAATTTGCTACAAAATGAGTACTCAATCATTATGACGCGTTACATTTTAGCTGTAAGCTCGGGACGTATTTTTTTTTTCATATTTTCTGTGACATTATTGTGTTGTTAAATAGATTATTACTTTTTTATTATTTTATCTTTTGTTGATTATATAAATAATTTATGAGAGCTAAAGCTCACTTACTTTAACGATTTACAATTTAGATATTAGATAACACATAATTCTATCTTATTTTATGAAAATAAAAAAAAACACAACTCAAGTCAAAGAAAAAATTCCTTTATCCAGAGGGAGGCTGTGTTAAGACACTCCGTTTCCCACTTACCCCCGAATTTCTTGGAGCATTGCGTGTTAAGTGGCGGATCTCTACGCTTGGTTTTTGCATTGGTGCCAGAAAAAGGAAATTAAAATAATAATAAATAACAATCCATTCTTGCGAATGGCGATCGAACCCAAAACCGTTGCGTTACAGTCACACTCTTGTGTCCCTGCGCCACGATGGCCTATAAAAATAATAACAGAATCATGTTATGTTTACATAACATTTTCCTATCATACAAACTTTTAAATCACAAAAATCGCTAACTCCCCTAACTTTCACCGTAACATAGACATTAAAAATATCGCAACATAACAGAGTTAGGTTCGCAAAGTCTGTTAGTTATAGCTCATGTCTCGTTAATCGAATCGAATTGCCAAAGACGAAACTGTGTTAAAATATTTTTTTTTAGTATCACAGAGACAAAGTTAGATGGAATCGAGCACTACGTTTTCACTGATAGAAATATCTGATATGCTTATCCTATTTTACTAATATTAATAAACGCTTTAATAGGGTTTTGTATACTGATTATTGGAGGCATTGAGTTTTCAATAGCGGAACTCAACAGTGCGCTTTTCTTTATTACCAGAGCGAGGAAATAAAAATATTAACCGTTGTCGCCGTATTTGTGACATAAAAAAACTAACAGAAAATCCGATGCAGTGCAAAGGGTTACAAAATTTGATTCCCCACAATTGGAAATCGAACCCACAACCATCGCGTTTAGCCAAAGCCGGACCTAGCCGGGCAGCTTAAAACAAATCTTATATTCAAATATTATTTTCTATATTATTTAATAAGCTGCGTTACAATTCACAAACAATGATCGCCGCCTCCCCTAACTTCCACCACGACATAGACATTAAGAATACCGCAACACGACAGAGTTAGTAACGTAATGGAATTTCAGACTTCACCGGGTTTATTGCCATGTTACTGTGTAACCCAGTTGAAATATTGCTAGATTCGCATAGATTTGCTTTGGGACACTTTAAATTAAATTAAAATTTTACATTTTCTTGTGATTATGTAGTTTGGCTTTTTTTTAAATATTATTTTCTATGTTAAAACATATAGAAGAAAGATATATACTTACTATATTCAGAATAAAAAATATTTATAAAAACAAAAACCCCAACTGCATAAAACTAAAAAGAAAATAAACAAGACCAATAGTTTAGGATTAACGGTCGCTAATACGAATCTACCGATACCTCAATGATAGATATGAGGTAATAAAGAATATTACTTACATACATACATACAAAATACGCGCGAAAAACATAACCCTTCCTTAGCAATTGGAAATTAGCAGAGAATAAAGCTCTTGGTTCCTTGTAACGCGGAAAGGAATGTACGTTAAGTACCATTGATAGAATGACATTTTTAATTAGATTTCAGCTTGTAATATTGCTCTGTTAAGTAACATAACTCGATTTTTCTTGCTAACTGGACCTCAGTAGCAGCAACAAGAACATTAACAAGATAATTAAGATAGATTGAACAGAGGGAACCTAGTGTTAAGATACTCCATTCCTCACTTTCCACTAAATTTTTCAAGACATTGCGTGTTGTTTGGCGAGACTCAATGCCGCGTTTTGAAGGATTTTTTTATGATTCATAAATCAGAATACATTAGCTCCATGCTGTATCGCGCACCCAGCAGTGTAGACAGAGACCTAGTGTTAAGACTAGGTTCCCTCTGCCTACTAATATTTCACTTCCTCGAGTGGAGATCGAACCCACAACCTCGATTTTACAGTCACGTTTTGTGCCTCTGCGCCACGACTAGCTATTATTTTTTTTTATTCAAACATATATTACATTTAAACATAGGTATCTATAACATTTATATCATAAACAGTAGATGCCTTAACTACAATAATAAATAGAAGAAACACAGCTACTGTCATTTGCATAATTCACGAAATGACGTCATTAAGCGTGATTGTGCTGACATGTTCGATATAAATGTTAATTCGGTTGGTTTAGCTAATATATTACCGAATATAGGTTATTGCATTAATAAATTAGTACCGCTTAGTTTATGTGGCTATGGGTTTATATAGTGGGTTCAAATCTGTGACCTTTTCTAGCTAAGAATTTAGTAACAGATTCATTGGTCTTTTTTTCTATTTCAGGGCTCCGTACCTCGCAAGAACTGAACAAAACCTTTATAGGGTTACTTTGCTGTCCGTCTCTCCTTCTGTCAAAATCATTTATCGTGAGACTGCATGGAGGTATCAAATTGAAATTACTATCAAATATTTATGTAAATCAGGCAAGAGAGAAGAAAAAGAGAGAGAGAACGTTCACTATTAATAACGAAGAAATCGGAAGAACGAAACAGACTTATAATTGTCGTTCATTTTAAAGAAAGTGAGTAATACGCCTGCAAGTTTTGCTTAATCTTGATCTACAAACCAAAAAATTGCTACGGAACCATAAGTAGATGCATCCGATTCGGCTTCGTCTGAACATTATATGATCGCAAAACTAAACTCACAAGCCAAGAGTTCTTCACCACAGAAAACCAAAATAGATCTTCCCCACTGATGGGAATGGGAACACAAAACTTTGCATTTACAGTTAGTCTCTGCCGTTGCGCCACGACGGCCATGCCATAAGATGTAGATTCAAATATATATATATATATATATATATATATATATATATATATATATATATATATATATATATATATATATATATATATATATATATATATATATATATATATATATATATATATATATATATATATATATATATATATATATATATATATATATATATATATATATATATATATATATATATATATATATATATATATATATATATATATATAAAATGTATTACAAGGTTTCATTAACAGCAACGCGACACGAGTGAAGTAGGTTAGGTGTTGTTGGGATTTCGGTTAGAACTAAGTTTGTGTTTGTTACGCTATACTAATTTAATTTTCATATGATATGAGATTTAGAAGGTTATAATATTTATATGAAGATAAAGTTAACTTATTTAAAAAAAATCGGCTTCACGCTATATCCCGCACACAGCAGGGTAGGCAGAAGAAACCTAGTGTTAAGGCACTCTGTTCCCCACTTTCTGCAGAATTCTGGAAGCATTGCATGTTGAGTGGTAAATCTCCACGCCGCACTTTGCGTTGATACCAGAGCGAAGAAATGGAAATATAAATTGAAGTAAATATTTCATCTCCTCGAGTGGGGAACCCACAACCAGTCTGTTTTACAGACTTTGTGCCACTGTGCCACGACTGGCCTCATGGGATCCTAGTGTTAAGACACAATCGTTCCACATTCTCCACCGAATTCTAGAGACATTGCGCGTTAAGTACCGGAACTCAACGTCTCATCGCCTCATTACCAGAGCGAGGGAATGAAAATATTAAATATTTTATTTTCCTGACAGGAAATCGCACCTACAACCTTTGCGGTTGTACCCTTGTGCCTCTGCGCCATGACTGGCCTGAAGTGAATTAATCCTAAATTAACAAAACTAGTTGATTATATAATATATATAATATATTATCTAAATATACTTCACAAAGATTATAACATTTTGTATAAAGGGACCTCTAAAATGACATAGAGGTGTTTACAAGGCAAACCCGCCCTAGTCTGTACATTCGACTAACACAAACATTGCATTGAAATTGCTTCACATAACTCACAAAAAGTTTATGTAATAAAGAACAAAATCCTTTGGCGTGTGGTTGAACAAGATTGTGTTCGAGCTTTCCTTTTGTGTTATTCTTTGAGAAAACTAATAATAAATTATATTAAATATAACTTACAGTCTGTGTAAAGTGTGATTATATGAGCTTGTTCGTGTACACGCTAGTACGGATTTGTATGAAGATTTATATTATTGTTGCACTAATATCATCATGCTGTATTCCACAGCAGAGGTAATACTGGCCGTATTACGTAAGCACTGTAGGAGGGCGGGGGGGTCTTGAGTTTGCTTATTTTTGACGTTTTCAATTAAATATTTAGAGGATTAGAGGATTGCTTATTTTTATGACATAGGGGAGGGGGGTCAATAATTGCAAAAAAAATGCTTACGTAATACTTGGACGGCCACAGAGTAGGCAGGGGGAACCTAGGAATCTAATATTAAGACACATGGAGTGTCTTCCTTATTTTATGCTGAATTCTTTTGGCATTGTGTGTTGTGTGGTGGAACATAACGCTGCGCTTTGCCTCGTTACCAGAGCGATGAAATGAAAGGAATTAAAAAAAAAATGCCATGGATGTTATAATTAAGCTGTGAACAGCCAAGAATTCGCATGGGGGACTTCATTTAAATATTTTGCTTGAAAGATTAACTGGATGAAGATTTCGAAGAAATTTTTACGTTATCTTTACGTTCTTATATTAATTTATGTTGGAGGATTTCTTTATCGGTATTATATCTTTAATGGTTTAAGGTTAATGTTTTTTTTTAAACAAAGAGTGTAAAATAATTTTATATCATTTTTTTATTAGCTTCACGCTGTATCCCGCACACAGCAGGGTTGGCAGAAGGAACTTACTGTTAAGACACACCGTTTCCCACTTCCCGCCGAGTTACGGAGGCAATGCGTGTTGAGTGGCAGAACTCAATGATGCACTTTGCGTCGACACCAAAGACATCAAAGCAAAGAAATTAAAGTATAAATGTAAATAAATGTTTAATCGAGTGGGGATCGAACCCACAACCAATCGATTTTACAGGCACACTTTGTGCCCCTGTCCCTCGACTGGCCTCTGGAGTATAAAATAATAATTATACTTTATGTATATTAATAATTGAACTTTCGTGGCGCAGTGATTTTGAGTTTGATTTCCACTCGGGGGAATAATTGAATTTATTTTAATTTTCGCGCTCTGAGTAACATCTTGCAGAATTGAGTTCCGCCGCTCAACGCGTAATGTTTCTGAAGATGAGTGTTGAGTTGCGAATTTAGTATCTTAACACTATATTTCTCCTGTTTACTATACGTTTTCTATATAATAATTGACATTTTATTAATAATATATATAGATTTTACGATTTTGAAGATCAATTAACTTTGTTATATTTAAACAACGAGCGTGTCTAATTTTATATGCGTTATAGAGAACTTACTTCTAAGTAAACCTTAAGGGTGTTTTGATTTACAGTTAAGTTTAGACTTCAAATGATCACAAAACAATGTGAAACATTGAACAACTGTTTTGCTATAAATGCGAACGTAGTAGGTTTGATTCCCACTCATTTTGAGAATGAGTGGGCTTTTTATATTTGTATTGTTCTTATTTCCCAAATTTGGAAATCTAGAAATGTCTCTTTGGGCTAAGAGTGAGGACAGAATGTCCTAACACTATGTTCTCTTTAATTATACTGCTGTATGATAGATATTACTATAACTAATACAAAACCAATACACAATTTTTTCTAGTTAATACACTCCGTTCCCCACTTTCTGTCGAATTCCGGAGGCATTGTGTGTTGAGTGGCAGATCTCAACACCTTGCTTTGCCTCGATACTAGAGCGAAGAAATGGAAATATAAATTTAAATAAATATTTTCCTCGAGTGGGGATCGAACCCATAATCAGTCGGTTTTACAGTCACACTTTGTGCCCCTGCGCCACGACTGTCAATTCAATTTAAATTCAATATAAGGTTTCCCAATATTATAATGATATGGTAAACGTAAAATGCAACAAAAACATATTATTCACGTATATTTCTGTATTGTTTGTGTGTATTTTTAACTGTCACAAAGTATTTATATACAACGTCGACGTTACCTTGCAATGGTAATGTGTCTAAATGTCGTTAATCAAAAACAATGATAGAAGGTTCAAATACTAACTAAAATATCCATATATAATCCATCCTATTAATTCGAATTCAATATATATATTTTTGTATTGAATAATCTATCTATAGAGGAGGGCTTTATACGCGGAATATATCTAATATAGTCAGAGCTTACTCAGGTACTTAAAAGTGACACACCTGACTCTTAGGCCCAAATTTACAGACCACTTTCAGGTCACAGTTTGATCTTGAGATACCGCTTTTTATTTATAAGTTATTTATCTTAGATGAAAACGCCGTCTCAGATATAAATATGAGCTTAGTTATTTCCACAGGGGCAAGTTATAGGTAAAAATTATTCATATATAAATATATAAACAAATACAATAAAAACATACCAGTAATATTTTTCCTTCCCGGCGTATTAACAGCCACTCGCACAACCAATTGAGTTCCTCCACGAGGTCCAAGTCGCAGCCGTTCTGTGACGTATAGAGCTCCCGTACTAGCGAAGGCCGCACCCGCGCTCAATGCTAGAAGTGCTGTCACCTTGAATTTGTTAAAATTATTAATAAATATATATTATTAATAAGTTAATAATAATTATGAAATACTTAAAAAAATAATTTGTTGATAATATTCTTTAAATTGTTTGAATTGTAGCAAAGTGTTATCCACTTTATAAAATCAAAGAGTGCTTGTAAGTTATTAAAGTAAAATAAATTACTTAAGTAAAGCAATTATTTGCTGTTAATTATTTTAAAAGTAAAATATTCTCGTTATTACGAGTACCATTCTTTAGTAGGTACTTAAAAATAAATGAAAAAAATACTTGAGATAAAATGCTTCACATCTAGAAAGTAAAAAAGTGTAACTAGATATTTTAATAAAACTAGGTTCAACGTTACCATTTTTTTTTATTTCTTATTAGATTTATTTTAATATTTTTAATAATTTTAACCTAAAATAAATTAATATTGTTCATATTTTTAATAAAAATGTTTAATAATAAAAATAATTTATAGGTTTTAGGTATTTTGAAGGTACATTGTGTTAAGAAGGTTCGATTATTGTAATAGATATTAAAGATTTTATTGAATATTATTTTATTTTAGAGATACTTTTATTTAAAAGTAGTACAACACGTGTGAGATAGCTGCGATAATAAAAAAAATGTTAGGAACCATTACACCACATTTATATTTTTGAGGCCACTCGTGGAGCAAGATCATGAGCGTGTGTAAGCTGTAAGTGCGACAGGTTGTGGTTTCGATTCCAAGTGGAGAAAATGAAATATTTTATTATTTTCATTTCTTCGCTCTGGTATCAAGGCAAAGCGCGACATTGAGTCTGCCATTTAATACGCAATGCCTCCAGAATTGTACGGAAAGTGGGGAGCGGAGTGTTTCAATACTAGGCCCCTGCTGCCTACCCTGCTACATGCGGGATAAAGCTAAGAAAAAAGAAAACGGATCAGGATCAGCTTCACGCTGCATCACGCACACAGCAGGGTACACTTTCTGCCAAATTCTGGAGGCATTGCGTGTTGAGTGGCAGAACTCGACACCAGAGCGAAGAAATGGATTTAAAATCTTAAGTAAATATTTCATCTCCTCGAGTGTGGATCGAACCAACAACCAGTCGGTCTCTACAGTCACACTTTGTTTCGAGAAAAAAAAGAGACAAAAATTAATATTTTCTTTTATATTAGCATCTGCAATTGCATAAAATTACCCATCACATCCACATCCAACAATACACGAACGTTGAAGAACGATAACACATACACACACACCTCCACAAATTTCCACCCAACGGTAGTCCGTTCGTTATAGCCGTTGAGTTTCTCTCTCCCTGGAGTCATTTGCAACGGGACAATGCTAACTAGTTCGCAAGTCGTAGTACCTTGATTACGAGTCGGTCGTTGTTTCGGAAAATTAAAACTTTGATCGTCCACGTTTTGTTATCTACAGTGGTATAAAGCATCCCTAATTATGTTGGGCTTTTTAAAGTTTGAGAAACTTTAATTAGTATAGCTGACGGGTTGAATGGAGAGAGGGCGTTGATGAAGGATTGAATTGTTTGTGGATTGTCAATTGAATTCTAATTTCGTTTGGGAAATGTGAAATATATTGTATGAATAGATTTTTTTTAGTTTTATACTTTATGAGTAGCGGGGTCGCCTGAGAGACAACGGGGCAATTGACACTACGATCTCGTCCTATGACATCCAGTCTTCTACCTCAGTTCAGTTTCAGTGGGATCCTAATGGTTGTTATGTGACTTACATCCAGTATCATCGATACTGTGTTCTTGAAGATCAAGTGTCTCGTTTACCACTCACACTGTTAAGTTTCATTGAGATTTTTGAATGTAATTTGTATATATTTTATAAGCTTTTATTTACTTTCACATGTCCCGTCGTCTGTAATGACATCCTGTAAATTAAATTGGATCCACTTCCCGATTTCTGAATGAACTGAAATTTTGCATATATGTGTATAAATCGTATGACAATATGACATAGAGCCAAACTCCGTAATTAAACGACGCAATCTCATCGAGATTGGGCTCGGATGATTCATCTTGACGAGTGCTGAATAAAATAAATTTACGTTATAAAAATATATAGATATATAACTCACAAGACTCACATATAATGCACGTGTCTTGTATATAAGAAAATTCATATATATTTTGGTATCTGTAGATTACTCAGAGCTCCCAATAGGGATTCACAGAGTAACGCCGATCGCAAACATATCGCTAACGCACGTGTACAACTGACGGTCTTTTACAACTGACGATGTATCGGAACATATTATATGTGTCCTCGTGTTTGATCATAATTGCCATGTTTCTTTTTATTTCCCTGCTTTTTTTGGGTTCCGTACCTCAAAGGAACGGAACCCATTATAAGAGCATTTTGTTGTCCGTTCTTACAGAACAATTATCTCGTCATAGCGTGGAGGTGTCAAGCTGAAATTAAAATAAAATATTCGCATCTGTCCTTGAAGGATAAAAAAATTAGGTTATTAAGTCAACGTTATCAAAAGATACGAGCTTTTATGCATTGGATTTGTGTTTTTTGTGAATTAATTTGTTGTAATTGAGTTTGAAAATCACCGCGTAATCAAAACTTATAGGGTACACGTAGACCTCTCGTAGACCTATACTTATAAATTTGGTACGAAGTGAGAAACTTACTATACAAAAAAGAGAAAAAGCCAAAAATTAGCAACAAACATAAGTTTTTTAACTTTTATAACTTGTCCCGTCCCTATATACAGAAGCCTCGGTGGGTGAGTTCGACTCGCTCTTGACCAGTTTTTTATAGCATGCTAACACCTGAGAATCTTGTTGTACGGCTCAAACTCAAATTAAGATGTAAAATATAGTATAGTATAGTTTTTGATTTTACTCGGAACCTATTCTCCATTAAGATAATTTCGTTCCCAACCTTACTCCGGATTTAAGATAGGGAAATCTTTCAGTATATATTGCCTACTCATACACATATTTGAAAACCAAATAAATACATACATTTCCTACATTGACATACTAAAATACACGTTAGCTTGTTAGAAATTTTCATTTATAATACGACATTGTAAATATGAAGTCATCGTTGGTCGTAAAATGTAAATGTTAGCTTTCCACAGTCTATACAGATATTAAGTGTGATGGATGCGCAGATGCTTTTACGTTTAATAAATGATTTTGATTTTTTTTTGTCCTTTATATTTTTTTATTTTTCGTTTAGTTATCTGTATATTTTGTATGTAATTTTATCATAAGTATCTCGTATTGGATATGGGCGTAGGACTGAAGGGGTCGAATAGCCTATACAGAACAATTTGTGTTCAAAAATAAATACTAACAAAAAAATATTGCTGAAAAATAAAACATTTTACGCGAGCAGATTTTTTTAAAGATAACGTTCGGTCCCTGAGAAGTATCTTTAAGAAAAACTAAATTTGTAATATGGCACGCCCTGGAGCAAAGTATAAAATTTTCAACAATATATCGTATCTTATAGTAATCGCGACGGTTGAAGTTTTTTTTGCCACTCGAGGGAATTAATTATTTTCAGTTCCTCGCTTTGATAAGAAAGCGAAGTGTGGCGTTGACTTCCGTTACTCCACGTGCAATGTCTCGAATTGGACAATGGGTGGAGAAAGGAGTGTGTAAACACTAAATTCCTACAGCTTACCCTGCTATACAGCAGGATATAGCTTAAACTTAAAAAAAACTATATTTTCCAAGATAGCGGGATCAGTGCTGCAAACAACACTGTGTTTTTAATAACTTACTTCTAAGTGTTTATTTTATTATATTCCCTTGTAACTTTACAAAGGGAAGAAACACATACTCGATTAATATTTTTATTATACAAATTTTGTTGCTATACAATCATCATAAAACCAATTACGAGTATATTTTAAAAAAATCAGCTTCACGCTGTATGCCACAGGGAAGGCAGAGGGAACCAATTATATCTCCTTGACTATTGTCTAAGAATTTAATATTAATTTCATTTCCATCGTCGTTTATTCCGGAAGGCGCCCATTATACATACAATTTACATAAATATAGAGTAGAGAGGTAGCTTATACATTATTAAGGAAGATTCTATGAGATTAAATTTAACGCCTAACGTCATGCACTGTTTAATCTGACACCTTCAAAATAATAATTGGTTTGACGATCTCGAAATCAATTTACGTTCACAAATAAACCGACAGTGCGTTACGAGCCTAATATCCAGGTATTCTTAGACTGTTTATAATTGATTGTAATCGACAGTTAATCTTATCACGTACTAATAAAGTCCATAATCCATTGATATAATAGTGAACAACGATATAATTTATATAGCTATTCGAAGTAAAGCAAATAATATAAGATAACATTTATAAGGGAGCGTCCTGAGTAAATACAATTTATTTCGTTATGTTCTTATATTTAGGCAGACTCTTCAGATGTAAATAGGGCGGATATTATATTTGGCTAAGGTTTGTAAGGTTATATACGGCTTATATTAAAAATAATTTAATATTTTATTTGTTAAAAATGTTATTATTTTAAATTACACTTTTTATATATATTAAAAAAAAGTAAATACTCTTTCCTATCTTGTAGGTTCGAGTAGAAATTCCAGACCTCGTATATAATCAAACATTTATCAATTAATTCATTTGTTTTAAGAAAAAACAGTTTGAAATCCACAAATTAACTTTAAATTATATGTTATAATGTTTGTATGGCTTAGCGTAAAAACCTACGGAATCTGTTTATATTACATACCATTTGAAAGTGTAAAACACAAAATTTACTTGTATTCTATTTCATTTTATAGTAACGAATACAAATCAATTTTCGAAATTGTAATAACTTATAGTTTTTCTTTTTTGTCTCTCTTAATAAATTGTCTAATAGGCCGTTAACAAGTTTACACTCTAAGCCAACGATATTACCTTATATATTATTATCACTGTATACTAGATAATAAAAATAAATAAATCAGCTTCACGCTGTATCCTGCACACAACAGGGCAGACAGAGGGAACCTAGTGTTAAGACACTCCGTTCCCCACTTTCTGCCGGATTCTGAAGGCATTGCGTGTTGAGTGGCAGAACTAGATAATAGATCATACTGAAAATATATAATAAACTAGTATTAAAATACTCACATCCATACAATTATTGATATTATTCGTAATCTTCACATCCACTTCGACAGTTTCACCAACTTTCAACGCGGGTGGTAGGGCGAAGTCAAGTTGAATTGGTCGGAAAACGTTGATCGTTCGAGGCGTTGAGAATCTGAGGCCACGATTCGATAGAGACAGTGCCCACAGCGACCACCGGCCAGCTTCTGATGGAGCCGCTATTGTAACACCGTCAGTTGACAATTGAGTTCTGGAAATAATGGGTATTAGTTATTGTTATTTATATTATATTATATTACTTCGTTTTTTTTATATGGTGGGTAGGTATAGGGAACCTATTGTTAAGACATTCTACTCTCCATTTTCTGTCCAGTTTTAGATAGATAGTGAGTGGTGGAACTTGTCGCCACGCTACGTCTTGTTTTAAAAGCAAGCAAAAGAAAATAATTGAATGTCACGAGACTATCTAGGCCCCAGTCGCGGCGTTTACTGTTATATGCAGGTCCGCTGCGTTACGACGCGATGATATCGAATACTTAGGTCGATATTTTTTTTAATAAATACCCCAACTGGAATCGATTCCGATCATTTTATTTGTTTTATGATGGAATGGAATAACAATAATGTTAATAATAATTGTTTTTTTTTTTTAATTTAGTAAAATTAAAAGATTTAAGGAAGGTATAAGAATATAATGTCCAAGCTACGAAATCTGTAAATATATTAAGCAATATATTTTACATTTTAAAGTGTTATTCCACATTTGAAAAAGAGAAATACTTTTTAGAAAACATTTCAATGTGATTTGAAATCACGTTAGGGAAACATATTGGAAATCATCGACGGTTTCCAAGAGAGAGACGGGTCATAATCCGTTATGATATCTTTTTCTTTAAAAGAATATTAACAAATATTTAATTTATTTATAATTTCATAAAATAGGTCAAAATAAATGCTCTCCGGCGATGTTAGTTCAAAAAATCCAATTTAACATAAATTACCGATTTCAACAAAGGTCATCCGTTGTATATGATATTGTGATAATTTGGTACACGCACGCTACAAGCCAAGCTGGCTGTATGATAATTAAAATGTACAACGAGACTGTTTTATCGAAAAACAATATATGAAAACCAATTTGATGGCTTTAACTGACACGAACGAGTAATGGACGCGTTATTGAATATGTTTTTGTAGTGTTATTGTATTGCGCTGACTGGTATTGTGTAAAAAAATAATCAGCTTCACGCTGTATCCCGACACAGCATGAGAGGCAGAGGGAACCTAGTGTTAAGACACTCTGTTACCCACTTTCTGCCGAATTCTGGAGGTATTGCGTGTTGAGTGGCAGAACTTAACGCCGCGCTTTGCCTCGACGCCAGAGCGAAGAAATAGAATATATATAAATATTTCATCTCCTCGAGTGGGGATCGAACATACAACCAGTCGGTTTTACAGTCGCACCTTGTACCCCTGTGCCACGACTGGCCGCTGCTTAAAAGTTATAAATATGTTTTTTTTTTCACTACTTCACGCTGTACTCCACATGTAGCAGGGTAGGTAGGAGCATAGTATTAAGACATTACACTCTTCACTTTCAGCCGAATTCTAGAGTTATTTCATGTTTACTGGCCGAACACAATGTCCCGTTTTTCCCTCGACACCAGAGCGAAGCAATGAAAATATTTAACATTTAATTTCCTCGAGTGGAAATCGAATCCACTCGTCGTACAGTATAGTCACACGCTCGTGCCACCGCCACGCCATAAATAAATTTTTAATTATTACCACAAATGAGTGAATTTTATAATAAGAAGTAATATGTTTTATGTGATAATTCACATAAAATTAAGAATTTCCTGCTTCCTGAATAAATATTATTTTTTAAAATTGTAAAAAATATATTAAACTGTAATAAATCCATGTACAGACGTTTACGTAGACGTAGACAGACGTTTAATGTTTATATATTTTACTGTACATATTTTGAGGCCGCCTGACTGCTTTGTGGGTTCGATTCCCACTCGTAAGAATGAATTGTTTTCGTTTGATCGTTCTGATAACAGTATACAGCGCGACGTTGAGTTCCATCACTCAATATTCTTTTCGAAAAATAGAGCGAAAAATAAAGAACCGACGGTCTTAATACTAGGTTCCCATTGTATAAGCTCTCATGCGGGAAAAAGTGTGAAAGAGCTTATTTTCACTGTACATGTACATAGGCTGTCAACACAAAGATTGTCAACGCGACTAGTTATGGGTTCGATTTCCACTCGAGGAAATTAATTATTTATTTAAATTCACATTTCGATTTCATCGCGGCTTTGAGTTCCGCCACTCATCACGAAACAACTCCAGAAATCAGCGGAAAGTAGTGAATGGAGTATCTTAACACCAGGTTTCCTCTGCCTACACTGCTGTGTGCGAGATACAGCGAGGAGGTGATTTTTTTTATATATTATTACATATAACAACTATGTGGAATATGTGGAATATTCCAAAAAATGTATCGGTATTTCCATCGAGCAGAGCTAGCAGACCATAATTCCATCACAACGTCACGTAGGTTTTTCATTTGCTTGAATTGAAACATTCCTGATAGCCGGACGGGGTACTGTGTCATTCAAAATGGATAAGTTACGACCGAGAAGAGCGGACAGGTGAAGATTTATTGAAGCTAATTGTGATTTATTTATTATTTAGTGAGTTATTTAATCTGCTGTTTAAATTGTGTAAATATATTTGATGGTTATTAAAATTAAATCAAATTAAATCGGCTTCGTTTAATATACAGAGGCAGAGGGAATTTAGTGTTAAGACACTCCGTTGCCCACATTCCGCCGTATTTTTCGGAGATTGCGTGTTGAGTGTCGGAAGTCAATGCCGGGTTTTTGCCTTTGGTGTTAAAAATAAATTAAATTAGCTTCACGCTATTTCCCGCACACAGCAGGGAAGGCAGAGGGAACCTAGTGTTAAGAAACTCCGTTCCCCACTTTCTGCCGAATTTTGGAGGCATTGCGTGTTGAGTGGCAGAACTCAACGCCGCGCTTTGCCTTTGGTGTTAGAGCGAAGAAATATAAATTTTAAGATATAATATTTTTTTCCCTTGAGTAAGGATTGATCCCACAATCGTCGAAGCGCTAGAGTCACATCTATGCCTGCGTCACAACGATATCTAACTTTTAATATTTATTACTAATTAGTTTATACTACTACTAGACGTTGACCACAACTCGGTTTGGTTAGATTGTAAAACGAAAGATGAAAGTTTCGTTGTATTTCCTTAACCGTAGAAATTTCGAGAAATTTTGTTTCAGTGCTCTCTTATACTCCCTAATATAACCTACAGATTAGGATTCAACTTTCTATATCCAATAGTTTCCAACACTTTACAAATAAGATTATAATTAAACAATTCTAATTTGAGTCCAGTCGTGGCGCAGGGGCATAAAGTGGGACTAAAAAACCGACTGGTTGGGGGTTCGATCCCCACTGGAGGAAATTTAACATTTATTTACATTTACATTTTCATTTCTTCGCTCTGGTGTCGAAGCGAAGCGCGGCGTTGAGTTCCGCCATTCAATACGCAATGCCTCCAGTGGGGACCGGAGTGTCTTAACATTAGGTTCCCTCTGCCTACCCTGCTACATGTGGGATACAGCGTGAAGCTGATTTATTTTCATATGTATAGGTTCAATAAAACAGAAACCCTAGCAAATGGAATAATAAATGTTAATGCTACTGAAATTACGTATAAAATTACAACCCTAATAGGATTTTAAGACGACGCCTTTCTTAGGAAACACGTCTAAAAGCGTAGTCAATTAAAAAAAAAAATAATAAATAAAAATCCATTTTCAAAGTGTTATTCCACACTTTGAATAATAAATATAGATAATATAAGATATGTCAAAATTTTCATAATATGATTCTTGCATTTTTATCGGAAAATGTTTTTGAAGATTTCTACTATAGCGTTATTAGATATAGTGACCGGGGATATGTGGAAAATAAATATTATTTACTCAAATTTCGAGGAAATTCTTAAATCAAGTATGTTTCTTTTTATATTTTTATACATTATTTGTATAAAACACGCCATACTTGGCTAAAGCTCTACTAAGTGAATGGAAGTAATTTAAAATATATTTTTTCTCCTCTAGAGTAGTTTCTATTTATTATAATATAATCGCTTATGTCACAAGGATTTTTTTTTATTCAGCTTCACACTGCATGCCGCACACAGCAGGGTGGGCAAATTAAACCTATTATTTAGACACTCCGTTCTCCAATTTCCCACGAATTCTGTACACATTGCGCCACGATATCAAGACGAAGAAATGGAAATATAAATGGAATATGGAGTGGATATCGAACCCACAGCCATTCGCGTTTATAGTTAAACTCTGTTTCTATACACCACGACTGGCCTCAATGAGAACAATGAAAACTTGATAAATAATTAACCGGCGTTCAAAACTGTACATTTTAAGTCAATTCAAAATTTATGGCTAATGCACGTCAGCTACAATTATCACATTACGTCCTACATATATCATATTATATTATATTATAATGTATGCTAGAGTTCCAAATTAAATATGCATGAAATGTTACGTTATGTTACCCAACTTAAATTTTAATGTCGATCATTAGAGTTAATTATTCTCCTAAAATTTTATTGGTCAGTTTTACTCTGTGTAGTCGGCAGTGGGAACTTGTTCCTAGTGTCCAGACACTCCGTTCCCCACTTTTTCCAAGTAACCAAAATATTAAATATTTAATTCCTCGACTGGAACTTGAATCCACAACTTGTGGCGTTTGCAGTCATACGCTTGTGCACTTGCACCACGAATCGCATTATATATTGCAAATTATTTTTTTATAACAAGACAAAGAGCGGCGTTGAGTTCAGCCGCTCCACACGCAATATATCAAAAATTGGCGGAAAAATGGGAAACCGAGTCTCGTGCGAAAAACCCTGAACCCCAGAACCAATGAAATATAAATAATATCGCTGCGTTATAGGGAACGAGTAAAATGTTAAGAAGCTTACGTCAATATGCAAGAGAATATAACAAAGATTAATATAAAAATGAAAAAAATATGACAGGAAATAAGAAAACATCTTTCTCTTATTTCCTATAATTTTTTTCATTTTTCATTAATATCAACTATGGTAGATAGAAAGTATTGTATTTTTCTTAATGTATTTCTTCGAACTATTAATATATAACATAATATGATTTTAAAGTATATATTTTATAAATATATATTTTTAGTGTATACTAGTAAGTAAACGAACTGGTCTGCCATCGTCTCCTTCTTTGAATCTGTCATGGCATTGAAGGAGGCCGCGGAGTGGAGTGAAAGTCCAGAACGAACGCAGGCCAGCTCCGCCGTTGTAGGCCAGGTGGTAAGAGAAGACAGTATGCATCTCCAACTACCCTTAACCTAGAGATCGTAGGAGAAAAGACCTACTGCACTCAGTCATCAAAGCTGCGGGTGCTTTAGAAGGAAACATAAGACGAAGATAGCTTGCAATAGGTGAGTCTACCATCGAGGTGTCGTAGTGGTATGCGCGAGTGATAGTGCCGCATCTCCATTTAGGTGTGAGATATCCACTGGGTTTTAGTGGTTGTATCGTATTTCCCTACGATGAGTACCACAGTACCATGAATATAAAGATGATCACGCATCACAATCAAACGATAATCAAAAGTTACAGTACAGTCAAAGGAAAATATCCAAAATATGGAAATTGATTATTATATCGAAGAGAAAAAAATAATTTCAAATTTATATTTGTAGCTCATTTGATACAAAATGAGCCCGCTAACTAAAGACTTTTATATTTCACATTCCAGTTGAAGTTTAATCATGAAATTTATACGGAACCATTATTGCTCGAGACCGACTTGTGTTTCACATTTTTAAAATATAGTTAGGAAGAATTCGGAACATCTCGCACATAAGGATCACCGGGGTAGTACAAGATAATCCTTTAGTAAAGTTAAAAAATGTAAAAAAAGATTTATCAAAAAGCGAAAGAAAAAAAAACAAACACTACTTACCAACATAACAACAGTATTTTCTTTACTTATGCATTTCATTTATTTAACTACGTTAACACTATTAAAGAGTGTTCAATTTGGGATCCTTTAAGGCTAAATTTGGTTCCTACGCACTACACCTGCAGAGGATGTATGAAACGTTAAGGTATATCATCTCCTATAATAATGAAATAGGTACTCACGTATAATTAAAGCACTTCCACATCCACAACCTATCGTGAGACGCTGGTGGCACAAGATGAGCAGGCGCTCGTGGTACAGATGCTGTCCTCTGTCTATACAGAACGCCGCCACCGCACGCCCCGCCACCTACGAAGAGAGACACACCGGCTGACACGAACTCTGGTCCTGGTGGATCTTCGTGATCGGTGCTAGAGAAAAAAAAATGTTATAGAGAATAGTAAATAAAATATTATTTTTTGTTGTTTAAATATTTTTCGATTTCGATTTATATCGTAAGTTTCTAAGAAATAGTTTTAGGAACCGTATGTAAATGAACATAGGAGTCGAACCTGTACCTCTTGGATACCGTCTAAATACTCTAGCCACTAAGGCATACATTGATATCACGTTATATTAAAAATATTTTACGTTCGTGACAACTGACTTTTGTTTTTTTTTCTGCATGGAATTATACTTAAAAAAAAATAATTATTGGGGAATGAAAATGCCTGAATAGGAAAAGAAGTGTCTTAAAAGTATAAGTGTATCTCAAGTATCTCAAGTTACATCGCAGAGTAGATAGAAATCTATACTGCTTTGTGCGGGATAGAGCGTGAAGGTGAAAAATATATTATATATATTATCTCTTTAATATAAAAAATAAAGAATTCATATATATATATATATATATACATATATATATATATATATATATAGAAAAATAAGAGAAAGTAAAATATATACTCTTCAATGGTTTTATTCAACAGTAAGAAAAACATACACGTACATGAATCCACATTTCATATTGTTTTTTCAGTTGCTGATAAATGATGTATATCAGACGCAATGTTGGTACAGTATTGATTTATTGAAACTTTATAATGATACTGTTTTAAAAATAAGCAACTTCACGCATTTTCCCACATGGCAAGAGGAGACGGAGAACTTTATATTAAGATATTTGCTTATCCACTATCCCAGAACAGAACTCAATGCTGCGCTTTATGTTTATATATTTATTTTAATTTCCGCTACTCAACTCGCATTGCCTCCAATTGCACGAAAAGTGTGGAACGGATTGTCTTAACACTAGGTTTCCTCTGCCTACCCTGCTGTGTGCAGGATACTGGCTTGAAGCGTGAAGCTGATTTATTTGATTTATTTATAATATAATGTGTTTTAAGTTCATTATAATATATATTATCTTCTTAAATATTCTACAAAAATATGATATTTGTATAAAAATATATATTATGAATTTATGATAATATTTTATCTACAGTATAAAACAAAATCTCAACATTAACCGCTACTAGAATTTCTTGCATCAATTTAATTCCAAGAGGAAATAAAGGGAGCTATAGCGAATTAATCACGAGGTAAAGTTGTTCACAGTTTGTTACTAGAAAATACTACTCGGTATTGGAACTAAATCTATCAAGGCGATTCAAATACTTAATCAACCTGGTTACTGGCTCCTATTCAGTACATTTAAATTTGTTACTTAACTTAGAACCACTAACTAATGTTTTGTTTCATTTAATTTAGATTTATTTATGTAAATGAAGTTAAATTAATGTTTTTCCAGCAGTCACGCTGTATTACGTACACAGCAGGGTAGACAAAGAAAATCTAGTGTTAAGACACTTACATTCCCTACTTTGCACCGACGGCAATTCGTGTCGTGTGGCGGAGCACATCACCGCGCCTTGCCTTGTTACCAGAGCGAGATAATGTAAATATCAAATATTTCGTTTCCTCGAGTGGAAATCGAATCCACAAACTGTCTCGTTTATAGTCGTACACTAGTGCAAACACTTTTAATATAAATGTATTATCTACGCGGATCGACAATTTTTAATTTTCTCCAAAAAAAATCATTTTAGTAAAACGTAAGTCGTCATCAATACATCATTGACATATACAGTACTTGAATATAAAGCATATATTGATCACAAAACAATATTCATCATCGATAGTAATATGCTAATATTTGATTTAGGATTTCCCAGTTGCATTTCATATAGAGATTTGCTGATTAAATTAGTTGTTAGTTAGCTTTGAGGGTTTTTGAATGCAATAGGTACTATTGTTAAACTCGATATAGATTTTTTGTTTATATCCAAAAATTATGTTAATTATTTGAATTTAAAAAAAAAAAACCACCACTTAAAGCCTCTAGAACTCGGCGGAAAAGCGGGAAATGGAAGTGCTTTATTGGGGGCGAACTGTCTTAAAAGACACTAGGTCCCCAGATCCCTCTACGTCTATTTGGCTATATGTACTAAGTACTAAGGAGTACTAAAAAGTGATTGACTTCTTTTATAAATTATCTTGTTACAAAATAAAAACATTTACAATATTTACTTTATTTATATTTATTTATTTGTATTTACAAAATATATTTGGTAATTGGACATTTCAAATTTATGGCTTCTTTGTTGCTACTAAATAAAAATATATAAAGTTTTTAAATAAATTCCTAATATATTCAAAATTATCTAAAAATTAAAATTAAATTAAATTAGCTTCACGCTATATCCCGCACACAGCAGGGTAGGCAGAGGGAACCTAGTGTTAAGACACTACATTCCCCACTTTCTGCCGAATTTTGAAGGCATTGCGTGTTGAGTGGCAGAACTCAACGCCGCACTTTTGCCGCGACACCAGAGCGAAGAAATGAAAATATAAATTTAAGTAAATATTTTATCTCCTCGAGTGGGGATCGAACCCACAACCAGTCGGTTTTACAGTCACATTTCGTGCCGCTGCGCTACGACTGGCCTCTATCTCAACCTAATATGTATTTAACTGTATTTCTTTTTTTATTTTAAGTACATACTTTCTGATTATATTCCTAAGCAAATGTTTTCTTTCATTAAATCAAATATGGCATATATTTTTTTAAAATTGCTTAAGGCAAAACATAAAATATTTTACATACTTATGAGGCTCATCGTGGCGCAGGGGCACAAAGGGTTACTGTAAACTGGCCCATGGAGTGGGGATCGAATCCACAACCGAGTGGTTGTGAGTTTGATTCTCACTCCAGGAGATGAAATATTTACTTAAATTTATTTTTATTTCTTCGCTCTGGTGTCGAGGCCAAACGCGGCGTTGAGTTCTTCCCCTCAACACGAAATGCCTCCAGAATTTGGGAGAAAGTGGTGACCGGTGTGTCTTAACACTAGGTTCCCTCTGCCTATCCTATCGTGTGCGGGATACAGCGTGAAGCTGATTTATTGATTTATTTTACATACTTTTGATGAGCATCAAAGCGGGTATCCGGAGGAGCTCTGGCACCAATCAGGCACATAAGAGAATCAGGTGGTGCTAGCACTCGTAATTGTAGGGTTGCTCGTGGATACCACCAACGTCTCTCTTCTAAGGCCACTGCCACCTAAGTAGGATAAAGAAAAAGATAATAAAATTATAATTAAATTAAATAATTTTAAGATTGTGTCTTGGTACTGATATATATACATGCTATAATTTATTTAAAAAAAAAAATCAAAATCGCATTAGTACTTAGTGTATATACACTTAAAATACTCGAAGACACACCAGTGCTAATGCAAACAAATTCTTATTATTTATTAACTATAAAATCCAATCGTGGCGCAGGGGCACAAAATGTGACTGTAAAAGGGACTGATTCCCAGTCGATGATTTTAAATATTTATTTAAATTTATATTTCCGTTTCTTCGCTCTGAGCTCTGTTCATGTTGAGTTCCGCTACTCAACAGGCAACGCCTCCAGAATTTGTCGGGCAGTGGGGAACGGAGTGTCTTAATACTAGGTTCCCTCTGCCTAACCTGCCGTGTGTGGGATACAGCTGATAAAAAAAAACTATATAATCAGTCATAAAACTAAAACTATATAATAATAGTGTTTTTAAAAACAGAAAAAAATATACGATTTTTTTGTAAATAGATTAGGTAATAAATAATTATCTAGTGTGAAACGGGAGTTCGAAGCGTTAACCCGTTTAAGCCACGCGATAAGTTAGTGGCTAAACTTACACTTAAGTTGTGCCGCTTCCTTGTTACCAACAATACAAGTAAATTGAATTTACCCGATTTATTGTATATATCATTACTTTATTGAGGCCAGTCGTGGCGCAGGGGCACAAAGTGCGACTGTAAAGTCGACTGATTGTGGGTTCGATCTCAGGTCATGGAGATGAAATATTTATTTAAATTTATATTTCCTCTTCTTTGCTCTGGTGTCCAGGCAAAGTACGGCGTTGAGTTCTGCCACTCAACACGCATTGCCTCCAGAATTCAGCGGAAAATGAAGAACGGAATGTCTTAATATTAGATTCTCTATGCACTGTACCCTGCTGTGTGCGGGATACATCGTGAAGCTGGATCAAAAAATTACCAAGACAATTCGTTATAATGGTTTAAATATAGTACAAATAACGTATTAACTTAAAGAAACCGATACAATCAACAGCGCATCACTAACTCTGTAAAGAGAATCGTTAATTATTAAGATCTCAATAGAAACAGGGGTTGCTAATCGAATATAAGAATAGATAGATATAGATTACTGATTAATGATATATTATGCTAATGTCTATTCACCATACAATTACATGAATTTATTACAGCCAATTACATTGTCTTGGTCAAGTGATAGAACGTAAATCTTAACAGTTGGTCCTCTTATAAATAATTCAGATGTTTTACATTTCAAATGTACGAGTGGAATGTTTTTATTAGAAACAAACCAAATATTAACAAATACACTACGTTTTAAGACTCAAAGTACATTGCTAAAGCGTTTTTGTTTTGTTCTCATAATACTTTTCACCTATAGACATTTACATAAACTTTTAAAATATGTACATCAGTATGGAAAAAAAATATATTTTGTTGTCTATCAAAGTTCCTTCTGTCAAATGGGTAACTTTGACACATAAAGAACCATTCATAGAAAGAGATTTCAAATTTTTATTCCTTTGTCGTGTGGTATAACACTTTAAGAATGTTTAAAAATATTTATTAAATAGCATTTTCTCTTGCCAGACGATAATTCTTAGTAATTATCTTTGGGTAGCGGAAATTTGTAAAAAAAACCCTAAAGAGATGCTAACAATAAATAAGTTGTAACAAGCGTCTAAAAGTTATGACGTAGTTGATGAGAACGTATGGCTTAGTGGTCAGAGCGCCTGGTCGGTTTCTAGGAGGCGCGGGTTCGTGTCCCGCTACGTTCAAATTTTTATACGTTTTCTAAATAAATATTTCCTTTCCTAAGTGTGGAATAACATGTTACAGATATTGAATGAGGATTAGTGAATCCAACATTACAATTTTTTTTATCAAAGATATGCCGTACTTCAAATAGGAATTGAACCCACAATCATAAAATACCACCTATTCAGGCACATACCACGTGACCTAATATCTCAATGAAATGAAAACACTCATTACCAACTCTATAAAATGTAAAAATATGAAATCTTGTGGTAAAATAAAATACCTAAGTCGCTGAATCTGAAAAGTTCGTGTAGCATTTCAAATTGTGGTATCATTAAAAAACGTGGCAAATATATAAATATTGAAGATGACAATACAAAACTATTACACCATCGAGCTGGTCTGGTGATGGAAATGGAAGAGAAACTGGTTTTAAACTATTAATTGATTCAAAGGAAGTTTAAAAAGAAAATTCGTTTAACTCAGCGAGGCCTACATAAAGATATTCTAAATGTAAACTCAGTAGAATTTCTTGTTTATTTAATATTTATGCCAATTAAAAGGCCTCCTGGCTCGTCCTCTGTGAAATTGAACTGACGCCTACAGTGTCTAATTAGTGAAGTGTTGATTTTCAAGACCCATCTTCAGTAAAGGTACGTACGGTCGTAGGCTTTAGGAGAACTGTTGTTTAATTATAGGGTATATTTTATTAAAATTATCTTTATTACCCTTTTTTAAATAAAATATTTTTTTAAGAAGTCAGTTTCTTTAAAACTATGCTTATATTAACGCTGTAAAACTTGTCCAACGATTTTTAATGACAAATAGTCCTATATTTAGTCATTTTATTTTAATCCCTAAATGTTGTAGTAGAACTTAACGCTGCGCTTTGCCTTGACACTAAAACAAAGAAATAAATATATTGCATTTTCTCGAGTAGGAATCGATTATAAAAAGGATTTATAAAAAGAAAAATGATATTGTTTTCACTTCACATGATGCTCTCCTACACATTTAAATGAAAATTGTATATTGTTAGCATATCAATCCAATTTCCATACACACTCCATAATTAAATCTAAATCTCACTTTCATGAAACCAAATGCAAATAGTAGGTCTATTTGCATGCTTCAGCTAATCTTGCGAGAAATTCTTAAAATATATATTCTTATGAGACCAGTCGTGGTGCACGGGCACAAGCGTGTGACTGTAAACGCAGCTGGTTCTGTTTTCGATCCCTACTTGAGGAAATAAAAAAAAATCGGCTTCACGCTGTATCTCGCACATAGCAGGGTAACACTAGGTTGCACATAGTAGGGCAACCTAGTGTTAAGATACTCTGTTCCCCACTTTCTGCCTAATTATGGAGGCATTACGTGTTGAGTGGCAGAACTCAACGCCGCGCTTAGCCTCGACACCAGAGCGAAGAAATGGAAATATAAATTTAAGTCCATATTTCATCTCCTCGAGTGAAGATCGAATCCACGACCAATCGGTTTTACAGTAACATTTCGAGCCGCTCATTTTAAAATTTGGGAAATTAAATATGTAAAATTTTCGTTTCTTTGCTCTGGCTCTGCTCTGGTATCGAGGCAAAGCATGGCGTTGAGTCCCGCCGGAAACTGGGGAGCGGAGTGTCTTAACACAAGGCTCCATCTATCTAACCTACATAGTGGGGGATACAGCGAAAAGCTGAATAAAGGAACATATTCGTATCGAAGGCAATATCAATAAAATGCTTAGGGCAATTAAGGGTAACGTTTCGTCCCTTTTAATTAGTTCTAATAGGACCTCCAACGTAAATACAGTAAGTTCCATTTCCTTTTACAAAACTGTAAGCTTAATTGTTGCTCGCAGTTATAATATGTTTCACTTTTGTGGGTTTAAATCTAAAAGATAAGAACCATTTTCCATGTTCTACAAAGCATTTCTTAATATGAAAAATATTTTATCATGTTTCATATTATGTTGGTTATGGAAACATCATACACTTATTAAAACAATATTTATAAACCCTCTTAAGAAGTATATACACATATGGGATAACAAAAGGTACTTTGATTAATTGTGCTTAAAATTAATCGTGTGAATGTACCCTTGAGCTCATTTAAATGATAGAATATATTTTGTAAAGTTCACGTTATGTCTCACATATAACAGGGTAGCTATGGGGGACCTGTGTTTAAGACATTACATTTCGATCCAATTTTCGAGATTTCTCGAGTACCGAAAATCAATACTTTGTTTTAAAATTTGAGTGAGGAAATATAAATAACAATTCAGCTCTCCATGAGGACTCCCCGAAGAGCAGATATGAAGAGGTCGACGACGGTGGACGAGGCGAAAAAGGTATGCAAAGATTGGAACGTATATCAAGTTTTCACTGACTATCCCGCCAGGGATACAGCGTGAAGCTAAGTTAAGCTAATAATTTAAAAGTCTATCAGACTTACATAGAATATAAACGACACTAGCTCTCCAATAATCAATAGGAAACTATTGTACAAATATCGAGAGATTTAATTACCGTGTATCGATTTGTGTTCGCGAGTGCTACAAATAAGTTGGGGGTGTGTCATTCGAAATCGATTTTAATATAGAATTAGCGATGTAAAACTGATTTGCTTAAATAAGCTTAAATTTTAATTATCGTTTTAATAAGTTGTTCAAATAATAATGTAATTACGTATGATTATAAATCCTGATTTGGCATGTCCTCGTACTTAATTATAGATTTAATGTGGTTATTGTGGCGTTGTTGGCGTTCAAATAGATTTCAATTTCGGGTATAGATTAGGCAGGTTAATTTTTTGGCTTCCGTACCTTTTTCCCTTCGTTGTCCGTCTGTCTGTTTGTCTGTCTGTCAAGAGCTGGATGCATCGAGTTGAAATTTAAATCATATACTCAGATCTACGGTTGCTTTATTTCCCATAAAATCGTATATTTATTTACATTTACTTAAAAAAAATGTCGCAATATCGCAGATTTTGACACTATAAAAGGAATCAAAATGAATAGGGTACTTCCTATTGAGCTAAAATTATGAAATTTGGCAGCTCGCATCTATAGATAGTACTCGTTCAAAAAACAATCTAATACATTTGTGGTTAAATAATAAAAAAATACAACCGTAAAAGAGGCCAAAATTTAATATTAAAGCCGCTAGAATAAGTTAGTGAAGTATCAAAAGAAAAGAACTCTGGCTAAGCTAAGCGCGCTTCTTTTATATGACTAAACAAGTCATAGCTCGTTTAGTCATATAAAAGATTATATATTATTAGATTAGAGATTAGATAAATTGGTTTGCGTGGACTTGAAAAATATTTTACTCCTTTCTGTTAGATTTTTACAGAATCTAATCAAAAAAAATATTGCATAACAAACTTCAGCGTTCTACGCCGTACTTAGTTTCAACTGTGCGTGTCTGTTACTCGGTAACGGAAGAGTTTTATATAGATATTTTTGTTCTACTGATATGGTTGAATAAAACGTTGAATTTCATTTTACTCCAGTCCACTTGTATTTTCTCTGTATGGGCGGAAGTGGAAACAAAATGATGCATATGAAGATATATTTTGGACAATCTTCCTACATAATCTTTCTTAATATTTAATTGTAAAAAATACTGCACCTTTCTTAGCCACGGTAGTATTTTGAATTTAGTCAAAATATATATTTCAAACAAGATTTTACAAGCTAGGGCAAAAGCGTACATATTTTTTTTACATATAAAAGAACGTTCTTTTATATGTAATCTTTATATGTGTATTTTGGCTATACGGATAACTGCATAGATCATTTTATAGTAGAGTTTTGGTTACGCTAAGCCACATTGCCCAAAATGTTTCATGCAAATATTGAAGATTTCAAAATAATATATCTATATCTATATCTACATAAATATAATAAAGCGGAAGAGTTTGTTAATTTGTTTGTTTGCTTACTTAAACGCTAAGATCTCTGAATGTAGTTGTCCGATTTACTTGATATTATTTAGGATGGGTAAATTTTGTTTTTCGTGTTAGATTTTAAGAGGGGCGTTTCGAAAGTTGCGTAAAAAGGTAGACCGGTTTTTTACTCCATTCTACGTGAATATAAAAAAATTTGAAAGATATAATTTTTTTGATTATATTGACTGTCGTGGCGCAGTGGTACAAAGTGTGACTGTAAAACCGACTGGTTGTGGGTTCGATCCCCACTCGAGGAGATGAAATATTTACTCAAATTGATATTTTCATTCCTTCGCTCTGGTGTCGAAGCTAAGCGCGGCGTTGAGTTCTGCCACTCAAAACGCAATGCCTCCAAAATTCGGCAGAAAGTGGGGAACGGAGTGTCTTAACACTAGGTTCCCTCTGCCTACCCTGCTGTGTGCGCGATATAGCGTGAAGCTAATTTAATTTTTTAATTAAATTTTTTATTTAATTTAATATTGACTGTGTATTCTTTCTACATATGAAAAAAAAAACATAATTATTTCGTTTACCTAATTTCTTATTTACGTGTTTTGCTTAGATACACCTATATATAGCACGATAGGCAGAGAGAATCTAGTGCTAAGACACTACGTTTTCTACCTTCCTCATTGGAAGTAAAAATTCCTTTCCATATAACAATTTAAATTTGTATCTAACGATTAAAATAGAGGATCGATTATATAAATTTAAGCCGAAATGGATTCAGTGTTATCGCAATTAATGCTTCGCTGAGCAAATTCAAAAGTAAAGATTAATAAGTACGACATCTTTATAAATCTCATCAATTTATAATAAAAATGTTGTTTTTTAATGTAAAATAAAATTATAAAGACAATTTTTTTTTAAACTGTCTCCTCAAAAAATGGTTTATCATAATCATTATATAATTAGAAAACAAAGCCTAACTAAGAGAGATACATAGAGAGAGAGAGAGAGAGAGAGAGAGAAGATACGGAAAGATTTTTTAAATTTTTTTTAGCGTCACGCAGTATCCCGCGCACAGCAGTGTCGACAGAGTGTCAAGACGCTCCGTTTACCATATTCAGTATTTTTTTTAAATCCAAGTATTTTTCTCAAGCTAAAAATACAGTAATAGAATAATAGAATTCGATCACAATATTACCCAATAAACGAGCCGCACCAGGTACCTCGATACCTACAATGGAACCTAAATGGCATTCTAACATCTATAGAATTGGGACATTAGGTAAATCTAGACATATTTCATCCAGAGACCAGCTATACTGGACCTTGTGGACCTACCTCTTTGTGTAACAGTCGTACGTGAAAGCTGGCCACGTCACTCACAGGCTCGCCCGCCTCAGTGACGTAATAGACGAGTAGTGAACTGACCGGCGCCATGTCAGCTGTCACAGGGAACCTGGGGGTTAAACGGGTGTATTGTTAGAGGATTTCTTGATTTGTGGTTCTATATTAAATTGTTGGAGATTTGGGATACAGAGAAAATTATTGTATGAGTTAACATAAATGAGATAATAATAGTATTGAAAATATTGAATAAATAAATACCGTCGTAGCGCAGGGGCTCAAAGGCGCGAGTGTACTGTGATCGTTGTAGCATCGGGACATTAAGGTAAAATAAAAAATGGCATTGGCCTATGGCCATTTTTTATTTATTTTTGTATCCACCACCCAACACGCGATGCCTCAAAAATTCAGCGGAAATTGGAGAAAAGATAGTTTTACTAGGTTCCCTTTGCCTACCCTACTGAATGTGTATGCTGGTTTTTTTTGTTTACGCTGTATGTGTATGAATTCATACAGCGTGAATAAAAATATATAAATAAAAATTATTTTCGTTCATTTTAAAATATTTTATATAACTAAATGGAAATATAAAAAAAGAAAAATTATACTAGCGAAATAAACCTAAACAATATGAGCTATATTTAATATTATTCGATGACACTGTAAAATCCGACATGAAAATTGATACAAAAACCTATGCCACATTTATATTTTGACATGCAAACAAAGCGGTTATGACATAACAAGCGTGTGACGAGGACTTATCGGCTGTCGGAGCGCCCCGGGGTGAAATGGATAACGTATTGGTCGACCGGGCCCAGGACAATGTCGTGTTTTGTTACGTGCCCCCATTGTTGGGTACGAGATTCGAATAAGGTTACTGTAATTTAATATTTTCAGGTTAACTGCACAGCACTGTAGTTTTAGATTAAACAATAAAAACAAAAGAATTGTATGATTGTAATATTTTAAATTTGTAAGCTTAATTTGAGGCCGTCGTGGCACGGGGGTACAAGAGTGTGACTGTTACGCGACGGTTGTGAGTTCGATCCCCACTCGAGGAAAAAAAATATTTATTTAAATTTATATTTCTATTTCTTCGTTCTGGTGTCGAGGCAAAGAGCGGCGTTGAGTTCCGCCATTCAACGCCATGCCTCTAAAATTCGGCAGAAAGTGGGGAGCAGAGTGTCGTAACACTAGGTTCCCTCTGTCTACCCTGCTGTGTGCGGAATAAAGCGTGAAGTGATGAATTTATTTATTTATTTTTGTGTAATATATTAATTAGATCTCTTTTAAATGTTAATTCTTCTCGTGAAACTTCATGTCTTTTTTACCTTACTTACAACTACTTCGAGTGTGGCTAAGTGATTTTGTACTCTACGTTCGTAATGTAAGAACTGAATTTAACAAAAACATGTAGCCATGTTGGTGTATATATGATCGGTTGAGTAATTTTGGGGTGAAAGCATATCAAGCAAACTTACATTCATAATTATAATATTGGTATGATAATTGTTCTGCATTGTATTGATGTGAGGCAAAGTGACTTTAAAATCGACTGGTTATGTGTTCGACCCCGACGGTGTTGAGACAAAACGCGGCGTTGAGTTCCACCACTCAACGCGCAATTCCTCTAGAATTCGGGGGAAAGTGGAGAACAGAGTGTTTTATAAAATTCAGAATTAACTTTAGCTAATGTCTTTATTATTTGTTCCAAAATTTTGAGATGTATAATTTGTTCATAAAAATTCTGCTATACAAACTGACCGACAGATGCAAAACCTTATGTACCATATAAATCTTACTTTCTTAATGTATCATAGTATTGTAAGTTAGTAAGTACAGAAAAGATCTAGATCTCCATTGATTCACCGCGGGCTGTCTATAACTACCTTGTAGGTAAATGGAACCTGGCGTTAAGACACTCCCTTCCCCATTTCTCGTTGAATCATGGAAACATTGTGTGTTCAGTGGCGGAATTAAACGCTGCGCTATGTTTCGAGGCCAGAGCGGAAACGAAAATATTAAAAAATCAATTTCTCTGACTAGGGATCGGACCTACTGCCTGATGCGTTTACAGTCACACTTTATGACCCTGCGTCATGACTAGCGTACAATATACTGTGAAAGATAGGCAAAGACAAACATAAAACACACAGATATATGTATATATAATTTATATTAATATACAAATACGTCACTCTCATACAACTGCGGGATTAATCAGAATTGAATCAATTTTCGATTTCCCTGTACTCTATAATTAAATGGACCAAATTTGTATCAAGGTATAAATGATCTCGATCTTTTTTAATAACATCGTCGATTCGTATAGTATTTATTTATTTGAGAATTTAGTACATGTTTCTATATGTTTCTTTTTATATCTTAAAATACGTTTTTGCTACCATATATTTTATACTTATTGTATCAAGAAAAATATATGACTGTAAACGCGACTGGTTGTGGATTCGATCCCCACTCGAGGAAATGAAATATTTATTAAAATTTATATTTTCATTTCTTCGCTCTGGTGTCGAGGCAAAGCGCGGCGTTGAGTTCTGCTACTCAACACGCAATTCTTCCAAAATTCGGCAGAAAGTGGGTAATGAAGTGTCTTAACACTAGGTTCCCTCTGCCTTCCATGCTGTGTGCAGGATAAAATAGCGTAAAGCTATTTTTTTTTAATTTATATTGAATTTCTTCGATCTGGTTTCGTAGCAAAACGCGGTGTTGAGTGTCGCCACTTAATAATTAATTTCCTCGAATGGGGTTCAAACATGCAACCGCCGCGTTACAGCCACACCCCTACGCCACGATGGCCTCTATCTTATCCATATATTAATAATGGAACATAATAGATTGTACTAATAGAAAACCGTCAGCCACAATACACTGACGTTATTCAATGATCTACGACGATCGACCTCCAACACAAACTTTCTCCATTACGACTCCAGCCCGCCTATAGACGTCTCTTTAACTTAAATTACTTTTGAAGTTTAAATGAATAGTTTCTTAATAGTATCATAAATGGATACAAGATGTCTCGAGTACAAAAGTTTGTTTGTTGATGTTTGTTTTTCTATAGTTTTAATTACTTTGTATTGTTGTATTTTATTTATTGAAGGAATTTATTAATAGAGGCCAGTCGTGGCACAGGGGAACAAAGTGCGACTGTAAAACCGACTGGTTGTGGGTTGGATCCCCAGGATCAGGAGATGGAATATTTAACTAAATGTATATTTCCATTTCTTCGCTCTGGTGTCGAGGCAAAGCGTGGCGTTCAGTTCTGCCACTCTACGCGCAATGCCTCTAAAAATTCGGCGGAAATTGAGAAATGGAGTGTCTTAACACTGAGTTTCCTCTGCCGACCCTGAATAGCGTTAAGCTGATAAAAAAATAAAAAAATATGCGATTATAATGTAGAGTCAATCTAAATCGAATAATAAAAATAAATTCGTTTTAAAATAATTACGTAAAAACTTAAGTAATCATTAATATTAAATTTCCTTACTAAGAAATGATAAATCACTAAAGCCTTTATAGAAGGAAGTATTAAAATATCTTCAATCATAAAACTTTCATTTCAAAGTGCTACTTCCGTTCTAATTACAGTTCACTTATTACAATACAATAATGGGCAAAACGAGCAGCTCATAGCAATATTGTTTGTTTTTCAGTGAGTAATATAATTCGCATTTAGTAGAGAAACACAAAGGAAGAAGATTTAGTTTATATTTTGTCTATTTTAGAGGTATTTTCTATTAAATTTAAAACTCTACATTCACAAGATAAGAGGATATATCCGATTTAATTTTGAAAATCGCAATATCTCATAGAAGTCGAGCCGTAATAAAGAAAAGAAGAGTAATAGTAAATGAAATAATAACATATATGTACGTTTATTAAATAATTACTTAAACAATAAAATCAAGAAACAAATAGTAGGCTTAAGAGGGAGAAAAGCCAGAGTTTACAGTGAGGCCGGTCAGTGCAGGGGCATAGGCGTGCAACTATAATCGTGACAAGTTGTAGTTTCTATTCCTATTTAAAGAAAATGAAATATTTAATATTTACATTTCTTAGCGCCGTTAAGTTCCGCCACTCAACACGCAATGCCTCAAAAAATCGACGGGAAAATGGGGAACGGAAGTTTCTTAATGAGAACGGAGTATCTTAAAAGTATCCTATGTTCCCTCTGCCTCCCCTGCCAAGTGTGGGATACTACGTGAAACTAAAAAACTGCTAATTCGCAAGTACAATTGGACACGTCTGAACTACGCCACGATGCCGTAAAATATACAAAATATAAAAAAAAATAAGTATATCTTTTTCCTGGTGATGTATAGCATTTGCTCCATGTATTTCTAAATTTATAAGAAAAAAATCATAAAAAAAGCCAATAATCTTCCGGGTTGGACAGAAAGATGAAACGGCCCCGGGGGTGCCACTGCCCCACATCTTATGAATTATGCTTGTCTTAGAGCGGATCTTTCTTTAGAAGGTTCGAGAATATGGGGCTTTTGCTACCTTAATAAAAAGTGCAAATATTACTGGTATAAATATTGAGTAAGTAGTTTTTTTTTAAATTGTATAAAAAACTGAATATATCTGGTCTCTTGCTCGTATTATGTTATATTTTATATTCATATTTGGCACACTACGTTATACTTTTAAAAAGATTTTTTTATTTTTTATTGCTAATTCATGTTGTTATTGTATATTTAAATTCCTTAAAGTATATAAAATCATAAATTTTCAGAAAACGTATTAAAACTTGAACGATATGAACCCGCTCCTCCTGAAAGCCAAGTTCAAGAGCTATGACCACTATGCCACACGTTCTTATCCAGCTACGTCGAAATTTCTAAACGATTTGTTACAACATATTTACGTTGTAAGTGGCTAATAATGTAGCGTGGGTTAAATCTAAAAAAATATTTTTCTTACTAATTATGGAATAACAGTATAAAATATATGAAGGTATATTTAGTGTTTCTACAGTATAGAGAGAAGAGAGGTAGAACATTGATATATAATTTTATTCTGTAAAACGAAAAAAAAAGTCAGTTTTAAAAATAAATATAAACGGAAAAAGGAGAAAAAGCAAACTACATATACATTTTATTACTTTCATGAAATACAGCTAGTATTTACTTAGATAAACTCAATAAAATACACTATAAACAGTATATAAACTAGAAATATAATTTAGTACGGCAGCATTGCGTTTTAACGCAATAAAGTATCCGGGTATTGTCCCGGCGCGTACCAAAACAATTTGTATCCCGTCAGCGAACGATACCCGGGGGCTTCAAATTACATTGATTCATTAGTGAATCCCTTATTCGTGTGACATGGTGAGTTAATTTTAAATGTATTGTTATTTAATCTCGTTTAGATCAGTTGTTTTTACTTTGAGTTTAGAGAAAAAAAAATGTTTTTTTTTTTGCCATATTTAATCAAGCAAGCAAAGGCAAGGTAAGAAAAGATGTATATAAAAGTTAAAACATTTTTCTAGACAGAACAAAGAGAAAATTCAAGAGATAATTTATGTATCAAGGAAGGATCTGTATCTGTATTTTTTTTATAAACAGATTGATTTATTTTTTCAAACTATTATTACATTAGACAGAATCTATAACTGTTAAAAATATATATTTAAACATGATTTTGTTACCATACAGAATCTACCAATAAGCGTAATAAGGCCATTGTCAAAGCTGAACAAAGCTACCACAACTTCGCCCAACGATCGTAATAATAGTTATTTCAGACAATACCAAGGTGGTCTGTGGAATCTTATATTTAAAATTCAAATATTTCATATTTTATTTTAGGACCGCTGCAGCACAACGACCGACTGAAAATACGACGGTTGTGTGTTCGATTCCTACGATTTTCGAGACTGAATAAACAAAATGTCCAACACTGGACGAAACAGAGTGTCTCAACATTAGATTTCCTCTAGAGGCGGGATCCAGCATGACGCTTTATAATTTTGCTTCAGCCGCACACTGCAGGGTAGGCAGAGGGAACCTAGTGTTAAGACACTCTGTGCCCCACTTTCTGGCGAATTCTAAAGAGATCGCGTGTTGAGTGGTAGAATTTAACGCCGCGCTTTGCCTCGAAACCAGAGTGAAGAAATGGAAATATAAATTTAAGTAAATATTTCATCTCCTTTGTGGGGATCGAACCCACAACCTGTCGGTTTTATAGTCATACTTTATGCTCCTGCGCCACGATTGGCCTCTACTATAATTTAAGTTTACTCTCTAAGAAGAGACGAAACACGACGTTATGTTAAATCACTAGGCACTGTCTTACAAGATTCATGAGATGGGTGAACTACAAAATCGTGTTCTAACCTAATCCCAGCAATACATATCGTGAGAAAATCAATACTCCAACCATTCCCATCCCAAAATCCCAGTCAAAGTTATTTTCACATAAATCGAAACACAATATGGGAAGTCGGTAAGTTAACATGTAAGGCTTACTCGTCTATGTAAATTAGATGAAAGACAATAAGCTAACGGAGTATGTTGTGTAAATACTGTATGAGAATGTATATAAAAGATTAATTATGGATGGTTTTAGTTCTGTCTATTTGTTGTTACGATATTAAGATAAGATAAATAGATAGAAATACCTATTAATATATATTTATGTATATTTATATACATATGTTTATTTATATATTTTTTTTGTCTTAGTTAAAGATGACGGATGGCGGATGAGACCCTGGAGGGAGTATAAAGAAACTTTGATCCCCACATTTCCCTCAATTTTCGAGACATTGTGTATTGAGTGACGGAACTTTACACCACGCTTTGATGTTTCTTTATATAGAAGAAAGGAAATGAAAACAGTTTATTCCTAAGATTAGGTATTGGAATCGAATCGTAAAACTCAGATGCTGTACCACTGCGCCACGATTTCGTCAATATTATGACAAAATTAATTATATCAGGGTCTCACAAACTAAAAAAATAAAAAAAAATAGTAAAAGTATCAGAAATTTTGACAAACAATAAAGAAAATGTTACGTTTAGGATTTAATGTTAAACATTTTATCAGTATTTTTTTTTTAAATTTCAATCAATTTTTAAATTAAATTTAGACTGAGATCCCAGGGCCACCACACCTACATCATTTCAGCAAAGCTGAAATTTTGTGGAGTAATAGTCTAATATGTAGTTATATAGACTTGAGAGTGGGGTCCCTCCAGAGGCAGCAGGCTCGTATTTAGATATATAATGTAAAAAAATTATATTTATTATTATTATATCTATTAATAATCCTCAAAATTTCTAAATCGGGGGGCCCTGGGTTCTTAGCCTTTATTACCAGGTACATATATGTATTTATAATCATATTTCATTTAAAAAAAAAACAGTATCATTTTAAGAACTTTTAATTTTTTTTTCGTTAACAAAATTTTCGAATATTCTATAATTTCAACTATATAGAGACGCTATAAGCACCTAATATTTCACGAGGTCCTAAACAATCATAAGAAGTTCTTGACAATAAAGAAGAAGTTTTCAGCAACGTTATTGATAAAGCGAACTCGAGGCTAAGTAGGTACATGAATAATTTGATAAGATCCAAGATGAAATAATACGCTACTTGATAACGATAGAATAATTTAAAAAGGAAACCACTCAAACATTTTCATACCGCCATATTAATATCAAATAACAGGAAGTTCCTTTTTTAAGCTGTTATGCCACACGTAAGAAAGTCGTGGCGCAGTTTAGCAAGCGTGTGATTGAAAACGCGGCAGATTTGGGTTCGATTCCACATAAATAATAAATGATTTAATAATATTTTAATTTTTCGTTCCGGTTATAAGATATCCGGATATAAAACTAAGATACATAATTATGAACAAATAAACACACATCCCATCGAAAACAGACACAGGCCATCGTTTACAAAAATAGGTAAAAACAATAACCAATTTCAAAAATTAATTTATTGGAATATTTCTCTCTCTCTCCTCTCTCTCTCTCTTTATAGACGGGTCCACTAACGAGGTATAAATCACCAACGTACGAATAAACAAAGTGCAATAGTACGAGTTATGAACGGGGAGGAGCATTCATCACACACATAATCTTGTTTCCGGTCTGACACGGACGTATTGGACGATATATCTTTTTTATATTTTTCGTTTCGATTATTTTTATTGTTTTTTAAATTGTGTGTAACTGTAAATGCGACAGGTTGTGGGTTCGGTCCCCAGCCCCACTCACCGAAGTAAAATATTTATTTAAGTTTATTTTTTCATTTCTTAGTATTGGTGTCTAGACAAAATGTGGCATTGAGTTCCGTTACTCAACAAGCAATACGTTCAGAACTCGGTGGAGATAGGGGAACGGAGTGTTTCAACTCTAGGTTCCCTGTCACTACCCTGCTTAGTGCGGGATACAGCGTAAATCTGAAAATATTATTTGTAGTAGTTGTTGGCACTATATAGATTAATTATGATGGTTTCTATTAGGTTTATATTTAGATTTGGACTTTCATCAGGCTTTATTAATTATTTTTTTACGTTCACAGAATTTAATTCGAACTCACAACCATCGTTGTTTGTATGTCATGTACTAACTGAAAAAAAAGTGACACTACATAAAATCACTTAAAAAAATGTCACGACCGAGTAAAAAAACCACGTTCAACTGAATTAATGTGGCTTTCACTGTAACGTTCTAACATTTTTCAGAGGAGCGCCGCCTAATTACCTTAGAGCTTATTTTAACGCTACTTTTTATGCGTTCATTACTCTTAGAATGCAATTTTCAGGGACTAATTATCGAAAGCTATAAAAATAAAATTTGAACGACCCACAATACGTTTTCTTGAAGTGTGATTGTGAACGCGACGGTTATGACTTCAATTCTTATTCGGGAGAATAACAGTTGATGTATTTATATTTTTATTTTTTCAATTGAATTGAATTGATTGAGTGTGGCTACTCAGCACGCTACTCAGCCCCGCACATTCGGCGGAATGTGGGAAACAGAGTTTTTTAACACCAGGTTCTCTCTGTCTACCGTGCTATGTGCGATATACAGCGTGAAACTAAAAAAAAACGTTTTCTTTTGTTTATAGAAGACAGACGGTATCGCCATAAAATTTTTACTTTAAGCCTCATTAAAATGTTCCAGATTGAACAAATGGTGCATCAAAAATGTTTCTTATTACGACTACAAAACTACAGGACGACATTTATAATAATAATGGCATATACAATTTTTTTTAATGCTTTTCATTGCAATTAATTTTAATTATTTTAACTTCGTTTCAGTAAATTATTAAGCTGTATTGCTGATAATGGTGTTCGTGGAACTCTTCCTATGTATTTTAATATTTTGTATTTTAATTTTCGATTGTTTATTTTCTCACATTGTTTAAGATTATGGAATACAAAATCCGCTTAAGTGTCCGGGTCAGACTCGCACATCGAGACTTCCGTACCAATTAGGTCAACTGAAAATATACTGTAGAAATAGTAAAGGTTGACAAACTTACGTTTGCGGGCATATGCACTCATTTTGTATGAAATGAAATACAAATGTAGATTTTTAAATCGCAATTTTTCCTTTATCAGTTTGCGGGAAGTGCACTGTAGATTTTGATTCCCTTGCAAGTTTTGAGAATTTGCGGAAATTTGCGGTATAAACGACTATATCTTTTGATTGCGTTGGTTTAGAAGTGTATTTTTTTCACAGCTCTAAAGGAACAGTAGACTTGAGTATTTGATATACATTTGAGTTTGTTACCTTTACCCGTTCCTGCGGTCACGCGGTCTTGACAGATAGACAACAAAGTGATCCAATAAGGGTTCCGTTTATTCCTTTGAAGGAAGTACGAAATCCTTATTAAAAAACGTAACAACATATTGTTCACGTGTCAGTTTCTTATCCATTTGACTTCGCTTTTCAATTACTTAAGAAGACATAAATCACCCAAATAGTTAATTATATGATCCAAATCTTATTAGGATCACATTGTTGTCTGTACGTCTGAACGTCTCTCATGACTTCTTATCTCGTCAAGATGAAATTAAAATGAAAAAGTCTAGGTCTACGATCCCTTGCACCGGTATAAAAGTTTAGCATATTATTTTAATATTGTGTCTATTTTCTTACCATACTATCCTCTATTCCTAGAGATAGTCCTATTTAGTAAATAAGAAAATCCTAGACTTAGCTTAGTTTTTTTTTTTAAATAATTATATTAAGATTCTTTAAGAAAAGAATCGAATTAAGATCTCAAACATTTAGAAATTAAATTTCGATCAATCTCTCGATGAAGATGAACCTGTTCCTGGTTCACGTGAACTGCTGAATTATTCAGTCTTCAAACATACGGTTTTGTTTCACAAAAGGTAAAATGTCATATTAATTAAAAGGAATGAGTCGTGTGTAATGAAACCCGCTGTAAATGTACACAGAATTAGATTAAGCGAAATGGAGATGTGACCGCAGCTCGGAGTGTCCGTCATAAATAATATATGTTTTTTTAGGCTCCAATTTATGTAAGTAGACTTGTGAAATATGTAGGTCTGTATTTTTATTTTAAATATTAAAATTCCGTTCAGTGGCGGTAAGAGAGGTAGAGAGGCTTCGGTTGATCTTTGAAAACACAGTATTAAAGGTACTGGATCCCGGACGAGTCGAAAGCGGTGTGTAGAGATCACTCCGTTTTATCTGACTATCCCGCTAGGGATACTGCGTAAAGATAAGTGAAGTCAGTTGAGGCCAGTCGTGGCGCAGTGGCACGAAGTGGTGTGACAGTAAAACCGACTGGTTGTGGGTTCGATCGAATTTATATTTTCATTTCTTCGCTCTGGTGTCGAGGCTCAGCGCGGCGTTGAGTTCTGCCACTCAACACGCAATGCCTCCAGAATTCGGCAGAAAGTGGGGAACGGAGTGTCTTAACACTAGGTTCCCTCTGCCTACCCTGCTGTGTGTGGGATACAGCGTGAAGCTGATTGAAGCTGATAAGTGAAGTCGTTCAGTGGTTAGGTATTTCTTAGATAATGACACTCTGAGCGCATCAGTTCAGCTTAAATCAATTGGCCAATAGCTGAATAAGGGAAAACACAGGAACTGGAGACTGTATGGTAAAAGAATAAGGAAATGGAATGGAAGATCTTTATAAGAACGTATAAAATTTTTCAAGGTTCTTAAATTCGCAACAATTATATGAAGTCATCATTTAAAACTGCCTCATATAAAATAGGTCGAATATGAATAAATCACAGAAATAGAACATATTAAAAATAAGAAAAAAACAGTTTTATACAAAATCTGAACATTTTTAATAACAGTAATAGAATGTACTATACACTAGAGAAACTCCAGGGGATTGGTCTAGGTACTATCAAAAAGATATGTATATAGAAATATTGAGTTTTTTTTAAAAAAAAGAACTGGTTTAGTAAATCTCGGTATATTTTGAGATTTTAGTTTGTTTTTTTTTAAGATTTACGCATATAGTAGGGTAGGCAGGGAGAGCATAATGTTAAGATTCTCCGATCCTCACACAGTATCCGATTATTGAGACGTTGCTGCATGGCTGAGCCGAGAAACTAAAAAATAATATATACCCACAAGTAGAAACCGAACCCACAACCGTCATGTTTAAAGTCAGACGCTGTGTGTATTTTTGGTTTACTTCTATTGAGATATTAATCTATGTCGTTGACTTTTCATTCATATTATAAGATTTCTTGCTGCTTTGACCGCCTTTTGAAAACTCGCATATTTTTTTTATTTTGTTTTTAAATAATCAGATACCTTTACGCTTTTTTTACGCGATAAGAATATCTAAGAGAGTTGAAGTATATAAAAAAAAACAACACCATAATTTTAAATTCAATTCTCTTATTCAAAGAGAAATAAAGTGACAAGTCCAAAAGAAAAACCAAGTCTTACGTATAATTAAATCGGCACAAGTCCGAATTGTTTCCAGGATTGGGAGCCGGTACCGCTGCCCAGTGGACGGCGCGCCCTCCACTCGTGACCGCTGTCAGCAATCTTTGTCTGCATCCGCATGAGGACCACACACTTGCACTGGCTATACCACCGGCCTGGTGATTTAAGAAATGGTGAGAATTATTGCAACTAACTTTATAATAGGTTAGTGTTGAAATATATATTTTTAGCTTCTAACTATATTTCGCAAGTAGCGGTGTAGGGTAGTCAGAGGGAACCTGGGAACCTAGTGTTAAAACACTCCTTTCTCGTGTAAGACATCGTCGTTCCCCATTTGCCGCCGATTTCTAGAGGCATTGCGTGTTCAGTAGTGCAAGTCAATGCCGCACTTTTCATTTTAACGCTTAAATAATTAATTTCTAAAATATTTAATTCATAAAATATTTAATTTCTTCAAATTTTCAACCACAACTTGTCGTATTTACAATCACACACTTTTGTGGAGTGATTTGTTATAAAATAGAGAACGTAAGTGTCTTAATGGAAACGGAGTGCCCGAATATAAGGTTCCCTTTTCGTACTCTGCTATGTGCTGAATACAATGTGATTCTGAAAAAGGGAAACCGAAATTATTTAGGTATTATCAAAATAAAAGACTGCCTATATAAACTACTACTACTAGAATCTAGAAACAACAAATAAATCTACAGGGTATTTTAAAAATACAACATACTACATCACACTCATTACATAAATTGAAATTTCACAACACAAAAATAATTATATTATCATTTAAACTTATAACATAATTTTAATTGAGTTTCCTCCAAAAGTTTCATATTTCAAACCTGTAACGGCGTCGGCAAGTTCTCAACGAGCAGGTAGCATTTCGACGTGGAGTTCCAACGGCGGATACGTTCGCGCGCCAGTACATAATGTGTTTCTATTTCCTTTCCTTCCACGGCGACCAGCTCCGCCTGTGACAAAAGAATTAAATGAGTTTTCTCAAGGATTGTCCCTTGTAATGTTATATAGGAATTGGAGATGTAATTGTTATAGATATATTGGTTTCTTTTTATTAGTCTGTATCAAAGTAAAATATGAGCAGTATTTTTTTATTAATAATATTTTAAAAATATATCTTATTATATAAACATCATATTATTACTTTCAAATCCTCACTGTAGTAAGAAGACAAAGTGCGGCGTTCAGTTTCGCCACTCGACACTCAATGCCTCCAAAATTAGGAAGGGGGATATCTTAACTATGGTTATGGGGGAAATCTTATCTAGCTATATGCGCAATACAGTGTGACGCTGTAACAACGTCAGATATCTTAATGTTTATATTATCTTTTAATTTAGTGAAACGCGAATTTGCCGTTTTAATTTTCCTCGGGAGCGATGTTTCTTTTATGAAAATGAAATTAGGTGGTAATTGTCACTTGTTTCTTTACTATAGAGACATTAACTTACTTTGAATAAAGTACATGAGGTCAGTCGTGGTGCAGGGGCACAAACTGTGACTGTAAACGCGACTCGTTGTGGGTTCGATCCACACTCGAGGAAATTAAATATTTATTTAAATTTATATTTCCGTTTCTTAGCTCTGGTCTCAAGTCAGAGCGCGGCGTTAAGTTCCGCCACTCAGCACACAATGCCTCCAGAATTCTAGGTTCCCTCTGCGTACTCTGCTTTATGCGGAATACAGCGTAAAACTGAATAAGTACATATACGTGTTGCTTTCAAAAACATGTATTTATGTACAATTTTATATAACTTATTCATCTGTTATATTTGGTTTATGATTTTCAAGAGACGAATTATAAATTAAGATAAAAAAAAGGATCTTTAAAATCTCATCATAAAGTAAACCCTTTATTTTCCACTAAAAAAATGTTTTTTCTTGAAAGAAAAAGAATATTCATAGCTCCATTCTCGACAGATAAAATCAGCTTCACGCTGTATCCCGCACACAGCAGGGTAGGCAGAGGGAACCTAGTGTAAAGACACTCCGTTCCCCACTTTCTGCCGAATTCTGAAGGCATTGCGTGTTGAGTGGCAGAACTCAACGCCGCGCTTAACCTCGACACCAGAGCGAAGGAAATGGAAATATAAATTTAAGTAAATATTTCATCTCCTCGAGTGGGGATCGAACCCATAACTAGTCGGTTTTACAGTCACACTTCGTGCCGCTGCGCCACGACTGGCCTCAATTATTATTATTCTCGACAGATTTTTTTTAAATATATGTATATTTTGTGTACTTAAACATAAACACAGTATATCATATTTAAATCCACTAAGTGTGACATATCGGGACAACTTATTTTATTAAGCTACTATTTTTATCACTTATTCGTATTCCAGGGTTGGGCTGTCTCGTAAATATAGAGGCGTTATCCTCGAGTCGCGTGCTTTCTACTGATATGGAATTTTATTACATTTTATTTTCATGTTTATTGGCTCTTCTATATCGAGAGGCTCTCTTAGGAATATCATAATATTACCTTTCCTGGTGAAAATGAATTCCCATTTTATCTATGTTTAAAATCTCTTATTTTTTTTCTGTATCGCAAAAACATGTTGTATTTGTTTTGTATTGTATTGAATGTTTAAACAGATAACAGTCGTAGTGCGGGGGCACAAAGTGTGACTGTAAGCGCGACAAATTTTTTTTTATCGAGGTAAAGCGCGGCGTTGATTTCCGCCACGAACGAACGGAGTGTGAGTGAGTGTGGTAATAATATATTAGAATACAAAAATATTTATAGTTGTCGAAACAAATGGAGTAAAATATATTAAATAAATTAAAGCCTAAAAATGAATGAATGAATTCTTTAAAAAGTTTTTGTTCGTAGCAGTTTAGTAATTACTAAAAGTTTCCTAGTCTTTAATCATAATACCTAGTGTGACCAACATACATAAAACCTAAAGTAAAAAGTCAATATATTTTTAACGTAAAGTGAACCTTTTTTTATTAAATATAATTATAACTTAGCGGAAATCGAATTTACAACCATGGCTTGTATAAATCATAAGCAGTTTACTTAACCACGTAACGATACGTACATATTTACTTACAAAAAAATAATTGACAATAACAAAAAGAAACAAAATACAATTGTGGAAGTCTCAAATATGATCTGACGTAAACCCAAGATTGCTTTCACATGTTGGTTGTTCGCTCTTTCATCTAGCCAAATAGCATTTACACTTCAGTGTACTGTATCTCGAGCTACGTCTACTTCATTATTCTTATGATAAAATATGGAACATATTATATGAACTTGGATATGGATAATGTAAGAAGTTAGCTTAATTTTTTATAGCATCGTCGTTAACGAAATTGTGGTTGTTGGGGGCACTAGCATGTGGCTAAACGTGATGGTTGTGGGTTTGATGATCACTTTAGGAAATTATTTAATAATGTACGTAGAATGCTTTCCGCTATTATGTGTTTGGTAAATTGTATTTGTTAATTTAATATTTTTAATATATATTCGTAAATATTTAAAATATTACTGTAAAAGGGGAAATATGTATAAATATAATAGTACCATTTATAATATGATATAAAAATATTATTTTATGAAAATAGATATTTACACGGTAAAAATTATAAATTACTAGCGGGCGCACGCAGCTTCGCCTGTTTATTTGCATCCTTAAGAGTGAATTCTAAAAAAAACCACGAAATAGGTGTTCAATAATTTTATTTTTAGCTTCATGCTGTATCCCGCACACAGCAGTGTAGGCAGAAGGAACCTAGTGTTAAGACACTCCAATCCCTACTTACCGCCGAATTTTGGGGCATTGCTTGTTGAGTAGCGGAACTCTACGCTGCGCTTTGCCTCGACATTATAGCGAAGAAATGGAAATACACATTTAAATAAATATTTCATTTCCTCAAGTAGGGATCGAGCCCACAACCAGTCAGTGCCAGCGCCATGACATCAAACATCAAACATTGTAATACATTTTCAATGTCACATACACACGCGGTGTTATTTCAATCTGCAACCGGCGCTACTATGTTATAATCAAATACAATGTCATATTTTTATTTTATTTTTTTTATATTTTGTAATTTAGATCTGACAGAGATCTGTCATCAAGTTCTCTTTGGTGTATTTATTTGACGAAATCAATAAATTGTTATATTATGAATTTTTGAAGTTATGTAAGGAATTGATAAAATTATAACAAAGAAGCTATAAATATCTCATCAATAAATATTGTTGAAACAACATTTTTTCGTCTCGAGGATAGAAAATCGATATACAATATGAAAAAGCGATGTTCATCTTTTCTCAAAGCAATACGAGCAAACGGGGCCTCGTGCCAAATTTACTGGAAGTCTACTTCAAAAGAAGTCCGGGAGGAGGCGACGAAATTGCACAGTGGTCACTTCTGTAGCAAAATAATATATAAGTTCGATACTTAACATTCAGAATGTGTTTGAGATGTAGGAATGGACTGCTATTTGTATATAACATAATATGTTTCTATTTCACAATAAATTCTATGTTAAGCTACAATTTTCGTATGTAGAATATAGATGAGCACACTTATTTTCAGCTTCACGCTGCACCCCGTCCATAGCAGGGTAGAGGTAGAGGGAACCTGATTTTACAACACTTCACTTCCCTCTTACAGCCGAATTCTGGGGATATTGCATGTTGATTATAATTATTTAACAAAGAATTTATTATTAAGTAACTAAAGTCTTAAGTTTCATTACTTGATAATATTGACGATATAAAGTGACATTTTTTCGTATTATTATTTTGTTTAATCTTTTCAGCTAAAAACTACAGTTCTGTGATAAACAAAAAGAAGATAAATGGCTTAAGGGATAAATTAAATACAACAGTAAAACTGCGTTAGTAGAATATTGTTAAAAAAGTCAATTTGGAGTAAAAAAAACCTCAATAGAAGTGACTCAAAACGTGTGAAATATTTTACAAGAAAAATAATTTATGTCAAATTTACAGAAAGCTGATTAAATTAAGTAATGCCGCTTGAATGAAACAAAATTAGTGTTTTTTATAGTAGAAGTGGTGTATAACAGAGTAGACAGAGATCTAGTTAAGACACCGCGTTCTCGCACAATTTTCGAGACATTGCGTAGTGTGTGAGTGAGGGGAACCCAATGTGGCGTTTAACGTTGTTAACAGAGCGGTGAAGTGAAAATCTTTAATTTCTTCAATTGAGAATCGAACCCACAACTTTAATCAGACGATACACCACGATAATTCTTATATAAATAATAATAAGACTAACACCACATAGCGATACTATCTTAAAAATTAAGAAATACCCACAATATATCATGAAAAATTCTCCCGATATTTATCTAAATAGTTATTACAGAATAATTTTATCAAAATCCATATTAAATTCCATTTAGATCAAAACATTCCACAGAAGTAAATAACTATAATCTTATTGAACTCTCATTATTATTTCATTCCGGATGTCCAAGATCTGATCTGATCTGATATCCAGGATGGAATCAGTTTCATTGATATTTACGCTTCAAAGGTAATTCAATCAGGAAGATCCGGTGCGACAGAGTTTAAGCTCTATTGTTTTGTATGGATTAGTGTTTTGTAGAGCAACGTTAAACGAAACATATCTGAATAGTGTTTAGTAGAGTTCTATTGTAGGTGATGTGAGAGTGAGTTTGAGTGAGAAAAAATAAAATAAATATAGCAAGCCTGTATGTATATTATTATATATGCATTCAAATGACTAAGTGTGTAAAAGTCATACAATTGTTAAATGTTGCCTAAAATTAGTTTTAATATTTCAAATCCCTTTCATGTACTAGTGGAAAATTAAATATTGAATATGTTCATTTCCTCGCTCTGGTAACGAGGCAAAGCGCGGCGTTGAGTTCCACCGTTATTGTGCTATTGGGTGATAAATATCACTTATAGCAATTACGTAGAATCTCCTTAAATAATTTAAAAACATATAGGCAATATGTATTTTTCCGTTGTCTTTAAAAAAAAATAACCGCTTCGGAATTTTAACAATACATATAATTTTGTACATATTTCTCCAATATTCATTACTGCTTCATTTTTTATTATTTTCTTTATTACTCTCTGGGAAATGCCAACATAAAATACCGTTTACAGATTGAATCAGAGCAAGGGAGGGTTTAATCCTGTTATTTATCCTTAAACCTTCCCCCAAGGGGGTGGAAGTTTTTAAAAACACAGCAAACTTTATTCAAGTTGGCAAAGTGTCGCCAGTTTAATGAGATTGATCAAAAAGATTTACTTAACTATTTTGCTAGTGGAGCTGCTAACGTAATTTAGGAACTATGTTGATTAATTTAACTTAAATATTTCATTTATTTAGGCCATCGTAGCGTAGAAGCTCAAGGGTACGTCTGTCGTGTGACGGTTGTCGGTTCGTTCCCCTCTCGAGAGAATGAAATATTATTATTTATTATTATTTACATTTGGTTGCTTTGGCATCAATGCAAAAAGTGATGCATTAAATTCCGCCACTCAACATACAACCTCGATACCTCGAAAAAATCGGCGGAAAGTGGGAAATGGAGTAGTGTCTCAATACTAGGTTCCCTCTGTTCTTGCTATGGGATACAATGTGAAGATTGTAATTACTAAATTAAATAAAAAAATATTTTTTAGTAATTACGATCCAAAAATCATCAAATTTAAGTAATCGATTAAGATTGTTGATTCAATGTTATGCAACATAAATAAAAATATTAACTCTGCTATAGGTAAATATAACTCTACTATAGGTTAATAGCGAATAAAAATCAATTATTCAGTTAACCAATTTATCTCTTTTTCCGCCGAGTCATTATTTTCCTCGACCGGGAATCGAACCTGCAACCTATGGCACAGTCATAGGACCTGACCTGTCCTATTAATCTAACCTTTAGATATTTACAAAACCTTTACCTTACAACGTTACATGATATTTTAAACGACATTGCATCTAGTTAGTGTGCTCGTAGTGTTCCCGTATACAGTTTCATACACTACACAAAGGACACCGTATAGAATGAACGCAAAGCTTTAATTTTATTGCCTTTAACATAAAGTGTATGGCGGAATAGCGTTCACGTTTGCCTAATTATCATTAGTCTGTTTCAATATTAGTCCAAAAATTGCAAATAAATGTCATAAAAGTCAAATTTTGTTTTTGAGAAAAGTTATTTGCGGCGTTGAGTTCCGCAATACAACACGCAATGCCTTCAGAATTCGGTGGAACTTGGGAATGGAAGTTTTCAGGTTTTCTATATGTGCGTTATAGCGTGAAGTTAAAAAAATGTTTTTTTTGTTTTCACTTATTTCAGGAATAAAAATCTAATTTTGTCAATAATACTTGTGAATAGATTAGTATTTTTAGCTTTAAAAGAAAACTTAATTATATCACATCATTGCACCAAATGAGAGATACATTACATTTCTTAAACGCAGAGAATGCTACATTTTATTTTGAATTGTCAGAGCGAAGAAATGAAAATATTTCATTTTGAAATAGAGAGACGCGACGGGTTGTGGGTTTGATTCTCTATATCGATCACGGCAGGGTAGGCAGAGGGAACCTAGTGTTAAGACACTCCGTTCCCCGCTTTCTGCCGAATTCTGGAGGCATTGCGTGTTGAGTGGCAGAACTCAACGCCACGCTTATCCTCGACACCAGAGCGTAGAAATGGAAATATAAATTTAAGTAAATATTTCATCTCTTCGAGTGGGGATCGAACCCACAACCAGTCGGTTTTACAGTCACACATCGTACCGCTGCGGCACGACTGGCCACACTTTATTATATATGCATATATATAATAAAATATATGAGATATTATAGCAACACATAAATAAAATTCAGCCATTCCGTAACCACATTCGCTTGCCAAGCACCAAACTTGGAATGCTTACCGCCGGCGCCGTACGTAAAGTTGAAAACTTATGCACGGCTGTAATAAAACATGGTTATTGTAGTTTTACGACCTAAATCTACGTTTTATTTTATACTGGCACATCACTAGATTTTAGTTTTATTTATATTTGCTTATTATTAGGTGATGGTTTCTTTCATGTGTATGTATATTCCTATATATTATAGGTTAGGTATAAATATTGAAATATAACATTTATAAAATGAATTGATTATTATGTTTGATAACACGTCATAAATTTTCATAGGCAAAATAAAAATAGATAAATTAGAAATATCAAAAAAACTACAACTATTAATAAAAAAGGACAAAATAATATCTCTAATTTATTATTATAGTAATAATAAAAAAAGATGCAAGAGCACACGGGTGTGACTGTATCACGGCAGCTGTGGATTCGGTCCCAGCACGAGAGCATGAATAATTATTACTTCTTAATATTTTAATTTCTTCTCTCTGACACCAAAGCAAAAAGTCCGACGTTGAGTTCCGCCATTCAGTACGTAAAATTCGGCTCAACACTAGGTTCCCGCTGCTTAGGCTAAGGCGGAAAGCTCGTAATAAAAATAATAAAGGGATAGTTATTTCACTGTAATAAGACTAGATACTAATCTTTAGTTGTTGTAACTTACCTCACCGTGCACGAGGATAAACATATGCACATTAACATCGCAAGTTATAACCTCAGAGCAAGTTTAGATTTTAATTTAAAATTATATTGTCAGTTGTATTTAATGTCACTAAAGCATAATGAAAATAAAGGCGTAATTTGATTAAATTAGGACTCAAGTGAGTAGCGGTAAACGCGATTGGTTGTGGGTTCGATCCCCCACTCGCCAAGAGGAAATGAAATGTTTCTGGTGTCGAAGTAAAGTTCAGCGTTGAGTTTCGCCACTCAACACGCAATGTCTCCAAAATTCAACCGAAAATGTGGAACGGAGTGTTTCAGCACTACGTTGCCTCTGCCTATCCTGTTTTGTGCAGGATACAGCATGTAGATGATTTAATTTAAATATAATTTAAACATTTTGTATTATTTATAATTTGTCATGCTGTATTAAGATTTTTATAATCATACAGCCTGGGACATATATTGTATGGCAACACCTTAAAATTTAAATATTTAATTAAAATTTCATAAAAGCAAATTATAAGAATTCCTAAACCTATCTAACAATAAACAAAAAAAAGTAAACAGAAATTTACTTCACAAATGAAAAAAAATAAAAACATGGCGTCGAAGGGAAATGTTGCAGTGCGTTGGTCTCGAGCCAAAGGAGGTGGCACTGCGGAACTGAAATTAATTTTTCTTTATTAATTTTATTAACATAACAACAAGTATTAATAAATTCAACGTATTGTGTTTCATAATAACGATATATTTTTGATTAAATGTAGTAAGAACGTAACGTTAATGTAACTTTGGATTATGTAACTTTGGATTATGATTGTTGACTTTGGAGTGAATATATGATTATCCATATTAGAGGGTTTAACCTTTTACTTATTTGACACTTCCAAAATAATATAACTATATTAGTTGTTCAATTTTTATATAGATAGGTAATAAAACCTATGATTTTCGCATTATGTGAGGTGAATGATGGTCTTGTGATGGGATACCGAATAAAATATATTTAATATTTTTTTAAATCGTTTCCTCTACCGAGAAAAACACGATTTATCAAAAATTATTAAATATTTATAAAAACTACTAAAGCACTTAGTGAATTTCTAGTAAATCTTAACAAAATATTTTTTAAACGAATGCTACGTTAATTTTAAATCGTCCTCAGTTTGTTTGTAAGCGTAGAAACTTTGCAAAAGGACTTTGGAAGACAGCCACAGCTACAGAAAATTAACTCAGAAAATTTATAAAACAGTTTTAAGTGGTCATTAGCAATTATGGAGAGGACTTTCTTCCAGTAACTCCTATAAGCTTAAGGGAGCTTATATTATAAGCTAACTTGTATGTAATTATGTGGTTGATAGAAGTCCTGATGTCCTTTACATTAAAAAAAAACCGGTTAAGTGTGAGTCCCACAGTTCTTTTTTTAGTACCGATTTCGAAATTTTGGGTCAACGGGAAGTACAAATAATAAAAGTTGACAAATGAAGAAAAGATATATATTTTTGTCTTTTTTCATTCGAATTTCATACAAAAACACATAAATGCTCGTTTCTCTTGATTGTGTTGCCTTGATTCTTGATTTTTTCTTTTCTCGAACAGATTATATACCATAATATATTATATTAATTTCAGCTTAACACCTACGCCTGAGGTCAAAATAAATAGTCTGTGTTTTGGTCTCAAGGTTAATTAATTTGTTTCGATTTAGCAGGGATCTTATAGGGATTCCGTTTTCACCTTCAGAAATACAGTATCAGAATCCTAAAAACGTTCAAAATTGCTAATCAAGTTCTATGCCATGTATAATTGCAATTTAATTTTCTGTGTTACTAGCGACTTTGTGTGTTGAGCGGCGGAACTTAACGCCGCGTTTTGTTGATTACAATAGATTGAGATTTATTATAATTCCATTGCCTATTTAGTTATTTGAAATTTAAACATGTCATGCATTTTTCTCACTACATTGCTAAAATCAATGTTTAATAAGGAAAGTGTATGGAATGTGATAGGAGCACACATCCATGGATCCAATTAGCGTCGATTAGTTTGACTTGGGCAGACTTTGTGAACTTCGCTCGAGGTTATCTTGCATCTTATGCAACAGAGGAAACAGGAAGATGTATACCATATATGAATATAGCGTAATTTTCACTTTTGGTTATTTATTTTTGTTATATAAAATTTAACTACTGGGGCCAGTCATCAAACTGCCTTAGAAGTGTATCCTTGCCAATAAAAAAAAAATAATCGAAATCGGTTGGCGGATATTCGTCCATTTGTCGATGATAAGAGAATATCATTTAAAATTTATATGTTTTCATCGTGAATAATAAACTTTGTCAGAAATGGACAACACGGAAAGCACTAGTGATTAAATAAAAAAAAAGAATCATCAAAACCGGTTTATCCAGTCAAAAGTTTTGAGATAAAAAACATAAAAAAATACAATCCAATTCATCTTACGGTAGTCGGTTAAAAATTAAGCATGATGTAGATATCAAATTGTAGTCGTCGTCATATAAGTTTCTTTCCGCGTTCTGGTAACAATCGAATTCCGGAACTCATACACACGATGAGGCCGACGTGGCGCTTGGGCACTGAGGTGACTGTAGCGCGACGGTTGAAGCTTTGATCCCCACTCGAAGGAATTAATTATTATTTATTAACACTTTCTTAAGCCTGGCGTTGAGTTCCGCCTCACTAAATGGGGAACAGAGTGTCCTAATACTAAATTTACAGGGGAACTTAGTATTAAGACACTTCGCGCTGTACCCGCATATATTAGGGTAAGATAAAAAAATGTATTTTAAATCAAGCAAATTTTCTTTTAACTCAGCTTTATAACTAACACATTATAGAAAGTATGAAAAGTGAATTGAACGTAGCGCAAGAATCCAATCAATGCGGATTAATGAAATTAGTCTGGCAAGGGCTGACTTTGCTAAGTTTCCAGTGGTTATCTTGTAAATCTTGTAGACGTCATTACGGGAGTTAGCGTAATATGTTTGCGTCTTTTCAAAACTTTTAATGTATATTTTTATTTATTATCATATAACATTATAATTTTGATTCAATAATTCGAAAATTTCATTTATATTTCAATTTCACGTTGTATTCCGTTCCGCATGTAGCAGGGTGGGCAGAGGAAACCGGTTCATCCAGTTAAGGCACTTCCTTTGAAGAATGGGCATTACGTGTTGAGTGGTGGAACTCAACGCCGGGCGTTGCCTTGATTTGGTATCGAAGAAGGGTATAGAAATTAAAATATTTTTTTTTAGTCAAGTATATGGATAAATGCCCACCCTTAGAGTGTATCTTCCATTTTCCTTTTAATATTAAGACAACGTATGTTTAGAGACAGTACACAACGCGGCGCTTTAATGGGCGCAGAGAAGGATCAATAATATAGTATGAAACTAATATTCATGAGGCCAGTCGTGGCGCAGGGGTACCAGCGTGTGCCTTTAAGCGCGACGGATAATGAGTTCAATTCACAATTCGGAAAATGAAAATATAAATATAGTATAAAGACAAAACGTGGCGTTGAGTTACAAAACTAAACATGCAATGCATTCAGAATTCAACAGAAATTGGAGAGCGGAGTGTCTTAACATAAGACTCGCTCTGCCTACCTTTCGATACCAACATTAATAATACAAATACTATTTAGTTCAATAAACTAAATTAGTATTTATCACAATAATCCGTCATTTCTCACTAATTGTTGATCTCGAACATTTACTAGAATTCTAGTTAAATTAATAGTAATTTTGCGATTATTAATAGTAATTGTGATTTGTCTATGTATTTGTTGTTAAATTATATGAAATTTTCAAACAAAGATTGCTTGTTTGGAAAACGATATTTATTATTTAACATATGAATTTTATTTTTAAAATGAGAAAGATATTAAATTTAAATGTATAGTTTAATATTATTTTTTATGTCTATTCCATTTTTAACGTTGCTACCTTTGTCGCTATTACGTTTTTGCCATATTAAAACCTATTTAGTTTAATAAAATATTAATTCCGATCCTGAATAATCCAAAACTTTGTTAATGGACTCCGTTCGCATTAAGAGACTTCCATTTCCCACAAATTTGAAGGCATTGCGTGTTGAGTGGCGGCAGTCAACGCCGCGCTTCGCCTCGTTATCAAAGCAAGGAAACAAAAACATTCAATATTTAATATCCTCAAATGGAAATCGAACTCACAACCTGTCGCACTTACTGCGCTACACATAACTTTTATACTTATTATTATAATAATAAAAATAATGTAATTATAGATATAGCACTGCTTAAATAAACTAGACCATCCAAATCGAATCTTCAACTTCAATTAATGATCTCGGGATAGACCACAGTCTGCAAATCCGCCAAATGAATTGATTTCGAACTAAATTTCAGCTTAGCCTAACCCTTTGAGCAACGGTTTGGTTTCCGATGAGCAAATTGGTAAGTTTTCAGCAAATGAGAGGGTAAACTGCTGTTTTCTATTAATATTATGGGTATTAGTTAGATGTTGGTGTGGATGCCAGTCGTGGTTCAGGGGCACAAGCGTGTGACTGTAAACGTGACAGGTTGTGGGTTCGATTCCCACTCGAAGAAATGAAATATTATCGTTTCTTCACTCTGGTGTCGAGGCAAAGCGCGGCGTTGAGTTTTGTCAGAGGTAAAGTGGAAAGCGGAGTGTCAAAGCGGAGTGTTTTAAATTATTTTTCATTACAATATTGCACATCTAGTCAGTTAACTATACATTTCTATTGTAATATTTTGTAATGAAGTGTAATGAAGAGTTTTTCCTCACAGAGAATAGAAAAATGGGAATCGAACCCGCGCCTCTTGTACATTGCCGAAGCATTTTGACTACTGCAAGCCATGCGTTTCTTTACGTCACGTCAAGTTACGTAAAATTTTTATACGATATTAAGAAAGTTGTAACAAGGACTAAAAGAATTTCGACGTAGTTTAAAAAGAACGGTTCAAGACTTGGACGGACTTTGGTTTCTAAGAAGTGCGGATTCGAATCCAAATTATATTATCTCTATATAATATATATTATATCTTACAATCTACTACAAAATAAAAATTTAAAATCTTTACGTTTTTCTTTTGATAAAGTAAAATCTCCAACCAAAATAACCAAAAGCAACCATTAATAAATTTTATAAAATAAAATAAAAGTCAAATTGCGTTCACATAAATATAACTTATAAAATGGCCCCCATCTTAGTTGATAGCACGAAAATTTGGTGATTTCGATAATGGAGTTACTTAAAGTGAAGTATATTTCGTTTCCAAAATCCCCTACTTGAACGTTGGCTCGGGATTTCGCTGATCTAGGATAGCCGGTGGCTTGAACGCTGTCATTTTTTAATGATGTACCTACTTTTTATAGGTCACTCACAAAGTTGCTGAAATGTACTTAAATAAAATGTTGAATTTAGATGTTTTGGTAAACGTTTTGCTTCTAAATATGTATGTACTCTGATAAAAAATTAAACATTCAAAAAGTAATTTGAAAATAAACACAAATTTACAAGATCTAAATAATTGAAATAATTGATATAATAATTGAGGCCAGTCGTGGCGCAGCGCCACGTAGTGCGACTGTAAAACTGACGGTTGTGGGTTCGATCCCCACTCGAGGAAATGAAATATTTACTTTAATTTATATATCCATTTCTTTGCTGGTGTCGAGACTAAGCGCTGCATTAAGTTCTGCCACTCAACACGCAATACCTCCAGTATTTGGCAGAAAGTGGGAAACGCAGTGTCTTACACTAGATTCCCTCTGCCTACCCTGCTGTGTGCGGGATACAGCGTGAAGCTGATTTTTTAAATAATTATAAAAAAAAGGAAGCAACGACAGAAAAATAAAAGTCTATAGGAACCATAATCCAATATAAGATTATAGACTTTATTTCTGAAAATAATATTGTGACTTCGACATCTCCACCATAATCTACTTTTCCTAAGACGAGATTAGTATACTAATATTTTTAAAAGCCCACGCTCACTGGATATAATGGGGTGGGATTATTTGGCTGGAGGTTGGCATAATTTATTTGGTCGATGGAGGTTTGGCCCGGAAGCTCTCTTGAAAAAATGTCCGCCGATAAAATACAAAAAGGAATTTCCTGAAGTTACAAAAGAAGGGCAGGATGAATAACGGGGATAATTGTAACAATACATTAAGGAAGTGATAGAGAAAGTAAGGGTACAGCCATTTTTTATCTATATCGGCCATTCCTATCACACCATCCATCATTTTTGGTGATAACGGATGATATTAATTCTTGAAAGTGACTAGCCCACGGTGTTTGCTTTTAATTAAATTTAGAAACATTTTACTTAGATTAATTTAATTTTATAATCTGAATCTTGTCGACGTCGTGGCGCTGTAGCACTGAATCGAACTGTAGACACGGCGGTTGTGGGTTCGATTCCCACGCGGTGAAATTAATTATTTCCATTTTCTCAGTCTGGTCAGAGCAAAGCACAGCATTTCAGTAATATGTGTTTTGGTAAATTTGTCAGGGAACCTGGTGGTAACCTAGTATTGAGAAACTTCGTTCTCCATGATGACACAGAAAAATAAATTATATATATATATATATATTATTCGAGTGGAGTAAAACCACAACCGTATTGTACTTACATGTACAAAGTTAATTAGAATTAAACTTTAATCAGTCAATCAACATCAAGGCAGGCATAGGAAACCTAGTGTAAAGATACTCTGTTCTCCATTTACAGCAAAACTCGGAATTAATTAAACTTAATTATACTTATTTACATATTGATTGCTGTTTTAAATTATATAAGAATGAAGTTGAGCGAAATGATATTTTTTCTAATATATATAATCTAAAAATCTATATCAGCTTTACGCTGTATCCCGCACACATCAGGGTAAGTAGAGGGAACCTAGAGTTAAGACACACCGTTCCCCACTTTCAGCCGAAATCTGAAGAAATGGAAATATAAATTGAAGAAATTTTTCATCTCTTCGAGTGGAGATCGAACCCACAACCCATCGGTTTGTGCACCTGCGCTACGACTGGCCGTCAGCTCAACTAATATATCTATCCATATCAGTTTCTATATCACTCACATACAAAATAATATGTTTGTGTGAACATCAATACGATCCGCCGCTGGGTGATTACGTAGAGCCATCGGAAACTAACTTATTTCCTTCCTAAGGGTTAACATTGTAATTGAAACCAATTTCCACTTTCGCTTGTTACATTCCGTCTAATTGATCACAAAGCAGATGTTATACGGTTATGTAGTTCAGCAAATTTATTATATTTTGTATTTTTTCTATTGTAGAATTTTGAGATTCTGGTTCTCGGTTCTGTATTTTTTTTTTAGTTTCCCACACATATTGTATTGTAGATAGAGGGACAGGTTCACTTTGTCTACTCTGCTATGGGATATACAAGGAAGCTTAGTGTTTAGACACTTTGATGTTAAATGAACACTCCCGTTCCCCACTTTAGAGTTTCTAAATGCAATAAATGATTATTCTACATTAAATGAATACTAGAAATAATAAATAGTCTTATTTTTCATATTATACTTATAACTTTGTGTTAACTTCGATGTTCTCTCTCCGAATGTAAAAAAATAAAGACAGCTACAAATAGAGTACATATTGTTAAAGAACTCGTGTAAAAGAGGGTAGTTATAGATGAAAAAGATGATAAAAGCAGTGAAATTGTGTCAATCGGGGGTAGATGCTTGTAGGCAACGGCCCTTATTGGAAGGAAACTCGTGTAAAGTGTTGTTATTAGGTGATACATATCACTTATTGCAATTACATAGTATGTCTTTCCAAATAGTTTGTGTTTTTATATAGTGTTTCTTTTTAAACGTTAACCGCTTCCGATCTAACAATATATAAATATTTTCTGTATTATATATATTGTTTAAAAATATACAAAAACCAAATTTGAACCTGTTCTATACAGCTATTGGAGACACAGAAAAATTTCAAAATAAGCCTTCCAAAGCATATCCCACAAAGAAGCCTCCACAATACATAACATTCCAACGTAACCACTTCACACCTCAATGAAATATTCAACGAGACCCACGAACATGTTTATTGCTCATACAAACACTGAATCTCCAGTCACTCATACTCGCCCATGAGAATGTTTATTGCTCATTCAGACACTGTGTCTCACTTGCGAGTACATAATAATTCATAAGATAGTTACCAGCTCTAAAGCACTTTAGCCGGATTGCCAATCCCGTTCGGCAGCGATGTATTTGCATGATGACTACGTCATAACCACGCCCGACCCAGTAATTGCTTTCCTGGAGTGACGTTGGGAAGATGGATTTTAAAATTTCTAGTCTGGTTATGTCTATATTTTATTTTATGGTGAGTGCATTTGTGATATTTATATGGTTTAGTGTGGTTGTTTTGGTATGTTATTGTGTGTGAATATGTCCTGATGTGTAAGCTGTTTTAACAATTTGGTCTTTCGATGTGATTAGGGAATTTTAATTTTAGTATGAGCATTTTTTCCAGTTACTTGTTATATCCCGCATATAAGAGGGTTGACAGAGAGAGCTTAGCGCCCACACTTCGCTCCCCACTTTCAGCCAAATTGTGGAGGTATGGCGTGTTGAGTGGCAGAACCCAACGACACCAGGGTAAAGAAATATAAATACTAAATATTATTTAAATTCCTTAAATGGGAATCAAACACACAACCTGTCGCGTCCACGACTGGCTTATATATCAACATCAAACCATTTACCTTTTTATGTATATAGAAACATAAATTACATATTTATATCTTAATGTCTCTTCCAAAACATTTGACTGAGATCCTGAAACTTTTCATGTCGAATTTACTTAATAACTGTTTCCAAGAATTAAGACTTATCTAGCTTTTTACTTTTACGGACGATTTAAAGCGGAGACAAAAACATTTTCCATTTTACCGAATCTCTTCGAGGCTTTTTGCCTAACCTTCCTTATAAATATTATAAAATGCAAAGTCTGACAGTCGGTGTATTTGCTCATTCCTTTAAAAGCCCATTAACAAATTCGGTATGTCAGATATCGTAAGAGTATACTTTAATCTGAGTAAGATACACTATATAGCAATGGAGAAGTTAAATATTTAGTTTTATATATATTATACAAGATATATTTTGAGGCCATCGTGGTTTAGGCGTGGGTTGTGTGTTCAATTTCCAATCAAGAGAAAATATTTACTATTTTCATTCCCTCTGGTAACAAGGCAAAGCGTTAGGTTCCACTTCCACTAACACGCAATGGCTCGATAACTGTGCGGAAAGTAGGAAACGGAAATGTCTTGATTTGTGGGAACGGAGTGCTAGAGAGTGTGAGTCTATTTCGCTAAAAATGAAAAAAAATGTTAATTAAAAATAAATGTATATCTCAAAAAATAGTAATAATTTCTATGCTAAGCACAAATCTAACAATATTTGCTCTTTCAAAAATTCAAACATAATAAAGTCTCCGTTAAAACCTCCACGATTTGTTCAGAAGCAATCACCAAAGATTGAAGTATTAACTCCAGGAGTATAATCCAATCTAACACAGCATTACCCGTCAGTGCCTTACTAAGATTAACGTAAGACGTTACCAAGAGAACTGAGGGCCAAAATATACCTATTTGTATTCCGGAGTAGTTCCACGATTACTATCCAGGGGCATCCAAGTTTCGCAAGTTCGTAGCCCTATTAATGAGACGATTAAAGTAAATTAGGTCGGAGGCGCGAATGGCCAATTCGGTTTCGGTCTGAGCTGATCAGGACCTGATCCGAATTGAAGAGTTCTTGGTGACACATTGCGGTGGGATTGACGAGATTTGATTCGAAACTTTAAAATTACATTGGATATCCAGTTGGGATTGACTTTATTAATTTGGCAACTTTTGGCATTACAGAAGTTTTGATTAGGGTGCTTAAAATGTAAAATTAGTTACCAATGTTGGCTAATGGTTTTGTTAAAAGCTAAAGGGTTATGGTTTCGTTGTGACAAGTTAATAAATTTTTCCTTTTTGATTATTCTCTTTTTTGTAGCATCACGTTTCACACTGTATCCCTCATATTACAGGGTAGGCAGGGAACATAATGCTAAGACTTCCGTTCCCATTACGACACTTCCGTTCTCCAATTTCCGGAGTTGAGTCAAGAAACCCAACGGCACAATATCCATTACCAGAGCGAGGAAATGATAAATAAATAAATATTTTTTTCCTCGAGTAGGAATCGAACCCACAACGCTTAGAGTCGCATATTTGTCCTTTATCAAGATAAGCCATTTTTTTGTATGTAACGTGAACTTAATTTTTCCCTATCTAACTTTGGTTAATAACGGTTTCAGTAATCTTCGAAGCCTAGCGTAATTCGCAAGAACTATCCTGCATATAAATAAGCTTTAACATGACAGAATAACTTATTACTTCACTCTCATAATATAAAACGGTGTCATATAATAAAAAGAGGCCAGTCGTGGCGCAGTGGCACAAAGTGTGACTGTAAAACCGACTGGTTGTGGGTTCGATCCCCACTCGAGGAGATGACATGTTTACTTAAATTTATATTTCCATTTCTTTCTCTGGTGTCGAGGCAAAGCGCGGCGTTGAGCTCTGCCACTCAACACGCAATGCCTCCAAAATTCGGCAGAAAGTGAGGAACGGAGTGTCTTACACTAGGTTCCCTCTGCCTACCCTGCTGTGTGCGGGATATAGCGTGAAGCTAATTTAATTTAATTTCATTTTTAATATAATAAAAAGGAACCAGCCACAATTATGAAGATTTCATACTATGTTTAGATATAAAACAGAATTGACACGATATAATACTGATTCTATTAGATCTTAAAATAATTTTATGATTTTTAATGTAATTTTTTAAAATTTATTCAACGACAACCATTGCCTCAAGCCAGATTTTAAATTCCTCACTTATTATTCTTATTTAGAAAACGTATAAATATTTGAACGCAGCGGGACTCGAATCCGCACCTCCGGGAAACCGACCAGGCTCTCTGACCACTAAGCCATGCGTTCTCGCCAAGGTATGTCGAAATTTTTATACGCTTGTTACAATTTATTTATGTTAAATAGGTTATGTTAAATAGGCGCGGGTTCGAGTCCCGCTGCGTTCAAATTTTTATACGTTTTCTAAATAAGTATTTTTCTTTCCTAAGTGTAGAATAACACTTTAAAAAAATGTTTTAAAAATCCTCACTTATTTTTTATATATCTATGGCTTTATATATTTAATATGTGAATGTCTCATACACTATATGTAAATATTCACTCACTCACCTGCAAATTGACGTATGGAGCGTCAGCCATAACAGTAGGCACGATGAAACCACCTTCTCCAGTGGACATGTCAATATCTTGACTGTAGATATCAGTCTTGTCGTCATAGAGCTTCACTCGGACTCGAACCCGCTTCTCCGTGCTCATTGCTTCAACCTTGGAATAAAGTTTTAGATTAATAAATAGAAAGAAAGATAGCTTCACGATATATTCCGCATTTGTTCGGTGGATAGATTAAGTCTTGAAACCTATTGTTAAAACACTTCTGTTCCATTGTGATTAATTGTGGATTAATTGGAAGGACTCCACGTCGCGATTAGCCTAGTTACCTGAGCGAAGAAATTAAAATACTCAATATTTCATTCTCTCGAAGATGAAACAAACCCACAACCGCCACGTATACAGTCGAAACGCTTGTGGCTCTGCGCCATGATGGCATCTTATTAATTTGTCATTCAATTATTTATTTGTACAGTTTTCTTAGGTGAAATGTTAAGTTATATAATCACTGGCTGCATATTAATATTTTAAAGAAAAAAAGGAAAATAATACTGTTTTTGCTTTTGCCGTAATCTGAATTTGGAATCCAGGATAACTAAAACAAATTTATCAAGTTAAAATAAAATACATGGTATATGCAGGGTATAATAGGATAGGAGATTGAACCTAGTGTTAAGACACTCAGTTTCCCATTTTCGGCGGATCTTAACGCTGCACTTTGCGTCGACACCAGAGCGACGAAATGATGTGTGACGAAATGAAATATTAGTTTAAATAAACATTTTATTTCCTCGAGTGGAGATCGAATCCACAACCAGTCGCATTTACACACATTGTCCACCTGCACCACGACTGGCCCCAATATATCAATTTAATCAACATCATTTCTTTATATAAACCCATAAAGCCTATATAAAATTTTAAATTATAAACACTACATTAAATTTTGTCTAATCTTAACTATGTATAAAATGGCAACGATATTGCGTCACCGACTTTAGTCTTAATTAAGTTATTTAGGCGACCCGACCTGGCTTAGTTCCAAACCTGCGACACTTTTGATATGAAATAGATGTAATTAAACATTATCAAGCCAGTCATTTGAGGCCAGTCGTGGCGCAGGGGTACAAGCGCGTGGCTGTACGTGACAGGTTATGGATTCGATTTTCACTTGAGGAAATGTAAAATTTAATATTTTTATTTTTTTATACCCTGGTGTCGGAGTGCGCGCTTTTGAGTTCTAACATTTAACACACAATGCTTCTGGTTGTTGAATGGTGAAACTTAATGCCACGTTATGACTTATTGTAAAAAATACACGGAAACAAAACAAAATAATTCACCAGAGTAGGAATCAAACCCGCAACCGTTACAGTACATACATTATCATTACTTACAGACGATCATTATTCCGCTACAACACGATGGTCTTTCAACGGTAAATTAGAATAATTTATAAAATGTTATATTAAGAACTAGGATAGCAGCTCTTCTACATCTTGTAAAAAAAACGCGTCAGCATTACAGTTTCTGTTGTTGCGAAAAAAATGCTTACTGGTTTCGTTCACAAACAAAAAAAGCACTTAAATATATACGGATAGGACTTAAAAGCTCGTTAATGTCAAATTTAACATAAAAATTGTAACATATTACAACTAATCACAGAAGCCAGTCGCCTGACTGTAAGCGCGACAGGTTGTGGGTTCGATTCCAACTCGAGAATGTGAAATAATTGATGTTATATTTTTTTCTCTTTGGTGCAGCAAAGCAGGGCTTTGAGTTTTGCCACTTGCCATAATGCCACCAAAATTTGGCGAGAAGTGAGGAACGGAGTGTCTTAGCTCTAGACTCCCTCTGCCTACTCTACTAAATTATACCGGGATAGTAAAAAAAATACACAGTATCATCCAAGTGTTTCCCAAAGTAATGACGCAATCAATCATAAGAACAAAAGCGCGAGATAGTTACACTAATTCAAAACAGAGTGCCGACACAGAAATCATGATATAAAGCCTTCGTTAGATACGATGTAATTTATTATATTGTACCGTTGCCAACACAAGAAAGAATAGACGGGACGTGCTGAATACAAATCGATGTAAAGGAATTTGTTATTTTGTAATTTTTTTCCTTTTGCACCCTGTGGAAATGGTTTTTCTGTTTTGTATTTTCGTTATTTAGTAACAATATAAGTTATAAATATGGCTTTCTCATATCTTTAGGTGTAACATGTGTTTTTTTTACTTTTTCTTCTTGAAAGGTTTAAAATAAATCCAGAGACAACTTTCAATAGTACAAAGTAAAATACTCGTATCTATTTCGGAAAAGTATAAAATTTTGAACATATAGGGATTTAAACCTTTTTGAAACCGCCCAAACCCTTTAACAACATCCATTCGTTTCTCTCTCTCGGGAGTTCAAATCCGCCCAATTCTTTATACATTTCCTAAATAAGCTTTTTTCCTTATTAATTGTGGAAATGAGCTTTAAAAATGTTAAAAGTATTAAGCAGTATACTACAGTACTAATAATTATCTATATAAAAAAGTATACGTGTTCTTATTTGCGCTATCTACATTATGACTAACGCTGCTTTCTTCTAAATATTTACAAAGAGGCGTTCACGAACTGAAGGACTGAATGAGCGAAGAATTATCTAATAAAATTAATTTGTTATTATTTGTTTCTTGCTTTATAACGTATACGGGTAATTGAGTGTGAGATAAATTAAATCAAATTAAATTAGCTTCACGCTGTATCCCGCACACTGCTGGGTAGGCAGGGGAACTTAGTGTTAAGACAATTTCACACACACATTTTATACCCCTGTGCTACGACTGGCGAGTAATAAGGTATAAGATAATGTAATAATATATTTTATTTTCTTTGTTTCTGCAGGTATGTTTTGTATCTACCTATTAATTTAGAAATTAAACGAAGAGAGTTGTGAAAGTCGTATATTTTTTCCAAAAATATACATAAAATATGTTCAATTTAATTATAGACTATGATTTAAGACGTATCAAGTCAATGCGACAGATTGTGGGTTCGAGTACCATTCGAAGAAATGAAATTGAGGAATGGAATATTTCACATTTTTATTTCTTCGCTCTGGTAAAGAGGGAATGTTGAGTTCTGTCACTTAGCTCGCAACGTCTTCAGAATTCGGTGGAAAGTTGAGTATGTAAGTATATTGATAGGAACGGAGCGTCTTAACGCTAGGGTACCAGGTTCCCTCTGCTATATATATGCTACGTGCAAAATACAGAATGAAGCAAAAAAAAAAAGATTTTTAAGCGGGTTTTAAACCTACACCATTCGTTTGCCTCAATTAATTCAATTTAACCAAAATACAACAAAATATCCATTGCATTTCCTTTAAACCGATGAATTCAATACCAATATTAGCTCACCGGTAACACAATACGAGCTTTGCGCTTAGTTAGCTTGCTTTAGCTTATCCTGTTATACAAATAAACATTATGTAAGGTGATATAATCGCTTTTCTATGCGCTATTATTCTTATTTAGATGATTTGTTATAGACGCGTAGGGACAAAAGTGTGTCGTAAGCGCGATAGGTTGTGGGTTTGATTCCCACTCGGAGAAATTAAATATTATACATTTTCATTTCTGCGCTTTGGTGTCAAGGCAAAGGGCGGTGTTGTGTTTCGACACTTAACATGCAATGCTTCCAGAATTTGATGAAACGTGGGGAGTGGAGTATCTGAACAATAAGCTCCCTGTTCCTATCCTGCTATATGGGACCAAATAACTTTCGGTAAAGAAAATTAGGTTAAATATGAGCCAGAGACGGAGTTTCTGTCGTTTCTTTTTATTTTAGTTTAACGCTACGTCCCGCAAACAGCAGGGTAGGTGGAGGGAATCTAGTACTTAGACACTTCGTTCCCTATTTTTTGTCGATTTCTGGAGACATTAAGTGTTGAGTGGTGGAGCTCAACGCCACTTTGCCTTAACATCAGAGCGAAGAAATGAAAATATTTAATTTCCTCGAGTGGGAATCGAACTTACAATCTGACGCGTTTGCAGTTACACTTTGTGCCCGTGCGCCAACTGGCCTCAAACCCTTTCCTCTCTATACGATAAATATTTTCGTTATTTATATTTTTGCTTATACGAATTTTTCCTACATTATCCGAAGTGCCATTAAAGTATAATGTTTATGAGTACTTTGTCAGTTTTATAAGGTATCCCATATGCTGGAAGAAGGAAAATTGTGCTCATATAGGGTTGTCGAAGAGTAATACGAGGGAGAGGGTTTAAATATATTAATTTATATTTAGTATGTGTAAATAAAAGGAATATGATAGAGAAAAACGCTTCATTCTGTATCCCGCCATTAGCAGGGTACACAGAGGGAACCTAGTGATAAAACTTTCCATTTCCACTAAGACACTATCGTTCCCCGCTTTCCGCTAAATTCTATTCCGCATATATCCGCACTGTGTCCTGAGTGGCGAAACTCAACGCCACATTTTGCGTCGTTACCACGCCGAGTAAATAAAATAATAAATTTTCTCGAATGTAAATCGAATCCACAACCTGTCCTTTACAGCTTATGCTCCCGCGCCAGTGGAAACCTTGTAAACCAGCTAAAATAAAGTATAAATATGTACAATAAAACTAAAAGTTCCATTAAACGCCATCTGAACGTCTAATAGTTCGAACAACTTGGCGAGTGCAAGCAGTTCTAGATAGGAATCATTTTACAATTGTAGCAGAACTGGACTGGAAGGAAATTTCCTAAGAATAAACTATTCTATTGCACAGTACACCTTTTATATTTTTCTTAAGGAAATATTATCTGGTAGTGTATTCTTTGCTTGCTTCTTTTATATGCAAATTAGAAAAAAATAGCGCTTACTGCTCTTTTTTTTTTAAATAAAACTGAATGAAAAATATATATTTATTTTAAGTGATCATATGAAATATACAAGATTGTTACTCAGTAACGAGGCAAAGGGGATGTAGAAGTGCAGTCGAGGTGACCTGAAAGTGGAGAACGAAAGTATCTTAATGGGAAGGAAATGTATTAACATTAGGTTCCCAGGTTCCCTTTGCCTGCCTCCTCATCCTCCTATGTGCAGCATGTCAAGCGTGAAACAAAATAGAAGAAAAACATATTTACAATATACTTCTCTCATTATTATATTCTTTCCATAATAAAATATAAATACGATCAGTAAGTATCGATTCCAATAACAATCATAACCCTGAGAAGCTTACGAAGAGTTCACAAAGGTTTTTTCCCGTTATAACTATTGATTGTAATGATAATGAATAAAGGGAAAGAGAATATAGCCGCACCTGCTTCTCATTGTGGGGATCTGACAGAAGGCGACGGGTGGAAAAAACGTAGATTTCGATTATTATTTGTGATTTATAAAAAATGTTACTAATCATTTTCACCAATTTTAAAGCGATCATTCGACACTTAGAAAAGAAAAATATTTTCTGGATAACGTATAAATATTTGAACGTCGGGGGATTAGAACCCACGCCTTTAGGAAACCGTCCAAGCGCTCTGTTTTCTAAAAAATAATCTAATCATTTGAACTCAAATATAAAATAACAATTAGTTATATATTTTATATAGTTGCATGCTGTATCCCACATTGGAAATCTAGTGTTAAAAACAGTCAGTTCCCTATATTTCACTTTATTTCTGAGATATGTGTTGATTGGCGAAACTTAACGCCGCGTTTCGTCTTGTTACTATTGCGCGAAATAAGAAATTAAATTTAAAAAGGAATTATAAATAAAAAAATTATTGTAATCAGCAAATCACCGTTTCAATAAATTATTGACTTTTTTTTTCAGCTTCACGCTTTATCCCGTACAAAGCATTATGTAGGCACACCGGGTAGGCAGAGGGAACCTAGTGTTATGACACTCCATTCCCCACATTCTGCCGGACTCTAGAGGCATTGCGTTTTGATGGCAGAACTCAACGCCGCGCTTTGCCTCGACACCAGAGCGAAGAAATGGAAATATAAATATTTCATCTTCTCGAGTGGGGATCGAAACCACAACCAGTCGATTTTACAGTCACACTTTGTGCCCCTGTGCCACGACTGGCCTAAAATTATTAACTTTTTAATCAAAATGTGATTTAATATAACAACTATTATTTCATTACAGAACGGGTAAACATAAACAACTACTCAGAATTAGATCGTTAAATATTTAAATTTCTTAAATTAATTAATTGTATTACATGAATTTCAATATAAATTGTTTGCGTTGGCTTGTTTTGATATCCCTCGGCTTTGGGCTATTAGTCTTCAACTATAAAGGTAAGTCAACTATAAACACGAGCTTAAAACAATCTAGATATTGTTAATTTTTAAATAAGTTACGGAGAGAGAGAGAGAGAGAGAGAAAGATCTTTATAGTTTTTGAAGTATAAAAGAGGTTCGAATTTTATATTTTCATAGCATAATATTTTTTATTTTAATAGCGTCAAGAATTTGGTGGAAAATGGGAAACAGATATGTCTTAATGAGGCCAGTCGTGGCGCAGCGGCACGAGGGGTGACTGTAAAACCGACTGGTTGTGGGTTCGATCCCCACTCGAGGAGATGAAATATTTACTTAAATTTATATTTTCATTTCTTCGCTCTGGTGTCGAGGTTAAGGGCGGCGTTGAGTTCTGCCACTCAACACGCAATGCCTACAGAATTCGGCAGAAAGTGGGGAACGGAGTGTCTTAACACTAGGTTCCCTCTGCCTACCCTGCTGTGTGCGGGATACAGCGTGAAGCTGAGATATGTCTTAATAGGAAAAGAGTGTTTTAATATCAGGTTCCCCAGTTCCTTCTTCCTACTCTGCTATATTTGGGACGCAGCGTGAAGTTAAATAAGTTGTCAGAAGATTTTGATTTGATTAAGCTAAGATTTGCTTGACACTACCTACCTATTCCTGAAATGAAACTCTTAACTTTAAATAGCTTAGCTATTGATTTCCTCTTAGAGTTCTGAACCCATAGACATCACTTAAAACTTAACATTACAGATACACTACGATACTGCCCAAATGTTAAATTACTCCCCTCATACCAATTGTTTTTGAGATTATGAGGTCTTTTCCCATCCGGAGGATTGGATGATCCTGAGGATGTTTTAATTACAAGACCAAGCGTGAAAGTTAAGTTCTGCCACACATCACACAATGTTTCGATGTTGCCGCGCGTGGTGCACGGAGTTCCTTCACAACAGGTTCTCGATGCCTACCCTCGTTATATGCTGTTGTACAGTGCGAAAATAAAAAAAATGCATTTTATTAAATAAGATTACATAAATCTATAATATAAAAATACTTACTCTGCCAACAAAGGGTAATCCAGGTTTATATCGTCTTCTCATACTATCAGCAAACTTCAGTTCCACGTAGTGTTGTTCAGCTGCAGGAGTAGCTGGTGTGGTACTCCCTAGCCCTGAACCAACCGTTAAGTCCACTCGAGCTGACCCTCCCCCACACTGGGCCTCTATCCTCCATGTTCCAGATCTTGCTCCAGAGGCGAGGATGGCATTTAGTTTTCTTACGCCTATAGAAAAAAAATATCAATTACTTTTAGTGTAAAATGTATATTTTTTTAGTTTCACGTTCTATTCATTTTTTAAATTGAGAATCGATCACACAACCTCTATGGCTGTCGTAGACCTCGCAATGAAAACTAAATATTTTAGTACTGTAACTGTTATCTCAAACTCCTTTGAGAATATTATTTAATAAATAACGCCTTGGCTCGTGATGTGTCTAGTGATTAGAACCGTTTATAGTTGTGATCGTGAAGAACCCAAAATCTTGTAGAGATTCAGAGGTAACAGTATTAAGAATTCTATGTTATGCCATTAGAAGGTATCGCTTTAATAATATATTTGCCATCAGAAGTTGTTCTTGTGTCAGTTATTTAGATAACTGGAAACTCGACAATATGATATTGTCATAACTCGAAGCTCGTCCGAAGAAAAGCCAAGAGCGCGTCCTATCTTCCTCTCCACCATAACTGCGAATTAGTTATAATAAAAGGAAGAAAGAGTACGGGCACCTCCCCGCCCTACACCGTGAATTCCTACCTGACTGCGGCTGCAACAGTCTTAATGAACTCTCCGGGACGTTTGTGTGTGATCAGTCTGAAGGTACTTGTTACGCTTGTTTATATTAAGATTATTATATTAGAATTGTGATTCGTGATGTTGATTGATTTGTGAGATCAATATAAGTCGTTGGAACGAACGCACTGCCGCAAGGCGGCCGATATGTTAAATAAACGCACGGCACACACCCCACAGTCGTGTCTCGAACCGTAGGCGGACACTTCTACAAACACCAGAGTTCCAGGACATAAAATAGCACCACACACCCGTATGAGACAGGCGGACACTACTACATACACCGGAGCTGGGACATAAAATAGCACCACACACCTACTAGTCGTATACCAAGTCGTAGAAGTGGTATTCAATATATCAATGGCTAACGCCATACAAACACAGCTTACGTATCGCGAGCGTACTGCGAGACGGCATCGGCCACGACATAGTTAATGTCGCTGTAACAGTTCGCTTAAGCCCATCACGTCAGCTTCCGCGACGTCAAGCAACATTCAATATTATAACATTGGTCAAAGATAACTTTTATCCATAATATGTGTCGCTCCTGCACATATATTTCCTTTATAAGGAATTCGATCCTAAAAGATCGTGTCATCATAGACTTCGAATTATCATATTATATTCATTATACATTTGGTACGAGTCTTTATGTGCATCATATTTATTAGTACCGTAGTACTTTAGAGTTCGACTCGACCGCTGACTTCCAGCATCACCACCACCTCATATATACAGAACGACGGTCGCGACATTCGGGACGACAATACACGAACTCGTCTCGATTAATATGTTATGAAAAATATTTCGTTTGTGTTATTCATATTTAACTATGTTATTTATGTGTATTGCCATGCATATTTTATTTTGTTTATTTCTTTATTTTTAACTTATATCCCAGGTACATACTGTTACAGTACATTTTTTTATGAGAGTAAGCAGAGAGAATCTAGTCTTAAAACTTTTGTTCACGTTATTACAGTTTTTAAGGTCTAAGGTTTTTTGGTATTTGTTTTTTTAATTACTTTTAATTAGTTAACTAGTTTCCTGTATCTCGCACATAACAGGGTAGAAACCTATTGTTAAGACACTTTATTCCCGTTAAGACACTGCGACTTTCCGCCGAATTCTGAAAGAATTGCGTGTTGCGAAACTCAACGCCGTGCTTTTGCTTCGAGTGGAAATCGAACTCACAACCTGTCACGCTTGTGCCGCCAATCGCCTTATGTTTCACATATTTAAATACTATTTTTACTTAATATATTTTAACTTAAATAGGTTCTTTTTATGTTAGTTGTAAATAGCAAATGAACCAGACAAGAATACTTCAGTGAACCGTTACGTCTAATATGAGGAAATATAAAAATAAATGCCTATTTCTTTATACGGTTTCTTACGTTTTCTACTTATAAAATAGGATACATTGCAAATAATTTGTATTTTTTAGCTACTTGCTTTATCCCGCAACCAGAGGGAACTCAGTGTTAAGGCTGCGTTCTCCATTTCCTGCTGAATCCTGAAAGCATTGTGTGTTGAGTAGTGGAACTCAACGCCGCGCTTTGCCTCGATACCAGAGGAGGACAAGAAGTATATAAGTATGTAAATTACATTTTTAATTCCAAAGAAACATAGAAAACAGATCAAAGTTAAGCAATGTTTCTGCAACTTCCAATCAAGAAAGTCAATTCATGCAAAATTAGAAGTGATGTTGACCTGATGTTCTGTCAAAGAATGAAATCAATGAAAGCTACAAATGAAAGAAGTGGGTTTACTTCTTAAAAGTAAAACTTCATCATTTTTTGTTGACTGATAAATTTTCCACGTAGCATAGTAGGTTGCGAAAAAGAGTAGTGCCATGACACTATTTTCATTACTCTCCGTCCGAGTCATAACGTGGTACATAAAATTATGAAAATTTGCATTTTTTCCTTTCACTACTCAACTGACAATCGAACCCACAACCTGTCACGTTTGCAGTCGACTGGGTTCTGTTAATCCGCGAATTTGTTGCCAATTAGACGTTTCCTAATAAGGGCTGTATTATAAGCATTATAATATGCATAAATTACATTAATTATAGATCCAAGCTCACGTAACATAAGCTACGTTCATCTCTATATAAACACAAATATAAACACATGAACATGGCAATTAGGTGTCTACGAGCAAACATGTATTTAATTTAGTCGCATAGTTGAGTCAATACTGTGATTAACTTGTTAAATAAAATAAATAAATAAATCAGCTTCACGATGTATCCCGCACACAGTAAGGTAGGCTAAGGGAACGTAGTGGTAAGACACTCTGTTCCCCACTTTCTGCCGAATTCTGATGGCATTGCGTGTTAAGCGGCGGAACTCAATGCCGCGCTTTGCCTCGATACCGGAGGGATGGAATGGAAATATAAATTAAAGTAAATATTTCATTTCCTCGAGTGGGATCAAATTCATAACCATTCGATTTTACAGTCACTCTTTGTACCCTTGCGCCACGACTGGCCTCAATTGTGATTTTAAATATTTTTTTATAGAATTTGCAGACTTGTTCTAATACTTTGCGGTGTTAAGTTTCGCTATTAATTCGCAATTTAATTTAATATGTGGTTCTAATAAAAAAATAACGTTAAGCTGCTCAAAATTTTTATAATGCATTCAAATTCCAGTTAGAAGTTATTATAAATATTTTAGAAAGTATTTTTTCACACTTAAGATAGGAAAATATTTAAACCATAGTAAAACTAAAAGAACCTAGCTTCTATTTATTAATTATTTATTATTCCGAGTGGGAAACGGATCCACACTCGTTGCAACATTCAGATGGTGTGCTGCTGAGCCACGATGGTCTCATCAAACATTTACAAAAATTTACACAAAATCTTGACTAGATAATATTAAAATAAAAAAAAATTTTTTGCCATTTTTCCCAAATATCCACGAAATAAAGTTTTATATGATAATACAGACATCTTTAGTTATGTTGGTACATTTTTAGCGACCATTTAAAGGTGCTATATTTTTTTGTCCAACCAGTTGTCTAACTCGTAACGTTCGTATTTAATGTAGGGCACTTCTGGGTCGTGTTTAAACAAATTGAGGCGCGGGATTTCACCACCCAAAACGTGATCTTATTTTTAAACAGAAGGATACCGATAGCAAACGCCTTTTCATTGTCACTAACTTATCGCAATACAGATAGACAGATAGATAAAAAAAGTTAATTTATTTATATCATTTTTTAGAAATATGAAGTTGATATCAACACCATATTTCGATGACGATAAAAGCAGAAAGAAGTAAGTCCATAATACCTTCACCAAATTCTGTCTAATTTCAAAATATTAAATTTTAAGTGATGGAATCTTATCATCCTATCGGAGCGGAGAAGCCAACAAATTTACTTAAAATTATTTTTAAAAATGGAAATCGAATTTACCAATTACATAATTAAAATAGGTTTTGTTTAATTGTATTGATCTCTGATCCCTAACTTATATTGTAATAGAATCACCTTTAATATATTCACTTTATTAGTTCATCATCAGGTTCACATACTAAAGCAGGACAGGCAGAGGGAGCATAGTGTTAAGTCACTCCGTTTCTCATTTTTTGCCGAATTCTGGAGGCATTGCATGCGGAGTGGCAGAACGCCGCGCTTTGCCTATACATCAGAGCGAGAAATGGAAATTTAAATTTAAATAAATATTTCATCTCCTCGAGTGGGGATCGAACTCACAGCCAGACGGTTTTACAGTCACACCCGCGCCACGACTGGCGGGGGTGGTATATCTTTCTTTATGTTTTATAAATAAAATATTTAAAATTTAGTTCAAAAAGTAAAACATTAAGTCATTTTGCCCCACTCGACCCAGTGACACGAGGCGTGGCTTAGAAAAGTTTTCGCCCTCATATCACACTCTAAGGGTTGACGAATGTAATTAATCAAAGCCTCGAGCCTCTGACATCGAGACACGGCATGTTTTAGTTATTAATGTATTAGAACAAAAGGGAAATTACAATGTTATGTACATTATGGAAACTGTGATTTTGTTGAGCAAAATTGTTTTTAACAATAGATTACTGGGGTTCCCAAGGGTAGGTATATAAAATGTACGTTAAATATGCATAACGTCGTGGCCCATACGCGGTGGAAGTGATGTTTGTGAGTTCGATTTTCGCTCGGGAAAAATCAGTATTTAAATTATTTACCTGCCCTGTTAAGATAATGCGTGTTTTGTATAAGCGTGGCGTTAAATTCCACCAGTGTCCATCGTTCTAGCGGTAACTGAGGAACGATGTGTCTTAACATAAAGTTTCCTCTACCTGCCCTGCTATGAGAGGAAAAGTTTAAATCTTATTTATTAACATAGTACATAAATCGGTTTAAAATATAATTCTGTGATCTGTATTATTATTATGAAATATTAACCATAAACTAAAAGATATTTAAAAAATATATACAAAAATATCGACAGTTATTTCCCTTAAAATTAGCAATTATAATATATTTTTGTTTTAGTTAATCGTTCTGTCTTTTTTGGAATTCTAGAATTCATAGTCATAGCGCAGCGGCACGACGTGTGAGTGTAAACCTACTGGTTGTGGGTTCGATCCCCACTCGAGAAGATGAAATATTTACTTAAATTTATATTTTCATTTCTTCGCTCTGGTGTCGAGGCAAAAGTGCGGCGTTGAGTTCTGCCACTCAACACGCAATGCCTCCAAATTTCGGCAGAAAGTGGGGAACGGAGTGTCTTAACTTTAGGTTCCCTCTGCCTACCCTGCTGTGTGCGGGATATAGCGTGAAGCTAATTTAATTTAATTTAATTTAAGATTCTTAAGGATATATGAAAATAGATAAATAGATGAATACTGACTGTAAAGTGACTGTCAAACCGACTGGTTGTTGGTTCAAACCCCACCTGACGAGAATAAATATTTACTTAAATTTATATTTCCATTTCTTCTACCACTCAACACGCAATGCCTCCAGAATTCGGCAGAAAGTGGGGAACGGAGTGTCTTACCATTAGGTTCCTTCTGCCTACCCTACTGTGTGCGGGATATGGCGTAAAATAATATATTTTATTTTTAACCAAAACACTTCATCTCTAACAATCACGTCTCAAGAAAAATAAAATATTTTTCGCACATAAGAAATATTGGCCCTAAATCTATCAACGGCCGTCATATAAAAGTAAAATCGAGCAATATCTCAAAAGGTTTTCTGTGTTAACACGTCGCTGTAACCCCGTACTATGTCAGGTGTTTTTGATCCCTTTGCTAAGGTAAAAAGTTTGTAGAATATGAAATTATTTTTTTGTAATAGTTGTGGGTTCGATTACGTGAAGCGATTCAATGAAAATATTAAATAATAGCCCCTATTATTTAATATTTTCATTGAATCGCTTTTGTAATAAGATAAAGCGCGGCGTTGGGTTTCTCCACTCAATACTTAATATCTCGAAAATTAGCCAGAAAGTCGCTTTCATTCTATTTTGCTGACACACAAGATAATTTATATACGGAAGACGCGTAAATATAAAAAATATCCACAAACACTAAACAGTATTTTTTTGACAAAAAAAAAACACTAGAAGAAGGAGAAACAAACTAGATATTTCACTGTACTAAAACTTCTTTCTCACATAAAAAAATAATAATATTTTATATCGAAACTTTTTCCATGTCAACTCACAACGGATACCATACCGGTGTCAGGTGTACTTGATACTTTACTTAAGTAAAGAATTCCGAATCCCGACACTGTGACGCCTGTATCAATGTATGACCCAATAAACAAATGTGAAAAATATACTTTTCTAGCGACCCGAAAATGGCTTCGTCCGCTTAAATTTATTGTTATATTATAGGTTAATTATAGAAAACGATTACATAAATTGTTCCTGTTCTTCTGATGTATAACATACTTTCTTTACTTTAATGCTGAATCCCAGACACAGCATATGAAACGAGCGCTAAGACATTTCATTCCCCATTTCATTTCATTTCCAACGAATTCTGATACCAGATCAAAGAAATTAATATAATATGTAATTTCTTTAAGTTGGGATCGAACCCACGACTTGCCGCGTTTACTGTCACGCAATCATGACTGGCCTCTGTGACATATGAGATATATTACTGTAAATTTACATCTAAATCCATTTAAAAGTTTTTGGGTGATAGTGGAACAAACATTCATCCTCACAAATTTAACGCTATTTCCAGCAAAGGCTTGTTGTAGACTGGAAAAACTAGTGTTTAGATACTTCACTCAAGACTTTTTCAGCTATTACGTATTGAGTGGCGCAACTCAACGCCACGCGTTGTCTCAACACTGCGGATAAATAACTAACATACTTGGAATAAATTTCCCGAGTTGTATCTATACCTTTTTCTATATCTATAGCAATTAGATGCTGTCTCACTGCGCCACGACGGCTTTTCTTCAAAAAAAATCAGTGACCCAATAAACGATATTGATGTGAGTATAATGAAAATGCCGGATTTTAGGCAAATCCTTTTTTCAATACAGGATTTGGGTCGGAAACAATTAAAAAATGTGCTAATATGCTGATCGTGGCATTGATTTGATGGAAAAAATAATCGACATTATTTGATGACAATTTGAAAGGCTTAAATTTAGATTATGTTTCTGAAATCATTATTTTTGTATGATCTTATCAAATAATCATTTATTTATAAAAATGATAAGTGATCAAAGATTAAATAAGGCCAGTTTTAGTCTCATTTTTTATTACATAAAGTACATTGGCCTTCTGGTTAAAAGACAAATCGCGGCGTTGAGTTCCGTCAATCAACACGCAATACCTCCAGGATTCAGCTGAAAGTGAGATACACAAGCGTCTTAGTGGAGACGGAGTGTTTGTTAGTAAGTCTGTAATTTATACTATGTAAAGTTTGATGTTTTGTTCAATGTTAAAGTTGATCTGTCGTTTTATTTTTTTACAGCTTCACTTGTCCTTCTGCTTTTATTTATTTTGAGCTTTATTTAGATGAAACTTAGTTACAACACACTCCGTTTATCACTTTCTACCCGATTTCCGAAACTTTACGCCCATACAACAGCGGAACTCAACACCACAATTATATCGAAACATACAAAACTAGTTTCGAAACGCGATACCAAAACGAAAACTACCCACATATTCCCATCAATAAACTGGACAGCCAAATTTCAATATAACTAGTACGTCGCGTCGCGTCACTGACAACCCAGTGGGGTGCAGCTCACAAGGCAAGGCGGGTCCAATCTATCAAAATCTGACACGGGTTGCATTGCATTTGACATGAAAAGGCTTTTATGGAACCGCTGTGTTAGCTAAGAAAATTTTGTGCAATTTTAAGTTAAATTAAGTTGGTGAGAGGCCAGTCGTGGCGCAGGGGCACAAAGTGTGACTGTGAAATCGACGTTGTGGGTTCGATCTCCACTCGAGGAAGACTTCTTCGCTCTGGTATCAAGGCAAAGCGCGGTGCTGAGTTCCGCTACTCAACAAGCAATGCCTCCGGAACTCGGTGGAAAGCTGAGAACTTTGATTTAAATTTATCTTTTATACGAGTTTGCTATCTGACATATTATTATTTGTTATTATACGGGTGCGTAGAAATATAGCTTTGTTTTCCGGTCAAGTACATTAGTAAAACAAATTCTGTCATATCAGATATCTTCATATTTTTATCATCTATATAACTACATCCGTATGTAGTAGACTAATACATCCATAAAAATGTCTATAGTAAGAAGGTAATATTTTCTTAATTTATAACTAATTAATAAAAATAAAACAAATAAATCAGTTTCACGCTATACCACGCACACAGCAGGATAGGCAGAGGGAACCTAGTGTTAAAGCACTCCGTTCCTTACTTTGCGCCGAAATTTGGATGTCTTGAGTGTTGAGTGGCGGAACTCAACCCTTTGCCTTGATACCGGAGCGAAGAAATGGAAACATTAATTTTAAATAAATATTTCATTTCATCGAGTGCAAATCGAACCGACAACTAGTCGGCTTACAGTCACACTTTGTGCCCCTGCGCCACGAGTGGCCTCATAATAACTAATTAATTTATTATATCCTACACCCTTGTTACTATCGCTGTCACATATATTCCAGAAATTTCTGTACACAAACAAACATACTTTCCAAGAATATGATACAATATTTACAAGTCCATCTGACCTACAAATATACTCGTAAGTAACAAACCTACAAAGGGACAATTGTATATTATCTAAATATATATGATGAAGATGATGGAACAACACTACCAATTAACGTGTTAATCGAACCGGGACTTTATACCCTGAAACTATAGCTAAATATGTTTAAAATAGCCTAAAAAACTTTTAAAATTAGAATATTCTTTGAGAAGTGTCTCAACACTCAAGACGTCCTTTCTATATATCCTGCTATATACGGGATACAGCGTGAAACTAAAAATATTCTTCTAAAATTAAACCAAAATCTTTTCCCAAAATAAACAAAATCTCGAAAATACAATGTCTTCGAAATAACATTCGACACAATTCGCATCGGTGTCATAATAACATAACCCACTTAGATCTTTTCATCTTTCATCATAATGCAAAAATATCCGAATCCGATATTGGATTAGGAAGTACTCCACTTCGTAACGAAATGGAGTACTTGCCCCGCTTATTGCTTCTGACTTCGGGGTCGGGGGGCAACAGTAACAAAGTTACTTTCCAATTAGAAAGCTTGTTCGGTGTCGTTGATGATATAAAATGATCTGTTCCCAAGAAACTGTTTTAGCGAGAAGTGCTATTATAGGATGACAACTATATAATGTATAATTTGTACTATATACAATTTGTGAGGCCAGTCGTGGCGCAGGGGCACAGAGCGTGACTGTAAAATCGACTGGTTTTGGGTTCGATACCCACTCGGTAAAATTAAATATTTTCTCTTTCCTTTAATTTTTGCTCTGTGTCGAGGCTAAGCGCGGCGTTGAGTTCTGCTAATCAACACGCAATGCTTCCAGAATTCACACTAGGTTCCCTCTGCCTACCCTGCTACAGCAGGGTGCGGGATACAGCGTGAAGCTGATTATATACAATTTGTTTTAATGAACTCAATAATATATTATGTATATACAGACGTAAAAGGTAATAGAAACGTATTAAATTGCTTATTTTCGGAAAGTAATTTCATAGTACTGGAAATATTAAAATAAAACATTTTTTTCTTTTTTCATATATACCTTTTGAGTCACATTTCACTAAAATGGACTAATTAACTACTACTAATTTTAAATGTAATTTGTATATTTACTCCTCAGAGAAAATTGAACACATAACCATCGCATGACTTGTCTGATATTTTCTCATATTACATTTTAAAATTCTTAGCATATAAATATTTTGAAATTACTAAAAATATTCTATACAGTGAAAAACGTCCCTTAAATTTTGTCCAAAATGTCAGAACTCGGTCACAAAGGTATCCGTTGTAAATGTCAAAATATTAATATTCCGACACCTCGGTGTGGTCTCAGGTTAGTTAAGGCCAACGCTGAAATGATTTGTAATAGAAACTCAAAGTAATTTGATGTTACAAAGGCAGGAGCATCTTCAGGCATGACAAGGAACAATTTAGTTTGATAGTTCCTAAACTTGTCTAGCTCATTTGCGGCGTACCAAAGTTAATACAGTTTACAGTTTTAGATTTGTTTGTTTCATTTTTAATTACAGACAGTGAATAATTGACGCATTTGCTGTTGTTGAATGTTGTATATATTTTTAATAAATTTTCTGTTAAAATTATTTACGATCCTATATATTTTTTTTGGCTATACGCTTTATCGCTAGTGTGGTAACCACCGAGAACAGAGTGCCAAACCCTACGGTCTCTGCATACCTCATGGTCTATTAATCCATGATAAAATGATATACTACTATTATCACTATCGTATCTTTGAAATTCAACCGAGATCCTCTCTGAGGATCTCTTTCTTTAGTTATCTAAGTTAAATATTTATGGTTTCGTCGTGGCTCAGTTGGAATAACACCAACAAAAGTTCTCGTTCTAATTCCACTCTAGGAAATATTAAGAAAAATGTAGTAAGCGTTTAGATAAAATGTGGTGTTTGGTCTCGCTCCCAATACTTCTGTTGGGGCGGAAAGTGGAAAACAAAGTGATATTTCAATAGTTTACCTAACATACTAGAAAATACATGAGTCTCCACAGTATATAATCGGTTAAAGTGCGTTTTATCTTGGATTTATTTGCACGTTCACTACCCATTCAAACACTTGGACTTCCGGTTCCACTGATTCTCTATGTAACCTTTTTCGTGATCGTAATACTATTTATAATCGGAAATTGAATCTGTCAAAGCTGATCTTCACTCATCTGACATCGCAAGCCTTTTGAAGGTAAGCATTGGAAGATATACTTTTATAAAACATCAATAATGCAATCAGAATAAACGAAATATTTTAATAATTATATGTTCAAGCCAGTCGTGACGCAGGAGCACACGCTTGTGACTGTAAACGCCACAGGTTGTGGGTTCGATTCCATTTGACATACATATTTACTGTATTCATTCTCACTCTGGTTTTATGTAAAAACCGGAAGCGCAGTGTCTTAACACTAGGTTCCTTCTACCTACCCAGTTGTATGCGAAATACAGCGTGACACTAAGAAAAGGACATGTATATAAAAGTTATACATTCATGTACATTTTATGACCAATTTGTTGTAGATATTAACAACTACCGTATTAGATACTGCAACAATATCCCAAATGACCACTTCTACAAGGGCCATAAAATAACTTTAAACTTACCTTCATCCATGGATAGTTGATCCCATATAGCAACTTTAGTTCCCGCGGGATCACTCAGCGCTACGTACGCTATCTCATCTCTAACTAGACGTAGATCGTGGTCCAGCGCCAGAATCCAGAACGTAACTGGAACAAGTGTGAATTTTGTTAGTTTAAATTAAATTCTAACTATATTAGATACAAATCTAATATAGTTAAAATTGTATAATTATGATTTTATTGTAGCCATTATGGTAAAGTTATAGGTGTGACTTATTCAAGATTGAGAGATAAACATAATGTTGTTTATGTAAATTAAATAAGCGGCGTTGAGTTCTGCCACTCAACACGCTATGCCTCCACAGTTCATCAGAAATTGGGGAACGGAGTGTCTCAACACTAGGTTCCCTCTGCCTACCCTGCTGTGTACGGGATACAGCGTGAAGCTGATTTTTTATTTTATTTTTAAATTAAAAAAAATAAAAACGATAACAATATTTTCTCGTTTACTTCTTTGTGCTATATTTAATATTTTTTCTTTAGCTTCACACTTTATCTCGTATGTAACAAGGTAGGCAGAAAGAGCCTAGTACTAGGACACTCTGCTTTCCTATCAAATGCGGAGCATTGAACTAACCGTCGCTTTGCCTCGACACCAGACCAAAAATAAAAATATCAAATATTTTATTTCCTTGAGTGAGAATCGAATCCAAAACCTGTCGTGTTTTCAGTCAAATTTCAGTCACGTCGAAGTGCACGACGACTAACCTCAAACAGTCCTCAGATAAAAATCAATACACTCTATATTTCCCTATATCACGTATAATATCACATATAAACATAAAACACCTCACTAAAACCAGAACAAAAAGCAATATCCAACATATAAAATCAAAACGTAAAGCACAAATAAGCTGTAAGATATACCCATAAATAACCGTTAAGCTTATAAAAGCTCAAAACACACAAAAACACAACAGCTTATACGTATTATAGAACATTTCATAACTTTTTCATTACCTTTCATGAAATAAAAACGGGCACATTAATATGTGAATAAAATGTGTTTATCGTATTTTAATGTTGCGTTGAAACTCTGTCTATATTTAATTTGCTTAATGTACAATATGGAATTGGTGCGCAATATTCAGATGTTTGTATTGAAGTAAATATTGAATGTTTAATATTTATCAGAGTGTATGTTTAAGCCGATTTGCTTGTTTTGCTTATTAAAAATGTGCGTTTTTTTTTCTCTTGTGCTTTTTCACACAACTTCCTGTCTTTCAGCCGTTTCTCACTTTCTGCCGAAACCTCGAGGCAATGCGTGTTGAGTGACGGAACTCAATGCTGAACTTTGCTTTGTTACCAGAGCAATGAAATGGAAATATTTAATCATCTATTTCCCCATGCAGGAATGAAAGTCACAACCGTTGAGTTTTTATAGTCACACGCTTTTACCCCAAAACCACGGCAGCTTCGTGTAAAAAATTGTAACCTCAATATTGAAAAAAGCAGCTGTTCTGTTTCTTGCTGGCTCTTCTCAGCAGGACTGCCTTTCTAACCGGTGGTAGCTTTATGTTCTTTATGTATTTAAAAACTGCTTTACGTATTTAAAAGACTATTTGAGTAAAGAATATTTTGAATTGAATGAAATAAAGAAGCGTAGCTTTGACTAACAAATTAAATATTTTTATTTTATATTTGATTTGGAACTTATAAATCTTAGAATTCATATACCGTAGTATTGGTTTTCTAAGTAAGTTAATTTAGGATGATCATGTTATATCAATAGATTACCTTCGATTTTGCGTCAAATTTAAAATTTACAATTTACAAACATGAACAGGGTAGTCGGAACAGACGCAGAAATTATATTGTACTTGTAAGTTGTCAGGTTCATTATCTATACATATACATCAAATTGAAATGTTTTTCTAAAAAAAAAACGTGTTTTTTACAATTTTAAAATGTTGGTCTGTCTGTCTGTTTGTCTGACTAATCTTTAAACGGTCAAATTCATATGTATGAGAGTAACACTGAAAGATAGAGGGAGTTGTGGTGTGTACCCTTTTTTCCCGGAATTCTTACAGTATCTGAATTTACACGGAAAAAATTGCGTTTGACTAAAAAAAAATACTATTAAATACGACAGTTTTTGCAAACAAAAACAATAAAACTCCAAAAAAAAAATACTATTTATTGAACGCATAACATCATAGATAAACGTACTAAAATAAACAACCAATTACCCCTTAAATATACTTCAATAATATTAATTAAATATTCTTCTAGTTCAAGCAGACGAAGAATATAAATAATTAACTTCGATTTAAAAAGTTTTAAGATTCCTCTAAAAGTATCTCTCAGAGGCTTAAAATATTCGCGAATCACTCAACCATTAGTCGTCGAGCCAAGTTGAGCCATCAATAAAAATGAGGCCACAAATTGCCGTGAAACAGTTGAAAGACAATTTATCCAGCTAAAGTAGTTGCCAGCGTAATGTATGGGGCTTGCTTAGTAATTAATTACTTCGAGCCGTGCTTTCAAACTCCGGTGTTGGGTTGCCAAGTATTTTATGTGATTGGAATCTGTGTCAGTATTAGATTATGACGGATATGTGTTTTTTTCGGTGTTATAAAATTTTTATAAAATGTTATTCCATATATAAGTAAATTTATAAAAGTTTTCTTTTCGGTTCACGTTTATCTCAATAGCTTATATCAAGTAAACTTTAGTATGAACACTTCACTTTTTATTTTCCGCCTAATTTTGAGTCAATGCTTTGTTAAGTAACTCGAAGTTGTTTTTTTTACCTTTAAACTGTATCTTTCATATGGTAAGGTAAGCAGAGGGAACCTAATGTTAGCTCCATTATCTAATAACACTTCTGTACCCCACTTCCCCCCCAAATTCTTGAGTCATCGCGGGTTGAGTGACGAAATACAATACCGCGCTTTGCCTCGACACTACCATACCGATAAAATTATTATTTTCTTATTATTTAAATTCCTTGAGTGGATATCGAATCCAAAACCTGTCGCAATCACAGCCACGCGCCTATGCCCCTGCGCCACGACTGGCCTCTTTGAAGAACTTTAAAGACAATATTAGTCTTTAAAATTACATTTAACTAACACTGGTAACTTGCCAAAGGAAGCCCGTCGTTAATTTAACGGCCAGATAGAATGTTTTTTTAAGCACGTGATCGGAATTCATTCGTCGTATTTGTTATTCTTATTTCGTCGTGTAGTTTTTAAGTAAAGTGCTGTGAGTTTATTTATTGAATTACTTTTTACAGATTTTCTTTTAAAGATAGACTTGATTATTTTAATAAATAATTTTACGATTTGAATTATGTTCATGCTGTATTCCAAATCTATCACGATAGACAGAGTGAATCTAGAAAAGTAATTTTAAAACACTCACTTTCCCTTTAAGACACTTCCGCTTTTAATTTTTCGCCGAATTCTGAAAATATTGCGTGTTAAGCGCGAGCTCGGTGGTACTCAACACCGCGCTTTCTTGCGAAAACGAAGCGAACTACTGGTCAAAAGTGTGTTTCTTTGTAATGCTACTCCTCCTAGACCGTTAAACCTAGACCTAGACCTCTGAAATTTTGCAAGAACGTTGTAAACGACCCCGAGATCCTAGCGATGTTGAGTGAGTTTCATTGTTATTGTAGTTTTTAAATAAATGGTCAAAATGTTTCCCATAGAGTTTAGTTGTGGAACGTTTTGCAATTCACGCGCAGATATTGAACTTTGACTAATATAACCCATATAGCGCGTGCAGCTAAAACAGCATTTTGCAAATTTAGCAAAAATTTAACAAAATTTAGCGCAACATAGCTTCACTCAGCTCCGCTCGCCGTGCACAGCATGTGGCGGATCCTAGTGTAATTAGAAAGTTAAAATTGGCATCGTCGTAGCTTAGATTTAGCCTGTACGTGGTGTATGTATGTATGTATGTTCATGTATGTCCAAACTCAGGATTCTTTTCAAATATCTAAATAATCTTTATAATATGTTTTGCTATGCCGTGTTGCCCAATTTTCGCGGAAATTTTGAGGCACCGCTTGTTGAGTTGCGGAACTTACCACCTTGCTTTTGCCTTATTATCAGAGCGAAGAAATGAAAATATTAATAAACAATAATTAATGTCCGAACCCACAACCGTCGCGTTTATAGGCACACGCGTGTGCCCATGCTTCATAACCTCCTTAACTAAATAACAGTCTCATAACGTTTAATTTATGTACGTGTCTTGTCGTATTATCTTTTGTCGTATTGTCGTATTATCGACAAAACACGTACATAAATAATAATAATAATAATATTTGTATTGTCAACGTCGTTCCACATCAAACTTGTAATTATAAGTCATTATATTGTAGCAGCAATTAATCGAAATGTGGAGAACCGATTTCTGTTTAAATTACAGTATATTTGTATATATTATTATGAGTACATCTACAGCAAAGTGACAATAGCTTATTAGCTATTAAAAGGCCGTTGTGTCGCGGGTGTTTTCTAAGTGATATATTTCATATTTTTATTTCTTTGCTCTGGTGTCGTGACAAAGCGCGGTGTTGAGTTCCGCCACTTTACACGCAATGCCTCCAGATTTCGGTGAAAAGTGGAGAGCGGAGTGTCTTAATATTAGGCTCCCTCTGCCTACCCTGCTATATGTGGGCGTATACAGCGTGAAACTGAAAAAAAAATGCTTGTGCATGTATTACAATCATTCAGTTCCACTTTGATTTACATATATCCTTTGCACCAATGTTACTATCTCACTTTCAATAAAAAAAATAAATTTGCTTTCATTTTTATCAACAAATTAATATAAGTTCCGGGATATCCTGGTATATATAGATGTACGATATTTCATCCATTATATATAAAGCCCAAAATAAAAAAAAAAGAAAAGAAAAAATGTAAGGCTCTTTAAAGATGTTTTCACGATAATAACATTTGGAATATTCACCGGATGAAAAGCAGAGGCTCGTCTTAAATAAAATTTATTATAGAAAAGAAGCCGCCAATCACTATGGTGACAGGGTAATCGAAAATCTAATTAATTACGCCCAATACCTTCGTTGCTTTGGACCGAACATAATAAATGTTCATTCAATCAGCCTCCAAAATAAATTATTCTGATGGAAAATCTTTTAAAATATTTTTTTTTTTTGGAAAATAAAAATCTTTGTTTAAATAATAACTTGGCTTGACACACTGTCGCGTATCTTAGTGATTTTAAACCTGCAAAGTAGCTAGTGGCGGGGTGTTAAAGAGTGGTGAGCCCACGGAATTAAGATCTGTGGAGGTGAATTTTCGTTTATCTACTGTCTTTACTGATGTTTGTCTTCTTTGGTTAGCAAAATGTAATGCAAGAACTATATGCACAGAAGGTCGGAAGTAGCATGTAATAACGGAGGAACCCGCTTACGAGCTTCCCAATATGGTGAAGGCTGTGGCCATCTCCGGGCAACTCTTTGTGGTTACTCAAACTTGGACCTCGGCTCATTAGTTATATTAAAATATTATTATATTCTCTTGAGGCCAGTCGTGTTAGTTGAGTTCCGTCACTCAAGATGCATTGCCTCCAGAAATCAGGGAGAAAGCGGAGTATGGAGTGTCTTAACACACAGGTTTTCTCAGACTACTCTGCTGTGTGTGGGATACAGCGTGAAGCTGAATTACAGTGCCTCAGTTTGTTGGAACTATAGTTTGTAAAGACCGAATTCATTTCAACATTTTTAATGTTAAGTAAACTCATCATCATCAGTTTTAAATAGCCTGATATATAACAATTATACATTAAAAATTTAAGGTTGCGGAGTAAAATACTCTGTAACTCTGTAACGGTTTGCCATAACAACACGATAATCCTCCTTGGAAGGAGATAGGAAAAATTGCTTTACGTACTCTCTAGGGTACGAAAGTAGAGCACTGCAACTTTCTATCTCATGTATTCGAAATCAATAGCAATTTTATTGAGCAATATATATACAAATATATTTTAAAACATAATTTAAACTTATTTTACATATCAATTATATATATTTTAGTTTCACGCTGAATCCATTCATATAGCATATTGAGCTAGTTTAACTAACACTCGCATATTTAACTCCAGAGAAAATATTTTTACTCTGATGAGTTAATGCGACATTAAAGATTTTATAAACTGTTTCAGTATTTTTCTAACATCAAATCTTAATAAATATTACAAAATAACATAACATTATAGAAACTTACTAGTCTCTCCAGGACGGTAATGGTGCCTTGCAGGTCTCACTATTACATCCCGAACTGGTCCCAGAAGGCGGATAACGCTATGGCTTTTAGCAGTACATTCGTCGTTGCCCACGCAGCCTACTGTTGTATGTAGGGTGCAATGAGATGCAGGAGACGAAGGTATCTTGAGGGGTATGATGCCATAGCCTGGAACAAAAGAAACATTATCAATAGCTGTACCATGGATCCAATACTATGGATGGATGGAACACATAGTGGCAGAAGCAGAGGGAACCTAGGAATCTAGTGCTAGGACAGTTCTGTTCCCACTTTTCTGTCGATTTCTGGAGGGATTTCACGACAAGTGAGTCATATTAAATATTTCATTTCCTCTAGTAGTTTTTTTTAGCTTAACACTTTATCCTGTAACTGGGTAGGCAAAGGAATGTTAAGAAATTACGTTCCCTACAAGTTAAAAAGTTTCATGATAGTCCTTTAATTATTTGATTTCATTTTTATTTAATTTTTCAAGAATATATATTACTTTAAATAGAACCAAGAAATGGTATATTTTTTATGTTACATGTGCATCATATGCGACATAATAGATATTTAATTATTTTACTCTCAAATTCCATTTCCAAACTCTTGTGTCAATTGTTTTATATTTATAACAGTAAATTATTTTTAAAAATAATAAATAGATAATAAACGTAAAACAGAGAACGCTTACTGTATTGTTTTAACACGTTTGTGAGAGAAAATATAAAAATAATATTTTTCATAATCACCTGAACCACATTTATTTTCAAATTGCAACTCATAGTACAGAAATAATCATGTTCAAACAGAACAAAGGTTTCTCATAAAAGCTGTGTAAAGTTTGAAATATCAACAATAAAAGTACTTGGAGCACCTCCAAATGGAAAGATGTTGAAGAAATTGCTCTCAGCATTTGCCAACCACTCAAATGAACCAGACACTATTATTAAGAGGTAAAATGATTATCTAAGTAAGAAGAATAGTGAATTTTATTCTATTTTTGTAATGTTCAATTACGGACATATTTTAATTGAAAAAAACAACGTTTTTGATAATTTTGAGTATTTTTTTGAAAACATTGTAAGTGATCTGAATAGCAGATACATATATCCTAGGGGTTAATTTAAATTTAGTTTATTACGTAGTTCAATTTTTACTTGTTAATAAATAACATTACCTAAAAACTTACAAGAATACCGTACAGAGTAGATTTTTTTGTATACACTATCCCGCACATAGTAGGGTGAACAGTGGGAACCTAGGATGGAACCTAGTGTTAAGACGCTCCGTTCCTATTAATACACTTCCGTATCCAACTTAGCAAGGGGCTATTGCTTGCTGACTGGCGGAATTCACGCTACGCTTTGCCTCTACACCAGAGAAAATAAATGAAAAAAATAAATATTTTTTTTTCTCGAGTGGGTATCGAAGCCACATCCTGCCGCGTTTACACGTCTCAAGAAAGATATACTATCCAATTAATATTCCCTGGTTTAAATTATACGTTGAATAAACTACATTAGCATTGGAAGTTTAAAATGGTGTATATTTATATTTACAATTTATGAAACAAAAAATTGTGCGTGAATAAACGTAACAACTATTATGTGTCAAATAAATATATCTTAGGAGAAGATAATTTTAATAATATATTTTATAAATGTAATGAGTAATTTTCCAAAAAAAATCGGGTTGATGAAACCTGAAATAGTAGTAGTAGTAGTAGTGTATTGTGTTTTCTATGGCTATAACTACATACTTTTAGATGTTAAAATCCATTTATTAACATATGAAAATACGATACAATAAACAAAAATCAGTTTCACGCTGTACGCACGCACGCAGGGTTGGCAGAAGAAATCCAGTGTTAAGATGCTCCGTGCTCACTTTCCGCCGAATGCCTCTAGGTATTGCGTGTTGAGTGGCGGAACTTAACGCCGCGCTTTATTTCAACGCCAGAGCAAAAAAATGGACCTGACATATATTAAATCTTATAATATATCATAAAAAAACAAAATATATATTATACGAATAAGCAGAACAACTTTTTCTTGAGCAGTTCATTTGAATTTCAAATACGAATACACAGAATTCGTTACATATTAATAACAAAGGCGACTTCTAGAACGACTTATTCGAGTTTATCTTTGTTTCTTCACATAATTCTTTTATAAGAAAAAAGGAAAGCTATTTTTCATTTGGAGGACGCAAATATATACAGTTTTTATGGTTTTTTTTTTTTCAATATAATAATATTGTCAATTTTTGTTTTTCATAACACATATGTTTTGAACCACAAAAAATTTTGAAATAAATATTAAGTTCTTTATATTATTAAAGAAATGTACTTTTAGTACATTTATAAGAAACTATAATTTCGTAATCTAACTCAATTAATTATAGAAGTAATTGAAGAAGAGTTATCCTACAATTATTATCATTTATTAATTAAATAAATATATTAGATTGTCAAAAGATAAATCAACAAAGTGACAGAACACTATTTTTTGTATCACGAACTACTTTGTAAACATATATGGATACGTTAATAGTATTAATTATAGAAATAGTTGAAGAAAATTCTTCGAATACCACGTAGCATGAGGTAATTTGTAGCTCATGTGATTACATAATAAGAATCCATGAGGCCATCATGGCGCAGTGGCACAAGTGCCTGACTTTAAACGCGATGCTTGAGTTTGATTTTTATTTGAAGAAATTAATTACTTTTTATTAATATTTTTTTTACTTCTTCGCTGTGGTAACAAGGCAAAACGCGGCATTGATTTCCGTCATTTAATTGGCGGAATGTGAGAAACAAAGTGTCTTAACGTACTTAAAGTTTCTCGTCTTGCCTTGCCTACCCTGCTATACGGGGGATACAACGTGAAGAAAATATACATATGAATACATTATGTATAAGCGTATAAAATTTTTAACGTAGCGGGACTCGAACCCGCGCTTCCTGGACCTGGTGCTCTGACCACGAAGTTTTGAAATTATACTCCATGTAAGAAAAAGAAAGCAATTTTAAGCTTTATTGATTTCTCGTATGTTTACTTTGTAGATCCGCGGCTAATTGAGTTAAGCCTCTTTGAGAGGTCAACAAAGTTTCTAATAAAGTAAAAAATAACACGATTTCTTTTGTATTTATTTAAGTAGCTGTTGTCAGGGGATTCAACAAATTAGACTCAGTACTTAGTAAATATTTGTAATTGTTATTACGTACAGTATTATTCTATTAAGAATCCAAGATACTGGAGAGGACCTATCTTTGATACTGGAAGGAGGAAGGTCACGTAAAAAGCATGAGGCCCCGGAGGGCATGTATGAAGAGGTTGATGACAGTGGACGAGGCGAAAGAGGTATGTAGAGACCGTAGCGTTCGGCGCTCCGTTCTCTCTGACTACCCCGCTAGGGATAAAGCGTGAAGTTAGTTTAGTTTAGTTTTAGTTTAGAAACCAAGATTTACATATATTGTAGACATTTACAATGCTTTAATACAAAACTTCTCTTGACTACTGTCTTATATTGAATAGCAGTGTCTTGTCGTTTGCGGTTTTATTTCAGCAGTAATAAACGGTAAATGGCACAGTGTCTTATACAATCGTTCATTGGTAACAAAATCTAATGATGTTTCTTAAATTTGGTGGCATTTATGAATGTAAAGTGGATAAATATCAATCTTTGCCTCGTTGCCAGAGCGAAGTAATAAAAATATTACGTTTCTTCGAGTGGGAACCGAACCCAAAGCCCTTAAGTTTGCAGTCGCACGCTTGTACCACTGCGCCACGACTGGCCTTCAATTTTTTGTTGGGATTTTATTAAAAAAACTAATATAGTTTTATATAAAACAAAAAAATCTCTAAAGCTAGAATTGCAATTCCGTTGACAATGCTATTATTATTGCACCAAACGGGCTCGTAAATGAGCAAGTGTATAAACGGCACAGTCCCAGGAGGATTTCCTTAGATCTTTGTTATAACTATTGGAGCTTGAAACAGGTTATACTAGAAATTATACGAGAAACGAAGCTACGCAAGTTAAAATAGTGTAGTAATAGATTTGTTTTTAATACATACTATAAAAAAATTGGCGGGCTCTTTACCAATTTCAGGATTGTATGCCAGTACATAAAATTTATTTGTATAAAATTAAGTAATTTTACACTTTTTATTTAAAATTTTTTGGATTTTTTCTTTTATTTCTACTGAAAGTTCTCACATCACAGGAAGTAGCTTATAGGTCCTATAGTTTGTATGAAATTATATTTACCGTGTAGTTCAAACAGATTACGCAGTTTATTTAATACAAAATGCAGTAATAACGAATCATAAGCGATAATTTCTGATTGCGTTGACTTAGAATCTCGATTTTGTTTATGCTCCAAGAGACACATCGCTGTATAATTCAATAATATTGGACAATCATTTCAGCTTGTACATGAAGGTGTCATGTGATCTCGAAATAAGTGATCTTGACAGGTGGACAGACTTCCGTCAAAAAGCAAAACCACTAAAGGTTCCGTTTTTTCGTAGTGATGTAAACCAAATCCTAAAAAGCGAAATATTTTTTTTCGAGAAAAGAAACTTTAATCTCAAATATTTCATTTCCTCGAGTGAGAAGAGAAGCTACAACCTTTCGCGCTTACAATCATACACTAGTGCCTCTGCACCACGACTAGCCTTAATATTAAAAAAAAATAATCTTTTAGTTTGCAACAAGTTAAAGAAACCAGACATAAAATAGAGAAACAACAATATTCGAAATACAAAAAGCATTAATTGCATACACCGCCATAAACCTTTTCACAGTTTAACCACATTCTATATATAGCAAAAGTACATCAAGTTGGCTGTCAACATTAACATTAACATAAGATCTTACAAAGAATCGAGAATAGGTACATAGAAACGAATAAAGGAATGGTTGTAAAGCGCTGTAAATGACGCCATACATTTGCCGCGGTCGACTAATGAACCAGTTTGTGGCACTAATTTGCTAAATTATATGCAGCTCGAATATTAAACCTGAACTAAACAGAGAAATTCAGTATAATATTACAGCTTTAGCTGCATTTCTCAGCGTATTTAGCGTATATAATGTGTAAATAGAATAGCCCGAAAGTTACGTTAAATTACAAAGTAGAATAAAAGGAAATGTCGTAATATACGATTAAGCTTTTATTATTGGGATTAAAATAAATTTCTTTTTGCGGACACAAAAAATTCTTCACTTTCTTTTAAATTTAAGCATTTATTTATATATAAATATAAGAATAAAAGCGGTCAAATGGGAGTTGGTTTTGCATACCGTGGGCTCCGTACTAATTTTAGAAATTACAGTGGCAGTGGAAAGTATAAATATATTTTTACTTTTTTACTTTTTGGATTTTCCTGTATTTACACAGCAAATTCTTGCCAAATTACGTAACTGTAGGTCCAGGGGGAATACTCTTTAAATTTGGATTACGATGTGATATTAAACAAAATGCCTTAAATGTTGCAACGTTTGCAAGAATGCTCACACTCACTTTTCTAAGTCCACGCAAACAATAGATGTGAGCTTCTGCTTGCTTTTTTTCTATGGTTTAAGGACGTAGATTTCAATATTTGATATTCATTTCTGATTGATACCTACACACGACCTCGCGAGTTAAATACTTTCAACACGTCTGTTGACGACTAAATTCTTATATGTTCACTTTGTTGTCCGTCCGTCGACGGACAACAAAGTGAACATATAAGAATTTAGTTTTCTTATTATGGTACGAAACCCTAAAAATATTTTTATTTTTATGTTTAAAAGCTTGAAGCTAGAAATCCATTCATCATCACTATTATTTACGATATGAGGTAATCTATATTCGATAGTATATACGGACTGTGCATAGTAGAGTTCATTATCTCTTGGTGCTTGATTAATTAAATTACAAGCTGTAGACAGAAATAATTATAGCATGAATTAGTCTGTACTCGTACATACTATAGAGATTTATATTATTGAGGCCAGTAGTGGCACAGGGGCATAAAGTGTGACTGTAAAACCGACTGGTAGTGGGTTCGATCCCCACGCGAGGAGATTCCATTTCTTCGCTCTGGTGTCGAGGCAATGCGCGGCATTGAGTTCTGCCACTGAACACGCAATGCCTCCAGAAAAATTCTGGACGCATTGCGTGCACAGAAAGTGCAGAACGGAGTGTGTTAACACTAGATTTCTTCTGTCTTCCCTGCTGTGTGCGGGATACAGCGTGAAGCTGCGTAAGGCCGCATTTCTTTAAAATTATGAAAAAGTTAAGAAGAAAGATTTATTAATAAATTTTCTTTAACTATTCCGTTTTATTGCGAAACCAGTCACGACACAGGAGCACAAAGTGCACTAGCAGAAATTAAAATATTTTTTTTTAATTTATATTTTTATTTCTTTGATAGGGTGTCGAGGCAAAGCACGGCGTTGAGTTCAGCCACTGAATACGCAACGCCTCCAGAATTTAGCGGAAATTGGGGAACGGAGTGTCTTTGTTTCCCCTGTGTATACTGTGCTATGTGCGAGATAAGAAAAAATATGATAATAAAAGAGAAACTAAAAACTACAGGTAGTTTTTTAGATTTAATATTTTTTTGTAGTACTAAAGCAAAACTTCGTTTCTCGTATAATTTCTAGTATAACCTGTTTCAAGCTCCAATAGTTATAACAATGATCTAAGGAAATCCTCCTGGGACTGTGCCGTTTATACACTTGCTCGTTTACGAGACCGTTTGGAGCAATAATAAAAGCATTGTCAACAGAATTGCAATTTTAGCTCTAAATATAATTTTTCATAGCTTATTAAAAAATATAGCTACAGTCTTAATAAGAAAATAAAATAGGCTACCCTGCTATGTGCAAGTTATAGCGTGAAGCTAAAAAATCCACCGAGGGTTCCGTACCAATTTTAGGATTATATATCAATGAGATTATGTGGCAATGAGCGGGGCATATCTGTCGTAGAGCCGACGGCCGTTGGGGTAGACGGGTCTTAGAGTGGAGACCCCGTACAAAACGTCCGGTGGGACGACCCCCTGCTAGATGGTCCGACGACCTAAAGAAGGTGGCAGGAAGCGGATGGATACGAAGAGCTGAAGATCGGGTGTGGTGGCGAGAATTGGGAAAGGCCTATGTCCAACAGTGGATGATTAACGGCTGTCGATGATGATGATGATGATATCAATGAGAAGTACAATTTATAAAAGTTAACTAACTTATATTTGCTGGCGTATGCACTAATTTTGTGTAGAACTGAATATTTATAAGTTTTTAATATTTTATGAAATATATATAACTTAACACTTACATTCATTTTCTGCCAATTTTTATGACTGTAGGTCCACGGAAAGATAGGTTTTGATTACGCTGTGTATTTAATACAAAATGCAGCAAAAACGATAACATAAATTTGTTGGTGTTGACTAAAACACTTGAACTTTCTATGCTTAAAAGGCCTGTAGGTTTGAATATTTGATATTAATTTCATCTGATATCTCCACGTGATCTCGAGATGATCTTAACAGGCGGATAGACGGACCACAAAGGGATCCTGTAAAGGTTTTTGAGGTTTACTTTTAAAGGTAAGTGACCCTAAAAATATAGAAAAGCTATTTAAATTGATCGACTTTCAGACTGTGCGATATTTTCTTGTACTAAAAGATACTTTTTTTTAAAGCTTAAATAAAATAAATTAAATAGTACTTTTTTTATAAAATAAAAGCAAAATAATTAACGTATCCACTCTGATACCTAATGAATTGTCTATCTTAATTTATTTGTAAAATAAATAGAATGTAAATTCAATTAAGTTTGAGATAATTAAATTTTCTTGGTACTGCGCCACGGTTTAAAGGATCAAGTGTGACTCCACTTGAGAGCAGAGGTTTAAACAGATTACGTTTTGGAGGGTCTTTTATAAAATTTGAACGAGGCTTTGCTAGATACTTTCGGTTGTTCAATAAATGTTGGAAATCAGTTTAAAATCGATTTCACATATGAAAAAAATATCTGAGAAATAAATGTCACAGTGCGATAGTTTTTATGTAGCCGACTAACCGTGGTAACGAAAAAATTTGTAATATAAATAATGAAATATACATTATTTGAAAATGAAAACATTAAATAAAAATTTAAATTAAATTAGCTTCACGCTGTATCCCGCACACAGCAGGGTAGGCAGAGGGAACCTAGTGTTAAGACACTCCGTTCCCCACTTTCTGCCGAATTTTTGGAGGCATTGCGTGTTGAGTGGCAGAACTCAACGCCGCGCTTTGCCTCGATACCAGAGCGAAGAAATGGAAATATAAATTTATGTAAATATTTCATCTCCTCGAGTGGGGATCGAACCCACAACCAGTCGGTTTTACAGTCACACTTTGTGCCACTGCGCCACGACTGGCCTCAAAACATTAAATGTTGCATTTTATTGAGGGAATCGAACCCACAGCCTGTGGCGTTTATAGACACACTCTTATACAAGTGTATAAGAGTGTCACGAATAGTCTCCTAAATATTACTTATTGTAAGTACGTAGACATGTATAATTAATTGACTTTGATTGAAACGGACGCCTTCCCAAAGTAATTGGGATGCATCTGACTGCAGAACCACAAACCCCTATAGAGTAATATATATGGTATTTCTGTTTTCTTCTACTTGGTAAGACGAATTTGTGAAAGCGTTATGTTTCCCGTTCTAATACTCGATATTTTAATTTATAAAATAACGAGTGATAGGTCACTAAATAGCATGAGAATAGAAAAATTATAAATTTCATATAAAAAATAAATATTAAATTATAATTTTGTATACTAATATAAATAGGTTGTAGAATAAAACGGTAAATGTTTCTAAAACGAAGAAATATATTAACATACTTTATAAGACATTAAACATTTGAAAAGTATTAGGTGTTGCACGAACTACATCTTTTCCAATAATAATGATATCCCGACGGAAAACTTTAAAAAGTTACTCTTTCGAAAATGGTTGGAAAATTGAAAACTGATATCTGCAGATATCTACCCAAAGAAACTATGTGCGATATTGTATAAAATATGTTTTAAGAAAAAGTTACGTTTCAAATATGCTTTGTTTTTTAAATTCATAAATTATTAATATTATTTTACATGTACCATCTATAGCTAACTTAATACCTTTATAGTGAGAAGTAAATAAAAATAAAACAAAATCAGTGGGGAACGGAGTGTCTTAACACTAGGTTCCCTCAGCCTACCCTGCTGTGTGCGGGATACAGCGTGAAGCTAATTTAAAATAAAATTTGCTTCACGGTGTATCCCGCACACACTAGAGTAGTCAGAGCGAACCTGATTCTGGGGGCATTGAATGATGGAACTCAACGCCGCGTTTTGTATTAATACCAGAGCGAAGTATTGTATAAATATGAAGTATAGAGAACACAGCAACGAAACATACTTTTTTTAAATATTATTTCAAAATCATTATCGAAACCATGACCATGGCGTATACATTAAATATTTCACACGACCGCAAAATGGTAACATTTAATATTATGCTGAACGAGCAAAATTGTAAACTTTGCTCAAATAATAATATTTTAAAATTCATAATTCTTGCAAAACCTTTACAAGATATAATTTTCCTCTATACAAAAACTTAAAAAAAAAACTCTACTCTCATATTGTTCATACAACCGTACGTATACCTACGAAAAATAATAGACTACCTAAATTACACGTCCCACCGCCTACAAAAAGACATACAAGGCACAAAATCGATCCAGCTATCCCATCCAGAGGGATCGGGCTTAAACTTTTTATATAATAAAAAAGGAAACTGGAAAAGAACAAAAATAACACTAACGAGAACACTGCAGCATCGAGTCTTTCAATAGATATAGAGTTTATTATTTGTAGCGAATTTTACAATTTATTATATTTTTAATATTATTAATCATTCTATATGTTCAGTATGTTTATACATGTTTGTTTTGATAGGAATAACTTATGAGGCAAAAGAGGGAATGAGCTATTTCCATTTTCCCCGACGTTTCCACCATTTAACTTACAATTTTGAATTTGGGCGGAAAGAAGAGAATGTAGTGTCTTGATACTAGGCTGTCTCTGCCTATTATGCCTACTTGATGTGTGAAATATAGCAAGAAGTTAATAGAAGTTAGTTGTATAATTTATTTTATGATAGTTTGTTAAATTATCATTTTGTGTATTATAGTGCGGCTGTGACTAACAAAAAATTCGTCTCAGTGCAACTGTTAGGTATGATATAAAAAGAACAAAAAATCTAATATTTTTGAATCAAATATATTTATTAAGAGTACCATTGTTACCTATGTACTTTTACCATATCATAATAGGTAGTTCCTTGATCCCTTTACTAAAAAAGTAATTCGGACGGTCGTCGTCGGAAGTCAATAAAATGATTGAGGGCGGTTTGGATTGGTCGATCGGAGTTGATTTTTTTCCTTGCAAGCTCACCAAGTCATCCAATTTCAAAAAAAAACAGAAGGCTATCTGTTGGAGTAGTTAATAAGTTTTTTTCATTTCCATAAATGTTATTGACTAGAGAAATGCACTTATAAACTCTGTTTCAATACACAATAGGACCCAACCATTTTGAGTCAATTACAGTTTGAAGCTGACTATAACTTTAAATGTTTCCTCGACACTTCCATTGAAAGCTTCTCGGTAGTAATTACGTTCTAATTTAAATTAAATATTTATAGGCTTATGTTTAAAAATAAATCCGCTTCACGCTGTATCCCGCACACAGCAGGGTAGGCAGAGGGAACCTAGTGTTAAGACGCTTTCCACCGAGTTCTGGAGGCGTTGCGTGTTGAGTGATGGAACTCAGCGCCGCGCTTTGTCTTGACACTAGAGCGAAGAAATGAAAATATAAATGTAAAGAAATATTTCACTTTCTCGAGTGGGGATCGAATCCACAACCAGTCGATTTCACAGTCACACCTTGTGCCTCTGCACCACGACTGGCCTTAATTAAGTTTATGTTTATGTTTTTAAAATTAAATTTACTAGTAATGAAACAATAAAAACATAAATAACTCGCTATTAAGGAAGATATGTGAAGAATACCTTGAGTACCTATACAGTGGCCATCGTGACGCTGGAACAAGTGTTTGACTGTAAAAATGCAACGATTGTAGGTTCGATACCTACTCGAAAGATTGAAATAATTAATATTTTTATTTCGTAATTCTGAAAACAAGGAATGACGCACCGTTGAGTCCACGCAACTTAACCCGCAACGCCTCAAAAATTCAGGGACAGTAAAAGAAGAAACAACAATATCCTAATGGAAAACGACATTTCTTAACACAAGGTTCCCACCTTCTAAGGTTCCCTTTAACTACCCCCATATGTGCAGGATACAACGTAACACAAAATAAAACTTAAACATGTTAAGAGTTAAAATAAACGCTATGCATTTTAACATTCGGTCCACCATGAGCTAAAACTTTACGAACACGGGAGCAATTTGTCTCCGCCACGTGTATTTGACAGCTCACCGAATCTGTACGTAGAATAATTAGAAAAGTATTCCGTCAATGCTTGAGGTACATTCAATTAAAAGTTTCCTCTCGCTGAATTAAATTTCTTGTTTAACATCAATTTTCAATAAATGATGTTGCTTTTGGTGCGGTCGTTTAGTTTTTTTTGTATAGTAGTTTTAAATTATTTAAATTAAAAATGCTAGTAAATACATGGTATTTTTTTTACTTTCAGCAGCAGTATAGCAGGGCAGGCAGAGAGAATCTGGGAATCTAGTGTTAAGACACTCCGTATCCATTGATACTCAATGTCTACAATAGGGGAAGACCTCAATTGACCTTCGAAAACACAGTATCAAAGATACTAGAAGAAGGTCACGTAAAAAGAATGAGGACCCCCAGAGGGCATGTATGAAGAGGTTGATGACAGTGGACGAGGCGAAAGAGGTATATAGAGACCCTAGCGTTTGGCGCTCCATTCCCTCCGACAACCCCTTAAATTGGCAATGTAAATAATTTGCTTCCATTATAAAGTGTAGTAAGCAAGTATTGAGACTAAACACCGAGCTTTTTTAAGTTTAATGACCCTAAGATAAAATAATTTTGAACAATAATTTCGTCAAATATGAATCAAACCTACAACCATAGTGTCAACGGTGACACACGCCATCTCACTGCGCTACGAGAGAGATTTATATATTATACAAATAAACACAAACATAGCTGTTTACTTAAATTTAATAGATTGTAGAACCGAAACCAATTGGCATTTTGAAGTCAGATCAATGATGTCACTATAGCAGCGAACAATTCCAAGCACCTGGCGCCCCGCCGAGACGCGTCTCGATTTGAAAATCTCTAGACAATAGGAAAATCTTATTGCATGAAACTAATCTAGGTATCACGAAAATAACATACATCTACATATAGAAGATTCTATTTATTTTTGTATATAAAATAAATTAAATCCGCTTCAAGCACGGGATTCACCCGCACATAGTAGGGTAGGCCGAGTAGAATCCAGTGTTAAGACACTCCGTTACCCATTTTTCACCGAATTCTGGAGGAGTAGCGGACACCAGAGTGAAGAAATGTAAATATAAATAGTAAATAAATATTTCATCTCCTCGAGTGGCGATTGAACCCACAACCAGTCGATTTTGTGCCCATGCGCCACGATTGGCCTCTATTTATTTTTTGTGTATTTACGTAGTTTTTGTTTTTACTTGATGAGCACTGTTAAATCAGAAATACCGATACCTAGAAATTTGTAATGATTTCTCGTTCTCGAAATTTCTATTGACGGTTAAAGAATTCTTACGTTATATTTTTGATCAAACATTTGGTTAAGACTGATTAGTATTATATTATTAGTAGTGTAGACAGAGGTAACCTGGGAACCTATTGTTAAGCAATGGAGTATTCCTTTGTAATACTTCCATTCCACACTTTCGTACAGATTTTGAACGGAACTTAACACCGTTTTAAAGTACATATAATATATAAACATATAAAATATAGACCATTCTCGGTTTCATATGCCAATTATTCCAAATTTTATTGTAATGTGAAACTAAAAATATTTCATAAAATTTAAAACCACGTAAAATAGTTGGTAATGAGCTTTTGTACTAAAATTGATATACTGAAAACCTCTAACGAAGATTAAAACTTTTTAAATTTTCATTCTTTTTTGATATTAGAAACAATGTAATGAATTTGAAATAATAAAAAACAAGTTTCTCTGACAACTTTTATTTGTTGTAAGAAAAATGAGGCCAGTCGTGGCGCAGTGGCACAAAGTGTGACTGTAAAACCGACTGGTTGTGGGTTCGATCCCCACTCGAGGAGATGAAATATTTACTTAAATTTATATTTCCATTTCTTCGCTCTGGTGTCGAGGTAAAGCGCGGCGTTGAGTTCTGCCACTCAACACGCAATGCCTCCAAAAATTCGGCAGCCACTTTCTGCCGGAGCGGAACGGAGTGTCTTGACATTAGGTTCATAGGATACAGCGTGAAGCTAATTTAATTTTAATATTAAAATTGCTTGCAATATTTTATTTAATAAGAAATATTAAAGAAAATATGAAACAAAAAAATCGGCTATACATTCCTTAATAAATGACGATATTTTACGTTGTTCATAGTGAACAAAATCTTTAGCACCGGCACCTTTGGAAAATATCTATATGCCTGTATACATTTTGGCCTTTGCTGCCCGTTTGTTTATAGATTAGATTGATTCGGGCATATATGGATTTAAAATATTTTTGTTTCGCTTCCTCAACCTAATTGAAAGTGAGACCGTCGAGGCACAAGCGTACTGTAAACGCGATGGTTGCGTCCATTCGTAGGAGTGGTATATTTAATTTTTTTATATTTGCTTATTTAACACACTATGCTGAGGAATTCGGTGGGAAGTAGAGAACGGAAGTGTTTTAATGGAAACGGAATGTTTAACAACTTTTTAATATACGTTTATGGAAATACTTCAAAAGGCCATCAAATTTAAAAATTGGCTGTTTATTATTCCGTGTGCAAGAACCGGCGACGAAAAATGTACACCAACACAAAGCAACGATATATAGCACAATATAATATTTTTGGTGTGCAAAAATCTTTTGTACCGAAATCTGAGATTGGCTTTGTTGGACGAACAAACAACCAGAGTTCATTCAAAGGAATTTTTCAACGGAATCCATTTGGTTGAGGAAAGTTTTCATGTTTCGTCTACAATATGCAAATTATTTAGCAAAAGTACTGTTTACGACTGAAACCGGAATATAGAAATTATAATGTGGTATTGTGGAATGTAGAAGTTATAGTGTGGTCTGAGGTCTTGGATTCAATGTCTGCTCACGGCAAATATTTCTGTGATCAATATGACTATTTGTTTTGTATTCACAGCCTGTATTGTATAATTTTACACGTACTCGTATAATCATAAATAAATATAGAATCATTTTAGTTGTATTTTCTAAAGTTCGATTAAGCTATGCGCAAGTGTTTTGTATTTATCTTCCAGAGGGAATGAAAATATTAATATTCTCATTTATTAGCTCTGGTAATTAGGCAAAGCGCGGCGCTGAGGTCCGCCTCTCACTACAGAATATCTCAAGAATTAGGAAGCTAGAAAAATGTATATTTATAAAATATTATAAACATATCTATATGAAACAAACGTAAAATATCCAGACACAAAAAAATGTATCGATCAAAACGTTAGACCAAATCCATATTTACCCTTTCCTATAAGAGTAATTCCAACAGAACATTTTCCTTTACAAGATCTAATTTTTCCGTCTCATCAGCTGGAAGCAGCTGGCATCTGCGACGGTTCGTTAGGCCCGCTGCAAAGTAAATCGGATCTTGGCGAATTAGCGATTACTATTAGCGTCAGCGTGTTGTTGATAAGATGTTGTTGGAATATTCTTTAAAATAAAGGAAGAACATTGTAAAAACAAATTTATTTACTTATAACAAGAAAACTTTTATAGTGTCACTTTTATACCCTTCTGTCTGTCTGTCCTCGACCGTTTACGTTTCGTTTTTCTCGCAATTTATTTAAAATAGTCATCATGTAATCAAAACCGTATCTTATTTTCGTAGACCTACAATTATGACGCGAAGTATAGAATATATGACAGTAGCTGCCTATATTTAGTTTTATCTCTTAAACAACTCACTATTTCTTAATAAATCTTTATTTCCATTCTTCATCACTCATTTTGCCAGTCGTGGTGCAGTGGCACGTAGTGTGACTGTAAAATCGACTGGTTGTGGGATCAATCCCCACTTGAGTAGAAGAAATATTTACTTAAATTTATATTTACATTTCTTTGTTCTGATATTGAGGCAAAGCGCGGCGTCGAGTTCTGTCACTCAACGCCGAGCTTTCCTCCAGAATTCGGCAGAAAGTGCGGGACGGATTGTCTAAAAACACTAAGTTCCCAACACTAGGTTCCCTCTGCCTATTTTGCTTTGTGCGGGATACAGCATGAAGCTGATTTTGATAGCATAACCTGTATAGGGTCACTTTTTTATGCATCATCTCCGTACAACAGCTCACTCCCGTGTCACTTTTGTGTTTTGTATATGAAAGAAAAATAATTACAAAGTTATATTCGTTATTCGTTTCATACAAAATAAGTACACACGAACAAAAAATAATCAATCTTTATAATTGACGTTCCCCTTTTGACCTATCATCATACAATTGGTATGGAACTCGCGCTTAACACGTTTTTTGTTAAATGAAACTGATAGTAGACTTTACAAGAAATATTAAAATTATTTTTAACCTAACCATATTTTATTTATTTCCTTACTATTTCGTAAACTTAGTTTGTTACAAAATAGTTCAAGTGTTTAATCAAATTATTTCAACGAGAGCTTTCTTTGCTGAATGCTAATTAAAAAAGTTCATCTAACAATATAATTTCTTGATATTTGAACTTCTATTATAACTATATAAATTCATTAAAGGATAAAAATATGAAAACATTCATTTTTCTTATATAAAAAGTATTCTATTGAAAATAAATTGGCCATTACCCTATAAGTAAATATTTTAATTATGAAGTAAATATATAAATTTATTGGAGAAAAGTATGATAGAGAGAAGCAGCGTCAAAAGTAACAAAAAAGTAGTACTCCTATGGAAACCACTGTTTTGTACCGGAAAAAGATATCATATTAAAAATATACTTATATATAACATTTAGAAAATAGAGGCCGCCGCGCGGTTTCGCCTGCTTCTGTTTATTTTAGTGTATTTGGTGAAAATTGTTTGCTAATTTTAGTATGATTATTTATACTGTTACACTTTTAATATGGAAATTTAATATAACGCGCTAAAAATTACACAATATTATAGTTACTTTTATTAATGACCTCAGCTGAACACGAGACAGGTTCAAGGTTCGAGTCACACTCGAGGAAATTAGTCATAATAAAAAAAAAAATATTGTGGTTTTCATCGCTCGCTACATGCGATTTCTCCAGAAGTGACGAAAAATGGGAAAAGGAGTGTCGTAGCACTAAGTTGCCTCTAAATACTCTGCTGAGCGCGGGATATAGCGTGACGCTAAAAAAAATCATCCAGACAAAACCAATTTTGTATTGAAACTACACATATTTTCATATATATGAGATATCCAAATACAACGAAGGCTATCAATCGTGTAAACACGGCTCCATATATTTTCTGTGCACTCTGATTTACCAAATCGGCACGGTCAAAGAAACCGGGAACTTTAGATTCACTTGCAAATGGAAGTTTGAATTTCGATAAAAATATACGAAACGTATGGAATATCAAGATATTGTAATATATTAGTGTCTATTTTAATATTTATAGATTTTCTCGTGATGGAATAGAAGGCTGGCGGCGAAGCTAAGCGCGGCGTTGAGTTCGGCCAGTCAACACACAATCCCTCCAGAACTTGGCAAAAAGTGGGGAACGGAGTATCTTAATATTAGGTTCCCTCTGCCTACCCTACTATGTGCATACAGCGTAAAAATACGTTGAAATATATTAAGTTGTTTATTTAGTTCGGTAAATTCTTAAAAGTTTGTACAATATATAGTTTGTATAAATAATAGTTTGTATAATAATTTTAGCGGAGACTATTTCCTTTTTTCGCACTTTTTAGGGTTTATTTTAGTAGTCGAGTTTTAGTTTTTAACTTAATTTTTTCTCAGTCTTGTCAAAGATAAATCTAATTGTTAGGTAAAACAACACTAACTGAAGGTAAAATTAAATGAGTGGGTCTGTCTGGCCATATCAATTTAATAAAATTTAAGTGGTCGTTCTTGGTTATCGAGTTTAAATTAATAACAATTCGCAACACCAAGGCCAGCCTCTACAATTTTGATAATTTACCCAATTGAAGAGATCGCTGTTCGTCACACTAAAATGGATGGAATTTAATATCAGATTAGGTGAAGATTCAGTATCTTTTACAACAAAAGTATTGAAGACAAATGTTTAATAAGTTTAATACAAAAAATAAGTATCGAAAATATTTATTAATGGATTTAAATACTAATAACTTTAATTTATAGAATACGTCCGTATAAAAAACTTACATTGCGGGATTTGAACCTACATCTTTTGGAAACCATCGAAAATGCGTTCGAATTTTTAGACAATTTCTAAAAAATAAAATTCTATCGCTAGTGTGGAATGGCATGTTAATTAAAAATGTTAAAAATAATATGAAACAGCGTATGTCATCCTCAGGTGCAGTTGCAATGAAACTAGACGGTATCGTTGAAGATTGAAAAAACTGTCATAGCTCAAATATATGTAAGACATATATATATACATATATAATAAGAGAAATATGTATATAGATTAGCTATAACATTTTCTTCTATAGACATATAGACATGTTTTTAGTTTTTAAACTGACTGACTGACTGAGGTAAGACGCATGCACAGCCGTAACGGCTGTGAGTAGAAGCGTAAAATTTGGACAGATGTTTATTTTCATAATCTGGACATCCACTAGGAAACCTTTACTTTATATAATAAAATTTTAAAGTCTAGCCGCTATTCTAATATATCAGATTATACAAACTGAGACGTTGAATTGTGCTGATCACCACGAAAAACCTCAAAAAGAAATAAAAGTCCAAAGTATAATCGACTAGGTTAAAATATAATATACAACATCTTTTACAGGAAATGTATAGGAAATATGTATATTTGTAGATGTATGCATGTATCTTAACTTACATAATATTATTTATTTATTTTTATTGATTTGCTAAAAGGACATACATACATATATTAAAATAATACCAGGGGCACACATTGTGACTGTAAAACCCACGGACGGATGGACGGACGGAAGTGATATATTTATTCACATTTATATTTTTATGTCTGGTCTCAAGGCAAAGCACGGCGTAGAGCCGCGTTCTCTCTAGGTTATTTCTGCTTACCTGTTGTGTGCGGAATGCAGCGTGAAGCTGATTTAATTTTTATGTTATACACTAAATAATGCAATAACTAAAAGCAACAATGGATTCTAAAATAGCAAAATCGTCAAAAATTTAATATATATTTTAGCTATATATATTACTATGCACTATAAATACATATTTTAAATAATATCCACGATTTATTTAAATCAGTCTATCAGAGTAAACGACACTTATCAAGCGAGCCTATCAGTCAATCCGATCTCGGATGGATCATTAAGAGAAGGATATCTTGGAACGCTTTGAGCTATTAACACTGAATCTGTTATAGCCGGTGTGGAATTTTAGGTTGAATTTGAATGTTAAATATATTTCTAGGGTTTTAGGTATTTCTCGATAGGTATTCTAAGTAAATTGATGATAAATTAAATTGATAAAAAAATCGACTTCACGCTGTATCCCGCACACAGGAGGGTAGGCAGAGGGAACCTAGTGTTAAGTAACTCCATTCCCCACTTTCTGCCAAATTCTGAAGGCATTGCGTGTTGAGTGGCAGAACTCGACGCCGCGCTTAGCCTCGACTCCAGAGCGAAGAAATGGAAATATACATTTAAGTAAATATTTCATCTCCTCGAGTGGGAATCGAACCCACAACCAGTCGGTTTTACAGTCACACTTCGTGCCACTGCGCCACGACTGGCCTCCAATTAAATTGATATTTTATGTAAATCTTATTCCGTATAGCAGAGTAGGCAGAGGGTACCTGGGAACTTACTATTAAGACACTCGTTTCCCATTAAGATACTTTCATTTCTCACTTTTCGAATTCTGGAGGTATTGCGTGTTAAGTAGTAGAACTCAATGCCGCCCTTTGCGTCATTACCAGAGCGATCAAAATTGATTTATTTAATAAATTAAATAGGTACTTTATAGAAGTACGTATACCGAGTGAGAATCGAACTTACGGCTTTTCGCTTTACAGTCGCACGCTGATGCCCATGCGCCATGACTCCTGGCCTCATATCAGTAAAAAGAATCATAACTGACAAGTTGAGACACTCCGTTCTCCATTTTCCGAAATTTAATGTAATTACCGTATTCGTGTTATATTCAATTTATTTACTACTTCAAACGTATTTAAATTTGAAAGAAAGAACAACTTATACAGCAAGTTAAAATAAAAAATTCTTTCTAAACTTTATAAAATTCAGTTTGCAGTTACAAGTAAAAGACAGGACATCAGCGACAGTATCTGGACGTGGATAAATGTGATATTGAGATTGAAAGTAGCGAGTAGTACCGTGATGAATGGGTATGCAGTTAAGAGGTAATTTTATAGTACCCAGTTTCATTTTAGAGGGAATCATTTTAGTTTTTGATGTATTGTGCGTTGTTGATGTTGGAAAGATTTTTTTGAAAAAAATCTTGCAATCTGGAAAACAAATCCTGCACTCCACTGCGGCAGGGTAGACAGAGGGAACCTACTGTTAAGATACTCCGTTCTCTACTTTCTATTCCACTAAATTCTAGAGGTATTCCGTGTTGAGTGGCGCAACTCAATGCCGCCTTTTGCCTCGACACCAGAGCGAAGAAATTAATATATCAATTTTAAATAAATATTTTATTTCCTCGAGTGGGGAAATAAAATATTTATATATATGTATGGATGCATGGATTCCTTCTGGGAGGAATGAAACACTTGACAATTACTATGAGCACTTTTAGTAGGATAAACCGCAGTGTAAAAATTCACCAACCAACACATGATGCCTGGAAAATTCGGTGGAAAGTGGGAAACGGAAATGCCTTTAAGGTTGCCTAGGTTCCCAGGTTCCTTCTGCCTGCCTTGCTATGTGCCGGATACAGCTAGAAATATAAAAAATATATATAAAAATGTTTTCTAACCTCTCGCAAAACAATTTCGGTAAAGCAAGATAAACAGCTATCATGCAGGTTTTAAAACCACACACAACAAGGAAGCACCAATAAAACTTCCAGCGCCTTCCTTCATGAATACTGGAATGGCTAAAGTTTTCTAGACAACAAAATGCCTTTATGATTCCCCGGGACGTCGTAAATTGATATTATTCTGAATATTTCTATTACCCATTGCACTATTTTCTATGGTTACGGTGGGATTTATTTTGTATTTTCTTATTTATATATTGCGGCGCAGGACACAAGCGTTTGACTGTAAACGCGACAGGTTGTGGATTTGATTCCCAGACGAGGAAATGAAATATTTAATATGTTCATTGGTATGTCGAGGCAAACCGCGGTGTTCTACCATCCAACAAGCAATACCTCCAGAAATCGGCAGACAGAGGAACTGAGTGAGGACTCAACACTAGGCTCTCTCCTACGCTGCTAGATGCAGGAAAAATGTATAGTAATAAAATTTTGCTTTAATAAATGCATATGTTATCCTTTGTAAAATGAGTTAATAAATCCTTGTAAATCTTAATAGCAGTAGACGTAGATTCAAGTTCTAAATTGGAACTTCTATAGAAATTATAAAGCTTATGATGGCAGCACAGTGGACTGCCCATAATTATGAACAAATTTAGGTTGTAGAATTGAAAATTCTATGATTGTAATTAAATTATTTCTCTTCTTTGAAATTTGGAATGAATAATACAAACATTGAGATTATAAAAATAAATAAAAACTCATTAAGTTCTATAAAAAAACGAAAGAATAAAAGTTTACTTAATACAGATTTAATACCAGCTTCACGCTGAATCCCGCACACCGCAGGATAGGCAGAGGGAACCTAGTATTAGGACACTCGGTTCCCTACTTTCTGCCGAATTCTGGAGGCTTTGCCTCGACACCAGACCGAAGAAATGTAAATATAAATTTAAATGAATATTTCATCTCCTCGAGTGGGGATCGAACCCACAACCAGTCGATTTTACAGTCCCACTTTATGCCACTACGCCACGACTGACCTCAACTTTTTTTTTATTAAGTCTCAGTAAATACAGATTTACTGAGATTTAATAAAAAAAGGCCAATATTTTGGAAAAATATTTACATATTCTGGTCTATACACGTGAATATTAAGTGAATATTATAAAATAAAAATATTGAAAAAAAAAAAAACAATTAGCATTTTCAATATCCGCATATAACTTTAAACTAACCGCGCTCTGAAAAGTTTGTATGAAAAGTAGAATTCGCTTTCAAATTTTATTTTGACGCATATGCATACTTTTGTGTTGCCGGATTCAATACATTTTGTTGGCATATTGTTGGAATAAAATGCATGTTCTAAAACCAGTATAAATCAATAATTTTGTTCAGTTTTCAGTGACGCATACTAAAAATTTCCAAATGTTTTGGTTAAAATATACGATTTTAGTAACTTAAAATTCCTTTTTTTATAGAATTTCTGTTTAAAACATCATCGTTTTAGTCATATCTTATCATATGAGTAGGTGGATTAAATAATTATTTAACATAACTCCACTTAATGTTCCACGTATCTATTTAAATAAGTAAAGGTAGTTGAGGTCAGTTATAGCGCTGGGGTACAAAGTGTGACTGGCTGTATGACTGACTACGACCGTCCGATGACGGTTGTGGGTTCGATCCCCACTCGAGGAGATGAAATATTTACTTAAAAAAGTATATTTCCATTTCTTCGCTCTGGTGTCGAGGCAAAGCGCGGCGTTGAGTTCAACGCGCAATGCCTCCAGAATTCCGCAGAAAGTTTCCACTTTTTGCCGAATTCTGGAGGTCAGTGTCGGAGTGTCTTAACACTAGGTTTTATTTGCCTACCCTGCTGTATGCGGGATACAGCGTGAATTTGAGCTCTTTTATTTTACTAAATAAGTAATCAGTAATAAGAAAATATCCACAAACATCCAAAAACTTTCACCAATAATTTACTATACGAAGAACACTTTTACAGCGTAAGCTCCTCAAAGTTATATTCATGCAAAATAATTTTGTTATACTTGTCGGATATCTGGTGGAACTTTTATTTATGGCCAAGTTTCTCGAGTGTACGTGACGGTGCAACTCACACTATATTCATTTACTCTAGCTCGGCTTAACTTTGCTGAAGTCGGTTCTCAAAGTTTTAGATTTAGAAAGCCAATACGTGTTGAACTAGTGGCTTGGCGATTGGTGATTCACCTACAAATTGTGTTATATATATTGTAAAATTAGATGAAATCAGATTCACGTTGTATCCCGCACACAGCGGGGTAGGCAGAGGGAACCTAGTGCTAAGAAACTCCGTTTCCCACTTTCCGCCGAGTTTTGGAGGCATTGCGTGTTGGAACTCAACGCCGCTCTTTGACTCAACACCAGAGCGAAGAAATAAAAATATAAATGTAAATAAATATTTCACTTCCTCGAGTGGGGATCGAACCCACAACCAGTCGATTTTACAGTCCTCACTTTGTGCCCACGCCTCGACTGGCCTCTATATTGTATATTTTCTAAAAATAGATAAAGATATTTTTAATATTTTTAACGGAATCCTTGTAATGTCACTTTGTTATTCGTCTGTCCTGTACAGTATGTCAAGACCATTTATCACGAGATCGCATGGAGGTGGAGCTTAAATTAGTTTTTTTAAGTTCAACAACCTCTACCTTAATAATATATTTTATTAAATTTTATTTATATGGCATAATATAAGGTAAAATGTGGAACTACAGATTAGTAAGTATTTCTTAAATATTTTTTTACCTGTTATCATCTGACTAGCAGTCGTCAATAACTTCACATCGTTATCAGCATCTTGCGTCTCCAGCCTCACGGTGACGTTGAGAGGATCTAGCGTCTCATCTCCCGCTCTACCGTGCAGGGTAACGAGAACAGCTGTCGTCTTCCCTGGTACTGCGACTTCGGGGGCCACTACGGAGAAGCCTCTGTGAAATAAATGTGTGTGTTTACTTTAAGTAGGGTAAGTAGGGAAGAAAATTTCAGACACTCCGTCGATTTTCCGCCGAATTTCTGAGAGGTTGCATGCTATGTGGCGGAACTCAACGCCGCGCTTTGCCTTGTTTCCAAAGCGAACAAATGAAAATGTTATTTAATAATATTGCTGAAGTATTATGATTTTTTTAATTTATATTTATTTTACTCTACTATGTACTAAAATAAAACAACACAAAAGACAGAAAGAATCTTATTTAATAGATTTATTAAAAGAGACTGGGTACCGAAGAAAATAATTTAAAAGTAAAAATATATTGTTTTCATTCATTTTTACATTTTGGTTCGCCTGTTTATCTCTGAGTAACATAGGCTATATTTATTTCTAGAAAATTTTAGGGATCCATATGAAAATTTCAATAATGTACACAAAAATGTAAAAAGGTAGAGATAAAATGTTTTTCATCGCATACGCTACAGAAACTGTTAAAGATGGAACAAAAAAAATTTTGTTCAAAATTGTAAAAAACTTCACGATTTGCAGCCGACTTTAATGCCGATTACAATCAGAGTAAGTTATCCATACTTTATATGAATCCATATCTAAGTAAATAATTTCGTATTTGAGACTATATCAATACCTCGTATAGCTTATTGTACTAAACCAATATAATTTAGTTCAGAGAGTATAATATATATAAAATGAATACGTGTGATTTTTTACTTTTGTAAATAGTAAAAAAAAACAAAATCAGCTTTGCGCTGTATCCCGCACACAGCAGGGTAGGCAGAGGGAACCTAGTGTTAAGACACTCCGTTCCCCAATTTCTGCCGAATTCTGGAGGCATAGCGTGTTGAGTGACAGAACTCAACGCCGCGCTTTGCCACGAAACCAGAGCGAAGAAATGGAAATTACATACATTTTAAATAAATATTTCGTCTCCTCGAGTCCATCAAAATGATCGAACCCACAACCTGACGGTTTTACAGTAACACTTTGTGCCCCTGCGCCACGACTGGCCTCTAATGAATAATAAATGCACATCCACCTCAACATCTTCATTTTCGTGACGTGAAGCTCCTGAGTGTATCGAGATAGTGCTGCCCATCTTTCACTGCAGTATAAAAGAACGGGTCAAATGATGCAATTTAATAATAACAAAAAATAATATAAAATTTAATTTTGTATTAAACTAATACAAAATTAACTTTAAGTGTGTAAAGGATATGTTCCCGACTAACTGAGGTAAGACGCACGCACAGCCGTAACCGCTGATGGTAGAGACGTGAAATTTGGACAGATGTTTATTTTCATAATCTGGACATCTACTAAAAAGGAATTTTGAAAAATGTTAACCCTAAAGAGATGAAATAGGGGTTGAAAGTTTGTATGGATTTTTTTTAATTGGCAACATTTTTTTTTTATTCAGACTGTTAAAAATATTTTTTTGAAAATGTGTTTTGTGGTGTTTATTAAATTCACCCCAAAGGGTGCAAATAAGGTTGCACTAGGAAAAAAATAAAAGAACATTTTTTACCAATATCATATGCACAATACACAGCCAACCAACAGAAACAACTAACACGAAATATCAGACACGTCTTGAATATTGAAAAATCCACTTTCAGCAGCTGCAATGCGACAAATCGTATGGACACGTTCAAATTATTGTATTTCCTTCAAGTGTACGACCATGGAATTTTGTTTGACGTACACTTGGAAAACGATCGGGAATGCTATTTGACTTTACTGAATGGAGCGCTCAATTTACTGGGATTTGGCTATTGTGGTGTAGTGGTCCTATTGTTTAGATAAGTTTGGGTTCTAATTTTTGTTTATAGATTTTTTGTACTTATTCATGTTTTTATATGTTACATGCACGCATGTTATGTAAAAAATAAGGTTGTATTTTAAATATTATATTATGTAATTAAAAAAAACTAAAAGAATTCGGCAGAAAGTGGGGAACGGAATGTCTTAGCACTAGGTTCCCTCTGCCTACCCTGCTGTGTGCGGGATACAGTGTGAAGTAGCGTAGCGTAATTTTTATTTTATTTTAAAGAAAACTAACGATAACATAAGGAATATTACAACATTTTTATCTTTAAAGTAAAATTCCTTATGTTATCTTTATTTTTCTTGTAAGAGTTCTTGTATTGAGAATATAAAGCCTTTAAAGCATCATAATACTTTTACATATCCTTTATATTTGGTATATTATAGGTTACTAAAACGATATTTATGAATTTCCCTGTGTATATATATGAGCAGGCACCAGCACCATAGAGAAGTCAATACCGATATATAAAATGGCCGCAGACGTGTTGCAGCTTACATATTATTATCTAATTTAGGATATCACCATTCTATTTAACCCTAAAAATGCTGTTGAGTGGCAAATAAAGATCTTTTTTAAGACATGAATCTATTTTTTCATTTAAATATGAACATTTCAGACAATACAGATTTGACTTTACGTATACGTTAGTTGGTGTACGAGCAAACTACTTTTCATCAATACTACGATGATAATAATATCTAGATAGTATTTATACTTCTAAAATATCTTAATATTTTCTTTCCTAGAAATGACATTTAAAATGTTAAAAATATTATATACACTATTATTATAAAATTGAGTAGTTGAATCAATCCAAACTGAACTTCAATATTGATTGACGTTCAGTTTATTTATCGGGGGGGGGTTCATCTATAGGCTTAGGCAGTGAACCCGCGTCTCTAGCCGCGTAGCTCTATCCATTTAACCAGAGGGGCAAAGCCGCAGGTAAAAAGTAGAGCAATATAAAGTTAAAATATTAATTGTGTTTAAAATTTTCATCAAATGTACTGTACTGGTTCGGCCACAGTCGATTGGTCAAACAGATGCCAATCCCTGATATTGGTTTGTTGTCGCCAACAAACAACCAAAAACGTTCGATTCGTATCTATTGGTCAAAGATTAAAAGAGCGTTTGAAATAAAAAAAAGACAAAAAAATAAAGTATTCTTTCCAGTTGAACGATAATAGTATCCTAATACAGAGTTTACTTCAATTTACTTTCTCGTTTTCTTTAGTTTTATTTAAATACCAATTTTCTACAAGATTATTATTAAAACCATACTCTTCATATCTGGAACCTATACCTATCTGGAAGACGTCTCTTATACTGGCCACATAACTCGAACAACCCGAACTGAAGGTTTAAGGCAATCCAGAATTTAATACAGAATCGTTTAAAGTAGCTCGTGAGCTCCTTTATCAGGACTCTCTAGAACAGATAAGAACTTCAGCGATGAAAAACACGATGACAAAGAAATTACACCAGAGAGAAATCTCCATATATAATAAAAGGATAGAAAAGTCAATTCTGTACATGAAAGATATAAAAAAAATAAAAATTAGGTCGGTTAATATGTCGATTATAGAACCTAAAAAACCACTCAGCAGAATTCTTGTCTGTCTGTCTGTCTGTCTGTCTGTCTGTCTGTCGGTTTGTTTGTGCGTCAATCACGCAAAAACTACCTGACAGAAATTGATGAATTTTTGCATGGTGTTAGCCTAGGACCTCAAGGTACATTTTTTTTGGGTTTCATTCCGAATTTCATGATAGTTTTCTTTAAAAAAAATAAAAACTGAAAAATATAAATTACCTAAAATACCGATAACTACTGTATGAAATTAAATTAATTTTGGCATGGTAATAGTTCAAAGCCTAATGTCACTTATAGGATAGCTTTTATCATGGAGTATAAAGAATTTTTTGTAGAAAAAATTACATAATTATATTTTTTAATAAAAAAAATCGACTTCTTCAAATTCAACCGGATTTCACACTCTGAACTTAACTAAACTTTCACCAAACTACCCCTTATATGTACCCTTTCTAATAAAAAAAGTATCATTAAAATCGGTTGAATTGATATTGACTTATACGTTCATTTGTCGCGCATATACTTAATGTAAATTTGAGATTTATATGATTTTCTCATAGATACCATTGTTGGATATAAACTAAATTAAAATAAAACTACACGGGAGGCATTAGCTTTCAAATAAAAAAAGAATCATTAAAATCGGTTCATACAATCAAAAGTTCTAAGGTAACAAGGCTAAAAAATACAGCCCAATTGATGACCCCTTTTAAGAAGTCGGTTAATAGTAAGCTGACATAATTAAATTACGACTATTTCATTTAACCACATTTTAAAAGAAGAAAGTAAATTGAGGCCGTTCGTTGCACAGGGGCACAAAGTGTAACTGTTGTGGGTTCGATGACCACGCAAGGAAACGAAATATTTATTTAAATTTATATTTCCATTTCATCGCTCTGGTGTCGAGGTAAAGTGCGGCGTTGAGTTTCACTACTCAGCACGCAATGCCTACAGAATTCCGAGAAAAGTAGGGAACAGAGTGTTGTTGTTAACACTAGAGGTCCTATGCCTACCCTGCTGTGTGCGGGATACAGCGTGAAGCTAAAAAAAGAAGTATAATCAATATTTGTTCAGTCTACCATAATTATTATTTCAAACGTCAACGTTGGTGATATTAACAAACATAATAAAGTAGGTATATTTTACGGAATTAGCTCATATGGCGATGTGTAGAACAAAAAGTATATGTATTTGGAAAGTAAATTCTGATTGTGAGTTCATAGTTTATAAAAGTTTATATTGTGTTTAGATGGATCACGTGGTGATGTCAATACGTTTTAATGTCATCTTATGTTATCTGTTAAAATAGCGTGAAGCTGATTAAACTTAGTGTTATATTCAAAAGAAATTAATTGTATGTAATACATAATATGTAATTTATTAATACGTTTCAAGTATGAAAAAAAGAAAAAATGCAATATAATTGCATTTGTGTTTCCTTCCTATATTTTGTATTTCTATTATTTAAATCGATATATCAGGAACGTAAATGTGGGAACAGAGTGGAATGCCATTTTAGTACAGAGTAACCTCTAAAAAATGTATTTACTAAACTGAATAAAAAGAATGTGTGATTCCTCTATACAATATATTATTCTATATTATACATAAAACAGGTTAAAACAGTGCATATGAAGGTCCTCCTGTAGTATAACTATTTTCAATTACTATCAACACTACATTGTCGATACTAATGTGGTATTACAATACATTTTCAAATTTTTCCGCCATTATGATGACATAGACAATTTTTTTAATTTGGAAAAATAATATATTAACTATAAGAACGTTGGTAGTTTTTTAAAAGGAATTCTTATAGAATAAAAAATTGCCTAAACTATGCTTCTTCGCAAGTGGTTGTAATAACTATTGGTATCAATTTTCCAAAAAATCACTATAAATATTTAATATGCTCAATTATACAGAGTTTTTTTGTTAGGACCACTTTAAATGAAACCACAGTTTAACTACTCTATAAAAGCCTATTACATATTAAATTAAAAACCCGAAATTAAAAAAGTTATTTTTTCAAACAAATCTCCATATATAATAAAAGGATAGAAAAGTCAATTCTGTACATGAAAGATATAAAAAAAATAAAAATTAGGTCGGTTAATATGTCGATAAAAAATTAATATGTTTAAAGTTAATATGTCGACTAAAACTTGACGCTATGACGGTACAGTTGAGAGAACTGAGATTTCTGGTTGTAGCACTAGTTATATTTTAATTAGGTTAAATTCCCACTAAGTGGAAGAATATATTTATTTTTCTGCCCGTAAAAACAAACGAAGCGAAGCCTTGTGTTCCGCTATACTATCTAAAGAAATTGGAAAGTGCAAAATTGAGTAAGTGCACCACTATCTTATTTGAAATTCTTTCTTCTCTCCATTATAAATTTTCATAGGATTGAAATGTAATAGTGACGTCTTTGAACAATAGTATATGTTCATAACTGTTAAAGTTAATTATCGAACAAATGGTTTACAACTCTGATGATACAAAGACATTCTGCTTCAGCTGATAATTTAATTAAAATGTCTACCGGATGATCAATTAGCCTGCAGTTTACGTTTTAATTGTTATTATGTATGATGTTACGTAACGTTTCTTTACGTTTATTTATTTATATACATATTACATTTAATGAATTAAATATATTTTATAAAAGGTTCACATATGTGATAACATGTTCACACATGTGGTCCACATATGTGACCACATATTCACACATGTGGTCCACACACGTGACCACATATTCACACATGTGGTCCACATATGTGACCACATGATCACACATGTAATCTTCATATGTGACTACATATCACACATGTGGTCTACATATGTGACAACATATCACACATGCGATCTGCACATGTGAATACTTACTCACACATGTGGTTCACATATATGACCACACGATGCCACATGTGGTCCACATATGTGACCACATGTTCACATATGTGGTCCACATATGTGAGCACATATACACACATGTGGTCCACACACGTGACCACATATTAACACATGTGGTCCACATATGTGACCACATGATCACCCATGTAATCTTCATATGTGACTACATATCACACATGTGGTCCACATATGTGACCACATTTCCCCACATGTGGTCCACATATGCGACCACATATTCACACATGTGGTCCACATATGTGACCACAAATTCTCACGTGTGGTCCACATGAAAGACCACATATTCACACATGTGGTCCACATATGTGACCACAGGATCACCCATGTAATCTTCATATGTGACTACATATCACACATGTGGTCCACATATGTGACCACATTTTCCCACATGTAATCCACATACGCGACCACATATTCACACATGTGGTACACATATATGACCACACGATGCCACATGTTGTCCACATATGTGACCACATGATCACATATGTGGTCCACATATGTGAGCACATAAACACACATGTGGTCCACACACGTGACCACATATTCATACATGTGGTCCACACACGTGACCACATATTCACACATGTGGTCCACATATGTGACCACATGATCACACATGTGGTCTACATATGTGACAACATATCACACATGCGATCTGCACATGTGAATACTTACTCACACATGTGGTTCACATATATGACCACACGATGCCACATGTGGTCCACATATGTGACCACATGTTCACATATCTGGTCCACATATGTGAGCACATATACACACATGTGGTCCACACACGTGACCACATATTCACACATGTGGTCCACATATGTGACCACATGATCACCCATGTAATCTTCATATGTGACTACATATCACACATGTGGTCCACATATGTGACCACATTTTCCCACATGTGGTCCACATACGCGACCACATATTCACACATGTGGTCCACATATGTGACCACAAATTCTCACGTGTGGTCCACATGAAAGACCACATATTCACACATGTGGTCCACATATGTGACCACAGGATCACCCATGTAATCTTCATATGTGACTACATATCACACATGTGGTCCACATATGTGAGCACATATACACACATGTGGTCCACACACGTGACCACATATTCACACATGTGGTCCACATATGTGACCACAGGATCACCCATGTAATCTTCATATGTGACTACATATCACACATGTGGTCCACATATGTGACCACATTTTCCCACGTGTAATCCACATACGCGACCACATATTCACACATGTGGTCCACATATGTGTCCACAAATTCTCACATGTGGTCCACATGAAAGACCACATATTCACACATGTGGTCCACATATGGGACCATATATTTACACATGTGGTCCACATATGTGACCACAAATTCTCACATGTGGTCCATATATGTGACCACATTTTCCCACATGTGGTCCACATACGCGACCACGTATTCACACATGTGGTCCACATATGTGACCACACATTCTCACATGTGGTCCACATGAAAGACCACATATTCACACATGTGGTCCACATACGTGAGCACATATTGACACATGTGGTCCACATATGTGACTACATATTCACACATGTGGTCCACATATGTGACTACATATTCACACATGTGATCTATATATGTGACTACACATTCACATAAAAAATTTTTTAGTACACGAATAAACTTCAATAAAAGTTTTATAATTTAAAAAAGTTTATTTTTTATGTAGGCTGTCTCCTATCTGAAGTGTAGTTAAATGGAAAAACTAGGAGGACCAGTGTGTGTGTCAGTGATGACCTATTGCGTTGAGAGACAAGGTCCTTCATCCTTAGCCTCATTCGCAGGCTCCAAGTCAGCTATGGAGACAGCTATTTCTCTAAGCTACTGAATTAGAAACGATGGTACGACGAAAGAAGGTTACCGACACATTGTTTCGGTAAATGAGCGATGTATAAATGCACTTTGTCACGAAAGGTATTTTAAATTTGTATTGAAACGAACTGAAAAGTCAAAAATTAAAAGGAGTTATAAAATGTAATTTATCACATGAATTCACAAAACAATCTATACCTATTTTTTATTTTAAGAATTAAAAAAATGATGTTAGTTTTGTCTTGCCTGACCTTGTCGCACTCATTATCTTATTAATGTGATTAATCTCCATATATAATAAAAGGATAGAAAAGTCAATTCTGTACATGAAAGATATAAAAAAAATAAAAATTAGGTCGGTTAATATGTCGATTATAGAACCTAAAAAACCACTCGGCAGAATTCTTGTCTGTCTGTCTGTCTGTCTGTCTGTCTGTCTGTCTGTCGGTTTGTTTGTGCGTCAATCACGCAAAAACTACCTGACAGAAATTGATGAATTTTTGCATGGTGTTAGCCTAGGGCCTCAAGGTACATTTTTTTGGGTTTCATTCCGAATTTCATGATAGTTTTCTTTAAAAAAAATAAAAACTGAAAAATATAAATTACCTAAAATACCGATAACTACTGTATGAAATTAAATTAATTTTGGCATGGTAATAGTTCAAAGCCTAATGTCACTTATAGGATAGCTTTTATCATGGAGTATAAAGAATTTTTTGTAGAAAAAATTACATAATTATATTTTTTAATAAAAAAAATCGACTTCTTCAATTTCAACCGGATTTCACACTCTGAACTTAACTAAACTTTCACCAAACTACCCCTTATATGTACCCTTTCTAATAAAAAAAGAATCATTAAAATCGGTTGAATTGATATTGACTTATACGTTCATTTGTCGCGCATATACTTAATGTAAATTTGAGATTTATATGATTTTCTCATAGATACCATTGTTGGATATAAACTAAATTAAAATAAGACTACACGGGAGGCATTAGCTTTCAAATAAAAAAAGAATCATTAAAATCGGTTCATACAATCAAAAGTTCTAAGGTAACAAGGCTAAAAAATACAGCCCAATTGATGACCCCTTTTAAGAAGTCGGTTAATAGTAAGCTGACATAATTAAATTACGACTATTTCATTTAACCACATTTTAAAAGAAGAAAGTAAATTGAGGCCGTTCGTTGCACAGGGGCACAAAGTGTAACTGTTGTGGGTTCGATGACCACGCAAGGAAACGAAATATTTATTTAAATTTATATTTCCATTTCATCGCTCTGGTGTCGAGGTAAACTGCGGCGTTGAGTTTCACTACTCAGCACGCAATGCCTACAGAATTCCGAGAAAAGTAGGGAACAGAGTGTTGTTGTTAACACTAGAGGTCCTATGCCTACCCTGCTGTGTGCGGGATACAGCGTGAAGCTAAAAAAAGAAGTATAATCAATATTTGTTCAGTCTACCATAATTATTATTTCAAACGTCAACGTTGGTGATATTAACAAACATAATAAAGTAGGTATATTTTACGGAATTAGCTCATATGGCGATGTGTAGAATAAAAAGTATATGTATTTGGAAAGTAAATTCTGATTGTGAGTTCATAGTTTATAAAAGTTTATATTGTGTTTAGATGGATCACGTGGTGATGTCAATACGTTTTAATGTCATCTTATGTTATCTGTTAAAATAGCGTGAAGCTGATTAAACTTAGTGTTATATTCAAAAGAAATTAATTGTATGTAATACATAATATGTAATTTATTAATACGTTTCAAGTATGAAAAAAAGAAAAAATGCAATATAATTGCATTTGTGTTTCCTTCCTATATTTTGTATTTCTATTATTTAAATCGATATATCAGGAACGTAAATGTGGGAACAGAGTGGAATGCCATTTTAGTACAGAGTAACCTCTAAAAAATGTATTTACTAAACTGAATAAAAAGAATGTGTGATTCCTCTATACAATATATTATTCTATATTATACATAAAACAGGTTAAAACAGTGCATATGAAGGTCCTCCTGTAGTATAACTATTTTCAATTACTATCAACACTACATTGTCGATACTAATGTGGTATTACAATACATTTTCAAATTTTTCCGCCATTATGATGACATAGACAATTTTTTTAATTTGGAAAAATAATATATTAACTATAAGAACGTTGGTAGTTTTTTAAAAGGAATTCTTATAGAATAAAAAATTGCCTAAACTATGCTTCTTCGCAAGTGGTTGTAATAACTATTGGTATCTATTTTCCAAAAAATCACTATAAATATTAAATATGCTCAATTATACAGAGTTTTTTTGTTAGGACCACCTTAAATGAAACCACAGTTTAACTACTCTATAAAAGCCTATTACATATTAAATTAAACACCCGAAAATAAAAAAGTTATTTTTTCAAACAAAATAAATAATAAAATTCGTTGTAAAATAAAATACAATTTGTTAAGAACGACGCACGCACACATAAACTTATCAAAGGGAAACCGCCGCATACGCCTCATTGCGAAATCGAGTCGTAGGTATTGGCGGCAAAGTTTAAAGTTCTAAACATTTTAGTACTATTTTTGTAGTAGTATGTGTTTACATTATTGGTACCTATGCGTAACCGCGTCATACGAAATATAGATATGAATAAACATTGTGAAATAAGAAAAAAAACCTACGTCTTCACTGTTGATGTATCTTAAAAACTATTTTACCCTATATGCCCAATTGTAACTGTAACGTGACGTTGTGGGTCTGATCCACACATGCAGGATTGAGTTATAATTTAATAATATTTTCATTTCGCACATCAGTCAAACATTATACCCAATATCTTACACTAAGTTGCCCTACTAAGGGCGGGATAAAGCGTGGATCTGGTTTTAACTTTATGTGAACCGATTAAAATAAAGTCCAGTCCAGTTGAGGCCAGTCGTGGCGCAGCGGCACAAAGCGACTGACTGTAAAACCGACTGGTTCTCTGAGTTCGATCCCCACACGAGGAGATGAAATATTTACTTAAATTTATATTTCCATTTCTTCGCTCTGGGGTCAAGGTTAAGCACGGCGTTGTGTTCTGCCACTCAACACGCAATGCGTCCAGAATTCGGTAGAAAGTGGGGAACGGAGTGTCTTAATACTAGGTTCCTCCCTCTGACTAGCATGAAGCTGCTTAAAATAAAACTAATGCTTAATATTTAAGGGCAGTTTGCCAGAATACAAACAAAAAAAGTATTTAAATCGGTTAAGCCGTTTCTGAGATTATCGTAAAGAAACGCACATATAGTAAGTATCGATAAGTTGTGTTTTTATTTCAAACATTCAATTGAAGATTCTTATGGGAGGTACGAAAATGCGACCTAAAGTTTTAACAACTTTCTTATAAAAAATCTTCATTACATTGCAAACATACATTATAAGTATATCAAGACACGAACATAATTCAGTGTGTTAAGTAAATAGTTCTGTGGTTTAAGCGGGCGAAGCCGCGAGCGGGTCGCTAGTTATAATATATAATCCTTAATTAATACAATAATTCCTCACAAATTTGAACCCACAACATCCTCACCAATCAGACACTGTTCCATTACATCATGATATCCTCAATTAATTTAAACATGGTTTTCAGTGAATCATTACACATTTAACTAAATCAGTTTGTACGTTAAAACGCTACGTTTAAATACTATTTCTAGACGAATGTTTAACTTCCCGGATACGCGACTATTTACCTTTAACAAGAACTGTTCACTCGAAAATCGTTCTGGATTCGCTTTACCAGATCGTTCGGCTGTTTGTATTTTAAATATTTGATTATAGTAGTCTTTTGCATGAGTGGTTTGTTGGTTTGTCACTGTTTAGTCTAATCTAGTATAGGTTTGATTTCTGTCTAGGTTATTTTTTTTTTGAGTGTCATGCGTCTCTTACTTATTGTTAGGTTACCACAATGAAATTCTGTGACTATGCCTTTTGTTCGGCGGCAAGTAAATAACAGAAATGTCTTAATTGGAACGGAGTGTCTTAACACTAGATTTTCAGGTTATGTGGAGTATAATGCGTGATGTAAAATAATACGTTTTTATTTATTGCTTTACTTTTAAAAAACAACGTTATATGAAAAAATAAGAAATGCTCACGGTTTTCCCCGCATAGCAGGGTAGGTACGCAGCGGAAAACTAATGATAAAACACTCACATATTTTTAAATGGCGAAACTCAATGCCATGTTTTATCTATCAGGGCGGGAAAATGTAAAATAATAACAAAATTATAATCATTCCACTGAGAATCAAACCCAAAACCATCACGCTTACAGTAAAACACTCAAAGCGCAATGACATCAATACTAGTCAGTCAATATTTCACATACACCAATAGAATAAAAAAAAACGATTTGTTTATTCTAAAACAAAATCCGTCTAGCAATGTTTACAAAACGTATACAAACAAACACGCGTACAACCGATACACTTGTGATGTTTTAATTAAGTCGTATTGATTCGTGGCTTTGAAATGAAATAAACTGTTTCCAATGCATTTGTTACATACATTTCAAATGTTAGGTTTGTATGCATGTTTTGATTTTAATCGAAATTATTAATATGTTATTCGATATTTATTGGCTTTGCATTATTATTGTATTGAGGGCAGTCGTGGCGCAGCAGCACGAGGTGTGAGTGTAAAACCGACTGGTTGTGGGTTCGATCCCCACTCGAGGAGATGAAATATTTACTTAAATTTATATTTCCATTTCTTCGCTCTGGTGTCGAGGTTAAGGGCGGCGTTGAGTTCTGCCACTCAACACGCAATGCCTCCAGAATTCGGCAGAAAGTGGGGAACGGAGTGTCTTAACACTAGGTTCCCTCTGCCTACCCTGCTGTGTGCGGGATACAGCGTGAAGCTGATTATTTTTTATTTTTTATTTTATTATTATTGTTCTTCGCAATAGTTGTACAAATAGTTGAAATTTGAGAAGGAAACAACTCATTGAGTGGAAATCAAACCCACAACTGAAGTATTTACAGTGTGACGGAGTGTCGCTGTGACTTTATTTTATGGTTTTGAAGCATTCTGTGCTATTAACTTATTTTGACTTAGTTCCGTTCCCCAATAAAGTATATAAAAAAAATATTATATACTTTATTAAAAAAAACTTCAAGTAAAATGATGATTTTTTTTTCCCTGATATAAAATTTCATATAAATAAAAAAGTATACCTAAATTTACGAACTATTAGTAATATTTACGTGAAGAAAAAGTTCTTTTCTAAATTAGTACAGTAAAAAACCAAAAATATACTTAACGAATCTTAACAAAGTACCAAATTTGACGTCACATCCAAGTTGAAGAATCGCCCACGTCTGTACAAAGTTTCTGGGACAAATCAGACTTAATCCCGGATCAAAATAAGTGCGTACATTTGTAATTCGTAAGGTCTAATGGTTGTGTTATAAAAAAGGATTTAGTATATTTTTGTTCTGTTTTGTCTAAAAAATCCACTCGTAAAGTCATTTTTTCACTTTTTTACGTGAACTTATTATATTTTAGGAAATGTATAAAATTTTCAACGTGGGATTTGAACCCGCGCCTATTGAAAGTCGCCCAAGCGCTCAGACCATTAAGCCATACGCTCCATCAAACTACGACGAAATTTTTATAGGCTAGTTGCAACTTATTTATGTTGTTAGCATCTCTGTAAGGAGATATTACAAATTTCTGCTATCCAAAGATAATTGCTTAGAATTATCGTTTGGCAAGTTAAATTTCTATTTAAAACCATTTTAAGTGTCCTAAAAAAGGGAGAAAAATATGTCATATTTTTAATTTCCAGAGACATTTTTTGCTACGGACATTCAAATTATGGAACTACCTTCCAATAAATGTGTTTCCAAATAATTACCAAAAATAACCAAAAATTATCTTAAAATATAACAAAAATCTTAAAAGCTCACTTCTTTTGTGCTATTTACTTAATATGAGCCTGGTCTTGTTTGTCTGTCTGGTTTTAATATAAAAAAAAAACTTAAAAAAAAAACGAACATTTTTTTTATTATTTCGTTACACTTTCCAACAAAAGGGCTTCAATTTTTTTATTTAACTAAAGAAGAAATAGATTCTTTCAAGAATAAGCAATTTCTTTAATAAATTAAATTCCAATTCATTATTGTCCAATCTCATTTTGTATTAAGCAATGTCTCGAGTTCTCATACAAATGGAAACTTGCCAAGTTTTCTGTGAAATCGATAGCCTTTGAGAAAGGATTATTTTGCTCGAGAGCTGTCAACATAGCACTAGTACCGCTTGATGGATGGCAATATATTTTATATATATATATTTGAGGAGGCCAGTAAACCAGCTGGTTGTGGGTTCGATCCCCACTCGAGAAGATGAAATATTTACTTTAATTTATATTTCCATTTCTTCGCTCTGGTGTCGAGGCTAAGCGCGACGTTGAGTTCTGCTACTCAACACGCAATACCTTCAGAATTCGGTAAAAAGTGGGGAACCGAGTGTCTTAACGGGGGTTTGTTGTTTGTTTAATAGGTTCCCTCTGCATATCCTGCTGTGTGCGGGATACAGTGTGATGCTGTGAAAAATATATTTCTTCCCATACTTAAGAATTGCGGCAAGGTGATAAAATCCATCGACAATCCATAGCCCCTTGGGTCTTAAAGCCTTACATTAGCTTCGCTGCGGTTACCTAACAACTTACAGTAACTTTTCAGAGAAACCACTTGAGAGAAACTCTCAAAATAATCTATCACTTTTAGTCGATATAAAAACCCCTTTATAAGTGAATTTTGACTAAATGAGGATTGATGGGAAAGATTTATTTGACAAATACGGAAAAAAGTAGAGGTAAAAAGTGAAGAATTTTACATAGTATAGGTAATGGATTCGATTTTTCTGTTAAGTGTAGAATCTCCGTTCTCATTAAAATACTTCCGGTACTTTAATGAGAACGGACTATCTTAAAATTAGGTTCCCAGGTTTCCTCTGCATACAATGTTATGTGTTAATTAAAAAAAATGTTTAAGTTTCTCACATGAAGTGGCAGAAACTACGACATTATAATATAAACCTTTATACACACACAACACTTACAATATATCTAGAATGATTAGTTCAAGTATAACAGACTAATACTTGAACTAATCATACGAGATATATAAATAAAATAAATCATAAATCAGCTTCACGCTGTATCCCGCACACAGCAGGGTAGGCAGAGGGAACCTAGTGTTTTTAGACACTCCGTTCCCCACTTTCTGCCGAATTCTGGAGGCATTGCGTGTTGAGTGGCAGAACTCAACGCCGCGCTTAGATATATTGTACGTTTAAACTTTGAATAGCTCTAAAATGAGTTTTTGTAGAAGTATATTTTCATACATAAAATATATATATTACAATGACTTTGTTTCTCTTATCCTATAATGTTATATGTAATTGTTACTTTTTTTGTTTGTTGTAATGTAATTTTGCATTGAACTACCCTATTTAATACAAAAAAATAAGAACCAACCAACAATATACTCATATAAACCAACATTACACCTTTTCTCTCACATAGCAGAGTATGCAGAGTGAACCTGGGAACCTAGATTTAAGGAACTTCGTTCCCATTAAAACATTTACGGTTCCCACTTCCCGCTGTATTCTGAAGGCACTGCGTCTTAACTGGCGTCCGTACTAATTTCGGAAAGTACAGCTTTAAAAGTTAAACTTAAGTTTGCAGCAAAATCGATGCATCAATGCTCGTGTCTTTTCACTACATTGCCTTGGCATCTTGATTTTTTATGTGTTTTAAGGGAATGTAGATATGAATATTTTATATTGATTTCAGCTTATAAACTCTACGCGATCTCGAAATAAATGTTCTTGATAAACGAACAGACATACAACCTATAGGTTTCGTTTTCACCTTTTGAAATACGGAACCCTAAAAAGTGAACTAACCAACAATATAAATATAATCATCAAACGCACTTTTAAAAAGCATTTAGCGAAATAAAATAAGCTTAAATCATAAATCAGCTTCACGCTGTATTCCGCACATAGCAGGGTAGGCAGAAAGAACATCGTGTTAAGACACTCCGTTCCCCACTTTCTGCCGAATTCTGGAGGCGTTGCGTGTTGAGAGCCAGAACTCAACGCCGCATTTTTTTTTAAATAAGCTTAAAGCTCCATATCGATACATAATTGGCTTTTCTGTACATCTCGCAATATTTACAGATCGGACGTCTTATATAAATGGGATAAGCGTGGTCATCGAAAATTTCCGATACAGCCTGAAGAAAATGACCTATTTTCAACAGCGTTATGTACTTCATACATACTTATGGTGGCAAGGAACCGGAAAAGTGTATCGTGACGTGATTTCGTTTAGCCGCACAATGGTTGGTGTGGCTTCGTATAAATAAGAAGTATACTTTGAGAATAAAATTCGGTGTCATGTAAAGATTATTGTGATTTTAAGCGTCCATTGTAGTAATATGTGCGTGTTTAGTTTATTAAGTTATAAAGATGATGTGAAAAATTAAATGTATTGTTTATTGTTGTATTTATGTGTTCTCATATAATAAAATATAAAATTGTGAAAACGTAAAAAAAATACCTTTGTGTCAGTGAAGGTGTATGTATTATTTTAGTTCGTCACATTGTATCCCGCAAAAAGCAGGGTAGGCAGAGAACATATAAAAAATTTTAATATTAAATATTTCATTTGCTTGAATAGAAATCGAATTCACAACCGGCACATTGTGAACCGAAAGTGATATGATATGAAAGAACATAGTAACATATCCTTAAACTATCAAATATATTTTTTATTTAATAACACTACATTACATCTCTTTTCCGGATAGGAGGAATACTATATTGATCTAGTGGGAAAATGAAAATAATTTAAATAAAATCATTCCCCCGCTGGGGACGGAACCTGTAATCATTATATTTCTATTCAGACACTATACCATTTATAAATTGTACTACCACGATATAAACACTAAACCAACCAGATATTATATCAAAACAAAGAAAAATGGAAATATTTTTCCCCAAAAACTTAATACTTAATTCAATTTCCGCCTTCCCTTTCAGCTCGAATCATCTATAAAACAAAACATACTATTATTTATATAATAAGCACGTAGATGGCACGTGTCGCTCTGTTCGTTCCTCATCGAGATGTCTCGAGGACACAAATATACGCTAATGGTAATGAAAATATAAGATAAAGATGTATTATATATTTTTATTTAGTGCTTCCAGAAAGAAATATTTATTTTTAGAAATATTTACATAAATTTATATTTGCCTTTCCTCACTCTGGCGTCGAGGCAAAAGGGCGGCGTTGAATTTTGCCACTCAACACGCAATGCCACCAGAATTCGGTGGAAAGTGGGGAATGGAGTGTCTCAACACGAGATTCTCTCAGCCTAACCTGCTGTGTGCGGGCCACAGCTTCCAAAATTCAAGAAAAATAAAAGTAACAGGTTTTCTCTTTCTACCCCACAATATGCAGGATACAGCGTGAAGCTAAAAAAATGGTACATAATTTAGCGGTCTGTTTCTTGGTCTTTTTATGGTAAAATTTGACATGGTAAAATTGATATGGTAAAATTAAGATATTCAATAGATTTTTTTTTATTTTTTTTATTATTGTTAGTTAGAAAATTATGTTATATTAGTGTTTTTGTATAGAGTGTATTCAATTATATAGTATAGTCGGTTTCAAATTTATTGTACGATAATAGCCTTATCATGATTAAGTATTCTATTCAATAAAAAACAAATATTAAGGAAAGTAGGACTGTCACATCGTGGTAATCGGAGGAGCTAATTTATTTTATTAGTGCACTATGGTAATAAGACAAAACGCGGCGTTAAACTCAACACACAATATCTTCAAATTTCGTTGAAAAGTATATAGGGAACATTAGGCTTTATTTGTCTACCCTGTTACTTACAAGATACAGCGTGTAACAAAATACAAAAATTAATAACCATTTAACTTATAATGTATTTCTTTATAATAACCCTAATACTTTACCAGAGAATTTTCTAAGCACAACTAAACCATTACAAACTTTTAAAAGAAAACTGAAAAAAAAAAACCTAAAGCACATCCCCTTACCGTGCTCTATCCACAATATACATTTTTTTTATCTACAGAATCTTTTCTTAAGAAAACGCTGCGGGCCATAGAATCTATACAGCAACTGAACACTTGCCTACGGCTCATTACCTCTTAATAAATTATTCATGTACAGTCCCCTCCACGACCAAGTGACCCCGAGTTTTAGAAGGCTTTATTGACTACTCTTTGACGTCATATCTCCTTTCCGGAGAGTGGAAATTAATTCTTTTGCTTGCCGGAAGCTGGTGCTGACACGTAGTGCAAAATGGAATTATGGTGTTTATTTGTGGAAAATTGCTGTGAGCTTTCTTCGAGCTTTCTTTTTATGTATTTGAAAGAAATATGTCTTTAATCTTATGCCAATTAATACCTGTATTATAAATTTGAAAGTAACTCTGTCTGTCTGTACTGCAATCGGGGCCAAAACGCTGAACCGTTTGTCGCAAAATGTCATATAGAGATATGTTGAGGGTTTTGGGATGGACATAGGTTATTTTTTTTTCTCATATTTGCAATATTCTCGATATTTACAAAATATATTAAAATACATTTCAATTTGACATGCAATTTATTGTTCTATGTTAATTACATTACAAAATGGGCTTTCTGAACTTTAAAATGGCTTGCGCTGACTCAACCTTGTGAGACACATACAGAAAACACGACACACACACAGAAAAACAATGTTTTACAAGAATATTGTTATTTATCTCTGAAGGTTGAGTCACAGTTACTATTTTAATATATTTAATTTAAATTTAAACATAAATTTAAATTTATCGCGTTACTGTTAATATATTTTATATAATTTGATATTCATCTTTATCAAATTAAATATAATAGTCACTTTTAGCATTTCATCTAGATTAAGATTACTTTTACTGTACATCATTCTAATAAATAATTATAATCGAGATATAGAAGATATCACTCATTCAAAATGAGCTAGCCTTCGAGCCGTACGGTATATGACCCGTTCAGACGACGTTGACGGTTTTGTAAATTTTCGTTCGGTTATTATTGCTTGCAAAAATATTAATATACAAAAATGTATAGTTATTTCATATAGTATCTATGTACATGCGCACAGATAACGTGTAAAAAGGTTTTTCCCTGGTAAATCCTTATCCTGTGGAAATAAGAGATGAAAAGTATACCAGTCACTGAAAGTCCCATAAAAATGAGTTCAACTATCCCGGGTATTTGTTCGATGTATTTGTGTATCATGTAAATAACCATGTGCACTTTCCAAAAGTTCATTTGTAATCAAAAATAGACACTTCAATTTTATTTATAAGGAACCATCAATGCAATATAAACCTAAACGAGATAGGGAAGAAATTTCTTATCTTGTAAAATACGTTAGATACATTGTATGCAGTACACAGATTAAAATTGGCTTTTACAGCATATCACAGAATTGGATATTTTAGAAGATAGCAGAGTTTTAAAATACGAGAGTGGGACGGTCATGCGCTGTGTTTAAAGTTACGCAAAAATATATTGGTATCGAACATGTTCTTGTTCTTTAAAAAATCTAAATAAAACTCGATGTTTTTACTCGATCGTATAGATTACATTTCGTGGTACTTTTAAACATTTATTTTATGTTGATATAACATTCATAATATAGCTGATTTTGTTTAGTTTTTTTTAATTAATATTTTTCTTTGGTTAGGTTTACTTATTATTTTTGTTCATTTTTAATTAATTAAATATTGATTCTAATATTAAGATTTTTTTTTGAATTTTTTTCTAATAATAAGATTTTTCTCTATTTAATTTTCTTTTTCGGCTTATTTAGATTATTAAGGCTTACATTTTTATTTCTCACAAATCCTATTGAAAACTGAAAATAATTTCATAAATATATTTAATAATTATTCGTATAGTTCAAGCGGGCGAAGCCGCGCGTAGATAATAATTAACTCCCTCCCACGTTTACAGTCACATCTGTGTGCCGTGAGCTTTTATTGTTTACAAAAAAAAAACCTTTTTTTTACATTCACAGAACATCGTATAGACCATTTGAATCCCTAGAAGGGCTGCCAATAATATAAAAAGTTATAGGGGCACTTTAGAGCCCTTTGAAGCATTATCGTTGAGTTTCTTCAATTAAACAGGTGACTCTCGATAATAAATCGAATTTTACTTTACCGTAAAGAGAATTTCGTAAGAGAAAATATTGTGGAATATAAATTGGTTAAAGTAAATACTTTAGGCTGGGGAATCGAAATAAAGAAAATAAAAGGAATAAATGAAAAATGGTTGGCATTTTTCAGCCTATGCTGTATAATGTAGGAATTGCATCGATACTATGTTCCCTCCCTTCCCTAGAAGGTAATGCCTTCTTTATGCGGGATACAGCTTGAAGCTAAAAAATCGTTCAATATATATAAATATGTGTATGCACTTACATTATTTTATTCTTATTTATAAGCTAATACAATACCGTATATTTAAATAAAAAAAAATAATTAGCTTCATGCTATATCTCGCACACAGCAGGGTAGGCAGAGGGAACCTAGTGTTAAGACTCCGTTCCCCACTTTCTGCCGAACTCAACGCCGCGCTTTGCCTCGACACCAGAGCGAAGAAATGGAAATATAAATTTAAGTAAATATTTCATCTCTTCGAATGGGGATCGAACCCACAACCAGTCAGTTTTACAGTTACACTTTGTGCCACTACTACGCCACGACTGGCCTCAACCGTATACTTACATATAATATTATAATTATATTATTTTTTCAAAATAAATGTGTGAGCTAAAAATAAAATTTTATGTAAACAATAATGTAATAAATATATATGATAAGGAAATTAGATAATATAATAATAAAAACCAAGTGTTACTTGGTCTAACACTTAGTGCTAAGTAATAACAATAAAAAAAAATCAGCAATAAAAAATTGTTATATGAATAAGATAATCTTTTGAGCATAAGAAACCACCTTTGTTAAAGTCGGTTAAATATATTACAAGAAAATATTATGTTACAACAGTAATAAGTTTGAATAAGCGACATTGTGCCCTCTTGACGATTTTCGTGGACACGTTCAGATTGTCAGTTGCTTTATCACCAAAATTTATAAGTGACAGATGTCCATTTATCAACTTTATTGCTATAAGATGTTATTTTTTGTTAAATAACATTATTACCAATTTTATAATGATATAAGTAAATTAAATATCTCTTTTTGATTGTCAAAAAAATCTTTAGTACTACTTAAAATTAAAGAATTATGCATGCAAATCAAATGTTGATGTGTTGTTTCATAGTTAGAAAAGAAAAATAAAAGGTATATAAATTCGAAAGTGGAGGGATTTGAACCCTTAGCTGTTTGAACAACAGTCCACTGCGTCGCTCGAAAACCAACGCTACGCTTTTCTTTCCTACATGAGGAAAAACACTTAAAAAAATGTTGATATAGTTATTGAATATATAGAAGTATTGAATATTAACATATTAAGAGTATATCGGCGGTCACTTTATGGTGGTCCTAGATTTTAAATTAATTGAAGCGCATAAGATTGTTGGTTCGATTCCCACTCGAGGAATTCAATTATTTAAATTTATACTTTCATTTTTCCGCCCTGATGTCGAGGCAAAGCGTGGCGTTGATTTTTGTTTAAATATTATTATTGTATTTAGTTAATAAAATAAATATGTATTCGTGTATGTATGTATGTGTCTTCATATCTAAACATGAACTTGAGCCTAAGTATCTAGTACATACTAGACAACACGATATGATATTGATAGATATAATAGCGAGAAACTGGTAAAATATTTTAAAATTTACTTTAATCAATTTACTGCATAATAAAATTATAAAGATTTTTTTCTCTTTTATCTTATCAGTTATAGGACAAAGAATGTATAGCAGCTACGAGCAACCAAGTTAAGACATCGTTAAGGGGATGACTTTTCAAAATAAAATTAGCTCACTGAAGACCCCGTTGTACAGCACCCCGTGGCCTTTGAAAAATGATTATCGTCGAAGTTTCACAGTTAACATAAAATTTTAGGGTCCCTGACAGAGCTTAATGAAAATAGTTTGAATAAAGTTACAAATGTTGTTGGGGAAACAAGAATCGATAAATATTGGAACTTCAATGTTTGTCGTGAGTCGTTATTTGATTGATGTTTTTAAATTATATATGACATGAGAAGAGAATATGAGATAAAATTCTTTATTTTAATTATGTGTTGTGTTAATAATGTTATTATGTTTTGTATTATTTATTATTATTTATAGAGCCTTACAGTTTGTAAATATAAAAAAATAAAGTTATGAATTTTGACTTTTGATTTAAAATCACATTTTAGCATACTTTGGAGGTATATATAAGATCACTTTGTTGACCGTTTGTCTGTATGTCTGTCTGTAAAAGCCTTTATCTAAGGAACGTTTGGAGATTTTTTTTTGAAAATGACAAGACAAACGAGCGTTCGGGTCACCTGATGGTATGTATTACCGCCGCCCACGACCCCGTGCAACACCAGAGGAGCTACAGGTACGATACCTCCCTTTAAAGATAGAAGATAGGAGATATCGAATTGTACCTACCCCAAGGACTCTACCAAATTTCAGCTCCGTGTGGATTTTTTTTATTTGATTACTATTTTTATAGCTAACTTGGTCAGTGGTGAATGAGGCTAAACCAAACACATTAATAAAGTTTTTATAATGAAGAAAACACATATAAAATAAAACAAAAGAGAAAATAAAATATAAAAAATAACCTCTCCAGTTACAGTAAATGTACAAAAATCTTTTTCCATTATTAAACTTTCATATTTGCAAAGCGCTAACAAAAATTTAAAATTCAACCTCACTCGAAAGAAAAGCGAATCGAAAAACGTTAATCAACCCCTGTGTACAGCAAAAAGGCCGAAAAGTCTCAAAGTCAATCCAAAATAACTGACGAGACCTTTCATTCGAAAGTGATATTTTAAATGAAGGTCTCACTAAGTTTACTAAAGCAGCGAGCTCTGTTTTCACCTCTCGCACTTGACATATTTTCACTTTCATTTCCGTCGATGTTAACCTAACACTTTTTTTTATAGAAAAAGTGTTTATAAACACAGTTTTTCCGTCAAAAGGTCAAGTATACGCTACTATGAATAGTAATCGCTAATGAGGTTAGATTAATACATTAGCTACTGTAGAATATAGTAGGAATTGCGGCACGTGTTTCACGTTCTCGGTATCGACTAACGAGCGGAGTTTTTGTGGTAGAGGTAGAAATTTTAGTCGCTACGAACATTTAGTTCTATTGATCCTATGAAATGTGCCGTTTCAGTCGAAATTTGAAAGAGTAAGGTCAAGTTGAGCTTTGAGAATATTCAAATTTGATATAAAAGAAACTTTGCGGTATACGAGTCTTGCAGCCGCAGTAATTTCATTTCACCGCTACTATTTAAAATTAAACTTTGTACGAGCTACCGACGTTTTACTTAAAAAAAAATTCTTAATAAAATATTTCCTTTAGATTTTTTTTATACCAGGTTAAATTAAGAGACAGTGCAAATGGTTAAATGGTGGGTATTATGTTATAATAATATTGTATTTTTTTTTATTTATCAAGTACTACAGACCATACGCGAATCTAAATATATTAATATTTAGAGTTTTTATATAATTTGTATCTAAATATATCCGATTTTTAATTTTTCACTAAATAAATTGGAGCATGGGCTCCAATTAAAATCAAATTACATAGGTAAAGCTTCATCTAAACCCACTTGATTTTTGTGTGAAAGTGAAAGAAGCATCTATGCCAATAAACACGCATTTATAATATTAATAAATAATATTATAATTATTGTTATTTATCATTTCAAAGGTCAGAACAAAAGAAAAGGTGGCGCCGGGTGCCACCACCTACCAGGCACTCCCCTAAATTACAAAACGTAGTATTTGTTATCTCCGTTATATTCACGAGAAGAAGATAAGTAAAATCAAATCAAATCAGTTTCTTGCTGTATCCCGCACACTGCAAGGCAGGAGAAGGCAGAGGGAACCTAGTGTTAAGACACTCCGTTCCCCACTTTCCGCCAAATTCTGGAGGCATTGCGTGCCGAGTGGCGGAACATAACCAGTTCCATTTACAGTCACACTTTGTGCCTCTGCGCCACGACTGGCCTCGTAATATAAGTGAAGATAAAAAAGTATGTAGGTATATGTAAGACAAAAGAGAACTCGGAACAATAAGGTTTATGCGTCAGTTAGAAATGCTGCAATAATGAGTATTAGCGTAATGAGGTGTTGCGAGGCATCGTGCGTGGTATGATGTGATCCCGCTAGTGATTGAAGAGAAAAATGTATGCGGAATCATTTTTGTGTTTACGTTAGTATAGAGAAAACAACTTTTTTATCAATAAAAGATAAAAATGGGATATGTTTCGTTTTTAGCTTAACGCTGTAAGTAAGTACCTATATTGCACATAGCACGGTAGGAAGAGGGAACTTAGGAATGTGACGTAGTGTTATGGAACTCTGTTCCTTTCTGATAATTCTGACATGCTAAATTCAGGTGGAACTGCTCATATTGCCGCTAGAACTCCGCTATACGTTGGTAAGCTTCGCGCCTGCTCCAAAATTTGCGTAATGTAAATATGTGCAAACAAATTTCCTAACATTTTGTTGTTTATTCTCAGGAATGAATGAATTCCGACGTGGCGTAGCGACACAGTGTGCGATTGTTAGAGCAATTGTTGTAGGTTCGATTCTCGGCAAAGATAAAGTATCAAGATAAATCTCAGCATTTAGTACCACTATTCAATATGCAATATCTCGAAAATTGGCAACAAGTGGGGAACAGAGTGACTAATTTCTTCTGTCAACTTGGGCTGTATAAAGGATGCAATGTTAAGCTAAAAAAAAGAAAACAAAGAACTTTTATATTACGTAGATATATTTGTTATACGTTTTATCATATCCTTTTCCCTAAACTAGGATTATGAGATTTAAAGATTTTTTTTTTGTTTATATATAGTCACTATATCAATAAAAATAAAAATTAATAACTTACGTAGTACATTTGCCAGCAGCTGCCACTGCTAAGTGAAGCGCCAACAGCACTATAGTCGCCATCTTGTCGCGATTACCACATATCTTTACACCATATTATTTTTCTTTTAATTTTTTTTTATCTGGAACAATGAAATGAACTTATATTAATTAAATATTTTATTCATTTAATAATTATATTTTTTCTTACATTCGAATATTTAAGGGTCTTGATGCGGTTGGAAAGTCGATCCCCACTCGAGGAAATGAAATATGTATTTACATTTATATTTTCATTTTTCGCTCTGGTGTGAGGCAAAGAGCGGCGTTGAGTTCCGCTACTCAACACGCAATGCCTCCGGAACTTGGCGAAAAGTGGGGAACGCAAAGCGTGGATGTGTCTTAACATTAGGTTCTTTCTGTCTACCCTGCTGTGGTCTACGCGGGATACACCGTGAAGCTGATTTTAATTTTTAATTCTTAATTTTTCAGACAAGATATATCAATCAGATTAATGTCACAAAAGTTTAGTTATCATTGACGTACTTTTGGCCAAAATAACATTGCATATATATATATTATACTTTTACATTGTGTACCGCTTATGGTAGAGTACGCATATGGGACTTAGTGTTAAAACACACGTTTTTCATTTCTACCCAATTTACAAGATATTGCGTATTAACAACACCGCGCTTTGTCTTATTATTAAAGCTAGAAAATGAAAATTATTCATTTCTCCAAATGGGAGCAAACCCATGACATTTGGCATATACAGCAACGCTTCGAAATCTTCTTATATTACCTAATAGATATAAAAGTATCAAAAACATGTTTAAGAGACTGGAAAATGTAAATCAGGGGAAATAGATAGAGACAAGACATATACAAACTTACGTAGATTACGTAACTCTTTCACGATACCAAGATATTGCAAAAAAAAAAAATAATTGCGTCGAACGGACTAGAATGATAAAATAATACACCAATAGAGTTCGTAGTTTCGTTAAAATTTTATAAACACATTTAAAATAAGTTAGTAGGTAAGCTTGCCAACGCTACGACATGAATATCATTTTTAAACTAAAACTTTAAGTATTTCTCGATACTTTTAAACTAGTTCCTAGGCAACTTAGATTATGGATAGATGCTTTTTATTTTGGTATCAAAATATGAACATTTTCGATATTATTGAACTAGAAGCACTTAAAAGTGCCTAAGTTGTGTTACTAATTTATTAAAACGTGTTCTCTTACTAGTAAATCACTTTAAAAACAATAATTTGCGTTTGTAGTTTGTTTTATGAAGCTTTAAAATAACGGCTTATTAAATCTAATAATGAATTGTTTCTTTTTTTTAACTTCATGCTACACATAGCTGGGTAGGCCGAGGGAACCTGGGAAATGTTAAAACATTCCGTTCCCATATTCTTATTCCCACTTGTCGCCGAGTTCTTTAGTTAAACTACTAAAATCGTTAAAAACCTTACAAATTGAATCCTTATTCATTGTATATTTAGACAGAAAATTCTTTACAACTTCACCACGATGGAGCTGACTCCATCATGGTGCAGTACATATAAATATTTGCTACGTTTTTCTAAAACATATTTATCTTAAAACAAAACAACCACAATCTAAACAGAAACAAAAAAATAATCGACACTCGAAACCTTAACATTTACTTCGCGTTATCTGCCCGGTAGTAATAAAACATACAATACCTATACTACCCAAGGTAGTATATAAAGTTACAGATACAAAACAAATAATCTCGAGTGATAGCTTCTGCAATTGGCTGACCTCATATTATTTTGCTGAGAGACGTCCCTACGTGATCTGTGTATTGAGTGTGAGAAATATATCGTGTATCGTGGATATAGCTGATAATAAAAAATGTGAAAGTAACGTTCGTTCGTACAGAAATTTCTATACGTACAACGTTGTACGTTATGACTGGGTAATGAAAATATTTTCCTTATTTCTTTCGGGGAACGTCGTGGCGCAGATTCACAGTAGTGGTACTACTAGGTCGTGGGTTCGATTCGCATTCGAGGTGATGGAATAATTAATGTATCGAATTTCACTACTCAACACGCAATGCCTCAAGAATTCGGCGGAAAACGGAGATCAAATACAATAGCGAACGGATTGTCTATAGAGTTCCAGGTTCCCTCATCCCACCCTGTTGCTAAATTAACTAACTAATTGCTTTTAATTAACTACCCTGCTTTTAATTAACTACCTTTACTAAAAACAATTTCCTAAAAGAGTAAACCTTACAATATATCAAAAGATAAAAAAAAGGAAAAACCTAAATCCGTTCAGCCTCAGACTCAAGATCTAGGTGGCCTAATTCCGAGATAGGTGCAGCATCCCAAGTAGCTACATAAAAGACAGACTACATACGTAATTCACGTCAAGTCAGCTACGTTAATGGTGATGACGTATAACAAAGCCCTCGTCTCTGAGGAGGCGCATCTAATTAAATTCGCGACACTTCCGACGAGCCGTTTGTCTGTGTTTCCTTTAAATGGGCTCATGGAAGTTTTATAATTTGATGATTTTTTTATGTATATTATATGAATAGGTATTTTACTTTTGTTATGTAAAATTATAATGTTGTATGTGTGTATTATTAATGTAAGTAAATTTTTAATTTCCTCGAGTGGATCGAACCCACAACTAGTCGATTTTGCAGTCACACTATGCCCTGCGCCACGACTGGCCTCATTCTATGTATATTTTCGTTACAAAAATATATATAATGTTTTAAATGATGCTATAATAGTATAGTTCGCAAGTTTAAGCGATAGGTGTAGGTTCTAAATCGATTCAAAACAGAATGTATAAAGGTACATTGATATATATTTTTTTTAATTTCACGCTTGTTGTATCTACAGAGAACATTGTATTAAAGCAATGCGTACCCCGAGAACTAATCAATTTCTGGGACATTTGGGAGATTAATATATATAATATATTTATATAATATATTTTATGGTCAACTTTTATTCTCATATTGAGAGTTGTGTCTAATGAAGAAAAAGATTTTTATAAAATCACTTTTTGTCCGTCTGTCTGTTTATATAACTGTCGGTCCGTCTATCAAAACCATTTTACTCAAGGTTGCAGAGGTATTATACTGAAATGAATATCAAATATCCAAGTCTACGATCCCCTGGAGTACAGAAAATGTTTAGCTTCTAAAACAAAATATACAACCGACAATTATCAAAAAGCAAAAAATATATTAAAAATGCAAATTTATAAGCGGATAAAAGTGGTGTTGGAAAAAATCTTTACAAGTTTATATTTGTAGTTCTTTTGGTATATAATATTTTTTTTATATATCAAATATCAGCTTCACGCTACATTCCGCACACAGTAGTTAGTACACACTCCGTTCCCCACTTTCTGCCGAATTCTCGAGGCACGTGTTGAGTGGCAGAACTCAACGCCGCGCTTTGCTTCGACACCAGAGCGGAGAAATTTAAGTAAATATTTCATCTCTTCGAGTGGGGATCGAACCGTCTGTATGGTCGGCTTCTTTAGTTGTAAGCTTTACTCGTAATCTAATCATAACCCATAGACTATTTCCCGTTTACCTGCTATTAGAAAACTTGGTAAGATGTGCGAATTTGCAACTTTAATATCATCTTAGTTTACAAAGAAAAAAAATATAAAAATAGAATGGTTTATTTCTTGTTTCTGTTTATAGTTAACTACTGTATTAAATTATATTTGTAGTTAACTTCATACAACATGAGTGCAAACGCCTGCAAACTTATTTTTGTATTTTTTTTTACTTTTTTCCAACCAGCTTGATGTTTTTAGTGCTTCAAGGGACTATAAACCAAAATATTTGATATTAACTTCATTCAGCTCGATACCTCCACGCGATCTCGAGATAAATGGCATTGAAAGACGGACAGACAAACAGCTAAGCAATCTTATAAAAGTTCCGGAGTTATAACGGAACAATAAACATAAATAAAGAAAACACAAAAGGAAAACAACTATATTATAATTAAATTTGCGTCACTTCTCCGCATTCCGTTGGTCTGCGTCCGCATCACCTGTCATTTTAGTGGAGCGTTGTCGCCGTAATGGATCCATTTTGTTTATGAGTATCACTTGGTTTTGCCGTTTTATCTTTCAGTATTATGAAATTTAAACGTCAACTGTAGTAAGCTTTTCTACTTGGCTAAATTTCACTGTTTTTATTTTTCCATTGCTATTCTTTTCATGAATTGAATATGAAATACAAAAATAGCTTCAATTTTTTTTGTTTGTACTTTTTTTTAACGTATTTATATACTATGTTCTAAATTAGCTTCACGCTATATCCCGCACACAGCAGGGTAGGCAGAGGGAACCTAGTGTAAGACACTCCGTTTCCCACTTTCTGCCGAATTTTGGAGGCATTGCGTGTTGAGTGGCAGAGCTCAACGCCGCGCTTTGCCTCGACACCAGAGCGAAGAAATGGAAATATAAATTTAAGTAAATATTCCATCTCTTCGAGTGGGGATCGAACCCACAACCAGTCGGTTTTACAGTCACACTTTGTGCCACTGCGCCACGACTGGCCTCAATATATAATACTATGTTCTATACTATGTTCTATATATAATATTACATTGTAATAAAAGTGCTTTATTTTTAACCGACTTCAAGAAAGTATATTGTTTACACTTATGATTGTAATTATGTCTTTTTTTAGGTTTACGCTGTATCTCGTATATACAGAATATATAACAGGGTGAACAGAAGGAAACTAGTGTTGAGACACTCCGTTCCTAGCGTTCCACTGAATTTTCGATGTATTACGTGTTGAGTGGCTGAACTCAACGCCGTCATTTTTTCCTCAGCACGAGACCGAAGAAATTGAACTATTAGTAAGTATGTATATAAAACATTTCTTCGAGCGGAGATCGAACCCATAACGGTCGCGTTACAGTCACACACTTGTGCCACTGCGTCAAGACGGCGTACGTATCTAAATGGATACGTGAAAGCCTAAAACAAAATATTTCTCACAATTATCTCTTTACCTATCCCAAAACGACGGGGTGCACATAATAATAAATATAAACCACCACTTTTTAAAATCCCCTATAAAAATATCTTAAGCGATTTCCCTTGTAACGTTTGGAAACGATATCATAAAATTAGATACGTTAGATAGTATCACTTTAGTTTATACTAAATCCGATTTTCCTGGGGGTGGTAATCCTCATATTTATTTTGGTTACTTATCGAGTAAATTGTGGTTACTGGTTCAATTCCATACAGAAATTAGTTAGTACAATAGTTGTAGTAGTAGTAGTTAATTTATGCTTTCTTCTATTTTTTCATATGCATGTTTGTCAATCACTTGGATTTTCTATTGAGAGGCAAGTCGTGAGTTGCAGTTATGAGTTGGTTCTCCACTTGAGAAAATAAGATTTTTAAATTTTCATTTCCTCGCTATGATAACGAAGAAAAGCGCGGTGTCGAGTTCCGCCACTTTACAATGCTTCCAGAATTCGGGGATACAGAAGTGTGTTAATGGGAATGTAATGTCTTAACCCTAGTTTTCCAGGTTTCCTCTGTTTACCCTGGTATGTAAGGGATACGGTGTGAAGTCGAAAAAAATATCTACTAAAAAATACTAAAACTACATTACGCATACTTTACAATATCTCGAATCAAACAAAAATCATTTATTGATTTATGTAGAAAACAATATTGTTTTCTACACAAATCAAAATAAAATTCGGGTTATACTTACTATATGTGGGTTCGATCTCCACTCGAGTAAAATTAAATATTTATTTACATTTATATGTTCATTTCTCTAGTGTAAAGGCAAAGCGCGGCGTTGAGTTTCGCTACTCACCACACATACACATGCCTCCAGAACTCGGTGGAAAGTGGAGAACGGAGTGTCTTAACACTAGACTGCTGTGTGCGGGATACAGTGTGAAGCTGATCTACTAGTGAGTCCATATTTAATTAAACTAAAAAAAACACTTATCTAATACCATACAATCATAACCATTCAAACACTAATAAATGAGATTCAGTCTAGACGTGAAAAAAAACTAATCAAGAGCAGTGGTCATAGCGTACCCTATACCTACCATTAAACCAACAGAAATGGGTATAGATGTGAAAAAAAATAAAAAAAACCCAACATTTCTCTAACGTAAAAGGAAAACCGCCATACAAAGCCTTGCCCTTCACTAAAGGACCCTTACATAAACTGACAAAGGTGTTAACAGTTGGGGCAGTCCCATATGGACCCAAATGGGGCCAACCCTCAGTTGGTAAAGACAGGTGGAACATAAATTGTGGACCCTTTTAGTTCGCAAATTGCAAAAGTGGTTAGCGCTAACGACGTCAACCACACACGGTAATGATAAGTAATGGTTTCAATCGATTTCTGTTATTCGTTTTATTTGTTTGTCTGTTACAATCAGAACTATTTGGTTAAAAGTATTTTTGAAAATTTTGATAAGATTTTTTTTTTGTTTATGGAAATATAATTTAAGTAAATATTTCATCTCTTCGAGTGGGGATCGAACTCACAACCAATCGGTTCTACAGTCACACTTTGTGCCCCTGCGCCACGACTGGCCTCTACAAAATTCAAATAGTCGAAAAGTAGGGAACCGATGTGTCTTAATGTAGAGGTTACTTTTACCTACTCTGTTATGGGCGAGATATTGCGTAAAGCCTGAAAAAAAACCATTCCCCAGAGTTGGGACTGAGCTTGCAATCATTACGTTTACAGTGAACTTCTTTACCACTGCACCAGTACGATCTCTATTGTTATATAATCTTCTCTCTCTCTCTCTCGGTCCTTCTGGCTATCACTTGTTACAATACAAGTAATTCTTTTTCGTCTTTGTAGTCTAATTTGCCCAAATTTATCTTTCTATGGACATATTTGCATATTTCGACTAAAAATTACTGAATATTTAGAAAGCATCCACGTTATATTCAGAATTCCTCTCAAAAACGTACCACAAACTTCACAAATTAACAGTTCCTCTATTTATATAGAGTACTGTATTTCGCTGTTAGTATTAAAGTTAGCGTACACCAGATGTCAACGCGCGCGAGCATTTGTGACCTAGTTTAGCTAGAACTAAGCACTGTGTGTAGGTTACGTTTGTTTTTAGATTTGTTTCATTATATTTTGTATATATATATATATATATATATATATATATATATATATATCTTCTCCGCAATGATGGTTCTCTGGGGAATCGCATCATTGCGGATTTTATCTGCCAGAGAAACTTTAAGCATTGCGCGTTCCATCGCACGCTGAGCGACCTTGAACTGGTGGACCAGCCCTACGGTGAGTGTCCACGTTTCAGCTCCATAGGTCATGACAGGTAGGATGCACTGATTGAAGACTTTTGTCTTTAGGCACTGTGGGACAGACGATTTAAAAATGTGTCGAAGCTTCCCAAATGCCTCCCAGCCAAGGCGTATTCTTCTTTGCACTTCTTTCTTGAAATTGTGCCGGCCAAGTTGGATGGTTTGTCTAGAGAACCAAAGTCACTGACGTTGCACGAAGAATTATCACGCTGAAGTGGAACTGGGCCGGCCATGTCTCCAGACGTACCGACAGCCGATGGAGCCGATACGTGCTAGACTGTAGACCGCGCTTAGGCAAGCGTAGTGTAGGATACCTTACAGCACGATGGACAGACGACAAGATATTCAAGCTGTATCCTGCATATAGCAGTGTATGAAGAGGGAACTTCGGAACTCAGTAAAGATCCTCCTTAGGCGTTGTGTTTTAAAAAAAAAGTTATGTCTCATTCCTCTGTCTATCCTGCTTTACATTATATTCTCTAAAGTATTTATACATATATAGGGATGAAAAAGTTATTCTTGAATTAAAGTGAGAGTTTGCTTATTTATTCTTAAAAGCGAAATTATTTTGATTTGATGTGTACTTGAAATTTAAGGAAAAAACATATATATTATGTATATGTTTACGTTACTTAGTGATATTTGTAAATATATTTATACATATATTAAATATAAATAATATTAAAAAAAAAAATATAGAAAATATTTTGGAAAAAAATAATTTTGTACAATTTCTTATGACAATTTTAATATACTTAAAGAGTCAGTCGCGCTCAGTACAAAAAAACGTATAACATTAACTTATAAATCAGCTAAGCCGGATTTGAACTTCCTTTCTTGAAAACTGTCCAAAACGGGTTCAAATCACAATACGTCCAAATTTTATTCGCATTCTAATTATAATTTCTTACGACATTTTCTTTTGTTTAATCGTATTTAAATTTATCTATCTTAAATCGCTCTTTCCGTGAAAAGAACAATTTATCAGTGACTATAAGTCTTACCGAATGATAAAACACCGGGAGGGGAGAGGTCGTTATTATTGTTGTACAATTTTCACTCTCCACTTATTTCACAATAGATACTGAATCATTAGTTAATTAGGGAGTGTTAACAGACAACGATTCTTTAGCTGTTATTTTGTAGATTTAAATATTCCAGAAAAGCTTATTCTATATTTAATTGTTTTTTTTGTAAATCTCCAATACAAAGTAGAATGTAATCTTTAAATTTAAATTCAACCTTTCAATGACAGTAAGTTCTAGTCAAAACATTCCCGTTGCCTACTTTTCTCTGAATTTTGCATTGCGTGTTGAGTAGTGGAACTCAACGTTGCCCTCTACCTTGTTACCAGAGCAAGAAAATGAAAATATATTTCAATTTCTCGAATGGAAATCGAACTTACAATCTATCGCGTTTACAAGCGTACGCTTGTGCTCCCGCATCACAATTGGCCTCAAATGAATATCATATCAAGAAATTAGACTTATTATTCACTCTTATAATAAAAAAATATAAGCCAATCATACAAAAATAATTCAAGCCTATTCTTGTGAAATAAGCTCTTTTGTTTACCAAAGCTTCACGCTGTATCCCACACACAGCAGGGTAGGCAGAGGGAACCTAGTGTTAAGACACTCTGTTCCCCACTTTCTGTCAGTGTCACTTTCTTCAGTGGCAGAACTCAACGCTACGCTTTGCTCCGACACCAGGCGCAATTTTAAAATTTATTTTTTTTTAAATAAAAAAAAAACTTAAAAAAAAAAAATTATACACACATTATCTCTCTTGGTTAACTTTGTAACGATATCATGAAATTTCATATAACATAAAACAAAATTTTAACAAAGGATGACCTTTTGAAGGATAGCTGATACGCTATTAATTTCACTGTAACCCGACGCGTCTCGTAAAAAATAACACACAATTTACTACATGACCAAAATATAAGGCCTTTATCCATAAAATTTTTGTACGCATGGAAGGTAGGCAGTAGTAAATTTATGACCTGATGAAACTCTTCAATTTAAGCTTATCTTGATACCAATAAGTACAAGGGAGGCGTGGAGACTGGGGTTTTGATTCCTGCTCGAGAAAAGTTAAGTATTTAATAGTTTCATTTTCTCTCTGGTGACACGAGCCAAAGGCTCATCACATTCGGCATTGAGTCGGCATTTTAATGCATCCAGAATGAGGCCAGTCGTGGCGCAGTGGTACAAAGTGTGACTGTAAAACCGACTGGTTGTGACTTCGATCCCCACTCGAGGAGATGAAATATTTACTTAAATTTGTATTTTCATTTCTTCGCTCTGGTGTCGAGGCAAAGCGCGGCGTTGAGTTCTGCCACTCAACACGCAATGCCTCCAAAATTCGGCAGAAAGTGGGGAACGGAGTGTCTTAACACTAGGTTCCCTCTGCCTACCCTGTGCGGGATAAAGCGTGAAGCTAATTTAATTTTTTTTTTTAGGTTCCCAGGCTACCTCTGTATACTCTGCTATATGAGTTTGAAACAAAAAAAAATAAAAAAATATATTAAGTCTATTTTTTCCGTAAAATATGAATTACAGGTACAGGAAGGATAACGAAAAGACCCCAAAATTCCAAACCCTAAAACGTACTAGAATATCCTATTAACTTTTATTTAAAAATGGGCACCCGACGCTCTGTCAAACGAAGGGTTATAAATATTTTAGTGAGGTCGTTTGAGGCACAGACGCTTTTTGAATATTTAAATGTTTCAAACTTTGGTGAAGTTCCCCAAAGTTCTGATTGGTAAATCGTTATAAGACTGGCAAGTAGCTAGTTATTACAATGGATAGTTTATACTTTATTGAATTATAGATAATTATAGATAAACAAAAGATATTAATGTTAAAAGTTATAAGTTGCATATGTCATCTAAAATATATAATTATATTTTACAGAAAAATCTTTCTACAATTTTAAAACACCTACGACGATAATATTCCCTTTATAACATCTAGGAGTATCACCTATTTTTGATTACCCTATAACAGGATGATGACTAAGATCAAGATCTTATATTATGATCGAAAAATCGCAAATTGGAGAAATTAAAATCAGAGAAACATTTAAAAACTGTTCAAAGATATTTTAAGCTTCATTTATTCAAGATTTGTTACTAGAGTGAGGAAATGAAAATAGCTCATTTTCCTTGAATGTTTCACATTTAAGCCGATTTTTTACTTTTATTAAAGATTACACATACCAGCTTTAAACAACTTACGATTTTCCAACAACACTGCTCTTCAGCAGACATCAGATACATAAATTATTAAAATATTTGCATACAAAATCCCAATTAAGCCGTACCAGATAATATTCCAAGCCGTCCCAACTTTATTTCACAAGCTAATTCCTTTTAGCGACGTCATTACAAAGTTACATCTGCGTAAAACCGGGTGTTCCGTGATAAGGTTATATTATTGTTATGGCTCTACTATATTTCTGTCATTGTGATTTAACGACTGTGACATAAACATGACATAATGATATCGGGATTTCGGTGTGAGAGTGATTTTTGAGGCTTATTTTATAATGGAAGTAAGAACGTTTTATTTTTGTTCTTTTTTTCTTGGTTAAGTTCTTAAAGAGATTATTTATATTGTTTAAACGATATATTTCTCCTTTTTGCTCTTAAGGTGTTGAATGTTAGATGACGTAACTCAACGCCGCGGGAAAGTAATTTGTGGATCAATTCCATTCGGAGACATTAAATATTTTATATTTTGATTTTCTCGCTGTGGTAACGACAAGCAAAGTGCGGAGTTGAAAGTCCGCTACTCATTATGACTCCGCAACACTTCTTCGGAAACTGAAAAGTACGTAAGTGTCTTAATGGGAACGTAGTATTCAAACACTAAGTTCCCAAAGTTCCTTCTACACTCTTATGTGTGAGATACAAAAATAAACCAAATTAAAATAGATATCATTATTGAATACATAATTTTAAAAGAGTTTTTAATTGTACTGTGCGTATTGTTATATAAGTGCATGTTAGCATTTCTGTAGATTCTCCCCTTCAAATAAAGCTAGTCGATCAATATAATTCGTGTAAAACAGCGTCGCATCGTGCCTACGTTCAAAGTACAAATACACGGTAAATCGTGTTATTGGCGTATCCGCTCCCTTTACTCCTATTTACAGAGTCATAGAGATGTGAAGAAGAAATATCGATAAGGGAATTTTATTGTTTATTCAAATATTACAGAGAGTAGAGAAAATTGAAGATGAATTGACTAGAAGCTTAGTTATTATAAAAATTTGTCTTTTCAAATTTTATAATATTTTTTTAGGAAAAAAAAGGCAAACTAGCGTACGGGTCACCTGATGGTAAGTGATCACCGCCACCCACGGCCTCGTGTAACACCAGAGGATTTACAGATGCGCTGCCGGCGTTTGAGATGGGGTTAGACACGCTTTTGAACTGTTAGTTCTCACTTTTTGCCAAATTGTATAATTCTAATTTATTAGGAAATATATTATCTAATGTTTTGATTGAATTTACTTAGAAACTTCAAGGAGCTATAGGCGTGTTGCGTGATGTTAAAAAAATATGTTCACAGACGAATCGAGGACACACAGACAAACATCGACAGAAATACAGACAAGAATTTTTTTAAGTGATCTTTCTTTCGATGTAAACAATCCAAAAAATCACTGAAACTAGCAATGTTACTGAAGATTTAACATTATAATTAAATTTATTATTTCATTTTATTGTAATAAATAAAATAGGTAAACTAAATTAATATAATAAACCACATTCCTTTCATATGTCGCTACATGTAGGTAACAAAAAATCTCGTTTATACGAAGAGGCGATGACCTGACACAAACTGATTTTAAACGTTCGAATGCGAAGCTCTTAATTGGACAGACTTTTAATGAAAAACGATGTTTATTTGTAATCTTCATTTTAATAAATTATCATATGACTTTTATATATTTACTGTTGTTTATAAGTAAATAAATTTTAATAAAACATTTGTTATTTAATATTTTTTTTTGTTGACCCTAATAGCATTTATTTTTAAATCACCTAATGGAATTAAGTCACATTTTTAGTGGAGCGTTAGTTTAGCGTTTCTTACTTCATTTTGCGCATTTATAAAAATATATCAAGACATTTATTCATGCTTCAATATTTCATGTATTCAGTTGTAAAAGTACTGATATAGTTAAATATGTATGTATACTTATTTATTTACAAAACGTATAAAAAATTTAACGTAGGGACTCGAACTCGAACTCACTCGGGACTCGAACTCACGCCTCCTGGAAAACGACCAGGAGGCGCAAATTTGAATCCCGCTACGTTCAATTTTTTATACGTTTTCTAAATAAGTATTTTTCTTTCCTAAGTGTGGAATAACACTTTAAAAATGTTTAAAAAAGTGTATGTATACTTGTATTCAAAGGAATGTTTAAAAAAGTGATACGGAGTTCATGTAATTAGAACTTGTTGCCAGTTATAAATTTTGATAAAAATTGATATGATGCTTTATATCAGATCTTGTTCGTTTTTAAGATTTATTTAATTTTCAAGTTTTATATATTTATATGATTTACGGGAAAAAGCGTAAAATGGAATAAATGAAAACATATAGTCGTAAGAGTAAATTATTATAAGCCGGAGAGTTCTAATTCTAAATTATATACAGAGTAGGTTCCCAGATTCCTTCTTCCTACTCAGTTACATATGTGCAGAATACAACGTGATAGATTCAAAAATAGGTTAACTGATACATTGCATTTACTGTTTTATACGTTTCGCAATTCTACGAGAATACTTTGTAATAAACATGAAGTTAATCAAATTAGAGCGGCTTGTATTAGATGTAAGCCTAGTGTTGGTATGAATAACTATCGATATATTTACATTTTTTTTTCAGCTTCACGCTCTATTTCGCACACAGCAGGGTAGGCAAAGGGAACCTAGTGTTAAGACACTCCGTTCTACATTATTTGCCATATCCTGGAGGCATTGCGTGTTGATTGGCGGAACATAACGCCGCGCTTTCCCATGATATCAGACAAGAAATGGAAAAATAAATGTATATAGATATTTAATTTCCTCGAGTTAGTCAAACTTTGTCCCTGCGCCACGACTAGCCTAAAATATATTTTTAATAATAGATATAGAATAGAAAAGTTAAGTAAGAAAATGTAGTAAATAAATGAGTAAAAACCAATCGTGTTGCTACATACCATTTCATAAAATCAGCTTCACGCTGTATCCCGCACACAGCAGGGTAGGCAGAGGGAACCCAGTGTTAAGACACTCCGTTCCCCACTTTCTGCCGAATTCTGGAGGCATTGCGTGTTGAGTGGCAGAACTCAACGCCGCGCTTAACCTCGACACCAGAGCGAAGAAAATGGAAATATACATTTAAGTAAATATTTTATCTTCTCGAGTGGGGATCGAACCCACAACCAGTCGGTTTTACAGTCACACTTCGTGCCGCTGCGCCACGACTGGCCTCAAAAAATTTCATAATAGATGACAAACTTAAGTTCCTGGATACTATCCAGTAGATATGGAGTCCGGGTACAAAAGTAACTTTTCTTTATCATTGAGTCATTGATTTTTGAGTGGCGGAAGGCCACGCCGCGTTTACAGTCAAACCTTTGAGAGACGACTGACCTCGTAAGTAACATTTTGCTTATTTATATTGATATTTTTAACGAAAAGAAAATATTTTCATAATATATTAATAGGCAATCGATCCTATGCATTAATTTTGTAGGAAATTAATATACTTAAATATAAGTTTATAACAATTTTTTCTACGATATCTATTCTATTCTAGCTTGTGAGGGTGGATGTTTCTCTCAATTTCACGTAAAAACTACTTCACGGTTACTTATAATACTAATTATAATAATAAAGAAAAGCGGGCGATGCCGCAGGTGGATCGCTAGTACGTTAAAGCATTATTGTCAATTTTTTTAATCTTATGTCAACGAGAATGAAGAAGAATATAGGATATCCTATATATACATATGTTTATATTGACTGAACGAGATTACGCGACAAATTTTGTACAAAATGGGTATAATACGAAGTGTAAGCGCTCGCATCTTTTGATTATGTTGACTTAGAATTTTTGTGCGTTTCAGGATTTTTCTACACACGAGTTTTTCTATTGTTTCAGTTTGATACTTCAATGTGATCTTGAAAAAAAATGATTTTGACAGACGAACAGACTCACAGAAGTACAATAAAGAGATTATGTAAGAATCCCATTTATTTTTAAGCTACAAATCCATAAAAAAATGCACTTTGTTAGCATATGATTCTATTTGATTTCTGGTTTTGTACATACAAGTTATAATAAATAGCAAGAAACGAGTAAAGGTCAGCCTATTTCATAAAATCTATAAAATTGAATCAGAAAAGACAGAACGAGAATTTTTTTTTTATTCACTTTCATCCTGCATTCCGCATATAGCAGGGTAGAAAGAACTTAGCTTTGAGACACTTCGTTTCCTATTTTCCGCCGATTTTTCGAGGCATTGTGCGTTGAGTGCATAATATATAGAATTTATTTCTCAGAGGGGAATCGAACCCACAATCACTGCGTTTATCTCGCACGCTTGTGCACCTGGACCACGACAATATCTTTCAAACATATTTCATTTACTACTCATCATTAATACTATTCCTTCTTTATACATAAAAAAATATCTAAAATTGTTCCAGAAAATATAAAGTGGCATTTACGAAGGCAGCTTGTAAGATCTAAAAGGCTTTAGTCGACTTTGCTAAAAAATGTAAGATCTTGAATGAAGTCATTAAAGTACATCTTAGTGTTACAAGGCTTTTACGCAGTTCTACATTTCAGGTCAAGTGAAGCCTCAAACGCTTAACCTCAACTGTAAAAAGAGATTTTAAAAGAAAAGATACGAAAATATAATTTTTGATATCACTAACAAACCAAGAATAAATTATAGTTAATTTAACAACATATACCTGACAATTACCTATTTTGTTTAAATGAAAATAGATAATATTTTAAAAATTATTTAAACGGTTTTGATAAGGTTTGGACTATTCCTCGTCATCTCAACATGGCTTATAATACCGGAGAAATTTATGGCCAAAATCATAGAAACATTAGCCAATTTTGACAATATTAGCTAAATTGAATAATATTTTAATCATTAATCTACGTTTACCTACCTACATTTTATTAAGGAGAGTAAATCTACGGTAACCATATAATAGAGATATTAAAAGTTTAGCCAATATTCCTGTAAATTGAGCAATTTCGACTTAATTTAATTCAGTGAAGTTAGGAAGTCCGGTGCATTACGTTGCTGTCTCACGAGACAAATGGTGTTTGTTCGGCAAATTGGCTTAGACTCTTATATTTTACGCGAATATAGAGTATTTTATCGAGAGCTTTAAACGATTTAAAATAGCTTATCACCGTGTTATTTTCAGTTTCGATAAGATTAATTTAGATACTTATTAAAAGTTTGGGGAGCGTTATCGTTGCCATCTTTTGCTATTTTATTTTCTAATATTGCGAAATGAGTAAGGATTTTTGTGAAATATAATTTAGTTATAATTCGTATAAGGTCTATTTTGTAAATAGATTTTATAGCGAAACTTAATAAAATATTAATTTTTCCTCCATTTAAAGATAAATTATACTATATATTATTTTATATTATATATTATTTACAACAAATATATATAAAATATTTTATGATACCGTCGCCGTCGTCATTTCTTTATTTTTCCTTTAGGCGTTTAATCAAGATTTGGAATATAATAATTTTGAGTATAATTTATAATGAACATAATAATATTTTGTTGACTTACATATTGACTGAACTATTGATCGTTTCACAATACAAGTAGCATATGAGTCTGCATTTAAATCCTTAATTTGTATTAACTTATTATAATCTTGATTAAAATCATATCTATATAATAATAGCTCTAAGGCTTATAGCCTCTCTCTCTTATAAGAAATAAAATAAAGTGAAAATAATAAACTACCTTAAATAACTACCGACTGGTTGTGGGTTCGATCCCCACTCGAAGAGATGAAATATTTACTTAAATTTATATTTCCATTTCTTCGCTCTGGTGTTGAGGCTAAGCGCGGCGTTGAGTTCTGCCACTCAACACGCAATGCCTCCAGAATTCGGCAGAAAGTGGGGAACGGAGTGTCCAAAAACACTAGGTCCCCTCTGCCTACCCTGCTGTGTTCGGGATACAGCGTGAAGCTGATTTATTTATTTGATTTATTTTTATTATTTCTATCTACCCTTTATGCCTATAGTTTAATATATTTTCTTTCCAAAGCATAATTCTGAAATAAGCTTGAAAGCACAGAAATGTTCTCGTGTAACTCAGCAACGTCCAACCAATCCATTTGCTAGATCGCTTCTCTTATCAACTCATAAATTTCGCTGCGTAGCTATAAGATATCCTAAAATATATTATAAGATTAGAAGTTTTGGAGAGCGTCATACTAAGTACAATCATTTATAGGATTTATTATAACTTTCGAAAAAATCCTCTCTCTCCTCTCTCTCTCTCTCTCTCTACTCTATCTCTTATTTTAGCTTTAGTAGCTCGTGTAGACAGTCTGTTCCTCAAATGTCATAATCCATAGTTAGCCTAATAAACAATAAAGAACTGAAAATAGATAATGCGATTTGACTTAAATAGACGAAATGTGGGAAATAGATCCTTAAGACAAGGACTTCGACTTCCTGCATAACATATATATATAACATTATAAATTAAAAAAAAAAATATTTTAAAAAAATTACAGTTCTATCGATTTGTTTGTAATTAAAATTTAATCACCATACTAAATACCGCTCGACATGAAATTTGGTACTTATTTTTTGTTGAGTTAACAATATATTTCAAATTCCAATTGTTCAGGCCAAACGCCTGTTATAATTTTATAGCAATTATTTTTAAATTACACATATGCTCATAGGTGATATAAATAATGTATTTTTGTCTTCCAATTACCCTACCATAGCATTGTAATTTTTCTTACTTCGGTTCAACTCGAGAATTACACGTGTCCACACCTAAATTTTGCTGTTTTAATTATTACTCTAAGAAGTCAACCTGATAGAGGGAGAATTCCACTACATGGTCCAGCGAGCCGCATTGCCCATAAATAAGGGAAGTGATCAGTGTTTAATTATAGGAATATTATTAATATTAACCCATTACTCTTTGCTATTCAGGTTCCTAGTATTTGCCTATTACATTAATTTGTGATTTTAAAATAAAACTATGTATATTTGGTGAATTGTTTATTGCCAATTATATTTAATTGTTATTATTTTAACAATATTTCATAGTTTTAACAGGTATGTACTAGATTATTCTTATAAAACAGTAAAAGTTAATTTCTCATATGATCATCGTTTATTTTTAAATAGTATAACTCTAAATATTTAGTACTTCATTATTTAAACATTATTAAATAAAAATGATTTGCCTATTGTGTAATAAGTAATTTGATAAGTGTTAGTTAGTTTTGTTACAGAACAATAATTATATTATGTTTTACAACTTAATAAAAGCCTATGAATAGTTTACATCTTTATTAAATATATTAACTGAATTTTGTAAAAATATTAATTGTTTAATTTTGTTTTAATTGGTAATTGAAAATAAATAAAAACAAAAATAAAATTTACATAACATTAAGACAAATTTTAAATAGTTAAATAGATATTTTAATTAAAATAAAAAGATATATATTTGTGTATTAAAATTAAACAAATTTATTTACATGCTTGTAAGTACATAGAATATATATATAAAAAAATACTTAAGTCAGTTATACATTGTATACTGTTTCAATTTCAGGCTTGTTCACTCTCGAGATTCCAAAAATGTCGGAGAGAGAGGAAAAAGAACTTATAAAAAAACGAGCTAGTTATAAAGGCCGGTTGACTAATTTTACTAAATACATAAATGATTTATCTGGTTCATTGAGTCAACAACAGGTAAATGAATTGCAGTTACGAATAGGTAAGATCGAATGTTTATATGATCATTATGATGAAGTACAATTAAAAATTGAGTGTTTAATCGATGACATTGATGCCCAGTCAAGTGAAAGAAATGATTTTGAATCTTTATATTATCAATCACTTTCAAAAGCTCAAGAATTAATATCTTCTAATACTAAAATATTACGATGTGATAATGTGGATAACTCTCGTTTAAGTAATCATAATTTAGTTAAGTTGCCTACTATTGATTTGCCAAAATTTCACGGTTCTTATGACAATTGGCTTGAGTTTCATGATATGTTCACCAGTCTCATACATTCGAACGATGCAATGGATGAAATAAATAAATTTCATTATCTTAGGTCGTCTCTGGAAGGGTCTGCGGCTTTGATCATTCAATCCATTGAATTTTCGGCTAGCAACTATACTATTGCATGGGAATTATTATGTAATAGATTTAACAATAAACGTTTGCTAGTACAAAACCATGTTAATAATTTATTTAATGTTGATTTAATTAAAAGTGAATCTTCAATTAATATAAAACGATTGATTGATCAATTTAATAAAAGCTTACGTGCTTTGGAAATGTTAGGTGAGCCGACTCAACATTGGGATACACTCCTCATTCACATCATGACTAGGAAACTCGATCAGAAAACTTTTCGTGAGTGGGAAGAGTGTAAAGGTAGAATAAATAAAAATGACCCTATTTCGATTTCTCTGGAATTTCTCTGGAATTCGATTTTTCTGGAATTTCTTCGTAACCGTGCTGACCTATTGGAAACTATGGAGCTGTCTCGTAATAATGGCATGATAAATCCTAATAGAAACGCGCATAAGCTTAGGGCAATGATTTCTTTAGGTAATAATGTTTCTAGACCACTATACGAAGATCATAATTGCAACTCATCTATAAAGCCATGTCCTAAATGTAAAGGCGATCATAGTTTAATTAATTGTCCTCTGTTTCTTAATTTAACCAATGAGCAACGATTTGAATTAGTTTCTCAGTATAAAATATGTTATAATTGCCTTCGCCCCGGTCATTATTCAAATAATTGTAAGAAACCTGGCTGCAAGGTTTGTAAGCGCAAACATAATACGTTGATTCACGTATCTAATATTAAAAAGCCCAATCCAAACATTTCAGTAAGAGCCAATGATCATGATTTTAAATCACCATCCCAATCTTCATCCAACAATCAAGCGGAACAAATACTCACGACGCTGACAACATATTCCGATGATGTACATTTAAAAGAGGAACAAGATGTTCTGTTGTCGACAGCTTTAGTTAAAGTATTTGATGTTAATGGATGTGAACGCGTTATACGTGTTTTATTAGATTGTGCAAGTTCATCGTGTATTATTACCGAAAGCTTACGTTCGTCACTGAAATTAAAATATACAAATGTAGATAAGCCTATATATGGAATAAATAAGACAAAGGTAAGCACAACTAAAATGTGCCGCGTTAAAATTTATTCCGTAACTGAGAATTACTCTAAAGATTTACATTGTTACGTTTTGTCAACTATCACAGATAGCATACCATCGCGTTCAATTAATATTTCACATTTAAATATACCGCATAATATTGCTTTGGCAGATCCATATTTCTATAAGGCTGGTGATATTGATATGATTATTGGCGCAAACATATTTTGGGAATTGCTTGGTTCAGAGAAAATTAGTTTAGGCACAAATCAACCCATTCTTTGGGAAACCAGACTTGGATGGCTGGTCTCAGGTCCTATTAATATAAGATGTACGTCGTCCCCCATAATATGTAATTACAGTAAGATGGTAGATAATAATTTTAATAATGAACCCGTTTTATCTGCCTCTGAGAATGACGACATTTATAAAATGATATCACGTTTTTGGCAACTCGAAGAGGTTAGTCACAAGTCATCGTATTCTTTAGAAGAACGAATGTGCGAAGAACATTTTATTAAACATACTTTTCGTTCAGAAGATGGTCGTTTTTGCGTTAGAATTCCGTTGAAAGAATCGCCTGAGGTACTAGGAGACTCATTACAACGAGCAAAACGATGTCTTTTATCTCTGGAACGGAGACTTATCAATCAGCCTACTTTTAAGCGTATGTACGTTGACTTTTTATCGGAGTATGAAGCTCTTGGGCATATGTCTAAGTGCGAAGCTAATTATAATTTAACTCCGTACTTTATTCCTCATCACGGTATATTGCGTGAAGATAGCAGTACTACTAAATTGAGGGTCGTTTTCAACGCTAGTAGTAAAACTACATCAGGGCTGTCCCTAAACGAAATTCAAATGGTAGGTCCTAAGGTACAAGACGATTTGCTTTCAATATTGCTTAGATTTAGGTTTTATAAATTTGTACTGGCTGCTGACGTAGAAAAGATGTATCGGCAAATAATGATTAATCCATCTGACCGACATCTTCAGCAGATAATTTGGCGTAGCCCTCCATCAGATCCTTTTAATGTATATCAACTTAACACGGTCACATACGGTTGTGCGAGCTCTAGTTTTCTTGCAACTAGATGCCTCAAGCAAATTGGCCTTGAATGCAGGGATAAGTTGATATCCAGCATAATAAAACATGATTTTTATGTCGACGATCTGCTGACTGGTGCTGATTCCATTCAAGAATCCTTTAATATAAAAAATAAAGTCACTGCTGAGCTTGCTTCAGCTGGTATGCCTTTACGCAAATGGAAATCCAATCATGCTTCACTTGTAACTTCCTCTACAGTAAGTTCGTGTTTGAATTTAAATATAGGAGCTATTGAAAACGCAAAAACTTTAGGACTAGGATGGCAAACAGAATCTGATGAAATTTGTTTTTATATTAATCCTTCAACTCTGAAAGAGCTTACAAAACGAATTGTATTATCAATAATTGCACAAATTTTTGATCCCATGGGGTTAGTTAGCCCATGTGTTATTACAATGAAAATTTTATTGCAAAAATTATGGCTTATTAAATTATCATGGGATGAACCATTGCCCACGGAGACTTTAAGAAATTGGTACGATGTCTTTAAAAATCTTCCTTTATTAAGTAAATTACGCGTACCTCGTCTGGTGGTCTGTGATTCATACTCTTTGTTGGAATTTCATATTTTTTCTGACGCATCAGAAAATGCCTATGGTGCCTGCATTTATGTTAAAAGTGAAAATAATCGCGGTGAAACTTCGGTACAGTTATTATTGGCCAAAAGTAAGGTTGCACCTTTAAAGCCAACCACAATACCCAGATTAGAACTCTGCGGTGCGTTGCTAGGTGTACGGTTATATGAAAAAGCTATTTCGTCACTTCGTGTCAAGATTAGGCATACAACATTTTGGACAGACTCAACTATCGTGCTAGGTTGGCTTCAAATGTTACCAGCTAAACTTCAGCCGTTTATTCGTAATCGTACTGTTGAAATATTAGAAAAAACCGTAAGTTGTTCGTGGAGACATGTCCCCTCTGAACAAAATCCTGCCGATTACGTATCACGTGGAGTTGACGTTAATGACTTGCCAACTCTTGAACAGTGGTGGTACGGCCCTAACTATCTTCAGCAAGATAGCTCGTGTTGGCCAGATAATTTTGCAAATATTGAACAACTCCCAGAAACGCGACCTGAAGTTTCGCTTCACACCATGTCTAAGCAGGACATATTAATAAATTTTAATCGCTTTTCTAATCTTCTTAGAATGCAACGTGCTATTGCTTATGTTTTTAGATTTATAGCTTTATGTAAGGGTAATTCTTTAAAGACTACTTATTTAAATACTTCTGAATTACAATGCTCATTAAACTTAATAATAAAACTTTCTCAATTAGAATGTTTCCCTGAGTATAAGATATTGCTTCAAAAAAACCTATACCGTTAAATAGTAAATTAAGCAAGTTAAATGTTTTTATGGATGGAAATAATATAATGCGTGTCGGGGGTCGGTTGGAAAACGCCTCCATATTTTCGTATGATAAAAAACATCCTATTATTTTACAGTCCACTCATATCTTTACAAAACTTGTATTTAAATCGGAACATATTAAATTATTGCATGCAGGCCCTCAATTATTATTAGCTTCAATAAGAGAAAGATATTGGCCTCTTGGTGGTCGTAATTTAGCTAGATGGACTTATTATCAGTGTGTTAGATGTACTCGTATGAGAAGTAAAATAATTACTCCGCTAATGGGAAATTTGCCCACCCAGCTTATAACTCCAGAGGGGCATCCCTTTGACTGCGTAGGGATAGATTATGCTGGTCCTATCTCATCAGCAAGTCGCCAAGGCCGAGGTTGCAGAATTGTTAAAGTGTATATAGCTATTTTTGTTTGTTTCAAAACTAAGGCAATTCATATAGAACTAGTAGGTGACTTAACTAGTAACAGCTTTATGTCTGCTTTACGTAGGTTTATATCGCGGAGAGGAAAGCCAACAGATATTTATTCTGACAATGGCACATCGTTTGTGGGCGCTTACAATGATATCTGTAAATTTTTAAAGGCTAACTGCAATTCATTATCTGAGAATTTAGCCAATGAAGGTATAAATTTTCACTTTTGTCCACCTTACTCTCCGCATTTTGGGGGTCTCTGGGAGGCTGGTGTTAAAGCTGTAAAATTTCACTTAAACAGAGTATTGGGAAATTGTCATTTAATTTACGAGGAACTGATCACTGTCCTAACACAAATAGAAGCCATCCTTAACTCTCGACCGCTCACTCCTCTTTCTAGTGACTCAAATGACCTCATGCCGCTTACACCAGGCCATTTTCTTATTGGGAAGCCTTTGACAGCCCTGCCAACACCTGATTATCAAGACAGCCCTACCAGCTATTTGAGCAGATTCCAAAGGTTGGAGCAGCTCCGTCAACATTTTTGGACCAGGTGGTCTAAAGAATATATCAGTGAACTGCAGCAACGAGTAAAATGGCGCTCAAAGAATTCAACGTTGGAACTTAATACTTTAGTTATCATTAAGGATGACAATCTTCCGCCGTTAAAATGGAAGATGGGCCGAATTGTAGCTGTTCATCCTGGAGCTGATGGCATTAACCGTGTGGCTGACGTCAAAACTTCAAACGGTATCATCCGAAGGTCATTTAGCAAGATATGTCCCTTGTTTGACCAAATTGGTTGAAAGGCGAGCTTTCAACGTCCGGGGGCATGTTCAGGCCAAACGCCTGTTATAATTTTATAGCAATTATTTTTAAATTACACATATGCTCATAGGTGATATAAATAATGTATTTTTGTCTTCCAATTACCCTACCATAGCATTGTAATTTTTCTTACTTCGGTTCAACTCGAGAATTACACGTGTCCACACCTAAATTTTGCTGTTTTAATTATTACTCTAAGAAGTCAACCTGATAGAGGGAGAATTCCACTACACTATATATTATTTATTCAAATAACTTTTTGCCAATATTTTTTGTTTGCCGAATGATCATAAAACTACCACTAACTTAAAATATTGCTTTGGCAGATCCATATTTCTATAAGGCTGGTGATATTGATATGATTATTGGCGCAAACATATTTTGGGAATTGCTTGGTTCAGAGAAAATTAGTTTAGGCACAAATCAACCCATTCTTTGGGAAACCAGACTTGGATGGCTGGTCTCAGGTCCTATTAATATAAGATGTACGTCGTCCCCCATAATATGTAATTACAGTAAGATGGTAGATAATAATTTTAATAATGAACCCGTTTTATCTGCCTCTGAGAATGACGACATTTATAAAATGATATCACGTTTTTGGCAACTCGAAGAGGTTAGTCACAAATCATCGTATTCTTTAGAAGAACGAATGTGCGAAGAACATTTTATTAAACATACTTTTCGTTCAGAAGATGGTCGTTTTTGCGTTAGAATTCCGTTGAAAGAATCGCCTGAGGTACTAGGAGACTCATTACAACGAGCAAAACGATGTCTTTTATCTCTGGAACGGAGACTTATCAATCAGCCTACTTTTAAGCGTATGTACGTTGACTTTTTATCGGAGTATGAAGCTCTTGGGCATATGTCTAAGTGCGAAGCTAATTATAATTTAACTCCGTACTTTATTCCTCATCACGGTATATTGCGTGAAGATAGCAGTACTACTAAATTGAGGGTCGTTTTCAACGCTAGTAGTAAAACTACATCAGGGCTGTCCCTAAACGAAATTCAAATGGTAGGTCCTAAGGTACAAGACGATTTGCTTTCAATATTGCTTAGATTTAGGTTTTATAAATTTGTACTGGCTGCTGACGTAGAAAAGATGTATCGGCAAATAATGATTAATCCATCTGACCGACATCTTCAGCAGATAATTTGGCGTAGCCCTCCATCAGATCCTTTTAATGTATATCAACTTAACACGGTCACATACGGTTGTGCGAGCTCTAGTTTTCTTGCAACTAGATGCCTCAAGCAAATTGGCCTTGAATGCAGGGATAAGTTGATATCCAGCATAATAAAACATGATTTTTATGTCGACGATCTGCTGACTGGTGCTGATTCCATTCAAGAATCCTTTAATATAAAAAATAAAGTCACTGCTGAGCTTGCTTCAGCTGGTATGCCTTTACGCAAATGGAAATCCAATCATGCTTCACTTGTAACTTCCTCTACAGTAAGTTCGTGTTTGAATTTAAATATAGGAGCTATTGAAAACGCAAAAACTTTAGGACTAGGATGGCAAACAGAATCTGATGAAATTTGTTTTTATATTAATCCTTCAACTCTGAAAGAGCTTACAAAACGAATTGTATTATCAATAATTGCACAAATTTTTGATCCCATGGGGTTAGTTAGCCCATGTGTTATTACAATGAAAATTTTATTGCAAAAATTATGGCTTATTAAATTATCATGGGATGAACCATTGCCCACGGAGACTTTAAGAAATTGGTACGATGTCTTTAAAAATCTTCCTTTATTAAGTAAATTACGCGTACCTCGTCTGGTGGTCTGTGATTCATACTCTTTGTTGGAATTTCATATTTTTTCTGACGCATCAGAAAATGCCTATGGTAGGCACCATAGGCATTTATGTTAAAAGTGAAAATAATCGCGGTGAAACTTCGGTACAGTTATTATTGGCCAAAAGTAAGGTTGCACCTTTAAAGCCAACCACAATACCCAGATTAGAACTCTGCGGTGCGTTGCTAGGTGTACGGTTATATGAAAAAGCTATTTCGTCACTTCGTGTCAAGATTAGGCATACAACATTTTGGACAGACTCAACTATCGTGCTAGGTTGGCTTCAAATGTTACCAGCTAAACTTCAGCCGTTTATTCGTAATCGTACTGTTGAAATATTAGAAAAAACCGTAAGTTGTTCGTGGAGACATGTCCCCTCTGAACAAAATCCTGCCGATTACGTATCACGTGGAGTTGACGTTAATGACTTGCCAACTCTTGAACAGTGGTGGTACGGCCCTAACTATCTTCAGCAAGATAGCTCGTGTTGGCCAGATAATTTTGCAAATATTGAACAACTCCCAGAAACGCGACCTGAAGTTTCGCTTCACACCATGTCTAAGCAGGACATATTAATAAATTTTAATCGCTTTTCTAATCTTCTTAGAATGCAACGTGCTATTGCTTATGTTTTTAGATTTATAGCTTTATGTAAGGGTAATTCTTTAAAGACTACTTATTTAAATACTTCTGAATTACAATGCTCATTAAACTTAATAATAAAACTTTCTCAATTAGAATGTTTCCCTGAGTATAAGATATTGCTTCAAAAAAACCTATACCGTTAAATAGTAAATTAAGCAAGTTAAATGTTTTTATGGATGGAAATAATATAATGCGTGTCGGGGGTCGGTTGGAAAACGCCTCCATATTTTCGTATGATAAAAAACATCCTATTATTTTACAGTCCACTCATATCTTTACAAAACTTGTATTTAAATCGGAACATATTAAATTATTGCATGCAGGCCCTCAATTATTATTAGCTTCAATAAGAGAAAGATATTGGCCTCTTGGTGGTCGTAATTTAGCTAGATGGACTTATTATCAGTGTGTTAGATGTACTCGTATGAGAAGTAAAATAATTACTCCGCTAATGGGAAATTTGCCCACCCAGCGTATAACTCCAGAGGGGCATCCCTTTGACTGCGTAGGGATAGATTATGCTGGTCCTATCTCATCAGCAAGTCGCCAAGGCCGAGGTTGCAGAATTGTTAAAGTGTATATAGCTATTTTTGTTTGTTTCAAAACTAAGGCAATTCATATAGAACTAGTAGGTGACTTAACTAGTAACAGCTTTATGTCTGCTTTACGTAGGTTTATATCGCGGAGAGGAAAGCCAACAGATATTTATTCTGACAATGGCACATCGTTTGTGGGCGCTTACAATGATATCTGTAAATTTTTAAAGGCTAACTGCAATTCATTATCTGAGAATTTAGCCAATGAAGGTATAAATTTTCACTTTTGTCCACCTTACTCTCCGCATTTTGGGGGTCTCTGGGAGGCTGGTGTTAAAGCTGTAAAATTTCACTTAAACAGAGTATTGGGAAATTGTCATTTAATTTACGAGGAACTGATCACTGTCCTAACACAAATAGAAGCCATCCTTAACTCTCGACCGCTCACTCCTCTTTCTAGTGACTCAAATGACCTCATGCCGCTTACACCAGGCCATTTTCTTATTGGGAAGCCTTTGACAGCCCTGCCAACACCTGATTATCAAGACAGCCCTACCAGCTATTTGAGCAGATTCCAAAGGTTGGAGCAGCTCCGTCAACATTTTTGGACCAGGTGGTCTAAAGAATATATCAGTGAACTGCAGCAACGAGTAAAATGGCGCTCAAAGAATTCAACGTTGGAATTTAATACTTTAGTTATCATTAAGGATGACAATCTTCCGCCGTTAAAATGGAAGATGGGCCGAATTGTAGCTGTTCATCCTGGAGCTGATGGCATTAACCGTGTGGCTGACGTCAAAACTTCAAACGGTATCATCCGAAGGTCATTTAGCAAGATATGTCCCTTGTTTGACCAAATTGGTTGAAAGGCGAGCTTTCAACGTCCGGGGGCATGTTCAGGCCAAACGCCTGTTATAATTTTATAGCAATTATTTTTAAATTACACATATGCTCATAGGTGATATAAATAATGTATTTTTGTCTTCCAATTACCCTACCATAGCATTGTAATTTTTCTTACTTCGGTTCAACTCGAGAATTACACGTGTCCACACCTAAATTTTGCTGTTTTAATTATTACTCTAAGAAGTCAACCTGATAGAGGGAGAATTCCACTACACTATATATTATTTATTCAAATAACTTTTTGCCAATATTTTTTGTTTGCCGAATGATCATAAAACTACCACTAACTTAAAATATTGCTTTGGCAGATCCATATTTCTATAAGGCTGGTGATATTGATATGATTATTGGCGCAAACATATTTTGGGAATTGCTTGGTTCAGAGAAAATTAGTTTAGGCACAAATCAACCCATTCTTTGGGAAACCAGACTTGGATGGCTGGTCTCAGGTCCTATTAATATAAGATGTACGTCGTCCCCCATAATATGTAATTACAGTAAGATGGTAGATAATAATTTTAATAATGAACCCGTTTTATCTGCCTCTGAGAATGACGACATTTATAAAATGATATCACGTTTTTGGCAACTCGAAGAGGTTAGTCACAAGTCATCGTATTCTTTAGAAGAACGAATGTGCGAAGAACATTTTATTAAACATACTTTTCGTTCAGAAGATGGTCGTTTTTGCGTTAGAATTCCGTTGAAAGAATCGCCTGAGGTACTAGGAGACTCATTACAACGAGCAAAACGATGTCTTTTATCTCTGGAACGGAGACTTATCAATCAGCCTACTTTTAAGCGTATGTACGTTGACTTTTTATCGGAGTATGAAGCTCTTGGGCATATGTCTAAGTGCGAAGCTAATTATAATTTAACTCCGTACTTTATTCCTCATCACGGTATATTGCGTGAAGATAGCAGTACTACTAAATTGAGGGTCGTTTTCAACGCTAGTAGTAAAACTACATCAGGGCTGTCCCTAAACGAAATTCAAATGGTAGGTCCTAAGGTACAAGACGATTTGCTTTCAATATTGCTTAGATTTAGGTTTTATAAATTTGTACTGGCTGCTGACGTAGAAAAGATGTATCGGCAAATAATGATTAATCCATCTGACCGACATCTTCAGCAGATAATTTGGCGTAGCCCTCCATCAGATCCTTTTAATGTATATCAACTTAACACGGTCACATACGGTTGTGCGAGCTCTAGTTTTCTTGCAACTAGATGCCTCAAGCAAATTGGCCTTGAATGCAGGGATAAGTTGATATCCAGCATAATAAAACATGATTTTTATGTCGACGATCTGCTGACTGGTGCTGATTCCATTCAAGAATCCTTTAATATAAAAAATAAAGTCACTGCTGAGCTTGCTTCAGCTGGTATGCCTTTACGCAAATGGAAATCCAATCATGCTTCACTTGTAACTTCCTCTACAGTAAGTTCGTGTTTGAATTTAAATATAGGAGCTATTGAAAACGCAAAAACTTTAGGACTAGGATGGCAAACAGAATCTGATGAAATTTGTTTTTATATTAATCCTTCAACTCTGAAAGAGCTTACAAAACGAATTGTATTATCAATAATTGCACAAATTTTTGATCCCATGGGGTTAGTTAGCCCATGTGTTATTACAATGAAAATTTTATTGCAAAAATTATGGCTTATTAAATTATCATGGGATGAACCATTGCCCACGGAGACTTTAAGAAATTGGTACGATGTCTTTAAAAATCTTCCTTTATTAAGTAAATTACGCGTACCTCGTCTGGTGGTCTGTGATTCATACTCTTTGTTGGAATTTCATATTTTTTCTGACGCATCAGAAAATGCCTATGGTGCCTGCATTTATGTTAAAAGTGAAAATAATCGCGGTGAAACTTCGGTACAGTTATTATTGGCCAAAAGTAAGGTTGCACCTTTAAAGCCAACCACAATACCCAGATTAGAACTCTGCGGTGCGTTGCTAGGTGTACGGTTATATGAAAAAGCTATTTCGTCACTTCGTGTCAAGATTAGGCATACAACATTTTGGACAGACTCAACTATCGTGCTAGGTTGGCTTCAAATGTTACCAGCTAAACTTCAGCCGTTTATTCGTAATCGTACTGTTGAAATATTAGAAAAAACCGTAAGTTGTTCGTGGAGACATGTCCCCTCTGAACAAAATCCTGCCGATTACGTATCACGTGGAGTTGACGTTAATGACTTGCCAACTCTTGAACAGTGGTGGTACGGCCCTAACTATCTTCAGCAAGATAGCTCGTGTTGGCCAGATAATTTTGCAAATATTGAACAACTCCCAGAAACGCGACCTGAAGTTTCGCTTCACACCATGTCTAAGCAGGACATATTAATAAATTTTAATCGCTTTTCTAATCTTCTTAGAATGCAACGTGCTATTGCTTATGTTTTTAGATTTATAGCTTTATGTAAGGGTAATTCTTTAAAGACTACTTATTTAAATACTTCTGAATTACAATGCTCATTAAACTTAATAATAAAACTTTCTCAATTAGAATGTTTCCCTGAGTATAAGATATTGCTTCAAAAAAACCTATACCGTTAAATAGTAAATTAAGCAAGTTAAATGTTTTTATGGATGGAAATAATATAATGCGTGTCGGGGGTCGGTTGGAAAACGCCTCCATATTTTCGTATGATAAAAAACATCCTATTATTTTACAGTCCACTCATATCTTTACAAAACTTGTATTTAAATCGGAACATATTAAATTATTGCATGCAGGCCCTCAATTATTATTAGCTTCAATAAGAGAAAGATATTGGCCTCTTGGTGGTCGTAATTTAGCTAGATGGACTTATTATCAGTGTGTTAGATGTACTCGTATGAGAAGTAAAATAATTACTCCGCTAATGGGAAATTTGCCCACCCAGCGTATAACTCCAGAGGGGCATCCCTTTGACTGCGTAGGGATAGATTATGCTGGTCCTATCTCATCAGCAAGTCGCCAAGGCCGAGGTTGCAGAATTGTTAAAGTGTATATAGCTATTTTTGTTTGTTTCAAAACTAAGGCAATTCATATAGAACTAGTAGGTGACTTAACTAGTAACAGCTTTATGTCTGCTTTACGTAGGTTTATATCGCGGAGAGGAAAGCCAACAGATATTTATTCTGACAATGGCACATCGTTTGTGGGCGCTTACAATGATATCTGTAAATTTTTAAAGGCTAACTGCAATTCATTATCTGAGAATTTAGCCAATGAAGGTATAAATTTTCACTTTTGTCCACCTTACTCTCCGCATTTTGGGGGTCTCTGGGAGGCTGGTGTTAAAGCTGTAAAATTTCACTTAAACAGAGTATTGGGAAATTGTCATTTAATTTACGAGGAACTGATCACTGTCCTAACACAAATAGAAGCCATCCTTAACTCTCGACCGCTCACTCCTCTTTCTAGTGACTCAAATGACCTCATGCCGCTTACACCAGGCCATTTTCTTATTGGGAAGCCTTTGACAGCCCTGCCAACACCTGATTATCAAGACAGCCCTACCAGCTATTTGAGCAGATTCCAAAGGTTGGAGCAGCTCCGTCAACATTTTTGGACCAGGTGGTCTAAAGAATATATCAGTGAACTGCAGCAACGAGTAAAATGGCGCTCAAAGAATTCAACGTTGGAACTTAATACTTTAGTTATCATTAAGGATGACAATCTTCCGCCGTTAAAATGGAAGATGGGCCGAATTGTAGCTGTTCATCCTGGAGCTGATGGCATTAACCGTGTGGCTGACGTCAAAACTTCAAACGGTATCATCCGAAGGTCATTTAGCAAGATATGTCCCTTGTTTGACCAAATTGGTTGAAAGGCGAGCTTTCAACGTCTGGGGGCATGTTCAGGCCAAACGCCTGTTATAATTTTATAGCAATTATTTTTAAATTACACATATGCTCATAGGTGATATAAATAATGTATTTTTGTCTTCCAATTACCCTACCATAGCATTGTAATTTTTCTTACTTCGGTTCAACTCGAGAATTACACGTGTCCACACCTAAATTTTGCTGTTTTAATTATTACTCTAAGAAGTCAACCTGATAGAGGGAGAATTCCACTACACTATATATTATTTATTCAAATAACTTTTTGCCAATATTTTTTGTTTGCCGAATGATCATAAAACTACCACTAACTTAAAAACCATCAGTATATTTTTTACCAGGTACTCCGTCCTTTACTTTCCGTTCAATTTCGATACATAGCATGTGTACTAAGTGGCGAAACTCTACGCCACACTTTGACACATCAGTGAGAAAAAGAAAATAAATCACTCCTCCGGGTAATTCAACCCACATATACCGCATTTTAAAGTTATTCTACTACGTCACGGTGGTGTCAGAACTAAATTTACATAGTATTTTTTTTCGACTTTACACTAAGAAGGCAGAAATACAGAGGGAGCCTTTTGTTAAGACACTCCACAGACAAGACACATTTTGAGTGTCGGAAATCAACGCCGCACTTCGCCCCGACACCAAAGCGCAGCAATTAAAATATTAAATATTTCATTTCCTTAAGTGAGAATCGAACCCAAGACTTGTCGTATTTACAATCTGACTAACTGACCTGGATACATAGTATTATTAATAAATATCGAGATGAACTTAAAGTTAATTAAATTTAATTATAATTTTGGCTTCATACTCTAGAAACGTAGCGTTGTGTATACGGTTGGCGGAGCAGGATATAATATAATAACAATAAGCTGAGAAGGGACGGTTATTTATTCACTAATTATCATTTTGCTACTGGTACAATATGATACAGGATGTCCTTATAGCTTCCCGTGTAAGGCAAACGGGCTTCACTTTTGTTATTGTTATAGAAAACCATTAAAATAATATGAATTAAGCTGAGGCCAGTTGTGGCGCTGGTGTATAAGCGTATGATAGTAAGCGCGATAAGTTGTGGGTTCGATTCCCATTCGAGGAAATGACATGTTTAATATTTTCATTTCATCGCTTTGGTGTTGAGGCAAAACACGGCGTTGAGTTCCGTCGCTTAACATATAATGTAACAAAAAATCGTCGGAAAGTGGGGAACAGCGGGAAGCTAAAAACAAATTTGGTTCCGTGACTTAGAAGATACTATCTCTAAATAGATTGCTTAATAAAGTGACACGACACTCTCCTTGGTCTCCTCTATCTTCATCTTTGAAGGGTAAGAATTGTATTTAGTATAGTAGATATTTTGCTGGTTTATGTGAGGTAAATAGATTAAACTACGTAACTACAGGTTTTCCTACCCTATTGGCTTCACCATTGATGTAATTGTATATCTAACGTAGTAAGCGACACGATACTAATTCACTGTATGGTCTTAAGCTAAAAATAGGGACTTAAATTTTCAATGCATTAAATATATAAATATGACAAAAGAAAACTGATTAACTAGAAAAAAATATATATCTTTTTTTATTTATATATACTCACATAGTTAATATATAACAAAAATGTCACAAAAATAGATATATTGTTTGTTAATGTGTGGACCAAACAGATACATTTTTTTTTAAATATTACATTCCTCAATACAATGTTAACAGTACTGTCTAAACTAAAAAAATACTAGTTAAAAAACAATACATTACAGCAATCCACGAAAAAGAAATAGCAAAAACGAAATTTGATTGGTATGACTATGCTGCTGACGGTACGGCTCGTGGGCTTGTGGACTAATTGGGGTTCGTTAGGACCCGATTGTTTGTTGTTCGATGGCTAGCGGATACGCAAACACGGTAGAATCAATGCCATTTTAGTTGGACTCGCGAAGTTTTAGCGGAGCATATTTTGACGAAAAAGAAAAATGTATTTGAAATACATATGTAAATTTTTATGGGTGTAGGTACAAATAATGATTTTAGAACTTTATTTCGAGTTGCTGATTTATTTTGTTCTCTGACTAAGCAATTTATGGATATAGCTTGTGTTAAAACACTCCTCTTTTCTTGTTTCACCTGTTTAGATATAGTAAATGTAAAGCAGTAAGCCTTAGTGACTCATTTCTTCTTAAAGAGAGAATGAAAATGTTTTTGTTTATAATATATTACACATTATAGTCTTTACGCAGTCAAGTTACATTACCGGCATGATACTGCACCATAAAATAAGTGATAACGGCTCGATTTCTACTTTCAAGAATGAGATAATTTTAATTTTGTCGCTCTGGTATCACAAGACCTATCGATTGACTGTGGGTTAAGTGGACTTGAGACCCACCACTCAAACTAATGTCAGTCTCCAAAATAAGGCAGAAATACGGAACAGCTAGGCAACGTTCGGGAAACTACTAAGTATCCTATCGTCCAAAATACCTGCATCTGAAGTTGGAAGTTTTCGAGTAATGTGTGCTGCCAGTGATAACCTAGGGCGCTGAGACGTGGTTATTCACCGTTTGACTTTTCCATGGGCTCAAAGTCGCTCAATAAAAGTTATTGTCATAGTTCTAAAAATCTTCGGGCTGAAGTGGCATTAGACAGGCCATATTTTTAGGAGGATTGACAAACGATGATGAAGAAAGATCCTCGAATGGCAACGACGTCTTGGCAAAAGGAGCACAGACCGCTCTTTAACCACTGACTGGTGGGCTGATGAACTGAACGAGTAGGAAGTGGCTAGATTTAAACTGAGCAGAACCCGATAAAGCGCCAAACATTGCAGGAGGTTTATTCCCAGCAAGATACCTTCAACCGGCGGATAAGAAGAACGAAGTTTTTAGCAGCAGCAGTAAATTCCCTCTGCCTTCTCTACTTTATACATATTATAGAGAATATGTTTGGTTATACATAGAATGTATATGTAAGTGTATAATACATTTTGGAATATCATATTACCTGGAGAAACATTGCAAACCTTAATGAGTTTTACAGAGAAGCCAGTTGTTAGTATCCGGGGCTTACGGGCTCGAGATGGATTACAAAATAGAATCTGTTAATGCTTCAAGATAACCGTGCAAAATGTAACAAAATATGAAATATTTACGAATTCAGCTTAAAAATTTTGTGGAAATGGATAAAGTAATAGTAGTAGTAGATTCTATTATTGTCATCGCGACGTAGTTGAATGACTTTCGAATATATGTTAATAATCTACAACCATCAGGTTCAGTGTTCGATCCCACTCAGGGGACACCACCTTCACAATGTCCACCGAATTATGAAAGATTTGATTGCGTGTTGATTAGCGGAACTCAACGCTACGCTTTGCCTCGACACCGGGGTTTTCATTTCCTCGAGTGAGAATCGAACCTGTCGCATTTACAGTCACGCACTTGCTCCAGCCTCACGTGTAGCGTGTGTATGAAATAGAACATTTCATAGATATCTATAATCTCATGTATATCTTTCACAATATAATAATGTTTAGTACTAAGATTATCTAAAGGCGAAACATTTCTAAGATCAGTTTGCGGAATGCTATGTAGGTTATGCTGTTTGGAAACACATCCCGGACTTATATGAGCTTCAAGATGCGTTTATTATTAGTTTCTGTTGGGATTTAGCATTGAGATTTAATCTATAGAAAATTTAAATTAAATTAAATTAGCTTCACGCTATATCCCGCACACAGCAGGGTAGGCAGAGGGAACCTAGTGTAAGACACTCCGTTCCCCACTTTCTGCCGAATTTTGGAGGCATTGCGTGTTGAGTGGCAGAGCTCAACGCCGCGCTTTGCCTCGACACCAGAGCGAAGAAAATGGAAATGTAAATTTAAGTAAATATTCCATCTCTTCGAGTGGGGATCGAACCCACAACCAGTCGGTTTTACAGTCACACTTTGTGCCACTGCGCCACGACTGCTATTCGTATGAATTGTTTTAAAATTGTTTCAAATATTTTAAGGCCATCGTGGCGTAGGTGCACACTGTCATTGTTAACGCGATGGTTGTGGATTCGGTTCCTACTAAAGGCAATGAGCTATTATTTATCTATTAATGTTTTCATATCTTCGCTTAGGTACCAAAGCAGAAAAAGTATTGAGTTTCACCACTCAACACCCAATACCTAAAAAAATCAACGGAAAGTGAGGAGCGGAGTTTCTTAACACTAGGTTCCCTTTCGCCTTTGACATCTACGCTCTACTTCATTTTGCAGGAATAATATTTATGAGAAATTATAGTAAATACATAAGCCTATCTCGCTAGGATGGACGACAAAGCGTTACTTATCCAGGCGTTTGCCGCGAGCTATTGGCAATTATGATGGACTTTCAGATCAAAGAGATAGGAAAGCGAGGCCTTTTACGCCTCGTGTTAGTGAGTAGATATAAAATGAATGAGGTTATTAGTCGTGGATTATTGTCTATAATATGGGATGGGTAGATTCAAAATAAGTCACACCATTCCTCTTGCCACCAATTTTGTATAATATTGAACGTTAGTTACGTTAGTTTTAATATTAATTTTGCATTTTTAAAGTGTTATTCCACACTTAGAAAAGAAAAATACTTATTTAGATAACGTATAAAAATTTGAACGTAGCGGGACTTGAACCCGCGCCTTCTGGTCGGTTTGATAATTTACATTTACATTAATGAATCCATTGTAATTGGCAATACAAAACGCCATATTTTGTCTTATCTTACCGAGAAGATTAAAATAATTCGTTTCCCTTACTAGGAGTTCTACCACTACTGACCACTGCCCCATGACGGCCTCATAAATAAATATATCTATAAAAACCCATCAGCAGCTTAAGATCAAAGATAATATACATATAAAAGATATAAAAGATATAAAAGAACTATAGTTGTAATATTCTTAACTTATCCGACAGCACCAAGAGCAATTCAAAAGAAACGAGTAACCGTCAACATATTTGCACTTCAAGATCCAACTATTGAAAAGGTGTCTTAATCTGTAGATTCATTTTAAACTTTGGAATGCTTTATATTAAAAAATACTATTTTATTATATAAATATTGAATAAAATGTATTTTCTTGATGGTTCGATTAGTGCCATCATAGTTATAACTAAGAAATTGTTGATTAGTTACACGATGATTTTGGGTTCGATTCTCATTTGGACATAAGGTTGTATTTCAGTTGTTTTTGTTATCTTCCTCTCTTAATGTCAAAACGTAGTAATTATAATTTCTAATGTCAATAAAATAAAAAAATAAATTATAATGCGATTATTATTCCAAAATTATTTTTTAAATTAAATTTAAAATGAGATCTATATTAGATCTCATTTTGAATATGATAGAGACCTTATTCATTTACCTATTTCTGCTATGATCTATATGTACAGATCATTAATTATATTTATGGATCTTGAAATCTTAGACGATTAAATCATGAAGCGTGGATAAATCTTAGACGATTAAGTCCTAAATAAACCAAAAAAATATTTTTATTCCTTAAGAATCGAATAATATTTAAAAATAGTTACGGACTCTACTCTAGGTGAGCCATTATTGCTAAAACTCTATATTCTTACATTTATAACTGGAGTTTAGTGCGTGTAATTTTTATTTCTGTCTCCTTAGTCTTTTTTTTTTCGTTCAAAAATATATCAACGTTAGTTTTATGTTTAAAAGAAAACTTTGTTGGCAACAGAAGAAACGTTGATTTATTAATATAAGTTTATTATAAATGCGAGTTCTTATACAGCTCTGAAAGAAATAAAAAAAATACATCGCACAACTAGTTACAAGAAACATTGACGTCTTCTAGTTGAGCAAAATATTAATTTACAAATGAATTTAGCCACCAATTTGTTGCGGGTTTGATTTCCACTTGGGGGAATAAGATCTAAAATTTTCATTTCCTCGCTATGGTGATGATCCCGGCGCTAAGTTTCGCCACTCAATATACTAAACCTGGAGAAAATGGTGGAGAGTGGGGACCGGAAGTGTCTAAATGAGGACAGTGTGCCTTAACTCTAGGTTTCCAGGTTACCTCTATCTACCGTGATATGGGCGGGATAAAGCGTGAAATGTGCGGGATAAAGTGTGAAGTGAAGAAAAAAAGATACCGTATAGCGGGGAATTCCGACTCTCTAGCAATATCTCCTTACAAAAATATTTATATTAAATCTGTTTATAATTTTCTGAATTGATAGCACAAAATAAAAAAAAAGTTACTAATCAGTATATTCAGTATCCTAACGAAGTCTTTCCTTTTTTAAATTGTAGCGAAACTTAGATTTATCTTAACTTTACTTTTACTTGATTTTATCTAAAGAATTTTTACAAGACAAAGGCAACTTGAAGTTTCTACAAAAATGTTATACATAAAACAACTAAGTTTAATTAAAAGTATTGTTTGAAAGGTTAAAATTTAGTCTTTTAAAGTTACGAATTGACGTAGCACGATAAAGTTAAATAAGTAGGAATATTTTTTATATCGTAGGTAAAGAAACCAGCTTTTATATTTTACCTTTTTTTTAATTGTACCATCGTGATGGTTGTAGGTTCGGTTATCAACTGGTGACAAGACTAAACCCACCGTCGAGTTGAGCCCGCCGTGCCAGTTACAATGTCTCTAAAATTGGGCGGAGTATAGTTAAGGGAGTATCTTTACATTTCTTCATCAACTTTGTTTTACACCTACACATAGCATGATATGTCCTGTTATGTGGGGATAACACAAAGTTGTTTTCATTTTAAATCACCAAAATAACATTTTACATTAAAAAAAACATCTTTATAAACACAACAGTTGTAGGTTCGATTCGGACTCGGAGGAATAAAAAAGTTAAAATAGATAATTAATTCCGTCAATAAATATAAATGACAGCGAAATTTACTTTTGTACAATCTTAAAATATATTTACTTGGATAGAGCAATATTACTAGCCTATTTAAAACTAAACTCAAAAAAAAACGAACTATTTAAAAAGACACCCTTTTCACGGATTCAAATTAGCACTACCATCCTAATTCTGATAAGCACCCAAACCATCACAGCTTACATTAATTACATCAACTTCATCTCATATTACTAAATTAAAATTAAATTTCACATAAACCAAATTTGAAGCTATAATTTAAATCATATTGGCTACATTATTAGTAATAACAGCGATCGGACCGGATCTGGTGCAGAATAAGCAGATTTCCACCAATTTCCCGGCAGATTATTTATTGGCCCTTCGGAAATGCTTGCGCGTTAAACGTAGAACTATGGACCATTACGGAATACGGTCCAATATCGACGTTTATTGTTTTAGCACCTGGAAAAGATTTTAGTTTTATTAAAATTCCTTTTGTTGAATTTCTTTGAAAAAAAGATTGTTTAGATGAGTCAAAAAGTCTATGTAACTTTATTTATTCGTTCACAAAGGAGATTAAAATAATTGCATACATTCTTGGGCACAGAATGTAAAGAGAGAAAAATGATTTGATTTAATAGATTCCGGTGCATCAATCCCTCCCTGAAAATTTTGGCATTCTAAGAGATGCTTTATTAGAGATTTAGTAAAAGTGAGGCTATGGCGCAATTAACTCAGCGGTCCATATGTACAGCGTGGCGGTCGTTAGTTCCAAAATATTTCGGTGTCTATTGATGAAGGAAGGCTCGTAGAAAGTATTAAGCGACAAAGCACTCAAAACTCGTCGAAACGAACGAAACGAGAAAAGCAACAAATTCAAAAATCATTAGACATGTTGTCAATGTCAATCAGCTGTCATTTGAAATATGATTGATTTTAATCGGTTCAAAAAGGATTTGTTTTTGTTTTTATCAGTGATTAATTGACATTTTCTTTATTAATACTGTAATTATATGCTCAAATAAGTAAGTCAAAATATTAAGACTTCTAGGCTATTTCATTTTTGTAGTACTGTAAAGGATTAATTATATCGATTAAGGATCTAAACTTGTTTTTCTTTTTTTTCTCTACTTTCAGATTGTCAATTGGGATGATTTTTAGTATTTTAAAATTGAAAAAATAATAATTTTTTTCGACTATATTTGGGCCCACGATTTTCCGTCTTCTTTATAGAAAACTAACAGTCTTATTGAAATTATCATTTTTGCTTTTCTGAGATATGTATGTATGGATATTGCAACTTAGGAAACAGGTTTCGTCAAAATCCGTTGAGTGCATTTTGTGGAGATATTTATAATTTTTATTATGTCGAGGAGGCCAGTCGAGGCGCAGTAGCACAAGTGTGTGACTGTAAACGTACGTACGTACGTACTGGTTGTGGGTTCAATCCACACTCGAAGGAATAAAATATTAATTAAATTTAAAAATTTATTTCTTGGTTTCTGGTATTGAGGCAAAGCGCGCCGTTAAGTTCCGCACACAATGCTCCAGAATTCGGCGGCGGTATGTGTACAGCGTGAAGCTGATTTTATTTTTTATTTTTTTTATTTTATTAATAGCAAGGAAAGGGAATGTAATGTTCAAGTTTGTATATTAAATAAATTTGACTGATGCGTTCATCAATCATAGAGATTATGAAATTGTTAGAAGTTTGTTTAAATCAGATTTTAAATGTAATTAAATAAAAATTACCACATGAGTGATGATAACGGAAGCAAGCTAATATTTTAAAGTTATATAATTTCCCAATTAATAAATATGAAGATTGTACTGCGATCTGGTAGACAGACAAAGCGCGTCGTTGAGCTTCGCGACTCAAGACGTAATGCCTCATAAATTTGGTGAAAAGTCGGGAATATCTTTTTTAATCAAATTCTTATAATAACAATAGTTAGTTACTACTCAATAATATTATCGTACCTAAATCTATATACTAATTAGATGTACGGATAAGTATTAGTTATCGAGTTAAAACGATTTTAATAAGGTTAATTGTTAATTTGAAGTTGTGGCACTAAGTATGACTGGATAATCGACTAGTTGCGGGATTGATCTCCGCTCGATGAAATGAAATACTTATTCACATTTTCTTCGCTCTGGTGTATACGTAATACCTTCAGATTTCGACGAAAAGTGGGAGAGGGAGTGTTTAAACACTAAGTTCCCTCTGCCTACCCTGCTGTGCGCGTGAAGCTGGTTTATGATTTATTTATTTAAGTTAGTTAGAAGGACTTTTATATATTAATTATCTAATATTCTTGTTTATACAAATAATAATTTCATTGAGCGAACTCACGAGTGAATGGGCGTAATTTGTATTTTAATGAACGGACTGCATTTGAAGGATTTAGGGGTTGAAATAATTGGGGTGCGGAAGCGAAATATTAGTATTAGCCCTTACAATAACAACATAACTATAAGTTATATTATGTTTATTTGTTAGATTATTTGAGACCATCGTTACACGGTAACAACGCCTGATTGTAAATGGGATAGTTTGGAGTTCAATCTTCACTGGAGGGGATGTTTATATTTGATTAAATTCCATTGGCAGTCAAAGCAAGGCTGTAACATCCGCAACTTAACACTCAATTTCTCGAAAATTTGGCGGAAGTAGAAAAAAGAGTATCTCAAGAACAACTTTAAAAAGATATATAATAGTATAGTTATTAGTATATATACACAATACAACAACACAACAACAACAACAACAAATACAAGGTTACAATTTTTGTATAGATGTTATTCAATTCTGCTTTAATGTTACAAAAAGTGGAAGAAGCCGGGCGTGGGTCGCTAGTAGCTTTGGCAACATTGAACTATAAGGTTTTTTTATCCTTGTATTGATTTTTTCACTCATTTACAACAAAAAATGTAGAACGAACTACACAACCATATCTAAGCAAACTACATTAAAAACTATATTTTCATGTATTTACAAATAAACTGACGTTTGATAATTTCAGCGTGAAATCGGCTTACGACCGCTGTGTGATTTACCTAACTAGAAAATATTACATTATCTATAGCCTCTCTTTGACGTAACAGCGGAAAATTTTGAACCGGATTTACTCGAAAATAGTTTAACTTAGGAGATATTTTGTGAATTTTAATAATTATAGTATCTACTTTTTTTTATAATTTATAACGATAACAAACTCCATGCCCTGCCTTATTATCTTTTTCCAGATACAAGGAATTGAAAATTATTTAAATATTTAATTTCTCCACTAGTCGTCGAACCCACAAACAATTTGTCGATGGTCACCCAATGCGCTTAATGGCGTAAATATTTAATCAAATTCAATTGAAATTCTCTATTTTCTTTTAATAATTTATTTCAATTAAATTAATATTTTAATTCAAAATCTATTATTTTATTTTAATTTTTTTTTTGTTTAAAACAAATGACTATCATTTAATATGCTGTAAGATTAAAAAACAAAAAAAAAATATTGATAATTAATATTTAATGTTAACTTAAGTTAATTACTACTAAACAAATAAATTCCCTTTACACGAAGACCACCCCTTTTAAAGAGGTCGGAGGACACTGTTAATAATTAATTGGTGTTGGTACACGTGTGGAAATGACATCGTCTCGTTAAAACAATATTTCAATTACAGAAGTTATCTTTACTAGAATATTTAATAATTATAAAGAGAAATACATATTTGTTTTATTTTTTATTAGCTTCACGCTATTCACGCACACAGCGGGGTAGACAGAGGAAATCTTGTGTTAAGACACTCCGTTTCTCATTTTTTCTCTCTTTGTGTGTTGAGTGAAACTGAAAATAAACGTTTCGCTTTGCCTCGAAATTAGAGCGAAGAAATCAAAATATTAAATGTTTCATTTCCTCTAGTGGTAATCGAATCCACAACCTGTCTCGTCACAACTGACTTCAATTTGCCTTATAATCAATAGTTTTTACTTGTGGCTTCGTCCCGTGGTGAAGTTTCAAGAACTAATACACAATTGTATGTCACAATGCATATTTCAAATGCCCTGGATATGATATGAAGCCTGTATCGATTATTCAACACAAAAATATTTTTTCAATTGAACAAACTAATCTCAGGAACTGTTTGAACGGTGACGGAGTGTCTTAACACTAGGTTCTCCCTGCCGACCCTGCTATGTGTAGGATACAGCATGAACCTAAAAAATAATATTAAATTTCAAAATTCTAAATCTAAATTTTGAAATAACTAACCATTTGATTTCACCTCTGCCTGTTAAAGTCGGGACACGTGCCAAAGTTAGTACATCGTTAAAACAACGCGTCGCGTACCAAACTGTAATTATTATTAGTTTGAAACATTTATTTTGGAGTGATGCTGACAGATTGGACTAGTTAAAGTTTTTCGTTGGGAACTAAAAGATATATATAGCTATTTCAATGAAATTGAGCTGATATTTTTACTTTTGAATTAGATATATACAGTATATCTATGTGCAGCTTCACGCTGTATCCCGCATGAAGTAGGGTAGGCAGAAGTAAATCTGGGAAACTAGTGTTAAAACACTCCCGTTCCCTATTTTCCACAGAATTTTCGAGGAATTTCGTGTTAAGTGGATCAACAAATAAAGTCAACGACGCATTTCGCTTTGTTACCAAAGCAAATTAATAAAATAATAATTCATTACCCTAAGTGAGCGTCGAACCCACAACTGTCACACAAATATCAATAATTTCCAAAGTACATCTCTTTTTATTTTTTTTGAACACGTGTAGCTTTTACAGATATAAGATTAAATGTACCACCAAACGAGGGTATTTGGATATAAATTGAACATTTTCATCTGTTAAATAGATGGAATGGATTGATATTAAAAATTTATAAGGAAAGTATTTGCTCGAGTTTTTAGGAAGCTAAAAAAGTAGGTATTTTTACTGGTATTAAATAGATATTTTAACCGTTCGTGACTTTTAAAAAATATTTCTTGAATTTAAATGTTTTTCTTTTAATCAATTTAAATGAACCAAAACAGATTTTATAAAGACTTTAAGGGTAATATCAGGTTTTAAAAGCTATTATAGTTATATAGCACAAGCCTAATTAACATATAAAGTACTTTTTGTCACAGTAAATAAAATGGTTTACGGGATGGACGTATTTTTAATTATTTTACAGTTTTTAACATTGTATTTTTTTATAGAATCACTATTATCAACGTAAGATTATTCTTCTTTCGTTTTTTTTTTCTAATTTTTTTTTTGTGAACCAATGGGTAATTAGTGGATAGATACTACAGATATTTAGTACTTCACTGTCAGGCTTTTCGTACTGTAAATAAAATATTTACTTAACAGTATGTATAACTGAAAAAATATTCAAATGTTTATTACAGCCAGAAATAATAATATGTCATCAATAAATAATATGTCATGAGCTAAAAATAGGATAATTTACGAAAAATACCACTAAAAAATTCAGTCAAGATGACGTTTTTGCTCATGTCGATATATCATAAATCAAAACAAGTTACAACAACCTTAATATATTTATAATTAAATATACCATCAAAACCATTAAAAATATATTTTATATTGTATCTGTCCTTATGAAAATTATATTAAAGCTATGAGAAGCGCCTGAAGGAATCATTAAGGTAAATCCCCTGCATGCCAAATTAAGGAGTGTAAAATTTTAAGCGTCTACGATACTTGAATAATGTTATATTGTGTGAATAAAACGAATTACAGGGTTTTAGAGGTATCTCACAAATTCGTGCTTTATCTTCTGGATTATATATGAAATGTAACTTTTACTAAGTTATTTGTATAAAGTAATTATTAATTGAAGCCAGTCGTGGCGCAGGGGCACAAAATGTGACTTTAAAAGCAACTGGTTGTGGATTCAATGCCCACTCGAGGAAATTAAATATTTAATTTATATTTCCGTTTCTTCGCTCTGGTGTTAAGGCAAAGCGCGGCATTGAGTTCCGCCACTCAACACGCAATGCCTCCAGAAGTTGGCGGAATGTGGGGAATGGAGTATATTAATACTAGGTTCCCTCTGCCTATCCTGCTGTGTGCGGGATACAGCGTGAAGCTGATTTAAGTGATTATCATAACCGAATGATGTTTTTTTCATTGGGAGAACTAAGTAGTCGTTAATTTTTTTTAGCATTTTTCTCGATTTTTAGAAATAAATATTTATTATTAATTTCAGCTTATTCATAACTCCACGCGATGTCGAAATAAATGGCCTTAGCAGACATCCAGACGGCTGACATATTGATAGTGTACAGGTCCGTTTTTACCTTTTGAATGGAACCCTAAGAAATAATAATAGTAATTGAAGTCTACATTGAGGATTCGATCCCCTTTCGAGGATATAAAATATTTACTGAAATTTATATTTCCATTTCGTCGCTATGTCGAGGCTAAGTGTGACTTGAGTTCTGCCACTCAAAACGCAATGCCTCCAGAATTCAGCAGGAAGTGGGGAACGGAGTGTCTTAACACTAGGTTCCCTCTGCCTACCCTGCTATGTGCGGGATACCGCGTGATGAAATATTAAAAAAAGAAATAGTAGGAGAGATCGTTGGAGCAATTGAATGTAAAATTTTATTAATTATATCAACTAAAAAAGCTATTTTTCAAAATAAAATCTCTCCTTACATAAATACGTTTTTTTTTCTATGTACAAATTGATTCTATCTCCATAAGAAAATTTCTATATTACTTTAGTAGTATATATACAAATAAGAATAACATAAGACAATAGAAAACAAAAGACGTATCAAACATTTTGTCGCCGTCTGAATCCTTTATTATTTTTCCCAGGTACAATTTTGCTTGAGAAGGTTGTATATATAATTCATCTTGGATATTGCCACACGAAGTGTATTGAAAGGTGCGACGGAATAAGCTTTATATATTACTAAATATATGAATGTTTGTTTGTTTGTTTTCAGCTTCACATTGTATCATTTTCCGCCAAATTAAAATAAATTAAATTTAAGAAGGTAAATTAAAAAAAAAGACAAGTAGAAAACCTTGATACATCACTTTGTTCTCTGTGACCATTTTATAAACGTCTTCTATATACGATATTCTTCAACGGCTTCAATAAGCGGTATTTTTATAAATGGCGGAGTGATTAGTGCTCAACTGGCACGCTCGGAACGTCACAGAATAAAAACTGAGCTGAAGTGACGGATAAACGGACAAGGCAAATTAAGATTAACTTTTTACTATCTGTACTTAAAAAAGTCATATTGAAAATCATAAATCATTTATTATTTCGGCCCCAATAATAAAAAGCAGGCCCTTTTCTTCCTTCTCTTTGTATAATGAAATCACAAACTTTTTATAGTTCATCGAAGGGTAACGTTAGCGTTAACGTAATTTACATAAGGTTTTTGCGGCCTCGTCCAAACTTTTAGGTTAATGGATACAAATTCAGATTTGGTAAGTGAATAATAGTGATCTCGCATGTTTATAATAAATAATACTGTTTGAGACCAGTCGTGGCGCAGGGATATAAACTAGTGACTGTAAACGTGAGTGGGTGTAGGTTAGATTCCCACTAGAGGAAATGAAATGTCTAATATTTTAATTTATTCGCACTGGTGTGGAGGTAAAGCGTTCTCCACACGCAATGCCTCCAAAATACCTCGGAAAGTGGAGAGCGGAGTGTCGTATTACTAGGCCTCATATGCCTGTTACATACGGGACACAAAGTAAATCTAGAAAAAAATACTGTTTGCCTGCATAATTATATAATGTTTGTAGTTGAGAAAGTTTGTAGTTCAGCCACAGTCACTTCCTCAAATTGTCGGTATCATTTGTGATAATATATTTTTTTGATATCTTTATGAAATATCAAGGGAAAACTAGTTTTTAAATACTCCGTTCCCCACCCTCAGTTACATTTTCGAGGCTTTGTGTGATAACTGGTGAAACTCTACGTTCTTTGTTTTTTTCACTAGATCGAGGAAATTAAAAATATTACCTCGAGTAAGATCGAACTCACAACTGAAGTGCATCACTCTGTATTAATTATTAATTATGATCACTCTATATTATATGTATAGTTTAATTTTGTTGGTTATTTTTTTCCTTAAAATATGAGGTAAAACTACTTTTACGGTTTCATTTTGGCCGTATTTTAAAATTTTATATCAAAATCGCCTTTTAACGCTACGCTTTTAACACTTTCTGATGTGTTTATTTTATGAAACACAGTCTCGGTTTAAACGTGAATTCTTTATGAACTTAATAAACACGGACTAAATATTAGTAGGTAAAATGTTTTTCATTATTAAAGGATTTTTCTTAATTTTGTGTTTTTGTGGGGCCCTGATGTATAGTTAATAGTTATAGATACAAATACAGAACGTCTGATCATTTATATTTATGTTTTATATTAATTCCATCGTAACGTAGTGGTACAGCGTTATAATGTGTTTAAGGCACTTTAGGGGAGTAAATATTATTTTAAAAAATTTATTTCACGCCTCTGGTAGACAAAGTGCAGTGTTAAGTTTCGCCAGTATATAATATTTCAAAATTTGAGGAGCAAAATTGAGTACTTTCTATTGTAACAGAGGTTCCTGCCTCTTCTTGGACCGAATAGTTGGCATTTTTACTAGATGTGCTTGACTTTTCGGTTTATTTATGTACTGCCTTTTTTTTCGAGGCATTGCGTGTTGAGTAGCGGTATTTATACAGAGTGTGACGCGATAGATAGATCCACGGTTTTCTTTGAACTTCAGTACTTATCCAGTTCACCCCCATTAATGTTAGAAGATTTTCAGAAGCTCGCCAGCTTTCGAAAAAATCGTAATCTTGGCGAAAATTGGCAAACATTTTTTTTTTATTTTTAAAGTGTTATTCCACACTTAGGAAAGAAAAATACTTATTTTGAAAACGAATAAAAAATTGAACGTAGCGAGACTCGAACCCGCGCCTCTTGGAAAGCGACCGCCTGGAAACAGAGCGCCGGCTCTGACCACTAAGCCATACGTTCTCGTCAAGCTACGCCGAAAATTTTATACGCTTGTTACAACTTATTTATGTTGTTAGCATCTCTATTTTTACAAATTTCCGCTACCGCTGGTCTGGTAAGGGAGAATGATGTTTATTAAAATATTTTTTTAACATTTTATTCCACATTTAGCGAGTTACTTATTAAAATATTTATTTAAAAAAGTATAAAAAAATAACGTAGCTAACTTATTTTTACGTTTTCTAAATAAGTAAAATTGGCAAATACAACCGGACTATTAAGTCTGCATTCGTGATTTTTTTTTCTCAATATATGTTAATAGTAGGCCTTTTGTATAATTTAATATTTCAAAATTAAAAAGTTATAAGTGTTTGAAATAACATGGAACAAAAATCCTACTTATATAAGCTAAATTTTATCACAAACTTTCAAGGACTGTAACGAAAAAAAAATACTGGTGATTTCCAGAAGTAATTTTAAAGACTAACAGTAAAGATAAGCATAGAAAAAATTTTTAAGACGCAGCTCAATGACCAGATATTAAAAATTTTACTCAACTTAGTAAAAAAAATATTATTCTTATTACGAGAATTGCCAACGTTTAAATGAAGTTAGTCAGGCCAAACATAAGCGCCTTGTAAATAACGTATATAACAAAAACAGTAACGAATTTGTATAGAATACAATTGTCTTTTTCCTTGAAGTAAGTCGATTCGTATACAAAAAATGAAATTTCGAGAAAATGAGAAAAATTTACAAAAAAATATAAACGATTTAGATTTTAAAATATTATTATAATTTTATATTAAAAATCATCTATTTATTCTATAGAGGTTAGTCGTGGCGCAGGGGCACAAAGTGTGACTGTAAAAACGACTGGTTGTGTGTTCGATTCCCATTCGAGGAAATGAAATACTTATAAACATTTAAACTTTCATTGCTTCGCTTGAATTAAGTTCTGCCACTCATCTTGCAGCGCTTCCAGAACGTGACGGAAAATGGAGAACGGAGTGTCTTAACACTAGGGACTCTGCCTACCCTGCTGTATGCAAAATACAGCGTGAAGCTGATTTGATTTTTTTTATTATTCAATCAGTTCATTTTATCATTCAACGCTAATAGACTTTGGAGCAATTTTAAACAAATTACCACAAAGTGAATCGACTACAAAACGATAATTACACATTATTATTCCACAGTACAAAATAATATTCTTACGTACAGACAATACAAGTTTAATATAAATGAAAATTTTGAGATAAATATTTATGAATTTTTATGCTTAACCCCGTCTGTCTGGTAGTCTCCCCTGCGATACGATTACTGTTTTACGTACTTTTCTTTTTGTGTGCTTGAGTTATATTTATATATTATTCAGGTTCACGCTGTATCCCGCATACGGTAGGGTAGGCAAAGCGAACGTAGTGTTAAGACACTCCTTTCTCAATTTTATGCCGAATTCTGGAGCAATTGCATATTGTATGGCGGAACTCTGTGCCAGGCTTTGGCCTTGGTGTTCGGACAAATAAATTGAAATGTCAATAGACATTGTGAGGAGAGTGGATTAGTGGAACTCAAAGCAGCGCGTTGTCTTGTTAGTGCAGGGAATTAGAAATAACAATGTACATTGTTTATATTTCCATTTATTCGCTCTGGTGTCGAGGCTAAGCGCGGCGTTGAGTTCTGCCACTTAACACGCAATGCCTCCAGAATTCGGCAGAAAGTGGGGAACGGAGTGTCTAAAAAAAAAACACTAGGTTCCCTCTGCCTACCCTGTTGTGTGCGCGGGATACAGCGTGAAGCTGATTTTTATGTACATTGTGTTTTGTTATACAAGTATAGGTGAAAAATATAGAATGCACTCTTTCGTAAAACCTACCTTTAAAAGGTTTTTTTACAAAATTATTAAAAAAAAAAACAAACACTAGGACGTCATTGAATTAACAAAATCGTGCAACCCAAAAACAAAACCTGTATTGTAATTTTCGTACATATTTTTCATAAATATTTTCAAAATTTCCACTCGAGACTGACATTAGCATTTATAAATTGCAAATGTAATTTACATCGTATCGCATCGAGAATAAAGTTTAAAATTCAATACAAATTTTACTTGGCGACCGTACGTCATAAATTATGCACGTCCTCCCCGGGGCGAAACTGCCTGATTAAAGGTGCTTTGGACCCTAGCGTTTATTACTACCCCTTTTAGTCGGCTCATTCAATTTTCAACCCTAATGCGTTAAAACAAAATCTCTTTTAGTATAAACTTAATGGACCCCGTAAGCTTTTTTCCAAGTGATGGAATAAAATTGAAAATTCAAAGTGTTTATTTTTCTGATTGGAATAAAGTACGTTGTCGATAATTTAAAATGTGTTTTTTTTTCTATGTATAATGTATGTAACGAAACAAGTGTTAAGATTGTGTTTATTATTGAAAAAGGAAGAAATTACTATTAAAAGGTAGTGTTGAGCGACTATAAGATATTTTATTTTGTTCATTTACAATCTCTATACTCGATCAAATTTATGTCTGGTTTAAAAGACTAAATGACCACTAAATCAAGAGACTAGGTAAAACGTAATTTTTTTAATGATAAACACATCATAAGTTCTTAGATCACTCTTATACAGTTTTAAGGCCAGTAGCGTTTAATGTCAAAATTAAAACTTAGCTCCAGACCAAAATACGAACAAGTTAAATATATGTAGTTGGATGTTTCTGTCATTACATAATTACTGCGTATGAAATTCAGTGAAAATTGCTTATATTAGAAAATATATTTTTTTTAAATAATTGATAATCTGTAATTACTACTACTACTAACTTCATGCTTTATCCCTAGCGGGGTAGTCAGAGAGAACGGAGCGCCAAACGCTACGGTCTCTACATACCTCTTTCGCCTCGTCCACTGTCATCAACCTCTTCATACATGCCCTCCGGGGGGTCCTCATGCTTTTTACGAGACCTTCCTCTAGTATCTTTGATACTGTGTTTTCGAAGGTCAACCGAGGTCTCCCCCTACCTCTCTTACCACTCACTTTTTCATCATAAATCTTTTTGCCATTCTTTCATCACTCATTCGTTCGACATGCCCAAACCAGCTGAGCACGTTCTTCTTCATTCTCACCATAATCTATAATAATTTTTAATTTGATTTTCATATCAAAATTAATATACACAATACGATAAAATATATTTAAGAACCCAAATCTCCTGTTACAAAAAGCAACAAAAATAAATTCATAGCCTTCAGGCTGAATTCAGCAATAATAGTGTAATTTAAAGTAATGGCGCAGAAGTGCAAAGGTGAGGCTGTAAGCGTGACATGTAATGAGTTCTAAGTTCGATTTAATGAAACATTTTATATTTTATTTTTTCATTCTGGTGCAGAGGCAAAGCGCGGCGTTGAAATCCGCCAAACAACACGCAATGCCTCCAGAATCTTGTGGAAATTGGAGAACGGAGTGTCCCAACACTAGGTTCCCCCAGCCTACCCTGTTACGCGTGGAATACAACGGGATGCTGAAAAAAAAAATCCGAACAAATCTACATGCATATACTGACAAGCTCGAAGACAATACCGAGATAGAGGTTCAACCGGCATTTGCATTCATGCAAGAAATCGAAGCGATTCTCGTTCCAATTTTTTTTCCTCTGTTTTAAAAAGAACGTTCTGGAAAATTGTTCTTGTAAATTGTACTTTGCTGTGAAAATAAGCAAACAAAATGCTGAAACGGAAAATTGTTGGGTTATTTTAACTGAAAAAATATTTTATTTTATGAGAGCATTGTAAAAAGATTTCCTTTTTTTATTTTAGCTTCATTTACGTTATTATGTATGACATACGCCAAGTTACGGCATTATACTTTTGTTCTTCGTTTTATTTTTTATTAAATATATAGAAAATTGCATTGAGAACCAATTTTTATAGAATTTTTACTACGCTTATTTACTTTTTTAGAAAACGTATAAAAAAATGACGTAGCGGAATGTGATCCTTTACTTTCCTAAGTGTGGAATAATACTAAATAAGTAAATTAAGTTTATTTCTTTCAATATAAACTTTACCCTTTATTCTATTTGAATTTAATAAAAAATACTGCAAAAAACACTATATATCTTTGAACAATGTAGCTTTTTATAAAAATCTGTATACACTAATATATATATTAGCTGTATAAATATATTTCACAATTCACTAAAGGAAAATTTTGATAATTTATGAATTTGTAAAAATTTTGATAGCCTTTTTACTTGGTTCACGCTGTATCCCGCATATAACAGGGAGTATAGAGGGTATCCGGGAAACTAGTGTTCAGATACTCCGATCTGATTAAGACACTTACGTTCCCCACTTTCCGCCAGAATAAAGCCTTTTCTTAATAACATAGTCACAGGCACAAGTCATTTGAATAAATCCAATACAGGGATTTTAAAAAGGATTACTTACAATCTTACAAAAGTCAAAGAGCTGCATTTTTATTACATAAGGTTTGAAATTTAGTAGATAAGTACTTATTGTAGAGACTTATATCCAGCAGTAGAGAAACACTAACGATCGATTTTTTTTTGTTTAAAATTTTTTTTAGAATGGACCATTCTGCGCTTAATTCTCTACATTCTGCTAAGAGTGTAGAAATGAAAATGAGATACATTTCGTCATGAATTTGATTTCTAGTCAAATATTATTTTTTGTATTAAATATTTTCTTTTTTGTTTTGTCACTAGATCTATAATTGTAAAATTTCAAAAAAAAACTTAGTCGACGTACAAAAAATGAACATCGAAATACCATATATCCAGAGATCTGCACATATTTTCCATTGTTCAGTAAAAATATTAATGTCGGGATTCCAGGTAGATATACCGTTTTAAGGTGGGCTTATAGGATTCTATCTCCATTAGAGTAGAACGTGCGTCTGAAAAATCAGGGCATAATACCGACGGAATTCCATCTTCTTGTTTTACGTTTGTTTTGTAAAATATTTTTTTTTTTGCTTCACGCTTTATCTCTAAGAGTAGCCAGAGGGAATGGAGAAACAAACTGCTACGATCTCCGTATATCTCTTTTGCCTCTTCCACTGACATCGACCTCTTCATACGAGCCCTCCATGGCGTCCTCTTTCTTTTTGAGTGACCTCCTTCCAGTATCGAGGCCACTTTATCATATATATGTATATTTGTATGTATGAGTATGTGGCCTGTGGAATATTTGAAATATAAATTCGAGTAACCATCATGGCCTTAGGACAGCGTTTTCAACTTCAACCCGAGGCGTGCTATATATTAGAGGCAGTTATGGCACCAGGGTATTAGTGTTTGACTGGTTGTGGGTTCGAAACTAAAAAAACAATATCTATAGAACGAGAAAATGAAAATATTTGATTCTCCCGAGTGGAAATCGAACCCATTACCGTCGCGTTACACTCAAATACATTGATAAAAAAATTAAAACATAAAGAAAAATCTATATATAAATATATGGAAATGTATGTATATATTGAGATAAGTAGACTTCTACTTTAGGCAATAAACATTGCTAGTAAAAGCCTTTGTCCTATAGAGAATTAACCTCAAACATTCCATAATAGAGTCGTTCGAGGCTTATGGAATAGTTTTAGGGTGTTTATGAAAGTTGTCCTTTTGTACTGTGTCCATTTTGCCATTATTACATAGAAAATAATCGATTTGATTATAATATGATACTTTATAGAAGTGCCTATATTGGATAATAACTTTTATAAAATCGATATCGATATAGCTTATAGAGATAATGTTGCACTGAGAAGTAACAATTAATGTTTAACTGATATTAAATTGTTACAAACGTGTCGGTGATTGTAGGTTCATTTCCCACTCGAGAGGGTTTAAACCAATATAAGTAATATTGGTTTTCTACTCCGAACTCTATATTTTTTTACATCATGTGTTATAAAAAAAACGTAGAGTCGTAACACTAAATTACCAAATTGGAATAACGTATAAATCACTGTATAAAAAATAAATTAAATAAAACACTAAATTACACCTGTAACTCTATAGCATTCAAAAAAAAAACAAACAGTTTAAAATATAGATGTCTACTCGTATTTTTGTTACAACTAAAGTATATAGTAATTTCTTTATTTTTAATTACCATTTATTAAGTGCATAACAGTATAAATAACTATAATAAAGGCCAGTCATGGCGCAGGGGCACAAAGTGTGACCGTAAAACCGTCTGGTTGTGGGTTCGATCTCCACTTCAGGAGATGGAATATTTACTTAAATGTATATTCCCATTTCCTCGCTCTGGTGTCGAGGCTAAGCGTGGCGTTAAATTCTGCCACTCAACACGCAATGACTCCAGAATTAGGCAGAAAGTGGGGGATGGAGTGTCATAGCACTAGGTTCCCTCTGCGTACCCTGCTGCTGCTTGATACAGCGTGAAGCGGATTTATAAAGTAATTATTCGATTTAACTAAATAACCTCAAATAATATTAAATAAATATTTGTATAGTTCAAGCGGGCGAAGCCGCATAACAAAATAGTAAACAAAACACAATTCAATTGTCGCCTCACGGAGTCACTCTTACGGAACCGTGACATGCATTCTCTAGGGGTCGCTAAGTTTTACAAGGGTTGCCTACTATAGTGTTTGTTTATAAATTATGATATTTTAGTAGAAGAGTATTATGAAGTAAACTTTATAATTTATAAAAAAAACACTTAAAGGTTTAATTAAATTTGTATTTGTAAGTATAAGTACTTGTATCTATATTAATTATTTATATTTTATGTAAAAAAATGTGAGATCATTCGTGTCGCAGGGGCACAGAGTATGACTGTAAGAGCGACTGGTTGTGGATTCGATTCCTACTTGAGTAAATGAAATATTTATTTAAATTTATATTTCCGTTTCTTAGTTCTGGTGTCGAGGCAAAACGCTGCGTTAAGCTCCACCATGAGTCGTGGAGCTCAACGCACGTGTGACAACACGTAATGCCTCCAGAATTCAATGGAAAGTGGGGAACGAAGAGTCTTAATATTAGGTTTCCTCTGCCTACCCTGCTGTGCGTGGATATTCCTTAAAGTTGATTTGTTTATTTATTATGTAAAAAAATATGCTTAAAACTACTAACATTTATACAAAACTAACAATTGAGAATTATAACAAAATGAAATAAAAATAAATATTATACGATCAAATACGTCTCAATTCCGCCATGATGATGGTTTCAACAATAATTATACATTTAACATGCGCATATTATGTAATATACGCAACTCTATGCAAATTACATATAATGATTAAGGATTATTTGAATCCCTTATCTAAATCCTAATAAAAAGTGACAAAACCACATTCTCAAAGACTGTTATTTGTATGACACTTTTCCACATGCACAGCAGGCAGAAAGAACCTGGTGTTCACATTCCGTTCTCCACTTTTAAATGGCGAAACACATGTATCCATATTCACTTCGTCCTACCAAAGCTGGGAAATGAAAATAATCATTCCCCGAGTGGGGATTGAACCTACATCCATCGTATTTACAATCAAAACGCTATTTATGACGGCCTCAATAAATTAAACATTAAATAGTATATAACATAAGAGACTAAACATTTATTTTAGACCTCTCGTAGCTATAAAAATATTATTTTGAAATCAATCTCTACAATGGGGTGTAGAACGCTTTAGGCGGAATGAATTTTAAGAAGAGGATTAATAAAGTTGTTATTATTCTTTATTACAGGCCAATTTGCGAGAAAGCCTCGGTGAATTGGGTCAGCTCTTTTGAGGGTGCCTTTTAAAAAAAGTCTTTTATTGTCTTTTCCTTAGAACAACACACTGAACGACATTTAATTACTTTTAGTGTTTGTTATCATGTTAAGCAGTATAGATTCTTTTATAAAATGTACGTATTAATTTATCACTGTATCCTGCAACTGGCAAAATAGATATAGGGGAACCTGGGAACCTAGTGCTTAGTAACTCCGTTCCCCACTTTCTGTCGAATTCATGAGACTATGCGTGTTGATTGATGGAACTCAACGCCACGTTTCATTTTACCGATAAGAAATCGAATCCACTGTCCACCGCCCAACCGCCGCTTGTGCCCAAAATGCTAAAGGCTAAGTGAAATAAAAATATTTACAAAATTTTTTGAAAAAAAAAACAAGACCCTCGTGGCGTAATGGAACAATGTCTAACAGTTAACGCGATGATTGTGGGTTCAATCTCCAACACGGTTTCCATTTCGTATTTTAATATTTTTTACTTTGTTAATACGCAGCGTTGAAATCTAGAACTCTCATAATATCTCGAGTTAGGTCTCAAATTACGATTTTGGATTTTACTCGTAGATGAGTAATATTTGTAACATAGACATAAAATAAATATAAGAGAAAAAAAATAATAATAAAAGCAAAGGAAATAAATAAAACTTAGATTTACTATATTTTTCTTTTATGCTTACAAAAGTTGTATTCAAAAAATATTTTAAATATACGTAACAAAAAAATATTGTATGTACGTTTCTGTGAAACCAACGCAAGTACTAAGAGGACATTCATAAGGGTCGACCTTATCCTTACAGGGGCGATTATAAAGGCGACACGACCCCCGATTTAAATTGAGCCAATAAAACATTAAGACTCTTTGTGTATATCTTCTTAAAAAAGATCAAACCTTTTTTTTTCTTTTATATAATTATGTAGGTATAAACTCAAAATAATACAATAAATATGCGTCATTTAAGAAGGCAGTCGGGGCGCAGTGGTATAAGATTGTGACTTAAACCGTGTTGGTTGAGGGTTCGATGAGGGGACTGAAATATTTAATATTTTTCAAACACCTCGCCGCCTCCCCAGGTTGTACCAAAGGTTTGAAATTCAGCGAAAAAAAAATTTTTTAATACGTATATTTTTATACGATTATCTTATTATTTATGTTCATTTAAAACTACTTATATTAATATATGTAATCAAATATATAAAAATTTAACTTAATTTAAAGTGTAAATCTTTAAGTAAATTCAATAAAAAATACAGAGTATATTTTCTTTTGTATATTTTTTAAATATAACTTACTATTTTTACCTACAAGTGATTGTACATAGCGGACGTAGAAAAAGTTAAAATCTCTTAACAAAGATTTATATCAATTTTATTTCATACTAGCGAGCCGCTTGCGGCTTCATCTGCTTTCATTTATATGCCGATTGAAATTAAATGTTAAACTAGGTTCACCAAAATACAATAATGAAAACTGTATTGAAATCGGTTAAGCCATTTTTGAGATTAGCGGTCACAAACGCACATACAAACTGATAAAAATTAAAGTTTCGACTTCTATTGCGTTGATAAATGTCCCATCAACTTCACGCAGTATGTCGCACACAGCGGGGTAGGCAGAGGGAACCTAGTATAAAGACACTCCGTTCCCCACTTTCTGACGGACTCTGGAGGCATTGCGTGCTGAGTGGCAAAACTCAACGCCGCGCTTTGCGTCGAGGCCAGAACGAAGAAATTTAAATATAAATTTAAGTAAATATTTCATCTCCTCGAGTGGGGATCGAACCCACAACCAGTCGGTTTTACAGTCACACTTTGTGCCCCTACGCCACGACTGGCAATAATATAAATGTCCCAATAATCGTTTTTTCTTATATATCAATCATATTTTTTCAGATTAGTTATATTTTACTCATATCTATAGATTTACTAGCATTTACTCGCTTTATCCGCGTGGTTAAATGGTAATAACTAAGGTTGTTTATGACATACGATACATCTCTAGTAAGCGGGAGGTAACCACAAATATAATACAAAAGAGTTTAATACAGTACAACTAAAATAACACAAAAGCTATTTTTTTTTTCGAGTGGAATCAGTAGTTCCAGAGAGAAAGGAGCGTTTTCAAACAAAAAACTAAATTTTCAATTTTATAATATTAGTGAAGATATTATTCAACATTTATAATGCTATTTATGGATAACATAAAGTCAGTTGTGGCTTGTTATGTTTTGTGCTTGTGGGTCGTAGGTTCTATCCCCACTTGATGAAATATTTATTTGAATTTATATTTTCATTTCCTCGTGTTGAGGCAAAGCGCGGTGTTGATTTCCGCCGCTCACTCGCAATGCCTGCGGAATTCGGTGAAAAAGCGGAATTTTAACGTTAAGTTCCCCCTGCCTACCCTGCTGTGCGGGATACCGCGTGAAGCTGACTTCCTTAATAGATAACATCTATCTATCCACCTATCTATCAAGAATAATTGGATATACGTTCCAAAAAGGATTTTAATTTAAGCCGATTTCTATAGTAGAATAAGATAGATAGCAAGCATATCTGTTTTTTATCTACAGACATCTCTTTCTGCGCAATTGAGCCAGAATCCAAGCCCTAATCTGTGATGCGGGCGAGCCCATACGCGTAGGGATTTTTCCAATACATTTGTCCTTTCACTTCAGTTGTCTTACTTTAAAAAGAATATTCTTTAATCAGATATTTTAGAAAGGAGGTGGAGTTTGGTCTAAAGTGAAAAAAAATAAATATATTTTTTTATTTATTTAAAGTCATTGTAAATAAACAACGAGATTTTTTTATTTCTTATTTTTTTTACTTAATGGTGAAGGAAATATACGTACGTATGTTTGATATAAATAAATAAAATAAATATATGTAGTAAACGAAATTTATTTTAGTCTTTGTACCTTATCTTTTTGTAATGTTAAAAAAAATAATTAAAACTTTCAATATTAGAAAAAAAAAATATTCATCATTAAGACAAAAAATCTAAATAAAGATAAAAAATATCTGTGTATCTAAAACTATCTTCTTTTCAAATTAAACCACTACCCCAGTGGGAAGTGGGAACCTTGTGACATAACAATACATTCTCCACTTTCCGACCAACTTTGAATAATGTGTTGAGCGGCGGAACTAAACGTTATTATTTATGTTTATAAATAATTACACAAATTCCAAATACTAAAATTTGATAATCAGGATGCAACGTTTATGAGTTCTGGAAGCGAAACTTACGGATCTACTAATAAATGAACGTTCTGAAACTAGACTCATTTATAGTCGAATTTTAGTGGTTGGTAAACACCCAATTTGCATTTACGGGAAATACCTTAATCTGAAATCAGCTTTGTGCTTGTATTCTTCGCTGTAAAGAGAGAAGTTATTTTTATTTTTCAATTATATGGGAAGAATATCTCTTTTTTGGATTGCGATGTATCCCGAACATAGCAGGGTAGGCAATGGGAACCTGGGAACCTTGTTAACACAAGGAGACGCTCCGTCCCGTTTAAAACACTTCCGTTCAGCACTTTCAAGCGAATTCAGGCGGCGTTGTGCGTTGACTTGTTACAAGAGCGACAAAATGAAAATATTATTTCGTTAAAATAATTGAAAATATTATAATAATTATTTCAATTCCCTGAGTGGTAATCAAACCCACAACGTTATAACGTAATAAGTTATTGTTTATTTTTAGATAAATAAAGAGAATTTCTTTCTTTCTTTTACGAGTTTATGTATTAGTTAGTATATGTATCTAATAAAATGTATCTAATAGTATAACGAAACAACTAATTATGTTTATCTAATCAAAGAAAATATTATAATCATATATTCCAAAAACATGTAAATAATATGAAGATATTTTTTTATATTAATAAAATAACATAAGACCAGGCCGAAGTGGCGCAGGGCACAAGCGAGCGACTGTACGTAAGAAGGTTGCGGGTTCCATTCATTCACCACTCAGGAGAGTGTTTTTTTTTTTATATTTTAATATACTCTCGAGAAATAAAGTTGTTTTTTCATTTATTTACATTTAAGATGGACATTTGATACATTAACATGTATTGAATACATAGTGTATCCTAAACAAATAAATTATTTTTAAGTCACTATCTAAATACAAGGTTCCCTACTTCCATTAGTATCTGAATAATATGAAAATGGAATGGTGTGGTATTTTAGATTAGACTTTTTCATATTTGATATTTTTTTTCAAAATATTTCTTCTGCAATGTAAAACAATATTTTTTTATTAAATGAAAAAAAAAAACGCTTGTGCCTTATTGACTTCATCTCTTAGTTATTTCCATTTAACCGCAGTAGAGAAGCTGAGGTAAATGCTAGCTTCATACTCATTGTTTCTTTACGAATTAAAAGACATTACAACCAAAAAAAGCACTTTTAAAAGAGATAAACCTGAAAATGCAACGGAACACGCTATAATATAAGTTATTCACAACCCATAAACTTGAAAAATATTCCTACAATAACATGTCTGCACCCAGTTAATGTACCATTATATTACACTTACTACCAACTCTCGACTGTTTCGTAGATAATATATAATATACATACATACATACATGTATATGGGTATTTCGATGTTCCACGATTTCTCAAAAGTTCACTCTATCTGGTGCCAAGTTGGCTGCCAAAATATTATAGGGTTATATGCGGAATTTTTGTCGGTTTGGATTTTTGGTACAATTATGTTTGTAAAAAGGAAGGGAATGAACACCATGAATCAAAATAATATTCAGAGGAATATTTATATTCAAAAATATTGTTATTTTTTAAGTTCAGTTAGAAAAGTGTAGCGCTAGTGCCCACTACATAAGACAGTGTTTTTAAATGGCAACGACAAGTAGCTGACGCTCAAAAGTTTTTTCATCTCCACGTTTTCGAATAAGAAGTACTAGTGTCAGAACACTCCGTTTCCTCTTTATTTGTGCTCTACGCATGATTTCCGGATATTTCATATCGATTACAAATCAACGCCGCGTATCTTCGCAACGTTTAGAAATTAAAATAAATTAAATATAAGCATAGCAAGCAACAAGCACCTAGAGTGGGACTCGAGCCGACAACCATCATTTTACATCCATACTATTTTTCACTACGCCACAATGACCTCTATGTAAAAGATGTATGATGACAAAAATATATTTTATAATAACTTATCCAAAACTGACTTAAACTTAAAACCATTGCTTCTAACGTTTTCTTATAACTGATATCATACGCTAAAAATAAAGAAACCGAATTGAATAACTTCATTAAAAGAATCATATACAAAAAAAAAGAAAGTAAAATGTTTATGTCTTTATGTAGAGTTAAATCCCTAAATTCGTATTTCAATACTCTTTCAAGTGCAGTCTAGACGTATTCATATAAACAAGCTGAGGATTTTAGGCAAGTAACTTAACCTTGTTTGTGGATCATGCAGCTTTTTACGTTGTTTCGATGTATATATTATATAAAAAATGGTGATTGATATATGGAAAAATTGACCATGACAGTAAGAATATAATTTTTATATATTTATATATATATATATATATATATATATTCAGTTTCACGCTGAATCCCGCGTGTAGAAGAGTAGGCAAAAGGAGCCTAGTGTTAAGACACTCCGATCTCCACTGCCCTGCCTATCAATATCTACCATTTAATTACAACAATGAGCGTTTCTTCTTATAAGAAGGATAAAAAAGTTTGGTTCCCACTTTCAATTTTAAACCAAATTTAGGATGAGGTTAGTCTTCCACACGAATTGAAAATATTGTGACGTGATTACTGGAATATACGCTACACTATCATAAAAATACACCTATTAAAAGAAAATACACTTCAATATAATTTAATTACAAAAAAACATAAAGTAAGAGTAAAAATTCACACGATTTTTTTTTAATTAGGTACAATAAAGTAAATTACAAAATTATTAAGTAATACATAAAATGGCGCGTAAATCTTAATATACGTTTAATATTTTTATTTTCACACTCTCTTAACAAGAAAGAGAATGTGGGAAATGGAAGTATCTTAACACTAGGTTCCCTCTACCTACTACTACGTGTGGAATGTAACGCAAACCTAAAAATAAATAAATAAAAAAATATAATACAAAAATATCTTGTCATAATAGCACTAGTCTTTACAACGACTGCGCAGTGTGCATTTAAAACAAAACCTTTCCTCTTGACGCTCAGTAATAATCCCTTATTACATACTTTTAACCGTCTCTTTCATATATAAAGGCCTTTTATCTACTTGGCTTAAAATAAAAATTACTATAATAAAATGGTTTTCTCTTTTTTTCTTGTAGTTAAATTGTGTTTAGTTACTACCATATTTTTTTTCAAATATTAATATTGTATAACTAAAATTAGCATTCCTATTTTTTCCTATTATTTTTAAGCATTTAGCCGAGTCACGATCTCCAAAAAATATATTTGAACAATTCAATTTTCTTCCTTTCCGGTAAGAAAATAGAGCGCGGCGTTGGGTTGCGCCATTACAATATTTCTAAAATTTTATTACTTGTAGGTTACGGAGTGTCTCAACACTAAATTTCCTCAGCATCCTCGATATATACGGGATACAATACATAATAAAACAAAAACAAACCAAAAAACAATATTTTCAATATTCCACAAGGAAAACGAGCAAAATTTTAAAGAAAAACGACTCTAGTTTCATAAAAAATACACCAACGGTCCATCAATTACTGTGCAGCGACTGTGCATTAAAAAAAACAGAACTGTGCTAAAGATGCCCCGCAGCACAGAATAATTCACCTCGACTCTATATATTTCATACCTTTAATGTTCCCGCTTTATAAACCGCAAGCTTTGCTTGTAAAAACAAGGCTTTCAGTTCTTTCATCGTATGGGTGAATAATTAGGTTCCTTTTTTGTAAAGATTTCTTGTTGATGCTGGGAGGATTATCATTTTGAGGTTACATTGTGGTTGTAAGTTTGAGATATTTGATGGTGGTAGTAAATTCGATTTTAACATATTTAAAAAAATATATATATTTTTGTTCTTTAACTACGGTTCTTTTGAAGATTTTGGTTATGTATATTGAGTGTATGATTTTCGCTAATTTTCTTGCTATGAAGAAAGAAAAAAAGCTTTTTAATTTTGGTTTGAAATAAAAAAAATAAAATATCATCAATGGAAACAGCGAAAGTATTTTAAATATTTGTTTAAATGGAAATTGAACCTAAAACCAACTCAACGCACTCTTATTTAACAATCCCATAATGCCTTTACATTAATAAAATTTGAAATACAACAAAACAATATAAAGAGTTGTACCGTAAATTTACTTTTGTGTTAAACAAAACAAACGAGTTTTTATTTTATTTTTTACGTCACGTTTTATGTTCACTATATGTAATATATTCGTGAATAGAGCGAACTATGTAATAATTTTAAAATGTCGTACTGTCACTTTGTTAATAGTATAGAATACAATATTTTTTTTTTATAATATGAATCTTTTTTCATTTCCATTTCATTTTACGAAACTGTCCATTGGCAGTATGTGGCCGTAAACGCGATGGTTGTAAGTTCGATTTTACTCGTGCTAAGCAGAAGCTGAGATAATTTAGTGGAAGAATGTAACTACAATATACCCGAGTCGAAAACAATCGCGTTTACAGATACGATCTGACTGTGTCATAAAAAAATTAACTAATGTAACGATATTATTAATGTTCATGCTAAATCCCATACATATCAAGGTAGGCAAAGGGAATCTAGACACCTACTGGCGAGACTATCCGTATCCCATCAAGACACTCATGTTCTCCGCTTCCTGTCGAATTCTTGAGGCATTGCTGGCGGTTCTCAACGCCGCGCTTTGCCGGTACCAGAGCGAGGGAATGAAAATACAAAATATTTCGTTCCTTGAGAGAAAATCGAACCCACAATCACCTTTCATAGTCTTACTCTTTAATAAATAAAAGTTAGAGTAGGTACTAAAGTTCAGAAACCTTTTTATTGTGAAACAGTAGTGGGCAAGAGAAAATGCTTCACTTTGAAGGATAACGTAATGGGTTGAAGGTGGAGCATATAATATAACATTTAAGTAGTGAAAACGATTATTGTTACGCAGTGGGGTTACTGACCTTTCAATTAAAATGAATGCATAGAATATTTTCTTTTAGGATGAAAAATAAATAAATAAATCAGCTTTACGCTGTATGCCGCAAACAGCAGGGTAGGCAGAGGGAACCTAGTGTTAAGACATACCGATCCTCATTTTCCGCCGAGTTCTGGAGGCATTGCGTGTTAGGTGGCGGAACTCAACGCTGCGCTTTGTCTCGACTCCAGAGCGAAGAAATGAAAATATAAATGTAAGTAAATATATCATTTCCTTGAGTGGGAATCGCACCCATAAACAGTCGATTTAACAGTCACACAATGTGCCCTTGCGCTACGACTGACCTCTATTCTATTTTATATTATATTTTAGTATTATATTTTATTTATATATTTATCAAAAAGCACAGCGTTGAGTTCCGCCACTCAACACGCAATGCCTCTGAATTCAGAAAAGAAACAAAGAAAACGGGAATCCACATTTTAAATATAACGAAAGAAAAATTCTAAACAACAATAAGATAACTTTATATCTATAATATTTAGAGTGACGGAACTCAACGCCGCTTTAATAATTGACCTTATTATAAACACAACACATCGATTATATTTTTTATTTAAAACATTCCTTTTAAACAAAACGGCATATTATTTAACCGTTTAATAAAACAATTTGTATAATTACAATACATTTGTAAGAGAACGGTTGTTCTGTTTGTTTAATGTATTGGCTCATTTTCGTATTCACGACAGTTTTAATGAAAATATGAATTATTCTACGTTGATGTCAAATTGAATGGAATGTAAAACTTTGAAAGTTGCGATAACGTATTGAAAAGTTTGCTTGCTTTATAATTCTCTTTATTGTAGCATGTGAGTTTTTTTTAAATAATATATTTTTTTGTGGATTTTGGTTGGTCCTTTTTTAAGTGAAGTATTCCGCAAGCAGCAAGGAAGGCAGAAAGAATCTGCCTGGTGTTAAGACACTCCGTTCCCCACTTTCGCCGAATTTTGGAGGCATTGCGTGATGAGTGGCGGAACTCAACGCCGCGCTCTTACCTCGTCAACACCGAAGAAATGAAAATATAAATGTAAATAAATATTTCACCTCGAGTGGGGAAACCCGTAACCAGTCGCGTTTGCAGTCACACTTTGTGCCACTGCGCCACGACTGGACCATTTCTTGCTTATTTTTGTGACACAATTTGACATGACTTAAGCTTGATAAGAAACTGTAATCAATATCAATGTCCTATTAGCTTAAATTTTTTATCAAATCAAGTTTCTAGAGTTCAATTGGATTAACATAAAAATAACTTCTCTATTACCATTTATACTAGTGGTATTTGTTTCAGCTTCACGCTCTATACCGCATATTGTAGGGTAGACAGATGGAAACTAGTATTAAAACACGCCTCTTTCCACTTTCCGCCGAATTTTCGAGGCAGAACTCATTGCCGTGCTGTTACCATGGTAAGAGAACGAAAAAACGCAAATATCAATAATTAGTTTTCATTCCCCCGGATGGCAATCGAACCCACAACCATGGCGTTATAGTCACATACTAGTCCTCTGCGCCACAACGGCATCAGATCGGTTATATTAGATCTGATTAAAAAACAAAACGTTACACATAATCAGCATATTCAAAAGGGAACCTAAAGTGCACAAAGATTTAATCATGCAGCATATCACAAAAGGGGACAAAATTAACAATTTATATTCCTTACGCTATTCAATTTCAGAATAAAGATGCAAGAGTTTCTCGAGAAATCTTCACTTTGACAGCTCCTTTATATGCCGGCTTCAATGTTTCGTTGACTTTTACATAAAAAGATAAATTTATTATAGCGTGATTGTATGTATTTATAATTTTAAATGTATAAAAATCGTGATTTACCACCTGCCTTACCATTGCGTATAAATGAGGGTCGGCGAAGGGAACCTGGGAACCTAGTGTTAAAACATTTCGTCGTTTCCTCACTTTCTGCCAAATTCTTTTGTCATTTCTAGTTAAGTGGCAAGGTATGTAGAGAGAACATAAATTTAAAACAATCCGCTTTACCGCTGAATTCGAGACATTGTGTATGGAACTACAAAACTCAATGCCACGCTTTGTTTTACAGGAGCGGGAAAATGAAAATTAATTTTAATATACCTTATGCGATCCAACTCACAATTATCACGCTTACATTAAGACAAAAATCTAAAATTCGTTTTACATAATCTACATTTATTAAGACAATATTAACATTTATTTCCATTTTCTTCGCTCTGGTGTCAAGGTTAAGCGCGGCGTTGAGTTCTGCCACTCAACACGCAATGCCTTCAGAATTTGACAGAAAGTGGGGAACGGAGTGTCTTAACACTAGGTTCCCCCTGCCTACCCTGCTGTGTGCGGGATACAGCGTGAAGAAACATTTAGCATTTTTTTTTGTTTTGGGTAGGACAAGCGTAAGGTTAAATCACTGAATACCAAAATATAATGCAGAAAAATAAGAACGGAGACTTTTTTAAAAAGCTTTAAATAATGTTCATAGTAAAAAACATATTTCATCGAACACCAATCACGTTTGACTTAACGCCAAAAATAGAAATCAATTGATTTGTCAGAATACGCACATCGCCCCTCTATACTGACATTATTATTTATTGAGAAAGAAATATATTTGTATGTGAATAGGCGACCCATTTAGTAGCCGTGAATAAATACGAAACCGATCAGCGTAGTGCCCCAAGTTTTGTAAAGAATAGCTTGTGACCTCCATAAATCTTGCATTCATTGCTCCAGATCGAAGAAGCCACAAATTTATCCTTAAGTTAGAAGTTTTAGACGAGATTAAAATAAAAAAATGGAAGATTATAAAATGTAATGTTTTCACGTGTTTTCATTTTAGAAAATTTACGGTGTTTGGTTTCTACACACAGTTTCCAGTACGCAATATTTATATGTTGCAAAAAAAAAAGGGAAAAAAAGTCTATATAAAGTAATAAAGTGTTAGTCAAAAAATCTATAAAAAAAATTAAAAAATTAAATTAAATTAGCTTCACGCTATATCCCGCACACAGCAGGGTAGGCAGAGGGAACCTAGTGTTAAGACACTCCGTTCCGCACTTTCTGCCGAATTTTGGAGGCATTGCGTGTTGAGTGGCAGAACTCAACGCCGCGCTTTGCCTCGACACCAGAGCGAAGAAATGAAAATATACATTTAAGTAAATATTTCATCTCCTCGAGTGGGGATCGAACCCACAACCAGTCGGTTTTACAGTCACACTATGTACCACTGCGCCACGACTGGCCTCTTATATACTGCTTTATAAAAAAAATCTTCTTCATATTTTCTATAAATCTAGCCCTTTCATTTGATACCCATATTAGAAGAGTTATGCAATTGCATTTGTAACCCAAAATTTTGTTGCGGCGGCCATTTTGTATTAACAGCACTATTAATTACATATAATTTCATTGTCATCATAACTGAAGTCTTATTCCAAATTCCAAGCTAGGAAATGGATAAATTTGTTCTTGCAAAATTTCACACACAAAACAGCTTATTAAATAAAAAGCTAATTAAATAAAAACCTCTAAAAAAAATCAGCTACACGCCGTATCCTGCACACAGCAATGTAGTTAAATCGAACTCACAACCAGTAGCGTTCACAATCACACTCTGTACCTCTGCGCCAAGACTGGCCTTTAAAACGACACTGGCGACTGGCTTTTAGAAACTATTTCGTATGCCACGCCAACTTCTCATACCTTGAAGCTTATCCTAGGAGTTCCCCTGTTCCCAATGGAACAGAATTTTTGTATCGCGTACCCTTAGTTATGCTAATGCGTGTGACCGGGTTCTGCCAAATAAGGGAATAAATTGTGGTCTCCGACTGTGACTATGAATAAATTTATCGGTCTACCACGGAGGCCGTATTACATACATAATAAGTAACCATTTCGTAAGCGTACAAGTCTAAAAACTTGGTTGATGCTGGTAAAATGGTTTTTGGTATAAAATGGCAAAAATTTTGATTCACTATTTAGTTGATAGGAACACAGAACGCAGCGTTGTGGCGTTTTAATTTTAATTAATTTTCCACGAAATAAGTTAATAATTATATATAAAGTGTGTAAATATTATAAAGTGATATGTAATAAAAATACAAAGAGCTATCAATTCTTTTACCAGTACCACGTTCGGGCAGTAGAGTATTTTTATGGTATTTGTGTTCCCGCATTCATGCCAGACTTTTTCTCGTTTTACCTGGTTCAATTTCGCCTTTTTAGGTTTTGCTCGGTCAAAACATAAAAAGAAAATAAAAATAAAATAAAGAATTCCTTGTTTACTCCTCCAGTGCCACCATCCACCTATCATCCGCCAGAAGTTTCCCAATGCTAAACATACTTACTACGATTGCACTGAAGGCGCTGCACATGGCTTTTACTGCATGTTTGCTTTGTGGGTTGGACTCTCTGCTTTATCTTCTGCCATCAGTCATGAAATACTATCTGAATCACTTTCAGTGACCAGACGAATAATTGTGGATGGTCCCTTTAGAGGCTGAAGTGTGTAGGTCTAATTTAAATAAGGTCCTCACCGCTGTCTCTATAAACAATGACCTCATGATGTTTTGAGGCCCTTTTGCAACCTAGTCGGTCCACAACTTCCCCTTGTACTTAACCACCATAGCATCTACGCTTATAAGTTGCGCTCGTTGTGCTGTAGTTTCAATTAACATTAAACAAATAGATATGTATCTGATATTAATACAATCGATATATACGTACATTTGTACCGATTAACGTTCCAACGTTATAAATACATTATATGTACAGTACTGTTATTTATTATTAAATTTAGTATGATTATAAATTTGCTCAATTTTTTAAAAAAAGTCCCATTAAATTAACATAAAACCGTTGAGAACTCCATAAATAAAGTTTATAATTATCAAAAGGTTTTAATTTCCAAGCATTGCTCGAGAATTTTATTTATCTATACTAATATAATAAAGCGGAAGAATTTGTTTGTTTGTTTGATTAAACGCTTAGATCTATAGAAATACGGGTCGTATTTACTTTTTGCTTATTTTGTATGAAAGCTACATTCTTCAGGAGTACTTACAGGCTATATATAACATTAGTTAGACTTCAATAATTAAATAACAACCAGTATGAGAACGCCATCGTATTATTTAAATCGTGGATACTACAGTAATAGTTAAATGTAAATACATTGTATCTACTACAAAAACATTCAGTTACATTAATTAAACATAAAGTCCGCGAAACCGTATATCTATGTCTTATAGGATAGAGAAATGGAAAGACAAAATACTGCGTTTAGTTCGACGTGCAGCAGGGGCACAGACGGGTCCGATTCCCACTCTAGAAAATAAAATATTTAGTATTTAGTGACCAGTCGTGGAGCTGGGGCACAAAGTATGACTGTAAAATCGACTGATTGTGGGTTCGACCCCCACTCGAGGAGCTGAAATATTTACTTAAATTTATATTTCCATTTCTTCGTCTGATCTCGATGCAAAGCGCGGCGTTGAGTTCTGCCACTCAACACGCAATGCCTCCAGAATCCGGCAGAAAGTGGAGGACGGAGTGTCTTAACACTAGGTGCTTTCTGCCTACCCTGCTGTGTGCGTGAAGTTGATCTGATCATCTATTGTCATACTCTAGCTCTAATAGCGATGCAAAGCGCGGCGTTTCGCCACCCAACACGCAATGTGAACTCTGTTGAAATTGGGAAACGGAAGTATACTCAGGTTCTCTTTTTCGCTTAATGAGTGAAGCTGTGGAGCTAAAACTGAAAAAAAAACATTTGATGACATCAATCTCTCTCTGCTTAGCCAGCAACGCAAAAAGAGATGAGCCTGCTTTTTTTACAATTTCAAAAAGCACTTTAAGTACATTCAAAACGTTAGCGTGGATTGTAAAATTAGTGCTCTATTTTAAGCAATTTAAATGCTAACTAGATATTTCGCTTTAATCTAATTATGACCTTTTCTTTTAGTGGATTTAACTTTGTCAAATTATACCTACTTTTTGTGCAGAAAAAGCGACCGAATAGAGTAAAAAGCACTTTTAGCTTTAGCTTTCTACATACTAAAACTTTAATCACATAATGGCAAGTTATTGGTGGTCAGGATCTGGTAATGTTTAAGGTACTGATGTAAAGCTTCAAGGTGTATCCCGCACATATTAAAGTAGGCGGACCTAACCGAGTGTTATGACACTCCCTCCCTCACTTTCCGCTGAGTTTTGAAGGATAATTTAGGAGGCCAATCGTGGCGCAGCGGCACAAAGTTTGACTGGTTGTGGGTTCGACCCCACTCAAGGAGATGAAATATTAACTTAAATTTATATTTCCCTTTCTTCGCTCTTGTGTCGAGGCTAGGCGCGGCGTTGAGTTCTGCCACTCAACACGTAATGCCTCCAGAATTCGGCAGAAAGTAGGAAAGGAATGTTTTAACACTAGGTTCCCTCTGCCTACCCTGATGTGTGCGGGATACAGCGTGAAGCTGATTTATTTATTTTATGATTTTTGTATTAAGGATGACTTGTAGCTCCGAACATATTCTGTATCAATTGTGCCACTTAGTCGACACTTGTTTTTTTTTCTCAGCTATATATCATAATATCATGTTAACTACAAATCTATCCCGCCGAACTTGAACCCACAACCAAATACCACAAACAACTAAAAATATTATATAATAAATATTAAAACAAATCAAAACATCAATATCAACTTGTCATCCGCCATTCCAATTTCCTACTCCAAAGATAAATTCCTCGATTCCATCGTCACACCATTGAGCGTGTTTAGACGCTGTCAGGCCGACTGATCGCTCTTTTAGGGCGAATGAAAAAAATGAATTACTTTCCAATGGTTCCCTTGATCTGGAGGAAATTGCTGTCGTAAATAACCGAGTAAAATTGAGAAAGTGAAATATTTTAACATTTGTATGATGAATTTTATCGATGTTGTGATCAAAGTTGTTGAATTTATTTTTTTTACAAGTTCAAGTTGTATAACCCACAACCGTCGCGCTACAGTCACACGCTAGTGCTTTCTCTGTTGTTTGTGTTGAATGATATCTATATATATATATATATATATATATATATATATATATATATATATATATATATATATATATATATATATATATATAAATTAGCGGATCCTCGCTGTTTCGCCCGCTTAAACTGTATGATAATTTATTAGATATTATTATAAAAATAGTTTTAGTTTTCAACAGGTTAAAAACAAGCCAAAAAAAGATAAATAAGTAGCCATAAGTATAATCTTCTATAGATAAAGATAAAGCAGTTTATAAAGACAAAATCAGCCACATTATCAATATTATAAATGTAAAATAAATATTAAAATTAAAAGTCACACGAAATATAATATCAGAATGAAACAAAACTTAACCAAATCAAGAAATCAAAAAAAAAACTAACTAATACTATTCGAATAAGTGGAGAGAACAAAAAAAAATATAAATGAATAGTAAACAAATAATCAGATCCAATATTTACAGTAGATCGAAAATGTATGAAAATTTACAAAACCGTCGACGTCGTCATCCTCTTCACGTGCGTGCGGTAGTCTAAGTCACTTTGTATCGATGATATCTCCTAAAGAATTTATTAACATCAATGTAAAGATATTTTGATAAGGACCAACCAATATACCAAATTATAGAAAATATGAACAATAATCCGATAAATTTAAATTAAGTATAATAAAATGGTTAATGTGGCTCAAACTACAGGAATATTGTATATACAATCGTGGACTTTTTTTATATTTTTTTTTAAATCCATGTAAGCGTTCAGGAAGCATATTGGGTGACCTTTTCTTAGAACAATTAAATTCCTTGTTTTTATTAGTTACGGTTGCTTAACAACGGTTGTAATTAATATCAAATAGAAAGATATTTAAAAAAAATTGTAAAATTTTTTATATTACAAATATGACAAAAAGTTGCCTATATCTATCCCAAAATTCTCAAGTATCTCTATTTAAAATTTTATTACAATCAGATCAGGGGTTTAACCGTGATCGCGTCTCAGACATACAGACAGGGTTATTTTCTAATCATATAAAATAAAGATTGGCTGTAAGATAATGCACTGCTGAAACTATCGTGCGTAGATCTGAAATCTGTTTAATCTGGGGCATCTGGGTTGCTTGGAGAATGTAGGATTTCGTCATATACTCTAAAGTCCAGGCCAAATTGTCTTCTACAACCTGTCATTAAGATCCAAAGCTCCAAAGAACTAAATATATACATATACTACACTTTTTAAGTTAAAACCTCTAAATATACTTCAAAATTATAAAATACTAGTTATTTCACTCTAAAAGCTAATAATATTTTAATATTTTTCTTCTCTATTACATATGAAGGTATGGTGAATGTTTATATTTTAACTGTCGAATGTAGGTCGCTCTGAGTAGCTCAGCACTTCACCCATTAATAACATTTATATTTTTTAGAGGAACTAGATTTTTTTATAAAGGTGAATAAAATTATTTACTAAAACGTCATGTTGAGTCTTTTACATTTTGCATTTTTGATATGCGAAATCTTAATACAAGCAAAAAACACATACAAACAAAATTAATTATCTTAAAAACCCCCCATAAATACTTTTAATCAACTACGCTGATATTTTTATAGAATAATTAAACCAATTTAACGAAAACACTTTAATTTTAAAATAACGTACTGACTCTCTAATATTATCTAGCTTGTTACACATTTTTTTTAACTATTAATTTATTAAAAAAATGAATTCATTTATTACATTAAAAGCAAACAGAAATTAACATATTTTTTATATATTCATTCAATTCATTATTTATTTATTATGATTGACTCGTATTGGTTATCAGAATTTCCATAGAAACCATGAGAGAGTATGATTAAAAATAAATCCTTTGGGGGATTCAATTTAAATGAGGTATTGTGAATTCAGATTAAATAAGCAGTGTCACTCTTTTTAATTTGAATATTTTAAAAATATATTTTAATTTATTGGCATTATTTTTAAGGTTATTGCTTAATTGAGTAGATGGAGTGTCAAAATATTTCGTTTCACATTTTTCGTCTGAATTCGAAACATTGCGTGGTGGAGCTCAACGCCGCACTTTGCTACGACACCAGAGCGAAGGAGCGAAGAAATGGAAATATTTTATATTTTATTTGCCTCGAATGGGAATCGTACCTACAACCTGCCGTGTTTGCAATGATATTTTTATGCCCACGACTAGCCTCAATTTCTTAATAATACTTCAAACAAAAAAAAACCTAGCTATAAAGAAATTAAGGAAAAAGGAACACATTAAAATGTAAATGCTCATCTTAAATTGAACTGAAACGAAATGGCTCGCAAATGTTCGCTGTGATTTAAAAAAAAAACGATATTGCTTTAGAGGCCAAAGGGAACGTTTCTACAGACACATTTCTATAAGAGTAATATATATATATATATATATATATATATATATATATATATATATATATATATATATATATATATATATATATATATATATTCATATATTTTAATATGATGATTGGAGTTAAGATTCTAGCATAAAAATTATTTCTATGTACACAATAACATATAGTTGTATACGATTGCAGGGGAGCATGAACTAATTGTAACAGCGGTGGCTGTGGGTTCGATTGCCACTCGAAGGCATTAAGAACTTTCCTCTTCTCATTGTGACAACGAGACAAAGCCCGCCGTAAAATTTTACCACTATTCCAGGAATCAGCAAAGCGTTCGGAATGTAAATCAAGGAGTGTCTTATCACTCTTAAAGGGAACGTCCTTTGCTTGAGTCTTAGATATAACATATGGTGATTTAGTTATTATGTATTTAAATGCTTTAAAAGCTCATCATCCAAATAGTTCAAAGGAATACTCACTCTAATTAATTACTTATAGACTCATTTAAATTCACTATTGACAAAGATCATTATTTTCATTTTTTATAGAAATTTTGTGAAAATTAAAAGGTCGCAAGCGACAGGGTTTCGTTTCGCATTCGAGAAAATGAAATATTCAGTATTTTAATTTCCTGGCTCGGATAACACGGTGTTGAGCTCCACCACTCAACACGCATTGCCCCCAGAATTCGGTGGAAGCGTAGGCTCCCAGCTCCCATTCCTTTGGTTACCATGGTATATACAGAATACAACATTCAGCTTAAAAATGAGAGCATTAGATTTTTTTTTTTCAATAGGGCAGCACACCACCACAAGTAAAAAATATGTAAGGCTGTGGGTGGGTTTTTTTCTACTTAATATTTACATTTACATATCCAAATTACTTTTAAAATCCTAATACTATATATAATTAACAAAACACTAAAGCTTATTCAAAGATCAAAATAAACGATAATGCCTTAACAAAGAGATACTCGTATACATTTTTTTATCAATTATTATATCAATTTACAGGAAATTGCTCGATTTCAAAGGAAAATGACATCAAAGGGTTTTCCGTACCAATTAATCTGTAACAATATAAGTATAGACCATACTAGTACGTTCGTATTAATATCTGTTATGAGGTGAGCTACAAACCGCGTTGATCAACGGGAGCGGAAGGGTCATGGGACCCTCGACCAGTATCATATGGGCTCTGACCGTTAAATCCAATGACGCTCTCGCTTTACGCCCCAGTTGCTGTATAGCCTTTAACGATTTTATTTATTAACTATTTGTTTTATTTTTATTTATAAAAGCTGAAGCTAATTTGGGTACGCAATTATGTGTAGATAATTACATTTTTCATACAAAGCAGGATAGGTAGAGGGAACCTAGTATTAAGACTTCATTTCCCATTTTCCGCCGATATCTTGAGGAATTGATTGGCAAAGCTCAAGGCCGCGCTCAACACCAGAGCAAAGAAATCTTAATATAATTTAATATTTCATTTCCTCGAGTGTGGATCGTACCCACTATATGTCCCATTCAAATTTAAAAGTTCACTACGACTGGCCTCTAAGATAAATAAATAAAACGACTGCCCCATATTTGCTAAAGGACTTTTGTATTAGCTAAAAAGCTTTATTGTTATCATAATTAAAACAAACAAAACAAAATCTTTAATTCTTTGATGTAAAAGGAAAGGGCCTTGTCGACGGTCGACCGTAGGGCTGGGGATATTATCATATAAAGAATCTAATTAACCACTAACAGGTGGGTTGTTTCAACATGAAAGGACAACCCTACTTAGTGTGACCGTGTTGAAATTTGTATTTGTAAATAAAGTTATGTTTGAAATGTTATATTTAACTTTAAACGTGAGCGTTATGGGTTCGATTCTCAGTTGGATGAATGAATTCTTCATTTTTCTCTTCTCAAGAAACAAGACAAAACACGTAAGATATCAGTGGTAGAGAACGGTGTATATTATTAATAGGTATCGCTGCTTCCATGCAATACAGAGAATACAGCGTGACTTAATAAAGTTCTGTCTGATATTGTCTTATATCAAAATCATATGAGGATGTCACAGTTGTGAGTCCGATCCCCACTCGGGAGAATGGAATGTTTAATTTCTACATTTTCTCGCTCAGGAAACGCATTGAGGAGCGGAACTCAACGCCGCACTTGGCCTAAGTGCGGCGTTGAGTTCCGCTCCTCAATATACACTACCTCTACAAATTAGCTCAAGGTGAGGAACGGAAGAGTCTTAATTTAGTACGGAGTATCTTGACTCTTGGTTGCCAAATCCAACATGCCTACCTTACCATGTGCAGAAAACAAAAACAACCTGAAGCTAAAAAATACGAGAAATCGTGCCTAAAAATTATAAAAATTAAAGATTTGATCATTGACTCTATCCTTAACAGACATCTCTTTTTTACTCATTTTGAACTAATTAATATATAAAATGAACGTTAAGCCACAAAAACCTCCTATAAAATAAAAAAAATACAAGTTTATAAAGTCGCATGCTGACACAGTAACCTGCAACCTAATTGTAGTAGCTCCTAACAACCCTATCGCTGCTGCTCCTTATCTCAACCTGAGTTGAATTTTTAACTATTCTTAAGAGAAAACTTTATCAGTGGCGACTCTTTTAATCGTATCGGCTTAATCTACTTTGTCAGCATCTCGTGAGATTTTTATTTAAAGGTGTAATTTTTTGTAATGAAATGGCCTTCTTGTTTCTTTTTCTGTCTGCCGGTCTGACTGTAAACATGAGGATTGTGGGTTCGATTCTTAGTCGGGGATATGATTATAGTTTTTGTTTAGTTTCACGCTCTCTTTTGCGTATAGCAGGGTAAGCAGAGGGGACCTGGGAAGATAGTATAAGACACTTCCGTCCTCAAATTCCCCTGAATACTTAAGGGTTTGTGTACTCAGTGACGGAACTCAACACCCAGCATGTACCTCGTTGCCAAAATTAAATGAACATATTCAATATTTCATAACTTCTTTGTTATAGAGTTCCATACTATATATAAAGGTTAAAACGGGACCCTTATACTAAGACTCTACTGTATATCTAACCGTCTGTCAGTCTGTTCGTATGTCACCAGACTGCGTCTCATTAAGCGTGATAGTAGACAGTTGACATTTTCACAAAGGATGTAGGTATGATGTACGTTTTAACAAGTACAAAGAAATAGAATTAAATAAATATGTAAACAACAATAACGATGTTTTTTGCTGTTTTTTAAACTATTATTATAACTATAAACTATTATTGTAACTATATATTTTATTATCTCTGCTTTTCATTTAGTTATATTATTTATTTGAGGCTAGTTATGGCACAGGAACACGAGTTTTACTGTAAGCGCAACTGGTTGTAGGTTTGATTCCGACTCGAGGAAATGAAATATTTCTTTAAATTCATATTTTCATATCTTTGCTCTGCTATCGAGGCAAAGCGCGGCGTTGAATCCGCCACTCAACAGGCCATGCCTGAAAAATTCTGAGAAAAAAGGGCAAACGAAGGTGTCTTAACTCAAGGATCTCTCTGCCTACTTTGCTAAATGCGGAACACAGCGAGAAGCTCAACAAATAAATAAATAAATAAACCATTCATATAAAATTGGTACCTACTGTACAACAAAAATCCATAATACCCGATTACATTAGATTTTCAACGACCCTTGTTACTTTAGCGTGCTTCCTAACAATTCAAGTATTGAAATGAAAAATCTATTTTCAATGACCATACAACGTACTGGCTAATGCAGCACAAAAGCAATCCATTACAAAAGGTTTTAAACCTTTTATATTATGTACGATTGTTCATATGACAGGCATTTCATATGTAAATTACTTAAAATTCTGTATAGAAATTTACTCAATTTCCAATTTACACAACGTTCCCACTAAGACACTACCGTTCCCCATTTCCTAATTTTCACAGTCACTCTCTTGTGCCTCTGCGCCACGAATGGCTTTATTTTAATCTTGTTTATATTAGAGAAATAGAGTTCTGTTAAAATATAGAGGTTTTTTATATTGGTATCACGTTGTATTCTGCCAATCAGGATGTGATCAGCACGGCCGTTTCGTATCTCATACATTGTTCCATGTAAATACTTGTTAGTTGAGGGCAAATACACAACTATCGACTTTGACTCGAGGTAGTTCAAACGATGCGATTTTATGTTATTTGGGCAAGCCCTAAAAAGAAAGGGAAAATGAAAAAATATTTTTTTTCGAGAAGAGACTGAACCAACAACTATCGCATTTACAAATATATGTTATTTCACTGCCCCACGATGGTCTCAAAAGTATAAATGTTTCAAAATGTATATAATATTAAATAATAAGAAAGCGTATAAAAAATTGAACGTAGCCTGATTTGTACCCGCGCCTCTTTGGTAACCGTCCAAGCGCTCTGACCAACTAAGTTTTCTTATTAAGTACACATCTTTTCTAGGCGTGTTTTCTAACACTGTAAAAATAATGAAAATTTTAAATAATAAATTTTACTATAAATAACATATATATATATATATATACATATATATATTATAGAGGGTAGTCGTAGCGCAGCGGAACAAGTGTGTAACGACAGGGTCAGCTTCGATTTCCACTTGAGGAAATATTTAATACATTAATTTCTTGCTCTGGTATCGAGGCAAAGAGCGGCGTTAAGTTCCGCCACTTAACACTCTATGTAATAATGTTGTAACACTGGGCCCCCTCCTCCTCATAGTATGCACCATGCTGCTTATAGGTTAAAGCGTGAAAGTAAACAAAAATATATATGTACTTCTTTCTCTAATTTAGTTCAAATTGTTATTTAAAATAGTAAAAGAAGAAATCTTTTGACTGGTCACGGTATTTCATAACTGTAATAAATTGAAAATTCTCTTCGTCCTCCCATACCTAATCTTTTCATAGAGCTCTTTTGTTTGCTCCGAAATTAAATATTAAACCGGAATAAATTGCTCGAGTGTTGATATTTTTTAAACATGAAAAATGTCTTATTCAAAAGAAACACATTTACCTAATTAGTTAGTTTTTTTTTAATTCTTAATTTGCATTTAAGTTGTTAAGTTAAATACAAAAAAATATTTTTATTATATAATATATCAATAGTATTTGCTTAAAATGCTTATTTAAAACGAGAGCTAAATTTATCTAAAAGTAAATTCTGTTTTGTGAAAGATAGTTTAAATTATAATTGGTACAGAAAATATATATTACATAAATATTGCAAATAAAAACGAAAATTTCAATTACAATTATATTAACGCGACGCGGTTGTGGCGGTTCGACTTCCATTTTTGGATATAGATTATTTCTACTTCCTCGCTCTGGTTATAAAAATCCAGTGCTCTGCAACCCAATGACTCGCTAAATAAGAAACGGAGTGTCTTAACACTAGGTCTCTTCAACCTACCCTGCAAATTACAGGACATAGCGTGAAACCAAATAGATAAAATAAACCATATTAACTAACCATACCGTTGAAGAACACTACAGGAAAATCATTGAGCACTCACGTCTCCCCACATTTTGTATACAAACAGAACAAAAGACAAACGAAACTTCCAATCCAGCTAAATTAAACGATTATGTTACAGAAAGAGAATAATACTGTACAAATGACGATCCAGATTAAGGACGTGTACGGAAACGCAGTAATTGTTAGCTATCTAGAGCTATTGTTCGCGAGACACGTTTTGGAGAACCCTGAAAAGATTTGAACCTCCATTCTTTATAGAGTTCTGTATGGAGAAGAAAATATATCTATATTAATATATTATTTGTTTAGTTTTATGCTGTATCTCGCATATAGCTGAGAAGGCAGAGGGATCCACGTGTTAAATCCCGTTCGCCACTTTCCGTCCAATTGTGAAGGCATTGTGTGTTTAGTGGCGGGAACTCAACACCGCGCTTTGCCTCTATATCAAAGTGAAGAAATGAAAATATAACATATTTTATATTCTTGAATGGGAATCGAATCTACAACCAGTCGGTATCAGTCACACGCTTGTGCTCCTTCACCCATACTGATTAAATTCAACGATTATGTTACAGAAAGAGAATAATGCTGTACAAATGACGATCCAGATTAAGGACGTGTACGGAAACGCGGTAATTGTTAGCTATCTAGAGCTATTGTTCGCGATACACGTTTTGGAAAAGTACCAGAACAATTTTGAAATCATTTTTTATGGAGTTACGTAGAGATATATTGTATTATTTTTTTAGCTTCACGCTGTATCCCGCATGTAGCTGGGTAGGCAGAGAGAGCCTAATGTTAAAACACTCTACTCCCCACTTTCCACTGTATTCTTCAGGTATTGTGTGTTGAGTGGTGGAACTAAACGCCGCGCTTTGCCTTGATACTAGAGTGAATAAATTAATATACTATATATTTTATTTTATCAAATACGAATCGATTCCGCCCCAGCGCCAACATTGGCCTATGGTATAATGTAACATTCCTTATTTTAAAGCTAAGTTAATAAATAAAAGCTCCATGCTTCCCCGTACAGTGCGTTCGAAAGTAAATAATACTATTTTTTTCCTGGATTCCAACCCCCTATCGTCGCTATAAGTAAGCAGTATAATATGTATGTATAAGAAATATGGCTATTGTACTACAACGTTGTCATTTTTAGATAAAACGAACTTTCAAGGTAATATCCGCAGGGAAAACGAATTTCAGCACGAAATTTTATACTCCATTTAACTCTCTTAGCATATTGTCAAGTTATTTTTTATACAAAAAAAAATATATTTTTAAAAGTTATAAAATTTACTAAAACTAAGTAACAGCATTTATTTACCCTTATTTTAATTTTCCCATAATAGCTTAATACTAATAAAGAACTTGAATGTTCAATACCACAATTTAAATTTAAACTACATTGCCATACATTTTTATATGGCAATGTAGTTTGTCGCCACTCAATGAGATTGCTCGTCTCGAAAATTTAACAAAAGTGGGTAAAGGAGTGTTTTAACACTGCTGTTTGGGTACTACTATTAGATTTACGCGGGATACAGCGTGAAACTACTATTTATTTTTCAAAAATCAAGTCTATTTTTATCATTTACAATAACTTATTCTGAACACATTCAAAATAAATAAAAAGATAGAAAGAAAGGTAAAGTAGGCCATGTTAATCATGTCACATCAAACACAAACACACCGAAGCTCCTGCCTCCGTTCTGCTATCCCAAGGGAACTTCTTTTCCGGGAAAACTTCTTTCATTGCTAAGTAATAGATCTTATATATGATTTTTTTATTATAATTAATGTATACGTTTTTTTATTGGATGAAAATATGTGGATTACATAAATTATATAAATAAAATCAGCTTCACGCTGTATCCCGCACATAGCAGGGTAGGCAGAGGGAACCTAGTTTTAAGACATTCCGTTCCCCACTTTCTGCCGAATTTTGGAGGAATTGTGTGTCGAGTGGCAACCTCGACACCAGAGCGAAGAAATGGAAATATCAATTTAAATTAATATTTGAGGCCAGTCGTGGCGCAGTGGTACAAAGTGTGACTGTAAAACCGACTGGTTGTGGGTTCGATCCCCACTCGAGGAGATGAAATATTTACTTACATTTATATTTTCATTTCTTCGCTCTGGTGTCGAGGCTAAGCGCGGCGTTGAGTTCTGCCACTCAATACGCAATGCCTCCAAAATTCGGCAGAAAGTGGGGAACGGAGTGTCTTAACACTAGGTTCCCTCTGCCTACCCTGCTGTGTGCGGGATATAGCGTGAAGCTAATTTTAATTTTTAAATAAATATTTCATCTCCTCGAGTAGGGATCGAACCCACAACAGTTTTACAGTCACACTTCGTTCCTCTGCGCCACGACTGGCCTAAATTATATAAATAATTAATATAATAATTTATTTGTATCGCCACTCCGATTAAACTATAATTTTAGATATTATCACCCATCAAATTAAAAACTTATTAAACGTTTATAGAGAAATCAGTGACGTCAAAAAAATAAACCTAATTTCACAGCAAAATATCCACATCCTTAAAGCTATATCTTTTATCTAAATTCAATTTATAAAAGCAATTTTTAATTTTGAAGTAAAAATGCCAAATTTATCAAATTTTATTATAAAACCTTTATTTCATTAGCTTTACAACCAACAAAGCGATGTCATTTGTTCACATTTTTCTCAAGCCAATACATTTAGAAAATAAAAATAGTAGTTCGGAGATATTGTGTAACATACTGCGTTACGTTCCGGCAAGTGTCCAAACAAATCACTGTTCAAAGTTGGCCGAAATGAAAACCGTAGCAATCTTGGTGTAACTTCAACCATTTGTTACAGTGCCACTACGAAAGCTATCAAGATCGAAAACTTCTATTTGCTCTCGTACCATACTAAAACATTTTTGTGCCTATTTTTAAAACGTACAGTGGATATATCAGTGCTGTATTCATTTAAATTTTCATTTAAAATTAAAGAAATCTTGGGTTACGACTCTCCGTTTATAATTTTCGTGACATTGCGTGTTAAGAGGCGGAGCTCAACGCCACGTCATGTTTTGCTACCAGAGCTAGAAAATGAGTAAATGATTTTGAGTACGAATCCAACCTACAACTGTTACATTTAGACATCAGACGCTCAACGGACAAATATTATGAAGAAAGCATATAAAAATAGTTGTTAATTAGGCTTACGAAGTACTGCTTTAGTTAACGTCAGCCTTTGTATATTTTTAAAAAAAAAACAGTGGCCTACTTTCTTGAACTCTTCCAATATGTAGATATAAGATTACGACTACTAATCTTCTTTAAATCCTTCCCCCTGCTAACATAATATACTTTTATAATATACTCCTAGTTGACACGCTTAAAATGTGCAGTGAACGAATATATAAAATGACATTTTAAAGCTAAATCGTTATCAAATCACAAAAGTAATTTTCACAGAACGCAAATCAACAACAAAATCCAATTAAAGAAATTGAAACATCACTAACAGGCATTTCCAACATAAACCTGTCTTTTTGGCGTCCTTGACTTTTATCCCCACAGCTTTATATAAAATAAAGTAAGTCAAACGAATATTTCCTACGAGAAACTGATTTTATTATGAAAAAAAGGACTATTTTTGTACGGTCGGTGGCAAGAAAGTGTTTGTAGCAGTTAAAATCCCCTTGCCGTCCTCTTTTACGTTCCGTATGTCTATTTCTTTTTATCCTGTTTCATACCATAAAAGAAATTAATTAAGTATCATTATTCTGCTAAATGGAATTTTAGAACTCAGTTTTTATGGAAATCGTGGTTTTTGCAGACTTTAAGATATTTTTTAGCTTCAGCTGTATATCACTTAGCATGGTAGGCAGAAGGAACCTAGTATAATGACACTGTTCTACGTGTGCCGCCCAATTATCGAGACTTCGGGTGTCAACCCAACCTCACTCTTTGTCTTGATACCAGTTCAGTTTGGGTGGGAGAAAAGACAGACTGAAAGACTGAGGAAACTATAATTCATCTTCCCAAATGTGAACGGAACTCACAATCTGTTGCGAATGTCGGGCGACAGGTTGTGGGCTTACAGTCAGGCGCTGCGCCATAACAGCTATGATTTTTAGGAACAATATTTATATATTTTTGTTAGCTTAACGCCGTATTCCAAATATAAAAGGATAGGCAGAGGAACCTAAGGACCTCGTGCTAAGAGTTTCCACAAATATATTAATCTCTCAAGAAGCGTGACCTTTAGTGTGTTGTATAGCTTTTGTAGCTTAGATCTTACAATTTCTGCTGTGATTAGAATATAATAATATTTCGTATATTTGGTTATTTTGTCCTTGCAGAATAGGCTATAGAAGAGAATCTTATAAGCTATTCTTTAGCTTCACGTTGTGTTCAGCATATAGCAGGGTTGGTAGAAGGAATCTGGGAATTAAGGTTAAGGCATTTCGATCCCATTAAGACATTTCCGTTCCCCACTTTCCACCAAATTCTGGAGGCATTGTGTTTTGAGTGGTGGAACTCGACGCGGCGAGCCACGCCACCTGCCACGTTTGCAGTTCCACATTTGCGTTTCTGCGCGGCAACTGGGTTAAGGTTTAAGTTACTCATTTTATGATTTTTAAATTTTTTTAAGCTTATCAAAACCATACCCTTTGTTTTAAGCATATATGATTTTAACGTCCTAGTTCGATAAGCAGATCTTGCTTAAATAATTATTTACAGCCCATGAACAATTTCCAGCTTTCATTACTTTAGTGTGAAGTACTAATAAAGATATCAAAGAGATGTAGAAAGAAGAAAAAGAAAAAGGAAGGAAATTAGAGGAGGAAGCCACTGATCAAAGTTATTTAGCACTTGGCCGGTTTGAGATTAAATCATTGAAATAATCATATATTTGAGAAAAAGCTACTATATTTTGTCAAAGAGGATGGTCATGGCGCAGGGGCATAAAGTGTGACTGGTTGTGGGTTCAATCCCACTCGAGGAAATTAAATATCTATTTACATTTATTTCTTTGCTCTGGTGTCGAGGCAAAGTGCGGCGTTGACTTCCGCCACTCAACACGCAATTCCAGAATTCGGCGGAAAGTGGGTAACGGAGTGTACACTAGTTCACCTCTGCCTACCCTGCTGTGTGCGGGATACAATATGAAGCTGATTTTTTTTTTAAACAATAGAACTTTTTAAAAAATCTAGGAATTGCTTATTTATATTTTAAATTAACTTATGTTTTAAAATTTTCTATCAGTCTGATTTTGAATAATAAGACGTAATGTCAAACATCTTCAAAGGCGAACAAAAGCTTTTCTTGTAAGGGCTTCTTTAGCGTTCTACTTCGCTTAGGTCAACAGTGATTTGGTTATGAAACTCAAAAGACGTACAATACAATTGAGAACGGCTTAAAAATATAACAGCTATTTTCTTAATATATAAATATTAAGAAAATAGCTGTTATATTTTTTTTGTTTAACCAATTGTTAAAAATTTTTAAGAAAATTTTAACTAAATGGGATAGTTTACAAAAAAGTAATATTTTATACTAGTGACCCAAGGGCGGCTATGCCCACCTAGATGTAGCCAAATTATACAAAAAAATCTGATAAAAATTATGTTACTGTAAAGTATCTTTTCAACCGGTGTAGTAGTTATGTTTGTAAAAGTGGAATAAATATCAATAGTATTATTGATATACATTTTATGGAAAATTTTAGGAATTATCATTTACAGGGAGAAAGTTACAATACCATTTTTCTATAAGTTCCTCAACTTATAGAAAATGGTAATGAAAGTAATATTACGGATTTAATAAGCTTAAGCGTAATGTAAAAACATATTATTTATATAATAAATTATACGTGATTTTTTTTTAATTGTTCGCGCTAATACGTAGATGCATAATATTTGAAATTTGTGTTCGAGTCCTACTTGAAGTAACGAGTATGTATAAATTATTCATTCTACCGCTCTGGTAGACAGTATAACGGTTAAGTTCCGTTATTGCAATATCTCGATATCTCGTCGTAGTAGATATATAAGAATAAAAATAGTGCCTTATTTTCCCTTCTCCATTTTCTGCATAATATACATAAAATACGATGGATTCATGATATTAAAATAAATATTTTTATTTTAGCTTCACGCTGTATCCCGCACTGAAGAGAGAACCTAGGAACCTAAAATTAAGAAACTACATTCGTCTGAATTCTTGAGGCATTAGTTGCGTTGAGTGGTGCAACGCCCTGTTTTGCCTTTTTACAAAATAAACAAGAAAATATTAAATAGTTCATTTCGCCGAGTAATAATCGAACCCACAAGCTGTCGCATTTACATACGCTTGTGCCCCTTCGCCACGACGGCTTCAATAAAATCCACATAATTTTATTTAATGTTAGTTTAACTCGTAGTTATAATATACAGTGGATCTCGGAAGTGGAGTGGAAACTGTTCTCCTTTGAGATATGACTGCTATAATGTTGGCAAGTTGATATGGTTGTATGGAGATGAAGATATGACGAGACGTTTACATAATACTAATATATTTGAGAACGCTAGTTACTACAACGTATGCATGAAGATTAAATATGCTTAAATAACGATATAGCGCACATTTCTATATCAATAATCGTATGATTGTATCGAAAAATTTTACTCTTTCTCTCTCTCTCTCTCTCTATGTCTCTCTCTCTCTCTCTTGATGATCTCTTACAGGAAGAGTGTCTAACTTGAGTATATAGCAGTGTAAGCAAAGGGAACCTAACCATTCTTTAAACCATTCTTTACTTTTCGCACAATTTTTGAGACATTATGTGGTACAACTTAACCCCCCGCAGTGACTTATTATTTTCAGAGCAAAAAATTTTTTAATATTTTTTCCCTCATTTGAAAATGGAACCTTAGCATTTACAATTAGACAATGAGCCGTTGCGCCAAGATGGCCTCATAAGATTATATTGTATAAAACAAAAATAACGGAACAGTGACACACTATTCCGTCCACTTATATAATAGTGTCTGTATTAAATTGAGGCCAATCGTGGCGTAGTGGCACAAAGTGTGACTGTAAAACCGAATGGTTGTGGGTTCGATCCCACTCGAGGAGATGAAATATTTACTTAAATTTATATTTCCATTTCTTCGCTCTGGTGTCGAGGCAAAGCGCGGCGTTCAGTTCTGCCACTTCAAAAATTCAGCAGAAAGTGGGGAACGGAGTGTCTTAACACTAGGTTCCCTCTGCCTACCCTGCTGTGTGCGGGATACAGCATGAAGCTAATTTAATTTAATTTTATGTATTAAATAGCGTAATTCAATATTATATTTAACAAGACCCCTCATTTAGAATTGAACTGACTACAATTCAGTAGTATTATGATGTCAAGACAAAGCAAAAAAGCACTAGTTATATAGATACAACTTATAATTTATTCGACATTCACCCCAAAAAAACAAAACGTTTCAACCATTTTCAACATTCCAACGACAACAGTTTACTTACATTTTAATTTTCCAAGCGTTTGAACATAGCGTTACGTACATAAAATAGGAATGTACGACGGTAGGTGCTACAGAAATAATATTTATTATTTTTTATACCCCGTACTAGGTAGAGTAGGCGGAGGGAACCTAGTGGCAGATACTCAATTCCCTGCTTTCAGGTGAATTTTTGAACCATTGCGTGTTGAATGGCGGAAAACAACGCCGCGTTTTACCTTAGTACTAGAGCGAGGAAATAACATTTTTAAAAGATGAATTTCTCTGAGTGGAAATCGAACGCACAACCATTGCGTTTATAATCACATTGTTTGCTCCAGAAACTAAATGCACGGATTTTATTCCAAAACAAACAAAAACACAGTTTCTACCTTGACCCTCATTCCAAAGCAAACAATACCGTTGAAATTTAAATTTTATCATACACCATATTGTGTTAGTCTCCTTTAGTTTCTAACAGATTAAAGAGTGGAATGAATAACTTTGTTTTTCATTTACTAAAAGCTTCTTTTTGGGATAGCTGTGGATTTTTTTTTAACTTCACGTTGTATTCTTCATATAGATACACACAGAGGAAAGCTGGAACATAATGTTAAAACACTACGTTACCCATTCAGATAGATTCTTCCGTTCTCCATTTTCCTGTTGAGTGGCAGAACTTAACGCTGCGCTTTGCAAAGGCAAAGTGCTTAACTAAAAAATATTTCATAACTATCGAATATGGCAGACCACGTATCCATATTTAATGAAACCTAAGAATAAAAATAAATGACAATATAACCAAAATGGTAACTGTAGATTTTTTTTTAAATACTTATCAAAATGTTTTTGACATTTTTAAAGTGTTATTCCACAATTATGAAAATATTTATTTAAAAAACAAACAAAAAAAAATTGAACGAAACTAGATTTGAACTCATAAGTATATACATATGTATGGCTTAGTGGCCAGAGCGCTTGGACGGTTTCCAGGAGGCACGGGTTGAAATCCCGCTACGTCAATTTTTTTAACTGTTTTCTTAATAAGTGTTTGTAAAATGTATAACATTTTGATACGAAACGATGAATGATGACGATATAAATATCTAACTTGTATTCAAAATTCACAAGAGAGGAAGGTCAAATGTAAAAAATGAATCTTTAACGCAAAACAAATATCCCCTTAGTCTTATGCTTGAGTAAGCATTTTGCTACGTGATTTTTCAAATTATATCGCTCGTTCTTCTACGCTTTAACCTCAGATTTTCTTTTCAATTTATACTCTTGGTTCATAATTTTAATTATTTTCTATTGCTCAATCAAAATTATTAAAGTGATTTCGTAAATAATAGTAATTTATTATAGTATGAATAATTAGTGTATAAAATAAAGTACGTTTTGAATGAAACAAATAATGTGAAAGGAAAAATACAATACAATATCTCACGATTATTGTTTCGATCGTAGTAATATTTATCCTATATACGCTAAAGGATCTCAAAAGTCATTGTCAAAACACGACCAACCACGTTTTACGTTTAAAATCTCTCCTAATTCAAAATTAAAGATATGTTTATATTCTTCGATATATAGAAATCGAATATAATATCGATTTATCGACACAAAAAATCTTACCATAAAATACACTTGTTATTTAACATACTCTCGATTATACAATCGATTATCGAACAAAAACATGTAATAAAAAAGTGACTTACCTTTCACACTTAGCACCAAAACACACACAAACACAATCTAAACGTTATCAGATATTATCAAAATCATTGATAAGAATGATAAGAATGATAATTCGTATCAGGCGGGGCAGAAGCGTGTCAAGGTTATCATCAGCTACGGCGTAGACGTCCGCTCTGTAGCCGGTCTACGGTACGACAGCCTCACGTTGCTACGAGCTACGCGGGGATCCGCGGCCAATCGAAGCGGGGCTATATTGTATGGAGTATGCTCCACTATCCGTTCATATTCCGTTAATAATTTTAATTTGTAAAATTATATGAAAATTAATTAATTTAATAACATTGTTAAATAATAAATGAACTAATATGGAACATATAACTATATAAATTTTACATTTTGTTTTTATAATGAAATATAAACAAAATTCTATTAAAGGTTCACTTTGAATTACGAAAAAAAATTTTTTTTTCTCGCAGAATATTTTAAAAACAATGCAAAATAAGCATCTTCACATCCCACAGCACTATAAATACATAGGAAGGAGATAACAGTCCAAGTTGGGCAATTCCGGCCCTATGTTAAAATGAGATGGCAACACAATACCGTATGATGTCGAGAGGGATAGCTATATAAAAAAGCTAAATTGTTTGAAACATTGAAATAAATTAAGTTTTATTTTGCTAATTGCGTATGAAAACTCGTAATATTTTTTGATATTAAGTTATCTTCTTAATTTTTTTATTAAAGTATGAAATGTATGTTTACGCCATTTTTATCTTTCTTTTATACAGAATTTTTGAAATGATTTTTCTTTATCATAATAAAGATAAAAAAAATATTTTATTACTAAGAAAAAATATTTTAAACAAAATTATCGTTATATCTCCAAAAAAAAAACAAAATACCTTCGCTGCATTTTGACACAGCAGTCATAAAAATGAGAAAAAAAAATAATTATTCCCCAAATGGGCATTGAACCTACAACTTATGTGCATATTAGCATATAAATCTAGATCTGCTTACAAATTGATTCGTGGGGCTGTATACCGGTAATGATATTAAGGCGAGGTAATCCAAGCTAACAATATTATATAGATTAGCTAATGGGTCATACAACTCAATAATCCATATACCAAGAAATGGAGTAATGTGTATGAATATTGTATTATAACAAAAAAAAATCATCTTCACGCTGTATTAGCAGAGGGGTTAACCTAGTGTTCAGACACTCCGTTCCCCAGTTTTCGCCGAATTCTGGAGACATTGCGTGTTGTGTTTTTATCGTTCTAGTAAAAATAATAAAAATAGAACGAACGACTATAATTATATAAAATGATATCCAGATTTCATAAATACCTACATACAGCATAAAGTTAAATAAAAATATTTTAATTTCACGCTTTATACCTCATATAGATGCGTAAACACAGGATTAGTGCTAAAACACTCCTTTCCACGCTTTGTGTTGAAACTTCGAGATATTACATTTTGAATGACGAAACTCAACTGCGGACTCTGCCTTGTTACGAGAGAATGATAATAATTCATTCCCACCAGTTAGAACCAAACCCACAATCGACGCGGGACTGCCTCTTGTAAATATAACAACTACAACAGATACATTAGACGTAGTAAATTCTTAAATATTAAATGTTTCTTTAAACATCTTGAGGCCAGTCGTGGCGCAGCGGCAAAAAGTGTGACTGTAAAACTGATTGGTTTTGGGTTCGATCCCCACTCCATTTCTTCGTTCTGGTGTCGAGGCAATGCGCGGTGTTGAGTACCGCCACTCAACACGCAATGCCTCCAGAATTTGGCGGAAAGTGTGGAACGGAGTGTCTTAACACTAGATTCCCTGCCTACCCTGCTGTGTGCGGGATACAGCGTGAAGCTAATTTAAACATCTTTATTTCCATTTTTCACACGATCATCTAAAAAATAAAATTAATATGTATTGTTAACAAAATGAAACTACTTAATACCAAATATACATAGACAACTAGCAAACTCAATCAACGCGTTATTGCCTGATAACGCATAAATTAAGTTGTAATAGCCCTCGTTATTTGTATAATAAACACCAAGATTAATTTATACATTGTATAAATAATACATTATTTTTTTATAATTTTTATACGCTATTCCAGACTCTATTGAGACCAGTCGTGGCGCATTTGCATTTTGTGACTGATTGTGGGTTCGAATACCATTCGAGGAAACGAAATATTTAAGTGAATTTATATATTTATTTAGGTGGTCTTGTGTCGATGCGAAGCGCGGTGTTGAGTTCCACCACTCAACACGCGATGCCCACAGAATTCGGCGAAAAATGGGGTACGGGGTGTCTTAGCACTAGATTCCTTCTGGCTACCCTGCTGCTGACGCTATAAAAACATATAAATAGTATTTTATACATTAAATTGTCCTGTCAACAAGCAATGTCTCGAATTCAGGCAGGAGGGTCTTGACACTGGTTTCTCTATGTCTTTTCAGGTATACGGGATAAGGCAGGACTCTGCTTTTTACTTTAGTAATCTTTTGCTATTCTTTTATAACGTATAAATAATGATTAAATACTTTCCGTTCTCTCTACGTTGAAGGTCCTGATGTTGTATTTTTTTTTACTTAAACCTGTATCCTCCGCACATAGCAGTAAGGGCGGAGGGAACCTGGGAATCTAGTGTCAAGGCGCTGTATCACTTTTAAGACACTTTTGTTTCGCAGTTTTTGCCAAATTCTGAAGGAATTGTATGTTGAGTGTCACTGTGTTTTTCCTCGTTTTGGTAATGAGCGAGAAAATCAAAATATTCACTATTTCATTCCCCGGAGTGAGAATCGAACCATCCACAACCACCCACCTACAACGACAGACGTTGCGCTTACAGTAGCACGTTTGTGCACCTGCGCCACGACGGCCTAAAATTACATATTTTCTGCTTTGCCACCAAGCAGGAATCGAACCCACATTCATCAATTATAATATATAATGACTATAACGTTCGTTTTTATTTAAAAATCTACCACTAAATCAGTAGCCATTTGCTTAAATCGTGACAATTTAGGGAGCGACGTTTCGCGCTTGTCTGTATTTACAATCGTTTTGCTGCACTTTACGATTTCACTACATATGCTTGCTGCATATTTGTATGTCAAACACGTAGGCACGTCCCCTGGGAAAGAGGATAGTAAAATATTTATTTTGCTTTATTTTGTACTTTATTTTATTTATCTATTAAGGAAGGACAAGCGTTTGACTGTAAACGCGGTTATGAGTTCGATTCCTACTCGAGCGAATTAAATATGTGCTATTTTCATTATTTCGCTCAGGTGTTGAGGCGTTAAGTTCCGCCACTCATCATGCAATGTTATCAGGGTTCAATGGAAAGTTCAAAGTGGGAGAATACGGGGGCACAGCGTGACGCTGATAAAAAAAAAATCACTCAATTAATAATCAGCTTCACACTGTATTCCGCACACAGCAGGGTAGGTAGAGGGGACCTAGTATTAAGATACTCCATTCCCCACTTTCTGCCGAATTCTGGAGGTAATGCGTGTTAAGTGGCAGAATTCTTATGCGTGTTAAGTGGCAGAATTCTTAGGCCGCGCTTAGCCTCGACACCAGAACAAAGAAATGGAAATATAAATTTAAGTAAATATTTCATCTCCTCGACTGGGGATCGAACCCACAACCAGTCGGATTTACAGTCACACTTCGTGTCACTGCGCCACGACTGGCCTCAAATACTCAATTATTTCTACTAATTTTATTTACTATACAACCAGAGCGCCCTTAAATCTTACTCTAATTTGTTTATATCGTACAAAACAATTAAAATATCGACGTTGTACACTAGTCGGTTTGTACATAGTTGCTGAACCTTGCGTTTGCAGTATTACAAACACGTACTAGGGGGTGTCCCCTTGTTATAAGGGTAGTAAGATATTCATTTAGCTTTATTCTTTAATGATTGGGGTGGCTTAGGATTTCATTACAGTTTATTTTTAGTTATATTTAGATTAGATAGAGCAGATTCAATGCTTACTGAGGGAAAAAAAATATTTCCATTAATAATAAAATAAAGCTGACATTATGCTCCGCCAACACGCTGGTAATAAGCTAAAAATAGAGCGGTGAGTAGGAAATGGAGTGTCTTATTTAATATTTTAGTTTTTTGTTTATAAAATAGTAAGATAACGTTAAGAAAATATATATATATATATATTAAAATTGTAAGATTTGAGGCCAGTCGTGGCGCAGTGGCACGAAGTGTGACTGTAAAACCGACTGGTTGTGGGTTCGATCTCCACTCGAGGAGATGAAATATTTACTTAAATTTATATTTCCATTTTTTCGCTCTGGTGTCGAGGCTAAGCGCGGCGTTGAGTTCTGCCACTCAACACGCAATGCCTCCAGAATTCGGCAGAAAGTGGGGAATGGAGTGTCTTAACACTAGGTTCCCTCTGCCTACCCTGTGTGCGGGATACAGCGTGAAACTGATTATTTATTAATTGTGAGATTTCAAACAAATCAGTTAAAGAAATACAGAGTATATATGAATAAAATGCCTTCAGGCGTCGTCGTCCTAATTGGCAAGCGCTTGTACTATCAATTCAGTGTGTGTTCACCGCAAAATATATTACATTCCTGTTTGAATATACCCATTAGTACATATTATAGTGATTGATGTGTTATATAACAGCTATTTGCATTTTTTATCGGAATTTATATCACGCTGTATTCTGTACACAGCAGGCATAGGGAACTTAGTGTTAAGACACTCCGTTTTCTCTGTTCCATCGAATTCTGGATGCATTGCGTGTTGAGCGGCGAAACTCAACGCCACGTAAAGAAATAAAAATGCTTAATACTTTATTTTCTCGAGTGGAAATCAAATCCACAACAAGCCGCGTTTACTGTCACATACTTGTACGCCTGCGTTACTACTGGCCTCTAGCATTCATTGACAATAAAAATTCTGTTATTTTTAGGATATTTTCTTTATATGCCTCTATAAAGAATTTGAGACACTATCTGCTACTTAGAAAAATACAATGCCTCACTTAGATGTTCCAAATCGTGAACTTAAAATGAAAAACAATAAGAGTTATTAAGGTAGAGTAAGAGATTATCTTTATTAAGTTCCGAATTGAGGTTTGCATATTTAGATTAGGGAGAGAGAGAGAGATTTACAGAGAGTATATTGTACTAAACAGAATAAGAAAAAAACATAAGTGATAGTTAATAAGAATATTGAAAAACTTACATAATTTTGTTAAAATATTACTGTAATAAAAATAACGGGCAAGTGTCAAATTCTTTTTTCTCCATCTATCTATCACTTGTTGTACTAGTAGTTCTATTTAAATGTAATACAATATCAACTGGGATCGTGAAAACTTTTATCGTAAAGAATTTATTTTGCAAACTTTACGTTAAAGTGAGTTAAAGTTTGGGCATCGTAAATGTGCATCCCAATATACTTTGTTAAGTTAGATCATGTTGTTCTATATGTCCATACATATAGAACAACATGATCTAACTTAACAAAGTATATATCCATATATAGAAAAAAATATAGCATTAGTTTTAAATATTAAATTTTTTTTATTTGACAATTACTTACTTCTTACTTCAGCTTCACGCAGTATCACGCATACAGCAAGATAGGCAGAGGGAACCTAGTGTTAAGACACTCCGTTCCGACTGCCGAATTCTGGAGGCATTGCGTGTTGAGTGGCAGAACTCAACGCCTCGCTTAGCCTCGACACCAGAGAAAAGAAATGGAAATATAAAATAAATTTAAGTAAATATTTCATCTCCAATTACAATACTATTATTATTAATTTCTATTAATTTCAAAATCTTAAAATTATAAATTAATAAAAAAAATAAAATTATAAATATAAATGAAAATTATAAATACAATTATAATAAATGGCAGTTGAGTTTCGCTACTCAATACGCTTTTTTTTAATTCCGATAGAAAGCGGAAAAATGGACTGTCTTAACACTAGATTTTCATTCAATACCCTGCTATACGGAATGAAGCGAGAAAATTTAAAAAAATATTTCGATACAAAAAAGAGTGACCATTTAAAATTAAAATCCCACAAAATCCATCGTATTAATTTTTCTACACGTAAATATATGTATATATATATATATATATACATATATCCATAAAAACATAAATCCACCAAATTGAAACATCAATCTCCAAAGACTAACACGTCGGAACCCTCGTGTAGGGAAGTGAATTAGGGGGTGTGTCAGTCGTATGTGCAAATATAATAAAGGTTATGTCTGTTCGTGGATATGTGGAAGGTTGTGCGGTAGAAGAATATTTACAACTTAACCTTAACATTGCTTTGTATTGTAATGCCTCTAACGTGGTTGTAAGTGGAGAACGGAGTGATTGATCAATAAGGTTAAATTTGTTCTATATTATTCACGTAAATAAAATTGAAGTGTCTGTCTGTGTACAGAAGTTTTTCCAGTACATATAGTTACAAGATACTAAAACGCAAACTAACATTTTTGAAATTTGAAGAATGAAATTTTTGAGATATGAAATAACTAAACATTTTTTTCACTCGCAATTTTCAAATGTACTAATCAAGCATTTTTTTAAATAATATTAAATAAATATTCATATGAGGTCAGTCATGGCGCAGGGGCAAAAGGATGGGATTATAATGGCGACAGGTTATGGATTCGGTATCCACTCGAGGAAATAAAATACATAATATTTTCATTTCTTAGCTCTGGTGTCGAGACCAAGCGTGGTGTTAAATTTTACCATTCAACACTCAATGACTCCAGAACGGACGGAGCGTCTTAACACCAGGTTCCATCTGGTATGAATGATATACAGCGTGATCTTTAAAAAATATATTCATATAGTTCACGCGGGCGAAGCCCCACGGCGGCAGCTAGTGTAATATAAAAATAATGTATGAAGATTTGCACAACGATCCGAAACTATTACGTGATATCATATAATTGAGTCAGTTGACAATAGCTGGGTATGAACCTTTCATTACTAAAAGGTCTGTGTTAAACCCGTTCGGACTCAATGTTCTTCGTTATAATTTGCAACTAATATTTATTTTGATTCAGATATATACCTATATATTTTGTAATTATTTTAAGATAAATTAATATAGTAAAATTTGGATTTTAAAACATATAAATCATATTATTTATTTGAGACCGTCGTGATCCTGTGTCACAAGCATGTGGCTTTAACGCGACGATTGAGGGTTCGATTACCATCCCAAGAAATGAATAATTATTTATTTCTATTTTCATTTCTTCGCTTTGGTGGCAAGGCAATGCCTTCAGATTTCGGCGAAAAGTGGACATCGGAGAATAAGGCACTTCATGCCTACCTTGTTGCATGCGAGATACGACGTGAAGCAGAAAAAAAATGTAAAAAGTTTGAAAGAAAAAGTAAACTTACAATGGTAAGAGACAAGAGCAATTTTTGATTAAGTGATAATGGCAATATTTGCTAAAACCTCCAAAATGAACAAACCTTCCATAAACCCAGTCCCTCATTTCCATCTCATATTTGACGAATAAATGAAAAAAATAAACTAAAGCTCCGAAATGGGAGAATACTAAATGAAATTACCTAGCTTTTAGATTTTAGGACTTTTACAAAATTAATTCTGCTTTTTTTCTCAAGGAAATTCAACTTTATTTCTCATTAAATAGTGTTAGTTCATTGGTAAACGAAAATTTGTAGACGCATTCACGTACAAAAGGCTACACGAGGTATATAAGCACAGTCAATGGTAATACGAAGGTCAATTTTTTTAATAACTAGGGTTGACACCTTAAAAGTACTTTTCGGCACGCTGTTTCCCGCATATATCAGGGTAAGTGGAGAAAATCTAGAGCTTAGACACTTTGCTCTCTTCTCACCGCTCACATTTCAAGCATTTATATACATATAATAAAATTATAACTAATCGTTGCGTGTACATGCAAAATATATGACACAATGTATTAAATAATCTTTTAATAGTGATTTTTTTGTCTTTTTGTTTGTTGGTTTGTCTATTTCTCTGTACGTTTGTGCACGCTACAAAAACGGCCTAACCTAATTAAATGCAATTAGTAATTCAGTATTATAAAGCAAATTTTCTTAATATTTAGTGCTAATTTTATTTAAATCAGTTAATGCAAGCATGCTACGAAAGATGTTTTCGTTATTGAATTGTTTAAGACTTTAGCTTACAATATAGGTACTAGGATCCGCCACATGCTGTGCACGACGAGTGGAGCTGAAATTTTCTGTTTTAGAAACCACAACTATCGCGTTATAGCTACATCCTAATGCCCCTAAGCTACGAAGGCATCGGTATAAAATAAATTATAAATAAATCAATAATTTAATTTTAGATTTGACAACCTTATGCGCATTAGATAACATATTAGAGGAAGCCGTTCAAAAACATTACGTATTTACAGTACGTATTGGTTTTACTTGTTATGTATTTATTTGAGTAAAGTATGTAAAATGAATAATTAGTTTGATTTGCACTTATTACTGCGAAATTGTGAATTGCTTTGAGATCCACTTCTCAACACACGATGCCTCGAGAATTTAACAGAAAGTGAGGATCAGAAGATCTTAAGCACTAGGTCCTCAGGTTCTCTCAGCCTACTCTATGTGCGAAATACAGTATGAATCTAAAAAAATATTTTTTTAGCTTTTATTGTCCGCTTCATGATGTATCCCTCACAAATAAGGGTAGAAAGAAATGGAAATATAAATATAAGTTTTTTTTTCATTTCCTCGAGTGGGGATCGAACCCACAACGAGTCGCGTTTACAGTTTCACTTTGTGCCCATAGTATTAAAAACCTAATTCAATAATAAAAAAAAATTACAAACGAATTCTAAAAAACCACAAAACACGTGTTCAATAAAATATTTTTAATCGTCTGAATTTAAATGTTTATAAAAATCGGTGAAGATTAAAAAAAAATCCCTACAAACTTTCGACCCATATTGCATCTCTTTAGGTTTAAATTTTTCAAAATTTAAACCTAAAGAGATGCAATATGGATGAACCTTTCTCAGTGGATGTCCAGATTATAAAAGTAAACATCTGTCCAAATTTAACGTTTGTAAGCAGAGCAGTTACAGCTGTGAGTGCGTCTTACCCTGTCAGTCTATTATTAGTTAAATTAATTATAATTTCTACTACCACTAAACGTAAAAAAACAACAAATTACAATATAATAATAATCAGCTTCACTCTGTACTCTGCATAGAGTAGTAGTACTCTGGATAGGCAGAGTAAACCTAGTGTTAAGACACTCCGCCATTCAACACGTGATGCCTAAGCATTGCGAATTCTATGGCGGAACTCAACGGCGCGATTTAAGATTAAGAAATGAAAATAATTAATAATTCATTTTTGGAATCGAGCCAAGACTGGCTCTAAAAAAATACAATTTAAGTTTACTATTTTTTTCTTCTCTATTCACAGACACGTAAAGAATTTTCTACGTTAAACAGATAGCTTGAAATAACTCATCATGTTGTATAAATTAAATTAAACCGCATCATTTCTCTTACGTACATCTGTGACTGACAAAATGAATAAATCTGAACATTTTTTTAAGCCAGTCGTAGCGTAGGGGCACAGTGTGACTGTAAAACCGATTGGTTGTGGATTCGATCCCCATTCGAGGAAATGAAATATTTATTCAAATTTATATTTCCATTTCTTCGTTTTCGCTCTGGTGCGCAGGCAAAGCGCGGCGTTGAGCTCCGCCACTCAACACGCAATGCCTCCGAAATTCGGTGGTAAGTGCTATGTGCGGGCTACTATGTGAAGCTGATTTTTGAACATTTTAAAAATTTATTTTGCATATGGAATATAGGATTCTCTCTTATCTGTACATACACTACCATATTATTAGATTCGTGTGAACTTAAGAATAAAAAGACCGTCATAACGCAGGAGTATCGTATGTCTGCAAGAGCGCAGCGATGGTTGTGGGTTCGACCACACTTCCACACGAGAGAAATTCTTATTTTCATTTCCCCGCTCTATAGAGACAAACCATGAAGTTAAGAGAATAAACACGCGTACGACTGCAAACGCGACAAGTTCCATTACAAGGAATAAATTCGATGAAATGAAAAATTTCATATTTCTATTCCCTCGCTCTGGTAACGACGCAAAGTGAGTCTTAATGAGAACGGAGTATCCTATCACTAATTTGCCAGGTTCCCTCTACCTACTAGCGTGCTAGCTTCACTCTAGGGAGGGTTCCCTAGCGTGAAGCTAAAAAAACACGATAAAAATTATATTTCTCGATTTCATAATAAATAGGTCAAAAGATCCGCCGTTGAAGAGCCGTCAATAAATAAATTATTATTTTAAAAAATCAAAATAAATCAGCGTCACGCTATATCCCGTTCACAGCATGGTAGCCAGAGGGAACCTAGTGGTAATCCTCACTATCCGCCAAGTTTTGGAGGCATTGCGTAATAAGTGGCGGAACTCAACGCTGCGCTTTTGCCTCGACACTAGAATATATTTATTACCAGAACTATATTATTACTTTGAAATAAAAATATTAATAGAATTTCTTTCTATTATTTCGAAAACAAAATCCCTATGACGTAATTTCTTCCTCTCAATATCTACAAAGGGACAGAACTGTCGCGTGTTAAGACTCTATTACCATAAATGGTCACTCAATCCGGGTCATCTACAACCCAAGTATAAATAAAAAGCTTCCGTATTCAACCTTTGTTATAGTTATAGATATATGTTTAAGATATAATTTGAGGCCAGTCATAGCGCAGCGGCACGAAGTGTGACTGTAAAACTGACTGGTTGTGGGTTCGATCCCCACTCGAGGAGATGAAATATTTACTTAAATTTATATTTTCATTTCTTCGCTCTGGTGTCGAGGCAAAAATGCAGCGTTGAGTTCTGCCACTCAACACGCAATGCCTCCAAAATTCGGCAGAAAGTGGGGAACGGAGTGTCTTAACTTTAGGCTCCCTCTGCCTACCCTGCTGTGTGCGGGATATAGCGTGAAGCTAATTTAATTTCCTAATAACAGTATAATGTATGGCTATATTCTATTTGTATGTCTGAATGTTGATGACATCGTCGGTAACCTCAATATATGTATATTTTTTATTGACCTGATTTTTGAGCCTATCTTACCTTAACATAGAGGTCCCACCATTTTATAATAACTTATTATTTCCAAAAGTAAACACATTGTTCAAGTAACAAATTTATTAAACCGAAATGTTGTCATTGTTGTCAGCACCAAAATATTTTTTGTATAAATCTTTAAACTGTGCGTATATCTCTTTCGCGTTACTGTTAGTCTCAGGATCGTCTTCCGCATGTGTATACTTGTGTCCACAATAACACACGTGATCTTTACCACAAAAGGCTGGTTTTCCAATCGTCATACATTTTTTGATACATTGCTTAGCTAAATCTAAATTTGGGCAAAAATGGGCTATATGATGTCTTAATGTTGGGCGCAATTCCATAAAATCGGCTTGTGGTTGCTCGTATGCTGAATCTGGAATTAGAATTTGAAACTAATGTAATATATGTCAAATGACACACTGGCACATCGTATCACTGTTAGCCCTGTGGTTGTGAGTTTGATTACCGCTCGGGGAATATTTATTTACATTCATGTTTTCATTTCTTTGCTCTGGTGTCGAGACAAGGCGCGGCATATATCCAGAACTCGGTGAAAAGTGAGGAACGGAGTGTCTTAATACTAAGTTCCCTCTGCCTACCCTGCTATTTGCGAGATACAGCATGAATGATTTGATTTGATTTTGACTTTGATTTTTTTATTTAGCAAGACAAAATGTGATATTGAATTCCGGCCATTCACGTACTACCTCGAGCGTGGGTGGAAAACGCAAAAAAATGTGTCTTGACACTAGGTTCTCTTTATCGAAAATAAATCAAAGCTATCAAACTTCTCTGTCCGGTTTTATTAGATATTTTTTTAAATTTTAGAATTAATAATTTTCATTTGAGGCTAGTCGTGGCGCAGCGGCACAAAGTGTGACTGTAAACCGACTGGTTGTGGGTTCGATTCCCACTCGAGGAGATGAAATATTTACTTAAATTTATATTTCCATTTCTTCGCTCTGGTGTCGAGGCTAAGCGCGGCGTTAAGTTCTGCCACTTAACACGCAATGCCTCCAAAATTCGGCAGAAAATGGGGAACGGAGTGTCTTAAAACACTAGGTTCCCTCTGCCTACCCTGCTGTGTGCCGGATACAGCGTGAAGCTGATTTATTGATTTTTTTAATAACTTTCATAAGAGAAATCTTAAAAAATACATATGTATTATGAAGCCCTTCAGGTGCAAATCTGTGTCGTGGATGACACCACTAGGACTAGTTGTATTCAGTTAGATAACTTTGCGAGTTCTAGTCAGTTATTTTGTGCAAACATGTATAGTTTATGTAGTATTGAAATCTATTAATATTAAAAAAAAAGTTACGCGAGTGTTCTTCGTCGCCAAAATCCGTATCACGATCAGGTGAGCGCATTTCTGTAATACCATTAAAAACTATATACCTTTCTCATCTTTACATATTTAATAATAACAATCTTCTCAAAAAATGAAAAACGGAGTGCTTTAACACTAGGATCCCTCTGGCTGCCCTGTTATATGCGGGATACAGTGTGAAATTGATTTTTTTAAATCTTAGTGTCATAAAGATGACTTCAATTCTCACTAAAGGTTGATTAATATTGAAGGCCGGATGGCTGACTTTATTCCGGCACTTAGAAAAATCTTTATTGGAAGTTAAGAAAATTATATATTCAATAAAATTACGCTAATAACCACTTTAGCTAAGCGATTCCAAACAGAAAAACAATATATACACTAAATATAATATATAAAAAAAATACCCAATAGGAATGGTTACCACCATTACTAATGTTTTACCTTTCTTAATTCCCAAATATAAAATTATAAATGATATTATGTCGTTAAATATAAAAAGCCCGCTCTTATATTGGTCAGTCGTGGCGCAATGTGACAAGTCTGCGACTGTGAACGCGACGGTATGTGGGTTCTCTACCCACTTGAGAAAATGAAGTATTTAATATTTTCATGTGTTCTCTGTGGAACCGTGGCAATACTTCAAAAATTGGGCAGACCACTTTCTGGGCACGGAAATGTCTTAATCGGATCGGAGTTTCTTAGCACTAGGTTACTAATTTCCCTCTGCCTACCCTACCAATGCAGGACATAGCACGAAGTTAAGAAAAAAGCAAAAAATCTTACCAGTTTCAGTATAGTTCTTATTATATGGGGAAGTAACAGATAAGCAGTAACATTCATCTTTCAAACAAAGCGGTGACAGTGTCTTACATCTCAACTGACAAAACACAGTTCGAATACCAGAGCAGTTAATTTCTTTACTCCGAAGAGGGCCATTGAAGTAGTAATCTACGTCAACTATAAATGAAATATTTGAGTTTATTATTATAAAAAAATTATGTTATTTTACTTTTTGAGGCTATCGTGGCTCAAGGACACAATCGGGTGTCTGTAAGAGCAACGGTTGTGGGTTCGTTTCGGGGAAATTTATTCTTTAATATTTACATTTCCTCATTCTAGTTACAAGGAAAAGCGCTTTTGATACCTTGATATTTTGATGGAAAGTAGAGAACGACAGTATCTTAATAGGAACAGTGTCCTAATACTAGGTTCCCAGGTTACCTTTGCCTACCCTCTTTGGGTTACAGCATGATACTATAAACAGGTCACAATGGTCGCTCTGATATAGAGGCAAACCGTGAGAGGCAAAGCACTACACGCAATACCTCCAGAATTAAGTGGAAAGTGGTGAACAGAGTGCCTTAACACTAGGTTCCCTCTGCCTATCTTAGTACCTGCGAGATGAAGCGTGAAGCTGAATAACAGTAGATAATTATAGTTATTTAACTTACAAGATCGTGTAATATGCAATATCGAAAATGTAATTAAAATACAGCTAGCTACGTCCATTTTGATTGAAGAAATGAAATGCAGATAAGTCTATCATGTAGAAGGCAGTATGTAATCGATTTCACTCCTACTTATTGACTATGTTTAATTACACACATATCAGTTTATTTTTTAATTCATCTTTTTAAATCAATATGATTTTTAAATATTATGATTAGTTTCTTAATATAGATTGTCGTATTAAATATATTTTCTTAATATTTTTGGCCATTCAGATGTTTTGAATGTATAGTTATAGAACTCAATACAGTGGTGTGTCGGTGTAGACATCGAAATTTAAAGTATTTGTAATTATTATTTTTTTAGGTTCATACTGTATCTTTGAAGCTAGTGTCGCGACACTCCGTTCATTCACTCTTCGTCCAATTTTTGTAACATTGCGTGTAGAGTGACGGAACGCAACGTCGCACTTAGTCTTATTCTTTCTTTCTTTTTAAGTGGAAATCCAAGTAAATATAATTTATATTTATACTTTTCATAATACCAGCAAACGTAACAATATTTGTAAAATTATATTATAAACATAATATTATGTATATGAATTAAATTTCATTAAAACGATTAAATAATATTGAAATTATATTATTATTTTAATTTATTTTAATTAAAAATATATAAAAAGAACTAAAAAACAAACCTATTTCCCACTCAATAATTCATTTATTTTTCCTTCAGTACTAAAGACATAAATTTTGAAGTCTAAGATCCAGAAAGTTTATGTCAAACAAAGCTAAGTCCTGTCCAATTACAAGCACGCCATAACGAGCCCCGAGTGGCCGAAACTTCATTCTCTTATAGAAAGTGAAGCATTTCTTCTGTACAGCATTTCTTGTCTAAAGAAGAAGATTTGGTACAAGATATGAGAGATATGAGAGTCTTTTTTTGTTTAATTTTTATTATTTTTTGTTTTACTTTCTTCGTTTTTGTTATTTAGTCCAAATCGGTAGAAAAAATAAATAGCTAGAGTAGGTTAATCGGGTAAACGATAATGTTCAGTACTTTATTTTTTTCCATTATAGTCACACACATACAACCGAGAGAATGAATTATTATTTATTAATATTTTCATTTCTTCGGTCTGGCATCAAGGCAACATCCTGGCGTTGAGTTCCGCCGCTCTACACACAATGCCTCGAAAATTCGGCGGAAAGTGGGTAACGGAATGTTTTAACACTTTCCCTAAAATGTTCCCTACTGTGGGCGGAAAACAACACGAAGCTGACATTTTGACTTTTAATTAAATTTCATTCGATTCAAATATTTAAATTATTTTATGCTTAATAATAATAATTAATAGCACAGTTCAATTTTAGTCATATTTTCATGAATTCCTATCGCTTCCGCTCCAACCTTACACCGGAACCAAAACCAACGATCCTAATGAACTCTCTACAAACTGTTCCTGAAGTTTCCAACTAGTTCACCAGACTCGAGTATTAAGAACGTTCGAAATTTTTTTTTACAAATAACTACGGCGGAGTTTTTGAATTAACGGCCCAAGTTCGCTGAAACTTGAGATCTTACTCTAGTGTAATAAAACAATTATACTGATAGCTAGAGAGAAGTTTGTGTGATAACCATTTGGAATTCCGGTACAATGTTAACTGGTTTAATATAGTTAAGGGAATTGTATTTTAATCAAAATCTTGTTCGTAATTTTTATCTAATTTTGACTTGATTTTCCAAAAGCTTTACACTCTTTCTCACATAATAGGTTAAGCAAGGAACGTATTGTTAAGATACTTCACAACTTACCCAATTTCAGAGAAATTTTAGACATTTTATGTTGATGATTATTATTTTTTTTAATTAATTTTATTTATTATAGCTTAATAGACGGAATTGAACTGAGCAATTGGTCTAACAGAGCGGGAAAATATTAAAAACTTAAATACAATAGTTCCACCGAGTAGAATCGAACCTGCTACCATCGCCTTTACAATAAGACAGGCCTAGTGTGCCAATGCGGCCTTAATAAGAATACATTTTCTTTTAAATTATAAAAAGAACAAATCATCAGATTAAATCAGATGAGAAATAAACAGTTCTGTAACTTCCATTCATGTTATTTGTTAAAGTATGTGAGATACAAAAAAACAAATAAATTGAATTGTATATAGAACATAATAAAATTGAACTGAACTACTGTACTTATTTATTTTCTTTTAATAAAAAAGAGTAGATGAATAGAAACCTCTCAGCATTCAAAGAACCTCTTTCATAGTAACGAATAGCCACTTTCTACAATATTCAAAACTTTAATATTACTTTTATGTTTTTTAACTTCACGGTGTTTCTCGGACTCAGCAGAGTAGGCAGAAGGAACCTACTTAAGACACTCCGTTCCCCAATTTTTACCGAATTCTGGAGGCATTGCGTTTTGAGTGGCGGAACTTAACACCGACTTTAGAGCGAGATAATGAAAATATTAAACGTTTAATATCCTGGAATGAATATCAAATCCAGAACCTTATAAAGATGTGACTGTAGCAGGTTATGCAGCGGAACTCAACGCCACGCTCTACCTCGACACTAGCGCTAAAAAAATATTTAATTTTTTAACGCTTGTGCCCTATATTGCTTTTATAAAAGACCAATTGCCTTTCACTATTCATATTCTTGAACGAGCAGTCCTCTTCTTAATATAAAAATGTTTATTAAAGTAGTCACCTTGCCGAGAAATTATGTTTTCATAAAGCAAGAAAAAACAGCTTTGTTTAGTTAAGCTTTAATTTAGTGCAGCTCGGGATGCTATTAAAGTTTATAGGGTCTTAGAAAAGATGTTCTTATTTCGGTGTACTAAATATAGTTTTTTTCGATGGTAATTATGTTTAAATATGAAAAAAATATATATTATGTTTTCATACAAAGTGAGTGTGTGTTTGTTAACTTTTATAAATTGTACTTCCCATTGGTATACAATTCTGAAATTGGTACGGAACCCTTGACTCCCATTTGACTGTTTTTTTTTTATTTTTCTTAACGCAGTGGCTAGTGTAAGCTATTAACGTCGTATGTTATCGCAATGTTTGTATTTACAATAAAATTAATTGCTTTAATAGACTATATGCGGTTTTCAGTTTGGCCACTACACCTCCACATCACATAAAAAAAATGTAACACTGTATTCCCTCTGCGTTTTCAGCATTTTTTTTTTTACATTTTCACATATATTTATTATTTTTTTGGACGCCTTTGGGTGGTACTACTATGGAACATGGAACTTCATTAGAACCTGATGGGCTATATATGGTTAGCCATCCTAGTAGTACATGTCAACCAGTAATATTTTTACATTATATCTTGTTTGTCGTGGTGCAGGGGCACAAAGTGTGATTCTTAAATTAACTGGTTGCAGGTTCGATCCCCACTCGAAGAAATGAAATATTCATTTAAATTTTTATTTTCGTTTCTTCGCTTTGGTGTCGAGGCAAAGCGCGGCGTTGAGGTCCGCCACGCAGAACGCAATGCCTCCAGAATTTGGTGGAAAGCGGGGAACGGAGTATCTTAGCACTAGGTTCACTAGGAAGCTGAACTGAACTGAACTGTATAAAATAATAACATCAAAATATTAGTTAAAATGTAATTAAAATTTCAATATTTTTAAATTAATTGAAAGTATTATTACATTATTTTAACATTGTTCGAAATAAAAGTAACTTATAATTACTTTAGCCTTATAGCCCATTAAATATTCACTTGATAACATTTTTCCTGTTCATACAAAATTTATCTTAGAAACTGTTGTTGTATTAGAAATTTCGGGTTTTATTAAAATTTTACCCAATTTATGTTGTAAAGTGACTGAACGAAGATTAACTACACCAGGGGTTCCCAACTTTTTCTTGATCAAGGACCACTTTTATATCATTCTTGGTAGCAGAGATCACTATGTACGTAGTTATAATAAAAATTAACTGTGGTAACCAAACAGAAACTTCGCCTCACCATCCCCTGTCGTAAAATTAAAATCGTTCGTGGACCATATTTAGGCTTCTGCGTACCACTGGTTGGGAACCACTGAACTAGACCAACGAGAAGCTAAAATCACGATTTTCAATGTATTTATTGTTCACAAAACAAACGTTTAACTTTCAGATTCGACGTATTGCAAAGTAAATGGTAAAAGTTTCGTAAAGTACTCAAATGGAAGCAATTTTGAAGTTCGCCCTGTGCTAATACAATACCCTTATATGAGTGGTTGTGTAATCTCATAGGGATAAGACAAATTTTGGAACTATGTATAGATATTATTTTGCACAGGATAGCCAGAGACTTACGTAAAGGTTTCATTATATTGCTTTGTTCACTTACGGCCAAATTATAAAAGCATTATGTGTTAAGTGGCGGAACTCAACGCCAAAAAAAAATTTAGATATTGAGATAGAAAAAAATTAAACTAAACTAACTTCACGCTTTATCCCTAGCGGGGTAATCAGAGAGAACGGAGCGCCAAACGCTACGGTCTCTACATACCTCTTTCGCCTCGTCCACTGTCATCAACCTCTTCATATATGCCCTCCGGGGGGTCCTCATGCTTTTTACGTGACCTTCCTCCAGTATCTTTGATACTGTGTTTTCGAAGATCAACCTCCCCCTACCTCTTTTACCACCGTTATTGAGATAGAGGTATGAAATATTATGTTTTATAAATAAGAAAAAGATAAAATTTCATTATGCTTAATTTTCCGTTTACTTAAGTGTTATTTTCTTTATTTTCACTAAAGGAAAGCAGACAAAATTCAGATACTTTTTAAATACATAGCTTTGATATACATATAATACATAGTTCTTCATATCACCGTAGCAATAAAACAATAAAATTATAAAATATTTTTATTAAATACTCAATAATTTAGTGCAATAATTTAAATTTCCGAAAAATATAAGAAATGTTCATATTAAAAATTTACAATACATATGGTTTTCGGCTAGCAACGTACTCCTTGACACCGGGCAGGGATAGCACCTTCTGTACGAGGGCTGCGACGTGAGGGTATTTCTGTTCGATTTTCTCTCCCAAAATTAGGTTAGCAGCCTCGACGATGCCAATGAAGACGAAGTCAACCCAGCTTAACTGAAAGAATAAAATAAATGTTAAATAATCTAATACTATTAGATTTTTTTTAAATTAGTATGGATTTTTGAAAATTGTAAGAAATTAAATATATTGGTGAAGAAAAAAATGTACGTTCTTTGCCGTGACTGCATATGAGACGGTCATGAGTTCGATTCCCACTGAGAGGAATGAATTATCTAATAAAATAAACGTCTGAACATTTGAGACGTACATACAATGTCTCGATTCGAATTTCAGAGGAAAGTGGGGAACAGAATGTCTTAATACTAGATTCCCTCTGCCTAGTTTGCTATATAAGAGATACAGCGTGAAGCTAAGATGAAAAGAAGAATAAATATTAGTTTACAATTTTCTAAATGTACTTACTTTTGCTCCAAAGAATCCTTTGTTCTTGATCAAATCCTTTTCAAATCTGGAGAAGAAGAAATCTACACTTTCTGCTAGGATTTCCTTCTTGATCACTTCTTTCTTTACTGGGTCTTGTTCTCTGATGTATTGCACCACCTCTGTAGGAAAGAAATTTATAAAATATTATTTATTTTAAAATACTAACCTAGTTTATATAATAAATGTATATCGTAGATATATGAAAATTATTTAAAAGTATAAATATACAACATTTAAAAACATAATTAAAATCCATGCTACTAAAAATTCTATTCTATACACGAAATTCAAAAATTAAACTAGACGCATATAAAGACTACATATTATATTAAATGCAGCCGCTGCTTGCTTGACAAGCGTGCGTTCAAATCCCGTTACGTATTTCTCCTTTCTAAATTTGATAAATATTAAAAAATATTAAAGACCAGAAAATATCAACTTACTCGACCAAAAATCATAGATGTTGAAAACAACAGCGTCTAACACCGCCTGCTCCCAAGGGTCGCTGGGCACCAAGCTGTTGGCATGGCCCACATAACGAGCGATAGCCAAGGACTGGTTCAGACTGCGATTGCCCTCTTCGTAGAGAGGCAACTGGCCGTAGGGTAGAGCTAGAAATATTTATAAAAATTATTTCAAAGATAAATCTTTCATCTTCAATTTAGTTACTTTATAAATTAATAGTAGGAACAAATCGTTGTAGCTGTAAACAATTTTTTTTTGGGCTCGATATTGATCATATATATTTTTTTAATTTCTTCGCTGGATTTCGCAACTCAATATGAAATGTATTGAATTCAACTGCAAAATACAAAGTGTCATATCACTACGTTTTTTCAGTCTGCTTCGCTATGCTCAATAAGCCGTAAAGTAAAAGTAAAGTACAGAAGTAATATTAAAGCAATCAAATGCAATCAATCAATAAATAAAATCTAATTGTAGACAGTTAAAGCATTCCGCACATAGCGGGAAACTGGGAACCTAATTTTAAGATAATCTATTCCCATTTACACACTTCTGTTCCCCACTTTCCACCGTATCTGGAGGCATTGCGTGTTGAGTGGCGCAACTCAACCTAGTCACCGGAAAATGAAAATAATAATATATCATTCCTAGAGTGGAAATCGAACCCACAAACGTCGCGTTTACAGTTACATGTGCCTCTGTACTATATAAACAAAACATATAAAGAATAAAAAAAAAATACTCACAATCTTTGACACTCTTAATAGGCCAGCTCTTGTGGTCGTATCTTATATCTTCAAATTTCTGTTTTCCATAGTGCAATATGTATCTAATGCCCTCTCCAATACCGTTGACGTCGAAGTAGTGCAGCTTCTTTGCCATTTTTGCACAGTATTGAGTACTTAAATAAAGCAATCGTAAACACGCCGGTATTTATACAGTTTGTTCTCGTCTTATCAGTCAAACAAGGTGCTTTCTATGGCTCTGCTTATCTTTTTCCCGATTTTTTTAATTTAGTGTAAGTTTCTCAACTGGTGCAGCTGGTACAGTTATAACAGACACACAAATTAATAGTTTCTGGTTCCAGTCCATGATGATTATTAAAAAATTAAATCAAGTCAGTTTCACGCTGTATCCCGCACACAGCACTTTCTGCCGAATTCTGGAGTCATTGCGTGGTGAGTGGCAGAAATCTACGCCGCGCTTTGCCTCAACACCAGAGCGAAAAAATGTAAATATAAATGCAAGTAAATATTTCATCTCCTCGAGTGGGAAATCTAACCCACAACCAGTCAATTTTACAGTCACACTTTGTGGCCCCTGCTCCACGACTGGCCTCAAATATTATTTTTTTTCAAATATTTTTCCATTACTTCTTTATTCCTTATCAGAAAAATACAATTTGAAATTGAAACTTTAAGCTTACGTTTCATAGTATTTAAATTTGCCAAATTGATGAAATTCCTATATAACACACATTTGGTAAAGCTATAATTATTTTTTCTAAAAAAATAAAAATATGTATCAAAACAGACAAAACTAAATGAAAAAATTATATTATAACTTTTTACGTCCCATAATATTCCAAATCATTGTGATAATACTCACCCAATGACAATATAAAGACGAGTGATTAATTTACATTGTTTACATAATAAACGCTTATCTATTATGTTTATTATAAAACTGTTGAAATTATTCTCTATATTGTGCTCTCACAGCTTCATAGATATATTTACTCTGTATGACTTGCTTTTCTTGTGGTCTAGCTACTTCTTCACGCTGTAGCACACAGCAGGGCAGGCAGAGGGAACCTAATGTCAAGACACTTCGTTCCCCACTTTCTGCCAGATTCTGGAGGCATTGCGGGTTGAGTGACAGAACTCAACGCCGCGCCTGGCTTAGAGACCAGAGCGAATGCTCGTCTCTTTTCATTCAGTTGACTTAGAAGCTTTGACAGTCACCTATTAAGGGTTCCGTTATTCCTTTTGAGGTACGGAACTCTAAAAACAGGTTTATTAAATGATATTTGTGCATTTAGCGAGGCCGGTCGTGGCGCAGCGGCACGAAATGTGACTGTAAAACCGACTGGTTGTGAGTTCGATCGCCACTCGAGAAGGTTGAATTATTATTTCTTAATATTTTCAATCCTTCACTGTGGCACCAAGGCGATGGCTTTCCGTCATTTTCAAAAAAAACATGTCATAATAGCCTTTTCATCCCATTTTTCATAAGAAAATTCTAGCGTTGAACGCAATGTACATTTTTCAAGTATATTTCACGTTTCCTTAAATTAAACCTAGTAGGTTACCGATCTGGAGTGGAGTAGACGAATAACCGAAACAGAGGCAACATATGTAACTGTTATCTCAAACTCCTTTGAAAATATTATTTAATAAATAATGCCTTGGCTCGTGATGTGTCTAGTGATTAGAACCGTCTATAGTTGTGATCGTGAAGAACCCAAAATCTTTTAGAGATTCAGAGGTAACAGTATTAAGAACTTTATATTATGCCATTAGAAGGTATCGCTTTAATAACATATTTGCCATCAGAAGTTGTTCTTGTGTCAGTTATTTAGATAACTGGAAACTCGACAATATAACATTGTCATAACTCGAAGCTCGTCCGAAGAAAAGCCAAGAGCGCGTCCTATCTTCCTCTCCACTATAACTGCGAACTAGTTATAGTAAAAGGAAGAAAGAGTACGGGCACCTCCCCGCCCTACACCGTGAATTCCTACCTGACTGCGGCTGCAACAGTCTTAACGAACTCTCCGGGACGTTTGTGTGTGATCAGTCTGAAGGTACTTGTTACGCTTGTTTATATTAAGATTATATTAGAATTGTGATTCGTGATGTTGATTGATTTGTGAGATCAATATAAGTCGTTGGAACGAACGCACTACCGCAAGGCGGCCGATATGTTAAATAAACGCACGGCACACACCCCACAGTCGTGTCTCGAACCGTAGGCGGACACTACTACATACACCAGAGTTCCAGGACATAAAATAGCACCACACACCCGTATGAGACAGGCGGACACTACTACATACACCGGAGCTGGGACATAAAATAGCACCACACACCTACTAGTCGTATACCAAGTCGTAGAAATGGTATATCAATATATCAATGGCTAACGCCATACAAACACAGCTTACGTACCGCGAGCGTACTGCGAGACGGCATCAGCCAAGACATAGTTAATGTCACTGCAACAGTTCGCATAAGCCCATCACGTCAGCTTCCGCGACGTCAAGCAACATTCAATATTATAACATTGGTCAAAGATAACTTTAATCCATAATATGTGTCGCTCCTACACATATAATTCCTTTATAAGGAATTCGATCCTAAAAGATCGTGCCATCATAGACTTCGAATTATCATATTATATTCATTATACATTTGGTACGAGTCTTTATGTGCATCATATTTATTAGTACCGTAGTACTTTAGAGTTCGACTCGACCGCTGCCTTCCAGCATCACCACCACCTATATATACGAAACGACGGTCGCGACATTCGGGACGACAATACACGAACTCGTCTCGATTAATATGGTATCAAAAATATATAGTTTGTATTATACATCATTAACTAGGTTATTTATGTGTATTACCATGCATATTTTATTTTATTTATTTATTTATTTTCAACTTATATCCGAGGTACATACTGTTACATTCAACCCCCTAAATTCTATGGAGTTCATCGAAATAGAATTTACATTCACTTATTTATATATTTAGTTATTTATTACCAACCCCCAGACTGGGCAACCCCCCAACCTCACTATGCTTTGTTTTGACAATCCCCAAACATGAATATTCCTTACACTGTTAACCTCCTCTATCTCACTCCATTTCACGGACAACAAATTGTAGGCGTATGCCTATTTGTATATATATACTTTATTACAAAGCCGTTTGACCATCCTGGTCACGGCACCAAATTGTAACTGTTATCTCAAACTCCTTTGAAAATATTATTTAATAAATAATGCCTTGGCTCGTGATGTGTCTAGTGATTAGAACCGTCTATAGTTGTGATCGTGAAGAACCCAAAATCTTTTAGAGATTCAGAGGTAACAGTATTAAGAACTTTATATTATGCCATTAGAAGGTATCGCTTTAATAACATATTTGCCATCAGAAGTTGTTCTTGTGTCAGTTATTTAGATAACTGGAAACTCGACAATATAACATTGTCATAACTCGAAGCTCGTCCGAAGAAAAGCCAAGAGCGCGTCCTATCTTCCTCTCCACTATAACTGCGAACTAGTTATAGTAAAAGGAAGAAAGAGTACGGGCACCTCCCCGCCCTACACCGTGAATTCCTACCTGACTGCGGCTGCAACAGTCTTAACGAACTCTCCGGGACGTTTGTGTGTGATCAGTCTGAAGGTACTTGTTACGCTTGTTTATATTAAGATTATATTAGAATTGTGATTCGTGATGTTGATTGATTTGTGAGATCAATATAAGTCGTTGGAACGAACGCACTACCGCAAGGCGGCCGATATGTTAAATAAACGCACGGCACACACCCCACAGTCGTGTCTCGAACCGTAGGCGGACACTACTACATACACCAGAGTTCCAGGACATAAAATAGCACCACACACCCGTATGAGACAGGCGGACACTACTACATACACCGGAGCTGGGACATAAAATAGCACCACACACCTACTAGTCGTATACCAAGTCGTAGAAATGGTATATCAATATATCAATGGCTAACGCCATACAAACACAGCTTACGTACCGCGAGCGTACTGCGAGACGGCATCAGCCAAGACATAGTTATTGTCACTGCAACAGTTCGCATAAGCCCATCACGTCAGCTTCCGCGACGTCAAGCAACATTCAATATTATAACATTGGTCAAAGATAACTTTAATCCATAATATGTGTCGCTCCTACACATATAATTCCTTTATAAGGAATTCGATCCTAAAAGATCGTGCCATCATAGACTTCGAATTATCATATTATATTCATTATACATTTGGTACGAGTCTTTATGTGCATCATATTTATTAGTACCGTAGTACTTTAGAGTTCGACTCGACCGCTGCCTTCCAGCATCACCACCACCTATATATACGAAACGACGGTCGCGACATTCGGGACGACAATACACGAACTCGTCTCGATTAATATGGTATCAAAAATATATAGTTTGTATTATACATCATTAACTAGGTTATTTATGTGTATTACCATGCATATTTTATTTTATTTATTTATTTATTTTCAACTTATATCCGAGGTACATACTGTTACACATATTATTATTAATATCGGAAAATGACTACTTAAACACTACAGCTTAACAAATATAATTTAATTGAAGAAGTTAGCAGGTAAAATAATATCTTAAAATGCAAACTATCTATTTAGTCCGGGTCGAGTTCCCAAAACATGTAGGCAATAAAGTGTTTCCTTAGGCATAGTAAACTGCGAAACCGTAAATTACTGGAAGCTCCTACTGTCGTCGCTGTTTTTCAGTGTGGTCATAATATTAACGATTGTAAAAATATTTTTAATTATATATATAAAAATAAGAAAAAGTTCTTAAAATTTTCGTGGCGCAGTGTGACGTCTGATGCTACACCTGGCGGTTGTAGGTTCGCTCCACACTGGAGAGGAATGGATGCTTTGAACATAAGGTACTCTCTGCCTAACCTGCTATGCAGAATAAAACGTGCAGTTCCTTTTTTCTAAAATCGTGTAGCCTTTTGTGACAAAAAATAACTGTAACAAAATATTGTTTTAAGTAAATTTCTATTTTTTAAGGAAAAAAGAACTCATTCCCCTTTTATCCGAAAAAATCAGAAAATAAATTTTAACGCTTTAAGAAGCACCAGACAATACTTTCTTTCACCGCAGTTTACAAAGTAAGTATCGCAGCAAAGGGTGTTTCTTCATTAGTTTCCAATGGTACGGTCAGAAGTTTAAACTTTCACGAATTTAGTTAAGTTATTGGTCTACCTTATTAAATATTATGTAATATTGAATAAAAGCAATTATTTATGAGGCCGTTGTGGTGCAGCGGCGCAGCGTTTGACAGTTAACACTACGATTGTGAATTCGATTCCCACTCGAGGAAATATATATTTTCTGTAACATAATAAAAAACGTTTTCAGTCAAAATATTATTCCACTCATAGAAAAGAATAATATTTTTTTGAAATATTTTAAGATGTGAAACATAGTAGGATTTGACCTCCGCGCCTCTCAGAGACCGTATTACTCATTGGCTTGAGTGATTGAACGGTATAAGAGAGGCGCGGGTTAATTTTTTTTAATTTCGCTTTTAAAAATGTACCCATATTATAAAAATTATAAAAACATTAAAAACTAAAATGTTACGATATCTAACGTTAAAAGATATTAAGATATTATACAAAATTTCAAATAAAGATAACAGAGTGGATACGAGAGCTGGAGTTATTTACGATCCTGCCACGCTATCTCAGCTCGTGCCAGGGACGGTCAATGTATGTAGCAACCATTACCGTAACATAAATGAAAACTAGGTTACTTAAGCCATATCTGTTTTTAATTTATGTATTTTTGTAGTATGAAATATAGTTAATGGTAATGTGGTGGTAGTGTAGGGAGACTCTATTTTTCGAACAATATTTTTTTATTGTGACAACAACATCACATAACCCAACGACCACTAATTTGACAAAAACATATAGCCCAAGATCCCAGGGCCCCGAACCTACGTCATTTCAGCAAGGCTGAAATTTTTAAGATGATTAGTCTACGCGTACTTGTTAACTTGAAAGTGGGACCCTTGCAACGGTCGCACCATCTAAAGGTACATCTCTGTCTGCAAAAAGAAATATATTTTTTTTTACATCATTCTTAAAACCAGGTGAGCTAAACCATGTTCTATTAATAAAAGCTAGAGCGCCATTATTAATAGAACATGTAGGAAAAATGTTGGAAACATCTGCATTAGAGAAGACGACACAGCAATTATGGACATGGGCCAAGAAATAATACCACATAAGAGGTTATCGAAGAATCAATCTTAAACAATTCATGGGATGCCTGAAGGAGTTTCACAATTTGGTACCAGCTTAAAATTTTGTCATGAGAAAAAAAAAATATTTACTATGTATTTATGAGACGTACACAGTATATGAAACATTCTTACATATCCGCTTATTCTCTTAATTTTCCTTTGATAAGTTTTTAAGGTTCCGTACCCAAAGGATAAAAAGGAAGCCTATTACTCCTCTCTCCTTGCATCTGTCTGTCTCTCAGTCTGTCTGTCTGTATTGTTACGTATTTCAGACTCGTATAAGAGTAATTTCTGTTGTATTATTTAAATTTCATTATTAAATTTTAAAATGAAGACATAACTACATATTTTGTGAACATTTCGAGCATCCTGTAACTGTAGTATCAAGCAAAAGTGATCAAAAAAAAAACCAAAGGTCCACCTTAAATATTTATTTTATTTTGTGTTTTAGTATTAATTGCTATAAAAAAGTAAAGTTTATACATATCGAATAATATTTTTAAAAACTTTCTCTTCAATCTATTATTTTATTATTTTATGAGACAATGATAATAATTTATAAACATTTAAGATAAAAAGATTTAATTGGTTAGTCTGTGAGAGTTTGGCCTTTGACTTATTTTCGTAAATAAATTTATTATTTATTTGTTACTACATCAATTTATAAAGGTAAGTCGTAGAAGGAAGGTGATAAGTTCAATAACCTTAGAGAAAAATAAAAAAAACAGCTTCATGGTGTATTCCGCGCACAGCAGGATAGGCAGAGGAAACCTACCATAACCTATTAAAACATTCCGTTTCTCACTTCACGCCGAATTCAAGGGGTATTGCGTGTTGAGTAGTGAAACTCAACGCCGCGCTTTGCCTTCACACCAGTTTTATTTTCTCGTGTTGGGATCGAACCCACAACCAGTCGCGTAACAGTCACGTACATTTTCTTCCCCTGCGCTTCGAAGAAAATAAAACGCATACAAAATGATTTAATCATTAAAAATCCTATCAAAAAAGACTCAGTAAAATGATTTCTTGTATCACTTTATCCTCAACATGCAGGGCATGCAGAGAAAAAGTACAATTGCTTTTGAATTTGCACTTTAAAAGGTTCTTAAGCCTACATTTCGTTTTCAAATCACAGGGACCGCTTCAAACTCTTCTCCATAACACCACGGGTACCCTCGTAGTAAATCCATGGTATGGCGGAAGTGGGGAGCGTCGGAGCAGGTTAGAGTAGGTTCCCCAAGCCTACTCTGTTGTGCGTGGGATACAGCGCGAAGCTGGAAAAAAATCTTTAAAAGCGCATTTTAAACATGTTGTCTAATGTATTTTTTATATTACTTAAAAAATATTATTGTATTGTTTATTTTAAATCTTAATGTAGTCAAAACATTGTTTTATCTGTAACTTATTTTGTTTACCTTAATAAAACTGATAACTTATCTCTATTATATTTGAGGTCGTCGGGACGCAGTGCCAAAATATGTAGCTGTTAACGTTAACGCGGCGGTTGTGGGTTCGATTGTTATTCGTTGAATGATTTTTTTTAATTCCCTCGTTCTGGTTACAAGACACATCGTAGTGTTCAGTTCAGCCACTAAATTAATAAATTTGCTTATTCGGCTTAAGGATTTTTTTTATGGACCAATTTATTAAAAATATATAATTTAAGAATCTTTTTAAATAAAAAACCAAAGCTTCCTAGTGATAAGATACTTTAATCCCCACTTTAAGATGAATTCGTCGATACCACTGCAAAGAAATGAAAATATTCAAAATTTCATTTCCTCGAGTGAGAATCGAAGCCACAACCTGTCGTGCTTACAGTCACACGTAACAATATGTAACATAACACATTTTTTGCCGCTACATTATTCCTTTGACGAAATACATATATATATAAACATAATATATAGAATGTCACAAAAACCCATTTTCCTTAAAGAAATGTGATCCACTTGGAAACCCTTATTTCAAATGAGCTTAAGTTTTGAACACATCACGGCGTTTCTTTCATGAGAATGATCAAATATGCACCCTCGTATGTACTTGGCACTGTCTTTACTTCTTCATATATCTATAAGAAAAATATGACGATAGCTCAATTTTTACCATACATTGCTACTTTCATTAGATTTTCAAGAAATAAATTTTATAGAAAATGTTCAATGTACATCGATCTCAGTTTTACTTTTTTTGTATTATATGATGGAAATTCAAAGTGATGTGGGCTGATCGTATCGGTAATGTTTTTCACCCTATGTATTAGTTTGCAATGTATGAACATATTGTCCTAGTACTTCCGTTTTAAAAGGGTATTTGGTGTAGATGGTGCGGTTAGATGATTTAAATAGATTTTTTTGTTTTATCTAAATTTTAGAAAAGAATAGCTGTTTTTCAAGTTTTAAAGTAAGACGTAAAAAAAATAATTTGTTTAGTTTGAATATTTTTTTATTGAGGGTGTCGTGGCGTACTAGACGAGGGTACGCGGAGTACAGACCCCCTCACTGAGGGTTCTGTACCAATTTCAGTATTTTAGGCCAACGAAAAGTACAACTTATAAAAGTCGAGAAATTTAACTTAAATGAAATACAAAATTTAATAAATTATAACCTGGTACCATGAAATATTATAAAATTTTCACTTTTTAATATTTTTTTTTTATTTGTCGTGTAAAGTCTAAAGGTAAGGCAAATTTCATACGTATTACGTTGATTTCTTCTGTGCTCTAAAAGACCGTGGATTTTAATATATGATTAAGTTAAAGTTAATACTTTAACTTGTTATTTCCACGCGATCTTGAGGTAAATGACCTTGACAGACGGACAACGAAGTGATCCTATGATGATTCCGTTTTTTTCCTTTTGAGATACGAAACCCTAAAAAATGTGTAAGCTAGACGAAATTAAAAATATATATATCAAAATAAAATCTATATAAAACTAAAAAAAAATACAAAATCAAATAACCATTACATACGAGAGTGCACAATGTTTCAAATCTGTATAGACGTGATGTAATCCCGCACCGTGACCGCTGTCTGAACGGTGAAGCGTGTTCTGGATGATATACGAAAATCATTTTAAAATTGTATTTAGCTTTTTAAGCTTTATAAGCTGAGAGGAGCTGTTTTTTTTTTGTTTTATGAATAGTGAACGGTTTCGACTGTTTAATTAATTTGTTTTTTTTTCTAGAAATTACTGAGTTTTATTCTTGTCAGAACTTTTTTTATTGTATCAGACTGTATCAGTTCACTGCTTCACACTGTATTAGATCAGGTAGCCTAGTGTTGAGACACTCCGCCACTTGGTGCCGAATTGTTAAGGCATTGAGTGTTGTGCGTTTTCCTTCAACACCAAAGAAAATATTAATTAGAAGGAAAATATTAATCTAAATTAAATTGTCATTTCATTAAAATATTTAATACTTCAATTCTTCAAGTGAGAACCGATCCCACAACCTGTCGCATTTACAGCCACACGCTTATGCCCCCGCGCCATGACTGGCCTTGTTATATTATTATTAAATAAACAAAATTACAAAATCTACTAAAACCTTCAAAAGACTCCAAGGACTCTTTATTACTAAAATCAAAATTAAATGTATGAATATTTCGTTTTAAATTTCAGTGAACGTGACATGATGTTAGTGACCGCTGTCGCGTTCACGTTGCGGGTAAAATTCGGCGTGACACTCCGGTGGTAAGTCGGGGAGACGGGTTAGCTCATTTAGTTTTACTGGCTTAGACAAATGTAATGGTTTGTATGCAATATTAAATTTGATTAGATTACATTAATATTTAGACGAAGTGGGACGTTTGAAAATGTAATTATTTGTTTTGAATTATTTGTTTATTTGTTTGTTAAAAAGTTAAGCGAATTTATTAAAAAAAATCTTTTCAGCATCACGCTGTATCCTGCATGTACCAGGGTAGATAGAGGGGCCTTAGTGATAGGAGTCGAACCCACAACCCGTCGCGCTTATAGTCACAAGCTGGTGCGCGCGCCACGTCTGACTAGACTGGATTAAATTCTACAACTTTTTTTTTATCCAATTATTGACTATCGATTTTATGGTCAGATACAGGTCCTCACAGCGTAATGTTTCAGTAATATTTACAAATTATAAATAATTCGCCGAACACCTTAGAAAATATTATTTAACAAATAATGCTTTGGTTAGTGATGTGTCTGGTGGCTAGAATCTTTTATCGTTATAATCGTGTGTAGCCAAAAACCTTTTAGAAATTTTAAGGTGACAGTGTCAAGAAAGTTATCTTTTCAATCTTTTGATTTTTTTTTTAATTAATTTTACTACATTATATAAAGTACATACCTACTGTACAAACTTCCGAAATAATTATAAAAAAAAAATCAGCTTCACGCTGTATCCCGCACACAGCAGGGTAGGCAGAGGGAACCTAGTGTTAAGACACTCCATTCCCCACTTTCTGCCGAATTCTAGAGGCATCGCGTGTTGAGTGGCAGAACTCAACGCCGCGCTTAGTCTCGACACCAGAGCGAAGAAATGGAAATATAAATTTAATTAAATATTTCATCTCCTCGAGTGGGGATCGAACCCACAACCAGTCGGTTTTACAGTCACACTTCGTGCCACTGCGCCACGACTGGCCTCAAAATAATTATATTGTATTTAAATATCTAGAAAATAAAAAAAAATTCTACTACATACCTAGTGTAATAATAAATTATATTACTAGATACCAAAAGAATATTTTAAACGTATACTGAAATGTAATTCAAATATTTTTTCAAAAATATACCCTCGACGTTCGCATTGTGTTAACAACTTTACAGCAAACTACCAGAGTCCATTACTTGGAATAATGGGCGAGATATGGTATGCAAAATGAAAAATGTATGATACATACATACATTTACTTGTTAAATGTAACAACGACATTAAGATGAATGCCATTGTGTTAAACTCCGTTAATCTTTAATATTTTTTTTTTATTTATGTAATTTCTTTAAAGGACCGTCGTAACACATGTGGAACAATTTGACTGGAAACGCGAGAAGAGAGTACGAATCGATTCCATAACCGAATTAAATACAAATTTATATGGAGAATAGTAAAAAAATAACCTTACTATAATAAATAACTACCACAATATATATTTTTTTCCATATCAGTATGTAGGTACTCATGTAGGATGTACCTATATTCATTTTATCAATCAAACTAGACGCGGTCAAACCACAAATGCAATAACAGAGCTACTGTGGCCTGTGGCCTGTGGCCTGCTATACTGTATGCGAGGTTTTGTCATAAAACTAATTAGTCGTATATTTTATGGTTTTTACCAACTATGGATAAATTTCATAAATTTAAATTAACCAGCAAGTTAAGAAATCATACATTGGTTCAGTTCAGTTCCTGCAGCAGCTTTATGCTCCTGCATATAGCAGAAGAAACTAAAAGCCTAGTGTAAAGACACTCTGTCTCATACTTTCCATCGTATTTACGAAGCATTGGTTGAGTGATTACCTCATTACCATAACAAAAAAAAAGGTTAACAACAACAAAAGGACACATCAATTTTAACCACACACACATAACAACAATTCCATCTCAAATCTTCACATTAATGTAGATAGAAAGTAATCAGTTACGTTGGGACAAGGGACGTCTAATAAGCTGAATTAGGACGCGCTAAAATTTTAATGTCCTAAATTGTTTGACCCCCACCCCTACTTTGCCCATTGCAAGAACAAGGTTCCCTTACAATGCATATTTAATTGAGATAAACAATCGGGAACATTTTGTTTTTACCCCAAAATCCAAAATATATCACTGACCGTAACCGCGGTCGACGCCGTCCACGCTGTTGAATTAACAAAGGCTTAATATATATTTGTTATGCTTCTCTGTTGTTTCATTGTGTTTCTCGTAATTTGATCTTTATAATAATAGATTGTTATAGAGAAACGAGGTAAAGCAGGTTTTCAAGGAATCCTCTCTAAGTTCTCCACTACACTGTCCAGAGAATATAGATCCTACTTGCCACAGCGTTCTACTCCGCGTAGTATCGTAAGAGTTTTATATATATTAACTTGATTTATACGGAAATGTTAAAAAAATAATTAGCTTTTCTATATTTTTGACTTAAGCGACGAAAAATGATTAATTAAAAATCGCTTGATAGGAGACCATTTTACGTCATTTCTGTACAATATTATAATTTAAATATAACATATACTTTTCATTAAAAAATTCAAAGATGTTTCAAAATTGCAATTTATTTATTACTAATCGTAGTTAGTTATAATTTTTTTAAGTTTAAAATATTTTGAAAAAAAAAATGTATAATAAAACTAAATAATCAATACTTGTATGTAATATAAGAACTTTTCAAATATTCAGCAAATTCCCTAACTTTAACCTATAGATCATTGCACCCCCCTATACACATATCACGGTGAAATGAAATATAAGCCTATAAATTTCATAAGGACACAAAAAAATCTTTCAGATTTTTGTTGCAATAAAATAAATGATACCAGCTGGCAGGAACCTTTAACTGAGATGTTTCTATATATAAACGATAGCTTCAATCTAAAAAAAGGTATTATATATATAGAGAGTTATATTTAAGAAAGCGTATAAAAAACATTACGTAACGGGATTCGAAATCCGGTCTCTTCACGAAACCATCCCAGCACTCTGACCACTAAGCCATACGCTCTTACACTTACACAGAGACTATATCGACTATTAATTGAACTTTTGAATTTTTATGCACCAGTTTCAGTGCAGTGAGATCTTTTACTTGTCTCTCTACCTGTATTTTCGTATTTACTACATTCTATTTTCTAGATAAGGGATTCAAATCACGTATTGCACATTTTTCATTTAAGATATAGTTGTTTGTATCGGTGGTATTATGATAAAGCACGTTCAATTTTGTTCCACTTTGTTAACCCGGTTGTGTCCTACTTCCGACGGGAAGAGAACAATGTCTCAGTGTGTAATAGCAGCTACATTGTATATAGTTATATTTTATACTAAGATTGAGATCGAGGCCAGCCATGAAACAGGAGCGCAAACGTACGACTGCAAAAGCGACAGGTTGCAAGTTTGAATCCCACTAGAAATAGAAATTAAGGAAATTAAATATTTCATATTACAAAGCGCGGCGCTGATACAAATACGGCGATGAGTTCCGAAACACGACACGATATGCCTCCAGAACTTGGCGGTAAGTAGTGAACGGAATGTCTTAACAATAGGTTCACAGGTTAAGACATTCCGTTCCCTCTGCCCACTCTCGTACGACCAGGATACAGCCTCAAGCTTGAAAAAGTTTTTTTTTAAAACATTTTCAGTGTTTCCACACTCAGGAAAGAAAAATACTTATTTACAAAACGTATAAAAAGTTTACGTAATACCTATATATTAACAATTTTAGTAATAAACGGCTTCCACGAGGCGCGGGTTCGAGTCCCACTACGTTCCCATTTTTAAAAGTAATCTCTCCACATTTAACCTCTCTGCATACAAATAGAATTTAGTATGTAATAAGAAACTACCATCTCAGTTTACTAAATAAATAATTGTAATTATAACTCTACATCAAAACCAACAACACAAAGCATATTCAGCCATCAAACGTATTTCCAACATCAAAGTACGTACACAACAGAACTATTTCAAATATTTGAAGCTAAATTTCAACGACAAACACCTAGCAATTGCCACCAGCGGAATAATAGCTATTATTTCTGAAAACAGCTAAAAACGCCTTCGAACATTTCCATCTACAGTAGATTTATAGCGTATTGCCACCCATCTACCTATAGGCGCTGTTTTATTTCAAGTGAGGATATTCGTTTTCATTATATCCTAGTATACGGATGCCACCGACTCTATATAGCACGGTCGACGAGTCGTGGTCGCCTTGATGTTGAGTTTTGTAAGTTTTTGTAAAAAAAGAAATTTATTAAAATTTAATTTGCACAGTTATCTCAAGCTAACTTCAAAGTGGTAACAGCTTTTTGACCGTACAGTATCTGACCAATAATATAGAGATATAGAGTTTTCTAGCAAATTTTATTTTATCTTGTAAAAAATAAAATTAAATTAGCTTTACGCTTTATGCGGGATAAAGACACAGCAGGGTAGGCAGAGGGAACCTAGTGTTAAGACACTCCGTTCTCCACTATTTGCCGAATTTTAAAGGCATTGCGTGTTGAATAGCAGAACTCAACGCCGCGCTTTGCCTCGACACCAGAGCGAAGACATGGAAATATAAATTTAAGTAAATATTTCATCTCTTCGAGTGGGGATCGGACCCACAACCAGTCGGTTTTACAGTCACACTTTATACCACTGCGCCACGACTGGCTTCAAATTATTTTGTTATATGTAACTATGTTAATACATGGGTCATTGTGTTATTTATTTGAATAATACTTTCTTAATGATTTATATATTTCATTTAGTAAATATTATAAGATTTCTTTTTAGTCTTAGGTTATTTTCATGTTTGTACACAGAAAAAATTATAGATACAAAAAACTCAGTAGCACGTCACTTCTTTTTGTCTGTTATATTAAAGTTAAAAAAGCGACAGTCAGCTCAGAAATAAAAATTAAATTAAAAAAAATTAAATTAGCTTCACGCTATATCCCGCACACAGCAGCGTAGGCAGAGGTAACCTAGTGTAAGACACTCCGTTCCCCACTTTCTGCGGAATTTTGGCGGCATTGCGTGTTGAATGGCAGAGCTCAACGCCGCGCTTTGCCTCGACACCAGAGCGAAGAAATGGAAATATAAATTTAAGTAAATATTCCATCTCTTCGAGTGGGGATCGAACCCACAACCAGTCGGTTTTACAGTCACACTTTGTACCACTGCGCAACGACTGGCCTCAAGCTCAGAAATAAAGTATGTGTATATTAATAAATTGAGAAAATTTAAGTTATATTTTGAAATCGGAAAGTGAACAACGGAGCTCATAACATTAGGTTACGCTTGAAGCTAAAATAATTTTTTATCACTTTTATTATATTATTTTGTTAAGTTTCCAATTTTTGTTAAGTTAACCAAAAACAAAAAAAACAAGTTTTTCTTAAATAAAAAACAAAATACCAGAAGCGTGGTAATGACCGTGTCCCAAACGTAGCGAGGGTGGGCCCCAGTAGGTATGTAATAACCCATAAATTAGATGTTCCCGTAGATTCCGATTCCGTGGCCCTTATCATGATGGCTCTCCAAATTATTTGGTATCAAGATAACCGACAATTTCCAAATGGTGGGTGTTGGGTACTATTTTATAAATATTGGTTAGCGAAAGTTAAGTTAAATCCGCGAAAAGATATTTTGAACTTTATTCTGAAAAAAAAAACGAATTCCATCTCCATCTTCCAGGTAGACACGTTCCCTTTGCCTACCCTGCTACATGCGGGATACAGTGTAAAATTTGAAAAAGGTTTGAAAGTACCTTAAAAATTTAAAACGTTTTTCTAATAATATTCTTCTTTCCTTAATTTTGAATAATTAATTTGAATTAGAAAATGTTTAAGGAATAAAGCATTTCGTCGCTAAAAAATCTTTTGTGTGGTAACTAACTAGTTATACTATAAACGCAACTATTTGTAGGTTTGACACCCATTTGAGGAAATGAAATATTTAACATTTTTATTTCATCGATCTGGCGTCGCACAGCGCGACGTTGAGTTCCGTTACACAACACGCCAGTCCTCAAAAATCGGCGGAGAGGAAGAGAGTGAGGAGCAAAGTGTGTTAGGACTAGGATCCCTCTGCCTATCCTGCTACAGCGTGAAGTTAAAAGAAAAAAAAATCTATTTATATACCGCACGCTTAATAAAAAAGAGAAATAACACAAAATTCTTGATTTTTGGGAATTGGCGTTTAAAGTTTTTCGTTTCATCCTCATCAACTTTAGTGATGGATAAATACAAATTCATTTATGTTTTGATGAAACAAAATGTATCTAAGATAAAGTTGATTATATAAGTAATGTTAAGACACCACAAGATATAACTTAGGTGTGATAAATAATTAGGTAAGCATGAAAGAAAAAAAAAGTTTTCACTTATTTCACTTTAGCATTAAATTTTTGCTTCATAATTTAAAAAAAGATTTGACGTAAACCTAAATATTGCAGTTTGACAATAAGAAAACAAAAAATATGTGACATTGCTGCTGTTATGTCACTTTATTACTATTAACTTTGACAGTTTCTCAAAAAAAGTCCTAATATTACGGTTTTTTTTTAAATGTTATTCCTAAAATATTATATTGGCTTAGAAATAAAACGCATTTTCTAACATTTCTAATATTTATTATTTATATTAATCAACGAAATCCTCCTACAATATTAAATTAACTAAAAAATCTACTTATAAAAAACTCTATTTAAACTTAGTACCATAATCAGTCTTAAACTGTAACAAAAATAGTCTTCTTTAAAAAACAACAATCAGTCTTAAACTGTCAAAATATTACGTGAAATAAAAATCAAGTCGTAATCTTAAGCTGTCAAAACATTATTATCGAAAGTAAATCAATTATAAAATTAGGCACGCAGTTTTTATTTACTATAGCTTAAGAAATTAGACTTCAAACATTAGTATCAAACATAAATCAACTTCTTAAATAATCAGAACTCTGTTATAGTTTATATTTTTAATAGTTTATATTTATAATAGTACTTATAACTTAATGAATAAAATTATACTAAAATAATTATAATTGAATTAGTATTATTACAAATAAAAAGAGATTTCAAAAATATTTAGTCAATAATAGAACTATAGTTATTTGCATGAAAAGACGGAATTAAAGATTTAATATTATAAAAGATCTTTCAAATCTTTCTTTTTATTTATACTTAAATCTTATCTTTGCGTGTAAGCTTTCTGCAATGTAATTTGTGAACACATTTTCATTTTTTTTCTTTTATTTCTTTAATCAATTTCACGCAAACTAATATCTTTGTAAGAACTTTTAAAAAATATACTGAATGGGAATTCCTTTTTCATAAACAACACTTTAATATTTGTAGCCCGATTCTTCTTGTAAAATTTTGGTGTCCAAAAAAGAGTCGAATGTTAGTTCATAAACATTTATGGGCGGTTTAGATTTTTTCGCATTTTTAATTAAGGCAATGTATTGATCAGGGCTGTAAATAGGTCCTGATTTCAGATTTTTTTAAAATTTCCTTTTCAATTAAGCTATGTAAACTATCAGCTTCGTTTTGAGTGTTCCAGATTAGGAATTTATGGGTAATAGTCCTAATATTCAAATTTTGTATTGCAAATAAGTATATCGCGATATATTTATTTTTATTTTGACCGCAACAATTTTCGGAGTAAAATATTACATTTTTTTGTGCTGTATCTTCTTCACAAAGTTTTTGAAGATATTTCCAAATACAAGTTTCTATTTCAACTGCCCCGCGTTTTGCTTCTGATTCCGTCCAAAATTTTTGAAGATGCCTTTGTCAGCTCTGTTAAAGTGATGTTATAAGCATTTAATTTCGACTTGTAGTAGAATGCGGAACTATTACCTCTTGGACATTGGAGTACTGCCTCTAAATCATAAATTACGACTTTATCATCTTTAGTTATATTCTTTCTATCTTCTTGCTTTCGAATCCTACTTAGAGCTCTTTCTTCTATATGGCTATTAAACTTTTCTTCCATTTCTATCTTTTTTTCATGAATAGAATTATTAAATGACATACACAAATTGCACAAATCCTTCTTAGGCTGAAAAAAACTCAGATTGAACTCTGTTGTAAATATTTTGTAATAAGCTGTGTAATTCTTTATCATGACTTTTTTGTTGATCATCGAAATCATTATATAAGTCTTTAATAGTTTTACCACCATTAATGTATTGTCTGGAAGTAGTAGCGCTGTCTTATGTTATTTACTAAATCTTCATTTAGGGTTTAGTGGTGACTGTGTCTACCTCTCGTATCTTCTAGATGAATCTCTCTTCTAAATGATATCTTTCATCAGTAGATATATGTGTGTGGCGAATTAAAAAAGTAATTTCTTTTCTTTTTATTCGGTAATTGTACGCAGTCAAAAGTTGGGTCATCATCACATCACATCAACATTACTTTCGTCGATCATAATGGGTGAAATAGCAATGGAGCTCTTACATGAATTTTCAGAAGATTTATATATTTTAGGACTTAGTTCAGTTACCGTTGAATCAATTGAACCTCTATTGATAGAAGTGTTCGCAACCTTTTCATAATGTTGACCCTTTTGACCTTCAGAACTATCAGAATCCGATAATGAACTAGATGTAGATGAACTACTAGATGTAGATGAGCCACTTGAGCTTGAAGATGTCGTGGATTCTGGTAAACATTCACTGGTTTCAGGGATAGATGTACCATGATTTGCAAAAATATTGAGCATAGTGGAAGAATCATCACTGTCATAATCGGGCACAAGACTTGCTTGGGGATTATTGACCACATGTGAATCAGTAATAAAAATATGTTGTACCTTTTTTCGTTAACTAATCAATCTGTAATCATATTTTCAATTTTGTGCTATCATCGTAATCTGACAAAATTTCATCACAGATGATGGCATTTAATTTTTTCAAATATAGATTTGATGGAACGGTGGAATCCCAAAAACAATCCTTATTACTATTAATTATTATCTTATGACCATGCACAGTCGAGTAAAGTTTTAGTTTAGTTAAACAAAAAATAAATTATATTCTAATACGGCAATGGACATAAAATCCCTTTTAATGTTAAACCGAAATAAATATAATTGTTTGATATATTTTACGTTTGAATTTATAATAAAGCGAAGTAAGTCGATGTATGTTATAAATCTAAAATATGTTTTACAAGTAAACTGAATTAACTGTTAATAACACATTCGATTATTAGATAAATTAAAAGTATAATGCACTAAGTCTAAATGTTTCATCAATAAGCGATAATATTTTGATTCTGTAGCGAAATAAAACTAAGAATAACCATTTTTTAAAGAAATATATCACGTACCTGTTAATAATAAAGAGATATAATATATTTTAATTCGTTTTATTGGTTGCAACTTCTTCACTTGAGTTAATAATAAAAAGAGGGACGATCTTGTATTTCGCTCATATTCGTTCAAATCTAACAGCAGTTAGAGCGTACCTATTCTTAATACCGTAATATTGCGTTTCATCATTAAATCACAGAAACAGCAATTTTTGAGTTATTTCTTTATTTGATTAAGCGTGCGATACATACTATAGCAATAGTGTAACCGATTAAGATCTGTTTATTTAGTTTAGGAGAAAATGAAGATGTAGAATGGCTTTGTAAGTGGTTGTAAAGATAATATAGACAGGGTTATTCCAGTGTAATTTATGTTGTTACATTTATCGATGAATGAAAATGGCTCGAATACTGTTTTCGTATAATCAATACAGAGGTCGTCGTGGTGCGGTGGGACAGTGTGTGAATGTAAACGTGAAAGTTGTGAGTTCGATTCACATTTGGGGGAAAGGTTATATCAAATTTATTTTTTGTTGATCACAATCCCTGCCTTAGACCTCTGACTATCTTGCTATGGTTTTTTTTTAAGATTTAACAATTTTTTTACGCTATTGTGGCGCAAATAAAATGTTTTAGTGACGTTCTTGCTGATTCAAATCTCTATTATTTTGTATTTGTTTTTATATTTAAATAAAAACAAATACCAAAACATTATTTTCTTTGCTCGAGTAAGGCAAAGTGCAGCGTTGAATTCCGCCACTCACATAATTCAGGCGAAAAGAAAAATTCTAAATATGTAATTATTATCTTATACTACATTAATTATTCATTCAAAATATACGTCTTCATAAAAATAAACACAAACAATATAATAACCAACGACTACGACTCCTATAGGAATACCCTCCGTACTTGAGGGCAATAAAACCTAAGGCATGGTGGGTATTACATAAATCATTGTCCAGCCTTCCTAATAAATGAAAAAGAGAATTTGGCATATTTGGACCGGCCTAATTTAATAACTTCCGAATAATTTAAATTTTTTAAAATTATATGAAGTTTGACTTCGACGTTGTTGTTTAAGTCTAGAAATCGAATCGAATTGGACAGCTTTTCTTTAATAATCACCTTTAGTTCTTTTGATTATAATATTTTTAGTGATAATAATATTAAAAATCTTAGATAACTCCCGAAACAAATTTTCATCTTAATATTGATTGCCAGACAAATAATCATACGAGGCCAGTCCTGACGCAGAAGCACAAAGTGTGACTTCTTCTTTCCCGCGTTGAGAAAAAGCGCAGCGTTGAATTCCGCCGCTCAACACGCAATGCCTCTAGAACTTGCCGGAAAGTAGGTAACGCAGTGTCATAACACAAGGTTCCCTCTGCCTATTCTGCTGTTTGCGGGTTGTATTGTGAAGCTGATTTCATTATAATTTTAACATTGAGTTCCCCACTTCCCAACGATTTGAAAAACATTGCATCATGTTCGTCAAAAATTTACTTATCAAAATGACATATATTCTCCTATAAAATCATAAAACGAGCTAAAGCCAATGCAAAGTCTTTTAATGCAGAAAAAAATAACATTATAAGTATTAAAGCAGACATAAAGAAGTCTTACTGCAAGCGATGGTTGTGGGTTTTTATCAAACTGAGGGGTTCCCGTTATTTATGTTTAAAACATAGCTTATCACCAATCTGATAACAGATAACACGTAACATTAGGCTTCTGCTAGTAACACGTATCTATAATTGGGTGAAAATTGGATAAGGGTGCCATATGTTAGAATGTCTACGACTTTTCGTTGAAATTATGAAAACGCAATGTCCTGCTAGATTATCTATTTTTCTTTTGTAGCAGGGAACGTTAAAACCTAATATAAAGGCAATCCGTTCTAATTATTTTTTTTCCAGGTCCCATTATCCGTTGTTGCCGTTCGAATGGCGGTACTCTACGCCGTTCTTTGCCTCTATACCAGAGCGAGACATTTAATTTCTTCTAGTGGAAATCGAACCGTCAATATATTGCATATATAGTCGCTCATATTCTAACAAGAACATATTAAACGCTAGTAATAAACTCCATCTTTGTTTTACGTCTTCAATACAACTTGTATTAACGTAGCAATATCCAAGTTTTCTCTCCACTACTACAACTGTAGAAGTAGAACTGTTGTGATCCTGTCTTGTTATACTTCTACTTGTTTCCTTATTTCTAGTGGTAGGGTCACTTCGAACTTCCCTTATTAAGTCCGTCGTGGAAGTTCTGATGTAGGAAAGTATGTATATAAAAGTTATTGTTTAATGAATTTATATAGAGATATTTTTATATATTTTGTCTGAAAACAAAATGCCTTAAAAATTCTGTGTTTCATCATTTCATTAAATATTTTTTTGAGGCCAGTCGTGGCGCAGTGGCACAAAGTGTGACTGTAAAACCGACTGGTTGTGGGTTCGATCCCCACTCGAAGAGATGGAATATTTACTTAAATTTATATTTCCATTTTCTTCGCTCTGGTGTCGAGGCGAAGCGCGGCGTTGAGCTCTGCCACTCAACACGCAATGCCTCCAAAATTCGGCAGAAAGTGGGGAACGGAGTGTCTTACACTAGGTTCCCTCTGCCTACCCTGCTGTGTGCGGGATATAGCGTGAAGCTAATTTATTTATTTTTATTTTATTAAATATTTTTTTCATTAATACCCTACCCTAATACATTATTGGTCAGAGAGAATCATATGACAAGTCATTCTATTCTCCGCATTTTGACCTAAGATTCTAATGTCATCACCATCTGCATTTTTCCAGCTCTACGCCGTATCCCCTCGAACGAATCCGAAGTCACAACTGCCACTGCACTTAGTCACGGTTAGAACCCACTGTGTTGTGACGGCATTAATTTTATTTTTACCGCTTTTGTTATATAATCCTTAACATAATTTATTGAACATAAAACTGTACGGCGTATGTACATACACTCATTGACGTACGTTTAGGATTAGTGTTAAATGGCCTTTTGTTCGATTTTCCTCGTGAGAAAAGGTCTTAAGACTTACAAAAATATATAAATATAATAAAATAGGGTTATATTGCATTTTTCTTGTAGTTTTTATCTATAGGTAAATTATGTTAAACTTTTCATTCATCCATTTCAGGAACGATAACTTAATCGAAACTTCCACTTTCCATCTATTTTATACATATTATTTTAATTTTTCTGTTCTACAAGACAAAATGCAGCGTTGAGCTCTGCGACTCAACACGCAGTATCTCGAATCAATTTGAAAGCAAAAACTAGAGTGTCTTAAGACAAGATACTCTCTACTGACTAAACTCTACAGGAATTATGCAAAAAGTATTTATAAAAGTTTCCTCATTTCATGGGAATGGAACCCACAACCAACGAAAATTATCAATTAAGATATTTCCAATAATACTTTATGTTATATAAAAGAAATAATTTTGAACTCAATTCAATACAAAACGCTTTTAAATTGGACCACAAATTTTAGAAAAGAGGTCAATGGGCTAGGTAATTTGACATAAATCCGCGGAGAGCTATCGACACGCCTACCCGAATGTATTACTCCGCACGAATTCTTTCACAAATATCATTTTATTGCTGAGAAATTTTCTTTTGTTATTACTGCAGAAATGGCTCCTCTAATTTCTTAGTGGACGCCTGCCAAATGTCCTGATAAACAAGGATAAGAGTTTAAAGTGATTTTTGTTTCTTTTTGCTCTACTGTAACTATATAAAATATCCGATAATGTGTTTGCATCGATTTGTATGTTCATTTGTGTTTTTGTTATTTGTTCCTTAACAATAGTTAAAATTGTACATTTTTTTGGTCATGAACTGATTTTTTCGTTAATATGAAATTATTTATAGTAGTTTCTTAAAAACTGTCAAATATCAACAATGTTACTAAATCCCGTAATCCCGTAAAGCGAATTAGTTAACAATAGACACTCTATAGAAAATCTGAATTGAATTCATAAACAAATGTATGTTAGTATTTTTCCATATTTTTAACAAAAAAATAAAGCGTAAGAAAAAACACATTAGCCAATGCAAAATAAATTTTCGAATTTTCAAGCCCGAATTTTCTCTGCATGTTCCAATGCTGTGTACTACTACAGTATGTTCAGTTTAGCAAATATTTGTCGAGAAATGTAAATATTTCAGCTGGCGAGAGCACAAAATACGACTTTGGTCAGCCTTAGATGCGAATAAAATTCTTCACATGTGTTTTACAATTTGAATAAAATAACTAAGTGTAGGAGGCCAGTCGTGGCGCAGCGGCACTAAGTGTGACTGTAAAACCGACCGGTTGTGGGTTCGATCCCCACTCGAGGAGATGAAATATTTACTTACATTTATATTTCCATTTCTTCGCTCTGGTGACGAGGCTAAGCGCGGTGCTGAGTTCTGTTACTTACCACGCAAAGCCTCCAGTATTCGGCAGAAAGTGGAGAACGGAGTGTCTTAACACTAGGTTCCCTCTGCCTACCCTGTTGTGTGCGGGATACGTTAAGCTGATTATTACCTAAGTATAGCTTAAAACAATTCTATACTGTTATAGTAAAAAAAAATGACTTTTGAGCAATTTTAAATCGAAACTAATAACAATTTTTGGGCAAAGTTAGTTTATGATGAGGCCGTGGCTTGAGGAAATAAAATGTTTAATATTTTAAATTTCTCTCTACTGGCTACGAAGCAAAACGCAGCATTAAGATCCACCACTCAACACACAATGCGTCCAGATTTCCGCAAAAAATTAGAAACGGAAATATATTAATAGAAACAGAGTGCCTTATCACTACGTTCCCAAGTTCCGTCTGCTCACCCTGATAATAAAGCTTTAAAAAGTGGCTCTTCAAAATTATTACTATAATTACTATTTTTATTATAAACTATATTTTACAAGCAACACTGTTAAGTTCATGCCAGGTCTTGACAGCAAACCTGGTTTCCGAGACGGTAGCTTTCTGAAGGACTGACACTACTGACAATAACGACGATTCAAAACTGCTTTTAAAAGGCCTGATTTATTTATTTAATAAGACTAAATAAATACTATTCAACTTTTTATCCTACAGCCATTGGACTGACTATATATGTATATGTATGTAGCCATATATACTCGAGAAATAATTTACTAAGCCGTACTCGAGATCATTGCTCCTCCAAATACAATAAAGTATAAAATCTTTTAGGTGTCTGGAAACTTAATTTCATTACTATTATCATAAATTACAATATAAGATGAGATAAGGTCGAACAACGTGCGTAGTTGAGATGCAAATGGGATTTCTGAAATGGTTCACCACAGGATTATTGGAGGTGGGTGGTACCTAAAATTGTGAATATTATAGAGCTCTACTATGTACATATTTTGTATTATTTATTTTGAGTTTGCGACGCAGGAGCTCAAAAAGTGCTTGCTGTGGGTTGTGAGTTCGGTTCCCATTCGAGGAAATTGAAGTATTTTCGTTTGTCGAGGCAATGCCTCCAGAATTCGGCGGAGATATATAAATACGAAACAAAAAAAAATATAAAAATTATAAAACAATTTAAGGGTTAAAAGATATGAATAACCAACAGTTACTAATTTTTACTTTATACTGATACTTGTACTTAAAATGACAATTGTATGGCTTTCAGAATTGTTAATTGCTTTCGTAGAACGTGACCTACGCTATAAGGTCGTTATTTATACACGTTATTATTGAAATGTTCAATTAGAACGGCTTCGTACTTCGTACATAACATAATAAATTTGTCTCCAAAAAAAAAACAACTTACACTGCATAACTTCAAGCAGCATCCCGCACACTGAGGTTAAGACACTCCGTTCACTTACTGCCCAATAAAAAATTATAGTGACATTTCTGTTTTTTTATGACAATTGTTATTTGTTCATTTATCTAATATAATTGATTAGGTATTGGATCTACAAACAACAAGTCAAACACTGTACAATATACGTACCAGTCATTTTTTATCAGTCACCTGTCATTCGCTAATCGTGAAAAAGTATAACTGGAATTGAACCTGTAATAATAGTCTTCCACACTTGTTTGAAATATTTTATTATGGATTAACAACAATAACTTATACGTTTCATTTATTTAAATACATCATATGAGATATCCAAATCTAAAATACAAAACTTACGCGAAAATATTTCTCTTAAATATTTCATAATCGGGTAACTAATTGCTTCTACCGCTACCGCTTTGCCCGTTTCATATCCAGTACCGGTAATAGACGCATCTTTGTCATCTTTTGATACATAAGAAGATAACTTTAATATCTTATTTATAGACTAGTAATATTTTATATTTGAAGAAAATAAATCAAAAGTACGTAATTAAATATAAATATTAAATGAAATAAAAAAACTCATTCAGTTATTCTGAAACAAGAAAACAATGGTTCAACACAGTGATTCTTTACTCTACAATATTTAAAAAAAATATAGAGTTTCATATTAAAATATTTACATCAATAAATAAACTCACTCTATCACAGCTCAGAGTAGCTGTGATAGAGTGAGTTTATTTATTGAGCTTAAGCTTCATAGCTAAGGATAGTACTTCAAAATTGGAGTACTCAAACAAAGTTTCTGGGTAATTACACCTAAACCGTAAGTAAAGATAATTTTCGTAATTTCAATTGAATATCAGGACGTTGCGATACTAAATTCTGCTTCAAAGAATATATTTGCTGACTATAGTAGTAAAGACCGTCGTGGCATAGCGTTGTGGAGGAAAAGCCCGGCGTTGAATTCCGCCAATCAACACGCAAAGCCTCGATAAATTCAGTCTAAAGTGTGCAGTGGAGTGCCTTAACACCATTTTCTCTCTCGCGGGATATAGCGTGAAGCTGATTATTGTAGTAAAGCTTCATCCCGCCTAACAGAGAAGGTAGAATTTCCTGCCTGTGGCCTGCATTTAAAAAAATACGTATTAAGTAACTGAACTCAACGCCGCGTCATCTCAAACAAAAGTGGGCAAATAAAACCGACGTTCGAACCATACCTATCTCCTTTGTAGTTAGCTATATCCCACTGCGCCACCATAACGTTACTATTGTAGTATAGATATGTTATTTTACTATTCTCACTAACGAAGCGCGCAACACTCGCAACAACCGAGCGTAATGTTAATTAGTTTTATATGAACACTGCGCACCTACTCGCTAACGAGAATGATTCCAACTAAAATTAATGGATTCCAGACTAAATAATCCAGAGGAATGGCATTTGTTATTATAACAATGTCCTATTTATCATTTATACATATTTCAGTCATGTTGAAGTTACTTTACTACACTTGGCTAAACGCCGCACTTTCTGCGACCATTGTTATATTTATTGTATTCAGTAAAATAATTTATAAATTAAGGTTTTGGTTCACATAAAAAAAAATTATAATAACTATTTTAAAATTATTATTTTTAACACATTTTAAACTCAATTTTCATTTTAAACCAGTTGAATTACAACGAAAAGTGGATAAGTAGAGTAAAATAATAAAAAAAACTTCATATTGAATTAAAAATAATAACAGAGAATTTGAAACCATTCTCTATGGTAACTTCGTTAAAATAATAAATAATTTTTATTTCGAGCTGAACGTGTCAGACATGGCCCGCTGTCTGCGGTCTGCGGGTGCTAGAACAGCGAAAATATTGGCATTCACGTCGTTTCACTCGTATTACTACAACATAAGGTGAAAATTACTATTAAATTAAACTTTTTTATTGAAAAATTTAAAAAAATATCAACTATTATTCCATGCTAAGGGAAGAAAAATATTTTTTGGAAAACATATAATTTTTCACATTTTCTCTTTTTTTCTTTTTTCAATTCACGTTCAAATTTTTATATAAAATCATAACTCAGCTTCACGCTGTATCCCACACACAGCAGAGTAGACAGAGGGAACCTAGTGTTAAGACACTCTGTTCCCCACTTTCTACCGAATTCTGGAGCAATTGCGTGGTGAGTGGCAGAACTCAACGCCTTAACCTTGACACCAGAGTGAAGAAATGGAAATATAAATTTAAGTAAATATTTCATCTCCTCGATTGGGAATCGAACCCACAACTAGTCGATTTATAGTCACAAAAAAATGTTTTTAATTTATGATAGTTCGGTCTAAATTTATAAATATATTCGTATGTAAATCGTTCATTTAATAGCCCACCTAAAACAAAAGCTAAATTTTTTTTATATTGTATAACCACGAGAGGAATCAGAAATGAGGCGACGCGACGCTGAGTTTTTGGCAATTTTCTCTTTCAAGATAATCGTGTACTTTGTACCTTTGGGACTAATTATCACGTGAAACCACTAAATAATTGACTTACGCTTCCAAATAGAGCTTTAATTTAAGTACAAATTCGAATGTGCTTTATTTAAATTGTTAAATTTTTTTCGTGGTTGAAAACGTATAAATAAATTATCAAAAACGAACTGCTATCTAAGAAATAAGAAGAAGTTGAATACAAATAAAATTTTATTAACTTTACATTTTTCTCGCATAAATAAAAGGCAAAGAGAAACCCGAGTCGAAAATACAGTTCTTTGCTTTCCGGCTGAATCGGTGGTTGAGTGACGGTATTTTAATTTTTTTTATTTTCCAACATTATTGGACGTGAGGTCGTCGTAGCGCTGTGGCAAACTATAGTCTATATAGAAAGATTTTAGTTTTCCCGCTCAAAGATTGAAATTTCGTTTCTACATTCTTCTAGAGTACGATTAAGATTCAATAAGATCATATCACAGCGCTCCGTTAACTTTCTTTTTCTATAATGTTTGACAATATAATATTTGAAATATATATTACCGTTTTAAATTATGACACTATAAATTTACGAAACGACACAACAAATTATACGATTTTAATTAAAGATGCGATCTAAGCGGATCATAATTAAAAATCTTATTTCCATTTCAGATAATCGACATGATTTAGTAGTTCACAAGCCGCGACTGAACGCAAATTTTTGATAACAACCTCGAGGACTTATTCCGAAGGCGGTGTAACTGTCCATTTTAAAAACGGTAGTTTATATTGGAAGCCGTCGCGGTACAGAGGAAAGAGCGTGTAACTGTAGACGCGACGGTTTTGAGTTCGATTTCCACTCGGAGGAGTGAATTATTATTTATTAATATTTTAATTTCTTTGATATGACGATTAATTAATAATTTATATCATTAAGATTATTCTTGTGACAGTCGTGCTTTGAAATACATACACATTTAATCACATATATTGTTTAGCTCCCGATAGGACTAGTCACTCCGTTGCCATTAATATGCTTAAATTCTCCACGTTCCAGCAAATTCCGGAGGCATTGCGTGTTGAGTGGCGAAACTCAACTCCGCCCTTTGAATCGTTACCAGAGCGAGGGAAAGAAAATATTAATTATACAATTTCATCAAATGGGAATCGAAACCACAACCTGTAGCGCTTACACGCACCACGACTGGCTTCGAAAAGCTATTTGAGTTTTGAAAAAAATATTAAATTAGAAAATTTGCAGTATCTCCTAACAAAAACATACTGACCACACTTTTCTAAATATACGCCCAAAATTTCAGAACATCTTGCACAAAACTTTATAATAATCGACGACCATAAATTATTATTGTTATTACACCATTATAGTACATATAAGATCGTAAAACAAAAGAAATATAGCCATGTTTTTGTATTGGGAAAGATAAGCTTAATATACAATGCAGGCTCAGTTTTTCATCTCACTGAAGTGTAGTGGAATCGGCTATGAAAAGATTAATAGTTATCCCGATTCGTGCCGAGAATCACTTGGCCCCAAAACCTACAATGTGATATGAGATCTTGACAGCTGTTATACAATCGATATGGATTTTCAGGAAGCGCATTTTCTATTTTTGGTTTGACTGTAGAATTTGAGCCAAATTTGAAAGATGATGAAATGTTACGTAATCTGTTGATGTTGTGGTTTAATTTTGTATTGAAATTGAACTCAAGAATATTTTCATTCAAAATTAGGTCCCACCCGGGGCTTCGCCCGCTTGAACTACTCAGTTAAATTTTTTTTTATACATCTTCTACTCATAATTTGAACTTACAAACATATACAAATAGGTGTTATTACAATAACATTTATCATTTGTCACTCAGTAAACGTCACAGCTAAATATAGCATCACCAAAAAATATATAACAAATACTAAATAAATAATACAACGTTAAATCTCCTTCAAAGAATACGAGTTTGCTTCAAACCGACATAAGATTTTAATTTCCTTATTCATAGATCTTCTGCTATTTAATTACATCAAGAATTCAATGGAATGCCAAAATAAAAAAAATGTGCAACTTTGGTTCGAAACAAATAGTTTTGTCGCTTGTAAAGAAACACCCCGATGATTTTTTTTTAAATTGCATTATCTCATATCAAAAATTTCTTAATCTCTCTCATAAAGAAAACTTATTGCAAAAAAAATATATAAAAAAGTATTCTTTATTTATTATTTATTATATTTTTTTTTGCTGACGCTATTTTTATGTCATTGTGATTACCTGTTTATATATATTTGTTAGTTTTATTGTACATTGGATTGTCTGTATATGTATAAATATCTTGATAACTTATATGAGGGGAATATGGACAACAATGTTTTCACCAGTGTTTCCAAAGTGAGAAAATAAAAATGCTTCATTCTTTCGAGTGGCAATCGAAGCCAGTACCATCGCACTAACGTTTACATCGTCGTAACTTTCAATAATACAAACCAGCTCGTTTTCTTCAATAATCAGAATAAGGCTATAGCAGAAGTTAAAGTACCTACTTTTAAAACTCAAACAGTAAATCGCAGCCAAAGTTTTTTATTAAAGCGCGACCAAATGCGAGTCCAGCTCGTGAAATTATCGTCCTGCTTCCATTACTTTTACCAATATTGTTTTTTTGTTGATAAAAGTGAATGTTTATAAGTATTAAGAAATATTTCAGATTAAGTTAAAATGTGTTTGTCTTATGAAATGGATATGTACCTATAGCGAAATCAGTTTTGTTGATTTGCTACTTTCATAATAATATCTTTGGTGTTCGTGACTTTTAAATTAAAATATTTTAACCAAATTAATTGTAGTTATTTTGGCATTCAAAAATATAATTTAGATACTTTTTGAATAAGACATCGTTTCAGATAGTAGCTTTTAAGATAATTTGATATAAAATTGTTACTTGAATATTGAGGCCAGTCGTGGCGCAGGCGCACAAAGTGTGATTGTAAGCGCTACTGGTTGTGGGTTCGATCCTCGCTCGAGGAAATGAAATATTTATTTAAATTTATTTATCCATTTCTTCGCTCTGGTGTCAAGCCACCGCCACTCAACAGGCAATGCCTCCAGAATTAGGCGGAAAGTGGAGAACGGTGGGTCTTAACACTAGGTTGGCTGCCTGTGTGCAGTGCAGGATAGTGAAGCTAATGTGATTTGATTTGATTTATTACTCGAAATTTAACCTTAACTAGAAGTCCATATTCATTTGATATTTGGGATATCGACCCGATTGGTCTTCTGGACTTAGAATCATCATTTGCACGGACGGCTTCATTTTATATAATTTATATGTAACTTTTATTTTCATTTTATCGCTATAATAAACAAAAAAACGGCGTTGAGTTCCGCCACTCAACATGCAATGGCTCAAAACATAAAACGTATTATAATTATTTTTTAGAGAAAGTAACAAAAATCCATCTTATTGTTTAATTAAGCTTGTCCGTACAAACTTCAAGTTATCTAAACATATTTTTTCTTTCAGAAACTTTTTAATTGGGGCGAATTTTTAATTAGAAAAGTTGGCTTAATTTTTTCTTTCATGTTCATTTTTAACTTTTGCCAACGTTGACCTTTTAATCTTGATGTTTAAAAAAAAAATACAATTTAACTTACCCATTTTGCACTAATATAAATATTTTGTTTTAAATAGTTATATTGTTTTACGCTACATACCGCATATAGCAGAATAGGTACAGTTAGGATAGGCACAAACTTGGAAATATTGCGTGGTGGGTGGCGGAACTGAGCGCCGTACTTTGTCTTGTTCTCAGAACAAGTAAATTAAAATAATAAGAGTAAAAATTAAAACCGTTGCATTTATAATAACTATAAGATATATAAAAAAAAACAAATGGATAATGATTATCTATATAAATTTATAAAACAAAATCACCTCCCAGTGATACGTCGTATACATATCTCAATTCATTATATCACTTCATTTGTATCCCAAGAATCGAATTGCCTCTCTATTAGTCTCCTTTCCGCCTTAAGACTGTCTTAAGGCTCTCCGCGCGCTCTGGTATATGCAAAATACAACGTGAAGCTAAAAATTATCAATGAATATTATTATATTTATAGTATGACGTACAATATTTTAGGTTTTGTTTAGTAAAGAAATATTAAATTTATTGTGTAATAGAAATTTTTATTTATCTTGTCAGAGATATATTTAAATAAAAAGCACAATTACTGTTCCAAAACGTTCTTAAATGTACAATCAAATCAAGTCTTCCATAGTGATGTCTGACTGAAACTTCACTATTCTTAAAATTAAAAATAGTTCAAAGTGGAGAAGTAGGAGAGAAACTCTTTCTTTACTGACTGACGGATAACTGCACTGCACAGTAGAAGAAACAAAACAACCTAAAAAACTTAACAAAACCTCAAATATCAGGTTATTTGACATTATTTTCCTTGGACAGTATAAAAATGCACTAATGAACATTTTCTAAAATTTCCACTGTAACGAGAAATAAACAGTAGGTAATATTTATTTAAATGTTACAGTCCAAGTGACCAAAGTAGTACGGGTCAGCACCACTTTAAATGACACCATTGTTTTAACTACTCTATAAAAGCCTAATACAATTATTATTATTTTTTTACCTAAAAATGAAAAAGTATTTTTTTAAAACAACATAAATAACAAAATTACCGTTGTAAAAAAGTTGTTTAGCTTTTAGGAATATTTTTGTAGTAATATGTGTTTGCGTTATTGATATATATACGTAACTGCGTCACACGAAATACAGGTATGGATAAAAATCGGGAAATGAAAAAAAAATCCTACGTCTAAACTATTCTATACTAGGTATCTTGATAAATTTCTTTAGGTATGGCTTTAAAATATTTTACCCTATACGCTGTTCTCGTAAAAGGAGCGCTGACGCTTCCATCCTGTATAAAATTTCACAAACAAAACTATAAACAAAAATCATGGAAAGATAGCACTTCAGTTCTAAAGTCAATTTATCCAATAACCTACATTGTCACCAACGTATATTATTATACTTTAAAACTGAATGGTTTCTAAGCGCATTTATAAAAGAGATTTATTTGTAATAGAGTTACAGTTAATGGTGATTAAAGATGACGTTGTTTAACGCTAATGGTACTTACGTATGGGTTTTATTATATAACATTCTATTATTATTATTTATTGAATAATACTCATTTGTTGAGACCGTCGTGGCGCAGAGGCACAAGGATAACATGTAACGCACCGGTTGTGTATTCGATCCCCACTCGACGGAATAAATTATTGTGTATTAATTTTTTTCGGATAGGCTGATGATGATGATGATGATGATGATGAATTTTTTTCGGCACTAAGGCAAAGGCCATGCGTTGAGTTCAAGTAAGTGTGGAAGGGAGTTTCTTAACACAAGGTTCCCTCTGCCTACCCTGCTGTATGCGGGATACAGAGTGACGCTGATTAATTTGTGTGGAATGTAAAGCGTACATTATAGTTTCCACTTTTAGTGCCCTCTTGTGCCTCCCAAGGACCTACATGACAAATTTTGACTTTCTACGCACAACAGTTTTAATTGTGCGTTGTTTATCAGTCACTCAGTAACGGAGCAGCTTGGTAAACTTGTACATGTAAATTAAAACAAACCTCTCTTTGTAGTATGCACCACCAATCGTATATAAATAAAAGTAATTATTTCAAGTTTTATTATCTGGGGAACGTTTTAATCATACTAGACTGCACTAGGTTCCCAGGTTCCCTATGTATTCCCAGCTATACATGGGATACAGCCTGAAACTAAAAAAAAATTTTTCATGTGAGCCATTTTTTTAAAAATATGAGCATATTTTTTTTAGTAAATTTGAACAAAGCTCGTAATCGCCACATGGTCATCCTGATATACTTGAAAGATATATAAAACCTATAATTTATTACTAATCCAAGAGATAAAATCTATACATATCAACTTTCAGATAAAATGTTAATGTCCATCAATACAATCTGCATAATTGGCGATTTCAAAAACAACTTAATTTGCTTTAACGTGACTAAATCAAATTATTTTTTGCCGTTGCATATTATCACAGACATTTCTGTGAACTTACGTGACTGCTTATAGTAAGTATTTTTTCTTCGTAAAAATAATTTTAAAATAATGATTGTTGAACATTTGTTTCTACTGACAACGTGTCTGTACAAAATATCGCATTGTGATTTAATATTGTATAGGATATTCGAAAAAATATCGTTAGGCTAAGTTAGTTTTAGTAAGTAAATTATTAGACTTTGGAATATTAATGTCTACTTACCCTTAATTAGAATCTAATTTAAAAAATATAACTTGCTGCTATTAACAAACACTTTTGCGTCGATGTTTACTTCGATTTAATATTTTTAGCTTCAGTCTTAACCCTACCTGAGGGGCCAGAGAGAATGGACCGCCAAAGGCTTCGTTCGGCCTCTGTATACTTGGCTCCTCATGCTTTTGATCCAGTATTATCGATACACTGTTCTCGACCAAGGCCCTTTTATTCTCTTGTCCCGGCGTGCCCAAACCATTCAAATAAATTCTTCTTCATTCTCATTATGACATTCTCGCTAGTTAGTTTGTCAAATTTGCTTTTTATGATTTTATAAAGATAAATTCTAGAAGCATTGGGTGTTGAGTGACGGTACGCCACGGTTTGCCTTGATATCAGAACTGAGATATCCTCGAGTAGGAATAGAATCCGTATCCTGTCGCGCGCTTGTGCACCTGCGCCACGACTAGCTTCCTCAAGTAGTCCTAATAATGTATATATATCGTAGTATTGTAGTGCACAAGGTTAACATTTATATCGTTATTAACATTCTACATCGATAAAAGTTACTAAAACCAATAAAAAGAACATTTCCATCTAATCCGTGAATATACTAAATGTTTCTCTGAATGAAGATTGGTAATCAACCAATCTTCCATCGGAACCGAGCCGTACATATTAAAACCGCCGAGCTGTCACCACGTCACAAATTTATACAACAATCTGATACGATAATGTCCCATTATAATAAGCCTATAAATCTCCAATCTCGTGTAGATTAGAAAAGATGTCACATTAAATTATTTTCTACCATTTACTATACTATTAAGCTATCTGCAAGACGTTGAACAGAAGACGTACAAATCAATTATGGAAGATATGCAAATTTGTTTATAAAAAGTGAATAACATCAATCACGCGTGTAATTTATTCCTCACGATGCGTTTTTTATTGAAATAGTTCTAACGTTAATATGAAATATTGAGATGCTCGAAGCTAATAAATCTATCAAATTGGCTGCCATTATGACTTGCGTACTGGATTGAAGAAAAACTTAACTGTATGTATGTGATATAAAATATTATAATGATGCAATGTGAATCTATTGTGGCACGACAGTGTCCGATTAAACAGGTGACAGTTCTGTGTTCAATCACTACATCAGGGAACACTTTATATATTTTGTTTTAATTGAATGGAGAATAGAACGAATGCACACCTCCCCAGATTTCCTCTGCTTTTTCCGTTTTGTGGGAAATATTATAAAGCTACTTCTAATCTCTAGATTTTTTCTTTATATACAAGCATAGCCTTTAAAGTAGATGAAATAATTTAAAGACGGAGAAAATCACAAGACTCACACAAAAGCTCTGCCTATTCCATTTGCAGAAAATTTGTAACATAAACTTTTTTGTCATATAAAAACAATAAAAAATAAAATAGATGATACACATTACGATGTAGATGAAAATAATGTTAGTTTAGCACCTTTAACTTGATACGTGCTAAATGAATTATCATCTGAAATTAAAAAATATGTATATGATAAAATTAGTATAAAAGAGCCTGGGTTCTACATAATATTATTCTATATATCTCATTCAATACTCAAGTTTTTTTTTTTTTTTGTTTGCTTAAATTATTGTATCTCGTTTTTATCTATTAAAAGATGCGGATTAAATAGTAATATTCTTCTTTTTTTTTATAAGAAGAAGAATTTCTATTACCTTTATGCATTCATTGTGTTCTTTATATCAAACTTACGATAGTTGTTACGGGGTGTTACGTTGATAGAATACAAAATTCAGATTTTCTTATATACTGATGTATTTTAAAAGGTAACATTTTTGTGTGAAATGCATTATGAGTGGAATAATAAGATGAAAACACGCTTGTAATGTGCTTTAAGTATCGCTCGTATCTGTCAAACTCTGGTCAAAAACTGGGTATATTGACTGTACATATACTGCAAATAATTTATTTTATCCACATCTGACAAACATTCATATTCATCATAGCCAGTTGTAAAACCTACTGGTTGTGGGTTCGATCCCCACTCGAGGAGATGAAATATTTACTTAAATTTATATTTCTATTTCTTCGCTCTGGTGTCAAGGCTGAGCGCGGCGTTGAGTTCTGCCACTCAACACGCAATGCCTCCAGAATTCGGCAGAAAGTGGGGAATGGAGTGTCTTAACACTAGGGGATCCCTCTGCCTAAGCTGCTGTGTACGGGATACAGCGTGAAGCTGATTTCAATTAAATATTTCTTCTTGTTTAACTAGTTAAAACGAACAACAATACAATACAAACCATTATAATGTTACACTGTGCTCTTTTTTTCTAGGTTATTTTCCTTTCTCCATTCATGCGTAAATTTCATTTTTTCACACAAACTTCCTAATATAGGAAGATTGCGAAATACGATTGTAGAAAGCGAGTGCTTCTTAGTTGCGCGTAACTAAATACTTTAATGATCAAAAGTATAGAATATAAATGTATGAAATGAAACGTATTAATAAATTAAAATAGATTAATTGTTATAAAAGTAAAGAAATTTATAAATGGATATTTAAGGAATATAGCTTATATAGCATAGATATTTTAAGAATGTAGCTTAAAAAATGTGAAAATAGCGATAAAGCTTAGTTTGAGCTTTATCCAAATATTTTAGTTCTTTTTTTGTTTTGAATACCTGAAAATCATATAAATTATTCAAAGACACAAGTGTAATTGTATATTTTTTTAAAAAGAAACCTTTAATTTTCTTTATATGAAGCTTTGATTAAAATATTACAGTGACTGACTGTTATTGCTATTATTGATTTTGGGATTAATCACGTCGTAGGATTACATTTCAATTATTTATTTTTTTCTGTTGTGGTCGCTACTCTCAAAAATTAGGCAGAAACTTTAAACTCTTAACACTAGATTACCACAGCCAATAAATTACTTTACATGTTTCTTTACAGAATTTGGAGAACTATTTATTAATTTTAAAACTCATGGCGTAAGTTAATCTAATCTGTCTTTTAAAAATCAAATTAAATCAGCTTCACGCTGTATCCCGCACACAGCAGGGTAGGCAGAGGGAACCTAGTGTTAAGACACTCCGTTCCCCACTTTCTGCCGAATTCTGGAGGCATTGCGTGTTGAGTGGCAGAACTCAACGCCGCCCTTAACCTCGACACCAGAGCGAAGAAATGGAAATATAAATTTAAATAAATATTTCATCTCCTCGAGTGGGGATCGAACCCACAACCAGTCGGTTTTACAGTCACACCTCGTGCCGCTGCGCCACGACTGGCCTCAAAATCTGTCTTTTAAGATCATACAAATCTATAGATCAATGGATACATATAAAAAATGTAACTGATCCATGTCTGTATACAGGAAATGTATAAGAGAATCGATTAGTGTAGGCATTTATCAATGTAACAGAACCGAAAACAATAATTTTGGATTTTGAATTTTTTTTTCTGTATATTTCTAAACACTGATCTCAGAAATTGATTAACCGATTTAATTGCAATCTACAATTTTTGTATTTCGGCAAACTTCACTTAATATTTTGTGTTTATTTTCTTTTAATCGGTTCATGAATGTAAAGTTAGTACTTATAATAAAATTGTAACTGATCCCTGTCTGTACATGGAAGATATGTGAGAAAATTTATTATTATTTATCAATGTAATAGAACTCAGAAGAATGGATTTAAAAAGTTTTTTCTGTTCAACTACTGATGTCACTATTGTATTTTAGAAAAGTGCCCTTTACATCTAGTGTTTGTTTTATTTAACCCGGCTTTTAATTAAAATGGTCATATAATAAATGGAACAAATGTTGTGTGCCAAAATAATAAACTATTTATTTATTTTTTGAATTAGCTGAAAATTAAGTTTTCCATATATGGATATTGTTTTTAAAATGACAACGTTATTAGAACACGAAAGTAAATCAGATCAGTAACATTTAGTTCAAGCGGGCGCAGCCGCAAGAAGGTCGCTAGTAGGTATAAAATATATTCTCTTAACTCACGACATATGCCTACATACGTAAGCAGATAGATCTCTACAATGTAACAATTACAATCACGTACATGTGGACAGTTGAATTGTAAATTGGATTTTCTCTTTCAATCGCCATATTCTTTTGAGATTAACATTAATAACTGATATAAGTACACTGGTATAATAGTATTGATGAAATCGCGTTTTCTTTCTTTTGTGTGCTTACGACTTTTGATGAGGCTTGTAATGTTTATATGTATCATGTTAGCGACAGTGTTGTTTCAATTTCTTTTTTTTTACACCTCGTTCGTATGTTTTCTTGTTTTTGTCATGTACGCAAAGATCTAGTATTGAGACACTCTGTTCTACATTTTTGGGGGAAATTAAAAATTTTAGTTAAATATAAACGATATTATAACAATAGATTCCTCTCAATCTAATATTCAACCGAATGGAAATCGAATGCACATCTGTCAGGTTTACACTCAGACAGTGTACCGTTGAGCCACGACAATTTCGGCTATTTCATATAAAAAAATGTAATTGTATATAATATATAATAATTTGAGCAACAAAACGTGGAGTGCGTGTGGATTCAAAGGTCGTCGAAAGCGTATAATATTAACCGTTTTATACGCTTTACTCAATATCTTAAAGAATGTTCAATAATATATACATTTCATTAAATTATTAGTAAACAGTTCCTTTGAAACAGTTAATTATACGTTGGCTCATTTTTTCAAAAATATTTTTAGTTCACTGTAGTTTATGTTGTTATGAAAGTTGAAGTTAGCCTTTTTTCTAATTAATTTGAAAAAATTGGTAACCATCGTGGTGCAGTGTGATAGTCTTATTCTACATACGGTTGTGATGGGTTTTATTCCTTTTGTAAGCAAAAAAAAATATTATAATTTCTCTTCTTTGGTAGGAAGCGCAATGTTTCAAATTGGGCTGAACAGTGAAGAACAAAGTATCTATCGTTATCTCCAAATACCCTACTGTGTGATATAAAGAGTACAACTAAAAAAGATTTGTTGTTTACAAAAAAAAAATACTTTACACACGGAACCCGGAAAACGCCAAAAATAAACTCTCACTTTCACACACCAATATCACAGAAAATAATAAATACAAAATTACAAAAAAATATTCTCCTCCCAACTTTTTATCAACATTGTAATTACATTATGTAAACATTACAAAGCTATTTTGAAGCAAGTCATTTCCTCATACAAGAGTCGATTGGGAACCGTCAATCATGTTAAAAAACAAGAATCACGTATATATAGAGATGTACTCTATACAAATTAACTGGATTCTAGAGTGATTTATCATCGTCGTATGCATTATATATGCATCTTTCACAATGTTTTTAACTGCATTTTATTTTTTTTTTATTTTTTGCGTATCTTATTATTTTTTAGAGAGGAAGAATTTGTGTAAAAAAATTAGTTGGTTTTTTTATCTTTTTTGTCAACTATTATAACAGTATTTTTTGTATGTATTTGTTTTATCTTTACATTAATATAAGGAACGGTTATACATATTCTATCAGATTAAAAATAAACAGGTTCATAAGTTAAATGGGAGCTAGTGTTATGACACTCCGTTCCCCATTTTTCGCTTTTTTTCGAGCCCACCGCCCACTTTGTCTATGACAGGGTCCCCCCTGTCCTGTTGGAGTATTAAATATTTAAATAATTTCCTCAAATGAGAATCAAACTTCATCCACAACTCCACATCTTGCATGCTATTTATTAGTATATACAAGTATAAATTTAAATATAATAAGTTTGTAATGTATTTTACATAACTTTTGTTTCTTCAAATGTTCAAAACTTACTCGACATCCTTATAATTTCTCACGAAACTGATGTTTATTTTATTTTATATTCATACTAACATGGTTACTTCCGCTAATTAAATCACATATAGACTTACTGGACTCTACAAATATAGTAGAACGTGATATAATAAAGACTGGAAAGGCATTTGATGAAAGTTAACTGATTCAAACCATTTTGGTACGATTCATGGCATTTTGTAAAACTGATGTCAACTTTGTCAATTTTAGACATTCCTTGCATTTTATAGTACCTTTTGTATATTCTCGGAACTTAATGCTGCACAATTTAATAACAAAATATTTTAAGCAAAGCAATATTTTTTTATATAAAAACAAAATTGATTATTTATTACGTACTGTAACTACAAAATAAATTATTAAAAGGGCCCGAAAAAAAAGGAGATACTAATAATTTCATCACACTGTATCCCACATAGCAGGCTAAGCAGAAGGAACCCGGTAACCTATTTAAGGCTCTTCTACATACAATAAACACAACAATTCTACAAACCAGAGTTATTCTACAAACATTAAGCGAGTATTACGTACCCTTCATCTAACATTACATATTGCCAGCAACAATTAATAGCGGTACTAAAATTTAACGTATACTATTCGTTTTCGCAACAGTAACTACACGGCCGTTACAAATTCATATTACAATGTTTTGAAATATTCTAGTTGATTGAATAGCCGGAACCAAAATCGACATGGATTTTTTCTTTATATTCACGCAACTTGAGGCATTTTGTTGAGCAAGAGGTGGTCAGGGAAAAAAGAAAAGGTGCTTCACTTCTTTTAGTTGTTAGTTCGTAGTGTTAAAATACTCCGTTCTCCACTTTTGAGACATTGCAGGTTAAGTGGCGGAACTCAATTTAGAGCTTTGCCTATCAAGGCAAAGAAAAATTTAAAAATACTCCTTATTTTTATCTTTTTGACCAATTCAAGATATTTTCTGCTAAGTGACTTAACTACCTATTTTATATTATCATTGTCACCAAAATGAAAATAATTCAAGTATGTAGGTACTATCGAGAAGCCAGTCGTAACGCAGGGGCACAAGCGTATGACCGAAAACGCAACGCTTGTAGGTTCCATTTCCACTCGGGGGAATGAAATTTAATATTTACATTCGGTTCTGGTATTCTAACGAGGCACAGCGCGGCTTTGACTCCCGCCACTCAACATACAATACCTTCAGAATTTGGCGGAAAATGGAATACGAAAGTGTCCTATGAGAGGTTCCCATGCACCCTCTGCCTGCCTACCTATGTGCAAAATACAGCGTTAAACTAAAAAAAATATAGTTATCGAATGTACAACCATTGCGTGCAAAATTATTACTTCCCATATGTCACGACACTATAAATTCTTCTCTATTGTACCAAATCACGAGTTTTTTAAAATTTCAAACGCGATCCGTACTGTGCGTGTAGCATTTTTCCGGTTCAAGTCATTATCTCCAATTATATCGATATATTATCGTTAGCTCTTGGGAAAAGTCATGTGTCAAAATCATTATTGCTATAGAGTCTTATTGGTTGTAAAAAAAAATAAGAAAAAAAAAATTTTCGCCACTGTATCATATATTAGGATATATACAGTAAACCTAGTGTTCAGACACTCCGTTCAATTTTCTAGATAGTACTCGAGGAAATATTCAAAATTTTAATTTTCTTCACTTTGGTGTCGAAGCAAAGCACGGCATTGAGTTTCGCCTCTCAATATGAGTGCTTTTGTTTATAGATTGATGATTCATAATTTACAATTAACCTTATTTCATTCAAATTTCAATAAAACAATTCCACATTTCCTTTTTTCGATTTCAAAAACGTATACCGCAATTTGAATAACTTTTAAAATTTTAACAGAGTTGTGAATTTTCCAATTATGTTTCATAATTGTATTTTTTATTCATGTATCAGTGTTGTGCTTTTATAAAACAAAATACATTAAAAAAATTAAATGTCTCTTTTTTTTACTTATATAAACTGTATGTGATAGAATGGCTTAAAAAAAATAATGGGTCGTCGTTTTTAACGTTTCGTTCAAAAAGTGACGTTATCTTTTATAATAGTTAAGTCAATACTTAACTATTACTAAAGAGACCGTCGAGGCGTAGTGCCACAAGCGTATGACTAACGCGACGATTGTGCATTCGATTCCTAATCGGGGATTTTTGTTTTATTAATATTTTCATTTTTGCGCTCTGGTACTTAAACGAAAGCGTTGAGTTCCGCCACTCAACACGCAATGTTTTGAAAATTTGGCGTAGGGTGTCTTAACTAGGTCCCCTACCCTGTTAAAGCGAGATACAGCGTGAACCTGAAAAAAAGTCGAAACTTCATCTACAGCATCTATTGAAATTCACAATAGTCTTAGATTAGTCACAAAAAAAAAACATTTTGAATATACAACAATTTAAAAAGAACTAGAAAATCATTTTAAGCATTTCTCTATAGTCAACGCTAACGGTCCCAAATAGGTCAGTCAGTACCAACGGTTAATGACTTACGAGTTACATAAACTAGAAAGAAGAATCTTCGATCTTGCCAAACTTATTTTGCACGTTCAAAAGAAACACATTTCGTTAATCCGACAACTGAGGCGGAAAATTGCTTAAAATATGACTGACTGACTTTAATTACGAAGACATAAGGTTCAATTTAATATTATTATATTATAAATTGCAATATAGCATTTTTAGTGATTATTTTTTTTTTAGTTTTAGTAATAATTGCAACGAAAATATACTTCCAATGTTATAAATATACATAATTGGTTTAAAAAGAAATAAGTTTAAAAGATAGTTTAGCAGAGATAGTGATAAAAGTAAATTGTTTGGGTAATTTTCTACAAATTCAGTATTAAGTAGTTGAGGACGTCGTGGCGCAGTGGAGCAGTGCCTGATTATAAGCATCGCGTTTTAGGTTTGATCAGGATAAACTCTTCAACTCGAGGGAGTTAATTATTATAATTTCTTGACATTTTTTAAGTATTATTCGACACTCAATGAGGGATTTGAACCACGCCACGTAAACATTTTGATACGGCTTCTAAAAAAGTGTTTTCAATTATTTGCTCCGCATGACAAAGTTCGGCGTTGAACGCTGGAACTCAACGGATAGTAGACCACAGTTAATTTTAAATAATAAAAAATAATAAAATATTATTTGATGATTGATTTTGTCACTCTGGCACCTAAGCGAAAAGTCCGGCGTTGAGTTCCGCCACCCAACACGCAATGCTTCTAAAAAAATTGCGGAAATTCCAAACAAAGTGTCTTAACACTAGGTTCCTTCTGCATACCCTGTTGTATACGGGCTATAGCGTGAAGCTGATTTTTTATAAAATACTTTATGACAAAAACTAGAACATCCAAGGAAGGCGCTACTATAATCACTAATTTACAAGTCTACTTTAAACGAGTCGCGTAATACCGTTAAAAATCCGTAATGTTTCCCATTTAGAACTTGTGGGAAGTAATTAATCGTACGTCAACTAACTGTTTTTGTAAAACGGTTCCCCCATACACCGGCATGGTTAAAATTAACATGACTGGTAAGCATTAGTTAGTTTTTATACGATAAGTTTATTTAAATATGTTAAAAGAATATATAGAATATATAAAAATATTTTGTTTACCTTTATATACATATGTCCTTAGGTATCCTGATTAAATAGTGACTAGTCAAACGGATTTTTTTTCCTTCACTCTGTATTCCGCATTGAGCATATATATATAGAGAAAATTTTGTGCCAAGACACTCCGCTCATGACTATCCTCGAACTCGTTATATTGCATATTAAGTGGCGGAGCTCAACGCCGCATTTGTCTTATTAGAACGAAGAAGTATAAATAATTAATTCTCTAATTGGAAATATCTTTGTTTTAACTTCATAAATTATGTATAAAAAATATATATAACAAAAGATCTGATAGAAACTAACAGTAAAATTTAAAATATTCGTATGATCACTCGAGTAATTATTTATTTTTTAATATTTTGAACATTTTGTCTAATATAAAAATTTGAGGCCAGTCGTGGCGCAGTGGCACAAAGTGTGACTGTAAAACCGACTGGTTGTGGGTTCGATCCCCACTCGAAGAGATGGAATATTTACTAAAATTTATATTTCCATTTTCTTCGCTCTGGTGTCGAGGCAAAGCGCGGCGTTGAGCTCTGCCACTCAACACGCAATGCCTCCAGAATTCGGCAGAATGTGGGAAACAGAGTGACTTAACACTCGGTTTCCTCTGCCTACCCTGCTGTGTGCGTGATACAGCGTGAAGCTGATTTATTTTTATTTATTTAAATATTTACAAAATATAAAGACATACAATCATAGAAGAGGAATACTATAAAACTTTTAATATACTTTTGTATGACAGTTCATACAAACGGGTCCTCACGACACGATATTCAAATTAAGATTTGAGATGGAACAGTTGCTATGGAAGAATTCATCCATGGAAAGCGTAAATATATAATGCTATAATAATTAAAAAATCAATTTGATATCAAGAATTTTTAAAAAATATTATAATCCTGTAGTAGGTATAAAATATATAATATTTATTGCAATATAATACAATTGAATACTAATAAAAACAATTTTGTATTCACACTTGATTGAATATGAGGTATAACTTCAAATAGATATAGGATTTGTCTAATTCAAAATTTCATGTTTTTTATTGATCACTATTGTCTTCCACTTAACAAAATAACTAATATATTAATTAATCATCATACTCATTACTTTGTTCTCCATGCTTACCTTATTTTAAAAATATTTCATGTTCAAAAATTGGCCAAAACGAGCACCAAACTTACTGAACAGGCTAAGGAATGGACATTTAAAAAAAATATATACATATTCCGCAAAATCCCTTTGCTTTATAATCACAATGATCACCGTACATTTATTTATTATTCTCACACACTCCGTTACATATTTTTTGCTGAATTCTCCGCATTGCGTGTTGAATAGTGAAGCTCAACGCCACGCGTTGCCTCAACACCAGAGCGAACAAAAGGAAATATTAAATATTAAATATCCTCCACTGGGAATCGAATCCACAACCTGTCGCGTTCACAGTCACACTTTATGCGCCTGCGCCGCGTCTGGCCTCAATATCGCATAACAATATATTATATTTTAAAACTTACAGTGGACGCCAGTCCCGGTGCGAGTTTACTTTTACCGGCGTCCATAAACAGAAACAATGAGTTCATTCTGTGAACAATTTACGTCTAGTGCTTGCACGCTCGTGTTTATTACGTTCTTTGAACTACGTTGTTTCTTCTATTAAGTAACTTTAACAATATTTTTTTGTATGCATAATACTATAATTTTTGGTTATAATAAAGTTATAATAGGAAAATACGTTTTAGTGATAGAGGATTCTTTGGAGTTTATGTTGATCTGGCGAAATAAACGATTATTTTTAAATATTTTATAAAATGTTATTTATAAATAGATTTTTTTTATACAAACAGAGGTACAGAAGTAAATAAATTAGAACGGAGTATTTTAACACTATGTTGGTACTCACGTGCCTTTTTCATATCTTGCTGTGTACGGGTTACAGCATGACGCTAATAACATTAGCGTTACCTTCAAGTGAAAAGATCGGCAAAAGATCTTTTAGTTTTGTTTGAAAATAGGTAGATTTATTAGTAAAATTATTAGGTTTATTAGGCAAAATATACAATATACATTGACAGGTCTTTGCCCAACAATGGAAAAAAATATTGAGACTATAATGGGGTAGCGTACAAAAATAGTTTTATTTCTTCGCCCTAGAAACATGGCAATCGAGTTTGGTCACTACGCGGAATATGTCGAAAATTAAGTGGAGAGTTTTAAAGTGTATTGACGCTAGGTTCTTTCTGCTTACCCTGCGAGGTGCAGGATACAGTGTCGTATAGATACAAATAAATTTTAGATACACAAATTACAAAAAATGAAATTACACAAGTATACTAAGATTTGCTATGATATGAAAATATTAAGATTATCACTTAATTATAATTAATGAAAATACGAAAAAAAACACCAAAAAAAAAACTAATGTATGTCACACAAAAAAAATAGATAAAACTATTACAAAAAAGATTATATTTATAAGATTTTTTCATATAAGTACATTCACAACTTCCTTAATTTGCGTAACCATTGTTGTATTTCATAACCGAATTCTTATCTAACTCGATTTGGAGTAGAATATCTTTGTTTCACACTAATTTTACGGTTGTGTAATATCAACCATAACTATGCAGAGTGCATTCCGATGCGTAGCAAAACCAGATTATTTCCTTTCTGATAAGCCTTTTGATCTTATTTGAGATTTTTGATGGACATGTCGTTTGTTGAGGTCATCGTGGTGCAGGGGCGTAGTGTGCGACTTTAAGCGAGATAGTTGTGGGTTTGATTTCCGATCCGACAAAAAATTGAGCCCGTCGTGGCACGGTATGTGGCTATAAACGCGGCAGTTGTGGGTTCGATTTTCACTTGGAAGATGAATACTAATGTTAATTAGTGCCTCGAACATTGAGTGGAAGAGTTGGGAACGTAATGACTTAGCACTATTCATCACATATGGGGCGAAGAAAATTTTGGTCGTATAAAAATAATAACTGATGGCACAGTGGAATGATCTCTGTTTATAAACACGGTAGTAGTAAGTTCAAGCTTTCATGACGACATTGGTTGACACAACTATAGTAATTTAAATAAAATCATAATTCGCAGTGGGTATCGAACCCACTAACATCACGCTGTCAATAATACTACACTGTCCCACTAAGCCGCGATATTAAATTATTATATAATTCTATGTAGAGACGCATATCACCTCAGCTCATATTTAATACAGATTAAAAAGGAAACTAGATTCGCCCCATAGTATTTAAAATATTTTGCGTTTTCTTTCTTTTCTTCTTGTCCTAAACAACTAACATACTATATACGACTTATAACAGTACTTACTACGTAATTTGTTGCTAAAATTTCGTTTTAATATTAATAGCGACAGTTGTCGATTCGATTCCCACCAAGGGGGAATTAGTCATTTTATTTCCTGCTAAGTACCGCAACAGGCAATGTCACAAAAGTTAGGTTCTTTGTCTGGAAACGTGCTTTAAAATTAAGTTCCCTAAGTCTACCTTGCTGTACGTGGGACACAGCGTGAAGCTAAAATATAAAATAACTAAAATACTAATACTTTTTTCATAATATTAATGACACATACCTAATAAAATACTTAATTTAGAATTTCTTTGCATATATTATAAAAACATATAATTGTTTTTCTACATTCTTTATATTCTTATGTCAGAAACAGTGTCTGTGGTCTGAAATAAATCTAAAAGTAGCTTATTTAAAAAAAAAATCAGCTTCACGCTGTATGAAGCACACAGCAGCAGAGTAAGCAGAGGGAACCTAGTGTTAAGACAATCCATTCCGTGGCGGAACGTGGCAGTGATAAAAGTAAGTAAATATTTAATTTCGTCGAGTGGAGATCGAACCCACACCCAATCGATTTTACTGTCACACATTGTGCCCCTGCGCTACCTTTGGCCTATTTATTTATAATTATATTATATAATTAATTTTCTATCTTGTGTAGGTAGGTACTTTTTTTTAAGTTTAACTTATTTAAGAAAGAAAACAATAAATTATAAAACATTTCTGTTTCTAGTAATAACTAATAATATTATTTAATCAATAAAATATATAATAAAAATGTTTTTTTTATGTTATTTAATCGACAGAAGAAAGTTTCTATTTATATACATATTAACGTTAAATAACAATAAATGATAAAAAAATATATTATTACATACACGTCAAATAGTAAATATTAAATGTCTGCAGGATGTTAAGGTCATTACTTCTTATCGAGGCCATTGTAGCGCAGTGGCACAAGCATATGACTACAGACGCGACGGTTGTGAATATGATTCCCAGTTATATAATGCTTTTCCCGAATTATATAATGGTTTCCCCATATAATGGATTTGTAAACTTTCATATTTTTAGTTTTTGGCTTTGGTGAAAATGTAAAGTGCGGCGTTGAGTTAAGCGAGTTGAGTTAAGAAAGAATACTATTTTCACTCTGCCCATCGTGCTGTATGTGAAATACAGCGTAAAGCTGGAAAAAGAAATAGATTTTAATATATCTGGTCGTATTCAAAGATTATGGATTTAATATTATTTAGGACTATACACGATAATCTATTTTTTTTGCCTCATACCAATATACAGTAGTATAAAGACACTACGCTTATCACGTTTCCCACAATTTTCAATTATTGAGAGAGCGGAACTCATTGACACGCTTTGTCTATCAGAGCGAGTTAAAATCAAGTAAATATAATAATTCCCCGGGTGGGAATCGAGCCCACAACCATCAGTTCCATTGCAAGACCAATGGTGTTCCACTGCGCCATGACGATTAAGCTACAGGGGGAAATATTTACAATTATATTAGAAATAAAAAAGTGTTGATTACACAAATATTTATTTTTATTCTCTATTGCCTACAAAAATTAAACTAAAAACAAAAAAATTAAATTCTAATAATTAATGTTAAAAAAAACCGATGAAAAACGATCAAATCACCAAATTAGTCACTCATTAAAATCCGTAAAAAAAAGAAACAAAACAAAACTCCGATCTCATGTCACCGACATTATTTGAACTTGCACTTTCAAATCGTAATGAATGAGCGGTCAGATGACTTTCTCCATTCAACCATTGAGTACCCTATCTAATACAGCTTCTTCTGTTATTTCTTATTTAATTTTGTTCGCGATTGTACCGTACAGTGTCTGTGTCCGATCATTTACGTTCTAACATGAGACGGTGTCAGCCGTATTTAGAGTTAACTTACGATTAATATTATATAAAATATTTACGATTCATATTTCCGTAATTAGAGTTAACTTACGGATAATAGATGTGATTGAAATACGTTAGTTTTGCGCGACCAAAACTTTTTACGGAATTTTATTCTATAGAAACGAATAATAATATTTTTTTTTGTTATAATTTTTTTACGATATTTTGATAAGTTATCAGTTTGTGTTTGTTGACTTCTTGGCCGTTTTTGGGAAAATGGAGTGTTATTAGTGGAAAAAGGTAAGTTCTTTCTTAATGATGACTGTTTTTCTTTCTTCCTAATGACCGGCTTTTGAGTTCGTGAAGTATCTATAGATATAATCAATCTTCTTTAGTCGTTCGACTTTTTTATTTGCCGGTTTTTCATTTGAAAGGATGATTTTTAAGATTTTTTTTGTTTGTGTGATGTTGTTTGAAATAAAATCTTAATTTGTTTTAGCATTTTATACTTGTTTGGGTCAATTATTTTGTATTTCCTTTTACTCAGACTTACTTACTTTAATAATATTTTAGAGAATCTGACACACTTAGGGTTATACACGCACCTAGTTTGATAAGTCTGTTAAAGTACACAGCTAACCAAATATATTACCGAGTAAAATCGCTATTTAATACAAATTTTAATTAAGAAATTTTTATAATTTTTATTACTCTACTATTTCCATAGTTTCTATGAATACAACGCAATCTATTAACATTTCAATCATAATATTAAATTCATTTCAATATTTCTTTTACATAACAACCCTTTAGAAGAAGCCACCTAAGTAAAAAAGTGTGATTTTTTTTAAATACATGAACTAGTTAGGTTTCTAGTCTCATAATGTTATTTATCTTATGTAAGCTGTTGCGAGATCTATCTGCGGATATTACCTGTATTAGTTAGAACAAACCACTTCTAATCGCACATTACAAATATGATGTCAGCTTCACGCTGTATCCCGCGCACATCAGTATAGGCATAGGAAACCCAGTGTTAAGACACTCCGCTCTCCACTTTCTGCCAAGTTCTGGAGGCATTACGTGTTGAGTGGCAGAACTAAACGCCGCGCTTTGTCTCGACACCAGAGCGAAGAAATGAAAATATAAATGTAAATAAATATTTCAGCTCCTCGAGTGAGGATCGAACCCACAATCAGTCGGATTTACAGTCACTCTTTGTGCACCTGCGCCACGACTGGCCTCGATTCTTTCTATTTTTAATATTATTGTTAAATTAAAAATAGTGATCGAAAATTCTATTACCAATCTAAAGCCAGTGAGGTGTACTATAACGTGCGACTTTAAACGCCATAGGTTGTGAATTCGATTTCCACTTGAGGAAATATTTTTTTATTCATATTTTCATTTCCTCGCTCTGGTAACGAGGCAAAGCGCGGCGTTGAGTTTCGCCACGCAACACACATTGCCTCTAGAATTCGGCGGAAAGTGGTAAACGAAAGTGTTTTAACGCAAACGGTGTTATGTTAACAGTAGATTCCCAGCTTTTGTACATATTTCTCTAATTTCGTAAAAATAAAGGTAAGATTTTAAACCTTTTTTCCTAAGTCAAAAATACTTTCATATAATATCACTTGAGGGCAATCGTGGCGCAGCGGCACAAAGTGTGACTGTAAACCGACTGGTTGTGGGTTCGATCCCCACTCGAAGAGATGAAATATTTACTTAAATTTATATTTCCATTTTCTTCGCTCTGGTGTCGAAGCTAAGCGCGGCGTTGAGTTCTGCCACTCAACACGCAATGCCTCCAGAATTCGGCAAAAAGTGGGGAACGGAGTGTCTAAAAACACTATGTTCCCTCTGCCTACCCTGCTGTGTGCGGGATACAGCGTGAAGCTGATTTTATTGATTAATATCACTTCTGAAGTACACTTAAAGTACTAAACATATCTAAAATATATAGAACAAAAAGAAATAAATAATAAGGTAAACATAAAAGACCAACAATTAATAGAAAATTATAGGGTAGTATTTTAAATAACATTTTTTCAAAAAAAAATTTATATTTTATATTTGTTTCAATAATCGCTTTAACAATAGAAAATAATTTTATTTTATATTGTAACTGCAAAATTATCTTATAGAGTCCGCGCGGCGCAAGGGCGTGACAGTAACACAACGGTTGTAGGTTCGATCAAAAACACGGAAGAATGAATTATTATTTATTCATATTTTCATTTCCTCGCTCTAGTACCAAAGCACGGCGTTGACGTCCGCCACTTAATACGCAAAGCCTCAAAAATTTTGCGGAAAATGGGGAACGGAGTGTCTTAACACTCTACTTTACCAGCAATATGCGGGATACAGCGTGAAGCTGAATATTTTTATAACAAAAATATTCTATATTGTAAATAATTAAAAACAGGGAAGCTATAAAACCGAGAACTCTTTCAGTAATATCACTTGGAATGGCTTATTTAAACCACTGAAGGGTTCTCCTTGCCCTACTTCCCTACAAATGCTGTAAAGTGATTAAATACTTTTACTTTATATGGTAACACAGCTTATTTAAATCTTAACTTATTTAGCTTTATAAGGTATTAAATTAAATAATACCTACATTATGTTTATTGTTTGAGAATTTTAAAAAGTTGTTGTAGCCTTACCCTATTTTCGAAGTCACATTTTAATTTTTTTTTTCATTGGCAGCGCGGAACGATAAAAAACTTAAACTTTTTTTAAAATTATTTTTTATATACCGATAGGGTAAACTTAGGATAGTTAATAAGAACATAATATAGATATTATATCACTTCTACTGTATCCAATCCAGTATGGATTACAGAACCCGGAGCATTTTGTCTATCTATAGTCAAGAAAATTAACAAATTATTAATGAATTGATACTCCGTCCCTCACTTACCGCCCAATTTCAGAGATATTATAGAGGCGGAGTGTCCTAACACTAGGAAGGTCTCGGACCGACCGGGTCTCGAACCTAATAGTATTACTTAAACTCTCAACGATCTATCAATACACGACTTCAATATGAAAAAGATTTTTTAAAATAAATTACTAAATTCGACATCTATAAATATTTCAATGAAATAAATACGTTTCCTAATGAAACACAGTAACCTATACTTGTTTATTGCGGTACATTTTGAAACTATCGTATTGCCTGTAAAAGTAAATCGACAATTCGGACGTAATCTACACTAATGTAATGACGAAAATCATTTTATCTGTTAAAGTTATTTGAAATCTATTTTTTTCACTTCACGCTGTACCCCGCAAATAGAATGGTAGGTAGATGAAATCTTTGAAACTAGTGTCATGACACTGCGTTCCCATTAAGACAGTTCCGTTCCCGCCGAATTCTGGAGGCGGTTAGCGTGTTTATGTTCGAGTTCCAAGAGTTATAACACTGGTTATCCCTTCTGGAATTCTACTATATACAGCGATACTGCGTGAAGTTTTTTTTATATAAAATTTCTCGATCGGTCTCTAGTGTTTTGTTATTACATTACTGACATTCTATCTTTAAGAAAGATAAGTTGTTCCCGGAAGACTCTTGTTAACATGCAATAGATAATAATATCAAAATACTATAACGTAATATCCAGTTAATCTAAAATTACATACATATATTCCATAAAGAAAATAATAAAATAGAAAAAATATTTAATTTAAAAAACTAAGAACTTTCTAATTTTACCATAATCATATAAAATAAAATATAAATATATATAATATATAGTACACCTTTTACTTTCATTTACATATTAAGGGACGTAATATGAACATCTACGAGTACTTCACGGTGGATGCACATCTTTGGTCAATGGTCTCTTATGTAAGCTGATCTGCATAGCTGGTTTATTATTATAATAACTTCTTTACTTTCAATGGAGTTTATCTATTTTTATATTTCTACTAAAAACTCAGACGCGACTTTGTTTGCTTTTTCTTTTTTTATATTATAGCCAAAGGACAATATTTAAAAAAAAGTCATAAAAAAGTATCCTATATCATTTCAAATATGATTAAGAATATACGTACAAAGTTTCATAGTAGTCGGTGGAGTAGTTTTGGTATGAAATCGTAACAAACAAACATACATTCACATTTATAATATCAGTTTTATTTATATTGTATTTATTTAATGTTAGGCAAAGAGAACTAAGTGATAAATATTTCTGTTTCCTATTGAAAATGGTGAATTTGATGTGTAAAAGATGAATTTTAAATTCAAATTGTGAATTTGATATGAAAATGTATAAATTGTAATATGTAAGAGTTCAGTCGTAGTGCAGGGGCACGACGGTTTTTTTTTAATCTACATAAACGCACTTACTGATATTGATAGATATGTATTTTTTCTATTTTTATACATAAGTTCCAATAAAATACATGGTCTTATAAATAAGTGTATAATATTAAATAACGTGTATATTAAATTTGAGATCTAATAATTACGATTAGTTATTATAAGATAAAGATCTTATTTTGGAATTTGAATGTTATACCTTCACTAAACTTAAACTCTGTCTAAGAGTCTAAGAATTGAGCCTAAGCTCGTATTTATAAACAGCTCTCAACTCTGAAATCTATCTAAGTTGCCATTTTAACAATTTATGACTGAAAAGCCATCTAAAGATCGCTCTTAAGGTTGTTCTTGGTTGACAGTTGACAGCGATTTATAAATACGGACCTAAGTTCTGTAACACGAAATGCGGAACAAAAAGAAATAAATACCTACAAATGTCGCGAAGAGTAAAAGAAACGATCATTTTTATTTGGTTAACAATTTACTCAATGTAAATGTCAAGCTAAAGCAAACTTAAAATATAGAAACTGATTTGAGACCATCGTGGCACCAGCGACTTACTGTAAAACGGTTGCTTGTGAGTTTGATATCCACGGTTGTGATTTTTTTAATACGGCGTTGGGTTCCGTTACTTAGCATGCAATGGTTTTAAATTCGCCGAGAAGACTAAAAGTAAGAAATAAAATAATTTACATTAGATAAATGCAAATATTTCTTAAGTACGTCAACCAGTATTATGTTGTCAGTGGAACATAAAGTAAATTTTACGAGCGTTTTCGACCCACTTTTACTCTTGATTAACGGACAGATATTTTCAAATATCTTAAGCGCAAAAACAGTTCTGGGTTCGATTCTTACGAGGGCAAATTAACTATTTTCATTTTCCGCTTAGGTATTACTACAAAATTGAGTAGAATGAGTTTTTGGTCTTCATGCATTTTATATGTGTACTTTAAGCGCTGTTTGCTGAGTGCCTGAACCTAACGCCATGTTTTGATTGACGATAAAAAAATTAAAAATTAAATTAAATAAACTTCACGCTGGATCCCGCAGACAGCAATCTAGGCAGAGGGAACCTAGCAACCTTTTTCCGTCAAAATTCTGGAGGCATTGCGTGTTAAGTGGCGGAACTCTATGCTAGTCTTTGCCTCCACACCAGAGCAAAAAAATAAAAATATAAATTTATGATTAAAACCTAAAAAAAAAAACTTTTTTTTAAGATAGTAATTAGTTATAAATTCAAACTAGATGAAATGACATAATCCATAACAACAATTTACCTAATATATTATAAGTATAGGTAAAAGTTATTATTTTTGTTTTGTGACTGTAACGGAAAATGATTTATAACTAAATATATATACAGTAATCAAAGTGAAACTTGGCCTTAACCAGTAGGGGAAATATTTAACTAATGTAATTAAACTTTCAACAAAATTTACTAAATGGTATAAAGTTTTAATACTTAACGTGTAGGAAAATAAGATTTTTATTGGTTACTAGAACTTAAATAAACCATACATACTAAAATACTTTTTTTATATGATTATATATTTACATATACATATATATATATACATAAGAAGAAGGTAATAAAAATTTTGAAGTTTTCTGATGTACATATATATAAACATTCATTATTATAAAAATACAAAAACTGATTAACTGTGGAACAGGTTAACATCACTAAAATGCTAATAGACATCTCTGAGTACAGCTCAAAACTCATCATGTAACTAACGTAGCCCAATATCTATACTTAACAACAATGACAAAAATCTAAAAAATATATTAAAATAAGGTATTATTGAGGCCAGTCGTGGCGCAGCGGCATGAAGTGTGACTGCAAAACCGACTGGTTGTGGGTTCGATCCCCACTCGAGGAGATGAAATATTTATTTAAATTTATATTTCTATTTCTTCGCTCTGGTGTCGAGGCTAAGCGCGCCGTTGAGCTCTGCCACTCAACACGCAATGCCTCCAGAATTGGGCAGAAAGTGGGGAACGGAGTGTATTAACACAAGGTTCCCTCTGCCTACCCTGCTGTGTGCGGGATACAGCGTGAAGCTGATTTTTTTTTTTTTATATTAAAATAAAAGTACATTTTCACCACAAAGTGAAATGCTAAAATTGTTAATTTATATTTAAAAAAATAATTTAACCAATTACATAAATCTGAATCAATTTATATAATCGATTGTGAGACGCCGCACGCGACGACATCGGATGTAGAAATGCACATTTTATTAATATATCACGATCGTGAAAGTATGACAATAACGATATCGATATTGAGTCGTTGAGATTGAAAGTTAAAGTACGAGTATGTTATAATAAAAAAAAATCTGTAAGATATAGCTATTTTTCTGGTTATATTGGCTATAAATTTACGTATTAAATGTTTAATAAATTTATTTAATAAAATATTGGAATGGTTATTGGATAATATTTTTTGTAGTTGCCTCTCTGCCTATTTGGCTTGTGTCATATACGAAATGTTTCTTTGCTATATATTCGTAATAAATACTTCATGCTGCATTCCGCATACAGAGTCCCGGTAGGCAGAGGGAACCTAGAATTCTCTCTCTCTCTCTCTCTCTCTCTCTCTCTCTCTCTCTCTCTCTCAGTGTACACTTTTCTGCCAAGTAGAGGTGGCGTGTTGAGTGGCGTAAGTCAACGACACGCTTCGACTCCAGAGCGAAGAAATTAAAATATACATTTTTAAATAAATAATTTCCTCGAGTGGGAATCGAACCCACAACCTGTCGCCTTTACAGTATAATAATAATTATTCCTCCAAATAGTGATTGAACTCACAACCATCCCGTTTATTATCAGATACTGTACCACTGCACCACGACGATCTCAGTCAGCATAATAAAATATATTTAATCAAAATCCATAAAACAAATCCACTTTCTTCCAACCATACCATACAATAACATAAATTTACTTTCTTCGTTTTACATGATTTTATTTTAATGAGAAAAATATGAAATTTCTTATTCATGCAACATTGGCCTAGTTGTGAATGAAATTGCTTCATTCAATTAGACGATGTTTAACCGCTTTGTCCTTTTAGTTTTACGATAATTTACTTTAACTTAATAAATAAATAGGTAGTATTGAGGCTAGTGGTGGTACAGGGGCTCAAATGTGCGACTGGTTGTGGGTTCTTTTCCCAGTCGAAGATATTATTATTATATGATACAACGAAAACGCTGTATCCCGCATATAGCAGGATAGGAAGCAAGAACTGAGTGTTAAGACACCCAGTTCCACATTTTCCTAACTCTGGAGAAATTTAATATTTAACATTTTTTGTTTGACTGTAAACATGATTGTTATGTGTTCTATTTGCACTCGAGGAATTCTCGATCAAGACACAGCACAGCGTTGAGTTCCGGTACTCAACATTCAGTGTCTCGAACAGCAAATAGAAGTCAAAAGTTTACATAATAGAACTAAATAAATATTATTATTTACATAAATAAAGCCTAATAAAACTAATCTTAAACAGCCATATCGAAATTTCGTCATTGTTGCACATAATGTAACGGAACGGAATCTAACGTTTATACTGTTTACAATTCTTACAGTGTATAATGTTTTACAATATTTTTAATAAATTCATAATATAGACCTGGGTAGGTAATTAGAAAGTAGTGATAAAATATTCCGTTCTTCACTTGAAGACCGAAAAACCGATTGAATGGTGGAATTCAATCGCGCATTGAATCGAACCAGTTCTAAAAATAGGTTGTACCCGAAAATAGGGAATATAAGTATTTTAAAACTAGGTTCCCTGCGGTATAGCATCCTGCACGTAGCAAGAAGAAGGGTTAAGCAAAATTAAATTTAAAAAAAAAGATATGACGGGCAGAAATCGAACTCAAAACTGATCACCGCGTGTTCCGTATCAACACTTTCACGATTACTAACATATCACCAGTAATACATATTTGGAACTTACTAGTACTAGTACTATGGTACTAGTTACCGACTTTGCTTTGTTTCACGTTCTATACATTCTATCCGTTCCCCACTTTCCGCCAAATTCTGGAGGAACTCAACACCGCGCTTTGCATATACACCAGAGCAAAAAAACGGATATATATACTTTATTTTACTCGACTGGGGATCAAACTCACAACTAGTTGCTTTTACAGTCACACTTTGTGCCTCTTTGCCACGACTGGCCTCTAGTACCGACTTATCTACATATATAACATACAAATATTTGATAGTTTCGATAACAACCTCTGAGGACTTCGTGGCGGATAGTAGACATCGTCTTACTATAACATGGCGGTTGTGGGTTAAATTTCTACTCAGGAGAATGGGTTTTTTCCTTAACTCAACAATTTAAAAAAATCACCTTCATGCTGTCCCGCCACAACAGGGTATTCAGGGGGAACCTATTGTTAAGACACTTCGTTCCCCCACTTTCCACAGAATTCTGTAGGCATGTTGATTGGCAAGATTTAGCGCCGCCCTTTGCCTTGACACCAGAGCGAAAAAATGGTAATATAAAATTAAGTAAATATTGCATTTCCTCGAGTGAGGATCGAATCCATAACCAGTCGGTTTTATACAGTACACAATTAAAACTCGACAATTCCAGAAGATAAAACGCAGTGTTCTACACCACAATCACTCTGATATATCCTATTATAAGCGGAATACAGCGCGAAGCAGAACAACAAAACACAAAAAGCGGTGATGCAGGAAGGTTAAAGAACAACTGATTATGATAAACTTTCTCCACAAACAATGAGAATCTATAATAAACATATCCCACGCAATGTAGCGGCAAAAATGATATGTGGGTATCTAGTAGGTAGATCTTATAATATTATAAGGTCGTCGTGGTTGAGTGCGTCAGTGCGAATGATAGGTGTGGGTGCGAACCCAATTCATGGAAACGAAAAAAATTAAATTATTTTCGTTACCTCGAACCAGCTAAAGTGTGGCGTTCGATTCCTCTATTACATATTGAACATCTTATTGAACGGAGTGTCTCAACACTATGCTTTCTCTCTACTTATCCAGGCTTTTAAAAAAACTAATTTATTATCTAATGTTAATAATTTATTTCCACTTTTTCACAAATTTATTGCTACGATAAGAAAGCTGAAGACTGACGTCGGACTAACGTTCTTGCGGTGGTAAAACTTAACCACAATATTTTATGCCATTTTCATTTCCCGTAAAATTTATTACAAAACCCGGAAAGTTAAAATAAGTGCTTTCGTTTTTACTTTTTTATTCTTCTTCTCTCTAGAATACTTTTCTTAAAGATATATTTAAATAATGTTATTTAAGACAAATATTTTTATATCCTCCTTTTTCACTGAAAAATTATTATTTTCTATATTATCAGACTCGGCTCAGATTAAGAGGCTGTCGTGACATAGTGGCAAAAAAGTGTGACTGCCAAAGTGACAATCTGTTCCCATTAAGACACTTCCTTTCCACACTTTTTCGTTAAGTGGCGGAACTGAACACCGCGTCTTGCTTTGCTCGTTAATAATAAATGAATGGGGTTCGAACCCATAACCGCCGCGTTTACAATCACACCACGCAAATTATGCCACCATAGCTTCAACTACTATAAATATTACAAAAAACTTCTCTCATCGATTGATGATGGTGATCTAAAATACTTTGACGGGATTTGAACCTGCGCCTCTTTGGATACCGTCCTAAGAAGCGCGGGTTCAAATCCCGCTACGTTCAAATTTTCATACGTTTCCTTATGGTTATTAATAACTATTTTTCTTTTCTAAATGTAGAATAATACTTAAAAATATTTAAAAAAAACACCTGATTCTAAATATCAATATAAAAATATCTCGATATTTTTTTTTAATACAAAGTAAGCTTTCATTCTCATTTGCAGAAATCGAAAGGTAATTAAACTCCGTTTACATAAAAACGAAGAACCCGTTCTTGTGACAAAAACAATTTTGTATTATTTCAATAAGGAAAATTGAGCTATAATTTAGATTATTTCGTAATAACTTTTACCTTAATTTAAGCGTATTTTTATAAGTATTGGACCCAATTAATATTAAGTTAATTTCTCAAATGGTTTGAAACCATGTGAAGGGGATTCAAATCTATAAATACCATTTTCAAAGCCTGACAGTGCACCGCGATAGCGTCATAAAAACACAAAAACATATTTTGGTACTGTAATTAAAGTATTTTTTGTCTCATTTTTAGGGTTCCGTACCTTAAAAGTAAAAAACCAAACCTTTACAGGATTACTGTTGTACATCCGTCCGTCCATCTGAGAGATCCAAGATACTCTTTCTCAGGAATGGAAAATTTTTATGAAATACTCAAGTAAAGTCCCTTGAAACTGTGAAAAAAATCAACATTTTAAGACATCGCAATCAAAAGATACAGCGGTTTATGTCGCAAAATTCACTAGGGAATCAAAACCTATCGGATACTTAACTAAACTGAACTAAGTATTTTGAAATTTGGTACGAAGCAACATCTTATAAAAAAATAATTGCTAAATGTTAAAATATATAGGTGTTTCATAGAAAAAAATATTACAAACTTATATTTGTAGTTTATTGTATACAAAATGAGTGCATATACCCGCTTACTTAAGCTTGTAAACTTAATTAAGTTGTACTTCCTATTCCTATTTGACCTACAATCCTTAAGTTGGTAAGGAAGCTTCGGTGCGCGAGTCCGACTCGCACTTAACCGGTTACTTATTAAAATAAGTTTTGATAAGTTTAATAAGTGAGGCCAGTCATAGCGCAGCGGCACGAAGTGTGACTGTAAAACTGACTGGTTGTGGGTTCGATCCCCACTCGAGGAGATGAAATATTTACTTAAATTTATATTTTCATTTCTTCGCTCTGGTGTCGAGGCAAAAGTGCGGCGTTGAGTTCTGCCACTCAACACGCAATGCCTCCAAAATTCGGCAGAAAGTGGGGAACGGAATGTCTTAACTTTAGGTTTCCTCTGCCTACCCTGCTGTGTGCGGGATATAGCGTGAAGCTAATTTTTTTTAATTTAATTTTATAAGTTTTAATAAAAATATGTAATTATCTACTGGTGATACGTGATTTGAAAAAAATATCTTAAAGACAAAAGAACGTTTATTAAAAAGTATTTTTCTTTTCTAAGTATGATATGATAGTTTAACAGGAGGCCAGTCGTGGCGCAGTAGCACAGTGTGACCGTAGACGTGACTGATTGTGGGTTCGATCCCCGCTCGATGAAATGAAATATTTGTTTAAATGTATATTTCCATTTCTTCGCTCTGGTGTTGAGGCAAAGCGCGGCGTTGAGTTTCGCTACTCAACACTTGCCTCCAGAATTCTGTGGGAAGTGGAGAACGGAATGTCTTAATTCTAGGTTCCCTCTGCCTATTCTGCTATAGGCGGGATATGCAGTGTGAAGCTATATAACAGTTTAACAATAAACATAAACCACCAAGTAACGTTAGAGAGACAATCGACAGGTGAAAGAGTAAAACAAAAATTGTAACACAATGTTAGTACAGTATTAAAATAATTAAAATCGATACCTATAACCGGTTCTATTTTAAAATCAATCACAAAATTTAATTTGCTAAAAGTAAAAAAAAAAAGACATGATACAAATATATACCTATATATGTCGATGTTTTGAGATCGAAGCCACGTGGCGCAGCGGTAAAGCATCGAAGAGGATGTCTGTTGGTTCAATTACCAATCGGGGGACTAAAATATTTAATATTTTATTTTCCTCGTTCTGGTAACAAGACAGCTCAGCGTTTAATTCCGCCACTTAACACGCAAAGCTTTGAAAATTTCGGGGGAACAAAAGATAGAGAACAAAGTGTCTTAACACTAGGTTCACACTACCGACCATGCTATATCCGGGATACAGCGTGAAACTATATAAAAAAAAATACTTTTTTTGCAGAATAAATCAAATGTGACAGACACCTCAACGACCAAAACCTCAATTCATTAACATAGCAAAAAAACAAAAAAAAATACAACACTATGAACAAACCACGACCTACAATCGAGGGAAAAGTGAAAAAGAATTCTCGAAACGGTGTTAAGCGTGTGACAGCAGGTACTTTCAGAAACAATGTTACCAACTTAAATAACCGACGTTCGCGTTAAACCACGTATTGTTTATAATTTTTTTTCCTACTCTTGGTGACCTTAATTACGGTTAATTACTCACACCGTGAAAGAAATGGCGAGGTTAAGTGAGAACAAATTACTATTGTTATAGTAGGATGCGATTGTTTTCATTATATGTATATTTTTACTAGGTTGTGTTGTGGGTTCGATTCTCATTTGAAAATATTCTATATTGCTGACTACAAACGTGCGACTCTAAACGCGACAGAATGTGGATTCGATTCCAACTCGAAGAAATGAAATATTTATTTATTTATATTTTTTCTGGTATCGAGGCGAAACGCGGCGTTGAAGTCCACCACTTATCACGTAATAATACGAATGATGATGTTACGTATTATTCTCCTTTATCCCAAAAATATATACAGTTCGTAGTTACGCTTAATTAATGTGAACAGTGTTAAGATTCGCTCTAACCAGATAGAATCTTAACACTGCGAGAGGTAAAAAATATGTGACTTTAAACACGCCGTTTGCGTGTTCAATTCTAACTTGTTTGCAGAAAATATTTTCTGTTTTCCTTTTCTGGTAACAAGGCAAAGCGCTGCCTTGATTTCTGGTATTCAATACGCAAAATGTCGAAAATTGGGCGAAAGGTCGGGGACGGAGTGTCTTAACACTAGGTCCCTTATATGTCTGGTTCGACGTGAAGATAGAAATTATAAAGATTCACGACTTCAATTATGCTTCACACTGTGTTCAGACGCAGAGGGAGACAGACTTTCAAAGAGAGAGAGAGAGAATGATTTATAACTTATTTCTTCTTTATTAATTAGTGGACATAGATACATTTTTGATAGATTATTCTGTTCTCCGCTTTATTTGTGCATTGCACTTTGCAGGTTCTTCATATGCATATACGTACATACGTCGTATAAAATTTTTTTTTATTATTGTAACGGAAAAATAAGTTTTAAAACATTATTTATATATGAATATAAATAAGCTTATAATATCCAGTTAAGTTAATAGCGATACTTTCAAATATTTGGTCAGTTGTTAAGTTCAATTACATTTACTTAACCTTATTATATGTATAGCATAAATGTTTCATGAGACCATTTGTGCTAAGCTAACGTGCGTGATAAGTTGTGGGTTCGATTGCCACTCGGGGAAATGAAATGTTTAATATATTGGTTGTTTTTCTCGCATCGCAATGCCTTCAGAATACGGTGGCGAGTGGCGAACGGAAGTGTATTAACGAAAAAAGAGTGTCTTTAGGTTCCCAGGTTCCTACTGCCTAATCTACTAAATGCGTCATACAGGGTAAAGCTAGAGTAAGTTTTAAAATAATTAAAACTACTCATACAAAAAGTTTTCTTCATTCTTAAGTTTAAAAAAAACATACAATTATTGATCAAAATCATTACCAATATTTAAAAATGTATTATTATTTACATTTGTACGAGGATAGTACATAAGAACGTACTACAAAAAAAAGCCAACGGCACGCGGTGTTCCCAGGCGGTCACCCATCCAAGTACTGACCGCGCCCGACGTTGCTTAACTTCGGTGATCGGACGAGAACCGGTGTGTTCAACGTGGTATGGACGTTGGCGACTAACATATTAAAATTACTAGTTACAATTTACTTGATTTAAATTTACTTTTTTTCCACTAATATATACACAGTGCCTCAAGAATTAGATGGAAAGTGGAGTCCCTCTTTTGTTACTTAACACGCAATACCTCCAGAAATTTTATTTATTTAATAAGTATTGAAAAAAAAATGCAGTTTAATTTCTCTACGAAAAATGTATTTACTAGCGGTATTTAACAGAAATTTGCGAAATTTATTAACACATCGGCATCCTCAAAGCCGGCGAGATTCTTTTCACGTGTCGGGGCGGCATTATAAAGAAGGTAGTTAAACCTACGTGAAGCGACTAATGAATCTCAAAAATGAGACCGTCGTGGCGCAGGTGCAAAAAGGTGCGTCTGTAAACGCGACGGTTCTGGGTTTGATTTTCACTGGGGGAATGAAATATTTAATGTTTTGATTTCTACGCTCCTGAGAAGCGAGTGCAGTGGAACGGAATGTTTTAATTCTATAAATATAGGCTCCCTCTGCTTACCCTAGTTACTCTTGTTCAACTCAAACCATATATCTCACGTAGAAAAAAAAATGTTTTATTTTTTTTTTTTTTTTGCTTTACTGTATTCCGCATATAAAAGCGACGGCAGTGATAACCTATTGCTAAAACACACCAGTCTCCGGTCTTGGCCTGAATTTGAGACAAAGTACGTTGAGAATTCAACTCCAAAGTTTATTTTACCAAAATAAAAATAGATCAGCCCCATCCAGTCCATTTTTTTTAAAATGCAAATATATGTTTAGGTATGTAAATCTAACTTCGTGACTATATCGGTATCACCATAAAAACACGCATATAATGTATGCGCAAATTGGCAAATTCTTGTTTTAATTTCAGACATTTTTCTATAAAAAAATACGAATAACAAACATAAATTCTTCATACATCTTTAATTTTTACGTAATATGCTGAAAGATAAATCACAACACTAAAAAAAGACGAAGAAGAGAAACAAAAATTTTACGGTTTTGCATGAACTCCATCCTGTTCTTCAGTCCCATCACGGACATAGGGAGAGACAGGTGGTCCGTGCCCATTCAAGAATAGTCTTGTACCCACCCCAGAAATTTTATTAAAAAAAAATACCCGAATTTTTTTAAAAAAAGCTTTACATGAGACAAACGTATCTGTTCAAGCCAAAAGTCCAGATCAACCCTACACTCTCTCCATAAAATATCTCTAGACACACCCCAGCAGCATAATACAAAAGAACTAATAGCCACAGTAGGCAGTAGCTATCAATTTAATCACAACTATTGAAACCGAATTTTATTAAGGTAAATCGTGAAAAAATCAGATAAATCTATTATTAAAGATTTCATAGAACAAATCGAACCCACTTTGGTCTGACGTAATTGAGTAATTACCTCTATTATTTAAACAGCGTGTGTATTGTACTGGAAAAAAATATTGCTTCGATCGTCTAAATTAGTATATAATTAGATCATAATAGTACAATCGATATCAGAATCTAGAGATAAATGCACTCTTATTGGTAGCATGATATGAAACAAGTATTAAAAGTCATTCAAGTGACACGCGATGCAAATTGCAAATACATAGTTGTTGATTCGTTTCGATTGCACAATTTTGTAGTTTTATGACATAGCAATATATCTTAAAGAAAAAAAATGTAAAAGATTTTTTTTTATTATACGTTTCTTTATACAAAATTTGACTTTGTCGTTGTCTGTCTGTGTATCTTAAATTAATATTAAAATTTAAAATAAGTCCCCAAATACCACAATTATGGTTAGTATAATCATAGTCTGTCTTACTTCTATCTAGTAGGCAACTTCTTTGGTTTAGACGCCATTATCTATAAAGAAGAAAAACAGTCTACAATATGAATCACGTGCTTGTAATGTGGATAACTCGTCCATATTTGATTATAACTGGAGAAATAATAATAAAAGTATAAAAATCTTAGATAATTTACCAAGAATTTTCATCGACTTTGTAAGCAATCAACAAAGGACAGGGGTGACTGAGAGGCGGGGTGGGATTACCTACTATGACTAACTTCACCTCGCTAGCAGCAATACGTATTGAAAGAGGACGGTGGTCCACATTATACGACTAGTCCATATCTAGGGAACTTACTCTTAATATCCAGATTCATTCCTTTAGACCACTGAAAAAAAAATAACTTCATAGTCATAGCAATCAAGAGATGCTCGTTGTGCTTGCATTGCAATTGCATAATAAGATCTTCTTTATTACCCCCACATGTATAGTATTCCACACCCAAGTATGGTGTAGGAATAGCGGCCCACTCGAGAATACTCTTGTGCCCACTTACCCACTCGAAAAATTTTACTAACAAAAAAATGACACTGAAATAAATTTAAAAAACTTTTATAATGGCAAATCTGTTCCAAATTTAAGAAAATATGTAGTATTTTTTTTCTTTAAGATATTTACACAAGCTGGTGAGTTTGATTCCCACTCGATTTTTTCTCGCTCTGGCAAGCAATACCTATAGAATTCGGTGGAAAGTAGAGAACGGAAGTATCCAAATGAGAAACAGAGTGTCTCAACACTAGATTCCCAAGTTCTCTCTACATATTGCAGGGTAGGTAGAGAGAACATGTGATACATCGTGAAGCTAAAAAAAACACCTAAAAAAATTAGTTTAGTTTTTACTCAACGCACTCATAGAAAGCACCTCCATGACTAGTCAAAATAATGTTGGCTTTCTCTTACGTGAAATATAATATTGGATATTAATAATGCGATATCTTTCCAATTATTTACATTCACGAACATTTGTTTGGTTTTTTCTTCATAAAAAACAGAGTTTATCTTAGTTTAAGACCACTCGTGGCGCAGGGGAATAAGCGTGCAACTGTACACAATAGGTTGTGAGTTCCATTACCACTCGAGGAAAAGAAATATTAAATATTTTCATTTCGTCGCTCTGGTAACGAGGCAAAGCGCGGCGTTGAGTTCCGCCACTCAATATATAATGCCTACAAAATTTGGCGTGAAGTGAGGTACAACAGTGTCTTAATGAGGAGTGTCTTAACACTAGGGATATAATGTGAAGCAAAAAAAACTTTCAGTAACGGTAATAGGATATTAAACACAATAACAAGATATCAAACAAATACAAAGTAGACGTAACTCGGATCTAATTGAATTTAATTAGGCAGTTAGTTCTATTGTAAAATGTCATTTTCAGCTTTCTAATGAGGCTGATTCGTCACACGAAGCATACGTGAGTTCAAAAAATCACATAATAATCATGTATCTGTGAGTTGGGGATTATCTATCTATACGTGGTGGTAGTGGGTTCGATTCTCACTCGGAGTTTTAAATATTTCCTTTGTCACTTATAAACAAAATAAAACGATTCGCGCCGCCATTACAAACAATATATTATGACATGATATTTTTTTCTTGTAAAGAAAAACCAGAAAATTAAGAAAAGAGTGGGGAATAAGTAGATTACATAAGACGGCAATTATAGAAAAAAAAATCGTGATATATTTAATTCTATGTTTCATATTAAAGATTCAAAACTTGTATTAAAAAAATGATACAGATTCATAAATAGGCCATGTTATTAGAAACAACGTGTTATTAACTTGTTTCCTGAGCAAAAAAGATACTATCATCTATCTATCAAAATAAATGTAATATTTTCATTTATTCGCTCTGGTGACGAGGCTAAGCACGGCGATTAGTTCCGCCTCCAGAATTCGGCAGAAAATAGGGAACGGACGAACTTAACATGAGGTTCCCTTTCCCTGCCCTGCTGTGTGCGAGATACAAATACTAAAAAAAATCTTTCAATGAACGTTAAGGCAAATATGTGCTTATTTTACATAGTTATAAAATTTATTAAATTATTTATTTTAATATTTTTTTTATTAGACTTAACTGTTGGATACCCAAATAATGAATCTAATTTAGGTATCTAAAGCAATCTAAAAATAAAAATCAAGTGAAACTCAGGAAGCAAAGAGACATGTACTCGGGATACAGATCAAACTCTGTGACGACGGTCATTTGATTAAAGGTTACTTCCATTTTTACGCAAGATTTACTAAAAGGCCGTCACGTCACTCAATACATACTTTATACGACATTTGACGATCGATGGTTATTGGTTCGATTCTCAATCGCACATAATATTAACTTTGACATATTTTAAATAATTTCAAAACAATTTACTATTATACTATTTAGTTATTGTTAGAAAAAAAAATACTCGCTATAACTTTTTGTCGAATCGTAAAAAAAAACTAATCTAGAAGAAGTTATTAAGACGTAAAATCTTAATAACAAAGGAAGTGAGAGACGTTGCACTTCATTTTCCAGAAGCATTTGAAAACTTGTATTCCATGAAAATTTAACTGAAGTACAGCTTTATTGCTTTGTGTTGGAGTAGTCGTAAGACAAAAAAATCTTCGAAATAAAATAATATAACATTTCTATATTGTATAATTAATAAATTGTAAACGCAACAGACTGTGGGTTCGATTTTCACTCGACGCAATTATATTTAATATTTTCATTTCCTCGCTCTGGTAACAAGGCAAAGCATGGCGTTGAGGGAACTGAAACTCAACATACAATGAATCCAGAATTCAGTGAAAAGTGGGCAACGCTGTGTCTTAACACCCTAGTGGCAGAGGGGGTTCCCTCTGCTATTGCTTCTGCCTTCCCTGTTATATGCGGGATACAGCTTGAATCTGAAAAACCCGCAATAAAATTATAAAATACACTTGCTTAAAAGCTTTTCTTGAAATGTTTATTTCAACTAACAATCGTATAACATAATTTAAAATGAAATTGAAATAAAAAATATGCAATATATAATACGCAGAAATTAAACGTATTGTTTTAATATGTAATACGAGCGTCATATAAAGTTACTACATCAGTGAAATTTGAAAACAAGGAATTCATAAAATTTTACGTTATTTCTTGAACATCTTTGATACATAATATTATAGTAGTAGTGAATTACAATATAGTGTTTGTTCTACAAGGGACAAGACCCCTAAAATTTTACAAAGTTTCTTAAAATTGATTTCATTATTTTAGGATTCCCCGCCGAATTCTCGAGGCATTGTGTGTTTAGTGACGGAACACAACTTGTTACCAGAGCCAGGGAATGAAACATCAAATATTCCATTCCCGCGAGTGGGAATCGAACTTGTAATCGTCGCGTTTACCATCGCATACACGTGCCCTTAGGCCGCGACGACCTCATCTGCCTCCTCGAGATAAATTAGAGATTTTCGACACAATAATATTAATATAAATGCTTTCCTTTTCTATTTATATAAAACTCGAAATCTAATGTGATCTCTAAAATAGGCACTGTCATAAAATTTCAAATAACTTGGCTCATCCCAAAAAATAATAAAGTATTTTAAACAATAAAATTAAAGAAGAAGAAGCTTCATTTAACACACTCCAGAGTGGCGGAATTCAACGCCGCACATTACCTAACAGTATTTGTTTAAAATAAAATATATATTTCTCTCCTATTCTGATATTTTTCGAAGTCTGCGCAAACATAAACGCAACATTCTTATCACAAAGCTGTACAAGCTCTCACCTGTTTACAACGTATTTAGGGCACCGCCAGTACGTGAGGATGTCGCTTCGAGTATGCACACAAATTTAAAATTTTGTGTTTTCTTACACAATTTCAGTAGCCATTCTTCGTCTGATATGTAACTTTTTTATATTATGACTTTAGAGGGCTATTCTCAAATCGGACTTTTTTAAGTCCGATTTGAGAATAGCCCTCTTCCAGTATTCTTCATTTGTTTCGACTTCGACATAATATGTTGCCTGTATTTGATAACAAATTCAAATGTTAATTAATATACATTTTTGAATATGAAAATATAAAAAAATATTGAATTAGTAATATTTTCATTTTCTTCGCTCCAGCACCTGGGCAAAAGCTCGGCGTTCATTTCCGCCGCTTAACACACAATGCCTTGAAAAAATCGGCGGAAAATCTTGAACGTAGTGTCTTAACACTAGGTTGGCTAATAGGTAAGTTATAATTTGATAACAAAAATAGATGATTTTTTTTCTTAAATACATAATACTCAACATAAATCGATCTCATAACCAAAGACACTCTTATTACACTAAAATCTACAAAACAACAATTTTACATAATAAAATTAACATATAATGTTGGAACATTAGTACATACCTTCATATTCCTAAAATAGCTATCTCAAGGAAAATCCTGACTCCAATACAGCACTGTCTGGGGAGCATCCTATAATGAACATGAGATTGGTTTCTATGCCTCAGAACGCTAGGACGCTGGATAAGTCGATAGGCCCTAAGAGAATGTATATCTCTAGCTAGTTTAATTAGTAGATGCCGTCGTGGCGCGGGAGCATAAGGAGGTGTCTGTAACGCGACTGTTGTGGGTTCGATCTCCCGAATCACCCGAAAAAATTAATGATTATTTATTAATATTTCCATTGCTTTGCGCTGGTACTAAAGCAAAAATTCAGCGTTAAATTCCGTCCCTCCACACGTATGGCTACGAAAAATTTGGCGGAATGTGGGGGAACACTAGGTCCCTCTGTCTACCCTGCTGTTTGCGGAATGCTCATTTAATTGTTTTTATTAAGTAAGCAAACTTTTCTTAAGGTTCAATGCATATAATCCGCTGTCGAGTCTCAGATCGATCTTGAGACGCCGTTTGAATTATAAATTATATAAGAATATACTTATGAACAAAAACGGTGGAGCGACAATTTAATAAACTATATTGTGTAAAAATAATGTTCTAATTTTATTAATTTTAGTACTTTACAATTTCAGAATTGCGTTGTGTATTGTGACAAAACGCAACGCTGTAATTTGTGTATCGGAATAGGAAAATTAAAATAACTTAACAAAATTATTCGTTTTCAATATTCCCCCAAGAGGGGATCTAACCACACCCATCGCGATTTCATTATATATATATATATATATATATATATATATATATATATATATATATATATATATATATATATATAAATATATATATATATATACATATATCTATATTAAGAATGATGTTAGGTCATAAATCCCGATCGAACGTGACGGTAAACTGAGATCTATTCGTCACGCACGCCTTTGACTGAACAAAGGCTTTGAATACGCTGTGCGTCCATTTTTTTTATTGACCCAAATCGAGAAGTCAAGTTTTCAATTGATAGTTCATATGGCCTGTTTTTTAGGGTTCCCTACCCCTAAAGTTAGAATTATAAAATTTGGCAGTTAGCAACTACATATAGTACAAGTCAGCTCAAAAATATACTTTTGTAGTAAATAATAGACTTAAAAGAAGAATTTATTATTATTTAACGCTGCTAATTCAAGCAATTCATTCAAAGTGAAGTATCAGTTATAAGGGCTCTCTCTGGTCTAAGCCTGAGTTTCAGAAAAAGCTCGAGACCTCTAATTCTTGTACGGAACTGTCAGTGTGCGAACCCGACTCACGTTTTTTTTATTTAATACTTTATTTTCTTGCGGAGAAAGCAAAGAAGCTTCTTTGCTTTTAGAATAAAGTAGCTACTTTATTCTATTTTAGAGATATTATGTTATACGCAACGGAATTTAACGCCGCACTTGACCCAACCGCACTGATAAAAAAAACATTTTTAAGTAAAAACAAGCCCCACGAGTCCCACAATCATTTTAATTTACGATTTAAAATGAACATGAATGCAATAAAAGATGAAATATTTTTATTACAGTTGATATATTTTGTAGCATCTGTTTTTTATTCGAATTTTATGATAGTAATGACTCCGTCGTGGCGCAGTTGATAATGTAAGCTGTGATTGTAGGTTCAATTGGTTGGTTGGTTGGTTCAAATATATATGACAGAAAGCTCTCTACCGGTGTTTTTAAAAAGCATGACGTCACTGTGACGATACGAATACTCAGATTATGACTTCTGTCAGTCTTTCGGGGTGAATAAGGCCATGTAGGACTTTACAAGGACTCTGTCTCGAGGCGGTCCTATAGCTTCGATGGTATAAGTGAAAATGTCATGAACCGCTTTTCTTTCGAAAGAGCTAAAATGCTGTTGACCTAGGATGGTCTTCACGGCATCACGAGCGGAGAGACGCGAGAGTAGCTCGCCCTTGAAGGTCACAAACCGCCGAACGCTTGGACTTTTTGGCCTTGTTGACAACTTATTAAAATAAATGTAGATAGTTATTATTATTACAAGTTGGACAAGTGTGTTTACACTGAAATTAAAAATAAACGCAGATGTACGTATGTGCATATATTTACAAATATTATTTTAGGTGCCCATTGTATCCCGCATGTTACAGTCCGTTCCACATATTACTTCAATTTTCGAGACATTGCGTATGAATATCGATTTTTATGTTTCCAGAGTTCGGTAGACAGTACTTTAAAGTGAGGAACCGAAATGTCTTAACGGTCACGGAATATATTAACACTAAATACCCAGGTTCCTTCTGTCTACCTTGTTATGTGTGATATGGCAATGCAGCGTGAAATTTAAAAAAAAGTTATATAATTTCACATTTACAAAAAATGTGTTTTGACTAACGAAAGTCAACACAGTATCAGTCGGTCATTAGGCTTGAAGTTAGAAAAATGGAACCTATAAATACCACGTACAGTCAAATACTAAACAATGGAGCCTCGATATAGTTCAATTTGTACCAAATGTTATCAAACAATAGTATATAAACACTAAAGGAAGTAGTACTTGTATGACATTAATTCTTATCAAAATATCGATATTTAATTGATTAGGGTTATATTTAGTCTGTAATCTGTATCTCTATTTTGAATGTTGTTATGATTGTCTACACCTGGCCTGTAGTCAATGAATATTATCTTATACAATAAAATATTAAGTCTAGATTTAGATTAAAAAAAACAATATTGATTGCAATATTTTTTTAATAAGCACAGAGGGAACCTAGTACTAAGACACTCCATTTTCCATTTTCTGCCGAACTCTGGAAGCATTGCGTGTTAAGTGGCGGAACTCAATGCCGCCCTTTTTTTCATTTCATTTCCTCGAGTAGGAATCAACCCACAACCCTTTGTGCAACTGAGCCACGGCCTGGCGTCACTTGTAATGTATACTTCCATACTAATATTATAAATCTGAACAGTGTGTTTGGTTTAACGAGTTAATCACAGGAACTGCGGCTTCGAATTGAAAAATTATTTTTAACCTATATTTCATCACGTTAACCCCATTACCATTTACTTACTATCCGGTACCGACCAGTACCTACCTGCGGTCTAAGTTACACAAGCCACTTAGAAATGAGCTGTTAGTTGTTTCCATTTGATATTTCATATTATTTAAACTTACGAAACAGATTTTCCTCACATATGACTCCTTATTTGACGTAACTAGCTATAAGTATATACTAAAATAAATAAATCAGCTTCACGCTGTATCCCGCACACAACAGGGTAGGCAGAGGGAATCTAGTGTTAAGACACTCCGTTCCCCACTTTCTGCCGAATTCTGGAGGCATTGCGTGTTGAGTGGCAGAACTCAACGCCGCGCTTAGCCTTGACACTAGAGCGAAGAAATAGAAATATAAATTTAAGTAAATATTTCATCTCCTCGAGTGGGGATCGAACCCACAACCAGTCGGTTTTACAGTTACACTTCGTGCCGCTGCGCTACGACTGGCCTCATATATATGTATATACTAATATTTAAATTCCTATGATAATACAATATTTTTCTTTTCTGAGATATTTCTCAACAATTAACAGTAACGCAACGGTTGTGGGTTACATTCCTACTAGGTTAAATTAATATTTTCATTTCTTCGCTCTAGCCCTAATGCCGTGGCTGAGTTCCGCCACTCAACACGCAATGCCTCGAAAAATTCGATGGAAAATAGAGTATAGCAGCAGGGTAGGCAGATAGAACCTACTGTTAAATCAGGTTTTTTCTGCCTTCCCTGCTATATGCGGGATACAGCGTGAAGATGATTAATTATTTATATATTTTTAATATGTCTTTACTAAAACGATCGTTGTGTAAACATTATGAAAAAGATATCCTGAAGGAGTGTAACATATCGTACGATATTGATACTCTTATATAAAACAACAAGATAATGTACGTAACTTTATCACCAGTCCTCAATCGGTCTGCGAGAGAGACGTGTGCTTGAGTAATTACGATTAAAAAAAAAAGTTCAGTTTTTTTTTTTAATTAAAAAAAATTGTGACAGTTAACAGTGGCAGTTAAATGGTGATAACGTGTGAAAGTTATTATGCGAAATTAAAAAAAAAATTAAATAAATCTTTTCTAATACATAAATGTATTAATTAAGCATTGAAGTGAAATCTTGTGAATGAGTTATCGATATCAACAGTATTAGTTGTTATAGTTTAGCAAAGAAATTTTATTATAGTTATTGGTTTCTTAAATGTCTATTGTATGTGAAATCGGTAAATGTATATTAGAGAAGTTATTTTTTCTATCTTATTTTTTTTAAACGGCTCTTCCGTTTTAAAAAAAAAAGTATTTTGTTGTATTTGTAATGCAGTGTTGCAGCGGCTGTCTGTAAATGCGTTGATGATTCGATACCCGCTCGAGGGAATACAGAGTGCGGCTATAATATAAAGAACGTCGTCTATATCCTAAAAAAAAATTAAAATTAAAATTAGCTTCACGCTATATCCCGCACACAGCAGGGTAGACAGAGGGAAACCTAGTGTTAAGATACTCCGTTCCCCACTTTCTGCCGAATTTTGGAGGCATTGCGTGTTGAGTGGCAGAACTCAACGCCGCGCTTTTGCCTCGACACCAGAGCGAAGAAATGAAAATATAAATTTAAGTAAATATTTCATCGCTATATATCGTCTATATGCTATTATTATTATAATGTGGACATTATGCCAGAATTTAAATTATTGTGTATTAAGAGGCGGAAATAGACAGAATTCAAATTATAGTCAACGGAGAGTCGCTCTAGATTATTTTTGCCTAATTTGCTATAAACAGTAAAGATGCTGGAAGACATTCACGTATTTTACGTTATTCCACACTTAGGAAACAGAAATACTCATTAAACTAACGCATAAACTATTTATTGGTATAGCAATCCGTAGTACTTATTTTCACGCCTTAGACGATCGACATTTGTATGACACAAGAGTAAAACAAAATCAAGTTCATATAATAACAATACCTATTGCAAATTTTAAATTTTAAATTTGCCTTTATTTCTGTCTTTCAAAACTAAATGTATAAGTATGTACTTCAAATAGTACTTTTTGTTAAAGTAAGTACGTCTGAATTCCTAAGACCCGACCTCGAAACGTAAATCTTGTTATCTTTGATAAGAATAAGATAAAACACGAATGTTTATGTAGTGACTTGGCACACCTACATAATATAGGGTTCCGTATAACTCGATGCTGAATTACATTTATTATAGGTAATTATATTATGGGTTATGGTAATTATATGAAAAAAAATAAGTATATTACTAGATTTTTGAAAACAAATCGTGACGTTAAGTTCCGTGTAACAAAAAAAAATCTAAAATAATATGAAATACATAGTATTAAGTATAGAGTCCTGTTTAAATGATCTAAAAAATTTTTTTTTTTTAAATTACGAATATCCTTCTATCTTAACTTTTAATCGACAATGTCAATTTAAAAATTTCAAACGTTGCATTATATTGAACAATACGTCACTTAAGCTACTTATACTCATTTTAATAATTTTAATGTGTAATGACATAAAAATATTTAGAACGTAGCGGGTTCAAATACAGCTAAATTCAAATTATTATAAATTTTCTAAAAATATTAACAATCATACTTTTTTTATATAACTTCTCTGATCAATCAAAATCGACACTATCTAAAAATCATTCTATCTCAAGTACACATAAAATTATATGCTCAAATTGTAGTATGCTTTGTATCAAATATATGAATAACCTCCAAAATATATGAACAAGGCCAAAGGACGTGATATACGATAGATAGGTCGTTTCTTTATATTTCGGTTTTTTAGCTAAATTATAACATATGAAAAATATGTTGTATTACAATTACAATAACATTATAGTACAACACATTATAATTTTACATCATACTAGCTTTTGCATATGCCTTTATCCATATATATGTATATTTTTAGATCCATTATAAGATCCCGAGGTAACTCAACCAGAGTTCAGGAAAGAGAGCAGGAACAGTTCTTATTCGATAAGTGGTCTATATAAGAAGGCAGAGAAAGGCGAAAAAAATTTTTTTCGATTTATATCAGTAAATCCAAAAGATTAGCGTTTCAAGTGACACAAATTCTTAAGTTTTATGATATCACTTTAGATATTTAGGGCCATCTATGCGCAATTGAAAGTAACCTTGCTAAACGAAATAGGTTAGGACTATGGTTTTAAATTCTAGAGAGGAGACAGAGTCTGGCTGTAAGCGCAATGATTGTGAGATCGATCTCTACTCGTGTGTTTTTTTTTCATTTCGTCGCTTTCTAATTAGAAAAACACAAATTACTGTGTTGAGTTCCGCCACTCCTCTTGCAATGCCACCAAAAATCTACGGTTAGTGGGGAACCGAGTGTCTTAACACTAGAGTAACCTCTGTCTAACCTGCTGTGTGCGGGATACAGCGTGAAGCTGATTTTATTGATTATCATTTAATCTCAATATAGGAATTTATTAAGAAAAAGATTCACTTTCTCTTGAACACTGTAATTTAAAAAATAAATTTCTGGCACTATTGTAATCTTAGGCTAGAATGTAGACAAAGTAGGGTGAGAAAAAAAACTGTCATTTCAATGTCAGAAATTTGGCTCCTGTAGACCTTTTTTTTAATAATTCTGAGAAAAAAAAAGATAACATCGTTCATCTATTGTTCCAAAATAATCATAATTACAGATATCTTAGAAAGAACGAAACGTTGTTATATTTAAAGACTCTCACGTTTCTGAGATAACTTTATTTTAATGTACAAATTTTATGTAACATTTTTCATAGTAGATCTTTCGTTTTTTGTGACTTAATATAAACAAAAATCACTCCGTTTCGGTCACTCCATTCATTTCACATTAATAGAGAAACTATGAAAATATTTCATCACCATCATATTTATCCGACTGCGGCGAACCTAAAGAGAGAGTTATGTTTTTAACGTACATTTACGTGTCCTTTGTTCTCTCTCTTTTACCCGCGACTTCATCCGCGTGGTCAATGGGAAATAACTAACATGCTATTTTAAGTGTAGGTAAACAGGGAAGATAACCAGGACAGGAAATCAGGGGAGGTAACCAGGGAAGGTAACCAGTAAAGGTACCCATGTCTCCAAATATAGTTAGTTAACCTGTAAATAGAAATGATTAACGTGATGTAATATTTTCTATAGCATTACTAGACATATAAATCGCTTATCGGAATTCGCCAACACAATTACTTAGTCTTTTTTAATACAAACCAGTATTGAAATTAGCACGGTTAATGTGAAAAACTCTTTAGCTTATAGCACAAATGAGACAATCGATTATCCAATAATCGATATATTGCCAAATTATAGTCGTAAAGGCATTTATCTTATCGAATAATACTTGAAATAAAATATTCAATACAAAAAATGTATTGTGTTAACTTTATATATGTAACAATATATATGTCTTGTATGTTATCTACTCTTATGAAATAAGAGTACTATAACGTGTTTTATGTAGAGACTGTGTTTAAAGCCGCACTTTCGGTAAAATGTTTTGCTACATTTACATATTTTTTAATATGACAAAATATTATCTAATGTTATATGATCTTCAGAGCACTATTATTATTTATTTTCTGTCTATATATATGTCATAGTATACATCTAAGAAATATAGGTATAACTGAAAGCAATGGTTGTAGGTTCGATTATAATTCGAGAACTATAATTGTCAAAAAAAACTTGAAATAGCTATAACGTAATAGCAGAGTAGGCAGAGGGAATCTAGTGTTTCTCCATTTCCCACTTTCCGCTGAGTTCTGGAGGCATTGCGTGTTGAGTGGTGAAACTCGACGCCGTGTTTTGCTTCGATATTACAGCGAAGAACTGAAAATATACATGTAAATAAATATTTCACTTCCTCGAGTGGGGATCGAACCCACAACCAGTCGATGTTACGCCACGACTGGCCTCAATGCCATAATAAGAATTAATATACCTATGGAAGCACAATAAAGCAAAGATTAGTTAAAAGGTACTTGAAATATATAAAACATATTTTATCTATGACACATACCACAGATAATATTAGAAAGAGCCAGATAAAAAACTAAATAAAGGTGTGAAAAACACCAATATACAATACATCGATGGTAAATAGTGCTTAAATTAGTTTATTTTTTCACTTTATTATTATTTTTCTTTTTATTTTCTCTTGTAGTCCAATGAGGCCGTCGTGGCGCAGTGGCACAAGCGTGACGTAAACTCAACTCAACTCAATTTCCACTCGGGGACGTGAAATACGATTTTTTTATATTTTCATTTCAAAGCAAAGCAGAGCGAGTTAAAAGTTAATCTACCCTGTTACATACATGCGGGATACAGCGTGAAGCTGAAAAAAAAAATGAAACGTGATTACCACCTCTGACTGTTTATAAAAAAAAATATGTTCACATCTATTTTTAGACACAGTACAACCACATCTAATGATAATTAAAATTAAACTTTATATTTTTGCATTAAGGTTTTAATTTCGTTGGAAAATTCGGCCATGTTATTAATTTATACAGGTTTCCAGATAAGATAGGGCTCTCTAGGATATTTCATGAAATCGAATGTTACAGAGGTAATCTCACTCGGACATTGAAAGTAGTTTTTAGTTAGTGATATTTAGTTCTATAAGTTTACAGCCTTCTTATCGATGAGACTAACGTCGTAAGTATTTATATATGTTTGTAGGTATTTGTACGTATTTGGTGTGATCGTAAATATATAGCATATTAGTAAAAAAAAATAAATAAATTAGCTTCACGCTGTATCCCGCACACTGCAGGGTAGGCAGAGGGAACCTAGTTTTAAGACACTCCGTTCCCCACTTTCTGCCGAATTCTGGAGGCTTTGCGTGTTGAGTGGCAGAACTCAACGCCGCGCTTGTCCTCGACAATCGACAAACAATAGCATTTTAGTGAATATTGAAATTGTTATTGAAAAAGTGTTTTTTTTTTTGTTGTTAATATAGTTACTTTTTTTGGGTTAAAGTGACGATGAATATTGTCGTATCTTGCTTTGATTTTAGTTTGGAACTGATCTTTTTGTATAGAAATTAATAATATTTTTTTTTATTAGTAAAATCCTGGGGTAGGCGCCAGACTATTTTGGGGTGGGCACAACAAATTGTGGTTTACGTAGAAAATCTGATAACATTAGTAGTATATGAATGTTAATATTTGTATTTAAGTTTATCAACTTTCACTCTATATTTGATATCAGGCTTATTAAAAATCATTTAACAATGTGCTATATTTATAAACATATGTTTATTTAAAATTTTAAACAACGCTTAAGACTTTGCTTTTGCTTCAAAACTGCCACTGTTATACTGAATCATTAAATATAATTTTAGTTTAAAAAAAACAATATCAGTATGTTTTATAATTTGATGTAAAAAAAAGTGTTCAATAGTGATCATATATAATATGTCAGATAGAATTGAGGAATTGTCAAAACGGTACAGGGAAAATGTTTGTGAAGAACGTGCAAGAAGTGTCGGTTAGTATGGATGGTGATACGTTTATAAGTATATTTTTTAACAACCTGTATGCCGTATACAGCAGGATAGAGAACATACAAAAGATAGGAACCCAGTGTTAATACTCCGTTACTCACTTTCTGTCCAATTTTCAATACATTGCGTGTTCAGATTTCGTAATCATGTGTAAAAACTGAAGGTATTTTTTTTATAAGTGTGATGTATTTCTAACAAATCGTTTAAGATATCAATAATATCTGAAGTCTGTAGGTTTATTGCAACAAGTAGCACAGTAAATATTTTAATACGTATCTTGGTTTAGTAAGTTACTACCCAGGGAACAAAAACAAACATCTTGATTTAAATAACGGGGAACGGGGAAAAACAGGGGGTGGGGAACGGAGTGTCTTATCACTAGGTTCCCTCTGTCTACCATGCTGTGTGCGGGATACAGCGTGAAGCTGATTTTAAATAACGAAAATATGTAAATTATGTCATATTTTTGTTTACCAGCCTATATTATATAACTTTGTGTATAAAACGAGGAAGTCACCGACTTTTAAAACAGTATACATTAATAAAGTTATTGAAATATTTTTCTTATGTATTTGTCAATTATATATTTTAACCTAACTAGGTATAATAGATTGAAAAATATGAAATTTAAACTAAATTAGCTTCTCGCTTTATCTCTAGCGGGGTAGTCAGAGAGAACGGAGAGCTAAAGGCTACGGTATATGAAATTGAATAGTTTTAATATATTTATTTTTTTCTTTCCCAGGCCTGTTCCCAATCCCGGAGTACCCAGAATACGAGTGCAGGCGAGGCATGTTGTCTACAGCAATCGACGTCATACTGACGACGCTACGCTACCTCGCCCCGGCTACCGTCCTCACGATATTTTGGGGACAACAAAGCTTTTTGTTTCGGTTCCTCAAATATATTGATTGTGCAGTTAGATCTTGTAAGTATATCATTGGTTAAAGTTGGTTTTTTTTAATTTTAATTTTAGTACATTATTATTATTATTAAAAATTTATTTTATTTTTGTTTCTTCACTCTTTAAAGCGTTGTGGGTTCAATTGGCATCTGGAGTAATGAAATATTTAATATTTTCATTTTTTCGCTCCGGTAACGATCAAAGCGGCGTTAAGTTTCGCAACTCAACACGCAATGCTTTTACAATTCGAAAATATCTTAACACTAGGTTCTCAGGTTCTGTCTGAACGCCACCTCGCTCACTAAATCTCGAAAATTTTACGGAAAGTAGGGAAAGAAGGGATTTCACACTAATTTAAAATCTTCCTGCCTATACAGTGAAAAGCATAACAAGTACTATATTATATTTTCTTCATTAATATTAAAAATAAACTTTCAATCTTTAATACTTATTCACCATAGCAATCGTTGATTACGAAAAGTATCAAAATATTTTAAACTTAATAAGTGATTTTGATTTTTCTCTCTATGTTAGAATAAAAAAGTAAACTAAACGTATACTAAATAACTCGAGCATGACTCTCTAGCTATATTACGTAATTTACGACGCCGTTTGTTTGTAATCAGATATCTTGAAACACCATTAAATATATCGTTCTAGTTGCGCTATTAATCGCTAAACTATATATTTTGAACTATTTTTCTATAAAATATTTATTAGTGTAGTAGAAAAATGTATAAAATAATGATATAGAAAATTGTAAACAGAGCTTAACTAACTGTAAACACAACGGTTGTAGTTTCGATTCCCACTCGAGGAAATGAATTGTATTCATTTTGCCGTTCCATTAAAATGTTGAAATTTAATATTTTGTTAAGTTAAGCGGATATGGCGGAGACCTCAACGCCGTGCTATATCTATATATCTCTGAAAAACAAATTGTCAAATTTTAATAAAATTATAACTTCAGTCATGACAATTTACTTATATCATCTAACTTGTACTGTACAATGACATAATATCAAAAATAGTGACTTACCTAACACTAAAACATCGAAGTCAGTCGTGGTGTAGGGGCACTAGTGGGTAAAGACGACTATTGGTGGGTTCGATCCCAACTCGAGAAAACAAGATATTTATTTATTTTAATTTATATTTTTACTTCCTCGTTTTGGCGTTGAAATCCACCACTTAACAAGCAATGCCCCCAGAATTCAGCGAAAAGTGGGGGACGGAGTGTCTTTACATTAGGTTCCCTCTGCCTACCTTGCTGTTTGCTGAATACAGCGTGAATCTGATAAAAACACGCACTAATACGTGCTCATGTTACTACCTACATACTGAATTAAAGAAAACAAATATATCACGTAGTTAATTAAAAACGTAATCAGATGAAAAACTTTAATATAATCACGTATAAAATTGAAATTGAGGCCAGCAGTGGCGCAGGGGCATAAGTATGCGAGTGTAAACGCGACAGGTTGTGGATTCGATTCCCACTCGAGGAAATTAAATATTTAAACCCTTGTCTTGACACTACCTAGTGTATGTAGAGGAAACCTGGGGACCTCCCCAGGTTTCCTCTACATACCTCTTCTTACGTTTATTAAATAATATATATCTTTATTAAATAATATTGGCCACTCCTGAAAATCTGAAATTTAGGTTGAACACGAAGAACGGAGTGTCTTGACACTAAGCTCTCTCACCTGCCCTTTTAAATGTAGGATAACGCGAGAAGCAAAAAAATACATATAGTACTGTTTTTATAATAAATTTAAAAAAACCATCATAGTGATGCTTCTAAAAAATCTAAATATGAATTGTACTGCACTAAAATGTTTAGGGTCAAAACTACTTAAGGACGACATTACATCGTATTAGTACATTTAATTTTCTAAAATTCTAGTGCTGACCTCATTATACTCGTCACAACTTTTAGCAAACGTTTACACAATTAAAAAGAAAAGTTAGAAGTGTTTGTTTTTAAAGTGGCGATCGTTAATTTGCCTCCTTCGGTTGTGCAGGGAACCATTTCTGTCTATTATAGAGGCATTTTACTTTCTATAGCTTCACGCATTTTCCCACAAAAGATAGTTAGGGAACCTAGTGTTAAGATACACTGTTCCACCTTTTCCACCCAACTTAAGAAAAATGCGTGTTGAGTAACTGAACTCTATATCGCGCTTTAAAGAGAGAGTGGAAATCGAACCCATAAATGCATTTATATTTTTCAGACGCAGACTTACTGCGCCGCTGTGACCTCACTGCAAAATTAGTGTTATTATATAAGAAATTTTAATAAATTATGAAAGTTCATTTAATTGAAAAAGAAATATAATAAAAATCACAAATATATGATATGGGATATCTTTGTGATTTTTATTATATATTTTTTTCGAATAAAATAAAAGTAAAGTTTAAAAAACCTTATTTAAAAATCATAAAAAAATATTTAAAAAAAAATCTTTCCAGTACTATTTTCAAGCGAGGAGCAAAAACAAGAAATCTTAGAATGGCTAGCAGACGCAGGACCAGTGAGAGTGGACAGTTTGGACGTGGTATGGCGCCATGGATGGATTTTATGCGGGATTCTGGATTCAGCTTTACCTGGTGCCTGCGCTGGACACCCACCGACGAGGCTCTCTTTAAAGCACGCTCAGGCTATCGCTGACAACTACCTTGGTGTTGAACCGGTATGTTGGAGGATTATTTATATTATATTGTATATTTGTAAATATTATTCGTTTTAATGGACTATTAAAATTTAAAAAAATAATAAAAATCAGCTTCACGCTGTATCCCGCACACAGCAGGGTAAGCAGAGGGAACCTAGTGTTACGACATTCCTTTCCCCACTTTCCGCCAATACTAGAGGTATTACGGTTGAGTGTATCAAAATGTTGGTGACTGTAAGCATGGTGGTTCATTTAATTTTAATGAACACTCAGAAGAAAGAGATTTATTGTTGCTGTTGACTAATATTACATTTTAATTTACCCTTATACATATTAGAGTAGAATAAAACATTTTTATATTACAAATGAACTATGCAAGAGGTACAATTTATAGTTAAAAGTTTATATAATTTGTAGTTAATCATGTTTTTTTAGTATATTTTAAAATAGCTTTTTAGCCAATAAATTATATATTACTGATTTTACAATTTTGCCTTTTAATGTGGCGCGGAAAGAATGCATAACTAAAACACTCCTAGAATGTCTCTGTTTTCAGCATGTAGCAGGGTAGGGAAAGTAAGCTTAGTGTTAAGACACTCCGCTCTCAACTCCCCGCCGAATTCTGGAGGCGTTGCGTTTTGTTAGCGGCGGAACTAAACGCCGCACTTTGCTTCGACACCAGAGCAAAGAAATGAAAATATTTAGCCCACAACGTTTGGCATTTACACGATTGTGCCCCTGTTCAACGACTTGCCACATCTTATTCTTTCTTACCTATGTTGTGGGAATAATATCAAAAATATTAGAAAATATTTTCTCTACTTCTTACACAACTATCGGCATTGAATTTCACTATAATATAACAATTTCAAATGTTGCGGTTAGCTACGCCAATTTAAATAGTTTTTATAGATATGGTATTGTAGTTGACGCTATTGTGTTTTTAGAAATTAGTCTTGCAATGGAACTTTTAGACTAGATTCAATTTAACCACCTTGTGTATAGCTTTTTATTAAATTCCGACACCTCATTCTACCATAAATAACCTTCAATAGCACATATACTTTTCATACTTTCTTATGTTTCGCGTCAAATTTTGTATTAAATTTTTTTTTCAGGTATTCTCGCGACAGGAGCTAGATTTAAACGATTCTATAAGTAGATATCAGGAATGGCGGCTAATCAATTTCTTAGACAAGATTCGAATAGCCCTATTAAAACTCACGCCGTCTTCAAAAATCAATAGCCAAACATATCAAAAAAGTATCCCTGACGATACACACTTCACGCTGAACTACGTCGCACGTGGCTCAGGCTTGGTGGCAGCGCAAATTAACAACAAAGTATATTTCAAAATTTATCCCACTGCTCAGCAATCTTTGGATCCAGGAGACATAAACATTCTAATACATGGACCTAAAAACATCTATGGGACGACTGTGTTGCCGCCAGTGCTTGGTAAAGCTCAGTTAATAAGGCAAAATTTATTAGGACTACAATCTAAATCGACTCACACCGATAACATACTTCCAATAACACAAGGCACGACGTATCTACGAAGTTACGGAAAAAGTAATATTAGCAAAACTTATTATATACCAAAAACTAAATACGACATCGATATCGAAACCGAAATAATGCAAGATCACGCTACAGTAGGCTACGTGGCCACTTTAGAAGGCACATACGAAATATCTATTACTAGCAAAGGGCAAAACGTTGTGGGCTCTCCGTTTAAGGTAACAGCTTCAAAAGATATCATAGGAATTTTAGAAAGAGATAGTTTTTGCCTTGAAGATGGGGAGGAAATCGATATTGTAGATATCAAAACAGACAAAAAAGTTGTCTTACGAATTGTTGATTTCGTAACAGAAAAAATGCTTCTAAAAGAAAATGGAAATTTAGAAAAAATTACCGAAGAAGAAGCAAAACATTTGTTGGAAAATGATAATATAAAGAGCAAGTATGTTGAGTACCGGAATGATGAAAAACAAGAAAAAAACGTTGCTCCAATCATAAAAAATACAAAACAATCGAATAAGTTTTACAAAATAGCGCAAAAAGTGTTAACACTAAATCGCGTTTGTAACTTTTTAACCAATCTTCAATGTGAGAATATATCTAATAAAAGTAATATTGACCTAAATAAACAGCATATACCAGATGTTGTAAATTCAACTTTTTGTGACGATAAAGAGAAAAACAAAAGCTATGCCCTGTCTGAGAAACGTGATAGAATTATTATTCCCGAAAATATTTCAGTTTCTATCTTAGCTGAAATGCCAAAGCCAATAAGTGAAGTAAAGATTAAGACTATGAATACCCCAAATATTAAAGTAGAAGACTTTCTAGATGATAACTATAATACAATTACAAGTGATCCATTTGAAGATGATAACATGTCAGTTGATACAGTTCAGTCTTTTAATAATCCATTCCTTTGTGACATGACCGATCAAACTTATGCTATTGCTAAACAGTTTGGTTCCTTTATACCTAATGAGTACGAATCAAATAATTCACAAAATGAGGAGACCGAAAATGCTAATGTCAAATCATTTGATGACACCCAATATGAAATAATCAGTAAAACTAAAAATCCATTTCAAGAATATGTTGATATTGAGAGACCAAAAACACCTGTGTATAAAATAATTACCGGTGACGTCACTGGGCGGGATGATTCTGTATACATTGACCCCAACATAGAAGAATGTTTTAATAAAAATCCTCTTAATGATTTTACTAACCCATTTGTTGATCAAGATAGCTCTCACATTTATCAAGAAAAGCCTGACTTTATTATCGGCGCGCCAGTTTCTTTACCACCATTAATAAATGTACCAACATCAACTCCATCTTCAACAACATTGACAAAAAGTGTCTCCGTAAAAAAAACAAACAGAAATATTGATACAAAATTTTTAGAATCAGATAAATTGAAAAATGAAAGAAAAATTAGTAATAGTTCAAATAACTCCAATTTGTACAGCAGTTTTGATTCTAACTTAACTGAAGATGTAAATATTACTCCAAATAGTAGCCCAGTGCCGTCCAGTACTGGTCATACAAACTCAAGCAGAGAAATGTCTCCTAGGAACAACACCTGGGACTCAGCATATGTTAGTATTGACGATAATCATTGCTCTTCCGAAAGTAATGCTAGTGAATTGAGTAGTAGTGACATATTAAATAAGAGAAAGTCACAATTTTCTAGTGCGTTCTCCAAAATGGGTCCAGCGGAAAGGGAAATATGGCAGCATGATAATAATTTAAAGATTTCTAAACCTTTTGAAGACGATATTAAGATACAAAAATACGAAAATAACGCTAAAAGACATGAATTTAAACCAATATTCGAGGAAAATGAAAAAGCCATAAAAGATTTATCTGACATGAAGGATGAAATTAACGAAATGCGTGTGGATCCAGTGACAGAAGCTTTTGCCGAACTTGACGATATCTATGATGAGATTATGACGAGATCAGAAGTTAGTTCCGTGACAACAACAAAGGATAATCAGTCACAAAACTTAGGAATAGATTACACAATTGAAAATAACAAAATACATGTCGATTCTGCGTCTGAATTTAAAGCAGATGTGAAAAGACAAACGAAAATATTAGAAGGAAAGATTTCTGAGATTCAGGCAAGAGTCACTGAATCCATTTCAGCAAGTCGTTACCTTCATGTCAAAGAAAAATACGAAGAAAATAATAACGAAAATAAGGCAGGGGTTCAATTTGGAGATCAAACTTACACTAATATTGTATCAGAAAAGAAAAAATATTGGGATGAAAAGATAAGAGAGATTGAAGCAAAATCAGAAGAAATTAAAGCATTACAGTGTAAAAGACGAATCACACTAAAACATATGCGTCGCAATGATTCTTTAAGTAAAAGACGAGGTAGAAAAATTGTACAAAACTTTTTGGGCACAAATCAAGACGAATGTGATAAATTATCAAAACCCTACGCACGCACGGATACTTTTGACTCACTTAATGACATCGAGGTTATTGATAGCGAAATAATAAATAAAAATGATCTAGATTCCACAAATGAAAACGAAGCATTGACTTGCTTTGGTAAAATGACATTAAAGAATAAAGAACACTCTTTGATCGATACGTTTAAACATATTAAAGTAAGTAATGATATAAATATGAGTACCGATAGCGATGACCAAAATTCCAATTCAAATTTACATTTAAAACAAGAATTATCTGAGAAAGTTTTTCAAGCATTCGAAACTAGCCCTAAAAGATTTTTCGGAACGTCTAGAAAGCATATTCTAAATAAAATCGACACTTTTTTAGGATTACCGGATAGTGAAAATGATAAGAAAAAAATCGTCGAAGACGTAAGTCACGAAAGTGGCCTAGTATCTAGTCGAATATCACTATTTCATAGTATATCTCAAACAGAAGAATTACCTTGGGCACGCCGTAAATGTAAATCAATGTATAATATTTATCAAGACAGTGATAAATGTATATATTCAGATACTAAATCTACATTGGCTAACCTATCAACAGCCAAATATTCAATAGACTTGGAAAAAGAAGACTGTTTAAAGCCTACAAAAGACAGTTTTCAAGATGAAGTCCAGAGTCCACTGAAAGAAAAGCAAATTAAAATCACACACGATTTTCAAAATAAAAGCTTTGATGAATCTATATACATGTCTAAACCAAGCACTTATGTTAAAAATACTATAAAAGATTTGAATAAACAGAACCAGTTGCAAAATAAGGCAAAACTCAAGTCCATTAGCAAATCCGAAATGGATATATTTAGTAAAGTAGGCAATGCTAATGTAGACGAAGACTTAGAAAAACATAAATCTTATGAGGAATTACCAAAAATAAATGTGAAAAATTTCATATCACTTTATGAAGATGTATCTAAATCGAGTAAAACCAGTCCAACACGAACTATCAGCAGATCCAATTCTATGAGATCTTCTAATAACCTGCAAATTTCGAGTTCAATTCCAGGTAATTATGTTCAGCTTATCTATAATCTATCATATTTTTTATAGAAACAAAAATACCTTCCACAACCTATTTAAAAAGATACCTAATACACTTAGGGGAAAAATGATTTACTAAAATAAAGTATGCTTTAGTCTTACCATATAAATGTATAATTAATCAAGAAACCAGCAAGTATTATTGTTTAACTATTCACAATACATATATGGTCTCTTATTACGCCACTGTAACACACATAAAGAGCATGTTTGAATTCTTATAATTTCATATTGCAATAAACTACACACGTATTTTTTTCACAGGAACTCCAAAGAAATATAGCACATCAGTCAACGAAATTACAATGCATCTTACACTACCATCTAAAACAAACAAAGACGAATCCGTATCATTGGACAGACGAAGAAGAATGTTATCAAAAGACAAGAGCTTCGAAATATTTAGTAATGATAGTGCAAGTAGCTCTTTAGATTTTGAAGTTATTTCAAACCAAGACCAAGAAACTAACCGCCTAAGCCTTTCTGATATCGAAATAGAAATTATAGAAAGAGAGCCTGAAATAAATATGGAACCCGTGATTGAACCACAAGCTCATATAGAGTATAAGAATCGTTTTACTAAAGCAAAAAAATATTTTCAGTCATTGGAAGAGCTTAGAGAGGAAAAGAAAGCAATGAAATTAACAAAACATAGCTTATTGTCCAGCAGCCAATCTACTGAATCTCTTGAAGAAAAAAAACCACGAAGAAAAAGTAACATAAAGAAATCACGATCAATGCCATCTTCTGAAATAGCAAAAATCTGGAATCAAATGCAGGAAGAAAAAGAGGCGGAAACTAAAAAATTAGTCAAAATATCAGAAAAGTTTAATGTGGATGATTTGTTTGAAGATGTAATGGAAGGCAGATTGAGTAGACAAGGAAGTTTGAGGGGTATACCCCACAAGAAAGCTGTTCTTGAAACATTTAAGTCTATGGAAAATGTAGCTGATAGTAACCTAAATTCGTATGAAATGGCAATATCACAGTTAAATGACTTTGCACATGAAAATAAGATAAGAAATGCGCAGACTTACCTAAGCGAGTATCCATATTTACCTACAACTGATCCGTCCAAATATCATTCGAGGTTAGACCCTAACGCTTCTGGCTTAATAACATTAAAGGAATTAAAAAAGAAGCCTAGAAGAAACAGTGTGCCAGATCTAAGACTAAATCCAACTTTTACAGCTGATTTATAGAAGGACGTATAAGCAGTATTTTTATGTACCTAATTTTTTCTTAAATATTTTTTTATAAATTTTTCATGTCATGTAACATTTTGAAAATAAATTCATATAACATTGTATTTCTAAGTTGTACAAGTACTTGTACAGATATTGGATCTTGTATTTGTTTAAGTTATCATTGTAATTATTTATTTTACAATAAAATGTATGATTGATGAATTCTATTTTCATTAAAAATATATATACAATTTAAGAAAGGAGAAAACAACACTCGCCACGCCTCTTTTATAATTTTAAAGGCATCTACTTCTACACTTCGATATTAACATTTTATTTTAAACAACTAACAATTGAATATTTTGCTTAAATTTTAATTATTATTTTTTTAGTCAATTTGTTTTATTTTTTATTTATATATTTCAGTTAAAGAAAAATCTTAAAAATAATAATGAAAAAGAAAAATATTTTGAATTATTATTTATCTATATATACACATCATTGCTTAAAAGTTTATTTATATGTTAATTTCTTATTTAATATGTATCTGTACATAAGATGACGTGGTGTGAGCCCTTCTCGCCTTCAACCAAGCAGTAAGTTTGGGGTCATTCCTGTCTCCCCTCGCCTCCAGCTGTTGGCAATACGCCTCTCTTATAATTCTGAATGCATCAACACTTCTGTATGGTAGTTTTGTTATGGGATCTATGTAGCGGGCTGGCCTCCTAGAAATCAGGGAATAAACGGATAATATTTAAACATTTTCAATGTTAAAATTTGGTAAAATTGATAAAGAAAACTTGATAAATATATATATTTTTACCATTGTTAAAGTGTTAATTCACACTCACACTTAAGAAAGAAAAATATTTATTATATAAAATTTGAACGTAGCGGGACTCGAACCCGCGCCTCCTGGAATACGATTATATAATTGAATATAGGTATATTTGAATTTGCATTGTATTGATGAAATAAGGTATTCGAATTTAATAAACCAAATAATATTGTTAAAAAATTGAGTTAAATAAAAAAATATGTTTTATTATCTATACAATACTAATAGTATAAAGCTAGAGTTTGGTTGTGTTATAGCACGTTGTACTCCACAAACTGCGGAAGTTGAGACATTTTCGTTTGGAATGTTGGAACCCGCTTTGAATTGTTACAAGGGTGAGGAAACGAAAATGGCAAAATTTATACTTATAATAAAATCGTAACTGATCGGTGTCTGTACATGGAAAATATATAAGAAAAAATATTACTGGTGGGATTTAATAACGTAATAGAATAAAGAACAATTATTTAAATATAAATTTTATAAAGAAATTAACAAATAAAACAAAATTAATGCAGATTAGTAAATTTACAATTGTGTAGTTCAAGCGGGCGAAGCCGCGAGCGGATCGCCAGTGTAAAATAAAAGTTGACTCACTTCGTAACTGCGCACAGTAGCTCCCTTCGCCGTTTAGGTTTCCGTTGTCGGAAGCAAGCGTTGAACGCCTTGTTCTTAATATCATTCTCAAAAGACAATAATGTCCTTTCGTGATATTTTATATTTTCCTTTGGTTTCGCTGGTTTTTCTTCTTTCCTGTGTATTTTATTTTAAATTAATATTTATATCAATTTAAATTTTATTTACAATTTTTCAAGTTTCCGCATTTCAAAAGAAATCACTTTTGTTTGTCTGTCTGTCAAGGCCATTTATCTCAAAATCTTGTACACCTATGCATGCCACATAACCTGAATATCAAACATTCAGGTCTATGGTGCCTTGGAGCACAGTTTAGTTTTTAGTTTCATAGCTAATGAGCAACACGAAAAAGTTGTAGGTTCAAATCCCATTTTTTGGAGTTGATTTGTATTTAAAATATTTTTATATTTGTTCTCTTCTGAGATTGAGTGACATAAAATTCAGTATAGTAGAAACTCGACTAACCATAACTCTTTCTTACAAGCTGTTTGCCTGTAAATATCATTTTTAAATATAGATAAAATCAACAATCAACTTCACGCTGTATCTCACACACAGCAGAGCAGGCAGAAGGAACCTAGTTTTAAGACACTCCATTCCTCACTATCCGCCGAACTCTTTGATGAGCGGCAGAGCTCAACGCCGCGCTCCTCGCTCTGCACCTCGCCACCAGAGCGAAAAAATGAAAATATAAATGTAAATAAATATTTCACTTACTCGAGTGGGGATGGAGCCCACAACCAGTCTATTTTACAGTCACAACTTGTGCCCCTACGCCAGGACTCGTGTCATAAATATGGATGATTTTTACTTTTCATTGTTTTGTTGTATTATAAATTGGTGTTACCATTTTATCACGAAAATGTAGATAGATAATATTTTTTAATATTTAATTGCAATAGTGTTTAATCAAACTTAATTTTTGTACTTTGATTACAAATTTAATTAATAAAAATATTTACTACTAAATTGTTATATAAAATATTATATATCATTTACTCACATAGTAACATTTTCAATAGTAATTTCTTCGTCTGGTCCTACAAAATCTACATTCATTTTGGTTACTTCACTTTTATTTTCGTCTTCGGTTTTAGGTTCAGCCATTGTTTGAATAGATTCGCTTATATCACCTTCTGTAATACCTAATAATCCAAAAATAATTTTATCAATATTCAGCTTTGATGTATAAAAATACTTTATAATAGAAAATATATAGATTTTTACATAGAGTATAGGGTAACAGAAGCAGAATTTAGCACATAGCAAAGAGGGAACCTGGGAATCTAGTATTAAAACACTCCTTTCTTTTTAAGATACTTTTGTTCCTCATTTTCCGCCAAATTCGGGAGATCGTAGGGCGAACATCAACGCGGCGCTTTGCTTCGTTACCAGAGCGAGGAAATAAAAATATTAAATACTTTATTTTGTGTGGGAAAATTTGTAGCGTTTACAGTTTTGCACTCTTGTACCCCTGAGCTACTCTATCTCTCTCTCTCTCTCTGTCTCATCCACATATCCAGATCCAGATATTTAGTATTTGTAGTTTTTTTTTCGTTTAAATTAAAAAAGGATGTTTTTCATTCACTTATAATTAAACAAGAAGTAAAACAACAACAACAACATTCATAGTAGTGTTAAAAACATAATGTCATTAATGAATAAACATATTTTTTTTTTACTTTAATTATATTAATTAACTTACAATTGATGCTTTTAATTTAAAAAAAAATATACATACCATCTTCACTTTTAATAATATCACTTAAATTAAATTCCGTGTTTGTTACAACACTAGCGTTATCTTCCGGAGTCACTTCCGTTATTAAAGGTACGGCGAACGAGTGATATCTGTAATAATAGATAAATAATTGTTTGTTAGTGTCAAAGCGGTTGTGGGTCCGATCCCCGGTTTGGTAAATTATAACAAAATACTATAAATTGTTAAATCTTTTTCTTCTATCCTCTGTAGTAGATAAAATTGTAGAGATAAATTTGGCTTTTGTACATGTAATGTATTGAATTTAGGTCTCACTTTAAGTTTTCAACATTTCTATAATTGTATTTTAGGGAAGCTAAAAACCTAATGTTACGACACTCTGTTCCCATCAAGGAATTTCCGTTCCTCTTCAGCCGAATGATGCGCCACGCCACCAGAGCAAAGAAAACAAAATACTCAATTTTTCATACCCCAAGTGGGAATCGAATCTACAACCGTGGCTTCTACAGTCGCACCCTTAATCATATAAAACCAAAATCTTTGATAATAAACATTTAATTTACCGTATAACAGGTCCCGTTATAGTTTTCTTTATAGGTCTTATCTTTTTTCTCTCTAATTCACTTTGTTCAAATCTTTCTGCAAATATAGAAAAAAGTATATTATAAAAAAAAATCAGCTTCACGCTGTATCCCGCACACAGCAGGGTAGGCAGAGGGAACCTAGTGTTTTTAGACACTCCGTTCCCCACTTTCTGCCGAATTCTGGAGGCACTGCGTGTTGAGTGGCAGAACTCAACGCCGCGCTTAGCCTCGACACCAGAGCGAAGAAATGGAAATATAAATGTAAGTAAATATTTCATCTCCTCGAGTGGGGATCGAACCCACAACCAGTCGGTTTACAGTCACACTTTGTGCCACTGCGCCACGACTGGCCTCAAATATTATAAAATATTTATATTATTATATCAAGTGATTCCCACTTGAGGAATTGAAATATTTAATATTTTAATTTTTCTACAGTCACACTCTTGTGCTACCATCACTGGTTTCAAATGAAATAATGCATATATTTTTTGTACAGTATATATTTTTAAGGACAAGGTATTCAAAATATGAAAATATTCGATCTCATATTTTGAATTTTCAGTTAATATGCTGAGTTGTCTTAGTTGTTAGAGAGTTGTGATAATTTTGTATAGAGTATAATAGCATAGTATCAACAACAAACGAAATCAACAAATTTTGAGATTAAATTAAGTGACATTACATAATTCTTTTTTATTTAAAAAAACACATACCTAAGCTTTTCAAATTCTCTTTCTCAGTTATAAGAGCTTCTTCTAGTAACTCCTCTTGTGTCAGTACTCTTTCCTCTACTTTCTTGGGTTTTTTCTTTTTTAATTCAGATCTTATCTTAATTCTTTGAAGTGTTTCAGCTGATTTCACTGCTGTACTTTGCCTTATTGACTTTCTTTCTGAAATTACAAATGCATTTAATAAAACCAGCCACCAAAGTATGGGAATGTTTTATTTGTAAGATGAATAAATTACTAAATCTATAAATTGTGATTTTCTTAATAATTTACTTACTAAAAAGTAATAAATTATATTAAAAAGTAATATACATAAGTATGTATATTTTTTAGGTTTACTCCACATAACCAATAAAGCAGGGTACACAGAGGGAACCTAAAGTGTTAAGACACTTTGTTACCCACTATCTGGTCAATTTTTGAGGCATTGCCTGTTAAGTGGCATGTGCCTGTTAAGTGGCATATGATATAGTGGCTCAATGCCGTTTTTCGTGTTACCATTGTAAACAAAGGAACTTTGTAAATTGTAATTTGAAATGAAATTTTAAATATATCCTGCACAGTAGGTTAGACACTGCCCATTTGGACAATTCTATTCTCAACTTTGCACCAAACCCTTGAAGCATTGTATGTTGAGTCGCAGAACTAAACACTGCATTTTATCTCAATACCAGAATTTTTTATACCATTAATAAAAATATTAAAACTAGTGTAATTGACAATATGTTAATTTGTGATTTGTGACTAACATGACGGAAGTGGGTTTGATGCCCACTTGTGGAAATGAAATACTACTTATTAATATTTTTATTCTTTTGCTCTAATACCAAGTCCATGAGTTCCACCACATATGTATATCTGCGTCAGTGGGGAACTGAGTATATTGATTAACACTAGGTTCTTTCTGCTTATGCTGCTATATATGCAGGGTAAAATGTGAAGCAGGAAAAAAAATTGTGGGCATACCTATAGATGTGTCCATAACAGATTTGTCAATTTTATCGCCTTTTTCTATATCATCTTTAAGTTTATGTTCCTTTGGTTTTCTTGGTGTTGTCCTTTTAACTTTATCTGATTTCTTTTTCCTATTGGGATCCTGTATATTGAAATACATATGAAAATATTATTCATGAATTAAATACAACTAAAGTATTTAAATAATGATTTGAAATGAAATAGGAGAATAAAATTATTGTTTGAATCATAGCTATGAAATATATTGTAATATACCAAGAAACCGGAAACTATGACATAATAATTATGCTTTTGTTTATTTTGTTTTTTTTTTATGCATTGCCACTCATATGGCAATGAAGGTACTCCCTCTGCCTAGCTTAAAGGCACTTAAGACATAGTATGGTGAAACTCTAATACCACACTATCTCCTAAGAGAGAAAATTAAAAAACATCAATCTCTTAGGTGCTCGAACTTGCAATTTTTTGTTGTAATAACAGGAAATTTTGTGACATTACCTTATAAGCTTTAGTATTAACTTTTTTCTTTTCTTTTGCCTCAGCCTCATGATCTGATGTAGGTTCATCATTTTCATCAATATCAAAATCTGAGTCAACTACATCATCAAGTTCTTTTTCTTGGCTAAAGTAGTGAAAGTATTTTTTTATGTACAAATTAAATGTTTTAATCTATATATATCTATAAACTAATCAAATATTTCATAGTGTTAATAAAAAGACATTTTAAAAATGTTAATTTTAAACCATATTTCTTATTTTTTTTTTATAAAGTTGTATAAAGCAATAAGTATTTATAAAGTAATTTATATTTCCATTTCTTCGCTCTGGTGTCAAGGCTAAGTGTGGCGTTGAGTTCTGCCACTCAACACGCAATGCCTCCAGAATTCGGCAGAAAGTGGGGAATGGAGTGTCTTATCACTAGGTTCCCTCTGCAGGATACAGCGTGAAGCTGATTTATTTTTTTATTTATTTATAAACAAATTAACACCAATTAAATATATGTGTATTTACTATTTAGTATCAATAAATATTACACTAAGGACCAGTTTCACCACTCTGCCAGACACAGGTATCAAATAACAATATCTACTAGATACTGTTATTCAATACCCGCGAACCCAAAAACATTTAGCACATGCTTTTAATTTCAATATACTTATGTACCTAGTGAAACTGAGCCTAAGTATTGTAGTTTAATTAAAAATACAATAATATAATAGTTTTTGTATACTGAAATAGCATTTAACTTTATTTATTTACATTAAGGCCGTTGTGGGCTGAGGTGTGACTGCAACATGACAATTGTGGGTTCAATATCCACTCGTGGGAATGAATTATTAAGTATTAACATTTTTACTTCTTCGCTCTGGCAACAAGGTCAAAGCCCGGTGTTGAGTTCCGTCACTCAACATGCAATGCCTCGAAAATTTGACGGAAAGTGGGGAACAGTGTCTTAACATTAGATTCCCTCCGTCTACCAAGCTGTATGAGGGGTACAGCTCAGAGCTGATTTATTTATTTATTTACATATAGTCTCGATCTTCCTCTAATTCCTGAAAGCCGCCGTAAGTAGTTTTATAAAAATCATCCTCTTCCTCTTCGTCTAACAATTTCGCCATACGATTCCCAGCGTTAGAACGACGCTCTCTTTGAGCCATGTTTGTATAATTAATCTATATTATATAATATTTTAAAAATAAATAATAATGTACAAATTAATTTAGCAAAAGCGAAAACGATGCACATTTACAGATTAAAAATAATTTTGACAGTGACGTACTGACATTTATTAAATAAATTGCCATTAAACAAAATAAGAACTTTGCTTTATTTTAATGTTCTAAAACTGATAAATATATTATAATAAAAATATTTTAAAATATATGCATTTAAATGTAAAGTTAATATATGCGAGTATATATTACTTAAGGAAAAAGAAATCGAAATCGGAACTCAGCCATATTTGGGATAAGATCTGGATTGTAAAAAGGATTTTGAGAAAATATGTTAATAGAACCACAGATTTTATTTATTTATTCTCTCTAACTACTTCACTAAAAAATTATATTACGACAGTGTGTAGTTGTTTCAGAATATAAAAATCTTACTAAGCCAATAGTTTGTCGAATATCTAGTTGAAATTTGGCCTAATATCAAACACGTAACGCATAATAAAAATGCAATTATAGCACAATAATCCTTTTGAAAATGTTATTAAAGTTAAAGTCGAAACTTTGAATTGACTTTTTGTAGGTTTATATATGAAGGTACGTGTGTTTAATGTTTGGATGTTTGATTACATGTGTGAATGTCAGAAGACATATGGATATAAGATCAAACATGGGATCATATTAGTTAATGTTGTTAAGATATCATACGTGTATATCAAAACAGAAATGTCAATGGAGATAATTATTATGGACGTGAGATCACATTTATGAATGTGAGATCACGTGTGTGATATAAGATCCCATTTGTGATGTCAGAGCATTTGTGAGATCACATATGTGGTGAGAACGCATGTGTGGATATAAATTTGGTGGATGTGAGATCTTATATATGCGAGTTTTTTTCGTTTTTTGATTGAGCAGTATGCTGGTGACCCTATTAGCCTCTACACCGGGAGTTAGGAGGACGAGATAGAAGAGCTTTGACCTTGGCTTGGCTACCGTGGAAGGTATAAACAAATAAGAACACAGTGTCGCAAAGTGTTCTTTGACGCTCGGACCGCACCTTGCGTACACCACGCGTAGTGGAGGCTTGCTTTTCTCGCTCCGCGCTGGTCCTACTCGGTAGGCCCTTTTAGAATTTTATTTATTGGCTCCTCTCTCGCTGATTCGCGGTTGGGCCATAGAAAAACTGGAACCTCATCTCCATCGGCGGGGTCAGTTTGTGTCTGTGTGGCCCTTCTTACATATTTAGGGTCGTTCGCTTTAGTTATGGGGTGAATTCGGATAAGACTCGGCTTTATCGAAGTAAGAGTCTATTTTGATGTCTCTATAGGAGGGTTCCCAAACTATTCATGATCAAAGACCACTTTCATATCATTCTTGGTAGCAGGGACCACTATGAATGTAGGTATAATAAAAATTAAGTATGATAATCGAACAGAAACTTCCCCTCTCCATCCTCAGTCATAAAATTAAAACCGTTCGTTGACCATAATTAGGCTTCTGCAGACCACTAGTGGTCCGTGGAACCAGTGTCGATGTGTAAGAAGCGATTTTGCAGGATTTGCAGTTTTATGAGGCCAGTCTGCGCGAACGCAACATTGACGTTTATACAAAAGGATGTTTTTAAGAGAGAGTTTGCTTTACCTTTTTTTGTATACTGACTTGCGGCGAATATAATTACGAAAGACTGTCGAGAATGACTTTAAGATACTCGTATTTGGGCTGTTCGACCTCCGGACTTCTTTTGCCTAACCAGCCGGGATCAATCTCTGTGATCTGACTCGCACTAGACGTGCGCTAAGCTTAAATAGACGCAGCTGGTATATTCTATATTCCTTTTTAATGTTGACAACTAAATAGAGGAAATAAATATGCTGTGTGTATCATGTGAAAATAACATGTTTTATATAAAAAAATAGCTTCAGTTATTTCTGAAAGATTTTCAAATCATTATTTTATTAAATTTTAAAACACAATACAAATGAAACAAAATAAATATTTTGTGCTCTTTATTCAATTTTAACAGTTATAATAATGTTTTATTTCAGTCATCGTTAGTTGTTATCGGAAAAAAATCTGGTTTACAGATTTCATCGACCTTAAACACACTTTTAATGTTGCATGCATTATATAACTATAGACGTCGAGTTGGTATTCATACAAAATTCCAAGTATTATAACAACTCGATTTAATATAATTTTAAATTTAGTATATTATCTTAATGGTATTTAAAAATTAATAGGTAACTATTATCTTTCATTGTTCTTTTACTGTCGTTTCAACATCATTTTATACCTTAATATATTTTCCCAAAAATTCTACGAGTGTTAAAACGTCTTTGGATACGAATAACAATAATAATTCTTATAATGTTAATGAACAAAAGTATCATAATTAATAATATTAATATAATAATCGTAAAATTAAAGAAAATTATTTATTTCTATAATAATAAGAGTTAATCAAACGTTCAATTACTTTAAATTAATCTAGTGACTTTAAAAAAAACAACAAATAAATAAAAAAAAAACAGTGATGGAATGTTTAAGACAAAGTTAGGGATAGTGATGTACATATATTATTGAAAATACTCTTATTTAAATATAATAATAATTATATATATATAGATAAACTCTCACGCTCTTTCATATATTGGAGTAGCACTAAGTAGAGCAAATAAATTCATAAATCTTTATCTTACCTAATCATTAATAAACGTGAAATTTTGTTATTAATTATTATATAATATATAAGAAGATGATAACTTATAAATGTATTGACAATAACTTAGTTTAACAAATTAGTCTAAGACTATAAATTATAGTATATCTATAAAAACAAAGTCATATTTTTTTTATTTCTATATCTATGATACGTGTTACGTCAAAAACATGCTTTGCATACATCTTGTCTGAATAAATTCTATTTAAATGAATAAAAAAACAATCGATAAGTACATATGTCATACATATAAGTAAATAGCGTTATTTAATTTCTCTATCAATATTAAACATTGAAATATGTTTTGAAATAACGAAACACCTAACAATTTTATAATATATCGGAATGAATTTGTCTAAGTAAATAAAATTTTATTTTATACTATAATATAAGTAAGAATATTCTTATATTTCATATTTCATATAGTTCATATTGTTACATGTAACATGCGCGAAGCATCTTTTAAATAAGTTCAGTACTATAATATAGCAGATACAATTTAGAAAAAAAATATCACTTAATTAAATATTTCTTTCTTTCTTTTTACTGGATTGCTAAATAAATATAAGCATGTTAATTTTAATATTTTTGCTATTTAAATAAATGATTACACGACGAGTTATTGATAATATTTTTTCTAAATATGGCAACACTATTGTAATGTCAAACGAAATAGTGCTACTCGCACGCCAATACGTCACACACTTATTAATAAATTCAATATTGTATATGTTAAATTTAACTACATTTATACTTATATTGTTACTTAATATATTACGAATTTCTTTAAAGTTTCAGAAAACATTATTATAACATATACGTTAATAAATCAGCTGAAGGTACTTCTTAAGAACGCTAATAGCGACATTTAAATTGAGAACAATTTGTTAATACATAAAAAAGAAAAAATAAAACAAAGAGCTCCTGAGATTGTCCAATAGAATATAAATATCAATTTTATATGCAGGTATTTTAAAATATATTAGGTGTAAATTAAGAAATATGCTATAACAACGCTTAGTTTAAACACTTTGTCCACAAGAAACGAAGGTATTGAGCAAAAGAGGCAGAATACCTGCATGTAAAATATTTTAAATAACAAAATTTAGAAAACTTCATTTCATTTATTCCTTATAGCTAATATTCTTAAATTAACAATATTGAAAGTGAGATAAATAGTAAAATTCACTACTAGGTAGTTTTCTTTTATACAGGAATGCTTAAGTGCTGAGAGTGAATGAAGAACGAGTGAATGATACAATAAGGCGACTATTTTAGGTATAATGCGGTCGATGAGTCGTGGCCGCCATTAATCTACTTGTCGATGATTGTGCAGAATTGATTTTACGATATTTTCTTACTTTTATTTATATTATTCTCGAGTGAACAATGGGCAAACGTTCGCAAAGCTTAACTTCAGGGCGGCCACGACTCGTTGACCGTTCTGTATAAACATTAAATGTATAGCTCAGAAGAAAAAAAATGGTTGCAATAATTACAGTGATAGGAAGGTTATTTTATCTATTATATTTATTTATATCGCAGTTTCTGCTCATATAAAAATAAAAAAAGTGTTTAATCATAATAAGTATCGCCTTATTGAAATTAAATCATACAAAAGAAATAAATAATAAATCTAAAATTAAAAGAAAAATTACACGGCCATGAAAAACATGAATGTAATGCTTATTTTTTTTTATTTTTCATACTAATTGAATAAATTATACTTTTTTTGATATCTATATATCTATAGATCTGATGATAAAGTTTTTCCAATGAACTTTAAATTCTATCATTATTCTATAAAACTAATAATAAAAAATAAAAATAAAAAAACAAATAAATTATAATAAACAAAACAAAATACTATAATGTTCCTTGCAACCCTGTGAATTCTAAAAACCTGTGATATAATAATAAAAAAGGTTTCCAACTAAGAAACAATTAAATAAATAATTAATTATCTTTACACCATACCTTATTAATATAATTAACAACAAAAAATAAATATCATTGCTATATTTTTCACAGTATCGCGCTTTTTCCAGCATATCAAAGAAGACAGTGGAAACTTAGTGTTAGGATACTCCGTTCCCTAAACAAAGCAATCTTTCGAATCGTTGTGTGATCAGTGGCGTTACTAACCACCGCGCTTTGCGTACTAGATGGGGGAAACTCTCACTCCCCCTAAAGAAATCATTCCCCGGATGGGAAACGATTCATAACAATCGAATTGTTGATTTGAACGAGAAAAGCTATTCAAACAAAAAAAAAATATGAATAACCCTATTTTATAATTGATATATACTTGTCTTTTTAATGGAAATTGAATCTTAGTTGGATAACCACTTATAATAGGATAAATCTTAGATTTAAATTTTGAAGTAAACATTTGAGCTACAGTACACTCTAAAGAGTTATTTCCTCCATTTTTAATTATTTAATGTATATTATAATAATATTATGTACACAATTCTAAAAAGTCCCAATAAAGATGTCGTCAAGTCATAAATTGGCACAAAATGTTTTTGAGCGTCATTGTACCAAATTCGACTTTGTATATTTAATTATTAAAAAAAAGCAACGATAAACAATAAAATAATAACACTCAAATATTATCACAAAACACTAAATTAATACTTTCAATTAAGTAACAAATTTTAATGTCTTTTGACATAAAATTATTCTAATCAAAAAAAATCTTAAAACAACATTTAAACTGACATATCCAGTTCACTCTTTTTTATTTGTTTCATTCAATCCCGATATTACGTTGTCCATTTCACTCCGTCGTTACGTCCAATTTTTAGCCATTCATTGAGACACAGAACTCAATTTCCTTCTTTGTATTGTAATTAGAATGAAGAAAATGACAATAATTGATCCTCTTGAATGAGAATCGAATTCACAACCGTCAGGTTTACAGTCAGACAACGCCCCACTGCACGATGACGGCTTCATTTTGAAATTGACAAACGATAACTAAGCATAGATATGACTTATATTTAGATGGGCGTCAAATACTTATCCATACTAAAACGTCGTTATCAGGATATGTCTAGTTTAAATATATAGTCCTTATATCATAATGTTATTATTACCAATTTGTAAAAAAAGAACTAAATTTTCGAATCGACAGGTCTAACTTTTATCGTCGTTGTATACTCATATTTGAAGGTCAAAGTCAGAATTTTAATATATATTTTTTTAAAGTTGTTATATTTCTTTTTTATGACATTTTAAAATTATAACTGAAACAATTATGGCACAAAATATTAACTTGAATTGTACTTTATACGTGTTGATGTATTTGTAGAACGGTGATAAAATTTAAAACCTAAGATGGACACAACTTTTGAATTCATTTCAATAATAAGAAATAATAATTATTAACAAAATGATATTATACACATATCATATAATAACAAAAAACTTTGTACCGTAAAATAATACAAACAATTTTGTATGTACCTAATATTGACAGGTGACAGTGCAAATTAATTTTTTTTTAAATATTTATTTACTGTTTTGTATCAATTATTAAATATAAGAAAAACACAAAACCTATCCACAAGCTGCCAACCCACCGATCGTATTACTTTAAACATTTGTCAAAATTTTGAACAAAGGAAAAAAAATAACAAAATTTGTTTACATTTAACCAGCACAACATCTATCAACTTGCTAACAACAATCGGAATCCAAAATTGAAAAATCTATACTGTTTCTGTTCTTTAATTATGATACTACGAACGTGCTGGTTCGGCACTCGTCATAATTAAAAAAAATCAACACAACTCCAAAAATACACACTCATCAATTGATAAAACCCCATCCCCACTGTCAAAAAAAACGTTACAAACTAAAAGTAGTCAAATGTGGAAACGAAAGGTGTAGGTGTGCGCGGTCCGTGCTCAGTAGACCCAGGACACGGGCACCCACTGCGGCGCGGAGCGCACGCGCGCGAGCGCGGCCTCCAGCTGCGCCAGCGTGTCGTCGATGTCGTTGTTGACGATGGCCATGTCGAAGTAGTGCCCGTACGTGCGCCGCAGCTGCTCCGACTCGCGCGCCAGCACCTCCAGCGACCCGTCGTACTGGGCACGGAACATACGTCAGATATCATAACTGCTAGAGACGGAGACTATGTGGAGCAGTGGAACAGATTGTAGGTTCTACTCTCCCTCACAATACAAAAAAAGACACTTCCTGATTCTGATAAACTAACAAAGCGCAATGTTCAGTTCCACCACCCCACAAACAATATCTCAACGAAAATTCCTCTGCCCACCCTATATAACGATACGCGAGGTACACTGCAGCTAGAAACAAAGCAATAACCCAACTCACATCAGCAACATTGTTGAGGGACGGCGCCGCCACGAACACGACGTAAGGCGCGAACTCCGCAGTGCGGAGTATCTTCAAGGCCTGAGGCTCCACGTCCAAGATGGCGATGCGTCGCTCGGCGTGAATACGACGTATTGTTTCCAATTTCGTCCCATACATCGCGTCCTCGTGTGTGCCTGAAATAACTTAATTTTATATAATCGCCGTCTTACTTATTTAGAAAACGTATAAAATTTTGAATGCAGCAGGATTTGAAACCGCGCCTCTTGGATACTGCTCGAGCGCTCTGATCGCTAAGCCATACGTTCATGAGTATCAAACTACGTCCAAATTCTTATATACTTGTGATAACTTATTGGTGTTATTAATATTATCTATTGCTTAGGATTGCCATTTGGCAGAATGGTCACAGATAGGAAACAGAAATATCATATTGATCTTGTTCTTTTACATTAAAAAGTTAATAACCCTACTAACTTTACAACAAACGAAGCAGAGTTTCTTTCCAAAACTGAATTTACGCTGCATATGCAATGCTGAATAGTCATGCAGAATTATGAAAAAACAAAACAAAATGAGATTCAAGGGATGTATTTTATTCCAAAAAAAAAATATTGTAAATAATTGATTAAGTGTTCACATAATTCCAATATAAACGTATATTGTAAGTAGGTTGTACAGGTTAATAACATACAATTTATTATTATGGGTTCCAAACTTCAGTATGCAGGTATGTACATTCATTTTGCGTGAAAGAATCAAATATAATTTTGTTTTCTTATTATAAAAATATATCAAATTTTATACAAAATCTAGCAAAAACGATGCTTAAGTGCTCGATACTATTTAATTATATTTTTTTTTCTGTGCTCCGAGGGACCGTAAACATCCACGGAATCTCGAGGTGTCTTGACAGACGGAGAAAAGGGTTGTTTCTTTCTTTCCCGATACGGAACGCTACAACTACAACAGAGTATAAAACTTTCAATTTACCATATTCCAAGTATTCGTTAGCGGCTATGTCGGCCATCATTTCGTCGTGTGTCACGAAATAGTAGTGTCTACCGTTCTCCTCGTCCGCCCGCGGAGGTCTAGTTGTATCTGGAAAATATTACAATTTATATATTTTGAGTAATCTGTTGAAATTCAAACATATTTTTTGTTTTAAATGGTCCATCATAGAGAGCTATAAGGATTACGTTAAATCATGTTAACTATCTTTATGTATTGTACAGTATGGTTGACGAGTTGTGGCTGCCCTGAAATTTTAAAATTGGTTACTTGTTCCTAGTTATTAGCTCCTAAACTTTTTAAATTATCTAAGCATTTAAGCAATGTACACACGAATAGTAAATAACCAAAAGTAATAAAAACATCTAAAATCAAATCAGTACAACCTATATATACAACTTCAGGGTGACCAGAGTGGTCGACCGTTTTGTACCTGCTGCCAGAGCAACCTATCGTACATACAACGTGTCTTGTCACCGTATGTCATGATGCAGTTTATGTATTTTTTATTAATTATTTCTAAAGGATGACGATTTGCATGTAAAAGCTAGTTATATGTATGTATATAAAATAATTATTAACATAAAAAAAAACAATTTCATACATAGAACTAAAAAGTAAAAATTATTTTTACACAAACAGCGGCCCAAAGTGTGACTGTAAAATCGACTGGTTATGGGTTCGATCCCCACTCGAGGAGATGAAATATTTACTTAAATTTATATTTCCATTTCTTCGCTATGGTGTCGAGGCAAAGCGCGGCGTTGAGTTCTGCCACTCGACACGCAATGCCTCCGGAATTCGGCAGAAAGTGGGGAACGGAGTGTCTTAACACTAGGTTCCCTCTGCCTATCCTGCTCAAAGCATACCCTCAGCAAAGAGAACCAAGTGTTAAAATATTCCGTTCTTCGCCTTCAATCAGAATTCGATACATTGCGTTTTGAGTGGCGGAACTCAACTCCGCAACGGTGAATCGATAATTATAATATACGTACCCTACTTAATCTCAAATATAATATATATAATACAGTATATTTTATATTAAAAAAAAATCAATTAATATTGTGGTATGAGCCCGCTACTAGTATAACATTAACCTTTTCACTCTTTGTTTGTCACTCTTCGTTGTATGTTCGATTTTAAAATACTTATTTAGAAAATTTTATTTAAAAATATATAAATTATTCCAATATTAACAAGTAAAAATGTAATAAAACCTCATATATAAATATATTTATACATAAGAGGAACTTTTAGTACGTTGAATTTTGTTTTGTGATAAATAATTAAAAAAAAATATAAAGTTTTAGAACAAACGAATAGCAATCTTTCTGGTCAAAGCATTATTTTGTATAAAGAATGTCTTATATCAAAGCATTGTTTTAAATTTAAAAAATACATCCGTATGAAAGTTTTATATGACAAGCATATTAGGGTCAATAATTACATACGAGTATATGTTGTGTAGCTTAAATTACAAGAGAAGCGGGTTCTTATCCTATTTTTTCTTATTTTATTTTTTACTTCAAAATCCTACATATATGGTAGGCAGGGGGAACCTAGTGTTAAGATACTCTGTTCCCCGGGCACTACATTTCCAATTTTAAACACATTATGCTATTCAATAGAATAATAGAATGGCGGAACTCAACAACGCGCTTCTCTACCAGTGATGAAATTAGAGTAATAAAAAAAATATATATTCCCCAAGTGAGCATCGGACCCGTAACGTCGCGCATACGGTCGCATGCTGGCCTGGACATCACTATTATTCGACATTCAACAATTAATTAATAAAATAATAAAATCACAAACACTTTTCTTGTCGTATCATCCGAATAATATATGTAAGTATGTCATCCTAGGTCGCTTGAAGTTATTGTTATATTATAGCCAAATTATTTCTGTAAAGCTTCATTTAAACACTTTCAGTAATTTTTGCGTGAAAGTGGAACAAACGTCCACCCACATACAATAAAAGTGTAAGTGATAAGAAAAAGTGATCGTTCTCAAAAAATGGAATATCTATGAGAAATCTATAATTGGGGGCATTTATAAATTTAATAATCCCTCTGCCTATCATGCTGTGTGCGGGATACAGCGTGAAGCTGATATAAATTAATTTTAGATTTTAATAAATAATAAATTTGTATAAAAAAAATACTTACGCGGTATAGGATATGCGTATTGGTCGGGGTGACGCGCGATCAACGTGTTCTTGATGTGGCGGCGTCCAACGCCGTGCGCGCCGAGCAGCACTATTGTTTTCCTTTGGAAAGCTGTAAATGTTTTGATTGATTGATTTAGTTCTTTTTCTGCTTCTGTAGACAGAGGAACCTACTGTTGCGATCCCGTTCGTCACGCACCGCAGAATCTTTAAGACAATGCGTGTTGACAACTTCACGCTGCGTTTTTTTTGTTACCAGAGGGAAGAAATAAAACTATTATATATTTCATTGCCGTGAGTAGGAATTGAACCAAAAATCGTTGCGTTTACGCACGCTTGCGCCACTGCGTCACGATAACCTCTGTGGTAAATTGTTTTATTATTTTCAAACTATAGCTTTTTATTACCAAACAGTTTATTATATAATAAAACAAAATCTTATTACTTATACAATAAATAAATAAATAAAAACGTAAGTAAACATCAGTTACCAACTTACATGGAAGTTTAACGACCTCCTCATAGGTGACAACATCGAGTTGATCAAACACTGCGTTATGTTTCGCCAAATACTTGTCTTTCGACTGTTTCTTCTTGCGTCCGAATATCGAACAATTCACTGTAACAAATGAATGATATGGTCGTGTCAAGTAAAATAAATATAAAAGCTATTAAAAATCATATTTACTAAATATAGACAAAATATGTTAAAACAAAATTAATTATTTTTGGGAATATTAAATATTACATACAATAAAAATATATTATAAGGAACATTCTACTATTAATATTTTAAATATAAACTTAATCACATATTGTAATCTACATAATTAATAATTAACTTGAGTAAACAATTAAAAGTCTGACTGTACTTTCAAAATAATCTGCCATGACCGGAAAATCAAAAATGCCTATATATTCAAAATTCAGCTCATTTAATACTAAAATAACTAAATATAAAAAATATATATATTTTTTCAGCTTCACGCTTTATCCCGCATGTAGCGGGGTATACAGAGGAATCCCATTGTTAAAACACACAACTTTCCACTTTCCGAAGAATTCTGAAGGCATTGCATTTTGAGTGGCGGAATTAAACAGCGGAGGGAACAGCGAAGAAATTAAAATATTAAATATTTCATTTCCTCGAGTGGGGAGTGAACCCACAACCAGTTCGCGTTTACACTCCTGCGCCACAACGGGTATCACATTTCATAATTATATTCGGAAGAACTTGCCCTAATTTTCATAACCATTAGCATAATTGTTAAAAATGCAAATGAAGCTGATTCAGTTATATTTAAGTAGGACATCGAGTCTCGGTAATTTAATTTAATCTTCTTAATGTTGTGAAAAATATCCATAACAAATTATAGTGGCAAATAACGCTATAAATATGTTATTAAAAAATATACTTATTTTATTATTTAATTTGATACTTTAATAGTTTTTATAAATTATATAGAGTTAAAGCTTTTCAGAAAATTTTAAAGTCACTTAGGTGTTATAAATGTAATTAATACGACACATAATAATTGGGCGTTTTATTTGCATTAACTACGTCGTATCTAAAAATATTTTATTTGGAAATGTTCAATTACTTTATTTTTCAAATTTAAAATAACAAAGTCTAATATAGTAAAATTCTTGACAACTTTTCAGGATACGATTTTATTAGAAAGAAATTTAGTGGGCAAGGACTCCCCGGCTGTCCTCCATTCCTTTGATCATGAAACAACATTGTAAACGTGATCAGTATACAATATAATTACCGATATTTTAACAAATTGGTCACGATACTGATAAAACTATTCTAATTTTAACGAAAATATACTAAATACACTTTCTCTACTCTACATTGTACGTATAAGCCATACGTACTTTAAAAGTATTAAATACAAAATATCAAATAAATTTCATATCAAAATTCCGAACGCGTCGCGAATCGACAACACGTCCCCTACACAAGAATTTTTCATATACATTTATAAATTCATTTGATACGTGAAAATACACTGACATTTTAATTTTGAATTACATTATTTATATTTTTTAATAATTCAACTTCCACAATGTTTTATTTCCTTTTCGTTTCTTTATCAAAGGTTATATAAATTTCAATTAAAACAGAAAAATAATATATTCATAAATAAACTGCCATTTCTGGCCAGTCGTGTCGTAGGGGCACGAAGTGTGACTGTAAAAGCGGCTGGTTGTGGGTTCGATCCTCTCTCAAGGAAATTAAATATTTATTTATATTTATAATTGTATTTTATCGCTCTAATGTCGAAGTAAAATGCGACGTTGACCGCCACTCAACACGCGGAAAGTGGGGAATAGAGTGTCTTAACAGGTTCCCTCTGCCCGCCATGCTGTGTTCGGGATACAGTGTGGAGCTGATAATAAACAAAAATGCCATTAACGTAATAAACCGTCACAATAACTTATTTTCTTAATTATTTTTAAGGGTAAAATTAAAACCTAATGGACATATTCAATTTAAATAAATAATAAATAATTAAAGGTGATATATTATCTTTACTTCCCAATTTTCACAATTATATTTTGTTATAAAATTTCTGTTTATATGTTATTGTTATTATGTAATTTGAACTTCATTAACAATAAACGCGATATTATTTTTACCAACAAAATTCTACCTACACAAATTACCTACTGTCTTCTTGTAATTTTAGCTTAAGCTTAAATTTAATTTCAAAGTATTATTCCATATATAGGATAGGAAAAATACTTATTTAGAAAACGTATAAAAATATAATGTAGCGGGATTTGCAACCGCGCCTCTTGGAAACTATCACAGCGGTCTAACAATAAGCCATACGTTCTCATCAAGGTACGTCGATATTCTTATATGCTTGTTACAAATTATTTATCCTGTTAGAGGCGCAGCTTCACATTCCGCTATTTTTAAATGTTTACACGTATTTTAAATAAGTAATTTTGACTATATTCTTACCTGTATTCTCACATCCGTCGGTATGCGACACGCATCCTTCAGCTCCTAGCCGCACAACATTACAATACATTCATGCAAACAATTCAGTGGAATGCATACTATGGGAAAATTGGGTAATACTTAGCCAAATGGGTTTTAGTCAACTAAATCCATAAATTAACTAGACACACGGGCAAGCGGTCGAGTCGGTTGGTGGAACAGATAATCATTTCACAGCGAGGACTTTAACAGATTTGGTAGACTTACTTTTAGATGATACATTTATTTCTACATTTTTCAAATATTATATAATTATATATGGGTAAATATTATGGCTTACGGGTAAATTTACTCATTAAAAATATAAGATTTGACTAAGCACCTCCCAATGACAAAAGAAGAAAATAATTACGATCTTTCATAGAAACACAAACTCCCACAATTTTGTTACTACATCAGTCATCACAGTATAATAATATATCGACTATACAATATAATAATATCGACTTCTATAGCACTCTGTTTATGATATATGAAATACATAAGGATATTCGCAGATTCCAATAGGACTGACATCAATACCATGCATGTTAGGGCTGATGACGTCATAATCAAAATCATTCAACATGGGGAGCTTGTCAACTGATAAAATATGGAAAAGAAAATATTACATACCAACTGCAGATTTGTCCGTTGATGTTAATGTTTGAAAGAAAAATGTGAAATGTTAATGTTTTATTTAAATAAATTTAATAGTAAACATTTTTATAAACAAAAAACATGAGATCGTAAAGAATTCGAAACAAAAAAAGAAAACTAAAAGTATAGACGATGCAAAAATATTTGAACATAGAACATAAAACCACTTTGGGAAGCACGAATTGATGACGTTACAAGCTTATCCAAAGGAAAAGCAATTCCAATTAATATCCTAAGACAACACCCAGATAATAAATTTGACGCCTACAGTGTTTATGGAAGTAATATTTTGATACACAAAATTCTATATTATTCCAGAACAGATCAAGCACTTTGTAATATTGAAAATCTAAATGGCTCTTGTCGTGAAAACTGAATACAAGGAAATATGATGCTTCTATTAATCAGCTATAAAATTGACGTAATTATTCATGTCGGTAGTCCTTTAATTTTTAATTGAATTGTAAAAGTTAATTTTAATAAAAAGTTACCTAATTACAATTTGATTATGCCAATCACTTAATTGCTAATTCATTATTTAGGTCACTTGAGGCTGATAAATATTTTTTACATTTAAGAACATAACTATAAAAATATGGTCTTAGTTTTCTTTTGTATGACGTTGTCCAATTTTATTACTAATTTCAATAATAAATTATTGTACTCAGATTTCTCAGCAATGATGTATTGAATATGAAATGGTTTCCACACAGATACTAATATCAAAATGGCCAGACAGTGATCAATTTTGATATTTCTGGCATTTGATTTATATAATTTCACAAACATATTTCTAAATAGTTCGGTTATAAATAAAATAAATAGTGTACATAAATCCGTCTGGCCATAAAAACAACTGGCACGAAGCAACACCAAAATTCCTAAGTTAGCAATAACACACATCGCATACTAAAATAAAGGCGTAAGTTCTTATGAATAAAGTATCTATAGTACTAGGACAGAAAAATCTGTATAAATTAAAAAGTTAGAATATTTTTTTAATTGTTTTTATGAACTATTAAGACATTATATTGAACTAAAAAAAGGAAATAAAAACTGAATTAACCAAACACATCAAATTTACGCCTTTATTAAACACATTTTCAATACAAATAACACACTAAAGTACTTATAAAATTACCTTGATCGGTGTTAGATCTTTCAGCTGCAGCGCAAGCGGCCCTCCACTCTTGAAGTTCAGGACTCGGTATGAGACCTGCCGAGCCTCCCGACGCATCCTTTCTGGCTTGCCACCAGTGGGAATCGTCTTTGCTTATGATCTACAAATGTATATTATTTAACATTCTTGTAAATTTATTCGGAATTTGGGAATATTGACTATGTCCAATTATTATTTTGTTGCTTGTTTTTACTCAAATATATTAAATTCAGTTGATGTTGAATCACATATTAATATTAATAAAAAAAATATATGTATATAAAATCTGATACGAAACCATTTTAGTCAGGTGTTGAAAGACTACATAAAATTAACGGGATACTTGTAACAATACTGTAAATACTTCACGTTGCTATAGCAAAAAAAAATCTTCAACAATGCTATAGAGATAAAATAAAATTACAAATTTAAAAGGATACAATTGTAAAAAATGTAGATACAAAAAACGTACTTGCAGTATATCGCCGGTGTTGAAAGCAATCCCCGCCTGAGCGCACGGTATCAATTCGTCTTCCAAAGGATCGTAGTCGAACTGCGCTCTCACAAATATCTGAAAACGCGGCTTTTGTTACATTTTTTACATAAAAATTCTTACAAATCTGATGATAATGATAATGCTTTTACACACAATAGCGGATGTTTAAAGAACATATGTTCATTTGTGCTTATACAAGCTGTATTTGTACTTAGTGTAGTATCTTAAATAAATTAACATAAAACTTATAAATTTAACATTCTCGTATCATGACATAGCTGCAAGAGATACATACGATTAAATGTATGTGATGATTAGAAATGTCATAATTCTAATAATTTTACATACAAAATGATCAATACACCCAGAATATTGGTGAAAATGGTACATTTGGATGATAATAATGAATTTTGTTAGTAAACTATAAGATATCATGGAGATAGATGATAATGATAAGGGTATGATAAGAACAACAAGCGCACAGAAACGTAGAACGTAGGGTCGCGCAGCCATGCCCGGGGAGAGTCCACTATCCATGAAAGAAAAAAATACAACAAAAACAAAATACAAAAACACAAACATACAAATATGAAATAGCATAACGTAGCAACGGCTCTTGTAATCGCTACTTACTAGAACGGGCGAAGGCTTTATCCGGAATAGCTAGTTAGAAAAAAAAATAAAAAGTTTATTCAGTTGACCATGACAAAATATTGACAAGCAATATGTGATTTATGTGCGCTTGTCGACTCTTCATCTACTTTTAGTAACCACGCGTTAGTGCCACACAACTATTTCAAACAAAATTAGAAACTACGTTAAGTTTGACAACTAGTGTTGTAACTGTTTATTTTTAAAATAATGTTAGCAAAATGCGCATTCCTATAACACTCAGCTTTAGGGGTTGCCAAGAGCCATCTAAGTAAGTAATATGTAATTTTGGATGTGATTAAAACTGAAATCGATTACCTCACACGGCGGCGGCGCTGACCGGTACGAGGGCACGATCTTGAAAGTGACTGAGCCGCGAGCCTCTCGCTGCAAGCACGTTGTAATTGAAATTTTAACAAACCGTTGAATTTTATTTTATTAATAATTAATTGTGTAACGTCATCATATGCGATTTATTTATAGATACTTATTGGTATTGGAAAGGTAATTGATGAAACCACAAGGCAATTTAATTGGATAGTTCTTTAATTTGTACAATGTACGTATTTAAATAGAATAAATAAAATTTCAAATTTTGAAACTTAATTTGGTATCAAATGAGCAAATCGTCACTATGAACAAATTAAATTAAATTAAATTATAAAAACTATGAACATTTTACCAAAAATCTTTTTGGGAAAAAATAACCAACTTCAGGCCACACTCTCTAAAATCAGAATTCACCTGCAATTCAGACTTAACTCTATTAGTACCATAATATCGCTAAAGTCGTACATACCTATAAAATTAACAAAAGACTAAAAAAAACTCAACAAGCTATAGCATCGACCCCATCATACCAGCATCCTTTGAAGCTGCGCAACGGACTGGTTGGCGACGGGCGTCCCGTTGATCTCCTTGATCTCGTCGCCGACGTGCAACGTGGCCTGGCGGTGTATCATGCCGCCGTGCATGATGCGCGCCACGATACAGCGCCCGTCGTCCGCCAGTTTCAGAGTTATGCCCTGGATAGTTATTGTTTTGTAATATTTATGGGTAATGGTAAATAGTAATATGGGTAAATAGTTAAAATAGATAAAAAAAATGTTTTAATTTCTTATAGGTTTTCTTAAAATTCATAGCAGCTTAGATAGGACACATCTAAATAAAAGCGATAGTTGTGGATAAAAAATCTGAGAAAGTGAATGTTTATATCAAACTAAAAGTGAAAATGTAACAAATAATAAAGAACAACAAAAGCACACTAATTTTCACTTCTTCTAATAATTACACTCTTTCTAATAATTTTTCATTTTCTTTTGAATACTTTTCTTCTACTTATTTTCATTGTTTCAAATATTATGACAATATAAACTTAATATAGATTTCAATAGATACAAAGATATTTTTAAAGCAATGACATTCTAAGATTTTCTTTCCTCGGATAAAATTTCAACTCTAAAGTGAAAATACCACGGTTAAATTGCAATTTTAATTAAACGAAAAACGAGCACTTGTCCCACTTTAAATATTTTTATAAGATTTAATGTAGGACACGTTTTTCCTTTTTAAATCACTTTATAGTAAAATTAAATTTCATTATACAAGAGAAGACTTCGATACTAAATAATATTTATATCTCTTAATTTATTTTTATATTATGAAAAATATTTTTTTGCAAGAGTAGAACATGCAGAGAGAACTTATTATTAAATTAAACCGTTCTCCAAGCACACGCTGTCCATTTTCAAAATATGGCGTCGTGGGTTGGAGCTCAACTTTGAACTACACAAAGAAAATGTGAAAGAACCCAGTTCGAAAAAAAGGTCATACATTTTAATTATCGGAATTGTCACAATTGTGAATCGTGTTTACAACCCTAGTATACTGAGTATACTATACAATAAATCGATTATGTATAGAGTTAAGTTAGCGTAATATTATAGTGTTTAGGCAACTTGATATAAGTTAAAATTTTTAAGATAAAGCTCACAATTAAGAATAGCGTAAGTTTCGTCATTCAACACGAAATACCCCCACACAATTGGGCGTAAAGTGGTGAACTGTCTTAATGATAGTGAAGGGTCTTAACACTAGGTTCCCAGGTTCCCTCTGCCTACCTACGTTGTTTTAAGTAAGAAAGCATAGTGTATAGTCATTATTAGTTCTTTCTTAATCACATTGTCGTATGGTCGTCGTAAATGAATCTTATTAAAAACATCTTTTTCACGACCCAAGATATAAGTTTATACTATATACATGAAATATTAAAAATTACCATAGGTTCATCGGTATTCTTCTGAAACTGTACGAGGCGCACTCTGGTCACGTTTTCGAACTCTGGTTCAGTGTCCTCCTCTTCGTCGGTGGGCTGTGCCCTACCGTTGACCGGCGGCGGCGACGCCCTGAGAGACTCTTCGCCGTATACCTCACGAGCGACAACATCGTGCGCTTGTAGTAGAGCCTGGAAAGAATGTTGTTATTAGTACAATACTTCGGATAGCGGTGAATCTTAACATTGGGTTTTTTCATTTTATTATGCCTTAAAGATGGTACTGCTTGATGACACTCCAAGATTGTATCTTCGAATCTGATTTATATATATATATATATACATATATATATATACATATATTTATTCAAACTTGAGGTTAATGCTGTTAGCCCTATTGGCCTTTACAGCGAAACCGGATGGTTAGAGAAGAGGGTACTCTGTCCTAGAAGAATATTTATAATAAATTTTCCTGGTTATGTAGGACTCACTGCAAGATTCTGAAATGAATCCCACAATACGTTTATTTGGGCAAAAAGTAGATAACAAACCTATCTCGTAAATCCTAGAGATGGGTAAATAATAATCGAAACAAACAATGTTAAATGTTAATTAAATTAATATAGATATGTGCTTGCGTCACGTTTAAGCTATATGTTTAACACACAAACAATTATTTAGGATAAAACTTTCTTATACAATAAAATTCAAAACTTAAAAGTTTCTAAGACCTATCTATCTTTACAGCAAAGCACTCAAACCGAACTCGTTTTTCGTCCAGATCATTCGGCATAAACCCCGTCCATCCGTCCGTCCGTTCGTTTCCCTTCGAATCTGCCAATATTGCGGCGATCCTTTAATCCGCAAATGTTCTATCCACTGCATTCAACAAATTCCAGAAAATCACTACGGATTGATGGGAAAGTCGATAAATAGATTACTGGGCGGTTGAAGCTTCAGTAATTTCGGTGTTGTAGCGTTTCAGTGGGATATTGTCATTTGTGGTAGTAAATTTCAGCTACTTATTGCTATTTACGGTTTTGGGCAGATGATGAACAATAAATGAAACTTTGAGGGCGGCTTTTGTGTCGTGTTCAAATGGCAAATGGTAATTTTCAAGACTAATATTGCTAATAATATAAAGTATTATATACATATGAGGGTGTAAAAATATCAATCTCAGTATATTATAGTAATTTAGTCTATAGTCAGTGAGTAAAACCGGGAATGTCCTGGTATCGACATTTGTGATTGTTAAGGGTTGAAATCGGTTTCAAAAAAAAAATCTATACTCGATTTCAACCCATAATATCATATCCAATAGATAAGAGATGACACAAACTAAAGACAAGAAATTATATTTGGGTCATAAGACAATCTTTAATACCTTTATTTCGATTAACCCCACTTTAGACATATACAATATTTAAAGCTAGAGTTATAAAGTTACCTACCAAACGAAATAGTGTCGATATTTATAAATATTGAAACACATGATGAATACACAAAATGAATAAAATACGGAAATATCGGAAAACACATATACCATTAAAACGGCAAAAACAAAATAACATTCCATTCAAAAACTTTATTCATTACAGGATATTTACTGACCTTAGATACGACCTAAACTGTTTTCCAACAACCCATTATCAGAGTTACTTGATACTACAGCCAAATTCGTCTTTGATCTCATTCAAATTCGATCCCGAATGTTTATTATAGGTTGTACGAACTGAAAATTGTTTGTTATTTTTTATTATGCTTCACGCTGTATTCCTTATACAGCAGGGTAGACAAAGGGAACCTACTATTAAGACATTCCATTCCTCACTTTCCATTGTTGACGCATTTTGGGTTGTCTTGTAACCAGAGCGAGGAAAGGAAACTATTAAAATATAAATGTTGTCCTAGAGTGAATTAAGGTCACAACCGTCTAGTTTACAGTCACACGCTACCTACCACTGCGCCACCACGGCATCATCGTCTAAACTATTATATTTCCACAAAACATTCAAGGTAATATAACTCTCTACTGCTCTGATACAATTAGGCGTCCTCTCACAGCCACGTGCTAAACGCTGCTCTATATCACCGTTAAAACTGGAATGGTTGGAAGCACTCACACTAGAATCAAATTTATTACTTAGTTACGAACTTCTTTAGTATCCCTATAAATCTGAACATAAATTCAATTTCTGTAAGTCCTAACTTTTGTCAGTTAACAATGTATAGTATAAATATTGTGTTTATATAATAACAATTTTGTTTGATGATATCTTGGCGCAGTGTACATGTGATGGTTGTGGATTCAATTTGCTGTTGGGGTAATGATTATCTTTTATATATCCGGTTTAAGGCGAAGCGCCGTTGAATTGATTGATCGAAGCATTTAATATACAAAGTTTCAAAATTGAACGGAAACGAGAGAACTGAGCGTGTTAGCAGTAAAGCGTCTGTGGTGACCAGATGTATGCGGAGATAAATGTAAAATAAAAAATAAAAACATTTTATTCTTAAACAGTAATTGACTTCAATCTTGTCATTTACCGCAAAATGCAATCACTCGCAAAGTCGCTAATGTAGATAATTAAACATATAATTCAGTCAGTCGCTCGTGTCGACTATGAGCAGGATTAAACATACCAGTCCAATTACTTTGGGCTTATTAGGTACAATAAAATAGTTTGGCTTCACGTACCATGCTAATAGCAGAATAGGGAACCTGAGCACCTAATTTTAAGCCACTCCGTTCCCATTAAGACACTTTAATGTTCACTTTAAAATACTAAATATTTTTCCTAGACTGGGAATCAAACTTACTACCTATAGCGTTTGCAGTTTCATGTTTGTCCGCTGGCTGACTGGCGTCAAAATAGAAGCTATATCATTCACAACAAAGAAATATTAATAAAGTTTTCACATATTAAATTTATATTTTTATTTCTTCGCTCTGGTGTCAAGGCTAAGCGCGGCGTTGAGTTCTGAAACTCAACACGCAATGCCTCCAGAATTCGGCAGAAAGTGGGGAACGGAGTGTCTTAACACTAGGTTCCCTACAGCGTGAAGCTGATTTTCACATACGATAAGTACCTACATACTTATTGGGTCAATAAAATAAGAAAAAAAAAGCTAAAATATTAGGTTACATCATTTCTAATGCAGGCTTGCGGCAATGAAACTATGCCAGGTCGATTTGGACAGCAATTCGCTGTAAGCGTTTGCCAAATCTACAAATAAGTGGACTTTCAGGTCTGACTGAGGTAAACCATAGCGACCTATAAGAATATCTAAAGTAGGTCAGCAACGGTTTAGAAACTTAAACGATATGTCAATTTAACTCAATGATATAATCTAAAATCTATGGAATCGACTGGATCGGGCAAGGTGAAAATTATAAGGTTTTGTTTGTTTCACAAAGAACTTGTTCTAGGACTTTAGGATCAAAATGTAATAGTAACTGTATATTGCAAAATATTTTTCTTTTCATTACTATTCATATTTTTTTTAGTTTAACTTTTTATCTTTCATGTGGAAGGGCAGGCCAACATAATATAATTTCACTTCGTTCTCCATCGTCGTCACCTCGCCTCGCTTCCCGTCCGTATTCGCGACATCGCGTGAAACTCAACGCCGTATTTTGTCTTGCTGTAGCGGGAAAACGTAAATAATTAAGATCTCAAACAAGAAAAAAAATCTAACTAAACATTCTTTATTCAATTAAGCCACAGCCACACACAAGCAAGCACCTTTGAATCGACAAGTTACATAGAAATGTCAGTATTGCCAGTGCTATAGGAATAACATTGAATTGAACTCACGACCACAGCGTTAATAGTTGAATGCAATGCACAAGGCATTTAGTTAAAATGAAATATAGCACACAATCAATTCAATTTTATGAAAAGCTAATTCGTGACATAAACCGATTTCAATAATTTTAGTGTTGAAAATCCTAGTTTAAGCCAATTATGTACGGTCACAGGACACGGTACAATACAACACTAGATTATAGATCAGTGATATCTGATATAAATGTAAAATAAAATAGAATCTCTCTCACTAGAAAATATAACTAATATTGGCTACTCTAAATGCAAATAATGCTTAAGGGCAGTCGTAGTGCAGGGGTGCAAGCGTGTGGTGTACTCGTAATAGGTTGTGGGTTCGATTCCTATTTCAAAAAGTCAAATATTCAATATTTCAATTTTTTCGCTCTAGCAACGAGACGAAGCGTCGTGTTAGTTTTGCCATTCTTCACGCAATATATTCACAATTCGGCTGAAACGGAAGTATTCTTAATGGGATCGGAGTGTTTTACCACTAGGTTCTCAGGTTCCCTCTACCCTGTTATGTGCGGGATACGGAGTGATACTTTTAAAAATCATATGTGCGAAAAATGTACGTATATTATTTTTAAGTTTACCAAAAAATTTTAGAAATTTGAGCAGAAAATGCTATATGATTTCATTCTGTATATGCTATTTGATTTCACTCTCTGCCTACTCTGTTATGTGCGGGATACAGAGGGATAATTTTAAAAATCATATATTTTTTTATAAGTATACCAAAAAATTTTAGAAATTTGAGCAGAAAATGCTATATGATTTTATTCTGTATATGCAATGCAATTAAATTCTGATAATATTAGATAGTCATTGAATGCACCCTAAAATGTATTTTAATAGTCTACATATTAATTTAATACAAAATATTACAACATAAATGTTCACTATCCGACTAACCAACGTTACAAATGCATTCGATAAATGTTATTAACACAATAACTACTGTATTTATTATTAAAACATATCTTTCTAGGTACAAATATTATTTTCTTTCATGATTCACGCATATGGAAACCTATCATATGAGGCACCAAGAAAATGAAAATATTCTTAATTTTATCATAAACAAAAGCAAACTCATAGCGTGTAATCACTCGTAGTTTTTGTTTTTTTTGTTTTATTTTTTTAGGTTCACGTTCACGTTCGCGGGGTATCCCGTATACCTAGCAGGGATAGAGAAGGTTCACGGGAATCTAGTTTTAAGACTTTCCGTTCCGATTCCGCTGAATTGTACATTTCGTGTTGAGTTGCGAAACTCAACGCTGTGCTTTGCCTCGATACCAGAACGCAGAAACATAAATATTAAATTTACAGTCTCATTATAAAGATGTAATGTAATGTTGAAATATATTTGTGATTTGACCTGCAAAAAAAAATAGCCATAATAGTGATCTCCAGGCTTGAGCTGCGAGCGAGATACTAATAATGTATAAGTTATCAATTATTTTTTTTAATATAAAATCGAACCCACAACTTGCTATTCAACAAACATGTTAACAGTTAAATACACATTCAGTTTATTTTAAGTCTTAAAAAATGGCGTTAGCAATTTAAAATGTAACGATATTTTTTCGTGCGGGACCGTGAAACATTTATTTACAATTATTTACTGTAGGAGAATGTAATTTTTAAATAAACTTTGCTTTTACGTTCACAATTTAGCCCAAACTTTATTATATATTTTTTAGGAATTACAAAACGTTGTTAGTAGAGTGCTTACAGAAATAGAGCTCTCTAAATTGTGTTGTTTTTTTGGTCACACTGCATCCCGAACATAGTAGGGTAAGCAAAGGGAACCCAGTGTTAAAACACTTTCTTCAATCTTCAATCTTTAATTCTGAAAGCATTGAGTACTGAGTGGAACTCAAAACCACCAGAGCGAAGAAAAAGAAATATTAAATATTTAATTTCTTCGAGTGGGAATCTAACCCACAACCTGTCGCGTTTACAGTCACACGGCTGACCACCTGCGCCACACGTTGTATCCCGTATACAGCAGGGTGGGCAGAGGTAACCTAGTGTTAAGACACTCCGTTGCGTAAGTAATGGAAATATACATTTAAACAAATATTTCATCTCTTCGAGTGGTGATCGAAGCCACAACCATTCAGTCGGTTTTACAGTCACACTTTGTGCCCCTGCGCCACGAATGGCCTCATTTTTTTTACAATATTTAAATCAATTTTCATTTCATAGTAACCAAAAGCTAGTTAACGCGCCATATGAAATACAAATACTTTTCACATGCAAATACCGACATTGTATTGTAAACCATATCTTATCTGTGTCGTTCCGCCAGAAATCCTGTTTATTTCAACAAAACATTTCCCCGTTTCTAATGTGAATCCGCTTGCCTTGTTAGCTAGATCCCACGTTTCATATATATAGTAGATATGCATATATGTGAGTGATGTCTTTATAGTTTGTACTCTTATTTGTTTATTTTATTTTTTAAGTGAAATAATAGAGTGGTAAGAGACGCAAGGGGAGACCTCAGTTGACCTTCGAAAACATAGTATCAAAGATACTGGAGGAAGGACACGATAAAAGCATGAGGACCCAGCGGAGTGCAAGTATGAAGAGGTTGATGACAGCGGACGAGGCAAAAGAGGTATGTAGAGACCGTAGGGTTTGGCGCTTCGTTCTCTCTGACTACCCCACTAGGGATAAAGCGTAAAGCTAGTATAGTATAGTGTATTTTTTTTAATTTTAAAAGAAGCTTTCAATATTGATGAATGATTTATAACTTTTTGAAGTGTTATTCCACACTTAGCACAGAAAAATTTTTAGAAAACGTATAAAAAAACTGAATGTAGCTGTATTTAAAGTCGCACCTCTTTGAAACTGCTTGAAATAAGCCATACGTTTCTTGGAAAACAAATCCAAGAGGCACAGATGCAAATTTTTTTTAAACATTTGAAAGTATAAAATAATTAATAAATATTCGAACATAAATAAACTTACAAAATTTAGAATCCCAGGAACAAGCAAATTACAACTTTCAATTGCTAACTTTCCATTCAAAATAAAACCAACCTAAAAAACACACCACTGCGCCCACAAGCCATTGAGAGCTCTTAATAACAGTATCACGAATACACAAATTTAGGCATATTCAAGCTCGAACGAATCCATTCAATGGAATATGAAGGAGATTCAGATTCAATACATTCGTAAACAGAAGTGTCTGTCTGTTGCTTACTGTATTCATATCTACTCAACTCGAAATCCCCTCGCGCCGGTGGAAGTAAAAAATATATATATATATATTAAATGTCGAAAGATGATATTTTAATCCGGTCTCGAGAGGCACTATCGTTATCGTAGAAACTGGAACAGATCGAAATCGTTACAATTCAATTTATTTATTTTTTATATTTCATTTTTGACGGCTCAGGGAGAAAATATTTTGTTCTTGGACACTGTATTCTCTACTTTGCAACAGTCATAAAGGTATTGGTCTATTTGAACTAAACAAATGTAAACGTGTGAGATTCGAACCGACAACCCTCGGGTGTTAAGATACTGGATAGTTTACTTTTTGTAATAGAAACATAATTTCCTATTCTCAATATAAGTATGTCGATATAATAGAGTGTGATACAATAATGTCCTGCATGATGCTCACTATAAATGATTTCCGGTTTATTTAAACTCTGTTCAACTGTGACAGGTGTTGTGACGATAAAAGCTTTAAATGAAAGGTATGTAATAAAATTTACGTTTTGTCAATGTAATTAATCATTTGGAATATTTAATAATACTTTTGTTATGGAACATGAAGTTTTACGGTAATTTATTACAATTATTTCTGGCGAATAATAATAATATTAATAGTAATATTTATCATACATCAAAATCTAAATTATACACTGTGGGGAACGGCGTGTCTTAACACTAGGTTCCCTCTGCCTACCCTGCTGTGTGAGGGATACGGCGTGAAGCTGATTTTTTAAAATTAGATACTATGCATAATTTATTCCTTATGAAAAAAAAAACCGATAAAGTACAGTGTAGTGCTCTGTATTAATTTTATGATTGTAGGTCAACTAGAACTGCAACTGGTAAAAGTAGAAAAAATATATTTATTTTAACTTCGTATATAAGTTCGTATATAATATTATTTCCTTATTTTGTATGAAATGCGTGAAATTTCATACAAAATAAGGAACAAAATATTTGAACCTATTTTATATGAGGTGAACCGAAAAAAAACTGTGCATTGGTTTGTTTCTGTGATAGACGTATGAATTCCCAATTTTTCCATTTTTATACTCTAAAAATTTGTTGAATAATATTACTTCATAATTTTATAAATATAATCCCAGATTTATCATAAACAGGCGCGTACCTGCGGCTTCACGTCTAAGGCTAACTGGAAATAACTAACGAGTTACGTATTACACATCATACATCCAATGTGTCCTTGGAACTTTAACTGTAGGTTACATAGGGTTACGGCGACGTGCTTAACCGACTCCCGTCGCCAGGGTTACGGAAGAATCTCTTGGATCCCGTAGCCCCGACCTGCTGCGGTCGTGGAGGAACACCGTGAGGTTTTAGTAAATAGTGTGGACGGCCTATCTGCCGGTCCATGAGTCACATATAATCAACTCGAGTTCCTACTCGGTAAGCGTACCCGTAGAAGGAAGAATGTCATCACGATATAAAAAACAAATAAAAGGAACAGTGGGTAACATCAAAAGTAATATCTAATTATAGTCTTCCTCGATAAATGAACCACCTAACACAAATAAGAGACTCAATTCGAACCGTAGTTCCTGAGAATAGCGCGGTCAATCAAACAAACTCTTCAGCTTTACAATATTAAGATAGATATAGACGTATGTATTGTTCATGTCAATACATTACGAATGTATCAACGTAACACATCCATACCATATACATATATTTACAAAATCAAACTTAGGACTACCAAAGAGTCTCTTGAAAATAAGTAAAAATTTCAAACCGGTAATAACCTATAGTAGCAAATGTCTATCATTTGCTACTATAGGTTATTACCGGTTCAATTACTTGCTCCTTTGCCGTTGATTTCCGATCTATTAATTTGTGAATACATGTGCGCAATTTGCATTTGGCAATGACGTTTCCTGTTAATGTGCATAATAATCAGTCTCTAACGCATTGTATGGAAAATTAAGCGATAAGATATTTGTAACATTATTTTATTACTTCACGCTGTATCCCGTATTTAGCAAGGTAGATAGAGGGAGGGTAGTGATAAGACACTCCGTTTCTCAGTTTCCGATGAATTCCGAAATGAAAGCATTGCGTGTTGAGGCGGAACTCAACGGAGCGCTTTGCGTCGACACCAGAGCAAGAAATGAAAATATTAAATATTACATTTCATCAAGTCGGGATCGAACCCACAACCTTTCATGTTTACAATCACACGTTTGTGTCGCTACGCCACGCCTGGCTTCTAAAAACATATCTTTTAAAGTATTTTTGATGCTGTGTTATAATGAACTTTGCTTTATACACTTAAATTACAATTCATGAAATATTTGCTTCAAACGAGTAAAACTGTCAGCGACGTTCAAACTCCACAACTTAATATTATAATCGGAATGTGAGACTGCTTCCGCTACTTTGTGTAAATAATTTAAATAAATCTTTACTAATACTATATAAAAGTTGTGAGTTTGTTTGGTTTGAGCGGTAATCTTAGAAATGACACCAGCAAGTTTATATGTAAATATCTTTTTGTGTTGAATAGTAAATAAAAAAAAAAATCTATATTTTTTTAAAGAACACTAATTTCCTACATCATATTGATTATGTCAATGTAACCCATTGATTGTTTTTGTGGTCTGAATTACGTTTGGTATTTTTTTATTTTAATTTAGGGGCCGTTCTAGTATTACATAACCACTTCAGGGGTGCGGGGGGAGGTGTGGTTTTGGGTTTACTTATTTTTGACGTTTTCAATTGCAATAAAAACTGCTTACGTGATACTTGAACGCCCCCTTAACCAAAAAAATATTTTTAATAACTATTATTTAATCGTGATCTTGTGCTTTTTGATACATAAATTATGTATGTTTCAATAAACAACTTATTGTAATACATTATGCAAAATATGTAGGGCTAGTGTGTCTAAATATTATATAAAAATGTTTAATAAAAGTGAAAAAAAAAATATTACAATTTCACAATATCTACAGAATATCGACATAATTAAATTTAAATATTTTTGTCATAAGCAAAAACACACACTACGAAATAAAATCATAAGCTTTATTCAAAAGCTTTATAAAATATATAGTAAAGTTTCGCTAATTAGTAAAATATACAAAAAAAATCAGGTTCACGCTGTATCCCGCACACAGAAGGGTAGGCAGAGTGAACTTATTTTACGTCTAATAATATGATCCAATATAGTATACATGTAATTTATTTGACAGAGAAAAATAATTTGATCTATATCAAATTCAAAATCTCCTTAAGGAGATGCAAATAACAAAAATAAGTAACTAATATGCGTATAAGAATTTACACATGAGTTGATAACAACGTAAAGCTTAATTGGGCAGAGCGCTTGGACAGTTTCCAAGAGGCGCGGCTTTGAGTCCTGCTGAATTCAAATTGTATTTCTTTAAATGTTCATCTTTACTTAGTGCTTTCACATTATAATAACACATTAAAATATATGTATGTATATGACTATTTGTCATTATTACTACAGAACTTTTAATATCAAGAAATATACAGCGCATTGTTTCTTAACTCCATTAAAACTCTAATTTCGTAAGAGCATCACAAGTGCAGATAAGATAAAATAAGATTTTAAGTGAAATAGTTCCAAATCTGTTTATTTAACATTCCGGTATATTCAGGATGCTCGGAGGAATCTGATTTTCTTTACGGTCTTGGGATTGCGATGTTTATCTCGCTTAGTCCCAAAGGAATTTATCTGTAGACTGATATAGGACTAGAATGATGTAAAGCTGTATATAAAAAATTATACTACCCGTTTACTGATCTAGATTTATCCATAAAGTAGTCGATTCGGCCCTAACTGTGTTTATAAATTGCTCTCAAATCCGAGACCAATCTTGAGATGCTGTTTTGTTTTCAAAAACAATGGTTGCAAACAACAAAGTAAGAAACTTAATAAAGCCTTCAAAATAGTTAAGGCAATTTCAAGATATGTCGTGTAACTTAGATAAGCTTAGCAAAATAACAGATGTTGAAATAAATTTTTACTTATATCGTCTAGATGATCTAATTGTCTTGATTTAATGATAAGGACCATTTTTTTAATCAAATTTGGCTATTAATATAGGTAAGCCTAGTGTCAAAACATTTCTTTGTCCAATTTAAATGCGAATCTTTGATATTGCGTGTTGAATGATAAAAGTTATTGCTTGGAAAGTAAGTAAGAAAATAAAAAAAAGTTGATTCTCCCAAGTAGGTGTCGAACCCACACCTTAGTTACAGACAATGTGACGTCACGTTGGCCACGGGTCAAAGTAATATAAATACCTTTAAAATATTATATTTTTAAAGTCTTTAGAAATAAAGCGAAACTTTTAAAAATTACCCATTACAAACTAGTTTCTGAACGAGAACTACCTAGCTGGCAGTAACCACTGACGCAACCGAGATTAAACTTTGTATTTGTTTTCCGCTCGTGTAAATAAATCGACAAATAATGAATCTCAAGACCATCAGGCGGATACTTAATTCAGTAAAACTTTGCGTTCAGATAGACAGTAATTTAACATCTTTTATAGGTACGATAAATTTAGTAAGTAGGAGGTTCACGCTGTTCACGTTTCCAAGTAAATGATTTATTCGATTAGGTGTTTTTAAAATGTTTACTTTTGCTTAGATTACGAGCTAAATATTAACTAGTTAACGTTCATGTGTTCTGACATGTTAAAGGAAACAAAAATAAATAAAGTACAAACAAACCCCTGAGTGAGAATCGAACCCACAATCCTCGTGTTATAATCAAGCGCTATATCACTGACACACGATTATAACTTTTAAAAAAATCAAATAATAACAAAAATATTATTTTTACATATATTTTTTTTTAATTATATATATTTTTTTTTAATTATTATTTTTATAAATTTTTAAAAGAATCTATAAAAAACTTACATCTCTAGTGGTTTTATATACGTATAAAACATGATCATACATCACTTTCTAGACCCTTTTTAGTGGGACCTACCGTTGTGAATGCACCCTTCATATCTCACTTTATTCAAGTGAATGGGCCCTCCCATTGAATATTTGGGACGTAGTGGAATGCAAAATGTTACTTATATCTTGACGTATGACCGAATAATGTTTGTAATTTACTGTTTGGAAGAAAATATATAGAATATATATATATATATATATATATTTTTTGAGCTTCTGTATGTAGTAGGCCAGTTTAAGCATTTAATATCCTTACTTAAATCCGACTGGGAATCGAATTCACAACGTGCCCGTGGAGAACGACTGGCCTCTAATAAGATCTAGAAGGTAATTCTTAAACTAAAGTTGTTTTGAGTGATAAATATTAATTCGTCTTATTATGATATATGTATACAATACGAATTCAATGACGACGCGATCTTATTAACTCTTTCGTATAAATAAAATATGTTGTATTTTTTATCGTTCAGCTTAGACATTAAATTCCGCCACTCAACAGGCAATGCCTCCGGAATTCTGCGGAAACTGGGGAACCCACGTGTGTTAATAGGAACGGATTGTCTCAACACTAGCCCACCTATCCCGCTAGGTGCGAGATATAACGTGAAGCCAAAAAAAAAATACATTCACAAACATATTCTGACAGGCTTTAAATTCACATTTATCTGGATCATTATACAATATACTAGCACATGTCCGACTTGAACCGCTTACTGACCTCGTGGAAATATGTACAAACAACAAAATTATTAGTCTTATTATTATCCAATTCTTATTATTTATTTGAATAAAATTAAATTAAATCAGCTTCACGCTGTATCCCGCACACAGCAGTGTAGACAGAGGGAACCTAGTGTTAAGACACTCTGTTCCCCACTTTCTGGAAATATAAATTTAAGTAAATATTTCATCTCTTCGAATGGGGATCGAACCCACAACCAATTGGTTTTACAGTCACACTTCGTGCCGCTGCGCCACGACTGGCCTCATTTGCTGGCTTCATTATTTATTGGCTTACCACAATTTTATTTCATAATCTAAAAAACTCATCAATACAAACAATTTACCGACAAATATATTGCTTTGTTTTTAAATTACAACACAAGATTAAATGGTGTTTACCAGAAACCAAATAGGATTTTACCAATTTCTTTGTTTTGTGTGTGACACTGTGCGGATAGAGCGTGTGTATCGGATCTAATGGATTAAAGATAAGGGTTATTGCTTACAGCAATTTTGGATGTCGTGGTACTTACATAAAACAGTCTGTAGAAAAGTTTGGTATTTCGAGAAAGCTTAACGAGATCTTAGAAGGAGATCTGAGGCCAGTCTTGGCGCCTAGGCATTGGAATATAATATCCATTTTGGGTTCGATTCCCACTCGAAGACATAAAATATTTATTTAAATTAATTTTTCCATTTCTTCACTCTGGTGTCGTGTCAAACCGCGGTGTTGAGTTTCGCAAATTAACGCGCAATGTCTTCATATGTGGGCTAGTACAAAGGACAGTGGACGAGGCGAAAGAGGTATGCTGACTTATATTTAGTTACGCTATGAGTTAAACGTAAATAGACGTAGTGCCAATCTGTGGACGATATATTAGATTAGCTAATTTATTATTTACTACACATACAGTACGATTAACTAAGTTACCAAGCTTTCTGGTTGGATTTTAGTATTTTGTTAAAACATCACAATATTAATATGTAAAAAAAATATTTTTTTTTAATTTATGTCTAAAAGGTGTTAAATTTAAGTAAAAAAAATTAAATAAAGAGAAAAATAGTTGTCAGCACAAATTATCCAGCACTTAAAACTGCTTAAAAAAACAAAATAATCCTACTAAAGCCATAATTTTAGCAATTTCATAAGATTTTTAAAATTATTTTTACACTATTGAGAAAGTGGGATTAATCAATTTACCTAAACGACTTTTACAATATCCATTCGTAAAGTTGGACGCAACTTGTTTGACTTGGCCTTGGTCTTTGACGGAGATTTAATTACAAGTGCCTACCAGGGCAACAGTGTAAAAGATAATTTAACTTTATTGTAGTTAATTAGAATTGATTATATAGATATATAGATGTAGGGGCACAAAGTGTGACTAGTGTGACTGTAAAACCGTAGACGTTACCCACTAATTGCTCATATTCTCACTTATATAAAAATTATTTTAAGTAAATTTGTTGTTAACTTTTCGCATATTTTAATCAACTAGGTGTCAGTCGTAACGGAGGAGCACAAGCGTGTGAGTCGAGGAAATTAAATATTCATTTATATTTTCATTTCTTAGGTCTGGTGTCGAGGCAAAGTGGGTAGCGGAGTGTCTTAACACTAGGTTCCCTATACCTACCCTGCTACATTCATGTCATTTTCTTTTCTTTCCTCCAAAGCCTACGTACGAGCAATTACATCCTGAATGAAATTTATTATATATTTTAAAAATTTGTAAAACAAAACAACAAATTTGTACAAGAGAAGAGATGTACAGGAGAAAGAAATAGAATTTACATAGACAATTGGACTTAACATTGTATATATAATCAATGTAATCAAATCTAAAAAAAAACCATATCGATATTAATAAAATTACTACTAAATCTCTTAAAATCCAATAAAATTATGTCAATACCAAAAACCGGAAACTTTGGAGCGAGACGAGGACGAAACGGGGAATAACTCATGCAAATATCGAAACTTGCAGGGGAACGAAAACGTCAAAACTTCACCGCGTATTTCAACAGTTCATAAAGTCACCCCGTCTCCCTTACAACTTGTATGGACAAATGTTCAAACTTTGGATGCTTTTACGTGGATACCACTTGGGAAAAATATATACTAAAACATAAATTTTATTTATGTTTGTGTGTGTTTGTTTTTTTTTTTTAATTAATACTTAAATTATTATATTGCGTGTGTGTGTGTTTTTTTTAGCTTTACATTTAACTCATACAGTGTAAAATTATTGTATTTTTATTTTTTTCTTTATTCCGCATATAAGAATATTTTGACACTAGTTTATCTCTGCCTTCCCAGGCAGCCAACTAGTGTTTAGATATTCCGTTCTTCACTTTTAGTTCAAAATTCGAGTGTGTTTACTTGCGAAATTCAAGTACGCGCTTTAATTTGCGAGGAAATGACAACAATTAATTCCCTCGAGTAGGAATCGAACCTACAACTAGACGCTGTTGCACCGTCACGTGCAAGGGTGAAAAGTGAAGAACGGAGTGTCTAAACACTACCTCATATCTATTACGTCACGGGCATGAAAAAGAAACGTACAAATAAGAAAAAAAAAACAAAGACATTTTAATTTTACTTCACTAAGTAAATTCAACACTTCATTTTTAAAAAATGACTACTATAAAATTATATAAAGCTTTGTTATATCTAGAACGTAATACCTCAAAACATACATTTAATGTTAACAATTATTCATAATAAAAATATCCATCTTGAATAAAGGCAGTATATTTAGTCATATAATATAAAAATTCCAGGTAACAAATAAACTTGCTGGAGCCAGACGCCTTGATGGCTCAGAGTGCGTGTTACATTAGTGGTTTGGATATGGCCGAAAAGTATAATATACTATATGTATAGTATTTTGATATGTTACATTTGTACACTGTAAAAAATTTAGTATTATAGTTTATTGGTACAATATAATATATATTTATTTTTCTCCACTTAGTGGGGAGAAACAGCTGTTTTAATGAAAAGCAGTGTTAGAATTTAGTTAATCTAGACAGCAGGTTAACAATATAGACATAAATCTATATAAATATATAAAACTTGTCTGTTACTATATATATATATATATATATATATATATATATATATATATATATACATATATATATATGTATATATATATATATACATATATATATATATATATATATATATATATATATATATATATATATATATATCGGATAGACTAACTCAACAATTGGATTTCTAAAGTTAAAATGTTTCTGTATACAAAAGCCACACTTAAAAGTTCAAAAATGAAGAGCCAGAATAAGAGTTTAAATTGGTATGTGAGACAAGATAGAGACTATAAGAGTGCTATGGGAAACGAAAAAAATCCAAGATTTCTCCATGTTTCGTCCACGCAAAAAAAGCTACAATTAAAACACGCTCTTAATTACTGCTCGTAGGGATACTAATTTAATAACAAAAACAAGAATGCCAAAATTTGTAATTTTGAGTCCCGTACTCAGACCAATATTAAAAAAAAACCTATTTAAACCAAACAAAACAAAAACCACTATAAAACAATGTAAACACAATCCCACAACAAAAGTTGTCAAAGAGCAAGAGAGGAAGATAGCAACGAGGCAAAGTTCACAAATAAAACTTAGCGAGCGGAAGACACAAGGAATCCCCAGATGAAAGGTCCACGCACACACTGCGGCCGAACTTACGGCGAGTTTATAAGAGCGAAACAACGCGCATACTAAGTTGCATGTAGTGTTAATACACTTTCTTGTTTACTTTCCCACTTTCCAAGAGGGTTCTGAAGACAATGGCTCCGGTTCTTGGAGCTCACAGTATATCGGATTAGGAAACACCTTGGGAGAACGGGTGTGTAAACAAAACAATTCAAGTACATAAGCTACTGTGAGAAAAAAGCTAATACTCACACAGATAGTTACTGTACAAAAACGAAAGAAAAAATAAACGTCGTGGCGCTGGGCCACAAGGGTGTGACTGTAACGCAAAGGTAGTTGGTTCGATCACCACTCGAGGTATTGGATAATTATTTAGTAATATTTTTATGGCAACACACAATGCTGCGAAAAAATCGACAGAAAGTGGGAAACGGAGTGTCTTAAAATTAAGTTCTCTATACTTACCCTCCTGTGGACGGGTCATAGCGTGAAGCTGTTTTAAAATGCGTAGATAATGCCATATATTCCTTGTAAAAAAAACCGCCCATATATTGCATAGATTCATCTTAGTTAAATACTTATTTAGAAAACGTATAAAAATTTGAACGCAGCGGGACTCGAACCCGCGCCTCCTGGAAACCGACCAGGCGCTCTGACCACTAAGCCATGCGTTCTCGCCAAGCTACGTCGAAATTTTTATACGCTTGTTACAACTTATTTATGTTGTTAGCTTCTCTGTAGGGAGATTTTTACAAATTTCCGCTACCCAAAGATAATTACTTGAATTATCGTTTGGCAAGAGAGAAACTATTTTTAAATATTTTTAAACATTTTTTAAAGTGTTATTCCACACTTAGGAAAGACAAATACTTATTTAGAAAACGTATAAATAAATTTTTTTATACGTTTTCTAAATAAGTATTTGTCTTTCCTAAGTGTGGAATAACACTTTAAAAAATGTTTAAAAATATTCATCTTAGTTGTATAATCTGATTTCCTTTAGATATATTTTTTCAAAAAACTAAATAAGAGAGAAGAACATATTATCCATTAATTTGTTTAAAAAAAAAACATATTCAACCTAGATGTAAATGAGGCTAAAATTGAATTTTACGACGACATTGGAAAGTTATTGGCAGGTTTGCTAAGCAAGTTGTTCATGGACGAAAACGGTGTCGTTGAGGCGATAAGACCAACACCGATCTATCACCGCACCCCGCCGGAAAGGTACATTACACTATGAGGAAATATTTTGATGGAAAAAATGATGAATTATTCATGTATTCCAGGAAGTTCGTAAAGTAGTGGAGTAGGTTAAGGCTATGCGTAGAATAAATAATACTGTTGCTTATATGTCATGTAAAAATATAAATAGTAATAATAACCGTTGTATTGTTGTATATGTTAAGATTAAAAGAAAATACGCATACAAAAAGTTATAAGGAAGGATGGCTATTAAGAAATTTGCGTGTTTCTTTCTTTCCAATCGGTTTTTTCAATTTCGCCGAATACATCTGTCGTACAGGCATCTACAAAACGAGCCATTATATTGCCTTTTATTAAAATGTATTGGATAAAAGTAGAGGTTATCTTTTATGAAGTATCCACTTAAAAATATAAATAAAAAAATATAAATAAAAAATATAAATTTCCATACTACTATAACTACACATTTCTGAGCCTCCTAAATCAAGAGTTAATGACAATATTTTTGTTGATATCACAAAAAATATAAGATACAATACAAAAATATCAAGCGCACATTGCTAATTAACACGCACTAACAATTATATAGAAAAAAGAAACGATTACTTATATTAACATAGAAAATAAATATCAGACACAAGTAGAAAAAAAGGCATAACATAATAAACAAAACTATAATAAATATCGTAAATACATATGAGAAAGGTTATATTTATTTGTGGATATCATGTATTAGCTGAAACCTTATTAAATGTCAACAACGCGATAAACCGAATTGATTTACTTTCACCCAATACTGTTGAGGTCAGGCTGTTCTGTCAAGAAATGTCACCTATAAATTTTGCGCCGGTATTCTTACACTTATTTTAAAAAATAGAAGATGAGATGCCACGCATTAATAAATAGCTCTGGAAGATCTGGTATAAGAAATATCACAAGAAAAGGCCTAAAAAGCACGAGAATCCCTCGGACATGACTGGTTTGATAACAGCCTACTAGGTGAAATGAATAAAAATAAAACGTAGAGTTTAGTACTCCCTTCTATCTTACTACCCAAATAAGAATCGACAAAAAAAAATTTTAAAGTGCAAAAAGTGACCATTCATTTCTCCGTATTGCGTATGAAGAACAAAAAACCATTACATACAGCAGATTGTGATGTAAAATATAAAATGTATGGTAACATTTAGTTTACTTTATAGCAATATTTAACAGAAATCGTTGGTTGATATTTACTTAACGCATGAAAATTTAAACACTATCAACTTTCTACGATATTAATTAAAAGTTTATAGCCTATTTTAATAACATTTTACTTGAAAATCTTTATATGATACGTAACATTTGATGGAATGGAATAACTTTACTAAAGTTTCACAAAGTATAATATTCACATTTATTTTTAATATGAAAAATGTTTCTGCATATGTTTTAACAGCTCAAACTTAAAGTCTGAGTGGTAGAATTTATTTGAAAATTCTAGAGTATTTTACTTTCAATTACTTCTCCCTTGGTTGAAACTTTTAAAATACTTTTAAAGCAAATATAAAGTTATGATATATTAATCAATTTATTTCGATACAAAAGTAGAGAGCTTTGTTTGAATTTCACGTTTTTTTTAATGTTGTAACCCGTATGTAGTAGGCTAGGTTACCCTGTTATTACTACCACGTTCTACGGAACTACGTTCACATACACAATACACTTCGTCCCCCACTTAATGTCGTATTCTCGAAGCATTGCTTGTTGAGCGGCGGAGCTCAACGCCACGCTTTGTCTCAATAATATAAAACTATTCTTATATCTTCATTGTTTTGACCATGCTCATCTGTAAAGAAATTATGTTTTTACTTGAGTCCTTAGTCATGTTATCTGTTCGATTTTTCCAATCAAAATCGGCTTCAGTGTATCCCGCACACAGGAGGGTAAGCAGAGGGAACCTGGTGTTCAGACACTCCGTTCCCCACTTTCTGCCGAAGGCATTGTGTATTGAGTGGCAAAATTCAACGCCGCACTATCCCTTGAAACCAGAGCGAAGAAATGGAAATATAAATTTAAGTAAATATTTCATCTCTTCGAGTGGGAATCGTAGCCACAACCACAAACACTTTGTGCCCCTGCGCCACGACTGGCCTCGAGATATATAGTATTGGAATTTACTGTCTAATATAGGATTACAAGACAATTTAATAAAAAAATATCTCCCACACGAATTTTAGCTAAAGAGCTAAATAACAAAAATAATTATACTTACAATTGAAAGTAACGATATAAGCATATCTATATAAGTATTTATAGTTTATATTATATTTTATATAGAAGAGAAAAATTCTCAAAGAGTAAATTTCCGCATAAGTTATAGGCTATATTAAGCTTCAGTGAATCACAGCCAATAATATTAAACGTTTAGACTCGGCCACCTGTGGTTGACGGTAGCTATATTACGTTATTATAAAAGTTCTCAAAGAGGTTATACGTTATAACGTTTAACAGTTTAGATTTAAAATAACAGTTACGTATTTATTTTTATAGGAAAATTCCTACAGAAATAACAAACCTAAAAAATATTAAGGGTACGAGACACCTAGTGTCAAGGCTTTCTGCACTTTTCGCCTTAATTTTAAATATCGTGTGTTAAATGGCGGAGTTCAACGCTGCGGTTTAGTTAGCTATACGATGGATGAATGAATGAACTAATTAAAGATCATAAATATTGTTTATTTAGTATAATATGTTTTGTTGATCGTGTTAATCTCGAGAAATACAGATTCAAATTGAAAAAGGATTAAACCCACTAGAGTCAGAATTACCTCAAGTATTATAATAATAAAATATTATTTAATTCACAAAGCTGGCGAAGCCGGCGACAAAATCTACATAACATAAAAAAATAGAATTCCATACGCTACCACAAAACACAAAATTATAAAACAAAACAAAACAAAAAAAATAAGCAGCATTTTCTCCGTAACTCTCCAAGATTTACGATCATAACTTACGGTTGGAATGATGTGGTCATTACAGTACCACTTGAAACGTCGTGCTTTAAACACAGCAATAAATATTTCTTGTAATACCAGATACAACACGAGGATGATGTATTAGTGTACTGGGACTGTGTTGGTATATTTTTGTGGGATAATATCTAGAAATTATTCAGAGTCTTACATTTTATGACAGTTTAATGTTACTTAAGTAACTAATTAATGTCTAAGTGCGGTAATTAATTATTCATTTTATATAGGAATATAATATACAAAATCTTATTTTTCATTACTTATTAATTACAACCATTGTACAATAACCAGTGTTATTGTTAGATTCATGCTGTATTATATTCAGGTTGTGCATGGAACCTAGAGTTTCTCAGTTTCCATTAGGACACTCCCGTTCTCCATTTTCCTCCGAATTCTTGAAGCTTTGTGTGTTAAGTGGAGGAGCTCAACGCCACGTTTTACTTTGTACCTGTGCGAGGAAATGAAAACATAAAATTATTCATTCCTCCAAGTGAAAATCGATCTCACAACCAGTCACACTTACTCATCACTAGGTTCTCAGGTTCCCTCTATGTCAGCTAACTTTATATTCAATGATAAGGATACACAAAACAATTAAGCTATCATATAGCATATACAGAATCTCTATACTCTACCGCATATTAGATGGGCGAGATTGAAATATTAGGTACATGTCGCGACGCGGCGTGCAGCGGAAAGTTACTGTTGCGAGGATATACTTGAGACTAATCACCGCCTATCACAAATTCAAACAATATTTGCAATAATATTAACATATATACATATGCATACATTTTCGACATTGTGGCTTAGTTGTAGCGTGTTTGAATCAATTTGGTTGTGCGACTGGTGCGAGTTCTAATCCCGTTTGGGGAGACGATGCCATCTACACATGAATCTATTAATATTTTTGAAGCTCCTAGTCTCATGAAATGGTTAGGAACTGTATTTATTTAGAAAAACCTATATCTATATCTAGAGGATTCTAACTAGTAAACAGTTTAAAAATTTTAATTTGCGTTCCATGAGGCGCTGGTTCGCGCTCGCTACGCTTAATTTTCATGATTAGTTTTCCAAAAATTCTTTTTTTCCCTCAGTGTGTAGAAATAATCCTATTATTAAAAAAATCCAGTCGTGGCGCAGCGGCACAAAGTGTGACTGTAAACCGACTGGTTGTGGGTTCGATCCCCACTCGAGGAGATGAAATATTTACTTAAATTTATATTTCCATTTCTTCGCTCTGGTGTCGAGGCTAAGCGCGGCGTTGAGTTCTGCCACTCAACACGCAATGCCTCCAGAATTCGGCAGAAAGTGGGGAACGGAGTGTCTAAAAACACTAGGTTCCCTCTGCCTACCCTGCTGTGTGCGGGATACAGCGTGAAGCTGAAAAAAATAATAAATCAGCTTCACGCTGAATCCCGCACACAATAGAGTAGGCACAAGGAACCTATTGTTGAGACACTTCCCACTTTCCGCCGAGATCTGGAGGCCTTGCGTGTTGAGTGGCGGAACTCAGCGCAACGTTTTACCTCGAGACCAGAGCAAAGAAACAAAAATATAAATGACAATAAATATTTCATTTCCTCGAGTGGGGATCGAACGCACCACCAGCCATTTTACGGTCACACTTTGTGCCCCTGCGCCTCGACTGGCCTAATAGTATTATAGTAACAACAATAGCTAAAAATAAACATTTTTAACACAATATAACGAAAACAAAGCTTTTAAAGGATTGATTTCATTTTAACTTCACATTGATATTGATTTAGATTTTACAATATTTTGTTTTAGTATGAACATTTTCATTTATTCATATTTCCAGAGTGCTCGTTAATTCGTTAAAACATACATGTGCGGGGCTCTTGAATAAAAACTATATTAACTTTTTTGTTCTATTCATGAATATCAATAACAAAAATATATTATTCTATTTGGTTAAACAAATTAAAAAAGCATAGAAACTAAACACTCCATTCAATCATTAATGTAATACAAACGGCAAACTCTCGCTTTGTTATTACTTAATTTAAAAAGTACGTTATCTGAAATAATTTTCAATCAACATAATATTATCAGACGCCAGTCGTAGCGCAGGAGCAAAACCGTAAACTGTTTGTGGGTTCGATTTGCAAATTAAATATTTATTCTTTCCATTTTCCTCGCACTGGTACCGTGGCAAGGCGGCGTTGAATTTCAGCGGAAAGTGGAGAACGAAGTGTCTTAACACTAGATTCTCTCTGCCTGCTGTTGTATAAAAATAACGTCACATATATTAAAATCTATATTACTTTACAAATTAAAAAAATCTTCCTTTTCCTAAACTATGTATTTGGTTTCAAATAACAAAGTCGCTGTAAAAAATATCGTATTATAATACTCATATAATAATAGCTGGCTTTTATGTTTTCATTCATTTCGTTCAAAAGTGAGAATGAAAATAAACAAGCAATATCGACGATAATCCTTAGAAGAGAAACTCTAAACATTTTAACAAATTTGAAACGAATTCACATTATTCTTGAAAGATCGAATTTCTGTAGCCTATAGGAGTTACTATAGATCGTAGCTACAGTATATATATAAGTCAGGTTAACGCTGTATCCCGCACACAATAGGGTAGGCAGAAGGAACCTAGTGTTAAGACACTCCGTTCCCCACTTTCCGCCGAGTTCTGGAGGCATTGTGTGTTGAATGGCGGAAGTCAACGCCGCGCTTTGCCGCTACACTAGAGGGGAGAAATGAAATATAAATGTAGATAAATATTTTATTTCTTCGAGTGGGGATCGAACCCACAACCAGTCGGTTTGACAGTCAAACTTTGTGCCGACTGGAATTAAGTAAGTAAATTTGTAATTTGAGCATACACTTCTATTAAGGTCGTAAAATGTATTGGTACATATAAAGTGTATTAATATTTCTCTTTGAAGCCAGTGACACAGGAGAACAAGTGTGCGACAGTAAAGGCAACAGGTTGTGGGTTCAATTTCTACTCAAGAAATTAAAATATTAAATATTTTCATTTCATCGCTGTGGTAATGAGGCAAGGCGCTGCGTTGAGTTTCGCCACTTAACCTGCAACCTGCATGAAAACCTGTTTTGAAAATACAGACGAAAAATGGAATCTTAACGGAAACGGACTGCCTCAAAATTGGGTTCCAATGTTCCCTCTGTTTACCCTGCTTTGTTTGGCATACAGCGAGAAGCTAAAAAATACAAGTCTCCTATATTTTTAGGCTTCTTAGTAGATTTACTTAAGCGAATGATACGTACTATCTGAACAAAATTTATTGCTGGAAATTTTCCCCATTAATTAGGTGATAAGACTCTTAATAGTAATTTACTCCACTAGATAACAGTATAAAATCGACTTAAATTGTTTTCCTCGGCTGATTGCTATTCAATAAAATTTGTCCCTAAGGTTATATTTAAAAGGATTTATTGGGTTTAAGTAAATATACTAACTATATATACTGTTTGTGAATTAACTTCAATGTGGAATAACGCTTTAAAAATAAAAAATAAATATTTCTTCATTGGTTTACAATGGTATTGGTTTTTTTTAATTAATTCATAATTAAAATGATATGATTATTTCAACGGAAAATGGGGAACTGAGTGTCGTAACTCTAAGGTTCCCTCTGCCTATCTTGCTGTGTGTGGAATCATACACTTTCAACAAAAAAAAAACAAATCAATAAGAAACTTGAAATCAAAACAGCGGTAAAATAGTAAGCTATCTAATATTTAATAACCCATAATCGATACTACGGAGAGGGTAGAGCTGACCCGGGAATGCAATATTGTCCCGAGATTACAAGCTTACCGACAGCTGAATGAGAACAATACGGCACTAAATTTCGTTTACAGACAATCATTGTAGAACGTTTTTTCATTATTATTCAAAGTTAAGAAAATTAAAATATTTTCATATATAGGTCTATAAAATTTGAACGTGCCGGGACTAGCAAGTCCAAACGTTCCTGTTAACAATCCGGGAAAGCGGAGTGTCTTGACACTCGGTGACATAGTAGAGGTGTTGAATGCATGGCCATGATAATTACAATTTTTCTTCTCATTTCGACAAATAAAATGACCGTCATTTTAAGGCCAGTCGTGGCGCAGCGGCGCAAAGCGTGACTGAATCCCCACATCAGTGGATAGAATATTTATTTACATTTAATATGTAGAGGCAAAGCGCGCCGTTGATACCTCATACCTAATATAGAGAAGTAATTCACTTATATATATCTACATATATTTCAAACCACCACGACTTATAGTTTGTAAGTACGCTAGCTCGCAATTAAAATGAAACAGAAAGAAGCCCAGTCGACAGACGCTGATACGGCAAATGTAAGAGAAAAAACGTTTAAGCATTTTCAAATTTACGTACAAAATAATAATCGAGATTAACGTTTCCATTTTAGTTATTGTCTCTTTTAGAGTTCTGTACCTCAAAATGCAAATACGAAACCTTTATAGGATCACATTGTCTTCCGTCTGTCCGTCTGTTAAGACCATTTATCTAGAAATCGCGTGGAAATATGCAAGCTGAAACGCCCTCAGTTTATATAATTTAATCATAAACTGATATTAATTAATTTTCCTTTCAACCATGCACATTCTACGTACACAAGAGCAAGTCAAACCGGCAATAAAACACGACACAATCATCTGCTGGTGCTGGTGCAGTCTACACAATAGCAACAATAGCACTTCCTTCACTTCTTTGTCATTGAAATAGCAAACTATATGAATATTTAAAGTACAAACTCGTGCTTAGGTAGCATTTTAAGTACCTAGATAATAGTTACTTATATAACAGTAACTATAGTAGGCAGTATCTAGTGTTAAAACAGTCCAATTTGTCCAATTTTTCCACCGACGTTATATAGCGACACCCAATGCCGTATTTACTTTTTACACGAAGGGAAAAGAAATATTTTAATATTTTTATATCATCAAAGCGCAGCGTTGAGTTCCGTCGCTTAGCACGGTATGCCTCAAAAAATGAAAGCGAGCAGCAGAAGTATCTTAATGGTAACAGAGAGACTTAACACTAAAGCTGTTACCATTAACAACAATTTAGTAAAGTTGTTTCCACTAACAACAATATTAAATACAGATCGAACCAACACCATATTTATGTTTAGAATTTTGTAATTTCGCTAATACAGCGAAAAATAGGAAATTCTAAACATAAAAATTATCCCTCATAAAGCCCAAGCTGCTAACGTTAACTACCTTCCCGGGGTTCCCTCCGGCAATACACTCATCAGCTGGGTGAGATATTCAGTGCGGGATAACAACGATCCTCTCAAGAGGTGTTGAATAATAAACGAATTTAGCGTCAAACAAGGTTTAACTTTTACACTACTTTAGAGCCAACTGCCATTCCACCAACTTTGCGCCATACTCGCAGTATACAGACTGCTATACATATTAAATGTTTATGGCCAACTTTACTGTATACACTAGATTTTAAATACTTAAGTAGATAGAAATTAAATTAAATTAGATTAGATAATACAAGTTCGTAGAGTAATTAGTCAAAGTAACTTTAAAAATAATATTAATAGGGTCTTAAAAGCAATAAAAGCACGATGTTACAGTGATTTTTCATCGTCGTTTTATATAAAGAGAAGATATAATGCCTCAACTATATAAAATAAAACCATAAGTGATAGTTAGAGCTAACAACTAGAAAAAAACAGATAATCTTCAAATGGCTAAGCATCCTTTCTTGAATAATTTGGTTAAAGAACACTCCATTAATTCACTTTTCAAATAATAAAAATCAGATCAAAATCGATGCATCCGTTTGGGATCACCGATGTCACACATAAACAAATACAAGTATACAAATATACACCTATACACATACACGAACACGTCAAACTAACAACATAGGAGGGTAGTCTAAGTCCGGAGTTAAAAAAAAGAGTTAAGTTTCGCAATAACAAAGACAATATAAATAAAAAATTATATGAAAATTGATTACACGACAAATTAAAAACGTATAAACTTCATGTAGTATACGTAAAATATGTATGAGGCAATATAAAGTTGGACTATAAAATTGGGCTATAAAATTATATTAAACCAATTCAATTTTCTCACAGCATTAACCAAACCGAAAATATTATTTTTAATTATGCGAACACGAAACGTGGAGGAAAATTTGGCACGGATGCAAAATTATATAGCCCGCCGTTTAAAACGTAGAAAGCACTACCTAATTAATGCGCTTTATTTGAAGACTTGGAGATTACGCCTGTGATTGCACGAGATGCATATGCATCTTGTAAGTTTAAGATGTGTGTATTGTATATCACTTGGTGATTATTATTTTTTATTTTTATTCCGCGTTTTGACATCTTCGCCGTTTCCACGTTAACTAGAACGTCTAAATGAAAAAAAAAAAAATGTCCGCGAGTGGGAATCGAACCCATAATCGTCGAGAAAATCGCTAACAATTACTCTACTTGACACAATTGAAATGATACTGATTCATGGTGATAACCGTGTTGTGGTAAAAAAAAAAGAAGAATAAGACTTCACCAAGTCTGTGTTGTTGTAATTGATGCATAAAATGTAAGAACTAAGCAAAATAAATGAACTTCATTAAAAAAAATATAAACACATGTAAGTCTTTTAATGAAATTATCACAAATAATAACACCATATATACAAACATATGGATCCAGATATAATAACATACACATATATGTATATATAAACAGTCACGTACTCTTGATATCACGAAACGAAGGAATATTTCAACCGTAATGTTTCCCTTTTTTTCGCAATAAATCGCTAAGATATAGCGGATTCACTAGTGATAATGTAGAGATACCGTTAGAATTATGAAGGTTTTATTTTTGTATATAATTTAGGTGGGGTAGACCTAGTGACCGAGAACTTAGTGTTAACGACACTCCGTTCCTCGTTTTCCGCTCGAATTAAAAAATTAAGCATTTCATTGCACAAATATAGTATTTGAAAAAAACGCCTGTCAATAATTTTAATATCTCGAAAATAGTAAAACTTTCGGACCATAGTATGGGATGTTAAAATAGTTGGAAATGACCTCTATCTATATCTATTTTAACTCAGTTTACAAAAAAATATATTCTATAACGCTCAATAATAATATTATTTGTCGCAATAATATTAACCAAAACCTTTGAGCCAGTAGTAAAAATTGTATGAACAGACAGAAATAATAAATAAAATTAAAGCGCTGGGAATAATTTATTAACATGTTTTCGAGTTGCGACAAAGCAAGGTCAAGTAAAATGTCTCACAGACTTAGCTAGAACAGCCATAAAAATATATAGGAGAAAGTAGAATACAATAAGTCAAGCTTTTTCCAAATATATTTTATGTACGGCAAGGTATACATAATAAATCTATCATAATATATATATATATATATATATATATATATATTGAAAACATGTGGATGATTTATATATATATATTTTTTTTATTTTTTTTAATCTTTATTTAAAGGACTTGTCACACAAAGAGTAACATGTCGTCCTGTAATAACCACTGTACATTCACCTTATCTATATTAAAAATTAAACTCTGACATTGAATAACTACTAGCAAAACTAAACAAGCTATTACAATTCTTCAATTCTCTTGTCTAAGCCAAAATTTACTAATTTATACAAACTTAAAGCAGAATTAGAACTAGGGTAAACTAACATGCTATTACAAGTACCAACATTCATAGTGTCATTAACAAATGTGAGTTTCCTCAAAGATTCGTTCCGTCTACATTCCATCAACATATGATATACGTCTTCCCTTTTTCCACATACTATACACATTTGCGAAGCAGTTTTATTAATTATAAAAGCAAAATGATTGAGTGGAATGTGACCGGATCGAATTCTAAAAGCTAACACAAGAGTTTTTCTATTAAAGTTACATGATTCAAACCAGGGAAAGCGAAAAGGCTCAGGACGGAGAGTTCTATACCAAATTCCTTTATCCTGCGATGTTTTTTTATAATACTGTACCCATATTTTACGGACGTGTTCTTTCAAAACCGGAAGCAAATCACTAAAAAATGGCACTATGCTAAGGGGTACTCCATCATGTGTAGCCTCCTTTGAAAGGCTATCCACTATTTCATTTCCTGAAATTCCTACATGGGAAGGGATCCACTGAAGTATAACGTGCTTATTTAATTGTTTCAAATACTGCATTGTTTTCAAAATATTGTAAGCTATCGGAGTTCCTCGAAAATTCGAGTTGCACCGAGCTACATGTTGAAGCGCACTTCTAGCGTCTGTTAAAATAACAAATTTGTTGTGACATATTGTACTAATGTAGGATAGTGCATATGCTATGGCAAACAATTCGATGTACATAATGGAAACATTAGTATCTATTTTAAATTTAAAATAAGTTCTCTGCTGTTGGTCTAAAATAGCTGCTCCCAAACCATTAACTCCTTTGGATCCATCAGTATAAATTTTATAATAATCCTGGTATTTGGTGTTGATCAATTTTAAACACTTATGTTTGTAGCTATTAGGTGCTTCATATTTTTTTGATTCAATTACGTCATCAACGAAACAGAATATATTATTTTCTAAATGTATATTTTGCACCCACGTATCAAGTCTAAACATTTCTAATTTGTTCGAAGAATGAATGGGTAAGGATTTGAAAAGGTTATAAATATCCACTAGTATAGGCTTCTTTTTAACCTTCCAATATCCATTAACCATACATTGAGAATTTAACTGATTGACTAACTCAATATTTCTATTATTACGAAATGACAGACTTCTAAGCCAAAATTTTCCTCCTAAAAATAACCTTCGAAGAGAAAGTGGATATAAATAAAGCTCGCTTTCCATGACATGCAATGGAGTCGTTTTGATAAATCCACCGATAATACGCATACTTTGATTTTGAATTTTGTCAATTTTATATAAATTAATTTTTGAGCTATTGTCGTAAAGAAAACAGGCATAATCCATACGACTCCGAATCATAGAAACATATAATCTTCTTAAGTGCTTAGGATGAAGGCCCCACACTGTACCTGCTAAAATTTTGAAAATATTTAAACATCTATCTGATTTGAGTAAAATTTCATTAATGTGTCTAGTCCATTTAAGACCTCTATCCAACCAAAGACCCAAGTACCTTACACAATCAACTACTTGCAACTGACTTCCTTTCAACTCTAACTTAAAATTTACAGGATTTTTATTCTTTCCTTTTCTAAAAATGCATACTTTGGTCTTTTTATTAGATATATTCAGACCTAAAGGTTCTATCAAATTGCAAAATTTGTCTAAAGCTAATTGTAATTTTGAAGAACAGTCCTCCAAGGACATGTAAGAACAATACAAGACAAAATCATCAGCAAACTGAGAGATCCAAACACTGTCTAACTCTCGACATATAATCATCGTGACCACGTTAAATAGCAACGGAGACAAAGGATCTCCTTGAGCGAGCCCACGACCTGCACTTCTTGACATAATACCGTTATTAGAATAGCGTATACTCAATTCTCTCGATTTCATAAACTCCCAGAGATAAGAACAAATTTTTGACCCAACACCAAGACTATCCAATTTTGCCAATAAAATTGTAATGTCAACATTATTGTATGCGCTCTCAATGTCCACAAAACATCCTACAGTAAACAAATTGTTCCCAAATCCTAATTGAATTTGAGAAACCAAGCTAGTCAGACTATCCAGACAGGAGTGTGCTCTTCTAAAACCTACAGTATTACTAGAAAAACAGTCTGACTTTTCGAAAAACCATTCTAAACGATTTTTTAACATTGTATGAAAAATTTTACACGGACACGACAAAAGAGCAATAGGTCTTACGTCCAGGGATGACTGTCGTCCAGGCTTGGGAATAGGTACTATAGAAGTCTTCCTCCATTGAACTGGGACATATCCAGAAGAAAGGAACATGTTATAAATTTTAATCAAAACCTGCTTCCCATTTAGAGGAAGATGTTTAATCATGGAAAAAGAAATGGAATCCTCACCAGGAGCTGTATCTTTATTTTTTATAGCACTATTTAATTCATGTAAAGAAAAAAAGGCTTCTAGAGAGGGATTACTGGAATTAAATAACGGACAACTTGGCAAAACATAGTCTGGAGCTAAACTACGCAAAAGTCTTTCAGCAGAGGCGTTATCAATATTAACTTTTGGTAAGCGATATCCTTTCAGCCATCGCATTCGGCGACACATTTCGCCCAGAGACAAAACCTCGTTAATACTGTCACAAAATTTCCTCCAAGCTTCTCTTTTAGCTTTGCGAATAATTCTTCGTGCAGCAGAAATTTTGGATTGAAGAATACTTAAATTATGAGGCGTAGGATTTTTCCTAAAAATAGTTAATGCAAGTCTACGTTCTGCAATACATCGAGATATGTCTACAGTCCAATATGGTTTAGGGACAAAATTTTTAAGTTGCATCGGATCCTGACATATATTTACTAGAGGTATATATAAATTAGCAGCAGATTCAATGATATCAATGAATTGATTATATGCATCCTGAGGAGTAACTGCCAATATCAAGAAAGAAAAAACATGATGAAGAAAATTTCTGTACTTATTCCAATTAGCTTTTTTAAAATTCCTCTTTTTGATGAAAGTAGGGCACTGATTATATTCATTATACAAAGTATACTTTATGATAAGATGATCACTCCCGAGAGATTCATTTAAGACTTTCCAAGAAAATTTTAATGCCATATCACTGTTAGATCAGGAGATGACTTTTGAATATTGCCGCTAACCACTTTAATTCTTGTAGGAGAACCGTCATTTAAAGATACATAATTTTTATCTAACATTACATCAAAAATTTGGCGACCCCTAGAGTCTGTCTTGTAAGACCAGTTACTATGATGAGCGTTAAAATCACCAGCAATCAGAGTTCTATTACTGAAAAAACTAAAAATAAAGTCCCAGTCACTATCTGTAGTTTGCACAGACGATGGACAGTAAACAGCGATGATGTTTTCAATTTGGAAGCAATTCAATAGTTTTAAATGTAAAAGTTCGATTCCAGGATTTGAGCTACATATAAGAGAATCTAAATATTTAATAGAAGAGTGTACCAAAATTGCGACTCCACCGTATCCATCATTTCTATCTTTGCGTATCGTATTATAGCCAGAAATTCTAATGGCAATATTAGGATTTAGCCAAGTTTCACTTAATATCGCGATATGTACTTTCTCCTGACAGAGAATTAGCTCTAACTCAGATAACTTAGGACATATACTTTGACAATTCCATTGAATAATATTAACAGAACAAACCAATTCACTATCCATTTTGAAATAGATTTTTAAAGTTAGACCACTGTATTGTATATTCTACTATTGAATCCATAAGCCAGTTATAAATAACCCTTCCACACAATTTAAGTTTTTTCAAAAAGTTAATTTTTCTCATAAATATAATGTCCTTGATTTTTTTTAACAACTGGTGAACATCAAATTTATTAAATTTTTCTCTTTCTTGGCCATTGTTTTCATCGCATACCGGCATCTCTAAATCAATATCAGAATCAAATTCTACAGAAGAATCCTCATCAAATTGGACTCTGTCTTTATTTTCTTTGGATGTATTTCTGGCTTTCTTTGCAGTCGATTTAATGGGATTTATATTAACGTCTTTTATTTTACATGCTTCGGTTGTAGTTTTTAACACTTCTGCATACGTTGTACCAGTATCAGAATGAGTTCTTCCAAATACGTTATCATGAATATATTCTTCTTGACGCATTTCATACTGAGGAGAAGGCTGTACATAAATTGTAAGAGCTTTCTTATAAGTACAGTTGTATTCAGCCATCAATTCCCGTAATTTCCTTTCCTTTTTATAATGGGGACAAATCTTCGCTAAAGCCATGTGCTGACCTTTACAATTAACACATCTAAATTTTGTAGTTTCGCAGTTATTATGAAATTGCCCACACTTAGGACATATGACCTTATTTCTTAACATTCTTTATAATTATGACCAAAACGCCAGCACTTTGAACATTGAGTTACGGGAAAAACAAATGGATCTACTTTTATTCGAGTTCCAAACGTATATATGAATGGTGGCAAGGACGACCCCTTAAAACATATTCTTACACATTCACTATCTTCAAATCCACCATTGTCGTAGTTGCGTCGTTTTAAACGTTTCACATTTAAAATTTGTACAGAGCTTTCTAAATCTTCTAAAATATCCGACTCATTTATTCCTATATCAATATTGATATCATATTGATATTGATATGATTTATATATATTTTTTTATATCATCTTCACGCTGTATCCCTACACACAGCAGGGTAGGCAGAGGGAACCTATTGTGATGACACTTCGTAACCACACTTACGCCGCGCTTTACCTTGACAACAGGGCGAACGAAATGAAAATATAAATTTAAAGAAATATTTCGTATCCTCGAGTAGAGATGAAACCCACAACCAGTCGATTTTACCGTCAAACTTTGCGCACCTGTGCCACGACGGCCTCATTTTTTCATAAAAATTTATTTTGGTTAGGATTTTGTTCACTAAAAAAGGATTGGAAAATAATAAGAAAGTTTGGCCATAACGGGACCCGAACCTGCATCCATCTAGCTAATGAGCCATACGAGTATGTTGTTATCGAACAACACCAACATTCTTATACGCTTATTTACATATCCTTATTCGAGCCACAAAATGATATGTACGATGTGTACTTACAATTTCGTGGAGAGGACATAAGGAGATGTTTACCAACAGTCGTATAGGTATTTCTTGATATTATATCTATTTCTTGATATTTCAGATTTTCTATACTAGTCACCATGAGATTGGCTGGTCTCGCAAATGCCGAAAGATGTTAGCATAGATTCGTACATCACATTTAAAAGAAAAAACAATTACATTTTATAAATACTATATTATTATTTTTAAAACTGTAGAAAACTAAATAATATATATTTTTTTTTAATTAACTGCAATATAGATAGACAAAGCTTGACCATATATAAAGTATTATTAAAATAAGCTATCGGACTAACGAAGCCTCATTTCGTATTCCAGCAAATAAAAGTTACGTGTTACGTGTATATATTATATATTATATACTAGAGGCCGCCCGCGACTTCGTCCGCGTGGAAACTCTATGATAAGGTAACAATATTATCAACATATCTATTTTCAATTAGGAATCAATCCCGCGGGAGCTCCGGGATAAAAAGTAGCCTTTTTGTTATTCTGGGTCTTCAACTACCTACATACCAAATTTCATCGTAATCGGTTCAGTAGTATTTGCGTGAAAGAGTAACAAACATCCAGACATACTCACAAACTTTCGCATTTATAATATTAGTTGGATAAATATACGGTTTTTCGCTATATTATTTTCTAGTAAAAGTCGATTTAACGATTTATCTACGAAAAGCGAATATTTTTATGGGCTATCAATGACATTAGGGGGATGTTAATTTGTTTGCGAAAATCTAACTTTGGCATTTTCGTCGGACTCATAACGATAGCAACGATAGTTCTGTCCTGCTACGTTGTATAGGTTTTTTCCGTTGCAAAGCTTTGCCATATAAACATTATTATTAGTCGTATTTTTTTTAGCCCAGTCTTTATCGTTGTGCAGAGGCACAGGCGTGGGACTGTAAGCGAAACAGGTTGTGGGTTCGATTCCCAGTTGATGTATATTAATAATACACACATTTAATGTTAAATCGTGGCGGTGTTAAGGTCTGACTGGAAACGATGATTGTGAGTTCTTTAAAATTAACCAAAGTTCTTTAAAATAAACAAAGTTCAACTTTACTACAACTACTTTCTAAATAATAATCCCTTTTTTTATATGAAAGTGAAAAAACATTTAGTAAATATCAAACAATGTTAGAACTTCAACAACTCCTTTACCTATAAATTCTTTAACTCAACGTATTATGAAGCAAAGCTTATTGGAGTTTTTGCAAGATTGTCTCAAAGGAGAGCTTTTATTTAGCAGAATGTTGATATTAGAGCAACCATGTTGAGGGCACTTTCAAAACTTTGTAAAGTACAAGTACATATTGAAACATTTCATAAAATTATATTAAAATGCTTTTGTAAGAGACATTTCGTTTTCTTAAGCTTAACCGAACCCACTACCGTAGCAAGTTTGTAAATATCAAATATTAAATTTTCCGGAGAAGCAATCGAACCCAAATCGGTCTCGTTATCACTAGCACCACTAATGCCCCCGCACCACGCCTGGCGTCGACTACTGTGGCGATAAAATAGGTATATAGAGCTGATTCTATTTACACAAGAAGTTAATTTACATAACATGCCATCAGTTTAATAATGGCTTTATTTAAATTATAAATATTATATAAATTTAAAAGATAAAAAAAAAAACCAATTTCACGTACAATAAACGGTATATAGTAGTAGATACTTGTATACAGATAATGCGTCGAGTTTTATTCAATATCGAAAGTAATTTACCCACCAGCAGCGCGTTGCGTGCATTTTTCATCTATTTTTCGGTACTTTCAAAGCCCCGTTCGTGTCATAAAATAAAATGTTTTAAAAGATTATTTTAATATTTTTAAAATATGTTTCACATGCCAAAAGAATATATGAAATAATTTATAGCGAAAAATATTTTTTGAACGCTTGGTATAGTTTATATAGATTATTGTAAATTCTATATATTATAGGGTTAAAAATTGAACCATTTAATGTTATTGGTTAAATAGCAGGGTAGTTTAAAATTGCATTAAAAATATATAATAGATATAAATTGTAAAACTTTATATTTGAGTTCAATTTCCACTCAAGACAATGACACATTTTAACATTCTTATTCCTTTGCTCCGACTACGAGGCAAAACACTGCGTTGAGTTTCGCCACCAAAAAGTCACCGGAAAATGTGAAACCGAGATTCCCAGGTTCCCTCTACCTTCCCTGCTATGTGCGACATACAGTGTAAAGCTAAAAAAAAGACAAAACTATATAAAATATTGCAAAGACTACTTTATTTCATGTACATATGAAGCTAAAATTTACACCAAAAATTTACGATCCGCAGCCTGCATTGTACTTCTCACGTCAACGGCAATTCTAATGCTATTAATTCTGTTGAATTGCTAGTTCCGTTGTTGCTAGAACATTGTTTCAAAACACAATTTGAATTTTTGATATTGCTTTTTTATAGGCATTTAGTAGTTATTGTTATACAAATATACAGTCACAACAATTTAATCACGACGTAACGCAGTAAGAAGGGGTGAAATATTTTTTTTATTTTACTGAGGCATATTGTCTTTAATTTTTTAATTTTTTGAAACGTCACAGTAAGTTCGACACAGCAGAGTAACCAGAGAGAACAGACACTCCGTTCCACAATTTCCTCTGAATTCTGGAGAAAAGTTAAACTCAACACCGCGCTTTGCCTCGACACCAGAGCGAAGAAAATGGAAATATGAAATATCTCAATGCCTCGTGACGGAATTGAACCCACAACTTGTCGCTTTTATAATCACATATACCTAGTGCCTTGTTTTACAGATACCACATTTAGAGGCGCACCAAAATATTTTAAAACTTATCACAAATTTTATTGGCTGAGCTAGGAATAATATAGTTATTTCTTGATTTTTCTACAACAAGAAGAAGAATACAGCAATGCCACTTCATTGCTCATTGCATTATTATTATTATATTAATTTATTACACAAAAAAATAATAAAACTTTACATAGAATAACAACAAACGCAGTTCATTGTTACATACTTTCTATATATATTGACACTGACATTGATTGGTTGATTTACATCGAATAATTAGATTCGTTTGAAATTCTGTTGATTTCGGTTTACTTTGTTAATGGACGCCATCAGCGTAATTTAGTTTCCGACGAATTTGACAATACAGTGTACGAACACGTGTGCGGTTTATGTTTCATAAACTGCTGATGAGGTGATATTGAATCAGGAATTGAGTAGAGAGAGAGAGAGAGAGTCGTAGAAAGAAAAATTAAAGGGTATAAAAGACTAAAATTTTAACGTGCGCGAGGCCAGCGTAGTGGTTGTGGCTTCAATTCCATTAAGAGAAATGAAATATTCTTACTTCTTCACTCTCAATATAAGACTTAGCACGGTGTTGATTTCCACAACACGCCGACTTCAAAATTTGGCAGAAATACATAAAGCTCCAACACCAGGTACAAAAGAAAATAATGTCAAATGGGAGATATCAGTGAGAAATAGGACATTGAGATTCAATTGAGATTTAAGCAAAATCATACAAGACATATGTTTATAAAATAAAGAGGAATAAGTCATTTTTCTAAATAATGTTTTTTAATTTAATAAAGGCTATGGTAAAAGCTAAAAGCCTATCATCAATGACTCCACTTCTCCTTTTATCTCAGTGGAATTATAAAAAAAATCATTAATCGCCATTAAAAAAGAAGTAATACTTGAAAATAAATAATAAAAAATAATCAAAAGTGATAAATAAGTACAAGAAGTTACTGCAAAACTAGAAAGTGGACAATAATTCGATGTATGAAAGTGCCACAGATGTATAAACTAAAAGGGCTCTCGTGTTTGTTTAACATCCGCTTTATTTGCTTATCTGTACCAAGATAGGCCCCTTTGTACCGCTTAGTATTATTGTAAGTCAGTATAATAATAAGCATATTCGGTATTATTATAGTCCGCAAATTATAAAGTTAGTTGCGTGTCTCTTAGAGAATATTTATTAAGTAAAAAAAATTAATAAGCTTCACGCTGTATCCCGCACACAGCAGCGTACCCCACTTTTCGCCAAGTTCCGGAGGCATTGCGTGTTGAGTGGCGGAACTCAACGCCGCTCTTTGCCTTGACACCAGAGCGAAGAAATGAAAATATAAATGAAAATAAATAAATATTTCGTTTCCTCGAGTGGCGATCGAACCCACAATCAGTCGTATTTACACAGTCACATTTTGTGCCCATGCGCCACGACTGGCCTGGAATATTTATTATAAAATTAAAATCGGTCAAGCGCAAGTCGGGCCCATCGGGTGTACAAAATTGGAGGTCTTGAGCTTTTTCTGAAATTCAGGCTTAGCTTAGCCAGAGCCTTTTCTTACGATAACTCACTTCAACTAGCGGCTTTAATACTAAATTTTGCCTCCTTTTAAAGGCTATTATTTAGGATTTAACCACAAATATATCGTTTCATATTTTTTTATGGACTACTACTACCTGTAGATGCTAGCTGTCAAATTTCATAATTCTAGGTCAACCGGAAATATCCGATTACTTTTAATTGCCTATATAGTGTCGAAATACGCGTATTTTTTATTATATAAACAGCCATATATTTTTTTTTATTTTAAGTAAATGTAGAAAAACACTTTTTTTAGGAAATCATGGGACCGTATATCCATTTATATGGTTTCAATGAACAACAAACTACATTAACCAATCAAGTAACAGACAGAATGTATTGATGTGTGGTGACCGACTCAATTAAATAACTTTTTAAACACATAAAACCAAAATATAAATAGAAATATGAAATCAAACGTAACAAATTGCTTACAATAAATGAAATACAAAATTAAAATTGTAAAAAAAAGTCTAGGACAAAATCTACAAGAGTTTAAACTTAAATCACTTAGGTCTTATTATATTCTGAATACAAATGCCCCTTAATCAGGTAATGTAGGAACGGCGTTAAAATAAATTACACTCCGAGGGAAAATTACTTTTTTCGATGCGTCGATTTTTTAAAACTACGAACGAGCGAATAAGATTTCGATTTTATTTCATTTTTGAACTTAAATCGAACATTTCGAATGGAAACTAGTTGAGATTAAGTGTCGTCCTTCATCGAGATATTGCATTCTGTACGGTGCATTGGGCAATATTCGATATGCGAGTGCTTTTGCCTGTTGTGTGCCGAGTTTGATTGATCGTGTTCTGCTATGAAGGAAATGTCAAATCCAATTTGGAAGACAGGTCAGAGACAGCAGTTGTACAAAGGTTTATTGACAGCCTGGTACGGGTGTATATTTCGTTATCTTCTGTGTTCCTATCCTAAACACATACCTTAAAGATCACATTTCAAATAGACCTTTTGTAAAATGTAAGTGAGGAACAATAAAAAGAATTTGGAAAAGTCCATCCCTTCGGAATATATAGAATTAAAGTAAAGTTGGAGGCCTTTGTGGCCTAGGGGCACTAGGGTAAAGGGACGTTGTAGGTTCGATCACCCCTCGAGGAGATGAAATATTTATTTAAATTAATATTTATTCGCTCTGATGTCGAGGCAAATAGCGGCGTTCATTTTCACCACTAAATACGCAATATCTCCAAAATTCGGCGGAAAATCGGCAACGGAGTGTCTTAACACCAGGTTCCCTCTGCCTGTTTTTTTTATTTTTTTCAAATAAAGCTTTCTTGACTTATAGTAATGTACATCGAAAATTACGCGAGCAAAACCGCGAGCGAAAATCCAATTCCGAGATTTACATTAGGAAAAATATCAAAACACAAAATCTCGTTAAAGGATTAAAACAGAAAAATATATTTTAGCACCAGATTTTATCTTCCTACACTAACTATTTTTTTAATCACGCTCAATTTACTCAGAGTAATTTATATCCCAACAATACACAAATCGAGATTGACTTTTCTTTCTTTACGTATAAAACAAATGAACTGCCACTATGGAACGACCTTTATGCATGTGGAATCTAAAATATAGCATTACAACTAGCCGAGTGGGGAACTTCAAGTTTTATCAGCGTAGCATTAAGATCTATTTTCGCTTGGCACTAGAAGTTGTTCCTGATAAGAGATGTTAACAGTAGACCTTATTTCTCGGACATACGTTTTAGATAAATACTCATAGAGCTATACAGATTGTAAGTGTATGTATGTATGTCGTGTAAAGCAATGGTTTTGTGAAATGGGATATTTGTATTCAGTTCGGGACAGGGTGCCGAAAACACTTTATGGTATTTACTTAAATGCGTTAAAGCTAGGAGCTTACTTTATAGTAGCGTATACCGTGAACATATAGGTATATGCTGGTATTGTAAAAGTAAAAAAGTAATAAAATATAGCAAATTTCACCTATAGTATTTATATTTTTATTTTATCTTGATGAAATGAGACTTGTTTACGTTTTATTATTTTATTTTTTCTTCGATTTTTTCGTTTTCAATTTAAATCCACTAACAAAAAGCCAGTAAGCATTACAACTGTATCGTTTCACCATCAAAAATAAAAAAATAAAAACCTACAAATAAACTAGAAAATGGCAAGTACGTACATATATTTAATATAAATGGTTGGCCCGTCCTCGTTCACACATCCAACGGCTTATCCGACCGGATACAAACTCGGGGCAAACGAACAATTTGTATAACTGCAGCCAGCGTTGCTTTGAAGTAATAAATTACGTTAGGTTAAATCCTCTAATTCCATTTAGGGAATGTTAGTAGAAAATGTATTAACAAATTAACAAGGGATAAACCAATTTGAACCGGAGGTGTTTCGAATGACGATATCCACAAATAGCACGCAAATGCAAAAATTGGCTGGTTTTGTGGTAAATGGCTGTTTTCTAGTTAGATTATGCGGTATTCATTATTTGTTTAAGAATTTATTACATTATGAATTGAAATAAATTCTATAAAAATATAAACATTATAATAATATATCATACCTACTAAGGAAATGTTTCGTACATTTGAATAATTAACTAATGTTTTGTAAATATTTTAATACAATTAAAGTTTAACAAAGAACAGTGTTCAGTTTCGCCAACTAATATGAAATATTTGGAAAATTCGGCGGAAAATGGAAAATTGAGTGTTTTAACATTAGGTTCCCTCAGCCTTCCCTTCTGTGCGGTAAACACCATGAACCTGCTTTATGTCAGTTTAGTAACAAATTCGCGTTGTATTTATTACTTAGTAAAAAAAATGCAAAATAATTTCATGTAATCTTTGAAACGTTGAACTTTTAACTAAAAGAGTACAATCAAACAGATTCCGACAAGAATCTGTCTGATAAATTCTTTTCACTACAGTATAAACGATTTAAATGAGATATTTTACTACTTTTCTGGTATTTGCTGTAAGATTTTTTTTAAATATAGTTTAATTTTAAGAATGAACACAATGATCAATTATTAGTCAAAGTAAAGTATTTACTTAAAATACATGTACATCAATTGAAGGGATAAGGCCGAGATGGCCTACACTATTTTAATAATCGTATCAATCGAAATGTAATGTAATCCACACAAGCTGGGAAGGCACAGGGAACCTAATTTGAGAGTTTACGTTCCCCACGCAACACACGCACCCAATTTGCTTTGTCTTCTTTGCTCTAGTAGAGAGAATAATTAATGCACTTTAGTGTAACTGAGTAACAAACCGAAAACGGTCGCGTCACAAGGTGTGCGTCGACAGCGAGTGCATTTTCGTGTGCAAAGAAATAAATTGTATTTCTACGCTTTGTTGAAAAAAATATCCTCAAATAGGCAGAAGGTGTAAAACAAAACGACATGAATCTTCTTTTAATAATTTTCGCAAATCTTCTCACAATATACAAAAATAAGATTTTTTTTTACAGCTTTACTCTCCCTCCCGCATGTAGAATAATACAGAGAACCTAGTATCGAGACACTCCGCCGTACTGGGCCACGATGATCCCAATAACAAAAGTGACACTATATTAAGAAAAAAACAAAGAATAGATCCTGATAAAAAAGGGCAAAGCCTTCACAGGCAGTATTTAAGAAGTGGGACAAATGTAGCGTAACTGGTTCCTCGATGTCCCTAGGGTTATAAATAAGGGACGGGGCGGGTAAAGCGAAACACATGAATGGACGATATCGGTTGAAGATCCACCGACCGTGGTATATTGACATGACAGTCGTATTTTTTGTTTTTTTTTGCTTTATACTGAAGCTTAGCTTTTGTACCTCAAAGCTAAATAATTGACAAATACGATTATTAAATTATATATCTATATTGTTCACATAAATTTCAACATGTTATATCTTCGTTAGTAAAATAAAAACAAAATTGGCATGTATATGGTATTAGCTGGTGGCCATAAGGCACCTGGGAACTTAATGTTAAGACACTCTGTATCTATTAAGACACATCCCTGCTTCTCCTTTAAGTCAAATTCTCAAAGCATTGCGTGTTAAAGGCGGAAATTAGCGCTGCACATTGCCTCACTACAACAACAAGAAAAATAAAAATAATTAATATTTCATTTCTCCGAGTGAGAATTGAACCAACAATAGCGTTTAGAGTCTCACGGTTGTGCCCCTAGTTCTCACCATTTCTCTGATATCCTGCTATATACGGGATACGGCGGGATACTTTTAAATTATAATATAGAATGAGATCGAAAAAAATATACTAAACAATATATCTTATTTGAATACCTTATTTTATTATGAACTAGAAAAGAATGAAAAGTTTTCTCAGAAGAATTCTTATAAAAAAAACGTTGCATCAATACATTTTTATAATCGTCGCTAATTTTCAATTTTGAATGATTCAAAATACTTTTACAATAAATTACGCAGTAGACGGAATATTGTAAACATAAATTAAATAAACTTAACTATTTCAATACAAAAATTAATATTACCAGTAAAGAAATAAAATAAAATAAACATAATATTTCACTTTAGTACTCTTAAGGTACTTCAAGAATATTATATAGATATACGATATACAATAAAAAGGTTTCTCACTTAATAAGTGTATGGGAGAGCTGCCAATAAGTTCCAACATATTAATTACAAGTATGTCGTATTGGCACTATCTCCTAGTGCTCAAAGTGCCGATGGTTGTTAGCATTTAATAAGACTTAATTCCGTACAAAGGAAAATGAAAATAGCTTTTGGTAAAGTTTTATTATATTGAAAATTGAAACTAGGATAATTAAACAAGAAGGAAAAAGTCATTATTATATTAAATTAAGCTATTTTATAAATAAGTAGAGGCTATCCAAAAATGTATATTTTTTTTAGTTTGTCATTTGTATTGGATGAGGCATTATATTTCACCGAAATGTATAATCTTGAAAGGCAGTTCATATTCTATAAGTACCTTTTTTTTTTCCTCCGTGGGGAATCTGTTACGGGTATCCGCATGCTGGGTGAAACGCGATGCGGATTATATGAGACTTATGCTCCTGCATCCTACTCACTAAAACCCCACGACGATCCATCGCTCTGCAATTTTTCGAAGCCACGGGTACACTTTCTTACTCTACCGTGACTTCGAAGCAGTTGCTTAGTTTGCTAAGTCCTTCTTCTTTTTATAGCTTCCAATATTATTGATCACGCGCCAGGACTGACACGCGTCTTCTCTTAGGGATATTTACTTATACGACGGCAGCTTCCCCACACCTGCCGTCCATGTATCCCATGTACGGGGGCTGCAAATTCGCATCATCGCGTCGTCTGCGCCCTACTCTCCTGCAGCGAATGGAACCAGATGAGGCCTCTTTCTCTCTGATTTTTTCTGCTGCTTCCATTTGTGACATAACGTGTTCACAAAAGGCAACCATCTCATGCCATGTCTGCTCATTCTGAACCATAGCCTTGACTATGGCCGGTAGTGACAAGTCAGCGCCAAGTGTCTGAATTAGGTATTCTATAAGTACCTATGACAATAAAGCAAATGCATTTAGATTTTTTAGCGTCACATTATCACGCTGTATTCCACATACAGTAGGATAGGCAGAGGTAAAATAGTGTTAAGACACTCCGTTCTCCATTTACTGCCGATTTATGGAGACATTACGTGTTGAATGGCGTAACTCAACATCGCGTTTTGCCTCAACTCCAGAACTCAAGAAACGAAAATATTAAATATGTTATTTCCTCGAGTGGGAATCGTACCCACAATCCGGTAGCACTCACACTTTGTGCCCCTGCGCTACGCCTGGCCTCGTACGCATCCAGTGAAAAAAAAAAATAGAAAACAAAAAAGGCTTATTCTGCTTGTACTGTTAATTAACTGACAATAAAGTAGTTAGCAGTAAACGTGACTGAAAACCTATACGTGAAGTTGCGAGTACTTTCTCGTCGACAGTGTTCGTTCGTGTAGTGCAGGCACTTGTAGTCGTACTATGTACCTACCATACATACCTACATATATGTCTCTCAAAATATTCACAATTGTATGTACGGCTTTTATCCGCATATAATAGAGCATCGACATGGGAAAAGGAAATAAAATATCTACTCTTCGACTAACTTATGAGACATTGCGAGGTGAATGAGTCTACGCCGTGTTTTGTCTTAATACAAGAGAACTCGCTTACTTATAAAATTCGCTTTGTGAATGAATTAATTACGTACAATTCACAAATGAATGTAATACAATTCTAGAAAAAAGATAAAAAAAATAAAATCAAATTCAGCTTCATGCTGTATTTTGCACTCAGAGGGTAGGCAGAGAAAACCTAGTGTTAAGACACTCCGCCCCCCCCCCCCCCCCCCTTTCCGCCGAGTTCTGGAGATATTGCGTATAGAGTAGCTTGACGCTGCGCTTTGCTTCGACAACAAAGCGTACAAATGAAAATATATGTAAATAAATATTTCATTTCCTCGAGTGGGGATCAGACCCACGACCAGTCGATTTTACAGTCACACTTTTTACCCCTGCGCCACGACTGGCCCCAAAAAAAAAGATATTCATAGTATATAAAACTTTAATTAAAACTATTCGCAACTGCACCTGCTGAGTAGGAAATTTAATGAAATTAAAGCAATTTAGAGCGCCAGATATATAATTAAACATTGAGCAACGTATAAAATGCACCTAAAATGTATTGTTAATTAGATGAAGATTACAAAAAAAAGCAAATCTTGTTCTTTTCCTTCGTTTTGGTAACAAAATTTTAAACATATGATTGTAGGAATTCAACCAAAGTGAAAAAATGAAAAAAATAAAACAAGCATTCCTTCAAATGGGAACCCAACCCAAAACAAGCGCGTTTACCTTCAGACATTGTCCGACTGCGCCACAACGACCACACACACAATTCCTCTATAACATTATGGCAACATTTTTAAACATTTTTTAAAGTGTTATTCCACACTTAGGAAAGAAAAATACTTATTTAGAAAACGTATAAAAAATGTGAACGCAGCGGGACTCGAACCCGCGCCTCCTGGAAACCGAACAGGCGCTCTGACCACTAAGCCATGCGTTCACAACGCGGGTTCGAGTCCCGCTGTGTTCAAATTTTTATACGTTTTCTAAATAAGTATTATGTTAACAATTGAATCTTGTAACCTACCTATGACGAAAAAAAAAACTTTAAAGGAAGTTATAACCAAAAGTTTTCATTGTTTAAGTGATGAATAGTGGTAGAGCTTTAGTATATCATAAACTACATACGAGACAGCTTAATGTATACGGGACCTGGAATGATTTAGCGGCTACAGCCGGCGACAGCAGGTTACGTCACAAAATACATATCCGACGAAACTTGAAAATACCTCGCTCTAGAGCTTGATCGATCATCATATGGCACTTGAATAATGTGAACGAATTCTGGACATCGTACGTTTATTTTACATTGAAAAATAATATTGTCGGGACACTATTTGGATTTAAATTTAAACGCTTTTAGATTAAACACGTTTAGAAAATTCCGATACTAAACTTATTTTTAACAAACAAAATCTATGCTTGAGGAAATGAAAAATGCTTTTTTTCTTATTTATACAATTTCACCTTGTCCAATTTTTCTATTGAATTTTCTTATACTGTTTTATTTGCAAAATGTATTTTCTTATTTTATCATGTTATACAGCTTCACGCTGTACCTGGCACACATCAGGGTAGGCAGAGGGGATCTACTAGAGTTAACACATTTCGTTCACCACTTTCCACCGTATTTTGAAGGCATTGCGTGTTAAGTAGCGGAACTCAACGTCGCGCTTCGCCTCGACCTCAGAACGAAAAAATGGAAATATAAATTTAAATAAGCATGTCGTTTCCTCGAATGGAGATCTAATACAAAACCTGTAGCGTTTTGTAACTCTGAGCTATGATTAGCCTCATTTAATTCATATTTTATAAAATGCTAATCGATTGCATTGATAAATAAAACAGAAAGGTATTCAGGGCGAGGAAATGACATAACTTTTTCATCCACTTGATTTATCGATGGCCCTTTGGCTGAAATTGAAGGATATTGGTATTCTTGGGCAATTTGTATCACTTACTTTTAAAGATGATGTATGGCAATATCATAAAAAATCGAACGTACAGAGTCAAGATGAAAATATAAATAATTTTTTTAACATATTTAAAATAAAAATGAATATTTTAGTTTTGTATAAAGGAAATAATATTTCATAAATCGAGTGTCAACACAACAACCATTGTCCGGATAGTCGTGTCGGTTTACATTATAACAACGAAGACCTCGACCGAGATCTCGAGAGCATATCGGATGACTGTTGGCTCAAGAATCTGATAAAAAGTAGAGTTACCTGATATGACAGATTTGCTTAAGATTATTTCAGTAGTTGGATATCTATAAACATATAAAAATATATATAAATGTAGCTTTCATACAAAGCTTAAATATCATTTGACAATCGTCTACTTAGTAGTGAGATGCACTCACTTTTGTACTCGTGACTATTTACTACTATTTACATTTTTTTTGTATTTCTTTTTTGCTTCACACTTTATAGCGCATATAGCATGCATAGGGAACTAAGTGTTAAGACACTCCGTTCTCCACTTTCCATTGCGTGCTAAGTGGTGGTGGTGGTATAAAATTTTAAATAAGAAATATAAGCGAATTTAAATTATTCCAGTTGATAAAATCAAATCTAAGCATCCACTATTATCATGGGAATACGAACTGCTATATCAAAAGTCATAACTGAAGCCAAGTTCAATTTGGAGAACATTTCCTGAAACTTGTGACTTGACGGCAAACGCTAAGATTACAGAGCAATTAACGTCAAACTTCTCTACAGTTAAATCGCCAAAATAATCATTTTAAGTATTTGAAAAAGTTTTCATTAAAATTATTATTCAAATTAATAAAATAATTTTAAAATAAAATAAAAAGAAATATAATTTTATAATTTGTTAATTACTTCGTATTCAAGTTAAACTATCGTAAAAGAAATATTCGACGTACATTACGCAAAATATTCGAATACAAATTTCAAATGAGTTTTAGGGTGTTAATTATTTTTTTGTTAAACATCTATTTATATAGCATTTAGAGAAAGAGAAAGGTGTGTCTATGAGCAGATCTATCTCAAAGAGCACAAAATAAATGAAAATAAACAAATAACATAAAAGTTTTGTTATATTATTAAAAAAAAAATTACATATAACCCAACAAACTTTTCCTAAGTTTGTTCTACGATCTCACCAATTAACCGAGAACAAAACTACATATCATTCCATGAATTTATCGTGTGATGCTCATCGCGTTGCAGGCTCAGGAGTTCGACCCATGGGACTCTAGGATTTACAACCCACGTGTAGATTTGAATATACCAAAAAATAGTTGTAAATAACCTTTAAATAAAAATTCTACCACCTAGCTTGAAAAAGGTTTAAAAAACCCCATACATCCATACACGTCAATCTTGCAGGTACGCAGTTATGTTAGTGACGACACCATTTATCAAGGAGCCGGGGCGAGTCCGCGTTCCTTATTTACGGGACCACACTTGATCGTGAGCTCCACACTGACAGTTATAAATCTACTTTGGCATACGAGACGTTTTTTAAATCTTTCTGAAATTCAGATTTTCTTATCTTTTTCGTTTTCCGTATATTTATACATTTACATTTTTATACATTTACAAAAAATACTGACATCCCATAATCAGAACCTAAGCAACCTCCCATCAAACTCCTCTTGAAGAGTATTCTTTCCAATAAAAAAAGAATAATCAAAATTGGTTGGCGTGTAATAAAAAGTATTTAGTAGGTAGTACTTACTGGTTTGTGTATAGGTAACCAAGCAACTCGACAAACAAAACCAAAATAGTTAAAAAAAAAACTTACAAAATGACGAAACTACGTAAATGTATGTTATTTTTACAATTATTTTAATAACTTTCACGTTTTAGACGTACAATTATTTTAAATTTAAACTTAACCAAATTACTTAATACTTGTCGAAAGAAAAATTGTTTTCAATTTAAAGTCAAAAGCTCAATAATAATACAAAGAAATAAATTGAACTTTGAAAACTCATAATGGAAAAATATATTTTTCTACAGAAGACTTGGTATCGCAACGCAATTTCGCTTTGATGACGGATAATATTTCAGGCGATTATCACTTATGTTAACTGTCACTATATATTGCAACATACGGGTCGTAAATTTGTTAAGAGTAGAAACAAACTGTTGCAGTACAAATGCAGAAAATCCTATCAATAAAACAAAATGGATTAAAATATCGCTAGCGTTATTTTCTGCGCTAGATCCGAATGAAATTGACATTTATGCTTTAAAAAAAAGAAATACAAAAAATATAACAGAATGCCTCTCTATATGTATATATAGGAAAGGTGCGACTGATTCATCTGCCAATACAAAGGTGGCCAAAAATACTGAATAAATAAATTACGTAATAAGAAAGTACGTAAGCATTATTTAAAACAACAAAATAAATATAATAAATAAAAAAATATTTTATTTCTTACATAAAACTATAAACTTTACTGAAAACACTTTAAAAACAAGGTAAAATTTATGCAAAAAAATAAACATTCAGCTTCAGATAGTTAGAAATATTAATAAAATAACAGCAAGTTAACCTTTTCCCATACAAAGAACTGTGTCCACAATAGTTTTGCAAATATTGGCACGCATAAAGTGGAATTTACTACTTTTATTTTCACTTGGTACCACTGCGCCAGTCGTGGCGCAGTGGTACCAAGTGTGACTGTAAAACCGACTGGTTGTGGGTTCGATCCCCACTCGAGGAGATGAAATATTTACTTAAATTTATATTTTCATTTCTTCGCTCTGGTGTCGAGGCAAAGCGCGGCGTTGAGTTCTGCCACTCAACACGCAAGGCCACCAAAATTCGGCAGAAAGTGGGGAACGGAGTGTCCTTAACACTAAGTTCCCTCTGCCTACCCTGCTGTGTGCGGGATATAGCGTGAAGCTAATCTAATTTTTTTTAATTTTTTTAATTTATTTTCTTTTATAATAATTTGATAAATAGTATAAGAACATAAATGGAAGTACAGATCTGTCAGATTAATATAATAAGACAAAAATATTAAATAAATTGAGGCCAGTCGTGGCGCAGGAGCAAGTGTGACTGTAAAATCGACTGGTTGTGGGTTCGATCCCCACTCGAGGAAATGAAATATTTATTTACATTTATTTATATTTTCATTTCTTCGCTGTGGTGTCGAGGAAAATCGCGGCGTTGAGCTCCGCCGCTCACCAGACAATGTCTTCAGAACTCGTCGAAAAGTGGAGAACGGAGTGTATTAACATTAAGTTCACTCCTACCTGCCTACCCTGCTGTGTGCGGGATACAACATGAAGCTGATTTTTATATTTATTAATTAGGCGACAGAAATTTAATAATAATAAATTGCATTCATTTATATATTTTTTAAAATTAAATCACCTCATTCGTATATATAATATATTTATTCAAATTAAGTATATAAACTTTGTGGCCTAGTTATTTCTGAAGATTCAAGTAAATCCGATATAAATATAAAAATACCAAATTATTATAATATACAGATATGCATATATATTGTGAAGTTGCCAATTAAATACAATTATACCAGTATAATAAAATTTTAAAACATAACTTACGTAATTTTTGATCATTTATATGAAGAAAAATATACTTTAAAAAATAATAAAGACAGCAGTTTTCTAGCTTCACCTGTATCCCATCTACAAACTGTAAGGAAATCATCCGAATTCAAAAATCAATGCAGTGTAGTGTCTAACTAGAAAGAAGAAATAAAAATAATGTATTCCTTTTTTAAAATCCTCATGTTTACAATCAGAATTACTGTAACGCGATTTCTACTTTAATGACATCTGGAGACGCCGCTATAAAAATCTATGAATAAAAAAGGTATCTCAAGAACGATCTTAAAATTGAGAGTGATTCATAAATACGGACAGCAGTCACACTGCGCTACGATGACCGTATGTCATTTTATTTGAACTACAATACAAGCATTACCATTAAAATATCAAAAAAATAATAAGTAAATGTAATTTAACTACCAAATTTCATGTTCACTGTGAAGTAAAGCAGGGATTATGCACACGCGAAAACACACAAGAATTAATCAAACTGGCAATTAAAGTTTCTACAGCGTCGGCGTCGGTAGATGTTTGTAGTTTTAAGAATTCGCCATTGAAATTAATAGGAGGCCACTGAAACTGCTGTGTTCGTGTAATTTCCTATAGCCTAATATAAATACTAGTACTTAGGTACCTACTGGAGACCTCGCGATAAGCCATTAACAACTGTTATATGAACAAAGTGTATGTTTGCTCGAGGTCAAGTCGGACTTTTGTTAGATACTACTTGGAATATTGAAATCGAACAAATTAAATTCCTTGCTGTAACTGTAAGGTTAAAATAAATAGAGCCATCTTGTTTTGAGCTCTATTACTTCTCGGAGTGGGAAATTATTTGAATTCTCTCGTTCTGATAAGAAGACAAGGCACGGCGTTAAGTTTCGGCTAGTAAAACGCAATGCCTAGAAAATTGTCTTATCACTAGGTTCTCTCTACCTACGGTGTACTAGGTGAGGCTAAAAAAGACGATAAAAAAACCCTGTATTAAATGTTAATAAAAAGAAAACTTAATTTGAGGTAAATTTAGGAATAGATTTTTTTATATATCATTAAAATTTTTGCCCATGTTTGAATTTAGATTCGTCTTATCTAGCGTAGGAAGATAGTATCAACGATACTTAAGTTACCGTCGTAAGAACATTCAAAAGCCGACCCACTTGGATAGGAGATACCGACAACAATAAAATTGATTGTGTTTGTGAGATAGAAATCTGATGTGAAACGTGACTTTTTTAAATAATAAAAAAAAACGACTTTTCTGTAGCATTGGTTGTAAAGACGATAGCTGTGGGTTCGATTTATATTTCAGTGGACGCGGCGAAAGTGGTATGTAGAGACCGTAGCGTTTGGCACATCGTTCTCTGTAACTACTCCGCTTGAGATAAAATATGAAGCTAAGTTAAGTTGTATCGTGGCGCAGTTGCACAAAGTGTAACTGTAAATTCGACTGGTCGTGGGTTCGATCCCCACTCGGGGAAGTGAAATAGTTATTTACATTTGTATTTCAATATCTTCCGCCACTCAATACGCCATGCCTCCAGAATTCGACGGAACGTGGGAAACCGAGTGTCTTAACACTAGGTTTCCTCTGCCTACCCTGCTGTGTACGGCGTGAAGCTGATACAATTTATCAATATTATTATATTATTAACTACGCTGTATATAACTAACTATATTAGTGTTAACATTTGTGTGTGTGTTTAGAGATTCAGCTATGAGACATTCATATTTAATGCCCTTTGATTAGCGTGTAAATTATATTCGAGATATTATACGTATACCTCTACACACAAGACTGCTGTGCTAGCAAATCTATATATATAAAAGGATATGTACTGACTGACTGAGGTAAGACGCACGCACAGCCGTAACCGCTGTGCGTAGAAACGTGAAATTTGGACAGATGTTCATTTCATAATCTGGACATCCACTAAGAAGAGATTTTGAAAAATTTGAACCCTAAAGGGATGAAATTGGGGTTGAAAGTTTGTATGCAAAAAAAATTAAATCACTACCGATTTTTATAAAAATTTAAATTCATATTGTTATAATATTTTATAAAACACGTGTTTCGTAGTTTTTTTTGAAGTCTAACCACTAGTTCTTAATAAATTTGTATATAACTATACGTAGTAAACTAATGAAATCGGTTGAAAATAATATATTTTACATTATATATTATTTTCTTTATTATAAATGTAATCAATCAAATCATTAATATCAGATGCTGTTCGTGGCGCAAGGACACAAGGGTGCCATTGTATACACGAGGAATTAAATGTAGTATTATCATTTCTTTGCTCTGAAATACATTAATTAATGGGAGCGGAGTGTCTAAACACTAGCCTGCTACTGCTTACAAGATAAAGCAAAAGGACGTTTCCAGTAAAATCTCAAGACTTGTAAAGTAAAAAAAGTTAACCTACATACATACATATAATGAAGAATTTAAAGAAATCAAAAATGCGGTATAGTTCTGCAAACAATTTTCTTTCTCGTCTGTTCCGTTACATTATCCAGAAACGTGATATTGTTGTACTTATTTTAAAACAGAATTTTTCGTACCCTAATCCCACAGCAAGTTTTGAAATCCCTATCTTGGGGTAAAAATACAATTTACATGTATTTTATCAAACTGTTGCGTAATAAATATATTGAAGAATGCAGGTACAACATATATATTTAAGATCTTTGATCTTTTTGCATTTTAATTTATAAAAAACAAATTACGTTGTTATTGTTATTGGCGACATCGTAGCGCAATGGTACAAGGGTACGACGACGATTATGGTTTCGATTCCATTTGGGAGAATGAAATATTGAATATTTTCAATATCTTCGCATTGGTGAAAAGGAAAGAGGTGAACGGAAGTGTCTTAATTTAGCTGATTAAATAACGTAGTGACAAGTCACTTTGCTTTCCTTCTTTATGTACATTAACTGTTCACATACTGTACTTGTCAAATTAGTACTGTTTGCGTACACTCAAATTAACAAGGCATGTGACTTAGTGTAATAAATAATGCATCACGTTAATAGATATTAATGTTTGTACGTAATAACAAACTACAATACCATTCTCTTTGATGGTTCCAATATCAATGGTATAATCCACCAAGATATATATTTATCCTGATTGTTGCTCAATTAGAACGAATTAAATTCAAATTGATTGTGAAAGCAGCTTCACGTTTTTTCTCGCATAGTAGGACAGACCGAAGAGAGAAGTGTTAAGACACTCCGCTCCACACTTTTTGGCACTAAGGCCTCTACTAGACGGTTAGGAGATCAAAACTGTTCATCAAAGCATCGCCTTGACAAAAGGGGACACAACGACGCCCAGCACGTCACCACATCTGTCGAATGAGCACAATCCAGAGACTGGGTACCACTCTGATCGATCAGAAATTAGAACCTTTCGTACCACAACATACGAACGCTACGAGATATAATATACAACTATCTATATAACAATAACCACAGTAGATGATAAGTTATGAGATAACGATATCAATTCCATTTTACGAAGCATAAACCGTAGCTAAGATAGCCTTAAAATAAACAAAGTTGGTTCACTCGTAAAGTTAACCCGGCTTTGCTGTACTGCCACTATCTAGGTTATAGGCAACTAGTGTAATAAAAAGTGTATTGGAAATTGTATCAAATATGTACACACGCGATGCTATTAAAATGATCGTTTTAAATATATTTACTAAATACAGGTCAGTCGTGGCGCAGGTGAACAAGTGTGTGACTGTAAACACGATTGGTTGTGGGTTCAGTCCCCTCGAAAGATTTTTTTTAATTTCACATTTTCATTTCTTCGCTCTGGTGTAGAGAAAACACACAATGCCTACAGAATTCGTGGGAAATTGGGTGGTTAACTGGTGGTTACTTAACACTAGTTTCCCTTTGCCTTTTCCTGCTGTGCGCGGGATACAGCGTGAAGCTGATCTAATTAAAATTGTATGTATACTTGCGATGTAATTAAAACCATAGTTTTAAATACGTTTAAAAGAAAACAACAATATCGTAGAGGCCAGTCGTGGCGCAGTGGCACGAAGTGTAACTGTAAAACCGACAGGTTGTGGGTTCGATCCCCACTCGAGGAGATGAAATATTTACTTAAATTTATATTTCCATTTCTTCGCTCTGGTGTCGAGGCTAAGCGCGGCGTTGAGTTCTGCCACTCAACACGCAATGCCTCCAGAATTCGGCAGAAAGTGGGGAATGGAGTGACTTAACACTAGGTTCCCTCTGCCTACCCTGCTGAGTGCGGGATACAGCGTGAAGCTTATTATTATTATTATTATTATAACAATATCGTAAAACAATAGGAATTAAAAGGAATATGTTTAGTGATATTCACTATATTAGTATTCATTACTCTTCAAAATGGTAGGATATGTGTCTTTTTTAACAGAAATACAAGAATCTAGCTTCCCATAGTGTCAATTTCTCTGTCCTTCACTTTACGCTTTTCCATAAAGTTACATTTTAAAGTTTTTGTTTCCTAAATGTCGATTAACACTAAAAATATTAAAAATATTTTTTCATCTTTTGGCCTAATTACATAAATAAAATGTTCAGTTTAACAGGAGATTTATTTCTATAGGAAAACAAGAAGACGACGACGTCGATAGTAATTATTCGGAGTTTGCAACTTTATGCTACTTAGGTCATAGTTCTTGTTCTTAGTTGTAAATACTGACGACTCTATAATCTGACTTTAGACAGGTCCACGGTACCGTCGTAAATCTAAATGTGAAGAAGACATGTGAAATGTAATAGAGTTACTTAGTTTGAATTAAAAAATAAATTAAATTAATTTAAATCATCATTATCAATCAGATTCACGCTGTATCCCGAATAAAGCAGGATAGGCAAGGGGAATCAAGTGTTAAGACATTCCGGTCCCCCGACTGTGCCAATTGAGTAAGTATTGTCAGTTCAACTAAGTCTAACGTCCAAAATTCTACAGTCACCCGAAGCAATATATAGATATACAAGATATATACAATAATCGAGAGCAAAAGCGTAATTTGGGCTTAATAGCAAAGAAATAAATATTTAAATAAGAAGGTATCGAAATATATAAATAAAAATGTACATCATAATTTAATATAAAATAAAACGTAAACTTAAAAGGCATGTTAAATCGAGAGGTAGTCACAAAAAATACATAAAACGTTAAATACCCACCCCTAAAGCTTCGACTGTAAGAGATAATTTTTTTAATGCAATATAAAAGATTTACGGCTTAATTAGCTAGTTTCCGAGTTAAAAGCCGCTTATTGAGTAAAAAAAATAATATCGCTCTTTTCAACGGTACTTCGCTAGATGAAAATTTTTTGCCGTTTTGATATATTAATTTTTTTATTGAAAATTTGCGACCCAAGGCAAAGAAAGATAAAATTATTATGACTCAACCAGTTTTATAATACTTGATTTGCTTTGGCGTGATTGTTATGAAAAAATTGGACTATATTGGACTATATTTCGTATTCTAGAACTATGGGCTAATTTAATAACTGTAATAAAATGGAGGCCTAAGATGCATTCTCTATAATATTGTTAATAATATTATATTTTTTGCTAAAATTAAAAAATAAGAAAGAGATTAAAGATAAATTTCTCCTGTTTCATGCGACTTACTACCATTGAACAGAATAGGCAAAGAGGCTCCATGTTCAGCCTAAATCTAAGGCATAGTGTGTAAAAGATTTTTACGCCGCATATCCTCCTTCACAATGAGTGGATACCAAACCTAAAGCATCCATCCTTACAGCCCCATGCTGTTACCTTGCGAGAAATATTAGTTACCAAAGACACGTCACTTTGATCCATATAAGTAGAAATCTTTTAACAAAATATAAGTTCTATATAATAAATATTAATTCCAACATATGAAGTGCACCGCGTAGGCGGTATTCATTTTTCAAATATAGATATTACGACGGATATTAGAAAGTAGCATCCTGCTTTCAATATACTTCAAGTAATCCAGTAATACAAGTTATTTATTAATTTCAAAGAATTTCAGTGAATGTAAACCTATACTAATAAAATAAAGCTGAAGAAATCGTTTGGTGAAACGCGCTTATCTTAAAAACTTCTGGTTTAATTTGTAAAAATGTTTTTGGGTTGGATAGTTCATTTATGGAGGGACGCTATAGGATATATTATATCACGTTAAGGATTCAATTTATATTTTCATTTCTTCGCTCTGGTGTCGATGCAAAGCGCGGCGTTGAGTTCTACCACTCAACACGCAATGCCTCCAAAATTCGGCAGAAAGTGGGGAACGGAGTGTCTTAACACTAGGTTCCCTCTGCCTACCCTGCTGTGTGCGGGATATAGCGTAAAGCTAATGCAATTCGCTTTACCTATTTATAAAAGATACTTTGCGCTCTTACAATGCATGTTAATTATTTCAATTTGAAAATGCCGACGAGTCCGCAGGTAAAAGCTGGGCACAAAATATATATTATGATATGAATGAGATTAAAATATGTTGAAATTATGAATCAATCTTATATATTTATTAATTTAAGACTAATTGCATTTAAAATAAATAAAAAAATATACAACGGAAAGTACTCTGAACTACTATAAAATAATTTTAAAAAGAAATCTTACATAGCATTTTACAAGCGAATAAATAAATATACTACAAAATTATAAAATACCACAATGGAAATATATAACAACATTTTTTAAGATAAAATAATATCACCATTTACTACCAATTTTAAAATGTCTCTATGTCTATTTTCGATGTCGACTCACATAGCAGAGCATGTCGGATTCAGCATTTATTCTTCTTTATTGCATCCATTTTCAAATTCCATTCATATTTGATGTAAATACGTTGGGTATTTTTAAGTAACTATTACATTTTGTAATATTTTTTAAGTTAAGATAACACAAATTTACTAAAATATATGTTTTAATTTAAAGAAAAAATAAAAACTGATAATTTTAATTGATTTACACTAAAAATAGTTTTGTATACATTTCCTATCCAAATCACCGAACACCACCAAAAAAATAAATAAACAAACAAAACAGAAAATTTAAAGGAAATAAAATAAAAACATACAAAACACAAATTCAATAAAGTATAATATACAAGCAAGTGCCAAGTTACGTATAAAGTATGGTGGGCACAAGTTCAATACTCAACACACTAAGATACGTCCGAACGCACGACTACAGCCGGGCCAACTGAAGTGTACGAGCACGTTGCAACCCTCGGCAGCATTATATCATATAGGGGATGGTTGGTTATATTTATAAAACTGTATTGAGATACTTGCGTTAGTTTTATCCTATATAGTGAATAGGTGAAATAGAGTTCACTATCGAAATGATAAATCAATTTTAATATTCAAAATTGAGTAGTAAAAAGATAGTAAAAGATATATTATTAAATCATATTATTAACAAAATTGTAGCCTACAATTTTGTTTGTGCGACTTTTCTAATTTCCGTAAGAATTTCGGGAAATAAAACAACATAATAATATCTAATAATTGCTGTCAATTGTGATATTTGTGAAATTAAGCTTTAGTATTGACAAAACAGTGAATAAAAAGTTTCTAGGGAGCAAGAGATCAGTGTGTGATTTATACAAACATACATAACATCAAAAAACATATTTTAAATAAATAAAGGCAAATATAAACGCACCGGACAAAAAAAATGTCCGTTTTCCCAAAAAGCTGTTTTAAAACATTTTGAACAAACACAGTCCAGTCTCGTGTTTCCGTAATATTCTTTAACACTGCGAAAATAACTTATTAAGCTTTGATGCTAAGCTAGCTTTAATTACTGTAAAATGTCACGGGGGTAGGAGATTAATTGAGAACCTAGCTCGGGTCGTCTTATTACATCAAGAACTTACGATATTTCTATAAAATAAATGACTGTCACATTTCTAGATATTTGGAGATGTTAAAGGAAGCCAATTGCATCTTAAGTAAAGAATTAGCTTCACGCTGTATCCCGCAGGGTAGGCAGAGGGAACCTAGTATTAAGACACTCCGTTTCCCACATTCTGCCGAATTCAGGAGGTATTGCGTGTTTGCGTGTTGAGTGGTAGAACTCAACGCCGCGCTCAACCTCGACACCAGAGCGAAGAAATAAAATTTAAATTTAAGTAAATATTTCATCTCCTCGAATGGGGATCGAACCCACAACTCGATTCGCGCCTCGATTTCATCTTTAATTTAGCAAATTGTTAACATATTTGTTGTAAGCTATTAAGATGTGTGTGAAGGTTATTTTTTTTTAGGTATCACCTAAAAAAAATAACTTTCTCACATACGAGTACACTAGTGTGTCTATTGCTAGAAAATGTGGTTTCTTAATACAATAAACATTGATTTATTATATCACACTAAAAAAACAACTTATTATAAACGAAGATTATGAAGAATCAACGATATAAGAAAAATTTAAAAAATAAAACTTAAAATAAAATTTTGCTATAAAACCTCCAACTTAAATATGATAAAACATATTTTTAATCAGCAACACACACACACACACAACAGGGCAAAATTTCTTAAAACTATTACTTCTAAAAACAGTGGGAATTAACTTTCTCTATCACACACAAAGAAAAATAGAAGGAAAGGAAAGGAAAGAAAAAAAGAAGGAAGGAAAGGAAAAATCAATAAGCACGTTGTAACTGTTATCTCAAACACCTTTTAAAATATTATTTAATAAATAATGCCTTGGCTCGTGATGTGTCTAGTGATTAGAACCGTCTATAGTTGTGATCGTGAAGAACCCAAAATCTTTTAGAGATTCAGAGGTAACAGTATTAAGAACTTTATATTATGCCATTAGAAGGTATCGCTTTAATAACATATTTGCCATCAGAAGTTGTTCTTGTGTCAGTTATTTAGATAACTGGAAACTCGACAATATAACATTGTCATAACTCGAAGCTCGTCCGAAGAAAAGCCAAGAGCGCGTCCTATCTTCCTCTCCACTATAACTGCGAACTAGTTATAGTAAAAGGAAGAAAGAGTACGGGCACCTCCCCGCCCTACACCGTGAATTCCTACCTGACTGCGGCTGCAACAGTCTTATTGAACTCTCCGGGACGTTTGTGTGTGATCAGTCTGAAGGTACTTGTTACGCTTATTTATATTAAGATTATTATATTAGAATTGTGATTCGTGATGTTTATTGATTTGTGAGATCAATATAAGTCGTTGGAACGAACGCACTGCCGCAAGGCGGCCGATATGTTAAATTAACGCACGGCACACACCCCACAGTCGTGTCTCGAACCGTAGGCGGACACTACTACATACACCAGAGTTCCAGGACATAAAATAGCACCACACACCCGCATGAGACGGGCGGACACTACTACATACACCGGAGCTGGGACATAAAATAGCACCACACACCTACTAGTCGTATACCAAGTCGCAGAAATGGTATATCAATATATCAATGGCTAACGCCATACAAACACAGCTTACGCACCGCGAGCGTACTGCGAGACGGCATCAGCCACGACATAGTCAATGTCGCTACAACAGTTCGCATAAGCCCATCACGTCAGCTTCCGCGACGTCAAGCAACATTCAATATTATAACATTGGTCAAAGATAACTTTAATCCATAATATGTGTCGCTCCTACACATATAATTCCTTTATAAGGAATTCGATCCTAAAAGATCGTGCCATCATAGACTTCGAATTATCATATTATATTCATTATACATTTGGTACGAGTCTTTATGTGCATCATATTTATTAGTACCGTAATACTTTAGAGTTCGACTCGACCGCTGCCTTCCAGCATCACCACCACCTATATAGACAGAACGACGGTCGCGACATTCGGGACGACAATACACGAACTCGTCTCGATTAATATGTTATGTAAAATATTTCGTTTGTGTTATTCATAATTAACTATGTTATTTATGTGTATTGCCATGCATATTTTATTTTATTTATTTCTTTATTTTTAACTTATATCCCAGGTACATACTGTTACATTCAACCCCCTAAATTCTATGGAGTTCATCGAAATAGAATTTACATTTATTTATTTATATATTTATTTATTACCAACCCCCAGACTAGGCAACCCCCCAACCTCACTATGTTTTGTTTTGACAATCCCCAAACATAAATATTCCTTATACTGTAAACCTCCTCTATCTCATTCCATTTCACGGACAACAAATTGTAGGCGTATGCCTATTTGTATATATATATATTTTATTACAAAGCCGTTTGACCATCCTGGTCACGGCACCAAATTGTAACTGTTATCTCAAACACCTTTTAAAATATTATTTAATAAATAATGCCTTGGCTCGTGATGTGTCTAGTGATTAGAACCGTCTATAGTTGTGATCGTGAAGAACCCAAAATCTTTTAGAGATTCAGAGGTAACAGTATTAAGAACTTTATATTATGCCATTAGAAGGTATCGCTTTAATAACATATTTGCCATCAGAAGTTGTTCTTGTGTCAGTTATTTAGATAACTGGAAACTCGACAATATAACATTGTCATAACTCGAAGCTCGTCCGAAGAAAAGCCAAGAGCGCGTCCTATCTTCCTCTCCACTATAACTGCGAACTAGTTATAGTAAAAGGAAGAAAGAGTACGGGCACCTCCCCGCCCTACACCGTGAATTCCTACCTGACTGCGGCTGCAACAGTCTTATTGAACTCTCCGGGACGTTTGTGTGTGATCAGTCTGAAGGTACTTGTTACGCTTATTTATATTAAGATTATTATATTAGAATTGTGATTCGTGATGTTTATTGATTTGTGAGATCAATATAAGTCGTTGGAACGAACGCACTGCCGCAAGGCGGCCGATATGTTAAATTAACGCACGGCACACACCCCACAGTCGTGTCTCGAACCGTAGGCGGACACTACTACATACACCAGAGTTCCAGGACATAAAATAGCACCACACACCCGCATGAGACGGGCGGACACTACTACATACACCGGAGCTGGGACATAAAATAGCACCACACACCTACTAGTCGTATACCAAGTCGCAGAAATGGTATATCAATATATCAATGGCTAACGCCATACAAACACAGCTTACGCACCGCGAGCGTACTGCGAGACGGCATCAGCCACGACATAGTCAATGTCGCTACAACAGTTCGCATAAGCCCATCACGTCAGCTTCCGCGACGTCAAGCAACATTCAATATTATAACATTGGTCAAAGATAACTTTAATCCATAATATGTGTCGCTCCTACACATATAATTCCTTTATAAGGAATTCGATCCTAAAAGATCGTGCCATCATAGACTTCGAATTATCATATTATATTCATTATACATTTGGTACGAGTCTTTATGTGCATCATATTTATTAGTACCGTAATACTTTAGAGTTCGACTCGACCGCTGCCTTCCAGCATCACCACCACCTATATAGACAGAACGACGGTCGCGACATTCGGGACGACAATACACGAACTCGTCTCGATTAATATGTTATGTAAAATATTTCGTTTGTGTTATTCATAATTAACTATGTTATTTATGTGTATTGCCATGCATATTTTATTTTATTTATTTCTTTATTTTTAACTTATATCCCAGGTACATACTGTTACAACGTACATGAAAAAGCAAATTAATTGAAAATTCAATAAAAGTTTTACGTATTGCGTCTCGTTATCAATAAAAGCCTAAACGAATTTACAGTTTTAATAAATATTGACACTTTATGTAAAGTCAGGGGAAAATCTAATTTCAATCACCAAGGAGTTCAAGATATTTCAATTTTAATCAAATAACACTTAGTTTTTTTTAATCTTATTATATTTATAGAAGTATATATTAAAAAAATCATTTTATACAACTCAATGTAGGTAATACATATTTTCAAGTCCATGTAAGTTGTGAGCCGTAGCAGCACAACGGTGACTGACTATAAACGCGACGGTCGTGGGTACAAATCCTATTCGGGTGAACCAATTATTTTCATTTTCATTCCTTATCTCTGATTGTTACCAGTCAAAGCGCGACGTTGAGTTCAGCCACAAATTGAGTGGAAAATGGGGAGTGTGTCGTAAGTGTCTGATCTGAAGAAACCGAAGCCTTAAATAAATATTTATTTACGCCAATTATAATACTCATTCACATTGTTCAGAATGGGATCATTACGTCACATTTTCTAAAAAAAAAAAAAGTAAACCAGTATGTTATATACTTTATAGTATTCACCAAGTATCTCAAAGCGAAATAACGCTTGAAAAGCATTAAGACAGACAGTGTCAGCGATGAACCGGCACCTACATCAAGCCTAGTTAAATACAGGTAACACCTATAATCTCTTGACAGTATGGGATTAAGGCAGCCTTCATCGCGCTCTACACACATTTAACATAAATTGATATATTTCATATGTTTTTAACATTTTTAAAGTATTAATCCACACACAGAAAAGGGAAATATGTATTTAGAAAACGTATAACAATTTTAACATAGCGGGACTCGAACCCGCATCCATCAGGTCAGTTTACAGGAGGCGTGGGTTCGAGTCCCGCTACGTTAAAATTTTAAAACGTTTTCTAAATAAATATTTCATATGTAATCGAAAACTATCCTTGTTCAGTGGTTCAAAACAGCAATACAAGAAATTTGCAAATTTTCCAATATTTTACTTAGGGACCGTCTTACGTAGCAGGAAGCAACAATCGATTATGTATGTACGCTGAAAGGAAGGTTTCCTGGAATCAAGTTTCCGGTATGACTTTTTTTCAGTAAAATTAATATAACACAACATACACTAAACGCGTTTATTTTTTTCAGTTTGTTTGTATTTAATATAAAAAAATAAATAAGAAAATATATTGTTATTTTCAAACATTATGTCAATTTTTTTTAATTTTATGCAATCCTACTAACATTATTTTAAATCCTAATAATATTGTAAATTTGACAGTTTGTGAGGATGGATGTTTGTCTCACGTACACGTAAAAACTACTGGAAGGATTTAGTATACATAAAGAAAAAAATAGCTACACTTATATATTATTTTGTATAATTCGGCTATATTATACCAATAAGCGAAGCGAGCAAAGCCGCCGGGCGCTAGCATATTATTTATTTTATGCAAAAAAAAGGAAAAATCCATCCAAACTAAATCCATCGCAAAAAGACGAACGACCAGTCGAATGTCTACCGCGAGTGTTATTCATTAAAAGTGTAAAAAGAGTGAGGGACATTAAAAAGCTTTCACGCCGAACATAGCATCCAATATTTATCCAACTAATGGGTACCGTAATAAGCCATACATACATACATACGTTAGTACCTACAAGGTATATGTAAAATTGTTTTTTTATTATTAAAACACATTAACTTTTTGTACATACATATATAATCTGTTTGAGCTTTTAATTGAACTTAGTTCAACTAAATAACTAAAAAGTAATAAAATATGTCACAATATTAAAAAAAAATGTTGTATGTATAATCTATATTGGTATCAATTCTAAAAAAAAGCAGTTTATATACATGCATTATATTCCTAGTTGATTCTTAAAAATTATCCCCACAAATTTTTATGTTGTGTGTGTGTGTGTGTGTGTCTTTATTTTAAAAACAATATAACAGTATCTAGGAACGCCTATTGTGTTAAAAAATTGTTATTTCAAAGACTAATCATATTTTATACTTTATTCAATTACAAGTACTTTGATCGTCAGGTTACATGCAAACGTCAAATAGATAGATTTAACTTTGAGGCAATTCTGGAAGAAGGATTCTGGATTCTTGGAAGGCATTTTTGCTGAAAAGAGCCGACAATAAGCTGAGTAGTTGCTCATTTAAATTATAATTTACAATATACGTATAAAAACCATTTCAAATAAACAACAACAACATTTAATTCGACGCATTACTATCACCACAACATAAATAAAAAAAAAATTGGATAGAATAATATATTTGTTATTACTTATTTCAATTAATTTTCCCTTAATTTTGGGGAATTTAAAATAACATACGAATATCCTATCCCATAAATAATCTAGTTACAGATATTCTTATTTTTTTAATTTTTTTTACAATAATACCTACTGCTTAAAAACAATTTTAATAAACACTAGCTTGAAATATTTTAAATTAAATTTCCATTAAAACTTAATTTTTCATCCAACCTTGAGTAAAAGCTGTGTTATTAACACAAAGAATTCCACAGTCAATGACTAAAACAAGGTAATCTAGTTTTATTTATTATATTTAATAAAACCTTAAAGGAGGCCAGTCGTGACGCAGGGCACAAGCGTGTGGCTGTAAGAGCGAAAGGTTGTGTGTTTGATGCCCACTCGAGGAAACAAAATATTTAATGTTTCCATTTCCTCGCTCTAGTGTCGAGGCAAAGCGCAGCGTTAAATTCCATCACTCAATTTACAATGCCTCCAGAATTCAGCGGAAAATATGAAACGGAAGTATCTTAATGGGAACATAGTGTCTCAATACTAGGTACTCAGGTTCCCTTTGCCTGTACAGTTATGCGGAGATACAAACAACAGCACGAAACTTCAAATAGTAATACTTTTCTTGCGTCATATATTTATTTTAAATGTCAAACAAATGTCTTTAGTTTTACGTCGCTCGTATACAAGCGCCAATTCATTGTTTTCACGATTGCACGAGACGGCCGTCATAGGCGCAATAAATTAAAAAAGTTTACGTAACGCTTTAAAAACAGTCCGTAACAGCCTTAAACAGTTAATATATAGTTTATTGGACTAGTTTGAAAATTAAAAAAAAATGTGTCAATTTTCATGATAAAGTTTAAATGTGACCTGATTCTACTTTTACGACTTCAATCTGTTTTGATTCGTTGAGCCAAACTATATATGCTTTAGTGTTTTTTTTTATATTTGGAAACGTCCCAAGGGGTGTCAAAATTAAATTATTGCGAAAGAATAAAGAATAACCAAATCAATATTACGAGGTAGTAACTACATTTATGACTATTTAAACGCGTTGAGTTTCGCTAATTAATTAACACGCAACGTCTCAAATTCAAGTGAAAAGTGGAGTGTCGGAGTGTTTGGACACTATCTTTTCAAGCTAGATAAACCGTGGAAAGGTTAATCAAACTCTACTGTCACGTAGAAGCAAAATGCAGCTAAATTACATCGTAGAAAACCTAATCATAGAATCATATGAGAAAGATTGTGGAAGCATTTTCTCCGTTTCTAAGTCGTTGGGTGAACGAGGTATGTAGGTTACGACGCTGATTAGAAGCGGCGTTAGTATTACAGAGAAACAATTTCGAACGAACTAGTTAGTACCTGTATATACATAGATGTGAATATTTTGTGTTTTCATTTTCTTTTGTCTACAGTTGTACATGAATTTTCTTTGAAAATTTCTTTTTTTAATTTTTAAACAATGAACGAACATAAGGTTAAATAACATTAATAGTATGAAAAACTAAAACACGCTTTTTTCAACAGAATATTGTTTTAAGTTGTAATAAGAAGAACGTAACGAGCACAAACTAAATATGTTTAATAAGAGGCAGTCCAAGGTTCCATCATCAGATCAGCTCGATGGCACCGTGATATTGTATTGTCATCTGTTCTACATGTAATTGCCAAGTCTTATGATAATATAATAATTGGAAATGCGTGTAATTTAGTTAGTTAGTTAGTTCTTAAATCATATAAAATGATTACTACACAGCTACAGCTCGACCTGGAAAAAGCGTGTTAATTTTTTTTAGTTGTTGTAAGACATGTCATTTATATTTTTTTTATATCTAATTAGAATCTACTAATGTAAACCTTTAATCGCTATAAATTTATAAAGACATTATAAATTTATAGCGATTTCTTATATTTTCATTAAAGTAAGTATATTTTATTTGGACAAACGCCAATATTGGATTAGTGTTAGCTTCACTCGATTTGAATTAATGGACGACTTTAGAAGTTATATAAAGCTATTGTACAGCATACTAGAATGAAAAATGACTGTAAGAAAAAATATATGAACAACTAAAAACATGTACACGTAAAATATAATTTTGTAAAAGAAATATATCTATACCTTTATATGAGAATGTCTCAATAAACATACTATATGTTATTTTTTGGACATTCTTAGAAATTTCTCATAAAAATGTTACTGGATATGAAACTATCATATTACGATGACAAATTACTGAGAAAATGTTATATTACAAGTATAATAGAGGACAATAGAAAAAGATTTCAAGACATATTAAATGGTCGTTAGAAAGATATGTATTGGACGTCAGAGTGGACGGGACTTACGGCTAAAATTCTTGCTTTAAAGTGATTTAAAATTTCAAAAGACATGTTATCACTGAAACATAATTAATTCAATCATATTATCAGTCAGGCTTAGTTGTAAATAGTTTCATTTATATCTTAATCTTCCTTATTAATAGTACATTGTAACTATTATAATCGACACGATTTTGTTTAATACGAAGTTTATTAATAAGTAAATAAAGTACTTAAAATCTATATTTAAAAACAAAATATAAATAATAAAATAGTAGCACAACTTCAATTAACATTCACCTGTAAAGATTAGCTCACACACACTGAGCCAGACGCCAGGTCCAAATAAGAAACATGTTCCATCACAAAATAATTTTCAAAAACAAAATGTTTACAGAAATTGTCCAGTGGGGAAGCAAAAGTTTCTTTTCATCGCATCACGTTGTCGCGTCAATAGAGTGCCTACATGTGATGAAAAGCTTGACCTATAAGTTCATATAAAACTTAGGTAATATAAAAAGGACCTTTACACAAAAGCTACATACATGTGCTCCATCATTAAGGAGAAAAGATGGGGGAAGTATTTTTATTAGACTTAGGGAAATAAACTTAACGAGTACTGGTACTTTATTTATGTGGAACTTACTTATATAATTATCACTGGCAGCAAATAACCTCTTTTTTTCTAGCTAAAAGTAAAAGAAGGAATTCAGATTAGATAAATAGATAGAAAAGCTCACCGCTGTTTATTTCTATTTGTTTATTATATGAAAACTAAAGACCGTGCAAAGTGGAGTAGGTTGAGTAGGAAGGCAGACCCTGGCAAAAGCCGGGACTAATGCCAGGTAGAAGAGATGAAAACAACTGTCACATAATAATTCAGTTAATATTATTGTTTTATGTAACTAAAATTTTTATTGTTTTATGTTTGATTTTTTTTTTAGCTTCCCGCTGTATCCCGCACATAGCAGAGTAGACGGAAGTAAGCCCGGTAACTTAGCGTGAAGACAGTTCCTTGCAACGAAGACACTTCCGTTCCCCACTTTTCGCTGAATTCTGGTATTGCGTGTTAAGTGACGGAGCTCAAGGCCGGCTTTACCTCGTTAGCAGGGCGACTAAATGAAAATATGAAATATTTCATTTCCTCAAGTGAGAATCGGACCCATGATCTGTCGCCTTTACATTCAGACGCCTTCAAAAACTCCAATATAAATTAAATTTAATATTACCTTAAAGTTAAACCGAGCAATCAAATATCAAGAGACGTTGAAAAGTTGGAAAGTTCAAAAGTTTCAAATACAAATCGGTAACAATCGGGTGGAAACTTGACGGAAGTTTCCGCGTTGTTAAAAACTTCACCGGATTCTTTTGTAGCAAACTATGACGAGTGAACACAAATAGTGTGAGTTGGTGGTCTTTAAAAGTTGAATGTAAAACGCTTCAGGATTTGAAAATTTTTCAATAATATATCTAAAATTTATTATATTTTCTATATACAATACATCAAAGTTCAGAAATGTTTTACATTATTCTATACTATATCGATACTATATCGATTTTACTATATAAAATAATATTTATAAAATCGATATATTACTATATCGATTTTATAAATCTTAAAGAGTTTGTTTGGTTGTACGTGCAAATCTCGCGATACTACATGTTGATAAATTAGTAAAAAATCGTTTTTAATAGTCTATTTATCTATCGAAGTCGCAGGCAAGAGTTAGTGATGTAATAAATGTAAATCGAAACACAAAGTAAAAATGTAAATTAATAAATAGGTTATTTACTACAAATTTATTCATTACTTCTTAGACGAGAACTCTATTAATCTATAACCAAATGTACTAAGGCAATAATGCATATATGAATGTATGTATAGCTTTAAGCTCCTTTGTATGATAAATAGCATCATGTTTTTTTCTCATATAGCAGGGAACCTAGTGTTAAGTAAGACGCTTCGTTCTCCACATTCCAGCGACATTGCTTGTGACGAAACTCAGCTCCGCGAGTCTCGTCTACCAGAATGGAAAAATTTAAAAAACCAATTCCGTTGAATTTTTACCGACGCGTTTACAATCAAAAGCCAAAAAAAAAAGAAAAAAAAAACAACGAAATTAAGCATACAAAAATTCCGTTCTTACATAAAATAACCACACTAAAAATTACCTTCGGCCGAAATTCACAATTTCCTGAAAGTAACCGACGATAAAAGGCTGTATGAGATATTACTCCGTGCGTACACCAGACACCAGTTCTTGTATTCAATAACGGCCCGTCTGTTTGTAGTCTTTGTGCGGAATAAAAGGCTAGTTTAATCTTGCTCGTCTTTTCTGATGTCGAGATGGCACAGAGCCGTGTGATGAGGATGCAGGCAACAAAAAACGCCACGGATTTTCAGTCACTTTTATATTGTTATTTTATTTAAAGTAGTTTCACTTTTTTTGTCGACTCGTGTAAGATTTATATGATTGCACTTATCAATTTTTAAATTGTAATATGATTGATATAAATAATTAATATATCAGTGTTTTTTTCTTATATTTTTTTTAATATAATTGTATATTAAGTAAGACATAACCAAAGTTACGAATATTTTGAGACAAATTAGTTTTTGCGAATTTTTATATAAAATAAGCCCGAAATAACTTTAAAAAAATATACAACCTAGGTAGAATGTAATTCTCGGTGAATATAAAATATTATTTCGAATGTGTACACAATAGTCGTTGGCGAACTAAAACAATCAACACACTATAACGTAGATACCAAATTCTTGTAACTTTACGGATTAAGAAACAGAATTAACTAATGAAATAAATACAATCATTACCCTAACCGACAATCGAACCCATAACAAAACAAACCAAAACACCAACCAACATAAGACAAAAATAATAAATAAAAAAAATAATAATCAAATAAAAACTACATTGCAACAAACAACACATCAAAACTGATATAGCAACGCGAGAGATCAAAAATGAAGTCATATTGCATTCCGCGAAACAGAAATATTGCAGAGCGTATAGCGTTTGTCATATATCGTTATTGGTATTTGACTATATTAGTACTCACTAGAGGCCGCGCCGGGACCAGCTAAGCCGCTGTTACAGCGTTGAAATATGTTTTTGATTGTCTCTTCACTCCGGATTTAGTGTTTTATGGACATTTATTTGAATCCGTTGTAATGTTGAGTCGATTCGTATTCAATAGTTGGCTTTGTGTTTTTTTTTCTGATAGTGTGGGTTTTTGTATGTTAGATGGAAAATATGTTATTGAAATTATAAGCAAGTTTTTTTGTCACTTCCATAACATTCTAAATTTTAGTGACGTTAAAATATATACATAATACTTAATAATTAAAAGAAATCTTAAATTAAAAACACTTATTTTTTGAAAAGAACAGACAGAATCTAGAGCCTTAGTGGCACAACGACACAGCTTTTGACTATAATCGCTACATTCGCGGTTTCAATTCTTACTCGGAGTCAACAAGGCTTAGCGCGGAGTTGAATTCCGCAATGTCTGAAAAATTAGGCGGAAAATGACCGCAGTATCTTAACACTAGGTTTCCTCCTACTTAAAAAGTAAACAAAAGAAAAATTTAAAAGCATTTTTAAGGAAAGCTAAATGGACTCAAGAGCCACGAATAATTAAGAGAAGAGAACTAATAATGGAAGTAAGCGTAATGTTTACAAATTCACTCTCTGATAATAGAGAATACAAAAAGAGAACTATTTCAAGTTTTCCAAATATAATTTATTGAGTTAGTTTTCACAACATCCGCTTTTGGGGTTTTCCAACTTATATGATTAATTGTGATGTTTCCAAATAATATAAGCTTAAATATATCTCTTAGCTAAATATCTATGAAAATCAAAATTATTTTCTTAGAAAAAAAGTCATCAGTGAGTTTATGCTCACGGAAAACTTGTTGCAGTCATCACATTTAGATTTTTTTTGTGTATATATCTAAAAATTGGTATCAAATGAATTTAGCGCAAAAAAATAAACAATGCATTGATTTGAATGTTGCAGCTGCATATAATAATAATTTGAATTTAAAAAATAAACCGTAAACATAGGATGACTATTGCCAAAAAGTGAAGAATATGAAAAAAAATAACAAATATTTAAATATGAGCTAATGTCGACTCTCCTAAAATTTTCTCAGGTTGTATATACATATATATTTAATACACTAAAAAGAAAGTTTACAAATTTAGTTCAGGTTATTTCGGTTAGTACTTAAGAGATTTATCACTTTCAGATCTTTAGTGTTTTGTCAGTTTAATATAAGAATATTGCTAAATACAATTCTCGGCACACTTTAAGATACATTAATAACGAAAAACACCACCTAAATATTTCACGCCGCAAAGTGGAAAAAACAAAACAATTTTTCAAGTGAAAATTTCAGACGCTACTTAGGTTGACAGATATAAATGTCTTAGGACCTGCTCAGGCTGAGTGGGTCTCTTCACAAGTCATTGGTACATATTATACCTATGTATATGATGAAATACATTAATACTGTGTAAATATCTCTGAAATATACACGTATAACGTACACTGTACAGCGTACCAAGTGTCCACACTTTATATAAAACGTGGATAAGCGTATCTAATATTATCTTCGTAAAAGAAATTATTTTTTTATCACTATGCTTTGATCACTTTTCACCCGAATTCAACACACAATGTCTCGAATTCGGGTGAAAAGTGAAGAACGGTGTGTCTTGACGCCAGGTTCTCCCTGCTTTAGGAAAAGTTATTGTTTAAATCCTTATAAGATAACTTTGTTGTCCGTCCGTCTGTCTGATAAGAGCCTTTATCTCATTGCATCTACAAGTGGTACTAGTTCAGGACAAATCAAACAAAACTATACATTTGTTTTTAAATATTAAAAAAAAGCAATAGCTCTAAAAGGGGGACAAAAATTGGTATCAAAGCCGCTAGTTTAATTGAGGTATTAGATGAAAGGGCTCTGGCTAAGTTAAGCGTAAATGTCAGAAAAAGTTCGCGAACTAAAATTTTAGGACGGAACCCTCGGTAGGCGCACCCGACTCGCGCTTGCCCCAGTTTTAATAACTATACGATTCGTTAAGTGGTCTTTAAATCATGCGCAAGCGCTCCAATTCCAAATGAAATAATCCAAACAACAATATATATTCGTTATAGTACCATTAACAAAACATACTAGCTTAGTTCAAGAGTTGCATCTAGTCTCCAAATCTTAGTCACAAGTGCTGCCATGTCCAAACTTGCGCAATTAAATTGTTAACAAATGTATGAGATTCATATTAATTTCAAGAGAAACAACAAATGTTGAGCTTTCTATAAAACAATAGAACTAAAGGCAAAATCAATTCCCTAAATAGATACATATTTATGAGTAGAATAGAATTCATTAAAATACATTGAATTACAATTTCGAAGCGATGACGTCGTTTTCCAAACGTGAACAGAAATGGTTTATTGTTTACTGAGACAATATGACATAATTACATCCAATGAAGATAGGATATCTATCGGAACATAACATAACAATTTAATATATATATATATTTTATTAGAATTTATATAAAGATTTTTTTGCAGCTTCACGCTGTGTCTCGCATACAGCAGGGTAGGTAGAGGGAACCTACCGTTAAAAAATATTTTCTTACAAAGTTACTGTTGTACTTATTTTCTATTGGTGTCACAATTAATAGGAGATAATGAAACAAAATAATTGATCTTATTGATAAAATTATATGCCATAATTTTGTTAATTTATTAACAAATTTAATATTAAAAATAGGTAAAAATAGGTACTAGACCTATTTTTTAAATAAAATGATTCCCTACAAAAGTATGAAACAGACACTGATAAGATTTATTTAATTTTATTCTTTTACTAAAAACTTGAATACAACCCTATAAACTTAAAATAATAATAAAAGGGTATAGAAATTAAATAATTCCCTATAAACAAGTATGGACCAGATCGTTAGTCCCGATAATATGTAGATTAAAATTGTCATTGTACGTATAGAATACAATAGAACTTCGCCCAAGACCGGTTTCATTAAGACCATTCATCATAATTCATCATTTCTAATTACAGTACAAAAACAATAATATCATTGTTGGTAACAAAAAGTACTTATAATTTCTCGAGCTCGAGCTCTTCTAAAGGTAAGAGAAGTTAATGTTGTAAGTTAAATAAGAATGATATAAGTAAAGCCTATATATTATACTTGTATAGGATCCGTCGAAACTTTTAGTTCTGATATTTTTTATAAATTTTGCATAATTTAAACAATTAAAAATACTTTTGAGTTTTATAAGGCCATTAATTTAGCTCAATAATGAAAGAAATGTATAATTGCAAGTAGATTTTTTTTTTATGATCGATTTCTTTTATTTTTTAATTTTACGCTGAATCTGTCATAGGATCTGTTCATAGGAGGAAAGAAACCTAGTATCAAGATACTCCATCTCCGATTAACCCCTCATATTTGTATAGCGTTTTTATAAAGTCCCCAGAGTGGAAATCAAACCCGCCACTTTTTGATAATGGAAAAGTTCGCAAACCAAAGTTTGAAGGTCGTAACGACCCTGGTGAAAACGACTCTCTACACAAGACATATTCAAGAGCAGGAACTTGATCGATTGTCACTAGTGTATATAAAAGTATTGAAGATGATAAGAAACGTGCTTAAGTTCGTCTCGGCCGAGATGAGATACAAAGTCAAGATCTAAATTGAGGAAGTCGCCCTTGAGCCGCACAATGACGAGACAATGTTAGAAAAGTGGTTGTATTAAAGAAAAGAAAGATAAAACCGTACCTTTTATCTGTTTTAATGAACTTCACTAAGAGTTCTGACCTTATAAATATAGATTTATGTGTGGTTGTTAAGTCAAGCTAATTTTATGTATACTTTGGCGTTAAGGGCAAAAGTATTTTATGGTGGAATAAATTTTGTTTTTAATGTTGTTAGTTAACTTATATCTGATAAGTTAATAATAAAAATAAAACACAATCGAGGCCATCGCGGCGCAGCCTGACTGTAAACGCGACAGTTGTCTGTTCAATTGAATTGAGAAACGGAGGAGTGTTTAAGTTTTTTCAGCTTCAGCGTGAAGCAGAAAAAAGAAACAATATAACAAGCGTGCGACTGTGAACACAACGGTTGTGGATTCGATTCTTACTGAGGAAAATTAAATATTTAATGTTTTCATTTTCTTGCTTTGGTAACAAAAAAGCGCGGCGTTTGGTTTCCCCGATCAACACGTAATGCCTCCAGAATTCGATGACCATTTCCCAAGTTCCGCCTATCCTGTTATGTGCGATTTTTTTTCAACTTCTTTTTCAACTTTTATTTATTTATATTTACGTAGAACGTCACATTTGCAAATTCATAAATAAATAGTAAAATCATTCATAAAACTTTCTACAATCGAAGTAGAAATATTATGTTTAATATTTACGTTTAATATTTAAGTTAATAAATTATATTTTGATCAATTAAGTCAAATAAGCCAGTCGTAGCGCACGAGCATAAGTAAGACTATTAAAGCTATAGGTTCTGAATTTCGATTCCCACTTCGCTCACATTTTTCGCTCTGATGTCGAGACAAAGTGCGGCGTTGAATTCCGCCACACACAACGTCTTCAGAAGTCAGCGGAAATTAGGCACCTAAGTGTCGTAACACTAGACCCCCTCTGCCTCCCTGCTACAAGCGAGATACAGCGCGAAGCTCGTCATATGTTGCGATAGTGTATATATAAAAAAAATATAAGTCGATAATAGGCCATGTTCTTACAAAGTTGACGACCTATTATATAAGCCGTACGACCTTTTCGATATGTCATCTTAGATGACACGTGGAAAGGCGTAAAACACGTCTGATAAGGTATTTCTTCAGCAAAAAGACGTAAATTCTCCATAAAATTCCCCACTTTATTGCAGGAGCGTTTCAGAAATCTATTTTTACTCGATAAATTTTTGTTATTGCGTTACCCTTTTAAGGTTAACAGCGTAATACGTTGATATGTTCTAATAAGGCTGGAGTAAAATATGTTGTATCGTCTTTTACTCTTAGTATAAATAATTATTTTATATGCAAATGGAATAAATCAAAAAATAATAATTTAAAGTGCTTTTTAGCAGACTAAATCGAACTTATAACTGTCATGAAGAGTTAAACATTTTCGAACTACGCAATAACATAAGCATCTACTTCTAAATACCATCAATTGAAGAGTTCCTGCTGTAATTATACGAGAATTGTCCTATCTGTTTATTCACAGCCAAATGACTAAATCAATATTATTGAAATTAGCCACACTAAATTGAATTCTGGTGACAATGATATGATACGTTCTGATCAGGACGTATCATATCATTGTCAGATAAGATATGATCGATATGTTTCAGAGGACTGAATAAAGATTTTATTAAGACAAATAATTAATAGAACAATTTCATTTGTTTCCTAGCACCATGCATATCAGAGAATACAGTGATAAATCACTTCGCCTTTCTCATTGGAATGCTTGGCTTGTATAATATAACGCTATACTAGGTATATTTGAATATAGCTGGAAATTTAAATTATTTTAAGTATTAAAAAAAACCATATATTTTCTAATTGTATTATAATATTATTTTTTATATTCCTGATAGTGTGAAGTTATAACAAAAATATTAAAATCACTTTATATCACTATCACACAAGCCTTATAAAGAATTTAATAACCGAAAAGAAGCAAAATCTAACAAATAGAGGAATATTATTATTCAAAAATTTCGTCATTTCAATATTAAAGTTACAGCCATTACGGAATTCCTGCCTCTTCCGGCCTTTGTGGTATGTTTTGTGGTTAAGAGAAAGAAGATTTTCTATTACTAACTAAACTAAACTAAAACATATATTGAATATACTGTTAAACAGCACGAGCAAGACCATATGAAATATTTCTATCTATTATCACATAATTATTTTAGTACTGTTAAATATCACTAGCTGTTGCTAGTGCTAGTAGCTGTATAGAATTATTCAATTTCCTGTTGCGTAACTTTTATCTTAAGACCTATAAACAATATGTTATTCTCAATTCAATTATAGCTAATAATTAATTAATCACACATTGATTTATATATAATATATTGATAAATACATTATATAAAAGAGCGACTGTTGAGTTTCTTGCCGGTTCTTCTCTGCAGAACTGCCTTCCGAACCGGTGGTAGCTTCTTTTTGTTTATATGTTCATTCGACGATTCAAAAGTGCTCATAAGAGATTATTTGAATAAACAATATTTATAATACTTTAATGATTGTATAAATTTAACATATAAAAGTTGCTCATTTGACAGTATGTCCAAATATATATAAATAGACGGTTTCGTTAGCCGTGATCAGTCGAATAAACTAAACAGAATGTGACGCTGCTCGTTTTATTATTCCCATATTCAAACTACTACTGGAACAATACTTAATATTATAAAGCTGGTGAGCTGGTGAGCTTGGCTGGTGAGCATAAAATGCTACTAGAGCACTTATCGCGATGTACTTTACACAACGGTTAATTACTTACGTCTATTGTCGTACCAGGGGTTCCCAAGCTTTCCTTGATCAGAGACCACTTTTATATCATTCTTGGTAGCAGGGACCACTATGCCGCAGATAAAAGCTAATATAGTAAAATACCGTTCCTTCAATTTGTGTTGTGCCAAATGTACAATATAAAAAAGTAATAAATTAAATAATTTTACAAGCATATTTCATGTCTCGATGAATTCTTATGCTATGAATTACATTTTTACATTTATTTACCAATAAATCAACCTAAATAATTTAAAAGTTATAACTAAATAAAAAAAAAAAAAAATTAAACATTTAACTTAACTCAAAACACAACTAAGTACCGCACACAGTAGCTCCTTATAATTCTTAACCACAAAAGAGATGCCGAGACCGACAAATACACCTAATAAATCTAGGCGGTGGTGGTGGTGGTGGCCCGTAACAAAGTGTCTGGTATCGACATGGAAAAACGACATCATTAGCATGCGGCCCGACCAGCCATATTTATATCTTCGAAAGCCGAACTGTACCGACTATTCTGTAAAATAGATTTGAAACAAATTGACTGGCTGTTGCGAGCAAATTTCATTCGATTCGTTTGTGAAGATTTTTATTGCATTTTTGTTCGGACTTATTGCTTGGTTCCGTTGCCAAACGAAATATGGTTTTACAATGAGTTTTCGATATGATTTTTATTTGTTTTTGTAATTTTTGTAAATTTATATATGTAGGATTGCCGTTACAAAAAAACATGTAACACGATGCTGTCATTCATTACATACAATCATTTTTGTTTTCATTAAGAAAATAGCGAAATTACCTAGCAACGGTATTTTATAATTTATGAGAATAGAGTCAATAATGATTATTAACATTCATTTTGATAGTTACTTTATTGCTTTCCCCTTACGACAATTAGGTTCCCAACTTTCCGTTAAAGTTCGGCGAAACGGAAGTGTATTAACGGGACCACAGTGTTAACCTAGGATAGGTTCCCTCTACCTACCCTGCTATGTGCGGGATACAGCGTGAAGCTAATAAAAAAAAATGTTATAAGCGTTGTTTATGAACTCTGAACAATATATCAATATGGCGCCCTCTCTGGGAAGGTATCGGTATCGCTGTACTGAACAACCCTCTTGAGAAAAGTCCTGTAAGTTTTACAGAGGGCAGCACAAAGCTACCGGTGACAACTGAAAACTCCAATATGAGTATAACAGTGATGAAAAACCAGCACAGATGGCGTTGCAACTTTTTTAGAAATGCTTCTTCGAAAATTCAAATATTATATGGAAAACCTTTAAAAACGTACTTTTCTGGAGCAGCTTTAAGTTACCTGTGAACAAGTAAAAAATACATTAAATAAAATAATTTCATTTATCAATATTGATATATAGAAATTAACAACAATGCTTTTGCATAAAAATAAAAAAAAACAGTTTATTTAACTACAACAAAAAAAAACACGTTGCTTTTACTCCTAATTCCAATCAAATATAATACGAACCTAGACCAGCTTTTAAAAAAAAAATAAAGTAAAATATAAACATTTTCTAAAGCAGTAATGCCCTTACTTATTCATATAATACACGTATAAAATATTTTGTATATATTGTTATAGGTGATAGCAGTATTTAAAACGGATCTTTTTTAAACATGCATTCATCTATTGTATAAATTTATCTCTTCTTTTAAAGTATAAACATCTCTGTGTGTTCTCCAAATGACGTGATATTGGCAAAGTCATTTCGTGCTCAACTGGCAAGTTTAAAACGCCATAATTAAACAATTGTGGGTTCGATATCCACTCGAGGGAATAAATTATGATTTATTAATATTTAAATTTGTTCGTTCTTTCGTACGTTCGGCACCAAGACAAAAATCCAGCGTTGAATTCCGCCACTCGAAAAATTTTACGGAATGTGGGGAACGGAGGGTCTTAGCCGTAGGTTCCCTATTCCCTACTAATATAACGTGAAGCTGATTAATATTTATAACAAATATTGCTACATATTAACTTTCTCAATTTCACTGTAATACAATTTTGCACTGTTTACAAACCGTCTTGTGGTATTGTTCACGAAAGTTCAGACTTGGAACAGATTAGTTTTGAGACAAAAGCTATTCTGTTACTTGAATATACTAAGCCGCGTTAATGGTGACTGTGTTAGTCGAAATTCACGAAATGTTCGACATACGAGTACATATATTCGGTGTGGGGAAAGTTTTGATTCTATGTTGGAATCGTATTTACAATGTTTTCAGGCACTCTTAATATAATCTAAGCAGTAGATTTAACAATGTTATATGACGTATTGTGTGTTTATTTATGATTAGCAGCCCGCTCGCCGCTTCGACTGCTCATACTGTATGATTATTAATTTACTAATCTGCAATAAAGGTATTACTTTACTAAAAGAAAATATTTACAAAAAAATATAGTGAGTAAGATAACTTAGATCTCTTACAATCTATTTTTATAGACCATCTATATAAGAAATCTTATATCAATTTAAAATAAACAAAAAAGCAATATACTTACAACAAATTTTAAATATATATTTGTTTGTCGTACAAACCTACACATAAATAAACGTATAATCGAATCGAAGCCACGACATGATTCACTCTATTCTCGAGTGACATTTGACAATGTGGCTGTTTTAATAGTTATTATTAACTACACGAAATTCGAACAAAACTTAACAGAGTTTAATAAATGCATATGTAATGGACATTGTCACGATTTATAAGGTCCTGAGGCCAGTCGTGGCGCAGTGGTACAAAGTGTGACTGTAAAACCGATTGGTTGTGGGTTCGATCCCCACTCGAGGAGATGAAATATTTACTTAAATTTATATTTTCATTTCTTCGCTCTGGTGTCGAGGCAAAGCGCGGCGTCGAGTTCTGCCACTCAACACGCAATGCCTCCAAAATTCGGCAGAAAGTGGGGAGCGGAGTGCCTTAACACTAGGTTCTCTCTCCCTTCCCTGCTGTGTGCGGGATATAGCGTGAAGCTAATTTAATTTTAATTTATAAGCTCCTAAAGTAAAATTTCCGTGGGACTCGATTGTGAAAGTAAAGGAATCTCATTCTTTTTATTTTTTCCTTATGATAACATAGAAGTAAAACGTTCGCAATCGTTTCATATACGATATGATATTTCTGTACCATTTCAATTTTCGCATATTGTCTGTATTATATATATATAAGTTAGACAAAAATTTAATTATTTATAAAAATAAAAGAAGCTTCACGCTACATTCTCTCTTATACCAAGGTCCAATTATTGAGACATTGCTTGTTAAATGGTAAAACTCAATGTCGCGTTTTGTTTTCTTATCGGAGCGCAGAAATGAAAAAAAAAACATTTTCCCGAGTGGGAATCGAATCTCTAGTATTCAGTTAGGACGTTGTGCCGCTGGACTGTGAAAGTCTCTTACCATTTACATATATAGATTAAAATACAGACGTTCACTAGTTGAACGACTATAAATGATGGTTTTTTAAAATATATCAAACATTAGGTTCCCAGGTTTCTTTTGCTTTACCCGCTGCGACATGTGGGATATGTGATGCTAAAAAAAAACATTTTCCACCTCCGATAAAAGAAACGTGAATCAGGTCAGGAAGCGGAAAGAAGTCTCAGACACTAAGTTCAAAAGGAAACAAGGATCACATATTTTGCTTGTACATAACTCTTTTTTGTCTTATTACTTCGTTGTTCAACTACATTTTGATGTGAAAAGATCAAATAAAAAATTATATACTAATATTCCTATTTCAATTAACGCTTTTTGAACAGTTAAAATACATAAATCCGAACGCAGCAGAATAGGCAGAGGGAACCTAGTGTTAAGATATACGTTCCCCACTTTCTGTCGAATTCTGGAGGCATTGCGTGTTTAGTGTCAGAACTCAACGCCGCGCTTAGCCTCGACAACAAAGCAAAAAAATGGAAATATAACTTTTAGTAAATATTTCATCTCCTCGAGTGGGGATCGAATCCGCGATCGAGTCGGGTTTACAGTCATACTTCTTGTTGCTGCGCCACGACTGGCTGTTAATAAAGTACGTAACATACAGATATACAAGAAAAGATTTTAAAAAACATAGAGAACGGAGTATCTAATCACTAGATTCTGTCTGTTTAAATCACCAAATACGAGTATAAAGGTATATATAATAAAAAAATTAAAAAGTCCTCAAAAAATTTAGCACCTTAGAGCTAAATATTTTCCCTCCTCACACAGCAGAATTGGGACCGTACACCCATTAACTGAGTTTCAAAGGCCTCATACGCATGACCCTAATCGACCGAGCCCGAGACGCACTTGACCGTTTTAAAATGTAAACAAATGCTGAACTTTTAAGGATTTAGTACCAGATTCGTGCGGGGTAACTTTTGGTGACAAATTACTTTGAGGGTAGAGGGTAAGACGATTTTTTTACATTCTTGTGTAAAATGTAAATGTGGTGTTTCAATTTATATCAGTTTTAACTTTTAAATGTCCAATTTTAATTACAAAATCTGAACTGAATCGCATTGTAACGAACTTCAATTCAATATCTAGAAAGGTAGACCTTTGATTGTTTTTGATAAAAAACACACATTTCGTCATTTAATATCAAAGTACCCTGAGATCTAAGTGACCGCTCATGTCTTTTAATTATTTACATTTTTTTTCTTTTTTTAAATAGCAATATCATATTATTTGTTAAAGTTCTTATTGTTTAAATTAAGTATTTTATCGATAAATTTTATATATAAGTTTTCTTAAAGTGTATGCTTAGTTTAGTTTTTTTAAAAAGAAAAAAAAAACTATTGTAGATGTAAAATATGCTTGTCGTCATAGCCTATAATTCTGTGTTGGTGATTAAAATAAATAAATAAATAAACAAAAACGAGTGAGTTGTACTATTACACTTTCCGCCGAATTGTGTCTAGTAGCGGAATCTAACGCCGCGCCTCTATACCAGAGCCTATTTAATTACATCGAGACCTACAACATAGAACCTACAACCGGTCAAATCACGCTTGTGCCCCAGCGCCACGACTTCCCTATGATTGACAGCATACATATGTTAAATATACTGTATTTATAGATAATATAATTACATTAAATATTTACTATAAAAACAGAATAAGCGTTAAACATAAAAGCAATGGTACAACATACCAAATGTGCCAGTTTGTTCTGCGCATCCTCTAGGAGTTACAGTTGAAATTGTACATAATTACAGCGAGCAAGAGACAAAGCTCGGGAGGGTCGTATTTTAGATTTCCCAACCCCCCCTTAGGCGTAATTAGGGGGGAATTTACTATCCACACGTATCTCTTGACTGTTTATTCGGAATTATGACTTTTTTTTTCATTTGTTTCAGTGAAAAATTTCCAATTACTTAAGTATACTGTGTCATTATCATATAAACTAAAAACATTTATGTATACACGTATTTACAATGTAAGATGTAGGTACATTTCTACCTATATCATGTAATGACCTAAAAAATGATAAAAACAAATATTTTTATCATTTTTAAAGTGTTATTTTACACCTAGAAAATAACATAAGAGTTTGAACGTAGGCGGTTTTGAACGCCTCTTGGAAAACGTCAAGGAGTTCAAATCCCGTTAATTTATTTTTTTTATATTACGTTATTACGTTTTCTAAAAAGTATGTATATTTGTCCCGCATGTTGCTATATGGGTGTAGAGGGACGAAGCCTAATGTTATGATACTCTCCGTCGAGTTCTGGAGGCGTCTTACTTAACGGAACTCAACGAAGACAGGAGGGAAGGAGCGAAGACATTAAAATTAAAATATGAAATATTTGATTTGAACCGAACTTACTGATACAACTGCGTCTACACTTACACAACGTCACGACTGGTTTCTTTATATCAATTACAATATAATTTATATAATTTTAAACAAATACACAAACATTGTTATTAATTATATTATAAATTAAGTTATTTTTTAATTCCAAGGCTATGACTTAAATGTGTGGCTTTCTAAAAAGTTTTCATCATTATGTGGGAACTACTAGGTGTAGTAAGAATAATATCAGAAAATCAGTATCACTTTATTTACGCACAGGTTTACATTATTGAGGCCAGTCGTAGCGCAGCGGCACGAAGTGTGGCTGTAAAACCGACTGGTTGTGGGTTCGATCCCCACTAGAATAGACGAAATATTTACTTAAATTTATATTTCTATTTCTTCGCTGTGGTGTCGAGACTAAGCGCGGCGTTGAGTTCTGCCCCTCAACACGCAATGCCTCCAGAATTCAACAGAAAGTGGGGAACGGAGTGTCTTAACACTAGGTTCCCTCTGCCTACCCTGCTATGTACGGGATACAGCGTGAAGCTAATTTATTTATTATTTTTTTAGGTTTACATTAAAAAACAATCACTCAGAAACTCAGAACAACTCAGAACTTAGATAAGTCGAGCATCATTAGAAACACACTGATCCCTTTATCATTTAAAAAAAATATAATAACAAAAAAATAACATGAAAAAAAAAACACAAAGATCACTACATTTACTGTTACAATACAACAATAAACGACGGTAGAAATATTTTAATATGAAAATAAAACAAAGTAACAAGTCGCTACGGACGACATTAGAGAAGGTAACGATCTATTACGATGCACCTGTACCGCACCATGTTCTAACCGCGCTCACGCCGCGTCGAGCTCAGCAGAGATTGCCTCTCACGCTTGGTGGAATGCAGCCTTCATTATTTCGTTGTGAACGTACCGACAGACGTCAAATGGCTACTGAATGGTTTTGAATACAATAGCATACTGTAATACAGGTGGAGCTTTTTTTCAGTAATGGAAACACAATCGGTTTAATAAATGGGTATTTATATAAACGTCGTAGCTGTTAGTGTACGACTGAAGTATCTGGTTGTATGTGTTTTTTAGGTTCACATTGTATCCCGCATATAGTTGGTATGGTAGAAGAAACCTAGTGTCAAAGCATTTCTTTCCCCACACACCGACTAAATTCGACTCGTGTGTTTAGGAATGACGGAACTCAACGCCGCGCTTTGTCGTAGATACTCTGGCAGCGTAAATAAATAATCTTACCGAGTGGAAATCCCACCACCGTCGCGTGTACCAGACTCGACCGATCGTCCAATTTGTATACTTACAATATAGACATTTCCTGGTGCCGTTTAATTGATTACGACGTTAGTTCTGCCACTCTACAAGTGGTAAATTATATAAATAGACGTAAATTAAAGAACGAAGTCGTACGCCACTTCGAACAGAACCAGAGCATGTAAATGTAAAAAAACGACGATATGTGTAAAGTTAAGATACTGGAAAATTTAAAAGATAGTAGATCTTCACAGTAAAATATAAAACAATTTCCTTTCATATTCACTTTATATATATAAGCAATTTATTATAAAAAAATATTTTTTGTAAAATTTCTTAACAAATATGAATAAAAAGATAAAAAAATCTAACACGTGCGGCGTTGAGTCCTGCCTGAACGTGGGAAACGGAGTGTCTTACACTAGGTTCCCTCTGCCTACCCTGCTGTGTGCGGGATACGGCGTGAAGCTGAAAATCTAACACATAAAAAATATCATAAATTATGAGTAGTCATATTATTATATTGTATTCTACTACACTACATATTTACGAAAGGAAAACCTTCGTCATCCTTGTAAGCAAGTTCCGACCGACGGACGTCCGACGTCTTTACATCAGACTCGCAATCAACCGCTTACTTTATTTGGAGTATACAGAATAGTGTTTATTAATATATTTATTCAATCTGTAAGAAAAGTTATAATACTTACAAAGATTTCTAGTTTACTTTTGAAACGTCAGTTCGAAGTGAAATTTTGACACGATTTCTGAGGGCACTTCTTGTCTTTTCAAGGCCTCTTAAGTTTTGCTTTTAGCAGAAAAGGCTTTGAACATAACAGTCTTATATGTGATGAGACAGACGGCTTAGCATATCAGTGATGTCGTAATGCCACATATAATACAATATACAGGCTTTCAAGGTTACTTGGCAACAAAGTCAGAATTTTCTGTATATATATTATAAATGTGAAGTGAATATTTTTCTCGCATTTCTTTTGGTTTCAAATCCAGCACGTCGTTGTGACTACATTTAGAGCAAAGATAAATTACTATTTTATCTCGAGGCAACTTATTCGTTATCTAGCAGAGAAAAATAAGGTCACCCGTGGACATTCTGTGCTAAACAAAGCGATATTGCGACATGGTGACGGATGAAGCATGTTTTGATGAAATATTTACGGAAATCCTAAGCAAAATAGCGAAAGTAACTTTATCATAACAATTGCAGTATAAATAAAAATATATAATGTTGATATATTTAACATTTAAGAAAAATATACATAATACAAAATTGACCAATGTACAAAAAAAAACACTAAGCTGGACCGATAAAATAGATTGCAGAAGAAAGCGATGTTAAAAACGAAAAATTTCAAAATGTTCTTGAATAAAATGTAATCGCTTCCTCCGTTTAAGCAGTAACAATGAGTTTCCGCAAAACAGCGCAACAGACGGACAATTTACCAGTATTTCCCCGAGGTGGAATATACAATTGGCTGGAAGAGTGCCGTAGTAAAATCGGTCTAGATTCGTTCCAAATTGTGCCATCGTGTCTTGTGTGAGATCGACCTCTCAGTCACGTTTCTACAATTTCAAGACGACATAGAGTTCCACTGCTTCGGACAATAACGTTCCTCATGGATTTGATTGCGCGCTGCGTATGCATTATTTATCATCTGAAGCTATAGTTGCCGTAATCAGTTAGCAAATTTATGTATCTTGTTATTATTATAGGTCAATTAATGTCTTATACATAGAATTTGCGATATAGCATAGTTAAATGGAATACGTAACTAAGTTCTGAGAAATTGTTAGTTCTGTTTGTATACAAAATAATGTTATATTAATTTTACTAATAGTATAACCTATTTAATATATAATGAAAATAATTTAAACTATAAGCAATATTCAAAATAATAAAAATAAAAATATAAAAAAAATGAGTTTCAAGCTGATGTCAGTAGCAATTGACTTGTAGAACATTAACAGTTCCCCTTATGCATTGTACTTATGGCATCCCAATTCCACCAAACGGTAATCCTATAACAAATTGTCCGCAAATGAATTAAAGGATAAAACGACGGAAATGAAGCTTGAAACGGACACAAAAAGAAATTTCGATACAACTTCCTTTTCTTTTCAAGTTAATGGCTAAAGATATCAGAACTGTCACACAGTGTAGGTATAAGAAATGTTTAAATAAATGTTAAATAACAAGATACATTTTTTAATACCCAATATTTTTTGGTCAGTTTTAAATATATATTTTGTGCAAGCCACGTGGAATGCTTTTAGTATTTGGGAAAACTAATTAACTACACGTAGGAGAAGTACGCAGACCAAACACGGTTTTGTGACACTCCGTTTCCCAATTTCCGTCCAATTTTCAAACATTGTGTGCTGAGTGGCGCAATTCAACACATCATTTTATCTTGTTATCAGAGCGAGGAAATGAAAATAAGTCATTCTACCAACTGACAATCGAGCTCACGGACAATCTATCACAGTCAATATAATTTTTAAAAATATTCAATTCTTTTAATTATAACGAAATCTTAACAAAAAAATAAAACGATTTAATTACACACCATTGATAAATCACATTTAACTTTAACAACTTGAATGAAATGCCTCTAAAAGTCAAAACGGAAGCGTTACGGGTGCGTCGAGGGAAAATTATGTCTTCAATAAAGGTAACAAGTGCCATTGAGAGACCTTCTTATTAGACATAGCAGGATTGGCCATTGTCAAAGTTGTGGGCGAGGCAATTCTGTGTTTAAGAAACTTTTGGGACCCAAACCCTATTTCGTTTACAAAAAAGAAGACGATAATAATAATATATTATATACATATTAGACGTAAAAATAAATTTGATACATAACATAAAATTATAAAATTGATTTAAATGTTTTTGCTTCAAGAATGTTGTTTATATATAATTATTGTCTTCTCTTATTTTAAGTTCTACGTGTTTAATTGTGTACACACATTGCATTTAGTCAAATTAAAATCAAAAGTAAAAATATATATATATTTTTATTATTAAAGATTTAGCAGGTTTTTTGGACTTTACTTATCTATAAAAAGTTATATTTTACTATAACCTAAAACTAACTAAAACTAGCTAGGTCATTAAAATACAAAATACATTTTGTCACCATTTTAATAAACTTTTTTTTCAATACTTCAGTAATACACAACTTAGCCGTAATAAATAACAGCAATTTGTTTCACGAACTTCACTCTCTATCACAGGAAGTCAGCTATTTCGTTCCCTAAGGGACCATTAATTATTGATACCATCTGCAGCCATATTAATACGATTTATGTTATAAGAAGATCTCCATTTTGCGGTTGGCTTATCTAGATATATTTTTTGTATATATAACTGAGGATAAGGACAAGAATTAATTTATTTTGGAAGTACTAAAATAGAAATAATATTATATGTTATTAAATTGGAAAGCTAGGTCATTTTATTTAAAATATTATCGAATTATCGTATGGTATTGCGATAGCGTATGGTTTTAGCTTTTAAATTATTTTCAACGGTTATACTATCGTTTATTAATAAATAGGTTTTACTAGCGACTTCTCCCCCACTATTAGAAATAGTGAATAATATATGACACATTACATATTCAAGTGGTGATATGAGACTAAAGTATTACTATTAACTGATATTGGATACTGGCTCCATCACCAGACCAACCAGCTCGATACCATATCATCACCAAACATACCTAATATTGTCACCTAATCACCGATTTGCGGACAAGTTTCATAATATTACATACCTCTACTTAATCGTGTTAAAAAGGCATCGTGGCAAAAATATCGCATAGCAAAAAAGCAGCGACTATTGTTGATATAAATTCATCTGAGGATTTGTTTTTAATATTGTCTAATTAATATGAATATCAAATACCTAGTTTGTATAATTCGTTTAGAGAGATCATAAAAAAAGAGGTAAAAACGAATTTCAAGTATTGCATGTAAATATTAAAGGTTTAAGTTAAAGTAAAAGGTTTAAGTTAAAGCTTTACGCTGTAGTTCAGAGTAGACAGAGGATACCAATTTCATTTTCAATTTTCTACCGAATTTTTAAGGCATTGAGTGTTGAGGGCCGGAACTCAAAGCCGCACTTTGTCTTGTTACCACACTTACATGTTTTTTAGTTAATAATACAATTTTACGATAACCTCAAAACTAAAAATCTAACATACTTATTTTATAGGTCAAAAAAGCTCAAAAACGACCATTAGAGAACGAGTTTTATATTTCATAAAGGACGGTGTTGGTTAGCCTGAAACTTTGTTTGAAGTTTAATTATTTCCCAGAAAATTGGTCGAGGGAGAACTTTAATTAGGTTGTGTACACTAAGGCGTCATAATCCAGTTTGTTGGAAAAACTGAGAAAACAAAACTCTCCCAAATTTTGCTGTTTACAGCTCATAATTTGCCTTGATAATTATTTGATATACGGTTAAACATAAAATCAGCTAAAAAAAAATTGATATTACGTTTTAATGTCTGAACACGGTTCCCAGGTTTCCTCTGCCTGCTCTACTATGAGCGGGATATAGCGTGAAGCTAAAATAAGAACTATGCGCACTTTCCTGTACATCAAGTTAGGCAAAGTGAACCTAGTATTAAGATACTACGGTCCTTACTTTCCACTCCATTTAATATTTTGCGCACACTAAACCCAATGAATTACATCTAAAAAAAAAAAGAAGAAAAGGAGAAAGTTTTGGGTTAATTTACTATTCAAATTATTTCTATGTAAAATAATGTTTTTTTTTACCTTCATTAAAGTTAATTTCTAAGATTAATGATAATTTTCTTTTCAGATTTTTATATCTCTTTCTAAACATATACGAATGAAATAAAGGGCACTGATCTAATATGTATTAAATAAAGGGTAACCCCGATCTAACAATGTCTCATTACTTCCAATGGAATAAGCCTAAATGATTGTCTATACGCTATCACCAAAGAGTACCCTTTGACGCATATTACAATACATCAAGAGACGTCCGACGATATTGGAAGCTATGAAATAAATCGGATATCTTATATAGTGAATGATTTACGTACCTCTGGAAGACGCTATTATGAGCTCACTCCACGAAGAAACGAATAAGGGATTGGGTGCGTCCAAAATATTCTACTAAAATGCCCCCATTCCATTTCTTAAGTATATTGAAAAGGAAGGCCGACAGAGACCTTTTGAGTACAAATATTTCTTACATTCTCTTGACAATACGAAAGCTACCTCGAATGATGTAGTGTAATGGATTAGATAAATGTTTGAAACATTAATCACTGATACGATAGTATTTATAATTTTTAGATAGCATGTAGGTAAGTTGAGGTCGTCGTGGAGCAAGTACACAAAGGTGTGACTGTAACCGGACCGTTGTGGCTTCGATTCCTACTCGATGAAATGATATATTTAATATTTTCATTATACTAGATAATAGATTCGCTCTGGTGTCGAGGCAAAAGAGCGCCACTCAAAACGGAATGCCTCGAGAATTCAGCGGGGGGTGTCTTTAGCACTAGGCTCCCTCTACCTACACTGCTACATATGGAATACAACGTGAAGCTGAAAAAAAAAACGATTATACGAAAGGCATTAGCTATAGTATCCATTAAAGTAGGAATAATAAAATTAGTATTGTAAAATACGTATTTTATATTCAATAAAAAAGGAAAAAAACAAACATTGTGTTTAAAGGGAAATGAGTTTTGCATCAAATGCGCTTATTTAATATCCGCGATCCTATAACTCACGTATAAACACAACCTCTATACAAAATTAAAAATATAAGCAAACGTTGAGAATATTAGAGTAAATTTACATTAAGCTTATTGAAAAATGTCATCCACAGAAATATCGGTAAAAATGGTTAGAGCTGTTGGTTGTTATTTATCCATATAAATATGAAGGATTTACTAATATTATAAACGTGAAATTTTGTGAGGATGGATGTTTGTTCGATTGCCACGCAATAACCACTGAACGGATTGAGATGAAATTTTACAGTAATATGCCTCCAAAATTCGGCGGTAAGTGAGGACCGAAGTGTCTTAACACTAGGTCCCCTCTGCCTACCCTGTTGTGTGTGGGATATAGCGTGAAGCTGATGCCTAATACATCATAAACACATAGGCTACAATTTATGTAACTCATCCATCCATCCATCAGTCTTTCGAAGTCCACAGCTGGACATAAGCCTCCTCTAATGCTCACCACTCCATCCGGTCCATTTATGTAACTATTTTGTATTATTAGGATATAATAGAACAATATTTTTAAGCAGGCGTAACTGCATTTGAGTTGTTGGTAGATATGTAAATAAGTAAAACTTACTAATATTATAAAAGTGAGAGTTTGTGACGATGATGAATGTCTGTATCACTTTCATTCAAGAACTACTGAACGGATTTAGATGAAATTTTACAGTAATATACGTACCGTATCACTCATACGTTAGTATAACACATAGGCTTTAATTTGTGAATATAGGACTTCCTTAGAGACACAAAAAAAAAGAGAGAACATAATAAGACGATAGTAAATAAATAAGCGCAATTAAAATCTGCATAAAAACATAATTTACATGCAGTCTCTGAAATTATCCTATTAATATACAGCAAACTCGTGGTAAGAGCTCAATTGCATTTGCATCTCGAGTGCAGTACATTACGAGGTAAAATGCATTCCACAAATAGTATCTGTGAAAACACGACCATGTTCGTTTTTGAAGTGGTGAATTGTGGTCGCGGTGTGAAACATAGCACACGTTTAAAATTTGTGGCATTCTTTTTTTTTTTACTACTAAACTGACTTTGTATCTGTTTGTGTCTATATTAGTTATGTTCTACTTCAGCATTTTTATTTTTATTTTTTATTTATTTATTTATTACTTCAGCATACGCCACTCACAAGTGGAGCTTAAAGTCACTACCATTGACAAAAGTAAAGAAAAGATTTACTACATTACGACAGGGTGTATACCAATTCTACACACAAAAATTTAAAAAATCCAAACATTTTTTAATTCCCAAGACGAAAGCAAGTGACTAACAACTGACGATTATGCAAAACGAAAATGGCACTGCTTCTAAAAATAAACCCCTCTCTACATTAAAAGATAAGCAATATAAAACATTGCCGTTTTTATACATATTTTGAATGTTAAAAGATGGCAACCCATTGTGATTCTAGACATGTAGCGTGCGCCAGACGGAGTATTGTCTATGAGAAAGAGCTTATTATTGAGCCCACGTTCTGGAAGTCTTGGCATAAAAGGGTTCTCGCTCTAATTATCACATTTCTCATTTAATAATATCAAGTTATTACTCAGAATTGAAAATACGGATTCACACTGTATTCCGCATATAGCAAGGCAGGCAATGGGAACGTAGTGTTAGACACTGCGTACCCCTCGCAACAACTAATTTTCCAAACATACGCAACGTCATTTAAGTGGGGGACCTGAACACCGCGCTTTGTATTTTCAGGGAATTGAACCCATAACCGTCGCATGTAAAGTAACACGCTGTGTCAATTCGCCACAACAGTCCCAATATATATTTCGTAAAAATATTTTCAAGTACAATGTTAAATACAATGTTATAAAAATAAGCTTGAAAGAAAAACAATCGATCGACCTTAACAATGAATGACATTTGCATCATATCAGGTCAATGGCTAAACTTGTATCTGGCCTCTATGAATATTAATAGAATCAGTTCACTTATCTCATATCCGATAACAATACCTAGTGTTGGGATTAGATTAGATTTGCTTTTTGTGTGAGAGCAATTGAATATGAATTTAAATAAAAGAAACGTCCCATATACTGTTACAGTTTTAAATTAAAATTTTCGTAGAAAGATTAAAAATCTCATTTTGTGGTATGGAAACCGATATTAATTCAGCTGTATGTAAGATTTTCATTTTAATATTTAGTTAAATTCAATTAAAAGTACCTCAAAGTTACTAAAAAAAAATGTTTCTTTATTAGGAAGGAAATAATTAACAAATAAATCAACAAAACCATTTTCTCAGATATGTAGACTTTTCAGTGTAGTTTTTTTCTAAGACAATATTGTACAAATACATATAAGGCCTTCTTATTATATCTATTTATTAAATCTTTTGCATTTAATTTTTTTTTAGCTTTACATTGTACACCGCATTCATCCAATTGAAGCATTGCGTGTTGAGTGAAGTGCGAGGAAATAAAAACATTAAATAGTCAAATTCCTCGAGCGGCAATCGAATCCACAACCTATCGCACTTACAGCCGCACGCTTTAGCCACTGCGCCATGAGGGGCATCCTTATTAAAACGTATTTATTAAAATGTATTTATTATATAAGTGAATAAAACCTAATGTACTATAGTTGTTCTATATATGTTGGAATGATGCAAAAAATGAGGACAGCGAACTGAATAATAAAACACTAGCTGTGTTTCAAGCAATGATAAAAGAAGACATGATAAGAATATAAAGAGACCACAGAGAAATGGCAAACGAGTGACGCAAGTAAACTTTATTAAATAACCAAAGTAGATTTTTTTATGTAACACAATAAATAAATTGTTGTAACAATATCGTGTTACGTAAATTAAATTAATTAAAAATGTAAATTTTCTAAAATTGAATATACACAAATATGTATATAAATTGAAGCAGCTTTAAATAATGCATAAAACATGATTTACCGATATTGAACAAATGTTACATAATAATATACTGCAATGTATAATATTTTTAATCGGAAAAATATAAAAAAATATATAAATAGAAAGGCCACTCTCGGCACGCACAAGCAAGTGAGTGTAAATGCGACAGGTTATGGGTTCAATTCACATTTTTCGGTGTTTAGTTCGGCAACATGCATCGTCCCCAGAATCAGCGGAAATTGGAGAGCGGAGTGTTTTAGCACTAGGCACTCACACCTCTGCCTTTTCTGCCACATACAAGATACAGCGTAAAACTAAAATCAAGAGAAAAATATAATAAGATAAGTACATCCACATATAAAAAGATTAAAAAAAAAGAAATATAGCACAGCAAACACATAACGATAAACGCGTGAAGAAAGGCGTGAAGTGAGAAAGTGAACATATGATAAATTCCATTGAAAAGATTTATTATATTTTGTTTTTAAAAATGTATGGAACATTGCATATAACAACAACAACAGTCGTAAATTCATCAAAATTATTGTGCATATGCTCGCCCTGGCGGATATTGGAGATCGGGAATCTATTGTGGAGCTTCAACGAAGAGTGAACTTTGTTGAAAGTGCTGATATTTTATATATAAAACGAAATAAATGATGACCAAGTCAAAAGTGTCTACAATATGTAGACGTTTAACGCCGAGACGTAGAGGTTCTACGTTTCTTAGTAAAGCTTTAACGCTTTCGATAAAAAAAACCACAGATTTAAGCTAACTATAATTAAAAATGATGTAAATATCCGGTTTTTTTTTGCTATTTTTGTCTTTCTACATTTTGTTATTGTGAATTAATTTATTCTAAGGCAAGTTCTGCTTTTTTTATCCTTTACTTCATATAATGTCTTTGCGCTTTGATCCGCATATAAGCAGGATTAGCACAGGAGACCTAGTGTACACTCCGTTCCATAATTTCCGTAATTTTTTTATTGCGTTTTGTATACTGAACTCAACGCAGAGCTTTATCTAGGTATCAGAGCAACAAAATAAAAAAATATCATCCTCCGAGAAGGAATCAAACCCAAACCGTCGCGTCTTTTCGTCATAAACGACATGCCGCTGTGCCACGATTGCCTCATATGTAATATATGTACATATATCAAATCTAAGTTTATAATACATAAAAATAATATAGCCCTACATAGTGAAGATGTGATCCAATTTCCTATCCATAATATGTGATAGAATGTCACCCGACGCGACGCTCCCGTATAGGTAGCGAGCGAGAGAGCCGATATAGAAATGTAAATATTATTTATTATTTGAAAATAAATATCAAAGGAATCGAGGAGCGAGTCCGTATCGGCTACATCAAAGCACGTACCATGTGTGACATTGGTTGTGATGAATTTACCAAAGTTATATAGAATTCATAATGTATAATAGGATCACGTATATTACAATATACCTATATGTTTTTTTATAAACGAGGATTGAAATAATAGAATTTAATGTTACAAAGACAGCTGCGGCAATAATAGACGCCGTGGATCAACATATTTCTGTTAAGATGGTTGCGGGTTGGATTTTAACAAGTGGTTAACTAATTGTTTTTATATGTGATTGAAAATACGATGGTTAGAATGCCTTTAAGAGATGAAATATTTCATATTTTCATTATATGTCTTTAAGATGGTAAAAGCGCGGCGTTAAGTTTCGCCACTCAAAATCAAAACCAAAACCTAACAATAATCAAGTTTATTATAAATACAATATCGCTGACATCAGGGACGAACTAATTAAGTGACTGCATTACACGAACACATGTTATCCATTACGAGATTTTACAACCGAGTGGGTACTTTTGTATGGGATCGTTAAAACGGGCACAGCCCAAAAACTTAACTGGCTTCATTACGTATATACATAGCAATAAAAACAGTTGCCGTAGCAAAAAGTTAATGAAAACTTTTTGTCTTCGTTAATGTTACATGAAGCTTAATTAAATACGAAGGAGGTTCCATTTTGTAACCCATTTTAAGTGATAAAATTATAGTATATTATGTTTTCACAATTTTTCTCTAAATTTATTTAATATTATTTTAGTTTGTTTAATATTTGTCTTGCTGAACGTTAATAAAAGAAAGTTTCATTTAATATTAAATTTTAGTTCTTGTAAATATGTTATAAAAGTATTTTTTATTATAAAACCACATGAAAGCAATTATTGACTAAAACGACGATTGACTAGTCATATAAAATTCGTTCCTCTCCGTTCCCTAATTTCTGCTGCGTTGCGGCATTGTGTATTAAGTGGCGTAACTCAACGCCGCGCTTTACCTTGTTACCAGATTAAAGAAATGAAAATATTATATATTGAATTACCCAAGTGGAAATCGCACTTATGCCTCTGCGCCACGACGCGACGGCCTACTTGTAGTGAGTAGTCGAGTAGTAGAGACAAATTCCTTGAAATGCCATATATATATATTATGTTAGTACATCAAATATATAATATGTTGACCACAAACGTGTAACTAAGCGTCTTGGCGGTCTCGGCCAACCACTGTTTATGATGATCCGTTATATATTGTTTGATTAGGTTTATATTAAATTGTATTTTATGCTTACTACGTATGTACGTGTTCTTATTAACATGTATGTATATAAAGTTTAATAAACTCAACAAAATTAATTTAGTTGAAGTTATAAAAATATAATGAGTTGCTAATTACAAAAAAGCGTTGAGTTCCGCCACTCAAGATGGAATGTGACAAGAGTTCGGCGGAAATTGAACGAACCGAAGTGTAAGACTAGGTTCGCGAGGTACAGTGTAAAGCTAGAAAAGAACAATGGCTATTATTAATTAATACTTTTCTATTAAAGTTATATTATAATATAACTTTAATACAAATATTTTGATATATACAATTTAATGTTAAATAAAAAAGTAAAAATAAACAGAACTGAAAATATATATATAAATGTTATTGCTAAGAAATCATCCAAAGTATTTTTAATAACAATTAAATGTAATCTTATTGATTACATTAACTCTACATGGACTCAATGAAAACAGTAGCTGAAAACTCGAAATTTTACGTAATTTTAAAGGAGTGGCTCTCCGCTCCGGTCCACAAAACAGGCGAAATTGTAAGAGTAATTACTTTAGGTAATAACCCGTCAGTGAACCGTTAATCTGGGGAACAGCGGACGTCGGCTTCTATTATGCATAAACGACTAATTATCGAGATAAGGAGAGTTATTATTATTATGTTTCACCTTTATAATACTCGGATTCAAAAGAACCCGGAACTTTGGAAGGCTTGCGTGGGGACACAGGTCCAACACGTAGAGGCCACTTATAGAATGTACAAATGTTTTACTGTGACGCATCAGCCGGGATCCATCTCTAGGTAACCACAGGTAATTGCCCAACGATGGTCGTCGGTTATTATTATTATTTTGATTACTTTATCTGTAAACCACAATAGATAAAGACATGAAATATAAAAAAATGTACAAAAGGCGGTCTGATGGCTAAGTAGCCATCTCTTCCAGACAACTTTTAGGGCGAAAAGAAGCTGTCATAATTATAAGCAAGGTAGGTAGGTGGCAAATTAAAGATATGTATAGTATACAAACAGAAAAATAAAAAAAAATACATATACATATATATAAAATAAATACGATTAAGTCGTAATTTTTGAGGTTTATAAACGTGTAAATCTTGCAAAAATAGGGACAGTTAGTTAAATTCTAAGTTCACTGCAATATCCTACTAATATTATAAATAGGAATTTGTGACGTTCCACTTTTACGTAAAAATGGATTCACTGTAATATAGTTTATTTTAATTAATAATTAATAAATAATAAAGCATATGTTTTACCATTTAATAATAATTTATCTACGTCGATAAGTTAAAACAGCCGAAGCTGAGTTTGGGCCGCTTGTACGGATAAAAATCTTATTCATTACGAAACACACAGACAAGAACTTAAGCTAATTTAACTGTTTTCTTCACTTGCCAGTTAGATTGCCTATTAGCCGCATTATTTTCTGCCGGAACGAATAAATTAGAAATATAAATCAATAAACGTATCACATTTTTAACACTTTTTGGGTGTTATTCCAAACTTTGGAAAGAAAAATACTTACTTATAACCGACTAGCGGTTTCTGGGAGGTGCAGGTTCGAGTCCTAATTAAGGATTTTTTTATACGTTTTCTAAATAAGTAAAAATATCATAATTTTTAGTATACCACCACCACGACATAACCTATTTCGTTAAAATAAATAATACAGAAACATCTTGAAAAGTAGTCACTTCTTAAAAAAAAACGTACATACCAAGTTACTTAATATTAAAGTTTAAGTAACCACATCCACCCCTGGGGTCGTTTCATTAGATGAAATAATCAAAAGGAGGATCCAACTTCGGTTGCGCTTATTGAATTTTTTTTGAGGCCAAGCTCGTTATTATTGCTCGTGGCTTGTGATTTGAGTTAAACATTATAATATTGAAATGGATTAGTAATAATTTTTTTAGAGTGCTTGTTTGTTATATTTTTTTTTAACAATAAAATTTAGTTTACTTCGTTTTATTACAATGAATGGAGGCCAGTTGAGGCCGTAAGATATTTTTAAATTTACATTTTCATTTCTTTGCTCTGGTCTCGAGGCAAAGCGTGCAGCGTTGAGTTCAGCAACTCGTCACGCTTCGAAAAATAGGCAACGGAGAGTGTGAACATTAGATTTCCTCTGCCTAATCTACTGTGTGCGGAATACAGCATAAAGGTTTTTTTTTATTATTGTTATATTTAATTTATTTATAATTACGTAACTTCAGCATTATGCCAGTTAAGCACACAAAGTCCCAGAGAAAGGTCAATTTATACTTTCTCATTGCGCAACGACGGCATTAGTATTATAAATGGAGATATTAAAACAAAAATATTTTATAATTTACAATATGTGACAAAACATTATTAATATTAAAAATCTGTTTAACGCGGTATCCCCCCGCACACATCAGGTAGGCAGAGGGAATCTAGTGTAAAGCGGGAACCTAGTGAAAAACTGCGTGTTGAGTGGCATAACTCAACGCCGAGCTTTGTGCCTCTGCACCACGACTGACCATACACATTTATATCGGAACGTTAATAAGAAACTTAAAAGAAAAAAAACCAATTACACAGGGTGCAATTCTGCCAATTATTAGGTGCCTGATCTGAATAAATTATTGTTATAGCTCTGAAACAAGAATATTGAAGACTAATTGCTTGGCTTGTGCCTTTTTGTGGGTGACTGTAAAAGCGACTGGTCGTGAGTTCGATCCCCACTCGAGGAGAAGATATTTTTAATTAAATTTATATTTCTTCGCTCTGGTGTCCAGCCAATGTGCGGGGTTGAGTTCTGCCACTCAGCACACAATGCCTCCAAATTTGGGCAAAAAGTGTCAAGAACTGTCTTGACATTAGGTTTTCTCTGCCTACCCTGCTGTTCGCAGGATACAGCGTGAAGCTCATTTATTTATATATTTTTTTTTTCTCTCTGTCCCATTTAAATAAATATATAATTTCCTTGAGTGGGAATCGAACCCACAACTACTCGCGTTTACAGTCACTCGTGCCACTGCGACGCGACTGGCCTCAATAGATACAATAATAAAAACATTTAAATCAGACATCTATCGCATGACAGTATAATAAATGTAAAGACGAGATCGTTCCACGACGCACGATGAGCAAAATAAGAATCGAGCCTCCTTCAAACCTGTCAATACTTGTCTCTGGGGTAGAATTACGGTACCTCGGCAAAATAGATTCGATGGTGATACGTCACTTTGGTCGCACTTATATACACCTTAATAAAATTCAGGGGCATCCTCCGTTTTTTGATATAATGCAAAGGTATTATTACATTCCACCTTTATTGTATCGAAATGATAGTTAAAATAATACAACATCATTTTAACTGCTTAACGTTTTGTTAATTTAAATATATAGTTAGAAAAAACATAAAACATTCATAAATGGAACCAATGTCTGGAACATTGGTTCCATTTCCAGTAGAAAAAAGTCTAATAACTATGAAAACTAATCGTATACTTTATTTAACTAAAGCCATCAAACCGTGAGGCAAACGATCAAAACTCATACATATTACGAGGTAATGGCAATGGAATCGAAATTAAATACGGCCTGTAAATAAAATCAAATGCTGGAAATCGTTCGTTTGTACCACGCACTCGGGAATCCAGCGTGAATCCGAATTGAATGACGTAAACACTTTATAACGACCATCCCCTTCTACAATAACATTATACGTATATGAAATTTGATGTAGTTATTTATATATAAATAACTGTTAGCATTTGTCATCTCTATATATAATAAGACAGTAAAAATATTTTGTCTGTACATTTAGTAATTTTGACTGAAATGGATAGAGGGATACTTAAAAAGAATAATAGAAAAAATACAAAAATATTTGTCTGTCTGTCGATAGTTTTTTGTCCGCATTTTTCTCTAAAAGTACTGAACCGATTTACTTGAAAATTCACCAATTGCTTTGTTTTAACTCAAGTTAGGTCCTAAAGTTTAGTTCATCAAAATCGGTTCATTAAAAAAAAGTAATCGTCATTTGAATGAACTTAAGGCATTATTTTGCCTGCGAATATTATATAGCAATCGCGCTGGTAAGATTCTTGGCTAAAGAATGACACTCGAATCGTCTGGGTTATATGACTGTTGATAAAAATATATATTTTTAAAGCACTATCGTTCAGAGTACAAACAATAAACTAAAGTAAACAAAATTGAATTGTTAGAGAAGGTTACGTTCATAAATCATAACAGTTAAGTTTTAGTCGTAATTAATTCAACAGATAGATAAAGACCGATTTGATCTTCAAAGAAATATTAAGTAATTACATAGTCGTTTGTTTGTTTGAAATAAATCTATATAAAAATGTCTAAAAACATTATTTTTAACGTGTACTTTGTAATAACTACAAATTTACCAATTGTACATTTAGCTAATAATATATGTAACTAATTTAAAAACTGTATAGCAACAAATAATGTACAATCATTACAGTTATTTTACAAAGAATATTATGAATCCTTCAAATCAATAATTTAACACGTGAGGCTTTTTCTGAAAGGGTAAATAAAAAATTCTGTGACATCAGCAAATTTAACAGAGTTTTAAAAGTATGATGAAACTTACATTACATAGGTAAAACGAACGTAATATTACAAAAAAAATATACGTATAACAAATAAGTAGCTTTATAAATATTTTTATTTCAAAATAATAAAATGTCCTAATAGAAATTACGATAATGTAGTAAAAAAATCATATTATTATTAGAAGTTAATATAATTGTCAGTCAATTCTGTTTATTAGATCAATAATCATGCACTTTAAGCGGGCGAAGCCGTGGGCGGGCCGCTAGTATTAAATAAGGATATTATTTCTTTTTTTTTATCCAATTCTTATGTATTCGCCCTGGTAATGAGACAAAATACGGCGGTGAGTTCGGCCACTGGATATTTTAAAGGAATATGTGATTCCCAATGTCTACCTTGCTATGTGTGGGAGGCAACGTGAAGTTCAAAATCTACGTAATAAACTTTAAGAAGCTTAGATTCTCCTACGTTTAATTGTTTTACCATCGTGACATGACAAAAGAAGACTAAATATATAAGCATCAAACAACAGGTCTGATAAGGGAACCTAAAACTGAAAGACAAAGCAGTTAGGTGTCTATCAAAAAAGTATACAATTTTTGTTCGTTAGATTCTTCTTAACACATCCTGTTCGCGTCTCCTAGAGGTGAAGACCTGATGATCCAACTGGAAAAAATCTGACTGTTCACTAACACGTATAGTAAGTGTGATTTTAGTTCTTGGAACTAAAATCACACTACACGCTAAAATTCACTTTTTCTCAAGTCAACGACTAGGTTATTCAAATATTTTTAACGTTACGCAGTTCAAGTTTTCGTAAAGTTTCTCAACTTTAACGACACAACTTTAACGCCAACCAGTATCGCTGTCACCGGAAAATGTTTCTGTTTCTCTTATTTCACATTCAAGTCGTAGTAAATTGTTTTGATCTAGGCCACGAGACATCAACAGCAATTGAAGTAATTTTTTAAACAATACAAAATTATAGTGAGTAGTATAATTTGCAATAATTTAATTAAATGTGAGGTCAGTCGTGGCGCAAGGGCACAAAGTGTGACTGTAAACTCGACTGGTTGCGAGTTCGATCCCAACTGGAGGAAATGGAATAATTATTTACACTTATATCAATACGTCCGATGTATTACATACATTTGAATGTTTATTTTTAAATGAACTTAGAACCTTACTTATAAGTGACTACAATTCCCACAAGAAAAAAGAAAGCAAAAAAGAACTGTTCAAAGAAAACCAACATTACTTGAAGAATTTATAAATCTTATATATTACGTAGATTTTTATTCGTTCAGCGATAGTCGTTGCCGATATTGAGTTTTCTCGAAAGGAGTAGGACTTTATAATGATGTTTGCGCAGGAAGTAATAAGAGAGCTAACTAGTAGACATTACAAAGTGGAGTCAAAATACTTCGAGAAATTTAAAGTGTATTTATTAAGAACAAATATAAAGATAGATTGTGGGTTCGATTCCCACTCGAGAGAATTACATATTTAATATTTTCATTTTCTATACAAAACGCGGCGTTAAGTTCCACAATTCAACAAACGATGCCTCCAGAATTCGGCGAATAATTGGGAGAGTAGTGTCTTAATACTAGGCACTTTCTGCCTACCGTGCTAGATGTGGGATACAGTGTGATGCTAAAAAAAATTACAAAGTCTTATTAAGATTTAGGTTGACAAAAATAAAAAAAATACACCGTAAACAGTAAAAACTAAAAAAACCACCAAGATAACCATTATTTATTACAACCACATATATTGGATATGGACCCGATACCTGCTCTTGACAAAAAGGCAAAAAAAAAACCACCCACGCTAAGAGATCGTAAAATCACAATTTTATTACAAATGCAAAAATATACTCTCCACCGTGAGAACAACAATGGCTGACACCTGATTTACGCAGTCGTAAAATGTGGGAGAATAGGAATATTTTATAGTCAAAGGCTTTGGACCAGCTGATGTTATATGAAACGTTACTTGAAACTTTCAGATTATAGTAATAATATTAGAATTGGACAGGTTAAGCTTGAACTTTTATGGAGATTTTTTCAGACTTTACTGGCGGTATAGAAACATTAGTAACACGCGGAGGATTCTTTTTAGCTTCACGCTGTAGTCCGCACACAGCAGGGTAGGGAGAGGGAACCTACTGTCATAAGGCACTCCGTTCCCCACTTTCTGCCGAATTCTGGAGGCATTGCATGTTGAGTGGCAGAACTCAACGCCGCGCTTTTCTCCGACACCAGAGCAAAGAAATGGAAATATAAATTTAAGTAAATATTTTATCTCCTCGAGTGGGGATCGAATCCACAACCAGTCGGTTTTACAGTCACACTTTGTGCCGCTGCGCCACGACTGGTTTTGATTCTTTTTAGCTTTAAGCTAAATGCCGCACACGGAAGAGTGGGCAGAGAGAACTTAGGTAAATAGTGTTAAGACACTCCGTTCCACTAAACGCATACTCTGGACTCTTACTTAATGTAATAATAATATAATGAGGCCGGTAATTTTGCCGGGCTACAAGGATGTGGTTGTACACACAATAGTTGTGACTACGATTTCTACTAGGGAGAAAGAAATTTTCAATATTTTCCTAAGGCAAAGAATGGCGTTAAGTTACACCAATCAACTAACTGACTAGAAAATTCGACGGAATGACGTTTATCTCTGAATACTCTGCTTAATACAATACAGCGTAAAGATTAAAAAAAAATACATTGCTTTAGAAAAAAAAAAACAATATAAAAATATATACAGCCAGTTCACTCTATAATAAAGAGATAATGTTTACATTGAAGCAAAAAAAATAAATGCAGGTAATAAGCAGATGTGCTGACTCTGCACCCGACGATCGTTAATATAAATTAATAGAGCGCGTCGTAATTGTATATAACGATATACGAAAACGATTTAAATATTGACATGTTAGTGTAATAGGTTTTGTAAATAACAGTTGTCGACTTTCACTCATTAAATGAGTGGCTATTACGATATTTGAGAGTGTAACATATACAAATTCGAACTTACTACTTTTACTAGATATATAAATAAATCAGCTTCACGCTGTATCTCGCACACAGCAGGGTAGGCAGAGGGAACCTAGTGTTAAGTCACTCCGTTCCCCACTTTCTGCCGAATTCTGGAGGCATTGCGTGTTGCGGGGCAGAACTCAACGCCGCGCTTAGCCTTGACACCAGAGCAAAGAAATAGAAATATAAATTTAAGTAAATATTTCATCTCCTCGAGTGGGGATCGAACCCACAACCAGTCAGTTTTACAGTCACACTTCGTGCCGCTGCGCTACGACTGGCCTCAATAGATATATAACTACTGATAAATCACATAATTTTTTTTTTAAAGTAATTTGGATAAATATTCAGCACTTATTTTAAATTCTAGCGTTATCTACAGTTATCTTGAGGCCAGCCGTGGCGCAAAGGCACAAAAAAACGTGTGATTGTAAACGCAACAAATAAACAACATCGTTAACAAGCTGTGAGTTCGATTCCCACTTGAGGAAGCGAAATATTTAATATTTTCATTACTTCGTTCTGTTGTCGAGAAAAAGCGTGGCTCTGAGAACCACTACTTAAAACGCAATGCTTCTCGAACTCGGAGAAAAATGGGGAACGGAGTGTCTTAACACTAGGTAACCTATGCCTACTTTGGTGTGTACGAAATATAGCGTGAAGCTGACTTCCTATTGTGTTGTCTTGTTTTCATTTTCAAGTTATATAGACAATAGAAAGTCGAATACGAACAACACATCTCTTCATGTCTTACTGTCACGGCGTTAGATTCAGGATAAAGGGTCCAACGTAGCGTAACTCCATTCGCTAGTTTACACATGTTTTGGCAATGTCTGCTGTCTGAACGTTGAAAATCTATGTATGTATATTTTAATATCAAAAATATTTCTAAAGTATCAGATTTCTATTTGCGTCATTTCATTATGTTATTAAATAAATTTATTCTTACTCTTAAGTATGTAAGTAAGAATAAATTAACAAGTATAACTTCTGTTTTTACCGTCATATAATTAAATACAAGGTTCTGTTATACTACTGCACCTAGATAAACAAATAACTGAGGCCAGTCCCCGATCCTCACTCGAGGAGATGAAATATTTACTTGGATTAATATTTCCATATCTTTGCTCTGTTATCAAGGCAACGCGTGGCGTTGAGTTCTGCCACTCAATACGCAAAGTTGGGAACTGAGTGTCTTAACACTAGGTTCTCTCTGCCTACCCTGCTGTGTGTGGGTCTGTCACGCTATACGTGAATGATAAAAAAAATATATATAATAATAAAATTCATATTTACCTGTAAAAAAATATCCTACTTTAGTAGAAAAAAGATAATAAAACATATTTAAGGCAAATTCCGTACATTTAATGAAACATCAGCGCAAATTATATGTTCAGCAAAATTGATTTCACGCATCGAGTTAGTTGCTCATCTCCCCAGTCGATACTGAAACTGTCAGACGCTGGCCTACCGTTATAATTAAATACGATGGGAGATTAACCTCGTAAACCCAAAATTATTGCTGAATATTTGTATAAATTTTTTTTTTAATTTTAGCATGAGGTCAGTACTGGCGCAGGGGCACAAGTGTGACTGTGAAGTAAACGAGACAGGTTGTGTGTTCGATTCCCACTCGAGGATAAAATAAATATTAGGTATTAACATTTATTTGCTCTGGTGTCCAGGTAACATTGGCTTCTTTCTGTCTATTCTGCTACGTGCGGGATACAGCGTGAAGTTGAAAAAGAAAATATTAGCATACTGTGTGGTAAGCGGTTGTAAACAATGATAACCAATAATAAGGTACTTTAAAAGGTATAAAATGTAATTAGTTTAACATTTTCCCGCATATCAGGTCAGTCAGAAATAACCTAGGGTTAAGGCACTCTTTTCTCATTCCTTATTTTCTGTCTAGTTATTATGATACTTAACCCTTGACTAACAAACTCTCTTTGCCTTGTTATCTAAGCGAGGAAATGAAAATAATTAATTCCTCCGAGTGGGAATCGAGCCCACAACTGTCGCCTTTACCGACGTGCCATGACGGTTAAACTAATTTAAAAAATCAATTCTAAATCGAATATAATTGCCACTGGCGAATCAAAACAATAAAATAATACTCTGTTTTCAATGTTGAAATAGCTGGTTGCTGGGTTTTAACGTTGCACTTCAACTAAGTACCTAGACCGATGTCACGAAAAAATGTTAAATCCCACATCGCGTTCACTCAGGCACGTTTTGGATGGCGTTTTTTAAGCTGTTTTATATTACAGCCTTTTTTATATCTTATTTTAGTTTAAGTGAAAAAAAAATAAAGATAATTGAGCACATATATCCCTCTCACTAGTGCCGTGCACTGTATTGTAATGTACAGAATGCATCTCGGACGATGGATTAATTTTAAGACTGAAGAACTACACATGTAATTCTCAGGGTTCCGTACCTCGAAAGTAAAAAGGAACCCTTATAGAATCACTTTATCGCTATCGCTTTTTTTTATTGTTTTATTATTATTATTTTTTTATTTAACGCTATCAAAAATACGACCATATATGCATCGGTTATGCTGTATTTTGTATAAAATTCGCCGCGTAATCAAAACCTATAGGGTACTTCCCGTTGACCTACAATTACGAAATTTGGCACGAAGTGAGGACTTCCAATACATATAAAGGAAACAATCCGAACAATGAAATTATTTATGTATTGACAGAAAATATCATTACTAACTTATAATTGTAGTTCATTTCGTACAAAACGAGTACATATGCCCGCAAACTTAATCTTGTAAACTTTTATAAATTATACTTCCCGTTGACCTACAATCCAGAAATAATTTTTCACAAGCAGAGTGCCAGAAGCGAACAATTTTCTAATTTCTGAAGACTACAAGATTTATGATTCAAAATTCTACATAAAAGTACTTAAACAAAATGAAGTAGTATAAGCTGAGTAAGAAATATGTATATATATCAGGTAAATTTAAAAAAAAATGTATATTCTATCTTCTCAAGAAGATGAAATATTTACTTAAATTTATATTTTCATTTCTTCGCTCTGGTGTCGAGGCAAAAGCGCGGCGTTGAGTTCTGCCACTCAACACGCAATGCCTTCAAAATTCGGCAGAAAGTGGGGAAAGGGGTGTCTTAACACTAGGTTCCCTCTGCCTACTCTGCTGTGTGCGGGATATAGGGTGAAGCTAATTTAATTTAATTTTTTAATCTCCTCAAGAACGGTATTTTCATACACTTGTCGCGATGTTTTGATACCTTTTTCACAACACTATGGCTCATTCAATTGAATAACGCCCACATTGTACTCTGTTGGCTAATTGGCAAGAGCCAAGAGCTTTCAACATAAATACGGCCATTTTGTTTTTTAATATATTGTTCAATTGTAAAAAAATTCTTATCCGTAAATATTTTTTTCCGCGAAGTCCTCTTGTGTGCCGCTTAATCTGTTGTTTTGATTTCATCAACTTTTTCTTTTTTAAGTTACCAGTAAATAAATGAGATGCTCAGCTCAGCTCTTATTGGCTGCCAGTCTTTAGTTATCATTTAAAATAACGCGACATAGTTCTAGGTCCTTAGCTATCTTTTTCACCTATAATAAAACCTTTTGTTTTCAGACGGGATTTTTTTGAATTCTTCACTTATGGCTTTATGTTCTATTCCGTTATTTTTTGAATTCTTCACTTATGGCTTTATGTTCTATTCCGTTATTTTTTGAATTCTTCACTTATGGATTTATGTTCTATTCCGTTATTTTTTGAATTCTTCACTTATGGCTTTATGTTCTATTCCGTTATTTTTTGAATTCTTCACTTATGGCTTTATGTTCTATTCCGTTATTTTTTGAATTCTTCACTTATGGATTTATGTTCTTTTCCGTATAAACACTACGTGGAAGACCAGATCATTTTCTGTCACAAACATAAGGGGGTTCATTGCACTTATCAATGGATTAAGAACAATTTCATTACCATTAAATATTAAGCAATATATTGACAAAAAATAAGTTCCGACAGATTCCAAATTTAAAAATAAAATTTGTTTATTTTTAATTACAACATTATATGTTAAACGAATTTATTAAAAGACTTTCAAAGTATACTTTTAACACATTCAGGATTTTTCGCATAATAGTATAAATATATTTATACTATTTCGTCACCGTCGAAACCGTCGGTGTAACGAAATTTCCTCGAGTGAGGATAGAACCCACAACTGCGTGTCGATGCATAGCTTTCCATATAGTTTATATTGATGAAGAAAGATAGATCTAACAACTTCAGCCGATATCATAATATATTAAATTAAAATACATAACGTGATCTCTAACTTACTCCGTATGTAATTAGATTAAAGGAGATGCCGGTGCACATACAAAGCGGCAGTAGCTTGTCTCTTGATTTTCTAATTGGTAGCGATATCGATAGCGATATTAGAATACTGTACATAAGATTTTACTATATATACTACATATATCAGAACTCCACTTTACATATATAGTAAAGTTAAAAATTAATGCTAATGCAATATAATTTTAAATAAAATTGTTCTTTATCCTTCACGCTGTATTGTGAAAATTGAATGCAATGCAGGTTGGTAAGCAGGTAAAAAACAAGGTTAGCAGAGAGAACATGGGAACCTAGTGTTATGACACTCCGTTTCCATTAAGATATATCCGTTACCCTGTTTCCACCGAATTGGACTGCGTGTTGAGTGTCGGAACTCAACTCCGCTCTTTGCCTCGTTACTAAAATATTAAATATTAATTTCCTCGAGTTGGGAACAAACCCACAGTAGAATTCATTTTTAATAATGCTTGACTTAAAATCACGTTGCTACATATCTGCAAAAATTGAATTATTGTTTTTCCCACAAAACTTAAGCTTGGAGCAAATATTTTGTTCGGTTTCCGCAATGCGTCTAAAACTATTTGATACTTCGGAGAACCTCGCCAAAATCGTTGAGGGTTAGTCATGAATTTTAATATGAAAATATTTAAGAAAAATGCACCATGTTCTAAGAATAATGTACATATTATCATATAAAATTGTAGAACTTTGTCAGGGCCTTATATATTGTTATTACATTTATTAATTTTTTTATTTTAAAATTGTGAATATTATATTCAGATTTGGAGAAGCAATAATAGCTAGAAAATAGTAAAAGTCCGCGACTCTTACTCTTTTTTACTAGCGACTAGTTATGAGTTTGGTATCCACACGAGGAAAGGAAATGTTTATTTAAATTTATAATTTCATTTCTTCTCTCTGGTGTCGAGGCAAGGCGCGGCTCCAGAATTCGTAGGAAAATGGGGAACGGAGTGTTTTAACACTAGGTTCCCTGTCTGCCATGCTGTGTGCCAATCATATTAAGATTTGATTGTTCAAAACTCATCAGATAACCCAAATCAAAATACACTAAAATTTAAATAACATCACGCACACAACACCACCACCAAGCAAATCTGCCACAACAACGTCAAAATACTAAACAAATTCAATTTCTTAAGGCTATCTAATTTGGAATATCTGGAGCGTCAGACATCACTCAAAGTCTGTTTCGGTATTCGTGATGTTGCTCCGAAACCATAATAAAACAGGACGTTTCATTAGTACGAGTGTCGGGCGGACGTCAGTTTTGAAACTTGCACCGCTGTGCTTAAATAATATTTCATCACTTCAACGGACCATTGATATCGCGAGGCTTGAATTCGGTTTGAATTTATTTTTGCGTTCATGTAAAATAGTTATTTATTTAATGAATTTCAGTTGAAATTTGGATACTTTATGGTTTCGTTGAAGAGTCACTTTGTTATCTGTCCGTCTGTCAAGATCTTGATATTTCGCATGGAAGCAGTACTTAGAACACAGACAAAATGAAGCTTCCAAAAGCAACCAAATAGATACAACAAATGATATGCATCGTTTCTGCTATATTTAGAAAAATTGGCTGCGTAATCAAATTTAATAGGATACTTCTGATGTTACAAAATTGCAAATTATACAATGCAAATAAAGTAAAAAATCCTGAAAGTGAAAATATACGTATGTTACGGAAAAAAAATCATTATCAACTTAAATTTGAAGTTCATTTCAAGCAATAAGATTTCATATGTCCGCAAAATAAAATTTGTCAACAATTTTTTTTATTGAGTTGATTCACGCCACAGCCTTTGACATTTCTGTGTTTTTCTTAATTAACTTATTTGTTTATATGAAATAAAGAATAATCGGCCTCTCAGTAAATTGACTACATAACGCTTGCGTTCATAGAAACTATAAATGTCCTAGTGAATGCCATGATATTTTATGTTGAAGCAATTGAGAAAGAATACTGTAAGAAATTTTCCACGTTCAGTCATTTTCTGAAGGACTTTAATATATTTTAATGTTATATACTTGTATAATAACTAAAGAGAAAACTAAAGAGAAATATATAACATTTTTTAGCATGGCGTCACATTCATAAAGTCACTTTTGTAATAAGCGCACTATTTAAGAGCAAACATGAAACTCATCAACGGCACTTCGTGGAAATTTGTAAAGTTGTAAACTTAAGTAGTTTACAGCCGAGCTCTAAACTTGAAGAGAACATTCGAAACTATGAGCCTCTGCGAGAAAAATCTTTGCACTACTTTAAAAGTATTCTTTGAGATGAATTTTTAAAAAGAAACTTTATACAGTCCGTGCCGTGCAGCTGTTATATAGGGGGGACAAATTTTTAATTATTTTTTTATATCTGCTTTACGCTGTACTCCGCATATATCAGGATAGGCGGAGAGCGAACCTGGTGTTAACACACTTCGTTTCCCCTTTTCACCGGATTTTCAACGCATTGTGTATTGATTGGTGGAACCCAACGCAGCGTTTTGCGTTCGTACGGAGGCGAAGGAATGAAAATATCCATAATAATCAATTCCCCCCCCCCGACTGAGGATGTTAAATATTTATTATAAACATTGACATACAAAAAATACTAGTAAAAAATCAACTAATTTAAGTACTAACCCAAGAATATTATATAGAAAAAAATAACAATTTGCCCTGAAAGTATCTTGTTGAATTACGAGATTGTAAACAAGCAGTCTCGTAATTCAGCCATATCTTCATGTCACACGATATAGATATACACGCCATTTTATATCACCAAGTAGTTATGTGGGAGCTTAAGTTCTGAGAGCTCGTTGCGTGTGTTAAACGTTATTGGCTAGTTCTTATATCTTTGTCAGAGACATTTTTTGTACTAGATATATATATATATATATATATATATATATATATATATATACATATATATATATATATATATATATATCTATATATATATATATATATATATAATAAATAAAATATGTCTAGTTTCAATATATTCCTGTCTGCCAAAAAGTTATACTCTATTATAAATTATAATATTTTGGCGGGCAGGCAGAGGGAACCTAGAGTTAAAACACTCCGCTTCTTCAACTTTTCACCGAGTTTTTATAGATTTTATGACCATTTTATTGAAAATTTCGAATGTTGTTTAATGAAGGGAATTGATAGCTAAGATAAAGGCTGGCAGCAACAACAAAAAATTTAACTCAAAATAAGGGTAATGGAAGTTATGATTTTAGTTGAAATTGAGGGTAGGAAAAATACAATTATTTGTATATAAAGGAGGATACAGGACATTCCGTTAGAGCAGTGCTATGAAATTAATACTTCAACATTATTAATTATATTTAATTTATATGGTAGTGTAACTTAGTAAAACGACAAGTTTAAGACTTTTTCTTCATCTTTACTTTACACAAAATATAAGTTTTAAGTGCATTTTTATTATGTTTAAAAATGTTAATAGTATGTAACAATGTTTTGAGTAACAACCACTAAAAGTAGATTGTTGTAAATGAACAAAGTATACATAGGTCTAAGTATCGAGTTCTTACCACCGTATATAATTAATTTACAATTTTAAAGAAAGCCAATTCTAAAATCTTCATTTTTTTAATTAGGTCTTATTGCTGTTTTTTTTTCAGAACGAGGCAATTAAGCTTGAAATACGGAGAGCAACAGAAGAGGTTTTTTATAAATACCAAAAAAAGAAGAATATATATGTAATTTCAGAATTTCAAAGTGAAGTAAAAAAAAAGAAAATTTGTATATAAATGTATGATGAATTAAAACTATTATCATATATATATATACATATAACATACATAAGTATCAATCTAAGAAACGACGAAGTTTTGAAATAATATAAAAATTTATATATAGTAATCGAATAATCAAATGTTTATGTGCGGAACACGTGGAGGCTGATCAATAAGCAAAACTCGGAACTACCCCAAAACTTTCTAGCGCTGGTACTCCCAAGTTTTACGAGAAAAGAAATCCATTTAGAGTTAGCAATTTCCAAATTAAGTTCACGTAAATTCGCTAGGAAATACCAACAATAGAATATAAGATTGGTGAGATATAGGCGGGGTCGGTTTATTAGAATTTATGGTAGTTATTACAAGTTTCTTAGGATCGATATATGTGGGAAACGCTATAAATTTATCTTTTATTTGTTTTCACACATACTAAGCACACACATAAATGAAAATATTAGTAAAAAAAACATTTACTTTTTGAATACAACTCTACATATTTTCATACAGACAGCTTAATTAAAAACATTTTTCACATTTTTAAAATGTACTGTCTTACTCCGCACTCAGAAAAGAAAAAAAGATTTTTAGAAAGCAAACATTTAAACGTAGCGGGATTTGAACCCCCACCCCTTGGTTGGTACAGTTACACTACTAAACAATTACAGCTAAGCTTAGTACGCATTCGACAGCTCAGTCCGCACCGTCGCATTTCCAATTTAGATTGACACAGCTCGATTTGAGCGGAGATTGTATCAAAATAATTGACCGATAGTATTTTTTTAAAAGTATTTATACTGAAATGACCGAAACGAACGGTTTTTTGTTCATTTTGTTAACTCGGTTCGTACATGTGTAAAGTATTTTTTTTTTTGGGATTCTTTCTATGTTTATTTTGTGTGGGTAATATTTTTGGTTGATTTAGTTCAGATTCAGCTTTGAGCTCGTAAGGCCGTGTGTTTGGTTACTTACAGTACGCCGTTTTTACGTCGGAGAGTATTTACCTGTAAAATAAAATAAATAACATTTTAATATTACACGCTTCTGCAACTTAATAAAAACTATAGTTTAACAAAGACGAAGATTTTTACTTCTGCAAGAATGAAATGATATATACCATGTTTGGGCATAAAAAAATAAAAAATAATACTTAAAAATATATAAATCATCGCAAGAGTTGTTACTTGTAAATCCTCTCGAAGACTTTCGAATTTTATGATTAAACATACCTAATTATTCAAAAATAAAGGTGATAATCAAAAATTTGTACTTAAGATTTTTGATTATCAGAATAATTAAAAAATTGTTTTCATTTAACATTGAATCGAATTTATAATTGGTAACTTTTTTCATTAATTTATTACTCAAGTTAATTCACTCTGGCCCAGAATCGACTGAAACGTACAGTACTTATTTAAAGTTCAATTTGAATTGGTTCAACTAACACAAGTGGCCAGGCGTTATATTTGTAAATTGTTCGCCCCAATAATTTATATTGCGCAATATGAAGTAAAAAAAGTAATATTACTTTAGGCGGTATTTCGTATATCCCGTATATTCTATAAATGGAACAATTTTCGAGACAATGTGTTTGGAGTGGCGGAACTCAACACCGACCATTTTTACGACTGGGGTTCAAGCAACAGCCATTGTGTTTATAAACATTGTCTATTTGTACCACGACAATTTCAATAGATATAAAACAAAATACTACACCAGATATTTCTCGTAAACACTTACTATCTTTTAATATTTTACAATAAGCCTCAGAAACTTACCAGTGTCACATTTTACACATAAAATAGTCTATCGATACATCCTCGCGGCGAAACCTTAAAATTTACCACCCGGTCACCATAAATAAATTATTACCTTTCGCTACAGGTGTGTATAAAATAAACCTATATATGTATACTTATAAAATAAGAATGTCAACCATTATAACTTGGTCCCCCTTACTATTGAAAGTAACTTGGAAAGTTGGAATTTTACTTTGTGAGCGAAAAATCACGATTCAACTTGAACTGGTTAAAAGTTAACACGAGTATAACGAATGCTTCACCGAGAGAATTTAAGCCTGTCCCCGTTTTCATTATTTTTTGATGTTTGGATTGATGTATGGGAATGTTTTAAATACGACGTTTTCACATGCTTCGGTGTGCTTTGATTGATTTCAGTTTTTTTAATATCTTGTTGTCTCTCTCTAAATAATATTTATCAGTAGAGTGATAAGCACAAGGTACATATTACACAATATATGCATTATTATGGTATATAATATCGCAGATTCGCAATTTTTTTTTTCAACCAATAATGAAAAAAAAACTTTATTATGTATGTAAAATAATCTTCAACATATATATACAAGATGAATAAAAAAAGTTAAAACGTTTGACACAAATTAATATACGAGCCGCGATCCTTTGACCGTACGGACTTTTTGCACTTGCGATAAACTCGTACATAATTTACTTAATAATGTATACCAAAGGGGGAGACCCCGGCGTTAATTACCGTGGTTTAATTGAGCCGTGAAAATATACTGGCTCACCAAATATAAGAGCCCTTGTGGCATTTTGGAGTGGAAATTTAAAGAGGCCTTAAGTAAACCGCAGCTTAGGGCAGTCTTGAAAGTTGGTCAATGAAAGAAAAGGTTGATATTACGAACACCGTACTGCAGTATATAATGTACGTCGATACATATAAATGTAAGTAAGTGTAGAATTTAGGCTAACGCTGTTGAATAGAATATATTAAAGCTTTATATAGTTCACTGTAGCACCTAGTAAAATATGATAATATTTATTTTATTTAGATACAGGGGCGCAAAAGTGGTTGTGGGTTCGATCTCCACTCCAGGAAATTAATATTTATTTAAATTTGTATTATTATTTGTTCGCTCTGGTGTTTTGGCAAACGTGGCGTTGAGTTTTGCCACTCAACAAGCAATGGCTCCAGAATTCGGCGGAAAATGAGAAACAGCGTTTTAACACCACGTTCCTTCTGCCTGCCAGCTAGGTTGCGGTGTGAGGGATACAGCGTTAAGACTAAAAAAAATGTATTTAGATTTAGTCTTTCTATTTAATATTTTTATTGCTTATTTAATAATAACGTATTTATAAATAACAAATATTCCAACTGAAACTCGAGCTAATACAATTTACGACAACCTCCTAAAAGATGCATTGAGACATCAAGCGGACACTACTTTGTAAGTCAAAAATCTTCTTAACGTCAGAAAGTCCATCGAAAACTAGCAATTTTATACAAAATTTAAAACAAGAATGTAAAGTAAATTAAAATATGAAAGAAAGTTTCAAGATAGGGTACTGAATAATGCATTCATAAGACAGGTTCGTTCTTGTAAGATGTAGTGGACTTTTAAAAACTCAAACCATCTCTATTAAAATTACATATGAAAAGAAGAAAATCTAATTTGGCCTTCGATAGATTGTAAGAAAAATTTTATTAACCATATTTTTTTGGAAAAATTGCCTAATAAGGTAAGAACTATATAAAAAAAAATATTGATTAGTACTAAATATTAATTAATAAAAAGAAACAGACTAAGATATAATATAAGAAAAATCCAAATAAGCGTCGAGGTTTCTTTGTATAGATATTTAATCAAGCGGATCATGCTATTGACACCGAATCCGGTACTTATGGATTCCTGGCTGGTCACGTAAATCAAACACCTCTACAAGAGTAAAAGAAGCCCCGATTTAATCTAACCTCTACCCTCATTTAAGGCACGTACATCCCAGACCATTACGCTTAACACGCCGAATTATTTATTCAAGCACTCACATACCACTATAAGGGGGGGGATAAGCTAACCCAAGTAAACATTATCTTTTTTATTATACTATGCTTATTTGAATTTATTAATAAATTATTTCAGTTTCATTTGTATATACATATAAATTAGAGGTCATTTGTGGTACCTACCACCGTAAATCCCGTTACCGGCAGCAATATCGTATCTTCTCCATCCATCTTTCTGTTATCTTCCATCTCTACTGATTATACTTCTCAAATATACCACTACATTTACTTGTTCTATTATATTACCATTTAGGTTGACCGTGCATTCCGTCCTTTCTTCATATCTTAGAAATACCAAAGCCTTTGTTTTGCTCGCATTTAGGCTTAGACCATTATATTCACACAACATTACAAATAAAATGTTAAGCGTGGGAAATAAAGAAATTGCAGAGCTTACTCCGATTCACAATATTAGTATGGATTGCGAAGACTCCAACATGTCAGTGCTGATTCTTCTAACGATTTGATATAAGATTACTGAAAGAAGGCTGAAAGCCAGATTGTTCGTAAAGACATATAGCGTTTCTTTGTAAGCCTGCCAAGAAAATATTTCATAATTTTCTTTGTTTTTAAAGTTCAATTTAAGGAGAAAAAAATAAGCCCTGTATTTTGGACACATCAAATAAAAACATTAAGTTATGTGCATTGCAGATTTAGAAAGCAATCATAAAAACATAATACAGTATAAAAATACGTCCCGTAAATAAAGACATGCACATTTTGTCATCACCCGTCGTTAATGTACAGTTAAGTTTAAAGTAAGTAGCAGTTTCTTTTGCTTTACATTGTATCCCGCAAATAGCAAGGTACCACAGAGGAAACCAACATGAGAACCTAGTATTGAGACGCATCCGTTCACCAATTTGTGCCTAATTCCGGAAGAAGGCTCGTGTGTTGTGTCAACGCCGCGAGCAGTATTTAGTATTAAAATTTAAATATACAACTAGTGATAAAGCGTGAAACTTACATACGTATATATTTAAAATATATTTCGCTTAATATCAACAAAAAATTGAACAACAACATTATATGAAAATTAAAAGTTTAACAATTTCTTCAAAAGAGTATGCAAAATTTGAGGCAACGGAAAGATGCGGGTAGTGAAAGTTTAAAACTCAATTCAAGTTAATGTTGAAAGCTTAAGCTGTTGCGTACATAATTGTGTTTGCGTCGGACTTTGCTGGTCCAAAGTTGCGAGTAACCAGTATAAACCTCAATATATGTTTATAATGGTATTCTGTTAAGTCTATATTTTATATTTTCTGTTTTATTTGTTTTCTTTTCATTTTGTGTATTTTTAGTATTTACGAGTATGTATATTTGTTGTTGAAAAGCGCAGTTTTAGCAAGATCGGTTAATAAAGTAAGTGTTTAATTTATTTTTTAAATAAAAATAGAATTTACGCTAAATTAAATTATTTTATTACTATTGTGTTCAAGAGGCAACAAAAGCATTTGTATATAAAGTTATTGAGTTATGGGAAGAGAAAAAAATATTTTCTCTTCCCATACTCGATCTCTATGCCAGTCGCTATATAACATACTTACAAACAATATTACAATTAAAAAAGTAATCTTTAATGAAGCTTGACGAGTATTATATATCAATTCATGTATTCTGATTTAATATGAAGTTCAAAAACCCATTTAATATAGTTCCATACTTTTTGAACTGTTTGTTGCCTTTTACGAACTTTCTAACGTTTCAAGTGATGTCAAAAGCAATGAGTACGACGACGGCATTTGTAAAATCTTCTTTGTAGAAAACTCGTTGACATAAAATACAAATTACAATTGGAATGTCATTCGAAAGGCAAATTTTCTAGTTGATACATTTTTCAGTACAAGTTTGAACACAATCAACGAAATTCAAAAGGCAAGCCTTTAGTTCAACTTCTGTTGTCCTCTGGAGAATACAGCAGAAGCAATAAAATGCACAGGTTCGTTAAAATGTTTCAAAGTTATGTCAACTGACTTGTTATTGTGACGGCGAAAATTGGAAACATAGGCGTCCGATTTCTGTTTATCCTTACTGTAGTAATTAGAGAATGCACATTTATATAGATATTAGTTTACTAATATTTAATATATGTACTAAAAAAAATTGTTTGATGTGACTACTAATCGGTTAACATTCTTCTTCTACACGGCGTTATTCCCATCTTTCATTGCCATGGGCTCCCATCCGACTCAATCCACTTCACTTTGCAAGGTATCCTCATCAGCATCTCCATTTCCAGGACGTCAGGCTCCCGAGTATACCGAGATATTGTTGGCCATCTATCGCTGTCGTATGAAAGAACCGGTCGGAGGATACTCTTCTATGTCGGGCCCTTGAGCTTGGGTGGTATACTGCAAGGACAGTTCGCTCCAGTGATGTTTCTATATTTGGCCAATACAGAGCTTACACAGGCTCGGACATCGTTATCGATACTCCGTCTACTAACTGATTAATTATATACATAGGCATACGTAGATATTGCGAAATGAACCCACGCCCCTCAATAGAACCATGAGATAATAATATATTTTGAAATAACTATAATCTGAAATTAATAACTCATAAAACTGGATGAATGCACTTTTTTCACATTGAAACGTTTCAGTTAATTAGACGACGGTGCTTTATATAAAATAAAAGCTGATAAAAGTGAAAAGTTGTTAATCAAAAAGCAGTATTCGACTAATTAAGAATCCTTTATTAACTATATGAATTTAAATCATAAATGCTGATAAGGAACAACGTAATTAAATTTGTTCAAAATTTTAACGAAATTTAGCAACGCGTGTGCTGTAAATATTCGTCGAGTCGAAATAAATGAATTAACGCGAGTGAAGCTATATAAATAGTAGGTATATATATTACTACAATACTTAATGCGTATATTACTCCGACAAACTTTTTTTTATGTGTATTAAAAAAACTTAAGAAAAGAAGTTACAACTATTTCGCTTCCTCCTCTATTCTTCTTTTTTTCCTTTTTATTTATTTTTATTAGCTCTACGCTGTATCCTGCAGGTAGCAGGGTAGGCCAAGGGTGCCTAGAGTCAACACACTTCACTTCCCTACTTTCCGCCGAATTCTGGAGGCATTGCGTGTTGAGTGGCAGAACTCAACGTACTTTTGCCACCAGAGCGATGGAATGAAAATTTTCAATATTTCATTCAATTCAATCGAACCCACAGTGCTAGTGCCAATGGGTCACGGCTGACCTCAATTAAATTAAATCCATGAATACCTAGTCTAATATACACGTATGTACCATAAGATCATTGTATGTAACATAATACCACGAACAGAGCCTGGCATCGAGCCTCATTTGTAATCAGCATATGTTACGACCCTTGCGGTCTCACCAATGATGCGCGTTTCTCCACCAAATCACCTTTGTAATTTCATCCCCTACGGTACGTTTAGTGGGACCCCTCTTAATTATAGGGACCCTGGATGGCGCGTCTATTACTAATGTCACACTGTTATTTGTATTAGAATGTTTGTTGTAAGCATAACTCTGTAATATGGTTGTACGAGTAAGGTTAAGTACTAGTAGATTTGTGATTAATTATAAACATTAAAGTATGGTGTGGCAGTAGTAACTTATGTTGCCCATATCATATTGAATTCAGGCGAAATTGAGCCTATCAAAAGCTGAAAATGATTACGGCGGAAAGCGGAATAAATTAACACTAAGTTCCTTCTGCCTAGCTCTGCGTACAAAATAAAGCGTAAAACTGAAAAAAAAATTGAAAATAAAAAATCTACCGCAAGAAAAGTATATTTTTACGAGCAGAATGTTATTAATTTAGTTTCAAATTTTCTATGACATTGAATAGTTCAACAACTTGGCAAAAATATAGTGTGCTTATAGATATTTATATTTATTTATATTTGATATTTATAGATATTTTACACATCAACACAAACACAGATATTTGTACCACACGAACGTACAGCGCGATGCTACTCGCTCATTTACATAAATTGTAGTAGTGGTTTGCCCAATAAATGTACCTTGCTGAATGCCGGTTTGAAATGTCGAGGCAGTAGACACAGAAATATACGGGTAATAAATACAGCTCGTACACCTGGCCCCTAACTTTGTTGGGGGCAAGCAATTGAAAATAAATCTTGACAATATTAAATTACAATCATTTTAATGTTACAATTTTTTTTTCAGGTTAACGCTGTATATTGAACGTAGCAGAGTAGGCAGAGAGGGCCAAGTGTTAAAACACTCCGCTCCTCACTTTTAGCTGTATTCTTAAGCAATGAACTCAACGCCGCGCTTTGCTCTTACACTAGAGTGACGAAGTGAAAATATTAAAAATTTAATTTTTTCAATTGGGAATTGATCCCATAACCTGTCGCATTTACAGTTACACGCCTGTGTCCCTTCGCTGCAAATGGTCTCAAAAAATTGATGAAGACAAAACGTTGTATGCAGACTCGCACGTAAACTGTGCTGGCCATAACTCTTACACGGAACGCGCGTATGGTGCTATTTGGCACTAACGTTAGGGTGGATAAATCATAATATTATTTTCTAATATTCCTCTACCGACTCCTACCGATTGACTAAGATAGAAAATTTAGGTTTTTTGCAGTGGATTGGGTAAAACAAAGCTTTTAGCACGTTCCCCGTAACAGCCACACGCTTTTCCTCTAGGCCTCTACGGCCCCATCGGGCCAAAATACTCAGTCGAAGTCAAAACCGTCGTAAAACTTACAAATTATGTATTTTGAAAATAAAATTTAAAAAAGCTTTTATCTCTTTATACGACCTTATAAGTAAAGAAAATCTTTGAATTCATTTTATATATTATGTTAAAAAGAGTATGTGCCAAATAACTGTTTTAATAGGACGTAGTCGCGTACCAAGAGTGCTTCTCATGACGACACAAATGGAAGCATGCTATTTCTACGGTAGTACATTTTATCTTTGTTATTTGTATTGTGTAAGAAACCGGTCAAGAACGTTAGGTCGAGAATCCTAGTAGTGGCCAAGATTTACATAGATATTTTACAACTTTTACAATGTTATAGAACATAAAGCAAAGGCCGGCTTTAAATTTCGCCTCTCAACACGCAATACCTCAAGAATTCGGCGGAAAGTGGGGTACTGAGTGTCTTAACACTAGGTTCACTATGCCTACCCTGCTGGGTGCGGGATACAGCCGTGAAGCTGATTTATTTTTATTTATTTTACAGCTTGGGAAAAATCGGTATACCTAACTTAAGTTATTTAATTTATAAAGTAAATACATTCATATATTCATATTAAAACAATTATTTGCCACCAACTTTATGCTTTTTCCAATATAGCCTTTCCAGCATAAATAAGAGAAACTTTCTCTTTCTGCTCAACTTATTAGATATTGCATGCTAGTGCGGAATTAAACGTCGCGCTATTGCCTGGACTCCAGAGCGAATATATGAAAATGTTTAATAATTATATTTGAACAAAAGTAGTAACAACACTTATATAAAATAACGCATTTGACATTCTGTAATTCGCTATGAATGCGTGTACAGCATGCAATATGTAAATTTATCCGCAACTCCGCTACTACTGCTATGTTTGGAATGCAAACCTCATAATGGCTGTTGGTACGCATATCCTGGTGAATATTCTTATATGCGACTATTGTCCTTATCTTATAGACCATAAGGACGATAATGCAAAATTGACGTAGCAAAGTAAACAATGGCTTGGTTTAGGTAGTCTTATATTATATTTTGTATGACACGAGCCCCGGCCTACGGAAGTGCTGCTACGGAGGCGATGCTACGATGCCGCTACGAACTCGCTCATATTAGTATACAAACTCCTTTAGTCATGGTCGTTTAGTTCAAATATTGTTATTTTACTGTAGTTATTTATAAGTGCAGTTTATTTGTTGTTGTTTGTTACTACATTTTAAAGTATTTCGTAAAGTTATAAGTTCTTAGACGATAGATCATCAATGAAAAATCTATTTAACAAAAAGTATTATTTTAATAAACAAGTTAAAATTTGAAAAAAATAAACAAATCATAAAACCAAAAAAACGTCCAATATTAATCACGTCAAACCAAAAACATTAAAACGAAACACTCGAACGAAACGACACCAAAGCAGAAACGAATTAAACGGAAAAGTAATTATAGTGCAATCAAAGCCAACAAACACCACTCGACCAGAGAACAGTGTGTATTGTATTTTCACAGTTATATCTATCTGCTCCGTGGAACAAAGCGATTCACGACCGAACCGGCTGACTGTCTTTAGCAAAGCTGTAATAAATACTTTCATACAACTGTTGTAGGTACGTCTGTTGGAAATTTTAATTAACAACGACAGTTAGTTTATAGCATATAAGTGATGATTAAATCAAATTAAATCAGCTTCACGCTATATCCCGCACACAGCAGGGTAGGCAAAGGGAACCTAGTGTTAAGGCACTCCGTTCCCCACTTTTAGTGCGGCAGAGGCATTGCATTGGCATTGTTGAATGGCAGAACTCAACACCGCGCTTTGCCTTGACACTAGAGCAAAGAAATGGAAATATAAATTTAAGTAAATATTTCATCTTCTCGAGTGGGGATTGAACCCACAACCAGTCAGTTTTACAGTCACACTTTGTGCCGCTGCACCACGACTGACCTCAAATAGTATTGTATTTTTTTAAGTTTAACGCCCTATCTCGTACAAGACAGAGGAGATAAAGATTCGAACGCGTATGAAAAGTTTGACAAAGCATAATTAACAACATTTATAATTAAATTTGACTTAATTCATACCAACAGACAACAACATATTACAGTAAAATACCAGTTGTTTATCCAAATTTGTATTATTTTTGTACACAAAATGTGAGCTTATCTTGTCGTTATAACCACCAACCTAACAAAGTGGCCAGTTTAGTAGATAATTCAACAATACATACATTGAATATTAAATTTGAATTGTGGCGTGCAGTCGACCCTCGATCATATCCGGAATATATACGCGCTGGATAAATCATGTTCGTCGATACTGACTTCGCTTCGGTACGCTGGCACGGTTTAATATCTTTGTTTGAGCCGATTAAATTCGAGTGAAAAATCGATTGCCAAAATCGACAGCCAAAAAGCTTTGTGCTGAAGGAAATATAATAATATTGTTTAAAAAACATAATGTACGGGAATAATGGAATTTGTAAAAAAATATTAAGGTATTATAAGTGGTTCAATAAGGACGTTATTTCCTTGGAGTAAACCTCATCGGTCGCCAATCTGGCTGGTAATCTGTGGTTTTTTTTTCGTCACTCAACATTTAATATTTGAGCGGAAAGTGAAGAACGAAGTGACTATCCTATTAAATCAAAATTAAAATGGGTTCACACTGTGTCCCGCTCACATCAGGGTAGTAGGTAATAATAGGCAATAGACAACCTTATAGGGTATAATTTTTAGGTTTTAAGACATTTTGGTCCACTTACCGCCAAATTTTGGAGGCAAGTGGATGTTCAGTGGCGGAACTCTACGCGGCGCTTTGCCTCGAAACCAGGACCAACAAATGAAAATATAAATTTAAATAAATATTTCCCTAGAGGGGATTGAATCCATAACCGCGTTTACAATCACAGTTTGTACCTCTGCGCCATGATTAACTGACTATCCTAATAGTTTCAACAAAATAATAATAAAACAATAAAGTGAAAATAAAAATATATAATAAAAAATAAATACATAAAAACGACAAGAAGAAAAATCATAAGCATTTTTGCCAAATATTCTCAGTCAGTCAAAGTTTATTAATGATCTAGAAAATTAAAAGCAACAGTTATTGTTTTCCAATAAGTGAAATTCGAAGAAGGCACTTACTTCCAAATAAATAAATGGTTTCCGGTAAACATCGTCGATAATACCTTCAAGTATAAAAGTAAATGAAACCAGTTGTCGCGCCGAGATACAAGCGTGTGACTGTAAACGACTGACCGTGGATGTGGATTCAATCCCCATTCGAAAAAATGAAATATCCATTTAAATTTATATTTTCATTTCTTCGTTCTGGTGTGAAGGCAAAGCGCGGCGGAAAATGGGAAACCGAGTGTCTCAATAAAAATAACAGAATGCGTTCAAAAGGAAAATATTTGATTCATACAATTGCCAACCTCTCGTGTTAGTATTAATCTTATGATGATTTCGTGTCATGTAGCAAGGTCTTTACTATAGTAATCTAATAAGACAAAGTCAGTCCGTTGGTACTACGTGGCCGTGTGACCCGTCTGCTCTTTATTACTTATACGTGCCCATAATGTGTACTAGACGAAAAATATAAGGGTCGATTTTGTCGCTTTCGATGACCATTCAAAGTATAATAACTATTGTTATATTGTGTACTGTTTGTTTACTTTATGTTATAGTACTTCAATTTGTTCAATAAGATAATAATTAAAAATAGTATTAATCGTATATTTTTAGGGTTCCGTACCTAAAGGGAGAAGCGGATCCTCTTACTAAGTCCTCGCTGTCTGTGTGTCTATCCGTTCGTTACCAGGCTGTATATCGTGAACCGTGTTAGTGAAACAGTAGGAATTTTCACAGATAATGTATTCCGGTTGCCGCTATAACAAATATTTAAAAACAAAATAATGAATAATTTGAGGTAGCTCTCATATGATAAAACGAGAAATATTTAGCCTTTTCTATAGAAAATACGGAACGCAATGTACGCGAGTTCGATTTGCACTTAGCTGATTTTTTTTATATTAATAAAAAGGTAAAATAAAGCGAAAATATTTTATATACACCTAAACATTTCTCTATATCAGTCATATATTCACAATCAATTTTTACGTAATCAGGAACGTCCCACTGACTGTATCTTGTAATAAATACAATATAAACTTTACACTAAAAGTTGTATTCACTACGAAAAACGATACATAGATGGATATATAGGTAGTTGGCACTGTAGTCGATCCAACTGCCAATCACGAACAGGAAATGTAATGCAAGATGGTGAGCAACTAACACTATTTCCCTACACAGATTCTAACTTTAGATGAACTTTATAATTGACAATTTACACAAAATATTCAAAAGATTGCCAATAACAGAATTGTTTTGTTTTATTGGCCATATTTTATCTTAATTCTACATCGAAACTATTTTATTACGTGTTATATACTTTTGGCTTTCTCGATAAACGAACTATATAATGGAAAAATAAATAAATGAATTCGAACTAATAGTGCCTAAGATTAGAGAGTATAACCACCACCATATAAACTCTTGAGTTTATAACATTCCAACATGAAGAACGGTGAAAAACTATTTACAAGTCAAATAAAAGACACAGCGTGCTCGTATGAATTATTATAATAAAAATAATTTAATAAATAAAAAAAAGATACCATAAAATTAAAAAAATATGCTTATAAAAAATAATACCAAAATATGTCACTTCATCTGAATTTATTATTTAACAATGGCTTAGCGAGTGTTAATTAATATTTGAACATTTTTAATTTTCAAAAAATTAAGTTTCCCACTGACAACAACAATAGCATTTAGTACAATGAACCTAATTACTATACCTTTCATTGTGTTAAATAAACAAAAAATAAACGTGTTTATTCATCGAAATAGGTTAAGCTGCGATTATTCTTCAATAAAATAGAGCTAAAACAAAACACACGACTGCTGGCAGCGGGTACCTGAACTGCTCATAAAGCAAAAGACAAGGTGGTGCCAATATATAGAAAATATATATAAATACAATCAGTACCTGTTAGATAATAGGCAATAGTAGCAATTATCGATTTGACTTTCAAGAGGAAATTATAAACCAATATATAATCTGCGTAGAATGAATCAAATTATATATCCCGCACACAGCAGGGTAGGCAGAGGGAACTTAGTGTTAAGACATTCCGTTATCCACTTTACGCCGAGCTCTGGAGGCATTGCGTGTTGAGATGGGCGGACCTTAACGCCGCGCTTTGTTCCGATACTAAAGCGAAGAAATGAAAATATAAATGTAAATATATAATTCATTTCCTCGAATGAAACTGGGGATCGAACCCACCACCACTCGATTTTACAGTCACATTTCCCCTGCGCCACGATCGGCCTTCCAAGAGGAAATTATATGGCAAAATTTATCTGTACTGAATGAATTAAAATATCAATTAACACAAATAGAACGGATGCCAAAACTGCTGAGCCGATAAACATATTTAATTAAATATCGACAATATCACGTTCTAAATACTAATTAAATGCCGATATAATTTTGAAGCAGTCATATATAAACATAAAAAATTGTAATCAAATAGGTAAATTGAATTCGAATTCATGATAAAAACTATTTAAAAATACATTTCAGTAGAACGAGGTATATTTTGGTATACAGAAACTATTAAAAAGTGTTGAAGCGATATTGACTATTCTGGAATGATCCCTAAGTTAAAATGTAACTAAATTAAATCAATAAAGAACATTTTGATATGAAGAAGACGCGAAACATACGAACAAACTTAAACTTTCGATAGGTTAAGTTAAGAAACCTAACTAACACGGCATACACAAATATTATTAAATTCATTCATTAATATCACCAAAAAGGTGAACAAAAACTGATAGCCTCCTTTGTTCAAAGTCGATTAAATAATCAAGTAAAATAATAAAATAAAATTCAGCTTCACGGTAGGCAAAGGGGAACCTAGTGTCATAAGGCACTCCGTTCCACACTTTCTGTCGAATTTTGGAGGCATTGCGTGTTGATTGGCAGAACTCAATGCCGCTATAATATAAAATTTTATTTGCAAAATAATAATATAATACAATAAAATTATGTTATAATTGTCCATCATACGAGGAGCGATATTAATGCGAGCACGGTTCGCGTAACAAGATTGCCAACGTCACTGTCAATCCCTTGCAGGAAATGGGAGTGCAGGTTGGCGAGGCGTTTGAGTATTTCCCTAGACTCGTGCCAAGTCCACCTTAGTTTATCGCTGCGATAGAAAAATTTATCGAAAACTTGAGAATTTAACTTACAACTTCAAGTTACAGCTAGTTTACAACTTTTAATGTAGTTGGTGATTCAAACTTTTCGCTGTATATATGAATATATTTTTAAATTTCGTTACAACTATTTTAAACGTATAGATTTTAAAAAATGTATCTAAACTAAGCAGAGGGCAGTCGTGGCGTAGAAGCACAAGTATGTGGCTATACAACTTAATAATTTTTTCATACGTTTTTCACTCGACTTTAAATGAAATATTGGATATTTTCATTTCTCAGCTCTGGTGTCAAGACAAGAAAGAGGGGAGAAATGTGCCTTAACCCTCTGCCTACCCTACTGCATACAATATACAGGGTGAAAGTAAAAAAACAAATCTAAACTGATATATTCAGTATATTTATTAAAAGAATAAAATAATAAAACTCAGAACACATATTAAAAATAGACACTATCTAACAATCCAAACGCAAATACCTACGCAACTAACTACTCACACCAGATTAAGGAAATCTCATTACTAGTACACCAAAGTGGTGTTCCGGCCGCAAATAATATATGCACATATTGAATATGTACGTACGTACTGTTGTTCCGATATAATGGGATAACATGATAATACATAGTTATATGAAGGAATATATTACGATATGGTGTTTGCGTTCTGTAAATCTTGCTATTAATTTTGGTTTACACAATCCAAATCTTTGTTCTGATAATAAAACATTTTTTTTAATAATATTTAATAATTATTTACTAATAATATAGGGATAAAATGTTTGCTTGGTAAAGCAAACTTATATCAGAATAGGTACTTTGACCTCTAAGATTTTAAATTCTAAATCCGATATAGGAAATATTTATATTTGAATTATTTTCTTCCCCCCTCTCTAATTGACAAAGTGCGGCGTTAAGCTCGTACACACAACAGAAACGTAACTCGAGAAACGACAGAAATGTTATTTATTGTCGTTTCTGTTAAATTGCCCAAAAAAAGTACGTGTATAGAGCACAAGCACTGGCATAACAGAAACAAAAAGACCATAACATCAAACGTAATCACACAGGAATATCTTATATATTCCATATACTATTAACGTTTATATAAAGATGCTAGAATATACTCTGGTCGAGTATCGTGTCTTGAGTAAAGATTTCAAAGAAATAAAAATAAAACTAAAACAAATACATACCTACTTCAGTTTTAATTAGGTTTCTAGTGGAGTATACGAGAACGTTTATACAATTTTCATACATATTTTAATATGTACGACTTATTTATATTTCTATGGTGGCAGTCAGAATAATTTTAATATACATAAAGCTAAGCTTCTTATACAGTTTTTTTACAAATTTTAAAATTGGTAAAAAAATCTGTATTAAACGATTCAATGTAATTATTTTTGAGACTTGCTGCAATGGAACAGTTTCTCATTTTAAACGTTATGGTTGTAGGTTCGATCATGTCCCGGTGGAATGATTTTGATTAAATTATTATCAATTCCCCGCTCCGATAGAAATAAAGGCGGCGTTGATTTCCTCTATTCTATACTTTTACTATTTTCACAATTGGGCACAAAGTGAGGAACGTTGTGCCTTAACGCTAGGTTTCCTCAGCCTACCCGGCTTTGTGGAAAAACGTGAAACTTTTGTTTCCATTTTTAGTTGAACACTACACGATTGATGCTGGCTCGAACCCCACTTATAAAAGATTTTTTATTGACGGTACCAAAACCTATCAAAGTTCTTTATATATAATAAAGATGAAAGTGTCATAATTCTTCTATATATATAGCACACTAAAAGACAAGACAATATAAGTAAAAAGAAGAAAAAAATAGAAATATTTCATCCCCTACTTTATATCGTAACCGTATTTATATGATCAAATAGCAAATCTCTCGCAGCTTAAACAAAAGAAAATGTATCGGCGGGTGGGCCAATCGGGAACAAAATTTACGTAGGTCGGAACGCTCATTAAAAGTGAACGTAGGCGGAGGTTGCTCCTAAAAACACAATTCACTCTGCCAAAAGGCAGTAAGCATTTTGGAAATGGCTTCGCCTTATTTGAACAGCCGAGGAAACCTGTGCCACCGAAATAATTTGTCAAACACCTTGACCCACTTTTGTGGAGGCGAATAAGAAAAAATGTAAGGCGTTACGAAAGGAGGTGGTTTTATTTTAAGTTCTATGATATTATTTTTATAATATATTGAAGCTTTTGGACAAATTACATCTTAAAATATCCTTATTTTACTCTCTGGAAAATTCGATCCGTTTTAGTCAACAAAAAGTAGAAAGAAGCAAGTATCATAAATGTCAAAATTTTGAGAAGATATTTTGTTTATAAGTAGATACATATTTAAATTGATGCTATTATTTTGATTTTATTCTCATAACATTATATTATTTATTACAAACAGATAAGACTAATGTATATATCCGATATATATATATATATATATATATATATATATATATATATATATATATATATATATATATATATATATATATATATATATATAACGGATCTAAGTTTTTAATATAACAATAACATTAATCATTCCTACATCTAAGGAGTTTCAATTCGAAGCAAAATGAACAAGAATTCGATCAATACAAGGGTAAAGTTTTTGAATTTGTTAGAAATTGCTCCAGTTTGTCCGACTCGAGGAGATTTCAATTTAAAGACCTATTTGTATGAACATAGTAAAACATGTAGTATATAGCACGTGCACTAACAGTTAACATCGAAATAGCTTTACTTTAACTAGTTAGTTACATTTGAGATTGGACCGAATACATTCAATAATGCATGTATTAAGTAAGTTAGTTACATTTAAGTATTTAGGACCCAATTTAATCGATTTAACTGATCAAAACGTGGTAATGTCATAGACTGGATCTAATTAAATGCTGAAATTAAGGAGAGCATCTTTCAAATGTTAATAGAATTTATAGTACAATGCATAATGATTACATTTGGAACAGGGGTCAACCGTGTGACCCGTCTACCCATTCGGGATGATGATTGATAATTTACTAATATTTTAAATTATTAGCTTTGGTACAAAGCAATAGCATGGCATTGAGTTCCGCAACTCAACACACAATATCTTAAAAATTCGGGGGGCGAAACCCCTAGTGATAAGACTCTTCGTTCGAGGCAGATGAACCTGCCAATCCCGCAATACGCAGGATACAGCGTGAAGCTGACAATAGTACTTATATGTATAATATTGCTGTGTGTATATTATAAGAAAGAAAAAATCCCCTCAGTCATTTAGATGGTCGACGAATAATTATAGAAGCAACAAAGCAGCTCAAAGAGACAATGCAAAATTAGATTTTCTTATTGGTGCATGCAATCTGCTGAGTAACATCTGTGCAGTTGACGCGGGATCTCTGGTATAACATATTTTAGTTTGCATAGTCTTTGTGTTCCACGCCGTGTAAAATAAGAAACATTTTAATGTTTTTATTTATTTATTTAAACAAAATAAAATATTATATGGTTATTTAATTTTATTTAACTAAATGGAATACCAAGTTCTATCAGAAAATGCGAATATACTATATAAAATATAAGCTGAAGAAAGAACAAAGAGACGAGTTACTGTGAGTTTTTCAGTGCATGTATCAACCTGCAATGCCTGAGGCCATTGCAGGTAAGAGGAAAAAAACGAAAAATATTTATTGATACTATAGTTATATACTGAAACAAATGTACAACATATTTCAATATTTTACAACATATTTCAAAATTTTAAATAATACGGTACAAGAAAGCAATCCGAAAATAGTTTCCGCCGCGGGTGGTTTCATATTATCATGTCATAAAAAGAGAGTGAATTTAGACACATTATTTTCCTATTCTTACATTTCATGCGGCGGAGCTCGAGTCGTTCGGTCGAGATGTCGCGGGGAATAAAAATTACATTCATTCATACATATTAGACAAGAAACAGTGTATGACAGCACAATATGAATAGCTAATCCATCGTTGTAACATTTGTTATTCGTACTTTGCGTTTTTTTTTTAATATTTTCGTCACACATACCCTACTTTTTACCATTTTCTATCTATTTCAGAGGTATGGCGGGTTACGCCACCCACGCAATTTAACGCCAACCTTAACTAACTGATATAAAAGTAAATATAAACATTTTCTGTGCGGGAAAAGTAAACAGTTTCAGTGCGCTGGATTCTATTGCATCTGTCAAAGGTGTAAATAGAATGTACTGCAATCGTGGTGGTGGTTTAACCCGTTAGAAACCAATGTTTGCTATAATTATCCTGAACACCACGTAGGGCTGTTACTCATTTGACCTTCTACATGAAATACAACAGCTTAATAATAATAATATTTTAAATATATGTATAATGCAGTATGTTTAAATATATGTATAATGCAGTATTTTTTCTTCTCTTTATTTATTTATTTAAAACATATTACATAAAATATTACTGTAACATAAATCAAAATTAATGAAATACATACGCATTTGTCGACGCGTTGATTACTCCCAGTGGATATTGAAAGGTCGTTGTTGTGATCGCTCCATAGTTTTGTAGTACAATTTAATATCTCGTTATTACTTTAATGACAGAAGTTAGCTCCGCTACCAGAATTTGTGACGGTGTCCCCGATAGAAGTTTAATCGTGATGTATTTTGGCCTCGAAAGTATTATGATGATAATTATTATTATTCGTTCAGAGACATTAACGAAGTGAACTGATTGTCTTTAAAAGTTTTAAATCCAATCGCGGCGCAGTGGTAAAAGTGTGTGACTGTAAACGCAACAGGTTTTGGGTTTGATTTCAATTTTAAATGCATCGCTCTGGTGCCGAGGCAAAAGCGCGGCATTGAGTTCCGCCACACACAACACGCAAAACCTTCAGAATTCGACAGCTAGTGGGGAGCGGAATGTCTAATCACTGGACTCCCTCTGCTTTTCCTGCTACACGCGGCATACATCGTGAAACTCAGAAAAAATAGATTGTAAACAAATCATTATTTAATATAAGCAATAAAAGATTTAATACAGTATCCAAGTCGAGCCTAGGACACTTGAAGCAATTCTCATACGTGCGTAGCCAAAATCCTGAATATTTGAATAACACGATTGCCTCGGTTCGGATAGATTTTCTTTGGCCGTGTGAAATGTTAATGACTGTGTAGCTGTTTGAACAGATTTTAGCAATTCAAAGGAATGTGGAGGTGAAAGATTTATTCGCTGAAACGACTCGTGGGAATAGGGCATAGACGTCAATTTCTACGCTAGCTTCTTAAAGGTGTAATATAAGAAAAAAGGTACCTAAACAAATTTTATTTATACAAACGAACGAAAATCGCAACAACATATTCAATGAAAGTAAATTTAATAAACACGTAAAGCTTCTATAAAAATTCCAAATCTGGACCCAGATGTGGCACAAGGATATGTAGATTAATTAATTTTTACCCGTATATAGGTAGGTGTACAAGGATTTATAATCTCTTCTTTTACTTGACATTAGTGACGGTTTTTATTGCTAGGGTTTGATTTTCCGAGTAAATTTACTCCACTTTGCACTGTCTTTAGCATCCTCGGTGGCTTGTTCATTGGCTCTGATGTCTTGCATCACAACATCCAGTCCACTTGAGGGTAGTCTACTTACAGGAAGAGACATAGCAAGCGACTTCCTTACAACCGCTGCGCAACGTGTCTATACCATTTCAAGCAAATGCTCCTGGAGCTTATAGGCTACGTTACGAACTCCACATTACGCCACACATCCATCTTAGCATCTTCATTTGCGTTACGCCGTATAAAAAAAAAATTATCGATGGATACTCTTGTATATCAGCCACTCGAGCTAGGGCGGGGTTCTGTGATAGCAACCACACCGATGACTCTCCGCCATTTGGTCCAGGCAGCGTTTATCCGGGCTTGAACATCGTAATGGATGGCTCGGGACTCGTGCATAACGGATCCCAGGTACTTGAACTTTTCCGACTTAACGGTGCAGGACCTATTTGAATAGTGTTCAAGTCTGGACTCCCGCAAGCCTCGTACTCAGTGTTTGACATATTTAGTTTAAAACCGCCGTTCTCAAGCGTTTCCTTCCAGAGGTTCACTTTACGCTCTAGGTTTAGTTGGTTCTCGTCAATGAATCATCGGCATTCATCATCAACCTTCGATATGTAATGAGATAGTATGTATGGTGATTTGGTGAACACCTAAAGTGATATAGAAAGTTTAAGTGGCTACGAAATGGCTTCATAACCTAAAACTCACTAACAAACTTCTTCAATAAAAATCAACGACAATCTTTCCTACGAACACAAATTTTATAGCAGACAATGATGCTATTAAGTTATACTGTTCTAAAAACATATTCATTACTTAATATAGAGATATTAAAAATTAAAAATATAATCCAATATTTGGATAAAACGTACAATCTTTGCTACCTGTTATAATATAAATTATGAATGACACTACTACGTGCTTTCCCACAAATTCCATTACAGTCTGAGTGCGGGTAGCTTTGTTTGCAACTCAGTTTGTCTAATTAACATTATCAGGGCGTATCACTAAATAAACTCCAGGTGCTTTTGGCAAAAAACTTAAAACTGAATAATAGCGTAATGTTAAAAAATGTGTGCTTGTATGTAATTTGGGGAAGCGGTAAAATAATGTATTCTATCTCTCTAAGGCAATATGAAACTGATTTTTGGAAACAAAAAGTTACATTAAATTGTAACAGATATAAATAGGATATGTGAGAGCTTTAGTTATAGTTAAGTTTATTAGATAGATCTTACACGTGCTAGTATTTGTTATAGTTAGCGGGATAGAGTGTGAATCAAAACAGAAAGTTCATATCATATACAATAATAACAGAGTTATTAAAAATATAAATAATATAAAATAATATTTTAAAATGATACAAAGTTATTGTTGTCGTTATAAATTCTATTTAGTGAAGAATTCTATTCAAATTATATACTCGTATAATATGCTATAGAAGAAGCGTTTCTAGGGAAATGTTAATTGGACAAAGCTGCTTTTTCAATGACAAGCGTAACAATATAATTAGTTTTGTTGTAAAAAATAAAAGCATGAGTAAGAAACATCATTAAAACAATAATATATTATATATTTTTACAATTTTTACATTTTAAATACCTATCGTATTATAAAATATTCATTATAATATATTTATTTACATTTATATTTTCACTTCTTCGCTCTGGTGTCGAGGCAAAGCGCGGCGTTGAGTTCCGTCACTCAATACGCAATGCCTCTAGAACTTGGCGGAAAGTGGGGAACGTGTCCTAACATATACACTGATGACACAGGCTGTACAGGATACAGCGTGAAGCTTATTTAATTTGTTTTTTTAGGGTTCCGTGACTTCTAAGAAAAATAGGAACCCCTATAAGATCACTTTGTTGTCAGTCCAGACTGACTGAGACAGATTGACTGTCAAGAGTCTTTATCTCAGAAAGTTTGGAGATATCAAGTTGAAATTCAAATCATATATCTAGATCTACGGCTCCATTATTTCCTAATAAAAAACGTATTTCTTCATTTACTTTAAAAAAGTATATGACAATTTATATAGCAAAAAACGTTTATTTCGACACCATAAAGGTAATGAAAATTAATAGGGTACTTCCGGTTAACCTAGAATTATGAAATTTGGCGGCTAACATCCTCAGGTAGTACTAATTCATGAAAACTATACATTTGTGGTTAAGCCCTAAGAAATAATAGCCTTAAGAGTGAGCAACATTTGATGTTAAAGCCTGGCCTAGTTCATGAGATATTAGATGAAAGGGCTCAGACTAAAATAAGCTTCAATTTTAGAAAAAGCCTGAGACCTCTAATTTATGTAAGGAATCCTCGGTTTTTTTACTATAACTCAAACTACAAACTACAAACACTATAGGTAGTAGGCAAATAAGACACCTGTAAGTTAGCTATTTAAATTTAGGACACTATTTAAAGGTTAGGTAGGCTACATAAAAATTTTATGACAGTTCTTTTCAAAAATATCCTCTTACACCAGATTTAAAAACGAAACGCATAATGATATTTATTAAATCCTTTACAACGTTCAATTTTTTAAAACACGCCCCTTCCTTTGTCTCCTTATCGCTTCCTCGCCGTAACGAAGTAACAAAAAATGAATTACAAAAATTAATGAACATTGTTTCATTTGGACGGCGACCGGGAGAGTTGTTCGCGTTACACAATTTTATTTATAAATGTATTTCGTAAATTTATATAAATTTATGGACCATTGTGTTGTACTTTTGAAATGTGTACATGACGATTGTGCAGGAAGATTACTGCGATGTTAGGTTCCGCTATTCTAAACTTGTCTCTTTTATAGCTTCATGCTGTATTTAGCACATGGGAGGGCAGAGGGAATCTGGGAACTAAGTGTTTAGCCACTGTTCCCATTAAGAAACTTCCGTTTTTCACTTCCCGTAATTTTTATGTTGTATCGCGGAACTCAACATCGCGCCATGTCTCGTTACCAGTGCAAATAAAGGAAAATATTTCATATTTAATTCCCTCAAGTTGGGTTAGTTGGTTTAGATTATATCTAAACCACAATCGCGCGTTGACAGGAACACTCTTATGGTTTCAGCCTCAAACGTTTTTTTTGGTATAGAAAATTAAGAGACTGAACGGAAGCTGTCGTGATTCAGTGGCACAACGTCCGTCGATGGAACGAACGGACTTATAGGTCCGTTCGTCGACACTTTTATTTCTCCGCTGGACTCCCTGTCCTAGCATTACTTCTTTCGGACTCTACTATGCGGGATAATTGCAATATGCAACAAAAAAATTATAACTGATTGACGTCTCATAGCCAGATATATATATAGTTATACACATCGATCGATCGATATATTATAACGTGTTTATATAAGTTTAGAAATGCCAAAATATAAATATAAATTATAATTTAAAATGAGAAGAGAATTGGATACCAAAAAAATTTTACTACCAAAACCAACGTTTATCTATTACAAAACGAATATAAATATATTAAACGCAGAAAAACAAGAGCAAGATATCAACCGGAAGAACTTTCGTAACATATGGTTTTATTTTATTAGATTCTCGATATCGATACCGCCTATTTCGACTGAATTTGGTACACATTTGAATTCAGTCAACGGAGCGGACGCGGGTGCAAAAGAATTAAATAAAGGGACACATCTCTCGAAACTTCTACAAACTAAAATATTTTACAAAGTAAGTGTATAAGTAAAGCGATTTCTGTATTCAAACAATGAATTTTTATTTCTGAGAAGTAACTGAATTAGTATAAAGATATATTTTTTTAACTTTGCGTTACCCTGGGAACCTTGTGTTAAGATCCTTCGTTCTCATTAAAACACTACCATTTTCCGCTGAAGTCGAAGGAGTTGCGTGTTGTTAACTTATAGCTACGCTTTGCCTCGACACCAGAGCGAAGACGTGAAAATATTAAATACTTCATCTCCTGGAGTATTAGTCGCACATCTTAGTACTGGCCTTTTTCTTTAATCTCGAGATTTTGCATCAGCATAGCAAAATCTTACATTGAATTACTCTAACCACGTCATTCATAGAATGACGAGGTTAGAAAAGTTATGGTGGAATTCGAACCTACAACTGTCATATACAATGAAATTTATATCCATTTAATATAAAACGTAGTACTACGCCTCGATTGCATAATACATATTGTAAATCAAACTAGAGTTCGTAATTCATGCTTTTATTAAAAAACCAACCCACTATATTACATTGTTTACTTAAAGAGAAAGTTATTTTATCCAAAAATATGAAAATGCAGCGTTTAAATTTATCCATTCAGTACGATATGGACCAGAGTTTGCCGTTCAAAATTATACGAGTAAGCATAATATTTGCGCGAGTGGCTCAGAAACTATTTTTAACTATCAAATATACTAACTACATGGAAAGTTCACGAATTTTAACAGCATACACAGATGATACAGAAATTTACGAACAAACAAAAAGTATTTAAGCGATGTACCAAAATTTGTGTTAAGGTCACTTTATTCTCCATGTTCCTCTCACTTTGTAAATATTATTGTTTTTATTTATATTTTGTGAGATAAAGTTGCAGGGTCACAAGTAAAGCGACAGCTGTGGATTCGATACCCACTTGGATCGGGGGAATGAATTATTATTTATTAATATTTTAATTTCTTCGTCATTAAGGTATCAAATAACTATTGGATAGTAACTTAAATTAACATGTGCAACAAATCAACTTACATAATTTTACTTTAGAACAGGGGAAGCTGTATATTAAGGTAGTAACCTCTTTTAGTTTATATATCTTTTGTTAGACAAATTTCTTAAATACTATGAATACAAGGAGAGTGGACTTATCTGATCAGTAGCTATCGCATTTATTGGATCAATTTAAGTTCCGTAAGAGATTTTTTTTTAAATTGAAAGAGTTCCATTGTACTTAGTTGAACTATGCATTGCGATCCCTTAGTTAACGTACAACAAACAGTGATGAATTAACTTTCAAAATACTTGCTGTTACTCAAAATGTTTGGGCCAAACAGGCGTTTTAATTAATAATCTTAAAGAAAACTTATTTGGTTACATTTAGAAAATACAATATTCTGTTGCACTAAAAAAATAAGTAATAAATATGAAATTTATATGCCTACCCTGTACACAAGTCTCGTGAAGGGAGCTGTATATTAAAACAGTAATCTCTTTAGTTTGCATCTCTTTTGTGCTTAATATTGTATCAGGTGTCACATTGAAATTGGCCTAAATATTTATGAAGATGTGTAAGCAGAAACTTATTGTCTTCGACTTTAGTGGTGACAGGTGCAGTGTCGGCTCAAAAGGATGAAGGTGTATGGAATGGTAGCTCGCTTAGAGATTAATTATTATTTATATATTTTAACTATACATACATATATTGTCTTAGAGATATTTTGTAATATTTTTAACGTTTTTAGAATGTTAGTTCCACACTTAGGAAAGAAAAATATTTATTATAATTTAATACAAGCTCATTAAAATTTCAATGTAGCTCGGTGAGAACGAATGGCTAAGTGGTCAGAGTGATTGGACAGTTTCCAACAGCCGCGCCTTCAAATCACACTACGATAATATTTTTATCCATTATACAAATAAATATATATTTTTCGCAATTTTTACATATTTTAAATGAAACTCTTTAACCCTACGAACTAGTACAGTGTTCGTCGTCACGTCGGAGTTCCAAATACTTCTGAATATACACAATTCCGGTTAAATAGTTTCATTTAAAATTAACGTTTTTATAATTGTATCAAAATAATAAAAAGTGAGAAGTCATTTTTACGCTAGCCATGGTCCCGTTAAGCAAAAAAAAGAGAGAAAAAGATTATTTATATAATAATAAAATATTCTCCTAAGATATGTTACTAAACCTGAGATGACGTGCTTAATCTCGATATTAGAACTTAGATTAGGTACTCAGTCCCAGACAATTCTCGAGGATCACGAGATACGAGATATCGACGGCATCTTAGTTACCCTAGTTAATTGAAACCTCGATTTTACTTATCACGTAGATAGAAACTTTTCAAATTTAAAGGATGACATGGAAATGATAGAGTTCAAAAATTTACAGTGATTTCTAAAGTTAGCTATAATAGCTGAGCAGATTCGATCCCAGGATTATTTCTTACTTTTAATTATTTTCTTACGTGAAAGTTCAAAAAAACTAACTTTATTGCAATGACTTGTTAACCGTACGTGTGTCATACACTACTGTGAAGAAAAGCGTTCTGTGTTTTATTTTTAACTACTTATGAATGTCAGTAAAATATTATAATTAAATCTAAGGATACAATTTCATATCATCGTACATATTTAGTTGTTATATATAGTTGACAGATATTTTTGTGTCTAATTAACAAAATATACGTAGACGCGATTGTTGTGTATTCGATTCCCACTCAATATTTTTATTTCTTCGATCTTGATTAACATGGTAAATTGCAGCGTTGAGGAACTCAATGCTTAAATGCTTTCAAACTTGAAAACTGGGCTGAAAATAGGAAACGGAAGTCTTAGTGTTAAGACACTGCACACTCCCCAGATTCTCTTTGCCTACCCCGCTGTGTGAGAACAACAGTCAAAAAGAAAAATAATGAAGTTAACAAATCTAATAAGAAAAATCGCGATACATGTAATGCATACCTGTATAAAAACTGTATATACAAAGCCTTTACAACTTTACACAAAGTACAATTAATTACAGACAAAAGACAAAGACAACTAAATAGTTAAGTAAATGAGCTCACTGAGATATATAGTAGCGTATCTTTCTGCACCTAATTACTTTAACTTTGTAAGGATTTTAATTTTCCATGTAGCGCTTTTTACTCTTACATTAAGTTTGTATGTATTCGACTAATGGTATTTTTTTTATGTACAGATACATATAAGCGTATGCCTAATTAGTATTTAAACTATTTTTATTACTGAATAAAACTTTATAATTTATTAAGTAATAAAAACAGAAATATCTTTTGAATTAAACACGACGATTTGTCTTTTCTAATTTCAATGTTTTTTTTATATACCGTTGTTTTACCACACCACTTGTCAGAAAAATACGGCGGCAAATAAAATTTTAACTAGTATTATTTTCATATATAAAGAAATCGTTAAAATATCGTTTTCCCACATTACAAACTATTTATGGACGTTTTATTTCCTCAATTAAAGTATAGAGAACAAAAGTAATTCTGAAAATTAATGACAAAAGACGGCTTTGCACAAAGTTGAATAGATTGCCCAAACTTGGGAGGCGAAAAAGCTAACCGTTTAAAACGGAGTTTGTCGAAGTTTTCTCACTGTGAAACCAATTTGCCAAAGAGCCGACGCAAATAGGGGAGATGGATGTTATTAGAGAAGCAATTCGATTTTTGATCTACAAGTTTCTGTTTTTTTTCGACTTTACACTGTATTCCGCATGTGGCAGGGTAGACAGTGTAAGCCTAGCGGTAAGACACTCCGCTTTCCGCCGAATTTTGAAGATTCAACACCACGCTTTTCACTTTTTTTGCACGCTATACCAGAGCGAAAGAAGATAATATTAAATATCTCATTTCCCGGGTGGGAACCCACAAGTTGTCGCGTTTACAGCCACAGTCACGTTTAAAGTTGACTACTGCGCCACGACCAACCTCAATACACATTTCCTTAATATTATGAATACAAGGAGAGTAGACTTATCTCATCAGTAACTATAGGATTTATTGGATTCAATTTAAGTTCCGTAAGAGCCTGAACAGATGTATTGTACCTACTTAATTGAACTATGCATTGCCATCGCTTAGTTAAAGTACAACAAACAGTGATGAATTAACTTTCAAAATACTTGCTGTTACTTACAATGTTTGGCCAAAACAGGCGTTTTAATTAAAAGTTGTGAAGAAAACTCGTTTCATTACGAAAATACAATATTCCGTTGCAGTTTAAATTTAAGTAATAAATATGAAATTTAATATGCCTACCTGTACACAGGCCTCGTGAAAGCTAAATTAAATGAGAGGTTATTGGCACATTCGCTAAGCTCGTAAAGTGTAGATTACAGGCACTGCAGCACCTGTAAGCTAGAATTGCTAAATTTATTTAATTACTAACACGAGTTCTACGAAAAATTATAAAATAACTAGAATTTTAATAATTTTATTTTGATGACATGTATAAAAAAGGGATACATTAAGGAAAATTTAATATCTAAATTCTTTGTATCTTTATCAATCTTTAGTGAAGATCAATTGCAGAGATGTAGCGATGGGCGGAATATTACAAGGAGACGTATAAATATGATGACGCCTCAATCTCAAGTAAAAGCGAAACGCCGAGACTTTACGTCATGGCGAAATAAGTATAAAAGAAGTTGAGGCATAAGGCACCGGGAGCAGATGCGGTTACTGCTGAGACGATAAAATATGCTGGGCCACGCGTCTTGGACTTTTTCTGGTTTTTGTGCAATTTAGCTAAGGAGTGAAAAAAAGTGACATAAGATTGAAAGTAAATCAATCGAACTTGCAAATAGTCTGCTGTACAGATGATGCAGTGCTCATTGAATTATTAGTTATGCGAGACATTAGTCACCACTCTAAAAAAGGGGTGTAAAAATAATGGCCTAAGCCTGATGTACCAAAAATATCAGAATCATTGTGAATGAATACCAAAATCTTTGTCTTAGACTTTGGTATTTGAAAGAAATAAAGAAAGGACAGAACGCAAGATTAGTTTACCTAAATGTTAAAATATTAGAACAAGTGAATGAAATGAGTTTTAAGATCAATGAATTAAAAAAATTAGTACAATATCTATACTTCCTTGTTTTCTAGATAATATTGACCACAAGTCTAAATACAAAACAAATATCGATACCTCTTAGATCGCTCTGAATAGAACAGTATGGTCACAGGAAGCCAATTACGAAACTACCTTCCAATTTTTTCACGTCGAGCTTTGTTTCGTTGTTGGATATTAAAAAATATCCAAACGAAAATCGAACTCACAACCTGTGCAGCCACGCCTGCCTGCCTTAAGAAACCACATACACCTACATTTAATTATTAATTAAAAGCCTAAGTACATAATGGACTTATTATAATACACTCGAAACAACCATGTCCTCTGAGGTGTGAACACCGAGATAGTCCTCCAAAGCCTCCTCGCATTCTACGCACGTCGTCTCCAAATAGACGAGTAAACAATTTTGGCGCGAGTTAAGTGATAAAATAAAATAGATTAACGAGAAGCTGTTTTATTAAGATTTCACATCCTATTTTATTAGAGGAGTTCATATAAAGTTAATTATTTCGTCGTTTTATTTTGAAATTAGATTTTTATTTGTTTGGAAGATGTTTAATATTTTATGACATTTTAAAAGATGTCAGAAATGACTAGACTGTAGGTATATTCTTTATTATGTTTTTTAGGATTCTGCTACATAATTGAAATAAATTATAATAAAGCTACAATTAAAACAAAAAGTCGCTGACTTTAACTTCCGACTTGGGGGAATGAATTATTATTTATTAATATTCCTATTTCTTTGCTGTGGACAAAAGAACGGTGGTGTGTTTGCTACTCAACACGCAATGCGTCGAAAAAGTCGGCGGAAAGAGGAAAACTCCGTTTCCCACTTTCAACCTAATGTTAAGTTTTAAACATGTTAAGATGAAAGTTAAATTTTAATTAGGAAACATTAGGTTTACTCCGCCTATCCTCTTATATGCGGGATACAGTGTGAAGCTGAAAAAAAGTATTTTTATAACCAGGACATTTAGTTTCATACGTAAAAACTAAATGGAGAAAAAAGAAGGACGGAAATCTCAGTAGCATCCTATTATTATGCTGATAATCCAGCGTGAATTTCAATTGAAATGCTACGATTTCAGCTTTATCTTTACCGGAAAAGAAAATGTTATTGTGAAGTGAATCATATGAATACGAATAAGATCCTAAGGAAAATTCTATCGTACTGTTTCCAATACACATTTATACCTATACTTAATCATACATACAACTAATACAACAAAATTTATATTAGATTTGTATCAATCCTAGCTCAGTCAAATATTCCTGTCTGACAATGTGAGTACTAGTCTATTTATAACAACAATATTCATAAAATTAACGTGATATAACTAACGGAAATAGCGTAGGTATAGGCTTTCTCAATCAATGGGCTATCAAGGACAAGGATATTTCAACTTGAAGTATTTAATTTAAATATAATAATATTTTAGGTTAGCGGGTTCAATCAAAAACACTTACTTAACCTACTTACACAGTTCTATAACATCAGTATACATAAATTAAAATAAAAGCTTCACGCTATATCCCGCACACAGCAGGGTAGGCAGAGGGAACCTAGTGTTAAGACACCCCATTCCCCACTTTCTGCCGAATTTTGGAGGCATTTCGTGTTGAGTGGCAGAACTCAACCGCGCTTTTGCCTCGACACCAGAGCGAAAAAATGAAAATATAAATTTAAGTAAATATTTCATGTCCTCGAGTGGGGATCGAACCCACAACCAGTCGGTTTTACAGTCACACTTCGTGCCGCTGCGCTACGACTGGCCTCAGTATACATGGTGTTCAAAATTAATAAAATTTTACAATAAAACAATTAGCACAACTTTATCTTGTTTCATAGCACAAAGCTAAAGCTCTGTAACAAGATATAACTCGCTGTAATATCATAATCCCCCCTTACTCACAGTTCGGCACGCGGTAACATATACATAATTGGGACGACTAATGCTTAGTTGTTTCTTTTTAGCTTCACGCTGTATTTCGCATATAGCAGGTTAGGCAGAGGGAACCTAGTGTTAAGACACTTCGTTCCCCACTTTTTTCCGAATTCTGGAGACATTGCAGGTTGATTAGCGGAAGTCAACGCCACAGTGTGGCCTGTTACCAGAGCGGAGAAATGAAAAAGAAACGAAAATCGAGCCAACCGGGTGGTTAACCGGTTTACAGTCACATGTTTTACACCAATGCGCCACAACGGCCTCAATTAGTCACTAGTTCTATTCCATATATTAGTCGGTAAGTATTTACAAAGACATATCCAGTTCCAGTTCCAGTTCCAGTCAGTTAATGCACGTGCGATCGTGTTCGGGAACCAGCGTCGGCATTATTAATGGGAGTCAATGCACTGCGGCCGCCGGGGGGAAGGCTTGACACGAATTCGCTTTAAATTTCCCCTTTACTGAATTAATGTCGACAAGGTAAATGGTGGCTTAGCAGTGGCACCGTTTATTTCACGTCAAACAGACGACTGATCGTACTAGTGTGGTGGTAATACCTTCTTTACGTATGTAAGTTCGAATGTACTGTACACTGATCAAAGTAATTTTTAAAAAAAAATATGTAAAAATATTTTTTTTATCATAATTTGTTGTTTATATCAAAAGTTATTACATTAATTTTCATTTTGATGATAAGGAAACAAAATGACAATAAAGCAAAAAGGGTACGGATCAATAAAAAATGGTGTCATAATATTGAAAACGACCAAAATTCTTCTTTATTTCATTGTTTTATATAATTAAATAATATCTTCAAAATACAAAATAGAATGACCTATTACTAGGTTCCTTTTCGTTTCCGACACTAAATATAGGAGGTACTTGAAATTAAAAGAAAAGTCCGCCTAAGTATGCACTGTAAGCTTTGAGCGTAATGACAAAATTAAAAATTTCATTTAAAAATCTCGCATGCTTTGAACATTGAATGAGTGGATAATACAGGGAGGAACTTTGCGAACATCAACGGCAACCACAACGTAACCGTGAATATATAATGAGATGTTGTATTATTTAAACATAAAAGCATTACACGCGGTGTACCTACTATCAATAAATTACACTATAGAGATTTAAAATATTTATTTATTTTTTTATCAGCTTCACGCTGTCTCCCGCACACAGCAGGGTAGGCCGAGGGAACCTAGTGTTAAGACACTCCGTACCCCATTTATTGCCATATTCTGGAGGCAGAACTCAACGCCGCGCTTTGTCTCCACATCAGAGCGAAGAAATGGAAATATAGATTTAAGTAATTATTTCATCTTCTCGAGTCGCGATCGAACCCACAACCAGTCGTTTTTACAGTCACACTTGGTATACATGCACTACGACTGGCCTCATATTTAATATTTATCTACGAATCTTTTACATTGAACGTGTCTATATAAAAATTAGCGTTTACCTCTAGTGTAAAAAAGATATGATACAAATATTTTAATGAATTTATGTATAAGATGGCCTCTAAAAAAACAATTTTGAGGCTTAACTGACTTTCAGCAGACGTAGTTCCACCAGGCATCAATTACATATATAAGAATTCGATGTTCGTCTAGACTAGAACATTGTAGAAACATTTCGAATCAAATATCATAATAGAGTAAAGAAACTATTTGTCATTTTATTGAAGTAAAATCTCTTCAGTATATTAGACGCTAATACATTAACTTGGAAAATTTAACCTACCTACGTTATAATAATAAATTCCAGGAAGTGTAAATTTTCACGCGCTATTACCTGAAACAAAGAGGAACATGTTTACTTTAGATACTCTTAGTATTAAACATGTAACAAATTACTCGTTGGATAGTGACAATTTTGTCACTTATATATAATAATAAAATATATTTCTACATTTTTCCAATACTTTCGGTCTAAAATTCTTATATTAATTAATAAAATACAACCTCTTTTAATTGTTTATATTATATATATATGCTAATTACATGATATTAAAATGAACGGTTTCAATTTGTGCCATGGAAATACATTGCTTAAACGATCTTGCGAGAATGTTTAGTATTACAATTTTTTTCAGCTACACACTGTATTCCCGCGTGGTAGGGCAAGCTATCGGAGTCTATTGTTAAGAAAATTTACTTTTTATTATATGATAGAACTATAGAAAAACATAGCTTTTACGACAATGTTATTTTAATCATATCAAATATTATGTCACAAAAAACGACAAAAAATATATTAGCAAATTCAAACACACGCAAACGAGCCTTAGTATAAAGGGAGCACTTGTTCTTAGTAAAATAAAGAACAAAAGGGGCGCTAGAATCTTTTATGATATTTGCTACGGCGTAGAGTAACTTATAATAGAACGGTCTCCTTTGCATTTGAATGAGCTCATCTTGCCGACCCATTCCAGTAGAGAGACGGCCGCCGCCTAATATTTGGGTCTAGATTCGAATAAAATTAAATATGTACGTCGCGGCGCAGTGGCACAGTGTGACTGTGAAATTGACTGGTTGAAAGTTCGTCTCCCACTCGAGAAAATGAAGTCGAGGCAAATCGCGGCGTTGAGTTCCGCCACTCAATACGCAATGTCTCCATAACTCGGCAAAAAGTGGTGAACGCAGTGTTTTAGCATTAGGATACGTCTGCCTACCCTGCTGTGTGTGGAATACAGCGTGAAGCTGATTTGATTTGTTTTTTATTTTAATTAAAATACATGGCTGGTGGTAAGTAACTTCCTCTGATTTTGGCCGTCTGCTTTAGCAGACAAGACGTGCATATATTGTATTAAGCTACCTTAATTTTCCTAGTCAATTTGCGTCACGACGAACCGACGACTCTCGTGTATCTCTCTCAAATTAATGTTGCTACAATAATAGAGCTGCATCTTACGGTGTTTCATATTCAATTAGTAGTACAGAATATACATACAATTCACATCATTCAATATAAAATCATACAATTTTATATAATAGGAATTTAATATAAATATACAAAATACAATCGTTTACGCAGGTACATCACTAAACACAAACAAAGATTATTTTCTGTCGCTTCGAATTAAAATGACATACAGAAAAAGATAATCTCAATTTAAATAGCTTTCAGCTACCAGCCCAAACATTTAAATAACAGAAATTGTGGGTACATTAAAATACCCTCCAGTCCACAATAACGGTTACCCTCATAAAACGAATATTCTACTTAACTTTCCCTATTTACAAAAATTGAAAACCCAAAGTTTTAGTTTTAGTTACTAAAAAAAAACACATACACGCAGAGGAAAATCGTCGTGTTCCGGTAACCGCTCGTGGTCACACGTTAATGAGAACAAAAATGGGTCAGCTGGAGAGGGCGTCCTGCATGGGGATTCATTAAAGAGACGCTAAAGAAAATGTCTATACGCAAAAAAAGTGAATGAAGCTTTCAATTTACACATTGACATTATTTTTCTTTGTATCGAAATCTGTGGTTTGTATTTATTTATCTTGCCTTCTGGAGAAGGGCATGTATGTAAATTTGGTGACTATAGAATTTGATCTTTTAGTCGTTTTTATCAAGTTTTTTTCAAATCGATTCAAAACGATGCGTTATTGGTTTATTAATACAGAAGTATGTATAAAAGAACGTTGAGTTCCGTCGTGGCTCAAGAGCATAAACGTGCGACTGTCAACACGACAGTTTGAAGGTTCTATTCCCTATGGATGAATTTACATTTCATACTTGCATAAATCCCCAGATTTCCTTTCCTTTTCGGGTTACACGCAAACATAAAACAAAAATACAAATGTAATTTTAAGCCAAAAACGTAGCAAATAAGTCGCTAAAAGCGTATAAAACAACTATAGAACAAATACTGGACAGAAACGAAGAGCCGCAACTAAAAATACGAGACGTCCCTTACGCGATATGTACTCGTATTATCTTGAAAGGAAAAACTTGCCGTAGAATTTTAGAATGATAGAATTTTTGTCGAGTGAATTGGGGTGTGCGGTATGCCGTTGTTAAAAGAGAGCCGTTGTCTTCAGTAAATACGTCGGAATGCCGGGTTTTCGTTTCGCAGGATATTCTGCTAGCATCTTAAAATCGAGAGAAAGAATGTAAGAAAGAAAGAAATTCTCTATTATCTGGGATAAGCGTATACAAATCTACCAAACGGGAGCTTAAGCTCGATTGCGTGTAATCGCACAGCTATAATGTGCTGTACAACGAAAGAGCTACATTTTAAAGTAGAAATATGAATTTTGCCAGATACAAAGAAACAAAACAAAGCGAAAAATACACAAAAGGTTCGAAAAACCCAACTGAAGACACCGCCCGCGGCCGGTGGCGGGAACGTAAAAGGAATATTATGTACACATTTCAATTGGTCATTAAGTTTATTAGAGAGCGGTTCTTATGGAGGATTTTGATTACAAGCTAAAAAGCTAAGTGATCGTTCGTTACAATTCCAAGCACGGGCGCCGGCCGCAACTCCATCGGAGTGAAATGTGACTAGAATTCTGGAAAGATTTTGAATTCCGTCTGATTGCCGGGACGAAGAATCTTATTGGTCTGATTGGAGATGCAAAGTGGCTCCGAGATAAATCATATACAATCATGTCGGAACCTATAAAATATTATATTTCTATATCTATCCTGATTGCCATGTTTGTACGCTTTATATATTATCATATAAAATAGGGGCATTCGTGGTGCAGTGACTGAGCGTATGGCTTAAAACGTGACGATTGTAGATTTGATCTCTACTCGGGGGAATAAATTATGTTCGTCTTATGTGTATCCTTACTCTGGTAATAAGATAAAGTTACGTGGCAAGCGGTATCTTAACTCTTAACACTAGGTTTACTCCTAAAAAAAAATGATATTATATTATTTTAAATTTATAGTACAAAATTAGTATCTTATAGATACACAGTTACCTCACAAAATATTTTTTTGTTTTTTACAATACGATACACAACCCCTTCAATAATGATGATTATATTGTACCTAAATAAGTCTATTGCCAGTATTTAAACAAAAGCGCTCACATCGAAAGGCAGAACGTGCATCATTAAAAGTTTGCGAAATTATTCCAACGTGTAGCATATATTAAACGACGCGTGAATCAATACTCAAGTTTCTAGTTGTAAGCTTCAAGAGTGTAGGCAATGTAAATTTCTTTATGAGAGTTATATTATATTTGAAAAAAAAACGGCTTCACGCGGTAACCCGCATACAGCAAGGTTGCCAAAGGGAACCGTGTTAAGACACACTTATGCACGCCAATTTATTCGAGGATTGCGTGTGGTGTGGAGAAACATAACGCCTTGGTGCTAAAGCGAAGAAGTAAAAATATTAAAATTCATCATAATATTGTGATTTCTCTTTCCTTTCTTCTTTTCATGATAAATCGCTACGATCTCAAACTAACCTTGCACTTTCCATCCCAACACATAAGTCTGGTTTCATGTCTGATTCGTTTGTGGTCACTGGAATCAGACTTTGGAACAACTTACCCGAATCTATTAGAAGAGCTCCCTCTCGAGAGTCATTTAAACGTGAAGTCAAAAAATTATTCTTGTAAATTCATAGTAATTCATTTTATACATATTTATATATTCAATATTTATACAGTTTCAGAATATTCTAATTATATATTTATAAACATATATACTATTTATGTAGTTTATTTTATTATAGTTTATATATTTGTGTATGTGTATTGTAGGATATTGTATTTTGTGTATATCATATTGTATTGTATTGTTATTTTTTTTTGTTTAAACAGTTTAGTGTTAAGCTAAATAATTGAGCACCTACACAATTATCTCCCACACAACAAGGTTGGCTGGTAGAGAATGCTTTTTAGCGTTAATCCCGCCTTTTGTACATGTATTTTTTAATTTGTGTGCAATAAAGAATAAATAAATAAATAAATAATATAAAAATTCATAATTTATTTCCATTAATGGCAACCAAACCCATCACATCGATAGCGTCAGTCAAACCTTTGTGCCCCTGCGCCACGACGGTCTCGTATATTGTATAATTTAATACTTAAAAATTCGTATTAAGAAATGTATAAAAGTTTTAAGGTTAAAATGATGATTAAAATTTAAACAATCACAGCCAAAGACGACCCAACCATATATAGTAGGTACTATTAGGTATACAAAATCGAAAGCTGAAGGATGCATCGGAAACATTAGGCGTCAGTAACAGTAAAAGATTTAGTGAAAATAAAATGTTTCTCATATAGAGAAACACAGCTTAAACCTGAACAAATGTGCTCGTGATAGATGTCGGTTAGGTGCTCTATTAAGTAGTCGTTTATATTCTAAAATATATTTTACCGTTGAGGCCAGTCGTGGCGCAGCGGCACGAGGTGTGACTGTAAAACCGACTGGTTGTGGGTTCGATCTCCACTCGAGGAGATGAAATATTTACTTAAATTTATATTTCCATTTCTTCGCTCTGGTGTCGAGGTTAGGGGCGGCGTTGAGTTCTGCCACTCAACACGCAATGCCTCCAGAATTCGGCAGAAAGTGGGGAACGGAGTGTCTTAACACTAGGTTCCCTCTGCCTACCCTGCTGTGTGCGGGATACAGCGTGAAGCTGATTTATTTTTTATTTTATTTATTTTACCGTTAATATGCCGTTTTAGAGTCCCTCTCCCAAAGGAGTCAAAACGAGATCCTTTTACTAAAACTCCGCTGTCTGTCTGTATCTTTGTTTGTCAACTGTATCTCACGAACCGTGATGGTTTGAAATTTTCAACAACAAACATATTTGTTTTTCCGTTTTAATAGATAATTATACGGAAACCTTCCGACTCACACTTGACCAGTATTTAATTAAACGTATACTTTCGTCGTAACAAATACTTTAACTATTAAAATATACATGTAAAACTAAACAAAACTAGATGTAAACTAAAGATTCCAAAATTTACCGCACAAACGAAAATGGAAGCTTTATGCGATCACTCTCAGTTTGATTGATTTCTAGGAACTACAGATATCTACCTACCTAGATAGAATTAGAAGTACAGAAATCTATAGCACAATATAAATACAGCCCATATGCAAATTGTTTCTCAACACCATAAACAATTATATATGAAAAAAATTAAGATAAACACGTATCGTATTTACACAAATTCTATTATGTAAAGCAGTGGTTCCCAACCAGTGGTCCGCAGAAGCCTATATGTGGTCCGCGAACGATTTTAATTTTATGACTGGGGATGGTAAGGCGATGGTCTTGTTTAATTATCATAGTTAATTTTTAATACACCTACATGCATAGTGGTCCCCGCTACCACGAATGATATAAAGGTGGGCCTTGATCAAGAAAAGGTTGGGAACCCCTGATGTAAAGTAATTATATACATAATATGTACATTAAAACAAAAGCAAATATAAACAAGATTATAATACTAAAATATGTATAAAGAAAAAAAAATACATTAGGACAAAAATACGTACTAACAGAATAAAATCATTTATTTCTATGTTAATATTAAAAAAAAAGTTTTTAATCTTATTTAGAGGCAAAACCACAAAATTCAATTTGCAAAATTATTAGCCATTGTTTGTTGATGTAACAAGGGATCGTGGCACGATTTATTTATTTAGGCTTCCCGCATGGCCTTATTTTTTTTTCGGTCAGTTTTTTTTTTGTGTTGAATACGTCGGCCATATTTCATCAGTTTATTGTTTATATGCACAAGTTTGTTTTACGAGTTCGTTTTTGAAAATTATGTTGGCTTATCCATTTAAATTTAAATTATGTTGATAAACGTTTTTTTTATATTATTTTTGTATAATATAAAAGAGATGTATTAAAACATACCTATCTATACGCCTTAGTAAATAATTTATAGAAAGTAACGATGGGTATTGATTAAGTTTCCGCTTGGCTGCAATGCGGCAGCCATTTTACGGGAAATAGTCTGTTTGTATGGCAATATTTTTCACAAACACATTTCATTTAGTGTACTTCTAGAGAGTTTCATTATTGTATGATATAAATACATAATAATATAAATACTTAAGTGTGCATGTAAAATATTTTTGGTTTCACTTTTAAGTCTTACATAATATAAATAATAATCGAGACCGTCGTGGCACAGGGGCACAAGGCGTTCGATCCCCAAACAAGGAAATGAATTACTATTTATAAATATTTTCATTACTGCGCTCTGGCGCCAAGACAAAACGCCCGGCGTTGAGTTTCGCTACACAACTTCGACGGAAAGTGGTGAAAGAAGAGTCCCAACACTAAGTTCCCTCCGCCCCCTGCGCTGTACGCGGGAAACAGTTCATGTATAGTTTTGGAAAACTTAAAGACAGAATATACGGACGTTCAAGCGTTGAATAGCATCGAATTTCTCACAGAATTACGATAAATTTGTACCGCAGCAGCTGCAATTTGGCGTATTGTAGACAAAGTTGCGGTTGAATCTTTAAGTATAATCTCCAGTACGATATAATCTGCGGAACTTCCACCAACGTGAATAATGTTTTAGAGCGTTGTATTAATAATGGTAGTAATTTGTAAAGTGTGAGGTTAAACAGTGCACGGTGAGGCCACCTTTACTGATAATGTTGTATTATGATAGCAAAATCGTTGTTCGTTTCATATTAGCGCTAAATTAATAAAATAACGTCTAAGTAATTAATTATCATTATATAAATCAGCTTCACGCTGTATCCCGTACACAGCAGGGTAGGCAGAGGGAACCTAGTGTTAAGACACACCGTTCCCCACTTTCTGCCGAATTCTGGAGGCATTGCGTGTTGAGTGGCAGAACTCAACGCCGCGCTTTGCTCGAGTGGGGATCGAACCCACAGCCAATCGCTTTAACAGTCACACTTTGTGCCCCTGCGCCACGACTAGCCTCAATTATTTTATTATTATTAAAATTAATAAAGTGAATAAAATATTCATTTAGAGAACGTATAAAAAATTTAAAGTAGCGAGGTATGAACTCGTGACTTTTTAAAACCATTCATGCTAACCATTCATCACATATATAGGCATTAAAAAAAACTTACAAATTCACATGAAAAACGAACCTTCTACATCAAAACTTACAACATATGCGCATATTTCGTATCTTCGTTCGAAGCTCAAATCGCTCACGTTTAGAAACATTTGTAGCCGACTGCATGTTAAATTGAAACCTATTTATCAAACCTGGAGCGCATAGTTGGAGTTCGAAACTCATTACAGTAGCTAAATATTGTTAAACGAACAAGAAAACAGTTTAGCACTTGTAGATTTCTATTTACTTTCACTTCATAATTATATTTTTACACTTTAATAAAGTTTGCGTTATTTTCCCTTTAAGTTATTAAAGCGCGATATTTACAATATAAAACGGAACAGTAAAGAAAATTGCGAAAAAAAAAACCGCTACATTTTATAATTGCTCGTCCGTAATAAAAAAAAATAAACGTACGTCGCATATTCCAATATTGCAGCAGTTTAAAATCAAATAAAATGCAATATTTAAAAAGAGGCCAGTCGAGGGGCATTAAGTGTGACTGTAAACGCGACTGGTTGTGGGTTCGACTTCACACTCGACAACATGACTCGACATATTTATTCATTTAAATTTATATTTTCATTTCCTCAATCTGGTATTGGAGATAGCGCGGCGATGAGTTTCGCCACTCAACACGCTATGCTCCCAGAATACGGCGGGGAGTGGGCAACGGAGTGTCTTAACACTAGGTTCCCTCGGTCTATATATACAGCGTGAAACTGATAAAAAAGAGCCTTTTCCGTCTGTATCCACGATAAAGTTTCACACATAAACGTTTAGTTTTTCAACAATACGAAATCACTAAAGACATTTTCCGAGTAATGTATTGGAAATGGTATTGGTTTTTCTTAATGTTTGAAGCAAAAGAAAATTGCATCGAGTGTGCAAACGGTTTTAATCAACTTACTGCAACTTGAGCTCGATACGATAAATAAATTTACAATCGATCTTTACCACGGAAATAAATGAAAGACATATTGTGCATCCATGTGTGACTCTGGAAATAGTCGAATATATCTATTGACCTTTAAATAATATAGACAACACAGGAAGGCGTAAATTTGAATAGATGAAATAAGATCAGTCCTATAACAGTACTTATACGTGCCTGAAATATAATAATAAATATTTTTTTTTTTATTTTTCTCGCATTGGCAACAAGGTGAAACGCGGCGTTGAATGCCGCTATTCAACACGCAATGGAATTATCTTAAGGAGAACGGATAACGAATAATGGGAACGGAAACGGATAACACTAGCAAGCAAGTGTTATCCATTGGAAACCTTTCCAGGTCCTTTCTCCTATTTGTGGCAAGAGAGCCTATTGAAGACAATTGATATAATAAAAGATAACAGTTATGCTATAACAGCAGCAGCGAATATTTTTTTCCTGATATAAATTAAATGTAATTATTTACAGTCTATTACTTAGAAATCGTCTATTTAGCCGTGACTGATGGAGTATATATGGAAATCAGCTGACTCAAAATAATATTATTTATTCACGAACCGAATTAATAAATAAAGAATTGATCACATCAGGCCAATATGGCAAACATTATTCTTTCTTCTATTTCGCTCTGGCACGAAGCCAGTCGCAGACATCAAAACTCCGTAGTAATAAAATTGCATTTAATCTGTTGAATGTAGATTTATTGTTAAGTATTGTTTAATATACTCAATTTAAATAACTTTCGTAGCTAAAGAATTAATAATTATTTAATAATATAATTTAATACATATTTAAAAAAATAAATTATTAAATTAATGAACATGTCTCGTCCTTCCACAGTGTATCAGACAAGACGTGTGAGTTGTAAATCTGTTCTCGTTTCCACCGCAACCCGAATAGAACATTGGCATACACTGCCTCCTGATAATATCGTAGAACCAAACTTTGTACATGCCCTTACAGGGACCTTTCGAGGGCGCTTGATAGCAATAGTAGGGTATATTTATCAAATTGGATGGAAACGTTCCGTCATCGGCACCTGAAATAGATTAAACAAGTTGATATTGACCTCAATACTGTGAGTACAACATACCTGTACAATTACTGATATGTATAACAATATTATCCATGAAATATGAATATAAGACCATCTTTATATATCTATCTATAAAATGTTTGAACAACATACATATTGAACATTATAATTATTATTACTAAATATATTATATTTTTAAATGAATTAATTGTAACTACTTAAGTTAAGACCACGTCATTGAAATCGCTACAGAACGATAGTCTGAGAACCGCTTATTCCACGTTAAAAAAAATTGAGGCCAATTGTGGCACATGGGCACAAACGTGCGACTGTAATCGCGATGTATTGCAGATCCGATTCGAACCGATTTCGAGTGAAAATAAGGTATTTAAATTTTTATTTATTCGCTCCTGGTTCTGCCTCTCAAAACGCAATGCCTAAAGGAATAAGCAGAGAACGAGGAACGAAGTGTCTTAAAAATAGGTTCCTTCTGCCTACCCTGCTGTATGCCGCATACAGCTCGACGCTAAAAAAAAGACATTTAAAAACCATTTAAACACTCACGCCCATATTTCACATAATCATAAGACGCCACAGACAAAACAACCAACAAAGACAGAAAGAAACCCAACAAGACCGCCATGGCCGACGTCCGACTGTGCATAATTGCGGCCGCAATAAACCGACGCAATCAGACACAATCAAATATATTGAACGGGTTTTATTGCCGGCATATGAATTTTAGATGACCGAAACGCAAATGCATTCGACGTACGAACAACTAATATCGTCGACGGCTTATATGGTATGTTATATATTTATGTGTGTTCCAGTAGAGTATCGATGTTGAAAATTATTGAGAGTAATCAAGGATTCTGTCTGTGGCATCATAGCTCTTAAACAGCTGAACCGCTGATATTGGGTTTATTTTGTTTTTAAAGCTTCGTAGCAAAATTTCATTTTTTTTTCAGATTCGTGTAACTATTATATGAAAATAAACTGTGACATTACTTACACATTGAAGTGTAAAGTAAACTAAATCCATATTTTATATGACGTACAAAGTAACAGATATTCGCGGGTGGCGGTCGTCAATATAAAACGTTTTATACGGCGAGATTCTTAAAGCATAAAAAGCTTTTAATATATGTAAACGTTGGAGCGCTTAACATCGATCTTTTAAACGCCCGCATACAGCGCAAAGGGGAGCCTTGCCAAGTTTTCTATTTAAGAAAAAGAATTTTTAACCTCTAATTTAAATTTGCCGTGGCGTAGAATTGAGTGCACGTATAATTTGTATGTTTAACTATATATATTTTTTTAGCTTTTTTCCCTGTAGAGCAGTGTTTCTCAACGTGGGGCCCACGCCCCACTGGAGAAAAATTTGATAGTTAAGGGAGGATATTCAAAAATGAATTCGATACAACTTTAACTCCTTCGCTTCGGCCTATTATATGTAGTGCATAGATCTAGCATCGGTGCCAAATTTAACAAATAAGTCAAATTCTTAAATAACTGCCGTCAATTATTATTAGGTATAATTTCGTTTGACGAGATCAAAATAACAACTGAGTGATTGGAGTCTCCAAGCACAGTACGGGCCCATCGCAACGTAGTGTTCATTTGAAATAAGTATCCATCAAAACTGTTGTAATAATAGTTCGTTGATTTAATATTTATATATATTGTATATATAATTGATAAGTATTTGATTTCATCTTTATAATAGGCATTAAAAATTTTAGAAAGGTAAAGGTATGGTCCTAAAAAGATTGGGAAACACTGCCGTAGAGGAATCTGGGATTAAGACACATCCGTTTCCCACAGAGCATTGATTACAGTTGTAGTTAGCGCTACAAACATTTGTTTAGAATCCAGATACGCTCTGGTAGTTTAAGTTTGTTGAAGTGCACCCAAAGCTCAGCGCTGACATGTTCTACTAAATACACGTTTGGATCACTGAATTTGAAAATACCTACAATGCATATAGGTATTTACACTGCATCGAGAATTAATTGTGTGTTACTGTTAATATAAACGAACTTAAATGATCAATACCCATACAAAATAAACTTAATAATATTAGTATAAATAGTATAATTTTATAAAGTAATTGCTTCGTTCATTTGAAAACATGATAAACCAATTTGTAACATATCTGGATAAAATCAATGGTCTTTTTGGTTGATTTTCGCAAATCAACAAGCATCTACTCTAATCAACAGAACAGAGGTTTGTCCCCAAAAGGATGGATGTTCTATAATAAGATCCGATTCATGTTAACGTCGAACTAAGACGCTAAGACAGACAAATCTAATATAATATTATATAGGTATCCTCTGACTTCTAAGGCAGAGATAACCGACTAGATTAGACTACTTGGTTAGGAGACGTCATGTCACCACCCTGAAAGGTATTATCTCCAATATGGGAGCACAGTTAATCAGCATCACGTTCGGTGATTAATCAATAAGACAGAGGATCTGGCGCGTTGCTATGGTAACCGGAGTTTATCTACGTGGGTGTTCGCGTTGAGGCGTCGTGTCATGTGGTGTTAAGATGAGACATTTATAGGCTGTGTTGAATACGTGATAGAAATACAAAGCTAGTGATTAGATTTTCTCATTAAATTTATATTTTACACAATGTACTATAAAGCGTTTGAAAATTGAATATTGATAATTATTAAGTTAAATGTAAAAATAACGATCCCGTCCTGCCATGTATAAGTACAGACTTACATTTTTCACCAGGCTCACGACGCGTGTGAGTTCAGTTCTCGTTCGAGGGATTTTGTAGAATACAGATAGTCTCATCTCCCATAACAATATAAAAAAGAGCACAGTCTTGATATACACAATGCTATCTTTTGTTCGTAGTTGTTCGTAGTAGTACTGCTAGTGAGATTAGAATGTAAAAAGGTAGGTTTGTGGTGGGTTTTTATTGAGCTGGCAATTTTATGGTGATTGTAACGATCAGAACAATAATGTTAAACGAACGCTATTGATAAAACTGTAAAGAAACTGATACCGTCGTGACACCATGAAAAGAGTACGTCTGTCCTTATAATAAGTGAGTTCGGTTCTTACTCAAGGGACTACAAATATTCATATTAGGTCTAATTACACAAAGGATATATAGTGGAAGGTCTCAATCAGAACAATTGAAATATATATTTTGTTATCGTTAGAAGCCAGTCGTGGCGTTGGGGCACAGAGTATGACTGTAACAGTCATCGGTTGTAGGTTCGATCCTCACTAGAGGAAATGAAATATTCATTTAAATTTTATATTTTGATTTCTTCGCTCTAGTGTCGAATAGGCGCAACGTCTCGAGAATTTAGCGGAAAGTGGGGAACGGAGAGTCTTAACACTGGGTTCCCTACGCCTAACCTGGTACGAGCGAGATACAGCGTTAAGTAAAATACACTTTTAGTAATTTAAAAGCTATAAAAAGAAAGCGAAGAAAAAGAGAACTTTCTATACTTATATACTTAGTGACCCTCGATTTAATTACTCATAGAGAATAGTCATGACTTAGGCATTTAAGTAAAACAAAAAAATACTAGAAAAGAACGAATACTTTCCGTATACATGTTCCTTATATGCACATATGGAAATGAAAAAAATAGGACAAGGCACAAAAAAATAAAATATCTTTACAATTTAACGATATCAAATTTAAGGTTCATTACATATAAGTACTCGAATATAAATTTCACTTATTTTGGTACATCATTAAAATTATAATAAGGAATATGGTCATTTAAGAACTGCTACAATAATTATATTTTAAACGTATTAATAAACCCTTTAAACGATAAAGCAGCAGTTCCTTTAAAATTGACCCACTCACATATTTATGAAGGTACAAACTTTAGAAATCATTTAGTTTAGAAACAAAGGGTGCCAAAATTTACCTTCATTCCAACGAATGGAGACCAAATTTACATCTTGACTAAACGCCCTGAATGTCCCATTAAGGGCTGAAAATGGTTTTACCTATTTTCCAATATTAAGCAGCCGGTTGGATTGTCGCGTCGGATAACCCTTGAATAATATTATCTGTTGAGAGTTATTTAAAAATTGAAATACGAAATGGGATGCTATTAATTGTTTTTCTTAAGTAGAATGAATATTTTTATGAAAATTGAACTAGTGTTTGATCAACTTTGTACAATATTTTTTTTAACAAATATTTATCTTTCTTAAAATAATAAAACAATCGTTCTTCACAAGATGCAAGATATACATATATAATCTTAATAACATACTTATTTTATTTTTGTGATACAAAACATTTTTACGACGAAAAATCCATGTTAATTTATTGCCTGCAGTAAACGTATGAGTTGCAGGTAAAAGTATTTTTAAAATTTTCCCTTTTCAAAAACAGTAAAGTTTGCGAAGTTGGAAAAACGATATTCACAATTTGAAAACTTTCTGACAAATCCAGACTAAAATATTTTGTGTATAAAAAACGAAACGAAACGTTATATTCAGATATATCAATTTTAATAATACCAAAAAAAAACATTTCATTTTCTACTTTTTCACCCGAATACGAGACGATGCGTGTTGAGTGACGAAACTTAACGCCGAAAATTAAGCTGCTTTACAATTTTTATGCTAATAATTAAGCTATAATATGAAAAAAAAATGATTAGATACTGACATTAATAATGGATATGGTATTAAGAGGTAAACAGTAAAGTTATAAGCAGTCAAGATTGTAACAAAATGTAATAACATCGTCTTATGGCAACTTTACGACATCAAACGCTTAATATAATAGAGGGGAATAAAATACTACATTGTTTTCGTTTTAGTAACAAACTTAAATATTTATACATAACTTATTTATTTTGTAAAAGCAAATTGGAGAACAGTCGTGGCGCAGGGGCACAAGGGTGTAACTGTAAACGCGACAGGGGGTATGTTTGATTTTCACTCGAGAGAATAAAATATATAATATAAAAATAAAATAAAATATATTTTTTCGCTCTGGTGGCGAGGCAAAAGCGAAGCGTTCAGTTTTCCCACACAACACACAATGCCTCCAGAATTCAACAAAAAATGGGGAACGGAGTGTCATAACACCAGATTCACTTTGCCTATCATGATGTGTGCGGGATACAGCGTGAAGTAAAAAAAAATTACTTACATTAACTTCCAATCGATAGGTAAACCTTTACCAAATGAAAATAAATTAATTTTGTAATTTATTTATCCAACTTCATTACTTGCGTAATGAAGATAAGAATAATACTATGAAAGGTTTTAAAATTCAAAATCATAAATTCTATGTAAGCGTGAAGACTCACTTCAACAGTCAACAAGAAAATAGTTTTGCACAAATACATTTATCTTTTTACTGAAATACATTTAAATATGATGATAAAAATGATATAAATCACGCTATTAGACAAACATTGAAGAATTTTTAAATGTAAAAATAGCGAAGAATAAAATAAGAGACGTTTCCTTAGTCTATTGTAATAACTAAAGGAACCATAAACTATAAATCAAAACGGCAGCTGCACAATCCAGTATTATAGAGAAATGATTATATTGACCGCTCTGAAGCGGACCGCTTGTTGTTTACGGTTATTTATATATTTACTATTTTATGGAAAAGACAAGGCCAAAGAGCTGATGGAAATGGAGATAACCGCCACTGACAATCCCGTGTACATCAGACTTTTAAGGTGAAAGTATATGCACTTTTTAAATGTATCTATGTCGTATCGAAGCAGAAACACTGCCGCAGGTAGGTTCTTATACAATTATTTGGCACATGAAAGAAAGTTCCTATAGAACCGCACGGTAGTAGGAGTGCCATGTATTTAGATGGTGGAGGTGATAATTTAGCTTGTGACGAACTGTGCAGTCAGAAAATTCGACGACAGGGTGAAGCGAATGTTTTAGTCTTTTACAGTTTAGTGGGTCTCCAACTATTTACTATACGTGATTAAATCGAACTTAACGACTCTTTGCTATATGCGATCAAATAGTTCAAGCTGATACTGGGGTGCAGTACGTTTTGGCGCCTATATGCTGACATGGTGTAGCATTAAAAGGAGTGTTCTGCTGAGTAAAAGTCCCTCGATAGTGACCTTGATGCTCTTCTCAGTGAGAAAACTGGCGATCAAATGAACACAGGATCAGAAAGGTACAAGAAGCCCGTGAAATGGAGGTTTTGCAAAGAGCACCCCGTGGTACATTCGAATTGCCTTAACCAAGTCCAGCCTAACTGCCAGGCTATCTTCCTAGATTCCAATAGTAGCAGTCCAGTGGTGGTGGGTTAGATAAACTATAAAAGCCATATATAGCCATATTAACTGTCGTTGGAGCTGGCTTGATGACATCAGAAGAATGGAAAATATTAAAGATGTATTTTTGTCGGGTGTTCGCTTTTTTTCTGCGGCTCCGTCCGGCGGTCTAATCGTAAATATAAGCGTTACATCAAAACTATTAAAGTAGCGTAATATATTCTACAGCTTTCGTAATAAATGGACTGTTGTGTAGTACACATAGAGTTATTAAATTCTAAATAGCCGCTCCTGAGATAAGCACGCTCAACCAAACATACTCTTCAGTTTTACAATGTAATTATAGAGAAAGATTTGAGTTACATTTACAAATTATATTTAATATAGTTACATAATAAGTAGTATAGTTTGGGGGGCATTGTAACTTTTCTTTTAATTCAATTCGCCGAGGGTCTATGGAAGTTATTACGTTTGGGCCAATAGGTTTATTGAAGGATCAATTTACAACTGACATTATCAATATAAAACCATTCTGAAAACAGATTCATTGTACTATATCTTATTTGGAAATAATCTGAATAGCAAGATAGCTTTCTAGTTAAAATTAATATTTGCATCTAAAATTTAAAGAACTTACATACCGTTCTATAAAGTGAATTAAAAAAAAATCTTAATCATTTGGACAGTGCAACTATGTGAAGATGTATGTGTTATTTATTATTTTTAAACATCAAAGTTAGTTTTTCCTTCGAGAAAATCATAAACTATACTTTAAAAAATCTGTGAAATTACATATATTTAATAGGCATTATATTTTAATACATCTTTAGTTTATTAATATTCCACTCTAAATAAATCTGTCAAACTTTACATCTGTAAAGCAATAAAATTGGCATTCAGAATTTTCTAATACTCCATCTAAAATATATCTCAATAATAAATATTTTTCATCTCAAATTTTTACAAAAACAGGCAGCATGACAATAGAAAACATAAAGAGCTGAAGAAAGTAAGTGTGCCGCATTCAGTGTGTCATACCTCGGTGCCATAATGAGGTAATATTTCAAGTAAATTGAAATTTTGCCCCGGATTCGCGAAAAGTTTTTATTATTATATCTGGCACTTATTATCTTCTTACTGTCATTCTCACTTATCCATTATAATCATATTTAACTTTTGCTAAATATATCTACAGCATTTAAGCCTAATATGTATTTTTGTAATATAAATATATAGATGAACTTTTTAACCTAACCCTTTTCAAATTCCCATTGGGGTGATGAATGAATCGAAAACCATACAAGCCGTAATTTAGTCGCCAGTGACAATGCCCTCAATTTTGTGCCGTCGGTGTGGCTACAGCACCAAATGGCTAAATCGATTTTGACAAGTTAAGCGGTTGCATTAAATAAAAATCTATAGCAATTATTTTTTTTATTGTACATACTGGTTAATGGAATTTTAGTGAACTAAAATAAGATGACACCATGAACCATTCTTATGTTAGTAGTATGGTAGGTCTGTCTGCCTATCTATTACATCTATTTATAAAAATAAACCGGCGAAGTGCGAGTCGTACTCACTCACTGAGATTTCCGTTTAATTTCAAGCACGGATTACATTGGTTTACAATTTATGAAGGTCTCAAAAGTAGCTTGTAATGGCTCGGGCAAAACACACTTTGCGGGTTTCCAGCTCTTTAACTTGGCTGGACGCGCTAGCGCGTGTCTTGATATTAACGTAGACCGCATCAATCAAGAGCAGCTGTAGCGTGTGACAATATTATCACTTCTGTATTAAGCTTGTGATCTCTCAAATCCACCTTATAATAATATAAACAGGTACTTAACCGGCTTATTTTTTTGTAAAAGGAAGAGCAAATAATGATTATATTCGTTAATATGTACGGTTATATTTAAAATCAAATTATATCAGAGACTTTTGTCACTGTTTTGACCGTTATCCAAAAGTAACAAACATACATGGGAAAGTAGAAAGTTTTCATATTTCAATAGCGTTGCGGATAATTCTCGGGTTTTCCACTGTTTGTTCACGTACAGCGTAAAAATCGTAAATTAATACGATTCAAGAGCTCATTTCGGATCATTCTTGTGCCCCTGCGCCACGCCTGGCTTCACTATACAGTATAATTATGTAGTATCTGAATTGTGCCTTATTTTTTAGTGTGAAGCTTAACACTTAGAGAAAGAATAATAACAAATTACACATCATAGATTGTCTTTGTGGTATGTAATTTATGAAACACAATTGCTACTTCTATTAATTAAAGACTACAAAAAAATACTGACATCAAAAAATCTACTACGTGGTCAACATGAATATATAGTTATACATAGTGAATTTGAAAAAATTAAATTAAATTAGCTTCACGCTATATCCCGCACACAGCAGGGAACCGAAAGTTAAGACACTCCGTTCCCCACTTTCTGCCGAATTTTGGAGGCATTGCGTGTTGAGTGGCAGAACTCAACGCCGCACTTTTGCCTCGACACCAGAGCGAAGAAATGAAAATATAAATTTAAGTAAGTATTTCATCTCCTCGAGTGGGGATCGAACCCACAACCAGTCAGTTTTACAGTGACACTTCGAGCCGCTGCGCTATGACTGGTCTCATAGTGAATTTGATTTTTGTAAAATAAAAAAATATACTATTAAACTTATTATACCTTAGCTTTTTATCTATTATATCATAATTAGGGAGTGTCCCTTTAAAAAATAAGAAAAGCAATGTTTTCGTCCAGGTATGAGTCCATATATTACTGAGTTATACTTTAAGCGAGAGTGCAGTGTGTGTGTGTGTGTGTAACTTGGAATATCGTGATCTATTCAGTTCCTTTTTTCCAATCCGATTTTACTTAATAAAATGCCGAGACACGATTAGGATGTTTCACGACACGACTTTGTCAGTTGCTGATGACTAGCCAAGGCTAAAGCCTCCTTGCCTACGCACTACTCAGGGTAGTGCTAACCGGGCAATAATCTGATCATGTGTACGCATTTAATTCTTTAAAATATTTTCTTAGGGACACAGGCAACACGACCCTCAAAGGAGACCCCCTTCGACTAAACTTTGTCCCTAAATTATCTTTTACCTCCCTATTATTTTGAGAATGCATGTATATTAATTATTTTTTAATTGGACTTATGTTAATATTTATTTTTGTGGTTTATAAAATACTAACGACTCAAACGCGACTTTGCCTGTTTAAATTTATTTTTATGATTCATGTTATGAAATAGATATTTATAAAATTGGTAAAGGTAGTTAGCATTCTAATTATTAATAATAATTTAAAATTAGCACAAAAAATTAACATGACATAACAATTTTATGTAGGGGAAGTAGTATTTGGCTGAAATTCAGAAGCCTTTCGATAGTCATAAATTAAGCGCAGATGACGTCATCCGTAACACCGGCTCCAGAATCTGTTCCCACGTGCATTTCATGGTATTATAGCGTCATAAAGCGATAATTGATATCGTACGCGACACAATAGTGAATACTGCTATTATTATTCAGCGAATTTTCAAGGAGTGAAAATTTGTACCTTCAATATGTATATGCTAAAATATTACAAGATATCTTCAAGTATAGAGTAATAGCGAGAGTCGCACCTCAGTCGAACTGAATCAGACCTAGTGCGCTCGGGGAGTGTATTTTCAATTTCAAAGGAAAGCACAGGCTTGTAGTCTTACAATGCATAAAACTTGCTTTTGGCAGGATAGTCTTAGATTCTGTGTCTTTTTGCCAAGTTTCTAAGATATATGGGCACATGTATATATAAATTATAAATTCCGTGTCTGTTATGCACTTTTATGTTAAAACTTATTAATGTTTGCGAAATTTGACATGGTACTTATACATATTATGTGATGAATTTCCTGTACAGTGCAGTACAATCACAAATCGGCTGACGTAGACAAACCTGTGAATGTGCAGCGCAGAATTCAGGCGTAGGCTGCCTGAAGGGGCTGTGTACTGGGCAGGCAGCGTGCTGCGCGTGCTGCACGTGGGCATGCGCGTGCGCGTGGGCGTGAGCGTGCGGGTGGGGGTGCACGTGCGGGTGGTGGTGCGCGTGCGCGTGCGCGGCGTGGCGGTGCGGCAGGCGCGGCGTGCCGGCGTGGCGCGCGCACAGGTGGCTCGTGCTGCCATGGTGTTCGGCCAAGGACAGCGTGGAGCAGGACGGCCGCCAGTACACGCCCTCCTCCATGTCAGGCGCGGGCGCGGGCGCGGTCGCGGGCGTGGGCGCGGCCGGGCCGGGGCATCGCGCTGCGCCGCAGCACGCGCAGCGCCGCGTGCACGTCAGCGCATGCCGCCGCGCCTCGTGCGGGCACCAGTCCTCGCGCTCGCGCCCCGACACCCTTTCCGCTGGCCCGACCACCTGCCGCTAGCGTCTCCGCCGCGATGCAAGCCGCCAGCCGCGCATCGTATCATTCGCACCAATAGTAATAATACACTATTTGTTTTGTCACTTTCAAACACTTCAGATACACTCAGATTATTATTTTTTTCTTTAATTTGCTGAACTTTTATGTGACACTAGCCCCGCATCATACGTTGATGATGTTTTTATGTATTTATTTTAACCATAGGTAACCTCCTAAAATCTATACTTTTAAAATGTACAGTTTTGAAAATAAAACAATGACCGTCGTTGCTTTGTATACGTACTTTCTTATTAAAAATCGAGTAATATAGAAAAAAAATGCTATAATTGCTTAAGAATAACATAATTGAAATGATTTCTTCGGTAGAGCATATAACAGTAAATTATGATTGGCGCTCAATAGCTTTTTAAGCTATAAGCGTATAATAATAACATATAAAATAATTGTACAAAATTCGTTAATGTCAATGTTATTGTAACTCGATTGTTAAGGAGAGTTAACAAAACGTTGTTAACGTCAATGTATTAACCTAGGACTACAAATAATCCATCAGGAAACTATTTTTTCAGTAAAAGCGATAAAAAATCATCTTACTTTTGCAAAGCTACATGAATTCCATTGAACCAGTTGTGAAACAAAACAAGGTTCGGCCTTGTCCCCGAAGTAGGTCACAGATTTGCATCTGAAACTACCTTTACTGATTTAATAACGCAACTAAGTAAATATTATATAAGTAAGGATGTAAAACTTGAAAAGAACGAGTCGTAAAGAGTCTTAAGTATATTATTTCTTGCAAATGAATATATTTAATTCGATTTTTCGAAATAGAAAATAACAACAATAAAACGTTGTAACAGTATGTACCTGGGATATAAGTTAAAAATAAAGAAATAAATAAAATAAAATATGCATGGCAATACACATAAATAACATAGTTAATTATGAATAACACAAACGAAATATTTTTCATAACATATTAATCGAGACGAGTTCGTGTATTGTCGTCCCGAATGTCGCAACCGTCGTTCTGTATATATAGGTGGTGGTGATGCTGGAAGGCAGCGGTCGAGTCGAACTCTTAAGTACTACGGTACTAATAAATATGATGCACATAAAGACTCGTACCAAATGTATAATGAATATAATATGATAATTCGAAGTCTATGATGGCACGATCTTTTAGGATCGAATTCCTTATAAAGGAAATATATGTGCAGGAGCGACACATATTATGGTTTAAAGTTATCTTTGACCAATGTTATAATATTGAATGTTGCTTGACGTCGCGGAAGCTGACGTGATGGGCTTATGCGAACTGTTGCAGCGACATTAACTATGTCTTGGCTGATGCCGTCTCGCAGTACGCTCGCGGTACGTAAGCTATGCTTGTATGGCGTTAGCCATTGATATATTGTATACCACTTCTACGACTTGTAGGTGTGTGGTGCTATTTTATGTCCCAGCTCCGGTGTATGTAGTAGTGTCCGCCTGTCTCATACGGGTGTGTGGTGCTATTTTATGTCCTGGAACTCTGGTGTATGTAGTGGTGTCCGCCTACGGTTCGAGACACGACTGTGGGGTGTGTGCCGTGCGTTCATTTAACATATCGGCCGCCTTGCGGCAGTGCGTTCGTTCCAACGACTTATATTGATCTCACAAATCAATCAACATCACGAATCACAATTCTAATATAATAATCTTAATATAAACAAGCGTAACAAGTACCTTCAGACTGATCACACACAAACGTCCCGGAGAGTTCAATAAGACTGTTGCAGCCGCAGTCTGGTAGGAATTCACGGTGTAGGGCGGGGAGGTGCCCGTACTCTTTCTTCCTTTTATTATAACTAGTTCGCTGTTATAGTGGAGAGGAAGATAGGACGCGCTCTTAGCTTTTCTTCGGACGAGCTTCGAGTTATGACAATGTTATATTGTCGAGTTTCCAGTTATCTTAATAACTGACACAAGAACAACTTCTGATGGCAAATATGTTATTAAAGCGATACCTTCTAATGGCATAATATAAAATTCTTAATACTGTTACCTCTGAATCTCTAAAAGATTTTGGGTTCTTCACGATCACAACTATAGACGGTTCTAATCACTAGACACATCACGAGCAAAGGCATTATTTATTAAATAATATTTTAAAAGGTGTTTGAGATAACAGTTACAATTTGGTGCCGTGACCAGGATGGTCAAACGGCTTTGTAATAAAATACATATACATATATACAAATAGGCTTACGCCTACAATTTGTTGTCCGTGAAATGGAATGAGATAGAGGAGGTTTACAGTGTAAGGAATATTCATGTTTGGGGATTTTCAAAACAAAGCATAGTGAGGTTGGGGGGTTGCCTAGTCTGGGGGTTGGTAATAATTAAATATATAAATAAATGTAAATTCTATTTCGATGAACTCCATAGAATTTAGGGGGTTGAATGTAACAGTATGTACCTGGGATATAAGTTAAAAATAAAGAAATAAATAAAATAAAATATGCATGGCAATACACATAAATAACATAGTTAATTATGAATAACACAAACGAAATATTTTTCATAACATATTAATCGAGACGAGTTCGTGTATTGTCGTCCCGAATGTCGCAACCGTCGTTCTGTATATATAGGTGGTGGTGATGCTGGAAGGCAGCGGTCGAGTCGAACTCTTAAGTACTACGGTACTAATAAATATGATGCACATAAAGACTCGTACCAAATGTATAATGAATATAATATGATAATTCGAAGTCTATGATGGCACGATCTTTTAGGATCGAATTCCTTATAAAGGAAATATATGTGCAGGAGCGACACATATTATGGTTTAAAGTTATCTTTGACCAATGTTATAATATTGAATGTTGCTTGACGTCGCGGAAGCTGACGTGATGGGCTTATGCGAACTGTTGCAGCGACATTAACTATGTCTTGGCTGATGCCGTCTCGCAGTACGCTCGCGGTACGTAAGCTATGCTTGTATGGCGTTAGCCATTGATATATTGTATACCACTTCTACGACTTGGTATACGACTTGTAGGTGTGTGGTGCTATTTTATGTCCCAGCTCCGGTGTATGTAGTAGTGTCCGCCTGTCTCATACGGGTGTGTGGTGCTATTTTATGTCCTGGAACTCTGGTGTATGTAGTGGTGTCCGCCTACGGTTCGAGACACGACTGTGGGGTGTGTGCCGTGCGTTCATTTAACATATCGGCCGCCTTGCGGCAGTGCGTTCGTTCCAACGACTTATATTGATCTCACAAATCAATCAACATCACGAATCACAATTCTAATATAATAATCTTAATATAAACAAGCGTAACAAGTACCTTCAGACTGATCACACACAAACGTCCCGGAGAGTTCAATAAGACTGTTGCAGCCGCAGTCTGGTAGGAATTCACGGTGTAGGGCGGGGAGGTGCCCGTACTCTTTCTTCCTTTTATTATAACTAGTTCGCTGTTATAGTGGAGAGGAAGATAGGACGCGCTCTTAGCTTTTCTTCGGACGAGCTTCGAGTTATGACAATGTTATATTGTCGAGTTTCCAGTTATCTTAATAACTGACACAAGAACAACTTCTGATGGCAAATATGTTATTAAAGCGATACCTTCTAATGGCATAATATAAAATTCTTAATACTGTTACCTCTGAATCTCTAAAAGATTTTGGGTTCTTCACGATCACAACTATAGACGGTTCTAATCACTAGACACATCACGAGCAAAGGCATTATTTATTAAATAATATTTTAAAAGGTGTTTGAGATAACAGTTACAATTTGGTGCCGTGACCAGGATGGTCAAACGGCTTTGTAATAAAATACATATACATATATACAAATAGGCTTACGCCTACAATTTGTTGTCCGTGAAATGGAATGAGATAGAGGAGGTTTACAGTGTAAGGAATATTCATGTTTGGGGATTTTCAAAACAAAGCATAGTGAGGTTGGGGGGTTGCCTAGTCTGGGGGTTGGTAATAATTAAATATATAAATAAATGTAAATTCTATTTCGATGAACTCCATAGAATTTAGGGGGTTGAATGTAACAGTATGTACCTGGGATATAAGTTAAAAATAAAGAAATAAATAAAATAAAATATGCATGGCAATACACATAAATAACATAGTTAATTATGAATAACACAAACGAAATATTTTTCATAACATATTAATCGAGACGAGTTCGTGTATTGTCGTCCCGAATGTCGCAACCGTCGTTCTGTATATATAGGTGGTGGTGATGCTGGAAGGCAGCGGTCGAGTCGAACTCTTAAGTACTACGGTACTAATAAATATGATGCACATAAAGACTCGTACCAAATGTATAATGAATATAATATGATAATTCGAAGTCTATGATGGCACGATCTTTTAGGATCGAATTCCTTATAAAGGAAATATATGTGCAGGAGCGACACATATTATGGTTTAAAGTTATCTTTGACCAATGTTATAATATTGAATGTTGCTTGACGTCGCGGAAGCTGACGTGATGGGCTTATGCGAACTGTTGCAGCGACATTAACTATGTCTTGGCTGATGCCGTCTCGCAGTACGCTCGCGGTACGTAAGCTATGCTTGTATGGCGTTAGCCATTGATATATTGTATACCACTTCTACGACTTGGTATACGACTTGTAGGTGTGTGGTGCTATTTTATGTCCCAGCTCCGGTGTATGTAGTAGTGTCCGCCTGTCTCATACGGGTGTGTGGTGCTATTTTATGTCCTGGAACTCTGGTGTATGTAGTGGTGTCCGCCTACGGTTCGAGACACGACTGTGGGGTGTGTGCCGTGCGTTCATTTAACATATCGGCCGCCTTGCGGCAGTGCGTTCGTTCCAACGACTTATATTGATCTCACAAATCAATCAACATCACGAATCACAATTCTAATATAATAATCTTAATATAAACAAGCGTAACAAGTACCTTCAGACTGATCACACACAAACGTCCCGGAGAGTTCAATAAGACTGTTGCAGCCGCAGTCTGGTAGGAATTCACGGTGTAGGGCGGGGAGGTGCCCGTACTCTTTCTTCCTTTTATTATAACTAGTTCGCTGTTATAGTGGAGAGGAAGATAGGACGCGCTCTTAGCTTTTCTTCGGACGAGCTTCGAGTTATGACAATGTTATATTGTCGAGTTTCCAGTTATCTTAATAACTGACACAAGAACAACTTCTGATGGCAAATATGTTATTAAAGCGATACCTTCTAATGGCATAATATAAAATTCTTAATACTGTTACCTCTGAATCTCTAAAAGATTTTGGGTTCTTCACGATCACAACTATAGACGGTTCTAATCACTAGACACATCACGAGCAAAGGCATTATTTATTAAATAATATTTTAAAAGGTGTTTGAGATAACAGTTACAACGTGCTTCTAATATAATCCAATACTACAAACATAACAGTCGTAAATATCAGATTTCAATTCAATAAATATATATACCTGTTTTATATACATACAGAAAAATACAACGTAACCATAGCACAGGATAATATTTTTTCGGATTTACCTGTATCCCTAGACACTACTGCGGTAAGCCTCACAGTCTTAACTGATCTATTCAATTTCCCATGTCTTCTCCCTAAGGTATCACTGAGATGTCGAATTGAAAATCAATTGATTAAGTCTCATTAGGCTTAAGTCATATAAATAATATTCTCTTTATAAAAATCATCAATTATTAAAAACGTAAAGATTCTGTTAAGTAAATGTTTTAACAAACCTTGCCATCTTGTTAAAAACTTCAGAATAGGGTCTGTGCAGTGGCCTTTAATTTCCCTTGGGAGATAAAACATACAATATATACCTATCCAAACTAAATATCCCGCTATAATATATTTTGACTAGTACACAGTTTAATTCAATACGATAATCAGAACGGTTGTATAATGTACATACATAAAATTTGTATTATTTTAAAGGGCATATGCTATAACTAAGTTTTTAGTAACTAAATCTCGACAAAATGTGATTATTAAAATTTAAAAAAGTAAAAAATCCGCTTCACGCTGTATCTCGCTCACAGCAGGGTAGGCAGAGGAAACCTAGTGATTCAGGAGGCATTGCGTTTTGAGTGGCGGAACTCGGCGCCGCGTTTTACTTCGACATATTGGAGATGTTGATAATTTTGTGATTATTGAAGTGAAGTTGTTGATATAATTTTGATATCGTATCACTTTTAAACAGCTAAATCAATTATACTCAAAAAACAGATGGTTTGCAGTCACAGACCTTGACCTGAATGTTGCTCATTAAATTTCACTGCCTCGCTCATGCCGATAGCTGAACGACAATTAAAGGGAACCTCGCTGGTAATGGCGAAAATGGAACTGGCATTTTATTACCTTCATACTTTTCTTTACGAGCTTTTTAAATACGGAATGTCGCAGCAAGCATAAATACTACGACCGTTTTCAACGTTTCATGATTTGTACCGGCGAGACAGACTGGTATTCCTGCTACAAATTAAGTATTGTAATAGCCGTCGTGCCATTCTTAAGTTTTGTTTTTTAAATTGTTAAGTGTACTATATTTGGAATCATTTCTTGCTAACATTATTAACTGAAACTTGAGAGATTGTTAAAAAGAAACTAAGAAACAGAGCGCAGTAAACAAAAGATTCCAACAAGTAAGTTACATAACCAACTAAAATTTTTGAAGATTTAGAGTTAGTGCTGCCACATCAGACAAAAGAATCGCTCTAATGCATGAATATGGAGGAGTTGACTTGGAATCAGTGCCAGAACTCCAACAAATATTGAGGTACACAGGTCGCTAACTGCTGCAGTCCAGAAATAGGTCACTGGGTCATCAGTTCGGTGTCATCTGTCATACAATGAGATATCTGCATAGCTCGGTCTTGCATTGGCTGAAACGAAATTTGCGGAAAACGGAAACATAAATGAAGTTTATCAAAAATATTCTGAAGAAGAAGCATATTGTTTGGAAAACATTTGTTTATACAAACTTTTATTATTTTCGTTTGGTGAGGTTTCCAAACTCGGCCACCGAAAAATATAGCTGTCGGAACAGCTGAAGGCGATAATGAAAATAAATCAAGGGGGAAGCAGCGTGCCCCTGCATCGTAAAACCTTCATACATACGTGTTAGCGGCAACCTAAAACTTAAGTCCAACCGCATTATTTGAGGCCTCCACAACCCCTAATAGAAATATAATACAATGGGAATGAGAAAAATCCTCATTCTCAGACAAGAAAGAAGATACCTACAATGCGAATGGGTTTCTACCTATCCTATACTTGTACAGTATTATCTATAGTAAAAAGCATACGTGCACTCAGTAAATATTTGACTATTAACAAATAAATTCTATTGTTAACATATGTTCTTCTATTGTTTCATGTTTTCGTACAGATTACAAAATATTTATTGATAATTTTACTTTACGAGATTTTTTTATTATAAAACGTAAGAATTTATTAACTAGCATTAATATAAAAGTTAAAAGGCACAGTTATATTTCGAAATATATTTTATCCAGGCCATAATGTAAAATAGGTCATGGCCATATTAGGTAAACACTCGCATTTCCTGTTACCCTTTTGACGAAGGATGGCAAGCAATCGTGCAATGTAAACATAATATGTCTTTATAGTCTTTCACTCTGCAATAGTGTATAGATAGCTCAATTACATATATACATTTAAATCAAAGACATGACGTCTAAACCAAGATATTAATCAAATATGGCGTTTTAATAAACTTTATAATATTAAAAATAATATTCTACCTTTTGAATAAACAAATTTACTAGAATATTATAAAAAAAACTAACAAGAATGATAAGACATTATCAGTATCGGATAATTCCAGTGAAATATACAAAATAACATAAAGAGTCTCTTCTATGAGTATATAAAAACTAAATTAAATTGGGTGCTAAATTAGATTTTTAAATTAATAAATCTTAACCCTGATTACAATATTGAAAGATGATTTTGCTAAAATGCAATAAAATGTATACACATCTTTATTTTTATAAAAATTATAAGAAAATTATTTTTAATACAAAAATATGAGACAACATTTCATTAATACTATCAGGCTCGTCTTTAATAAAATTAACCCAAAAAATCTGTCTCATCGATTGGGTTTCGTTTTCGATTTAGGATTTTTATGATCTAGTTGTTTGTTCGGATATTGAATAGCCCGCATAAACGACTAGTACATACGCAAATAGGTATTTCCAAACGGAACACGAAATGGGAATATATAGGGTTGGATTACGACAGTTAACAGAGACTTAGTGGAGATCCTATTCGATACGTCGACTGGAGTCTGCAAGGAGAGTTCTAAATGTCAAAAGCTTGCCAACTGGCAGAATTATCGCACAAGGGTCGAATGTATTTTGGCTAACTGACTTACTTTAATTCTCTACATTTACGGCAAGTGAATATTTCTAAAAAAAATCAGTAATGGTTTTAACGTAATTTGTCTTACATATCTTAAGAAATTTATATAATATATAGACAAAAGCAAGACAAATCAGGTAACATATAATTTTCTAATCTTCATATGCGTTTAAAATAAGAAGTGAGCCCTTTCAATAATATAACTGACGAAGGTGATCTCTTTGTAGTGGACTAGTGGCATGTGATTGGCGCGTACATCAATCTTGCCGCTCTGCAGGAACATTGACCTCCAGACGACTCAGGTATAGGATACATATTAATATATTATATTACACAATTTGCAGAGGCAACGACTGTCATTGCTATCTGACAACGCAAAAAAGATGAAAAACGGTTACCAATAGCGCTAATGTTCGATTAATTTCCGTTTACTGAAATATAGTAATATTTGTGTACACTTTAATTAATTGAGATGATATTGGATTTTTTCAGCGTATTACTTACGCAGGCTAAAGTTCGGCACGTTTGATTGACACTATTTAGTTAGTTGTGAATATCGTGTGAAGCGAGCGGCGCGTGGTGGAGCTCGCTAGTCGCGGCGTCGACTGGCAACGGCCGGGAGCATCGGAGGCTGCGCGAACCGTCCGCCCCCGCCTTCATTCACTCATACAGCACCGGCGAGGCCTAGCCCAAAACAGCCGGACTTTTAATGCGGCATGTGCCGTTTTCCCACAAAAACGGGCGAGACTTTTTGGTAGTTTCAAATTTGTTGAAAACTCTAATACACTACCAAAACTTCTGCTAAAACTGTGGCTTTCAGCGTTGGGGATTCTAGAAAAAAAATTTGACTGACATAAATTAAAAGCACACACGCAAATGTTGACTATAGTCAACAAGCTGATCTTCTCTTATAAATCTTTAAATAAGTATTCCTTTATATGGAGAATTATAATCAATTCTTATTTTGAAATGCCATTAAAAGACTAAAATCGGAGAGACGGAGAGATGAGATAAAAGCTAGTCAGACTCGCCTACGAAGGGCACTACGTAGCAGCAAATAAAAACATAATATATATATATATATATATACATATATATACATACATATATATACATATAACCATCATCACCATTATGTACATGCATTATTTTTGAAATGCTATTTTTATTTCCATCAATATTGTTAGAGTTAATTTGCGTTTGAAATTTTCATGGAATTGAATTTTTTTTTTTTTACAGAATTGAATTAAAATTATCAACAATATTCCCCTCTGTAGTTAAAAAGTAAAAGTAGAGAGAGGATGCACTTTTTACCACTTTAAAAAATAATCTCTCACATACTATTGGCACAATCGATGAGCTCTCTTAGAAGCATCCATATAATTTAGAAAAACCTATCTAATGACACCCCACACGGCATGCTTTTCGATTTTTTTTTATGTTTCAGTTACATATATGGAGTGCTACACGTAATAATTTTAATTTTCAAAATTATACTACATTATTTTGTAGCAGTTCATAATATACAACGCCTACCTTCCAAATTTCAACTATACAGTATTTTCAGTTAAATGACCGACATACGGACGGAAGGACAGAAAAAACGGAATTTCCTGTTTTTTTTTCTTTGACAACTTGGCTTTGGAGAATCACGTAACCATCAGAATATAATGTAACAAAAGTATATCTGGAATAACGCGCACACTTAAGCTCACTGATGCATTTTATATAATTATTTACCTGCCAGATAAATAGATCTCTATTAAAATAAAAAAAAACGTAAACAGCCTACTATAAATATTTGTTATACACTGTTTCTGTAACATTTGAGAATGTGAAAAGGTAGAAAAGTGACTGCGCCTTACAGCATTGCTTACCACTCAAGCAGCAGAAGAAGGCACGGCAATTATTTTTAATTAAAAAAAAAATTAATCAGCTTCACGCTGTATCCCGCACACAGCAGGGTGTTAAGACACTCCGTTTCCCACTTTCTGCCGAATTCTGGAGGCATTGCGTGTTGAGTGGCAGAACTCAACGCCGCGCTTAGCCTCGACACCAGAGCGATGAAATGGAAATATAAATTTAAGTAAATATTTTTAATTATTAAAATTAAAATTTAATTTTAATTTATTTCTTTATAAAACATTGTATACATTACTGGCCTTCATCGAGTGGGCCACGTCTAAGGCTTGTCGATTTTAGATACTGACTTTGCGATTCGATTTACGTAGCCGGAAGTACCTAGGGAGGGATAGTGCGAAGAGGCACAATAGGGAATTACACAATGAGATTAGCGTGTTGAAATCGTCCATCCCTTACCCTTTTCTCGTTCTCAGCAATTTACACTAGGTCAATCCGCAAATCCTTAAATAAGCATGACCTATATATGTACAAATGGTAATTTGTATTATAATATTTTGACCTAGTAATTTTTTTTTATAGTGGTAACTTTGAAATTTATTAAAAGTTACCTATCAGCAAATAATCACGTATTAAAGCTTTGATGCCTATGCATACTTTACTTACTTAAGAAGGAACAGCTTACCTGAAACAAAAATAAAATATTTGTTTATGTTTTCTATTCATAACAATTATGATGACTATTGGACATTAATATGTTTAGTGATATGCAGCGACTACACAAGCCAAATAGGGCTTAACACTAAAATAATATATGATATTGATTATCATGTAATAAATATTAATAAATTAAAAAACAGACTTTATTTTGTCAATATTTGATTATAAAGTTAATTTGGATTACATTAATAGAATAGTAAAACGCCGAGAATTCAAACAATACATTGTTTTTAAAAAGACAGGCAAATTAATAACAAAAAGAGATTGAAAGTGAGGCGCTAATCTAAAATATCCGCGTTGGGAAAAAAACAGTTAACTTGCACATCAGAACAAGCAAATTCGATTTTATCTAAACTATCAATTATTTCACAATCCACGACAACAGCTTCAACAAATTTAAAAGATTTTTATTTTCATTAATGTTTTTTTTATTGTTGTTTTTTTTTATTAGGATAATAATATTCGATCATGGTGCAGATTCATAAGCACCGCTAACTCTATCTGCACTGCTAACGTGACACGTTTCGAGTTCAATTCCCACTTGGGGAAATAAAAGGGATCGAAACCAGTTACAGTTACACTTTGTGCCCCTGCGCCACGACTGCCCTCATACTTTACTGTATTATGCTATTTACAAGTAACCAAAGGAAGCCATCACAAAGTCTATATAAGCTTTAATGTTAATTAACCACGTTATCTATGTAATTAATATACAAAATATACACCAGATGATTATTACCATTTTAAAACAACCCAGTTGGTATAAAATTGAATTTTTATTTACAAAATTTTGTAATACTTCAATTTATATTTACGTAATAATATATCCAACGTAAATTTACAAGGAATAAGTCACGTATGAATGGATTATTCTGGGTCCGAATGGTCGACCGCTACGACATGCGAATTCATTTCGAAAAAATATATTTCAAAGGGTTTTATTTGCAAAAGTAAAAAATAGGCATATGATCAAAGGCATTAGTATAACAAGAATCTTTTCCAACAAATTCTATACAATATTTTATGTACTTAAAAAAGAAAAAAATATGTTTGCTTAAATTATTTTGTATGTAACACACCAACAAATGAAAAAATAGCATGTACCGACAAACAATAATATAGATTAATGACTAATGAGGTATTCAAACTAGAAAAATCATTGTATAAATAAAATATTGCAAAATTAGGTATTAAAACAGGTTTGAAGGTCGATTAAACTTTATCGATTATCTTAAAATTCGGTAATTTTTTATGTATTACTCTATTTATCCATTTTAGTACGTTTGTTCGGATTTTATCTCAGAACTTAATAGATTATTAATAAATTATTGCTTTGTCTAAGAAAACGTTCATGCGGTGCCCATATTTTTCATAATAGTCATCTTCCCAAAAGTTATGGGCTATATAAAAGAATAACTCCTTGGTACGCTTCCTAAATATTTTAACTTTATCTTTGTTTCCTAGAACATTCAAATATACTACTACAGATTATCTACTAATTATATTCACTGTCAAAAAATAAAAAAATATTTGATTAAATTGAATGAAACCATTAGTGGTGCCGATAACGTGGTCTTATTATACCACCGTGAGAAATCGGAATATTAAGCAATCAAAGTCTTGGTATCTTTCCAAAAAGCTGATGTTCATACATTACCTAAGTAGAGAAAACAAATTTGGAATAATTTAATAGCACAAGCCCGGTTATGTTTTCGTGGTTCATCATATTAGTGTTTTGTATATAAATATTAATGAATATTAGTTTGTCTGTATCATATTGCTTTATTTATTGCGATGAAAAATATGTTTTTTTTTGGTCTAGACCGTAGTGTTTTGTTTATTTGATTCAATTTAATGATTTTTTACAAGTTGAACGCTGTTTAGTTTGAACGATGTATAAAATCGATTTAAAATCAATCGATTTAACGCATGATAAAGAAATCGCTCTGGAAAAATCGATTTAAGTTAAACAAACAATAAATATAGAAGTTATTTCTTCACTGACCCTTATGATTTAAAGTACGACAAAGACGAAAAGGTTGTAAATTTTTTCCCAAACATCCCCTGCCATCGGCCAGACGTATAAGAAAAACAAATTCGACACTCGTAAACAGGCCATTGTCACGACATTCTTTAAAAAAAATAGAAAAGTATCGTTGGGGCGAGAGCAGGTTAAAATAAATTCATGGCCGCTATAAAACCGAACGATTTGACTTCTCCTTTTTCTCTGCACGAAATGATAATGTCATCAATATAAGGACGATTTATGGCTTAAAAATTCGCTGTTCATAGTTTGATTCAAAAGTTGGAATAAAGGATAAGAATTTTAGGAAAAATATAACTTTTAACATAAGCGAAACGTGGGTGAGTAGTTTAAAATATGTTTATAAAAGTATAGGAAAGCTGTGATTATCATTAATTTAAATATCCTTCACATTTAACCTTCCTACACTAGTAAACAGAGACAAGTGTCTTAAAATAGATGATATTTTATAAACAGTAAAAAACCAAAAAAAAATATTGTTCAATAACAACAATACGACTTCAGAGATTAAAAAGTACTGAACAATTACAATTCTATAATCCAAAAACACATAAATAATTGATAAACTTTTTGCAGAATAGAAGGATTAACAGTCGGGACTTAAATCAATTAAATCTTCTCAAGGAATCCTGTTAAATTTAATTGGGTCTCGGCTCGTAATCCTTCTATTTTGAAAATAATTTTTCAAATATATATTTTACAAAATACATACCTAATAAAAAAAATGTCGAAGCAATTTGTAAGACGTGATTCGCAAATAAAATAATTGAATATTACAGGATTTTTTTAAGCGTCATGCTGTATTCCGCACACAGCAGAATAAACATAGACAACTCTAGTAAACCAAAGTGTTTAGACACTTCGTTCCCCTATTTTCCGCCAAATTCTGAAGGCATTGCGTGTTGAGTGGCGGAACTCAACGCCCCATTTCGCCTCGAAAAACCATAGCGAAGAAATGAAAATATTAAAATTTTCCATTTTATCGAAACGGAAATAAATCCCACAACCTATCACGTTTACAATCACACTAAAAGCTTGTTCCTCTTTAATTTTGGAGAAAGAAATAAACTACAGACACGCACAAACTTATCAATATACATAGATATATATATATTGCGAATATACAGACGAACGGTCTGAAACACTCGAGGGCACTCCATATATAATTAGGTTGAGCTAACACTTAACCCCTCAACCTTCGCCGTCAGCTGCATATAAAACTGCTGTCGTATTACGTTGCCAAGTTGGGGACAGAACCGCCTAAGGTTATACACTGGTACCTAAATATAATATCCATTATCTTGTAAGGGTTGACAGTGCGGCCTTGCGCCGGGGCCAGTCACACTCTCTATATGGGGGAATGTCAACGGAGCCAAGTTTTAACTTGTGTAGGTGATGTAACCGTTATTGTCGCGTTGCCATTTAATTTGAAATAACATACGGTTGTTACGGAACATATATAGGTAGATTTAGATATATATATATATATATTACAATTTATTCTAGACATTTTAAATATAAATATTAATAAATAAAAAATAATTCGTATTTTATTTATTTGAATTTTTAAACGTGTATTATTTTTTTATTTTTTGGAACATATTATCTATTTTATTAGAACAAAAACATTTACATAAAAAGTAAAATATTTAATTTAAACTAGTACATTAGAAAAGAGTGTATCTTTGTTTATATTTATTTAACGCTACCTGCAGGCCGCAACCTACACGCGGTATCGCCCGCATAGAGTTATTTACGTTCTCATCTGTATTACTTTCGTGTTCTAATAACATTATCATTTAAACTCGGTATCCCATACGTTGATACTCAAAATTTCAACAATATTGCTATTTATCGACATATTTCTTTTATATATAAAAACTTGCCAAAATACAACAGTGAAACCAGTATTTAAATCAGTTAAGCCATTTCTGAAATTATCGTACACAAGAGGAGAGCCAAATAGGTGAAAATTAAAAAAAAAATATTTTGGGTTCTACTGTATTATCGAATGCCTTAGTAATAGATTTTCTAATTACTATATACTAATATTTTACGTGTACAGACAGTGATCAGTTACAGTTTTATTATATGAACAGATCAGAATCATAACACCCCAGTAGCACAGTGCTCGAGATGTGTATGGCAACGACGACTTTATGTTCTTTCTTGTCTCAGTACTTTCTAATTCTTATAAACCTATAAAAACCCCTAAAATACGCTAAATATTGCATATATATATAATATTCTCTAACTAAAATATCCTACAAAAAAATCGTTGCCATATTTTTTAAATTAGCAAAATTTTTATAAATAACGCGAAACCTCATCGACCATAACTTGATTGAGATAAACTTGGGAGCGTCCACAATTTCAACTAATTTATTCATAGCTATATACCGGAACAGAATGCTAATTTGACCCTGAGCTGAAAAATTCCCAGGTCGATGGAAGTCGGAAATGTGGTGTTTTATATTCTAGGAAATAAAAGACAAACGATGTCTCACAAAAAAAAGGACGATACTGCGCGCCAACACGGTGGAATATGTTTAGCGTAATGCATCAAAACTGCATTTTAGAACTGATGCATTTTTAAAGTAGTATTATTTTTGTTAAGCTTTCGAATTATTATAAAGCAGAGTTATTTTATCACGTTTGATTAGATAGTTTATATTTAGTATATATATGTATTATATATATTTAGTGTATATTTAGTATATATGTAGAACAAACGAGAACAAACTTTGTAGCCAGTCGTGGCGCAGGGGCACAAAGTGTGACTGTAAAACCGACTGGTTGTGGGTTCGATCCCCACTGGAGGAGATGAAATAATTACTTAAATATATATTTCCATTTCTTTGCTCTGGTGTCGAAGCAAAGCGCGGTGTTGAGTTCTGCCACTCAACACGCAATGCCTCCAGAATTCGGCAGAAAGTGGGGAACGGAGTGTCTTAACACTAGGTTTCCTCTAACTACCCTGCTGTGCGCGGGATTATTTTGGTATTAGATAAAACATAACATAAAACATAGCGTAATAATAATAATAGAACTACAAAAATACATGTTTCGCATGTTCATATTATATTAGTATTGCCAAAGTGGTGTACCCTGCAAGTGACAGTCGAGATTGAATTCCGAGGAACACAAGGTCTTTACTAGAAAATGTGTTTAGTCTTACAGTTTAATGTGTCATGGTGTACGCTTATATTCTCCAGTAAAATCTGAATATAAATATAAAATAAATTAATTTGTAGAGATAAATTGAAAATGTATTTGTGCAATCATTTGTAGTGCTAAGTTATAGCTAACCTTACAACGTCATTTAAAAAGATACACGATGAAAAATTAGTTTTAATAAATTTATTTCCTTAGATTTCTGTTTGAATTTTAAATACATGACAAATACTCTCTATTTTCCGTTGAATTCTTGAGGCATTGTGTGTTGAGTGTCGGAACTCAACGCCGCGTTTTCACCTCAACGCCAGAAATGAAAATATACATTAAAAAAAATATTTCATTTACTCGAGTGGAGACCGAACCCACAACCAGTTGTGTTTACAGTCACACGCCGGTGCCCGTTCACGATTGGCCTCTGGATAAAATAAATTTAGATAAATATATTTTTTGTGTACAAACAGCAGTCATTCCATATATAACAGTTTAACTCAAATCCATAATAATAGCCCGCCGTTAACAAATTCTTATAGAGTAGACGAGAGTAAGAGCTAAAATAATAAAATACCTCCCGGAGCACCACGCCGAGATACATAATCGCTACTTACTGTAATCGAATACCATTCTCGATATCGATTCCGTTTGAAGAAGTCGTTTATCTTAATATGGACAATGAATTCGAGTCGATTCTGTTTTTATTCACTCCGCAGGTGCGCTCTCGAGTTTTGGAACTTAGATCACTACCAATTTATAGGATTCCCCTTTTGAATACTCACATAAGTATCAATATGAGTGTGCTTACATTTTACTTCTTTGTTACTTTCTGTTCACTTATGACACACCGAGGACAAACTTTCATGATGTGAATAATATAAAAAAAAAAATCTTTCTATTTTATGAGGCGAAGGGCTCGACTGCAAGCGCAACAGGTTGTGGGTTCGATTCTCATGTAATATCTATTATTTTAATTTTCTCTGGAAACGAGGCAAGTTCCGCCACTTAACACGCAATGTCTTCAGAATTCGGCGATAATTTCTAAGTTCCCTTTCCTTACACTACTATGTGCGGGATACAAAATTCTATGCGGGATAATCTAACAATATACTTATGTATTTTATAAGAGACATTTATTTTAACAGTCAAGCAAAAATAAAAAGAAAACAAAATTTTAGAATTCTTAATCATTTTAGCAGCATAACATTAAAATACGCTATTACATAGACTCCAGCCAGGTGGTGGTAGAAACTGAAATAGTCTCTGTTTCCCGTTCATCCCTATCCAACTAATCCTTAGCCAAGACCAGTAATATTTCAACTAAAACTACCGAGATAAACGAAGCGAGGCTTTTATATAATATTTCTAGATTAAAATATAGTTCATTAAGATTAAAAAGTACTTAGAAAGCAACAGAAGAGAAGGTACTCCAGGTAAACTCATTTCAAATATTGAGGTCCCTTGAAATACAGAAAAGTTTAGGTAAGCGCATAAGAGATATAAGAAATTATGCATAACTTTTAATGCATTATGAAACTTACAATACAAAATAGGGAAAAATTCAAATTAGTGAAAATTTATACGAGTTCCATAGAGAAAAAATACATTATAAACTTACATTTGTAGCTCATTTCATACAAATTGTGTTCATATACCCGTAAATTTAAGTATTTCGACTTTTTTTAGCCACGTAATCAAAACTTATAGGATATTCCTCGTAGAGTTATTGGCAAGATGTATAAAAATTCAGTATATATAGGTAAAGAGAAATTCATAAAATGCAAATTTATACTTATTTATAATATATTCAGATAAAAATTGCTACTAACTTTTAATTGTAGTTCATACAAAAGGAGCGCATACGTTAATAAAGTTTGTTAACTTTTATAAGTTGAACTCCCCTTTCACCAATATTCCTGAAATTGATACGGAACTCTCGGTGGGCGAATCCAGCTCGCACTTAACTGGTTTTATCAAATAATTTCATAACAGCGCAAATGAACCTTAGCTCGTGTCTGCAGCTAAAGATATAAAAAAATACATACAATTTCCTTTATTTATTAGAGTAGCTACGTTTACCTACAAAACTAAACATCAAAAGAGTAGCTATATTTTAAAGACAGAAACAAGACGATTTCATATGTTAAATAATTATAGTGCTTAAGTTTTATTAATAGGTTCCAGAACATCAACGATACCATACAGACCATAATGTCAAAATCATCACGTTAAACATTTCCATATTACTTATTAAAGTAATTAAATAATTGATTATCTAAGGACGAACGATGAAATAAAAAAAAACGTTTCAATTAATTATATTATTCTACCACTACATATTATTCCTTCACCAAATTATTTCACTAATATCACTAACTTAATCACTATGTAATGTTTTAGCACTTACTGTAACGCAAAAAAAGGTGATTTCACTTAGCGTTTAAGTAATAAGAACATCAAACAGGTAAGATCTGACCTACATTTGAGGGACCATGTGCATTTACAAAGACAAACATAGCACCGCCACTTTGATGTTACTTGAGAGAGCGAGTGAGAAATTAATACACGAAATGCATTATATACAATACATTTATATGGGAATTACTGAAGTTCTTGTTTATTGATTGAAATAAAATAATACGGCGCGAGTTAAGATTATTTATTAGGTTCTATCTATTGCAAGTACTTGTATATTTTGTACAATAAGACTCATATTATAGAGAAGTTTATAGGATAATCATGGGTGCTAATATAGTAAAGAATAAAATGTTAAATTTTGTGGTATAAACATATACCCAAAACTGAAAAAAAAACTATGGCCTCAAATTTAAATTTTGGGTATATTCTTTCCTCTATTTTTTTTTAGCTCCACGCTGTATCTCGCACATAATAGGGTAGGCAGAGGGAATCTGAATTCTGGAAGCATAGCGTGTTATGCGGCGGAACTCTACAGCACGCTTTGAATCGTTACCAGAGTAAGGCAATGGGAAAAAGCATATTTTGTATTTCAAATTATAGTAATTATCATATAAAATAAACATATACATCAAGACAGAATATAAGAAAGCAAAAAAACGAAGGTAACGCCCGGAACGAGGCATTTGGTAAAAATGGGTGAAAGCAATGTCTTTAAACTAGTTATCTCCTAGTTCCCATAAATACGATCTCCTAGAATACGATTATTGTAAATTCGATTTAAGCTTTATTAGAATAACAATTGCATTATATGTAAAAAACAATCCATGTTCATTTAATAAACATATATGTGAAAATAGAAATAAATGAAAATAAACAAATCTATCAAGCAAACCCACCAAGTGCCGTCCACAAGTCTCATGTAGAGAGCACAACATAATTTTATAAAATCCAAGACAAATAGTTAAAGGAAGTAAACAAACCAATGCCGCTAGAAATATTACAGCGCAGAGTTTTGAAATATGACCAAGAGAAACTCACATTTAGTAAACTTGAAAGTCACTTCATGGACTCATTTTTCAATTTTATGGTTCACTTTGACATGTCTAATTAGGCAATTCATAACAAAAATAGAGTACATCTTAAAATGCCTTCACGAGAATCGAATCGGTAGAGTGTTAGATTAAATATGGGGTTTTTAAGCTTTAATGACGTAGTGGTTATGGGTTTGATCGCCACTTAGGACATAGATTTTTTTTTGTATTTTCTCGCTTGCAAGACAAATTATCTACCGCGTTGAGTGCAAAAGAATGTCTTAAATCCCGATGAAAACAAAGAAAGCAGTACTTTTTGAGACAACGAATAAAAAAATTAAGAGAAAAGGTTAACAGAAATTTGTAAATATCTTCCTACAGAAACGCTAATAACATAAGTACAAACAAATAAGAATTTCGACGTAGCTCATGAGAACGTATTGCTTACTTGGTCAGAGAGCTTGGATTGTTCCCAAAAAGGTGCGGGATCAAATTCCCATAATTTCTAGTTTTTGTACATTTTCTTAATAAGTAAATATAAAGCTGAAATATTGTTACAAAACTAAATCAAATCAAAATATTAATAGATTAGTGAAACACGACGGAATTTATATTCATAAATTTGGTGCCCTATAATTAAGTACAGATTTATATAAACGCAATACGTAAACAACGAACAGGTATTACCCGGAACAAGGTAAAATACCCCGAATGGCATCCAATTTAACGATTTAAGTCACTCGCCTTACTTAAATAAAGGGGTTGTGACGATGTCTGGAAGGTATTAGCGTTGATTGGGGAAGAAATAATAACGAAGGTAAAATTTGAAACAATTATTTTAAATGGTGAAGGGTCTGCAAAGCGTGCAATTAACTTTTTCATTTTAAATGTAACATTATTTTGAACAAATTATTAAAAAAAAATATTTTTAAAATTTCAACTACTACACATTGAAAGAAATGATACACTAATTAATCAATTAATCAATTCATCGATCACCTTACGATTACATACATATACTTAGAGAAATCGTCTAGACATTGTTAAATTTTAGAAGTTTGCCCTACATATGACATTCTAGCAAAGACAGATTTCAGTTTTATATAGATATATTCGTTCAACTCTCCTTCGTGGCGCAGAGACGTGTGACTGTACGTAAACGAGACAGGTTGTGGGTTCGACTCGAGAAAATGAAATATTTAACATTTCCATTTCTTCGCTGAGGCAAAGCGCTGTTTTGACTTCCACCAGTCATCACGTAGTGCCTCCAGAATTCGACGAGGAGGAGTAGTGTCTTTACACTACTGCCTACCCTATAACACGAGAAGCGCTGCCCTACTATCGATATAAAGCAAAACTCGTCACCTGGCATCAAATATACGTTATCAAATTCACTTTACGTTCTAAATTCAGAAAACGACACACGAGTTTTATTGTGAATTTTATTAGAGAAACTTCTTTGTATTTTACTCTCGTTTTGTGTAAGAGTAAAAAATGTATTACTATGTATGCCGAAGCTCTCTACATCATTTTTGCCAGACTTTATTCTTAAACCTAAGTTATTCCATGTTCTGCAATTTTAGTTTGTACACACAACTAAATTCACATAACGAAAAGTCAAATAAAAAAGGATGCTTTTAAGGATACTATTTCACCGTATCTCGTATCCAGTAGTCCGGGGTCACGGGTAGACTGAGGTGATATTGATATGATAATTGTGTCAAGTGACAGACGAACACCTGAGTCCACCCGTGACCACGTACTACTGCAAACTGTTCGAAATGTCGGGTTACCAAAAAAGTATAATCTTAAATATACGCTATTAATCCGGTTAAATAGTTTTATATGAGATATGTAATAAACGTCAAAATCAAAGATCTTACTTTAAAAGGATGCTTTTTATTGCACGGTTTACAACGGTAGATATAAAATTATTAACTTTAAAAATTAAATGCAGCTTTACGCTGTATTCTGCACACGGCAAGGTAGGCAGAGAGAGGTTCCTCCTGTGTTATGTGTGCCTCCAATCCCCACTTTCCACCAAATTGTAGAGGCATTGTGTGTCGAGTGGCGGAACTCAACGCCGCGCTTGGCTCGTCACCATAGCAAAGAAAAAAAATTAAATTTAAGCAAATATTTCATTTTCGCGAGTGGGGGACCAGTCGCTTTTACAGTTATAGTTAATGCGCCACGACTGGTCTCGAATGTATAATATGATCATTTAATAGTTGAAAGTGTAAGAGAAATAGAAACGAATCGCGATCGTGGGGGGGTAACGTATCCAAGGAACAATGAGTTGGCACGAACAAAGAGCTCATTTCTACAGGATACTTGAATACACGCGTTATCGATATATTTCTGTAGGCTGCACAGTTCGGAGGGTTGAATAGCGGCGCTTGTTTGCAAAGCCTGGATTGCAAGCGCTGATTCCAGGTCGTCTAACTTAAGAGCAAGTCCTTTACAAGAGTTTTAAATTTTATAATAAGAAAAAATATTGAAAAAAAAAAGTTTATAACTTTACAACGAATAATACGAACGAGCGATAAAATGTCATATTAGTTGCTCCCAAATAAAAGGTGAGACGATGTACTCTATTAAATTGAATAAATAATTTATAATTTTATATACCTACCGACATGAGATTAAGAAATTTTACAATTTGTCTTCGTTGCCAGAAGTAAAACAAATAAAAACAACAAACAATTTCAATAACAACAACACTAAAATATATATATCAAACATTTTGAAGTAAATTATCATAATGGTTACGGAAATGGGATTGTTTTATGGATCCAGAGCGCGTCCGCGGTGTAAAATAAATGCGTTATTATATAAAAAACAGTTGTAATAATAAAGCCCGTAATTGAATATTTAATTATATTTTTATTTACTTTCTTTTTTAGTTTTGCGTTGTATCTTGCATGTAGCAGGGTAGGCAGAGAGACACTCCGCTCTCTACTTTCTACCGAAATCTGGAGATCTTTCATATTGAATGGCAAAACTAAAAAACGCTGCACTTTACTTCTTTACCATAGCGAGGAAAAGAAAATATTAAACATTTCACTTCCTCGAGCGGAGTCGAACCCGGAACTTGTCGCGTTTACAGTCACACGCCGGTGCCCTTGCGCCACGACCTTCGCCTCGACAAATAAAAATAATGAACAAACAAAAGTAATATATAAAAAACACAAATCTTTTCTAATAAGAAATGGAAGAAAAAACCGAGCAGTGCAACGTTCACAGCTGTGAGAACATTCCAAAGATGTGTACGAGTAGGTATATTTGTATGGGAGCTAATGTCAGTGGGGCCGCTACAAAAGGCCTTGGGTGCATTTTCTCGCCTATCCATGTATTTTTTTTCCAGAGAAGCAATATGTAACTGTAGTAACCGAACATGTTCTGAATTTTTTTACACAGCTTTACTAAAAAGACTTGTTGGTTTCCCACAAAGAAAACTCGACCGCATTATTACTCTGAAATTAACGCTACTGATTCTTATTAACGAACATAAAATGTATATTTTACGTTTTCGAAATATTTTTCTACATGCATACAAAATAAAAAAAAAACTAAAATAAAATAAATCAGCTTCACGCTGTATCCCGCACTCAGCAGGGTAGGCAGAGGGAACCTAGTGTTTTTAGACATTCCGTTCCCCACTTTCTGCCGATTTCTGGAGGCATTGCGTGTTGAGTGGCAGAACTCAACGCCGCGCCTCGACGAAAAAAAAACTAGTTTATATATATAGTTTTATTTCATTGAATATATATATATATATATATATATATATATATATATATATATATATATATATATATATATATATATATATATATATATATATATATATATATATATTGTGTGTTTAGATGATACGTACATACAATAGTTACTTCCTCACGAAAACTCTCAGTTTTTATGAGTTTTAACTCGGAAATGAAAAATGAGTTCGCTGGCGCTGGCGTGGCACAGACATTTCATGTTAAAGTGCCTACTTTGTTATTTCTACTAAGGAAATCTGTTCTAGTGAAATACTAGTGCATTCCTTTTCTACAGCATTTTGTGAATACTTTGTAAAACTTTAACACCTTTGCTTCGATGCTATTTAACTTTTATTACTATGGTCGTATAAAATATTATATTGACCTAAGTGTATATAATAGTTAAAGCCATCGTGGCGCAGCGGGGAAAGAGTGCGAATGTTAACATGACGATTGTGGATTCGATTCCCATTCGGAGGACTAAAATATAGACAGACAAAGAGAAGCATTGAGTTCCGGCAGTCAATATAAAGTACCTCAAGAATTCGACAGAAGGTGGAGAACGGAATTGTCTGAATGGGGAACGGAGTGTCTTAACTCTAGTTTAACAGGTTCCATCAGCCGACCCTGTTATGTGCAGATCTGAATATAACCTAAACTAACTTTATAAAATATATAATTGCTAAAACGTTATAACTTTAAAAGAAACGGGTGCTGGCTATAGAATAGCGATTTAATTTTCCCATATTAGTTATCCTTTTGTGGAGTACTCGTTACAGTCACGACGTAATATATGAAAGCTAATACCTCCACAATAGATATAATCTATATTGCAATGGTACAGTACTTAAGCTATGGTATTCAGGAAATCAATATCGAAAGCTCATATTTGGCCGCATAGCCATAATCCTCTATCAAAGGGAAGGTACGTCCAGGTATCTTGCTATAACCTAATAATGTTATAAGGCACGTGGCCACTCATTTTATATTATAGGGTGACATTGTGTTATCGTAGTTAATACTTTAGCTATATGAGATGGTCTTTGTTTCCATAGAAATGGGGTTGAAATATTTTCTTAAATAATTTGGACAATAAAATTGCATGGTTTAATATTTATGCGTCTTCATAGCAAAACCGTGTAAGCTTTGGTTGTAGGTTCATTCCACTCTGAATATATTTTTATATTGATGAAGAAATCTATGGGCAAACAGAAAAGGAACTATACAGTTGTCAAATATAAAAGCTCCTCCTTTTCTGAAGTCGGTTTAAGAACTTATGTTTCCCTAGTATGTTTAGTTCGACAATATACGACCTCGGTCACTACCAACCTTACAATATCTCAAAGACGCAGTGATGTATATACTAGACACCACACCACCCCTCCCATTCGCTAGTCACCGTCAATTATATTACGCTGGTAGTTTATCTTCTCTACCCATCTAACAATATGCAAAAGTTGGTTGGATATTGATCAAATTGATACTCGTACGGTAATTATTTCTATATAGGGGCCGTAAGCAGTTTTTTTGCAATTATTGACCACGAACCACCCATCGACCCCACCCCCCTCCCCTTTCATCAAAAATAAGCAACTCTCTTAAAAAGATTTCATTGAACGCGTGTTTCGTGGTTTATTTTAATACCCCCCACCCCTCGTATCATCAAAATTAAGCAAACTTAAGACTCCCCCGCCCCTTACAGTGCTTACGTAATAGTTAAACGGCCTCATATTATAAGCAAAAAACTAACTAACTATTGACAATTTTTTTTCAAATATGGAAACTGAAGTGGTCATTCAAATAATTTCGAAGTGGTCATTCAAATAATAGCTATCATTACCACGATCGCATCATTTATCATATGTTCTTTCAGCTTCAAGCTGTATCCTGCATATAGCATATATGGCTCACTTACCAAATACAGTTTCGTGCTGTATATCGCATATAGCAGTTAAGACTAAAGTACTAGGCTTAAGACTAAACGCCGAATTTTCGAGACATCGCAGGTTGAGTAGCCTAACTAAACGCCGCGCTTTTCCTGGAATAGGAATCAAATCCACAGCCTGCCGCGTTTACAGTCACACGCTCGTGCCCACGCGCCACCACTGGCCTCTACAATATATATGAGAAGCACTTAGGACTTTTCTAATCCAATTTGGAAACAGAAGAGACCATAAAATTAATATCTGTATCGTAGCCATGATTACATCATTTATCAAACAAATCGACATTAATGTTATACATTATATTCATGTGCACATATTATTAGAATTAATGGCATCCAAGGCAAGCATAATCTTCCTGTCTACTGGAACTGTCTACGCTACAACTATTTGATTTGAATAGGAATGAACCAGGATATTTTTTTTTAGTATTTAGTTTAATATAAATTTTTAGATTAAAATATATTAAATGAAATGAGGCCAGTCGTTGCGCAGCGGCACGAAGTGTGACTGTAAAACCAACTAGTTGTGGGTTCGATACCCACTCGAAGAGATGAAAAATTTATTAAATATATAGTTGCGTTGAATTCTGCCACTCAACACTAATGCCTCCAGAATTCGGCAGAAAGTGGGGAACGGAGTGTCTTAACACTAGGTTCCCTCTGCCTACCCTGCTGTACGCGGGATACAGCGTGAATCTGATTTTATTGATTTGATTTTTAAATTGATACTACATATTTTTAAGTTATACAGTATCCTGTATTGAGACTTCATTTGACAATATAACGAAATAAAACTATAATTTTTGTTTTACAGTCTTACACTGTATCCCACATGGAGCAGTGTGGGCAGAGAGAGAAACTAGAGAGCAACTTGTGTTAAGGCACTCCGCTGCACATAAGCACCGAATTCTGGAGGCACTTGATCCATAATTCATCAGTAATGTCAATGATATAGCTACTTCCAATAATCCTATTTCATTGCATAAACCTAAATGAATTTTGTCGAAAACCTCCCATTTTTCAAGACCAAGGATGGTACTATATAGGTTATAAAAAGAGTTTTCATATCATTTCATATCACTACAAAATGTTCCCAGGCATCAGGCACATCGTTTAACCGAAACAGATATAAATAAAAACACATTTCTGTGAAAGAGGAAAATTTATGATCGCACTAAGTATTTGAACGTATATTTATCAGTGAATGTTCGATGTACGTGATGTGAAGCGAAAGTTCCTATGTGGATCGGATATTAAAATATTTGCTTGATTTGTAATAACAACATTATGCTAAATTAAAAAGAAAACAAAAAGTAAACGTGTAGTATGTATATTAGAATATCATGTCATTATTTATTTTTAATTTTTAAATCACTAAATAATGCAGAAAAATAGGTTGACAAATTTTGTTCTCCACATTTCTGTTACTATGTGTCGGGAAAACCTGTCCGAAAGCAATAAAACTTTTATATCTTATGGACATTCTAGCAAACAGTAATCAAATCCATAATCAATCTCCTTTTAGTTAACCACCTCCCAACTGCGCTACAATTGCGTCTAATTATTTAAATAATACTAAAACAATGTGTATGTTATATCTTAAAATAATCTATCTACATAATTCCAACAAGGGAACCACCAACATGGAATGAACTGGCCAAAATTAAAAGCAACGTAATACCTCGACTGGTGAAAATTACAAGGGCTGACGTTACCAGAAACGGGGCCGCGAATAAATTAATCTTGAAAAAAAAGGATAGTGTTAACAGCTAGCGAAATGAAGTACAAGATAGGGAGGACACCGTTCAAGAGGTCATAAACTCACTATGTGCCTCCGTAATGAAGTCTTCCCTTAACGAGAAAACATACATTATGCTGGCAAAGCTTTTAAGACGGCTCCTTGCTTTTGAAGCCTAATTAAATGTTTTATATATATTATATTTAGCTTCAGTTTTAAAGTGGTTGAGTCTAGACGTGGTGGACAGGCATAAGCGCATGACTGTAAGCGCGATAGGTTGTGTATTCGATTCCCGCTCGAGGAAATTATTTTTTTTTAATTTTTTTTTTTCATTTTTTCGCCCTAGTTAAAAGCGGCTGAGTTCCGCCACTCACCTCAAGCGTCTTAATACTAGGGTCCTTTTACTAACACTGCTACAAACGGAATTAAAGGTGAAGTTGAAAAATTGTTTAAAAGTGAAATTTCTTACAAAGATAGTTTAAAAAATTAATAAAGATGTGGTGTTATATCATAGGTTACTTATAACAGTTTAATTCAAATAAAAATTGTAATACAACAGGCACTGCCGCTAAGTAGCGTTCAACGGGTACAACTTTGAAATATAAAAAATAAAGCAAAACTTTATGCTCAACAATATGAAAATCCATATTTCATATTTATGCCAGCAAGGCTCAGAAGCGTTTTCCAATCGATTTACTTTTCTGTTTTAACCTTCGAACATCGCAACATCTTCTCGTGATTGCTTGATTACACAAAATACAAAAAAAAGGCTAAGTTCGATGTTTTACGTTCTTGCTGCAATAAAAATAAATATTAAGTAAAAATGATAAGAATAGTAGCAAAAGTTAAAAAAGTAATATACATAAACTGTAAATATATATATAAAATTCCGCATACAATGGAGTACACAAAGGGAACCTAGTGTTACGTTGCTCTGTTCCCAACTTTCCGACCATATTTTCAATACATACTGGGCTAATGAGTGACAGAACTCAACTCCGATCTTTGACTTGTTAGCAGAGCTAGAACGAAAACATGAAAATAATTATTTCTTTGAAGTGGAGATTGAACACACAACCGTCGTCGCGTTTACAGTCTTAAGTCAAGTATTCAATTTTGAACCTATAACAAAAATTCTATCTAAAGAAGTTACGTAATTATGAAATATGTACATATTTAAAACAACATTAAATTTATCCGTCATTTTGTGTTCATTATTTTAAATATTTTACACTTTTATATAATATAATTTATATGTGTTTCCGGTATTATTTCCGGTTTTCAACCTAACATTCAATATGTTGTAATATTAATATATTTGTACCGATCGATTCCTATCGTGTGTTTTTCATTTAACTTCAACGAGGTAATTTGAGCTCAACTGGCACACTCGAAACGCCATCACCAAAAAACACATCTATTTTAACATGATGTCATATTAAAAAAGATGTAAGCATTTTTCCGACCAGACCTTTATATACACAACTAAAAATATATGTAAATATATACTTTTTTTTATGGAAAAAGACCAGGCAAACGAGCGTCCCGGTCATCTGGTGGTAAGTGATCACAGCCAACCGTGTAACACCAGAGGAGCTACAAGTGCGTTGCCGGCCTTTAAGATGGAGATAGACGCACTCTTTGAAGGTACCCAGAACGTATCGACCTGGAAACGGCAGTGTTTCCAGGATCTGGGTACCTATCGTATATGCGGTAGAGTACGCACACCGAGGATACATCTCTACGCAAAGCCAATGTGTCAAGCTAGAACGGATCATTGGGTTCTCAACGATTCGAACGGCTCTACGCAAAGAGGATTGACGCGCGCTTGAATTGAACCAAGTTCCTTTCACACCATGAGGAAACATTCTCGAGGCATCCTCACTTGAAGACCCAACTTTATTTCGACACTGGTCGACGTTAAAAAATATTAAGAAATAAATAGTAAATTTCAACATCCCAAACATCTAAAATGTCATCGACTGTCATTGTGATTTGGTACAGTTTCCAGAACACAATTTCCGAAACATTCACGTTGAAACATTTCGCAAGTACCTAGATGGTTTTGTTGACGTATCTCATGTACGGAGTTGATCCGGTGTGTGTAAAAGCTATAACGGCAAAGAGCGAGTCTTTAATCCTTCTTTATAAGGAAAAGGCGTACTTGCTCGAATTTCTCTATAGACATTTTGATGTTGACAAAGTACAAAAAAAAGTGTTTTTCACGTAATACGAAGCTATAATGTAATATAGAGATTGTATATTTTTTAATCCACGAGTTATTTCAATATAATATTCATAAAAACTCTAACTAGGTTAAGTTGAAATGACAAGTTAATTATATCCTAGTTTTCACCTTTTCTTGGCGATGAAAATCTATATTTAGAAAAAAGGTACAGTAAAAGCATATTATATTAGCCATTATAAATAGATAGATAGATCTTATTAAAGGAAATGATTCTTATATGTGTAGTTGGTTGAAAAAAATCCCTAACCAAATATTACTATTAACTTACATTTTCATGTAAATATATTCTTTATAAATATGCAAATTTTGAACTTGTACAATGTACCTACATACATATTAATGAGAATCAATATAAATTAGTAGCACATTGAGCAGTACCTTCCAAATTCGTTATATCAGCTGGCGGCAGTCCAAATAGTAGAGGTTGTTAGTGGAAAAACAAGAAAAGTAAGACATGATATTGAATATCAAAATTTTATACTGCAAAGCGTAGATTGCATAAATTGTTTGACTAATACCTATATACTTAAAATATTTTTTATAGCTTCATGCTATATGCCGCACATAGTAGTGGGGTAGACAGAGGGAATTTGGGAACCTAGAGTTATGGTCCTCCCTTTTCCACTAAGACATTCCGTTTCCCACTTTCCGGCGATTTTTCAACGCATTGTGTGTTGAGTGGTGTAACGCATCGCCGCGCTTTATCTCTTTACCAGATTTTTACAAGTTTATTACCCCGATTGAGAATCGTACCTACAGCCGTCATGTGTATAGTCGACAACCTCTAAATGGCCGTATGTATGTATAACATAAATTATCCAGTAATTTAATTAAGTTTAATTTAAATAAATCATTATTAATTGCATCATTAATACTTTTTCTAAAAGGAAACTTCCTATAAATAGACAAAAAAAAGAGATTCTTTATATAAAACTCGTGAGGTTTTTCACATACCTATCTGGCGTTAACTGATATTTCAGTGTTCACATACGGGCGCTCATTCATCATAAGGGATGTTGCTAGCAACACATAGAAGCCGCACAGGCTTCCTCAACTCGTAATATACTTTCCAAGCTTTTGTCTAATGGCTGTTAGGTTTACTTGAGTCAAGATTGTTAGCGTACAAATAAGAAAAATAAACGTGATGTATAATGTATTATTTTTGTTCTAATTTCACGCTGTATCCCGCACAAAGTAACCCTACTTGGCAGGCAGAGCGAATCTGGGAGCCTAGTGTTAAGACACTCCGTTATCATAAAAACACTTCCATTCTCCAGTATTCACCGAATTCTGTAGGCTATGTGTGGTTAATGGTGAAGGAAATGAAAGAAATAATATTTAATTTCCTCTAGTGGGAACCTACAAGGGAACCCCGTCGCGTATACAGCTGCACGCTTGTACCCCTGCGCCATGACTGACCTTATTGTATTATTCTTGTATTTTGGTTATTGCTTTTCCAAGAAAGTTTTCTATTTTACAATTAACTTTAAAATAAGTCAAAGTTACGTTAGACTTCAAAAAGACTTTATTTCTTGCTTTCTTCAATGTCCTTCTTTGTTATATTACTTTAAAAAAACTAAGAAGTAAAATAACTACAAGCAAGTTTTAATGTTTTTCCACGCTTAGGAAAGAAAAATACTTTTTAGACAACGTATAGAAATTTAAACGTAGCGGGATATGAACCTACGCCTTTTGGAAACCGTCCAAACGCTCTAACCGCTAAGCCATACGAGAACGTATGGCCGCTACGCTAATCTAACTAATCCCGCTACAGTAAAAATTTTATACAATTTCTAAAACGTAAAATATATTTTTTAGAAAGATCTAAAAAATTAAATAATATAAAATTTTAAAAATAGCAATCAAATAGTGGATCACAAATAAACTTACAGCTTTTATGATTACCATTCCTATGTTATTAGAAAATATTTTACTTTATGAAAACTATAGATAATTATTATTCATTGAATGGTACAGCGTTGACTATTAACACCAAATATTCCACCACAGCGATGGACTGAGAATGTTTTCACATCACGTATAAATTCAAATTACCTCCATCAGATTTACATAAAATTTGTCTAAAACTTATTGTATACATAAATGAAAATAATTAACAACGTTTCTGAGTTATCTATATGATAATATATTTCATATAGATAAGTTTATCATAGCAATAAAATTTTGCTTGAGATGAGCAGCGGAGGTTGAAATTATAAAAATACGGTTATGAATTTGGAAGGTAATATACGTGTTATGTACTAGCCCATACAATCTTCATCTAAATCCTCGTTGGCTGACACTGAGTGAGTGAAGTGATTCTCGCGTCTACTCAGATCAAGAGACTAAGCGATCAGCTTGTAAGATCGAGGGAACCTATCCGTCCCTTGTTAAGTTTTCATAAAGTACAGATCGTATATTTAAAATCAAAAAATCGTCTAGCAACAAAAAATATGTATTATTAACAGAAGATACCCGTGTAAAAGAGAGTCGGAACGTTTTATTGCAAACAATCGTAAAATTTTAAAAGATGTTACTTTCAACGTCACACTTGCGGCAATAAAAACCTCACACGACATGACATTTTAATTCCCGAACAAAAAAATGCTGACTTTTACTCTTTTTGTGAAAGTCTAAAATGTAACCAACACAGCAATGTCCACGAATTTTAAAGTAAATTGAAACGTTTTGTTGTGCTTCCGAAATCGTGAATTTAGGACGAGAGCCAGTGGTAGTTTGCTATTTCCAGAGTAAAAGCGTAATAAAAATACGCTGAATCAGTAATTGAAAAAAGATTTGCGTCGCTCTCATCATAAAAGTAATAAAACCAGCCTTCGTCCGGTCAGCTGCGAGTCTACGGTGTAAGGAAAATCATTTAAATTCACTTTAATTATAATAGTAATATTTAATTTTGAGGGTGGTACGATCGATTCCCACTCGAGGAAGGGACATATTTAATATTTTAATTTTTTTTACTTTAATATTTTAATGTATTTCGGAAAGTGGGGAACGGAATGTCTTAACAGTAGGTTCCCTCTGCTTACTTGGACCTGGGCCTACCTATATGTGCGGGATAGAGCGTGAAACTAAAAAAAAATTGATTGTCAATGTAATTAACTATAATTTAAAGTAAGTGGATTGTGCGCGTATAAAGTATACCTACAACCATGTAACATTTGGCAACTAGGCAGACAACTAGACAATTTACTAAAAGGTAAAAGATATAAATAACATAGATTTTGCAAATAAATATTCATTTGTAAAAGAAACATTTGTAAAATACTATACAAGTTTTATGGATCTTGAAAATTTCTAGTTATTTCGTAAGGTAAGACCTAAAGAACCCTGGATTTCCTCTGGATTTGTGTGTGTGTTTAGCTCCATTTTGTTATATTCTATTTCTTTTTTTGAGTCAGTCGTGGCGCAGCGGCACAAAGTGCGACTGTTAACCGACTGGTTGTGGGTTCGAGCCCCACTCGAGGAGATGAAATATTTACTTAAAATTTATATTTCCATTTCTTCGCTCTGGTGTCGAGGTTAAGCGCGACGTTGAGTTCTGCCACTTAACACGCAATGCCTCCAGAATTCGGCAGAAAGTGGGGAACGGAGTGTCTAAAAACACAAGGTTCCCTCTGCCTACCGTGCTGTGTGCGGGATACAGCGTGAAGCTATTTCTTTTTTGTGCTAGTTGAGCACAGTTTACTTCTCGAATGTTTTATAAAATATCTGTAGTGCGTATTATCTGTGGGATTATATTATATTATCACATTTAACGTAAGGAAAATGTACTGCTTTTTTTTTTACCCAAATAATAAACAAAAACGAGCTCTTCGTATATAATATCATATTTAATTTTAAGGAGCAGTTGCTTAAGTTTCATTATAATTCATTATTTCAAAACACAACACTTATTCTTGTAAACAACACCTGAAAAAATATTTGAACGTCTAGCGTTAACTTTGCGGACTAAACAATATCCAAAATTTCAAACTAAAACACATAAAAAATAAAGAATTCTGTCAAACGCGATGATACAAGATACAATGTACATGATTAATAGACCGTCTAGATCAGAAACTTAATTAATTGTATTTACAATACTTATCATAGTACAGCCGAAGGAAAGTTTTATATTGAACTAAAAGAAAATGATAATGCTACACGTTTAAAAAATTCCCAACTTACACAAAGGGGTACATTCTTTTTGTACTCTCAAAGCGGAGTTCGTCAAAGCGTTTTCTCAAAGACCCGAAACCGATACCATGTATCGGCTAGTTTGCGTTGAAATTTCATTAAGCTTATATCATGTATCTAAAGCCTAGGACAGGTTTAACGTTACCCTTTTTTTTAAGGTTCACGCATGTCCCGCATATAAAATGGTAGAAAGAGGTAAATTTTCGTCTAAGGATATTTTTCAGAAATTTAACTCTCCACAATTCACTATATTATTAACTAAATCGAGTTGACAGTAGACTCGTGTCTCGTACGGCACATTTATCATTGAAAATCAAGTTAGTCTCACATCGCGAGTCTAATGTCTACTAACTTTCATAATACGGTTTTAGTTTGTCCCGCTTCTATGGGAAACGGTTTTTACTGTAACTGGTTTAACTGTTAAAAGAGAAATTAATATGAAATAGAATTATATGATACTGTCTATAAAATTTCATCAAAACTTGATTGAGAGAGACACGCTGTGTGTCATGCAGGATAGCTGCCAGCTTATATAATAATTAAATTATACCATTAAAATGCCATCGAATAAAGACTATTTTAAATTTGAATTTATCCTACACGTAGCAGGATAATCAGAGGGAGCCTAATGTTAAGACACACAGCGTGCGCGCCACTCAAGCGGGATTCCACGCCGCGCTTTGCCTGGGCACTAGAGGGAAGAAGTGAAAATATTAAATATTTCATTTCCTGTACTGAGGGAATCGAACGCACAACTGTCCTCGAAAATTATTGCTCGAGTATTATTGCCACAAATTTACTTAAGGTGTGTAGATCTTTCATAGATATATAAGTAACTTTTAAAAACATAAGCATTTTTCATAGAAGTAAGTATCGATAGCTACTCCGTTCCCCACTTCCGTAGCATTGCGTGTTGGCGCCACTCTTTGCCTCGACACCAGAGCGAAGAAATATAAATATAAATTTAAATAAAATATTTAATTTCCTCGAGTAGGGATCGAACCCACAATCGTGACGAGTCTTGTGCCCCTAGGCCACGACGGCTTCAAGTACGTACAGCTGAAATTTTAAAGCTTTTCGAAAGGAAAGATAAGACGTGTGCAAGTTAGAAATTTAAAAATTATGACACAATTACCAGCCATTAGTGTGATTAATGAAAGTCACGACTAGGATTATGCATTAAACCAGCAAACCCCATTAAGCCTTGGAAAAATTCAGCGTCACAGCTTCCGGTCCCTCGAAATTTTTGCATACGAGGCAAATTCAGTTTTTAAATCCCAGCTCGATTAAGTTATTCATACAACGTAAAAAAATTGTACAAAATGGATATTTCTAATAATGAATAGTGTGCACTAAGGTTGCTGTACGTGTATTAATTTTTTTATATATACTATAATTTTGTATCTAAATTGCGCTTGAGAGAACATTCAGACAGTCGTGGTGCATGGGAATTGGGAACAATCATGGGACTCTTATCGATCGAAGTTCGATTCCCAGTCGCGAGAATGAAAAATATAATATTCTCATTTATATGCCTTGAGAATTCGGCGAAAACTTTTATGGGCACGAAGTGTCTTAACTTGATAGAAAATGACAGATTGGGAGAATAGAGATAGTCAAAAAAGGATAAAGCATTAGGTATCTCGGAAATAGGAATTACTATTGCTTGACTTGCTTGCTTGCTTGCCAGGGTATTGGAAAAAGAATTTCAGGAAAAAAATGGCACTGGTCAGGAAATACAGTGTTTTGAGTTAAGAGAATCATTTTCCAACTGACTTGATCACTACCAGTAGCATCGGATTTAATGGCCAGCACATGCTTATTTACGCCATCAGTAGAAACAGTAGAAAAATAAAAGAAGATGAACAAGAGATATCGGATTAGATTAATAATTTCCCGGGAACGTCATTACCCATTGCATTTAGGACTTTCCACATTTTAGCAGTGCTGTTATTTTGGATAGTGGAATGGAAAAATTTACGGTGTGCATCTCTGCAAGTCTTACTACATTGGTTCTGTAGCGTTGATATCGATGAACCTAATAAGGTTTTCTTTAGTACAATGTCTTAAGAATTTAGACATGGCTTTTTTTCTCTTTGCCATGAGTTTCTAAATATCGTCTGGTAAAGAGAATATTTAAAATTTTTCTACATAACATTTTTACGTCTTCGCATTTTTTTCAAAAAAATCTCTAGAAAACAATATTTATTACATAAAAATAAAATATTTAAACTAAAATATTTGTAAACGAAATTTAACGACTGTTTCCATATTTCAAATGGAATAAGAAAAGACGTCGTAACAATAACCGTAAAGATTTACGAAAAATGAATTCTTACTCCAAGGACAATGCCATTGTTTCAAAATGGCGGAATAAATTGTAAAGTCATATTAATTTATTTTTAGGACAAACGTCAACAAGAGTTTGGTAGGAACACTTTTAATACTAAAATTTCTTTTTCAGTTTTACTTTTTATCCCGTTGCAAGTTAGAGGATTGTTTTATATATTATATACGATATAATTAAATTAAATAGGAACGCTTTTGAAATAAAGATTTTTTTTTAGTTAGGACTCTGTCATACATAGAGTCGAGACACAAAATTTTCTGCTTTCTACCGAATTCGAGACACTGCAGGTCAAGTGGCGGAAATTAATACCACAATCTGTAATATATATTACCAAAATTTCTCCAAATTGGAGCTCGAACCCGCCAAACAAATATATATATATATATATTATTTTATTTTGTATTGTATATACAGTATCTATTATCTAACGTATAGAACTAGAGTATTTATAGCATCAGTTAAGCGTCTTACTAAGCAATCTTCATCTAATTAATTATATCAGTTCAAATTAATTGATATTCTTGAAGTATGCTTCTTAATTTAGACTTTAATTGATGTTTAGAGAGAGTAATTTACTAGAATATATTTTGCTACGTAAGCCGCCATTTTGTTAATAAATATTTTTATACATTATTTAAAATAACCAGTCGTGGCGCAGCGGCACGAAGTGTGACTGTAAAACCGACTGGTTGTGGGTTCGATCCCCACTCGAGGAGATGAAATATTTACTTAAATTTATATTTCCATTTATTCGCACTGGTGTCGAGGCTAAGTGCGGCGTTGAGTACTGTCACTCAACACGCAAAAACTCTAGGATTCGATAGAAAGTGGGGAACGGAGTGTCCTAACACTAGGTTCCCTCTGCCTACCCTGCTGTATGAGGGATACAGCGTGAAGCTCATTTGATTTTTTGATTTAAAATAACGATTGGCGTTAAAATTAGTAGAACTGTTATTTACGATGATAAATTAGTCAGTAAGCAATAGAATCCTTATGGATACAATGCAAAGATTTTGACAATATTCTTGTTTTTTTTATTTTCGGCGAATTGTACATTATTTTTAAGTTTTAATAATCTGATTTATTCAGAAATAAATTGTCTTCATTTTCTCATTTTATAAATATTTATCTCATAAAAAAATTGAAATCGATATAGTTTTATAAAATAAAATATAAAAATAAAGTATTATTATATAGGGTACAAAAGCACTCTGCATCCGCTATTAAACTATACTTGACACAGCTGTAATATAGATCAATATCGTACCGTTTTGAGTAAGTACGAACTTACTCCGCAACTCTCGAACGCTGAAAGCTTATATCAATATATTGGCCAAACTTACTGGTTCAAATATAAATTGTTATTTCAAATCTAAAACATACAAAATAATGTTTAAATAAAGTTGTATAAATATTGTTTCATATATAGACACTACACATATTTAAGGAGATTTAACCAGGGAACGGTTTTGACTATCCGTTTCCCACTTTCCGTCGAATTCTTGAGGCGTTGCGTGTCGAGTGACAGAACTCAATTTTGTTTCGTTACCAGAACGAAGAAATGAATATATTAAATATTTCTTTACTCGGAGTGGAAATCAAAACCACAACCGTCACGTTCAGTCACGGATATCATTGTGACCATGTGTCACAATAGTCTTTACTTATTATTTTTCATATATAAGTTTTTAATGTTATATATAATAATTGGTATATCTAACAATTTAGTTACTGTACAGGTTAAATTAAGTACACATACACGTGAAAATGAGAAAGATTCTAGAATATGTTTGAGTAAAATTAATTAGACACAGTGGTAAGGCGAAGTAGAGACTGCTGTGAGTGTTCTAAATTAAAAGATATTTTTGTTCATTTGTATATTAAATTACACGCAAAATATATGAATTTCTATATTTTTAATAGGAAATTTCCTTTTGTAAATAGGTTATGAATATATCTCACAATAACTAGCACAAACGTGCTATAGTAATATTTAGGTTAATATTTTTATGTATTAGTATTATTTACTTACATATAATAATATACTTTTTTCCTTTGAATATTTCACGAAAACGTTTCAAAGGTAGGCAAAATAATAAATTAAGAATTATTACTCAAACTTTATCGTTTATTTGAAGTTTCACACAAAGGCATATGTATTGTCTATATATTAATTATATTAGCGTCACGCTATATTCCGCACACAGCAGGGTAGGCAGAGGGAACCTAGTGTTAAAACACATCTACTCTATTTTTCACCGAGTTCTGGAGGATTTGCGTGTTGAGTGGCGGAACTCAACGCCACCCTTTGCCTAGACACCAGAACAAAGAAATGGAAATATAATAACAAATATTTGACAATCAAAATAACAGCACTGCGGGATGTCTATCCTATATAATATAAACATGACCTACGTATATTTTCATGTTTGAAATAAAGACAATTACAAAAGAAGTCATGTTATATCAGGTATGAGGAAGAACGCGCACAAGTAATTAGGGCACAAAGAGGGAGTAATCAAAAAAAAGTTAATGAAGCAAAAAAAAAATGAAGATTATATACAAAGTATTTAAGATCTCGAAGGCATGCTAGATTCTGATAATATAAAGCTGATGATTTTGTTTGTTTTAACGCGCTAATCTCAGGAAGTAGTGGTTCGAATAGAATAAATTTGTGTGCACCAATCAACTATACATACGATTAGTTATCTCGGGCACTTACAATGTGACAAATCTTAATATAAATTGTATATAAATATAAAAAAGTAATTTTCAAGAGACCATAGGGGTGAAGCCGAAGTAAAAGCAAGTATTAATAAAAGGTAAGCCGTGATTGTAGTGTTCGAAGATAAAAGTAGAGACAAAATTATTTCTGCTTTCGTTCGTTCGTTTCGTCAGCCGTGGCACGGAGTGTGACCGTTAAATCGACTATTTGTGGGTTCGATACCCACTCGTGGAGACTATTAAATATAACAACTAAGTAAAGAGAGTTATTTCACTAAATCATTTATGGGGTTTTCCACATTGATTATTTGAAAACTTAAAACTATTTCAAAGGCACTCCAACTTCCTCCATATATCTTATACACTTCAATTAGTCTCTTACAAACAATGACTTTTGGTAATGAAATTTAATTAGAATCGCGCGAAAACAATGAAGAGACGGAACAAATATATTATCAAGAATTAGACTATGAGAAAATCCATTTAGCCATATTTTAAGTTAAATGTTAATATTTAAACACTATAAGAAAAGGCAGGAATGGAAATATTAGTAAAAAAAATGTACTTTATGTATTGGTTTATGATGATTCTACTATCAGTTCATGGTAGTTGCTCAAATTATATTTGCAATCGTTTCTGATTGTTACAAAGATTAGCAAAGGAACTCTCATTCAGATATCGATAAAAGCAGTGTTAAGTTACGCCATTTCATAAATTCACTTTTTAATAGCAACTTAGTTCTCCAAAACAGACCGGAAGTGGTTTAAAGTTTACATTGCACTTCATACAATATAAACTTAAATTATGAAGCAAAAATTTTCACTGTAAAATTACGACGTATCTAGCTTGAAAATAAAATAATAAAACCACATCGTTAGCAGTTTGATTAATGAGTTGACGCGGTTAGGATTATACGCTTAGATCAACAGAAGTGAAAAATACATATTATTAAATTATAATTTAACCTTGCAAAATGTGTTGATTACAGTTATATCTCTTTTTAGATTATCAGATTAGATTAAATACACGCTGTATCCCGCAATCTGTAGGGTAGGAAGAGGGAATCTATTGTTAAGACACTCCGTTCCCCACTTTCTATCACACTTTGAAGACATCGCGTGCTTGTTACCAGAGCGAGGCAATAACATTAATTTATTCTTCCGAGTGAGAATCGAACCCACAACCCTCGCTGTGCCGATACGCCAGGAAAGCCTCGGTCTTTCGGGTTATCGTATATAAACATAAATAATATATTCATATCAAATTTAACAGCTAAGCCAAGTTCTTACAACTTAATTAAAAGGATTTACGTTCTAATACAAAGTGGGCACTTCTTAACAAAGTTATTACAAAGCCTCAATAACACTCAGGTCATCGAGGGGCCGGCGGCGACGGAAAGTTCGCAATCAATCGACAATCCTGACCCCTCGAATTAGTGTTGTAGCCACTTATACAGCATTGCCTTATTAGAATCGTTAAATTTTAGAAAATCGATCGATATCGATTATGTATAAAGTTGGATATATGGGTCACTTCTGTGGAGATGTTGAAATCTGCCGGTTAGGTAGAGAAATAGATGAATTGTCCTATATACAGATATTATTTTACTAATAATAATTTTGAATGAATTAACCGTGTTGTTTTGATGACATTAAACTATTATCAAAATATATATATATATATATATATATATATATATATATATATATATATTAAATTAGCTTCACGCTATATCCGACACACGGCATAGTTGACAGAGAGAACCTAGTGTTAAGACACTCCGTTCTACGCTTAAAGCCGAATTTCAGAGACATTGCGTGTTGAGTTGCGAAACTCACGCGCTTTGCTTCGACGTCAGATCAAAGAAATGAATATATTAATTTAAATAAATATTTCATTACCTCGAGTGGGATTGAACCCATAACCAGTCGCGTTTAGTCACACACTTGTGATCCTGCGCCACGACTGGCCTCAAGCCTGACCTTATACTACGCAATTTGTTTCCATAACCTTAAGTGATCTGTTATTAGAATATCATAGAAACTATTTTCTCAGCTATACGCTTTATCATACATGTAGGAAAGGTAGGCAGTGAGAACAAAATGTCAAGACACTCCGATTTCAAGACATTTCATGTTGGATGGAGAAATTTAGCTAGTCTTTATTAATAGATAAATCTCATACGTTCAAATATAACGATATAAACATAATAAATATTAAAAATGTAAATAACACAAGGAGTTCACTCTAGAACATTGCATGTGGCACTTTAATTTTTACTCTCCTAAGAAAATTCACCGAAGCAAGTGTGACAAGTGTTGCATCGCTTCAAAATGTGAAGCTTCGCATATTTCGTGTAACCCTTGAGTATATGCGACGTGTGCCTACACGTGACGGGAATACGGTATTCTTTCATGATAAAAATGTAACGAAAGCTTAAAATCTATATATTTCGATTTCACTTAAAAAATATTGTCTTAAATTATCTGGACTGAGCTCATCTATTGTTTAACATTTAAATTTGCAAAACCATTATAAGAAATTAATAATTTTATGTTATAATATAAATAGTCATATAAAAAATATCTGGGGTGAGTAGACATTTTTTTTAATTTAAGTTTAGTAATAATAGGTCTGTGTCCATCAGTGGGTTCTAGGGCTGAAATTATGAAGTCTCATGTGATTAACAGTACCTAGAGTAGGAGTATTGCTAAAATATAAGTCGTATTGGTGCTCTTTAAAGAAAAAAAAAATATTTTTTTAGCTTCACGCTGTATCCCGTGCACCGCAAAGTAGGTTGTTGAGTGACGGAACTCAATGCTGCACTTTGCCTCGACACCAGAGGCAAGAAAATGAAAATATTAAATATTTCATTTCCTCGAATGGGAATCGAATCCACAATCTGTCCGTTTGTCCGTGTGTCCGTTTCTGCGCCCGGACTCGCTGGTTACAATGTAAAATATCTATAGATATAAAGCTTAACTTTATGTATATATCATTATGTATGTAACTACATAACGCTATCAGTCTCGTCGCAACAACTCCATCGCAGCAAACTTCCATACACTTATGTTTGCTCACTTAATTCTTCAGAAATTTTATGACAAAATAAAGCCAAAAGTTATACAATTTCGACGAAAACACGAGATATCTCAGCTCGTAACGAGAGCGTCTGGCAATATAATCTCATTTTGTTAGGGCCGCTTAGCTAACCTTCCAAGAATAATTCATGTACCGCGCCGCCCATTGATTAAGTAAGTATCTTAAAAGTTGGACAAATCCTTACGAAAGAACGCCTTTAAGTTGAAATAATCCTTTTACGTTGTCTTGTTTACGAACTCTCAACTGAACTCAAACAAAATACTTTAATCGAATTAAACTTTCATTACTTTATTATTTTTCAATACGTTTTACAAGACAGACAATACAATTACTTCAAGCGATACATTCCGATTCGAAATTTAATCGATTTTTATGGAAATATAAAACGTTTTCTTAACTCATTTTGCGGACACAATATAGGACGGACTACGGTAATAATACTTATTACCGTAGTGAACGTAGAATGTTATGCGCTATGATTTTATTATATAAACAAGTCTATTTATATTCAATTGCATTCACAATAAGATTTACTATTAATAGTAACAATTACAATATTCAAAAAACGTACCAATACCAAAAATATAACTCTGTAAATTAGGACCGTAGCTACGCAGCGGCACAGCGTGTGATTGTTAACGCGACGGTTATAAATTTGATATCCGACTAGAGGGAATAAATTATTTCGTTTCCTCGCTCTGGTAATATGATATACCGCGGAAACTAGTTGGAAACATAGAACATCTCGAAAACGGATCGGTACGCGGGTAACGGAGTTTTTTAACACAACGCTTACTCTACTTACACTGCTATAAATTAATAAAAAAACATACGGAAACAATGTACATATATATATAAAAAAACAATAACAAAGTATACATATCATTTGAACCCCAAACCCTTTCTTAAATTAAAGAGGGTTGACACTCGGCTAGTTTTGTAAGGATAATTTATGACGGCCCAACGAGTGGCACCCATTAATAATATTATTAGACGCGGTATATTGTGCGAGAAACAAGGATAAAATGTAGAAACTTTTTAATTTTAAATAAGATCCCAGTTGATATAACGCCTGGCTTCAACATCGTTTAAAATATTGATTGTTGTTAGGTATGTTTTGATAGATATTCACTTCCACTGGTTCGCTGGAAGAGATTTCTTTTAGAAATAAGCCACCCTTGTCAACTAACTTTACTTTTATTATTATTATATGTTTTGTTAGACGCAATAAAGAAAAAATACATATAAATTGTATAAATATTAATGGTAATTGTTTCGCACTGATACTATATTGTTTAAACATTTGTAAAACAATTCTTACTTTTGGTCTGGTCTGGATGTTTTAAAGTTGTATAATCACAAATACAGGGTGGAAGCATGTGCGCTTTTTGCCCTTTTACGGGAACAGCATTTAGAGTAAAATATTTCAAACCCAAACCTAAAGAAAATAATCAAGATACCTCAACAGTTCCAGGCGTAGGATTTTTTGTTCATTTCACGATGTTTAACCATACCTGTATTTCGTGTGACGCAAGTACCAATAACGTAAACACATACTACTACAAAAATAATATTAAGCGTTGCCGATCTGTCGCTTTTCATTCTCAAAAAATATACCAGAAAGAGAAAGGGATATCGCTCGTTCTATTTTACGCAGTTTAACGTCGCAGTCATTACCTATCGTATTCGGCGTTATCGCTTTGGTAGGTCTGTGTCTGTGTGTGTCATTTTTGACAAATGGCGTTTTATTTTATAACGACATTTTTTTTTAAAATTACTTTTTCATTTTTGGAAAAAAACGTTTTTGCATAAAGTAGTTAAAACCGTGGTTTTATTTAAAGTAGTGATAACAAAAACACTCTGTATAAATGATTATTATAATATTTACATTTCCATGGTTTGGAATATAGACAAAGTGCGACATTATATTACACTATTTAACACGCAATGTCTCAAAATTGGACGGAAATTGAGGAAAGGAGGTGTCCCTCCCTAGCTAAGCCTCCTATAGGATTAGACCTCAGCTCATAGAAGATATTATAGCACAATATACTTTTTTCTGTAACTGTCAATATTTATATAGTAGTAACATATGTTTTTGGTCATTGTTTTTTTTTAACAAATATTAGCAAAAGGCAAATATTTGAAAGAATATTTTTTCAATCTACTAATAAAATGTATCGTAGGCCTTCTTAATGTTTTCACACTTTGACATAATGTAAACTAAGCAAAATTAACAAAATAGTTTCGGATATTACTAATATCTATATCAATAATATATATTTTTTATATTTATTATTATTTCGAAGAAATGGCGTTCCTTCTCTCCTTAATATGTTTCAAATAAAGTTAATTTAATTGGCATTTGAACGAGGCACATGGAGGCATTTGGAGTGTGTTCTTATCTAAGAGATTCATTGTTCTATAATGACGGAAATATACGTATATTTGTTGCCATAAATTAGAATGATAAGGGTTATGTCACTGTAGCAGTAAATCCATATGTACTTTTGAAAGGCGAATCACTACACAACATGTTTCACAACATGTTTCCTAAATGAAGACTTTTTTTTGGAAAGTAAGAGTGCCTTGACACTAGTTTCTCTTTATTAAAATTTATAAGCTTTGATGAATTTCGATCTAATTATACATTTTAATTTTATGACATTTCCAAATGTCATAAAAAAATGAAAATGTATAATATGCTCAAAATTTGAAGAATAAAAAATAAAAATGAAAAAATAATTAATCTTTAATTTAAAAAAACATATCTACCTATATTCCTATACCTAATAATATAATACAATTACTTAATAATGCCAAAATGTTTCATTTAAAATGTTACGATTTACAATCACATTGTACGTAATAAATTCACCGGATCATTTATAAAAAGCCTTTTATCACAACCACACACACTCGACTCCAACATAAGCTTACCCCAAATACGCAAATAATTTTTTCGTTGCATATTAAATGAGCTTGCTTTATTGTTAGACAGCTTAAGGCTTTATTTAAGATTCTTCAAGATGTTAACATTATTTTATTGCAAGAATATTTTATTTTATTTAGATTTAATAAATTTACATATAAAACAAAATAAAGTAGCTGCAAATTTTATCCCGTAGTACTCAGAGGGAACCTTGTGTGACACTCCGCTTACCGCCTAACTAAAACGGTTAATCTAGTTAACCTAACTAACCTAATAAACTGTTAAAATTTAACTACAAAAATCCCTGTTATTATCGGAAGTTTATCAGCGAAAAAAGTAAATATTTTTTAGCGCTTAATTTTTTTAAGAAAAAAAAATAAAAAAATAAGCAATTACAATATATAAAACGTATTTTTCATATTTTCCACATTCGGCGTAGCGTTAAAAAGCAGTCCTTAGAAACGCCTGCGCCGTTATCCTCACTCATATTTATATTTTATTGCCTTGCTCCGGATAATAAACTCTTATCATTCGTTCCCCTTTAACTGCGCATATAATCGTTGTATTTTTGCGAACCATCCAATGCAGTACTAAATCGTTGTGAGTGTTTTTGTGTAGAGAAAATATTCAAATAAATTAATTTAGTCTAGAGTTTCAGATTTTTTGTACATTGTTCACTCGGTAAGAAAATAATCCGGGGCAAGAAAAATCATGAGGCTAGTCGCAGCGTAGGCGCACAAGCGCGCGACTGTGAACTCGACATGTCGGAGTTCGATTTTCATTCGATGAAATGTTTCATATTTTTTATTTCCTGACTCGAAGCGTTGAGTTCCGCCAATCAACATCTTATACAAAAAGTGGGGGACCGGGGGTGTCTTAATGGGAACAGAGTGTAAAGTTCACCGGCTTTGTGCGAATACAGCATAAATTAAAAAAAAAACCTTGTATCAAATCTGCCATCTTCAGGTAATTTTAGAGCTGCCACGACTAGTCGACTGTATTGTATCTTTACGTGTGACTAATAATTGTTGTCTCACGCACTGCTATATCTATTTTTATAACTATTCTGTAAAAGTCTAATACAATAAAGATAGACGCAGACGCACTGACCTTGACGTGCGGCGCGGCGAGCAGGCGGCGCAGGTCGTGCAGGTGGTGCGCGGCGCCGGCCCGCGCGCGCGCGCCCGCGTCCAGCGCCGCGCGCGCGCGCGCCCGCCCCTCCGCCGCCGGCGCGCGCCCGCTCGCCACCACCACCGTGCACGCGATGCGGTCGTACACCTGGACGAAACATATACAGGGTGGAAAAGTCAGCACCACTTTCAATAAAACCATAGTTTTAACTAGTCCATAAAAGCCTAATACAATTTTTAAAAAGTGATTTTTTCACACAAAATAAATAATTGTCGTTTTAAAATATAACGCCATTTGTCAAGATAGACACACGCACATATAAACCTATCAAAGGAAAACCGCTGCATACGCCTCATTCCGAAATCGAATCGTAATTTGCGTAACTGCGTCACACGAACTACAAATATAAATAAACATCGTGAAATGAAAAAAAAAGTGCTACGTCTGAACTGTTGAGTTATTTTGATAAATTTATTTAGGTATGGGTTTGAAATATTCTACCCTTTATGCTGTTTCCATCCAGTATAAAATCAATATTTCATATATTGCTTTTTTAAGAGTCTACTTCCTAAATTACTTCCTACTAATATTTAAGCAACCAATACAAACCTCCAACAAGGACCTCAATTGCAGATCATCCAGAACACTGTGGAATAAATCTGGGTCCATGACCGCAGGACCATCTTGGAGCACTGCAACGTCATCTAGCGACTCTACTACGAGATTGACAGCTGTAACAATTGTTAATTTGAAATGCTTATCATACATTACAAAAGTAAATACTTAGTTTAATACCACAAAGAGCTTTTTTATTTCATAATGACAAATGATATTGACTTTGATCCCAGTTGTGGTTTTGTGAATTATTTATTAAGTAATAACACTTTAAATACACAGGATTATAAGTAATTCCACAAATTCCCATGAATTCTATATTCTTGTAGATGAAGTCACCTCTGCCTCATTTCATTCTATAGTTTTTTTTAAGAAACAGTTGATTTTTTTTACTTTAAAGCATGGTTTAACAAATATTGAACGAAATATTACAGTTCTGATATTATTATTAATTGGAGCAAATAATTACTTACCCAATATAGATACTAATTGTAATTTATCAACTAACTAACCAACACAAATCTGAAAACTGCAAAAATTTCGAAAAAAACGACCTGCAATAATGTTAAAAAGGCCAGTCATGGCGCAGCGGCACGAAGTGTGACTGTAAAACCGACTGGTTGTGGGTTCGATCCCCACTCGAGGAGATGAAATATTTACTTAAATTTATATTTTCATTTCTTCGCTCTAGTATCTAGGCAAAAGTGCGGCGTTGAGTTCTGCCACTTAACACGCAATACCTCTAAAATTCGGCAGGAAGTGGGGAACGGAGTGTCTTAACTTTAGGTTCCCTCTGCCTACCCTGCTGTGTGCGAGATATAGCGTGAAGCTAATTTATTTATTTATTTATATAAAAATATCCTAGGATATTCCATCTCCTGTCAAAAATGAAACTGAAATCTAAAAAAACACATTCAATCTTCTACTGTACAAGATTTTGGTATGAATTAGGCACTTTTACCTGCTGCATTAGCCTCCTCCACCAGTACTAACTTCCTGCTGTCCTCGTCCTCTTCATCATCTACAGAAGCGGCCGCAAGAGTGGCGGCGCGGAGACGACGACGACTGTTGAACTTCTTCAATTCTTCAACTGTACCCGATAAGTGGATACGGTTTTGCTTGTCGCGGTCCTGTTTCAATATACATCTTTTATATGAATATTACACGTTATTTAAGTATTCACCCGCCTGGTTAAATCGAATTAAAAGTTGAAAATGTGTTCGTGTTAACTTGGACCAAGGTAGGTGAATGAAACGATTAACATGACAACATCAACATAACCTGAACTGACTGACTGAAATCCTGACTGAATCTGGATTAGGAGTGCCTTACCCCATTTAGAATGTGATGTCACTACATATACTTTTTTTTAATTATTACTACATTTACTTTTTTTTAATTATTTCTACATATACTTTTTTTTATTTTATCTTTCACAATCTCAAATTTTGAAAATTTTTCAAATTTCATTTCTTTAAATGTAAGAAATAGCGCAATGGAACAGAACTGTAAATGACTTTGTTATTAGTCCGAATGGGAACCCGAGCAATGAAATATTTTCATTTCCCCGCTCTAGCCACACAAACCTTCGGAATGGTACCAAAAGTCGCTAAACAAAAAGAAGGGCGAAAGGAGTCTCTTGATTAGGTTCCCTTTGCCTACTCTACTGTGTGCGGGACACGAAATCAAACTAAAAAAAAATTACTAAAATGAACTGAAATTAGTCATATTAACAACCTACCCTAATCCACCGATGATTAAGAACTTCCTGTATATTTATTCTTTGCGTGTGATCCACAGTTAACATGCGCTGTACCAGATCCTTGGCAGCATCGCTTATATCATCCCAGAGCGGTGCGTCGAACTGTTTGTACAAAGGAAGTAAATTTTAGAATTAACACATATAAAATTTATTAACATTAAACATAGCGTTATTATTAATTTGCCTAAAAGTTTTGCCTATTAAACGTATTTTTAAATATTTTTTGATGCTGATTGAAAATAGACAAAACTGCAAAATGATTGTTTTATTACATCAGTTACATACATTTTTTAATAATAATATGAACCAATATTAATTAGAATTTGATTCATGAGAAGAATAATTATGAGGTCCTTTTTATGTATATTCTCTGTTTGAAAGTTACTTAATTAAATTCATTTCATAGGAGTAACTTTGACTGACTACAAACTTAAAATTTTCTTCTGTACTGATGTATTTAAAAAGATTTATGTGAATCTATATGGGTGAAAAGTATTATGAAAGCTCTAACAAAACAAAAAACCCTTACTTGCTAAGTGCTTTAAATTTTAAGATGTTATTAAATAACGTTACCCAAAAGTTACCCAGATTCACTATAGATGAATTTAACATTTTCAAATTCAAATAAACTCAAAAATAAAACATAAGATATCTTACCCTCAACCGTCCCCTACAAATCGCCTCAAAAAGCCGCTCCCTTGTACCAGTAAAAGGCAAGTACCCGACAAGCAGTACGTGTAACAGTATCCCCGCCGCCCATACGTCCACTGGTTTTCCATATAATTGGCTCGAGACCACTTCAGGCGCCATGTAATGAGGTGTTCCTATACGACCTGTATATTAAATATTAATATTTATTATTGTGGCAACACGGCTCTTGGTTTTATAGCTTCATTTCACTGTAGCTGAATTCCGTCAGGTGTTAAGACATTCAACGCCACGATTTGTCTTATTACCAGAGCAAGACAACGAAAATCATTCATCACCCCGAATGGGAGTCAAGCCACAATCGTCGCGTTAACAATAACACGCTATGCCGCTGCGTCACGGCGGCCTCTATTTATAACTGAAAATTAATTTGAAAAATAAAAATACTTATTTAATATCTTTAATTCTGTTTAAAGCATAAATAATTTAGTAAATTTAGTTTTGTATATTTTTGTAAGATAATAAGAAAACCATTTCTTTATTTATCTTAATTAGCAAGATAGTGTACAAGTAAAGAACAATCACAATGTATTAGCGTATACTTTAACCAGTTTACATACATTTATTATTTAGGTAGGTTTTGTTTATGTCATTATGTCAAATGAAAGCCAATGATATTAGACATAATATTATGAGAAAATCGTTATATAATCACTTGGAACTAACTCAGAGCAACTAACCTTTCTAGACTACTGTAATTAGCTCAAAATTACTTTATAAAAGCTCGTACTTAGGCAAAGCGTTCTAAACATTAGGTATATAAAGAAAAAAAAAACAAAAAAAAAATCAATATCTAACTGAACAAAAACTGGTTATAACCGGTTATTTTATAAGAATTTAAATATTTGAGTTAATTCCAATCAATTTATATGTCTATGTTTATCGAACACAGGTTACACATACCACGAGCACAGTGTTAAGTGATTGTGCGAATCATATAATATATATCGTGTAAATAACGGTGAAGCTAGTATGTCTGTTTATGAGACACCTAGTATGGTGATTATATGGGTGACTGTGCCAATGAATATTGCACTTTGTTTCCATGCAATTAGGGCACAATTTGCTTCGGTCTTGCCTTACCATACTCGTCTGATTTGAGATACGCTTGGCCCATAGGACCCACTAGAGGTCGATTGTCCATCACCAGTTCTGTGCACAATTGAACTTTGTCAATAAATTTGCATACGGTTTTTTGAGTAATTTAACTTGTTTTCTTCAAAGTAACAAAAATTGTAATTTGCTGTTTTAAAGTATTTTCACTATACTAAGCTTATTGTTTTGTGTAGACTAAAAAAAATTATATTATAATAAAAAAATAAAACAAATTCTAAAATATCGTATCAAAACATATTTTACTGCCATTTTGAAATTTTATATCCAGTATAATTATAAAATACAACACAATATTAGATTTATTAAATTATTTCTTGTTACTTTTACTTAAAATTTCCAATATTATGGTATATTAGCAATCTAAAACCTTCTCACCCGCAAATACCTCATTATCACTATCAATATCCTTTTTTATCCTTTAACCCCTATACTCTAAAGTGTCCCTACTATTGTCCCTACTTACCTGGCAAAACTCATTACGGTCACTATAGTAGAAAGTAGAGAGGGAGACAGAAGAGCAAGTATGTCGCAATGTTCTGTCACCATATTCTATGTTTTTTGATCTATGTAGGTTCGGTTTCGGTTTCGGTTTCGGTTCTGTATATGGTCGCTAATATTATAAATTAGTACCACGATAACTTCACTTACCCCACCGGAGCATTTAAAACAATTGTTACGGTCAACGAGATGTATATATTTTGGAGAAAGTAAAAAATAAGATAATACAGTACGACTTCTGAGTCATGGCCGCCCTGAATTAAGGCTTAATTAGTTTTTGTGAATAGTTCACTTAGGAAGAAATTAATTAAAAGTAAAAAGAATCTTAAAATCAATCTGCGCAGCCATCTACAATTGGCTTCAGGGCAGTCACGATTTGTCGATTGTAGTTAACCTGGAAGAGCACTTCATACAATTGTTACGCCCACCAAAACATCATCACAATTTGACACTCACCGGGCGGCGCGCGGTGCGCGGCGGGCGCGGGCAGCTGCGCGGCGACGCCGAAGCCGCCCAGCTTGACGGGCGCGCAGTTGTCGCGGCCGGCCAGCAGCACGCAGTGCGGGCGCACGTCGCGGTGCACGATGTCGTTCTCGTGGCAGTAGCGCAGCGCTTCGAGGATTTGGCGCATGTAGTGGCTGGGAAGTTTTATTAATTGTTTCGGTAATGATCCTTGATTGTAACTCAAGGTAACTGAATTACCTTGAGTTACAATCGAGTCCGTTACAATCTAGGCTTAAATATCGACAGCTTCTTAAATTTAAGTCAGAACAGTAATTTGGCTCACTTTTACAAATTATTTTAATGGTTAGGTTTAATGAGACAAAAGCAGCATATTTTTTTATTTATTTTATGCATTTAACAGTACAAGATCAGTCTCTCACTGAAGAAAAAGAATACCTAATGTAAATAAAAGTACCGCAGTTGCCCCAGCGGAGACAAAGAACAGTCCTGAAATTATCAGTACCCAAAAGCAGTCCAAGCTCAGTTCTTACTGGTTTAGTGAGCCGTTACGAACATCAAACACATTTTCTGAACTCGACAAATTAAAAGATAAAGAAAATTCTCAACCTCAACTAACAGAAAAAATACCAAAACATCACCCATGTTCATCGATTACGATCCTTAATTAAACTACTCGAAGTTTTTTTTGAGATAAATTGTGAAGAAACTGGACTTAAAGGAACACAATATTCCACATACAAACCCATGCAAGATAGGACCTTTGAAACCATCCTTAAGAATATACATTCCTCGACGTACATCGACTACATATGGAATATGAAGACAGCAATTACGAAAACTCCTCTACGAAAACAAAACGCACAATCCCTCAATGTGATACTGTCTAGCTTATAGACACACAAGATCTTACTGCCACAATAACAAGATACATCAAATGTGCTGAAACCCACTCATACTCTGTACGGTATCTCACACTCCCCGCAACGGTACGAGTAAGAATAAAACAAAGCTTAATTATGATTAAGCATGACTTATATTTTATTTAAAAGACATACATTTGACCTATCAACTACAGACGAAGTTCTCGTGGAGAAATTTTCTGATAATACTCTTCTCGTTGCATCTCATGAAAATCCAGTCACAGCGTCAAAAATGCAACAAAAATCTTAAATGTTCCATCGGCGTGGCTAAAAGACTGGAGAATAATGTTCAATCAAACTAAATCGGTTCAAGTAACTTTCACTCTTTACCACGATACTTTGTCCTAGCGTCGACCTTAATGGAGTAATTATTTCTCAGTTCGAACATATGCGGTATTTAATATATACCTAGAGAGACGTCTTACATGGAAAGGAAAAAACATATCTATACAAAAAGAAAAGTGCTAAATGCACAACCCCGCAAAATTAATTGACTATTATTGCGGAAATTTGAATTGTCTTTGTATAACAAACTTCTCTTGTACAAAAGTAGTCCTTAAACCCATTTTGTCTTATGGAGTAGAAATCTGGGGAACTGGCAAGCAACTCAAACTTAGATATAAAATCAATACTTCCAATCAAAACTTCTTCATATAATAACTCAAGCCCATTAGTTTGTCACTAAGTATCAGCTTCATTAAGATTTAAAGATATCGACAGTTAAACAGGAAATTATAAGCAAACTATTGTTGAGAAACGCATTTTTATTTTATATTTTTACAGGTAAACTAACAGACTCTCGTTGCACTGAAGAACTCTCCAACGTGATTGCCTCTAAATTAATGAGACAAAATTAAAGAAGCTAACTTCTTCAAACATTAACCCCACGGTACTTTCTCACATCATAAAACAAGACAGCAATAAATATGTCAATTGCTCAAGTGGAAATCGAACTCACAAACTGTGCCGTTTACAGTATGAGACGCTTGTCCACTGCTGTGACTGGCTCAATTAGATACATTCATATGGAATAATTATATTTTTACTGAGAAATTAATTTCACTCTATTATTATTATATAAATTATAAGTAATATATACCAGGCAACAGCTTCACTGTAGACAAATCCAGCAGTGGCACGACGAACCACTTCAAAGCATAAATCAGAGCCATCCATACTGAAACAAAAATGAAACAATAAATATTTAGTTGTATGATATACACTTGGACATTTTTTATATAGTCAACTAAATTATTTGGGTTTATATATTACATTTGGTACTTAGTCTTAGAGCCTTAAAAATATTTAAGGTGTTTGAGGAAGAAATTATACAAAAAATAAAATATTTCATTCCTCCAAGTGGGAATCGAACCCAGATTCGTCGCGTTTCCAGTCACACGCTTGCACCTGCACCACAACAGTCTCTTATTATAATATTATTAATATATTTATATATGTATTTCTTGTTATATATGCCTCTAAAGACATGGCAATAAGTAGTAGGTGGAAGGAGCTGGGGACTCCAAAAGTGTTAGATTAACAAAAATAAAGGCTATTATTATTATTATACATTATAATAAAAACATTTTTAAGAAATTTACTTTTAAAACTTATATGTAAATAATAATAACATCACATCAGTAAAACACTTACTATTCGAAAACCATATACAGCATTCCTTCAGAGCTGTAGGTTTCTAGTAGTTCTACAATATGTGGATGTTTTAGCATATGACATATTGTAGCTTCTCGTTTCAGATCTGAAAAATGTAAATACATATATTTAAATTTATAATGTAAAAGTCATACAAATATGTTGAATAATTTGTAGCATAGAACATAATTGTTTATAGAGGTCAAGATGCTTAGATGCTATACCAATGTTACACATTGGCACATTAGGACAATGTCTGAATTACAATCAAAATGTTGTTGTTTCTTAACTCTGGCAAGGCAAAGCACAGAGATGGAACCCGCCCATCAACATGTAATGTCTTGAATAACTAAGAGGAAAAACTGAGAATTCATTAATTTAACTCTTTGCCTGCCCAGCTACATAAGGAATAGAGACTAAAACAAAAAATATGTAAATTGTATATACATAAATAATGCCTCACAAGGCTTTTTTTATGTATATACCATTGTAATTGTATGTACATTTATTTAAAAATAGATATAACACCAAAAGGTATTTTAATTTTTTTTATCAAAAAGTAAATAAATATGTATTTATTTCATATTAGTTACTAAGTATTTGAGGCCAGGCCATATTAGTTAGTATTTGAGGCACAAAGTGTGACTGTAAAACCGAATGGTTGTTGGTTCAATCTCTACTCGAGGAGATGAAATATTTACTTAAATTTATATTTCCTTTTCTAAGCATGGTGTTGAGTTCTGTCAATCAACACGCAACGCCTCCAGAATTCGGCAGAAAGTGGGGAAAGGGGAGTCTTAACACTAGGTTCCCTCTGCCAACCCATCTGTGTGCGGGATACAGCATGAAGGTGATTTTATTTACTAAGTAATTTCCACAGTTAACAAAAAACTGTTTTTTTAACAATTTCCATAATTAACAAAAAAACAGCTGCACACTTTTTCTTGTCAAGCACTATAGCATTTTTCTTAAGGTTATTGAGGTTTTTTTCTTGTCTGTTTGGTAGCCCAAACTCGACACTGCACTTTGATTTGCCAAGGCAGAGAAATGAAAATAAAGTATTCTATCAGATGCTGTGGTTGTTAAAAATTGATGACCTTCTTTGGGTAAAAAATTTAAAACATACTTCATATCTAATGTCCCAAAATACAATTAACTATGAAATTATACATATTTAAATTACATAATACATATTTGAAACATAAGAGAATTACAAATAAGAAGGCCTTACATAATATCACTATTTTAAAATCACAGATGTTTTAGCAAGGATTATAACCTTCTTGAATATAGTTTCATGTTATGTCCCGTATTTAGCAGTATAACCAGACAAAATTAAAACAGTGTGTCTTCCCTCTTCAGCTCAAGGTTTGAAACCTTTTGTATTAACTGGCAGAACTCAATGCCCTTCTTTTTATAATTATAATATAATACATATTAACTTGACAATGCATATAATATAATTTAGATTTTAGTTAAGATAAGGAGGAATGAATTATTTCCATTTCATCACTCCGATAACAGGACACCGCACTGAGTTTCACTTCTCAATATCCAATATCTCAAAAATTGTGTGGTGTAGGGAATAATGTCTTAACAATAAATACTTTCTATCTTTCTATGTAGTGTGAAATAAAAAATAAATAAATGAACTCTACTCACCAGCAGTACTCAATCCAGGACTAGCAGTAAATCGAGCAACATCAACAATTTTTACAGCAAACTGCTGCCCAGTTTGTCTGTGCACACATCTTCTAACAAGGCTGAATGGACCCCTTGAAATTAATAGTTTCCATATTTTATGAGATGAACTGAATTTTTTATATTTATATGTGATGAGAGAAGACATATTTATTATATAAGAAAATATTTTTAAATTCAAATAGAAATTGAATTTAAAAGCAGCAATCTCTTTAGTTACCTAAAAGATCTTGGCCTGTCTAGTACTATTGTCAGGTAATTTCTAGAATATACTTCGAAAGTCACTCTAGTAAAATTAGTAGATCATTTAAATTTATTCTTGGTAGAGAAAAAAGCCCAATTGTTAAAGGGGAGAGTTTATGCACTCTAAAACTGACACTTGAGTTGCAAGACCCAGAATAACATATAGGCTACAATTTATGTAAAGATTTTGTATATTTAGGCTAGTATAATAACAATTTTAAGCGGGCCAAGCCACCATAGGGTTGCTGGTCATTAAGATTATTAGTTTTTTCTTTGGAGTAGTTATTCTCATATTATTTTTACTCTAAATAATAATTAAAATCTCCTCCTCTACTCAAATGTCCACAATTTTTCTAATTATAACATGTGCTTTAATATTAAATTATGACTACAAAATTGATCTCTTATATTATTCAAATGTTCAATTCAAAGTCTTAAATGAATCTGTGGCAATATAAATTCTATCCTGTTGGAAAATAGGTTAACTACTTAACAGCTAAACTGAACTGAAAATAGCTTTATTAGTTTTAATAGAACTTATTTATATTATTTCAAAAACTAACTTAAAAATCTGATTACACACAACTTATACAATTTATGAATTTAACAGATTCTAATAAGAAATTATATTATTTAAATGGGTTTGAGTAAAAAAGAATTTTGAGTAAAGGAAAATATTTTATCTTAGATATCCAATACATGAAGTGGTCATATAAGTATAAATTTTAGACTGTAACATTAAATGTGACTTACTTGCCAATAATTTCACACAATTCATACACATCATCAAATAGCACTTCGTCTTCAGCCATTTTAACCACTGACACAGTGCACTATATTTCAGAAAAATGCGAAAAATATCATAATCGCATTGCCTCAATACCGAATGTTAGAAGGTTACGCCCAGCGTCGAAATATCTAAATAATAATAGATCTTAATTTTTTTGAACGACAAATATTATTTGATTTAATTATTTAGTGCATTAGTAACAAATCTAACACAATAACCCGTGATTAGACGCGAAAATTACATTATAAAAGGTGAAAAACTGCGCTTATTTGCTCCTCTCTTTCAAAATTTGTAAATACGTAATATCACAATAAAAACATTTAGGTTGAAGTTATATAGTAAAAGATTATTAAAATTTCGTGCAGATTAATAAATGTTATAATAAAAATTTAAATCATCGTAAAATAATTTCCCATCTCTTATTTTCTATTTACTTTTGACATTTACTACGGGTTGCTAGCTACAAGCGTATGGATTGAAGTTTGCTGCTTAAAACATTTTGTGTTGCTATCATAAAATAAAGATGAACTCCATTTGAACGCTTCATCTTATTAACTTAATAATAATTCATGGTTAATTATTAATACGTTATAAGAAGTTATATATAGTGTTTGGAATAAAATACGTGATACAATAATAAAAAAATAGTTCATTATCCTTTTCATAATTGTTTTATATATTGTTTCTAGTTTATCGCAAAAAGATATAAAATATATTAATTTATCTTTTCATCGAATCATTCTCCAATAGTTTTTATGTTGTGTAGATATAGACGAAGGATATAGACTATATTATAACATAGCTTCATTGATTCGATATAATTTATTGTAACTGTGTTCAAACTAACCTCAGCCTTATATAAACAATCGTTGAAGCGGCAGGTAAAAACTAGTTGTTCCTATTAGACTGAGTTGGAATCACAATCGTAGAAATAAGAAATAAAAAACTGAATAAATTATTGGAAATTAAAAATAAATACACATTCGGTTCGGAAATTTTATTTTTAGCTTTTTAACACAATAATTTATTATTATAATAGACTTACTGAATACATTTTAAAGCAATAAAGTATATTATATACAAGATATATCTAATAGAAAAATAATAATTTTACGGCACTTTTATACCAAGTTTAACATAAGTACTTACATATTTTAAATCTTAAAACAATGTCATTTGTTTAAATTATTTTAAATGAATACGAAAAATTCTTGAGAAAAAAAAAACGATAATTTAAAAATATACAATTATTCTTATCTACTGGAATATGTAAATTCAACATCATCAAAGTATTTTTAATTGTAAATCTCATATTTGCATTTAGATATAATTAAATCTTTCAAGTTTTGCAGCTGACATTGGCTGAAGTGACTTTTTTCTTAAAATAATTACATTCGGGGACGGACAGAATAAACTCAGAATCTGGCGTTTTAGTTTTCCACGATCTGTTGATGTTGATTCTGTATCTGCACCTGTAGTCTAACTCATATATTTCAAATGAGTTTTGCTAGAAAATAAACAATATTAATATTAAAATTTATTGTTTTGCTGAGCGTTATACAACAGCACTTGTATAACGCTGGTTAATTTGTACTGGTAATTGACAGTCAGCTATAAATTATAACACAATTTATTTCTCCTTTTTTTCCTCCGCACATAGCAGGGCATACAGAGGAAATATGGTAATCTAGTGTTACACTCCGTTACCATTTTCTGTGGATTTCTGGGGGCTTTGCGTGTTGAGTGTTGGAACTCAATGTCGCATTTTGCCTCGTCACCGGAGCGAGTAAATGAAAATATTAAATATTTCATTTCCTCAAGTGGGAGTAGAACCCACATCATTTACGTTTCCTGTCACACGCTTATACTCATGCGCCGCGACTGGCCTCACCGGTCTGGCTGGCACAAATCTATTGTTAATAAAAATACATATTTTTAGTACAGACTTTAATTTTAAACTTAAATTTTAGCATTCAAAAGTCCCTCCCTTTTATTGGGTCGTCCACCTACGTCTAATCATTGCACTTGCGTGCTATATAAACTTATAAGCACGCACCACACACTATACATATATAGTAAACTATAGTCAATAAAAAAAACTTGCGTTAGTGTCACTTTTCTCTTTAAATCTAATTTATCTTAGATCACTTATGACAGGTAATTATAGCAATGTGCATAATTTTTATTACAATAACTAGCATACCTCAGTTATAGCGGACAATTCTTTTAAATCTTTAACTGGATATTGGCATGATATCGTTTTCCAATGAACGTAATATCTGAAAAACAAATAAAAATTAAACCAGCTTCACGAGGTATCCCGCACGCAGCATAGTTGGCAGAAGGAACCTAGTGTCAAGACACTGCGGTCCTCACTTTCCGCCGAATTCCGGAGAATATAAATTTAAATAAATATTTAATTTTCCCTAGTGGGGATCGGACCCACAACCAGTCGCGTAATTACACTTTGTGCCACTGTGCCACAACTGGTCTCAAACAGAACAAAATAAAATATTAAAATCAATTTAAGTATCGTTTGTATTCATTTACTATAAAGATTCTTAAAATGGCGCATCTGTTCTGAGAGACAATCTTCGATGTTGGAATGTGATAAAAAAGTGGAATGGGCACCTACTCACAACGGGATACAATGGCTACGACTTAAGATAGGTTCCTTTATGAGAATGCTTTTTAGATTCGAAAAGGCATTTTTATCATACTTATAATTGAAGTAGGTACTTATTGCACGATTATAAAAGGTATTGGAAATTATATTGATTTTAAACGGATTGATACAACTATACTAGAATCTATTATTAGTTTTGTAGAAATCGTCGTGGCGCAAAGGCACAAAAGTGTGACTGTAATGTGACGGTTGTAGGTTCAATCGACTCGAGGGAATGAGTTATTTTTTTATTAATATTCTCATTTCTTCGCTTTGACAAAAAGGCAAAAGCCCAGCGTAAAGTTCCGCCTCTCATCACAGAATGATTCAAAAAATTAGGCAGAGAGTGGAAAACGATGTGTCCTAACACTCTGTTTTCTCTGCCCTACTATAAATGTGCAAGATTGCGAGGATGGATGTTTGTTCCACTTTCACACAAGAACTACTGAAAGGACTTAGATGAGACTTTAAAATAATATATCAGATCATCAGAAAAAAACATAAGATACAATTTATGATAATACTTTGTATAATTTGGCTATAACAATTACTTTAAGCGACCGAAGCCGCGTGTCGGTCACTGTTTTACATATTTTATATATAAAATAATTAGTACCTTTTACGTTGTCCTTTAGGTGTTGACATTGGTTCCCATGAAATTTTTGCTTTTATCTTATGATCCAACCATATGAATTTATTCAACTTAACACCTTTTATGAGTTTCTCGTCTTTCCTCCGCGTGAGAGCCTCTGGAGCATTTGCTGTGGGAAAGTAATACAGATAAAAAAAAACATTATACAAACCTTCAAGAATTTCGTGAATATGTATAAGCAATTCATATGAAAATCGCGTGACTTCCCCGAACGTTCTCTACGCTACACTTATACATTTTTAACGACCAAATACGTGCAGCAGTCGTATATAGTATGCATGCAATAGCTAGAAGTGAAATATTATTAGAATTTCAAAAAGGCAGGTCAATACCTCCCGCAATGCTGGTTGTGTTATAGAAAATAGCGGCTTTTTCGCTGCGCAGTTTCCCCAAGCCGAATATGCTGATTGTCTGGACTTGTAAAAAGTACATCGAATTTGGCTGTAGATCGCTTATTTCGACGTAGGTTTGTTCCTGAAATAAGATGAATATTTTAAAGTCTAAGTCTTCTATGATTAAATACAAAATATAAAGGTGGATGTATAATTTTGTAAAAAGTCCTATTATTTTGTCTTTATCGAAGTAGCCATATCGAGTAAGGAGGATGATGGAACCCTCTAAAGGTTCCATCATCTACCTTACTCGATCAAGTCACAATTCGATAATAATCCTTCTCATTTACGTGTCATTATCGTGTCAAATCATAATAATTAATAATACAGTACATAATCATGTAAATTTACAGATTTCTTTTGCGTAGAGCTAAGTCATGTTAAACCGTTTCACATTAGGTGTTTAAAAAAAATGAAAAATCAGCATCTGAATCCCTTAAATTTTTCATAGATTTTTTCAAGGCATTGCGTGACGGAACACAACGCCAGGCTTTTTGCCCGAGTACCAGAGCAGAGAAATGATAATATTCATAAATAATAATTCACTCCCTTGAGTGGGGAACGAAACCACAATCGTCGCGTTAATGTCACACCCTTATGTCCCTGCGCCATGACAGTCTTATCGACCTACAAGTAGGTGCAAAATAAAAAAATATAATAATAGATTATGTAAAATCATTTACCAAATCTATATAAGTGTTTTAACACTCTCATTTACCTTAGGGACTGTTTGATGATTCACAAGAACAGAATCTAATTCACCCCCTAAGCCGCGGACTCTTCTGCTCCAAAAAACTTTGTAGCGCATCACCGGCAAATCTGATTTCGGCTCTTTCCATTCCAGGCGAACGGTTACTGTGTCTATTGTTAGAACATGGTATAAAAATAAATATAATATAAGGGAAATTCATTATCTAAATATAAATTTAATAAAACTATCGCATTTGAAAAGATTCTTAAATAGAATTTCTCATTGTAAATTAGAAGTTCTATTTAAGGTGGACTCAATGTCTGTCCATAGACATTTAAATCAAAATTATTCTATTATAGGAAAAAAGAAGATTAATGATTCTGTATACATAATAGAAAAAATCTGTTCCTAATATAAATGCATTGATTACATTTATATACCATTGTTTGATCCAATTGGCAAAACTTTCAATTTCTTGGGTGGTGGTGGCGGCCTGGGTCCTTTTCTTGGTGTAAATGGGGAGCTTGGTGCAGAATATCCCCGTGTACCAGACGCACTAATAGCGGCTACGCGAAAACGATACCACCGCCCTGGCTTCAGTAGATCTTTAAGAGATACTTTGGTCCTAAAAAATGTAAATCATTAACTAAAAATTTCGTTTTGAAATGAAATATATCTTTCTTATACAAATCAGAGGCCAGTCGTGGCGCAGTGGCACGATCCCCACTCGAGGAGATGAAATATTTACTTAAATTTATATTTCCATTTCTTCACTCTGGTGTGTTTTGCCACTCAACATGCAATGTTTCCAGAATTCAGCAGAGAGTGCGGAACGGAGTGTCTTAACACTAGATCCCTTCTGCCTACCCTGCTGTGTGCGGGATACAGCGTGAAGCTGATTTATACAAATCATCATCGGATTGGATCGGATCATTAAGGAATATATATTTTAAGATTTCTAAGGAGCTTTATCGTAGACTATAAATCCAAAATACGATAGAATAACAATAATTGACATTTTACAAGATTATTTAGTTTAAGTAAACAAAAAAATACTATCGGAATTTGTAAGGAAAACAAACAGGAACAAAATAGGTATCGGCATGGTCCGTGTTTTAACTGGTAAAATCACTGCAGTCAACGCACGCAATAAGGAAAAGTATTTAGAAAGTAAACTGCATTCGATAATCGCTTCAGTATGAAGTGACTAATTCGGTAAATTATAATCGTCACTTTAAGAAATGTCCTATAATTTGTTATACAAGCATTGCTGTTAAAGTTTCATAGGCGCTATAATTTTTAATACCGGCGTTAAGTAGTGGCTTTATGCCACTGCGTTTCGCATAAGGTAATGCCGGGCTCCGGAGCCCAACCTCCCACCCCTCCCTGGAATATGATAGCGGCACTCAAAGAGAAACTACCCCAGGAGGGTACCAGCACCTCCGGTGCTGGAGAATCCCTCCCTGAGTCTCTAAACTCAGGCTGCCCTTCGAATTCTGGGGAGGGCAAAGTTCCGCGCTATAGACAGGGCAAACGAGACGTACGCTCCACGGCAACCCCTTCCACGCTCAACGTGGACTTTTGCAATATCAGGGGTCTACATTCCAACTTAAATGCCGTCCACCACCACCTCGAGACGGCACGGCCGGCTTTGTTATTCCTGACGGAGACTCAAATTGCCCGACCGAGCGACACAGCCTATCTCCAATACCCCGGCTACAAAATAGAACATAACTTTATGCCTCATGCCGGGGTCGCTGTGTTCGTAAGGGAGGACCTAAGTTTCCGTCGTCTTGCCCATTTTGAAGGTCGGGACCTGTCTACCATCTGGCTCCGTGTTGACTCGGACGATCGTGCCCGAGTCTACGCATGCCTTTACAGGTCCCACAGTGGTAATGCAGAAACGGATCGGCTCATGGAGCACATTCAATCGGCTATCGACGATATGCTCTCACAGATCCCCTCCGCTGAGGTCGTGATACTTGGCGATTTTAATGCGCACAATGCCAGTTGGCTTGGATCACGCACCACCGACCACGCGGGGAGGGCTGCATTTGACCTTGCTATGGCGAACGGATTGTCCCAATTGGTTGAGTCGCCTACGCGACTCCCGGACGTGGACAACCACAATGCCTCTTTATTGGACCTTTTGCTGACTTCACATCCAGAGCAGTACCAGGTTGTCGTCGATGCCCCCTTGGGGTCCTCTGACCACTGCCTGGTACGGAGTGTCGTGCCCATTAAGCGCGACAGCTGCAGATCACCCGCAACTCGTCGCGTCTGGCACTACAAGTCAGCAGATTGGGATGGGATGCGTACATTTTACTCATCTTATCCCTGGGGGCCGGTTTGCTTCTCTTCTGATGATCCTAGTACCTGTGCCGCTGCTGTTGCCGACGTGGTCCTACAGGGCATGGAACTTTATATTCCTAGTGCTGTAGTGCCAATCGGTGGCAAGTCACAGCCTTGGTTTGATACGTCTTGCAAGCTTGCTGCCTCTAGCAAACGCGAGGCATATCAAATCTGGGCTGAGGCATTGGTTACTAAGGATCCGGAGGTGAAAACCTCAAAAAGGAAGTATAACCGAGCCTCTAGGTTCTTTAAGCGGCAAATTGCCAGAGCAAGGTCCGAGCATATCGCCAAAATTGGCGAGAAGCTTGAGAGCTATCCGTCCGGAACTCATCAGTTCTGGGCGCTCTCAAAGGCGGCACTTGGCAACTTTAGCCAGCCTTCGCTTCCGCCATTACGCACGGGAAATGACATCTTGGTCCACACGGCAAAAGAGAAAGCCGATCTCCTGGGCGCTCTCTTTGCCTCAAACTCGACTTTGGATGACCAAGGATCAACGCCGCCGACCATCCCGCGGTGCCAGAGCTCAATGCCTGAGGTTAAGTTTAACCAAACAGCTGTTAGGCGAGCTCTGTCCTCTTTGGACATCCACAAGTCGAGCGGGCCAGATGGCATTTCTCCCTTAGTGCTCCGTTCTTGTGCTCCTGAGCTGACACCGGTGCTAACGCGTTTGTTTCGGCACTCTTACTCAGTCGGCGTAGTCCCAGATTCATGGAAGAGCGCTCTTATCCACCCGATCCCAAAGAAAGGCGATGGGTCCGATCCATCTAACTACAGGCCTATTGCCATCACCTCCCTGCTCTCAAAAGTCATGGAGAGCATCATCAATAGCCAGCTCTTGGTTTATCTAGAGGATCACCGATTGATTAATGACCGACAATATGGCTTTCGCCATGGTCGCTCAACCGGTGATCTTCTGGTTTACCTTACCCACCGCTGGGCAGCGGCTATTGAAAGCAAGGGAGAGGGCCTGGCAGTTAGTTTGGACATGGCGAAGGCCTTTGATCGAGTTTGGCATAAGGCGCTCCTGGCTAAACTTCCATCCTATGGGCTTCCCGAGAATTTATGCAAATGGATCGCCAGCTTTTTCACTGGGCGCAGCATCAAGGTCGCTGTCGACGGTTTTTGCTCTAAACATATGCCCGTGAACGCTGGCGTTCCCCAAGGCTGCGTGCTGTCCCCTACGCTGTTTCTTTTGCATATCAATGACATGTTAGAGGATTCTAGCATTCATTGCTATGCAGATGATAGCACAGTGGACGCTGTTTACTCCGGCCGAGCAAGTCTTTCTCGGGAAAACGCTGAACAGTGCCGAAATAAACTTGTGTCTTCTATTGAGGCATCCCTCAACAAAGTCTCCTCATGGGGTGAAAGGAACTTAGTTCAGTTCAACCCCCTGAAGACACAAGTTTGCGCGTTAACCACAAAAAAAAACCCATTTATCATATCGCCAGTCTTTCAAAACACTCCTCTTACAGCCGCGCCCAGTATCAGTATATTGGGCCTTAATGTTTCGAGTGACTGCCAGTATCGCGATCATCTGGAAAGCAAGGCCAAGTTGGCCTCGAAGAAACTGGGGGTCATCAACAGAGCGAGACGGTACTTCACGCCAAAACACCGTTTGGCCCTATATAGGGCCCAGGTTCGGCCTCATATGGAGTACTGTTCTCACCTCTGGGCTGGTGCACCCCAGTATCAGCTTGAACCATTTGATCGCATACAACGTAGAGCCATTCGAATCATTGGGGACCCAATGATCTGTGAAAGGCTTGATACTTTGGCTTTGCGTAGAGACGTTTCCTCGCTTTGCGTTCTCTATCGCATTTACCATGGGGAGTGTTCTGAAGAACTGTTTGACCTGTTACCGGCCGCCGAATTTTCTAACCGCACCGTACGTCATCGGCTAAAATATCATCCACACCACCTGGATACGTGGCAATCCACTACTGTGCGGTTTCGTAGGAACTTTCTTCCACGCGCCACGGAACTGTGGAATGGCCTACCCGCGGCAGTGTTTCCAGGTCGATATGACATGGGTACCTTCAAAAAGCGCGTCTTTCTCCACCTTAAAAGGCTGGCAACGCACCTGTAGCTCCTCTGGTGTTGCACGGGGCCGTGGGCGGCGGCAATCACTTACCATCAGGTGACCCGAACGCTCGTTTGCCTTGTCCTTTTCCATAAAAAAAAAAAAAAAAAAAAAAAAAAATAGTCTTTAACTTTCAACTTATTAAATAGAGCATTTGGTATTTTGGTATTTATATTTTTTTCAGTTTCACGCTGTATCCCGCATAGCAGTGTAAACAGAGGGAATCTAGTGCTAAGACACTCCGCTCCACACTTTCCGCTGAATTTTGTAGGCGTTGCGTGTTGATAAGCGAAACTCAACACCACGTTTAGCTTCTTAACCAGTTAGCTGTGGTGTCTAACCACAACTAAGAAATGAAAATGTTAAATAATTAATTTCCTCGATTGGAAATCGACATGCGCGTAGGAAGAGGGGAAGCGGAATGGGCCGTGCCTAACCTAGAAAAATTAAAATAAAAAATTTACACGAACATATCTGTTCAAAGCTAATATCTCTAAATACGCTAATGGGAATCGAACCTACAATCCATCGCATTATCAGTCACAAGCTTCTCTCTGCGCCACGACTGGCCTATAATATATGTAAAGTACTTAAGTGTAAGCAATGACAGATGTATAGGATATTAAACTAAGCCTCAACCAAACAACCACAGCGTCGATTGTATTTTAATAAGTAACGGATCGAATTCATTGTTTAGCCGTTTGGCATAAGTGCTTATCTGCATAAATATTGTTTACAATATTAAAAATAAAGTCATCAATAACTTTTTATAATTGATCATAATCTAATAAACAAAGGAGATTGAAAAACTCAATAACACGGACTATTCCCAAGCCTGGGATCCGGGTTCGATTACCGATTGAAGTGCTTGTGCCGGAACCGGCATCGCAGTGTGTTCTGTTATGGTTTTACGAGTGCTATTTACGTCCATGCCGATTTTGACCTTCATACAAAGTAATACAATGTTAACTTTATTAATAAAACAACAATGCATTCATAATTTTGAATGTACACAGGGAACGTGATGAATCGATGAGTTTTATGCAAAGGTCAAAAAACTAAAAAAAAAACAAATCAGCTCCACGCTGTATCCTGCACACAGCAGTGTAGGCAGAGGCAACCCAGTGTCAATCTGTTCCTCGTTTTTCATTCAATTTTTTAGTCGCGTTGAGTGGAGGAACTCAAGGCCGGGCTTTTGCCTTGGAGCGAAAAAATGAAAATATCATCAAATAATAATTCACTTCCTCGTGTGAGACCGAACCCACAACTGTCGTGTTACAACCACACCCCTGGGCCACGGCGGTCACAAAAAAGTAATTGTTTAGATTTTAGATTAGGCAAGTTAGTTGTGTAAGAATTCATACATTTATATATAACAATTCACACCTCATATATAGTATCACGAATTTATAGGTGCGTATGAACGTAAGAAATGATGTAGGTGGTAAAACAAATTTACATTTCATAAATTTGTCACTAAGAAGTCCTGGTGACGCGTTTTGTGACGTTTTAGCACATAAAAAAACCCAAGTGAAATAATCTTCTACTTTTTTTTGTATTGTAAATGTTGTGAAATAATACAAAGTATTGAAAGTGAACCAGAATTATGAAGGCACTAGTTTTAATCTACGGCTTCGCTGTCATGATCAAACGAAAAAAGTAATAACACACCTCGATACATTAAATATCCTATCGAAAAAAAATTCAACGAATCGTATCAGTAGTTCCTGAGATTTTCACTTTCAATCAAACAAACTCTTCGGATTTATAATATTATTATAAATAACTAAATTAATATAACTCACTTATTGGTCCTCAATATTAGGTTCCAATCTCCAAGTCGTGCTTCCTCATATTTTGGCCCTAAATGATGTTGCTCTTCCAGTATGTAGAGAACACGACCCGGAACAGCCCTCGCTGCATCACCCACCCCATCAGACCACTTTATTTGAACAGCTCGCCGTCTCTCCTTAGCTTCTTCCACAACGGGCAAGGCTGGCAAACCTGATAGTTATACATCAAATCATACATTTTATTGATCATATTAAATATTTTTCATAAAAAAGACTAAAGTATCAGTAACTTTCTAATATATTTATAGTGCCTTATAGTTCTTAAGGAGTACACATAACAAAATGATTGTGTAATCTCTTTAGTGCTCAATAGAAAGTATTTTTATCTACTTGTTCCTTTGTATTATTCTGTAATTTTATTGCGCAAGGCATGACAATTTGTTGTGTTACGACATTAAAAATAAGTTTACTTTTTATATCTAATCTTACAAGATATTATCTTTATTGGATTTTATATTGCTGTCACGATCATTTATGAATAATTTGCAATCCTTCGCTCTGTTCAACAGAAAAAACGCGGCGTTGTGATCTGCCACTCAACGTTTCTAAAACTAGGCAGGATTGCCTAGTTGCCTAGTTGCTACATAAGGTTCCGTCTACCTACCCTGTGATGCTGAAAAAAGACTGAAACTGCTATTGTATTAACCTGGCACTGTTAGTAGATCAATGGGTTCGCTGCACATAGAGCTACAGCCAAGTTTGCAACACCGCTGAGTGCCGGTACACTGTGAGTCTTGATTACAGGCTTCTACACACGCTGCCATCCATCTAGGAAATTCACCTTCCGGACACGTGCCTGGCTTCCGTTCTTCTGATCGGCATGTTGAACGACACTGTCAATTTTTTAAATATGTTTTTATTATGTTATGATGTTGAGAAAAAATCTTTAGTCAATGGTCGATTGATAGTTAACAATTATATATATTAGGTACAACTTTTTTGTACACTTCCTTTACTCTCAATTCTCTTCTCTTCTCTTTAATAGTATATAATCAAAATTTTTATTGTTTTGCGTAATTGATATGTGTCTGCATACGTACCTAATGTAGTTGCGAATTCTATCCCAATGTCTTAAAACGTTTACTGTCTTAATTTTCACAAAACCCTAAGATTTTGCCATATTTAACCATTTTAAAAAATGATTGATGCTAACTTCTTTCTGTTTCCCTTGATAACATCTAAAGATATATAATGCACTAAAAAAAGTTTACCTCACTTGTTTTATTATACAATTTTAACTAAATTATACAGATTTTAATTAAATTATAATTCAATGGAATAACAAGAAAAAATGTTTGCATACATAAATATATAATAACACGAATATATATTAATATACATATTGTCTACTTCAAAGAAAGCTCAAGAGCAAGAACTCTCCACGACAGACAGGTTCATTAAAAGAACACAATTAACGTCGCATTTGAAAACATAATGGTTCCTTTGAAACTATACGTGACCTAACTATGAAACGTTATTCGCTATATTAACCCTTATTTTATATGAGATAGGAGATAGATTTGTATGAACAATTGTCGTTAGAATTTAAGAGTAAGTTAGTAGGTCTGATATGATGGGTACGTGATATGCAGCTTTAATCACTTTTGTGCTTTATTATTTTAATCAAAATATAAGCAAAGTTAGGTAGAGTATAAAATATTCGTCTTCAGTTAAAAGTATATAGATATTAATATATCTGATACTAACTTTTACCTGCGATTTCGCCCCTGGCTGCAGGATTTATTGAAAAAACTAACGTTATGGTATACAATTATAACCTACGGATGCCTTAATAAATGAAATATGCAATCCTAAAAAATTTGAGGCCAGTCGTGGCGCAGTGGCACGAAGTGTGACTGTAAAACCGACTGGTTGTGGGTTCGATCCCCACTCGAGGAGATGAAATATTTACTTAAATTTATATTTCCATTTTCTTCGCTCTGGTGTCGAGGTTAAGCGCGGCGTTGAGTTCTGCCACTCAACACGCAATGCCTCCAGAATCCGGCAGAAAGTGGGGAACGGAGTGTCTTAACACTAGGTTCCCTCTGCCTACCCTGCTGTGTGCGGGATACAGCGTGAAGCTAATAAAAAATTTTTGAAATCGAACCCATGGTTCCTGAGATTACCGCGTTAAACTAAACGAAATTTTCAGCTTTATAATGTTAATTATTAAATATTATTAAAGTATACGTAAGTGTTCTTGTTATAATAGAAAACTTAAATTAGTCATAAAGTATATTTAAAATTTTTAAGAATGTAGGTAGGAAGGTAGGTAGGTATAAATAGAGTGAATGAAAACTAGTAAAACTACCTGTGATTTAGGTATAAAGAATATTTTGTTGATTTTCCGTAAATGTTTTAATGGCGACGTTAATTTAGTTTTAGATATCTTAGATTTTAAATTAATAAAATTGTTTATTTTAATTTAATACCGACAGAGCATCTATAAATCAATATAGGTACCTATTAAATTGCTTACATTTTACAATATGAGCTATATTATTTATCTAACAGCTTTTTCAGAATCACTGTATTCTGCAGGGAAAACACCAGGATGAGTAAAAATATCGAAAAAAATCTTATTTTGTTCTCCGGTGCAGTGGGTTTGAGATTTAAATGTTTATTTTGAGTGGGTACCAGGTGGTAGAAAGTTTCCAACCTTCTTATATATCCTCGCTAAGGAAAACTGATATATTCTTCTGATATATCAGTTTTCCTTAGCAAGGATGTGGGATTTGTCAAACCTGATGCAATCATTGAGATTATGCATGCTCACACACATTGGATTCGAAATTCACCCTAACACCGATGCTTCTCTTCGTTTGATCAATGTATGATAAGCTACAGTCACAATCTAGTTAGTTTACTCCTGCATGCTGCAAAGGAGTTTTACTTTTCATTGGCCTCAAGAATTGGATCACTTTATGTTTAGATTTGTAACTCTCTTCACATTGGCGGACCAACAAGTCACCCACCCAGTCAGTATCCGGGGCAACACACGAACCCATAAAAATATTAGAAAATTAGGAGTTTAATATAATAATTATGTCAAATAACACACGGATATTATTTTTAGTATTTTATTTACTTTACTTTACTTTACTTTATATCAGAGACTACCGACTTGAATAGATTTTTTAAAATTTGGATTGGCCAACTAGGTCAGTCTTCGACACCTAAAATGTGCCGTTTAGTTAAATCCAATTACACACGCACGCGAAGATAACAGGTACAAACTAGATAGTAAATAGGAACAAAAAACAAGACTACAATAATTTTAAACTAATGTATCCTATAACACTCATGCTATGAAGTCAAATTCACCGACGTATCATTTGTCAAAATCGGTTCACGTTACAGTTACAAAAAAACAAAGGACGGAGACAAATGCTATAAGACATAACCCATACATACGCGCTTAAACATAACCCTTCTTTCGGGCTTCGCCGCAGTCAGGTAGGATCATCTTAAAAGCAAAATATAGTTGTAAATGTAAACCTTAAACAAAATTTTAATAATAACTAAAACAAAAATGTCTATATTGAATTTGAATATTTAAATATAATATATCATTGAAAATAGAAAATATTTTACAATATGTACCAGTTCTAAATTCAACAAAAAAAAATCATTGATAATTCTGGAACCAAAAATTTATGCTCGCTTGCTTTTAATTAAAACACGAACTAATTTGCGTACAAATTACCTACATTTATTATAGAAATAATGAAGTTATTGAGTAAAAAATCATTAATAAAACAAAAAGGACACGTTTCGTTGGAAACAAAATTTTGTGTTTGAAACAAAATCTACATAAATCATAAAAATCACCTCAATACTTAATTTCTGTGTATGTATAACAGAGAAAAAATAGTTTCCAATAACTAACAATTGAATGTTTTTTCTTTATCTTGTTCAAATTATATTGTAAATATTGACAAAATTCTTAAAATTAAAATGATGCAAGATCAAAGTTGTTTTAACTAATTATCAAATTCATGCACGCGTTAGTTTTAGAGAGTTTTTGTTGTAGACAATTATCTAGGATTATATTAATAACATATACCTTTAGCTAAAAATTACGAGGTCAGTCGCGCCTCAGGGGTACAAACGTGTGACTGTAAACACGGCAGGTTGTGAATTCGATTTACACTCGAGTAAATAAAATAGTTAATGTTTTCATGATCGCTCCGATGTCGAGGCGAAGCGTGCGTGAAAGCGTATTAACCCAATACACAATGCCTCTAGAATTTGGCTCCAGAACGGAGTGTTTTAACATAAGCATCCTTCTATCTATTCTGCTATATATAGGGTACCTACTGCGTAAAATTGAAAAAAAAATAGCTTTTCGGCTTCAAAAACCCTATTATTTCTCCAATGTTCTTAAAGTACGTACATATATGGTTACAAAAAACTTAAGTTTGTCATTCAACTTGTGTTTCCCTACACGCGTACTATAGAACAACCCTACGTCTACTTCAAGACCAACCCTTTCACAGGATTGCTATTGCTGTGACCCTTCCTTTTATAGACTGTCTGAGAGCAGCCTTAATGACACTATTTTTGTTATTTTGTCTATAATGAAAAAAAAGTTTCAATTTCTTCTTCCCATTCTCCAAAAAAATTGAGAGTTAATTCTCCGGAATTCGTTAGTCTATATGTAAATATTATATGAATTATGAACGATTTTTTTAAGTAATGTTTGTTTTTTGTAAATGAACACATCACTTCATTTAAGTGCAAGAATTTTTTTTATAATTATTTTTTTTTTTTAATTTTTACATACAAAAGTTAAAAGACTGTTGGCTATATGGAAATGCCATGTTTTGTTTAATCTAGGTTTTCATACAAACTTAACATTTTAAAGTAAGCTTGAACACACAATCGTAATTTCAACAGACCATATTATGTACAGCATAACAAATGCCGATAAACTTTATTCTTTTTTTTTTGTTTCACGCTGTATTCCACATGTAACAGGGTAGGTTGAGAGAGCCTAGTGTCAATACACTCCGTTATCTTTCCAACGAATCATTCAGAAGGCATTTCATCTTAAATGGCAGATCCTATCGCCACACATGGCCTGGACACCAAAGCGAAGAAATAAAAAATATTAAATTTTTATAACTTCCCCGAATGGAAATCGAACTCTCAACCTATCGCGTTTACAGAGTCACACGCTAGTGCCTCTCACTTCCATTACTTGGTAGCAAATTGGCGATAAAACATAAAATTAATTTAATATAATTTAGTAGAAAACTATAATTTTAAAATTTTATCAAAAAAAAAAATTAATACTTAATATGCTTTCCTCTGTATAAATAATTGTAACGAAATGTTTAGTTTCACTATTCATCTTTCAATGTTGGATAGTGAAGTTGGTAGTACTAAAGATCGAATTCATAGCCATAACATTTACAGATAGAGGCTGCCACTGCACATGATATCCCTATAAAATTATCTATTAAAACATAAATAACGAATTATCATAGATATAGAGAAATAGCTCTAGAACTTTTATCATTCGTTCCCATGAATGAAGATATAATTAAATAAAAAGAACATCATTAGCGATATCTACTGAAATTACATACATACGTATAAGATAAGTAAAAATTAAATAACTTACACAAATTATCGAAACCAGTATTTTATCTTTATTAGAGCAGCTTCTTATAGAAATTATTTAATATAAATCAAGCAATATATAGCGAATTATATTAAAAAAATAATTTATTTTCTGGTACTATTAATATTATATTATGTAATAATAATTATTATTATCTATACATCGAGACCAGACGTGGGGCAGCGCCGTGTGACTGTTAAACCGACTGGTTGTGGGTTCGATCCCCACTTGAGGAGATGAAATATTTACTTAAATTTATATTTCCATTTCTTCGCTCTGGTGTCGCGGCTAAGTGCGGCGTTGAGTTCTGCCTCTCAACACGCAATGCTTCCACAATTTGGCAGAAAGTGGGGAACGGAGTGTATTAACACTAGGTTCCCTCTGCCTACCTTACTGTGTGCGGGATACATCGTGAAGCTAATTTAATTAAATTTTTAATTTACTATTAATATTATATTATGTAATAATAATGATTATTCTCCATATAGTACCTGCGATCTAGTTTCCTTGGCAGCATCGATGCATATCAAATCACAGCGAGTCTTCGATAATGGGTCGGTCTGCAATCTTGAAAACCTCTTGGTTTTCGCCAACGATCCAGGAGTAAACAACACAATGGCAACAACCAGATACGTGAACGCTTGCATTTTCCTCAATGTGTTAAATCTTTGATTATTTTATAGGTTTATATCATCTGTAAAAAACTTAAATCAATCAATTCTTAATGAAAAGTAATAAAGTTTAGGTAATGGCTTTAAACTCAAACTTCATATAATCTATCTAGATTTAATGACGATTAAGGACTTTTATTTCAGAGGATCGTTAAATTACAAGCGATCTTAAAATTTTATTACTTTTATTTAATTATATTTATGTATATACCAAACGCTTTGAACTTGTTGTATTATGAACAATATTGTTTTTTATGTTTTGTTTTGGCGGTTACTTTTGAATCACATCAGTTATAGTATCACATTTGTTTTATAGTCTAAAATATCTTATAATGTATATTTATTTATTATTTCAAGATACAAAAAAAACAACAATATATTTATATCCAAATACTAGTCACCTTATGCTACTCCCAGTATATTTATCGATGTTACCAAATATCAAAATCAACTGAACATAATCTCATCTCGATCTCAAAGTGTCATTGAACCGTTGTCCGATCGGGATCGAATCACGCGCGTTCACGGCGTTCGAATAACGCGGCAAGACTGAATGCGCGTACGCATACACTACGTGTCCGTGTCCCTACTTCATTAATACTCATCGTCGATGCTTTCCTGTACAGCTACGCTATGACGGAAGGTTGCTTGCAAGCCGGTTTCCTAATTAAAAAATGTACGCGCCTCTTCCTACTGGCTGGTTGGTGGCTGGTGTCAAGTCAGTGCGAGCCTTTTAAAATGCATCCGTTTAATTTCAACTGAAGCATGTTAACAGTACATATATATATTTAATTAATGTTGTGTTACTTAAATTTAGTTATTTTAATAACAGTTTTATATATAGTATGTTTTTTTTTCAGCTGCATTCTGTATCGCGTCTACAGCAGGGTAGACAGAGGGAACTTAGTGTTAAGTTACTCGGTTCTCCACTTTCCGCCGCTCGATGTATATTGAGTGACGGATCTAAATGTAGGCGCTTTGCTTTGTCGCCAGAGTGAAGAAATGATCATGTGAATCGAACCAATAACCATCGCATCTAAAAAAACTCTCGGACATTTTAAACCTGCTCTTTCAATATATGAAAAATCTAATGTCCTGCATTGTTGTACCAATCAGACATTCCAATCAATGCGTAACACAAAAGACGATTCTACTGAACAGAAGGTCTAATTAAGCCCTCGAAGGGCATCCGGCGCTGCAATCAACCGGTCGTTGCTACTTCGTCTTCGTGATTTATAATCTTCTTTTTAATTCTTTTCTTTTCTTTTCCTTTTTTCTGGAAAGAAAGCGACTAATGAGAAGGATCGGCTTGTTGTGGTTCGTTGAAATGTGACTGAATAAATTACTGTGTCACGTTTCGAGACTTGGAACTCGAGGATCGCGCAAAATTGTTTTTAGTTTCACATTATATGATTAATTTAAGTTTTCTTGTTAAGTGAAAAATGATATTATTTAGAGTTGATTAAAGTGATATTAACTATGTTGTAAATATTTTTTAATCATAAAATTGTATATAGTGTATTTCTCTGCAGTAGATTTAGAGATGAGAAATTCGTACAGCAAAAGTAGTTTTTTTTGGTATCTTCTTTACCTATAGTTTTTGCCAGGTGAGCTGAGAGACTACCATTATCAATCCCGTTTCTCACTTTCCTTTTATTTGAAGTGATCGCGTGCTCGGCGGCGAAGCACAAGGGCGCCGGTCGTGAAATGACGTTTGTCGTAATTTTTTAAACCACGAATGAGTTAGAAGACAGGTTTTTACTTTTGTTTAATGTTAGTTATATTTTGTTTTCACAATCATCGCATACTTCAAAATAATTGTTTATTTAAATATAATATAAGTCGATAGGTATGTACTTCTACGCAAAACATTTTTTTTTTCATCTTTATCAATTTCTGGCGGCATTGCGTGTTGAGTGGCGGAATTCAGCGCCGCGCTTTCTCCTCGACATCATAGCGAAGAAATAAAAATATAAATGTAAATATATATTTCATCACCTCGAGTGGGGATCGAACCCACAACCAGTCGAGTTACACTTTGTGCCCCTGCGCCACGACTGGCAAAACAAATTTCTCCTTTATCGGGATAGGTGTTAAATTAACCCAATTCCACTCACTATTGAAGAATTTTAATTATTACGTAGAAAAGGTAATCTTAAAATTCTGTATATTTGTTTTAACCAAGAAACTTAACCTTATCTTGAACGAACCGGAGTGTCTTAACATTGGGTTCCCAAGTTTCTTTTGTCTACCCTGTTATGTCCCGCGTAAATACCGCGTGAAGGTACAGAACAACTTATTAAAATCAAGTACCTACAATGGGCACTGTATGTTTATTTTTTATTGTTTTGTATTATAGTATGATGCATACGATATGTTATTTATTTTAATACATACAAGTATACCTTATATTAAACTAAATTAAATCAGCTTCACGCTGTATCCCACATAGCAGGGTAAGTAGAAAGAACCTAGTGTTAAGACACTCCGTTCCCTGCTTCGATTTAAATTTTGGAGGCATTGGGTGTTGAGTGGTGGAACTGAACGTCGCTCTTTGCTTCCACACCAGACCAAAGAAATGCAAATATAAATGTAAATAAATATTTCATTTCCTCGAGTGAGGATCGAACCTACAACCAATCGATTCACAGGACAGTCCCACTTTATGCTCCTGCGCCACGACTGATCTTATATACAATTTGAAGAAATATGTCATTTAGAAGCCTCACTATCATTTTGTTTCATTACATTTATATAAATCATCTTTTTATCTTACATTTTATATGAACATAAATCAACACTAAGCAGTTATTAAGTTGTGATTCATTTGCTTCTTATTAATTACACAGTGAGAGTACAGTCACTGACATTGTATTGAAGTATGATTGGACTCAAACAATCTATACTTAACATAATGAAACTGTAGTGTTTGGTTGAAGGCGTTTATCTCGGAAACTTTAAAATTTAAAAAATATTTTGGGATTGTATATGCCATTTATCAAACTTTTTGGTAAATGGCATATAATATATGCCATATTTTCTTTTATATATGATATTTTTAATTGACCACTCGGGCGAAGCTGAAGATAAAAGGTAGTTATTTTATAAATCAGTGATTCAGTCTAAAGTAGTCTATATACAAAAATAATTGTAACAAATTCATTTTACGCACATGAAAAAGTTTTATAATTTAAAGTTATATATAAAGTTATATACTCTTTAAAATAATATTTTCTCATATCTCTTTCTATAGCGAATATAATATAAAGACATCAACGTGGCACAGTGGCGCATTATAGGACTATAAAAGCAGTTGTGGTTTCTATTCAAGGGAATTGAGTTATTTTGAATTCCTCACTCTGCTAACTGGTAAGAGAACGAAACGTAGCATGTATTTTCGCCATTCAATCTTCAATATCTCAAAAATTGGGCGGTGCTAATGAAAACGAGTGTCTTAACACTGTATGGTTTCTCTGCCTACCGTGCTTTAAACGAGAGTTAAAAAAAATGTACACACAATAAAAACTATTTCATATTATCAAATCGGGAAAATTATATTATATATTATATTAATTATTAATATATATAATTTTTTCTAATAACATGTTTGTCTATATAATATTAATTATATTATATAGACAAACATGTTATTAGAAAAATAATATTTAATAACAATAGAATAAAAAAAAAACAATAAAGCATGTTCACGATGACTGTACATTATTTATATCATACATTAAACATGCGTTTAAGCTGTGAGTGTAATTCAATAATGTTATTGAAGTATATTTAGATCAATGTGTTATATTTTTTATTGGTTTAATTTGTGCAATAAATGTCTGCGTCGATAAAGCTTTTTCTTTTATATTTTAATTTTAAACAAAAATAACATAATAAACAAAAGTTGGACCAGCTCTGATGTCCAGACAAAGCGCGGTGTTGAGTTCCGAGGTAAGTTGATTTCGCGGAAAATAGGGAACAGAGTTTCTTAATATTATGGTCACTCTGTGTACCCTGCCACATACAGGATATAGCGTGAAGGTAAAAAAAAAGTTCTATTCTTTTATATAGATGCAGTAAGTAGCTCCATATTCACTGGCTAGACATTGGCGAGAGAGCGCTCTGTTTAGTCTCTATTTATTTTTATTCAATCTATCTATATATCTAAGAATTTTAAATTTCAACTTTTTAAAAATCGGAATCGAACCCACAACAATCATGTTTATATTCAGTCGTCGATCCACTGCAACATCATGTAGTTAAATTTAAATTTAAATCGTGTGAAATTTAAATTAAAAGGTTAATATTTTTAAGAAAAAAAAAAAAGGATTGCATATTATTTTTTATAAAATATTATAGTCTTATTAATAGATATAAAAATAAATAATAATTGTTATTTATTATGCTGCATGCCTTATAATGTAGTCTGTAATAGAATTGCAGTAAACAACAGGTTCCTGTATTACGTGCTATCTCACATACCATCACATATTCACTGAACATTGAATTCTAATATTTAAAACATCCTTTTAGTTGAGGCCAGTCGTGGCGCAGTGGCACAAAGTGTGACTGTAATACCGACTGGTTGTGGGTTCGATCCCCACTCGAGGAGATGAAATATTTACTTAAATTTATATTTCCATTTCTTCGCTCTGGTGTCGAGGCAAAGCGCGGCGTTGAGTTCTGCCACTCAACACGCAATGCCTCCAAAATTCAGCAGAAAGTGGAGGAACGGAGTGTCTTACACTAGGTTCCCTCTACCTACCCTGCTGTGTGCGGGATATAGCGTGAAGGTAATTTAAGCTTAGATATTACTATAATATAAAATTTATCTTTATCTTACAAAGTATAAATTTGTCATAAAGATAGGCCAGGAGAGCTAAGGTTCATAAAAAGGAATTTATTTATTTCATTGAAGGATTTAATTTTAAACAATAAAATAGTATAAAATATTTATAAGTAAAAATTTCTATAATAATCCTATAATTATTCATCATTTATTAATCCTATAATTATTCATCATTTATTAATCCTAATGGCTATACAAATTATCGTTCTATTAGAAAAAAATGAGAAGGCACCTGTAGAATGAAAAATATTGATGACTAAACAAGCTAAAAAGCTGACTGTGTGGCGACCTAAACCGTCCATTTGATTCAAGATTTGATATATATAAATTATATTTAATAAAAAACGTAAATTTTGTAGGGAGAGAAAACCCAGAACCCATTTCGTTTTCCACTTTCCTCCAAAACACAAGGCAAGACTTCGTATCGCCAAAGCGTGAAAATCAAAATTTGCGTCGTTGCTTCGTGTGAAAATCAAAACTACTGCCTTCGCGAACCCACTTCGCCACGATGACCCTGAGTCCTGTAATTACATTTCTGTATAATTTAAGGTACATTTTTTTAATGGGAAATCGTTAATGTATTATCTTTGGTTTAAGATAAGTTTAAATTATCTATTTGACGTAAAATTAATTTCTTGGAACTGAAGTTAGATAGAAATAAGTATTTCATTTTTATTTACAAAAACAGGAATCTATTAATTATTGTTAAGTATCTATCAATTATACATTAGACCTTGATAATACTTTAAAAAGTTACCCTTAAATTAATTAAGTGAATATATTATACACGTAGTAATGTAAGCTCAGCAAAATGTCTTCTAAAGTTTTCATAAAATTATCCTTAATTAAATATCCTATAAACAAGGATTTTGTTGTTAGAAGTTGTATTTAACAAACTAACAAAAAATATAAGTATACCCATATTAATCAAAAAATATAAGTATAAATTAAATGTAGCACAATTTCCCAATATCTCTTAGAAACGGTCTACGTACATTATAATTAAGACTAATTATCATTTTGTCAAATTCTTTTACGAATGTTACAAATTTTCATAGATTTTTATTTAGCAGCAGCAGTTGTAGCCGCCGCTGCGGCGGTAGTAGCTGCTGCTGTTGTAGGGGCTCTTGTAGTGGGTGGCTGGCTGGCTCCAGGTCTATTACCAAAACCATTTGGTACAGCATTCAAATCGAAAGTCCATGCACCGTTTCTTTGGAACATAGTCAGGTTCATGCCGTTGGATGGTGCTGAAATATAGAGATATTTTATATTACTTATTCATTTGTCAGCATTATAATCATTTTAGTAGTATTCTTTTTTATTTTTTTTCTTCACAACCATCGCGTATGTGCACACTCCACAACCTATGAACGCACTACTAATGCGGCATTGAGTTTCATCACTTTTAAAGTTTTTTTTTTTACTACTGTTGAATTAGGCGGAATGTGAAGAACGAATCTTAATGCGAATGGAATGTCTTTACACTAGGTTCCAAGGTTCCCTCTACCTACCATATAACAAAGTGTTGTACAGAATACAACGTGAAGCTAAAAAAAAACGAATATTTAAATAATTACACCAATCAATACTTGGCCAATGGCTAAAAAACGTTTACCAGGTAGCGAGGTAGTGAGCAGATAGAGAACAGTGCATAGAATCTTAAATATGATCCCATAGAAATATTCCATTACATCACCAACATTTTCGGATTCTTTAATTATTTTTTTGACAATATGGGACAATTCATATGTGGGAGGCGCTATTTGATTAGATGTCACAGTAAGTTAAAAAAAAAACCGGTTAAGTGCGAGTTGGACTCGTCAGAAATTTCAGGACTTTAGGTCAACGAGAAATTCAATAAAAAGAGACAAACTTAAGTTTGCGGGCTTATTCACTCATTTTGTATGAAATGAATAACCAGTTGAACTTTGTAACGTAATACCTATAAATTATAACTTATCAGTTTTGTATTGTAGTTCTAAGTTTGCACCAAATTTCATAAATTAAGTCCACGAGAAGTATTTTACAGGTTTTTATTACGTGACGAATTTTATGTATAATGCATTAAAAACGATAGACACAGACAGATGCTCGTTACTTTTGATTGTGTGGTGATATTTGTACAAATATACACGAATTATCAAAGAAATAAAAAAAGGTTCATAACGAAAATTATATCATAGAACTTAGGAGATAAAAAAACAATTTAAAAAATAACTTTGTGATAAGTAGAAATAACCGTTTTTTTTACACAGAGTAATGATATCCCTACAAAACACAAATTTGTAATTTTAATCAAGTTAAATGTTAAGTAATGCGTTGTTTTCGACTTCACCGATAGAGGAATAGTAGATCTATACACTCGAAACAAAATCCAAGCTCTATATTTCACTTGTCTATTTTTCGTCACCAGCCACCAAACCAAATATTCACATAATAATTTACAAAATGCAACTACACGAACTTGCAAATATAATAAAGCCTATACATAAAAAAGTTGTCTAGTGAAATTTAGACCTTAAATTGTATCACGAGTGAACACAGAACTCGGCACCCATAGTTACAGATCTTGAGTTTGAACTATGAACATTCACAATAGAAGGTTATCAGGTACTTAAAACAATAGCTAGAAAGACATGCGTGGGCTCACTTCCAAAGACTATTGTTGAAGTTTGTTTCAAGTGTTTAACATAATATGTGCAAAAAGTAAATGAATAAGAGGAATTAAATCACTTTTTATTATTTTTATTCTTGTCAGTAAGAATTTCATTGTTATAACACAATTCCTTATTACTTTTATTAAGAGAACAACAAGTGATAATCGAAAGGTGAATGACAAGTATAATAATGTTGTTTAGTGTAAATTATAATTATTATTAAAAATTTCACGTATCCCGCGCTCACATCGAGGTAGGCAGAGGCTAGTGCTAAGACACTCCGTTTCCCATTTTCTGCCGAATTCGGGAGACATTGCGTGTTAAGTAGCGGGTCTTAACGCCTCACCACCAGAGAGAAGAAATGAAAATATAAATTTAAATAAACCAGACGCGTTTCTAGTTTTGCGGGTGCCGGTGATAGAAAAATTGGTGATAACTTAAAAATAATGGCAAAACCTAAATTTCTTTGCCAAACTTAAATATATATATGATATATTGAAGAATTATTTTTACACCACTTTAAATAAAATTAAAGATTTTTTTCGTCTCGTCAATAAAAATTGAGGTCAGTCGTGGCGCAGGGGAAAAAGTGTGACTGTAAACGCGACTGGTTGTGGATTCCATCCCCACTAGAGAAAATGGAATATTTATTTTAATCTATTTTTCCATTTCTTTGCTCTGGTGTCGAGGCAAAGCGAGACTGTCACACGGGTTGAGTCCCACCACTCAACAAGCAATGCCTCCAGGATTCGGAGGAAAGAGGGAAACAGAGTGTCGTAATATTAGATTCCCTCCGCCTTTCCTGTTGTGTGTGCGGGATACAGTTTGAAGCTGATTTAATTTGATATGATTTGTTCAATAAAAAAACGTGACAAAAATTAAATTTGCCTTGCACTTACGTAATATCATGTTAATAGCTGCCGGCAGATTCCCCTGATTCCTTCTGGCAGCAGGTGGCCGTCTGGTAGTGCGAGTACATGAACACCAATCATCAAAGTCTAAGTAGTCATCTTCGGTGCTGGCGCTGGTGGTAGTCGATGTGGACGAGTCGTCGTCGTCGCAGATCAGGTCACAAATGAGATCGAAGAAAAATGGCTGAAATTATCCTTGTTTTTATATAAATCTAGATTTCTTGAGTTTTATAGAAAAGTTTTGAAGACCGTGGTTATGGGCCCAATTCTCGATTGGAGGAGAGAATCGTTGTCTTTTTAAGTTGTAGGTGTTGTGTGTGTACTTAATTAGCAATTTGTGGGATTTAGGTGAAAAATGAAGAGCGGATCGTAGCTGCATTGAACGTAATAGTTGTGGATGTAAATTTGCTTCTTGAAAAATTTTATACATTACTTTTAAAATACCCCTTTACTCAAATTATCACATGCATATAGTATGTATGCATATGAACGAAGAGTAAAAAAAACTATGAGATTTTAATCCAAAAATGGATAAAATAGTTGTTACTTGTTAGTAAATTTTTTAAATATTTCTAGGGGTGGAGTTTATTAAATTATCATTAAGAAAAGTCCCTTGCGATTTGCAATAAATATTTATATGGTGAACACTATATTAATATTTTTAGTTTAGCTAAATTTATTTCATGATGTGAAATTTTAAATAATAAATGTACACTTAATAATGTACCAAGATATGGACATATTCGTAAAACACCATAACTTCACGTGGTAATTTTGATTGTACGTATATATTTCTATTAATGTTTATATAATTTATAATTATTTTAGAACATCATATAAGAATTATTATATCAAAATCAATGAACAAAACAAACCTTGGAATAAACCAAATTAAACTGCACTAGCATCACAAGAAAGAACACGCTCACGCCCAGCGAACCCATTTTCTTAGTATTTTAGTAAAAAAACACTGCAACGGCTCCTTTCCTGCTTAAAACTACGTTTTTCGCAAGATGCCTGAAATATTAATAGTTGCTTAGAACATAGAGTAAACAAGTGGTTAAGTTACAACAAAGGCTATGAATAATTTTGCCACGGTCGATTTACATGTATTTTATTATTGGGTTTTCTTTGAAATGTATGGAGATATACCTGTATATATTTTTGTTGACCTTGTCAGTTTCCATAACGATAGCGCGTCTGATTCATTTATTTTTTTTTATTTGTTTCAACACGATTTTCATTAAAAAAAATTAACATTATTATCACATATTATAATAAATATATGGTTGTTCTGGTCTAGTTCAGACGAACATATTGGTAATCGGCAATCGACATGCGATGTAGTCATATTTGCAGAAATGTTGTAATGCAAATATTGCAAGTAAAAAGATATCTCTTTATAAATATTATTATTATTATTATTGCAAACTTTACGATAAGTTCCATGAAAAAATAAATAAAATCCAAAATATGAAAAACCTTTAGAAGAGAAATAAACTTTTAAAGAAATTAATTATTTTTATTCAAATCTATTAAGCATAAATATATTTTTCTGATTCAGAAGATTGAATTTATATCCAATATTTAGAACAGCAACTTGTATTTTCTAGTTCTTTTTTCTAAGCAGAACTGCTAGAAACTTCGGTTTCTGGCAATTTGCTGAATTGCAGTCATAATTTTACTATTTAAGATTTCTAAATAGGCTTAACCTAATACGATATTAATATTATACAACATTAATTTAAAACAAATCAATATCGTAAAACATATATATTTGTAACATCCATAATCAACATAATCTATGCCATCTCCTTTGGCGAGTTGTGAAAATCGTAATTCACGTAACAAAAGTTTTACATGTAATGGTTGTTACAATTTTACTTGTACATATTGTTGTATTGGACACGGTCAACTCTGAATGTCATTTGAGACGTGTGTACTGAGGTGCGTGGTTACTTATTGTGTTGGACATACATACACTCCGCGCATACTGATTACCCTGTGGAATAATGTATAGTGTGCATGCTCTATCAGTTCTGTGAAATTGTCGATTGCAATTGAAATTATCGAAGGTGTTAATTATAAATGCCTATGTAAATTTAACAATCGGTCAAGTGCGAGTCGGCCACCGAGGGTATCGTATCAATTTCATGATTGTAAGTCAACGGGAGTTACAACTTATAAAAGTTGATAAAAGTTTGAAAGTGTAGAGATCGTTCCTTTTGCATGAAATGGATTGCAATTTTAAGCTTCTAGTAGATTTTATTTGCATTTTTTTTTTCAGATTTTTCATTTAACCCTAGAAAGTGCGTCAAATATGCGCATCCGTTTTATAAATATTGGTCTCTTTTTGTAAATATCGCGAATCCATCGTTGTGCGATTAGAACATCTCATTGGAAACTTCAAAATATCAAAATTTGTGATACTTGTCTTAATGATACATACGCCTTACGAAATTGTCCTTTAAATTAATCTGTACTTTTTATTATTTTCAAATATGTATAACTTATGTTTTATTCAATTTAATAAATATGTCCCGATCAATTGTCAAATTGAAAATATGCGTCGAAATTACGCATGATTATCTTTTACGTACATACAAATATTACAATCTTTCTAGGGTTAAAATTGTAAGTTTTCAACTTCAGGTTAGAAAACATTACGCGGCGAATTCCATAGGAAATGCAGCAAAAACTATGCTTGTATTTTTGATTGCGATTTCTTAGAATCTTGATGTTTTCTGTAATCCAAAGAACCGTAGACCTAAATATTAGATATTAATTATTTTTTGATCAGCTTGATACTTCCACGCGAGAAAAATGTTGTCGACAGACAGACTGGTGGGCAATAAAATTATCATATACATAAAAGTTAAATAAATTAAACAAGGCGCTAATACTGATTTTGCCTGAGTTTTATTGTCATGTTAAATTTAGGATTTATAGACATAAACAATATTTTTTGAAATCCATAATTTTGAAACAGAAAGGTACTACATACTCGTAGAGGCATTTATTTTCAAAGATGTGCTTGAGAAAACAGGCATATAACAAAGACATTTCAATTTTTACTATTGATTAGATGAGCAAATAAATATTTATTTAAAAGGCAGATACAAATAACTGATAAATTTAATGGAAACAAGTTACATCCTTCCGTTTCTATAAATGTGCATCAATTATAAAATCAGATAAATATGTAATTGTTATAATTTATAACGATACTATATTATATGCATTCATCACTCGCATACCTCTTATAATACGTGAATAAATTTGGGTTCGCCTTTTAATATTTCGTTAGGTCATGTTTTGGTATGATTTATCTAATTAAAATATACGTACCTTATATTTTAAAATGTAATACTACCCTATATAGAGAGTTTATAAAAAAAATAAGTTCTACTATTTTTAACGTTTTTAGATTACATATTTCATATTAGAAACAAATAAACAAAAATTGTAGCTTTCAAAGTTATATACTATAAGTAAATGGTGTTATTGCTACGTTTATTTCATTTTCTTTCTAATACTTTTTTGCTTCAGGCTTAAATCCTCACTTCCCGCTGGATTTTGGAGGCATTGCGAACTGAGTGGCGGAACTCAACGCCGCGCTTTGCTTCGTTACCAGAGCATGAAAAAAATAAATTTATTAATAGTTTGTGCTCCTGCACCACAATTGGTTCTAGAACATATAACAATAAAAAACACAACCAAATGTATAAGTAAAATATTTTATTAATTATTTATTGTATTCCAATGACAATTTTCAAATATTATCACAATTTTCAGTGACCAAAAGCTACATTGTAACTGACGCCAGGTTTCTTTGGAATTTTGCTACCGACTTCTACTAAAATAGGTGTATAATCAGCTTTCGCGGGCTTATCCGTGCATTCTTCATGAGGGATTGGGAATACATAGTTGATGTCGACGTCGTACCTGGAAAATAGGTTAGTATATAAGTTACTAGAAAGAAAATTATGATTATTTTGCCATACGAGTAGTTTGTTGTGGTCACAAAAATGTGGCTTCCAGAATTCCGAAGCGACGGAAAGTGGCGAAGGGAAGGTCTTAACACTAGGTTCCCTGTGCCCACCCTGCTGTGCGCGGGATGCAGTGTGAAGCTGATTTGATAATGGATTTATTCTCTTGTAAGAATATATAACTTACAAAAAAATAGATTTATCTATTTATTTTGAGATTTAACATATCTTATGTGACAATGGGTAAGGACACTCTGTAATATGAGATACTCGTAAGTATGGGATATCTTATCCCCACATTCTGCCGATTTTTTAGAAACATTGACATTGTGTATTAAAATTAACACCACGCTTTGTCTTATTACCAGAGCGAGGAAATAAACATAAAATTATTCAGTTCTTCAAGTGGAAATCGAAGACACAACCGTCACGCTTATAGTCACTGCGCCACGACGATCTCGTATTATCTATTATTTGCTTATTTGGACGAATAGTTTCATCTATAGCTAAATTGAAAATGTCATGAGAACAGTCCATCAAAAGATAGTAAATAAAGATAGACAAATAGATTGTCTGTGGTTACAACTTGGCAGCCGGCCACAGTTAGCTGGGACATTGGCCAAGCATCAAGTCAACATGACCAAATACATGCAAAACTGCAATTGCCGTACAAACACGACATTTGGTATGTATGTATGTATTCCGTATTTAAATCCTTGTTTTTATTAAAATAGTTTAAATAAATGGATATTATAAATAGTTTAGAATACTTTTTTATAATTATTTTTTCAATATTATGATGTAGTTGAAAATTTAGATTTTGATAATCCATTTAGGCTTAAAGTGCTCTAGAAATTGACATATTTATAAGTTTCCCTTGATTATAAATCAAAATGTATCCCGTCGTCTAAATGGTAACGCATGTTTTATGTCATTTAGTATAGAATAATAATAGTTCTTCCAAAAAAATCCTGAACACCTTATCTCGCAAAAGACTGGATCCTTATCAATTCGAACCGATTACCTTATTACCAAAGGATTTCACAGAGAACAGGTAACTGTAGATCATTTCTGGTAAAAGTGTGTTGGTCCAATATCATCATCGTCATGACTATGGTCGAAAAATAAAGTAGCCGAGAAACTGCTGAATGGACCAATGCAGACTGTCTTCCGGGGAGATGTAGAGACTCATAATCTCTCAGCTAACACTGGGTTGCTTGAGATCGAGTTTAATCAGCAATTAGTAAGGAAAGGAAGTTCTTGGCAATTCTAGGGGAGAACGTGTCATAGACAAGGAGACATGGTGGTGGAATAACAAACTGACAAAATAATAATATTTTGTGGTATATAATAGCTTGTACTACTTAATAGTTGATTAATTATCTTTCAAAAAATGGAATCTTATATATCTTCTTTGAAATTGTAGTTGTATTTTTTGTATTTAAGCGCAATTTTCATACCGATATAAAAATTAACTAGACAAACAACATTACGCTTTTTAAGCGAAGTGTAGTCAAATATTTAAATATTATTTACTGAAAAAGTTTGAAAGTTTGCGAAAACTTTTGTTCTCATTTCTTACTTTTGTGTTTGGCCTGTTGTTTATATTTCATTAAAATTGTTTCTTATGTTGGAACGTGACTGGCTGCCACTTAGGGAAATGTTAATATTTAAATACGGTTAAAATAAGTACGTTTCTTATTTTGATTGGAAAAAGTATCGTATTGCGCCCATTTATAAATAAAATAAAAAGATAAAAAGTTATCTGAATAATTATTCGAATAAAATTTTCTTTTTAATTTTAATTCGCAACATATAAAATATTTTTAATTGCCTTAATCGCCGTATTGTTTTGATCTCCATTCCCTGACTACCCCGCTAGAGATGCAGCGAGAAGTTAAGTTATTGTTTACATCTTTTATTTCGACCTATATATAATTGTGTGTTTTATATGTAAGCTAAATATTTTAGTCATAAGAATGTGTATTGAAAATGACCATAGAAATAAAACTTCACGCTTTTTTCCGCATATCAGGGTATTCAGAACGGTCTTAGTATTAAGAGATTTAGTTTCCAACTTTCCAGTCGAATTTGAGATATCACGTGTTGAATGGTAGAACTAAACGCCGCGCCATTTACAAATGTCATATAGACACTGTAATAATTTACCTGTCATTATTATTGTATTGAAGCCAATCGTGAGGCAGAGGCAAAGTGTGAATGTAAAATCGACAGGATGTGGATTCGATCCCCACTCTAGGAGATGAAATGTTTATTTACACTTATATTTTAATTTCTTCGTCCTGGTATCGAGCTAAAGCGTGGCGTTGAGTTCCGCCACTCAACACGCAATCCCTCTAGAACTCGGCGGAAAGTGGAAAACGAAGTGTCTTAACACTAGCCTCCCTCTGCCTACTCTGCTGTGCGGGACATACAGTATGAAGCTGGTTTTTTTTTATTTAGATTTTTTATAATTTACCTTGGTAATTTATCTCTTAAGTAAGCCATAACATTTTTAGGTAAAGTAGTTTTTCTAGATAAAACGAAGGCACTCAGGTATCTGGCACCCTCTCTCTGTTCAGCACAATGCAGTAGCAGCATCCAGGTTTTGTATTCTGTATCTAACACGTACGTATTGTATATTCCATCGTCTGAAAGAAAATTAAAATTATAAGTAAAAATTTTACATACTTTTTTAAAATTACTGTTATATCGCTGTAAAGTCGATGATTGATCAGTTCAGTGGACCACGTGGATTACATTTTGTTTTCTTTTTTGCGCTCTGGTAGACATAGAGCAGCGTTGTGTTCCGCCACTAAACAAAAGTTATATTGAAAAATTGGGCGGAATTGAGGAAGGGACAAAGAACGAAGCTTCTTTTTTTAAATACACAAAAAAAATCTATGAAGAAAATCAATCTATTTTAAATAGCAGGTATAAAGAAATTTGTTACATTTCATCACGTTCTCCATTTTTTCATGAAATTCAACGTCATGAAAAATGGAGGACTAGTAGGTATTAGTAGTAAACTTACACAAACATATCTAGTTATTCTACAAAATATAATAAGTTTTAAATAAACAAAATCAATAAACCCCTAATAAATATTTAATAGCTATATGAAATCAAACGCAATATTTACAGAGTAATGTATCCTATAATTATTGAAGTAGCATATGTAAATCAATACTGATTATGTATAACCGTATTGTGAAAATGTACGCGTAATAGGAAACGTATGAAGAAATACATACATTTCCTTCTTATCTCATATACCTATAACTTTGTATATGTTGAAGGTTTTAGAGGCACACCCACGTTGCATTATTTATTCTATCTGTATAGCAATTAATAAAATATAATAGTTCTACTATTAATTGAAAAATAAATTGCTTGTAATTATTATTATTAGAGGCCAGTCGTGGCGCAGTGGCACGAAGTGTGACTGTAAAACCCACTGGTTGTGGCTTCGATCCCCACTCGAGGAGATGAAATATTTACTTAAATTTATGTTTTCATTTCTTCGCTCTGATGTCGAGGCTAACCGGCGTTGAGTTCTGCCACTCAACACGCAATGCCTTCAGAATTCGGCAGAAATGGTGAACGGAGTGTCTTAACACTAGGTCACCTCTGCCTACCCTGCTGCTTGCGAGACACAGCGTGAAGCTGATTTATTTATGATTTATTATTATTAAATTGCAATTGTTAAATTTAAAACTGAAATTGGCATAAATATTCTCTAAGACATACCGTATGTTAATATGTAGGTTATATTTTTGTACTAAGATTAAAAATTTAATTCATGATTTCCGTTTTACTTACATTGTAATTTTTAATAATATAGATAAAATCACTGGGCAAAGTTATTTGTGTTTGTAATTACAATGCGTAACGCAAGTTTATTCAATTTTGACTCACGCAATAGGTTTATATCATTTTTTTAAGTAATAAAAATTGCTGTAGTTCATATTAAGTTAGAACATGTCTTACTCGAACGTTATGAACTAAATACGAACTAAATACTTTCACGCTGTATCCCGCATATAGCATGGTAGATAGAGTATAAAACACTCCGTTTCCCGCTTTCCGCTAAATTGGCATTGAGTGTTGAGTGGTGGAACTCAACGCTGCATTACAATTCTTATACAGCTTAACTCTTTATTTATATTCTATGATATCCTTAAAGATCCTAAAATTTGTATCAATATAGCGTGTTTAAAGCGTATAAAACCAAGGTTTGTGTGGCGACTACAAGCCCCTGATATTTACTAACTAGGCTTTACGCGCCGTAACGAGGCGGCCTAAATGCACCTTATAGACAAAAATATGATTTATTTCCTATATTATAATAATTCGTAATATTATTAAATATTTTATTATTTATTCTTTTATAATTCATAGATAATATTTAGTTTTTTCGAATGGGAATCGAACTCACGACTTGTCGCGCTTACAATCACACGTTTGAGTTTTGTTTCATAATTTTGTCTTAATATAATTATATAATATAACTGAAGTTGACCGTCGCTGCGACCGCTTGATGCGAGTAAAGGTACTGATTGAGGGCGTTACCACTAACTTAATCAGTGCCTATGCTCCCCAGGCGGGATGTAGCGCGTCCGAAAAGGAGACATTCTGGGAGCAGTATGAAGAAGTGCTACTTGCTATACCGTCTACCGAAGTGGTCTTAGTTGGGGGGGACTTGAACGGTCACGTCGGTAAGGCTGCTGAGCCGTTTGAACGTGTTCACGGGGGTTTTGGGCACGGTCTTCGCAATACAGAGGGAGAAAATATTCTAAGAACCTGTATTGCATCAGATCTGGCCGTCGTGAATACGTTCTTCCAAAAGAATCCTCAGCACCTTATCACGTATAAGAGCGGGTCCCACTCAACTCAAATAGACTACTTATTGACCAGACGGTGTCATATGGGCAGGGTAACTAACTGTAAGGTCATTCCAGGCGAAAGCCTAACGGCCCAACATCGTCTTCTTGTCCTCGGATCAAGTGGTGGTTGCTGAAGGGACCGATGCAGACCGAGTTCCTGGCAGAGGTGGAAAGTCATAATCTCTCGACTAACACCGAGACTGCTCAGGATGCTTGGGATCGAGCTCAGTCGGCAATCACTGCGGCAGGCAGGCGAGTTCTTGGCCTTTCTAGGGGAGGACGTGTCATCGACAGGGAGACATGGTGGTGGAATGACAAGGTGCAGGAGGTGACTCGTGAAAAGAAGGATGCCTTTAATAAGTGGCAGCAATCCAACTGTCCTGAAGACAGACTGGAGTACATAGTAGCTAAATATGCCAGTAAAAGAGCTGTAGCCAGAGCCCGCAGTGAGAGTTTGTCACCATTGTATGATAAACTTGAAACTGTGGAGGGGCAGAAGTTCATTTACAAGCTGGCACGTTCCCGGGATAAAGCGACGCAAGATATCGCAAAATGTCTTTGCGTCAGAGATTCCCAGGGCACGCTGCTCTGTAGTCATGACTCTGTGAAGGAGAGGTGGAGAAGCTACTTCCAGGAGTTGCTGAATACTCAGCACCCATGCAGTCTTCATCACGACCCACCGCCAAACCTCGGACTTATTGCCCCAATAACCCTTGACGAAACTCGTAATTGCCTTCGACGCATGAAGAATGGAAAAGCGGTGGGACCTGACGACATTCCGATCGAAGCGTGGAAATCGTTGGGCTCTCTTGGTGTGCTCATACTTACTGCCCTTTTTAATCATATCTTGAACACTGGAAAGATGCCACACCAGTGGCGGCTTAGCTTCATTACCCCTATTTACAAGGGAAGGGGCAGTGTTCAAGATTGTGGTAGTTATAGGGGCATTAAGCTTATGAGTCATACCATGAAGCTCTTCGAGCGCATGATCGACCTCAGGCTCCGCCGCGAGTGTACTGTCTCTGAGTCTCAATATGGATTTCAGCCAGGATCGGGCACTATGGACGCCGTTTTCGCCCTCAGAACATTGATGGAGGCATACAGGGAAAAAAGGAGAGCTCTGCATGTGGCCTTTTTAGATCTGCAGAAGGCCTTTGACTGTGTGCCTCGTGAGTGTATCTGGTGGGCATTGCGATCCAAAGGGATCCCTGAGGCCTATATTGAGATTATCAGAGACATGTACCACGATTCCGCTTCTATGGTTAGGACTGCTGTTGGCGACACTACACCCTTCCAGATTACAGTAGGGGTTCACCAAGGCTCAGCTCTTAGTCCGTTCTTATTCAATGTGGTGCTCGATACTCTCTCGGCTCACATCCAAGACCAGCCTCCATGGCTGATGATGTATGCCGATGATATAGCACTCATTGACGAGAACCGACTGATGCTGGAGCGTAAAGTGAACCTGTGGAAGGGTACGCTTGAGAACGGTGGTCTTAAACTAAATGTGTCGAAGACCGAGTACATGGCCTGTGGGAGCCCGGACTCGAGCACTATCCTTATAGGTCCTGAACCAGCAGTTAAGTCGGAAAAGTTCAGGTACCTTGGATCCGTTATGCACGAGTCTGGAGGCATCGATCACGATGTCTATAGCCGGATAAGCGCTGCTTGGGCCAAATGGCGGGAGGTCACTGGCGTGGTCTGCGATCGCAGGATACCGCCCAAACTCAAAGGTCTGATATACAAGAGCATCATTCGACCGGTTCTTTTATACGGCAGCGAATGTTGGCCAGTACTATCTCGGCACACTCAGGAGCTTCACGTCACGGAAATGAAGATGCTGAGGTGGATGTGCGGCGTAACGCGGTCTGACCGCATACGCAACACATTCATTCGAGGTAGTCTTGGAGTCCGTGACGTAGCGGATAAGCTCCAAGAGCGTCGCCTGAGATGGTTTGGTCACGTTACGCGCCGGCCTAAGAACTATGTCGGATGCAAGTGCCTTGCTATGTCAGTCCCTGGAGTGAGACCTCTCGGACGCCCAAGGAAGCGCTGGTTGGATGTCGTGAAGCAGGACATGAGAGCCAATGGTCTAACCACCGAGGACGCCAAAGACCGTGCAAAGTGGAGTAGGTTGAGCAGGAAGGCAGACCCTGGCAAATAGCCGGGATTAATGCCAGGAAGAAGAAGAAGAAGAAGATAATTATATAATATACATATAGATATTAAAAAAATATGAATTTTTTGCCAAGAAAGCTTACAGGTCATTTCCGAATGTGTCCAATGTGCGGGCTCGTTCAAATCAATTTTCCACGTTATATTGCCCAGAAGGTTCTCCCCGAGAGGATCGTCGGCGAAGCGGTATGTGAAGTTCATCGTGACTCCCGGCGTCCATTCGATTGAACCATCTGAAAGTAAATAGAGGTTGAAGATGGAAGTTGAGACTGTGCTCTGACTATAAGTGTGGCGGTTGTGGATTCGACTCTTATTTGGCAAAATGGACCATTTTTATTTCTACGCTCTGGTAACAACACAACGCACAGCGTGAAGTGACAGATCACTCATTACACGAAGTAAAAAAAGGTAAAAAATTGGGCAGTACTTTGGTGACAACGTTTTAACATTACCTACTCAGCTATGTGACATGCCAAATAAGATAAATTGGATTCAATGTATCCAAAAAAAGAAATTGAAAAATTATTTAAACTAATTATTTTTTGGTAATTGCCATTGCTCATTAGTGAAGGATGGACTCTGGCAAAAGCCGGGACTAATGCCAGGTAGAAGAAGAAGAGGAGAAGGACATGAAGCTGAAACCTCTTCAGGTGAATACTTTTTATAATATAGAGAAAGAGCTAAAATTATATATATGTATGTTGTTATCTCAGTTTTTCATTCTCACAACTAAATTAAGAGAAAAATAAAAATTGAATTTTTATATTAATATTAATGAAATAAAAATTGAATTTTGCTTCTTTCAATATGCACCTTACTTAGTTACTATTAATATATTTTTTTGAACGCACGTCCATACTACAAACCTTCAGCTTGCACATGGTCGTCTTCAGTGAAGACGGCCCTCATGCAGCTGTACGAGAGCGCCTCTTCAGCACTCGCATAGTACTCCACTACGTACCAGTCACCCAACATCTGAAATTATTCACATTTGTCATATTTCAAACAATTCAATTTAGTTTCGCTTTACTTTTGAGTTAGTGTCTAAAATTTTTTTTTTAACTGTCACGCTGTATTGCGCAGACAAGAGGGTAGCAGGGTAACCTGTAGTGTTAAGATCATAGTCCCATTTTTCGCTTAATTTTGGAGGCATTGTGTGGCGGAACTCAACGCCGCGCTTCTCCTCGACACCAGGCCGAAGAAATTAAAATATTAAATACTTCCATTTCTCCAGTGGGAATCGAATACATTTTGTGCCAATGTTTCACCACTGGCCCTCATAAAAAGGAAATTCTCGACTTTAATCTTGAATTTGGGACGTTGCACGTTATATGTCATATTTAGCTTATTTTGTCTTATCACTACAATTATTAAATAAAATATATTTCTCCTCTATCATTCCTCCTTGTGGATCAAACCCATAACTAACTTGTTCACATAAATATTCTACCATGATGCTGTTTTTTATTAACTTTATAATCAGAAAAGACATATAAAAAAATATTTTTATAGTGTTTAAGCGCGACGCCTACTGTAATCAAATAGCAAACACATAAAAAATTGTTGTTGCTACATATTTGTAATATGTAAAATAATAAAATGTGTGAAATATTAAGTAAACTTTGGTAAAAAAATAATAAAAAAGTATTCTAAATATTATAACATTTACGATTATAGTTTGTAAAATAATGAAAATAATAAATGAATTTTACTCAAAACTTCATTTAGAGCATAAATCTAAGTATTTTATGATAATAAAATTAATTATTGAAAACATTAAAACAAAAAAAGGCCCCATTTCTCTCCCTGGACATTATATTTAACCGTGAAAAGCTTTTCACATATGCAATTTTCTACTCATAAAGCCTCAACACACATACTGCGCGATATAGTGTATAACTTTCTGTTATATAACGTTTCTATTATGAAACTTTATATTAATCTTCCTGCTTTACTCCATACACAGTTATCCCAAGAAATATGAAGATATCTCCGTCTATCGGGTTAATTTATTGTGGTATAACTAAAAATAACAAAATTAAAAATTGAAACTTGTATGAATAAGTCACTCAGTCCAATATAAAAGTCAAAATATTAAAAAAATCAGCATCACGCTGTATCCCACTCACAGCAGACTAGGCAGAGAAAACCTTGTGTTAAGACACTCCGTCCCCCTTTTTCTGTCGTATTCTGTAAGCGTGTTGCCTCGACACCAGAGCGAAGAAAAGGAAATATGATTTTAAATATTTTTTCATTTACTCGAGTGGGGATCGAACCCAAAACCAGTCGTGCTTACAGTCACACCTTGGCCCCTGAGCCACGACAGGCTTCAAAATATTGTAAATGCGAGAAAAACACTACTAATTTACAAATATGTGTCTAAAATATTTTTGCCATTAAATTACATCAGGTACTTGACTAAAACATCTATGTATGGTAGGTAGCGCGCTTGGACCTGCTAATTAAATATAAAATCTATAATTTCGGGGAAGCCTCTGTGAATGTATCCTCAAGTTAAAGCTATCTACAGGTATTATTCTCCACTATACGCTGTCATATAGTGGAGAATAATGTTTAACGATGTATCCCGCAAACAGCAGAGTAGACAAAGGAAACCTAGTGTTAAGACACTCGGTTCCCCACTTTCCGCCGAATTCTGGATGCATTGAATGCTGAGTGGCGGAACTCAACGCCACGCTTTGCCACAACACTTGAGTGAAAATATGTAGATTAATATTTAACTTTCGCGAATGGCGATGGAACCCACAACCAGTTGATTTTACAGTCACACTTTGTGCCTCTGCGCCACGACTGGCCTCATTTTCTAAAAGAAAAGAAAGAAAGACATGCTGTCTGTCTGTCAAACGGAATAATATTTATATTTATAAACAGATAAACCAAAGTGAGAGTGTGTACAATAAAAACGGAAGCCACTCTCGAGACTAGATCTTATTTAAATTCAATTTGTAACAATACTAAGCTCCCAAGTGTTTTAAGCCGACATTTCAATGTAAGTTTAGAATAAATTATAATGCATTTAAATATTAAAAACTTATTATAATATCTGATATCTGAGGCCAGTCGTGGCGCAGTGGCACGAAGTGTGACTGTAAAGCGACAGGTTGTGGGTTCGATTCCCACTCGACGAGATGAAATATTTACTTAAATTTATATTTCCATTTATTCGCTCTGGTGTCGAGGCTAAGCGCGGCGTTGAGTTCTGCCACTTAACACGCTAAAGCTCTAGGTTTCGATAGAAAGTGGGGAACGGAGTGTCTTAACACTAGGTTCCCTCTGCCTACCCTGCTGTGTGCGGGATATAGCGTGAAGTTAATTTATTTTTATTTATTATAATATCGTTATTCGGTTACAGCTGTCGAGGAATATGTTTTAGAAGCAATTGTTGGAGCTTACGAAACACAATGTGAAATTGATTTCGCTTTCTAGTGAAATTTACATTTTTGAAAAAATGATTACTCAATTTGAGCATGTATCGCTTTTTCTTATCGTAATTGCACTTATTTTACAAAAAAAACGAGGCCTGTTGTACTTGTTGAGTAGCAGAACTCAACGCTGCGCTCTGCCTCGACACCAGAGCGAACAAACAAAAATGGTATATATTTCATTACCTCGATTGAGAATCAAACCTACAACCAATCACGCTTACAGTTGCACGCTAGTGTCCCTGCGCCACGGCTGGCCTCTTATCTTAGATATTTCAACGTAAATAATATTTAGTGTTCATACAAATTTGTCAATATACATAATTTAGCCGGACCAGTCTATGCTAATTACAATTGTACCGTTAAACGCTTATTAAAAGCGGTGTGGGTTCCTTTTGAAAGGATTAAATACCAAATAATATTCATTACAGTATATTATGATAAGATTCTAAATAAAACATAATTGAAAAATTAGATATGCAAAGCAGGTCCTATATAAATAAAGGAGTTCCTTTATTGCAGACCGTCAAGGCAGACAGAGGGTACCAAATGCTAAGACATTTCGTTCCCCAATTTTCGAGACATCGGTAACACAGACCACGAGCGTTAGAAATTGTAAAAAGTAATATTTGCGAGTGGGAAAAGAACTCACAACTCACGTCCCATGTCGTCGAGTTGAGTTTTGCCACACAATAAGCAATAGAAAGAAGCATTGCCTAACATGAGGTTCCCTCTACTTACCTAGATATAGAAAAAAAGGGGATAAAGAAAAAATACTGTTTGCTATAAATATTAAATTGACAAAAAAGTAATTAATATGTAATTATTATTTATATAATATAATATTAATTTAAATAATATTTGAATAATAGAAACTAATTATTATATAAATATCGAAAACAAATATGAGCTTTCATTAAATTTGAATATAAACCATATTATTATATTATTTTAATTAATTGATTGTACATTTGTATGGATAAACTTTCTTTAAGATATAACATTACATTTGTATTTTATTTATTGTAAAAATGTATTATCTAACTTTAATTAAAAAAAATATTCTTGAGGAATAATAATATGCTTTGAAGCCATTGTTGCAATATTTTCATTTCTTCAATGTTTTCTACATTATATACGCAAAACGCGGCGTTAAGTTCCCTCTGCCTGAGGCATACACAGTGAAGCAAAACTCCAAAAAAAAAACTTTCCTTAATTATAACAGATTATTTAAGATAAATCTTGTTAATAAATAATTAACAAAACTTATCTTTATAGTTTAAAATATTCGAAATATTTTATATTATAATTTTGCAAAAAAAAAAAAGAAACTAAAAGTCTTAATTTCTCTTCCTCATTAGCGCTTAATCTAGAATATCGTCTATTAGGCATCAAATCAGGTCCAATCAGGGACAGTAGAGTCATCACCAACTAACTGCCTGAGATAAATTATTTCACATTTTACGATCAATCACTTTAGATTTATTGTTATAGCTGTCAAATAATGGGTCGGCCACGTCTGGTTTATTAAATGTCACTCCATATAAAAATTTGTTCATGATGGAAATATAGAAAAACACCGTAATAAGTGAAACCTTTAAAGATTTATGAAAAATATATATATTTGTAGAGGCCGCCGTGGTACGACTGTAAACGCGGTGGTTGTGGGTTCTATTCCCACTCGAAATATTTATTATTTTTTATTTATACGTTCTGGTGATGTGGCGATAAATTGCAATGACAACGATTTCCATTCTAATTAAATATTAATTTAGATATATATTTCCACTTCTCCGCTCTGGTGTCCAGCCAAAAGCGCGGCGTTGAGTTCCGCCACTCAAATTCTCTCTTAACACTAGGTTCCGGTTCCATTAGGAAGCTGATTTGATTTTTTTGATCAAGATTCTATTTGTATCGATAATCAATTCAATTTGCAAATTAAAATACACCTCTCGTAGCCACTCTAATATGCATGGAAACATAATATCATTGAGAAATTTACCTTCTAACGACATGTAAATGATCAAAAGTTTTATATAAAATATAATACAAAATAAAACTTATTTAACATATATTTAATATTAATCCAGATTTAATTAGTGCTTAAATCATAAAATATTATATTTAAATGACATTTAAAATGTTCAATACATTATTTATTGTTTTCATTGAAAATTAAAATCAATAATTCATACATATTTGTATTATATTTGTATGTGACATCCGAAATCTCTATATTATGGGAGACTAACAAGTTTCTGAAGTTTAATTGCTTTTTAAAACTAAAGTTGTTGTGTATAAAAGTTTACTCATTATAAAAGTGAAACAGCCATCAGCGATATGAATTAATTAATATTTTTTTAAAGTAATATACAGCACTATTGACCACCGTGGCGCAGTACAGTAGTTTAAAACGTAAACGTAAAGGTTGTGGATTCTATTCCAATTTGGGGGAGTTATTTATTTTCATTGTCTCGCGCGCGTTGTCGAGGTCCTTCACTCAACGAAAATATGGAGGAAAAGTAGAAAACAAATTGTCGGAAAAAAGTAAAAAACTTAAAAATCAGAAAATAATTTTATAAATGATTATATTATCGCCTTACTAAATCGCGGGTTCACTCCAGGGATTCTATTCAAAACAATTATAAAGCACCCTTTTCCTTATAAACTGTATATTTTAATAATTACTTTACACGTTTCAAGTATTATTTTTATTTATAACTTAAATATCTTATCGCTAACAAAATGAATAAATTATGTTCAAATTAAGATAATAAAAGAACTGATAAGAGACATGTTAATTGTTTGTAAACATCGATATTGTAATTTTAATTTACGCTTGTTTGTTTAATATGAATCGATTTTTATTTTAATGATATATTTTTGATATTTAAATTTAAGGTTGTCAGCCTTAAATAATGAAAGTGGTACATAACTCTCAGTGCGTGATTCTGACTCGTGCTTGACCAGTGTTATTCCACAAAAAAATATATATTTAGAAAACGTATAAAAATTTGAACCCGTACCTCTTGGAGACCGTCCAAGCGCTCTGACCACTAAGCCATAGGTTCATTCGTTCGTTTTTGTTTGTTATTAACTAGTAATAATATTGTGCAGCTAGTCCTGGCATAGCCTGGGTGCAAGCGTGCGACCGAAATGTCGCGTTATTGAGAGGTTATGAGTTCGATCCTTATGCGAGGAAATAAACTTATATAATATTTTCATTTAATCGCTCTAGTAACAAGGCAAAGCGCGGCGTTGAGTTCCGCCACTTAACATTCAATACCTGTAGAGTTCGGCGATAAGTATGAAACCGAAATGTTTTAATGTAAAAGCGTGAAGCTAAATATGACATTATTTACTTATCGCCAATTACATACAAGTTAGTAATGTGCTATACGTATAGAAGCGTAATATAATTTATCATACTTCCGACACCCACGCTCTTTGATTTTGATTGGCTCGCTTACAAAAGGGTTCTTTTGATTGAATTTTTATTTATAAAATATATAAAGTCAATATTTACAGATTTATGTATTTATATGTTATTAAATAAAATCAAATCAGATTCAGGCAAAAGGAATCTAGTGTTGAGATACTCCACTTTCAAGGTATATTTTATTATATTGATACTATTATTATTATTCTTACAAACAAAATCGACAAAATAACCCAAATCCAACTCCCGGGAGTCAAACACACAACCTTTCGCATAAAGCATTAGGCCAGTCGTGGCGCAGGAGCACGAGCGTGCGACTGTTAACGCGAAAGGTTGAGGATTCGACTCCCACACGAGAATATGAAATATTTAATCTTTTGATCACTAAACACGAGCGAGTATCTTAACACTGTGTTTCCACTGCTTACCTTGCTATATTCAAAATACACCTGAAGCTAAAAAAAAGTACAAAACATTTTTTACACCCTTACGCATCTATCCACATATAATAAGTAGGATAAAGGAAACTTTTGTTGAGACAATTCCTTCGTCGTTTTGTTCCTGAATTCAAGCATTTTACGTTTAATGGCGGTGAAAACATAACGTCAAGTATACCTAGTCTAAACTATAATATAGTAGAAGCCAGTCGTGACGCAGGGTCACAAATTGTGTTATTCGGCGGAAAACAGAGAACGGAGTGTCTTAACACTAGGTTCTCTCTGTCTACCCTGCTGTGTGCGTGATACAGCGTGACGCTAAAAAAAGACTACTTAGTAATAAAATTATCACGCTGTAGTCTTGGCGTCATAGATCTAAGTAACATGTGATAATTGTTGGTAATTTTCTTAACCGTTGTTTAGCAAATTGCGTCTTATTGTCGTGCCTTGGCTAATGCAATGCAAACCTTCGTCAATTTTATTTAGTCTATATATATAATCAAAATTTAAAATTGTATAAATATATATATATATATATATATATATATATATATATATGTATTTATAAAGTTATCTTTTAATACAATATTTTAAAGATTATATTACACTGAAACGATGCGATGGACAACAATATTAATTTAGTAATAAATTAAATTTAATGTAAGTGATCAATGATGACGCTATTGCAGCGCAATTACACCAGAATCTGACGGATAATGGGGGCCTAATGGGAACGAAATATCAGTAATTCTAGGTTGCTGGGTTCCCTCTACCTACTTTACCATTTGCGTGATACAGTATGAAACCAGAAATTAGTGATATATTAGTGAGTTGGAATTCATTAGTTTAGATTCAAATACTAAAAGGAGCATATGTATAAAGTTTATATATGTTTTAAAGTAATTTGATGATAACACATTCAAAGGAATAACAATGTAATGGAATAGTACAATGACATACCGTACAACAGAAAAATAGTAAATAGTGACTCATTTCATTTGGTAAGTATGTCTAGGATACATTGTATGTATAGAATTTAACGTCTTCTCTTATATAATTGATAATTAAATAAATTTGAGAAGTGATTTTTTGTTTTCTACTAAAGCACGCTTATGAATATGGCCATTAAATATTTTGTATAGTTTCAGGGATTTATTTTTGATAATTAATTAATTACTATTTGTTCATTTTTTTTTTACAGGGTAGTCAGATTGGGCCTAATGTGAAGATACTCCGTCCCCCTCTTTCCCCGAATTCTGGGCGTGTTACGGGTTGAGTGACAAAACTAAACAGCGCTTTGTCTCGACACCAGATCGAAAAAATGAAAATATTAAATATTTCATTTTCTCGTCCATGTAAATAGTAATAATATTAATTAATAATATTGGTGTTTCAATTCATAAAAAAAATAACTATATCATAAGTTAAGTCAAAATCATTACCTGGGCCAAATCAAAATGCGCAACCGCTCTCACTTCTGGGCATTTCCTCTTGTCGACAATTCTTCCGGTCACCAAAGACACCGAACATATTGACAAAAAACAAATTAAAACTTTCATTTTGATTGAAAAAAATTCGAGAACAAGAGAAAGAAGGGAGATTTTTTTAAAGCTTTGCAAAAGGGACGTATCTATGTACTAGTATGTAAAGTCTAGCTTTTGTGGGAAGCTTGTAGGGAAGCTTTTTAAGTACGTGTTATTAAAGCGAGTGGTTATGTTGAACTAACTGACGGGAATTCTTATCATGTTGTATGGGACATTCGTTAATGGACGCCAGGATGCGTTACGCATTACAATATTATCGTATGACTCATTGTTTTGACTTTGATCATTTTTGGAGCGTTTAATGAATTATTAATGTTTTTTTATTCCACACTCAGGAAAGAAGCACCTAAAAGAGCTCAGAGATTAGAGATCCTGGTTGGTGTCCAGCAGGCGCGGGTTGGAGTCCCGCTACGCTCAAATTTTTAAACGTTTCCTAAATAAGTATTAATGTTTTTTTTTCGAGCTTCATGCTGTTTACCGCATGTAGCAGGGTAGGCAGAGGGAGGATAGTGTCAAAGTGTCTTACACTTCGGTATCCACTGTCCACTGAATTCTGTCATTGCGTGTTGAGTGGCGGAATTTATCTCGACACCAGAGTGAAATAATGAAAAAAATGTATTTCCTCAAGTGGGAATCGAATCCAACACTCGTCGTGTTTACAGTCACATACTTATGCCTACGTCACGACTAGCCTCATTTTATAAATGATCGGCAAATAAATCATAATACTTCATAATAATCATAAGCTAATATCTTGTAATGATCATTAATTAATTATATGAAAGTAAATGAAAAAACAAAATACTTTAATTGACATCTTATTAAAAAAATGTTTAAAAATAAATAGATATAATGTTTCTTCGTCAACATTTTAGGTTACATAAAGATTTACTTCAATTACAAAGGTTAGGTTTCACCCCAAGTATAACGTATAGAATTACTAACAAGACGCGTGTCCTGCCTTATAAATGTATTAATCTACTACGAGAAAATATTTTTTTGTTTTTTTTCTATACGAGTATTTAAATCAATGTTTTAAATTGAGTGCCCTATATACCAAAATATTAAAGTGAAATTAATAATGGTAAATTTAATACAGTATTATCATATTTAGTATTATGATAGATTAGATTTAGTATATGATTAGAGTAGAGGCCAAGCGCGGCGTTGAATTGCGCCACTCAACACGCAATGCATCCAGATTTCGGCGGGAAGTGGGGAATGGAGTGTCTTTGCACTAGGTTAGGCAGAGCCTACCCTGCTACATGCGGGAAACAGCGTGAAGCTGATGATGATGATGATGTTATCATAATTAACTTGAACTACATAATTATTAATTTACTAATCTGAACTATTTTCTTAATATCTATATTTGTATTACAAAGTGTTATTTTTTTTATATAAATATAGATTTTTTTGGTCATTTCAATAAAACAGTGTATAACAATTTTATCGAACAACATAGTTTTAAATAAAGCTTGCAAAAACACAATAATGAAAATTGCGATTAAATCGATTAAGCCGAAATGAACATATAGACAGACACACAGACAACATTTTTAAAATCGTTATTTTTGTTCTATTACATTATAAAAACATTTTATATATTTTTCACATACACCGATCTTTTACGATTTTATTATAAGTATAGATAAAGACGATGATAGCTAAACACTAAAACGAACAAGCTCTATCATTACCCACTTAAATATTCATTACTCCCGTAATGAGACTCGTCTGTCATTAATCATTATAAATGATATATTAGAAACAAATCTTGTCGTTGATTTTTGCAAATGCATTGTATTGTAAACATTTGTTTTTGTGGTCACTATAGAAATTGGTTTTACATTTTTTTATAGATTCTAGTGTTAAGAAGGAAAGTAGGGGAGGAAAGTGTTTTAAACACTTTCTTCCCCCACTTTCCATCGTTTTCGAGGCTCTGCGTATTGAGTAGCGGAGCTAAACGCCGCGCTTTGCCTCGACACCAGAGCGAAACAAGACAAAAAAGTCACGATTTTCCAGAGCGAAGAAATAAATATTTTAAGTAATTCATTCCTCCAAGTGCCAGTGCAACTCACAACAGCGCGCCTTTACAGCCACACACTTGCCACTACGACCTCGTTTCACAATTATACAGCCAATATATTAAAATCATATCAATTTAGTGAAATGATAGTGTATCTGGTTAAGGGTTTTTATAGCGGAAGTAATAGATACAATTTCCGCACAGAACATGTTTTGTATACATACGTTCCAGTAGAAAGTGTGATGTTTGAAACTGCTGTCAAGTAAACGTCTTCTTAAAATCATAGATATAGGTATGTATGTCTCTTGATATCATCGAGGCACAGTGGGATAACGTTTTTATGTAAATCTCCTTCGATTTTCAAAAATCTCCCTACAAAGATGCTAACAACATAAATAGGTTGTAACAAGCGTACAATAATTTCGACGTTGCTTGATGAGAACGTATGACTTTGTGGTCAGAGCGCCTGGTCGGTTTTCAGGAGGCGCGGGTTCGAGTCCCGCTCCGTTTAAATGTTTATACGTTTTCTAAACAAGTTTTTTCCTTTCTAAGTGAGGAATAATACTCTTTTTTTTTAAATAAACAGGGTAGTTACCATTACCGTTCCCAAATGAGTGAAATTCCTTTTAATGGTAACACAAACTATTGTATTAAGTTTTACCATTCAACAAGGAGGACACAGGAGAACAAAGGAAGCAGAAAATTACAAAAAATGGAGCATTTCCTCATGCTTTTACAGCTATTCTAATTCTGAATTTAGGTCTGTATTTATAAAAAAATATAGAAATCCTGAACGTTACATCCATACTATCTTTATTTACATTTATTGAAAAAATATTTTTAGCGAAGTTATAATGCCAGAATCGTAAAAGACGATAAATAATAAATATGCCTTTTTAACAAGAATCCATTATAAGTTTTAAATATTGTTTAATGTTAGCATTAAAGTATATGCGGAGTTAAGTTCCAAAACTAAATAGGCAATATTCGCAGTGATAGCGGAGCACGAAGTATTTTGACGATAGGTTTTGCCTATGCGCTGCTGTAGGCGGAATAACGTGAAAAAAAAGTTATATTTCACATAAGTTAGTTATTGAAACCAGTCATGGCACATGGGAACAAAATGTGACTGTAAACTCGTCTGGTTGTGGATTCGATGCCCGCTCGAGGAAATGAAATATTATAAGATATTTAAATTTATTTTGTTTTGAACAGATTTTGGTTATTGAACCTGCTACAGCCTAACATACAACACTATTCAGTCATATTGATTTATCAATAAAATAACAATCAATATTTATAAAGTAATCAAAAATTTTATTACTAGATATTTACAAATTGATTTACTGACAGTTAAGAAACGGTTAAAAAACGCTCGGAGCTCTTTCTCTAAAAGCCCAGTTTAAATAGAATAAATAGTTGTAGTATAATTTAAAAATCGTGTATAATTTATAAAGTTGTGGCAACAGGTTCCTTCCAATGTTAGTATTAGCAAAATTCGTGTCGTTGAGACTAGTTTGTTAACCCACTTGCGATGTAGGTAAAAATGTTGAATACGTTTTGCTTTTATATGTTTGCCTTGTGTATGCTATAGACATTTTTTGATGTATCCCGCTCATAGTAGGGTAGGGTAGGATGGGGAACCTGGTAAACTAGACACTTCGTTTCCATAATGACACTTTTGGTATCCACTTAATTTTTTTGTAGAAAATAAACGTGGCCACGATCAATGAATTCAGCAAATATTTTAAAATGAAATAATTGAAATCAGCTTCACGCTGTATCCCGCACACAGCAGGGTAGGCAGAGGGAACCTAGTGTTAAGATACTAAATTCCCCACTTTATGCCGAATTCTGGAGGCATTGCGTGTTGAGTGGCAGATCTCAACGCCGCGCTTAGCCTCGACACCAGAGCGAAGAAATGGAAATATAAATTTAAGTAAATATTTCATTTCCTCGAGTGGGGATCGAACCCACAACCAGTCGGTTTTACAGTCACACTTCGTGCCACTGCGCCACGACTGGCCTCATGAAATAATTGCTTTATTCGTATATTTAAATACAATTTCAATTTATTTATCCAAAATAAACTGTGACAGTATGACATTTAAATAACATATACCAACAAAATACCGTATATACCGCCTGACTCCACACCGCAATTACTAAGAAAATTTATGACAAACAAGTACCTTAAAAAAAACTCAATAAGAAATCCTGTAAACATAATATAGATAAAACACCAGATGTTCTCAGTTTTCATCTCAAGTATTTTCCGTTTATAAAAACCAAAACTTCTCATATCATCAACGTTTTCACTTAACGAATCCACTTGTTCCCATCAATGATCTGAACACTTAACGAGAGAAAATAAAAGTAATGAACATACGTACATTCGTAAATCACTCAAGATATTTTCCCATAGGCGTCCGTGCAATGTTTACTTTAGAAACGTAGGTGCCTCCACTCTCCATCTTACACTCTAAAGTGCTTACAAAAAATCAGGCTGCGGGTCTTGTGCTATTCGGTAGATTTCTTAAAAGAACTAAATACCGACATTGAAGAATGTCACTTATCGGTCCCATCTCTAACTATATCGCAGAAAGTGTTTTTACTTTTGCTACTGTATACAGGACCACTAAAGTTGTAAATTTGAAAATATTATAGGATTTTAGTTTTTAATGTTATAGAAATAAAGTAGTTGGAGTGATCTGCATCGTGGTATGCTGGCACATGCGAGTGAATGTAAATGCGATGGTTATGGGTTCTATTTCCAGTAGGGGAATTAAAATATTTATTATTTTTATTTCCTCGCTTTGGTAACGAGGCAAAGCGTGGCGTTGAATTTTGCAAGGAACGGTGTATCCTTATACTAGATTCCCATGTCTGCTGTATGCGGGATACAGTGTGACGCTAAAAAAATATATATAAAGGTTTTGCGTAACTTGTGTGCGGACCTGTACTCATTTTCACCGATTCGCCTGTTCTTATCTCAAGGCGGTCAGGGGAGCGTCTTTGTTATTCACGCCTGTGCGTCAGCTTTGATACCTGAGTGTTTTTTTAACATTTTCTATGTAGAAAAGGCATCTAACTAATGTTTTGTTCTTTTCTTTGTCTTATAATTGTATTTCCATAATGGCAAGTCGCTCCGATTTTCGTAATTTTTAATTAATTGATACAACTACCATATTTTATATTCATTGATATAAATACCATGTTTAAATTAACTATTTAAAACTTTAAAAAATCCATGAGTGATATATATATGTTTTATTTCTATTATTAATGCCACGACGGCCTCAATATAATAATTATAATTACAATAAAATACTTGAAGTAAATAACTACCGGTTTACCGGTATTTTACCAATAGCTGGAATACAGGTATTAATTTGACACTGACACATTGACACTCTATTATTGTATCGCTGTTGGCAAACAGATGCAATCATAGCGAGTGTCTTAGAGTAATAACAGCGTGTACATGCATCGGCATGTAGTTTTCTTGGAGTGATTGATTCATTTTATACTAGAGACCCAAACGCGGCTTCGCCCGTTTGAACGTATTTTTATATTAAATTGTACAAAATATTCACATAAATTGTAGCTTATGTGTTATTCTGATGTTAGTAGGAAGAAAAAAAAATGTAATTTATAATATTAGTAGGAAGTAGGATAGGAGGATTGTCATTATAGAAAGGATTTTATGTGTTTAAATTCACGCGGCGAATGAGGGACGGAGTGTTTTAACACTAGGTTCCCAGGTTCTTTTTGGCTAGCTATGCGTGGGATACAGCGTGCAGCTAAAATAAAACGATCAAAGATGCATAATATATTGTAACTTTAGAGCATATACAAATGAAAAACAAAGTCTTGTTTTTTGGTTTTTGTCTGCCGACTCCTCTATATATAGAGATAGAGATGCTGAAACATACTAACACTTGCATCATGATTTTTCTTAAGTTGCTAGAACCTATATTTACTTATTATTTATTTACTGTTTTACCAATTTCATATTTAAATTAACCTACTGTTGGCCATCGATGTGAATAAGTTGCATTATCTCCACAACATTGGACCAAACATTACCGTACCGTACCATAGATTTTTAATTCACTTATTTAAACTATTTTTTTTCAGCTTCATGCTGTATCTCGTACACCATTAGGCTATGCAGTAGAAAGTTAGTGTTAAAACACTTCGTTGCCCATTTTCCGCCGAATTCTGGAGGCATTGCGCGTTAAGTGGATATGAAAATTAAATATTTCATTTCCTCGAGTGACATTCGAACCCGTAACCTGTCGTGATTATTGCCACACATACAGGTTTCACAATAATTTTACTGTTCTCTTATTAATATTATTTTCATCGATTTTTTATTAGGCATCCTTACCTTATTCACAGCTTGTACCTACAAGTACGTACAAATCTCATACAGAATCTAAATTAGCTAGCGTCCGAAGAATCACAATCGATGCGTTTTGTGGCAAACACGCAGTAAACAGGGCACGTATTACGAACCTGCACTTTCCTAGCATACCTTTAATACCTACATCACGGTTGGAGGCCAGTTTCACGAAACTAGAAACTGAGGGTATGAGTCATGAAGGAATTTTTGAAGACACTCTTACTTTGGTTGAATTTTATGGTAATTATTGTTTTTTTTTTAGAGTTCCTTACCTTTTAAGGGGAAAAAAAATACCTTTATAAGATCGCTTTGTTGTCGGTCCGTCTGTCGAGTAGTATCGAGTTGCAATTCAAATCATACAATCAGATCTGCGGTCCCATGATTTTCTAAAAAAAAATATTTGTAGTTACTTAAAAAGCGGTTGCGGTTTACATAAAAAAAAAAACACGTATTTCGACACTATAAAGCCAATCAAAATTAATAGGGTACTTCCCGTTGACCTAGAATTATAAAATTGTGCAGCTAGCATCCTCAGTTCAGGAAAAAAAAGTATAAATTTGTGGTTAAATCTTAAAAACTTTTTACCTTAAAAGGGGGGCAAAATATGGTGGCGCTAGTTCAAGTGAGGTATCAGTCTCAGTTTGAATTTCAGAAAAAGTTTGAGAACTACTATACGATTTAAATGAAAAGAATTCATTTCCCCAATGGGGAATAAAACTCATAACCGTCGCTTTTACTGCTAGACGTCGTGGCGCTGGTCCATACCTCAATTATTATTAAGATATCGTGTATTATAAGTGTTTTTAAATTTAAGATTTAAGTATTTGTAATCTGATGGAAAAGCATTCGGAAAAATTGCACAGAGATAAATACAATCATTGTCATATACTCCTGTTCATTAACATTAAAAACCAAAAAAATATTAATACTTTGCAGAAAATTTGTGAGTAAAAAAAATTAAACTAGCCGGGATTTGAACCTGCGCTTCTTGGAGACTGTCAAAAGTATGTGTGTAATTTTTATGGCTTAAAGTAAAGAATTAAATTACCATTGTTTTCGAATGATTATTTATTATTATATAATATTTAAAACCAAACACAAAAGTTACTTTAATGAAAAGTTATAAATCAACCAAAAAAAAAAATAATAGACTCACTCGATTTCTTTCTTGAGTTATTGGCCAGACGAAACACGATCGCGTTCTACATATTTTATTACCATTAATATTTACAACTGCATTTCATTCTACATGATTAAAACAAGATTTTAATATATCTACTGATTTTGTATAAGTATAAAGTAGATTATTTTATTTAATCTCGTTACCTAGTTTTTATTTATTAGAGGAGAAAGTGAAAATCGTTTTGTGATATTTGTAATATTCGATGTTTGTAAATACTGTACGATTTAAATATTTATTAAATTGTATCTTCTTACATAGCAATTAACTGGTGTATACTAAATGGGCAGTTGTGCCCCACAACCATAAGCGTGTGACTGTAAATCTGATAGGTTGTGAGTTCGATTCCCACTTAAATATTTCATTCGAGAGAATGAAATATTTAATATTTTCATTTCCTCTTGCGACATCAGAATTCGGTGGAAAGCTTAGAGAGAAGTTAGGCTTAGGTTCCTTCTGCCTAACCGGCTGTGAGCGGAATACAGCGTGAAGCTACAAAAAAATAAGCAAAAACAAAAAAAAAGCGAAATTCAATAACACCAACAGTTTTTACTCATTTTGGAAACTTCAAAAGTTGCGCATGGGCATGGCACGCGTGCAAGAGCTTCATTTGCATTCCTTTGAGCCACTGCCCTTTTGTAATTAATTTCGACCATGTGGGCGGTCACTTATATTATCGTCACTTTCTTCTTACAGTTCAACATGTTAACCTGTTTCTTCACCTATTTTTTTTTACTTACTGTAATATTTTTAAATATGTTGAAAATTCAGATAATAATACGATAGTAGTAATTTCTTTAGTTTTTAGTTGAGTTTTAAGCGTTTCCAATTATAATTAAAATAAATATGGCAAAGTATTGAATTTATGATTTATTTATAGGTAAATTTATTTTTAGTACTGGTGTTTTAACAATATATTCAAGAGTAATTTTCTAGTGTGATATTGTGTAACATTTTGTTTAAAATTATAGAAATATGTAGTAACATATTTCTTCTTATTATAGGAACCTTAAAGGAATCTTATAGGAACGTTATTATGTCAAAGTGTTTTACTTTGATTAGCGTATACATCAGGAGTGTCTTAACCCTAGGTTATCCTGCTTAGGGTAAGCTGCATGATGTATGCCTTAGGTTAAAAATCCCCATTCGATCAATATCATGAGTAAAATGAATTACTAAATTACGAAAGTTACATCAAAATCGTACTCAAAATTGTAATACTATTAGAATACCACATTCAAATTGTAAACACAGGCGTGCACGGGTGCGGTAGTGAGCCAAGCTCACTTAATTACCATTTATTTGTTGTTAGAAATTAAGACAAACGAGAAAACTAGTAGACTTGTAGAAAGTGTAAATGCGGCGCGTTTTTTAATTGGCATCAACCGGTGGTAGGGATGTGGTAGTGCCATAGTGAGACTGACTTTGAACTTGTTATTCAATTACTGTGACACTAATAGTAAGGCTGATTGGTGATGGGAAACTTTAATTACATATGAAGCATTTTTTAATGATATTATGTCATTATATCGGTTTTTTTTGGTTATTGAATAATATCAACAATGATAGGTTGTTAATATGATGTCAAAATGATGGAACGGTCTATGTTGAAACCGTCGTGGCGCAACGATACAGTGCCTTATTGCAAACTCAACGTTGTGGGTTCGATTACCATTCGGAGGAAAGCCAATTTTCATTTTCTAGCTCTGATTACAAGACAAAGCGATATGTTGAAGGTCAATGGGAAGTAAAACATATAGAAGTTGACAAATTTAGGTTTGAGAGCTTATGAATGAACGAATTTCATACAAAATGCAGCAAAATCAAAGCATGAAAGGCTCTCTTTGACTTGAATTTTTTAAATTAATTACAGCCTTATACCTCTACATGATCTCGACCGTCGGATAGACGAACAACAAAGCAATACTAAAATGGTTACGTTTTACCTCTTGATGCACGAAAGAATAAAAATAAGTCCCTCAAAAGGAATCGAACTCACAACCGTTTAGTTTACCGCCAAAAGGTTACCCTTGCGCCACGGCGGCCGAACGTTTATATCGGTTTTCCAATATTCCTTTTACCGTTCACCTCCTTACTGAAATGTAGTTGACAATTTTTGTGGCAGTCTGCCAAACCAATGTGAGATTGTATTTAGAACGTTCAAAGAATGTGAACTCTAACTTTGAAAATATGATAGAAATATTTTATATGTACATACGTGCTTTGCTATTTATTTGTTAAAACACACTAATCTCAAGAAATTCTCGTTAAGTTTTTCGTGTTATATAGTCCATTTATTAAGAAGGGCCATAGACTATATAGATAGATAGATGTTAAATTACTTTAGTCATTTCTATGTTTATACTGCGTCCGGAGTCACAATAACCTCTTGTATTTAGAATGTCTCATGAATTAAACAAAACATATAACTATTGTAACTGTAAAATCTACTGGTTGTGGGTTCGATCCCCACCCGAGGAGATGAAATATTTACTTAAATTTATCTTTCCATTTCTTCGCTCTATTATAGAACTTAAGCGCGGCGTTGAGTTTTGCCACTCAACATGTAATGCCTCCAGAATTCGGCAGAAAGTGGGAAACGGAGTGTCTTAACACTAGGAGCCCTCTGCATACCCTGCTGTGTGCGGGAAACAGCGTGGAGCTGACCTATTTTCATTTGGAAGTCAGCGTCAGCGTGGAGCTGACCTATTTTCAAGTAAAAATTAAAATAATATAAATAAAATTGTGACGCAGTTGAAATATTATTGTGGATTCAATCTATAAAATTTCTTTCTCGAGTGAAAATCGAACCTATAGTTACGCTCACAGTCGCATGCTTGTGCCCCTACGCCATGACTGGCCTCACCAAAACCGTCTTCACTTTCTATAAAGTATAAATAATAAAGACTTACATTATGTTTATTAACTTCGAGATCATTTTCCGATCAACCGAACCTTAAAAAATATTGCCACAATAATTACAAACTTTAGCAACGATTAAGATAAATCGATTCATATCTTCCGCGTGTAGGGTTGCCAGGTCGCCAAACCTAAAAGCCGGACAGATTAGTCAGTTTGTATGGATTTTTGGGTAGAAGCCTACATCATTGAGGATTTTGTGTCTCAGTATTAATAGGCCAGTCGTGGCGCAGGGGCACAGAGTGTGACTGTAAAATCGACTGATCGTTGGTTTGATCCCCGCAATTTATTTTAATATTTTCATTTCTTCGCTCTGGTGTAAAGACAAAACGCGGCGTTGAGTTCCGCAACCCCACACACAATGCCACAAGAACTCGGTGAAAAGTGGGGAACCAAGTATATTAATACTAAGTTCTAAGTCTGCTTACCCTAATGTGTGCGGGCAACAGCGTAAAGCAGATTTTTTTAATATTTAACAGATGCGACAAAAAAATGTATGTAAAAATTAAGCTTTTTTTATTATTATCATAAATCTTGTTTAATTATAATATAAAAATAATAAATTAAATCGAATGCCAAATCGGTCTTAAGTAGATACTTCATTATAAACAGTCATCACTCAAAACGAAACATACTTAGGTAAACATTTATCAACATTTTTAAATTCTTCTTACAAGACCAACAAACAAACCGGATACGCAATCAAAAAGCCTACTCTTGTCCGGCTTTATCCGGACGCGTGGCTACTCTATCCGCGTGTAATATCGTCTAACTTTCATTTAAAGAAACCATCACATCGGCTCTATAATTAACGTTGTTAATAGTAAATCAATACAATTATTTTAAACTATATTTTAGATCAGAGTTTGGGCGAGATTTTTGTAGAGAAAGCAAATCATTTGCGAACGGCCATTACCAACCGGTCCTCGGCTTATAATGAATTTGAAGTTAACACTTTAGATTTATTGCCATATCTGAATTAGGCGGTCGATACGCTTTTGTTTTAATTATTTTTGTTTATATTATTATTTAAGATTTTGCGTATATAATTATTATAAATGGACGTAAATTATCAATTTATCACAAATAGCTGTCATCTGTTGGAGCGTATGTGATTGTGTGTAGAAGTTATGAGTTCAAATGTGACTAAGCAATTGAAGCTTCTCACATTTTGTCTATATGACAGCGTTTAGTGAAATGTAGTGCATTAAAATGAAGATTCTCCGTTTCGGAACTCAAGGCATTATGTGTTTATTGTCGGAACTCAACCGCATTTGCAATAGTTGGGAAATGATCTGCCAAAAGCGTGTGCATTACAAACGGTTGCAGATTTGATTCCCACTCGAGGGAATGAATTATTAGGTATTATATTTTCAAATTTTAATATCTTCACTTTCGTACCATGACAAAAGCGCCAGTTTGAATTCCACAATTTAAAGCGCAAATGATCGCAAAATTTGGTGGAAAATGGGGAAGGGAATGTAAAAATAATATGATCTCTCTGCATACCCTGCGATAAATATTGCTTATCTCAAGATTCCTCCGTTTACTCCACGAAATACGAAGAGAATCCTAATATAATATTCAATAACATAGATTTAAGATCGTGGGAAACTTATACTGCTTCATATATAAAACGGCGATGTAAATTAAATTAATGTAGGCATAACGGACTGAGGTCACTTAATAAATCAATTTCTGTTTCACTTTGCGTACAGCTTTTGCTATGCTGTAGAGCTGATGTTATTTAATATAGGATTATTTTTTAACACTGTATATTCGTTTATTTTATTAATAAATGAGAACAAAAATAAATGTGTTTTTTATTTAATATTGTTATTGATTTTATATTTTTGTTTAATTCAATAAAGAAGGCTTTTAATAAAAATATTTTTTGAATATTTATGTACTTTGGAGTCCAGTCAAATAAAAATTAAATATATTAATATATAAAAAAACGCATTCAAGTGATTTCCAATCATGTTTGCTTGCTGTAAATAATTTAATCAATTGGAGTTAGTGCAGTAAGTGGTGCGAATAAATTAACATCTTTACTATTTTTTTTTCTGTATGGCAATATTATATAGAATGCATCTACATCCCAAAACTGGAAACTATTTTTATATTTATTGACATTTTTATATAGCTTACTGTTATGAGATGAATCTTATTTTCACATATGGATTAACTTGTAAAAGTGTTATATGTAAGAACCTTATGTCAAGCAAATTCGAGCCATTCCGTAATGAGTAGTGGTACTCAAAGGAACACTAGTATTGTTGTATTAGTGGAGATCGAATCCATTACATCGGATACTGTTCTACTACGCCACGACGATCTCATTTTTGACCAAATTTAATTCAAAACTTAAATTTTTCCGAGTCTCTCATAGTGAAACGTAATTATGAGAGAATATACTATTTTGTATCTCTACCTTGGCGACCAGACCAAGCGTAGTATTAAGTTCTAGCACTCAACACACAACAACAACAACATAAGTAAAATGTAGAGAGCTGAGTGTTTACACCCTCTACTTTTCTTTTTCTATCCTGCTATATGCGGGATATACTATGAATCTAATAAAAAAATCATAAAAAAATTTAAAAACATAGTTTTGACTAACCGAATTGAATCTACGTCCCACATCCGTCCAAGCCTAATCCATCTCCATCCGGAATGCTAATCGCCAAGCAACGTGTGGAGAATGTTGAAATACAAACAGATAAATAAATAAAATTGTGCTGAGAAAAATGTATGTTAGTGTGTTAACCTCGCGTCCGGCACACTCGTGTGCGTAGTAAAGGCTTTTCACATCAGCGGCCGGAAACTCGTCTAGCGTGCCAGGTGTTTTATATTTATATACATTTTTATATATTTCATTTAAAAGTTTTTTTATTTAAGACATTATATTTTTGAGGGTATTTTGACTTTGTACAGCGCGGTCGGCGAGTCGTGGCCGTACTGAAGGTATTCTGAATTTTTGTGCATTGTTCACTCGGGAGTAAGGATCATGAGTAAGAAAAAGTTAAATAATTAAATGGATACGCAAAATTATTTTTGCGCATTGGCAGTTTACTTCACAGTGGCCACGGGTGGTCATGCGTCCTGTAGAATTGTACGGGATGACTATTGTAGGTGAAATTGTTTAAGAATTTTATATTTAAATTCGCGCGCTTTCCCCATCCGGACAGGCTATTGGGTAAAGGCGGCGTTGAGTTGCGAGGACCTATATGCAATGTATTTAATATATGTCTAATGTATATTCTTTGTAAAAGGTGCTTCAAATTTCAGACTTTTCTTTCTTTTATTATTATTTTAAACCATTTTGTTATAATTAAAACCTAAGTTTGATGAGTGTCTATGAATTCAATATCCAATTCAAAATTTCCAATTTACTTTTAAAAGCTAAAATGTTTAAATTACTATCCTTTTCTTAGTAATCTACAATATAAATAGTAGCAAAATTTAATCATACTATGTTCATGATAACCATATTTTAGTTTTGGTTATATATATATTAGAAAGGATAAAATATTCGTTCAAGAGTTTGGACAAACCTGACCTCAATGATGTATTGTCAGTTTATGTGTAATTAAGTCAACTATTTTTTACTTATTACATTTATATCGATATTAAAAAAATGGTTTTTTTAATGTAAAATCGAACAAAGTTCATGTAAAAAGTCACTATATTTGGTAAAATTTGAGCTTTAGTTTAAGCCTCTTAAATTCTCAATAAATAATTGTACTACAGTAAAAAAAATAGTTGCGAAATATAAAAAATATAATTTTGTAAATTTGTCTATTCATAGATCCTATTTGAAGGTGCTGCGATGAAAAAATATCAAAACCGGCGAAACAAAAAATTTTAGCTTCTTATCGTAGCTAGGCTAAGTGTAGTGTTCAGTTCCGCCGCCGTTTGCTGTCTGCCGTTGCCTGAATAGGGAAAGAGTCTTAACTATTGTTAAGACTCTAGGTTCCCCGGGTTCCCATGGTTCCCAGGTTTTCTATGCCATTCCTGTTATTTGACTAAAATAAAACTTTAAATTTAGTTTTTAAATGTGTGTGAATGGACTCTTACAAAGTAGTCTACAATAAAAACTTTATATCTTTGCCATGAAAGTGCATTGGAAGCAATACATATGATAGTTTTTTTTTTCTAACCCGTTTGATCTCGTTGCAACTGTTATGAATATTTCTCTTATCTTATCAAATTATAAGAAAACAAGTTCTTTATTTCTTAATTAATTTTTAAAATCTACATCAGGTATCCTAGATTTTACAAGTTAGTTTGGAAATTGAGTGCTAATTTTTATACTTTTTACGTATAAAAAATTGGAACGTAGTAATGTAAAACGATACTTAATTTTTGTAGGTTTTCTAAATAATATTTTTCGTTCCGTGTGGAATAACAGTTAAAAAATAAATAAATAAATCAGCTTCACGCTGTATCCCGCACATAGCAGAGTAGGCAGAGGCTATCTAGTGTTAAGACACTCCGTTACACACTTTCCACTAATGTCTGGAGGCATTGCGTGTTGAGTGGAAATCTCAATTCCGCTCTTTGCCTCGACACATGAGGAAACAAATGAAAATATAAATTTAAATAAATATTTCATCTCCTACAGTGAGGATCGAACCCACAACTGTTCGATTTTACAGTCACATTTTAACGCTTTAAATTGTTTCAAATAACTAATTTTTACCTGTATTTGAAAGAAAGTGATAGCTGGTCTTGATTAATAAGCTATTTAATAGTAAATAAAATATAAAAATATGTATTTATTCCATGTATTTATATGTCATGTCATGTGAACAAATTGCCCATAATTTTTTGAAAGCTTTAAAACTTTGATTTAATCAATATTTTTTAGCGTAATTTTTTTAAGAACCATATTACTTTTTTTTAGCATAAAAAACCAAAGTACGGTCAGCAGAGAAAATATAGTGTCGGGACACTTCGTTCTTTACATTCCCAAATTCGACACACTGAGTGCATAGTGGTTAAATGAATTACAATTAATGAATGAATCGTCATTTAAAATAAAAGAAAACAGATATAAATTAATATTTAAAACTTTCTAAGATATCTTAAATAATACAATGAATATTTAAAATATTAGCGAAATTACATTTATATAATTATCTGAACGAAATTTGAAGTAATAAAATATCAATAGAAAGACGATACTTAATTTTTTTCCAATAAACATAACTCATATAAACGCAAAATTTGAAATAGTGTAGTCTGAAACTCTGAATAAATTAAAGTTTTAAATTAATGGTAGTTTTATTTAACATTTTTAAAGTGTTATTCCACACTTAGGAAAGAAAAATACTTATTTAGGAAACGTATAAAAATTTGAACGTAGCGGGACTCGAACCCGCGCCTCCTGTAAATCGGTTACTCATGGTCGAGTTCGAGTCCCGCTACGTTTATACGTTTTTTAAATAAGTATTAATCATATTTTTTTTATATTATCTTGCAACTTTATTTTATAATAGCTATGTAAAAAAAATTTTTTTTTTTCTAGGATAATATGAGGGTAGGATGAAGGAACCGAGTGTTAGTACATCCCGTTGTCTTATTTTCGAGACATTGCGTGGAGTGGCGCAACACAATGCCGCGCATTGTCGATTGAGCAAATAATAATAGTTAAAATAATTATTCTTCAGAAAATAGTTCGAATCATCACGAAATATATAAATAGTCAATTTATCGGAGAAGACTATAGGCTATATTATATCAAGTTACTTTCGTTAAACCACTGTACATACATAAACATACACACATGAAACATTGTAAATTCATATATAATAGATAGAGTTTCATGTGTCATACACTACTCTGAGTTATGCCGTTTAGATCAAGGGAACCAAGCACCAGATTCAGGGTAATCGAAATAGTATACCAATTTTAAATTTAAATTAAAAATCAATCTATTAAATATACAAAAAACCATATATTAGTAATAGGAATAATATTTATTCAATTTTGATTTATGATGAAAGCCTAACACTATATTATAAAAAATATGTATGTAAGTATATGTTGATAATATCTTTATTTATATTTTATTTATATTATAACTAAATACCATAAAAAATTGAAAAATGTACAGGACAGATTTGCTTTGTCAATGTATATAAAGTATAGTAGTAAGGTTATTTGCATGAATGATTTTGTATTTTTTTTTTGTTTGTCATTCTCGTTTTATCTTTCTTCTTCTGTTATTTTTGTTAAAAATAAAGTTTTAAATAAATAAATAGAAAAAAAGAAAATCTCGTTTTGTTTCTACCTGAATGCTTTTTAGTGAGTTCTCATATACTAGGGTAAACGGAGTGGATATAAATATCCGCTGAAATCCCCTCTTAGGCAGAGTACATGCAAAAGAGTTTTCCCATGATAAAAAAAGAGTAAGCAATAGGACCTAGTGTCCAGATACTCTGTTCTCCACTTCCTCCTCCTCACCTTAATTCGAGACATTGTGTATTGCGTGCACTAAATTCTATCATGATGTTTCTAAGTAAGTAGACTTCCGCTCCCCATTTTACGGCGAATTCCTTAGGCATCGCGTGATTAGAGGCGGAACTCAACGCTTTATAGGCATAGCTTTAGTGGTATAATATTACAGTTCTATAACTATCAAAATATATTATTTTTATAGAACGCTGTGCGCGTATATATTTTATTTTTTCAATATTTGACAACAATTTTTTTAATAATTATAAAACATGGCAACTTTCTATTGTTACATTTGTTGTTTACATGAAAATACGATTGGAAATAAATTATGTAGGTAAATATGAAGTACAAAATATTATTAAGATTTTAAATAAAAATTAAGAAGCAAAATTTATCTTTTTCTTATAACCATCAATTTTGATTTAAATAGTTAACTATAAACTATATCTATTGTTAAGAATATATCGATAAAAATGCTAATTTATTGAAATATATACTAAAGTGTTAATCAAAGAAAATATTAGCCGCCTATATTATGTTAATTAAGAAAAATCAGTTCAAAGTGATATTTGGCAAAAATAATATATTTTTTTAGCTTCGCTGTATCTTGTACCAGTAGTATAGGCAGAGGAAACCTGGAAACTTAGTGATAAGACACTCCGTTCTCATTAAGGCACTTCGATTCCCCATTTGCGTCACATTCTGAAGATAATGTGTGATGAGTGGTGGAACTTAACGCATCCCATTGCATCGACACCAGACCGAATAAATGTAAATATTATTTAATCTCGAGAAAATCGAACTCACAGTCAGTCGTGTTTACAGTCTTCTCCTTGACTGACCTCAAATAAACATATATTGGTCCTGTTAATAATCAGTTTTTATGGAAATTTTGATTTTATAACTAATATATAGTTATAAAATCAAAATTTCCATAAAAACTTAATATTACGTACAAAAACGACTATGAGTAAGAGTAAGAGAATGTGTAATTCATAAAACACCAAAAATATAATTTATACGAGTAAAGCAAACAAAAAGTTTCGGTCACAGATAGCGAAAGCTCGTATTGACATATTGGAAAGCGGACGGTGTACGTAAATTTGTGGGATATCCTTATTGCTATGACAATAAGGCTTATAATAGCGATACGGATCATAAAACAAACCAAGTCTATGAATGTTCGGCTTATTAAGGCCATATCAGTTAAATCAACATACGTCAAATTCGACAAATTATGATATATGGGAAACTAGCGATCCGATTGCGGCTGCTGTCCACTTAGGCTTATTGTTATATTATAGTCAAATTACTTATTAATTTGAGGCCAGTCGTGGCACAGGTGTGTGATAAACGTGACAGGTTGTGGGTTCTATTCCGATCAGAGTAAATTAAATGTTTATTTTCATGTCCTTGGATTGGGTTCCGCGTCTCAAAACTTTTAAAACACTCACCCACTTTGTGGTACTCTTCTTAATATGTTTAAAACCAGAAATTTTCCGTTGTATTAATTAAGTGGAGAGGTTGTCAATCTTATGTTAAATCATCAGACGACGTTAACATACCAATAACAGCAGCTCAATACGAGTTTAGAAGCCTTAAAATATCTAAATCAATTTTAAGGAAACGGAGTGTCTTATTACTAGGTTCCCTCTGCCTTCCCTGCAGTGGGATACAGCGTGAAGCTAAAGAGAAATCAATTTTTTAATCTAGTTTAAATAAGTAATAATTGTTAAAAAAAAACAGTTTCACGCTGTGTCCCGCACCCAGCAGGATAGGCAGAGGGAACCTAGTGTTAAGACACTCCGTTCCCCATTTAGGTACTGCTAAATTCTGGAGACATTTCGTGTTGAGTAGCAAAACTCAACGCCGCGCTTTGCCTCGACACCAGAGCGAAGAAATGGAAATATAAATTTAAGTAAACATCTTCTCCTCGAGTGGGGATCGAACCCACAACCAGTCGGTTTTAGAAACACATATTTACCTATATACTATTGATCTTTATTTCCATTTAGTCAATTCATTGTACCAGAGGCTTGTATTGAAACAAAAGTTGGCCGCGCGACATCATTAGCAAACCGGATCCCAGTTCTGTGACTGAGTTTCATTGACGGCTCCAACGGTCACCGCCAGTATAGAATGACACTTTGGTGCCTTAGAAATTAACTTTATTGGAAGTAAACAAGTTAGTTCCAAGGGTCCAGGCGAAATAGCCAAGTTTCTCAGTTGTTATGGTATGTTGCGCTTCGGCTTATAGGGATTGCTGTTGTAACGCCTTATAGACAGATTGCAGTACATCTATCAGCTTAACTGTGGTAGTAGAGTTTAGATTGTAATACTAGAGAAAATGATTTCCAAATCATCGTTTAATAATACTCCATAATGGAATCAGTTCTCTATTTCTATAAGTGCACAAAACGATATTTGATGACTTACTATAGTTTTTAAGTACAGATTTTTCTTCAAGACCATTTTGTGAGATGAGGTCAGACGATACAAGGGTGTGACGGTAAACGCAACAACTTGTGGGTTCGATTTCCACTCGCGGGTAGGACTTACTTCCTACTGCTAAAAATGTTAAAGTATATTTGGATATACGAACACGTTTCAATCCTACTCAACTGCGCCACAATGGCTTTTTTGTATAATTAGATTAATAAATAATTATTATAAAGATGAGGCCAGTCGTGGTGCAGTGGTACAAAGTGTGACTGTAAAACCAACTGGTTGTGGGTTCGATCCCCACTCGAGGAGATGAAATATTTACTTAAATTTATATTTTCCTTTCTTCGCTCTGGTGTCGAGGCAAAGCGCGGGGTTGAGTTCTGCCACTCAACACGCAATGCCTCCAAAATTCGGCAGAAAGTGGGGAACTGAGTGTCTTAACACTAGGTTCCCTCTGCCTACCCTGCTGTGTGCGGGATATAGCGTGAAGCTAATTTAATTTTTAATTTTTAATTTATTATAAAGATTAAATGAAACGATAAATTTTCTCTCTGCCAATATCTACTTAACAAAAGTATCATATAAGGCGTATTCCACCGATCACTAGGGAGGCGTGTTGCTTGTCACGTATATGCCTATCATATTATTAGAGTATTTACTATGAATAAATAAATCGTGGTACAACATTTTTTGTATTTTATTTTTTTAATTTTTTTGCAATTTCTCTTTTTCTCCGCAAAGCAGTGTACATCTAGTGTTTAACACAAACTATTCATCTCGCTTCTCTGAATTTTCTAAAATTGTATACTGAATGACAGAACTTAGTACCGCCAAATCTAGGAAATGAAAATAATTAAATATTATTCCCCGGTGCAGAGATTGGGCTTACAGTCTTTTTTCCTATACTTAAGCAAAACCATTGCTTTTTTGATGAAAGTACAACAATTTTGTCTTATCAAATTCTTATGTATTAAATTATAATAGCTAATAGCTATACATATAGCATTCATACATCCATATGCAAGACAGTCACAGGTCTTTCTTACAATATTTTTCTTAGCGAAATGTGTGCAATTTACGATTGAATAAACCTAGTAAAAGTCTATTGTAATTTAGAACAATTTGCTTGCTTGTGGCTTCGAAAGCACTGAGATTGTTCTGATAATAAACATTCCAAGAAAAGTGAAATTTATATCAACTTAGTTTCTTCTTTGAAAAAATGCATACACTCCACAAATATGAGTAAATGTAAAACATTATTTGTATTACTATAGAAAATAATGAAATAATAGCAAATTTTCCGCATATAGTTATAGCAAATATATCAATTAGAGTCAGAAAAGTTAGTGCGTAGCAAAGTAGTTGTATCCTAGAAATGAATAAGACGTATCCGGGCGCGTTGCACGCGATACACGCACACACTCACACATATTGTACGCACAACATTCTATATTCCACTTTTCAAAAATGAAATAAAATAATTAAATATTTTACTTAAACAACTATTTAGATAACATTAATAAATTCGATAATTTGTAAAATTTATTTTAAAAAAATGCTTAAATGTTGTAAAAGGTGTACTACAATTCCACGAACGGCCAAGTGGGTGCGCGTGCGCAGCGACAGCCCACTTGCGCGCATCCTACTAGCGACCTTGCGGCCGACATGCGCCCCGAGATTTCACTTCCTGTCCATTACTGAAAAAACTCGCTATCATACTATTTCACTTACTAAGATGTATGTAATGACAAATATTATTTTTTTGGTATTTTTGATTGACATCAATATTGATTAAAATATTTAATATAACATTTGAAACTTATAAATTAAAAGATAATTTTGATTTTTCGATATTTTTTTGTTTATGTCACTTTTTATTTTGTAGAAATTTTGAGCACATAGTATATTTTATCTTATGTATGTAAACATTCCCACGAGTGCAAATCAGTTTTCACCTTCACCGGATGGATATATTGTTTGGTGATTTTCTTAAAATAGTTATAGAAACCTTAGAACAAATAGAACCTTATTGGATGTTTGTAAAAGCTAGTTGAGGCCGTTGTTTGATTTTTACCAAGTTCCCTATTACATTATACTTTCCAAGTAAGAACAGCTTTCGCATTTGAATAATAATCATAATTTAAAATAAAGATTATTAAGAAAACAATGCTTAACAGATTGTATATAATATACAATCTGTTTTTTTTTTTTTTTTTTTTAATTTAATGGCCTGATTTTGCGATGACAGGCGCAAAATAATCTGCCAGTGTCTACAATCTGTTAACAGATTGTATATAATATACAATCTGTTAAGCTTTGCCAGTCCAGTCCAGTTTCACGCTGTATCTTGAGACGGATATGCCGAGGGAGCCTAGTGCTAAGACACTCCCTTCCCCACTTTCCGCCAAATTCTGGAGACATTGCGTGGTGAGTAACGAAACTCAACTCCGCGTTAAAAAAAAAAATATATAGTCAACAGCAAAACTAGTTTAACGTAGCGGTTATAGCATTAGTATTCGAGCAGAACGATAATGATTCGCGAGTCTTAGAAAAACTTTTTTATAAAAGCTTGTACACAGATGAACAAAAGGAAGACTGTATTAGCTTATTTCAAATATAATTAATAACTAGACTAGACTGACTCTCTACCATAAATCACTTGACTTTCTTCTCTCCGCCCATTTTGATAAATTGAGTGTTGAATGGTAGAACTGAATCTCTATTATTTATCTGAATTGAATCAAATTAATTATCCTTAATCTTAATCAGTCATATACGATTCTTACAAATTTGCATTTTTATCTGAATAGCGGTGTAGATATAATTAAACTTTAACACTTTCTTCTCAACTCTCCATCTGAATTCGAGACATTACGTGCTAAAAGGTGGATCACAGCGCCGCGTTTTATCTTAGTGGTTATTAACTCACAGTCTATCCATGACACACAGGCCTCCGAGCGAACGTATGACGTCAGTAATGCATTATTAATACTTAAATTTGACGTACAAAATGCTGAAATTTTTATTTGAGCTTATCGTTTACACGACTGCTGACCTACTCTAGTAGTCTAATGTTTACAATGTTATTTGACCTATAAAATATAAATAGAACTTGATAAAAAATATTTATGATTTACGTATTTTAACTGTTATATGTATATTAATTGACTAACAAGGTTGCTGATTTGATTCCCATTTAAAGATACGAAATATTTTTATTAAAGCGGGGAACAGAAGTATCTTAAAGGGAACAGAGAATTTTATCATAAAGATACCAAGTTGCTGCAGCAACAACAGCAGCAGCAGACAAGCATAATGTCAAGCAAAAAAAAAAGCAAAAATTAAGTCTCTAATCAAACTACTATAAAATTACATAGAGCGCATTAAAAGTACAGAATTATGAAATTTCACCTTAACATTTTTTTCTGTTCCTAACTTAACAATAACTTCATAATGGAGTTACGAGACAGCGTATCAAAAATAATTTAAGCCGAAAAATAAATAAATATATACAGGTAAAATAAGTGGTAAAATTATTTATATCGAGGTTACTTGCAACTTTCCTCGAGATCACCTTGCACGTGTCAAATATTAGTATTAGGTGTTTATGAGTACTTATCGTAGTCTATCCGTGACTAAGTTTGTTTGTTGTTGGCATTATGAAAGTAGCAAATATTAAAAGTATATATATAGTTACAAGCTAGTAGCTATGTTTTAAAATTTTTTAAGCTGTTTCACACTAAAAGTTTTCAAAAAGTGTTGGTTCAAATCCTGCTGCGGTCCAAAAAAAGGAATTTAATACGTTTTCTAAAAACGTATATTAGTTATAAACGTATAGGCCTTGAGATTGTAGGTTTATTTTTTGACAAAAGAGGCCAAAAACTATCTCATGGAGCTCTACAACTTCAGGGGATCGCGGATACGTTGCTGGCCTCGAAGGTGAAGGTGCTTGTACACAGATCTTTTCCAGTCCACTCACGAAGAACCAGATCAGACATACAGATCTTTCCTGATCCACTTAGGAAGTCCACTTAAAATAACACAGGTTAGGAAGAACATTAATTGATATTTATAATTTGTAAGTATGCGAAATTAATTATCTTGATGCATGCACGATGAATCTCTCTCTTTCTCACTCTCTCCTGGTACAAGTACTGTAAAAAACTATTATTTATAAATATTTAGATACGTATTTATAAATCCTACTGTTGCGGTACAGTAGGGGACTTGTACTACGGCATAAAGTAACAATCCCTTAGAATTTGTATAACATTTATGAGTTATAGCTAAATGAGCAGTTAAATATTTTAAACTGTATAAAATTTATGTTTTTGTGTATTAAGCATGGCCTGTAAAGGAAACATAGGGATAGGAAGAGATGAGGCCAGTCGTGGCGCAGTGGCACGAAGTGTGACTGTAAAACCGACTGGTTGTGGGTTCGATCCCCACTCGAGGAGATGAAATATTTACTTAAATTTATATTTTCATTTCTTCGCTCTGGTGTCGAGGCTAAGCCCGGCGTTGAGTTCTGCCACTCAACAAGCAATGCCTCCGGAATTCGGCAGAAAGTGGGGAATGGAGTGTCTTAACACTAGGTTCCCTCTGCCTACCCTGCTGTGTCCGGGATACAGCGTGAAGCTGATTTATTTGTAAAGGAAAGATTTTTTTCAAATATTCAAATAAAAACACCTTTTCGTGCTGATATATACAATATGGAACTGTGTAATTTAGGGCAACATTTTCCTTTACTTTTAAAGTACGTGTGCTACATACACCTGCTTTGAGAATATAACGTAATTCGGGTCAATCGAAATTACTTTTCTTTGTGATATTATCAAGTAACCATAACAGGTGACGACTGCGTCATATTTATGGTTGTCATATAGAAAAAATTGTATGTTGGTAAAGTATAATGTAGTAGATGGTTAAAATTGCAGATTAAAATTTATACCCAAAATAACATTACATTAAAAACATCTTGTCTTAACACCAGGTTCACCTGCTTACCCTGCTGTGGGCGGGATACAGCGTAAAGCTGATTTATTTTAATTTAAATAAAGTTATTAACCTATATAAAACTTTTATTCAATGCCTGTCCAATGTTGCTGTTTTATTACAGTTTCAATGAAAAGGTCGACCTGTAATATGACTTTGCCCTTAGGCTAGAAGTTGTGCGACTGTAAATTTTAAATACAAATTTAATTAAAAATAAAACTGTCATTAAATGAGTTCTTCATATTTTGATTCCTCTCAATGGTTTTTGGTATGTGGACGTTAAAACGTATTTTGTTTTGGTAGATGATAGCTTAGAGGCCATTCGTGGCGTAGGTGACTATAAACGCGACAGGTTTTGGTTTGATACCCACTCACTTACATAGTTCACGCTGTATCCCCAGCGGGGTAGCCAGAAGGAATTGAGAGCTAAACTCTACGGTCTCCGCATACCTTTTCGCCTCATCCACAGTGATTCTCACTTGAGGAAATGAAATATTTAATATTTTCAATTCTTTACTTTAGTATCGAGCATCATATCCTTGGCTTGATTGTCAAATTATTAAATAAGCTAACGGAATGCCAATCCAAACACACCCTATTCTAATTCACATGAACACTACAGAAAGGATGACATAGTAAGTACTGTCAGTTTATATTTTATTGTAAGACATATTTTTACTTACAAAGCGTTAGTAAACAGTTGGGTCTCATTTCATTGAGTTCTTGCCTTTTGTGGGTGTGTTCTCAGTGTTGGGTAGCATCATGAACTAGGTATTGTTCCGATGCTAATGGGTAACTGTGCATTGAACTACAAGTTTACTTTGTCATGCTTTTTGGATTCCTGGAACATTTAATTACTTATAGTTCAAGTATAGGTTTTGTTTAGATTTTATAATAGCTATGGTGACCTAACAAAATGAAAGACTTATAATATTTTTTTTATTAATTTATGATGTCGTCGATGGCGATGACTTCCGCCGCTCATCACGTATCAATGCTCGAAAAACTCGATGAAAAGTGAGCAACGAAGTGTCTTAACACTATCTTTCCTCTACTTAGCCTTCTATATGCGGGATACAGCGTGAAGCTTTAAAAATATATCAATTTTATCTTTGTACAATACTCTCGATATATGTAGATCCTACTTTAAAATCGCCCTTTAAATGTCAAAGCTGCTTTAACTAAAAGCAATTAATAATTCATTAAAAGTGACCTCCTCTTCTAAATACATTAATCAAATATAATAGCAAACGACGACCTTTAATAGTTACTAGTATTTCAACGATCATCTTAAATTATTCCACTTCAATTTCCAAGTGAGAGATAAAGATACAAATTAAATTATTACATTACAGCCGTAGGTGTATTCATATTTCATACTCTTGAGGTCAGTCGTGGCGCAGGGGCAAAGTGTAATTGTGAACTCGAGTTGTAGATTCGATCCCGGTTCGAAATATTTATTCAAGTTTATATTTCCATTTCTTCGCGAAGCGTAACGTTGAGTCTCACCCTGAGTGGTCACGGAATGCCTCCAGAATTCGGAGGGAAGTAGGGAACGAAGATAGGTTAACACTAGAGGGAACCTAGTGTTAACCTGTCTTTGTGCAGGAAACAGCGTGAAGCTGATGTTAAATGATTTCACATCAATTTCCAAGTAGCATATAAAGATGCAAATTAAAGTATTGCATTACAGCCGGTCACACTGTTGAGTAGTAAATACAAAATGTTTTCGCCAGATATCAGATAAAGCTGAACTTGCGTAACCTTCAACGTTGACCCTCGCTTCATTCATCACACGGCCTTTAATTTCGACTCAATCAGTTCGAAAATTTGGTATGTATGTAGGTAGACTTTCTCCGGGTGAAATGGGTGTAGAGAGGGGGCCCGACCTTGTTAGAGGGAGGTTGACACCTGCGCAAGAACCACTTGTCACTCTCTGGCCGGCGCGCGCGCACCGCCGCCTCCTTTTTAATATATATATATATACTAGCGTGATAACACGTGCCTTTAATTTACGATTTTTTTACGTTTTCGGGAACATTATTTTCTGTGAGAACTGTGACCTTGTGTGTGTTCATTTGAATTTGGGAGACTCTACGGTATGTCTTATTTTGTTTTTTTTCCCTTAATTTTTATTAGTGTTTTGAGTGGAGAGTAAAAAATGTACACATCTCGTTTTAATCAAACAATCCATCAACGAGACATAAGACAAATTACAGAAATACTCAGAGAGTATTATTTTAACATTCAGTAGAGATCAGATTTGTAGGTCGAGAGTGAATTATATGAGTTCCTATTGAATATTTTTACATAATTTAGGAAAACTCTTTCTTTCTGGCTTAACTTTTTTCGTATAATTTGAACTTTCTTGTATAATTATGGTATATTTTGTTTTATATATATGTATTGGAGGCAAGCTATGTTATGTATATATATTTTTTCTTCTTTTAATATTTTTTAAAATTACTTTAGTAAGATAAATATTAATTCAAAATTCATCAACACTAAAACATATACCAACTAATAACAATATTGCTTTTAATAAATAATATATTGTGCTGGAGGAACGGAGTGTCTGAACAATTGGTTCTCTCTGCATATCCTGGTGTGTTAAGGATACATAAAAAATAAATACAATATAAATATAACACTATATAGTATTAGATACATCTAACACTGAGTATTAGAGTAGATCGCAGCACGCGACGCGACGGTCGCCGCACGCGCTATAGTAAACAAACCGAGAAATGACATTGACACTGACTCGAGCGCACTCAGCCTTGACATTAGGTTCGTTTTGTTTCGCTTGGCTGCTATAAATTTTATTTTCAAGAACGCAGAATTGTAGAAAAATTAACGTGAAAATACGTTTTTGTAAGTTCAGTACTTTTTTCTAACAAAAGAAATGGCTGAATTGTCTAATAATGCACTGCACTTTTTTCTTATCTTTCCGTTACCTTGCACTTATCCACTTCCACGGGTTGGCTCGAAGTGATCTCTTCTAGAGATAAATCCACCGTTGTGAATGAAATTTCGAAATGTATATTTTATTATGTATGAATTTGGTGCAATAAAGATTTTTTTTCATAATTTGAACATAATATGTTACATAGTAGAAACAAAAAACAATATTTTTAATGTCTATATATCAATAAAGGGAAAGAAGATGGATGTTCATTTTCTATTCTTTTCTAAAGTTATCTAAGTTTTTAAGGAGATACATTAAAAAACGGAAATCAGCAAATTTGAGATTGTTTTATCTATAAAATATGTATTCCATAGTTCAATTAAATTGCCAAAAATATATTTTTGAACAAAAATATTTAGATGTAAGTAACTTTTGCCAAACGCTTGTTCTTTTATATTTCTCAAAGTTGCCGTTAAACGACTTTGTGTTCAATTATGTATGTATGTAGCTATTTGATTTTACGACGGTGTTTACTCGGTAAGTTACCGCTGTTATTGTCTATATTCTCACGTTACAATCACTTTTGTAGACTAATGACCAAAAGTCTATATTAAAAAAATTAAATTAAATTAGCTTCACGCTATATCCCGCACACAGCAGGGTAGGCAGAGGGAACCTAGTGTGAACACTTCGTTCCCCACTTTCTGCCGAATTTTGGAGGCATTGCGTGTTGAGTGGCAGAATTCAACGCCGCAGTCTATATTAATTACAATTATATATTTAGATACTAAAATAATTTTAATTTTGCTTAGGAAACGGGAACCTGAATCTTTGAAAATGAGATTCACGGTCTATCCCGCATACAGCAAGGTAAGCAAAGAAAACGTAGTGTTAATACACTCCGTTCCCTACTTGCTGCCGAATTCTATAGCGTTTTGTTTAGCATTACGTAACGGAACTCAGCGCCGCGCTTTGCATCAACGTCAGAACAAAGAAAATAAAATATTTCTTATTTGAAATTAAAATAAATGTTTCATTTCCTCGAGTCGGGTTCGAATCCATGACCAGTCACGTGTGCCCCACAACTGTTCTCAACCTAAATCTTTTTTGTTGTTTTTTTTTTTTTGAAATAATATATGTATATTTTTCTATTTATTTGTATAGTATAAGTATCAGAAAAAATAAAATTAAATAAAAAAGGAGAAAAAGAACACTAATATTTAATAATTACTTACTACTAGATAACATGACCATAAAAATCTATTTTAAGTCAGTCAGCAGATGAAATAAAATAAATTGAAAACAGGAACTATAATGTAGTTAAGCTAATGATGTTGTTCAAATTATTAGCATCACACTACACGTAACTCGCACATAGCAGAGAACCTGGGAACCTAGTCAATCATTTCGTTCCTATTAAGGAACTTCTATTCCCCACTTTCCACCGAATTCTAGAGGCATTGCGCGCACGTTACCGCGGCTTAAATCGATACCAGAATTAACATAAAATGTTTTATTCCCCAAAGAGGGAATCGAACTCTTTCTTTTTATTTTATCTTGTCGAACTCACAATCAAATCACATATATTTTGTTTGAGTTATAGACGGTGAACTTGAGTGAAAGTTGTTAATGTAAACCACTATAAACCCGAATTTGACGACCTCGTGTTGATTTTACTTACAAATTAGATTTCTCTATGGCTAAAACAATTTAATGTTCGAAATAAAATAAAGCGATTTTTTTTATACTAAAACTAATATATGTATAATCTTTTTAATTGGAATTATTTACTGGATGGATACTAAGTTCATATAAAACTTGAAAGATTATAACTATTTTTAAGATCTTATCATCTTATAAAATGATATTACAAATTTAAAAAAATTGTAGCTTAATTTTATTTAGTTTGAAATCGTAATAAGAGATCCATCGTGGCGAATTAGCACAAAATTCCTACTGGAAAGGGTATGGTTGTGCGTTCGATTACAACTCAAGGATATTATATCGTTTCCTCGCTCTGGTAACGTTAAGTTAAACTAAACATGGAATGACTCGAGAATCCTGCAGATAGCCGGTAATAAAAGTATCTTAATGGGAACGGAATATTTTAACACCAGGTACCCTCTCACTAGGAGTATTTTAACACTTGGTACTCTCTGCTTACTCTTGTTTGTGCTGGATACAGAGTAAAGATACAAAAAAAACAAATATATCTTAATACACTACGAAAAAGCGGCATAGTGCGGCGTTGAGTTCCGCTACTCCATGCAATGTCTCGACTTCGGATGACCGGACTCTAAGTTCTCTCTGCCTACATTGTTACATGCGGGATTCAGCGTGAAACTGGAAAAATAAAAAAAAACAGAAGTGAAACGTAAAAGACCAGCCACCAAATACGTTTTCATTCATTATGGCACAACCATTCATTGTTTTATTATATAACTTCCATAACTATTATAGTTTCAGTATCGACTTACTTAATGTGAACGTGATCTGAATACAATTTTCAATATAATGAGTTCTTTGATTTTCACGATTATTACACATTTTAAATGAAACTATTTTAAACGGATTAATCACGTATATTTCATATTATACATTTTTGAAAACGAGAAACGAGAGGCAATTAAAAAATCGTTGGCGGTTGTTTGATATAATAATTATTTAAGCTTACAGACGAATGCCACCTCAGTCTACCCGTAACCACGGAGTTCTGCAAAGTGATAGAAACGTCGGATTTCCAAAAATGTATAATCTTAAATATACGCAATTAATCATTCAAAATTTCATTTTCAATTTTTAAATATTTTTTTTATATTTAAAGAAGATTGTATAGTTAATTAAAATATATAAATTAAGCTTTAAATAAAAAGTCATTATGGCGCAGTGGGACTGGGTTTAAGTTATGAGTTCGATTCTTTCAGTGTTTCATGCTCTTGTATCCTATAGGATAAACAAAGCAATGTTGCATTCCGCCAAGTAATTTTATCAATCTGGATGGAAAACGAAGTGTTTAGTTTTCCATTAAATGTGGAAAAGAGTGAATCTTAAAAAAAGAGAATTTTAATTAATAAACATAATACTATATTTACTTTTGAACTAAATTCCTGACAATCTCAAACGGAAAATTTAATATACTATTTTTTATGATGTAGAAAGCTCACTAGATCATTCTCGATCAATGTGTGTTTGATGGAGACATGGCGTGTAGAGCGCCACTTGAACTGGTCCACATAAACTAGTCCTTATAATCAGGACACACGTATATGTATCAATCATGAATCATGTAGAAAGAGTTAAATGAATCAACTTCACGCTGTATCCCGCACACAGCAGGGTAGGTAGAGGGAACCGAGTGTTAGAGCACTCCTTACCCCACTTTCCGCCGAATTCTTGAGGCGATGGAGTGTCGAATGGCGAAACGTACACGAGTTTGAAATATAATATTATTATATTAATAATTTTATTTTAGATTTTTATAAACTGATCAAAATTAAACTAAGCATAAAAAGATATATTAGATAATTCTTTCACATTCTCCTAGCCTAGTAATATAACGGTAACCGTACTAAATTTTCCATGCGTTATGGAATGTTGGGTGATGGAACTTAACGCTGCACTTTATGCAATTGTAGAGAGAGAAAGATATCTGTCTTTTCAAAGTTATGTTATATTTCTTTAAATACACACCAATATATATGGTTTATTTAAACATGATTAAGTTTAGGCTTTTTACTTTAAACTTTTAATTTCTGTTGGAGTTGGTATTTTAATTTTCAAGTTCAAAAGGTAATGTCAACACCGTTCAGACAAGTTAGTTATAATTTATTAAAGGTTTTCTGTTCTCTTTTTTTTTTCGCTTCACGCTGTATATCGCCAATACTAGAATAGGGAACTTTGGAGTCTAGTATTAAAATTCCGTTCCTAACCTTCCGCCGAATTCTTAAGGCAATAAGCGTATCGAGTGGCGGAACTCAACGCTGCGCCTAATCTCGTTACTAGAGCGAACAAATAAAAATAATAAATATTTCGTTTCCTCGAGTGTGGGTTGAACTCACTCACTCACTTTGAAAATCACACATTTAAGCCGCTGCGCCACGACTGGCCTCAATATTTTTTTTTTAAATATAAGAAATGATCAACATTACTACATAATATAATACGAGTAAAAACTAAAAAACTATGTAGTAAGGGTTAATCTAATAAAATTGTTATGAAAAAAGTACTGCATGCGCTCTATCAATACCACCCTAACTGCCTTGTCGGTTCGTTTGTATTGATTATAAAACAAAGCTGCGATTTCTCGCTTATCGAAGTCGAATTGAATAAATATTGGTCAATTAAGTTTGAATTATCGATTCGTTTGGCCTGTTGTTCCGGAAACGTCATCTATTTTTTTTTTTGTGTTGGTTTTTATGAATATTATAACTGTACGAAGTACTTTGTGGGTATCTTAGTAGAAAATGGAATACTATTAATATAATAAATGTGAATGTTTATGAGGATGTATGTTTGTTTTCATTTCACGCAAAAGCTACTAAACGGTTTAAGATGAAACTTTTAGAATCAGAATAACATATAGGCTACAATTGATGTAAATGTATAAAAGATTTTTTATAATTTGGTCATAATATAAGCTTAAGAGGGTGAAGCCGCGTTTGGGTCACCAGTAGTTCATACGTTTCTTCAATTTCTCCGCCTTCTGTAGTACGAGATGATGCATGCTTGTCGCGCAGTGTTATTTTGAAATTTAATCATCCTTGCAAAGTTGTTGAGGTAAGGAAAACGTAATTATTATATACAATTATAAAAAAAAATTAAAACAAAATAATAATATAATACTAAAATGTTTTACCGCCTATTCATTTTCATCAATATACAAATAGTTACTAACATTAGTCAATAAAAAAATTAAAATTAAATTAGCTTCACGCTATATCCCGCACACAGCAGGGTAGGCAGAGGGAACCTAGTGTTAAGACACTCCGCGACACACAGCGAAGAAATGAAAATATAGATTTAAGTAAATATTTCATCTCCTCGAGTGGGGATCGAACCCACAACCAGTCGGTTTACAGTCACACTTTGTACCACTGCGCCACGACTGGCCTCATTAGTCAATATTTTATAATATTTTATCAGCTGTATATACAAAAAAATACCGAAGCTAGCTCTATCTAACCCAGTGCTAAAACACTCCGTCCTCTAAGCATTTTTCCTTTAAAGCACACTATCAGTCAAGTAAACAGGAAACGTGCGTCATGCGTCGGCATTCGGCTAATAGCTGTTTAATCGTTACGTTAATAGGAGAAACTCATCTCCGGCCGATGTCAGGGTTTTTGTAGGGCTTTCTACGTTTAAGGTTATTTATATGTCTAATTATATGGATCACCGGATCTCTTTTGATGTATTTTCTGATGTTGAAGTTAAAAAAGTAACTTTTTTTAGCTTCACACACACCTTGGCATCTAGTGTTAAAACACTCAGTTCCAATTCTCATTCTCCAAAACACAACGTCGTTCTTTGTCTTGTTACCAGTGCGAGGAAATGAAAAGAATAAATTTACATCTTCTCGAGTAGGAATCGAACCAACAACTTGTGGCGCTACACTAATTAAACGTCGTTTCTTTTTGTAAACTACGATTGTGAGACAAATCTTATTTAAATTTAAGTGTTTACTTGCTGTAATAAAATAAAATCTGACTTTAATTAATTTAAACATTACAAAAAAAAAAAAGATTGGTACACAATAACAACAATAAATACTGTTCAAAATAATTTCTATGGCACAGTTCTAAATTATCTGACTGTATTTTCCTCATACTAACTACCTACTAGCGATCGTTGATAAACGAACGTCAACAATATATCTTATCTCAATCTTATCAATGAATCTCACAAAAAAAACAAGTGTTGTTACAGCAAAGTCAACTAAAAAAAAAATTCATCATAACTCCGGACATCGAAGAAAAGCCGGTAGAGAAAGTTGAATGGGCAGACGCGACTCATAGTATTGGTGTTAATAGAATATGTTAATAGATTATTACTAAATTGATATCAACAAAAACTGCACTTTACCACTAATCTCTGTTTATGAGATCCATTTATTTGTGACATCTGTTTAATCAATGAAGCCGTCATATAGTGTGACTGTGACGCGATGGTTATGGGTTCGATACTCATGAATACTTTTGTGCGACAACTAGTTAGATTTACTCGGTTGTTAAGTTAATTATTGCTTTCTGTATAAGTTTTACACGAATTATATTTTAATTTCCTATATTATTACTATTTTATATAATATAAATATAAATATATAATATAATACTATTATTATATTTTTATTATCGAAGTTTCCTTTATCTTTGTGTTTTTTTAGGTTTTTTATAATAATATATTAATATTATATTTGAAACACAAATGTTACTTTAATTAAGCTTCAAAGCACAAAAGCAGTGACATATAGTTAAATAACATAAACTTTGAACTTAATATTTAGGAACTGTAATTTCCTTCAAAACGTTGACATTAGAAAAGAACTACTACCCCTTTTGAAGCTTAGCTGTACTAAATATACCGTAACGCGATTTGGCATCTGTTACAATAAAAAAATCAATACATTTCAAATGAAGATATCCGATTGACTACTCATCCCCCGCGGCGATACAAGAAAGGTGTAAAGAAATACGTATGTAAGGCCAGTTACACTAAATATTTAAATTATACAAAAATAAAAACTATATGTTTAATGGCAATATTAGTGTTTGTCTAAAAATGGTTCGCAAAAAAATTTTTGAAAAGATAGTAAATAAAAAAAATAATAAAGAAAATAAAAAAAAAAAACAATGTAACAACCACAAGGGACTCGTTTTATTAGTATTATGTATAGTGGAAAAAACACGTGTAAATAAAAAAAAATGTTTTCTTCTTCCAAATTAACATAAAACCTGGTGTTTAGCTAATTTTAAATATAAACAGAGAGAACGGACACCTAAATATAATTTGTATTCTAATAGAATATCTGTTTTTTTTAGATATTTCCAATTCCCATATATAAAAATATCATCATCTCGCTATAAAATAATAATAATATATATTTTACAAATTTAAATAGAAATAGATAAACACATTTATTTTATTTTAGATAAATACAGGTCTGCGGGCGACCTAAAACCAATCACTCGATACCAATAAACTATGTTGTCAGTCGTGACAAATGGAGTGGAAGATTTCAATCGAATCGACATTTGTGTCAAGTGTTGAAGCTAATTTTTTTTAATTACTCACATACTTGAGTTAGGAAAACGGTTAATGAGCACAAGTAAACAGAATATTTTTTATGTTAACTAATTTAGAGTTCTCAATTTCATATTTATGTATATAGAAATTATAATTATATAAAAAAAAATATAAATTTAGTTCTGAATTGTGTGTTTTGTTCTGTAATGTTCTCACATTAAATAATACAAGCAATCAGTAACTTTGAATCACTAAAATACATTTATCGATTTAATCCAATTTTAGATTCACCACAGCACTATGGCCAATTGGGCCTCCTTTACTTATTTTGTCAACTGATGCTCCTCCTTTCTACTTTTACCACTATCTCTTTTTATCTCTCATCATATTTTACTTTTAAAAAAATCTTTATGCTAATATATCTGAAGCCTTGACATTTACGCATCCAGGCACATCCTGCGTATAAATAGAGCGGCAGGTCAGCTCGGAGCGACCTGAATAGCTACCCTCATCGACCTTGGCCCAAGCGTGTTTCAATCGATAAAGCTAAAGAGATTTCCCGTATACAGTAGGTACGGTCGGCAAAAAAAAATATCTTACGCATTTTAAGAGAAGACAGGCTTATATTAGAACCTGAGTTTACTTTTGGGCGATTTGCTTTTTTAACCGACTTCGAAAAGGAGGAGGTTCTCAATTTAGGTGGTAAATATTTTTTTTAGTTCAATTTTTAATCGAATTAAAGTTAAGAAGATCGTCAATTTGTTGTCAATTTCTTGTGGTCGTCAAATTAATGGAATTGGATAACATTTTTAATAAGAATATTTAAGATTTTTTAAACAAATGATAAATATTGTATAAGAAAGATCTATATTCTCCGCATGTTTTAAAACCTAATAAGGATTTAAATCCTGCTACCATAATTTTTTTATATGTTTTCTAAAAAGTATAATAATAGTAAGTGAGGCCGACGTGGTGCAGGGGCACAAGCGTGCGACTGTAAGCGCGACGGTTATGCTTTCGATTCCCACTCGGGGAAACGATGAAATAAAAATATGATATTTATAATTACACATACTCTTACACGTATCAACTTGTTGATTAAGAAAGGTAATGTCCACATTAAAACAAGCAGACACCTTATATTTTATTTTACAAGACGGAACTCAACGCTACATTTTGTTTAGTTCGGAAATAAAAATATACATTTATTATTTAATTTCTTAACCAGGAAAAACGCAGCGTTAAACCGCTATCCAACATACAACACCTCAAGAATTCGGCGGAAAGTGGGCACCGGAAGCGTCTGAATGAAGTTACGAATATTATAATACTAGATTTTGAAGCAAAATAAAGGGAATAAATTATTATGTTTTGACCTTTTTTTTCTAACTTCGTTAAATTACCGTAATATAATATCAGTTTTTTATTACAACACCGTAACAACACTTTTGTAATATACTATTAATGTTACGTATAGTAAAATATGGGGTATCTAGAGGTTTATGCTTTTTATGAAGTGGACATTACCTTTCATATTAAACAAGTACATGTAAGACAGCTTTCTCAAACTCCATAGCGAGGGCCATTTCACATGTTTAAAACTACTCCGATCTTTTATTTTATAAGTATTTAAAATTTTAGCTTATAGTATATTATTTTGTGAACAGTATGATATAATTAAATATTTTTTTTCCTAAAATATATGCTCGAAACGGCTCTCCACTTTCCGTAGAAATTCATAGGCAATGCGTTTCCAGAGCGGGAAAATTTACATATTGAACAACAGAAAGAAAGAGCCCAAGTCTCAAGTTTCAAGATTTTTCAAGTTAAGGAGTCAGCATACTGTCTTAACTACATTAGACTAATAGTCCTCAAAATTTCCGCTTTGCTAAAATAAGGGGCCTTGGGATATAAGATTTATACGAATTTGAAACGGCGAATTTAGTATGTTAAAGGGTAAATTTATTTAAAGCGAATTTGATGCGTAATACAATAAAATTGAATACAAAAAACTGTACCTACATAACATATAGGTTTTATTTTTTAAGCCAAGCGTCAATTGCTGTAATGTTACAAGAAAATGTTTTAAGTTAAATATAATTTATTCAAAGTTATAAATAAAAAAAATAAGACAACTTATTAAGCTTTTTGTACGAGAATAAATACCAAATAATAATAATTTAAAGTACAAAAAAAGCTTTATATTTTTTAAATTACTTTCAATCTATTGAATAGTTCAATTATAATTGAACTATTCAATACATTGAAAGTTTATATTATAATGTTATTTATTTAAAAATAGCATTATAACATAAAAAAAGCCACTGTCAAACATTTAGATTTAAAAAAATCGGTTAAATAAAACTTTTTATATACCCCAGTGAAAGTATTGAAATATCTAATTGTTGAATACAAATCTTCTTTTTTGTACATACACTAGGTACAATGTGTGGACATATTTCACACAGCTTGGAAACTTTTTTCTCCCAATTCAACGGGTGAAATTTGAATGAGAACCTTGTTAGATAGCGTTCGCACGCGTTTTATAGATACAGTTTATGGTGAAGTTTAATTGTGTAGTTTTCTTTATATAATTGTTCGATTCATTTCGCTTTTGTTTCATTAGATTTGTGGTTTTTTTTTTATCTTCACGCTGTATCTCGCATGTAGAGTTACGACACTCCGCTGTTCACTTTCCGCCGAATTTAGGAGGCATTTGCGTGTTGAGTGACGAAACTCATCGCCGCTTTGTGCTTCTATACTAGAGCGAAGAAATGGATGTATATTATATTTAAATAATTTCATTTCCTCAAGTGAAAATCGAACCCACGACCTGTCCTATTTACAGTCACACAAACTAATTTGCACTTCAAAACACGTTTAAAAATTCTGTTAAGAGTACCTAGACCATTTGTCTTGTTTAATATATATTTTTTTGATAAACCAATTAGGGAAATTGATTTGGTTTCAATTGGAAGCGTTGTGTACTAAAAAAAAAATTAAAAATAAATAAGTAAAGTCTTAACTCCTCCGAATTCTGAAGGCATTACGAGTTGATTGACGGAACTCAACGCCGCACTAAGCCTCGACATCTAATTTCCTCGAGTGCCCACCAAAAAAGTATTTCTTTCAAGATATTTTGACATTAGTATTTATTATAACAAATACGATTGAAGTAAGATAAAGCTAATTAAAATTCGCAAATGTACATGTCATGTCCGCCCGCCCAATCTATTCGAACGCCTAACCGTCTTAAGGAAATACAACATGGCTTAATATCGATACTATAAATTATTTTTTTCTGGTAATATAATAATATATATTTAAAGAAAAAGATAATTTATATTTGAATTTTAATTTTTGTACTGTACAATTTTGTATGTGACGTCTAGATATTTTTTTTTTGGTTTTATAGTAATTAGGGTAAACAAGTTATATATTTCAATAGTAGGTACTTTTTCAACTCAAACGTATTTTAGCTAAATTTCTAAATGTTTTATTTCTTTTTTTTAGCTTCACGCTGTATCCCACATATAGCAGGATAAGCAGAGGGATCCTGGGAAATTAATTTCAAGACACTCAGTTCGCATTAGGACTTTGCACATTTTCGCCGAATTCTGGACGCATTGTGTTGAGTGGCGGAACTCAACCCTGAACTTTGACTCGATACCGGAACGAAAAAAAATATATATTAAATATTTAATCTATCGTCAATCTTTATCGTTTACACTCAAACGCCTGTACCTCACGATTCTTTTCTGATATTAACCCGGATAAAAGATATTTTACATAATATTAAACATAAATACAATTACTATCATAGAAGACATAAAATTAAACCAGTCTAAGCACACCCACGCGAAGGGTGGTCGAACATACCTTATAAATACTTCACTCAATAGACACTTATATACATCGATATCGACGGTGGCGTAAAACATCGATACTCGTATCACTAATTAGCCGGTGAAAGTTACCGACCGACTGACCACAATCCGATCCAAACCCGATGTTTCGGCGGTACCGATTTTAGATCGATTCTACTTTCGTTTTTTGGTCACTCTTGCCGTTCACTGAATGATTGAAGTAGTGATTTATTTTGTTACGTATATTCTTTGACAGGTGTGCGTTTAGCACGATCCCGTGGGAATTATTTTGTAATTAAAAATGACAGCTCTTTATAGTATTAGTTGAGGTCAGTCGTGGTGCAGTGGCACAAAGTGTGACTGGTTGTGGGTTTGATCCCCACTCGAGGATATGAAATATTTACTTAAATTTATATTTCAATTTCTTCGCTCTGGTGTCGAGGCTAAGAGCGGCGTTGAGTTCTGCCACTCAACACGCAATGCCTCCAGAATTCGGCAGTAAGTGGATAACGGAGTTTTTAAGACACTCCACTAGGTTACCTCTGCATATCCTGCTGAAGCTGAAGCTGATTTATTTATTTTATTTTATAGTATTAGTATTATTATTTGATGTTATGTAAAAATTACATTAAACACTATAAACTATACACACCTAAGAAAAATGGAGAATAAAATGTTTTGAAACTAAGTTTTCTTGATTCTTATTAAACTGATAATAAATATATCACCTAGGCAGACCAAATATATATCTTATCAGTGCAATACTGATACAAGTTTAAAAACAATATTATGAAAATTAACATCCCACAGAGATGACAACGATGTATCTTAACTACTAGCATTAAGTTTCTTCTAACTACTTTACTATATATGAGAAAAATGAGAATCTGAAAACAAAAAAAAATTGTCTTACATAGCACATTGTGTATTAAAATTTTGTTTCCGTTTCAATATTATTTTTTTCCGCAATAAACGTTAGAGTTCTTAAAGTTAAAGTTATTCTTAATCTGATAATATTAAATATCAGTACTAATATAATCGTATATAATATCTATATATCATATCATGTGACTTATACTCGTGGAGATGTCAAAGTATGTGTGTTAGTTGGTCTTTAGGTTTACAACGCAACGGGTTCTCAAGGCATTGTTTAAGTAATTAAAGCTATAACTGTCGGTTTCCTATGATTCCATGGGAAGAATATGACATGAGAATGTAACAAATTCCAAAGATGGAAGATAATTTGTTTTTCTTTATATGAAAATAAAAGTAGTAAAAATATATAAGACAATTTTTATAAAAGAATCCAAGGTTCGATTTCTATTCAGAGTAAATTATACCTAAATATGTTTTAAGTAGTTATAGACGGATAAATATTGTCTGTGGTTAAGTACAAGTACCTAAGTAAATATAACATCACTAATTATTAAATCAAACAAATGGATATTTATTTTTACATGTTTTAGTTTTAATGTATTAATTATTCATGCATAAGTTATTCATATCCTAGAAAGTAAAACAATTTCAATCAGATTTATTTCTTATATTCGTTCTTTTTATATATTAAAATGAAAATAAAATTTCAATTTTACTAAAAAGTGTAAAAATTGCTGGAAAGCTTCGAAATAATTACATAATTAGTGTTGTGCTTTAATATAACTTTCATTCATAATTCCAAAAGAGTAAAAACTTTTCGTTTATTTTAATATTTGATTGACAACTAATTAAATATTTTTATTTAATCTGTGGTGCTCAGATTTTATTATAAATGGGGGGAGCACTGGCCGACACATGTCATTTTTTATGTCTTGATCTGTCAAAATGGCGTAAGGTATTCCCGTCTCCCTTCCTCATATGACGAAATATGAGATGGAACACGCGGGTCCTCTTTACATCTTTGGACGGTGAAAGTGTAAACACGAACGCTTTCGTTCAAGTGTTTTGTTTGCTCTTACAATATGTCAGATTATTATCGTATATTTAATTGGCCTTTTCAAATTCTATAAGCCTTTTTTTGTTATAATAAAATGGATTAAGGCAATGGCATTTAGAATTCAATTGATATTATTTTAAGTTAAATATCAATAACTCTTTTTATATTTGATCAATAGTTAATTAGTTAGTCTGGATTTTAAACACAAAAGTAAGAAAGAATATACTGTACTATAGATTGGCTTGTATGCCCTGTAAAGTTAACACAAATATTGCATAGAAGCCGCCGTAGCTTCACTAAAGGTATGGGTTGTGGGTTCAATTCCTACTCGGATTATTTTTTCTCATTTTAATTATTAAATCTCAAAAATTGGGTGGAAAATAGGGAACGAAGTAAATATCTCGTTCCCTATTTTTCAATCTTTTAAGAGTAACTTATTTTTTATTACTTACAAAATTGTACTTGAATCTATCATTATCATATGCAATGTAACTACCTCAACTGAAACAAATCGGTGACAATATATAATATGTATAACATATTAGGTTCTTATCCGACTTTCTGCCGAATTCTGGAGGCATTGCGTGTTGAGTGGCAGAACTCAACGCCACGCTTAACCTCGACGCCAGAGCCAAGAAATGGAAATATAAATTTAAGTAAATATTCCATCTTCTCGAGTGGGGATCGAACCCACAACCATTCTCGTTTACAGCCATACTTTGTGCCCCTGCGCCACGACTAGCCTCATTATCGACATTTAAACGTCCAAAGGTCCAAAGTGATCTATTCTTGTAGGTATATTTCATTGTCGTCGCTTCACTCTTACTCTCGACGCGGTTCAACGGCCCGACGATTGCGGTATAGCGTTTGTACTCCATTAACACTACAGAGTACTACATGATACGTCTGAGTTCTGTCTAGATACAAAATGGTAGTACAAATTTTACTTTTGGAATATTTAATATTAAATCATTTTTAGATGTCCTTTTCGATTGCGGTTTATCTTGTTATCGGAAAAGGAGTAATTAAAATAGTAAATAATTCATTCTGGCCAGTGGAAATCGAATCCATAGGTGTCGCGTTTACATTAACAGGATGTCCCACTGTTCCACGACGGCCTTTAGGTTAATTTAATATCGTGGCACGTATGCAAAAAAAAAAATTGGAAGCATTTTAAAATTTTCACCCTGGGTGAGATACAGAATTTTGATCTTTAAAAATTCATACACATTACTCTCCAGCCAAAACATTCGCATAAAGACTAAAAGCTTAGAATCCTATAAGGCATACATAGATTAAGCTTATTTACAAATACAAAAATAAATACATATAAAATGTTTATTTGAATGTTGTATGTATTCACACATTTAAATCGGATTTGGAAATTTTATGTAATAAATATACGCTGGTTGTGGGTTCGATTTCAGATTGATGCTTGATTACAAGACGCAAATTGGACAAAGTACAGTTGTTGTTTCATTTCTTCGCTCTGTCTTCTTAAAACCAATCTAATGCCTGCAAATGAATGACATATGTGACGTTATTTGACAAAATAAAAAAATGTTTCGTTTTTTATCTGATACAAAAAAAAATATTTTATCCATTGAATAAAATTGAGACCAGTCGTGGCGCAGTGGCACAAAGTGTGACTGTAAAACCGACTGGTTGTGGGTTCGATCCCCACTCGAAGAGCTGAAATATTTACTTAAATTTATATTTTCATTTCTTCGCTCTGGTGTCGAGGCAAAGCGCGGCGTTGAGTTCTGCCGCTCAACACGCAATGCCTTCAAAATTCAGCAGAAAGTGGGGAACTAAGTGTGTGTGTAAATTGTACTAAATCGAGAGCTTATGTACGCTACAACACGTTTGTTGTCTTTTTACAAATAAATGTCACGAAATAACATATCAGCAATCAGCTTTAAGAATTATGGAACGCCTTCAATGAAATACCGACAGATGGCTATATATAAGATAAATACATTTTATTATGTATACAAAAAGTCTTACCACGTTTGAATTGGCCACCTCATTCCGATATTAAAGCGTAAGATAAAAAAAAAAGGTTTAATCATTAAATTATTGATCTAAATTGAGCCTTAAGTGTGAAAGCAGAGAGTTTAAAATAGTATGAATTAAATATAAAATTGCAGATATCAAATTGTGGGCATATAACTGTCAAGATTACCGATCGTGTATAATTTTCGTATCGTAATGGCCGTTCTCAAAGTTTGAGTCAATGGCGTCGGTGTAAGGTGGTATATGTTTATTTCATTGAGATAAAAACGTGCTAAAATTTACTTATTTAGTTTATGTAATTTTCGCTTTCACGCATATTTATAAATGATAATTAAGTAAACAAAATTATGAGTCACTATGTTTTTTTTTTTCAATCTTCCCCTTGATCGCAGGATAGGCGGTGGGTACTTAGTGTTAAGACTCTTCGTTCCTTATTATTCGTTCCATATTACTTATGGCTAAGTAATAGAATAAAAAATATAAAAAATATTGGGTAAAAAAAATAATTTAATACGTGTAAAAATTTAACATGATTCTCGTTGGGGGGAATAAAATATTTAATAATTTCTTTTCATTTCTCGAGCGGAGGAAAGTGGGAAAAGCAGTTCCCTCTGTCCACCCTGATTCTACGTTTTTAAATTTTCTAATTAGCATCACAAGATTATTTTCTAAATTTTAAATTATTGTAAGTAATATACGCTTTCTAATTGCAAGATATATTAATGTATATTATATTATTAACATAATTTAACAATACTTTACGCAACAAGTGAAACTTACGATATTTTTATAACTGATGATATAAAAGTAAAAGCTTCTAATTTTTATGTTACATTAGCCATTAAACAAAGCTTACTAAGTGTTATTTGCATATTTATGTTATATCATAAATTAACTTAGTATAAGCGTACGGTTAAATTTGAGTGCGTTTGAATGAATCATACTTACCGTCAAATATTAACTTTAAAAATTAAAAATTATTATATAGTAGAAAAAAAAATAATCGAATAATATAATAGGCAGAGGGAACTTAGCATTAAGACACTTCGTTCCCCAACTTCTACCGAATTTCTCGAAGCGTTGCGTGTTAATTGGCGGAACCCAACGCTGCGGTTTGCCTCGACACCAGATCTAAAGTAATGGAAATATTAAATATTTCATTTCCTAGAGTGGATATTGACTCCACAACCTATCACGTTTACAGTCACACTTTGTACTCCTGCGCCACAACCAGCCTTGACACACCTGGCTTCTTATCTTGTATTTTTTGTAAAAATAATCTTTTCATACACAAGGATATTTGATATGATTAATTTTAATTGGCTTGGGAATTCATGAATATTAAATCCACCTTCACTTAACCAAATCTCTTTACAATCAGTTAAAGGTTATTCAGCTAGCTGATTTAAGTTATAATCAACAACTCCTACCTACACATCTCCTACCTACTCATGTAATGCGGGAAATTTGTGAAATACCAAAACCTAAAATATATAATACAATAAATTACATCTTATCGTATGATCTGATAGAGAATAGCGAGGAGAATTTATTGTTAATATACTCTGTTCTCCGCTTTCTCATCGAACTCAAAACAACGTTTGTTGAGTGGCGGAACTTAACATCGTATGTTTTTTAATCAAAGTGGTAAATTAAAAGTTTACGCATAGCGTTTACAGCGAGCGACCACTGCGTCACTGTGGCCTTTTATAACATATTATACAATCACATATTATTTATTTAAAAAAAAGATAATTAATCACGATCGACAAAGCCCGAATAAATTCAATTACCACCACCATTTTCAACCACGACGCGATGCATTCCAACCGAACGTATAAAAAACTGAAGTTCTTCAAAGAGTTCCGGCAGTATGGCATTCGGTACTTTCCCCCAGTCCCACGACCCACTTGCATCCGTTGGTCTTCTGGAACGCCCAATACAATGATTAAATTTCGTTTGGTAGATCTGTATACGTGTTTACTTTCAACGGTTTTACCAATTAATTTAAATAACCGTTTTGGTTATTCGAAGTGGCTCGTTTATATAATATTATTATTGTTATTATATTATTTTGGTGTATTATTAAGAAAAACGGTATTTTTTAATTCAAAATAGCATTTATATAATAATTTGAGTTTTATCAAAACCTGTCAATACTGTTACTATGGATTGAAATTGAAATGATATATAGCTACGTCCTTTCCGTAATATTAAAATTACCTATCTTATCGTTAAAATATAAATTTCACAATAAACTAAGTTTCAGTATACGAATGTAGGTACTAGCACATGACCCAAGGTGCTTTTCCTTTTGGATTTCTTGAAATGCATCAATATGATAACCACTTGCCGGCAACCTCTTCGCCTTTAACCTCAATTTTCTAACATATTTCATGTGAGAGCTAAAGCTCTTTTAAACTGATTTTTTTATATATTTTTTAAGTTTATTCTATATCCCACTGTATATAGAAGTGTAGACGAGTAATTGCATATTGAGTTTTGGAACTCAACGCCGCGTTTTATCTACCTACCACAGTGGGAAAAATAGTTTATTCCTAGATTGGGAATCAAACCCACAACTGTTGCCCTTGAAGCCATATACTGTGCCTACGCAACCACGAATATAAATTATAAATTTTAATAAATATTAAAATATTATTTTAAAAACGTTTATTTATATATTTTATTTCGTGAAAGTATTTAAAGTTACACTAATAGAAACTAGTACTATTCTTACTCTTATTAATATAAGTAATCATCTTCACGCTGTATCCCGCACACAGCAGGGTAGGCAGAGGGAACCTAGTGTTTTTAGACACTACGTTCCCCACTTTCTGCCGAATTCTGGAGGCATTGCGTGTTGAGTGGCAGAACTCAACGCCGCGCTTAGCCTCGACACCAGAGCAAAGAAATGGAAATATAAATTTAAGTAAATATTTCATCTCCTCGAGTGGGGATCGAACCCACAACCAGTCGGTTTACAGTCACACTTTGTGCCGCTGCGCCACGACTGGCCTCTTCTAATAAAATATAAGTAAAAAGTTCAATTATAATTTATAAAGAATTTGTAACGTGGATACAGAATGACAATGGACGCCTGGGCCTATTGTCTTTCACTTACCACTGTATAAACATATAAGAAATAACTGTATAAACAGATAAACAATATGTGAAATATACTTTTTTTATAAAGTTAGCTTAATGTCGTAGCGCAGAGGCCCAAGTGTAAACGCGAGTGGTTGTGGGTTCGATACACAGTTTATTTTAATTTTATATTTTTATCTCTTCGCTTTGGTGTCTATACAAAACGCGCACACACTCATTGAGAAACTCCGTTTCGTACACAACGGCCAATTTTCAAATGAAAATAGTTAATTCCTTACCCACAACTGTCGCGTTTACTGTCAAAATTATTTTTTATATGGTTATTATTTACACTTTAAAGAAATCATTCTTATATTTTGAATTCACGAATTTCATTGTGATATTTTTAAATTTTAACCTACGACTTTTCTAGTACGAGAAGGCTATCATTTTCTCATTTTAAATAACTTATCAAAAGATATCTTTAAAATCACATAGCATAGACTTTGATAATTACAGGGAGCGACACTAACTTTAATTCCGCAAAGTTTCGATAATTACTTCAGTTAACTTAGTTAGATATTTTAAGTGTTAATTAACAAGAAAATGACTCAGTGCTCTAGTTTAAAACAGAAAATTGTACGTACTAATAATACGGGGTTGTTTTCGCCCTAAAGATTATCTGGAAGAAATGATTACCAAAAAACATGTTGTTTTTATATATCTCTATCTCTTGGGAGAATGTAGAATTGAATTGAATGTAGATCAAAATTTTGTTTTATTTTAATTTTCCCGCTTAGGTAAAGAGGCAAAGAGCGGCGTTGAGTTCCGCCACTTAACATAGTATCAAGCAATCGTCGGAAAATGGGCAGAGAGTTTCTTAATTGAGTTTTCAGTTGGCCTCTGTCTGTCTTGCTATATGCGTGGTACAGTATGAATCTGAAAAAATAAAGAAAAAAGATAAAGTAATTAGGTTCATTAAAAGTTTGTTTTTGTAAAGTTTTTACTTAGAAATTTGTTATATGGAAACTCGATATGTTGGGACTTTCCCTTTAACATGCCGTCAAATGTTTGAACTTTCAAACTTTGTACATGTACTCGCATTTGAGTAATATTTCGTATTTTGTTTACAGTTCACGATGCGGCAGAGACGCGGGCTGGCTGTGGTCATCCTACTCGTTTTACATATGGTGAGAAAATTATATTTTTAATATTTTTAAAATGTCGTTCCAAATTTGAAAACAGGAACGGTTTCCAAGAAGAACGGGTTCAAATCCTGCTGCTATTATTTTTGTTCTATTATTTGTAAGATAATTAAATCATTAATATAAAAACATATACAATAATTAATATGGAATTAGTTTGGCGTGTCCGTTTTTAGCGGAGATAGGTGACACTTGTATGTTGTATATTATTTAATCAATGAAATCCATTGCAGTATTAAGCAAATTGCTAATATTTCCTAGATCGTAAAATTTTATAGGGAGTTAAAGATCCCCAAAGATAAAGGGAGTTGAATCGAAAGAGAGATTAGACATCAAGATGTCGTGGACCTCATCACATAGCATCGCTAGCTTGACATGGTAAATCATAACCCTAATATATAAAAAAATAAAAAAAAAACCTAGTTACATTGAACTAACAAAGTACTGAAAGTAATATTAGTTGAGACCAGAAGACTTTCTCTTGTTTAAAGTTTGAAATGTATGTGGGGTCACGAGAGGCTGCTCACGAGTGTAATGTTACATTGTTAGTGACTGATTAGTTAGAAATGAATAATTTGACAGAAAATTCAATAGAACTATTTGAATAAATGTTATTTAAAAAAATATTTTTATTTTTTGAATCTATGAAGACAGTAATCTGTTTTTTGGGGCTCCGTACTTTTAAAAGAAAAAGAAAACCTTATAAGAACCTAGTTGTCCGTCCGTCTACTTGTTTATTTGTCTGTCTGTCAAGAGCTTGATTTCCAGAAAAAAAATGTGTTTTTACATTTACTTAAAAAATCTAAAAACTGTACATTTGTGTGGGCAAAATTTGGAATTAGAGCCGGTAAATTCGGTTCAAGCGAGGTATCTAATGAAACTACTTGGCGTGCATCTTCCAATACATACTCGTATTTTGGTAATTTTTTTATGACCAAAGTACAGAACCCTTTGTGGGCGAGCCCGACTCGTGCTTGTTTTTTGTTTAGGAAATAAAAATGTGCTTAATAAAATATATAATTTATTTCCTAATTTGTACGAAAAACTGAATGAATATTAGCTATGAACTTGTTTGTGAACAAATAAAATACAATGTACAAATGTACTTAATGCAATCTAGAATATTTTATATAGGTATTAAATATATCAAATTCTCATATATAAAATTAAAATAACTAATACTTGAGCTAAAACACCCATGTAGAACTAAATGAAACGGCACTTGAAAGTTTATAATTTTTAATCGTCATAGTTCCTTGTTTGGTATCACTGGAACACTAATAAAATAACATTATATTATTTATTAAAATAAATAAAGTTTTATTGAGGATATTTTCAGTATATTGACTGAGACAGACTGAGATTTTTTTTTACTTTTATATTGTAAATATAAATCTCATCGTAGCATCGCGAAGTTTGTAGAAATAAATTACATAGTTTAACCGCTCTAGCATCAGTTATTATAAATATATATATATTTTCATTTTAAAATAATAGCAATTCTATAAAATATTTTGTAGAAAAAAATAACACAAGAATAAATAATATATTGCGTGTAAATTTAAGTTATCTTCCTAGGATAAAAATTATACATTTTTAATTTATTTCAGTAGGTCATTTCAAACGTTGCCTTAAACAAAAAACATTAATAGTTTGATTAATTTGTGATTAATTTATATCCATAAAAAAACCATTACATTATAAAAGAAATATATAATTGTATACTCTACATACATAATAAAAATAATACGAAATAATATATTAATACGTAATAACACATCAACTGGGCGTTTTCCGCAAGGAAATAGAACAAGATAGAATCTAATACGGTCATCGGGTAAAAGCCCCAAATATGGCCACTGACCCACTGCCCACTGACGGACATGTCCACTGTCCAGTTCCGTTTAAGTAAGCTATTTACTTGTTTAGTCTAAGTCGAGTAAAAACTATAGACAAAAATGGTATCATTGTAACTGAACGTTGTAAACAACTCTTAGTACAGAGTTATGGTTAAGCGTAAAAACGAATGGACTGATTTCAGTAATTGTCAACACAAGTGCTAAGTTGATTGTAGTTAAATATATTGAAATTTATATTATATTTGTATGAATGGCGTAAAATTGTAATATCTTTTTTCAAATATTTTTTTTATATTAACTTAATTGATAATTATAATCTGTATCTTTTGTCAAAAATACATAATCTTTAGAGAATAATAGAATAAAGAATATATTAAGTATTTAATTGATTTTTATATAATAAATATAATATTTATTTAATCTATAGAAGAAAAAAAGAACATAAAAAATATAATATAATTTTATATGGCTAGCAATTGTTAATTTAGTTAATTATACTGCCGGAATACAAGCTGGTGTAAAGTGAGTTAAGGTGATGCCAATTTATGACAATAGATGGGTGCCGTGTAAGAGTAAAAGCTAGCTTTCGCGGCGGTCGGTCACACCGCGACCTACAGCAACGACACACATTGAACTTGAAATCCTGCTACTCATTCTCCTACAACTTTTCTTTGCCTTGTTTTTCAATTTATTTTATGATGTCCCCTTTGTGCAATTTAAGATCTAAACTAAGATGGTGTAATTGGATCACATATATAGATGGACTTGGTAAATTCAGTTATACGAGGCCATGTTTTACGGTTTTCAGCCCAAATAGATAGAGTGTATATTGGCATTAATATACATACGAATAAAAAGTTTTTTTAATAATATTATAATGTTAAAAATGTCAAAGATAGTCGTGTCCATTTAAATTTACCATTTGATACTTTAACATAACATGTTGTTGTTTACACGATAAACGTTTTAGTTCCTTTTGCTGGAAATATCCGCTATGTTGCGTTGTAGCGCATATGTTCACACACCGTTTATATTAATAACATGAAAATTAAGCAAAGTAAAAGAAATACAAATTTGAGGACCGTAATAGAAAAATGCATGAATGATGATACTATGTAATTTACATAGATCAATGGATACCACTTTTGGTTTTGAGAACTAAGAATTAATAATGCATGCAGAGTATACAAAAAGTACATAAAAATAAAGAGAGAAAACTAGAACTTTCCAAATAATATTACAACTAAAACTTATATTTGACATGTTCATACATATGTATATTAAAACATTTACGTACATATTTGCATTTGTCTCAAACATCTGAAAGTCACGAATTAGCGACGCAATCGCGATTTAATGAAAGTAAAATTGGTCTGACTCTGGGAGCAACGACCGCGCAGTGACACACTGCACTTGACGCCGGCGGCCGCTCCTCGCGCCTCGTAAGCGGATCTTGTTCCACTCACGTACCTTACCATCTGCTTGGATACTAAACACGCGATTTGAACAGGTGTTTGAGTAGAAATTTATAGTACGGCCGACGAGAGGTGGCTGCTGAAATTAGCTGTAGATGCTTACACATATTTGATTTTAGGTTTTTTTTTTTGGTTTTGAATATGTTCTTACCGAGTGAACAATGCGCAACAGTTTAGAAAGCCTAACTTCTAGGTGGCAACGATCCGTTGACCATATTAAAGTAACGGCAGCATTGAGGATTAATTACGTATATTTTTATACTAGCTCCGTACGAGATGATTAAAAAATAAAAGCGATGATTGAGAATTAGGGGAAAATAATTTCATATTTCATTTTCTGCTCCGGTAAATTGGTAAGACAAAAAGCGGTTAACATGATAGTTATAAGCTCAACGGGAGTGTTCTTTGATAATTTAAGTTATAATTCACTTGGTTTTTATTTAGATTGTAATTTAGACATCATTATACTTTGGATATCAAAAAACAGGCGGAGATAGACTCGTTTTATCGAGTATTGCTTCACTTAGCACTATATAAAAATACACAGAAGAATAGAATGGATTTTTTTTTATATTGTAATAAATGACCGTCGTGGCGCAGGGGCTCAAGCGAAACGCACCTAGGAGATTCGGCGGAAACAAGAGAATGAACAACGAAATCTAGATCGTTCCTTGTTTTTATGTATAATCATTATTTTAAATCAAATAACGGGGCGTAAGTTTTTTAAATATTTTAACTTACTATTTGAACAGCGTTCGTATTAACGGTTGCCTAATGGTATGAATATACGAGTATATTCAGTAATAATAGTAATATTATATGTCTTAGTAAAGTACTGTTACGAAGAAACTATTCTCATTTGATTTAAATATTGCATGATTAAAGTAAGCTCTTGATGAATGCTATACGACGTCATTGAGTTTCGCTGACATACTTCTTTGCTGTGCCATCAAATAGCCATTTTATGTAAAGTATTTTATTTTTCTTATATATTTTTTTATTTTTATATCTTACTTTAAATAAAAAGATATAATAAAATATAATAAGCCACACGGACTAAAATACTCTAAAAATAAAACGTATAACTGAAAATTATTAATGAACAAAATTATTTCAAGTAAGACTAGGAAAAATAGTAATATTAGAGCATACCTATTTAAAAAATTAACATCAAAAAATAGTAGGAAGCCATAACAATATGCAAGCGGTTAGGCAAAACGACTCATCGGAGACAAATAATAAATAAATTAAAATAAATAATTAGCTTCATGCTCCCAACACGGTACGCAGGGAGAACCTAGTGTTGAGACACTCTGTCCCCTGTTTCCGCCGAGTTCTGGATTCATTGCGTGTTGAGGGGCGGAACTCACCGCCGCGCTTTGCCTCTACACCAGAGCGAAGAAGTGATAATAATAAATGGAAAAGAGGAGACACAATACTAGTAGACTAAACAGTCTTACCAATGTTACATGACGCTTAAACACTGAATCATTTATTTATAATGTCTGTCCGGTCGAATAGCGTAATTTCTTTTTCGTTACGACTTTCTCTTTTCAATTTAAAATTACGTAACTTTAATATGCGTAGGAACAATTGAGTCATGCCCATCTAAGATTCCAATCTTAAATAATTGCTGGACTCAAGAGTTGGCCTAAAGGACGGAGCTTTACATTTATTTATAAATCTTTCTAGAGGAAATAAAAAGCCTCCATACTTCTTGGTTGAGTCGGAACCAATACTTTCTAATTTTGGAGCCCGAGGCGAAACAAATGAGAGCCATAAAAGCAATGGCGATTCGATAATTCTAGGTTCAGTGATAGTGAGTAATAAATTTTTGATTGAGAAATGGCGTTCGGCTCAACTGAAGTTCTTATAAATATGTCTGAAATTAAAACAAATCTTCGGTCAGAAATGACACATCAAAGGAAAATAAAAATAATTAATATGAAGTGTAAAGTTGCCGGATCTAGTTTAACATATACTTAAAGCAGTGCGGTCAATTGAACGATGATTTAAATCAAATGTGAACCAGAAGAAGGCAACTTTCACATGATGATTTTATTCATGCCAAGGAAATTGGAATTTAAGAGTCATCTAGTATCAATTTGTTCGTCTCACATGAGGCTTGGCTGTTGTCGCATAACTTCAGACGATGCTTGTTTTAAGACACACTTAAAACGGTCAGTGTGTCGAATTAAATAACATATAAAATATTGCCCACGCGTACCAGTGAAAGTTGGAGGTGCTACAAAAATATATAATTTTCATGTCAGAATATTATACGAGCTTAATAAGATAGTTTGTTATCTTCCTCATTGTTTTATTTTACATATATACTGTGTAGAATGTAAAGTTATATATTTATTATTGAGGTCAAGATTTAAATCAAACAAGCATTTGCTTTCGTCTATTTTTATCATACCTTGTCCAAGACGCGCTTCACCATATCAAAAAAAATGTTTATCTATATAAAACAACTATAGTCTATCTCTAGTTTAAATAAACCCACAAAGATATCTCTAAATCAGTGTTTTATTTATATTTGTTAATAATTTCAGAGTGGAACCCTGAGCGAACAGACGTCTAATGAAAGCGGTGGAGGCGGAGGCGGTTCCAGCCCAGACTCAAACAATGCAGTGGAACCCTCCAGTGACCAGCTTGCCATGGAGTCTTCTGAGAGGGAAACACCGAGTCACGCATACAACGGTCCACCGCCGCCAGTACCACCACCCCATAACAGACGACAAAATCCGCCTCACCATCAGTCACACCACCCGATAGGTAACTTATTAATACTATTGGTTTAATTTTTACTTGATATTTATATAAAATAAATTTATATAAATTTACAAGCATGTGATTTCAAGCCTTTATTATTCATCACATATTTACGTTACGAAAACTTGTCTAACTTATAGACAATATCTATCATTAGGAGATGAGGATTTATATCAACAATAAAATAAGCAATAATATTTTATTACTTTTCAGGTATGCCTAGGATTACAAATCATCATCAAATTCACTCAAAACCTTTTGCACTCGGCCCACCCAGTCATCACAAAAATGACATAAATTCAGGATTTCGTGGACCACCTCCACCGCCAGCTCCTCCTGCCGATGCCCAAACTTCAGCCAGCGATAAAGTTTTCAGCACAAGTGGAGATGTATGGCCTGCCCCAGCACCAGACATGCCAAAAATTTTATCACTCGACGTGAAATGCGAAAAGAATGCTATGAGAGTTTTCTTAAGCTTTGACAAGCCATTCTTTGGCATAGTTTTCTCAAAGGGACACTATTCTAACCATCAATGCGTGCATTTACCTCCTAATCTAGGCAGAACATCGGCTTCATTCGAGATTGGTGCTCACGCCTGTGGTACAGCTGGTAGTGGAGATCCAAGATATAGAGGAGATGTAGCTGCAGCTGGTACATATTTTGAAAACGTAATAGTCATTCAGTATGACCCACAAGTACAAGAAGTATGGGACCAAGCACGTAAATTACGTTGCACGTGGCATGACCAGTACGAAAAAGCTGTTACATTCCGCCCGTTCCCCGTAGACATGTTAGATGTCGTTCGAGCTGATTTTGCAGGAGATAACGTTGGTTGCTGGATGCAAATTCAAGTTGGTAAAGGACCTTGGGCGTCAGAAGTATCTGGACTCGTTAAAATTGGACAAACAATGACAATGGTACTAGCTATTAAGGATGACGATGCAAAATTCGATATGTTAGTGCGTGATTGTGTGGCTCATGATGGTCAACGCGCTCCTATACAACTAGTCGATAGGCGAGGCTGTGTAACACGACCAAAATTGATGTCAAGATTCACAAAGATCAAAAATTTCGGAGCATCTGCATCCGTCCTTTCATATGCACACTTCCAAGCGTTCAAATTCCCTGATTCTATGGAGGTTCACTTCCAATGTACAATTCAAATTTGCAGATATCATTGCCCAGATCAATGTTCCGATGGTGGTCCAAATGTAATAGCACCTCACGCTGAATATGGACCTCCCCAAATTGATTCGTACCCGGTCAGTGTAGAAATAAGGAGGGATGAAAGACGTGTTAGAAGACAACGTAGAGCCACGTCACCTGAAAAAGAAGTAGGAGTTAATAGAGTTATTCGTGTGGTGTCCGCTGGAGATTTGAATTTAGATGCCTCCGAAGAAAATTTGCTGCCTAAAATTGTACCTACGCCTGGATTAGTCTGCATGACAACTCCAGGTTTTGCTGCAACACTAGGCGCTTTGCTTGCCACTTTAATATGTTCTTGTGCTGTGTCAGCAGTGCTATTTTTCAAACTCCGACCTATTTCAAAACTTAAGAAGAAAACTGCTCCAATTAGCACGATACCAATACCACACCCTGCCGCAGGACCGCATATTATTTCAAAAAGTCGGTTTTACTCGTAACAAGTAATACTCTCTTAATATAATTTGTACATATTAGTGTAATGAGACTGAAGTACGACCATGCCAATACAATCTTTTATGTGCTCAAATAATTTAGATACAAATTTAAAAATCTTTAGTTTTAATTATGAAACGCTGAAACAATAAAAAAGTAATTACTTAACGGAAATGTAATAATGTTAGTTTAAAACGAAACCACCATCGAGAGGCTTCAGTTGAGTTGTTTTTTAGTTCACAGAGTTTGTGGAGTCAGCGGGAAATTAAAGCTGAAATATGTTTGACCAACCCAAATGTAGTATTAAAATGTCATAAGTACAATCTTCTGTTACCTCTTATCGAGCCGTGTTCGATGTAGGGGCAACGGAAAATATATTTTATAATCTGTGGTATAGCATCACTTAGGTAAACCGCTAGAAGTAATTTAAAGTAACTTGTCATTAGTATTAATATTATTTATTTTAGTTAAGTTTTTGTAATAGTCATTACCTACTTACTAGCCTTTATTTATTATTTATTTTACCACCTGAGTACCTCTTCTTCTTTTTTAATGATTTAATTGTGGTTTCTTGTTTTGTTTATTTATAAGAGTCTATGAAATATTGTGAGTTTAGTATTACAAAAAATCTTGACTAATTTTATTGAATAATGTACAACATCATGAACAAATGTAGCATTGAATATATCTAAACAATATAAGTATATGTGTATATTTTATTTCAATTACCTTGAAAAAATATAACTAAAACTTATTTCTAATATCTATTTAAAAAAATAAACTTTACAGACAAGATTTATACTATTAGATCATTTTAAAAGTAATATAAAAAATCATACTCATTCTTTTAATTATGGTTACTGTCGCACGCTGAGGCACCACGACTGGCCTCTACATATATTAATCCCAGAATAAAACCAAGTAAAGATGAAGAATGGAGTATCTTGACACTAGGTTCCCTATGCCTACCCTGCTGTGTATGGGAAATAGCGTAAAGCCGATTTATTTTTTAAAAATTTAATTTAATTTAATCAGCTTCACGCTATATCCCGCACACAGCCTACCCTAGGCAGAGGGAACCTAGTGTTTTGTTAGACACTCCGTTCCCCACTTTCCGTCGAATTCTGGAGGCATTGCTTGTTGAGTTTCAGAACTCAACGCCGCGCTTAGCCTCGACACCAGAGCGAAGAAATGGAAATATAAATTTAAGTAAATATTTCATCTCCTCGAGTGGGGATCGAACCCACAACCAGTCGGTTTAGTAACACTTTGTGCCGCTGCGCCACGACTGGCCTCAATTAATTTAATAAAACAAAAGAAAGTATTTAACTATTACTTCACCAAGAAATTTAAAAATCTAACTAATCTACTACCATAAATGGCAAATAACCTAGAGGTTATTTATTACAAGAGATAGATCTCTTTCTAATAAGATATTTCCCAAATGTATGAAAATTGACACAATTTTCTTTTGTATCTGTTTGTCTGCCCATCGTCGTCGTTCCGTGACCAAGTCCGCAAACTGAGTGGCACGTAACGTTTTGAATCTGTGATATCTCCTAAAGCACTTATTAAAATGTTGTGCAGTAAGGTACAATTTCAACCTAGATAAAATGTCAAGGAGACTGTTATCTCTATACATAATAGACAGTAAAAATATTTTGTCTTGTCATTGAGAATTTTTGACTGAAATAGATAGACACTTAAAAAGAATAATAGTCACATTTTTCTCTGAAAGTACTGAACCAATTTACTTAAAAATTGTGCAATTGATTTGTTTTAACTCAACTTGACAATTAAAGTCTGTTTCATCAATAGCGGTTCATTAAAAAAAAAGTTATCGTCATTTGAATGAACTCAAGACATTAGTCTGCCTGCGAATGTTATATAGCAATCGCGCTGGTAAGATTCTTGGCCAAAGAATGACATTCGAAACGTGGTTATATGACTGTTGATAAAAATATATATTTTTGAAGCACTATTATACAATATTTTATACAATAAAGTAACCATAATTGAATTGTTAGTGGATAACAGTTAAGTTTAAGTCGTAATTAATTCAACACAGAAATAAAGACCAATTTGATCTTCAAAAATATATTAAAGAAATACATAGATTCTTCGGCACGTTTGTTCGTTTGAAATAAATCTATATAAAAATGCCTAAAAACTGCCTTTCTATTGTGTACTCTGTAATAACCACATATTATATTACCAATTGTAAATTTAGCTAATAAATAATATATGTAACGAATTTAAAAATTGTACAGGAGTTAATGTGCAATCATTACAGTTATTTTACAAAGAATATTATGAATCCTTCAAATCAATAATTTAACATGTGAGGCTTTTTCTGAAAAGGTGAATTAAAAAATTCTGTGACATCAGCAAATTTAACAGAGTTTTAAAAGTATGATGAAACTTACATTACATAAGTAAAGCGAACGTAATATTACAAAAAAATATACGTATAAGAAATAAGTAGCTTTATATATATTTTTATTTCAAAATAATCAAATGTCCTAATATAAATTACGATAATGTAGTAAAAAAATCATATTATTATTAGAAGTTAATATAATTGTCAGTCAATTCTGTTTATTAGATCAATAATCATGCACTATAAGCGGGCGAAGCCGTGGGCGGGCCGCTAGTAGTGAAATAAATTTTAAAATCGGTTCAGTTGTTCTTTCCTTTATTTACTACAAACATACAAATCTTTCCTTTTTACGATAATTTAGATTACTACGTTTTATTTCTTGAAAGAGAAGAATGATGAAGTTATTTTTTTAAGCGGTTAGTCTATTTCATATTAACAAGAAAATATGTAATTTACAGCAACAGTTGCTTACAATTGGTCCTTGTGTATTACACCTTGTCATCACACTGCTATGAAACAGAATGAACATTTAACTGTGTGTGTGAAATTTGATATTTTTTTATGTGTAAGTGTTACACTGACAAATCTCTTGTTTGTTCCTATTTCGTGTATTCCTACCGCAAAATATATGGCATATTGTTTTGGAGTTTGAGAAAAAAAAATTGACAAATAAAATAAGAAGTTAAATTAACATTACAAAATATTAGGCGGAAAGTGGAGAAAGGAGTGTCTTAACGTTAGATTTCTTTTGCCTACCCTGCTAATATGTTAAACTGACAGCGTTAAGCTGATTTAATATGTGCGATATGCGGGATAGAATGTGAAGCTGAAAAAAAAAACATTAAAAATATATTATCAACATAACTTTTATTTTATTAAAAACAACAAGTGCCGTCCACAAAAACGTCCTTCACATTCATACAGAAACTTAAACACAAACAAATTGTTTACAATAAATATTTACTTAACCTCCCGTACTTTTAAGAATAAACGAAGTGACAGACAAAGTACCATAACCGTATTAAAGATGAAAACTGATTATAGTTATAAATGATATTAAATGTAAATAAATGTAAAAATTGCACTTTAACAAATCGTATTCTCACAATAAGTTTGTGTAACTTATGAAATAATAGTTAAAATAAATGCAAGATTTTTGGGTGGCATGACATGATAATAATAGATCATTATCATAATATTTTTATTGCGGATTTAAAGACCGATGAATTTTAAAATTAAAAAATGCATTAAAAATATAACCATTTCAGCTTCACAGGAAGAGATAACATGGTGTCAAGACACTACATCTTCCTTTTCCTGTTACAATTCAAACACTACAAATTGAGGTGAAACAGAATGCCGCACTATAAATAATTTTAAATATTATCATTTCAGAAAGACAATTTATAAAAAAAACATCAATCGGTCTTTAAATTCAATTACGAATACAAAATTAAAACTAAAGCTCTAACTTAAACTTTTACAAATAAAAACTAAAAGAGAATATAATTTAAATCAATGTTAAAGTTAATATTGAGCAATAAAATTAGGATAGACACTATTAATTTATTATAATAAATGCAGAATAAATGCAAACTTATTTAAGAGATGTTTCTAATAATTACATTATTGTATTCATTGGTGTTTTATGTTTATGTTACAATAACATAGCATCTCTAACTAAACTTAACTAAAAATATACAATCAATTTCTTTATTGCTTAACTAGTCACTTCAATGGTGACGATTAATTGATTCTAAAATATGACCATTTCATAATAAGAAATGGTCAATTTTGTTTTATTTATTTTTATTAAATTATATTTAAATTGAGTCAACAATGTAAAAAACGGGTAGGAAATATAATTTGAAAATGTTTAGGAAAAAATATTTTCAAATTATAATTTCAAAAAATTTCCAAATAAAAATGTCTAAAATTAGTCAATATTTATACGTAGATATAAACAAACAATGTTATTTACGTAAAATTTAACATTTACATTAACAACAATTACGTATTTGCCAGCATATAGTTAATAAAAAAAGTTTTTTCTTTAAATTTTGAATTAAATTTAAAACATCAATTCTACAACTTTCACGTTGAGCACCTGTCATCATTTCAAATATGGAACATCCAAAAACACTTTAAAAAATAATCTAAGCTTAACCTAATGGCATGACTCGACGTATACTTATTCTAAACGTGAAATATAATAATTATAATATTATAATTATAAAGTACAAAATATGAAAAATATATCTGTACAACACTTAAATTAAGTTCACAACAGTGAAGCGAAATCAGGTTAAATAAAACGCGTAGCACGACTTAGCACCATCGGTTGTTACGAGGCAGGCAGTATTTATAATGTTTTATTTATATTAAATGAAATTAAAATTTTAGTAGAATATTGAAATCCTATAAGTATATAATATAGAAGAACAATAGTTCTATAAAGATATAAGTTGTAATCTAATTTTTAAGAGCAGATTATGAAAAAAAGTTTATTAACTTTAAAAATATCTTATCAGTTATTATATAGAAGTATTTCATTGTTTTGTTATTAAAGTGTAAAATTTTAATTATATATATATCTAAATTTAAAAAGAGCTCCAAAATAGTACGTATCATTTGGTATATAACGTTTTATATATTTAAATGCTTTTACTAACACACCTGTTTATCAATAATTTATGAGAATAGTTTGCAATTAGAAAATCAAATTTACAGGGCATAAGCAATGTTTATATAAAAAAAAATGCAAATCTGTAACATTAAAATTCACTTTTGAATGATCTAGAGCTAAATAGTCAGAAATCATACCCACCAAGTACATTTTTGTTGAATAAAATTCAAACATTATCCAACAAAAATGTACTTAAAACATTATCCAACAAAAATGTACTTTTAATAATATAGAGATTACAACAATTTTACTTATTTTGTGAAAAATTAATTATTTTCTATGTGTAAGAAATTTAAGTGTAAGATGTTTTGTCTAAATATTTAATTAATATTACTCTTTTACTCGATGTTGAAGAAAATTGGGGTTGGGGTTTTGTTGTTGTTGTTGTTGTCACGACGTCAAACGTGACAATTTTTTCTACTAATAATGTACAACAATTATCGTTGTTTGTTTCATTGGTTTTATTTCATTTATTTTTATTTCAATGAAATTTTCAATTTTGATTCTTTATCAGGCTTGCAAAATTATGAATGTATTTTGACAAAAGTTGGTAGTGTTTTTTGAATTTGGAACATGATATGTTAAAAATACAAATATATAAGTTTATGTTTCGGAACGATGTTGAGGGGATTTTAATAATAATTACGTCATCTATGCACCATCAACGAATGAGTACGACGTGAGCATTGCAGCATGTGGGGCAAAGATGTGTATCTGTGATATCACACGCGGTTGCAGCTCCTGCACTAGGACGACGGCGGCGAACAGAATTTGTATAATAATATAACATAGTTAGGTAATTTTATCATTTGATTAGTATTTTGAGATATCGAGGAATAAATATGTTATTTTTGGTCATCCCTCAAAATGTCCCTATCACAAGCTACTCCCGCGAGTGGTGTGGCGGGGAGCCCAGCAGGCGCAGCGCCATCCACGCGGCGAGCGAGTGCGCGGCGGGGGCGTGCGGGGCGTGCGGGGCGTGCGGCGCGCGGGGCGGCGCGGGCGCGCGCGCGCGCAGGCGGTGCAGCAGCAGCGCGGCCGCCAGCGCGGCGCCCGCGGCCGCGCCCGCCGCCGACGCGAACAGCGCGCCGAAGCTCACGGCGCCCATGCAAATGCCGTACACCACCTGCGGGGGTCAGACGAGGTTTACTTTATTGTTTATTTGTAGATATTTCTTTTTTCACTTTTTCACTATTAAGGTATAATTGTTTTAAACTCCCCCCAACTTTATCCCTAGTAGATTACAGAGCATATAGTGAGCTAACGGTTTTTGTTTTATGTATGTATATTTGTATTTTGTTCGCTTTGAATGTTTAGAAAATGTACAGCGCCCGACTGTAGGTGTGTTATTTATAGATTCGATCCTCAAAAAGAGGCAAGATCAGAAGTTGAGCTCTGCTAGTCAATATGTTTAAATGGATATAAAAAAAATCACATTCAATTTTAATAAAGTTTAAATTAAAATAATAATTTTAATAAATAATTTACGACATACAATAAATATTTAAAAATTGAATAGGTACGAAGGCTGATAAAAAATTCCTCCTCGAGGAAGAAGTTATAATCTTAAGTAATATTTTAATTTTCTAAAAAAACAATAACTAAAACAAAATAATTTCAATATGCAAAGAATCTTATAAATTCTGTAAAACAATTAAGAGATTTATCAGAAACCAAAAATATTCGTAGAGAAATTTAAAAAAAAACTAAAGTCACATATCAATAATAATTAAATTAAAAAGAATTCACCAGTACATTTAAAAAATAAAATAAAGATAGTACACTCAAATAAAATATAGAAAAGAAAAAGAAAGAAAAATTACCTCCTCACGTATCCGTCCACTGAACACCGTGACGGGCTCTCTCGAAGGACCAAACGCTAGATCCGCTTCAGAAACAACCTCATATATACCGGAAACACCAACATCGGTGGACTTTGAAGTCACAGTTCTACGTTTCCTAAGGGACCGTGGACCAGCAACCGCTGGACCGGGTTTGGATGGAAGCACTTCGTGGGCTGGTTCAGCCTTTACTGGTCCAAGATTGCGAGGGCCGTGTGGGAAACGTTCACGATCTATCTCATCTTGGTGATCCTGGAATAGAAATTATTTATATAAATTACGTTTGTTAAATTATTATTGTTCATTAGCTTTACGCTGTGTTCCTCATAACTAGACAAGACGCAGTGTTGAGTTCCATAACACAATGCCTCAAAAATTCGGCGGAAAGTGGGAAATGGTTTTAACAGTAGGTTCCATCTGCTTACCCTGCAAAATGTAGGATACAACGAGAAACTGAAGATATATAAGTGTAAGTAAGGCTCACGGTGAAAGGCCTAGCGAGGGCGTCCCGCAGCCCGGCGGCGGCGCGCTGCGGCGCGGGCGGCGGCACGGCGTGCCCCGACACGTCGCCGAACGCCTCCTCCAGCGGCAGCCGCTGCTCTTGCGACTCCGCTATACTTAGCTCGGATTCTTCCAGAGATGTGTCGCTGGAACAATTCAATTATATTACTAATATTGGTTTTTTTATTATTATTTGGGATTATTATTTAACATTATATGTTTAGAGTCGCGTAACTACATGTCAGTTTTTATCATTTTGTTAAGATTTTATTTATAATTTATTAAATTTTGCATATTTATAATGTGAGTTTATAATCTTTTTAAAAGAAAACAAATTCTATCTGGATTTTGTCCCTTTATTGATATTCACATGATAGTTATTAACTAACACATTAACTAATAATAAAATCTCTTTTTCATAACCTACCCAATATCGTTGTGGTCCTGTTGAGTCCTATCGTCCTTCCTGTCCAGGGCGTGCCGCTGAGGACCCACCCCCGCCAGCTGGCAGTGGTCCAAGCAGCCGTGCCTACAGATCTCGACCTTGCAGCGGATGTGCACGCTGAGCGCGTCTGGGAACTTGAACGCGTGGAAGAAAGCATAGGTTATCACTGTTGCCCTCTCGTCCACCGCTTTCGCTTTGAGAAATCTGAAATGAAAAGAGTTTTACTTTGTTAGAAATATGTTAATATGATTATGTATGCATGGAGAATTGAAAACATACACTATCGTGGCTAGTGGTTGTGGACTTAATTGCACGCATGTATATATACAGGGTATGTCTAGTCACACGCTAGAGAACCTAGTAAACTCTCTCTTCTACGCTCCCTCTTTCTACCCTGGAGCGTAAATATAAAATATTCAATTTTCTGGAGCGGCAATCGAACAAGCTGTCGCGAAACACACGCTTGTACACCTGCGCCAAGTACATCTTAATACATTTTTACAACCGGCAAAGCTTCAAATCACGAACGGCTACCTTGAAATCATCTTCGGTCGAAGCACACAGCCATATTCATCCGATAGCTGGATCACGTGTCCGGAGCCATCCGACGCAGCGCAAGATTTCACTCGCATGTCAAATTCACCTGGAAAAATAAAATCATAATATTAGGTACTATATATATGTTTTTAAGTATTTTTCTCCTATTTTACTTTATGTTCGACCATTTATCAGAAGCAGTGCCATTCTGATAAATGGTTGAACTAAGTAAATACAATTTATAATTATGTGTTCTTTACCTCCAGAGATACATGTACAGTAGAAAAGTTGAAATTTTCAATTTCCCAACAATTAGAGACTCGCGTGTGATAGTTTTTGTTCATTTGAATATTTAACAGATATTAATTTATTGGAATATTTTAATGTCATGTTGCGATAGATTTCTTATTTTAAATAATGTCTTTTTTTACATGTAAGCTGAGACGATCCATTATAGTAAATCTTGCGTGTCTATAGTTATACATAAATGTTTATTCACTTATTTAGATTACTATTACACATTTCATTATTGTACATCATTTTTAAATAACACATTGAGCTCAACTCTATACATATGCCGAGATTACTTAAAGGTACATAAAATACCTTTTTTTGTGACTTCTTGGACTTGGACTGAATCAACAAAATGAACAAAACAATAAGAATTTATTAAAATTGTAGTAGAAAAGTAAATAAAATTTCATATAAAAATAAGAATTATATATCTTAGACGAGAGTCACGTATTCTGTTACCACATCAGAACCCATCTTAATGGGCATAACGCAAAGTACACTAAAACACCACCAGCTCAGTCGAGCGTTAAGTGAAATGTAATTAAAAGAAAATGCACAAACCGCAGCCAGCGTGAAGGAAATGCATTAGCAAATATTCTATTATTGCTGTGTGCGGGAAACAGGGTGAAGCTGGTTTTTTTTTATAATATTTGGATGTAGTCGTTGTTAGTGTTTTTGAAGAATGTAATGTCTTTATGTAATTATTTTCTTTCTTTTTGTAGAAAAATTTATATCTTGAGTCCGTCAGTCGTGGCGCAGGCCAGTGGTGGTTTCGATTCCCAATTGAGAAAATTAGTCTCTTTGGTGTCAAATAGTTGTATCACTTAGCCCTTAAAGACAAATTTCCAAGACTCGAAGAAATGGAAATTTTCATTTCTCCACTACAAAACGCGACGTTCAGTTCTGTCATTCGGCTAGAATACCTCGGCGTCATAAGTAGAACACGGTGCCGATTTTCAGATATATTTCTTTAAAAACATTGAAGAAACGGATATTAAGATAAATAAATAAATCAAATAAATCAACTTCACGCTATATCCCGCACAGAGCAGGGTAGACATAGGGAACCTAGTGTTAAAACACTCCGTTCCCCACTTTCTGCCGAATTCTGGCAGCATTGCGTGTTGAGTGACAGAAATCAACGCCGCGCATTGCCTCGACACCACAGCGAAGAAATGGAAATATAAATTTAAGTAAATATTTCATCTCCTCGAGTGGGGATCGAACCCACAACCAGTCGGTTTTACAGTCACACTTTGTGCCCCTGTGTTACGATTCTCTCTTTTTAAATATTAGATATATATACATCTAATATCGATGACCTTGTATTGAGATTAGAAATCATATATCATACTCTTTCCATGTCAAAATCACAATCAATACATAGTCGTACGAAAACAATAAATCTTAATTCCTTTATAGTTCACGTTCAATTTGCTTTCGATCAATCAATTTGATCATTTAATTAAAGTGTGGGAAACAGCTTCATCTTTGTTCACGCTCTGTGCCAGTAATAAGTCTAGAGGCCAGTCGTGGCGCAGAGGCGCGGTGTGGCTGTAACATGGACTGGTTGTAGGTTCGATCCCCGCTCGAGGAAATAAAATATTTGCTTATTTTTATATTTTTGCATGGCGTCGACACAAAGCGAGGCGTTGAGTTTCGCCAGTCAATACGCAATGCCTCCGGAAAGTGGGGAACGGTGTGTCTTAACACTAGGTTCCCTCTGCCTACTCTGCTGTGTGCGGGATACAGCGTGAAGCTGATTTAAATATATGAAGTAAACTTAAAATATTGGTTTCATTTTTGATAAATTGTGAATTCCAATTTATATGCATTATAAGTTTCTTACTCATTTTTTTTTTAATAAAATTAGCAATCAAAATATATCCGTACTGTATATTAGAGTAAACTTTAATTAGTACCTACGGCGAAGTTCATACTAGTTTTTATAAATATATTATAGTATATTTAAACAAAAAAATATTCTAAAGAACGTTCCCCACTTTCCGTCGAGTGCTGAAGGCATTGCGTGTTGAGTAGCGGAACTCAACGCCGCGCTTTGCCTCGAAACCCGAGCGAATAAATGTAAGGAAATATTTTATCTCATCGAGTAGGAATCGAACCCACAACTAATCGATTTTACAGGCACACTCAGTGCCACTGCGCCACGACTGGCCTCAAATAATATTACTATTATTCAAAATTCACTGTATAAAAATTACTCACACACAGACACGACAGGTTCCGTCGTGAACAGAGATGCAAAGTTTTTAAAAATAACAATACATTTTTCAATAAGATAAAATCATCGTGTTTAATGTGAAAAATAGCACTTTAGTAAACTTTCTTAACACTTAAAAAAAACACAAGACGCTTCCGGTGCGCGTGACATGTCACACGAACGGTATTCCCACGGCCATAAATATCATCTGATAAAACTGCTTACATATTTTTATAATAAGTTCTATGATTTCACAGAATCTGACGTAGCAGTTGAGTTTCTTTTGTGAATTACTGTACGTTAGTTTCATAGAATGGTCTTACTATTACATTTTTTTTTGATTCGTGGGTCAGTAGTACAAGCGTGCGACTGTGAACGCGATAGGTTCGATTCCCAGTCACTTAATACTAGATTCCCCTCTGCTTAGCCTGCGGGATACAGTGTAAAAATATATGTATAATAAAATAAATTTAATTTAATTCATCTATTCAATTTTATAATTTTTTAAACTCGGAAAATTTCTAATCTTCTTTTATTTCAATATAAACTTACTGTATGTATACTATTTGAAATATTTTAAATAAATTCGATTTCTATTAACTAAATATACTTAAACATGGTCCAACAGGTTTGTCCCATAAATGCTTAAGAAAACAATCGCCAACGCCATATTAATTATGTCAGTCCCATCATAAAACTTATTTCTTGTAAATATTGGATTTAAACTCGATTTGAACTAGCTGCGATCCGCGTTTCCAGTCCTTCCACAGTACACGGGTAGGGCTGCCTCTGTTATATGTAATAGGTATATGATATGAGTAGTTTCGCTATAATGTTACATTATAGAGTACTATATGAATAAATACAAAAAAAACTATCAATCTTGGCATTCAATTTAGTTTTTTTTGTATTATTGTATCGAGAAAAATAGGCATTGTTGTTTTTAATTACAATTTAAGTATTTATTAAAATACCAAAACATAACGTATACTTTTACTTATAAACGACATTCCTTCATAATTTCAATGAATACACACAAAAAGTGGAAAAATAAAACACCTATGCTAAGTACCAACTTAATTAAATCATCTCAATCGCATGACAAGTAAGGGAGAGTAGAGAACGTAGTGTATATAAACTATATTGATTAAACCTAGATTGAGTAATATAGGATACGCGTTAATTAAACCTAATCAATATAATCAATTACCAACTAACCAACAAGCAGGTGACAACCCTAGCGAGACGCGGCCCGTTAAGCAAACTCATTCGTACGTATTTGTCCAGTTTACTTTTTACCATTCTTAATACCGTTAACGTGTGTTTGCACACTATTATTACCCAGTTAGAGACGGTTTTACGTGCTTTACATATAATATTGTATACGCAGGTGTTTTCACGCGGTGCCCTATAGCAGAGTAGGCAGAGGGAACCCGGGAACCTTCTGTTAAAACACACGGTTTATATTAAGACATCTCCAGTCGCTAGTTTCCGCCGAATTCTGGATGCGTTGCGTGTTGAATGGCGGATCTCAACGCACTTTGCCTAGTTACTAGAGTGAGGAAATTAAAATATTAAATATTTCTTTTTCTCAAGTTTGAATCGAACTCACAAACTTTCTGACCTCGTTGGTAACAAAATGAAAAAACTACAAAACTGCGTTTCCTATATATAGGTATGCCATTTTGAAAGGATATGCGAAGGCAAAGAAATATTTTGAAAAGCTTACTGAATTAAGACCTATGATCGAAATTCGCCATATAATTTTTCATCCAATATAAAGTAGAAAAAAAAAATCAGCTTCACGCTGTATCCCGCACACAGCAGGGTAGGCAGAGGGAACCTAGTTTTAAGACACTCCGTTCCCCACTTTCTGCCGAATTCTGGAGGCATTGCGTGTTGAGTGGCAGAACTCAACGCCGCGCTTAGCCTCGACACCAGAGCGAAGAAATGGAAATATAAATTTAAGTAAATATGTCATCTCCTCGAGTGGGGATCGAACCTTCAACCAGTCGGTTTTACAGTCACACTTCGTGCCACTGCGCCACGACTGGCCTCTATATAAAGTAGAAGCACCAACAAAATACTTAAACCTATAAAATATTTATACCTATCTATAACTGTTATTAAACTTTCGATTCTCGGTACTCATAGATATATATCAACAGTTCATATTGGAAAATAGTAATTTGCAATTTATAGTATTTATAATTATCAGCCAATAAATAAACTGACGTAAGCACATTTTCACATAACCCACGCACAAACGGAATTTATGGCAGGTTGATTATAAAATTAAATTACAAAATTAAAATAGTATATAATATAATATAATAATAATAAACTGTAAATTATTATTAAAGATGACTGTCAATTTGACAGAAAAAAAATTAGTGACTACATTTGTCTTTTAATTATTCGACGATCTGTGGAATTTATCACATCCACCCACTCGGTAAATCAATTCGGTCAATCGGTCAATCAATAAAAAACCATAAAATACGGGCCATAAAATTCAAATTTGTTTAGTAATAATATTTTTTTAAATTTTACAATAGGACACTTTGAATCTATTTCTATATATGTAGTGATTAGTCACTCTGACTCGCAAAATATGTTTTTAAATGTTAGCATTCGGACACGGCTTTCACTGATTGTGCGGATTCAAAGCGAAATAGACAATTTGTTTAACAGAAGGCTTACAAAAAGGATGGTCTTTTAAAATATGACTTGTTTACTAGAAATATATTTTAAATAGACGCGGTCTTCTTTTAAACATAATATAATGTGTTAGTAAAGCATAAGTTACTATTAATTTTAATTATAGAGGCTGTCGTGGTGCAGCGTCTGGCTGTAAACGCGATGGTTGGAGGTTCGATTTCCACTTGGAATAACAGAAATGTTTTCATTTATTACAATAGTGAAGCAACTCCTGAAGATTAGCCATTAGCCAGAAAATTGGAAGAAAGTATGTTAACACTAAGTTTGCTTTTCGTACCCCGCGAAATAAAAGGAAAAAGAAAAAATCTTAAATAGAGGTAAAAAAGTTATGTACATATGTAATAAACATATGTACATAACTTTTTTACCTCTATGCTATATCATGCTCGTAATAGGGTAGGCAGGGACCTGGGAACCTAGTGTTTAGATACTTCGTTCGTCATTAAGACATTTCGTTCCTCATTTTCGCGTTTGGTGACAGAACTCAACATCGCACTTTGCCATGTTACCGATTAAATTAAAATATTAAACCATTACATTGTCTCGAGAGGGAATCGAACCGCCAACCGTCGCGTTTACAGTTACACACGCCAGCCACAACAGTCTCGTACGGTACTATATCATATTTTATATTTAGCACTTTGATGAAGCAGACAAGTTATTTCAAACATAATAGAAATTCATAAGACAGTTAACTTTTGGCGTCCAAATCTCCATTTTATTGACTCTATCAAATAACGGTAAAACTCTACATACAATGTGTTCTTTTAAGTTTGTACAATATACAACTTTTGTTATTAGTTTATTATTATACAAATTGCATATTAACGGTACATTTCATAATATTATAATTTACGTTCGAATTAATATATATCAATTAAATTTTTTCTATTATGAATTAAAAAAAATATTTTTCTTTTTTCTTTCAAGCTGTATTCCGTATAAAACAAAAAAAATATACACACTATGTTCTTACTTTCGTTCCCCACTTTCCGACGCATTCTCAAGGCATTAGGCAAAGTTGAGCCACAATCGGAGAATGAAATTTTTTTATTTTTTCTTTCCCCCCGACGAACGACGGTCTCCATTTTATAATAGTTTGAAATAATTGTATGATTTCAACAAATCGTTACAAATCCAATAAACAAATATGCAGCATTGATTTTAAAGTACAAAATGTTTTTAACTAACGATGTACGCTCGTTCAAATTAAGATGTAATTAATAAATAAATGCTGTAAAAGTACTTTTTATTTATATAAGAGGCAAGTTGTGACACAAAAAGTAACTGTAAAAGTGACTGGTTGGGGTTCGATCCCCACTCGAGGAAATATCATATTTATATTCCCATTTCATTGCTCCGGTGTTAAGGCAAAACAAGGCGTTTAGGTCTGCCACTCAACACGCAATACCTCCAGAATTCGGCAGAAAGTCGGGAAGGGAGTGTCTTAGCGTGAAGCTTATTTATTATAATATTATATAACTATTTTAAAATAGGGTTAAGTTTTATTACAAGTATCATATCTTATCTGTATTGATCTATCTGTTTTAAGATCAGCAGATTTAAATAAAATTATAATATTTTTTATTATAGTAACCTAATTGGAGGTGACCGTTTTGATTTTGATTCTTTCTACTCAATTCTATATATAAAATGCTCGATGACATACAAAAAAACTTATTTTAAATTCTAGCAAATTTACTAAAAATATATCACGAATATAGATATTATTTTATTTAGGTAAAATGAAAAACGAGTTTCTAATTGGAGATTTTACGTAGTCATCTATCAACTTGATTTGTTAGTTATATATACCTACATGTTTCCTTCGAATACTTCGATCTTTAATCATTTAATATTTTCCACAAATGAAACGTAACCCTACACATAGCAAGGTAGGCAGAAGGAACCTGGGACCCTAGTGACACTTCCGTCCCCCAATTGATGATGATTGAAATGATCTTTAATATTAAGCAACAAAGTAGGTATAAAACCCACAAACGACGCGTTAGAACTTTATTCCAACACCACAGTGGTGTCATTTAAATTTTTTAATCATATTATCTTCAACTCATATCATAACGCACTCAAGCGAAATTTTATGTTTCATGGAATTGATATCAGACACGTCATATCTACATCATAAATGTATTAAACAAATGATATATAAAAAAATATATCTTTTATTGAGACGAGAAGTGGCGAAGTATGATATATTTAACTGAAGTTATAGTAATAAATCAAATCAAATAAAGCAGCTTCACGCTGAATCCCGCTCACAGTAGGGTAGGAAGAGGTAACCTAGTATTAAGATACTTCGTTCACCACTTTCTGCCGAGTTCTGGAGGCATTGCATGCTGAGTGACGGAACTCAACACAACTTTCACGTTTCACCCATTTGAGTGGTCGTATCTAGAGATATTTTCCAGGAGGGGTCTGGAGCTTTGAACAGATCTATTCATGAAAAGGTGGTTTTCTAAACCTTTAGGGTATTTTTTTGTTATTAATAATTCTGAAATGGGCACCAGAATATACCTGGGGTGAACTTGTACACATATGATTTTTCACATACGAGTATGTATGATATAGAAAAATATATTTAAGATCTCTAATAACAGTTAATTAACTTGTATTTCAACATCATAAATAAAAAAAACATTAAATTGTAAGCAAGGAATTAATTCGATCGTTTATTGATCGTAAATAAAAAAAAATGGTCAAGAGCGTAACGAACACGCATAGTATGGTTAATAAAGAATTATCTATTGTACTAAAATTAAATTAATTTTGTAGAAATATTATAGAAGAATTTATTGGAAATCTAATGAGGAGACCTAGTAATACGTAGTTGAATAAAGGTTGAAGAAAAAGAAAAAAGCTTTTCTTTTGATTTAATAATGTTATAGATAGATCATTCATTACTAATCAAGTATGCTTTATTTCCTTCATACACATTGATCTTTGCCATAGATTTAGTATATTTATTAAATGTCTACTTAAACCTATAACATTACGATATCAATAAATTAATAAAGATCAATAAATTTTAGATTAATTTTCAGTAAAAGTTTAACAAAGAAAAAATCTTTAAAGATCCCAGAAGTGACCAGAAATCAAATATTGTAAAAATTTTAATATAGTATAAGACTAACAAAAAATCAATAGTCCACCGAGACAAGTTTTTAGGTACGGTACTTATTTAGATAGGTGTACCTACGTGTCTTGAAATAAATATACATCTAAGTAAATCTATGACAATTATAGCATGAAATAAAAGTTTCACGAAACTTTCTAATAATAGAAGAACAGAGCAAACTTTACATAAATGTTGTATATTTATTCCATTTTTAATAATTCTTGTAATTTTCACGATTTTATGCTTAATAAAATTAATAACCGTAACCAAACGAAAATTAAAGATAACCAAATAATTGTAATACATATAAAACTTCAAACTAAGCAGGATATATACAATACTGGTGGTTTATTAAACTGAATCATTATATAATAAGTTCTTTGATTTCCACGATTATTACACATTTTAAATGAAACTATTTTAAACGGATTAATCACGGGTAGACCCGATGTCTACACGTGACTGCGAACTACTGCAAAGTGTTCGAAACGTCGGGTTTCTAAAAAGTGTATAATATTAAATACTATTTTAAACTGAATCATTATATATTTTTTTATTTGATGATGATTTCATTTCGCAAGATAGGCAGAGAAAACGCAGTGTTAAAATCTCTTCCCCAATTTCCCCAATTTCTAAACGTTGCTTGTTGGGTGGCGGAACTTGAAGCCGCGATTTCCCCTAAACCAGCAGGTAAATGAAAATAATTCGAATACAAACATTTACCCAAATCGGAATCTAACCCACAACCATTACCTATGTGAAATTCTGTCATTTTACCAGCACATTTGGATAATTTAATGTCATTAGAAAAAAAAACATACCTCGATAGTCGTTAATCGCTACGACGAGAGTCAACGTAGAGCCCAAAGGCACGATGCCCGACACGGGCGGCGCCCACGGACCCTTGCCAGCTTGGATTTCCATCCAACAGTCCACGTTGTCCCCTGTTCATATAAATTAATAATATATAGTTCAATTAATGTTATTATTATACAAAAAAAAATTATAATAATCTGGTCTTCTAATTATAAGAAAAACTGAAGCAACTTAAAAAAATGTCACTGATCCGTTTTCAGTAACAATATTGCAAATAAAACTTAACAATAAAATCATATTATTTTACTACATTTAAATAAAATTATTATTATTACATAAGAAAATATTTAAGCAAAAAATAAATGAGAACTAACAAATAAAACATTTTATGGTAAAGTATAAATACTACATACAATACTAAATACAATTAAATCAACTTCACGCTGTATCCCGTGCACAGCAGGGTAGGCAGAAGGAACCTAGTGTTAAGACACTCCATTCCCCACTTTCCACCGAAGACTCAGTGGAACTCAGCGCCGCGCTTTGCCTCACCAGAGCAAAGAAATGAAAATATAAATTTAAATAAATATTACATCTTCTCAAGTGGAAATCAAACCCGCAACCAGTCGAATTTACAGTCACACTTTGTGCCCCTGCGCCACGACTGCCCTCAATTCATACATTATTTATGTAATATAATTTTGTAACACAATTTCATTATCATTTACCTCTAAAATCCAACTGAACGACGTCTAAATCAGCGATCACCATGGGCGGCTTGGACGCGGTCTTCTCATAGTCGTTGAACCACTCGCACCTCAGCCTCTTCGCCTCGTCCCATACTTCCAAGAGGTCCTTGTCATATTGCACTACCACCGTGTTCTCGTAGAACTGTCCGTGTAGATCTGGAATAGATTATATTTATTTTAAATTGAGTTGATCGGCTTAATGTTTCTTAAGTAAAAGGTGAAAAATTTATTTATATTTATTTTAAAATAAACTATGTAAAATTAAAAATCGAAGTATTTTTAATGTATAGATATTTTTTTAATGGTTAAGTTACAAGCATGTGTCGCGACAAATTATAAATTAGATTCTCACTCGAGGAAATAAAATATTTAATATTTTTATTTCCTCACTCTGGTACTCTCTGGTCACTATACAAAACATTTAGCGGAAAGTGGGGAAAAAGGAGTCTTAACACTAGGCTCCCTCGGCCTACCCTGCCTGCAAATTAATTAAAGGCCTATAAACTAAATAACATAAATGCAAGTATGAGTATGAATATATATGTACATAATTCGTACAATTTTTTATAAACAGTATTTCATCAATCTATTTTATTTATTATGGTTTGAACGAGGTAATTCAGATCTAAAGTTCATAGATATAATAGATCTTATTCGATAAATAGAATATCCAATATAAAAATAATTTATTAACCAGTAGTTCCTGAGATAAGCGTGTTCAACCACACAAACTCAAAAAAAAATAGCTTCACGCTGTATCCCGCACACAAGAGGGTAGGCAGTGGGAACCTAGGGTTAAAACACTCTGTTTCCCACTTTCTGCCGAATTTTGGAGGCATTGCGTGTTGAGTGGCAGAACTCAACGCCGCGCTTAGCCTCGACACCAGAGCGAAGAAATGGAAATATAAATATAAGTAAATATTTCATCTCCTCGAGTGGGGATCGAACCCACAACCAGTCGGTTTTACAGTCACATTTTGTACCACTGCGCCACGACAGCTTTATAATATTACTATAGAATCTAAATAACAAATCAGTAAAATATAAACGAATATAGAATTATTCGAATAGCAAATTTGAAAACGGAGAATCAAATCTATGATCTTGGAAAATAATATATTACAGCAAATGAATATTATCAATACGTATTGAATCGTTGAAAGTTGCATACAAACTATACAAAACAGCTCTCCCCGTGGGAAGATCACCGCTACGATAAATCAAAAAGCGTTTAAGTGCAATTTTCAAAGAAGGTTTAATTTTTAAATCCTTGTCATTGCCAGTGCCACAGCCGGATGAGGTGATGCAAAAAGTTGAAGTCGACCAAAGAACGCGGATCGAGGCGTACGGCGTGCGAGTGGCGACGCAACCGATTCTGATCCTCATGCCTCCCACCTCCCTTTTAGTACCACGTACCATTGGAACATAAATCTAGCATCAAAATGGACGTCACATTTATACTTTACGTTGGTTGCAATAAAACTGAATTTACATTATCTGGTGTCGGTCAATAGATGCACTTATAGTCGTAAGTTAGTATCGGGAAGGAAATGCAGCTGGATGCAAAATCCAAGTGGTGTCCAAGCCGGGAGTGGTTTATTGGAAAATCAGCCTTGTATGCGGTATGGCGGGTGGTGATTCTGAGAACGCCGGCACATTCGAGGAACCAGCGGGTCGTAGCGCCCGTTACTCCACACTCGTATTAGAAAAACTTAACTTTAGCCTGTTAAAATGGGAACGAGGAACCTGGTCTAGTGATTTATTGCAATATGGGTACGAACTGATAATTACAGTGCCGACTAAATTATGAATGTGTTGTGCTCACTTACGGTATCTACGTCAATTACCTATGACTTTAGGAAGAAGAAAAGCGTTTATTTGTATTGAAATAGGTAAATGTTATTATTTACTCTTTTGGAAAAAAAAGAAAGTCATTTTGAATGAAACTTTAACCGGATTATCGGGTACTTTGTATAGTATTTTTAGAAATGCGATACGACGTTTTGGAACTTTTTCCAAAACGCAAAATAAAAATAATACGCGATAAATCCGAATAAAGCATTTAATTTAAAATGTTAACTTAACTTAATTTTACGCTTTATTTAAAGCGCGAAAAGCAAATATCTTATCATATTTACACAAAAACATAGGTACAAGAGTTTAAGTGTAAACGCGGCAACTTATAGGTTCGATTCCCACGACTCGACGAAATGAAATATTTAACATTCGGGTGCTGAGGCGAAACAGCGGCGTTGAATTCCGCCGTTTAACACGCAATGCCCCCAGAATCCGAAATTCAGCGGAAAGTGCGAAGTTAAATAACACTGGGCTCCCCTGCCTACCCCGCTACATGCAGTTTACAGCGTGAAGCTAAAAAACATTATATAAATAATAATTTATACTAAAATAAACAAGTAATATTTTAACGCAGATTATGTTCTATGGACAGCTTTCATGTAGTATCATTTTAATTACCGCTAACGACGCGAGTGTCTCGTAAACAGTTAATTGTTACTGGTCGCAAAAGACCGTAATAATATAATATAAATAAAGTGGGGAACGGAGGTGCCTTAACACTAGGTTCCCTATGCCTACCCTGCTGTGTGCGGGATACAGCGTGAAGCTGATAAAAAAATAATAACAGAATTATATATCTTATATTTTTATGGAAAACCGTTTTTATTATATTGTTATACAAAGTTAATAACGTACAAGATAGAGCTAATGCTCTTAGTCATATAAGATATAATTTAATAAACTGAGAAACAAGCTATATTGATACGAATTAAAACTGGTAACTCGAATACTTATTTGCCAATCATATCTATATTTAATGACGTAATATCATATAATTCATAAATAGCCTAGTGTTAAGACACTCCGCTGCCCACTTTCCGCCGAATTATGAAGACATTGCGTATTCAGTGGCGGATCTTAACGTCGCGCTTTACCTTGACACCAGAGCGAAGACATGAAAATATTAAATATTTTTAGTACACAAGTGGAAATCGAACCCACAACCTATCGCATTTACAGTCACATCCTAGTTCCGCTGGTGAACTGACTTTTCTGAACTGAAAAAAAAAAACGTAATTTTTAAAACCTAAAGTTTTAACGGTACATCTACACAAACTTACATACATACACACACACACCATTGAACCCCACAACGGAAACGGCGTCAGGGAATGCGGTCTCGCCCGAGACTTCTATTCATTTGTCTCATAAATTATCAGCAAAATGTCTGCAATACTGTGTGCGCGGAGTGTCGAGTGTCGACTGGAGATTAAAATAACGTGATGCTACACGAGGTATTTAGGAGTTTAGGTGAAATTTGTTAAGTGTAAACAAACTACATTTTTCGTGTTATTTTTTTAAAATATATATTATATTTTCATAACAAATTTTAAACGTCGTGGCCCAGGAGCACGAAAGTGTGACTGAAACGCGTTTCAACGCGACGGGTGTAGGCTCGATCCCCATGAATTATTATTTCTTAATTATTTTCATTTCTTCGCTCTGACACCAAGGCCTGGCGTTCAGATCCGCCACTCAACACGCAATGTCTCGAACAGTTCGGCGGAAATTGGGGAGCGTAGTGTCTTACCACTAAGTTCCTTCTGCCTACCCTGTTGTGTGCGAGTTAAAGCGAGAAGTGGCTTTTTGGTTTTATAAATTTTATATGGTCTCATGATAATAAACTAAGTTCGAACTCGCGCACGAAGAGCGCCATTCCGTACCATTCTGTATTAAAACGGTAATAAAATTATAATTGTTTTATGGAAGCCCCCTCAAATATATATTTTATTGTTTTTCTGGTATTTGTTATGAAATGTATAATTTATAAAAAAAATACAGTTGACATATCGATATATCACGTTATTCATGAGATACAGCCTGGTGACGGACGGATAGAAAGACAGCGATGTCTTAGTTATATGGTCCTGTCTTAGTAAGGGGTTAAACCTTTGGGTAGGGAAGCAATTAAAGTAACAATTAAAACAGAATATTCTTCTAAAAATATTTTATTTATATCCAATTTAAAGAAATACGTCATTATATGTTACAGGTGTTTAACACCGCACTTTGTCTAAAGAGGTCCGAACAGCAAAAAAAAATATCTACCTAGTATTATATTAAAATAACAACATAACATATAAACCGGAATTAAATTTAAATTGATCTTAGAAATATTAAATAAAGATTTTTATAAAATATGATTCAGTGACATTTAAGAGATAAAGTCACTATATAATGTTATAATCTCTTCGTAAGGAGCACAAATCCTTATTTCGTTATCTTTCTAAATTTCTATAGACAGTTAGGTGAAGAGTATTGAGAGGAACACAACGTTAAGATTTAAATGGCTCATTGCTTTTGAAAAATAAGATAAGAGTTCGCATTTATTTTTGTATTAACCCAACCTATATAATAATACTTTCATCACATAATAGCAAGGTAGGCAAAAGGAACCTTGGAACCTAGTATTAAGACACTCCATATCCCATTATGATACTTCCGTTCCCCACTTTCCGCCAAATTATGAAGGCATCACTTTTCGAATGGCGGAACTCAATGCGGCGCACAATAAACACACATTATATCTCTTAAACATCGATGTAAACAAATTTCATTTATATCTCAAAGTCCGTAGGTGGCCAGTGATGAAAGGCAAGGAAAAGGCAAAGTTTCAATCAAACAAACCGTTCTAGACCTTACACCATTACAATAGCACACATTTTTCTTTGCACTTTCAGTAGCAAAAGATAAATGTATGATATCTTTGTATGATTCTAGCCAGTACCTTGTTAGTACGTCAGCGTAAAAAAATATTCGTTAATCAGAATTAACACATCACTATATATCACGATCAAAGGCAATTGAAAAGTCTATTACTATTGCTTTTTTAAATATATTTTTTTTTATTTTAATCAGTTATAATGATGCATGGAAATATTTCACACGGTTTTAATTAATGGTCAATTGTCTTCAATAAATTTTGTAGCTGTGATTTATAATATAAAAAGCGGCTTTTGATGGCTTCGTCTGTTTCATACTTAAATCACTTAGCTATGTACATATATTTTCTGTCATTGGATAGTATTAAATAGAAGAAATCGATATTGTGTTTATTCATGTTACTAATATTATAAATTTATGAGGATGGAGATATATGGGATATAGATGTACCACTTTCAAGCAAAAACTACGGATTTGGATGAAATTTCATAGGAAAAATTCACAGGTGACAATTTATGTAAACTTTTTTGTAATTTGGATTATTTTATTATTATTTTATTATTATTTTATTATTATTATTATATAACAATAACATTAAGCGGGTGAAATCGCGTATGTGTCTAGTTTTGTATAATGTTAGAATTTATTACCTCAGTAATTAAATCTTTCAGTTTGACAATAACTAAAAGATGATATTGATAGTTAAGAAAATTACTTTAAAATAAATACTTCATCTTAAATACTTAATTTTAGAAAAATATCTAAATGAGGCCAGTCATGGCGTAGCGGCACGAAGTGTGACTGTAAAACCGACTGGTTGTGGGTTCGATCCTCACTCGAGGAAATGAAATATTTACTTAAATTTATATTTCCATTTCTCCGCTCTGGTGTCGAAGCTAAGCGCGACGTTGAGTTCTGCCGCTTAACACGCAATGTCTCCAGAATTCGGCAGAAAGTGGAGAACGGAGTGTTACACTAGTTTTCCTCTGCCTACCCTGCTGTGTGCGGAAGACAGCGTGAAGATGATTTTTTTTTAAAGAATGCTTTCATCTATTTTAAGTATGAATTAATGTAATAAAAAAAAAATAGAAGTGATAGTGGATGAAGCAAAAAAGGTAAACTAAATAATATTGAAAAAAAAAATTATAGATCATATGTGGGTTGGTTTAAACTACCACAGCCGCATAAATTCTTATATACATTTTATCTCATTAAAACTAAGTATCACCAATTATTTTATTTCTTCACCCGTTACAGAGAACAAAACAAACCAACGGCCGTTTCGCTACAACTAAAACACAAAAACATCGTTAATCACGTGAAAACATTATAACGGAAAACGCAAGCTTTTAAATGAGTCGACTTTTCGTGGAGAGTGGCTTGCGGCTTAGTGGGGTCATAAAAAGAATGACAGGTAGACACCGTGGCTGTGAACTTTCTTTATAAATTGTATTTATGTTATTTTACATTGATTTTTTTTAAGTATATTTATGTATTAATTGTACCATATTATAATGTTTATTTTCTCTTTTTATACTAATATTGGATGAATTATTTATTAATTATTATTAAGAGCGTAATTAATTGACTATATTTTTTACATTCACGCTCTATCACGCATGTAGCAGGGTAGGCAGAGGGATCTTATTGGTAAGACATTCCGGTCCCTACTTTCCATCGTATTCGGAGCATTCCGTGTTGGATGGCGAAGAAATAAAAATATTAAAAAATTAATCAAACCCGCAACCATCAAATTTCCAGTCAATCGCTTGCACCACTGCGCCACGACGGCGACTTACAAACGATTCACAGTTCAAATAAGATATTTGTGTTTTATTTATAGGCAAACACTAGTTAATGCTATGGAAAACTTGATCCTCCGAGTCAAGTAGCACTCGAGTCAACTTACAGACCAATGAGCGTTAAATGTGCGTGCGATTGTTGCCGTTTAAATATTTACTATCCATTACATCTCTCTGGTAACATTGTATGAAGTGTTTATAGAGGGAATTTGTTTTACTTCACGCGAGGTAGGTAGAGGGAACCTAGTGTTAAGACACTCACCGACGCACATAGAAATATTTCAAATGTTGCGTATCGAGTGGTTTCCACTTTTGTAATATTTTTTTAGCTTCACGTAGCTTTTAGATTAAGACATTTCCGTCCTCCAATTTTCGTCGAATTCTGGAGGCTCTCGTGTAGAGTGGCGGAACTCAATACCGCGCTTTGCTTCGTTACCTGAGCTAAAAAAATCCAATATTAAATATTTCATTTCCTCGAGTACAAATTGAACCCACAACTTGTCACGTTTACGGTCGCGCGCCCCTTGGGCATGACTGGTCTCGTAGTGATTTCGTATTTTCGAAAATATCATTAAAAAATATTAATATTGTCGAAATTTGTTTTATCTGTGGATAAAGGTAGGTAAAAAACTGACCTAATGTAAAAAATACGTCGCTAGAACTATTAAGTACAGACTGTTTCCCTAAACAAAAAACATTGAAGAAACAAAGTTCGCATCGTTCGTGTAGAACATATTTTAGAATTTCGAACATCTTCAAGGGACCATTTGTATTTTCGTAAATTGAGCGAAACCGATTTTGGTAAGCGAAGCGGAAATGAGCTTATATGATTCTAAACATTCTTGAATAAATTAGAAATTTCGATTTCTTATAACAAATGATGTAAAATTTTCAAAGAAGAATATTATTGGTAATAAAATTTACATTTCAAGTTCAGCATATGCCCCCTGACACGAATAGTGGGATTGTACTAGCATTATTGCTTAAGCTTATTAAGAGAAGAATTATGTAATTCTAATGACCACAAAATCTTTCAATAATTTTAACAGGATAGGTATTTGTATTAGTAATAAAGAAATAAATAAATATACTTTGCACATTAAAAAAAAAAACAAAACAACGTACAAACCTAAAAAAAAATAATAAATAAGAATTACTTAGATATTAAAATTTTTACAAATTGCAAGGTTCAAAAAATCGTAATGCTATATATTATTATAGATATAATTTATTATTATAGATATTCGAGTAAAGATATTCAAGTAAAAAGATTTAATGGTAAAATTTAATTTAGTAATAATGGCTTTTTTTATAATCATTTCTTAAAAATATATTTTCTCCAATTTCAACTTCACGCTTCCTGCAGAACATAGGAATCTAGTGTTAAAACACTCCGTTTCCCAAATACCCGTCAATGTCACCAGTAACCAAGTCCACATAAATCGATCAATCAAAAATATATCAAAGCATATAATACCATCATAAATAATTAATTAAATACTATAATAAAAAATACGTATACATATAAATGATTAAATAGTTCTTACCTGGCTTAGTGCCGCATTTGGCGTAAGCGATCCGAAACGAGAAATACGTCTGTCCCGTAGAAGGCGGTACGTACACGCATCGAGGATCGCCGTGTTGACCTGCAAGGGACAGTGTGTGTAAAATATAATGACATTTTAGCTGACATCAATTTTAATTATATCTATTTAGGTATAAAATATAATGACATTTTAGCTGCCATCAGTTTTAATTATATCTATTTATGTACTTAATGTAATGTATTAACTCTACCGCAGCTCTAGGTATAGTGGGTTTTGATTGCAGGTTAGATATTTATTTAGTAAATGTAAAATATCGTAAACGTAGAGGGATTTGAACCCACGCTTCTTGGAAACCGTTCATGCACTCTGGCCGCTAAACCATACGTCAGTAATCAGTAATACTTATGTACCTAGTCAGAGCGCTTGGATTATTTTTACATGAGGCGCGGGTTCATATCCCACCACGTATTTTTTGTATATGTTCACTATAGAAGTACCCTTCTTTTCTAAGTATGGAATAACATTTTAAACATGTTAAAAATAAGGTAAGGTTATAAATTTGAAACGTAAAAATATCCAAGTACCTCTACTTATATTGTTATTCACAAGCGTTATAACTGAGGAACTTATTATTATATACTTAATTTTTATCAACACATGTGTTTTTTATAATTTGAAAGAGGTTTCTGCAATTTTTTCGGACATATTATATAATTATTTCTAAGCTTTGAGCTCATTTAAGAATTATATAGCTCTTACCAGACCTTACCAGATTAAAAACTAAAATTAAATTAAATTATATATCGGCTTTCCAACAAATGCAATCGAATCCACAAACATTGTCTACATTTACAAATTTGTTTACTTCGCCAAACGCAAAATATTTCTGCCTGCAACTGTATTTCCATACAGTCCTTTTTTTATCAATTTATTACGCCAAAATTTTTGTTATAATAAAAAAGCAACACGCGGGCTCGGATTCGTCAAAGCTTCGTCGATCGATTCGTCGCGAGTTCTAAAGAAAAAATTAGATCAGACGAAACGATATCATTTATCAATAGAATTTTTAATATATTTATATTTATTTTCACGCATTATATTTTATTTTTGTAACAACGTTAGGGTACTCCTATTTTTTTATCTCAATCAAAATTAAGGCCTGGGATCTGGATGTCTCCAAAGAAAATGGTTACAAATACTTCTTGATGATATAAAATCAACTATGAACATACATACATTACAAACACACATTTATACTTTTTACATAAATAAAAATAAATTTTATCACCTCTCAGAAACGTACAACATTAAAACATGTCGTTCCTTTATGAAGTTTAATTGCTTATTATCGCATAATTTTTCGGTTGTACAATTATAACACTTTAAAGCGGTAAGATAACTAACTGATGACTTTTATTATATTTTTATACATTATTCATAATTAACCAACGTTCCTTACTAAAATGTAATGTTTTTTTGACTCTATATTCATATTAGAGAATTGAGTTCCCCACTTTCCTACGAATTCTTAAGGGGTTGCGTGTTGGAATGATGGAACTAAACGCCGCGCTTTACCTCTACACCAGAGTGAAGAAATGCGGTACGATTGGCCTCAAAAATATAATACCATTAATTAATATACATGTAATATCATGAAAGTCACATATTATAAGGTTTTTTGAACGTCATACGTTTTTTTCATATTTCATTTAACTTCACTCTTTTTTCTTTTTTCTTCCATTATCGTTAATACTGACTTCACAAAAGTCAACCGAGATCTCCTTCACCTCTCTCACTACACGCTCTTGCTTCACAAATCTTTATTTGCAACTCTTTTACTACTCACAACCATACCTTTCCATACATACAAAACGCACAACTAACTAACTGAACCACTGAAAACGGTAGCCCAAAGAGAAACTGCGCCTAATTTGAGCGGATCGCGCGCAAACAGTTACATTGACCAAATCGTGTCCCATTTCAAAGCGGACAAGTAGTACGTACAGTACATTAATAATTCAGTTTTCCATCATAATTCTGAGTGAAACCGTAATTAGAAGCAACAATTAGAAATGCTCTGATTACATGTCCGACGGCTGAGAAGTGATAGTGAGACGTACGAGTATTGGCTGTTGGCGTTCTTTTGTGGAAATTATATACTTAAGTATACAATGTGCGCCAGTCGTTACTTGTAAACGGGTTGGTTGTGGATTTGATCGTCACACAATATATATTTTTTAAATGTATATTTTAATTTTCTTCGCTCTGGTGTCGTGGCAAAGTGTGGCGTTGAGTACCGCCACTCAACGAGCAATGCCTCCAGAATTCGTCAGATAGTGGGGAACGGAGTGTACGAGGTTTTCTATGATATGGCGTGCAGCTGATTTATTTTAATTTTAATTTATATAATATGCGTATATGTGTATGTATGAGTATAACACCCGCAATTTTGTTATCTCTATATAATATTTGAGATCAACTGATATAATTATAAGTTATTTTATTTTCTTTCTGCCGCACTATGTGGGTTAGGTAGCGCTATCTTTAGTCAAAGCATTCCGCCGATCTCCACTTTCCGCCCAATTTAGAGACGATGTGTGTTGAGTTACGGATGGACGAAGAATGGTTCGTTTCTAAATGTTATAATTTGATACCGTAAGGTGTAAAAATATCTCGAATAGATCGAAAAAAAAACTCTTTAATCATTAATCATATCATTTTAAACAATAATGATATAATATCATTAAAACGCCATTTATGCATGTCTTTAGTTAAGCGTACCGGTTGAGCGTAATTTGTCCCCAATATCATTAAGAATAAATTAGTCACTATGAAGAGAGTTAACATAAGAAGCAAGACAAAAAAAATTAAATATTTAACTTTTAACCGACATGATAGGAATAGGCGTAATAAGTTATTGAAAATTGTTGTCATTTTTCTTTATAGAATAGTTGAAATATCAGTCACCACTACTATTTAATTATTTCAAAATTGTTCAAAATTAAAATTGTTAAGTTAAATTGTTAAGTTTCCTATGTAAATATCTAGTGTTTTATCAAAATCGTATCTTTAGATGGAGAACGGCAAAAGAATTAATACAATGAATATATACTATTTTTAAACATTTTTAAAGTGTTATTTGAATCCGCGCTTCTTTGGAAACCGTCAAAGAATAAATACAATTTTTTTGTACTAAATTATATAGGCACTTTAGGTAGGGCTTTTAATTTGTATTGGCGCACTTAGAGTTTACGGCTTGAACGTCATAAAATCAAGATTTATTATGCGACTGACAATAACTTTTAATTGTTTTTGATATATTTTTATTTGTTCATAAGCTATAGCATCATAGAGTAAAAAGGATTAATATATATATATATATATATATATATATATATATATAATGTCTTACATCTGTTTATTTCTTTGTATTAAAAATGTTATACATCGATTGCCCTAATTTCTAATTTATAAGGAACCACGACTTTTTTTTTTTGTAAATAACTTATTTTAATAAAAATTATAATTGTGTTCAATATACAGCTAATATTAATAATTACCCTATGTTTTAGCTGCTATGTGAATAAAGGTATGTGTATTGTAATATTATAGTCACATTTTTTTAGTTAGTTTTTTTTTGTTTAATACATAGCAGGGTAAGCAGCGGGAACCTGGGCAACCTAGTGTTAACTCCGTTCCCATAAAGACACTTCCGTTCCCCACTTTCCGCTGAATTCTAAAGAAATAACATGTACGTAGCCCCTGAACTATGACTTCAGCTTCAAATTTTAACCACCACCACAATTTTAAATATAATCTATGAATTAAAAATCTTACCTTTAGAAGAGACAATTCCCTCAAAAGGATGCGAGAACGTGAGATGAACGTCCATGTGATCCTTGCCGCACATAACCTCGAGCGACTGTATGACAGGCATGCCCTCGGGCCGCTCCATCGGCCACAACTCGCCGGCTTTCGCCCTCGTCTGGAGATGAAATGACGATGATAAGAGATCAATTTTAATAATAATATAGGTTTTTAATTTAAAAATGTTATATATATACATGTAAACATACAAAAAGTTGTATTAAAAAAAATTATAGTTATTTTGCAAAGTTTCAATGTTAAAAGAAATTTAAAGGAGTAGTTAAGAAATATTCTACAAATTTAATATTACGATTTACGAACATAAAATGTACGTAATAAAATTGTAGCATGAGTTATACGATCTACGGTGAAAACCATTTATTGCGGGCTTAAAACGGCAAACAATAGATATCTAAATGAAGTGTGATGGGCCTGTTAAGTTTATACCAACTTTTAATCTTAAATTATTATTTAAAAATAATATATGATCTATTCTGATTCTAAAAATAATAAAAAATAAGTTAAATGACGAAGCAAAGACTGCGTTGAGTTCCGCCACTCAACCTCGACGGAATACCTCTAAAATGTTGTTTATATTAACACTATATGCGGGATACAACGTGTAGCTCTAACAAATTACTGAAAATTTACTTGAAAGTCATTATCTTTATACATGTCTTATACTGACTTTGACTTTGAATCGTAGGTAAGTATATAACAAGCTTATTTTTTACACTACATCAAAACATTATCCCGCACTTAGAAAGGTAGGCAGAGGGAATGTGGGACCTAGTGTTAAGACACTCCATTTCCATTAAGATATTTTCCATTTCCATTCCCCAATTCCGGCTGACTTCACCTTATATAAAAAAAATCTTGAAGAGGTAATCGATCCCATAACCTATCGTGTTTATAATCACACGCTTGTGCCCCTGCGCCACGACTGGCATCAAAAAAATCCTCACTTCATAGGAAAAACTTAGATCAAAAAGAAATTAACCATCACGTTACATCCAACCTATCACTGAGTATATGCTTGTAACACAAAAGAACAACCGTCTAAAACAACCGTCGAGCCCTAAACCAGTTCTCTTTGAAGGCGGACCCAAAGCTTACATATCTCGCAGATCTAACACATTTTTAATTAAGAGTAATTAAGCGAAAATGTTAACATGAAATAGTAGATTAATTTAAATTAAATCATCTCTTATCCGTTGATCTTTGTCTGAACGATTTGATTAAACGCACGCGCGCGTTCCTGGAAAGGCGGCGTGCTGCGTTCCCACGGCGACGGAATGTGCGAGCGAGACGGACATACGGAATGGTGCTGGCGCGTGAGAGACGGAGAGAATGCAATTCCTGCAATTTATATTTATGTATTTCGCCCCAAATTTTGGGCCTGTCTCTTCCATTCCTTTAGGCTACTGAATTTCTTTGAGATGTCTAGATTATTTGGAAAGTTAATGTTATGTTATGGTTTTAATTTGTTTTTTTAAAGAAATTACGAAAGTTTGCGATTTAATGTTTTTTTTATGTCAAAAGTCACACGATATCGATACTAATAGACCTAGATCCCAGCTCCGCCAGACCTACGTCATTTTAGCAAAGCTGGAATTTTTAGCATTATTAGTCCAATACGTAGTGAGCACGGTATGGGTACTCACTAACTTGAAAGTGGGGACGTTTCAGAGGTAGCTCAAACTAAAGGTACCTAAAAACCATGCCTACCTACGTCAAAGTAGCAAGGCTCGTATTTACGTATGTTGTTAAAAATATTGTAAAAAATATATATTCAGTATTGCCAGACCCTTTACTGGGGCCGTTACTTCCGCCAGACGCCCTAAAGGTTGTCTAAAATTGAGGCAAACTACGTCATAGTAGCAAGCCTAAATTTTACATATATTATTTAAGGTACTATTTCAAGACCCATTACAAGCAGCCAGACCAATCCGATGGGCCAATCATCCTCCCAGACGCGATAAATCTCCCGTGGGAGTGAGGACAAAATACTCCATGTGTGTGTAGCGCATTTTCTATATAGTCTGTGATGGTGTTGTCAAAGTTGACAAGACGAATGACTAATGTGAGAATTAAAATATTAGTTTATTGTAAATAAATATAAGGGAGGATAATTTCCTCTAATGGCAAATATGTTAAAGTGTGTTTTTTGTAATAAATCTGATTAAAAATTAATATTGTTTCATAAATGTATTGTAATGTTTCATACATTAAAAATACATAGAAAGGAACATAACTTAAAATTTAAGATATTATTTTACATATTGAGTTATATAAGTGTGGTTACCATAGAGAGATTTAATGAAAAAATATCAAAACCATTTACAACAAAATTTAATTACAAGTGTACTTCGTCTAAATCTGTATGCAAATATGTTCACAAGCATACTAAATTACTTATTTTGTTTAGAGGACTGTCGATGGAGATGACGAAGATGAATTTAATGTTCAATGTGAATATGAATTTGATGACGAAAGTAAAGACAACAACGAAATTGATAAAGATTAATATCATAAATAATATTGAATAAAAAACAAACATAAAATGATATACTTTTATTTTCTCCTATTTATAAATTTATTATATTTTTTTATGATTAGTCATTACATCCTAATATCAGTAAATAATTATAAATTTATTCACTAAGCAAACAGGCCCAAGCAGTTTCGGCCGCCTAAACTATATGTATATTTACTTCATATTTTTTATATATTTTTTTGGAAAAAAATATATTTTTTTAAGTATGGTTATCTATACTGTAATACGCATACATGCGTATTTTAATTCTTTTGAGAATTGATAATTTTTGTTATATATTTGCCATTATAATTTCCTCTCTTATATTAATTTACAATATACTAATATTTTAATTCTCACATTAGTCATTCGTCTTGTCAACTTTGACAACACCATCACAGACTATATAGAAAATGCGCTACACACACATGGAGTATTTTGTCCTCACTCCCACGGGAGATTTATCGCGTCTGGGAGGATGATTGGCCCATCGGATTGGTCTGGCTGCTTGTAATTGGTCTCGAAATAGTACCTTAAATAATATATGTGAAATTTAGGCTTGCTACTATGACGTAGTTTGCCTTAATTTTAAACAACCTTTAGGGCGTCTGGCGGGAGTAACGGCCCCAGTAAATGGTCTGGCAATATTGAATATATATTTTTTACAATATTTTTAACAACATACGTAAATACGAGCCTTGCTACTTTGACGTAGGTAGGCATGGTTTTTAGGTACCTTTAGTTTGAGCTACCTCTGAAACGTCCCCACTTTCAAGTTAGTGAGTACCCATACCGTGCTCACTACGTATTGGACTAATAATGCTAAAAATTCCAGCTTTGCTAAAATGACGTAGGTCTGGCGGAGCTGGGATCTAGGGGTATAATAGTTATTGCTCACTAAATGGCTAAAATCTATAAGCAAACAAATATCTGTAATATTAAAAAAAAACAATTATTTAAAAAAAATAACTAAAGCACTTGAGCAAATAGAAGATCTACACCCAAGCAATATGTCAATAATATCGATTGGATAAGATATTACGATTACACGGTTTTACTCTTATTGCTACGGTGGCAGTGAAAGTGGCATCGATATTACTACACGACATGAAACCACAAGCATGAATAAATTGACTATTGAGTATTGGTATGGAGATCCGTCCGTGCGGTGGGTCAGTGGTGTCAAGTGCCTTTTTGATATAGAGCCATGTTAGTGCTGAGATTGTTTGTAGTGTCAAAGCACTCCGTTTTAGACTCTTATATATTGTGTTGCGGAACTCAGCGCCGCGCTGTGTATTTAATTTAATAATATAATAATTTTGCTGAAGGAGACTCGAATAAACAACCAGATTGTTGTTTATTCCCGTCTCCTCAAATCTAATATTTTTGTACAAATATTCTTGATTTTGGTATGTAAAAACTGATACTATTTTTTAGACAATCTGACCACACATTTTAGCGAGCTTCGAGCGTCAAACGAAAAGTATACTGCGTAATATAAAAGCCATGACGATCGATACGAATCAGTTCGGACACGTCCACATTGTTCAACGATCGCATCTTAATACTTAATTAATTGGGTTAATTACAGAAATTAACAAGATATACGTACTATAGTGTATGTACAAAAAAAACTTAACTTTTAAATTATATATATTGTTTTAAATATTAATTATTATGAACGAGGAATTATGGCCTGCAAATTTCGTTAGCATGGACTATTATAAAATGCAAAATTCTGTTTTTGTCCTGTTCTAGTATAACTTTCGGGAAAACCTAACACTCTCTAATTTCACATATAGATTACATGTGCAATTACAGCATTCTACACACGGGGGCTTCGACTGTGCCTGGTTTGTCAGTCCGTCATTTAGTTGTGTACGGCGATCATTTTGTAGTTTTAAATGTAATTATAAAGATTATATTATAATAAATATTACTAAAAAAAAGGTAATTCTCTTATGAATTCTAGATAATACATACATTTAATACATACATATCACTCTATATGAACACAGTTCTAACAGACATCGTACTGCCAAAATTTTTTTTTAAAGTAAAAAATCTGTATATCTGAATAAAATATAGTTTCAATGAAAAAATTATGATAAATACTACAATACTCTGATGAGGCCATTCGTGGCGCTGTCTTCTGAGTTCGGCAGAAAAGGAAAAACCGAGTGTCTTACTTTACACCAGGTTCTCTCTGCCTACCCTGCTATATGCGGAATACAGCGTTACACCGCAAAAAAATGATAAAACGATTTTAATCAGTGAAAGACCGTTTTTCATTAAAACATTGCAAAAACTTAATTATTCTCCAATTAACTCAAGCTTTCTACTAAAAAATCTCACACCACAACAGACATATTAATTAGCAAACAGTCCAAAAAAAAAGTGATTCCTAATACGAATTCAATTCCAATCTAACTATAATCGATATATTCGCAATCGAGATAATCGCTTCGAAAGTTTATCCATTCGGATAGAAATCGTTCGGTAATATGTAGCGGTTAAGTTATAAGCACGCAAGCTTGAAGTGTTGAAGTAATATCATGGGATATATAATATTATTTGAAAATATACGCGATTATCTGGTTAAATAGTTTCATTTAAAATATGTAATAATCGTGAAAATCAAAGAACTTATTATAATATTTTTTTTCTCTTCTCGTCTCTTATGAGAAGAAAATAAAAGGTAATACTGATTTGTAAGCTACAGTTAAAAAATATATGTTTTCTTTTTATTATTTCTAATATAAAATTGATATAAATATCATGGAAGATTGTCAATAATATATTAATCAATATATTTAGAGCATAAGTTCTGACAATTTAATATATTATTAACGAAACTAATGTAAACGTATTAGATATATAATAATACAAAAAAAATAAACAAACAGACATATTAAAGACAAAAAAAATAGAAACTCGAAAAAAAATTCAAAATATATCAAAAATTTTAAAGCAAATTTAACAATATCCAAGTCAAATTGCAGAAAATTGCTACACTTCAAGAACGAGATACAAGCCGACATTAGACCGATTCGCTTCGACCTGGCTTACAAATTCATAGAAATTACCATCGCAAACATATAACTGGCTTTGTATTACAGAAGCTTGTACATGCACTTAACATTTGTAAATCAACACAGGAAAATTGTAAGTTGTGAATTTTCAATTACTTGAATAATTTCTATTGTTATCAATCAATTGGTATTTAGACGAACATGTGGCTCAGTATTGTAATTGGTTCTAGATTAAATTAAAAAAAAAAACAATTAAACTTTCAATTCTTTTCATTATCCGAGAAAATATATAATTACACAATATTTATAATATATGATTATAAGCATATTGAAAATATTATTTCGTATTTCTTGCCAAGGGCATCCCTTCCTCGCTTGCCCTTGCTAAAACTATGTCCTTATAAATCACATAAATTAAATATAAGAATTTAATACTTATTAAAAACTTAATTCACTAAATTTAATAAGAAAAAGTTAAATATACTATTAAATTATTTTAGTATCAACATTCAACATAGCATTTGGTATAAGCGCGTGCGCACCATTACCGTAATGACGCAGCCACCATACCTACTCAGTATAGAAAATGTACAGTAATAAACTGTTTCTATTATAAGGGGTTATTACTCGAGATGTGAGGTTTATTGTGATTTCTATGCGTTTCACTTTATTTTAACGTTAACGTTGGAAAATTTATTTTCCCCTTTTTCTTTTTCTGCACGTACATAGAGGTTGTTGGTACAATTCCTACTTAAGGCAATTTAATAAGTGTGACATTAAGTTCCGCCATTCAACGCGCAAGGCTTCTAAAATTAGGCGGAAAGTAGAAAATGTGAGTGCCTCAATGAAAACGGAGTGTCTTAACATTAGGTTCCCAGGTTCCCTGCGCTTTGATGGCCTCATTGATCAAAAATTTTGAATATACAAAAAAAAATATGATTCTACCATGAACTACATATAGTTAAGCAAGGTAGGTAAATAAGCGCTAGGAATTAAACAAGCCATAAGTTTAAAATATATTACAGTAATATAATCTCAGATTTTATAAATACATATTATAATTTTGGCTCTTTGCGAGAATGGAATGGAATAAAAGGATTTCTACTTTCATTGGCATTAAATTGATGATCTACTTGTGGATACGAATCTAGCTAAGGATTATTGTACTTAGGTAGTTTCCACTAGCTATGAGTAGCAAAGGAGCTCAAATTAATTTAAAACGTAGTAACGATTACTAATATTAATATTTTATTTTCATGTTTCGAAAATTTCAAAAAATAAGTAACTTACCAAGATTTTGAAACGACAATTATATCAAAGGAATAATTTTAAAATTCTCTAGTACCTGAAAAATGGTGTGTAACACAGAAAAAATTATGTATTTTTGATTCCATTATATTATAATGAAAGTTGACCATAAAAACAGCAATGTTTGCTTTGATCACACAAAAATTGTAAATTGTTTGTGAATACTTAAAAAAAGGAAAATATAAACATGTTTACTGTTTCAGCAAGCTCACCTCCAGAACTTGTCCATCTGTACGCTTTAGACGTCATTTTTTGCCCACTCGAAATCAAAAGTTATTTGAGCGGTAAAAGTCATCACATAATCGTGTCACTTGAAGTCATCTGTATGTACCGTAGAAAAATTTATCAAACGAACTCTAATGAAGAACAAACACGCTTTCTCCTTTCAATATGTTTTAAAATCTGTTATAATATAGTAGCGACGGTTCTCGACTAATATAAAGATGTTTTAGATATCGCGTACTTGTAAAATACGATGACGCACATAGTGAGGTAGGCAAAGGGAACCTGGGAACCTAGTGTCATACTATTACATTCTATACATTCCGCTCTCATTAAGAAACTTCTGGTCCACACATTCTGCCATATTCTTAAGGATGTGTGTTGGGTGGCGGAATTCACCGCCGCGCTTTGTTGGAAACTAGAGCGAGAAAATTAATATGTTAAATATATCATTCAATTGCGGAAGAATTGACCCCAAAGCCGACGCGTTTAAAGTAACAAGCTTTTTTTTTGCTCATGTGCTACGACAAATTTTCCTCATTTGGGGCGCAACAACCATTTTTCTGTTATAACTATACAAAAATTACAATTATTATACAAATATAAGAATATTATAGAGGTCAATCGTAGCGCAGTGGCACGAAGTGTGACTGTAAAACCGACTGGTTGTGGGTTCAATCCCCACTCGAGGAGATGAAATATTTACTAAATGTATATTTCCATTTCTTCGCTCTTGTGTCGAGGCTAAGCGCGGTGTTGAGTTCTGCCACTCAACACGCAATGCCTCCAGAATTCGGCAGAAAATGGTAAACGGAGTGTCTTAACCAGGTTCCCTCTGCCTACCTTGTTGTGTGCTGGATACAGCGTGAAGCTGATTTAATTTATTTTTTTAATATAACAATATTAATTTAATGTAATACTTCTTAATGGCTATTATTTTAGTTTAACTGGGATAAATTCTTATACTTCACATATTATTTCCTCTACCTCTAGGTAGGTTCTACAGGGAACAAAAAAAAACTAAACAACAAATAAGATGGATGAATCATTTCTATTTCACAAATATGCTTAGTAAATTAAAAACTAAAGAAAGTTATACACTTAATGTTCTTAAGAGATGAATCATCGTGTAATGCCATTCATGTTTTGCGCGGAATGCGAAAGTTTTACATATGTTAGTCATAAAATAAAATTAAAAATTAAATCGGCTTCACGCTATCCCGCCCGCACACAGCAGGGTAGGCAGAGGGAACCTAGTGTTAAGAGACACCGTTCCCCACTATCTGCTGAATTCTGGAGGCATTACGTGTTGAGTGACGGAACCCAACGCCACATTATGCCTCGACACCAGATCAAAGAAATGAAAATATCAATATCAGCATCACGCTGTAGCCCGCACACAGCACGGTAGGGAGAGGGAACGTAGTGTTACGACACTCCGTTCCCCACTTTCTGCCTAATTCTGGAGGCATTGCGTGTTGAGTGACACAAGAGCGAAGAAATGGAAATATAAATTTAAATAAATATTTCATCTCCTCGAGTGGGGATCGAACCCACAACCAGTCGATTGTGCAGTCACACTCTGTGCCCCTGCGCCACGACTGGCCTTACGTTATGTTAGTTGTAATCAAGATATATTTATGAATAAGATTTATTTGTTATCCGATATGTTCAAAAAGATGGTTCTGTTGTTCAAATTTATATGATTATTATATTATGTTGATACCACTATAGGCCTATTTATTTAGCATGTTCTTCAATTTCAAATTAACATATTTGTCTGTTTAAACATAGTGGGAACTTTGAGGTCATTTAGACTATTATGACCCAGTGTTAAAATATCCACAATATTTTTTTTCCAATAATATATATTTTATATACAGGCAGCGCTCATTTATATGTGTATTGTATATATTGATGATACATTAATAATAAACAATTTGCTGCCAATCGTTAAAGAAAAGTTTATAGGCAGAAACCAATATATTTAATTATTATTAAATAGAGTAAGAATGTCAAAATTTAATCTTATCTTGTAACCTTCATTGATATGGTATTGTTACAAGTCAACCGATTCCCTACATTTCAGCACCTCACTTTATAAATTTGCAAGTGAAATGGCGGAACTTAACGTCGAGTATGTCTTGTTACAAAAGGTAATGAAATTTCCAGAGAAAATTGAAACAGTTAATACGCCCATGAGTTGAAATCGAACCCACAACCGATGCATTTATAGATTGACACTGTGTCATACGGCAACCTTGGTCAAAAATATAAAATAAACAAGTTTTAATCCTATAACTAATATAATCAATAAACTTGTGACATTTCAGTTCAATACACTAACAAAAATTCACTCTCTCTTTTCTATTACGATTTAAAATAATTTCGAATAAATTCTTATTTATTAGTATTGGTCATTTAAAATTCCAACAATTTCACTTTCACATAATATGATTTGAAATTACCAAATCTTAGTATACTTATTGGAAAATCACATCTAAGCCAGTTACTAAAGTGTAAATTGTACTTTAATTTTGAAATCATTTTTATATATTTTTTCAAGCATCACGCTGTATCTAACACACAGCAGGGTAGGCAGAGGGACCCTAGTGTTAAGACACTCCGTTTCACACTTTCCGCCAAATCAAAAAAAAATGGAACAAACAACCAACTTCACAAAGTTATAATTTACAATATTATAACTACGTACGAAAAAAAATCTGATATCGACGCAAAAAAAAACAAAATCTCTCTGCCCATCCTGCTATATAAGCGTGAAGTTGAAAAGAAGGAAAGAATAAAGAATAAAGAATATAATCATTTTCTCATTTCTATACAAAACCAGAGTTATAGCTTATACTATTCGCAATATCTCGAACATTGTTCAGAAAGTATAGAATGGAGTGTTTCAACACTAGAAAAGCGTGAAGCTGCCTAAATTTGTATTATAATAAAATTTACCCTTATACTCTATTCACATTCAACTTGGTACTAAATATAAACCTACATACTCTTATGTGTACATTAGATTTATGCGAGGCAATAAACAATCAAAATACCGATAAAACTTTCGTTCACCGGATGAGTCATAGAACAGGTTAACATGGTCAAGTTTATATATATATATATATATTATTAAGTAAATCAATCATTTTACATATATGTATATGTAAAGATATAGAATCTATTCTTTTAGACTATTCTTATTAGATTTAATAGTATTAAAAATGATATATCTACAAATTCCAATTCAGAGTCATATTACAAAAAACCTGGGATCTGTATAAGGACACCCAATTCTAGGCATTCTGATAACATTTGTGACACACATCATTGGTTGAGTGGCGGATTTAACGGTCACAGATTGTGTTATCAGAACGGAGAAATAAAAATATAATTAAATCCCTAGAGTGGTGATCTAACCCGTGACCATCACGTTTATTGACTGCCGTGCCGTAACGTAATAAAGAGGCCATTGTGGTCCGGGGGCACGCAGTGCCTCGAGAATTCCGTGGAAAATACGAAATGAAGTGTCTTAACAGAAGGTTCCAAAACTATGAGTAGTTAAGCTAAGACAAATACATAAATATGAATAATCTTAATTATATTACGACACAGATTTTTTTCGTTTCTGTATACAACAAACAGTAATTAAATATATTAAAATTTTGTATAATAAAAAAGCATTTTGTAGTTTACCTTTCTTAATTATGAAAATAAATGTAATAAACAATATTATTATGACAATTACACCAACGAGTTATAGCAATAAATGATATATATATATATATATACATACTTACAATATAAAAAAATCATGGCATATCCGTCTTTGAAACTTTTACAATTCTTTTATTTAAAACACTATCATTTTTTTCAGCTTCACGCCGCATCATGGTAGGAAAAGGGAACCTAGTATTAAGACACTTCGTTGAGTACTACTATTGAATGAAAATATGTAAGAAATTAACGCTATTTTCCTGATAATGAATGACAATCTTTTACAATTTAAAAGTTTAAAATTTTATAAAAAATATATGTATGATAAATAAACATTTATTTTAGTTTCACGCTGTATCACGCACATAGCATAGTAGGCGGAGGGAACTTTGGAACCTAGGGACACTCCCTAGGTTCCAATTCTGATCGCATTAACAGGCGAAACTCCACGCCTCGCCTTACCTCATTAAATCTTCCATTTCCTCGAGTGGTAATCGAGCCCACAACTTATCGCATTTAGATACTCATATAAAATAATTTATATATATATATATATATATATATATATATATATATATATATATATATATATATATATATATATATAGTTAAGTTAAGAGTCTAATTTTATAGCGGCCTTACCCATAATAGAATAAAGCTTCTTTTTTTGTATTGCCAACAATTTTTTGGTAGGTTGTCCTCACTATTACAATGCCTTGTAGAGTTCAACGGCATTCTGCCAGGTGTTCTATAATACGCGTTTAGAGTTACTGGATGAGTCATACATAAAAATACTGTTGTGTTTTACGCGTGTCACTGTTTTTTTATTGAATTTGTGTTTTTTTTTTGCAGAGTAGGCAGAGGGAACCTGGGTACCGAGTGTTGGGACATTCAGTTCCTATTAAGATATTTCTGTTTCCCACTTTCCGCCATTGATTTGTCTAGTTGACTTTTATTCATATTTTTTTTTATTTAATATATTATTTATAATTCAAGTAATATAAATATAGTTAAGCTTGAGCGTTTAAGCTAAAACAGCGCACTGTTTCTACATTATAAACCACTTTCTTTTAAATTTGAGATGTAACTACAGTAGATCTATTTACACAATATACAATACTTTAGTTTCAATAATAAAAATTCTATGAAAAACCAATTTCTTTGTTTTAAATTTAACGATTTTTAATTAATCTTTAATTAATCTTTAACGGTAAGTATAAATAGTTTCTTATCACTTGTGCCTAAATAGCCCAATAAAAATATTTAAAAAAAAAAACCAGGCCAGTCGTGGCGCAGTGGCACAAAGTGTGACTGTAAAACCGACTGGTTGTGGGTTCGATCCCCACTCGAGGAGATGAAATATTTACTTAAATTTATATTTCCATTTCTTCGCTCTGGTATCGAGGCTAAGCGCGGCGTTGAGTTCTGCCACTCAACACGCAATGCCTCCAAAATTCGGCAGAAAGTGGGGAATGGAGTGTCTTACACTAGGTTCCCTCTGCCTACCCTGCTGTGTGCGGGATATAGCGTGAAGCTAATTTAATTTATTTTTTTTATTTAAAAAAAAAAAAGAAATTATTAACAATTTTAAAGCACATCCAGTCACTATTACTCCAATCTATGTCCGTAACGTTAATGATAGACTAAAACCGCCCGCGGCCTCCTATAGACATGTCATTTTCTCACCGCGCTAATTGAATACAGAGCTTAAAACTTTTGGTAACAAAATCGCGCTGTCTTATTATTTATGCGTAAATTTGTAAGTAAAATAATATTATTTATATGCAGTACACATCTAACGGGAAACGGAGTGCCTTAACACTAAAGTTCCTTTGCCTACACTGCTGTGTGCGGGATACAGCGTGAAGCTGATTTGTATTATATATCTAATAACTAGTATATATATTGATGAATATAGGTTTTTTTTTGTTAGTGCTAAAATGTCCATTAGGTAATTCGGGCGCAGTGGACCAGGGTTTGAAAGAAAACGCGATTATTGTGGGTTGGACCCAACCCTGTTAAAAGATAAGATATATAATAATAGCTCAAAATGAAGTAATTAATTAAATAGGTGGGATTATATATTTTTGGTCGCTATACAGTCTACTATTTCAGTATATATATTTTTTAATTAAATATAGATTTTACATTATAATTAATAAAACATCTCTAAATAAGAAAACAAAAAAAAACACAATAAATAAAAAAAACTAAACTAAATAATAAATTGCCTAAAAAACTACTGGTATGTAAAAAAATTCCATCACATACCCAAATTAAGTTCACATTGACAATATAATAACCTCTTATTATACCTACGGCTATTATTCACATATTAAATGTACAGACGGATTTAAATGACATAAAAAATCCAAAACTCTCTATAAATTCATACCCTAAACATGATTCATATATATAATTAGGTAATTACCACAACACTACTTTTTCTATTTATGCCGCCGTTTACCTTTGTTTTCCGTTAGACCAACATGAATATAAAGGATTGCCTACTTATTAAAAAATCTATATACGTAGAAATTAAATTGAAGTGTCTGTCTGTGGTTTTAAAATAAATGTATTTTTTTGCATATATTTTATTTTAATTTCACGTTTTATGCTGCCCATAGCTGGGTAAACAGATGGAATGTGGGAACCTAATGCTATCACTTTTCGTCGAATTTTGACAGCACTGGCCTCGTTTCAAAATTTCCATGGACTATATTTTCAAATATGAAAATATTAAAAAATGAATAATTATTGTTGAGAAATAATGAAAATAAAGAAGAAATATGGAAAGTAATAAAATTAAATTAAATCAGCTTCACGCTGTATCCCGTACACAGCATTGTAGGCAGAGGGAGCCTAGTGTTAAGACACTCCGTTCCTAACACGCAAAGGAACTTAAGGGAAAGGAACGCGTGTTAAGTGGCGGAACTCAACGCCAAATATAAATGTTAATAATGTTTATTTCATTTCCTCGAGTGGGGATCGAACCCACAATCAGTCGACTTTAAAGTCACACTTTGTGCCCCTGCGCCAACGAATGGCCTCTGAAAATATTTTAAAAAAACTTACTGTAATGATTGTTGAGAAATAATGAAAATCAAGAAGAAATATTTACCATATTAGTAAATATTTTACTAGTAAGCGAACTTTAAAAAAAGCCTTTGGCTAATTTCCTAATTGCTTTAAGTGTATTTTAATGAAGCGTTTCTCAATTACGTAAAACTTTTTTACGTTTTTAGCTTAAATATGACTTAAATTATGTTTTTATAAGTTCCCAAAATAGAAAACGATATACGGGAAAGCAATTACATCGATTTTACCATAAAATCACTTCCGAGAAATCAATATCAATTGAATATAGAAAAAAAAAAATTCTTGCATAAATTTGTTGGTCACGTAAGGTAAAGTTTTTATGACAAATATTATCTCTATGGTAAGGCTATTAAAATATATGTATTTAGAATAACTCTTAAATACGTAGATTTTACGTTACGTTAGTTTTTCTTTAAATATTTTAATTTTTATTTATAAAAAGTACAAAAGACCATTGCATTAAAATAAAGATTGAATTATTGTAAATTAAGTACGTAACTGGAAACCATCTGATTTATCACCTGTGCACATTAACATTAGAGAAAAATAATATATCTCTTATATTTTATATAATACACTTTTATGGTATAACATTATAACAACACTGAATAGTTAATTGTTAAGGTAGTTAACGAGGATTTTAGAAAAGAAGCAGAAGAAGTTAAAGAAGTTTTGCTAAAGCCAGATGTGGCACAGAGGCGCAGGCGTCTGACTGTAAGGCGACAGGTTATAGGTTCAATTCCCACTCGAGGAAATGAGATATTAAATATTTTACTTTCTTCGCTTTGGTCCACCACTTAACACGCAATGCCTCTAGAATTTGGCGGAAAGAGGGGATGGGAGTGTTTTAATAACACTAGGCTTCTTCTGCCTACCCTGCTACATGCAGGATACAGCGTGAAGCTGAAATAAAAGAACTTTAAAAAAAAAAGGATAAAATACGTAATGTATATCGTCAAGTCCAACCCTACGCATTCGTGTACAGGCAGCTTAATAAATAACAGGCACTTCAAAAGACCTGCGTTATCGCTTTCGAACTCATAATGACCGAAATGATACTCAGATTGATATAACATTTTTCAACATAATACACAGCTATAAAAAACGTATTTTATCGGTCAACTTAATTAATTTTTTTTCTTCACAGTAAAACTTTAGATTTAGCTTTATAGGGACTTAGAACTATATATAGGACATATAAAGTTTAAAAATCTAAAATGATTATTGACAAATGTAGATCACTAAGATAGCTAACCAAAATACCAACTGTTTTTCTAAATGAGAAAAATGCGTGAAAACGTCATGTAATTTCTATTTTTACTAAAGCCAAGTTAAGCATTTACACATAAATTCTGTCAGCAATCATTTAAATTAAATTTATATCGATACAAGAGTAATCCTGGAATTCGTATGTATGAAGTAACGATTGAGTTGATATCAATCGATATTAATTAGAAAGGAACACGTTATACTGGTAAAATCACATTTCAATTATAATTATATAATTACATTTATGGTAGCAGTGTAAATTTACTTGTCTTTTAGCTCTCGTGAGTACAGGCAAGCTCAAGACATTATATGAGGTAAATAATTTTGATGTGGATTAGAAAAAGGATTAAAAGTAGAATTTCTTAATAATTATTTTTATCTAATTTCTTTATAAAATCAAATAAAAAAATAGAGGCCAGTCGCAGCGCAGCGGCACGAAGTGTGACTGTAAAACCGACTGGTTTTGGGTTCGATCCCCACTCGAGGAGATGAAATATTTACTTAAATTTATATTTTCATTTCTTCGCTCTGGTGTCGAGGCAAAGGCGCGGCGTTGAGTTCTGCCACTCAACAAGCAATGCCTCGAAAATTCGGCAGAAAGTGGGAAACGGAGTGTCTTAACACTAGGTTCCCTCTGCCTACCCTGCTGTGTGCGGGATATAGCGTAAAGCTAATTAATTTTTTTTTATTTAAAAAATAGAGGCCAGAAATCGTGGTAAAGGAGCACAAGCGTATAAACGCGTAATAAACAACATTGTACATTTCACATTCAAAACCAAAGCTAGCGGAGGGGGGGCAGCTTTGAACATTATTTGACTACTGTTACTAAAATTGATATCGCACCCTTAACTTATATTACTCTTATTTCTATATATGATGCTACAATTTTTTGGCACAATAATTGAACTAAGCATTGTGAAATAGTGAAGAAGTTAAAAACTGTAGAATTTTTAGAATAGACACAAACTTTAAAAATCATTCGAATCTGCCCCCTATATATAACAATTTGAGTGTTACTCAGCTTTAAATGAAATGATGAAAATGGAAAGTCTGTCCATAAATATATGTATAAGTATATGTATAAAGAAGTATGTCTTACTAAATGATAGCAATGAATTGCGTTTTTTAATATGGTTGACTTTTCTAACAATTTTAATCTATGAGATTTCTCTCGCTACAATACATTTAGAAGTGTAGTAAGCGTACGGGAAGAAGAGAGTGAAAGAGAGAGTGGGACATGAGAAAATTATAATTATATTCTATCGGACAAAATGATAACATAAAAGAACTTTATATAAAATTATAAAATATTTTACGTCATTTTATTTTGCGCAAATATATCAATCAACTGCATTTTAAAATTACTTAACAATAATATTAGTAGAGACATCTCACTACACACTCTAAAGACGCCTAAAAGATAAAATCTATTGATCATCAATTTTACTATCGATGTATCGATTAAAAACCTATTCGATTAAAAGAGAAAAAACCGGTATCCAATAACTTTCGTTGGCTGAAACTGAGCTAATATGTGGTGTAGTGGTTGGTAGCATTGTTGAAGTGTTTCAACCGTTAGCATTCCGCGACGAGGCGTCATCTTGAGATCTGCATATTCATCAGAATCTGGATAGTCACACCGTTACGGTTCCGTCATTCTCGTCACGTCAGCTTTGTTCGGTTTTCATGTTTAATTCATAAGTGCATGTTGCATATGCAACCTGTGAACTAGTGACCTTGTAGTGCATGTAATGTATGTAAGTAGGCTTGTCTTCTAAGTGTACGTATCTTCTATCCCACAAAATCAACAAAAAAAACGCAATACAAAAAACGCAACCATAATCGATTATATCTATTACAAAAGCCTTTGAGTAACTTAGCCTGTATTTAAAATCGCTCCCAATTTGAATGCGACTGAAAACAGTATCTTAACATCGCTCACAAAATCGATCTTAGAGTTAAGAGCGATTTATAAATACGAACCTTACTGTGATTTTTTACCAGTTACTATAGTGACATAATAAATTTTAGAATAATGTTAAAATATAAAATATATATATATATATATATATATATATATATATATATATATATATATATATATATATATATATATATATATATATTTACGCAATACATTATGTATAAAAAAGAAAGTTATACAATTAAGAATGCTTTGTGAGACACTTCGACCTCACGATTCTCATTTGCGTTCCACAAAAGCGGGAACAGCAATACATACGTTCGGAATACAAATGTTCACCACGATTCTATAAACAAAAGTTCCATGAACAAAAGGCAATAGTACGAATAATGTTCTAGATAAAGGCCTATATTGTGTTCAACATTTCATTACCCGAATAAACAAGACCATCTCTATGTTAACAACGACTAAGACTTGTAGTACACACAAATTGTTAACAATGAAAGCTTTGTTATAGTATAGGTACATTTTATTTTTTTTAATCACGCTGTATCCCGCACACGGCATGGTAAGCAGAGGGAATGTTGTGTTGAGCCACTCCGTTCCCCACTTTCCGCCGAATTCTGGAGGCATTGCGTGCTGAGTGGCGGAACTCAACGCCGCGCTTTGCCTCGACACCAGAGCGAAGAGATGAAAATATAAATGTAAATAAATATTTCACTTCCTAGAGTGGGGATCGAACCCACAACCAATCGATTTTATAGTCAATCTTTGTGCCTCAGCGCCACGACTGGCCCCAATACAAAGTACATCTTATAAAAATCGTTTTAGAATATTTTACTTGTACATATTTATGTATATATTTTATATAGTATTGTATTAAATCTGTTTCACAAATTAGGAGTAGTAGTACAATTACAGTTTCCATTAGTTGGCAATTTTCGTAAAACCTATAAAGATCTACAAGGCACAACAAAACAGGCAAAAGAAAAAAAAACTAATGAATAATAGTATATATAAAGCTTTAATAATTCAGCAAAAATGTGCTTTAGGAATTCAAAAATAACTTCTGCATATAAAAAGCTGCCCAACAATAACTACGGTCTTAATAAAGCTCAAATTCCACAACAATTAAATTAAATCAGCTTCACGCTGTATCCTGCACCAAGCAGGGTAGTGCATCCCGCATGCAGAGGGAACCTAGAGTTAAGACACTCCGTTCTTCACTTTCCGCCGAACTTTTCGAGGCATGAGTGGCGGAACTCATTGCTGGACTTTAGCCTTGATGTCAGAGCGAAGAAATGAAAATATTAATAAACAATAATTAATTTCCACGATAGGGGATCGAACCAACAACTTGCCCCACTGCGCCACGACGGCCTCGACAATTAGCCACAGATAATTAGTTGACAGTGTCAGTCACACATACAATGGCTCTCACGGGGTTTCTCACGGCTTTCACAAACCATTAGACAGGATATGTCGAAGTTGTGCGACCTGCGCGACCGTCGGAGGGAAGTAGTTGGGTCGAAAACGACGTATTGTCTCGAGTGTGCGCCCTTTAGTGTAATTAGCTTATGGAAATGGTTGGTTTGTATGGTAGGTATGGTATGTATGTATATAGTTATTGGTTTTGTATGAATGTATGTACATATATTTATTGATGAAATAATATAATCTTTTTGAAATATTAGGTGAATTTTAAATATGGTGGGTGAAAATAAATTAACGAAATTTATTTATATTATGTACTTGCGACCACCTGCGGCTTCGCCCTTTCGCCTTGAACTATACGATTATTCCGAATTGCGTTATTATTCTGTTATATATTTACAACGCATTTATAGTGATTTTGGATAAGATTTTTTTAGTTATTACCATTTTTTTAAATTATATATGTACTTAACATTGAAAAGAAACTTAATTATTTTCAATATTAATATTGGTGAGTATATACCTATACAATATGAAGTTAAGAAATTAATTAAAATCAATCGCTTGTGGTAAGTCTGAGTTGGTTCCTGATTTGTTTTCAGATTGCTTGCCCTAATGTGTACGGTATACAGCGTGAAGCTGATTTTTTTTATTTGTTTCAGCTTAATGCTTTTAGCAGAGTAAGGAGAAACTATCCTGTGTCAAGACACTCCGTTTTCCACTTTCCACACGTAATGAAGACATTACGTATTGAGTGGCGGAACTCAGCGAGATATTATAAATTAAATTATTTTCGAGATGACACCTACATAACCAAATTTATAATATTATATAACCTAATAACAATAGCTAACAATTATTTTATAGCTTAGTCAGTAGTATAGTAGAATGTATCTAAGTTACATATTTATTTCCTTTTAATCTTGTAACTGAGTATTAGGTTTACTTATAACGTGATCAAACAGGCTTTACCGCGGATCACTTGCAAGTAAAAGCTTGCAATTAATCCACCTTCTATAATGTATAATGACAATAACTTTTACTTAAAAGTGAAATATTTAAATATTCAACATTTATTTATACATTTATTAATTAAATTAATAAATACGCACACAGCAGGGTAGGTTTAGAGCGAGAGAAAATATAAATTCAAATAAATAAATCGATTCCTGGGGATCAAACCCACAACCAGTCACAATCACAGTCACAAACTTCTGCTGCTGCGTCAAGTCTGGTCTCAAATTATAAATTCTAACATTAGAAATAAATTAAACATCAATTTATATGTTGTCTTCAAGGTTTCCTGCTCATCTACGAAAAAAAGAATGATTTGGATAATGTTTGATTATGATATTTAGGCTTCCAAGGACAATATTCTGATGATATAAATATGTTTGACTGTTTTTTCACAAATTTATCGGAATATAATAATCATATTAAGATGATCCTGTTTGATTCAAATGAGTTTAATTCCAATTTATTAAAAAAATATATACAAGCGCGAGTCGGGTTCGCCCGCCGAGAGTTCCGTACAAAAATTGGCGGCCTCGAGCTTTTTTATGAAATTCAAGCCTAGCTTAGCCTTTAACCTCTCATATGATACCTCATTTGAACTAGCGGCTTTAATGCCATATTTTGCCTCATTTTAAAATTTTTAGAATTTATCCACAAAGGTATATATTTCAGAGTTTTTCCCGAACTTGTAGATGCTTGCTGCCAAATTTCTAAGTGAACCAGAAGTACCCTATGAATTTTGATTCCCTTGATAGTATAGAAATACGCATTTTTTTGGTGATATAAACGGCCATATGTTTGTGTGTGTTATCTTATAAGGGTTCCTTTTTTCCTTGAAAGGTGAACGGGGAACCCTAAAAACACAAAAAAAAAAAAAACAATTTAAACGAACAAACAAACAATTATCATCCATTTCAAAAGCTACCATATAGCAATTCTGCTATACCAGCGACCGTCTGTCCATCCGTATGTTTTTGCTGCGCGGTCCACTTGCAGTGCGATACGAGTGAGTATGTATGCCGGACGCGGGGCGCCGTCAAATGGAGCGACAAGACGGGCTAGCTAGCAACATTGTCGAATGCTTTTTAGATACAGTAGAGCCTTAGTGGAAGATAGAATTGTGTAAATTTGATAAATTGATTGATTATTTACTTAGATTAGGCCGTCGTGGATCAGGGGCGTGAAAGTACGACTGTAACGCGAAAGTTGTGGGTTCCCCATTTTAGAGAATCAATTATTATTTATGAATATTATCATTTCTTAGTTCTGGCACCAAGGCATAAACCCGGCGTTGAGTTCCGTCATTCAATACTCAATGCCTCGAAAAATTCGTACACAAAGTCGGGAACGGAGTGTCATAACATTACATTCTGCTCTAGCGGGATAGCGCATAAAGATCCGATCCATTACTATTGTCTTACGACAGCAGGTACGTTGCCATTCAAAACATAACAATATCTAGTATTTAGATAGATAACGATAACAGACAAATCAAAGCGCTGTTTTACTATATACCTATCAGAAGAGATGAATCGTGAACCTAAAAATTGTATATATTAAACTGTTAAATGAATGTCACTTCTATGTGAAAGTCCGCACTCAGCATTCGACCTCAAGGACGGCGCGATTCTACTAACTCGATTCTAGGCCGCCTTTTTGTGGCAGACGGAGATGAATGGCATTTCACTTATGTTGAACGATAACAGTGTTTACAAACGGATCGCTTACTTTTCTATATTTTTTTTTAATTTAATAGATATTTCTGTAAGATAGATAAACGATTAACTAAATCTAAACTTCACACAGACAGCCCCTGCTGCTGAAAGAGCGAACGTGAGAACCTAGTGTTAGGACACTTCCGTTCCGCACTTTTCACCAAATTCTGGAGGCATTGGGTGTTGAGTCGTAGAACTCAACGCCGCGCTCTGTCTCTTATCTAGAGCAAGGAAGTGTAAATATAAAATATTTCATTACCCGAAACGATTCCACTACCTGTCGCGTTTACATTAACATTTCACTATCTAAGCATATGAAGGAATATTTTTATTTAAAATATATTAATTACCCTAAATAAAATTTCAACCAACGACCATGGTGATTCAAAATGAATATTTCAATTTATATGTGTGTAGTACTTTAATATATACAATATTAAAGTACTCCAAGCAGTCGAAGTCACGAGCCCAATACTAGCAAATTTATAAAAATAATATATTTATAACCTGTTATATGGACAAATTCGCAGAATTTCACTCATTTAGATAAAGAGATTCCACAGAATTTTAATAACTGATATAATTAATTATTATAATTTAAAGAAAATGAGTTCAAGCAAAATGCTAAAACACGGTAACGGCATTAAGAAAATAGGATCAAATGAATATGTATAATGTATACAATAGAAGGTGGTATATTTTAAAACCTTCATAACATTTTTTAAAATACTTACTTTCATTACTTAGAAAGTAAAATTACATGTTAAACAATAATTTGAAGTCATTTAAAAATTTAAATAATATATAATTTTTGTTTTATTAAAAAAGGAAACTTACTTTAATTAATAACATTCTTCTAATTTATATCCTGCTAACTAACAACACAATTTTAAAGTTACCATGGAAATGTAGATGCAGTAAGTAATAATAAAAATAAAATTATAACAAACTACACCATAGTAAATTCGACAAATCAAAATCCCATTATCCCGAATAGTAAAGAACTGAACTGACTGACTGACCGACGAACTGAACTGACCTAATGATCAGTTCCTCAAACGAAAAATAAAATTAATAAAAAAAGCGTTTACATACAAAAAAACCAAATTTTGTAACAATTTCAACTTCACTTTGGTTTAGTTTCAGATATCATAACCCAACAGTACAAAATTAAAATGCATCTAAATTAGTACGCTTGAGAACAAAATAACGGTAGTAACAGTATGCATACATATTTATAGAAGATTAAAAAATCATATAAAACTATATATAAATAACTTACGCTAACGAATGCCACCAATAAACAGATGAACGATGTCCGTGATATATGCGACGCGACATTCGACGTCATTTTGGACCTGGAAATAAAAAAAATATATATAAATTGAGCTAAATTTTATCGTATGACATAAATTATGAGGACATTTTATAAGAAGATTTAAATTGATAATTAAAAATTTTTATCTTATTTCTGAAACTGGAGAAAAGTTTTTTTTTTCAGTTATGTGCTTCACATTCCGTATCAAGGTGGCAGAGAGAAATTAATATTGAAACACTCCGTCTTCCACTTTCTGAGTAATTTTTAAAACAATACATATTAAATGGGGGAATGATCAACGCCGCTCTGTGATAAATATTTAAAAAACGTTATTAAAAATGTCATTTAGTATGATATAATTAAAAAACGGTATAATTAACACTAATTTTGGGTAACGTTATAGTGCTAGCACAGAAGCACTACAACCATAACACGCAGATTAAAAATTGTTGTTAAAAAATATTTAAGTTAAATATTTATATTAGGTTAATATCTACAGTATTTTATATACAGGTACAATTTTACAGGTCGACAAATTGTGTGTTCGATTCCTCGATGAAGTGACGAAATGATTCCGGCACTCAAGCCACAATGCCTTGAGAATTGTCAGAATTGCGGGAACGAAGTGTCTTAGCACTTAACTTTCACTGCGTACCCAGCTGAGTGAAAAATGAGATAAAAAAAGTGAAAAATGAGATAAAAAAAATATATATCCATATTCCATATAAAATATATCGGGATGAACATCGTTCAGTAAACCGACGTAACCGGACATAGCTCACAGGAATGCTCTGACAGTATTTACATAAGTGAAAATATCGGAATAACAGCTAAACTAGTTTGCGAGAGCTTTCTCAGCGAAAACGATCGCGGACTCTGTCACCGTTTGATCATCTCGAGTGTGCGCTTTTTAATTTCTATTCACATAATAATTGAGATTTTTTCCAAAATATTTGTCAATATATACCTATATAGATCGTGACGGTTGTGGGTTCAATTCTTGATCTAATGGATGGCTTGTCTTATATGTACAAAACACAGCGCGGCGTTGAGTTTCGCTACTCAAAGCAATTTATAGTAAATTGATAGGTGCATAAGGAACGAAATGTCTTAGCATTAAAACAAAATATTTGCAAAATATATTTTTTTTATTTTTTTACGCTTAACGCTTGTCAAAAAATATTCCATGTCACATCGCAGTGTTACCTATGTAACTATTAGACAAGGACTCAAACTTTATCTACAATTATAAAGACTACTATAGCTTCACACACTTGGGAACCCTAGTTCATATTAAGACACTTCGTCTCCCACTTTCCGCCGAATTCTCAAGGCATAGAATGTTGGGTGACGGAACACAATGTCACAACATGATTATTGCTAATGACTTAAATTAGATGTATCTATAATACATCACAGTGATGTCAATTCATGTTTCGTTTGAAAGTAAGGTAATAGCAGTCACTTTCTTCAAGCTTACTTTTAATGTTTTATATTCCTACAGGTAGATTTTTCGCAAATTATTATTCATTTATTTTAACCATCGTTTCAAGAGTATATCTTGATAAGCTAGACTTGAATTTACAATAACTGCATACTTATTTTTTAACTGTAGAACCGATATAATCCCATATTTGAGTTCCAACAATTTAAAGAGTGTCAAACGATCGACGGTATTGAGAGATATTTTACATTGAGTAACAAATCCCTCTACATCAAACTGGAAAATGCATATATAATAAACATATATAGACAAATATTATAGTATTCTTATATTATTTTAGCTTCACGTCGTATTTCGCACTCAGCAAAGCAGGTAGGGAACTTAATGCTAAGATGGGCGTAGGAAGAGGGAGCCAGGTGGTCCGTGCCCTCCCTAGAATATTGCACGAATATATAAGTTCCAAGTCCACTCCAACTTTTCACGAAATTTCTCTAGATATGCTAATGGTTAAGACACTTTCTTCTCCATTTTCCACAAAATTCTGAAGGCAATGCGTGTTGTGTGGCGAAACTCAAAGCCTCGCTGTGCCTCGACTCAAATATAAATATTAAATATTTCATTTTCTCGAATGGGAATCAAGCCCACAACCTGTCGCGTTTACACTCACACTTTGGGCCACTACGCCACGACTGGCCTCTAATATGATAATATATTTAACAATATAATAAAACCCTAAAGCGTAACAAGTTCTAATTTCTAAAACATAATAATAATATAAAACACACACCACACTCAGTTAATAATGTCTCTATCAAGGAACACCGGGGTTTTGTGGAGCGTAAAATGTAGCACACGTATAGTACTTTGCGTGATTCCAATTGAGATAATAATTGCATATTAGATATTTTCTTAATGTTAGAATTTTGTAGCCTCTTATAGTCTTTAATGCAATATAGTTTGATATGTTATTTCTAATTTATTTTATAAATGAAATAAATAGATGTTTATTAAAAAGTTTGGAATAAATCTACCGGATTTATATCCGGTCCGGTCCGGTCCGATCCGGTCATCCGGGATCACACGAAGTGAGAACTCTTTAGATTGCCTCGTCATACAAGAAAGAGTCGAAGGTCGAAGCGATCTAGCGTCCGATTGCCGACGAGATGAACAGACCTGATTAAGTTTTGCACTGGCTGTTCCATCAAAGAGAGCATGACTGTATGTGTGCACTGCTGGAGATAGGATCAGATGGGAAAATCTGGCAATCTCATTCCAAAAAGGAAAAGAGAGTTTTTTGGCCACGACGTCTCTGACAGAAGTGTATGACTAAGAAGGAGATGACTATTGTAGGTTCGATTCCACTTGGGAGAATATTGGTTTTAACGTTAAATTGAACAAATGAATGAGTTAAACCGGGAAAGAAGAAAGAGATAATGATTAGACGTTAATACTATCAAGGGAATGTTATTTATTTAGAATTCTTATATAATAAATACACACAATCTTTTAAAATGATTATAAAATCATCTAGAGAAAAAATACTATTTTTAGATATTTCTATTAATATTGTGTATATCCGTTACTAATAAAGACAACTACGTTTATAGAATTCCTAATCACGTATACCAACCAGGCTCAGGTTATATTAAATTGTACGTTTCTCGAGCCATAAGGCCTTCCCCGTTATATATTAGCTTTCTATGCAAGTATGGGTATTACAATATCGTACTATCATAATACCGTGAACATGCGATTTCTTAGCGGTAGGGGAGTATTCCTGTCGTGAAAGTAAAAGAAAAGTGGTGGTTTTCTTTTTTTAACTATATCTTATCTTTATCTTGCTTATTAAAAGATAGGATGGCGGTTTCTAAATAATTATTATATTACTTTCCATTCTATCAGTGAGTTCCATAGCTTTTTATATAATGTAATCGTCCACTGGTGGCGCAGGGGCACAGTTGTAGGTTCAATTACTACACGCTGTTTTCCTCGTATAGCAGGGCAGACAGAGGAAACCAGGAATACGGGGTGTATTCCTGGTTTCCATTAAGACACTTTCGTTGCCCTCTTTCGACCGTATTATGGAACTGAACGTCGCGCTTTGCCTTGTTATCAGACGGTGCTACTCGAGTGGCAATCGAACCTGTTGACAGACGCAGGTTTGTGCACTTCTGGAACGACTCTCTTTTTAACTCTTTTTCTTATTTACAAATAATAATACACAATAAATATATTAAAAAGTAGCACAAGTTAGTAACATTAGAAACCAATTTCACTCGCAGTTTAACATAAAAAACGCATATTCTAATTAAAACCGAAAACTTTCAAATAGCCATACATCATTTTCGATGTAACTACCCATCTCTAACGATGCACCCACACCGAAAGATCGAGGCGCAGACGCAGGCGGTCGTGCGGTGCATATTATTTTTTGCGAGGAACGAAAGTGCATTATTATACAGCGGAATGCGTGGAGAACTCATCTCGCTTGATTAGCTCGCTAAGTTATAGAAACTTGGCAGATTCTTTGGTATTTAATATGTATGGAGTTGTTTTAGTTTCCGGACAGCTAGGTGTTCGCTTTGATTTTGTTTATGATGATACATTACTATGAATTCTTGAATTAAGTAAGGAGAGTAACATTAATTTAGAGGAAACTTTTAGCTTTTTTTCTGTTTCACACTATATCTCGCATATAACAGGGTGGTCAGGGTACCTAGTGTTAAGACACTCCGTTACGCATTTTCCGCCGAATTCCAGAAAAACCAGAAAGAGAAAAAATGAAATATTAATTTTTTTTAATTCCTCATATGAGAATCGAATGCGCAACCTGTAGCGCTTACAGTCTAACCACATTAAATCATCAAATATAATATATTTTTTGGACTTCAAATCCATATTTAACAGCATGTGATCATGTAATAACTTTAAATACAAGGCAAATGTATCGGAACATCAATAAGATTGTATGTCGTGATAAAACTCAACTCACTAAGAAGTGTGTGTGGCACCCACTTAAAATGAAAATCTGGTTATTTGTTAACATGCTCTCCCCATTAGAGGTAATAATTTGAGAGGTCCTCCCCAGAGGTAACAATTTGAGAGTAATTCCCTCTTATGTTTTAATGTCGCACATTTCGGAGACGACTAATGTCGGACATTATCGCTACATATTATTCTTTGGAAATTACTTCAATTTACACAACCGTTAAGAAATGTGAAAACTAATTTTGTTAAATAGCAGCAAATGCATATTTTGATGTGTTGTAATAAATTTTACTTTTTATGTTTTCCAATTTTTTTATTTGACTGTCTTGTTTATAAATACATACCTGTATTAGATCATAATCAAACATTACTTTCATACGCGACAGGTTGTGGGTTCGCTGTCCACTCGAGGAAATGAAATAATTCATATATTCCTCGCCCTGATAACGAGGCAAAACGCGTAGTTGAGTTCCGCCTCTAAACATGAAATGCTTACAAAATTCGACGGAAAAAAGAAAAGGACCGCCAGTGTCTTAATGGGAACGGAGTGTCTTACCACTGGGTTACCGAATCCATCTGCTTATAATGAAGCTTAAAAACTACTTTAAAATATACACAAACACATAAATATATATATTCATCAAAATAGATGCTATCTATATACATATAATGCCATTTCATCAATCAATTTTACATGGCTGCTGCCTCTGTTATACGATTATTCGAACGGTATGCGGTCAGCGAAAGGTTACCTTCAAATTAGGTAACGCAGGCTTGGGAAGTATCTGTGAGCCTTTGGCCGATATTCTATTTGGCTCTACACAGCGAGCGTGTGAAAATTCTTGTACGGTAAAATATAGTGTATTTCTTTGTCTTTTCTTTTTTTGTCAAAAAATGAGGATATCGGTCCGAGTGTATGTAATAGTGTTGTTTTGGTAATAATGTATTATTAGTTAATATTTGATTCTTTTTCTAGGTTTTGTAGTATATGTACAAAATTTCGTAATAAGTATTTATGTTTATCCCACTGTCACACGACTGCCTTAAAATATTACTGACTCGCTCACCGAGACGTCCAATTTAAGGATTATAGTTCAACAGGAAGTACTATTTTTAAAAGTTGACAAAATTACGTTTGGGGACAGATATACTCATTGTGCATGAAATAAACTAAACAATATAAGTTTGTAAAAAAAGTTTTTTTTTTTATATAAGTTTGAATTGATTTTTTCCTATAAAAAAACCTATCCACTTTTAGGATTTTTTCTTTGTTTACATTGAATGTTCTTACTTTGTGCCAAATTTTATGACTGAAAGTCGATGGGAAACACCCTATAGCCAATGGGTGTTGATTAAACTGTAAATTTCATACAAAATGCAATAAACTTTATGTAAAAATGGTCGTAACTTAGATTGCGTTGACTTAGAAGCTTAATTTTTTTTTGCTTAAGGAGAGCATAGCTTTAAATATAGAATATTAATTTTCGCTTGATACCTCCACGAGATGTCGAGATAAATAGACTTAACAGACGGACAAACAGACAACAAAGTGATCCTATATGGTTTCCATTTTTTACTGTTTGAGCAACCTTAAAAATTAATTCTAATATCAAAATATACGTACATCGGAAGACTGGTACATAGAAATCTATAAATGTCAAACTTACAATAATAACGACAGCTTACACTTGACAATACACCATTTAAATTGCATCCAAACGGAAGAACCTATTCATCCATAGAAGAACCTATTCATCATCAGTAGGTGCTACAGCACTATTATTATAGTATTACTACTGCACATACTACCATAGAGAACACGTTGATTTACAGTACGGTTAACAAGTTGTGACGATCCTAAAGTTAAGTTTTCAGAACTTTTTCATTCAGTAAGAGAAATGAGATGTAAGAAAAGTCGTAAAATTTACTTTTGCGTACCTCACTTCAGGGCGACCACAACTCGTTGACCGTATTGTATTTATGTTCGAAATCAACTATTGTTACTGATACAACAATATATTACATTAGTGTGTAAAATTAACATTCTGACCAAACTTTACATATTGAGTGATAAAACTCAACGCCCAATTTTGCGGTGTTACCAAAGAGAGAAAAAGAAAACGATTAATTTCCCTAAGCGAATAATCGAACCCACAATCAAACAAACTACAATTTGAAACCTAGTCAAGCAATAACCGATCTCCGGAACATAAAGATGCAAGAGAGCTGTGTCGTTTCATGTTGTTCCAGCATTCCATCAAGATTACGGCATTAAAGCATTTAAATTGCATTGTTATATACGAACTATTGTAACTCCGGGTTGTAAGTGTGAGTTATTTTGATGACCTTTAGATAATAATATGGATGTGACTGGATAGAGACATTTAAAATCTTTTGAATGAATGGTTGAATGATATTTATTAGTTGTTAATAATATGTTCACTTGGTTGCTAATTTTGTGGCTCAACTTTGTATGGGACGTGTGTTGGTTTGTTTGCAAGGCTTGTATTCAATTTATATGCAACCTGGGTTTAAAAGAATGCATTTGGAATCGAAAACTTTTAACAATTTTGAACCTAGTTGTTTGGTACAATTTTTACCACAATATTAGGTATATGGTTCACGCTATGCCCCGCACACAGCAGGGTAGGCAGAGGGAACCTAGTATTAAGTAATATGCCTACCGTGCTGTGTGCGGGATACAGCGGGAAAATATAAAAAAAATATAAACATTACCAATCACTTTTCCGCCGGCTCGTATTCCAAACGGTCATCATCCACATCCACTGACTGACATGTAAGTATTGTCACCTCCGCGCTGTTACGGCACTTAACATATCACACTGCACTACGCGTCCGGATTTTATTTGATTTATCTGTGAACAAAATAGATAAGTTTTTAATACTCGTATTTCTAAGCCCTCGAGTACAAGATCGGTCTTGAGAAGCCGTTTTCATAATCATCATCATCATCTTGAGAGCGGTTTATATACAGTGTACAATAAACATAATGCTCAGGGTATCGATTTAATTTTTTTTCCCCCTCTCTTGTAAGATGAGAGTGAGTGAGTTGAGTTGCGAAGCTCAGATTTCTCAATCTCACGAAAATTGGATAGTGTCTGGAGAATGGATGGTAAGCTGGGAACCTAGTGTTTAGACACTACTAGGTTCCCTCTGTCTAGCATGATATACGGGGAAAATGTGAATTTATTGACATCCAAATCCAATAAATAATATATTTCAATATGTATTTTTAAAGAACAAAAAAAACTATTATTTCAAAATGCTGAGAAAAGCTCGAACAAAAATAGTAAATGTACCGACGAAACAAAGCAAGTTTATAAACAATATATTGAAAAATGAGCTTTTATGATTTCGAAAGGGCTTATAAGAGGATAAATTTTCCACCTTCATAATTTACAACAATATAAAGTGTTTTTTACTTATCAATTTACAAAAATATAATCACCTGTGTAACTAATTTGTTTCACATTCAAAGATTTATATCGTACGAAAAAAATGTTTCGAATTGAATAGCGTTATTTCAATTTCCAGTAATAATATGCTGTTTTTTATACAACTCTCTTTGGGGTCCGCTCGAAAGATATTAGTGAAGCAAATCAGTTGGGCGTCCATTCCATAAGCAAAGGGCACCGAAAACGCCTTTAGGTTTTTAAACATAAATATTTCCACACGTAAAAAGTGTTAAGCGTGTTAAAGGAAAAGTAACCTTATGTTTTAAATGATAGACGTCAAAATCGTTGGTATATTTATGGGAATTCAGCTCGACAGTCAATGGGGATACGTTAAAATACGAACAATGAGCAATTTCGACATTTTTTAACTGCAAGGTATCTTAAAAACTTATTACTACAAAATAATGTAGCCGAAAAAAAAACCCGATATGTTTATTACATGATGATCTTCATACGAATATAATATGTTTTTCGACGTTTTCTGCAATCACGTGAGAAATTATTAACTTGGCCAGAAATATGATAATAAAGTTAAGAAAAAAAAAAACATTTTTTAGCTTCACGCTATATCCCGCATCACTCACTTCTGTTGCGCACTTTCCACCTGAATTCTTGAAGCGTTGCGTGTTGAATCAACGCCGCAATTTAAATGCTCTATATTAGATAAAATATGTAAATTACGTTGAGATATTTAATGTAGAGGCCGTCGTGGCGCAGGGGCACAAAGGTGTGAATGTAACGCGCCCGTTGTGGGTTCGATCCCCACTCGATAAAAGTCTCGAGGCAAAGAGCGGCGTCTAGTTCCACCATTCAACACGCAAAACCTTTGTAATTGCGACGGAAAGTGTGGAACGGAGTGTCTTAACACTAAGTTCCCTGTGCCTACCCTGCTGTGTGCAGGATACATTGTGAAGATGATGTTTTTGTTTATTTTTTGAGATATTTGAACGAAGAGTAGGAAAAAGTTATTTATTCCACCAGTACTAGAAATTAATAAGTAAAACGTTATAACAACCAAGTGAAAAGTTATCATTAGATGCATGTTATGCAACATTAAGCACTCGAGAAGATAGAACTGTCGTGTTTCATATATACATTTTATATATATATATATATATATATATATTTATATATATATATATATATATATATATATATATATATATATATACTACGTAAATAAGTAAGTTGGGAATGAAAGGTCTCTTAGGTCACGTTTGACCTAAGAGGTAGCCGATGGAAAGTACAGATGGGGCTTACAAAATGCCTAATTAATTGTTATTCTGTCTGCATATACTTATCATTGCCCAAAATGGCTACGGCTTTTGATCTTTCTCTGAATCTAAAATAATATATTTATCTTTACACATCTTTGGTATTCTTAGGTCAGTGAGGCTGTTTTGAATTGTATACACGTTAGTTCTGACTTTGATCCTCATTTACTGGGGCCGTATTTATAAAACGCTCTCAAGTCTGAGAACGATCTTGAGATGGTGTTTTCATTCATATATATGTAATTTATAAATGAAAACGGCATCTTAAGATGACGATCTTAGACTTGAGAACGGTTTATAAATACGAGTTTAAGAGTTATGACAATGTATAAAATAATGCACCAATTGTCTCTCGTAATTCAAAAGTTAAAACTCCAATAGTTTCTAAACGTTTCTATAATGTAATGTATTGCACAATACAACCTCGACCTGACATCATACTAAAAAAACAAAACCACAAACAAACACAAACAGATCCTTCAAAAGAATTTTCCTAACAAACATAAAAGTAAAAATAAAGTAAATCAAAGTAAAACACGTTACATAACTACGAAAAGCGAAAAAATTTACCGTACGTGATCCGTTGTATTGCTGGAACTTGGAAGCGCGGGATGTTTGACCGTAGGACGCGTAACGGTACACCCGTGGACGCTATGCGACACAGAAAATATTTTATATTACGTTTTAAATTATATTATATTTATATGTTATTTGTTATTGGTCATCTAATATTGTTGTTTTATTTGATTTTTTGCTTTTTTTTTAATCTTCATTATTGGTTTATGTTGTGGTTTATTATTTCTTATATGCTCGATATCGATTTTTTATCGTTTTGAGCATTTATTCTTGTTAATGAATGACTTGTATTGAATTTATAATTGGATGAATTTCTATATTTATACAACTAGAACAGCTTCGAAAGGATGATAAATAGATATAAGATTTTTAAACTAAAGAAACTAAAGTATTCACTTTTCTTTTATAAAGTAACATCTTTTTATATATATTTTTTAAATATTAACGCTAAAAATCTTAATTTTGTCGATGTAATTTATATTATAAATAATGACTTTTCGAAAGTAATGACAATGTTATTGAAACAGCGTTAGCTAACTAGACTTAAATTAAATCACTATAAAATCTTCTTACCGTATAATTTAAAAATAGCATTATGTAGACGAAATTTAGATAATTTACATATAAAAGTAGATAAAAGGCTATAAAGTTACATAGAATAAGCATATAAACACAATTTTTCAACAAAATTAAATAATGACAGCCCAAGATTATGACAATAGAATAGAGTTTTTAAAACTTGAAACAGAAGATAAAAAATTTAAGAACCTACCACAGACTGCCATAAAGATAACAAACCCGTACGAATCGCCAATTAAGGCCTGAGAATTAATTACAGTGTGAAAGTATTATTTGACTGTGATGTCTATCGTATATTTGTATCTACAATTTTTTGTATTTTTTTTCTAAGCTGCTATGTATGTATTTATTTTTTAAATATTTTTTACAGCTCTTTTGCATTTTATAGGATAGGCAGGAAAAGTTTGAGGCTTCGTTCGTCAGTTTGAAAAATATCTGCCAAATAACGAAATTTATTTTGTATAAAAAAAATTAAAAAAGTTGTAATATTCCCCTCAGAACAATTTCAACCCACAATCATCAAGCCCGTGTCAACTTACTAACAAATTTTCGGTTTTGGAATAGCCACACTACTAATACTTATAATACATGTATATAATGCAAGATATGCCCCTGTGCCATTGGGCCCAACAGACTTGTTGCTATTGTTCTTCATTACCTGTAGATATAGATTTTATTAACAAAAAAAGGAAAAATAACACCTTACACAACCAAAAAATCATTCGAAACTTCCGACTTAACCTACTTAAATGCAAAAAACTTCCTCCTGCAAATCACTCCCATGTCCATCAAATCGCGAGTCACTTTTTGTCAGACATTTGGCTGAGCATAAAAACGTGTGAAGTTAAATATAAAGTTATAGCTTTTTGTTATGAAATGGATCTGTTCAATTTGATTACTTTTTACAATGTGGAAAAGTGATATCTATTATTTTATTGAATTTAGTTTATGATCTTGCTTGAGAATTTAGCATTTAGATAAGATAATTATAGATTATATTATATTTAAATTTTCTTAGATTGGTAGAAGTATATAAAAGCTTATTCACATAATAAGCTTTTATATACTTCTTTTTGGGGGAAGTGACGTAGATTTTATTTCACCAAAGAAAACATTCGTCAAGGTAACGACCGAAGGATATTGAAGAATTAGACATTTAATATAAAAGAATAATATAAAAGAGACCAGTCGTGGCGCAGGGGCACAGAGTGTGACTGTAAAATCGACTGGTTGTGGGTTCGATGCCCACTCGAGGAGATAAATTGTTTACTTACATTTATATTTTCATTTCTTTGCTCTGGTGTAGAGGCAAAAGCGCAGTGTTGGGTTCCGCCACTCAACACGCAATGCCTCCAGAACTCGGCGGAAAGAGGGTAACGGTGTGTCTTAACACTAGGTTCCCTCTGCCTACCCTACTGTATGCGGGAAACAGCGTGAAGCTGATTTATTTATTTACTTTTATATAAATTTGACTGACAACAAAATGTATATATATATTATGTTTTTCATTTAATAACAAATATATGAATTTCAAAAGAACATATAATTATTACTTTAGAAAGTTCTATACAGTAAAATTTTCAAAATAAGCAAAGATTCGTGTATCGTGAATCTTGATGGGCATCCATTCAACTTATCCGAGCGCTATTTCCTTTTAAATTTCATCTGTTTCCAACGTATAATTGGACTTGGTTTCCGTTATGCGGAGTCTGCATATTTGATAACATCTTCCTAGCATTGGACAGATTTCTAGTTTGAAATATTAGACAGTTTGTAATTATCTATTTTTATCGTAAAATAAAATTATTTTGATTTTATTGATAATATTATGGTAAGGATTTTTACAGTAATTGTTTAGTTAATGAAAATTTTAATAAAGTCTTTATTTTTTTTGTGTTAAACACTTATATAAATACAACCCACCTACAAATATGACGGGTTATATGAGAAAATTTAAAGCATTATTAGCATTTTGGTGGGTAAACCTAGGGAGGGGCCAGTCGTATCGCAGGGTCACTAAGTGTAACTGTAAAATCGACTGGTTGTGGGTTCGATCCCCACTCGGGAATATCAAATATTTATTTACACTTATATTTCTTCACTCTGGTGTCGAGGCAAGCCGGGGTATTGAGTTCCACCACTCAACACGCAATGCCTCCAGAAGTCAGCAGAAAGTGGGGAACGGAAAGTCTTAACACTAGGTTCCATCTACCTACCCTGCTGTGTGCGGTATACAGCGTGAAGCTGAATATAACCTAGAGTATTTATACTAATACAATAAATATTCCTCCCTTGCCCATATAAAGGGAGATTGAGCGATGTGTCTCACAGCACAAAAATCTATCTACATATTAAATATTAATATCACCCTCATACAGATTCGAACCCAGAACCACAGAGCACACCCATTATATCGGCATACCTATATTAAAATAAGAATAATACTATACAAATAAACATAATAAATCTTAAGAAGTCATCATATTTTAATGCTTTAATCGGATTGAAATATAGTAAGTACATGTCGGGACGTAATAAATTTAAGCGTACGGCTTGCATTTTACTATTATGGATTTCTATTGATATATTAAACATTAAACCGTCGTAGCGCAATTGGGATATGGTTGAGTTAACGTGATAGTTATAGCTTTGAATTCCTCTTGGAGAATATTAATGGGTGAAATATCTATGTTTGCTTAGGTAGTCTATTAGAAACGAGGTGTCAATCTATCCACAATATTATGATCATAGAATAATATTTGTATTTGTTATACAGTTACTTATAAATGGAAGTTTCATAGGTTTTAACTCAATGCCACGACGTTCACGTTCTATCGTTAAATTATTAATAAAATTCATATATTAGGCTAGTAAAAGCTATATAAAAGCACTTCTCTTCTCCAGTCGTTAAAATAATGAGAGTAATTTTGCATCAATTCTAAGGGAAATCGGATTAATTTCGCGATTCTATTTCATTTTAGAAGCTATTACTTGACATAGAGATCAAAGAGATGCAGCAGAACAGCACCTTATTGTAAACGCAACGGTTGTAGGTTTGATTCTCACTTGGGAGAAACATTTTGGGAGAATTACTTTCATTTAGAGACCAGTCATAACGCAGGGGCACAAAGTGTGGCTTTAAAACCGACTGGTTGTGGGTTCGATTCCCATTCGAGAAAATTAAATATATGTTTATATTTCCAATTCTTCGCTCGCTTCGTCAAGGCAAAGCGTGGTGGTGAGTTCTGTCACTCAACATGCAATGCCCCCCGGTTTAGGCAGAAAGTGGGGAACGGAGTGTCTTAACACTAGGTTCCCTCTGCCTACCCTGCTGTGTGCGGGATACAACGTGAAGCTGATTTCATTTACTTACTATCATTTCCTCGCTTTGGTAAGAGGACAAAAAGTAGCTTCGAATGTATTTAATTCAAAACGGAAAATGATCGGTCTATTTATCGAAGACGACTAGGTATAGACTAATATCATATTAAAATAATAATTTCGATGTAACACACTGTGCCGCGATCATATTCATGTCAAGTTCTTACGTTACGTTACGAATGTGTCGAACATAACTCGATAAGATTTTTATCACCTTCACCCGCATCCGTATCCCGCATGAAATAAGGTACGCAAAGTGAGCCTAGTAGTATTAACGAACCTCGCACATTCTGCCAAATTCTGGAAGTATTTTGGAGTGGCGGGACACAAAGTCGCGTTTTGCCTCGACACCAGAGCGAAGACCACATAACCTACTACAGCTACTTAAATTGCCATTCCACCACACGGGCAAAACTGCAGGAAAAAGCTAGTGTTGTATATAACTACAAAAGTTTTCACATTCCCGTAATACAGTATAACAAGTAAGCTCAATCATACGCAATGGAATGAAACCGTCGTTATTATATAGATTATTATAACGGTGATATCTACTTAGAAGCTTAATAAGTTGTATTGTTTACAACCAATTGAACGCCATTTACAACGAAATTGAAGATCATTGAGGACGCCGGTTCTACTATGTTGTGGAAGAATATAATATAATAACGTATATAGTTATGCTGAAATTTGATATTTTATGGATTAGTAGTATGATGTCCAATTATATGAAGGTATAAAGTTCTTCACATACGTTTAAAATAATAATTATATTGTTAGAAATCGGAAGTCGATAACGTTTTTTAAATAAATACGTAAAACACATCGTCTATATGATTCTAAACTCTTTGGAAAGGGATACTATGTAATTGCAATAAGTGATATGTATCACCTACTAACAATACTTCACACTAGTTTCCTTCCAATAGGGCCGTCACTTACAAGCAACTGCCCCCCGATTGACACAATTCCACTGCTTTTATAATTATTTTCAACTAAATCTACCCTCTTTTGCACGAGTACCCTAACAATATATATATTTGCAGCTCCATTAAAATGTAGGTTTTTTATTTTATTTTCTGTGATAAGATATTAGACATGGTTTTGAGTTCCGCAACATCTAATGTCTCGAAAGTGGTAAATGGAGTTGTTCTTCTATGTTATGGAGGGATATAATAATGTATGTACTTATGTTAAAATTAATTATTTTGTGTGGCAGTGGTACACACGATGGTTAGCGGTTCAACAATTGGAAATCATTTAATGTAAGGTTATAAAATCTTTACGTAATAATAATTTTGTGAATGTTAGTTTTCCAGTTGTTTAAAGATATCACATATTTTTCAAAGTTATAAATCACACTTACAAATTTTATAATATATATAAAATCAAATAAATCAGCTTCACGCTGTATCCCGCACACAGCAGGGTAGGCAGAGGGAACCTAGTGTTTTTAGACACTCCGTTCCCCACTTTCTGCCGAATTCTGGAGGCATTGCGTGTTGAGTGGCAGAACTTAACGCGCAATAGAAATGCGCGCAGAGCGAAGAAATGGAAATATAAATTTAAGTAAATATTTCATCTCCTCGAGTGGGGATCGAACCCACAACCAGTCGGTTTACAGTGACACCTTGTGCCGCTGCGCCACGACTGGCCTCAATTATAATATATATATTAATTATTATTACTTATTAACAATCTAAAATCAAGTATTTTTTTATAAAATATAATTCAATATTTTCAATTAAATTTTTAATGATATAAAAATATAAAATAACAAAAATTAAAATAACATCCGTCTCAATGTTAGCGTGACAAATAAAACGTCATTAAATCAGTGAGCGCGACGTCGCTATAAATTGTTTTCTATTTTCGTCAGCGTTGTTGTGGAAAATGGATTTCTTGCACACATGTACATAAAACATATTTTATTTTCTTATATATAAATATATATAAAAAAATAAAAAAATTGAAAGTGCGTATATAATTGTGTATGTTAGATATCAAAATAACATTTTACTACAAAAAAATAATATTTAAAATATCAACAATATGATTACTAAGTGTAGGAAAGAACACATTCCAGCTTTGTGCTGGATACAGCGGAAGCTAAAAAAATTTAGTTAAAATGCTTATCTATATATTTTAAATATTAAAATTTTGTAGTAAAATGTTAGTTTGACGTCTAACATACACAATTATATACGCATTTTCTATTTTTTTTTAATAGAACAAAATATATATCAAAAACCTTCATTTTACTGTTAACGTAAAAATCCAAATAATACTGTACCAAAATCAAATATTACATTAGTAAGAGCCAACTCGGCACGCATCGATGCGAGCCGCTCGCTCCACAGAGAGAGCCGCGTTCCGTATACATTAATAAATTAATAATTATAAGAAATTCCGCTAGTCCGACTCATCCAGCGAGAGTCGGATTAAGACCCGAGAGATAGATAGATATAGATAGATATATAAATTACGATAGATATATATATAACTTAAATTTATGAGGTTATTTCCATAACCTATTAGAGATAGAATTGGATGTTTAAATTTTTATATACGAGTATAGTTAAAATTTTACTGTGATTGGATTTATGTTGCTCTGTTTAAGGTATTTAAATGACAAACTAGACGATAGTATGTTTTGATTCATCGCAAATTTACTATAAATCATAATCTTATTTTCCAAACCAATGAAATAAATATCTCTTCAAGTGGAATTAGAACTCATGACCTCCATGTGAAGATAGAATAGTATCAAGCGATCTGTAGTCGCGTAAGAGTATTATAGCAAATACTTATAAACTCTTGCTAATTTTAATCTTACTAAAGAAAGTTTATTAAAGTTATACATATCAATGAGAGCTTAACTCCAATATTATATAAAAGAAGAGGGAAATGTCCGAAAAAATTGCCTACTTTTGTATAATGTACTAACTAACTGTAAATTTAATATACATAACTTTCTTTCATTAATTTTAATGAAGGCACGAAATAATTATACTACAGTTCTGCCAGTTGAAATAAACGTCAAACCATCATTGTAATGAATAAATTAATGAACATTTCTATGAAAAGGTTCGCGTTCAAATGACACACCGTTTGTACGTTTAAACAAAAACTAGTAGAAAAAGCCAGTCGTGGCGCAGAGGTACAAGTGCGTAACTATGAACGAGACAGGTTGTAGGTTCAATCTCAACTCGACAAAATGAAATAAATGTATAAAATTTTCGCTCTGGTGTCGAGAGAAACCGCGGCGTTGAGTTCCGCCACTCAACACGCAAAACCCTCAGAATTCCCTTTGCCTACCCTACAGTGTGCGAGATACAGCATGAAGCTAAATAATGAGAGAAACTAAACATTAGTCTTTAAAGTTCAGTCAACTGGCAGCGGAGATACGATGCTGTAGTTCATTTTTTACACATACCTAAATACGATTTTGTGAACGATTAAAAAGATAGCAATCTAATCATATGGTTGTTACTATATCTGATGTACGCTTTAGCTATTCTTTATGATTCATGTCGTTAAGCGCTACAGCGCTACAATTTGTTGGTTTTTATGTGGTAAAGAAACCTTTTGAGGTTATATATTTTCTTTTTAATTTACTTTTGAATAGATTAATTGAAATATTTAGATTTTTGTATATTTTTCGATGTTTTATTTATTAAAGTTTTGGCTGTTCATTTTGTATCTGTGTAAAATTAAAACTAAATAACCATATCCATTATTTTTTTTCTTTCACTCTCCTTGTACATTAAAATGGGAAACGACAAATCAGATTACAGTAAACAAGATATATTTTACTAGGAATTTCTAGAAACAGTCCCCAAAATGGAAAGATGCGTATCGATCGTAAGACAAACGGCTAATCGATCGGGGCGTGCGTCACGATCCCGCCGAGGCCGACTGTCGATGACACAGATAAACAAATATTGAGTTGCATCGCCATGCTGGAACATTTGTTTTAATTATTTTGACAATGCCGGCCCCAATGATCAATTAAGATGTTTACAGATTTAAAGATAAGCTGCAGCCTTCCCGTGAAGAACATAGCGTGAAGATATGTGTGTAAGATAACCAGGAACAACCTTATTAAGATAACGTTTAATGTTCAAATAATATCGATTTTGTGAATTCGATTAGACGATCGCCACCCAAAGCGAGTTGTATCATTCGATTTGGACAGTTAAATTAATGTTAATACAGATGCTCTATGATCGATATCGTAAAATGTAATTTAGTAGAAGTTTAGTATAACTAATTTTATGATTTATGGCGTATGATTTCGAGTAAAAATACTTTATTGAATATTACGCAGGGTACTCAAATTCACACTTTTATCGTGTAACGAGAGCGAAGAAATGAAAATATCAAAAATTTCACACCCCTAAGTGGAAATGGAACCCACAATAGCCACGTCTACAGTTACACGTTTGTACCCATGCACCGCGATTGGCACCCAAAAATTATTAAACATAAAAAATCCATTTAAAATAAAGAATAAATCAGCTTCACGCTGTATCCCGCACACAGCAGGGTAGGCAGAGGGAACCTAGTGCTTAACACTCCGTTCCCCACTTTCTGCCGAATTCTGGAGGCATTGCGTGTTGAGTGGCAGAACTCAACGCCGCCCTTAACCTCGACACCAGAGCGAAGAAATGGAAATATAAATTTAAGTAAATATTTCATCTCCTCGAGTGGGGATCAAACCCACAACCAGTCGGTCTTACAGTCACACCTCGTGCCGCTGCGCCACGACCTGCTTCAATTTCATGTAATATCTCGATATGAATTCCACACCTCAAAATAGGAATTCTACTCGATTATATATTACAAAAGTAATTGAAACTGAATCTCCAAACGATATCAACCGCGTTTCGCTACAAGATTATTCAAGTTACAAGTACTCGAGCCGCGTGCGTGTAAAGATAATTATCCCATAGTTAACCCACTTGTGAGCTATGCCTCACGCTATTAACAATGCTTATTAACTTATTTTCGTTAATGTATAGAAATTAATTCACACTTACTGTTATTTAGAACTAGGGTGATACAGTAGAGCGGTTTTGCATCACCTTGGATGATGTTTCGAAGAATTATGTATAGTGGTATAGTGGTTTTCTTTAAATAAGATAGATAGATAAATCTCTTTTTTCTATATATAAGATTATTAACTTTGTATACTACTGAATAAATAAAAAATCGTGAAAGAAGTCTTTACATTTAGAAACAAGACGAAAAACCATCATTAAAATCATAAAAAAAGTCCTTATTTCCTTGAGTTTGATCTTCTTTAATAATTTTTTATGAGTATTTTATTTAATGTATCACCTACATAAATTAGTTTTCTAATATATTAAAGTTTTGTGTAAGCTACTTTTTTCTTATATTTATCTTATATATGTAATATTCATTTTATATGTCAATTAAGAAAATACTACTGTCAGATATACAAGTACATTTTGTATTATCTTATTTTTCTTTATTTAATTATCTGGCTAAATTTATATAAAAAAACAGTAACAAATCAACGAAACGGCATTTGTCGCCGTTAAAGTACGCTTTATCAATAAGAACATTATTTGTAAATGAAAAATAAACGATTTTTAACCTGTGGAGGATATTAACAAGCACCGGTGACACGAACGAGTCAAATTTATCTTACTTTAAATTTCTCCGAGAGCGCAGCGCGATAAAATATAATAAAAACCAATTAATATCTCTTAAAACTTTGTCCAACTTCAATTCAAGACGCCAAAGTTGAATGTTAAAAATTTGGAACAAAATATGCTCATACGTTTTAATATTGCTATACTAATATTAAGTTTATGGAAATCAAAAGATAAGATAACAGAAAGTTTAAGCTGAAATTAAAACCATCATATATATGTAAATAGACATAGGTGATCAAGGACGAAGTATCGTCCGCTTTCTCTCATTATAATATTTTATAGGCAGCTTTGATTTTTTCCGAGACGTACAGTTCATATTATCAAAACTATTTATAGTTTAAATTATAGTTATTTTGGATAGTCGTATAAAATTTGTTTTATTAACGTGTCGAAAGCCGACATAGAGCTTATATGAGAATAAATTATATAGATTTTTAAAGAAAACATAGGTTTGAAAAGTAAATATTATTAATATTTACTGATAGATTATTTTTTTTACTGTATTTTCCTCGAGAGTTTGAATTAATTTCATATACTTGATCCACATACAGATGAAAGGAAAGATGACAGTGAATTTTCAAACACCCAGTGCGATATCAGTATTAAATAGCAAGTCACGCTAGTAATAAATTCCCAAGTGAATGTTATAAAGAAAACGTAAAAAGCTTTCGATCCCACTATTGACACGGACGTAGCGTTGATGTCTTTTGTATCCACGTCGAGCGTACCGCCTTTTGTAGTGTTATCTATCTAGCAAATGATATCTACGGTCTCACAATATAAACAAATTGCGTACAACGTACGAATAAACACGATACATTCATTTCACGAATGGTCAAATGAAAGCAAGAAGTTTTTAAAAAAGAAACAATATTTAATAAGACATGCCACACTGACACAGATAAATAATATCTCCGTTGCGAATATCGAGTAATATCGATTTTTCAATTGTCCAACTTACCAATTAGTACTGGCATAAAAAATCCCGATGCCACTGACACTTTAAAAATGGAACGTCAAATAGGGTTGCTCCACGCACGTGTCGATAAGTGTCGATGTGAGCGCGACGTGTGGTCGGAGCGAGTGCCGCGGGAGACTGGCGCGCCGCCGCGTCTGCTCGCACCTGCCGCCCGGCCCCCGCGGTTAGTGACAGCCTGACAGGTGATGCGAGTATCGATATCGATACTATGATGGTGTCCATTACCTTATAAGAATTTAAATGTGTTCAGCAATTTTAACACTTGTGTATTTTGACGTGGGGTCGTGTAGGTTTTCCGTATCTGTGGCCTTCCCTGTCATTATTCTTGTACTGTTATTTATGTGTTTGTAAAAAGTAAATTGAATACTGTTTAGGATATAAGTATTTTCCTTATATGGTTTCACCTTCTAAGACGTAGTGTCTGTAAAAGGGCAGAAATTGGGGACCAGTAACACTGAGCCATGTTTACATTTCCAATTCATAATATTACAAAAAAATATGAAAGATTAAGTGAATGATTGCATACTTGTTTACTTAATTTAATATTAAAGAGTTGCCAAAATAACATATTAAAAATCAATTAACCATACATCGACTACTAAAAACATCATCGACAACCAACTCTACTGAGCTCATCATAAGCAAGATACTTACACTGCCTGATCAAATTAATTACCGCCTCATCTCGACGATCCACGATCTAAAATATTTCTTTCTCTATCCGTCGTACGGTAAAAATATAATATATACACTATATCTATCTAGCTCAAAAATATTTGAAATTTTTGTCAGTAGCGCGTGCCGAGTGTAAAACAGATGAAGAGAAAGATTTCACCATCTTGTCAATGAATGCAGCCGGTGTCTTTGATCTACACTATTAGTAACTGTTAAAATAGTAACAAATATTATGCAAGCGATTTGAAAACCTCTTCAAAAGCACTAAAGCCCACAATTCCCTAAATTATGTTGTCAAATCTCGGTACTGATAAGAATTCTCGCTGAAAGGCGTGTTCTATTCAAATGTAGGTACTTAGGTAACTACTTGAATTCCCAATGAAAATTCACACGTAATTTACATCGAGGAAACAACAGTTTATTATATTTGTGAGAAAGCACGTTTTGAGTAACATTTGAACACTCTATCTTTGACTGTATCTAATTAAGTAACAAAATGTTGTTAAACGTAGAAAAATAGATAAGTAGAATGCTTAAAAACAAGCGCTACCTAAATAATAATAGCGTTAGTTTCGAATTAAATTCCTAGGACAATAGTTAAAAGACTGTGTAAGTAATTTATTATAGATCACGGTGTATCCCGCACACAGTAGGGTAGTTAGAGGGAACCTGGAAATGTAGTGCTAAGACACTCCGTTCTTATATTTTTTTTGTCTCTTGTGTTAATTTGTCAATAGGCTATTAGCAGGTTTACACTCTAAACCGATGATATATTTATTTTAGGCTGTACGTTTGCAAAGACTAGTTTTACAAATAAATTATTTCATATTATGCAAAGGTATGTACCTAATAGAAAAAATAAGAAGAAGTCTAGCTATTCTAAATACAGTAACGAAACTGTTAAAGAAGCACAAATTATAAATATAGGACGGAACTGTTCGTCCTATAGAAATTAGGTACAGGACGTGTTTTTAAGGTTATCTCTTTATAACCTTATTTTTTAATCGACTTTCTTCTAAAATAATGTATTATGTGCGAAGATATTTCCAAAAATATGATAATAATTGTCCTTGTCAATAAATAAACACGCTTATAAAGTCAAATATATCAAAATTATAGTATGTAAAATAGATTTACCTCTTTTAATAACGCTACCGCCATTTTCCTTTTTCTGATCTTTTCCATTTTTTAATTTTCTGCAATATAAGCTACAAGTAACTTATTCAGCCAGCATTATACTTATTTCCCAAAAAAAGTTATTAATTTCTATAAAAAATATATTTTTAAAATAAATATATAAATGAAATATAGTTTAATATTTATAAATATTTGTATATAGTTATGTACCTAAACCTTATTTTAACAAAACTAATTGTACTATTGTAAAGAGACAAGAGAGGTTTATATTGACAGAGTGATTTTTTTACATTTTTGTTAAATAAAACCGTAACTTCATATTGTCATAGGTAGTTTCGACTAAAAAAAATTCAAAAAATTCAAAAATTTTTGTGTCCTTTCGCCTCATGTAAGAGGTTAAATTACCTTTCAACATATTCTTCACAAAATAAGCGGCACCAAATAGGTTAATATAGCAAAATATATTGTAAGAATAATTTTATATATAAAAATTATATAATAATATTATATTTATATAATAGTAAATAAAGTAGGTACTTAAACCTAAAAAGAAAATGACTCCGTTGCAAAGAATCCGAACAGCCAATATTTATAAATTTTAATTCAACTCAGAGAAATGTTTTAAATACCTAAAAAATCAATTTTACAAATTGCGGCGTTGATTTCCGCCAACCAACGTACAATGCCTTTAAAATACACGTAGGTCGAAAACAAATTAATTATCTACATATGTGTACGTAGGTATCTGCATGTGTATTATATTATATATATAAATTGTCTTTTTTTTTATCTAAATATTATAAGTTTCATTACAAGTCATTAAATATGTAAAAGCAGTAGGTGGCTTCCTCTAGAAAACAAAAAAAATATAAGACAAAGCACTTTATAACGGAATTTCAATCTTCGCTTATGCCTCGAGCAAAATATCAATAAACTGCGCCCTACCATATTGAGAATGGAAACCTACGGCGGTAAACAAATTGTACGTTTTTTTATCAAGATCAAGCATTCAATAAAAAATAATAATATGAAATATGTAAATGTGCAGCATAAAAACAATAGTTCGGATGTGAATAGGTTGTAAGTTCAGGTCCAGAACATTTGTACTTTATAATTAAGAAAATTAACAAAATAATATACATATATATTATACTTGGCTCTGTTTAGAGAGAGAATGGACTTATTGCAAATGTTTCAAAATAAGTTCTTTCTCAATGCACAGTGTTGAGTTCCGTCTCTCAACATGATCTCTCAACGCATCCGGAATTCGGCGGAAGTTTCTGAATGGAATCTGGGAAATGTTTTAACAATAAGTTCCCAGGACAAAGGGATCTATCTAATCTAATATGTGCAGGATACAGTATGAAGCAAAAAAAAGAAACTCTGATATTTATTATATTCATTTATTTAATAACAAAAAAAAAATAGGTTGCGCGAGTGTGAAATTGCCTTATTAGTAAAGCAACTTAGATATAAGCTCCGTTGCGGGGTCGGGGTCGCGATCCTCGTGAATGAGACGAGTCATTTTGTATGACTTACGAAACGTAGGGAAAAGAAAATGTGACGGGCTGTTAATTTTACCTGGCCGTAGTAATGTAATAAACTTTAATGCTTTAGCTTAAAAATTATTATTATTTGCAAACAGAGTGGAATGTATAAAATTTTAAAGACTTCCGTTTTTTACATGTTTATTTATAATTTATTATATATTATGTTTAATACCGAAAAACTACCAAGAGAGAGAAGTTAATTAGCATTACCAAGTTGACTATGCGGATGCCGTGCTCATAGCGTTGCAGGGTGAGCTCAGAGATCTTTTAGCAAGTTAAGCTCCTAGTTCTTCAGATTACTGGCTCTAGAGCGATTACTAAACAATCTAAACATATATTTTTTAGCATATCTTAATTAGTCGTATATTTATTACTGACTTCTTTAACTTCTTGTTTTCTTCTTACAGCGAAATCATCAGGGCAGACAAACAGACCTATCGCTGTACTACATTATATCTATTACATATTGCTTAATAATCACGATTTCTTATTTAAATTATACTAATTTTACCATAGCGATATTATAATAAATACAACTCATACTTCTTTTATTTATACGAAACTAACTCTATCTGTCCGTGACGTAATCACGGCCAAACCGCTGATCCGATTGTGATAAAATTTTCAAATACAAAGTGTTTTTGTCAGCACTACTTTAAATGAAACCACAGTTTGAGCTACTCTATAAAAGCCTAAAGTATTTTTTTTTTCAAAAACGAAAAAGTGATATTGTCAAGCAAAATAAATAATGATATGATCGTTGTAAAATAACACATACATTCTCATCAAGCTGCGTCGAAATTTTTATACGCTTGTTACAACTTATTTATATTGTTAAATAAATCAAATCAGCTTCACGCTGTATCACGCACACAGCATAGTAGGCTGAGAGAACCTAGTGTTAAGACACTCCGTTCCCCACTTTCTGCCGAATTCAGGAGGCATTGCGTGTTGAGTGGCAGAACTCAACGCCGCGCTTTGCCTCGACACCAGAGCAAAGAAATAGAAATATAAATTTAAGCAAATATTTCATCTCCTCGAGTCAGGGACACTTCGTGCCGCTGCCTCACGACTAGACTTGATATTATTAGCATCTCTATATTTGTTTTTATAAATTTCCGTTACCCAAAGATAATTACTAAGAATTATACTGGCAAGAGAGAATGTCTTATAAAATAATAAATATAATTCTGATTTATCAATCTATTAATAAAACACAAAAACATATGTATCAGTAAATTTTATAATTATTATATATATAAAAATAAAATATGTACACATTTTAATATGTTGAATGATTGTTATGAATTTTCTGTTTCCTTGTACCTGAAATAATTAAGAACAATTCAATTATTGCAAATTCAAAGTTACTTAAGTGTATACATCATTTTAGGAACAGGATTACAAAGATAACTCTATAACACAATTTATTATTTAAAGAAAACATAGCATACAAGCATAAGTTAATAAACATGAGCAAATTAAACATTCTAAATGAATTCTAAATGAAACACTACAAAAAGATAAGGCTACTGTGGCACAGCCCCACAGAATGTGATATAAAACAATGGATGTGGCTGTTTTATGACAAATATAATGGAAAGATAAAAAGATTGTACATATTGTGCACCATAAAGAATTAATGAAGAAACATAAATTAAAAACATTTTTGAACTTACTTGCAAGAAACACATGTGTAAAACACTGTTTGCCCTTCATCAGCTGATCTCAATTGTAAAGTAGCGTAGGACATTCTATCATTACCACACCTAGGACATTTTCTTTCAACCACTGGACCTTCAGGATTATCCATATTCAATATATTATCATTATTAAGTGAAGAAACCGTGTTAAAATGTATTGTGTAGTTAAATTTTATATTTGCAAAACCTAAAAATTTTAATATGTACTGTTAGTTAATATATTGAAGGCAAAATTAATAGTGTACTTATAAATAATATAACTTACTGTCAGGTTCATACACTGCTTTGCAAGCATAACATTTAACAGAACCAAATTCCTGTAGTAAGGGTAAAATAGAACCACATTTCGTACAAAATGCTGTACTGCTTGTAAAGGGGCCTGTTTCTGCCATGCTTATGCTATAGAAATTTTAAAGTTTTATTCTAATGTAGCCTAATTAAAATGTTGAGTAAAAATAACACTTATTGAAGGCCCATATAAATAATATATTAATATTATCTGGTATTAATATATTATTTCAGGTTATATGTCAATAATACTAAACAATAACAATGTGTGGTGACACTGACAAAATACTAATAGATAATACACATATATTAGAGATGTTATATACTTTTTCTAAAACGCAAAAATAATATAGTATGATAGTATGGTGTCTTGGCTTAGGAAAAACGAAAATATGTTGTATTAAATAAAAAATAAAAAAAATTAAAGTATAATATATTTTTTAAATCAAATCTAAAATATATTACCATAAATATTGTATTAAAAGTTTCCTATTGGTATTAAAAGTACAATTAAAAAACTTATAAGATTAATTTACTTAGGTATCGTACCGTAAAATATGATTGATAGAAATATTTGTAGATTTTACTTTGAGGCCGTCGTGATACGATAGCACTAAGGTGGGACTGTAAACGTAACGGTGGTGGGTTCGATTGCCACGATTAATTCGATTTTAAATATTTTCATTTCCCCCTTTTGGTAACGAAGCAAAGCACGATGTTGACTTCCACTTCTTAAAATTTAATACATCAAGAATTTAGTAGAAAGTGAGATGGTAAATGTTTTAATATGAAGGAAGTGTCTTAACACAACATGCCCAGGTCCAAAAAAATATAGATATGTTATATAGGGTTAATAGGAAAACCTACTAAAGTTATTATTGTTACGACAACATTCGACAGAATTTATAGGAAAATAAGGATTAAATATGTGACTATTATGGTTTGTGCAATACAACTAAATATCTTGAGTACCTATTATGAGTATTTGAGTTCTTATTTATTATAAATTACATTATGTTATAAGTGTCAATATACTACACCTGCTCAAACTTCCCGATTATTTATTTAGTAAACTAAATTGTGTTAGTGTTATAATAAATGTTTTCATTACAGTATAATTTTTTTTACATTTTTTCTTGTTGCTCTACACCCATTTATTGTACATCTAACCTATAGCCACTCTTGTTAAATAGAGTAACATTGGATATATAAAACAGTTTCCTAATTTTGTGTCTATTTACCCCGCTGTTTCTATTTATCACAGTTACTGCTACCTATTAAATCATACCATTTTCATCTCTTTACATTCTGGGCTCAAAAATGTATGGAATCGTTTCAGTCTCCTTTTTTGAAGTGTATTCATACAGATAAAATTGTTATTCATAATCTGTGGCCTTGTGACGTTTATTTGCATTTTGCGGCTGCGTACAACGTAAATAAACTTCTTGTGACTTTGTTTTTATCAAAACTGTTAAAAATTACAAACCCTGTAAGTATATATTTATACAATATAATAAAGCAGTGTGACAATATTTACTACATTTTTTTATATTTATACCTCACAAAATACCGTTTTAATACACAAACATTTGTTTTGAGATACCAGATAATGGACACTTTGGAACAACCTACAGACCTTAACTATCAAGCGGATCCAGCAATGCAAACCGATCAACCGATGGAAACTGACAAAATTCCAAATAATCCTGCGCAACCAGAAAGCGTTGGACCCCAAAGCGGGAAACATGAAGAATTCTCCGTTGAGAAAGTACTAGACAGAAGGATAAAAAATGGAAAAGTTGAATATTTACTAAAATGGAAAGGTTACTCGGAGTATGTATAGTTTGTATTAATATTATTATTAAAAACTAGCTACCCATCAGTGGCTTTGCCCTAAAACTTACTCTTATAGCCAAATTATTCAAAATTTTAACATAAATTCTATTTGTATATGTGTTATTTGTATGTGTGTTGGGTATAGTGCAGTGATAAGCTATAGTGTTGTAAAGTTTCATTTAAATCCCTTTATTAATTTTGATGTGAAAGTGCAAAAATATACATCCAACCTCAAAGACATACCCATCTATATTATTAGTATGATTATCCTTAGATATTTAAATTACAAATATTATTAAAACATTACAGTGAAGATAATACATGGGAGCCAGAAGATAACCTAGATTGTCCTGATCTTATATCAGCTTATGAAGAAGCTCGTCTAAAAAGGGAAAGAGAAGCTGCCCCTCAACCAGAAGTGGAAGAAGGTCATACTACCAGAAAAAGAGCAAAGAGGGGTGATAAGAAAAAAAAAGTTGAGGTAAACATCTTGTCTTGAGTTGTCAAAATTACAAGAGTAATAACAATTATTTATTTCATAAAGGGGGATTGAAAATAATTAAAACCATTACATACTGTAATGTTTACATTCAAAAAGCCGCTGCTACCACAGCCTCATTTACGTTTATTGCAAATTTTTATTTGACTTGCCATGTTAGTTTGTGTGTCAGTAAATGTGAAATTTTATATTTACTCTGATTAAAAATCAAGTAACATAGTCACAGCAATAAAATGATAGATTACAAACTTTTGCACAACCCAAAATGCCCTAATATGAGAATCAAATGAAAGGTCTTGATTTGTGAAACACCATAAAAATTAAAATCTGGAAGACTTGTTTTTGGAAAGGCTTTTTAAATTAATGCTTTATATGCAATATTCATATGTTTTTAATGTGTAAGTATAAATATATAGAACATAATTTTATAATTCATAATTATATCACAGGAAATTGAAAAGCCAAGAGGACTGGCTAGAGGTCTGCAACCAGAGAAAATTTTAGCTGGACAATTATTTCATGGCACATTATACTTTTTGGTAAAGTGGTTAGTATATTTGTAACTAAATTTAGTAATAGAATATTAATATTATCTTATTTTTGTAATGAATGCAATGTATTTTTGTAATGTTGCTTAATATAATAGTCTGAGGCCAGTCGTGGCGCAGGGGCACAAAATGTGATTGTGAAATGGACTGATTGTGGGTTCAATCCCCACTTGAGGAAATGAAATATTTATTTACATTTATATTTTTATTTCTTCACTAGAGTCAAGGCTAAGCGCGGCGTTGAGTTCCGCCACTCAACACGCAATGCCTCCAGAACTCGAAGTGGCGAATGGAGTGTCTTAACACTAGGTTCCCTCTACCTACTATGCTGTATGCGTGATACAGTGTGAAGCTGATTTATTTTTTTATTATTATTTATTTAATATAATAATATTATTAATATTCATTTATGAGGGCATTTCGTTTGTCTGTGTGTTGCTGCTAACCTCAGAAACATCTTAATCAATTTAAATGCAGTGGTTTCTAGTTAATAATATATTTTAAAATTTTTTTACAGGCAAGATTGTTCCGAAATGGATGTGGTGCCTGGCCATGATTTAGGCGAAGCATTTCCCGATTTCGTAATTAGTTATTATGAAAGATGTGCACCATTCAGTGTTAGGCACAGCGTCGGACGAGTACCGAGGCCTGCTCCTGAAGTAAGTTGTTGTTGAAGTTAGCTGTACAGTAGTTATGTAGTTTTTAAAAAACATACAGTTTTTGAATGTAGTGTGATTTGAACCCATACCCCTTGAAAACTGTCCAAGCATTCTGACCAACTAAGCCATACATTCTTATTTTCACACTATTGTAAGCTGCTTTGATATATACTTATAGTTTATTATCATGCTGACGATATTTTAATATGTCATATCATGAGACTAAGGAGCCCTTAAAAAAAATTATAAAACATTTGTAATTCTTACAAAAAATAATATATATTATTAAAATATTTTATCCATAATTTATATATTCCTATTTAGTTGCCACCATTAAATGGATCACAAAATGATAAAACAGCTCCTCCTATGGATGTTACACAAGATACTCCATCTGTGGAACAGACAGGTAAGCATTTTTTTTCTATTTTATTATAATTAAAATTATAATTCATTAGAATTTTTGAGACTGTTGTGGCACAGTGGAATATCATCTGACAGTAAGTATGGATTGGATGGCTTCGATTTCCACTCAGCAACAAGAATTATTTTTTTGCTCTGGTGACAAAAGAAAGTGCAGCGTTGAGTTTCCTCACTAAACATGAAATGTCGCGATTATTTGACTTTGACTAGATTTTCAGGCTCTCTCTACCTACATTGCTACTTGCACAATATAGAAGGAAGGTAAAAATATAAAAAAAAAAATTTAATTAAGAAGATGATATAATTACTTAAAATATAATAGTATATCGCTTTTATTAAAAAGTATACATATGTGAACTTTTCAAATATATTCTTTCAGATCTCCCTCAAGTCCCAGAAGCTGAACAACCAGTTTTACAGTCTTCTGAAGATCAACCTATTGAAGTTCCCGTTAATTAATTATTATCTTTATTTAAGAGATGTATAGCAATTATAAAAAAACTTGTGGCAAGATAAATCGCTGTGTTGAGTTCCACCGTTTTCAGTGTATCCTACATAGGATAGGGAACCCAGTGTCAAGACACTCCACGATCCACACATTTCATCGCTCAAGGCATTGCATGTTGAGTGGTGGAACTCAACTCCACAATTTGTCTTATTACCAGAGTGAAGAAGTGAAAATATTAAATATTTTATTCCCCCAAGTAAGAATCGAAAAAACAACCGTCTGGTCACAACCTTGTGCCACTGCACCACGATGGCCTCTGTTCTTATAATAAATCTTAAAATACAAAGTAAGATATTTCTATACTGAGTGTTGAAAGTTAATTATTTTAATTTAAAAAAAATGTACTAACTTTAAGCGTTAAATCAAATATAAATTATTACTATTCTTTCATATTTTATACTTTTTCAAAATAAATTTTGTATGTTTTGTAAAAACTTGATATATTTTTTACAGTATAAATATTTTTTTCTTTGAATGTGTTATTACATTATGTGGTAATACAAACTGTAGATTAACCTAATTAAAGTGATATTACGCTAGTTTTTTACGCTAAAAAGAATAATATTTTGAAAATGTAAAAAAAAACTGTTACTTGCGCCTCTTGGAAATGTTTTGGCCTGAAAGTAATTTTTGATCTAACTCGCTTATCTATTAATGTACCTATTACAGGGAATAAGCATAACATTTTCTCAAAAACAAATACTATTTTTAAAAAAATCCGCTTTACATAGTGTCGCCAGGCAGTCACACGCCAGGGTAGGCAGAGGGAATCTGCTGTTATGACGCTTCATTCCCCACATTCCGCCGAATTCTGAGTCCTCGAGTGAGGATCGAACCCACAACCAGCCGCGTTGACAGTCGTACTTTGTGCCTCTACGCCACGACTGGCCTTCAACAGGCATGTCTAAAGGTTTACTGGATGGAACTTTATCTTGCAAACTTGTAAACTTTATATTTTGATATGCCCGTTAATATAATATTCGATTAATTCAATATTATACCAATAATTTAAATTTATTGAATTCATTCTCTCGGCGCTTACTTTTTATCTTTAAAATTTACTTAAATTTTTATTCTTATATTGTACTTTTTATGTAGTAGAATTGTTGGTGATATAGATTAGTAGAAAATTTGTTGCAATAAAGATTTCTCTCAAACTTGCAATTTTTCATTTCGTCTTATAATTAAGAAAATATATATTTTTTGAATAAAATAAAAAAAAAAACATTTCGTTTTAGTATAATTTATTATACAATTAACTTATATTATTAGTTCCCTGTATAAATATAACATAAAGTTTAAATGCTTTGGCATTATATTCTAAGTCCGCCGTAGTCCTTCGAAGAGTATTCTTTCAAGACATTTCAATATTTTCTACAACAGATTATTCATAAAGCTTAAATAATAACATAAAGCAATAAAATCTATTAAATATTTCTAAAATTATATTTGTTTATATTACAGAAAAAGAAAATCTTTACATATTTAAGCTTTCCATATAATCTGTGCATTTTTTGACAGATCACCATTTTTGACATTTAAAGTTTGTTAAGAAATGGCGCGATCGAAGCAAAATCTTCACACTCCGGTATAAGTTTTCCTTTAAATTTGATGCAAGAGTCTGCACACAGTGGTCCATCAAACCATGCCCCCAGCATCTTCTTGCATTGTGCGCAGTTCTCGATACATACTTCAAGAGGATCGTAGCTAGCTGTGTATGAATTGTACATAAATGAATTAAGTAAAAAGGTAGTGTGTCGTTTTTTTTACCATTTGCGATGAAAAATATATTAAACATGTTAACAATTTTACTGATATTATTAGTATATACGTATATTTATTTGTAAATTTTCCTAAGCGCATTCATAACAATTAACTACCTTGGATTTATTTCAAAAATGTTTAAATTTTTAAGTTTAGATATATAATTTAAATAATTTTAATATAAAATAAAATGATATTCTATTTCGTTTATACAATAATATTTATAATCGTCAAGACGCAAGTCCTCTAATAACAAAAATAATATTAATTAATTAAAAAATAATATTATAGATTGATTAGTTCAGGATTTTTTTGAATAGAATTTTTTTAAGCTGCTAGATGATTTACTCCACATATCTAATCAATAATACATAGGTACCTTATGTTATGCTAGCGACTTGCTCGCGGCTTCACCCTTGAGAAATATACAGTTATTTATTAACCAATCCGAATTATTTCCATGTTCTAATAACATTATCATCTCAAAAACAATATCCATACATTAAATAACGAACATTTCAGCCAATTCAATAATAAAAAAATGGCAATGGTAACTTTTTGTTGAATCCAATATTTTATATTATATGTTATAACTTAAACAATAGAAACTAGTGATATTAAGGGAAGTTTGCATAAATACAATATCTAGTAAACACTACACTTATATAGGTTAAGCTTATTCTGAAATTAATGTACATACGTGAACAAACAGAAAAAAACAGACATTTTTTAAAATCTTTGTATAGAACTCTACAAAAGTACATACAAAAATGCTCGCAATAATATATTATCTCATATTCCATTTACGACATCCATTCACATCCAAAGAGTAAAAAGTTTAAATATAATTAATTCATAACTTACCTAAATGTTAATTACGTATTAAGGCTAAGAAAATATGGAGCTCTTATAAATAATCATATCACCAGATAAACAACATAATATTTAATCGATTTCCATCGCAGCGCAATTAGAAAAAAAAAATTGTATTCCAACACGTAATAGTTTTGGATTCGATTGTCCACGTCTCTTTTTGAGTTTTTCTTTTGTACGATTCCTATTTCTTATTTCGTTACTTTCTTTTGGTTCTATACGTGCTTTTGTCCAAATTATTTTTTAAAGTTTCACGCTGTACCCTGCACTTAGAAGGGTGAGGGAACCTAGTGTTAAGACACCGCTTTCTGCTGAATTATTGCGTGTTGAGAGGCGGAACTTGACGCCGCGGTTTGACTCGTTGCCAGAGCGAGCAAACAAAATAATTAAACATTCAATACTCTGAGTGGGAATCGAACTTACAACCGGCGCTTTTACAAAAAACATATAGATACTAAAGTTAAATCAACTTCCAGTAAGTTTTAAGTACGTTGATATAACGTACTATTTAAGGTACATTCACCCTCAATTCTGCTATATTAGCGTAGCACGCTTGCTTACATTAATTTGTTCTTGGTTAACTAGTTAGATGCGCAAGTGGAGCGGTTTGCCAGGCATATTTAATATGCTCGAAATCCTACGCGCCTCCCTTGGGCGGGCAGCGCGCCGAAATATGATACTGTAGGCTTAGTTTGTGAATTGTTGAATACAAAATGTCCCCTACAACAGGGACTTTTCCGTCTTGTGCTCAAAATTTTCGATAAGAAGCAGGTTGAAATCGTTATGTCGATCTTAGCCTTACGCTATTGTGAGATATTTGGGACAAGTATTATTGAATACGATTGTACCCATTATATTCTATATTCTAATCCACTTCGAAGTAAGGTTTACATTGATAGAATATTATTGTGTTCCCGCTCTAGTTAAGTAAAATGTCTGCTTCCACCAGCCCGTACATAATGTTTCGAAAGCAACGGAAATGAGACGATTTGTCGTTGAGTTTCTCTGCCCACCCCATAAAAACGTGAAGATAGAAAAGTACATCGGAACCTTTTGTAGGTATGGTTCTATTTTATTACTGAACGTTGTCTGTTCATGTCAACATAGTTTGTTCAGTCATTTTTATTGGGCACGTTGAATACTTTAAGAATTTGGGTCAAAATAAAATATATCCATGTAATTATTAAAGAGCTATTGAAATCGATGTAACCGATAAAGCGCCATAAAACGTTGTGTATCTCTCTAATCTAATTTGAGTTGATAGGGATTAAGCAGTTGAAATGTAAAACATTGTTTTGCTATTTAAATAACAAAATTTCTATACTAAATTTTACCTTATTAAAATTAATATTAAAAAGAAATTAATTAGGTGTAGTATTCTTATTTATTAGAAAGAGTAAAAATAATTATTATAATGTATTTATTTTCAAAAATACTTTAGCCAAATGGCAATATTATTTAACAAAACTTTTCAAAATTCTAACGCAGCTTAAACGTTTTTTTTTAAATATTTCTGTTAGTTAACTGGGAACCAATAGTTTTTCCTAAATATATAAAGCTTAATTTAGTGAGGTAGCTTCATCAATATTAGTCACACAACCACAACTTAGAATCACCACGGTATGGTGCAAGTATTTAGTATAAGAATAACATCTATTCCAAATTGCACCACAGTTTTTCTCGTAAAATTCGCTCATTCAAGCGACCACGAGGTCAAGTGTAAGCGTGAGGTGAAATTGCGTAATAACACGGCGAAAGTGAACCGGCTAAATCGCATATTGGGGTCATTGTCTCGTTTTGTACGCGTCTTCATTTCGTACTCCACACGAAGTGAAGCGGAGTACGAAACTTAGAAAGTTGTGATCTTGTGGGATTTGTTAAGAATATGTCTACATTACAAATGATGAAATGTAGGGTACACGAGTTTGCTTTGCAAAATTACTGTTATTGATTGTTAATTGTTATAATATGTTAAAGTATTGTCTGTAAATATATAGTCAACTTTTTATAGATAAAGTTTTAAATATCGTGTTCATTATTATCTCTGAAACGACCAAACGTGAACGAAAGGTAATGGAAGTATTAGAGATGAGTTTCCTCTATTAGAGTATAAGCCCCATAATTTGATGTCTCTAACCATTTATTCTTTTCTTTTCTATTATCTCTATTGGGCACAAATATATATGTTTTAACTAAATATTTCCATCGTACAATACTGTCTTTGATTCATTGAGGCCAGTCGTGGTGCGGGGCACAAAGTGTGACTGTAAAAGCGACTGATTGTGGGCTCGATCCCCACTCGAGGAAATGAAATATTTATTTAAACCTTTTAAATTTAAATGAAATATTTACCGCAACTCAACACACAATGCCTCCAGAATTCTTCAGAGTGTGAGAAACAGAGTGTCCTAACACTAGGCTCCCTCGGCCTACCCTGCTGTGTGCAGGATACAGCGTGAAGCTGATTTTTTAATAATGAATAATGAACAATATTGACACTAATATAACTATCAGCTGATAAATATCTGAATTATTAGCTGGACTCCAATCTGAGTAACTAAGCATCTTTGAAGAGATATTCGAAGAAATATAAAACGAAAAGGTTTCCTATAATACAAAATCCAAGAAGCTTACTCTCACGATGGAGCCTCCTATAGAATTAAAAATTTACCCTTCTCTCATAAAAGGGTATTACTCTAATCAGATATTTACAAAATGTTTGTACAAAATAAATTAACTAATTAACTTTGGAAATTAAACTCTTTGAATCCAAGTAATTTTGTTTTAATTAATTAGGTAACAGATAAACTTCGTCAACAAAATTGAGATATACGTCAAAATCTACTTTATATTGTGTTAATAATTCAAATTATATACATTTTATGTTTGCTTTTTGTGCTAACTTCGGTATGCTCCTACATACCAAAGTCGATTAACCGTTACTAAGTTAAAAAAAATACGGGGGAAAATTTATAATTACTTTAATATCTTCGTTTCGTATATCTGGTAACGAGACAAAGCGTTAAATTCCGTCACTCAACTTAAAACCTTAAATGAGGAACGGAAGTGTCTTAATATTAGATTTGCAGATACCGTTTGTCTACCCCCTTACGTGCGAAGTACAACGTGAAGCTAAAATAAATTATAAATAATTCCTACAAAGTGGATTTAAAATGATTTTTGCATCTATGCTGAACTTTAGTATTTTAAAGGTTAGAAAGCAGGAACAGAAAAAATAGATTTTTCATATTTCATTTGTTTTACGAGATATACCGCATATTATAGTATGAGCAAAAGGAACCGGGGAACCAAGTGTTAAAAGCAAAGCGCTGCGTTGAGTTCCGCTACTCAATACGCAATGTCTCAAGTATTCGGCGAAAAGTGGGAAGTGAAGTTGCGGACGAAAACTATTCAGGAAGAAAAATATCTAATATATTTTTAATATATTTTAAATTATATTTGAATATTTATAATATATTTGTAATCTATATTTTGAACATAAATTAAGTTTTTAACAACTTCAAACAAGCAGAACTAGTTGAATCAATTCAATTTAAAAAATATATTACTTATATGTATGTATGTTTGTTTTTTCAAAGGATTTTACCATATAAAAGTCTTTATATTGAAATATTTGAAGAATATGCATTTGTAATTGTAAAATATTGGTTCCTTTACTTGGAAAATGTAAAAGAAAAAATGTTATTGCCGTCCATTATTAGTGTGATAATAAATGAAAACAATGATAAAAAAAAATTGTGTCCGTGCGTGTGTTCACTCTAAACTCAGAAACGGCTTTAACCATTTGCTCTTTTTACTCTTCTATTTTCCATTCACACACTTCCCTTTTGTGTTTGTTTAATTTCATCGATTCTCAAATAAAAAAATATTTCATTATAAAGAGTTGCATAATATTGATACAAAATAAGTGTCTTACTTAATTAGTTACGACTTTAGCTATCAACGTATGGATATGGTCTTTAAAATGATAAAGTTATTAGATCACGAAAGTGATTAAGATGAAAAAATAAATAATTGTGTAGTACAAGCGGGCGAAGCCACGCGGCGTTCACTAGTAAAATGATATACTCTAAGAAACAATCTAAGTTTATTTTTATTTGTTATTTGTATCAGCGATTAAGAATAGCGAGCTATACTGTTTTATCTTCTTGTTTATTCGGTCTATAGATTGTTCTTTTCGAATTGTTTACGAAGTGAATAATGAGAAAACATAACATAAAGCTAACTTAAATATTTCTATACAAAACGTAGCATTTCATTTCTTGCAAATAGAAAAAATACTTTTGAATTTGTATGGAAAATAGTATATAAATTTATAAATAAACTTATGGATAGCCCGTTAATATTCCGCATCTCTTTTATCATTACGCATCTCTTTTATTTCTTTACTAGTACATACACAAGTATGCTACTCAATTCGCTACGTTTGTAAACTCGATTCCCGCTCGGGGAAATAAATATTCAATATTTTCATTTTCTTACTCTAGTAACAAAACAAAGCATGGTCTTGGCACGGTCATTGGTCATGGCACGTCTTAATGAGAACGGAGTAAAATAACGCTAGTTTCCTAGATTCCCTCTGTCTACCCTACTATGTGAGCGATACAGCGTGAGGCTTAGTATATAGAGGTCGAAGTGATAAATTACTCCGTATTTCACTCCTTTTAGATCATTATAAAGATCTGAAATTTTCGCCTGTCGTTAATAAATATCTCTACAATATCAAAATAAACTAATGCTACCCTACATGCTACTCGCACTGTATGCTCGGATTATAAATTCGAAACAATAGATTAAATCAAAATGCATTTTGATTTAATCTACTAACGTATATTTGAATTTGGCGGTATAAAATTTCGAGACTTAGTAAGTATTAATTATTTTATTAATTTGCTTGAGTTTGAACAGCTAATTATGTTTTCCAAAAATGGCTATATAAAAGTAAAATTTTCGAAATATAGATGTGCTTACCAATAGCTGGGTTAGCGCTGGTGAGCATCCAACACGACAGGAACGCAGCTACAGCGAAAAAAGCGGAGAAAGTGCTGAGTTTTCCAAACATTTTGATTTATCTAGAAGAAACGTGTCATGTGAATCAATAAAAATAAACATGAAATCATAATGGAAATAGGAAGTGTTTATAACACAATGCTTACATTATTTATCTAATAATAAATTACCTATACATTACGCAACGGCACAAGGATATTAAAGTTTATCGAAGAAACATTCGAGAACAGGAAGTTCAATCGACATTAATACGTCAAACTTTCACAATAGCTGTTAACAGGAGCCGCACAATAGCTATACTCGCATAAACAATACGAAATCAATAGTAAGGAAGCTAGAAAACTTCGCGAAATCACTACGTCAAGTGTACGACAGAAGCACTTCCTATTTCACGTCTACTTATATCCTTACTTCCTTCATACCTATGAAACGGCGTATATGCGTTCCGGCAGTACACTACCCATACTCACCTGTTACTACATCAACCAAACAACTCACCGCATAAGTTTGAAATAGTTCAAATCCGGCAACAAAAGGAAATCACACGAAAACCGCACTCCAAACATGAATACGATATTTTGTGACCGTTCGAAATCAAAGGGCTTTTTGTTTTAAATTCGTCTATCCGCGACCGCTCGAAAATGATTCGTGCTTAAATATGAATCGAGTTGACTATGTTCGTGCGAGCGACTCAAGGTGGGGCGCAGGTACCGCGTGAGTAAGGAATACCCAGGAAACGAGCAACTTTGCGAAAGCCGAAAGTTCTAAGTAGGAAGTGCACGCATCGACAAAGTGGACTTGCCTCGGATATTTCGGCGCCGTTCAAGTTATGTAACCTGTGAACTGCACGCTATAACTTACATCATGACGGATAACCTGCAATGCGTTAGTATGAAACCAGTTTTTTGCATAGTAATAAATTCTTACCTACTGATACGCATTTCGCGAACGATACTTGTTTATACCAATTAGCAGTAGTGGTCGAAGTGCGAAACCTTGTGTATTCAAGATTTGGAATTCTGCTTATAGTTTCCTATCAGTAGAATTTATGAGTTTCATAGTGAGGAAATCAAATTAAGTAAACAAAGCAATATGTATTCTAATTTTGTAATAGAAGGGAAAATGCTAATTTTATATAGCGTTAAATAGTTTATCCACAACATTCTTTACCGTCGGCGTTGACCGAGCAGCCTTCGATATAGCCCCAGGCGCCTAGATGCTTGCTTATTGATGATGCACTAGGGACTTTTCTAAAAATTCAATAAATAAAACAAACTATATACAGTATTATAAATTTCTACACAATATATGAGCGAAATAAATCATTTAAGAATTATATAATTTATTGAAGTGCATTCTAATCACGTGTAAAAACTGGTTGCGCTATATTTAGTAAGTCGTAAGGATGAAATAAAAATTCCATAAAAAAGTTAATATACAAAAACCGGTCGCAATATTACCGATTTTAGGACAAAGGCGATTTTTACTTCCGCACCAACGAACAAAAAGTCAAATGTAAATAACCTGTAGATATAGACTCGTACTACGCGTATCGACGATGACGGGTGTATAGACTGCCGTGTCACATTGCCGGCATTCTTCGATTACCCTCAAGGTGTACAGGTTCCACGGCGCAATGGTTTATGCGCCGGTGAACGCGATATTTCTTATCTACGACACCAACTAGTATTTAGGAAGCGGTTTCTTATCACACGATCGGTTTAAATCTCAATAATTGTGATCCAAACACTTCCTAATGTAGAGAATCGTAATCCTGCCGGAAAACAAGACCTGCTCGCTATGATTGATTTTTAATTTTTAATGTTTCCGCATATGAAATCACTCGGCCGAAAATACTTGTGTCCAAAACGTAGTATTAATGCCAATTTCGAACTGGAAATAAGTTAATTTTTATTACCGTATTGACGTATTCATTAAAACGCCAAATTTGTAAGAAAATTAGTTGTTCCTTCGAACCTTCCGCTTTAAATAAACCGCTGAGAATTGTCAACAGTCAACTTAAATTGATATTATTTGTAGATTTTTTATATTTTTTAAGAAGGAAATGTCCAACGTTTGATCATTTTGTAGATAGACTTTAATTAAAAGAAAAACGAAGGCTTACTTCATTAGCGAAAGGATTCAAACTTCAACTTTCACTTTGATTAGAAATCTTTGAAACTTTTAAATACTTCATTTTCTTTTTTGCTAAATTAAAAGAAAACCTGAAAGTAAATTACGTGAAGGAATAAACAAGACAAGGTGAAGCAAAACTGGTATATAATTTGCTAATGTTATTCTCATAAATATTAGATCGTCGTCAGTTGGGTAACGTCTAAATGCACGACACGCTTATTCAAGTAGGTTCTTGCGGTTCCTAGTTAATGAAAGAGTTATTGTTTAGTTTTTAGATTGATAGTAGAATTGTATAAAAGTCGAAAATAAATCAAAGAAATAAAAATTAGAATTACAAACAATATCTATCGACTATATAAAATACAGAGAACATTTTGAAAATAAGCATGGCCGCCGTGAAAATTCGTTTTACGTTTCAATGCTATAATATCGGCAATGTAGAATGCTTACATTAATTTAATTTCAACGAAGGCTTCTATTGTTCTATAGATCAAGATGAATGAAGACTGTACAGTGTAGTGTCTGGAAGGAATCCTAGCAATTTATACAAGATTCTCGAAAAGTTTTACAAATGAAGCGTGTCTGGACGCCGCGGGAGTTGCCAATCTCCATTATCTAAATGTACTAGTTAATTAGAATTGAGGTTGAAAAGTATTCTGAGCTTAAAAAGTTAGTCTAGGTTTGCTAATTTGCTACATACATTTATTTAAACATTATATAGGACTTTTTTTTAGTAAATAAATTTCAATTCGTAAAAGTAAACGTACTGCGTAATAAAAAAGGTATTCATATTAAAAATATTATAGCGTTTGAATGTTACCCAAAAAAGATAAAAATAGAATGAAGAAAAAAATTGTTTTAAAATTGATGGTACTACTTTTAGGCCGTCGTGGCGCCGTAACTGTAAACGCGACGGTTGTGGGTTCGATTCTCACTCTAAATAAATAAATTATTATTTATAGATTTTGAATGATATTCTGAAAAATCAAATCAAAAAATCGCCGAAAATAAGGCAGAACGGAGTAACTTAACACTAGGTTCTTTCTGCCGATCCTGCTATATGCGGAATTAGGCGTAAAACTAGAAAGAAACTTGATGTGAATTAGTAATCAAGCGTATGTATTAAGGAATTGACGATTAGGGCAGAAGCGATAGATGGATGCCGTGATCGTCATATTTGAGCCGCACTCTCTTTGCTGTCTTGAGAAGACAAAAAATATTAACTTATGATTTTTTTGCATTAGGTTAGGATCTTTTCATAACAACTTCTCGGAACAACGAGTTGAAAATACTTTACTAAAATAAGAAACGTATAATTTCGTATAGAAACATTTACTGTTAAAAGGAAAATATATTTTTTTCCTTTTTTAATTTTTTTAGCTTTACACTGTATCCCGCATACAGCAGGGTAAGCGGAGATAACCTTGGAACCTAGATAAGATACTCAGTTCCCCATTAAGGTACTTCCGTTCTCCATTTAAATAAAATGTTCTTGTTAAGACGCTATTTTACAAGCACAAGTTAGAAGTCTGTTTCTACCTTAGGTTTCCTACCTAAAGTAAAAACAGAATTGATAAAATCACAATTACGATTTCAATCAACCACCAATTTAATCACCTTCATCCGCTTGGATAAAAAAAAACCGATCTTGCGTACGCTTTGTTTCGTTCTCAAGGACATTTTCGGCCCCCAATTTGTGCGCAACGGAATTATTTTTTATTAGAGATCGTTCTTACAAGATCCTTGTAGTCTCTTTATATTGAAGCAGAAATGATTAGGGAACAGGCCTAAATACGTAGCACTTGTAATAATGAAACAAAATTTCATAAAATATAGTGGTTGGAGTTAACAAGTAGATAACTGTAGGTTTTAATTCGAATCATCATTCTATTTACCGAAATAAGTCTTACAACCAATTTTTTTTTTCTCTTTAAAGTGTAAACGGACAGAACGTAATGATAGTGAGGAAATAGAATAAAATCAGTGAAAACTGAATATATATGTACTTATATATGAGTAGGCAGAGGAAACCGGGGAACCTAGTGTAAAGACACCATTCTACAATAACACTTCCATTCTCTATTTAAATCCAGAATTCATAGGCATTCCGTGGTGGAATCTATTATTAATCATTATTGGCGGAAATCAGCACCGCTCTTTGCTAGAGCGAAGAAATGAAAATATTAAATATTCCATTTCCTGTAGAGAGAATCGAGCTCACAACCTGTCACGTTCTCAGTCATACTTATATATCTTGTGCACTGCGCCATGACTGGCCTCATATTAAATATTCATACTTCAAATCCGCAAGTCGTAATGAGGATAAAACCAACCCCCAAACTACAAGATAGAGCAGTATTTACATGTTAGAGAATAATTGCCGAAACACTCCACGTAACGTAGGTAGCTAGCTAACATGTTTCTCGGAATAGAAGGTAAAGTTAACTTCGCTTACATTTAGTGCATTTCAAGAAAATATATGTTTTAAATAATGATATTTAATTAACTTAATCGGAAATGTGACACGCGTTTTAGAGACTTCACCTAATCTTAACGTTATTCTAACATCATTTGGATGCCAGTCGTGGCGAAGTGCTACAAAGTGTGACTGTAAAACCGATCGGTCGATCGGTTCGATCCCCACTCGAGGAGATGAAATATTTACTTAAATGTATATTTCCATTTCTTCGCTCTGGTGTCGAGGCTAAGCGCGGCGTTGAGTTCTGCCACTCAACACGCAATGCCTCCAAAATTCGGCAGAAAGTGGGGAACAGAGTGTATTAACACTAGGTTCCCTCTGCCTACCCTGCTGTGTGCGGGAAACAGCGTGAAGCTAATTTATTTATTTATTTTATTAAGATGCCACTCCTGGTGCACGAGCACAAGCGTGTGATTTTAAACGCCACAGATTGTGTTCAATACTCGCCCGAGGCGAGATATGTAAACATTTTCATTTTTTCGCTCGAAAAGTGGGCAGCGGAGTGCCCTAACACTAGGCTCCTTTTGCCTACTCTGCTAAAGGAACATACAGCGAGAAATAAAAAAATCTTATTGTGACTTAAAGAAGAAATTAATCAATTTCAGTTTTGTGCAACTTATAAAATAGTCAGTCAGTCTTTTTCTCTATATTTGGTACACAACAATATTAAAGTCATCATCGATTGTGTGTGTTACAATTGCGTTTGACTACGAAACTAAATGAACTTTATTTAGGCCGGTCGTGGCGCAAAGGCACAAAGTGTGACTATAAAATCGACTGGTTGTGGGTTCGATCCCCGCTCGAGGAAGTGAAATATTTATTTACATTTATATTTCATTTCTTCGCTCTGGTGTCGAGGCAAAGCGCGGCGTTGAGTTCCGCGTCTCAGCACGCAATTCCTCCAGAAATTGGCGGAAAGTGGGGAACGGAGTGTCTTAATACTAGGTGCCCTCTGCCTACCCTGCTGTGTGCGGGGTATCAGAAATGTTTCTAAATACAAAGTTTATACCTACTTAAAATGAAACCTTTTGCCTAAAACGAAAAGCGAAATAAGATTATGTTTTCATTTAATAGCCGACTTAATCATATTTTTATAATGTAGACCAGGTGACGAGACGAGCCGGACATTACCTTGGATAATGTTATTTACACATCTGGTACCAAGAACTGTATCTACAAGATAAAATAAAACAGTTTCACGCTGTATCCCGCACACAGCAGGGTAGGCAGAGGGAACCTAGTGTTAAGACACTCCATTCCCCACTTTCTGCCAGATTCTGGAGGCATTTACCTCGACACCAGAGCGAAGAAACGGAACGAAAAGTTTCAAGTAAATATTAAATATCTCGAGGCCCTCTCGAGGAGACGAAATTCGAGTTCGCTCCCCTGATCGAACCAACAACCAATCGGTTTTACAGTCACACTTTGTGCCCCTGTGCCACGACTGGCTCACTGTTTAAAATATATAGATCTATATATTTTATCTATCAATATATATATACGAAGTGTCGTAATGATACCGAAGTGTTTGGTACCCACTTTCCGCCCAATTTTGGAGACATAAACACATAAATCCTTAATTATCATAATCATCCACGTTATAATTGCAAAAATATACTAAACAAATATTAGAATCACTGCCCTCAGTTTTAGCAAAAACTAGAATAGAAATACATAAAAAATCTATTTTATATTTAAATAATATTTTTCGAGGCACACTTTGAAGCAAAATATGTTGTGATAAGATCAAGATATCCTCTTTGGGCTCCCTTCCATTAGCCAGTGGAAACGTGTAGGTAATGGTTGTTGGATAAGGCAATTTATGGAAAATATAATAACGCCATGCAATATTTTAAGAGTAAACCATATTGTGTAGGCTGTTTGTTTCTTAAAATATGATTATTTGTAATAAAAATCAGCTTAACGCTGTATCCCGCACGCAACACTAACGCAACATACAAAACTAAATTCCCTCTGCAAGGTAGGCAGAGGGAATTTAGTGTTAAGACACTCCATTCCCCACTATTATTTGTAATGGTTTAAGCTATTTACACTAAAATTAAAAATTACTAAAATTAAGGAAAAAAAGACAAGATTGATAAAGTATCATAGAAACCTCAATCGGCTAAGTAGTTTGTTTCGCATTTTGAAGTCAGTAAGGCTATAATGGGGCAGTTTGTGTTAACTAAGCGCAGTGCCGAGTACTCTCATTCTATACTAGGGGTTCCCAATCTTTTCTTGATGAGGGACCACTATGTAGATATAATAAAAATAAATTTATAAATAAACAAAAAAATAATAATTACAAAGTCAGTAGGAACTTACACTATAAGAAATAGTAATATTTAGAAAAAAAAAACTCTTTTTGTTGTGTGAATTTCTAAATAAATACTAAAAATCAATGTATTTCAAAGTATATTAGTATGTTTAAATGTCAAAATATTTTAGGTTTGGGCTGCCAAACAAACAAAGTGTAAAATTATTCGCGGACCATATGTTAGCTGCTGTGGACCACTACTGGTCATAGGTCATGGTTGGGAACCGGTGCGCTATACGAATAAAAATAAATCAGCTTCACACTGTATCCCGCACACAGCAGTATAGGTAGAGGAAACCTAGTGTTAAGACACACCGTTCTCCACTTTCCGCCGAGTTCTGAAGGCATTGCCTGTTGAGTGGCGGAACTCAACGCTGCACTTAGCCACGACACCAGAGTGAAGAAATGAAAATATAAGTGTAAGTAAATATTTTATCTCCTCGAGTGGGTATCAAACCCACAATCAGTCGATTTTACAGTTACACTCTGTGCCCCTGCGCCACGACTGGTCTCAAGTCTATAAGAATGTCTCCAAAACGGGTTGAAAATGGAGAGCCCAGTTGCCTTTACATAATGACAATTCCTAGGTAAAATATCGAAAGTGAAAATTTCTTTGGACTATCTATAACGATAGTTTTCGATTACATAAACATTTAAAAAACGCATAGACAACGTTTTTTTTTAATGTTGATAAATCTCATTAAACTTTTTTTCTTAGTAGTTAAAAGAGAAATAAAAACTATTGCTATTTTTGTGTTGACTTATACCTGATCGTATAAAATTTTTTTTAAGCGGCACAACAAAGTCGTGGGTTCTATTCCCACTCGGAGAAATAAAACATTTAATATTTTCATTTCCTCGCTCTGGTTTCATTGAGTTCCGCCACTCAATACGCAATGCCTTGAGAGTTCGTCGGAAAGTAGGATACGAAGGTGTCACGAAGTTATAAGTAACCCAAGTTCCCATCCTGCGTGATACTCGATCACAAAAAACATTAAATTAAAATAAACAACAAAAATTTTGTGAATATTGTGTTAAAATATCATTTGATACAACAAAATTTATTTAACCGAAATTTCAATAGAGCGTGTCGCGTGAATCCAATGAAACACTAATATGATTGAAACAGCTAATTACCAAATGGAATCAAGTTGTATCGAAATGAAATAGCGCGGTGTAATCCGAGGATTTTGTATTTAAATTTATAGTTTATTTTAAAGTAAAATTATTTAACTAACAGCATTTTAATATTTTTTGATATTGATATATTTTTTTAAATTAGCGCTTTTATAACAGCGAGAGGTACGTTTTCCTTAAATTCTATTAAAGGCAATTTTTTATATTTAAAAATCGTGCTTTAAGTGTCTCAAAGGAAAAAAAAACAATGTTAGGTTCCGCTTGGCAATTTCCTAGTGTTAAGAAACCGCCGCTGAATTCTGGAGACACTGCACGCTAAGTGGCGGAACTCAACGCCGCGCTTTGCGAAAATAATATGAAAATATAATTTTAATTGAATTTAAGTGTGTAAGAGTGGGGATCGCACCCACAACCACTCGCGCTTAGTCACAGGTTGCGCTAGTACTGGCCTCAAAATAAATTATAATTTTCTTTAATTACACTTTATTTGAAGCCAGTCGTAGCGCAGGGGCACAAAGTGTGACTGAAAAATCGATTGGTCGTGGTTTCGATCCGCACTCGAGGAGATGAAATATTTAATTACATTTATATTCCCATTTTTTTCGCTCTGGTGTCGAGGTAGAGCGGCGTTGAGTTCCGCCACTCAACACGCAATGCCTCTAGAACTTAGCGGGAATAGAGGAACGGAGTGTTAACACTAGGTTCACTCTGCCTACCCTGCTGTGTGCGGGATACAGCGTGAAGCTGATTTATTTGATTTTATTTATTTATTTACACTTTATTTCATAAAATTAAGTAATTTTGTGAAGTGAATAATAAACGTTTTATATTAACACATAAAATATAAAAAAAAAGGAATTTGATGTAGTCTAAGCACAGAGTTACGCATCGTATTAGCGACTTAACTCACATCACGCCACGTAGTAAAGAGCTAAGCTCGCGTATATTTTAGTATGAAACGGTTTATATGGCTACTGTATAATATACAAATGTATGAAAATTAAAACAAAAATATATCTATTTACTAAACAGTATGTATAATAACGTATGTATTTATAAAGATATACAGGATGTAACACGATCGACGGTTATCTATGGGGTGAAAGAAGAAGATATTATTTATTATATTATATTCTACACACATAGTTTTTAAAATTACGTCTGAAAAAAAAAGCATTAGTAATTTTTTTCTTTACAGCCCTCGAAACTTTTTGATAACATTTTGAAAAACGACTGTTGTTTCAATGTTATTTCCAAGATTTAAAAACTGATTGTTTTAAACTATAATATGATACAAATAGTTTACTATTGAGCTATATTGATAAAAAATCACGAGCGCAGAGCCTACTAGTCGAGCTTTATTTGCCAATTTTATTCAAGAATCAGATTTTTTTTAAATCACAAATTCTCAAATATCGCGAAACCACTGAAAATCGCGGAGCATACATACGGGAAAAATGGATAGGTACTGAGGTCCTGTACCCATAGACAACCATTGGTGATCCGTAGATCCGTAGGCCTTATATCTAGATAAGTTTTCTCCTACGCAATCAGTATTACTAAATATTATTTTTTAGAATTTTACTACAAACGAAAAATCCTAAAAATAATATTTTTAGGATTTTTTCCTGAATTCAATCAACCGGAAGTACCTTATTATTTATGGTGTCGAAATATGCGTTTATAGAGATGTAAACGTATCATAATTTTTTTTAAGTAAGTAGATTAGATTTTCTAGATATAGGGAAAAATTGAAATTCAAAGATGAAGGCTTTTGAGAGTCAGGCAGAAGAACGAACAACAAAGTCAATAGGGTGCGTTTTTTCTTTAAAAGGTACGGAACCCTAAAAATTTAATTAATTATTAAAATTTGTCTTTGAATAACGACATACATACATACATATATAAAATATGAAAGACCATTTACTGACAAGATTTTAGTAGGTTTATTATTATTATCAGTTCAAAGGATATATTACAGTTTGTAAAGTAAATATTTGTTTGTTATTTAACCAGCCTACCTTGTACGGGTACATTGCCCGCTTAATAACTGATATAATATTTATGTTTATATTATAATTATAAATTCTTTTATTTCCTGTTTATCGCGAAAGCTGTAATATATAAAATCGCGGCGCTGAGTTCTGCCACTCAACACGCAATGCCTCCAAAAATTCGGCAGAAAGTGGGGAACGAAGTGTCTTAACACTAGGTTCCCTCTGCCTACCCTGCTGTGTGCGGGATATAGCGTGAAGCTAATTTTAATTATTTACCTGAATTTTCTGTTTTCATCCATTCAAAGTGAAAAAGACGAACCAAATTTTATTGAGTAAAGTTATTCGCATTGATATTTATATCAATAGAATTCCTGTTAGACTTTTAAGCACCGTCTATTTTTCTATTTTTTTACTAATTTCATTACTAAGTTAAGACACCCCGTTAAAACCCCCATCTTCCGCCGAGTTTTGAAGGTAACGCGTGTTGAGTGGCGGAACTCAACGCCGCGCTATACCTCGACACCAGAGCTAAGAAATGAAACTATAAATGTTAATAAATATTTTATTTCCTCGATCGGGGATCGAACCAGTCACAACCAGTCGATTTTACAGTCACACTTTGTGCCACTAAGCCACAGGTTAAAGCTTAGCTTTACAAGTGGACTGTCGAACATAAATAATTTTTCATTTTTTATCACAATTTGTTTGAACAAACAAAACTTTAGCTTTATGATATTAGTATAGATATCTTATTAACTGAATTCTTCTGACTGTAAACGCGTCGTTAGTCACTTTGAATACCACTCAAGATACTATTATTTAATATTTTCCTTTTCTCCTTGTTACCATAAACAAGATATACGCCCCTGAGATTCGGAGGAAAGTGGGAAAATGGAGAGCTTTAACACTGGGTTTATATATATATTCTTTAATTTTTATTAATAATGATGTCGTATAGCATATTCATTGCTTTAATTATTTAAATAACAATTTATTGGCGTTTTGTAGTTGACATTTTATGGGAATAAACCCTGTGATGCGTGCTCCATGTAGAATGATCGATGAACGACATTCAAATTCAAATCAAAAACACATGGCGTGGGCTATTTTTGCGGTGCGCTCTATTTATGGCATTTTTACAATAGTCACTTGTAATATAACATGAGGCCAGTCGTGGCACAAGGGCACAGTGTGACTGTAAACGCGACGGTCGTGAGTGCGATCATCATTTGGAAGAATGAATTATTATTTATTAATATGCCTCCGGAGTGTTTGCTGAGAGGCGTGTTCATGACTTTCACGCTATTATTCGTAAAGGAGTGCATCTACGCTCCAGAGGTTACGAACTAGCTCGAACGGCATTCTGTCTGCACTGGCTGACCGCTGGGACTCGAAAATTCTGGGCCCCTGGGTACGGCTACATGTTGGGTAAGGACTGTTTTTGTTTTTCTTTTTCCTTTGTTTACTTGTATTATTTACTAAGATTAGGTTTTTTGAGGTTGTCTTGTAGTACTAATAAAATATGGACATGTGTCTGAAATAAAATAAATAAATAAAAATAAATATTTTTATTTTTTCTCCCTGGCACCTTGGCAAAAGCCCTGGAGAATCTACTAAAAGTAGAAGAAAGGAATGTCTTAACAGGAGGTTTCCTCTGACAAGATACAAGATATAGCATGAAGCTGAAAAAATATATATATATATTGGTCATAACGCCTGGCTTATTATAATTGTTATATTGACTAATATTGTAAATAGCGAAAATACGAAATAAATGATTGCCGCCATTAATTTACTATAAATATTTCTCGCTATAGTCGCCTTAATAATTTAGGGATTTCATTTAGTTAATGGAACTTTCCTTTTTTACTGGGAAACTTTGGTTGTTTCTTTCAACTACATTTGGAACGACACAGCTAAAAGCCGTTTGTATGTACCTACCAACTACTGGCGGGTTCCACGTTTTTACAGTTTGTGGACAGTTTTAAACCAACGATTGTCTTTTTTCTTTTGTTTCTGTTGTAAGTTATAGTACGTATTTGTACGATGTTAATTCTATATAGACTTTTTGGATTTTTCTTAGTGTTAATACTTATTATTGCTAATCATGTATATTTTTACCTTCTTATATACTTTTAAAATGTATTTTTTTAGCTTCATATCCCGCACATAGCAGGGATGACAAGGGGAACTTGGGAACCTAATGTTAAAACACTCCGTTTCTCACTTTCCGCCGAATGCTGAAGGCATTGCCTGTTAAGTGACAGAACTCAACACCGCAATATTAAATATTTTATTTCTTTGAGTGGAAATCAAACCTACAACCTGCGTTTACAGTTACAAGAATGTGGTCATGCGCCAGGATTGGTGTCTATATCCTTTGAAACGTTCAAGAATTGGACGTTACATCATCAACAACAAAAGTATCTAAGCTGTCTACATACAATTAACCCATTCGTTCCTTTTAACATTTCTACTGTGTCTTGTTATTAGTTTGTACGTATTATATTTTAAATTGGACGTATCTACACACAACATTTTTAATCAAAATAATTTATTAATGAAAAAGTTATCACAGACAATTGGGAAAAACAATTACACACCAAATTAATTTTGATTGAAATTAATAGGAATTTTAAGTGCAAAGTTTTAATTTTTTATAATTTTGTTTTATTTTTATTTATTTTAACTTCTTTCGAATAAGACTCACAAAAAATTTAATAAAAAAGACTTTATTAAAACACAAACAAAATAATCACCAAAAACAAAATAGACAAAAAAAAACCGTAAAACATCCATCACATATCAATCTAATCAACCCTCAATTTTCGGCACTTCGTCCTTCATACTGGCGAGGATCAAGTTCTTGTCCGTCCCGTGAGGACGCTTGGGCTCCAACGCCGTCCTGATCTCCAGCGCCCGCGTGTCCGTCTCCAGGGACTGTTCCTTGTCGTTGAGATCTATCGCTATTTTGATGGACGCCGCCTCCAACGCGTTGTATGTGGCTCTGGATATGAAAATAATGTTATAGGTTATTGATTTATAAAAGTTAATTTACTATTGGATAGATTAGATATGTATTACAGAGAAATCTTTAATAGTAAAGACAAATTACAAAAAAAAAATAACTTCACGCTGTATCCCGCAGCAATGCAAATAGGAGGAACCTGGTGTTAAAACACTCCGTTTCCTATTTTTCGCCGAATTTTTCGAGGTATTGCGTGTTGAGTGGGGGAACACAACGCCGGCATTTTTTTGCCCTGGTGCCAGAGCGAAGAAATTAAAATATGTAAATAATAATTTATTCTTCCGAGTGCGGATCGAACCCACAACCGTCGTGTTACAGTACCACCCATGTGCTCCTGAGCCACGACGGCCAAGTATATCGGCCAAATTATAATTAGCAAAAATGTTGACATTTATATAGATACAGGACATTTACTTTTGTAATACAACGCAATATATGTAGTGCACTATAATCAAGATGATTATTCAAATATCATCACATTTAATACAATAAACGTGAAAATTATTAATTTTGTCTTCAAATGTCGTCATTACAATTTTATTTTTCAGGCACTAGATTTTTGGAGTGCTTCCTTAATTATTCTCTTCTAACACGTAAATACTGCTCTATCTTGTAGTTTGGGGCTGGTTTTATCCTCATTACGACTTGTGGCTTTGAAGCATGAATATTTAATAAGACGCATCTGAATTAAGGATCTACATACATATGTAATGTATGCGCGTGTCCTCTTTGACGGGCATTAGGTAGGTACGTACATAAATAATGAAAATGTTGGAGGACAGTATTAATACAGCGACAAACTAATAACACAACACTAGGTTCCCTGGTTCCCTCTACTAACTCTGAAGCTAAAAAAAATACTACCGTTCTCTAAATAACAAAATTTCGTATTACTTTATTAGCAGCTAGAAGGAACATAGCATTAGGACACTGCAACTCACTTTCCGCCCAAATTTCGAGACAAAGCGGAAAATATACTATAATTTAAATATAATTCAACACGCAATGTCTCCAAAATTCGGCGGTGTCTTAAGACTAGGTTCCCACTGCCTAATCAGCTGTGTGCGGGTAAAGCGTTAAGCTAATAAAAAAAATATAATATAAAGATTCTCCGAGTGGTGCATTATCATCACGTTTGCTGTCAGCCTACTGGTCACTTTATTCACGTTACTATATAAGATGATACAAATGTTAGAACAAAACATAATATAAGAATCATTGCACTCAGTTTTACCAAAAGCTAGAAATATATAAAACTTAAATCTATTTTGTATTGAAATTACATAATAATATAATTTAAAGGACACTTTAAAGCAAAAAATGTTGTGATAGGATGAAGATATCCTCTTTGGGCTCCCTTCCATTAGCCAATGAAAACGCGTAATTGTTGTCGGGGTAAGGCAATTTATGGGAAATATTATTATATTTTGCGTAAACCATATTGTTTCCCAGGTTCCCTCTGCCTACTAAGTCTATAAGGATACCACGTACATAAAATACTGTAATTAAATTTAAACAAACAACAAAAATTTAATTATTATTTTGTTAAAATATCAATTGATACAACATGAACCTTTAAATAAATAATTTTATTTAACCGAAATGTCAATAGAGCGTGTCGCGTGAATCCAATGAAACACTAATATGATTGAAACAGCTAATTACCAAATGGAATCAAGTTGTATCGAAATGAAATAGCGCGGTGTAATCCGAGGATTTTGTATTTAAATTTATAGTTTATTTTAAAGTCAAATTATTTATCTAACAGTATTTCAATAGTACCTTTTAACATTTTTCAATATTGATATATTTTTTTTATTTTTTTATAACTGTGATACATTTTTGCTCAGATTCCATTATTTTTTCTTAGCTTCACGCTGTATGCCACACGCCTGCTTCTTCGGCCTTCACGCTACCACACTTAGTGTTGAGACACTTCCGTTTCGGTTTTTTTCTAGAAGCATTGCGTGTTGAGTGGCGGAACTCAATGCCGCGCTTTGCCTCGACACCTTGAATCGATATCGAACCCACAACCAGTCGCCTTTACCGTCGCAGGCTTGCACCCTTGCGCCACGACCGGCCTCAATTAATTCAATATAAACCAATATTACAATTTTTAGCGCAAAATATAATTCCAAAGTAGGAAATATCAGTCACATATGAACATATCGTATAAAATATATGAACACGCATAAACCTTTATACAATACAAATATAGCAAACAAACGTGGAATTTGAACAGAAAAAAACTAGCTCTAATACTATTGCGTAGGCTATATCCCTTATAATATCATTGCGAAGTACGTTTCTACATACGTAACAAAAATTATATTCTATTAAAAAAATAAAAAAATTAGCTTCACGCTGTATCCCGCACACGGCAGGGTAGGCAGAGGGAACCTAGTGTTGAGACACTCCGTTCCCCACTTTCTACCGAATTTTGGAGGCATTGCGTGTTGAGTGGCAGAATTCAACGCCGCGCTTTCCCTCGACACCAAAGCGAAGAAATGAAAATATAAATTTAAGTAAATATTTCATCTCCTCGAGTGGGGATCGAACCCACAATCAGTCGGTTTTACAGTCACACTTTGTACCACTGCGCCACGACTGGCCTCAATTATATTTTATTATATTTTATTAATACATATATTCCTGTTTTTATTTTTAAATATGTATACTAGCGACGAAACAAAGCAAACACAGTATCAGCATTTACTAAAGATCGAGGGTATTTAGCTAATTGCTACAAGACAACGAGCAACAACTTGGTACAAATAAAATTCGACTACAGTGGTGACGTCGCCTTTGGCTCGAAGTGCTGGATTCCTTCCAAAAAGGACACAGCGAACATTTCATTAGAAGCGAGTGTAAAGATCCAGAATCAATGACTTACTTACAACATTAGTTTGTACGCTTTTTGTGGTGATTGTACCGTCTGGTCGCGTATTACCGATAAACTAAATAAACTAAATGTCCAATAAAATGATAAATATATTGGATTTATTAATATACTAGGCTAATTGTATTCATAATTTTAATGTACTGTAACTTTTCGGATTGATAAATCGTCTGATTTTTTTTGTTTTTTTTCTATGATAAAGATTGTTATTGAAAATGTTGGCTATTCTTTTCTAACTGACTTCTTAAAGAAAAGGAGGAGGAGGGAAATTCGACTGTATTTTATTTGCGTGATGTTAAATGAGCTAAAGGAAATTGTACTTAAAAGAATAAATTATTAAACTTACGTCGACATAATAAAAAAATCATTAATAATAATTATTTAAATTTGAATCAATAGATGTTAGAATTAAATTTTGATTTAAAAATGTATGTTAATGTATTACATATGACTCTAAAACCTCAATAGCTAACGTGAATTAACTTTTCAAAAGTTAATATAAAAGACAAGTAAAAACATATTTCACTGACATTTGGAAATATCCATTAAGCTCGACGTTACGTTATATAATAAAAGAACGAAAGCTGTATGTGCTAATATCCGTATACTTTTTGGGGTAATAAGAGACAATTCTGAGACGATAAGTCCCTTGTTGTTCTAAGCCTTTATTTTAATATTCCCATAGTACTAAATAACGTTAGAAAGTAAATTCATTGTGTCGCAAATCCATGATATATTAATAATGCATTTTTAACAGAGCAAGATGGATGTGGATTCGGTACTCATTAGTAGACATAAATATTTTCTATTTTTAAACAATTATATAAATGCCTCCGGACTTCTTGGCATTACGCGAGAAATATACCAGGGCAGTTCTGTAACTAATTTTTGTCTCATAAATGGGCTGACAATTACAAACGAAGTGACATTTCTCTACATTCCTTTCGGCTTTCTCAAAGAAGAAAGAATTCTCTTGATTTGTCTTTAAGATTTTGTTTGTTTGAACGTGCTAGTAATACTTAATAGAAATTGAAATAAGGAATACGTTTGACGGTCTATTTGTAAACTGTAAGTTATCGTGACGTAGTGGCACAGTGTTCGATTATTACTCGAGGGAATTATTAATATTTTTTTTATATAATATTCTCATTTTTCTCTTGTTACCAGAAAATTGGCAGGATATGTGAACTGAGAACAACAACAGTGCCTTAACACTTGATTCCTACTCGATAATGTAATAAAAATTATATAATAAAAATATACATACCACAAAAAATATATCTTCAATTTCCGGAACAATGGAAGCCGGCCCAAAGATAGTACGGTTTTTTGCCGAAAAATGGCAACATTAATAAATCAAAAGGACCGCTCACAAATGCGCATGTTTCTAATTAGGTTAAAAAAATACAAGGGTTTTATTTAAATTAAAATTTTTGTAGTTGACATTTTACGGGAATAAATCCTGTGATGCGTGCTCCATGTAGAATGATCGATGAACGAAATTCAAATCAAAAACACATGGCGTCGGTTATTTTTGCGGGGCGCTGTGTTTATGGCTCTATCTTTTCAATGGACGCTTGTAATATGCCTAATTAAGAAACGAGATAATTTCGAGAGTTCAATGTTTAAGTTTCATATGATTTGATTATAAGATATATTTTTTATAAAACAAATTAAGAAGAACATTTGATGTATTATAAATCTAGTAGGAGAGCACTAAGAGAGGATTTCTTACTATTTATTATTATAAATTATTATGGGAATGAGAAAAACGCGAATTTTTATTTCAAGTATTAAAAAATCTCACGCATACAAAATTGCAGGTCGTATGTATAGTACCTACTTATATAAAAAGTTTGAAACGAAAATTAGATCACAAGTCCCGTAAATATCGAAATAAATGATTGCCGCCATTCATTTACTAAAAATATTTCTCGCTATAGTCGCCTTAATAATTTAGGGAATTCATTTAGTTAATGGAACTTTCCTTTTTTACTGGGAAACTTTGGGTGTTCCTTTCAACTACATTTGGAACGACACAGCTAAAAGCCGTTTGTATGTACCTACCAACTACTGGCGGGTTCCACGTTGTTACAGTTTGAGGACAGTTTTAAACCAACGATTGTCTTTCTTCTTTTGTTTCTGTTGTAAGTTATAGTACGTTGTTGTACGATGTTAATTCTGTATAGAGTTTTTGGATTTTTCGTAGTGTTAGTGCTTATTACTGCTAAATATGTACATTTGTACATACTCTCTATATACTATTATAAATATGATTTTAGTATCCGCTGTATCCCACACATAGGCAGGCGGAACCTGGGAACCTATTGTTAAAACACTTCGTTACTTACTTTTCGCTGAATTCTGGAGACATTGTCGTGACAGAACGCCGCGCCTTGCCTCTATACCAGAGCGAATAAATAACACCATAAATATTTATATCTTTCGAGTGAGAATCGAACACACAACCTGCCGCTTCTCCAGTCACATGCTTGTGGCCATGAATCACGGCTGGCCTCTTAATTTAAATAAATCATTAGTATAATTTAGAAATGTTCAAAAATTTAACGTAGCTGAACTTGAACCTGTGATTCTTGGAAACCATCTAAGCCCTGTAGCCAATTAAGCCATACATTCTTATTAAGCTACGTTGAAATTATTATACGCTTTTCTGCTGTTCATTGTTATTAAATTCTACGTTTGATAATATTTTCCTTTCCTTAGTGTCCAATAATTATTTGAGAAATTTTAAATATGTGATTTTTTGTGGTTATATGACTAAACCTTAAAAAATACATATTTAAAATATAAATATTACTTACGATACGACATACATTATCTCACGTTTAATGAATATATTTGTTTTTTTTTTCATAAATAAATTTTGACAGGTACATACCAACTAAAAATTTATTAAAATTTTGTAACATGGAAGTAGAAATAAAAAAGTAAAATATATGATCACAAATCAACAATCACTTTCTTGATAATTATACAATCACTTACGAACAATATATTAAATAACATCACTACTAACATAAAATACTGCAATTCTAACTGATAAATACTTCAAGATATTTTCTCACGCACAAACTCGACATTGCGTCTTGAAAGACCGTTAACCAAAAAATTGCAAATATAAAAATAAAATCTAAAAACAAAACAATCGAACCCACAACCATCGCGTTTACATTACAACCGCCGAGTCGCTGCCCCACGAGGGCTAAAAATAATTTCTATATTTGCAAGAGTGCATATTAAGGGAAAGCTAATTTAAGCGAAAATATTTCAATACACAAATGTGTTCTTTAATGTGACGATATCGAACACGGTCGCTCTATTTATACCATTTGGCACAGGCCCTGTGGCGCAACGGATAACGCGTCTGACTACGGATCAGAAGATTCCAGGTTCGAATCCTGGCAGGGTCGGAGAATATTTTATTTATTTCTTGAAATTATTTGCTTTTGAGCATAAACGTCTAAAATATTAATTTATTACTTTTTGTATATTATATATTATTGTATATTATACTTAGCATCTTCGAGCTTTTTCCCTCATAGTAGGGTAGGCAGAGGGAACGCAGTGTGAAGACACTGTTCCTCACATTTCGCCTATTTTTTACGATATTACGTATTTATTACGAGTCACTTACCTATAATTTCTTCATTCGACGCTTCAACATATATCAAATATATATTACGATTTATTATAAACATCATATATTGTATACAATTTGGCAGAAGGCAAAATAATAAACTTTATATTTGGCAGTGTTAGAAATAGCGATAGCATAAAAATATTATATAAATAATTTAAAGGAATAGTATAGACGGACGGACTACTATAGAGGGAAACTACATTATTCTGTTAAAAGAACATCTTTTTATGCCTTTAAAACAAAAAAAAAAATAGCTACGAATTTGAAATAAGTATTAAGAAAAAAAGATATATTTAACACGTAAATATCACAACAAACTAATTTACTTTGACATAAATTCTCTATCCACGAGATATAACCTAAGTTTAAGTTAGGTATTAGAGTTCAGTCGTAATTAAATCTAGACTCAAGTAATAAATCTCGTCGCACTTCAACAACTATTCACATTCATTTGTCAAGAAGCTTTCTAAGAACAACCGCGAAAATATTTCAAGATATAAAGAAGTATCGTAGATGAAATATTTACTTAAATTTATATTTCTATTTCTTCGCTCTGGTGTCGAGGCTAAGCGCGGCGTTGAGTTCTGCCCCTCAACACGCAATGCCTCCAGAATTCGGCAGAAAGTGGGGAACGGAGTGTCTAAAACACTAGGTACCCTCTGCCTACCCTGCTGTGTGCGGGATACAGCGTGAAGCTGATTTATGATTTTATTCTCGATTACTCCTTTAAATTACCTCGAACCTTTTAAGGTTCGATTCATATTTAAATTGTCGTTTTCCACTACATAAATTTTATAGGGATATTTCGAAAATATTTCATGTTGTCAGTTGCATCAACTTTTTAGTTTTATATAAATATAGACTATTCTAAAATATTAATTATATATTTTAATTTCTTCGCTCTGGTGTCGAAGCAGAGCGCGGCGTTGAGTGCGGTCGTAGTGACGCAGTCAGAACGTCCGACTATATGCGCGATGGTTATGGGTTCTATAGACGAGTATACCTACATTCAGGAAAATTTATTATTTACATCATCCGGCTCTGCCGGTACGGCGTTAAGTAACGAGATAAGAATATTTAATAGGAAATTTGTCCAAAAAGTGGAGATCTGTGCGTCTTGATATAGTTTATACCCCACTAAGAATATAAAATTGAAATTGAATAAAAAAAAAGACAGAATAGTAAAAAAAACAACTTTAAAACTAAAATTTAAACTTACTTCGCACAGTCTTGCTTTTCCTGCAACTGACGTATAGTTTCCCTCAAATTTCTAACTTCCTCTTTCAGACCGACATCGGCCTCATCGGACGCGAGTTCAACTCCCGGTCTGTAGCCGCGCGTTTCTAATCGCGTTTCTGCCACTTTCAAAGCGTTTATTTTATCAGAAAATTGTTCACCGATAGTTTGTAGCTCGGTGGCTAATTTCTCCATGTTCTCTTCCATCTGTGAAATGTTTTTTTATATTTATTTATCTTAATTGAACTGTCTTAAAATTTAAAAAGTTTTTTGGATTTATCTATCATTAATAAACGTATGTATATAATAAAATATTAAGGTTTATGTTTATGTAAAAACAAAACCTGTATACCTTCAGAAGACAATTATACAGTAAATTAAACTATATTGTAAAATATATAAAAAATCGTTTGTGCTTAGTTATACTTATAACTAAATAAAAATTTAAACATATATTCCAACAAAATCAGTATTACTGTAGTACTGTACAAATTGGACACGTGACTATCAGACAGACATGCTAACGACTAACTTTACCAAGATATTAAAAGAAAAAAAATAAAAACAACCCTACAGCTAAGTATTATACAAAATGAGGAGATAGAAAAATATAATATATAATAAATAAAAATATATACATATAGACCAAATAAATTTATCTTCATTTTCTGGACAAAAAAATAAGAAATCTAAAATACAGTATAGTCAACGAGTCGTGACCGCTATAGGTTCGCTATAGGTGTGATTTCAGGATTTTTTTACTTTTCATTATTTTCTTCCTGAGTATACAATACATCGGCGCGGCCACGACACATCGGCGGTACTGTACATGAAATTACCTTCATTTTCTGCCACTGCAGTTCATTCCGCGCTCTCTGCGTGTCGTAAATGCGCCTCCTCATCATGTAGTTAGTGACGTCGGTTTGGGCGCGCAGGGCGTTCCTGGCCTTACCTCTGGCTACGAATAGGGACTCTCTCAAGCGTAATGTATCTTGAAGTTCGTCCATCGCCATTTTTTTCGTCGCTTCGCATTTTTCCAACCATTGCTCGTATGTTATCATTCTACAAAATTATTAATTATTATTATTGTCTTTTTTTATATTTGACGCTTTTCCAACAGTGTAGGGTAGTCAGAGGGAACCTAGTGCTAAGACACTCGGCTTTTTCGGCGCGCCCAATTTTCAACCATTGCGTGTGGAGTCGTGGAATTTAAGTATAACAGAAGTCCAGGCGAAATTATAAATCAAAAGATCAATAAAAAAAATACTAAATAATCCCAGATTAGCACCGACTTTACAAAACTTGAAGTTAAACTGTACAAATAAATATATGTATTTGTTTTATTATACTATTTAAAAATACTTTTCCGTAAAACGAAAATAATTAAAAAAAATGTATTACTCGACCCTGCCAGGATTCGAACCTGGAATCTTCTGATCCGTAGTCAGACGCGTTATCCGTTGCGCCACAGGGCCTGGTAAAAATTGTTGAAATAAACAGTAGTAACTTCATTTTTTTCTTAGTAAATTTACTTTTTAATGTTTACTTAATTTTAACGAGATAACCTACTTACCCATATATCTAATTAGCTTTTCGAATCTTCAAATAACGCCAGATGTGTAAAAAAATGATTGAATATTTTTTTTTAACCTAAATTAATGAAACCAAAAACCTACGTCCTACGTCAATCTTTGATTGTTCCATATATCTATCCAATCTCTAGATTGGATAGATATATGAACAATCTAAGATTGACGTAGTAGATAGATTATTAATATTGGATGTAAGATGATCGGGATGGTTTAACTCCAAGTTCCCTCCTACACCGCTTACCGCTACTATACGGAAAAAAGCGTAAAACTGAATAAAAGTATATAATATTTAATTAAAATTCTCCACCTATTAGGAGTCTTGAGAGAATCCGTCTTATAAGTGATATTGGCGCAATCCTTGTCCAAATTGAGCATGTCCTTGTCAATTTGCAGCGCTTCGTTCTTGTCGTTCAAGTCGAGTTGCAGCTTGAACTTGACGACTTCTAACTTGTTGATCTTCTCCCACGCGGACTGACACCGATCTATCAGTAACTTCTTGTTGCTCTCCGTTACGCAGAGTTCCTGAAGTTAGTTGTGTGTTTGAATTGCCGTACTCGAATGTATAATGTACATTTAATTTAGTTTTATGTATAGAAATATTTTTGAAATAGTAGATTTAAGTATAATTTATATTTTCATTTCTTCGCTCTGGTGTCGAGGCAAAAGTGCGGCGTTGAGTTCTGCCACTCAACACGCAATGCCTCCAAAATTCGGCAGAAAGTGGGGAACGGAGTGTCTTAACTTTAGATTCCCTCTGCCTACCCTGCTGTGTGAAGGATATAGCGTGAAGCTAATTTAACTTATTTAATTTTTTTTTGATTTAAGTATAAGTACTTCCCCAAGTTAAGTACAGTTCAGTTCATAGTTTATGGCGTTAAGTAAGAAATGGACTGCAAGATGTTTATTTAAATTTGTTTAAATCGTAAATAATATAAAACTATGAAGGTGTATAAAATTATGAAGTGCACTAATAAATTGTCATAAATAAAACAAATATTCGAAAGCATATCTTTTCATAGTCGAAAGTCAAAATTTTTAATTGTTCATCCCTTTCCTTCCTGCACCAGTCCAACTGGCGCGTCGCCAGTTTAATTTCTTAATTCCAAACTAAATCATTTTAGTAACGTAAAAATAAAAAAAAACCGTTTTCAAACTAACTTTTTTCAACTCAGTATCAGCCAAATCGTACGTCAGTTCGGAACTCCGTCTACCGTCCCGGTTGGACAAGCATTCCGAGCAAACCAATAAAGGCATATTGAGTTGTTCCAATTCCCTTTCAGTCGATGCTTTCTCCTCTTTTAAAGCGTTCATCTCACGATCTAGGCGATCTAATAGCTCCTGGAGTGTGGACTTCCATTGTTCTATTTCATATACTCTATAAAAAATCGTGTGAATTTAAAATTATATTCATTAAAATTTTAAATTGAATTGAAGTTCCTTTTTCATGCTGAATGCATTTGCTTACAACACACGTACCTCCCTACTTACATGCAAAATACATAATTTTCTATCAAAAAAAAAAAATGTTATTTACGTACCTAGTATTAATATTTTAACCAAATTTCTCTATAGTTTCTATCAAAATTGTTACTTAAACAAATTTATTTTAGGTCTTATACAAAATGAAAAAGTCTAAATAATAATATTAGTTTGTTTAGGTTTACACTGTGCCCTATCCCGCCCATAGATGGGTCGGCAGAGGGAACCCAGGAGTGTCTTAAGACACTCCGTTCCACAATAAAACTGCACATTGCTGAGCCATTGAACTCTGCCTATCATGCTACCTGTGGGATACAGCGTGAAGCTGAAACGAAAAAAATATTAAAATATTATATATCCCAATATAGCCTTAGATAGGTCCAACCTATCCTAATTGCTATCACACTAACATAACATTACAATCAGTAACCACTTAATCATCACTAATCTCCATTGTTCAATTACACTTAACGCATATTATACAATTATACATTATAACTAGAGTGACCAGGCATCCCGATTTGAACAGGACTGTCCCGTTTTTCGCTTGTTTGTCCCGGTATCTCAAAAACATGAAAACAAAAAAATGTCCCGTTTTTTCGGAATGGTATGTAAATTTAATCGGTCGAAACAAGTTTCTTCGTGGTTACCGCAGTACGCTAATTTAAAAAAAATCGGTCAAGCGCGAGTCGAGCTCACCCACCAAGAGTTCCGTACAAAATTGGAGGCTTGAGCTTTTCTGAAATTCAGGCCAGAGCCTTTTCATTGGATACCTCACTTGAACTAGCGGCTTTAATATCAAATTTTGTCCCTTGTAAAGACTATTATTTTTTGCTATTTAACCTCAAATGTACAATTTTCAGATTTTTCATAAAGTAACACCACCCGTAGATGTTAGCTGCCTAATTTCATAAGTCTACGTTAGTCAGAAGAACCTTCGTTTTGATTTCCTTTATAGTGTCGAAATACGCGTTTTTTGCGATGTAAACCGCCATATATTTTTTTCTAAGTAAATATAGATTTTTTTTTATCTGGACGGGTTTTGGCAAACAGGCAAACTACAAAGTGTTCTTATAAGGGTTCCTTTTTTTCCTTAAAAAGTATGAAACCCAAAAAAACAGAAGTATATAAGTAGTAAATTATTCATTAAAATGTCAATTAAAGCTAAAAAACAAAAGCATCATCAGACCATTATCCTAAAACGAAAATATCTCTCTAAGAAAAACGAAAGCCCTACAATGTCCCGTTTTGAGTCGACCGAAAAATGGCCACGTTACTTATAACGGGTGTTAGCCACTACTATAATATTAGCCGCCATGTTTATTACTCTGACATCGTCTACCTGGCTCTCAGACGGTTATTGTTATGGTAACTGTCCCATTGGGTCTTGATCCTGGTCTCATTTCGTAACTGGTGGGCACCGTGGCGGAGGTCGAAGGCGTCCGCTCTTCTGGTGTCTGCTGTGACCTGGTGGAATATAGAAATTAGTATTACTATTAGGTTCACGCTGTATCCCATTTAGGCAAATAGGCAAAGAGAAAAATATAGAGAAGAATCGAACCCACAACTTGTCGCGTTTACAATCCAAGACTTGTGCTCCTGTGCCACGACTGGCCTCTAGAGTAGTTTTGATAAGTAAAATGTTTACAGAGTTGTGGGTTTGATCCCCAATCGGGGAAAGGAATTATTTTATGCATTATTATTTTCATTTCTTCGTTCTGGCACCAAGGCAAAAGCGCGCTAATATAAAAATTGAGTTTTTATATTAGTTCTATATATTTATACTTTACACATTCTTTTTCAAGTTCAATTTTGGAATTGGAATTGGAAAATTGGGATAATAGTTTTTACATTCCCGCTAATAATTTGTTGAACCCCAAATTACAAAATATAGTAACCATTGCTCTAATAACATTGAAAAAATATCTAATTGAAAGATAAAAATATAGTATACTATGAAAGACGAAATACTGCACATAAATTAATAAACTAAACAACATATAATAATAATATAACAACATTTCTTAGTACAAAATATAATATTTTATGTCAAATTAGTACATATTAGTGGGTGAAGTTCGCACGTATATAATAAGTAATATAAAAAAATTACTCAAATTTCAAAATGTAAACGGTATTGATATTCTTTACTGCGTGAAAATTAAGCTGGTCGGTCCCTTAATAACTCCCCACGAGAAGCTTAGAAACCAATTAAGAATTACGACAGGTAAAAGTTCCATAATTTATTAGGGAACTGGTCAATTTTAAATTATTAAACATAATTTTGTAAATTAGGAAAACCTCAAATATAATAACTTTGGTATCTAATATTTACAAAACTGCAAAAGCGAAGCGTAATAAATTTTGGGAAGATTTTGAATTCATATATTTTCTTTTGGAATAGAGTTCTTATTATTAATGGTTATATTTATATATGTGGTATACTTGGTACATGCTTCATTGGATACGATTATTTTAGATTTTAGCAGATTTTTTAAGGCAAAGTATGCTGGACTGCAGCATCAAATAGCGCATTGATACTAGAACTTTTGATCTTGTGTAATGTGTCACACATTAAAAAATACATGAAAATAAACCAAGATTTAAAAAAAACAATAATTCTATAAACAGGTTAAGTATTCCAAGCACGTTTATCTTTTAGATATATTCACCACAATTGTGTTAAATAGATTATTTTATTTTATGTTAAATTTACTAGTGTATCAATTTCAACAAAAAATGTAGCCTATGTAGAATTCATATACAAACTATACTATTCTATAATTTCATGTAAATTTGTCCAGTAGTTTTTACGTGAAAGTGGAACAAACGTCCATCCTCACAAACTTTCACATTTATAAAATTTCTAGGACAAACATGCCTATATTATGCATATGCCTATAAATACAATACATATAGCTAAGGCCGAAAATCTAAACCCCTACATAAACAGATCTAACCAATAATCAAAGAACATTCGCATACAGATTCCAATAGGAGCTCAGATAACAAAGCGACTATCCTTTTATCTTTCAAAACGTATTTAGTCGTTGTCCAGTTTCGTATGCAGAATGTATGTTTGTCTAGCCATTTACCTGTAAGCCGTACAGCCGGCCGTCCCAGTCCGGTAGGCTCAAGTGAGGTAATGGCTTCTCAAATGTTACTACTGACTGCATGTTTAAAGTTGATATTTATTTTAATATTATAAAAAAATATATATTAAATATTATAGATAATTGTTGGAAGTATAAAAATGTGTAATTTGTTATTGTCAAAACATTAGCGCTAATGACGGCATGTCAGTAAACGATAGCGGGTTCTTAATTTAAATATTTATGCCAGTGTCTTACTTGTGATGTAGATCAAAGAGGTAATGATTTTGCCAAAAAATATTTTATTAGATCAGGTCTGAGATATTGTAATGTAATTAAAGAACAAAGTTAAATTATTTAAAAATATGTATTTATAAATAAAAAAAAAGAAAACGCATAGCCAATTAAGGAAACGATCAAAATAACACTTGAATCCACACATAATATAAAGCAACGTAACATTTAAAAAAAATTGATTTTGCAGGAAGTAAATTTTGAACGAGGCACAGCGCGGCTTCGGGTTCCGCTACTCAACACAATGCCTCTAGAATTCGGCTAAAAGTGGAAAACAGCATCATAGCAGGAAACATAGTGTCTTAACACTAGGTTTCCAGGTTACAGGTCACAGGTCACATACAGCGTGATGTTAAGAAATATATAGGTGTGCTCAATAACAGACAACACATATCAATGTCTTTAATGTTCTTAAATTTCATATTTCTACTAGATAAGCCGATTAGGCTAACATTAGCGATTCTGAGGTAAACATTGTGGGGTAAGAAAATGAAGAACCGTCACTGCGTTTTCCAATTTTGCATCTAATTACAATGATCACATTGAGCAATTGAACGTAGCGCCACATTTTATTTGCGATTTTGACTGGATAGGAAACAGACTCTAGAATGTATCTGGACAGGCAGATACATTCTGGAATGCCATCATGGCCATCATGCATCAATGCTCACAATGATTATAACATGAAAAATTATTCCCTTTCCCCATTCTGGCAGGACAAAGTGTGGTGTTTAGCTTCGCCACTAAAAACGAAATGTCTTGAATTCCAAAGTAAAGTGAACACCGTAGTGTATGTAAACCTTGACTGAAAGTTCTTACAAAACAACAAAATACATCCTAATTTTGCACTGACATAACATTGGCTTAAGAAAACCGCAAGCAAAGTATAATTCATCTAAGTCATTTAAAATAAAAAAGTTAATTTCGTAAAATCACAAAGTGTAAGCGTACCATAACTAAACATTATTCATTCGAGTACCAAAGAGAATCCACGCTCACTGGCTCCACTTAGCGTAACTACTGTTTTTCTCAGTTTCCGACCCTTTCCGGTTTTATTGTCCGCGCCTCGTGCACTTGTTAGGCTACCTTGTACTGTGGCTAATTAATGACTTGAAAAATCTTAAAAGTTAACCGTTTGTTTTGAGTAACTGTTATTTTAATTATTTTTTTGAAGCTGTTTTTTTTTTCTTTTTTTTTCAGCTTCAAGCTGTATTACGCACACTGTAGGGTAGGCTGAGGGCACCTAGTTTAAAGACACTCCGTTCACCACTTTCTGCCAAATTCTGGAGGCATTGCATGTTGAGTGGCAGAACATAACGCCGCGCTTTGCCTCGACACCAGAGCGAAGAAATGAAAATATTAATTTAAGTAAATATTTCATCTCCTCGAGTGGGGATCGAACAAACAACCAGTAGGTTTTACAGTCATACTTTGTGCCCCTGTGCCACAAATTTCCTACTTTTTTAACACTATTAACTTTTTGTAACACTGTAAGTGACCGATTGATTAATGGCCGACAATATGGCTTCCGCCATGGTCGCTCAACCGGTGATCTTCTGGTTTACCTTACCCACCGCTTGGCAGCGGCTATTGAAAGCAAGGCAGAGGGCCTGGCAGTTGGTTTGGACATGGCGAAGGCCTTTGATCGAGTTTGGCATAAGGCGCTCCTGGCTAAACTTCCATCCTATGGGCTTTCCGAGAATTTATGCAAATGGATCGCCAGCTTTCTCACTGGGCGCAGCATCAAGGTCGCTGTCGACGGTTTTTGCTCTAAACATATGCCCGTGAACGCTGGCGTTCCCCAAGGCTGCGTGCTGTCCCCTACGCTGTTTCTTTTGCATATCAATGACATGTTAGAGGATTCTAGCATTCATTGCTATGCAGATGATAGCACAGTGGACGCTGTTTACTCCGGCCGAGCAAGTCTTTCCCGGGAAAACGCTGAACAGTGCCGAAATAAACTTGTGTCTTCTATTGAGGCATCCCTCAACAATGTCTCCTCATGGGGTGAAAGGAACTTAGTTCAGTTCAACCCCCTGAAGACACAAGTTTGCGCGTTAAGCACAAAAAACAAACCCATTTATCATATCGCCAGTCTTTCAAAACACTCCTCTTACAGCCGCGCCCAATATCAGTATATTGGGCATTAATGTTTCGAGTGACTGCCAGTATCGCGATCACCTGGAAAGCAAGGCCAAGTTGGCCTCGAAGAAACTGGGGGTCATCAACAGAGCGAGACGGTATTTCACGCCAAAACACCGTTTGGCCCTATATAGGGCCCAGGTTCGGCCTCATATGGAGTACTGTTCTCACCTCTGGGCTGGTGCACCCCAGTATCAGCTTGAACCATTTGATCGCATACAACGTAGAGCCACTCGAATCATTGGGGACCCAATGATCTGTGAAAGGCTTGATACTTTGGCTTTGCGTAGAGACGTCTTCTCGCTTTGCGTTCTCTATCGCATTTACCATGGGGAGTGTTCTGAAGAACTGTTTGACCTGTTACCTGCCGCCGAATTTTCTAACCGCACGGTACGTCATAGGCTACAATATCATCCACACCACCTGGATACGTGGCAATCCACTACTGTGCGGTTTCGTAGAAACTTCCTTCCACGAGCCACAGAACTGTGGAATGGCCTACCCGCGGCAGTGTTTCCAGGTCGATATGACATGGGTACCTTCAAAAAGCGCGTCTATCTCCACGTTAAAGGCCGGCAACGCACCTGTAGCTCCTCTGGTGTTGCACGGGGCCGTGGGCGGCGGCAATCAGGTGACCGGAACGCTCGTTTGCCTTGTCCTTCTCCATAAAAAAAAAAAGTGATAATAGTGCATTGTGTTACTATTTAAGAAAATGTTAATGTATATAAAATATTTTTTTGGCGATTTAAAGTATAGGCATTTTTAAATGCTCTAATGGCACTAGGAAGGGGTTTGAGCTACGTCTCACACATCTCAATTGAAAATCAAAGTCACAAGTCCTACCCCCAATTAAAAAAAGTTTTTTTCTTATATTCCAATTGTGTAAAAGAGAGAGCATATTACAGAGAGAGAAATTAAAGTAAAATTGGTAAATATTAAGTGGCAGAAAAATAGTGACCATACATTATAACGTTCTGCTCTCCCAACCTGTATTAGAAACGACTGTAGTGGCGTAGTTTCAACTGATGATTTAAAAATCAGTATAACTTATAGTAACAATAAAAGTCAGTATAACTTATAGTAACAATAAAAGGTGTCAAATTATATTTTACTACTAATATTTTGATATATCTCCTTTGATATTTCTACTTTTATAGCTACAAAAAATCTACTATCAATATGTAAGTTATTGTTTTCAACTGCAATATACTACCGCTCTAAATAATAATATATATTAAACCTAAATGAGGAGCAGTTTCCAGAACAATGCTTTGTGACGACCACATCGCGATGGTATGGCGCTGTATTGTTTAATTTAATTTTCTCGAAACAGAAACAATTGCAGCTAGTATTTGATTATTTACTTATTGTATTTTTTTTTACTTACAATTTGATGATTTCAAACATCATTACGCAGTAGGTACTAACATGCTTAAGAAAAATCTGTGAAAAGCCTCTAGTGTTTATTTTTTTTATTTTATCTAGTTACACAGATTTGGGATTTCTATTTGTACATAATAATCAAATCAACGCTAGTAGTGCTAATCAGAGCTACATCAGCTTCACTTCTCAACAACACCATTAGAAAAGTATATGTTACTTATGCACATACAACATTACAAATTTTAATTATATATTTTTAGCATCCTACGTAGGACCATATCCTGCACATTTGCAGCAGTTTAGGTGGAGGGACCCTCGAAACCTATTAACCTAGTGATAAGACATTCCCGCCGAATTCTGGAGACTTTGCGTGTTGAGTTGGGTAACTCGTGTTGAGTTCCCCAACTCAACACACAATTTTCTCGCTTTAAATTTCGTCGCGCGGAAACCGAAAGCTAAAAGCCCTGAAAACTGAAAATATTAAACATTCCATTTATTGAATAACGTAAATAATTTACAATTATAAAGAAATATTTTAAACTTGCTAATATATTACATATTTTTCATAAGCGTAAATGATGATGATTTTTTTTCTTTTTGTAATCATAGAATAATACAAGACAGTATTACTTTAACAGTTTATTTCACAAAGATATATTTTATAGAACTCCTTGTCACGATGGAGAGTACAATAATTCTAACGTTATATAAATCTACGTCTTTTTTCTGCCAATATAGTTTGTAAATTCTATTCAAAACACCTACTGAAATGGAGTACATTTTCAATATTATTTACAAATGATATACATATGACTTAAAATTTATATTATTAGGGCGAAGCTCTTTCAAAGGGAAGCAATCAATAATTATGAATGAACGTACTAGATCGCAATTACGGTGGTTAACGTGGAAGCAATTAATATGACATAGCCTTCTTCGAATTTAAACCAGAAGTTTCTGAGATTAACAGGTTTAACTAAACAAACTGAGTCACTTTCATAACATATATGTCTTCTATAGAAGAGTATAAAAATATGAAAAGAAGAAAAGAAAAAAGAAAAGCCAGAATGGTTGTGAATACAAAAAAATTGTGTAAAATTAATTTAATTTAATTGCCAGCATTACAATGAACTGCTTTCCATTGTTATAACATTATGCTTATATTTTTAAAACACCACACCACAAAGCTGTCTGAAAAAAATTCAAATTTTACATCATTTCATCTGAATACATGAATACTGAGACACGAGTCTCCAATCTATAACACTGTAATATGAATGTCAATAGGATCATTTCAACTTTTCATTGAAAACAAACTTTGCTCCAAATGAATATTTACGACGTAGCGTCCAACTTCGAATAAAAATCACAATTCCCTTTCCGAAACAAAAGTTCAGGAATTCGGGATGAGCTGCGCTGAGAAAGATTTATAAAAAGAATCCGTAGATGCGTCTAGACCGATAGACTTCTTGGATTTTAAAATTTATGATCGTCTTAATATCTGGTTTATGCCGTTCATCTTGTACGATTCTTATGGTTACACTTTCATAAGGTTAAAATATTTTTTAAATTAATACAATGATTTATAGATTTTTCTTATAAAAGATAAAAGTACTAAGTTTGCATTGACAAAGGAAATTAAAAAAGTAAAAATGTTATTCAATGCATATAAAAAAATATTAAACTAAAATTATTTATTTATTTATTAATTTATTTAAAAGTGACGTTAAAAAAGGTAGGCCACTCAGCATAGATGTTGGCATATGAGTAACAATACTCAATAATACCAACGCTGATTTTCAGTGACCGCCGCCTAGAAAAAGACGCGCCTGCGAACGAAACTGTTTAACAAACACAATACAAGAAACTATTCTGTCCTATACGTTTTTCACTTTTTTATGTTATTAATATGTAATATAAATAAAATATAATATAAATAAAGATATTATCAACATATACATTCTTATAAATTACACTTTTGAATTCATTTTACTAGTGAATAATAAATAATATCAACAAAATGTATACTACATTGATATAGACGACTAAATATATATTTTATACAAAGTGAAAATTTAGTATTGGGACCATTCCTTGCGAAATCTTCCTTCAAAGGCTTGCCAGGCAATTTGGGATTACGAGGGGCAGGTGAAAAGTTTTGTAATTTGCCAATAGACCAGACCAGCCCTAAACTTATTAAAGGGCAATACGCGAAATCAGCCGACAACATAATTGTGGTATTATGTACAAAGATGGATCTAATAAAGTTACTGTTGGGATTTCGAAATGGACTAATTTGTTGGTCTCTTTGAAGCTCAGCCACGCTCGTTTATATATTTTAAGGCTTCTAGTCTAGCTGTAATATAAAATTACGTTTAATACAGTAATGATAATAAAGTGGATAAGAAAAGAAACGTGTTTCAGTATAATCTTTTGTTAGCGTGGATTATTTGGAATGGTGGTATGATATTTTGTTATAATTATAAATAACTTGCTTAGACATGGATGGTCATATTTTTTTTTAAATTACTGCTTAATTAATTAAATGCATGAAAATCTTTAAAAAATGTTACTTATTATTAATAGGAAATTTTGTAACAATAACAATAATTTGATATCAATCGAAAGAGGACAAAGAAAGGACGTTTTTAAAATAACAGGAACAACATTTTTTACGTATAAATTTTTGAAAAAATATGACGCACGCATAAATAACACGCAAAATATTTTTTTTTTTGAGCATTTAATTGCGCACATATCATATTTGATTTTTTTTTCAATGGCCAATACCTCGAAAACGGTACATTTCAGGCCATGCTGAAAGAGGTAAAGATAGTTTTAAATTGCCACTTCATTCACCTCTTTACAAAAGTACAGAATTCAGATAAAATCTATCTGTAACTGTAACAGTTTAGGGCTTAGTCTATTTTATTTTGTCTAAAACTAAGGGAAGAGGATTTACGTCGTAAAAAACAAAGTTTCTACACTTTGTTCATTGCTTTTTGAATACAATACAAGAACTGTTTGTAGTTTCTGAGTGCATTTACAGAACTATCTGGTGCATTAGTGATATGTTGTAAATTGTACCAAAGTTCTCTATTTACTCTGTAGAGTTTAAATTCCGAAGACAAAAGTTGTGTTATATGTTTATTTGTTGTCTCGTGGTCTCTCTATGTCTCATTCCTAAATGTGTTTGACATTCCTCACAGAAAAATTCAAATTCGAAGTAGTACTTCTACTAGTAAACTAATGGTAGTATGTTTGATGCCAAATTTTCTAAAACAAATTCCACGCAGTGTCTTTTAATGCTTACAAAACCGACAGCTCAATGCTTATTAATAAATTTATAAAAAAAATAAACGAATAAAGAAAATCCTATTGTTCACTTAATAGAACGAAATGTTGTCAAAACTCAAAGTACATACCAATTTAAGGTTTGGTTCAACTAAAATTATGAAATACTATAATAATCGAAATATAGAACGATTTTAGAAAGAATAAAAATTTATAGTATGAGCTTCAGTATAAGCTAGCTATAAAACAAACTAAATCACCTGATAGATATACTAGAGAATTCCGATCCGAGACTTAAATGCAATAATGGTTTCTCCAGTATTAGTACACACTGCACTCTGAAAATTTATAGCTTAACTGATTCTAATAAATTTTTGGTAAAGTTACGTAAAAAAATTTCAAATACTTAACACTTTGCACTCCGTTGTGTCGTTGTTAAAAGTAAATCCGTTGGAGTGCAAAGGGTTAATATAACAAAAGAGGCCACATGTGGGGTAGAGGTACAATCGTGTGACTTTAAGCGCAGCAGGTTATGGGTTCAATGGTCCATGACATACAGCGTAGTGACATACGGAAGGAACCTCTTAAGAAAAGATTAAGACTCCGCTTTTTGTATATCTAATACAAAAAGCGGAGTCTTAATAATAGGCTCCCGTTTTCCCCTTTGGGTGCAGAACCCCAAAAATATATTATAATATTTATCTTTCCACAAAATCACGTTAATCAATGTTTCATACGCAAATATGTACGAGTACACAACAAGTTAAAATACACAAACTTGTTTTCAAACGAATTCAAAATAACATACTCGCACATCATTAGTTAGGATAACCTACCCTCCTCCACTCCACCTCCACCTCCACCTCCTCCAATGTACAGGTTGGTAAAAGAATTAACAGCGGCCCACGCCCTGTTTACCGAATATAAGGAAGTTAATCTAATTCCCAGTTATCTAAGATTGACCTACTTTTATAAGGTCGAAATTTAACACTTTGAGGATGGCCGTTCGTGAAAAACTCTTGTGCGTAGTAATAAATTTTCTTTCTTATACTTTTGGACTTCTGCCAGTTGCTCTACTTGTGTGCTTGATACTGATTGAGGATAACCAAAGCTATTTGTATTCTGTGAGAAAATGTATAATTTACAAGATATATTAATGATTATAGGTAGCCAGCTTCACGCTGTATCCCGCACACAGCAGGGTAAGCACACAGAGGGAACCTAGTGTTTTTACACACTCCATTCCCCACTTTCTGCTGATTTCTGGAGGCATTGCGTGTTGAGTGGCAGAACTAAACGCCGCAGGTAGCCGAATTATAGGTAGCCAGTACCAATTTTTTTATTGTACTGTGAGTTCAATGCCTTATTGGTTTGATAAAAGTCAATTTATATAGGTCTCAACGGTATATGTAATTAAAATGGAAACAGAAAGACAAAAAGAAATTTAATCTTTAATATCGCAAATAAAATTTTGTAACAATTACAGTTTTCTACTAAAATTCGTTATAATTTTTACTTTTAGGACAATATACCGTTTAATACTTTAAGTTTTTTATGGTTTTATGTAAAATAGAAACAACAAGAATACTGAAAATATTTTTCAAAATAATTATAAAATCTTTTCAAAGTAAGTATACTCATAACATTTTATTGTGGACTTCTACAAAAAAAAATCCAACTGGAAAAATATTATTTTTATTTAGCTCTATTCTTTTGTTCCTTTTTCATTTATTTAAAAGCTTTCATTTCCTTTGTAAGTATTTAAATTTATTTTTTATATTTTTATTTGCTCACATTATCTTTTAGGATCAATTTATGTATTTAAAATAAAAATAAAAAATCCCTCACACAGCAGCAGGGTAGGCAGAGGAACCCAGTGTTAAGACACTCCGTTCCCCACGTTCTGCCGAATTCTGGAGACATTGCGTGTTGGGTGGAAGAATTAACGCCGCGCTTTGCCTCGACATCAGAGTGAAGAAATGAAAATATAAATTTAAGTAAATATTTCATCTCCTCGAGTGGGGATCGAACCCACAACCAGTCGGTTTTGCAGTCACTATCAAACAACGCCTATGAAACTGTGTTCACCTTACTCTAAACTTAACCTTTAGTTAACTATCACAAAAAATGTTCACAGTTTGTAATATTAACATATTACGGTTTAAATTTTTTCATAAATATGTAAACATTGTATGCTTTGTAGTACGTCTGTAAAGATTTATATAATACCATTTTTTATAGAGAAATGTCTCGGTTTGATAATAAAAATGTAGTAAGCTAACATGATAAAAAGACTTTGTTACGGAGCTTCGAGTGTAATTTATTCCAATATAAAATTGTAGGTCAAGATACTGACCTAATACATACAAGATAAAACTATATAGAACTCGTCTTGATTTGCTATTGATTTTATTACGAAATTGTTCGTTATTTACAAAGTTTGTAATTAATATGTTCAATTAACTTTTAATAATGGCTTTGGATTGTGTGGGTGGACGCCCCTCTCCCATTTCTTTCTTTTTCTTCGTTTTTATTTGAGGCCGTCGTGGCCCGGGGGCACAAGGGTGTGACTGAAACGCGACGGTGTTGTTTTCCAACCCCATTTGGGGTAAGGAATTATTATTCCGAATATTTCTTCGCTACGGCACGAAGGCAAAAGCCCGGCGTAGAGTTCCGCCACTTAAAACCTAATGCCTCGAACAATTTGGTGGAAAGTAGGTAACGGAGTTTCTTATCACTACATTTCCTCTGCCTTCCCTTTTGTGTGCGGGATAGAGCGTGAAGCTGATTGATTAAGCATCATGCTTTATCATTTATGAAGTAGTGTGAGAAGAGAGAATCGCATGCAGATATTCGATTCTATAATTATTAAAATTTGAAAGATTGCGTGTTAAATGGCGGAACTCAACGCCGGGCTTTGTTTTGTCACCAGAGCGAAGAAATGAAAATAAGCTAATTCTCCGAGTTGGATTCTAACCCACAACCATCGCGCTAACAATAAGTACGATGTCCCACAGCGCCATGATTTGTTGAAGCGTTCGATCAAATCCCTACCGTACTATACATTTATTTTACTTTAACGTATTGGTTTTCTTTGTTGAACTACTAAAAGTTACATAAATAGTTAATTGTCTTTATAGCGAAACCGTGTTGCGGATAGATCAGATTATTCACTTAATTTAACTCACATTCGTAATCAGATTTCTGTTATAATTTGCATTTTGTAAAGGCTGTTTATTTTTTTTTAGCTTCACCGTGTAAGCCGATGACAGCAAAGTAGGCAGAGGGGACCTAGAGTCAGGACACTCGAGGGAGTGGAGTCGAACTCCACAACCATCGAGCTACAGCCACGCTATTGTGCCCTTGCGCCACAATGACCTTTCAGTAGTAGTCAAGAATTCGGCGTGGCACTGGAGTGGCAGAACTCAACGCTGGGCTTTGCCTCGACACCAGAGCGAAGAAATTAAAATATAAATAAATATTTCATCTCCTCGAGTGGAGAATGAACCCACAACCAGTCGATTTTACAGTCACACTTTGTGTCTCTGCGCCACGACTGGCCTAAAGTCTTCAGTTTTCAATATAAAATATATTTATATAATATGCTTTAAAACTATATTAACCGGGTCTACTTTTCAAACAATATAACATAAACTTAAAAACGTTACAATCTAAATAAAAGAATCAAAAGTGCTGAATTTAATATACTCACATTATAAATTATGTATAAATAAAGAATAATATAATTTAATTTCACAATAAATTATTTTATTTCAATAATCAAAACGAGTAATCAAAAGGCAACCAATTCAATCATGTAAATAAACGCATTATTAACATCATTAATTTCGCCTGTTAAATAAATATAGCATGTGGACAAAATACGGTGATATTTAATTAAAATTTTATCTTGTGCACATTTTCATAGGTGCAGTGCAGTGGTTGTTTGATTTTATATTTTTTAAAGTTAGAATTTTTTTATTCTATATACTTCATTACTATACCTTAGGTAGTTAACTTGTAGTAGATTAAAGTAGGTTTTTTTTAAATGAAGCCTTCATTAAAAATTATTACAATAGATTCAAGAAAAAAAATCTAATAAATTAATTCTCATTTACTCATAATATAAAGGAATTAAGCCAAAATATTTGTATGATAATAACGTAAGTCTTTTTTTTCAGTTTCACGCTGTATTCCACATGTAACAAGATAAGCATAGAGAACCTAATATAAGACAGTGGCGGATTTACCAGCATCTAGAATAGGCTATGGCTTATTGCGGCAGGGTTTGGAGAGCGGCCAATTCGAGGACCGATTTCTTGTCTATCACAATCTACACATATGGACGTATCTAAATATATTTTCTGGTAAAATATTTAGGGGTGGGTCCTCTTATTCTGGGGTGGGCACGGATAACCCGGTCCCCTCTATTTCTACGCCCATGCCCATGTATTTACAATTAGATGTGTGCTAAACCACGATTACCAGAATAATATTATATCCATTAATCCATTATTAGTCATGAAAATAAGTTGGTTTGAGGGTATCATTTAAATTTGAAATTTAAGATACATAGAATTAAAAGTTTATATTTAAAAATATAATTATTCAATTATTCTGACTGTAAGGTCCGTAAATATAAATCGCTCTCAAGTCTAAGATTGATCTTGAGATTACGTTTTAATTTTTAGATATATAATTTACGAATGAAAACGGCATCTCAAGATTGATCTCAGACATAAGAGCGATTTATAAATACGAGCCTAAGTATATACTTCAGAACATTTTTTTTATCTTATATTAACAGATGTGTTACGTTTATACTTTTGCTGGTCCTAACTCATGTAGTACTTTATTATGTTCAAAGTTCATTATTCTATGTTAAAATTTATATATCTACTTATATTTTATAAATCAAATAAATAAATAATTTATCTCGCACACAGCAGGGTAGGCAGAGGGAACCTAGTGTTAAGACACTCCGTTCCCCACTTTCTGCCGAATTTTGGAGGCATTGCGTGTTGAGTGGCAGAATTCAACGCCGCGCTTAACCTCGACACCAGAGCGAAGAAATGGAAATATAAATTTAAGTAAATATTTCATCTCCTCGAGTGGGGATCGAACCCACAACCAGTCGGTTTTACAGTCACACTTCGTGCCGCTGCGCCACGACTGGCCTCTACTTATATTTTCTTAAATATTTATCAAATTTTACTCCCTTTATTTTGTTCGATCATTTATTTTTTATATTTTATTACTAATAATATCGTAAAAATACTTTGCTGGTATATGAAATATTGGTATACGCTTTTTAAGCGTTAAGAAGGAGTCTTATCTGCGTCGTTAGATCGCGGGTTCATTCGAGCGTACCCTAGAAAGAATAAGATAAATATTGCCATGGATTACAAAGTTTTATACGTGGCTCTATTAAATATACAAACTTTGTATCGAATGGGGTCTATTTTAAAAAAGTTTGTTCATTTTTCCTGACCTAGACCTCGTTTCGTTGATACGCTAGAACTTTTTAAAAAAATATTCTCTTACTAAATAGGATAGCTTTTCAGATTATACATTGAATTAAACTTTTTGTATTCATTATTTTTTTTTATTTTTTTACTAATCATGTTATTATAATATATAAATTATAAGTATCAAATTTACCTTCGCGATCACATATTAGATGAATTAGCAAATAAATCGACAAAGCTGGATATTGAGTTACGCCACTCAACACAGAATGTCTCTAAACGTGCGGACGACAGAATGTCTTAATATTAAGTTCTCTTTGAATGATCTTATGTTGCAGTAATTTGACTGAGCCTTTTGAGCTAAAACATTTACATCACTTGCACAGCACGTATTATATGCATCCTATCAGTGACTACAAACAATAGAAATTAGATAGACCGTGGTCTGTCTACTGATATGTGTAATTTAATTAAACGCTTTGTATTCGCTATGAAATAATAGTAAAAATAGACACCGATCTTTCAAACGATACTTATATGCATAAACTTAAACAAGAACTGAATTATAGAACATAATATTTGAATTTAAATTACATTTTATATTGATAAGTGAAATTGTTGACACTTATATAGACATATTTACTATTTTAAATCCGTTATTATTTAGCCTTCCAATAGGTAAGTACACTTAGCACACACGCACGAAAAAAAAATCCCCTACTTTTTGAAATAGTGATTATTTTACAAGCAAATTTAATATGTGAAATATATAATCATATAAAATAAAATAAAAAAAAATATGTCATTAATTCCATATATATTTAATGTGAACGTGAAATAGAATTGGAAATGATTGTTTAACTCACCACGCAAAGTTATGATGGTTGGGGGAGCGTGACGTACATGCGTCACGGTCCGCTGGATGCGGTCGGCTCTGGTTGGTCGCTTTGTGGTGTCAAGTTTTTATTCAATCTATTGTTTTGGTGTTATTTGACATTAATTTATTGTCTTTAGGTGACGTTTATATTAGCGAGTTGATCTTGATTGTTTTCGGAGACCTGGAATATAGGATAATCTGCTACTTCCTTTATATTATTCCTGTTTCCCGCACTTAGCGGCATAGGCAGTGGGAACCTACGAACCACTGCACCTGCGAACATTAACATACTCTCAGCCGAATTCTGAACGCACAGAGTGTTGAGTGGAGGAACTCAGTGTCGTGCATTGCCTGATTATCAGAGCAAGGTAATTCATATGTAAAATATTAAATTGAATATTCCTCGAGTGAGAATCGATCGCACAACCAGTCGCGTTTAACAATCACACCTTTCCGCCCCCGCGATTTGACTAGGCTCTTGTATACTTAAATAGTTAATATATTATAGAGGCCAGTCGTGGCGCAGCGGCACGAAGTGTGACTGCAAAACCGACTGGTTGTGGGTTCGATCCCCACTCGAGGAGATGAAATATTTACTTAAATTTATATTTCCATTTCTTCGCTCTGGTGTCGAGGCTAAGCGCGGCGTTGAGCTCTGCCACTCAACACGCAATGCCTCCAGAATTGGGCAGAAAGTGGGGAACGAAGTGTATTAACACAAGGTTCCCTCTGCCTACCCTGCTGTGTGCGGGATACAGCGTGAAGCTTTTTTTTATAAACCTATATAAGAGAGTGAGGGTACTATTTTTTTGACCCAAAATGAAATTAAGTTTTAAATAATTTATTTGAAACAATTAAATAAACCATATTATGTAAATAATATGAATCAGTGCCAAAAGCTGTAATGTTAAATCTTTGTACATTTATTAATAAATTCGTGTTGAACTTTACATAACGTATTCATTTTCATTATATCGCTTATTACGAAAATTTTTAACCAAAAGTTCATTTAATATTTATGTATACACGTTACAGCTTTTATTCCTTGAGTAATTGAAGTTAAATTTGCATCTCTTGTAAAAAGGTACCAGCAGCTGTAAACGAGACTGATTGTGGATTCGAATCGAATCCTCGAGAAAACGAAATATGTAATATTTTAATTTATTCGATCTAGTGCAAAGGCAAAGCGGCATTAGGTTCCACCACTTAACACACAAGGTCTCCCTAAAGTTCAAAGGACTTTGGGAAACGGAGTGTCTTAACACTAGGTTCCCTGATATGAGCGGGATATAGCATAAAGATAAAAATAATAATAAAAATATATGAAATAAGCGCCGGATCGTATCGACAATAACACCCAAATGTAGCGAAACTCATATACAAATCCATACATAAATTGGCGTTCGTAAATTCGCATTAAAACTGCCATTCAGGTACGCTCACGAACGCTAATTGCTTATTAGCTATGGGAATTTGGACTCACATTTTCAAGATAATACATTAAGCAAATTATTATTAAAGCAGGTCACATCCCAGTGGTGCTTTTCGACGAACAAAGCTATGTTCTTCACGTTAAATTTACTTTTTCGTAATATAGCGTTTTAATTGATATTAGATATATTAGATAAGTATATATTTTTTTTATATTTTATTGATTAATCTATTATTATTATTACAGTGGTTTTCAGAAGCAACAAAAGTAGTGATTGCGTTGAACTATTATGATTTATGAAATAGATTTGTATGAAAAATTGAAAATATAGAAAACAAAATGATAAATGAAGATAAATGAAATAAGATAAATGACAATTATTTTAAAGATTTATTTATTTATTAAAGCAGTTTAGAGAACACTATCTAGTGGCACAATGACACAAGCGTGTGATTGTGAACGCAATGGTTGTGGGTTCGATTCCCACTCGGGGAAATCAGTTATTAAAAATTAAAAATTAAATTAAATTAGCTTCACGCTATATGCCGCACACAGCAGAGTAGGCAGAGGGAACCTAGTGTTAAGACACTGCGTTCCCCACTTTCTGCCGAATTTTGGAGGCATTGCGTGTTGAGTGGCAGAACTCAACGCCGCACTTTTGCCTCGACACCAGAGCGAAGAAATGAAAATATAAATTTAAGTAAATATTTCATCTCCTCGAGTGGGGATCGAACCCACAACCAGTCGGTTTTACAGTCACACTTCGTGCCGCTGGGCTACGACTGGCCTCTATCATATCAGTTATTATTTATTAATATTTTCAATATTTAGCTCTGGTAACAAGGTAAGTGTTGAGTTCCACCACACACCTAACAAGGCCTCGAAAAATCAGTGGTAAGTGGAGAATATAGTGTCTTAACACAAGATTTAATCAGCCTATCCTTATACTAGCGGGAAACACTGGGAAGTTGAGAAAAAGGTACCATTAGAGATCCTACCCTTCCAATTAAAGTAACCACACATTCAATTACACAATATAAATACACAGTACTGGCTGCTAACAAATCGTAAACTACGTGTCACTGGCCTTCAATATCGATTATGGAACCCTATTATAACAAAATCCAGAATCTATAGAGATATCGTTATACAGATAATATTTGTGAGAAAAGAGCTTTCCCTCATTAAAAGTTTCGCCTCCACTGAAAGTGATCATTGATTCTCCTAATTTTGATACCTACTGTAAACTGATTCTCGTTGAATGGATCTTATTGGTACAGTTTTGTTCTAAATTTTATCAATATATTTGTATAGACTATAATTTTATAAGTACTTATAATTTTCTATAAGTAATTTAACATTAAATTATTTCGGTTTACATGGAAAATTTTGACAGTTTGTCTTGAAAATTCTAATAAGAGTTAATTTGCTAAAATTATGTTTAATTTTAAGCGGAATATAGATTTCAGTTTCATAATGTATCCCGTATTTAACAGTGTAGGCGGTGAAAGCTTAGTGTTAAGATACTTCGTTCCCCACTGGCCGCTGAATTTTCGAGTGTGTAAGTAGCGAAACTCAACTCCGCGCTTTTTCATTAATACCAGACCGAGCAATTGATAATAATAAGCCTTTATACCAGAGCGAAAATATTAATAAATAATAATGCATTTTCTCGAATTATCCCACTCTGGATCGGACCCCACAACCGTCGCGTTACAGTGACACGCTGGCGCCGCTGCACCACGACGGCCTCTTTAAATAAAGATATTTTATTGTTATTTGTGAAGCATAAATTCGAAATATTCGCATAAAGTACTATTGCAAAATTTTACCCATCACTGCTTTTTAGAGTCTAAAGCACTAAAAGGAAATAGTATACGTAGGTAGTCAATTTTATGTGTTCCTAAATCGTAAAAGCGCGGCATAAATCAATATTTACGACGTATATAAATTTTCGTTGATTATTATTATTTAAAATCTCCCCTAAGTCTCTATACTTCTTCTTAATTTTAATTATAAGTTATTTTATGTTAGAACTTGATGCATCTATAATCTATATCATAAGAAGTTTGTAAAGAGAGCCTAATAATGATTAATACACTCTGTTCTTACTTTTTACCTATTTAAATAAAAAATACGAATGGGAATGAAATTTTGCATTGCATTTTTGTTGCAGGGGCACATGCGTGTGGTTATAAATGCGATAGTTGTCGGTTCGATTCCCACTCGGAGTAATGAAATATTTAATATTTTCATTTTCTTGCTCCAGTAACAAAACAAAGCGTGACGTTGAGTTTCGCCACTTAACACGCGATGTTTCGAGAATTTGGAGAATTTACGGTTTTTTACTTAAAGAGCGATCGTTTCGTTAGACTATACAAACAGTGCTTATAAGCACTGTACAGTGAAACAACGGCAAAAAATTAAAAAAAAAAAATTAAAGCACCAATGTATAAGCAAAATCCATAAAAATATAAGAAAAATGCAAAACGGAGTGTCTTAAAATGTTTTGTCTTTGTTTAACTTGATATGATAGTGAACAAATATTTTTATGAAATAAGATAGCTCGGAATGTACCTGATATTGACAGAAACGTATCGTTGCTTTTACCATATTTCCAATACCTCCTTCCAGTACCTCGACCTACATTTATACATTTTGATATTTTGTTGTATGCTCAGATTAAATTAAAATCAAATAAAGGAATAAAATATACATATATAGGACGACTCGACTAAGAAATTGTTTGTCCTTTATATGTACTGAAATATATTTTTAAAGTATTAATTACCTTTTACTGTTTTGATTTTTCTTTATTTTGTGTTAATAATATTTTTTTTGGTTACTGAACTGTAATATTAATATTATCAGTATAAGCAGGAAATTAATATTTTAATATTAAGTGTGTATATATATATATATGAGAGATATAGCGTGAAGCTAAACAAAATATATATGTATTGGAAATATGGTAAAAGCAACCGATACGTTTCTGTAAATATCAGGTACATTCCGAGCTATCAACGCCACCCACGACTGCGTAAAACTAAATAAATAAACAAATCCTATAGATTATTACATTTAACAGTCGGTACCTCTTTAAATTATGCGAGGTTCCTGGTAAAGATTTTATTGATTGAAGAATTACTTATAGGTCCCGATTGTTTTCGCAGTCGGGGTTTTTGTTTTTGTAAATACTTTTATATTTTTCACTTTTTTGTTAGGATTCATTATGGTAATGATAATCATGACATACCTTTTTGATATCCTCGTATTGAGCTCATGAATTTGATACCCATATTGTGGTATTCGAAATGATTCTTTTTTTCACTAAGTCCAATGGCGTCCCACAGCCGCCATGATTGTTTTTTTTTAACGTCATCTATCTAAGAACACTTGGGCTGCGAATCTAACGATATCTCAATTATGTAAATCCGTTCCGCGGTTCTTGGATATATTTGAGACCAGTCGTGGCGCAGGGGCACAAAGTGTTCGATTGTGGGTTCGATCCCTACGCAAGGAAGTGAAATATTTATTTATATTTTCATTTCTTCGCTCTGGTGTCGAGGCAAAGCGCGGCGTTGAGTTCCGCCACTCAACACGCAATGCCTCCAGAACTCGATAGAAAGTGGGGATTGAAGTGTCTTAACCCTAGGTTCCCTTTGCCTACCCTGCTGTGTGCTGGATACAGCGTGAAGCTAAAACAAAACATGTATATTTAAATAAGTTTAAGATGTACTAAAATTATTGAAAGGGGCACAATTACTTATATTTTTGTTTTCGTCAAAATACGCAAAACTTTTTAAAAAAAATATCCACCATACCTTATAAAAGCTAAAAAATATTTATCTCCATAATCCCATACCCATATGGGATGTCCATAACCAACGCCGCAAACTCACACTACCCTCATTAAATGCTTATAGTACATTATTCAGTGCACACGTGCGATGCATTCACTCGCTGCTCATTATTTGAAACTCGAACGGCCGTACTCAATGGCCACTTGTTAAATCAATGGACGTTAATCCGAAATGCTGTGGACTTTGTGATAGAATCTAATAGGGACTACCAATGCCACCAGGCATTGAGGCGAGTCGTTTCGCAGTCGTTGTGGGTTCGATCCCCACTCTGGGGAATGAAATATTACATTACATTTTTTCGTAGAGTATTTTAGTACTTGGCTCCCTTTGTCTACTCTACTACACACGTCGGGATACAAAAAATCCATAAGGTTAATTGAGCCGAATCTACTATACAGTGAGTGCTTGTTTTTATCACTAACAACGCTTTGGGTAAGATTTTTATCTTAATGTAATTCAAATTCGTATAAAAAACAGGCAAATCATATTTTGGTATTTTAAATGAAATTAATGCAGAAGTCCGTGGTTACGGGTAGATTGAGGTGGTATTCGCTTATCATTTGACATAATTATTATATTAATCTACCGCCAACGATTTCTTAATTGCCTTGCATACTGCCCTGGATTCGTGCCGAATGAACTGACTGCATCTTGTCCTCTGGTGTGGTTTTTATTGGGATGGTCTTGACAGCGTCACGTGAAACTTTAAATATTTTATAAGTGGGCCTCAGGTGGTAGAAAATTTCCAACCTTCTTCTCTATAGAAATTGGGATGTTTTCGTATTTCAATAGCTTCGGTGATCATTGCGAGGATGTGAGTTTTAATTATATATAATCTGACGTAATGGCCCGTTCTTAATATTGGAGATGTATTTCTTCACCCTAACATCGTTGCTTCTCTTTGTCCGATATAAGAACTGGGTAGGTTGGTGGGCTCTCTGAAATAATGATTTGCCAACGATAGGTACCTGTCTCGAATAGTTGTGGGATTCGCTATTCATCTCAATAGAAATAGAGATGGTCGGCCCTGAGGTCCGTGTTTATAAATCTCTTTCAAGAGCAATCTTGAAATGTAAATATTTTTTCATAAATTATAAATTATAATCATAAATTATAAATGACAACGGCATTATTTAGTGATTATTTACATATTTCACACAATTTAATTATCGTTTAATATTTAATGATAATATTATAAGCACAGTAGGACGTTGCGGTACACGCCTCCTGAACTAACAACGCGACGTCACTTCATGCAGTTGCATGAGTTATGTGCTCTCTAATTGATTGTCTTTTATATTTGACTTAATTTATAAAGCACTCGGATTTTAGATTTGGCTGTCGTGGTCTAGCTGCACAGCGTCTGAGTGTATACGCGACGCTTGAAGGTTCGATTGCTACTCGGGAGAATTAATTTTATTTTCATTTCCACGCCTTTGGTGACAAGTTTTGGAAAAAAACAAACAAAAAAAACGTATCCAGAAAAGAATCTGTTGCTATCGTACTGTTTGAAACATTTCCACTGCGCAATGTAAACAGTAATATGAAAAATTGCAAAATTTACACCATTATAATATTTCACAACTAAACACGTTTATATCTTATAACAGCGTAATACTGCTAGTCCGCAGCTCCATATGTTTTACTTAGTCTCTAGACAGTTTAGAGTCGGTTATGATTTATGCTCTAGCTCTAAATCAATGTAAAAGTTCACCTGAAATATACTCAATTTTAAAATATTTAACGTCTTGGAAAATTATCTATTTATATTTTCGCGTCCATTACATGCATGCAAAGTGAGTTTAGTTTCAAGTTCTCCTCTTTCTTTTAGATGATTTTCTTGTTCAATGGCGGAACATAACAAATTTTACATTTCCCCTTTTAGAGCCAAAAAATAAATACGACGACTGTAAGTTCAATTCTTATTCGGGGAAACCTATTTTCTTATCCTTACTCTTGTTGCAATACGAAACCCGGGGGGTACTGCAACACAACCTATAATTTCTCTATAATTGGGCGGCAAGTGCCATACAGAGTATTTTAACTATAGGTACCCAGCCATATGAGAGATATACCGTGAAACTAAACAAACTATTTCCCGATCATCAAACCTACAAACCCTTTTCACTAACTACAAGTTTTTCTCTAAATTATAATCAACACTCATATAATATAAGTATTTGTAAAAAATTAAAATCTGTCGCGATATATAAACGATGATACTATACGAAGGAATCTATTAGCAAACAGTTTTGTGCTCCCAAAAGGTTCAGAGCCTGCAGCATTAGCTGGTTCACGCCTCGTTGGTTGCGAATAACGATTGCCTCAATTGTCGACGAAAGGAATTTCTATTAACTCCTTTTGGTAACAGGAATTTTCGTTTTAACGCCCTTTCTGACTTTTACATGGTTAATTGCGGAAATCAATGGCGTGGAAAGAAGAATTACGGTGTTTCGAATGACTTTGAGATATCAAGATTTAATGATGCTGGCGATGTTGCTTGACGTTCCTTTTGTTATCATTTTGTTTATAGTTTATGAGATATGATAAATGTTTAGGTGGGTATGCCGTTAAATAGTTAGTAATATAGGGTTGGAAAATAGTGAAGTCATCAGTGAGTATATAACAATTCAATGAACTGATAAGAAAATGCTGTGTCACATCTTCTTTTGTATTATTCAATGAGAGACAAATCTGTTAGTTCAATTAAGACGAAGAAGATCTATTATTCAAGAAACCGATCTCAATTATCAAAGAAACAATATTTGATTTTTACGTTATAACTATTAATTATTATAAAAACATTTACGAAAAACAGGCAGGCACAATTGAAAATATTCGAATCGGAATCGAATCCACGACTAGCTTATATAAAGTAGCTACCAATTACACCACGAGTGATAAAATTAAAAATAACTGCTTTATAAATATTAATAAGCCCAAATCACGTTAGCATTGTACACGCTATGACGTTAGTTCGAAGCCAGCCCTTTTGATCATAGGAAATTCAATAGCTGTCGTCTGCCTTGTAATCTCCATATTAAGGTCAAATTTAGCTTTGGCGGTCACTCGTATAAATACCATAGTCTTAAGATGATTCTGTTCAATTTAGTCTTTAATTTAATATTTTATAGGGCTCTGTACCTTTTAAGGACAAAAGGAAACCTTATAAGATCGTTTTGTCTCAGGAACGCGGCCCCATGATTTCCTGGAATAAAAAATCTTTATTTACTATAAATCAATATGTGGCCGTTTATCTGAAAACTATACATTTGTGGCTATATAAAAAAATAATAGCCTCAGAAAGGAGGCAAAATTTTGAGGTTTTAATTCAGATGAAAGGGCTCTGGCTAAGCTTAGCTGGAATTTCAGAAAACCTCCAATTTTTTCTCCGTAGGTGAGCCTGATTCGCGCTTGTCCGAGTTTTTTTTAAAAACCTAACAACGGTAATGTAAGCGTGTATGAGACTTGATGGTCCAGGGTTCAAAATGACGCGAGACACTCCTTGGCATATATAATAGGTTCTGCTCAGTCTAATTAGAGTAGACGGAACAAAGCTACTTATAATATATTTATTTAGTGGAATAATTACATTGAAAAAAAGTTCCAGGTTGGTAAGACAAAACTTGGCGTCAAGTTACAAAGACAATTCTTGTTTAATAGCAAGTCTTTTAAATTGCTTGACATTAGATTCACTCAGTCTGCTTTTTTCTTTATGAAACTAAAAAATATATATAGATAGGTATGTTCACTGCAAAACTTTTAGTGTAAGTCGAGCACAGCATTTTAAAATATAATTTATAGAGACACTCACCTACTCCTTTCGTATCTTTTAATTTAGTACGTACCTATATTCAAGTAAATATACAAAGTTGCGGACAACGTCTAGTAAATAATAAATAACTCTGCAATGGCTTTGCCCGGGTAAAATGACTTATATTATGTAATCGTACTGGTATAGCGGTGAAGTTTCCTCATAACCGGGTCAATAGTTTCCGAAGTTAGTGCTCGTGTCCGTACGAATTCCTGGCGCCTAATCTATTAGGTCGTCTAAGATGTTTGGGTTTGGCATCTCTTCATAACTGTCTTCTTTTCCATCGTCAGCCTTTTTGTTTCAAGGTCCTATAATGTATTTGTAAATTATTTAAAAAAAAATGTTGCGTACACAGATAATTCATTTATATACATAGTGGCACAATATTATTATTCTTAATTTTAAGTCAAATCACAGATAAAATATCACTATAAATAAACGTACTATTATAATAATAAAAAATATATATATTTCACTATTTTCAAATATTTTAAACTAAAATAAATATTACATAAAGAAAAGGAATAAATAAAATATTTACAAATAAAATAACAAATATTTAGTTTTTTGCACCGTCACGAATCTTGATTTAAGATTCCATTCATTCAACTCTCGACTTTGACTTCAGTCCGTGTCTGCGAGCGATCGCGGCGTAACGTGGTAGTGGTGTACATGCGTACCGCGTTGCCGTATTTTCGCAAATCGAAAATTTAAAACTTTTAATTTCACATGTGCTGTGTTATAGTGAATAATGACGAAATATAGTGCTTAATCTATGTGATTATAATAGAAATTGTTTGATATTTAAGTGATTTTTAAAGTTTGTAGGTTGTTTAAACAGGCCACGAGTGGATTTAAAACGTACCGGCATTTTGTTTTACGACGTAACTTGTAAGTACCGATTTCTATAATCTACAAGTATGTAATTAAGATTAGGCTTACATTTGAATAAATTTAATTAATTTCTTTTTTCAATTTTTACCTTATTTTCATATAAGCGATAAATATTATTATCTGTGATATAAGTTTTATAATCGTGTATGTAATATACAAAATAATTCTGCTTAATGACTTTTAGTAACGGTTATAATGTTTTATGGCGTATAAAATATATATTTATTGCGAAAGGTTACAATCTAATAGTACTTCTATTATTGTTCGATATGTTTAATGAAGAAATACAAACGGAAAATTATAAATAATTCTTAAGACATAAGTGCCTTGTTAGAATTTTTTTGTTATTACCTAACCATTAACTAGTTTCACAGTGTACGTCTTATACATATACGTACTTCATATATCAAGACTACGTGATAATTACATACAAATATATGTAAAAACATTATTATTATTAAAAAACGATAAATTTCTGTGAATATTAAAAATAAGGTAAGTTTAATGCGGTCATGGCTGTTTGTTAATTTTTTTAATATACTTTATATTAAAAAAAAATAACAAACCGCCATATTATACAGATTATATAATGTAGGTATAAATAATTATTATATATTTTTACCTATTTGTTAGTGCTGTCATTAACAAATACAGACGATTATTGGTATTTAAAATAAATTGAGGCCAGTCGTAGCGCAGCGGCCTGAAGTGTGACTGTAAAACCGACTGGTTGTGGGTTCGATCCCCACTCGAGTGCCTCCTCGATGCCTCCAAAATTCGGCAGAAAGTGGGAAACGCAGTGTCTTAACACTAGGTTCCCTTTGCCTACCCTGCTGTGTGCGGGATATAGCGAGAAGCTAATTTAATTTTTTTTTTTTTTTTTAAAAAGGAATTTATTTTTTTAAAATATTTCTATATAGATCTGTCTAGTGTTAGTTAATAACATTTGTAAAAATATTTTTGTTAAATAGTATAGAAAATGCAAATTGCCCAATTCAAGTATATGATAATTTTTTAATTGAGAATACTGTAAAATAATATTAATAGGGATTTAGGTGGCCGTATATTTGTAATACGAAACCGTTGACGTGCAGGAGCACAAACATGCGACTATATAAATGCGATGGTTGTGGGATTGATTTCCAATCCCCCTTAGGTTGGAGTATTTAATATTTTTATTTCCTCCCTTTTGGTAACCAAATAAAACAAAGATTAAGGAAGAGAAGGTGGGGAACAAAAGTGTCTTTATGAAAACGGAGTGACTTAACACTAGATTCCGAGGTTTCCTCTGCATACCCTGCTATGTGCAGGATTTAACGCGGAGCTAAAAAAATATCTGTATTTTACCTATATTTTTTTGGAATAATGATCTTGTTTTCGTTATTTCTCCATATAAAATGTAAAAAATCAATTTTTTCAATTTTATAATCCTCAAGTGATGTGTGGTGACACTTATCACAGACTTTGAGAATCATGACTATAGCTTTAGAAGGCAACATTTTAAATGTGCATTTCTTTCAATGGGAGCCGAATGTGTACCATCGCTTACAGCTTCACGTTGTATCCCGCACACACCAGGGTAGGCATAGGGAACCTGATATTATGACACTCCGTTATCATGAAGACTCTTCTGCTCCCCACCAAGTCTTCCTTCCCTTTGTTACTTGCCGTCGAATTCTGGAGGCATTGCCGTGTTGAATGGTATCAAATTATATTTAAACGTTAATTGGAAAAAATGGCCTTCAAATGACCTTCCATTACGAAATAAATAATAAACAAAAAATATACTCGGAATGAACATATTTTTAATTATTTTAAAGTAAAAACCTGAATTAAGTACATTTATTATAAACGGAGTTGTTTTTTCATATAAATTTTATAGATAGAAACGATATATATTTGCCACTCAAAGTGGAGAAAGGAGTGCCTTAATGGGGAACGGAGTATTTTAACACTAAGTTTCTCATTTTCCCTTAAGCTATCCTGCTAAGAGATGCAGGGTGAAGCTAAAAAGTAACAACATTTTTAATAAGTATTATTATATATTTAGGTTTTAACATAAGAATAATAATAGTAAGAATAAGTATCACTTACATACACTAATTAGTTACCTATTCAATATATGAACTGGGTTAGAACGTAAAAAAAGGTTGTTTTAAACAGTTTTTATTGTATGTTGAGAAAATTAAATGGTTTTAGAAATCATGGTACATTATCAAACACAATGGTTTACATTTATTTATAAAAAAAAAGAGACCAGTCGTGGCGCAGTGGTACAAAGTGTGACTGTAAAACCGACTGGTTGTGGGTTCGATCCCTACTCGATGAGATGAAATATTTACTTAAATTTATATTTTCATTTCTTTGCTCTGGTGTCGAGGCTAAGCGCGGCGTTGAGTTCTGCCACTCAACACGCAATACCTCCAAATTTCGGCAGAAAGTGGGGAACGGAGTGTCTTAACACTAGGTTCCCTCTGCCTACCCTGCTGTGTGCGGGATATAGCGTGAAGCTAATTTTAACATTTATTTATTTTTTCTATATAACATAATACTTTTCCGTTACTGAATTGCTGACAATGAACGCACGGTTAAAGCTATAAGTTAGTGGGTATGGATAAACACTAAGAAAGGATCTCTCGAAATGTCAATGAGAATGAAATAAAACAAGCGAAGTTTCCGAAGAGGACTACTATGCATTATATTGTACTTATCTGGTAAGGCACCTTAAGTTACCGGTATTTAACAATTAATAATATTAATAAGTAATATTTTAAAAAATGTATGGAAATTTGGTGTTATATATCTTTTCTGCGTTATAAACCAAATCGATCCACTCACGCACATTTCTTAACTACAACTTTTCTAATTTCACGCTTTATGCCGCATGTTACAAGAAGTTTCTCTCAACCTCTATCATCTCTTGCTTCATAAATCTTTTCTGCCATTATTTTAGAGAAAACCTAGTGTCCGAAAACTGAGCAGACAACGGTCTCTGCTTGTCTTTCGAATTCAAGACAATATGTTTTAATTGGCGGAACTAAACACAGCAATGTGTTAACACAGTCGGAAAATCAAGTAATGATCAAACGCATAATCATTACGTTTACGGTCAGAAGTTGTTCCAATGCGCCACATCGGCGTCCATTTTATACAGCTTAAAATAATTAAATTGTTTATGCAGCTTGATCTCAAAGAGAAGAGTCTACAAATCGCTTCTAATGTTTCACTACCGATCGCCTTGCGTTCAATAAGTTTACAGTGGAGATAGTTGTTGGAATTTTAATAAAAATTTTTAGAATTTAACAACAAATTAAGTCTTTGAATCTAACATGGTGTTGTTTTTAATTGATTTTATAGTTCATTAATAGCGATACGTTGTTTTGATACGTTGAGAGAAAGAGTGACGGAAAAAATCTAAAAAATGAATAACCTTTGAAATACGTGAAAACTGCAATAAAAAAATATTTCCCCGAATAAAGGTCGAATCCACAACGTGCGTTGTCCATATCAACCCCACTTGCATAGCCTCAAAAATTTGTTCGTAATCCTACTAATATTATGAATGTGAAAGTTCGTGAGGATGGGTGTTTGTTCTATAAGCAAACAGCACTGAACCGATCTAAATGAAAGTTTATAACAATAGCATTTAAATCTATTTAACTAAAAAAAATTGTATAATTTAGGTATAATATAACAAAAAAAAATTGCGTCCGAAGTATCGTTGATAGCTAGTATAATATAAATAAAGCATTGCAAACCCACAGTTCCCATCCAAAAGGTAAAAAAGCCATGTTTCAGTATAACTACTATCTAACAAATTACTGTCAACTCACTTGATGGATCTATGGTGCTGTCACTTTCTGTCTCTCATACAAAGAAAACCATACTATAAATTAATGGGCGTGATTTAACCGTTTCTGGCTCCCACAAATATATTTCCTGATTTGAATAAGACCGAGATTCTCGTATATATCTTGATACTAAATAACATGGCTGAAGAGAAAACCTTTTTTTTTTCATTACACAGAATTTGGGGCAGTTCCATTTGTCTGACACGTGTGGCTTTTAATCAAATGCTTACATCTAGTGTTCTACTTAGTGCTTAGCCTTGATAATAGCTTGCGGGGGAGGCCGAATTATATATTATTTGTTTTTTATATGAAAAACGCTATCTTATTTTATATTATCACAAGATAAAGTGATGCCAACTCCGGCATTTAAGATTTAATAACCTAAATCTCAAGGTAACAAGCATATACATGAGGTAATATGTATATTTTAGTGTTTGTTTTACTCCTTTTGTATATTTTGCTATAAAAAATTTAACATGTTCTTTGTAACGAAAATTTCGCTTATTTTATTTATATTTACTACATCTTTACTGAATTGAATATTTTTTGTTAACGCAACCATTACGGAGTTCGAATCCGTTTCGGAGCAATGACTTTTTTTCGTTTATCTATCTCCTTATCGTGCAACAAGACACAGTTCGGTGTTGAGTTCCGCCACTTAACGCTATATCTCACAATTGGAAATATAGTGAACGGAGAATTTTGACACTAGAATAACTCTGCCCTAACCCGCAGAATACGGAGTGAAGGTAAAAAATATAATTTTATTTTATTTACATTATAAGAAGAAATTACTTTTTAACTTAAATTAATGTCGGTTTTGCCTAAACCATGTGGTCTGTCGTTTCGTTGTAAATACGTTTGTATGTTATCACCCGAAGGCAGAGGGCAACATTGTCAATTTACATTTCCTTTTGATACGCCTCTGTAATATAATTAGAATAGAATTTCCATTTGTATTATACCTAGTCGTATTTTTTTTATTTGGTTTGTTTACTGTTTATATTTGTTCGATGTAAAATTAATAAATTTTATGTTATGTTTATTTCTGCCTCATCTTTCAGTATATAGATATAGACATGATCTGGAGAAACATTGTCTCCATTCTTGCATACTAATGCTAAAAAATTTACGTCGAACTTGGCTTTTTATTGGTTTACTAAATACATCTATCACGAATTGCTAATGCAAGTAAGTCAATTATTTCTTCCATCTATATCAAAATGAAAACACATCTCCAATAAAATAAAAGTCTACAATCTTAAATGAATTTCTGCTAAATTCTAATATTACAATAATTGTAACAAAATAATAAATATTAACTGCTTTCGAAATTAAAATAACTCGTTTGACTTTGATCTTTCACAATTTAAAGCTTATATATTTAATTGGAGTCCAACAAGAGATATCATCAGAACTTTCGGCCGCGTTTGTGATTAAGATGTAGCTTGTCGGAAACAAATAACCCAAGTTTCTGTTAGAATTTAATAGTAGACTTCTGAATTCCAACACAAAACTTAAGTTTAACTTATGTATGTAAATTTGGAGGAACGTGTAAATTAATAAGGGTCACTGCGGCTTGGACGGTCCTAAATTTTGTGAATAATGTATGTATGTAACCTATGTTCGTTTGTTCTGTATATAGGTTGGAATAAAAATGTATAAAAAAAATTATGAAAGTAACAAATATCACACCACTTTACATATATACAAAACTTTTAAACCAATTTGACATAGAATAGTAATATAATATTACTTTTTATTTTATCCATAAAAATATTCATACATTAATTCAATTTACCTTTGAAAGCAACGAAATTTTCCATGCAACATTGACCTAAAATGGAAAAATAATAAGTCCAAGCAAACTAGAAACGCACAGTACGCCCTCAAAGCGGAGTTTAATTTCATAAACGTGATTTTTAATTGCTCTGACGTGAAAAGTAGAGGCTATTGTGTGGCAGCCTTTGCTCTCCTATATTATGGGGAATATAAAAAAAAATAAAAATGATTTCTCTGCTTACACATTACATACGGCTAAATATAGGAAACATATATTACAAAGAATTTTACATTTCAATGAATTAATTTAATTTGCTCGCTCTGGTCTCGAGGTTCTGGAGGCGATTAGCTCCGCCACTGAACATGTCATCCCTGCAGAATTTCCCGGAAAATTGGTAACAGAGTGTCTTAAGACTAGACTGCTTTTGTCTATCCTGCTGTGTGCGGGATACAGCGTGAAGTCATAAATAATAATAATAAGCAATGTTGATAAAATGCGAGATTAAATATCAATAAATTGCTACAAAAAAATATTTCAATAAAAATATTATAATATAAAATATTATAGTGATTTAAATATTTTTTTCGAACAGTATTCGTTCTATAACCGAGACAATTTACAAAAATTATTTTAATCAATCACTTTGATTGTTTTTCGTATTAAAAATAAAATATTGTAGGTAGTTATTGTTTGATTGAATTATCTTTTTCAATACTTTTTATTTATTGTGAAAAATAAAGAACATTTTTTTTTCAACAGCAAATAAAAATTTGAATACACCAAATAAATGTATTTCACGTTAGGTAATGCTCAGTACGCTGCAAAGAGGCCAGCTTCGTTTCAAAAATATGAATATTTTATGATGTTTTGATAGTAAAAAATAATAGCTAAAATAAAAGCTAATAACCAAACCATTTTTATATATAATATATTATTTCTCATATAGTGATAACATCATGGTTTGTTGTGTTTTTATCGCTGTAACATTTGATACAATGTAGATTTTTATAACTTGTTTTTAGTATTTAAATTGAAAACAAAGAAGTACGTACCTATAAGTTTAATATATAGATTAGCTAAATTATTAGAAAGTATAGAAGTCTTTTTCGAACAATTTATTCAAATTTAAAATACCATGGAGGCCATTGCAGCGCATTATTTTAAAGGTCAGAAAAAATATTTTTTAATAAAAAAAAACCGACTTCAAACAATAAAATTAAAAAAAGGGAAAAATAAATAAATATAAAGTAAAACGTACTTTGATTTTGTTTATCTAAAATAATTAAAAAAGGATTTTATATAATGGCTGAAAATGTGAAGTTGACTTGACTTCCGACACTCGGCTTACAGCATCTCGGGTAAAAGAGGAAAAACGGAGAAGATAGTGTAAAAAGATGACATTATGTTCTCTTTTATATCCTGCTATATTTGAAATAAGGCGTGAATAGAACAAATTATGACGTCAATTGCACATTTATATTAACTTAAAATAAACTCGCATCCCAATACCCGCTATGTATATTTCTTTACATTTCATACAAATTCTTTATACATACAGAATCTTGAGAAAATCATACCGTAGCTCCTTTTATACCTTCTATATACAAAATATACAAAATTATTTATTAACTTTCTCTCTTGCACTTTATAATAGCTGTAATAAGTAAACGTAGCAAGTTACAAGTTAAACAAACTTCCCCTAACTAAACCTCGTGGGGGCAGTATTTAATAATGCAGCAGTTACTCGATAACCTCAAATGATTGACGGCGGAAGTTGGCTAAAATTAATTAAGAGGAATGGCTTGGAATCCCTACTTAGTGGGACGTCTTTGAACTTATGTTTTATTTTATGTATTTAATTTTAGTTTGATCAAATATTGAAATTCTTGTAGGTTAAATTGATTGAATTGATTGTACTGTTGTACTTACTAATTAATATAAGAATATTTTATGGTTATATAGGTACTCAATAAAGTTGTGTGCTCGTATTTCTGTGTATATAATATAACTGAGTTATAAACAATAAAAATATCTATATAAGTTGAGTCCCACTCGAGGAGATGAAATATTTACTTAAATTTATATTTCCCTTTCTTCGCTCTGGTGTCGAGGTTTAGGGCGGCGTTGAGTTCTGCCACTCAACACGCAATGTCTCCAGAATTCGGCAGAAAGTGGGGAACGGAGTGTCTTAACACTAGGTTCCCTCTGCCTACCCTGCTGTGTGCGGGATACAGCGTGAAGCTGATCTATATAAGTTAGATGTTTAGATTTGATATCAATTATTATGGTAAGTAAATGTTTTTGAGGAACATTTGAGCACTTATAGGAATTCATAACATAAACATAATATATGAATCTGAAATTTTAAATAAGAAATGAAACCTAAAATAATCATTGCTTGGAAATACAAACGAAAATCTGAAATCACCAAGAGACTGATACAACCTTATAGTCTACAGTCGTCGCGTTGAGACGGTTGAGCGATGAAAGTCGTACGTAGAAACAATCTTCCTTTCACCCAACACTTTCTAAGCTCGAAATAGATCTAGTTAGCGTGTACGTTTTAATATTCTCTTTGTCGTTTCATTTGCCATTCAAAATTTTACCCTCAACGTAAAATTCCAAAATAAAACCGGTACAAAAGCTTAAAATCATTTTTAAATTATGAAAACGGTCTACCAATTCTGTTTTCTAACTTAATAAAACGGCTTTTATACCGCCACATTAACTCGATGCTAAATGAACGCTGTAAATTCACGTCACAGGGAAAATTAATAATATGCGTTGCGGGTTTCCGCGTGAAATGTACGAGAAATGTACAATTGTAGGTCAAAATGAAAGACGTTCCTTTCATAACTTTCATGCCTAAAATACCTTTCGATATAAGTGGAAAAATTATTCATTTTTCTTTTAAAAGAGCTTGCTTGCTATAGAAATGAGTTTAGTATGAAATATGATATTTTTCGTAAGTTATGGATTTTTTTATTATGTATAAATAAGTTATTTTTTTGATAATGATTTCAATAAAATGTATACGCTAATCTGATTACAGTATTTATCTGTTTTTGTGCATGTGCCATATTTTGATAAGCAAATTAATTGTGTGAGAATCCGGGTAGTGATAAATCACTATTGGGTAGGTGTAAACCAGGGCGTAGTAAGATAATTTTTTTTTCCGCTTCTCGCTATAAACCGCACAGCAAAACAAGCAGAGGTAGCTTAATGTCCTAATGTAAGACAGTAAACTTCCCACTTCCCGCCGAATTCAGAGAGCAATGCGCGCTTGAAACCAGAGCAAAGAAATGAAAATATTAATATTTCATTATCTCGATTGGAAATCGAACCCACAACCTGTCGTGCTAGTTCCTCTGTGCTGCGACTGTCCTCATTCAATGCGTTGAATGATCTTAATCTTATTTGTGTAAGTCTTCTTTATAAATATTTAAAAGCAATAGAAATAACTGAATTTAAAACTTAGGGAGATACTTTACCATACAAACGCTTGTACTAAAGTTTCATGTTTCAGTCTGTTTGCATACATTTCTAGCTTTGGCTCCACGATCACCTGTTTTCCCAAGTTCGTTATCTAACCACAAAGGACTGGGAATAGGAAATTCAATTTTCAAATCTTAATCTAGGATACAGAAGGTCTAATTAAATGTATAATTTAATTTTCATTTCAATTGAATGTAACGTCGTCGTTTGAGAGTTAAAATAAAGTAAATAAATATAAGTTATATTATATAAAAGTACCGTGTCTTAACACTAGGCTCCCTCTGCCTACCCTGCTGTTTGCGGGATACAGCGTGAAGCATATACAAGTACATTTTTTTTCGTCAAAGGCCGCATGTTCAAATTCAGCTAATAAAAGTCTTTTATAGCATTTAAACATATTATTTAAACTTTTTAAATAATTTAAACCATAAAACCGTTTTTACACGTAAAGTTAAACAAAGTATCTACCACATTTAATGCGTTTAACATAAATGATGGAAAAAATATTGCACTTTGTTCATTTAATACTGTATTTAAGTAGATTGTCCTGAATATTCTCTTAAAATTGCCAATCACGTGGATTTTGGCGTGACTAATTATATTTTAAATATTATTTCACCAATTTAACACAACACTTTGTGAGAGAAATCTTGCAAAGCGACATCATTTATATTATAAAGCGGACAATTTAAATTGTTGGTTTTATCAAAGCCTTGTTAACTGCAATATCTTATGAACGCTCTTTTGTACGGCGAAAACAGTCTACTTTAATTGCGCCAGTCCTTAATGAGATCACTACGGATGGTTCAAACGACATTATACGGTTAAAGTTGTTTAATGATTTCCTAGTTTAACTATAAAAATAAATTCGATGTGAAATTTTTAATTTCAAGCCTTTTTTAATGGCTGAATGGATTTAGATAATTGTTTGTGTACGAAATTTAGGTAATTACTTTTACAGTAAAAAAAACTTTTTACAGTAAATTACAGAGGCCAGTCGTGGCGCAGTGGCACAAGTGACTGTAAACGCCACAGGTTGATGGTTTGGTTTGCATTGCAGGAATGAATATTTAATATTTTCATCTCTTCCCTCTGGTAACGAGGCAAGACGCGACATTGAGTTCCGCCACTCAACACGCAATGCCTTTAGAATTCGGCAGAAAGTGGGAAACGGAAGTGTTTTGATCCGAATGGAGTGTCTTAACAATAGGTTCCCAGGTTCCCTTTGCTTTTTGCGGGGTACAGTGTAAAAAAACTATTTAAAATAGAATGAAGGTCGTACCTCAGTTTATTATACACCCCTTTCACCACATAGCGTTTTGGTATAAATTATGCAGTTTAATTATAAGGCACTGGATACAGGTAATAAACTTTGAGTACTAACAAATATAATAATAACTTTCCGACACTTCTCTAAGTTGTAGAACGTTGTTCAGTAGTGTTGCCTTCAAGATACTTTTAGATAGAACATATCAAAACTCCAAACATAAAGTAGGTGATCTTAAGCAGAATTTCTTTGTTTTCGGCTTTAGTACTGTGTTTCTATTAATTTAATGATACATATATAAAACTGTTAAAATCTGATAATCTTTAGTTTTAATATGGGAAATAATACAAGTATTTAAAAAAAATAAAATTAAATTAGCTTCACGCTATATCCCGCACACAGCAGGGAAGGCAGAGGGAACCCAAAGTTAAGACACTCCGTTCCCCACTTTCTGCCGAATTTTGGAGGCATTGCGTGTTGAGTGGCAGAATTCAACGCCGCACTTTTGCCTCGACACCAGAGCGAAGAAATGAAAATATAAATTTAAGTAAATATTTCATCTCCTCGAGTGGGGATCGAACCCACAACCAGTCAGTTTTACAGTCACACTTTGTGCCGCTGCGCTATGACTGGCCTCCAAGTATTTATTTTATAACAAATAGGTATTAAAACCCGTATATATATATACCCATGTAAGACTTTTCTTTCGGACGTGTAAGTTCTCCCACGAGCAAGAACTTTTATTTCATAAAAAAATTGGATTAGTCTTATTAAATTAAAAAAAAATATTTAATGTTTGTATAAAAATATTCCTCAAAAGTTAGCTTAGTTTTCAGTTCCCTACTTAAAGTACTTACACTTTTGAAAAAAAAATTCTACTGCCTATTTTAGTAACTACTTCCTTTTACTAAACTATAATATAACAACTTGAATTTAAAAAACTCCGTTTCTCGGAAATAAAGGTACGTTACCTACTGGTAACGTACCTCTGGTAGTTCTGAACTGTATGTAGAATAAAACTTTTCTTTTTAATTTATACTCCAAGACGCATACACATATACTATTGTCTAACTTTCTTAATATATTCTTCTACATATTTTTCTAAGTTTTCCTACAAGATTGCTGAGAATTTTTATGGCATTTTCAAGTTTATTTTTGTTCTCGTCGCTATTTTTATAAACGTTTACTTTGAAAATTCTATATTTATTTCAATGAATTAAGAAACATGAAATGTGAAATAAAATCTTTTTTGCCTTTTTTATTGAATAATGGCACAATGTTGATTTGATGCGTTATGTCCAAATCAGCTTCCCGCACATAGCAGGGTAGGCGTAGGGAACGTAGTGTGAAGACACTCAGCTACCCATTTTCCGCCGAGTTCCCTCGACATCAGACCGTATCAACATCTTAAGTGGGGATCGAACCCTCAATCAGTCGCGTACATTTCTCCTTTACTTGTACCACAGTGCCACGATTGGCCACATTCGTTATGTTATTTCACATAATAAAATAAAAAATGACAAAATTAATTATTTTGTCTAACTATAAATTTTCTCCTTTTTAATTAAAACATTATATCGATCATGAGGGGTATGCCTGTTTTATAGAAATAGGGTGTAAAGTGGTGGACTTGCACATTCAAGACCAGTGACGAACATATTTTTTTACCCAAGTTGAAATGGAACCCACAACCAAATTACGTCGTCATTATTACGCAAGCATCGTGTACTCATATTATAAGGGAACTAACAAAAAAAAACATTAAGTAACTGATATTAAATTTAACTTCGATATGTTTTATTTCGAGGAAATATTACACCATCATATTTTATAGAGGCCGTTCGCGGCGAGCCGTGACGCTGTGACGATTAGTGGAATTCAACAAATTTATTACTACCTGTTGGTAGAATAGATAGATAGTAGTTCGAAGCTAAAAATTCAATTAATTCTGTATATAAACAGATCCAGTTTTTCTTTGTACAAAATATGCAAAACATATATCCGTTGGGGCTTTTTGTTATATTGTTTTTTTTAGTTTCACACTGTATCCCGCACAAAGCGGTAAACATGGGGAACGTAGGAACCTAGTGTTAAGACACTCCGTTCCTATTAAGATATTATTTCTGTTCGCCGCTTTCTACCAAATTCGAAACGCATTGCGTATTGATTCGCGTGCTAGACCGAGGAAATGAATTCCTCGAGTCGGAATCGAACCCACAACTTGTCACGTTTGCAGTTGCGCGTTCGTACCTCTGCGCCACGATAGCAATTATTATCATATTTTATATTGATTCTATATAAATTATTAAAAAAATATATATCAGCTAATATCTAACTATTATAATAAATTCCCACTTTGAAACCTGAATAATGTATATCTAAAATATCAAAATTAATTGTTACAAAAGACAAAAATTACAAAACCAGTAAATATTGCACTTTATAAACGCCGTTATCTATATAAGAAATTAAACAGGTGATATCCTACAAAACAACTAGATAAGAAACGAGTGTGATGACATACCGGAGTAGTGATACAGCTTATGTAGGTAAATGTGAGGTGTTCTAGTACTTAGGTACTTACGGCACTGCTGTATATGTAAAAGTAAATGTTTGCTCGGTGCTCGTAAGTCGTGGGTTTGAATAATGGGTAGAGTATGCTATTGTTAGAACTGCAGAGTTAGCTGTTACTAAAATATATGGCCGTATATTGAGAAAGGACGAGGAGGAGAATGATGGGATATTATTGGAAATATTTTTTTTCGATATATTATTTTTTTTTAATTTAAAACATTTATATTTTAAATATGTTTATTTATGGGACTACACTACACTAACGGATTATGTGATTTGTCGAAAACAAAGTAAATCACGGAAAAAAAATTAAAAAGAACAATTGAAGTATTATTATTCAGCACAGATCGCGAGTTTGGTGGAATGTTTAAATTAATAAAAATATATTTGTTATTTTCAGTTTGGTTAATTGTTGTTAGACAAGACAAAATATTTTTAAAGTAAACCAAACGTATAGAATAGAGTGTATTAATGCTATCTCTCTGCTCGAGTCGCTAAATACGAAAATTCGTGAAATCAACGCTGCGCTGTTATGACAGCGAGAAAATAAAAATGATTCATTTCCCAAAATAGAAATCGAACCCACAACCATCGCTTCCACAAACGCACGCGGTGCTGATGCGCCACGACAGCCAACGTCAGTTATCTCTTACTTCGGCCTTGAATGTGTGATTGAAGTGAATTTAATGTATTTTATTGATTGTAGTGTCTGTTTTATTGTAAAAATTCTATATACATATTAAAAAAAAATAACTGTCTGTCTGAGATTTAAAATTAATTGTGTCTTTTCCCATGCATTTAGTTATTTACATGATACTATAATACAAAGAAACAATTAGATTTTTATTGTCTGTCTCTCTGTTTGTCGAGGTACATCTTAGGAACATCGGTTAAACCGATTTTTATGGGTCTTTTATTGACTGATAACCATCATAAAATAATCAACCAAGTATTTAAGGAATAACTACAGCTAAATAATAAAATAAATCAGCTTCACGCTGTATCCCGCACACTGCAGGGTAGGCAGAGGGAACCTAGTGTTAAGATACTCCGTTCCCTACCTTCTGCCGAATTCTGGAGGTATTGCGTGTTGAGTGGCAGAACTCAACGCCATGCTTGTCCTCGACACCAGAGCGAAGAAATGGAAACATACATTTAAGTAAATATTTCATCTCAAGTGGGGATCGAACCCACAACCAGTCGGTTTTTCAGTCACATCTCGTGCCGCTGCGAACTGGATCTTAGAAAATCTAAAGCGTAATATTGGGTTTCGAATACGTGACTACGCGAAGATTGTGGGTTCGAGCCCCACTCGGGGTAAAGATTTATTTTCCTTGTTCTAGTTACAAAACCAAGCGTGCATGGAGAAGTAGATAACAAAATACATATCTTTAAAAGGTTGGAAGTAACCGAATATAAATAGTTTTTAAAAGTATCTGTGTATTTCTTTCACTGTTAAGATCAATAATTTGTTGTTTAACATTTTCGTTTTATATTTTAAGAAATATTGACTCATTCGCATCGACGAAATGACGTCAAATGTACAAACCAATGACATTGACCTATAAACACATTAATTTCAGAAATTCCTATGAAGAATTTGAAATATAACGTAAACAACATTAAAATATTGTAATTCTATCCATAACCTAAATTATTTAAATACTTACGTAAGCAAATAAAAATATACCTATACAGCGTATTGGCTTGCTTGCCCTAATTTACCCAAGTACGCCCCAAAAAAAGGGTTATTATATCGAAAATAGTTTTCGAGAAAGTAAAAAAAAAAATAATAACAATAAGACGAGTATTGTTTATTTTTATATACATATATATATATTTATATAGGATAGGCAAGAGGGAGCCTTGGTTCTGAATCACTCGTTCTCCACTTTCCGCCAAATTTTTCGAAACATTGCGTGTTGTGCCAGAGCAGCAGTGGGAATGAGTTATTATTTACTGAGAATTAATATAAGTCATTAGCAAATAATAACTCATTCCCCTGAATGGAGATCGAACCCACAACCGTCACGTCAAACGATTGTGCCATTGCGCTACAACTGGCCTGGCAAATTATTTACAACACTTGTGTAAATATCAGTTCATTAATTAAATAAAAGAAATTACAACAAAACTCAACGACAATTTCGTCACAGCAAGTATTCTTTTATTTCACAACTCTTTCTTTGCTTTTGCGAATGAGCCAACATTAAATTATGTCAAAACAATTAAAACTTAAACACTGGGTCAAGTTAAACTTATCTGTATAGTAGTTTGTGTTGAAATAACCAATTTCGTAACAATAAGATAAAAAGTTATCATAGGTTTAATGTGTAAATATTAATTAAATTTTTATTTTTTTTATTTTTTTCGAGAGTGGGGTAGGCAGGGAACCCGGGAACCTTGTGTTAACATATTCCATTATCATTGAGGGGCGGAACTCGTTACCAGTTTTTATTTTCATTTCATTGTATCCAGTGGTCCAATCTAATCCAACCCTTATCGCGTCTACAGTCGTGCCTCGGCGCCACGGTTGGTCTTAAATATTGAATATGTTAATATAAATAAAATGTCGCCACTGTGGGGCAGTTGTTTTAGCTATATGATTGTAGAGATGATGTTTCTCAGTTTCCTTTTCTTTTTGTATTACGTTAAAATGATAGCAGATATATAATATGTATTGAAGTATAAATTACAACATAAAAAAAACCAAAATCCCGCACGCGGCAGGGTAGCCAGAGGGAACTTAGTGTTAAGACACTCAGTTACACGCCACTATCCGCCGAGTTTTAGAGGTATAGCGTGATGAGTGGCGGAAAACAACGCCGCGCTTTGTCTCGAGACCAGAGCGAAGAAATGAAAATATAAAAGTAAATAAATATTTCTTTTCCTCGAGTGGGGATCGAACCCACAATCAGTTGATTACAGACACACTTTATACACACGGCCTTTTGGCAATGATTGGTTTAAAAACTTTAACTTGGTACTTTTACTTTCGCGTTACATAAAACTGTCGAACCTATATCTGATCTACTCGACTGTTGGATAGCTGTCCCATCGGATTTGAAAAGTTCAAAATATGTAGTTACATATGTATATATTTACGGGTATTTTGCACTACTACGAACTACTAGAATACTGAAGTTCAGTATTTCCAGTGAGACCTGAAACTACTTGAGCAGAAGTTACTTAGACTGAAACATTTGATAAGGGAAGAAAATGAATAAAATATTTCCATTTCTTGTGTGTTTTTACTATAAATATATTTAGTTAATTAAGAAATACAATTACTATTTTTAATTCATAAACGCAGTTTTTTATGAAAATGTTAGTTTTATTATATTTTCTGTCTGTGACAATATAACTTTGAATTGTAATTTAAAATTAATTACAATTTATAGCTAAAATGTAATAAGATTATATTAAGAAATTATTACCTGTAATGTTCTGATTATTCGTTTTTTTTTAAAACGATTAAAATGCAAACGAAATACGTCACTTACATCTGCCATTAACACAGCATAGTATGAGAACGCTCATTTAATTTTTATACATCATCTCATCTTCAGCTCTTAAATATATATTACAAGAGAAATAAAGTGTAAAGAAACTGCCAAGAGAACTAAGCCATAACGAAAACGATTTAGATGCTCCGTCATTTGACCTCCATTGCAGTTCCAAGAACATTCCCGGGAGCATTGCGGCTTACAAACGTGTGTATATTGTACCATTGTCTTTCATGTATTTATTTTATACAGATTTCAACTAGGAATAGTCCTATTGAATTGTATAATGTTCTATGTAAATTACCAATAGGTATAATGCATACAATATAAACGGCTCGAGTATTAAGTGGAGCCGTTTTGGTGTAGTTGGGAATATGATGCTTTTTAATCTATAGATTATATTCTATATATTTCTATTATATTAATACAGTATAGGTATTAATATAATAGAAAATTATAATTATTTATTAATACATATATAGACAAATACCAGTCATTGCGCAGGGGCACTGAATGTGACTGTTAAATCGACTGGTGGTAGGTTCGATCCTCACACGAAGAAGTGAATTAATTTATATTTTCATTTCTTCTTGCTTTGGCGTCGAGGCAAAGCGTTGAGTTGAGTTCCGCCTCTTAAAACGAAATACTTTTTCTCCAGAATTCGGCGGAAACTGGGGAACAGAGTGTCTGAACACAAGGTTCCCTCTGCCTGCCCTGCTCCCCACGCGGGATTCAGCGTGGCACTATCAGTACGAAAGAACAAGTACACAAGTACCAGTATTGAATTTCGGTTTTGCCATCTAGTACGCAATGTCTAGCACCTGAAAGTTTAAGAATGTGTTGACTTATTTCTGTGTTAAAAGAATTTGGTATGATAAAGTTATTACAAACCATACTTTACATTGAAGGGAGAACCTAATATCAGGACAATTTACCCACTTATTTGATTCGAGATATTGCATATTGATGAGTCGAATATGGGAAAATAATACATATAAGACGAGAGACAAGTACACGGAAATGAATTATTAAAAATTCGTCGAGTATGAATCGAATTCACGACCACTGCACCACGATAGTTGCTAATGGTACATAAGTGTAACAAAAAACATAATTGTAATTTCCTAAAAATATAACGACATCAGTCATTCAGCAAAAGACACCGGGTCAAAGATAGCAAGCACAATCTTATCGTATTTAAATTGTGATAAAGAAATTCGTTGAATTATCGCAAATCCAGCAATTAGATTGAACTGAATTCTATGTGGATTTTAACAGAAAAAAATCGTATCGATTACCATATAAAATGGTGCGTTAGCTTTCAAAACTCAGTCCATATTTTAAACCTGTCACTCGCAATACCTACTGACTGGTGACGAGGGCTCAACCGTTTTCACCTCGTCTTTCAAACTTCAAGCTCTCGTTTTGGTGATGCTTGTGTTGTAATAATATGTTAATTAACAATCGTTTTGGTGAGAGTAATGTAACATAATATAGGTACTGAGTTTATTATTTATATTTTGGAATACTCTACGGTAAATATCTATTAGCGCCAATTTTTTTATACTGGAATTAGCATTTTTGTTCTGTACCAAATGAAAGGGATTCTTTATGGGATAATTTTGTTGTCATATAAAATAAATCAAATCAGCTTCACGCTGTATTCCGCACACATCAGGGTAGGCAGAGGGACCCTAGTGTTAAGACACACCGTTCCCCACTTTCCACCGCTTTGCCTCGACACCAGAGCGACGAAATGGAAATATAAATTTAAGTAAATATTTCATCTCCTCGAGTGGGGATCGAACCCACAACCAGTAGGTATTACAGTCACCCTTTGCGCCACTGCGCCACGACTGGCCTCAATAGTTGTCATATACTTCCATATTTATACTATTAGTATGATTACCATCACTAAATAATAAATTATTTTTGTTAATAAAGCTAAATCGAGTTTAAAATAACAATTTAATCACTCACGACTGCCGCCAGTACCCGTGACCACGGATAAAGGGTTTGAAACGCTGTTGGGATTTCAAAAATGTAAAATACTGTATAATGGTTAAAGAGTTAAATATAAAATACAATATAAATGAAATGTTAATATTCATACTTGTATTGTAATATTCCTTCTGTCTGTTTTCGTATGACTCCTATCATCGATTTATGGTATTGTAAAAATTCGCCATTCATTTTGTTAAGCCCATCGAAGTTAGCACATCCGTTTCCGTATATCATAAAATATCTTTATTTGGCCACAAAATATGCTATATTAGATGTGTAGGTAGTGATAGTGATTCATATCTTTCGCCTTGTACTATGACCGGTATGTAAAAACGGTACTTGATTGTTGTCAACTATAAAATTATTTATCAGTTATTCTGTACTCGCTAATATTTTTTTTTGTTGAAATATTGGTTTTTATTTTGTTTTTATACATCGCATTTTGTATAGAAATAACTTATTCAAACATGGTTGCTTTAAATATCAGGTGACGGAATTTAACGCTGCAATTTATCTAATTGAATCCAAATGAACATGTAAAAGCTAAAATCGCGTATCTAAACTCCACACAGCCATTACCACAACACTAACCACCAACATAAGTGACAAAATTAAATTTTATTATTCACCCAAATCCCTTTGTTCCTATGTTGATTCCGTTCCAATAATACGAAATAATTAACCCGATACAACAATGCGACAGACAGCCAGAGAGCCAGGTGGAGGTAAATTAATAAGTACTCGCATTATTACTAAAACAATTGTTAGCTTATATTGCCGCTCTAATAAAAATAGGTCGCTTTTGCCAAATGAGAATCTCAAAAGCATAATTAAAAAAAAGGTTGAAATACGTAACCTATTTTACATATAATAGGTGTGTTTTACAAATTTTGAATATTCTCGTATACGTTTTTTAACTGACTTCTGTAAAGAAAGGGTTATCAATTAGACTGTATTTTTTTATGTTTGTTATCTCAGAACTTTTGACTGGGTGGACCGATTTTGATTATTCTTTTTTTATTTGGAAGCCGGTGATTCCCCTTTTGTTTTATTACTGTCTCATTTTAATATTTTCAATTATATAGATCATAACAATTGTGAGCAATCGTGTTTATATGACCTTTTTTTAAAAAAAAAGCTTGATGATTTAAGGTCGTCATGGCATATAGGGGTACAAGTGTGCGTGTAAACTCGATGCTTGTGAGTTCGATTCCCACTCGGGAAATGAAATATTTAATACTAGTGGCATCAACCGCTTGATCTACATGATTATTGATTTAATAAACAGAATTGACTGACTACTATAATGACATCACATAATATGATTATTTATTGCTATAATCAGTTCAGTGAATAACTTAATTTCCTCCTTCAGAAAAGCCTTAAATGTTCAATTTTGTTTACCTCTTATTGTTTGTACTATAAACAATAGTGTTTTAAGAATATATATTTCCATCAACAATTAAATAACCAACACGTTTCGAATGCCGTTCTTTAGCCAAGAATCTTACCAGCAAATGTTGCTTTATGCAGTGTTTTTTTTTGAACTTGAGGTTAATGCTGTGAGCCCTATTGGCTTTTACAGCGACACCGGGAGGTAGGGAAGAGGGCACTCTGTCCCAGAAGAAATACAAGCACTACATGGCTGCCTGAGAGGAGTCATAAATATAGATTTTCATTTGTTCGCTCTGGAGTCGAAGCAAAGCGTGGCATTGCGTTCCGACAATCAAGATGCACTGCCTCCAGGACCGAACAGAAAGTGGGAAACTGAAGTGTTAATGGTTACAGAGGCTTAACAATAGGTTCCCTTTGGTTACCTTGCTATGTACGGGATGTAGCGTGGAAAGTAATTAATTATAAAACTATAATTATTTATCTACAAACAGACAAGTTGTCAAACAAACTGTTATAGTTAGTTTCATATTTACAAACCCGGTTTAAAGTTTCGCTTATCGTGCGATTTAATTAAATCCGTTGTTGATGAATGTCTTAACAAATGGATTATTCTGAACCCAACTTAAGTCTTCATTAGTGGTGTAATCAAAGAACGGGATTTCCGTTGAAGGTATTAATGTGAATACCTCTTACAATTTGGAACGCACTTAGATGTTTTGTTTTTCCTATATTGAGACCAGTAGCGGATAGGGGCATAAGCGTGTGATGTAAACGAGACGTGTTGTGGGTTCGATTCCCATTTGAGGAAATAAAAATTTAATATTTTCATTTCTTCGCTCTGGTAATGAGGTAAAGCTCGGCTCCGGCTAAGGAATTCGGCAGAAAGTGGAAACTATTTTTAATAAAACTAGATGAGTCGGGCTCGCTCACAGCGAGTTCCGTACAAGAATTTGGAGGTATCGAGATTTTTCTAAAATTCGGCCTCCAATATCCCTATTTCATCTGATACCTTACTTGAACTAGCGGCTTTAATTTTAAATTTTACCCCCGTTTTATATTGTAGGATATTATTTTGTAGGATTTAACCACAAATGTAGGCATATTTTTAATATTTTTTCAGAACTTGTACTACCTGTAGATACTAGCTGTTAAATTTCTCAATTCTAGGTCAACCGGAAGTACCCTATTAATTAAAATTCTCTCTATATGGTGTTGAAATACAGGTTTTTCGAAATACGGTCGTATCTGTTTTTAAGTAAATGTAGAAATACGTTTTTTTTCAAGAAATCATGGGACCATAGACTTAACTACATAGTTTGAATTTCAACTCTATATCTCCAAGCGTTCCTGAAATAATGACCCTTGACAGATGGACGGACAACAAAGTGATCTTATAAAGGTTCCTTTATTCCTTAATACGTGCGGAACCATAAAAATGAGGCAAATAATTGTGTTATTAGTTACTGGCTTAAATTAAATCATTCTATATTTTAAAATGTTGTATACATGTACATAAATTTCATTTTACACACACTTCAAATTCTTTAAAAAATTTAAATGTTCACTATGTGGGAAGTGACATGACACCTAATAAGTGATTAAATACTCTTAAACTGTATATTTATAACATTTGAATTGTAACGGGTCTCTATTACTAAGACTTCGCTTCGATCTGTCCGTCTGTCATCAGGCTGAACCTCTTGCACCGTGATAGACCGTTGAGATTTTCACACATTTCTATAACAGAATAAAATAAATATTTAAAGGAGCTCCCATACAACGAACGTTTTTTTTGCCGGTGTTATAGATAATGGCCGTACCATACTCTTTATGCGCAAGTCCGACTTATGCTTGTTTTTATCAAAGCGTTTAATAATTGTACATTTTTTTTACTTTTAATTGTATGAAAAAAATAGTATGGAAGAAGAATAATTTAATATTAAGTCATTTTTGCTATTAATATCTATATGTATATAAACATCTATTTCTCTCATGTGTACGTTATAAATCTAACAATCTATAGACATTTGTTAAAACGGAAACACCAACTAAAAAGTCTTGTTTTGGTACACCTCAATTCTACGAAATATGAAGAATATGTTGATATTTAAAAAAAAAAAAAAAAATTGAGGCCAGTCGTGGGGCAGTGGCACGAAGTGTGACTGTAAAACCGACTGGTTGTGGGTTCGATCCCCGCTCGAGGAGATGAAATATTTACTTAAATTTATATTTCCATTTCTTCGTTCTGGTGTCGAGGTTAAGCGCGGCGTTGAGTTCTGCCACTCAACACACAATGCCTCCAAAAATTCGGCAGAAAGTGGGGAACGGAGTTTCTTAACACTAGGTTCCCTCTGCCTACCCTGCTGTGTGCGGGATATAGCGTGAAGCTAATTTTAATTTGATATTTTATATAAGGTTTTATCATCTTCCCTAATATTTTTTTCCAATGTTTCAAAAACATTTTCTTCTCTAAAATAACCCACAATTATAAGATTTAGAAGCACCGACGCTATTATAAACAAGATACGTACGTTTGCTTTGCTCCATTGGCAGCAATGGTACTTGAGAACATTGCATCCGCCGATCAATAGACGTGAATGATCATCAATTCCGATCAATTGAGCTTCTTTATTATGCTCATGTGATGTATGCGGTCGTAGAACATTGTTCAAGAAGTAGGTAAATTAAAAAATCTGCTGCACGCTGTATTCCGCTTCGTTTTCCACTTTATGCCGAATTTTTCGAGGCATTGTGTGTTGGCTGCTGAGTTGTGGAATTCAACGCCGGGTTCTTTGCCTTGGTGCCAGAGCGAAAAAATGAAAACATTCATAAATAATAACTGATATCCTCGAGCGGGTATCGAATCTTCAACTGTCACGTTACAGCCGTACCGTTGATATTGTCGGAAAACATTAGAAATGTAATTATAATTTATATGTCACACGGCACTCATTTTTAATATTTAACATAAAATTAACATACATAATATATTTTTACATCTATTAGCGAAAATAAATCATTATTTACTTAACAAATTACTATAATAAATATAAAAATTCTCATAAATTTTGCTATAAAATATGTAATTGTAATATTTTACGATGAACGGAGCTTGTCTTTATTTATGCTTAATTTCTACCCAAATATATATATATATATAAATAAAGATATATAGTTCACTAATATTGTATTGTAAATATGTAAATGTTAGAATTCCTTTACTACGAATGTACACAATTCATAAATCTAAAACGTGTTCTTGTTTTTAACCGACTTCTGTAGGAAGGAGGTTATCAATACAATTATATTTTTTTCTTATTTAATACAACTTGTGTACCTACCTATTGTTTTAAATATACTAACGTATAAATTCTAATAGATCTTTCAATTTAATAAGTCAAAATGAAAAATTGAGTGACGAGTCACTGGAAATAATTACCTAAAAAAACTATTGATCACTTTAAAAATATACTATATGTAAATTAAGAAATAAGTTAATGGATCCTTACATACAATTTTGATATCAATATTGTTAGAAGCGGAAGCGGTTAACGTTTTTTTAAAAAAAAAAAAACACTTATAAACACACATTGTCTATATGTTTCTACTAACAATACTTTACACTAGTTTCCTTCCAATAAGGGCTATTTGTTGCCGACAAGCAACTACCCCCGATTGACACAATTCCGCTGCTGTTATCATCTTTTTCATCTACTATATTCGCTTACAATATATATATATGAAAAAAAAAACAAACCGCGTTCTCCATTATTAAACGGTTTTCAGGTTAACCTCCGCTTTATATATTACATACGTGTGTACTAAATTCACTATAGTGCTATAACCGTTTTTTGGGGGTGCTAAAATCGAACGACAGCGATTAATTTTCGCTACCACGTTCGAGTTTCATGTATCGTACAACTCAGCAGACCGTGGTCTATATGTCAATTAGGGGAAATGAGTCGATCGTTTTTGGTTTTTCTCACGTTTCGGTGAAATAGGGAATAATTTTTTTTTTCTGTGAGTGTTGTGTGTGTTTGTACAATTTATTATTAACAAATATATATTTTTTTATATTTCTTAGTTAATTGCTTTAACCTATATTTATAATACGGCCACTCAACACGAAAAGAAAACAGAGTGTCCTAACACTAGGTTTTCTTTGCCTACCCTGCTATGTGCAGCAGAGCAGAGATACAGCGTAAAGCTGATTTAATAAAATTTTCTTAAAAATATTTGTATTATAGGTACAAGATAAAAAAATATTGGTAGTATTTAATAATGTAAAAGAACGTAAAACTATGTTTTTGAAAATTTAAAATTAAAAAAAAAAATGTAATTTAAGATCTATAATCAAAATAACTATAATGAAACGTAACAAAGAACAAAGTCGTACAGCGTTTAAGTTTAAGCACATCTAATTGTTGATTAATTAACCAAAGTTCGTAGACGGTCTAATAACTTGGCCAAAAACCTTTTGATCTTTGAAATAGTTGTCTAATACGATGTTTGCTTAATTCAACATAATATTATGTATTAAGTCAATATTCAACATAAACTTGGTGTAAGTTTATGTTGAATATTGTATACTAATGTCCAACATATCATAACTTAAATGTTGGAGTTTCTAGAAGTATTCTTACATATAATTATGGATATTAGTAGCTATACAAAATTATGATTTGTAGTTTAAACATATATTTTTTTATAATATACATGGTCTACTGTATGTGAGATGCTTGTGGCTTATTATTTTAATTTTATCGCTACGGTAACAAGGCAAATCGCGGCGTTGAATCAACACGCAATGCCTCGAAAATTCGGTGGATTGTGGGAATCGGAGTAACTCAATACTAGGTTTCCCATGCGGCTATGTAATATTTTATAGAGGACAAAGTGTCAAGCTGAAAACCAATTAGAGGATCAATTCGCCAAGATTTTCGCAATTCCTTTTTAATGTAATGTGGTGTGAATGTGGCGGTGTGGATCACTATAACAACTTAGCGAAGTACTCAACATTTGCGTGACCGTTTTAATTTAACCGTGTGTGTGTATACAGCAAATTAAAAAAACTACCAAGCGGATAACACGGCAATTTTAATACACGACGACAATTTATTGTCGACCTTGGTGTTAAACTATTAACTGTTGTTACATAAGTGATTGCATTCTTTCCATTTATGTATGATGCATATGTCAATTGTGATTTATTGATGGTATTTATTTAGTTATTTTGTTATTTGTAATTGTTATTAGTTCTTATTAATTGATCTGTAAATATAATTCCTTGTTTGGATTTTAAAATTGTATGGAATGTTGATTAAAACATTATAAAGAAACTGTAAACATTAATATTAAATTATAATAATGTTTTTATTATGTAACTTTATCTATACCTATATTGAGGCCTGTTTTGGCCTCAAAGTGTACCTGTAGAGTTTGTGGGTTCGATTCCCACTCGACTAAAAGAAATATTTAATATTTCCATTATTTCGCTGTGGTGTCGAGGCAAGGCGCGGCGTTGGTTTTCCGCCAATCAACACGCAAAGCCTCCAGAATTTATTATAAAATGAGGAACGAATTGCCTTAACACTAGGTTCCCTCTGCCTAACCTTCTCCGTGTGGGATGCATCATGACGTTAAATAAATCTATATTAAGTACTTTTTAACACTGAGCCATATACTACATATGGTTCAGTGCTACTGTAATTACGATTGTTCGTTCCCAAATCTATAGTGAATTATTTTCATTTTCCCGCTTTATTTAAGACATAAGGTGAAGTTGAATTTCGCTACTCCACAGGTAATGTCTTGATTTCTGATAGAAATTTGACAACATTGACATTAAATTCCTTCCGCCTCCCCTGAAACGTTAAATTGAAAACAAAAATACGTTATTTAATGTAATGTGGTACGAAAATAGTTAAACGCATCAAATCCGTCATAATATTTATCCCGTCCAATGAAGGATGTATATTGAAACTACTTAACTACACTTTCTTAAATAATTTTGATATTCATTTATATTGGTATATTGTTCTTTTAGTTAAATAACCAATAATAAAATAAATTTTTAAATTGTCATAAGTGTAAGTAAATCTGAATAGTTTTTTTATATCTTATTTTTTAAATACAACATCAACATTTTATATGCTTCACATAGTATCCTGCATACACTCCATACTACACTTTCGAGCCTTTCGAGGTATTGCGTGTTGAGTGACGGAACTCAACGCGCTTTGCCTTATTTCCTGAGCAAAGAAATGAAAATATTATATATTTAATTTGGGGTAATGTGAATCAAACATACAACCGTGTCGTCTACAGTCACACGCTTATGCCACTACACCTCAACGGCTTCAAAACTAAGAATATATTAAGATTTCACCTACATCGTAAGTCAAGAGTGCTTAAGCAAGAAGATAGAACAGTTTAAAACTATAAACCAAGTCATTTTCACGTGATATTTCATGTGGAAAACGCGGACATGACTAGACAGTGAGAGCTACTTTTAAACTTTGAAAGAAAATGTGTGTTGTTTCTTTGCTATTTTTGACTGACTTTAAAAAAAATTAACCAATCACCACCATTATCATCATTGTTTTTATATATAATTTTTTTATGGGCGACATAATTAGATGTTTAAGTACTCGCTGCAGCTCAATGTAAGTCGAAGTTCGATTTCTATTCAAGAGATTTTTTTACAATATTTTCCTCGAAATACGAACGCAATGTTTCGATACACATTGAACATGCGGACTTACTAAACTGTAAGTGTAATTTACTCATAAATTATCAAAATAAGATAGTACTTATTATTATTAAAAAATATTATTATATTTTTTAAAATATATATTATAGATCTTTATAAAGAAAGAATATAAAGTATCTCTAAAGATAATATATTATCTTTAAAGGTACTTTATATGTGAAATATGTGTATATCCACAAAGAGAACGTTCTGCCTTGGAGCAAAAGCGATTGGTTTGAGCCTACAATCGACCCACACTTATCGCATTCGTACTAGATTGCATTTACATAAGCTTTCAAAGGACCACTGCACGTACCCGGTATGTCGGGAACTCGATCATTTTCAATCAAAATGCATTTCTTTCTTAAAATAAAATATAAGAATAAACCGAATTTTTTACAAAATATTTTGTATTGGAAGCAGTAAAATTCCCTTTTTAAGAATAACCGTGATATGTTAAGCTTTTAGGTTCCTTCGCGGACTGTTATTAATGTTTGAGGAGGAATAGGCTAGGGTTTGCCAAAAGTACACACGTTTTACGGTGATTCCAACATTTGGCTGCGTCCCAACAAGATTTTACGATTTATAGATCGGGAAATGTAATTGCGGTCACTATTCAACTCTACCTGCTTCTTACAATCTGAAAAACCGGTGTACGATTTCGTACACCTTTTGGTTCAGAGTAACTCTCCTTTTTATCTATAAATAAGAATCGAAATAACAAGAAATAAGAATCAAAACATACCTACATAAACGTATCTATCAAACAAATCTAAAGTCCAAATTATATGATACAATATTTCTAATACTTTAGTTAAACTTGCTCAGAAGATCCATTAAAGGCTAAAATTTGAATGTGGTTAAATGAGAATTTCTGCGTAGTTTCACAGCTGTTGACAGATTAAAGGGAGACCTTGAGTAAAGTCCTCAAAGCCAGCCTTCCTTCAAAGAGCACGTTATCTCGTGATGAAGCATAAAATTCCGTAGATCGTTTACGTAACTTATCGGCTTTTCCACGATTTATTCTTTTCTACACGAAAATTCTTATTGTTCAGTAAGACATCTGTCTTGAGCTTCGCTGTTATGACCACGTAAAATTTATACAGATAGGTCGTTTTCAACAAAATAAGTAATGAAATTGTTATTTTTTATACAATTTTTTTTTTTTTTTAGTAAACATATTGCTGTTTAAGTAGAAAAATAAAACAATTTAATTAATAAATATGGTAAATATACGTACCTAATTGCTTAATTTTACTTACAAGGCAGAATCACGTGAGCGGTTCCTTGAACTTTGTAATTAACTCGAGTGTTCTTAATTATCACTGTATTCTGTGGTCACTTTGAAACTCGACAATTTTGTAATTTCAAGAATGAAAATATTTTTTTTTATAACTACTCATGTTTTGAGGAAAAAGATAAATAAGAAGATTCTCAATATTATCACCTAATGTGAAAAGAGTGACACTCTGTTTACATTATAAAAATTGGGTGTAGTGTAGAAAAACATAATCCACTATACATTAACTTAAAATTTATTAAATATACTTAAGTTGTCTAGAGAAATTTCAACCCAAGACGGACACGACGAAGGCATATCGTGTCAAATTCTTATCAACGGCATCACAAAAACGTCGCATAATACAATATTACGTTATTTAGAACTAGAATAAGATCTTGACTTAAAATCTAATTTATATTAAGATATCCAAACATGTTACTTAAAACCAAAGTATAATATGGTAAGATACTTTATGACTACATTTCACAAGCGATTCTTGGTTCAGAATCAGCTTCAAAATTTTACTAAACAGAAGAGAACAGAAACTTTCATTGTATTTTACGTAGTGCTGCCCTGAATCGTAAAGTCTCGAAACTCTATTCAGTATAGTGAAATGACTTATGAGTGTGCTCTTTTTAAGTTGTAAAGAAAATTTGTAATACAAGTAACGTTTAAGCTTGTTGTTTTATGCTGGTTTGTTCACATCGAATGTATGAGGGATAGAAGAATGGCAAAAAAGATTCATGATGGAAAAGTGAGTGGTAAGAGGGGTAGGGGGACACCTCGATTGACCTTCGAAAACACAGTATTAAAGATACTGGAGGAAGGTCACGTAAAAAGCATGATGACCCCCCGGAGGACATGTATGAAGCGGTTGATGACAGTGGACGAGGCGAATGAGGTATGTAGGTATGTAGCGTTTGGCGGTATGTTCTCTCTGACTACCCCGCTAGGGATAAAGTGTGAAGCTAAGTTAAGTTAAGTTAAGCTTACTTAAACGACACTACGATGTCGGTCAACAACAATTGAATTTATATATTTTTTTTAGCTTTACGCTGTATATCGCTCACATAGCAGAGTAGGCACAGGGAAGTTAGTGTTCTAGTTCGTTCACCATTTTCCGCCGAATTTTTCGAGGGATTGCATGCTTAGTGGCGAAACTCAATGCCGGGCTTTTGCCTTGGTGCCAGAGCGAAGAAAATAAATACATTAATGAATAAAAAACAATTCCCCCCGAGTATTAATTAAATTCATAACAGTCATGTTATAGTCAGACTTCTGTGTACCTGCGCCGCTTGGCCTCCAGTTATAACTTCCTTATACGATTTATACATAAAAAAACGCGGGTATTACAACTGTTTAAGTTAAATACGATTTTTCACAAATTCGGCATAAAAATTTCTAATGTGCGTCCAGAGATATCATAATATTTTCTTTGAATAAATTCCTTTTCGTTTTTTCGTTGATTTACAATTTTTTTATCATGTATAAAAATATAAAAGTTACACAAAATAAATAATGTCACAATTTTGCTATTTTTAGCTAAAACATTAGTCGTGCTACGTGATAATTGAAGAAGATATGGACATCTTAAATAAATTGACATTATAACTAAGAACATCGTGATAATTTTGTTAAGTCGTCAAGATCCAATGGTGGGATAATTAATTCAATTTCCTTCTATTTGCGCCACTCGAAATTCCCTGAAAATTGAGAATTAAACGTCTCTTAATAGCTAGTGCTGAAGCGGACGAACATTAAAAATGCGTATTATGTTATTATGTTATAATATATTTCTATTTAAATCAGCTTCACGCCGTATCCCGCACACAACAGGTGAACCTACTTCTACTGTTAAGACATTCCGTTCCCCATTTTAAGCATGTTCTGGTGGCGTTGCGTGTTAAGTGGCGGGATTCAATGCCGGGCTTTGCCTCGACACTATAGCGACGAGATAAAAATAGAAATTCAAATAAAAAAAAACTTCAGCTTCACGTTGTATGCTGCACACAGCAGGGTAGGCAGAGGGAACCTAGTGTGAAGACACTTCGTTCCCCACTTTCTGCGGAATTCTGGAGGCATTGCGTGTTGAGTAGCAGAACTCAGCGCCGCTCTTTGCGAAGAACACCAGAGCGAAGAAATGGAAATATAAATTTAAATAAATATTTCATCTACTCGAGTTGAGATCGAATTCACAACCAATCGGTTTTACAGTCACACTTTGCGCCCATGCGCCACGACTGGCCTCATGTGACTGGACGAATGGTGTCTATAAAATATACACGTAACGTCGTCACTAAGATATGCTTCAGTTCCGTAATGACTTTAGTAATTAGTTTCTTTACTATATTTAATGAATACTACAACTTAGTATATCTACTGTACAATTTACAATACAAACAAGTCATATATAATTAGATACTTTATGTTTACTTACAAACACAAACGCTAAAAGAATCAACTTAAAGGCAATATGATATAGGTATTTTAAGTTGAGGTCGTCGTGGCGCAAAGACACAAGTGTGTTACTGTAAACGCGACAGATTGTGGGTTCGATTCCCTCTGGAGTACATAATATATTTAATATATTCATTTCGTCGCTCTAGTATCAAGGCAAAGCGCGGCGTTGGATTTCGCCACTCAATATTTTTAATTATAAAAATATTCAAAAGTAAAGAATTAATCTTTCTTGTTACGTAATTTTGAATTCGTACTAAAGGTATATAATTATCTGTAATTTAAATTAACAAGTCTTACATTAGATCAACGTCGCTAAATACGTTAGTGCTTTACCCATTAATTAACACTAACCTAACCTATTAGTGTAGTTACGCCTTTTCAGTGGGTGTAGTAGGTTCACTTTATTTTTGTGATCATGAAATTTATGATTTGATTTATTTAGCTTCTTTAGTTTTTTAATCTTGAGACAGAATCTACAGATAAGATACTCGCTTCTCCGTTCTCTCCACTTTTCGTTCATTAAAATGTTGAAAAGCGAATACTGCGTTTTACAAGACTCGGGAACTATAACGATTTAAATACAAATATCAGTTAATATGTTCAGTGCGTCAGAATAACTGTTTAAATTCACAATTAACACCTCACAAATAAACAAAATATTAAACAAATTAATAGTTTAAATTGTTAAATAATATATCTGTATATTTCATTTAAGCATATAAATATATTGAGGCCAGTCGTGACGCAGTGGCACAAAGTATGACTGTAAAACCGACTAGTTGTGGGTTAGATCCCTACTCGAGGAGATGAAATATTTACTTTTCCAATTTTTTGAAATTTATATTTCCATTCCTTCGCTCTGGTGTCGAGGAATAGCGTGGCATTGCTCGTTGAGTTCTGCCACTCAACGCGCAATGCCTCCAAAATTCGGCAGAAAGTAGGGAACGGAGTTTCTTAACACTAGGTTCCCTCTGCCTACCCTGCTGTGTGCGGGATACAGCGTGAAGCTAATTTAATGAAATTTTAATTTATGTAAATAGTGTTGAAATCCCAATAATATTTGCGTTTATTACACTCATTACCATATATAAATAATTGCTTCGTATGTTATTTCGTGATTCGCTTCTCTTAAGTACTTTGGGTAACATTTTTGTTCGTGATCATTTAAGACGCAAAACCGAAGGTATTTTATTACATGGTGTAATTCCGACCCGTTTTGATAACGAATATAGGTGATATTTGTACCTACGTTGTATAAGCGAAATTTATGTAAATTTTAATTGAAAACTTAAGCTAAAGTAGCCTTTTTTTTGCGAGTTTTTGTTTATTTATAAATGTCATGGTGAATAAACCATTCATCAGTTAAATATAACTTACTACTGTATATTTTTATTAATACGTCCGAATAACCTATAGAATTGATAAATAACTTAAATGTTTTGATTAAGAATGACATTTCTTACAAACAAGTAATTACCTACTGGAATTGTATTTATAAACATGAGAAATTAATTCCTGCAAATGTACAAAAGTAAAAATTCACCTCCACCAGTATATTGTCAAAATTTTGTAATGTACCGTAATAAGTATGTTACGCACATACATTGAATGTTTGCTCCAGATAAAAACCCCGATAAATTTATTGCTTGCATAGTAAAGAACCAAATGATGTAGCACTTGATAAGATATGCGTGAGTTTTAGGATTTAGGATACTGTGGATTTTGTGGTGAAAGTCATATGTACCTATGAAGAAATATTTGATTATAAATATAAATTTTCTTGCCTAAGATAAGGTAAGGCACTCCGTTCCAATTAAGACACTTCTATTCCCAGACCAAGCAAATGATAATATAAAATATTTCATTTCCTCGTGTGGGAATCGAATCCACAACCTGTAGCATTTATAGTCGCATGCTGTGTCACGGTGTGTTATCACAAGAAAAAAATATTTTATACATATATTTTCAGAATCTGTTCATGACTGATATTCTCTTAGAAAAACGCCGCAAGAAACCGGAAATCGTATAGAAATCACAAGCCCAATTTTTTCTAGTAATATAATAAATAAAAGCGTGAACCACACTAACAATAAAGGAAGGAAAATTACCGGAAATAAGACACAACTTCATATTTCCGTGTTAGCGAAAATTGTTCACGATAAAGTTTAATTTACTCTCATAGGCCGCGGGGCTTTATTTTTCTTGTAAACTTTTCACCAGCTATTATATACGGAGGAGAGTTAGTAAAGCAATCACAAACAAAAAGCTCTGCTCGTCGAGTGTTAAAGCGTACCTGATATTGTGGACTTTTTATTTTATTAAGAGGGCTCGTTATAATTTTTTATTGTACGCTTAAGTACTTTATTCGAATTATGAATTTGTTTCAAAACAACAACGACAATACAATTTGGGTGCTGAAGTTATTCTTTTGTGAGATTTTTCTCTCTTTTTTACTTTAAATTTTGTATATCCGTTCAATACAGTGACAGTGTATTGAAATTTACAAGATCTCAAAATATATTTGTTTGTAATCAAGTCTGAATACTCAAAAGAGGCAGGTAGTCATCGGTTTTATTATAATAACGTCAATAATGTACATTTTTATTTTTAAATTTTAAAGTTAAAATTAATATTAATTTTAACGTTACTTTATGAACCCAACTCGGGTATTTCTGTAGAAGAGTAAGTTAATAACTAAGCTATGTCACATACATACATGTGTTTGCCCAGTTACTACGTTAGAAAACGATCAATAAACAGTTTAATTTTGTTGTATTATATAAGGTATATTACACGAACTTGTTTATTTGCGCGTCGCTTCAATAAAAATAAATATATCTATCTTTTTATCTTCGCTTTGTATTCTGCATATAAAAAGGTCAAATTCACGCAGTATCCTGCATACAGCTGGGTAGGGAACAGGTGGAAGAAACCTAGTGTCTCCTAGACACCTAGACATTCTGTTCCCCACTTTCCGCCAAATTTCTCGAGGCATTGCGATTTGTAGTGGAACTCAACGCCGGTCATTGTCTTAAAAGAGAAAACTTTAAAATAGCTCATTCCTCTAGGGGGATTGAGCCCACAAGTGTCACGTTTACAGTCAAACACTGAGCTGCTGCGAGACAACGATTGCCGGTAAACATACCATTTTATTATATAACAACATATATAATAAAAATAAAATAAATATAATATCATCCAACAAAAATACTTTTCGGTGATTCACCTATATAGAAAGCCAAATATAATTTATAGTATTTACATATAATATTCCATACAGAAATACTAGTCAAAGGAAGGCAAAATCAATAATTCATACAAATCTCATTTGGGCAACCGTTAAATATGGGTAATGGTAGAACAAAAGCCCCCGTAGCAATATATCGAAATTATATTACCTTTGACGATCCGACAAGAAATGTGGGTACTGGCGACATAAACGAATCAGAAGTACATTAGGGGCGATAGATCTACTTCATTACGCGTAAACGATTATGGTTATTCTTTTCAAAGATAACGTCTATTGCTTAACATTTTCTTTAACGTTCGAAGGAGTGGGAAATTGATGTAAGTAATTTATACAATATTTGTGTATAGTAGGGAAATCTTTCATGCCTCTTCCTTGAATTTTGGGGCAATCTTTCTCGTCTTCCAGAGCCACACAGACGATCTTGGGTTGTGCCTATATCTAATTTTGTTACAGATCTTTGGCGACGGTTTTCCACCACGTGATCTGTGGTCCTCTTCTAAACTTTTTTCTGTTCTGAATAGCCAGGGCAGTTATTAAGGCGTTACATTCTTCTTTTCTCATCTCATGCCTGTACCATTTGTGTATAGTAAATAAGAAAAAAATATATTTGGTAAATATTTTGAGCGCCTGGACGGTTTCCAAGAGGCGCGGGTTTACATCCAATCCGTTCATATTTTTGTGTTCTCTAAACAAGTTTTTTTCTAAATTTGGTATAATTCTTTAAATACATTAAAAAATATGTATATATTTTTATTACTTTATCAATTGATGTTGGTTATATTATTTAATTTTATATTTTTGTACGCATGATGCTCAATATTTTTAAAAGAAGAAATGCTGTACATGATTTAGAAAAAAATTGTTTATTCCGAGATTAGATATTCCGAGATATTTAATTTTACCCTAGTCTACAAACGCTCCCTTCTGCACACACCGACCAATTATACGCAATGTCTCGCGTTTTGAGAGACGAAATTTAACACCGTGCTTAGTCCTGGTGCCAGAGGAAATGAAAAAAAATATTACCCGAGTGAAAATGGAACTTACAACCGTCGCGATAATACATAATACAATTACAATAAAACATAATTGAAATAATACATCGTAATAATAATATATTAAAACTAACATAAAAATATTAAAGCACAACCACAAAACAGGCTTTTAATATAGTCCGACCAGGTATAGTATGTATGAATTATTTCATTAAGCCTATTAATATTAACAAACAACCCATAACGCTTATAACATGATCCGACCAGCGGCAATATATTTGAGTGATATTTTAATTTACATATAAAACGTGTACAAACATGTACCAGTACATGTGTATAATATAATTTGAGAGCTTATGTCTAGTCATTAGGACAAATTGTCGCATTTAGCTCTCGTTACGAGTTTATGAAGCGGCCGTACAATCACTAATGTTAATTTTGACTACGATGTCCCGGAAACGCAAATTAATTTTAAAGTTATGTTATAGAGGAGAGTTCGTGTCTATTTCGTTAAACAAGGTTTATAAACATATATATTGTTTATGGTTAGAAGACAAAGGATTAAAGATAAATATTTCTCAGAGGTTTTGAATCTGCACTTATAATTTAAGCGCTATATTAGATTAGCTTCTGATGAGCCCGGTCGTGGCGCAGAGGGACAAAGTTAGACTGTAAAACCAACTGGTTGTGGGTTCGATCCCCACTCGAGGAAGTGAAATATTTATTTACATTTATATTTTCATTTCTTCGGTCTGGTGTCGAAGCAAAGCGCGGCGTTGAGTCTTCTACTCAACACGGAATGCCTCTAGAATTCGGCAGAAAGTGGGGAACGCAGTGTTTTAACACTAGGTTCCCCTTTGCTATTATTAAGCTTATTTTTTAAACTTATCTGCAAGTTTAAAAATTGACAGAAAAGTAACACTATACTTCAAACAATATACTAATAATGGATTTTATTTATTTCAGGTACGTGCCAGGTTTTTATCAAACATTTTATTGTAAGAGTGGTAACTAAATTAAATTAAATTAAATTAGCTTAACGCTATATACCGCACACAGCAGGGTAGGCAGAGAGAACCTAGTGTTAAGACACTCCGTTCCCCACTTTCTGCCGAATTTTGAAAGCTTGCGTGGTGAGTGGCAGAACTCAACGCCGCGCTTTCCTTCGACACCAGAGCGAAGAAATGGAAATATAAATTTAATTAAATATTTCATCTCCTCGAGTGGGGATCGAACCTACAACCAGTCGGTTTTACAGTCACCCTTTGTGCCACTGCGCCACGACTGGCCTCGGTAACTAATAAATAATAATATTTATAAGAAGTAATTATTAAAGACCTTTATTATTGTTTATAATAATAATAATAAGTCTTGGAAAGACAACCTAAATGTTCTTGCTTTATTATTCTATCGACTATAGCAATAAATTGACAAGCCTAATAAAACAGCCAATATCCCACTCAAGTACTAGTTTTATCATTGGCCGATATAGTGCCGTTTAATAGCAGCTTCTGGTCCATTTTACGTAGCAATTTATACGGTTCAGCCATCTAAATATTTATTTATCGCTTAATTTTTTTGTTGAGGCCACAGTGGGGTAGTGTTTCACAGTTCGAGATGGTTGTGGGTTCAATTTCTACTCCGGGAAAATAATAATTTTTGTTTCGCCGAAAGTGCGGCGTTGGGCCTCTGCCCTACTCAACACACAATGTGATACATGAATTCTTGCGTAAAAAAAGAAAACGGAGTGTATTGTCATTAGATTCTGGTCTATAAAAAAAGGCTAAAGTTCAAAACATATTTATTTAATAAAATAACATAAAGTTATTTTTTTTTAAACGTATCACAAAATTCCTTGTTTAGAGGGAAGAAATGAAAACATTAAACGTATGAAACCCCCAGTAGAAATCGAACCCACGTCGCGTTCACAGTACGGTAGCTTGCGATAAACTGTCTGCATAAATGATCATATAAAAAACTTTAATACCCATATTTAAATCAAAAAATTGATTATGTCATATTTTATTTCGGGAACAAGGTGCCCATTCTGAACGCTCATTTGGGTTTATCGTAATTCGATATTATTTAGGTTAATGTATCGATGTGTGCGGTTTCGATATGGGATTAAGAAACTGAAGTTTGACCTCCTTGATAAGATTTTTTTCAATCAAAGCTATAAATGCTTATCTTATTAGAGCATAGGAAGTTTTAAGAGCATGAGATTTCTTAACAGATTTGTTCTGGTGTGGTTATTTTAAACACAAAAATCTAATCAAACCAGCTTTCCGCTGAAACGCGCAGCAGGATAGGCAGAAGGAACTTAGTTTTAAGACACTCCATTCCCCACTTTTCGACGATTTCTGACATTTCGCGTTGTGTGGCTGAACTCAACGCTGTGTTTTGCCTCGACACCAGTGCGAAGAAATATACATTTTAGACACAATCAATATGCGTATACTGTTTTTAAACATATATTGAAAAAGCAATTACATTGATACGAAATGGAATTAAATAGTAACTAAAAATAATATAAAACACATATGCATTGGGATAGCTTATATGTAACTATTAATTTATTATATTTAAAGTTTACCAAGCCATTTCACCTTTGATTGCGCTAACTCCCTAGACTATTTCACCTTATTTTAGCCGTGGTCTGCGGGTTAGCTGAAACTCATTTTGAAATAATAAAATAACAGACTAACTTGGCTGAAATGTTCGAATAGCGAACACACAAAGTTGTATTGTTTTCTAACGATGTTCATATATTGTTATATGAATTTCATTAAAGGATACTACAGTATTCTAATTTCGTTAGCAAATTATTATATATAATTTTCCACTTTTGTTCTTTCTGTAAATTTAAATTATATATGTATATATATATCTACAAAAATGGTGCAGGAGGTGACTCGTGAAAAGAAGGATGCCTTTAAGAAGTGGCAGCAATCCAACTCTCCTGAAGACAGACTGGAGTACATAGTAGCTAAACATGCCAGTAAAAGAGCTGTAGCCAGAGCCCGCAGTGAGAGTTTGTCACCATTGTATGATAAACTTGAAACTGTGGAGGGGCAGAAGTTCATTTACAAGCTGGCACGTTCCCGGGATAAAGCGACGCAAGATATCGCAAAATGTCTTTGCGTCAGAGATTCCCAGGGCACGCTGCTCTGTAGTCATGACTCTGTGAAGGAGAGGTGGAGAAGCTACTTCCAGGAGTTGCTGAATACTCAGCACCCATGCAGTCTTCATCACGACCCACCCCCTAACCTCGGACTTATTGCCCCAATAACCCTTGACGAAACTCGTAATTGCCTTCGACGCATGAAGAACGGAAAAGCGGTGGGACCTGACGATATTCCGATCGAAGCGTGGAAATCGTTGGGCTCTCTTGGTGTCCTCATACTTACTGTCCTTTTTAACCATATCTTGAACACTGGAAAGATGCCACACCAGTGGCGGCTTAGCTTTATTACCCCTATTTACAAGGGAAGGGGCAGTGTTCAAGATTGTGGTAGTTATAGGGGCATTAAGCTTATGAGTCATACCATGAAGCTCTTCGAGCGCATGATCGACCTCAGGCTCCGCCGCGAGTGTACTGTCTCTGAGTCTCAGTATGGATTTCAGCCAGGATCGGGCACTATGGACGCCGTTTTCGCCCTCAGAACATTGATGGAGGCATACAGGGAAAAAAGGAGAGCTCTGCATGTGGCCTTTTTAGATCTGCAGAAGGCCTTTGACTGTGTGCCTCGTCAGTGTATCTGGTGGGCATTGCGATCCAAAGGGATCCCTGAGGCCTATATTGGGATTATCAGAGATATGTACCACGATTCCGCGTCTATAGTTAGGACTGCTGTTGGCGACACTAAACCCTTCCACATTACAGTAGGGGTTCACCAGGGCTCGGCTCTTAGTCCGTTCTTATTCAATGTGGTGCTCGATACTGTCTCGGCTCACATCCAAGACCAGCCTCCATGGCTGATGATGTATGCCGATGATATAGCACTCATTGATGAGAACCGACTGATGCTGGAGCGTAGAGTGAACCTGTGGAAGGGTACGCTTGAGAACGGCGGTCTTAAACTTAATGTGTCGAAGACCGAGTACATGGCCTGTGGGAGCCCGGACTCGAGCACTATCCTTATAGGTCCTGAACCAGCCGTTAAGTCGGAAAAGTTCAGGTACCTTGGATCCGTTATGCACGAGTCCGGAGGCATCGATCACGATGTCTATAGCCGGATAAGCGCTGCTTGGGCCAAATGGAGGGAGGTCACTGGTGTGGTCTGCGATCGCAGGATACCGCCCAAACTCAAGGGTCTGATATACAAGAGCGTCATCCGACCGGTTCTTTTATACGGCAGCGAATGTTGGCCGGCACTATCTCGGCACACTCAGGAGCTTCACGTCACGGAAATGAAGATGCTGAGGTGGATGTGCGGCGTAACGCGGTCTGACCGCATACGCAACACATTCATTCGAGGTACTCTTGGAGTCCGTGACGTAGCGGATAAGCTCCAAGAGCGTCGCCTGAGATGGTTTGGTCACGTTACGCGCCGGCCTAAGAACTATGTCGGATGCAAGTGCCTTGCTATGTCAGTCCCTGGAGTGAGACCTCTCGGACGCCCAAGGAAGCGCTGGTTGGATGTCGTGAAGCAGGACATGAGAGCCAATGGTCTAACCACCGAGGACGCTAAAGACCGTGCAAAGTGGAGCAGGTTGAGTAGGAAGGCAGACCCTGGCAAAAGCCGGGACTAATGCCAGGTAGAAGATATATATCTACAAAAAATGGTACTTCATATTAAAAATTAAATCAAATCAGCTTCACGCTGTTTTCCGCACACATCAAGGTAGGCAGAGGGAACGTAGCGTTTTGAGTGACGGAACTCAACGCCGCGCTTTGCCTCGACACTACAACGAAGAAATGACAATATAAATGCAAATAAATATTTCATTTCCTCGAAGGGGTATCGAACCCACAACCAGTCGATTTTACATTGACACTTTGTGACCCTGAATAAATATATTCCAAGAAGTAAATTTCTTACATTAATTAATATGTTACATATTTTAAATAATGATGCAAAAACATAGCTACTCGACAGTAGGCTTCGTAATTATGGAGATGGATTTTCCAGAGGCATTACTCCGGGTGAAAGTACGTGATACCTACTCAGTTTTTATTTAATTAACATCTCATTATAAGGAATACCAAATTTTATTAATATGTAAAAAAATATATTTATTGCTTTAAAACAAACGAAACAAAACGTGTATAAATGTGAAAAACAGTAATAATTAAAATACTATATTCAAGAGTCTAACGTGGCGTGATGGTTGTGGGTTCCATCTCTATTCGGGAAAATGAACGCGTTTTTAATTCCTCACTCGAGTACAGAACCCAAAGCAAGGCGTCGGCTTCCGCCACTCAACATACAGTGTCTCGAATTTGCAAAGAATTGGAGCACGGAATGTCCTGATACTAGGTTCTCCTTGTGCATCCTAAAAATCCTAATTGTTTTAGTTTGGCAAATAAATATCTAAAAATTGAAAATTTTGTATTAATGGAGAAATCGTCTCATATATTTTTAAATAGTTTATCCACGTGTTATTGATAACTTAAACAAAATGTATGAGTAAACACAACTGCACTCTCTATTTCACCACTGATTGCACAATGAGAATACAATGAAACACTTTTGTATTCATATCAACGCTGATTTCACATAAATCCATCCATGTATTTTACCTATCCGCGTGAAATTATTTATTTTTTTCTGTTATACAAAGTGCGGTCATGGGTTCCGTCACTCTATCGATAACGACGTGTCTTAACACTCGTATTTTATCTGCATGCCCTAATACAACGAGAAAATAAAACTTTGCGCTGCTTCAAGTCGGAATCGAAGCTGTAATCTTTTGCGTTAACTGTCACAGGCTTGTGCCCCTGTGCTACGACTGCCCACACAAATATGTCAAATTAAATATTTTAATATTAAATTAATAAAAACCAATTAAAATACAATACGGTACAGTGTGCAATTAGTAGACAGTGAAAAAAACTCATGTTTGAATCCGCTACCATTTGCTAAACAAGGCGTGTCTCGTTCACTGGAAGCAACTTTTTCGTTACATTCAAATTGGGTCAGAGCGGTTGTTTACTCAATTTAGTAAAACCGGTGCTTTACAATTCCAACGCGTACTTCGTGTTTGCGAAAATTGTTACGGATACGATATTGTAATTTGTATCTGGATATTATCTTAAATTGCAGACATTCAATGTCTTATTGCGGTTAATTACCATTTTATTTGCACTCTGCGACACGAAACAAATTAATTTGGATTTTAGTCTTTAATTTTATTCGTCTTGGCTACGTTTTTGTATTGTTAGGTACTTTGGTACGTTTCGAATCTAGGATCGCGTTTAAACGCTTGCTAAATAATTTGTAAGATCAATTTACAATGAAATGGTTGCAGTATCTCCTGGATAGTAGCTGTAGAATTTTCAATCAAACTCGTATCTTCTTTGCAACCCAGTTGTACAGATGAGCTTTAAATATTTAATTAAATAAACTGTATTTACTTAGATTGGGTTTCATGTGGATGTAGTTTATGTAACCTAAAAAGCTTATTAAATGTTCCGTTTTAGTTAGTGTTTGTGAATACTTGCAAGTCAATTTGACTCATTTTCCAGTGTCCTATTATTATTATTATTATTTTTAATTAATTAATTTGTTTATTTATTATTTATTTGAGATGAAATTTAGATTACAACTTCGATTTTGACGACAATAACATTTCATATAGTCGATATTGCTGTTAATACAAAATGGTCGCCGCAACAAAATGGCGGATTACAAATTTTTTCACAATCCGCCTAATATGAATATCAAATGATAGGCCTTGATTTGGATTTTATTTAAACTTCACGAAATAAGTAAAAGCTTGTCTTTAAAAAAGTTGTTTTTAATTAATATTTTCTTATATTCTTGTTTGTAAGTAAAGCAGTTGTGGTGTATGATGTTTTGAATTCAAAACCTTTTTCACAAATTTAATTAAATTATGTCATGATATATGCAGGTGTCTTTTCTTTATGTCGTTTGTATGAATATTTTTTTTATTGACACGTAAACAGTGAAGAGAAAAATGAAGTGCAAAGAAGTATACACCGAGTCTAACAAACAGTTAATTGGTTTAATTACAAATTTATAGCTTCACGCAGTATCCCGCACGCAGTAGGCATAGGGAACCTATTATTAATACCTTCCGCTTCAACCGAATTCAAGAGGCGTTGCGCGTCAAGTGGCAGAACTTAACGCCGCGATTTAATACGTAAAGTGCCTGAGAGAATGAAATATAAAAAAAAACTGTTGTTATTAAATTTTAGTTTTGCTGTAGGTATGCAAGCACATATATTAATAAAAATAATAAGTAGACCATTAACAACAATATTATAAACAGATTCTATTTTAGTTATAAAAGTATTTAGGAATGTAATATGTATTCGGGAATGTAATAATTATTACATTCCAAATAATTCAGGTAATTAATAAAATATTATTTGTTTATTTCAATTTCATTACGAGTGTTGTTTGCCGAGTTTGTTTTTGAATTTTAGTACTTGGTTTCTCTAGGGATTCGTAGCCTTAAATAAACAAAGTAACTCATTCCATTTCGTTTGCTTCGAAATATTTACATTTTCTATTTGATTTATTTTGTTTAAAAAGAAATGTAACTCAAATATGACTTGATATAAGATGATTTTTTACCTACTAAATAAAAAAAAGGTTTATTCTTTTTCTTACATAGTAGAGTTTAAAGAGAAAACCTAGTGTTATGACACGGTTCTCCACTTTTCGCTAAATTTTCGAGATCTTGCGTGTTGAGTGCTAGAAATTTTCACACATGATGAATTTCTGTTTTCGCTTATAACAACAAGCACCCACTATGACCTAATAGAATAAAACTAGACTTTAAGTTATTTATAACTTATAGTTCCTATGGCACTAGTTTTGTCAAGCTTAAAAATATTATACAAATAATAACAAAGTTAACTTTAATGGTCAGAAACAGATAAAAATCGTGATATTTTTTTATTATAATATATAATATACTATCGTATTCTCTTTTATAACCTCCGGAACAAACCTCTAGTATTAGATTAAAAGTTTAATTCGCTATATCTCTCGAATAACAGGGTAAGCAAAAGGGAACCTAGTTTTAAGACACTTTGTTCATCATTTTCCGCCGAATGCCGGATTCATTGCGTGTTGCGTAACTCAACGCCGTATATATGGTACTAAAGGTTTAATACTTAATAAAATTAATCAGCTTTTCTCACTAAAAAAACAATAAAAAACGCTAAATACAGATTTATAAGAATATCGTACTCGTCGAAAGTTGTTTTAAAGCATTTATAGCTGGTAATAAAGCTTCTGTAAGCTCATAATCCCAGTACAGTGTTCAAAGATGTGGCGTCTCCGGTCTAACCGTGTAATAACCAATATTGGGCGCTATAATGTGTTTGAGCAAAGCACTAAATTATGTTTTATTAAGACTTTTGCTATTGTATATTATATGTTTTTATTAATTTAGTGTTAAATAGTATTGTGTTTTAAAATAGGAGAATTTTTTTTATATTTTTGTGTTGGGTTAGTATTTTTTTCTAGGTTTAGAATAAAATTTCCATAAATGAATAAAAAGGTCTTTTACATCTAAAATTGGTAATAATATAATTAATAAAATATGTACGCTGTATTGCGCACACAGTTGGGTAGGCAAAATTAACCTAGTGTGATGACACTCCCTACTTTCGCGCGCGCTTTGGTGTCCCGCTTTGCGTCGTAACAAAGCTAAGAAATGAAAATATACATTTAAATAAATATTTCATTTCCTTGAAAGAGGATCGAACCCACAACCAGTCTCGTCTCATAACTGAAAAAACTAACTTAAGTTTATACAAGCGTTCAGTGATAAGGAACAGTAATTAATATGTTACTAATGAAAAAGCAATCAGAGATGTATCTGCGGTGCGGGGGAGATCTTTCCTTTTCCGCAAATTGCCTTTTTGGCGATATAGTGAACCAAATTAGAAAAGACGTCAAGAACTAATAAAATCCAATTTGCTCTTGATTAAATAAATATCCTGTTTGCTCGTAACTACTATTTAGATATAGATATATTTAAGTATGAAAGTGCGAGTTCAAATTTTGCTACGTTTAAATTTATTAATTAAAATTTTATGTTTTGTTTATTAAATTAGGCCATTACAAGCACTTTTAAATAGTTCAGTTATATGAAAATGTCAGTTGTGTCAGTACAGGAAGCTGCCACCAACATTGCCTTCAACAATATGTAATATATTATTGCAGTAAAATTTTGGCTGACGTACAACGGTATTTGATACTATAAATCAAATGTATGTACAAAATATAGTCCATATACTCATACGTACCTTACGTCGTAAGGCGTAAACCAATGTTTAATTATTAAGGCATAAATCTGGAAAGATGAATTTGTAGAGCAGAGTATCTGGCATATTGCAGTACGGTGCCTTCCACATATTCCAATAGACTTGCGTGGTTCCAACAAATTTGCTTTATTGTTCGTTTGTAGAATGCCCAATGTTCAGCTCTCTCCTTTACGTCGATTTCTGTGGGCATTGTGTGTTGAGTGGAACTTAACGCCGCGTTTTGCCTCGACCGACAAGAGCAAGGAGAATTAAATATTTAATCTTTCGTTTCCTCGGTTTTGAATTGAACCCACATTTTGCACTATTGTGCCCCTGCGACACAATTGGTCTCTTAAATTTGTAGTTTACTTTTATATATTTCACGTTGAACGCAGCGTTGGCTTAAATATCTTAACTAAGTGCAGTTAAGACGTATCAGACCTGTTAATTTATAATTGGAACCTTAATTTTTACTCGAAAGGAATGCTGAATGTTAAAGTAGTTTATTTCGTAGATTTGACTTAGCCCAAGTTAGGAAAAACACATGACTGCAAACGCGACAGGTTGTGGGTTCGATTACGTTAATGCAACTGGGGTGTCTTAACACTAAGGAACCTAGTAGGTTCCCTTTGTTTATCTCGCAATGTGCGAGATACAGCGTAAAAATAAAAGAAAAAAAATGTGATTATTAAAATATAGCCTTGACCAAAAGTTATAATAAGTTGGAATATTAACAAAAGTTTTAGCCCATTTAATGTCAACCGATACCATTAGGAATTTGAGCTAAAAGCTTAGTTTCAGTAACATACAATATATATTTTCTTATTCACATTGGCAGGATTTCAACAGTATGATGTCTCTTGGAATGGAAATTTCAAAATACAATCACATACAACTTCTGGTATCTACTGTGTTTCCAATATATTCATTTTGAATAAACAATTGCCCTATTTTTTGTTATATATATATATATATATATATATATATATATATATATATATATATATATATATATATATATATATATATATATATATATATATATATATATATATATATAAATAACGTAGTTGAACAATGTATAAACTGCAACACGTTATGGGTTCGAACATCGATACAACATATAACATTGACCCATGTTTATATTTAATTTATTTTTGTTATTCTACTATCCAGAAGAAACACACTTTTTGTTACTGTTAAAAAAATATATTAATAATGTCATTATTAGATTTCACTGCATCGAAAATTTGCGGATTCATATTTAAAAAATTGAAAAGGTTACGCTACAGGTTTTGGATTCGATTCCCACGTGAGTTAACACTCAATAGCTACAGAAATCAAAAAATATAGGGAGCAGAGTGTCTTAACACTAATAAAAGCGGGATACAGAGTGGAAAAAAATCTAAAGCAATATATAACCTAGATAGTGGTTAGGTAGCAATGCATTTTAAACTACCCATGAAATAAATAATGAACTCGTTAATAGTTATTTGATGAAAGCTTAATTCAGTCTTGTGAAAAGGCTCTGAGCGGGGGCCATTAGGAAACTTAAGTATTCGTAAAATCCATCGTACTAGCGCTTACGTAACAGTTATATACTTTTTCTACTAAATAGGTATTGTTATATGGATTCAGTATGTGGTAATACGATTTTTTATTTTATTTTCATGTTACGTGTATCGCGCATACAGTAGAGTAGGCTAAAGGAACCTAGTGTTAGGGCACTCCTTTATCCGTTTTCCGCAAAATTCTGAAAGCATTGCCAGTTGAGTAGCGGAACTCAACGCTGCGCTTTGCCTCGACACCAGAGCTAAGAAACCTTTCCTACAGTCACACACATTTGCCTCTGCGCCACGACGGGCTTCGTAATAAAAATTGCAACGACGTAATATTTTGTTTAAGTTAAAAAAAATAAACCATAATTACTTCTAAGTAGTTTGACAGTTTCTTTAGATACAGATCATACTTTTTCTAAATCTTGAATTAAATTGAATGAATTTCCTGCAATAGGAGAGGAAGGAACGCTAAGAAATATATTTTTTAAAGAATTCCTTCTTGGCTCGGGAGCCTTATCTTTGTGTCATATAAAGTGAAGTTATATTTAAGTGGCTTTTCAAGTTTTATATGACAATAAATGGTAACGGGCAAGTGCTTAAAAATTTTAGTAACCAACGCTGTTATTTATTTTTATGTATAATATAACTTAACCTTTTTTATGTAACTATATCAACATTTAACAAGTGTCTTCCTTTGCATTTAAGACACTTCCGTTTCCCACTTTCCACCGATTTCCTTAGGCATTGCATTAAGCGGCGCAAATCAACGTCGCGCTTTACCTCATTGTCAGAGGGAGGAAATGAAAATAATATTTCACAAATATTTAATTTTCTCGAGTGGTAATCAAATCCACAACCTGTTGCGCTTACAGTCACACACCTATTTTATAAAAAAAAATAGATTAATATAGAACATGTCAATTAAACCACGTTTCGTCACTAACAGTCTAATAATACAACTTATCCAAGTTATAATTAATTGCTACACCTTGTAGTTACCTATTACACGCCTTTGATGCTGGTTTAGTGTTTAAATACATACAATTTCTACTAAGTTTGCAGTTTCTTCGGAAACTGCTAATTAATGGAATTAGTCTATATAGACGACTCGATGGCTAACTTTTAATTCTTTATATACTCGTATAGTCACTAACTGATGGTGAAATTTATATTTATTTATATTTTTGATTTAACATTCCTTGTGTTTAAATTAAGAAATAAATTTAGTAAATAACTTAAAGAAAAACAAATTCACGCTACACCCCTAGTCGGAGAGAATAGAGCGCTATACTCTACAGTCTCTGCATACTTCTTTCGCCTCGTTCACTGTTGCCAACCTCTTCATGCATGCCCTTCGGAGAGTGCTTATGCCTTTTATGTGACCTTCCTCCAGTATCTTTGACATTGTGTTTTTGAAGGTCTACCTATATTTCTTCAAGGTTTCCCCCTAGCTCTTACTAGTTACTTCTCCATTCTTAAATCTTTTTGCCATTCTTTCATTTCTCTTTCGTTTAACGCGTCCAAACCAACTGAGTATATTCTTGCCTATTCTCACCGTGCCGTTCTCACTAGTTCCTGCCATTCTCTAATATCTCTTGATTGCACATTGAATCAGCGACACTGACTCCACATATCCTACGAAGAAGCATTCAGTATTTTAATATTATACATTGAATAAATACCTACGTAATAATAATACAATAAAACCAAATAGATAAAATCCTTAGACAAGTTCTTCATCTAAATTCTACTTTATAGAAATATACATGACGGAACAATAACATAACGGAACTGTAGCTGGCTAGTTGCCAGATATGCGGATGATACTCTGAAGAAATTTTGTTTAACTTTACTTGTGTTTCATATTTCGGGAATTGTTCGTACATTCTATGTTTGTTTAACAAAAACATTTACCTACACGTGTCCAACGTGACGTGGCCTAAAAACTAACAATGGCTTTGAATGTGCATGAAGACTTCTAAACGTACCAATTACATATTTTTATGTAAGATAAGGTAGTTCATAATTCTGATTATATTATATTTTTTTAGCTTCTCGCTGTCCCGCATCTGATAGGCTTAGTGAACCTGGGAACCTAACGTTGAGACACTATTCCTATTATATTAGACACTTCCTTCTATTCAATTCTTGTACTTACCCGTAGTAGACAAGTTAATCTTTTTTTGGTACGTTTTGTCTGATGGCAGTTAGACCTAAAGAAGTCAGATGAAGTCTCTCTAAATCTAAGTAATCTTTGTTATATTCTGTTAAATAATTGATTGTTTGCTGTATTGTGCGATTGTGAATAAGTAATAAATAAATAGGTTTATTGCACGTGACGTGAAAATCCCTCCTACAACTCCTTTGAACGGCACAAATTCTTTCCTGCAATTGTTTCGGTGCTCAATCTTCAACTTAACATAAAATAAGATTTCCTACTTTTCTGTGAATATGTCACATCGATTTTTATAGAATCAAAAGAATTCAAATGGAAGACTTTAAACTGTCACATAGACTTTACAACAAAATCTTTAGTTCGAAATGCTTCCTTAGTATTTCAATAAATTTTATATGATCAAAGTAAATGTTTTTAAGGTTTTTTTTTTCAATTTATTAAACAATGTTTGTTTTCTAAATCTTTCTTGGGGAGCATGGGGGCATGACAGTATCTAACTATTAGAAACCGATCATGGCGCAGGAGCACAAGTGAGTGACTGTGAGCGCGATTGGTTTTGGGTTCGATCCCCACTCAAGGAAATATTTATTTAAATTTATATTTTCATTTCTTCGCTCTGGTAGCAAAGCAAAATGCGGCGTTGAGTTCCGTAAATGATTCCGGAATTCGGTAGAAAGTGAGGGAAAGAGTGTCGAAGCTCAAGGTACGTACCTTGTAAAGTTATTATTATAGCGCACAAAACTTAAATCCAAAAAAAAACTACTAGGTAGGTTCAGTTTCAGGAAAAAGTTCATTTTTTAATACAACGAAGTCTCCATTACAGTCACGAGTTAATTAACAAATATTATATCTTGGATCATACGTGACTCTACTTTAATGATGGCGTTTTTGTATCATCTTAAGTTAACATCCTTAAGTGGGAACCTACTTCGTATTTCATTTTAATCATATTTTGAGGCCATTGTGGCTCAGTATCCTTCTTACTGCGTGGGACTGTAAACTTAATCGGTTTAAATTCGATTCTTATTTAGCAAAACATTACGTTACATAGGTTCATAAATAAAAAAGTTATGTCAGTATAAAACAGTATTTTATTGAATTGACTGAAACAGCTATCAATATATGGACATTGTCTTTTAAAATTTTATTGATAACGTTATCAGATCTCGAAAGTAATTCAGATGAGAAAATAAATAATTGTGTAGTACCAGCGGGCGAAGACACACTCACACACGCAGGCGAAGGCAAAGCGCGGCGTTGAGATCCGCATTTAACACGATATGCCTTCAGAATTCATCTAGGGGAACGAAAATATATAAACGAGAGCAAAGTTTCTTAAAACTAGGTTCCCAGGTTCTACCCATCCACCCTAATAAGTGCGTGTGGTGTGTAGCTAAAAAACAACTTCTATAATAAACGCGACATTCGAGCATTTTAGAACTCAAGATTTTATAAATCAAGTTGAAACAACCTCAAATCAACGACTGCATCTATTTTGAGACCGTTTTATGTATTTTGATACCGCATCGATTGGGATTCTTAGAAACAATCCCACAATTTAACGTCTATACATACAGAGTAAAATGTATTAGACGACCCCGGGATCAGCGTGGACGCGATAACGGTTGAAAACAGAACGCCGCTGTTAATTTGACGTCCGACCTCATTCATTAGTAGAATCGTCATTTAAACTGATGTCACCGCAATCTGTGTCAAGATTTGTTTTAATTTATATATTTACTAACATGTTTGACTATTGAATATCAATTAATTTTGTTTTGATGAAGTGATATAGATTTTTTAATAAAATTAAATTACTTTTCGCTGTACCCCACACACAGCGGGGTAGGCAGAGGGAACTTAGTTTTAAGACACTCCATTTGCCTCGACACCAGTGCGAAGAACGAACGAAAATATTAAATATTTCATCTCCTTAAGTGGGAATCGAACTGTGGATTCGATTCCTGTCGCGCTTATGCCTACAAAATGATATGTTTTAAGATTTCTTTCAAAACTAAATGTTTGAAACCACAATAAATGGAACAAACTATAACAAATTAATTTTAATTGCTTTTGATTGTAATCAGTCTTGCTTAAGACTATTAGTTATTAACGTATCAAATTAAGTGGTGCATCAGTTGTTCGTAGGTGTGTTCTTGTAGTATAAAAACAAATATTTTTTTAATTACCCGCTCTCTCTCTCTCTCTCTCTCTCTCTCTCTCTTCCCCACACCCCCCCTATCTCCCTCTATTTCTCTCTATCTCTAGACAAATGGAATCTAAGATTAGGAATCTCCGCCCAATTTTCGAGACATTGAGTATTGAGTGACAGATTTGCATACCGCGCTTTGCCTTCTTACCAGAACGAGGGAGTGAAAATGATTTATTCCACCGAGTAGAATCGAATTTAACAACCGTCGCGTTACGCACGCACGACTATTCCAAAAAATATTTTTTTACGAAAATTATGATAATCAAACACTAACTTGTTTCTTATGTAGTCGTTGTCCTTGTTAAAAGTAATCATAGCGGAAGTATTACAACCATAAAATTGACCCTGAATTGTTAAACAAATACTGAATATTATAGTCACACTTGTCAAAATTAGTAAAAAAAATATTTCTCCCCTTGTCTAAAAGTTGGCATCACACCAATCGCCCTATAAAGCCAGTGACGAAGTCAACAAAAAGAATTTATTCGACAGTAAAGCGAAGAATTACAACACACTCCCCCTTTTGTTTACGTCATCTTGCTATTGTTCTCCAAAATGTATTTGCTATTAAAATAGAAAAGGTTCATACGAATGCTATTTTTATAGTCAATTCAGCGTGTTGTTAGATTTTGTGGTTTAGTTTTATGGTGATATGTTACATAAACCTCCCGTCCTTTGATAATATTTTTAACATAATCTTTTCCAACAATCTGAGCTTATATTTTTGTTTAATTTAAAAGAAATTTCATTGTAAAATAACGCTATCCTGGTTTGCTGTCTTATATTTAGGTGCACACGTGATTGTTTTGTTTTTGATTTCCTTCTGTTAAAATTTATTTTTATTTTCTTGGAGTGTCCGTATCACTACTTTGTACAATGCAAATGATGCGTGATTTTATTTGCTTAATTTTTTTATTTACTAACCCCAGTTAACGAAATAAACTAAACATTAAAAATATATAACTATGTACCTGAATATTGTATTGAAAAGTTCGAAATAGACAAGATAGTGATACAAAAATAAGAAACGAAAAAACGTGAAATCACTTTATCTTTTGGCTAAGCGTTATTCTGTGTCACAGTGCTTTGAAAACTTCATTCACACTCCTAGAAGTTACAAAAGAGAACGGAAATGAGTTCGACGATTGGTATTCACCCATTTTTTGCTGCGATTTATCTGATCTCTGATTTGCGGATATGAGATTTTTCTCAATAATGCATCTTTTATTTGTTGTTTAAATGGTTTTTACGCTTTTAACACCTTGACACTATTAGACGACGTATTGCATTGCTCCGTTCCAATTTTGGTTTATTTTAGTGACGTTCCATATTAATAACCAAATTTTTATGTCGTGCTTTCAACAATTGAGTCGAGAGAACGAATGTATCTATATATTTTTAAATAACAAACTTAACCCTCGCCGGGAGTTGTACGTACGACTATTATGTAAGCGAAGTTATACGACCAAACAACTGTGCCAAGTGGCACTATATCCTTCGAAAGTTCACTTTGACTTGTTTTTCGCTCAAAATTTTGCATATTCTTTTTAATTCACCTGTTTTCAGCATTTTTGTAAGCTTCATTTACCTAAGCTTTAAATATGAATTGCATTTTAAACGGCAAAAAAAATTAAAAAAATGTACTTAATGAAAACTTCCGCACAATTTCAGCCTTTGCACCACTTCCCGTCCATTGAAATAGACGGTTGAAGTTTTTCTATTCGCGACTACAATGGGGCAATTAAATTCAGATTTTTTTACCGTTTTTGGCTGCGACATGAACTCGATATCCGTGATTCAGTACTTAATGCTATTAATTTTTTTTACAAATGCCAAGTAAGCATAGCTTATAAGTGAATGAAACTTGAATGATATAATGCGCGGCGTTAAGTTTCGCCACTCAATGACTCGTGAATGGGTTGCTAGGGAGGAACGTAGTGTCTTAACACTAGCTGCTCCTATTACAGGAATAAGCGTAAATCTGATTAAATGTCCATTTATTTATATATTTTAATTAAAATTGAGGCCAGTCGTGGCGCAGGGGTACAAAGTGTCACTGCTAAACCGACTGGTTGTAGGTTCGATCCCCGCTCTAGTAGATGAAATATTTATTTTCCATTTCTTCTGGTGCCAACGCAATGCCTCCAGAATAAAGTGTCTTAAAACTAGGTTCCCTGTGCCTACCCTGTTGTGTGCGGGATACAGCGAGTAATTAGAGCTGGCTTACTTAAGTAATTTCATTATTGCAAGTGGTACCTATCTTTAATTATTATTATACTAACTAAAGAAAGAAAGAAAAAAGCTTGTATTTAAAATAAGAAGATTACATTGAATTTTTATTTTATCCTTTGCTAGTTTTATAACGCTGTTTGTTTTTGAAATTTAATAGCAATAAAAGTCTTCTGAGACATCGTTAGGCAAATGATACTGTAGAGTGAAACTTAGTCTCTAACGATAATGCTAAACATTTCTTAATACGATTTACTACCTAAGAGCCCTAGGGCACTCGACATTCGTGTGAAATGCCAACCTCTTAACATTACAAACTTTATGAAGAGGATCACACTGGTGAGTAGTTTTAGGGTTCCTTATTTACGGTATACCTAAAGGTATTATTTAAATTTCATTATATAATACTATGAGAGAGAGACTTGTGTAATTTCGTGGGGCAGTACAGTGTTCTAATGATGACGCGGTGGTTGTGGATTCGGTTCCTATTCAGGGGATTGGTTATATTTTAATTATTTTCGTTACTCCAGTCTGGCACGAAAACGCGTGGTTTTGAGTTTGATTTTTCAAGACATAGCTCCATTCTTCAATGTTTTTTCTATTCTCTACTATAAGACACACATCTGCGTTCTATCTAACTATTATCTAAAATCGCTAAAAAAATTGAAATTAATTAATTTAATAATAATAATTAAAAAAAAGGTTCCAAATACTTATCCTTAAATTCTCATACAACCAACATATTCATTATTTATGTACATACATACGTACCACCCTATAATCGAATAATCAATCTATTTCACCGGAAGCACTACCGCTTTTTATTTCAAACATCCTCCTTTCTATTCAAATGAAAAAGGTATCTTCATTTAATTCAATGAATGAAAGCCACTGCTCGCCGCTTTGTGTTCTCGTTTGCTTTTTTTTGTTATTCAGTTTGTTTTAATAAATATTATCAGGAACTTTATTGTAAGTTATATATTTATATTAGAGTTTATTTTTTAAATAAAGTCTGAGCTCATTCCTATAACAACAAATATTTAAGTTTTTTTTTAGCTCTACGCTGTATTTTGCACATAGGAGAGTTAGGCAGGGGGAACCTGAAAACCTACTGTTAACACACTCCGTTCTCATTAAGACACTTACGTTCCACACTTATCCCTACTTTATTTTATATAATACAAATATTTTTACTTCGTATTCAGTCAAGGCGCACAAGTCAAGGTGTGACTATAAGCGTGACAGGTTGCGAGTTCGATTCCCACTCGAGAAAATGAAACATTTAATTTTCATATTCATCGGTCTGATGTCGAGTAAAAAGCACGGCATTTATTTCCGCTAGTCAACACGCAATGCCTCCAGAATTGAGGGAAAAAATGGGGACCAGAATGCCTTAACACTAGGTTCCCTCTGCCTATTTAACTATAGCATGATGCTAAAAAAGTACATATACTAATAATACAGTTTATTTCATTGCACCACATCAAAACAGTCATAATTTTATCAATCAAAGCGACCAGCGGATATAATGTAGCATGATGAGATATTGATACAGCATTGCAAAGTCATTCATCATCAAAATATTGGAAATTCTATATTTACCCTTAATACTTGCGCAAAATAAATTTACATTTGATAAATGACTAAAGTTCGAAAAGAGACATTTTATTTGAATAATCTATTGGAATTATTGTAGATGCTTTGTTCTAAAGTTTAAGTTAGAAATGTTTTTAAATTTTATTAACTTCTTGCTGTATCCTGCTTGTTGTTGGCAGAGGGAGCCTTGTGTCAAACACGAGCTAATATTGAATCTTTCATTCCCCCAAGTGGGAATCGAACCCACAACTGTTGTGTTTACAGCCACTCGCTTGCACTTACGCCACGACTTTCATTAATATTTAAAAATACTAGTACGCATGGGGACATAGAAAGTATAGCGGAGCACTTGGGAAGTGTGGGGAAACAAAGAAAATGAGATTTGGCATTTTAATACATCACGTAAATGAAAATACAGGCTGCCACTATTAGTTTAAATGACCAGGTGTGTGGACACTTAAAACGAGTACAAAATCCACGTGATGACGAAGAAATGAATTTACATATAAAACATATATAATTATGCTAATTTCAAATTGCCTTATTACGGAGTTGAATGTTATTGTTAACATAAACAAATTTTCTGTAAATATAACCCAAAATAAGGAGTAATATCGAAAACTTGTGGGTACATCTATTGTATAGAAGTGAGCTAAGTTGGATGGCAAGCTCAAGTAAGTTAACCGACTACAACTACATTATTGAAAACAACTTTAGTTAACTACAATTCGTATTGTATATTTTATTCCAAAACTAATATTAAAATATTCCAGAACTATTTTTGTGTATTTCTGATAATTTTTTATCAAAAACAGGTAATGTTTTCCTTGTGGAAATGTTGAAATAATTTTGCTAGTTAATTTTTAATTAGCTGTTTTTGGGTTAATCTTATCACTCACACGGTTGTAAAAACCACATTTTCATAAAAATAAATTAATATAATTTATTAACAATAATATTGACCTAGTTAGTTAATAATACCTTACGACCTTATTACTTTTTATGTTGTAAAAGATAGAATTAAATAATAGAGTTTATAATAGGGAAAGAAAACTTTAATCGTTTACTTATTATGTAGCAAATACGTTTTAGGAAAAAAATAGAAAAATTTGTTAAGCTCCACTTCGTTTAGAGAACCTAACGCTAAGACACTCCGTTCCTGGCTTACCATTCGAATTTAGGGCATTGTGTATTAATGAAATTTATTCCCCCGAGTAGGTATCGAACCCATAATTGTCGCTTCACATTCAAACGTTGAAGAACCATCTTCAACGCAACTGCGATTTTAAAAGAATAAAAATTTAAAAATACCAAATACCTACGCTAAATTTGATTACATAGGAATATCATACTCTGAAAACAATTTGTATTTGAGCTTAAAATGCATAATGTAAATAGACTTCAAAATTGTTCTATCTTGAAATTGGTTTTGCTTTTAAGAAAACACGAGACGTTATTAAATTTGATGCTTGTTGGTTTTGCTGTGGCATATCACGATTACGCTTAGGTACCTTAAAACAAAATATATATATTTACAGAAATGTTAAAGATTTTTGAAGAAGGTTTGCTTTATGCTAAGGCCAGTCGTGTGACTGTAAAACCGACTGGTTGTAGGTTCGATTCCCATTCGAGGAGATGAAGTATTTACTTAAATTTATATTTTCATTTCTTCGCTCTGGTGTCGAGGCTTGAGGCGTTGAGTTCTGCCACTCAACAAGAAATACCTTCAAAATTTGGCAAAAATATGAGAACGGAGTGTCTTAACGCTAGGTTCCCTGCTGTGTGCGGGATACAGCATGGAGCTGATTTGATTTGATTTGTTTGCTTTATGTGTTATTTATTTTGTTATTTGATTGTGAACATATTTATTTATTCTTTACTCAGTATAAGACGAAGTCGCACCTAAAGGTGTGTTTCAAACTAAACGATAGTTTTTAATGCAGTTTTCACTAATACAAAAAGCAGCGTTGAATTCCGCCATTCAACTCCATACTCCTAACAATTGGTTCCCTGTGCCTTCTTTGCTATATTAATTTAAAACTCCAAAAAAATATAATAAATTATCACATCCTACTTAATCAATAAACACAAAAATAACGATCTAGTCGTTTACTATGTATGTTTCAGTAATAAATTAATTCAATTTTTACTTTTATATCCATAGTAAAATATCGTTTTCAATAAATCTCTACGACCGATTACAAGTTCCTTTGCCCGATCGTTCGGAGTTGTAATAGGTTATTTTTAGCATCATAAAAATGATCGTAACTTTTGTTTACCGTGTCCGGAAGCAATTGTGATAGTTTAGATTGAACTGTCTAAAGTGAATATCGATAGCTCTGATAATAAAAAGGTGTAAGGAACATATAAATAATTCCTATAGGTTCTAAAAATCATGACTGATAATTAGTTTTTTCAGGGTTCCGTACTTTTTAAGGAAAAAAATGTACCCTTATAAGATCATTTTGTGTCTGTCTGTCTATCCTGATAAAATACATATTTCTTTATTTACTTAGAAAAGATATATATCAATATATTTACTTATAAAAAAAATTGACATTATAAAGGTAATCGAAAATCATAGGGTACTTCCGGTTGACCTAGAATTGTGAAATTTGGAAGGTACAGGTAGTACCTACTAGTGGTATTAATGCTGCTAGTTTCAAGTGAGGTATCAGATGAAAGAGCTCTGACTAAGCTAATCCTGAATTTTAGAAAAAGTTGCAGTCCTCCAATTTAGTACGGATCCCTCGGTGGGCGAACCTGTCTCGTCCGGTTTATTATGGGAAAAAACGAGGCAAACGAGCACGCAGGACACCATTTATTCCAGAGGAGCTGCAATTTTTTTTTTTTATGGATTTAATGTTGTTGACCTGGAATGGTCTTGACAGCGGGCTGGAAGGAGCTGCAAGTACGTTGCTGGCCTTTATAGTGGAGGTAGATAGGTTTTTACCCATGTATCGTCCCGGAAATACAACTCTGGAATGGCCTCACTGCTATAGTTAAGGGTCTGAATGAAATGTGTATATTAAATATGAATTGTGAACGATAGTCATCCTTTCCTTACCAAAGGAAATGCAAATTCTTACAAGACAATATAAAAATTTGCTTGAAGCAATATGACTAAGTTTGCATACATTTCATACGAGTATATTTTATTATTTTCGTTGTATGTGCATTAAAGAATAGAAAACTCTTCGTATTCTATTCTATATTGTTTTAGATTTATTGGACAGAACATACAGATTGTTTACCGCTTTTCTTTTATCCTTCTTACATTAAAAAGACCATCTTGGCGCAGTGGCACATCGTGCGTCTGCCAGCGCGACGGTTGTGAATCCGATTACCATTCCGGGAAATGAAGTATTATATTTTCCTTTTCTGTTCCCGAAAAATATCTTGAAAACTCGGTGAAAAGTGAGAAAGGGAGTATCTTAACGTATATATGTACAACTCTTCTTCTTCTTCTTCCTGGCATTAATCCCGGCTATTTGCCAGGGTCTGCCTTCCTACTCAACCTACTCCACTTTGCACGGTCTTTAGCGTCCTCGGTGGTTAGACCATTGGCTCTCATGTCCTGCATCACGACATCCAACCAGCGCTTCCTTGGGCGTCCGAGAGGTCTCACTCCAGGGACTGACATAGCAAGGCACTTGCATCCGACATAGTTCTTAGGCCGGCGCGTAACGTGACCAAACCATCTCAGGCGACGCTCTTGGAGCTTATCCGCTACGTCACGGACTCCAAGACTACCCCGAATGAATGTGTTGCGTATGCGGTCAGGCCGCGTTACGCCGCACATCCACCTCAGCATCTTCATTTCCGTGACGTGAAGCTCCTGAGTGTGCCGAGATAGTACTGGCCAACATTCGCTGCCGTATAAAAGAACCGGTCGAATGATGCTCTTGTATATCAGACCCTTGAGCTTGGGCGGTATCCTGCGATCGCAGACCACGCCAGTGACCTCCCGCCATTTGGCCCAAGCAGCGCTTATCCGGCTATAGACATCGTGATCGATGCCTCCAGACTCGTGCATAACGGATCCAAGGTACCTGAACTTTTCCGACTTAACGGCTGGTTCAGGACCTATAAAGATAGTGCTCGAGTCCGGGCTCCCACAGGCCATGTACTCGGTCTTCGACACATGTACAACATCAGTCTTAAATAAAATTTCCACTTCACTTTTTTCGGGATACTAATATAATGTATGGGACATTATGAATATAAATATATTTTTAACGTATAGAATACCTTTATAGAAATTTATAAGATAGGTATACCTTACTAACAACACAGAAGTCAAAATTTAAATAGTGACGACATTTTACTCTATGGCTACTAGGTTACTACTTTGGACATTTTTAAAGTGTTATTACTACTTAATGAAGCAAAAAAAAAATATTTAGAAAAAATCATCAAAATAAATACTCTAATAAAAACACTTGTTCTGACGTTACGACAAAACAAGATTGGGATGTCTTTAGTACTAAGTTAAGAAGCCGTAGCGGAAGAACGTTACTAACGACCCTTAGGGGCATATGATATCGTGACGTTAAAGAAATCGTATAAGTGAAACCAATCTAGTTTGTGGTTACTTGAAAGCTGTCTTGGTTTTATAGATTTTTTTGTTTCATATGGTTAAATAAACTTATGGACAAGGCCCTTATATTGAATTACTAAATATATTTTTTTATGAAATTGTTTTTTTTTTATCATGCTTAAATTAAAATTTAATAATATCCCGCACACAGCAGGGTAGGTGGAGGAAACCTAGTGTTTTATACACTCGGTTCCCCACTTTCTGCCGAATTCTGGATGCATTGCACGTTGACTGGCAGAACTCAACACCGCGCTTAGCTCGACACCAGAGCGAAGAAATGGAAATATAAATTTAAGTAAATATTTCATCTCCGCGAGTGGGGATCGAACCAGTCAGTTTTACAGTCACATTCCGTGCCGCTGTGCTACGACTGGCCTCGACATTGAAAATCTAAGACATTGTTGTTTGGAGCAAAAACAAATTATACCTGCCTAGATTATATATATTTTTATTTTAGGTATATATAAAATACAGTTTTTTTTACAAAAATTTATAAAAAAAATATAATATAACATTGGCGAATGTCTTTAAAATAAGGTATAATTTCTATAGCTTGGACTCACTTACCGTTAGTTTATACAGCCATATCTACCCTACATGACGTTGCAAATACGTAAAAATAAAAACAATATATAATTTATATGCAAATTTACAAAACTTTTGGAGCAATGACACAAAAAGGAAGCATAATATTTTTGCTTACTTGAAGTATATTTCTCTCGGGCGCTGTTTCCGCTAAACTTTAAACATGAATTCCGACCATTGCTGGTTTTCAGTGTAACTCGGGTTTATTTATAGTATACGAGTTATGTACGTTAAAATTTACAACTGAACGTTACGTTCAGATATTGCGGATCAATTAATTACCTTAAAAATATTACCTTCCCCAATTAACGTCGATTTTTTGAAGTATTGCGTGAGTGGCGGAACTCAACACCGCGCTATGCCTTGGTAGGTACAAGAGCGAATAAAATGAAAATCCTGCATATAGTAGGGAAGGACACTCCATTGTCCATTTTCCGCCGAATCGAGTGAAAAAGAAGAAAAAATGAAAATATTAACAACTAATAAAAACTATAATACCACTTGATATCAAAACGTATTAAAGCGATAGAAAGCATCTGCCGTATAACTGTCGCCGTGGAAATGAGATCACGCCGAGATAATATCCTGGATAATAGATACGCATTTCCCGAGCAATATCGGTGGCGACGGTAGACTCGGTGTGCTCTGTAGATGTGGTATTATACGGTAATAAGTTATGCCCCATAAAGGTCTCACATATGACGATGTATGATGAGCTTCAGTATTTCCATACAAAAATAGTATGGCTCGTTTCAGCGTCGTAACAGCTGTATTGAGAAGTTATATTCATGGATGTTATGCTTTTTATTATGCTATGTTGCTTGAAAATAAAAGATTTTTATTTTTAATTATTTTATTTATTATACAGATTTTTTTTCTGTATACCGCACACAGGGGGGCAAGCAGAGGAAACTTAGTGTAAGACACTCCGATATCCACTTTTCGCTGAATTTTGAAGGCATTGCGTGTTGAGTGGCGGAACTCAACGCCGCGCTTTGATTCGACACAAGAGCGAGTAATTAAAATATAAATTGAAATAAATATTTCATTTTCTCGAGTGGGGATCGAATCTACAGTCAGTCGTGTTTACTGTCATACTTTGCTATAATGAGAAAAATTTAAATAGTTTCTTACCATCAATAAAACATTTATGTGAAGGTAATTGCTTAAGTAAATGGAAAGTTATGAAATAAAATACCTCTCATAAATACAGTGTATAATTTTTTTGTCCGCATATATCAGGGCAGGCAGACGGAACATGGGGATCTGTTAAGGCTCTATGTTCCTAATAAGGTACTTCCGTTCCCCACTTTCCGTTGAATTCTGAAGTGATTGTGTATTGACTGACGAAACTCAACGCCGTGCTTTGTCTCGTTGCCAGAGCGAGGGAACATTGAATATTTCGAACCCATAACCTGTCGCGTTTGCAATCGCGCGCGTGTGCCCCTGATTTATTAATATTTTTATAAAGTTGTACAATTATTTCACGTTATTTTTTCGAAAAGCTTTCAGAAACTGAAGTACATATATTTTCCATATTGCTACAAACAGTAATTTTAATATTAAGAGTTAAATTGTAATTATGGTAGTAAAAGTCAATGAAGCGCGGTTGTAAAAGCGGAATGCACTCAATATTTTAATAAAAAGTTTATATATTTTCAGATATTTTACTCTGAAAACTGTTGTTAACTATTATTTTTCTATTAAAAAAAATATATGACTATTTTATGCATTTTAGCTTCTCTATGTATCCTACACAGAAGGGTGGGCTGAGGGAACATAGTGTTAAGACTTTCCGTTGCCCATTTACCGCCACACTCTATAGTTTAATTGTATTATGTATTAAAATTTATGTTTCTATTTCTTCGCTCTGGTGTTGAGGCAAAGCGCGGCGTTGAGTTCCGCCACTCAGCACGCAATGGCTCCAGAATTCTTAAAGTGCGGAATAGAGTGTCTTAACACTAGGTTCCCTTTGCCTACCCTGCTGTGTGCGGTGATCGGATCAGCGTGAAACTGATTTAATTTTTTTTGTCCCAAATTAAGATTGTAAATTCACAATTAAACCAAAACGTGTTTAATTAACTTTCACTTTAGCTTTAACGTCTTACTATACTCTTATATGTGAGCAATTTACTTTGAACCGTATTGATCAACCTTACCTGTGCCCGACATATCAATCTGGAGAAATATCTCGGTTGGTCTTTGTGCTACGCAAGGAATTGTAATTAAAAATCGTTTTTGTAAATAGCTACGTAGTTAATGGATTTCTTTTGTTTAATAATTATTTGTTAATTGTTGTTAATTATAATATTTTTTGTTATTGGTTATATTTTAAATTGAAATATTACAACAAAGTAGTAAGTTCAGTAAGCATATTGCTGATAAAATTACATTTGAGAACAGTCGAATAAATTAATTATGTGTTATTTATATAATGAGTTTTTTTTGGATGTTTATTTTTTTTTAGCTTCTCTCTTTTTCCTCATAGAAAAACAGGGAAAAATACTAGTAAAGATGTATGTGTCCTTTAATTACGTTATCTACTTTTAGATCGAAATCGAGACATTACGAGAACGCCGTGCTTTGCCTTGCCAGAAAAGGGGAAGTTAAAATAATTCACTGAGCGGGAATTAAACCCACAACCAACGCAGCTTTTGTTTATTTATCGACATAAATTGTCCGCATAAAATATTATTCATTTATAATTTGTTTCGTTCTGGTTCAACCCTCTATATTGGAAGGGTAAATACAAAATCTACATATTGGTCGTAGGATTGTTATAAATTTTGTCGTTTTCCATCATTCCTCAATGTAACCTATCATTTGATCTCTTCGCTTTGTTAGATTATATTATATATTCTATTTATGATCGAAAATCCTTTGGACTCTCCGTTACGAGATCTAAAGACAAAGCTTTGACTTTAGGCTTTACATTTGTCTATTATGTTATAACATGGTAAATAAGATTGAAACGTACGATAACGGTAATATAATATGACGCAGGGGTACAAAGTGCAATTGTAAACGTGACAGGTTGTAGGTTCGATTACCACTCGAGGAAATGAAATATTTTCATATCTTTGGTAACGAGGGGAAACGCGACGTCGAGTTCCGCCACTAATACGGAATGTTCGAGTGGAAGAGTGAAATGAAGAAGAAGAAGTGGAATGGAGTGTCTTAAAACAAGGCTTCCTCTACCTGCCATGCTACGTACGTTATACCGCGTGAAGCTGCAAAAAGAAACGAGAAAAGAAATATAAAAACACTAGGTACTACTCATCTTATGACACAAAATATATATTATATTTAAAATAATAAAAACCCAACTCACATTAAAAGTCTTATTAAAAAAATGTACATTACTACATACATTGTAGAGATTTTTTTGGACAAAAAGCTACATCGGTCCATTCACTGCAAGGTCGCGTTACCGCGGCGGCAGTGCGGCGCGGCTCGTGTTTATTTATTGCGCGCGTCTTGGCGTATATTACCTCCGCACTGGTATATTCGTTGTGGCTGGAAATTATGAATAAAATTCAAGATAATGAAAGAAAATGATAAATTTTAGATTTTTCCCCAAAATTATTGAAACAAAAACCCTGGTTAAGTGCGAATTGGACTTATTCGCCGAGGGTTCTATACTAATTTCAGAATTGTAGGTCGACAGTAGAAGTACAAATTATGAAAGTTGACAAAGTTAAGTTTGTGCATTTATTTTTTTATGAAATGAACAACAAATAGAAGTTTGTAATTATTTTTTTTCTATGAAATATCTATAAATTTTCACTTTTCGCAATGTTTCCTTTATTTTTGTATCATTGCTTCGTAGTAAATTTCAAGATTCTGAGTTCACGGGAAGTACCCTGTAGGTTTTGATTCCTATGCGAGTTTCGAAAATTAAAAAAAATTTCGACATATGGCTGTATGTTTTAATTGCGTTGTCTTAGAAGTTTGATTTTTACAGCTTCAAGGGACAGTAGACCACGCGTTCATTAGAAAAAGCGTTTTCACTGAAATGAAATATTTAATATTTTCATTTCCTCCATCTGGTGTCGAGACAAAGCGAGGTCACTCAACACGCCTTTAGAAAAAGCCATCAGAATTCGGCGGAAAATGGGGAACAGAGTGTCTCATCACTAGGTTCCCTCTGCCTAGCCTGCCGTGTGCGGGATACAGTGTGATACTGTTTTTTTTTAATAGAGATATGATATAAAATTGCCTAATGTATTCTTTTCTTTTTTCCTTTTAAGTGTTATGTCAATAACGTTATTCATTTTAAACGAGGTTGCGCATTATGAACAGAAGCAAAAAAAATTATAACGATTCCAAATCTCGTTTACGGTAAATTCGTCAAAAAAAAATCTTTTCATGGAAATAAAATTGAAGCAGGTAGCCTGCGGTGCTCGGAATATTAAAAAATAATTTATTTTCGTAAAACACCGACGGATTTATAAAGATTTTCTCGTATTTACAGATATTTGGTGAATCTTGATAAGTCTATGCCGGTTTGTCTATGTCTATGAAGTCCATTTACTTTTTGTGCGATTTTGTTTTGAAAATATATTGTACTGAATAACTAATATAATTAGATATAAAAAATTTCTTCGCTCTACGCTTTTTGATTAAAAACAACTTCTGATTAAAACACTTGAATTCAGCACGTTGCATGTTTAATGGCGGTACCTACTCAACGTCGACTTTTTCAACACATTCCGTGTTGAGTGGCAGAACTCAACATCGATTTATTGTGACTTGGTGATAGAGCGAATCCCACTATAATAACCACGAGTGGGGACCGAACCCACAACCGTTGCGTTACAGTCACACCCTTGTGTCCACGCCACGACAGTCTCAACAAGCAAATATTTATTTAATAATTTACAAATAATCATATAGATTTATCGTAAAATTATGTAAACTTAATAAGCATGCTAAGTATATAATTTCGCATTGAGATTTAATTTAAATGGATTAAATTGTGTAAAGTGGTTTACAATCAATCGCCACAAACTTTATAACTTCTACTTTGTATCTGAGCAATATCTTAAGAAAATTGATTAAAGTTACATTTGTCATTTATATTTAAACCTACAGATGAGCATATAATAGTTTTAAAAAATGAATTATATTTTTTTTTTCTTTTAATGAAAAGCCCATTGGTTGTACTAATATTTACATAATCTACATACTACATTTAGTAACATTTAAAGGAAAAATAAGGACCTCTTCCTATCCATCAATAAATGAATCAATCAAAAGATATTTAATAGAACCTACTACATTTATATCAATACAAGACTAGAGAGTACATCTTCATTTATTCGAGCTCTTTTGTACGAACAGAATGTGAATAGCATCAAATGCCAAAGCATTCTGGTGACCCGTTTAGCTTGAATTGACCACAGGTACTCACCCATTTCCCTACTTTTAAACTTCTTTGATCTAACACTACTTTACCCTAAAATATCTCCTTATCTCTTCTTTGTATAGATCTATAAGCGAATTAGAACATGAAGTTAATACTGCTCTAAACGTTTTTTAATTTTTTTAATACGCTGCCGTTCCCCACTTTTTTCTGAATTCTTGAGGCATTGATTGTTGAATGGCGGAACTCAAGGCCGCGCTTTGTTTAGTCACTAGAGCAAAGAAATGATATAATTAAGTATTTCTTAATGAGAATCGAATCCACAACCATCGTGTTTACAGACACCCTTGTGACCTTATATTAAATATATAAAAATACTGCGTAGTTACTAATTATCCAGCATTTGTATTTTATAGTCATTTCTGTCTGTTTCAAGATGGTGGTTAGTCTTATTAGCCTTTGTCATAATTTTTGCGGTCATTAGAACTTTTCTTGAAAGAGTAATTTATAACGTCTCTTGTTAATTTTAATCGCTCCTTCCCCTCCATGTTGGATGACTTTAATTAATTTTGACCGCTATTTACGATCGTTTAACTTTTTTTGTCGCTCCCATAATATTATGTTAATAAATAGGTATAAATTATAAAGCCAGGCCAGTCGTGGCTCAGGGACTGGAGGCTCGACTGATTGTGGATTCTATTACCACTCGAGGAAATTAAATGTTTAGTATTTTTATTTCTTCGCTCTGGTAACGAGCCAAAGCGGCGGCATCGAGTTCGGAGGAAAGTGGGGAACCAATCAGAGTGCCTTAACATTAACACTATGTTTCCAGGTTCCCTTTGCCTACCCTGCTATGTGCGGGAAACAGCTTGAGAAAACATTAATTCTTAATTACTTTTTCTCGAATTGATCAATTTAGTTTTAAATATTTATCGTTACAAAGTCAAGGAATTTCCTTGAGGGTTAAAGACTAGCAATGTCGCCACCCTATTAGATCTCTAGTACAATTATTGCAAGCACTATGATTAAGTGGTCCAAAAAGTTTTGAACTAGTTGCCGACACTTAGTTGAAAACTTCGTCTATCAGAACGGTTTTGGTACACACCCCGGTGGCTGTTGCCATTCGGAACCTTGTAAAGTAACTGGTACCAGCGCCTGGAGACATGCAAATGCAGTTAACCCTTGTAGTTTATACATCTAAACTGTTGACTAAAAGCTAGTGTGTACTGGAACTTTTACGTATAGCTAGGGTGCAAGTAGATTTAACAATAAATGAGAGGTAAATGGTTTTTTTTGTATCTACGTATGTTTTTTTTACTCTATTTCAATTATTATTGGTTTACTTTATTCAGCATTTTAATATACTTATATAATACATTACTATATGTTTTCTATAGTTTTCTGCAAATTTGGTAGTCATATATTAATAATTTTATTTGAATGATATGTCCAAAATTCCATATAGTTTTCTTTTTATGAAGTGTAGGGCGTGACATTCCCATACTAAAAAGTACAGAGAGACACATACAATAACTACGACTGTATCATGGAAAACAAGTGTTTTACCTTTATAAAATAGAAGTCGTATTCCGAATCTTAGTTCGTGTGGATTTTTATTGGTTCCCGCTGGAATTTCGGAAAGTCCTCTGTCATGTCAATCTCCAGCGTTCTATGCCGCGTAGATCAGGCTATCGTTATCCTTCCTTCCTTTAAAATAGCAATGAAAAAATATTATATAGGTAAATTTCAGTGATTTTTTATGTTATTATACCAAAAAATATAATATAATAAATATTGATTCATCATGCACGTTTCATTGACATACATTTAAGTCAACAATTTTAAATTAATACAAAGCCATCAAAAACCTAGATTCGAGGAAAGGAATTTAATGAATATCGAATATATGTTGTGAAAAACAGCGTACAACAAAAAAATTGCCTTTTATATTTTTTTTTTAAATATGAAAATTAAAAAATATAAGTAAAAAATACCTTTTCAAGATATAAACAAGATATACGATACGTAATTTAAATTTAATCCGGGGTATTTTACGGGTTAAATAAATGCGTGTTCTCGTATCCTATAAAGCTGCTTAATTATTATAATTAAACATTCAGTACGTAAACAAAAAATGTCTACAAATTACTTAAATTACTGCAGTACTGGATTTTTAGGCGTAATTTGCTTTTCGCATATATTATGATAATGATATCACTCTTGAATTGAACTCATAGTAATTGTTTCCATAATTTGTTAGTAGTTTTTATGTTATATTTGGATTTCCTCGCTCTCGTGAGGCAAACCGCGGCGTTGAGCCCCAACACAAAATGCCTCCAGAATTCGGAAAGTGGGGAACAGAAGGATCTTAATTGAAACGGAGTGTTTTTACACTAGGTTTGCAGGTTTGCTCTGTCTTACTATGTGCGGGATATAGCGTGAAACTAAAAAATATTGACAACAATGAAACTACAAAATACTTGTTAATTACTATACTAATTTCGTGATGCATATTGCAGCATATAATTGTAAATACCAAAGCAGCAGTTTCGATTAGTCAAGGGAACGAATGCACCATTTTTTTTTTGCTATGATACCATTCAACGGAGTGACTCGAATTCGTCTTGTAGAGAACAGTGTCCTAACACTCCCTGTCTAGCCTACCCTGCTACGATGGTATATATTATAAACCTCAAAAAAGAAAAATAACGCTTCAACTCATACATATGTATATTATTAAGCTTTAAACGTTAAATCAAATACGAACAATGCAAACAAAGATCAAAAAGTGGAAAATTTGAAAAATCTTTTCGCTTACAGTTTTTTTAACAAAAAAAAAAGGTTGTTTAAAGATGTTTCATCTCTCCAGGGTAATGGCAACAATTGTTTTACGAATGCCTGCTCTTTAATTTTCTTTTTATCGTGACCCCTGTAAAGGGAATAAGATTGGTAGAGGGCCCAATATTTTGAAGCCCTTTTATCGTTGTAAATCCCTTTTGTCATTATTACAAAGATAATTGCTTAGTTGTGAATAAAAAAAACCAACTTGAATACAGCTTCTAATAATAATTGAGGGTTATGTTTAATTTACGAAAATTATTTTGGATCTTTTGTTTTCTTTATTATTTGCGGGTATTGTGATGTTGTGATGAATATATAAGGTTACATCGTTACTTTGTTTAGAAATCTATTTATGTAGATTCTTTTTGAATGAAATCGTAGAATATGTTCGTTAGTGTTTACATTCACATGAAAAATATTTGCTCAGTTCAACAGTTATTATTGAATGTTTGAAACAGTGGTGAAATGCTTAAAGTAATGCGCTTTTTTTCATTCAGTTGATCATTTTTTTTTATTTCATTTCAATTTATCTAATCAGTTTTTTTAGTTGAAATTCGATTAAATTAACTATTAACTAAAAAAATATATATGTAAGTAACATAGTTATTAATATAGGTTTCAAAATTTCAAAATTAATCAATAAAGGCCGTAGATGAAAAAATAAAAACACGTTTCTATCTTCCTCTACAGTACAATGCGGCCGAGCGTTCCACTCCTATGCGTTTGCTTCTACGCTCTCCTATCAAGCGGTACTTCAAGCGACGACGACGATAGGCGATGGCTGGTCTCGTTATTAGATCTCGTAGAACTGGAGTACCAGGACCAGTGTGACAAACGGGCGACAGCGTCGTGGGAAGAGTTGTTAGGTAGTACATCGGGATTGTCCACAAAGGTAAATATATTATTAATATAGTATATTTTTCATTTCTATTAAACAAATAAAATTGATGTTGAGTTCCGCCACTCAACACGCAATGCCTCCCAAACTTGGGGGAAAGTGGAGAACGGAGGGGCTTAACACTAGGTTCCATCTGCGTACCCTGCTGTGAGCGGGATAAAGCGTGAAGCTGCTTTTTTTAAGTCGCGAAGTAACGATAGTGTGTTCTATTGCCAAGCGGGGAAAATAATTATTGTAGGTTTTTGCTCTGGTAGCATGATGAAGCACAGCGCTTAATTTCGCCAATTACCTACCACATTTCGCCAGAATTGGGCGGAAAATCGGACACGAGTGTATTAACTTTCTCTTTATTTACTTTGCTGCATGAGGCACACCTACAGCGTGATAAAAAACCTGAAAAATATAAATTAAATATTAATAATAATAATTTTCTTGTATAATTTCAAAGTAAAGTAAATCATATTCCTAAATCGTGTAATGTATTATAAACTAAATTTTGACTTTATTATCTGTAGCGCTATAACTTATTAGTGTTAATTTTTGTGTTAATTTTGTATTACAATTATAAAATATATATTTCTGATCATAAAATAATAGAGAGGCCAGTCGTGGCGCAGCGGCACGAAGTGTGACTGTAAAACCGACTGGTTGTGGGTTCGATCCCCACTCGAGAAGATGAAATATTTACTTAAATTTATATTTCCATTTACTTCGCTCTGGTGTCGAGGTTAAGCGCGGCGTTGAGTTCTGCCACTCAACACGCAATGCCTCCAGAATTCGGCAGAAAGTGGGGAACGGAGTGTCTTAACACTGGGTTCCCTCTGCCTACCCTGCTGTGTGCGGGATACAGCGTGAAGCTGATTTATTTATTTATTTTTTAAAATAATATGTTTGTATGTAGAATGTAACAATACCGCAGTCTGTGGCATTGTTCTTTTAATTACGAACAGTAGTCAATAAGACAGCGCGAGGCGTTGAAGTTTCTTTAATCATTGCTAACGCCCAGATAAATATGGTGCAGGCTGCTGTATTTACACTACGTTTGAGTTTCGAAATAACCTATTGCGGTTTAATTAAAATCAAAATATATATATATTTTTAGGTCTTATTGGTTCTTGGCTTCCCAGGTTCTCTTTGCCTATCTTGTTGTATGCGGGATACATCGTGAAGATAAACAAGAATTCGCTACCCTAGTTAGCATTTTTCATCAATCTCATTATAAGTTCAACATGGATTAACTTCCTAAACTAAAAATAATATCAACTGGAAATACAGAATTTTAAAAAAATATTTTTTCTACAGCTGGAAAGCGACAAGGCCTTCGGCATATTTGTACGTAAGCAGAAGACGGATGTAGCCAGCGTGTCCACGGGCCACGCGTTGGGTGCTAATGACGACACCTTGCGTCGCCGCGTCAAATTAATTCTACAACCTGGGGATGCTTTACTGGATACGCAAAATTGGATACGGGTAAGACTGTTTTACTAATTATTTATTATTATATTTTATTTTAAATTATATTTTATACGGCATAAAAATATATTCTTAATGTTCAGGTAATTACGAACTTTGTAAAGAAAAATACTTTCTAGAAACAGTAATCGAAAATTGTTTTATCTTGAATGAGGAAATATTTAAAAGTATAACGTTTACTTATTTTTTAATAATCTTATATGTTATACTTTAATTATTTTTTTTGTATATTGAATGGATATTTCATTAATATTTTCTATAAGTACAACTTCATTAAAAAATAATTTCTAACAAAATATATCAATTTAACAAGATATATTATATGAAATACTTAAATTGATGGTACAAGGCTAGTCGTGGCGCAGGAGCACAAACCTGTGACTACGCGACGCGACGTTCGAGTCCCATTGGGGTATTCTAGACTCCGGAAGTAGAGTGACATACCACTAGACTCCCCCTCTCTCCCGTGCTGCATGCAGGATGCACCGTGAAGCTGAAATAATAATAATAGTTAGCACCCACTTTAAATAAGGAAACTCGAACAAGAAAAATCGAAATTCCATTTAACCAATTACTACGTAGAACACATTTTCCATACAGCTGTTCGCAATTTGTACTAAGTGCTATGGCTATCCCAAAGAGGGGAGTTTAATGGACCGTGTTGCCTACCTTTGAGGGAAATCCTTTTAGGACACTGACGTTTAGTTAATCACAAAATCACATTGGTTATTGTGAACATTTTTCTATTTTTTAGCATTTATTTTATTTCTTTGCTCTGGTAAACAAGGCGCGGCGTTAGACTCCGCCACTCAACACGCAAACCTTAAAAAGTGACTGGCTTCTAATGAGTTGTTTTTAAACATCGTATTTCTTTTTATCATCGTATTGCTTACAGTGACAGCCCTTACAGTGACAGTTGAATGAAAATTACCCTTAATGTTAAAATTTATTTTGCGATATCTAAAGATATCTTTAAAAAAATTAAATTGAACACGGCTATTATTTATAAGCTTATTATTATATATCAGAATTTTTGGAGCATTATAAAATAAATTGTAAAATCGTTAGGTTTTTTTGGGGGCTCTTTTATATTCCATTTTAATAATTCACGCCGGACCAAATTATGTACATATACGTTAGCTGTCTATGCTAAAAGTAATAAAAAAACGAAGTAGTATATTTTCGTATCTCACGATGAAAAAAAATAATTAGTATTTGAAAGAAGTGTCTCGACTCTGCCCTCTGACTGCTCTGCGAGAAAAAATATGAAGCTGATTTTTAATATTACTTTTGACAATGTCATATCCAATCTATTTTGCCTAAACACAAAACCTACTGCCCTACGTCGGCTTCATATAAAGTCAAAAAATTTATTATATACTAATAATATATAGTCTTTCGAGTAGCATTTTGCTATATTATTTCTTACTTATACAATTTCAATACAAAACACAAAGTTCTTGAGACTAGTCATGGCGCAGAAACACAAGCGTGGCTTGGAATTCCACCACGCAACAACGCCTACGGAATTTAGTGGAGGATGAAAGTGTCTTAATGGCAAACGGAGTATTTTAACACTAGGTTCCCACTGCCCACCCACATACGTGCAGGATACAGGGGAAGCTAAAAAAAAAAGTAAACATGCCCACATAACAATATATGTATGTATGAAAGTATAAGAAAAACCAACAAAACCTCTATCAGCCAATTCGTTGTAATTATAATAATTGACGAGGGTTTCCGCAAGGCGAGCACATTCTGCCTACAAGACCGCCTCATCCCGTCAGCTCGGTTTCACTCAATTATCTGATACCATTACATTTAATTATTATCGCTCTTCGAACACGAGTGACTTTAACGTGAACAGACTGACTTTTCATATTGGTATATCCCACTAATATTTTAAATGTGAAAGTTTGTGAGGATGAATATTTGTTCCACATTTACGCGTTAACTACTGAACAGATTTGGATAAAACTTTACAGTAAACACTTCAAGTTTACATGTAGTCTACAATTTGTGTAATAAAATTGTGTAATTTGGCTTTAATAATCAGTTGAAGAGGGCGAATCCGCGCTTATAATTATATCTCTTTTTGGTTTGTATAGCTTTCTGGTGAAGATGGATGTCTTTGAAATTATAATGTACAATTTATGTAAAAAAATATGTAATTCAGCTACAATATAACAAAATGTTTTAGCGGGCGAAGCCGCGTTTACGTCGCTAGTAATTTTTAATTTGATATCTTTCTGGCTATCCGTTATGAATAGAAGAAAGATGTAGCCGCTTTTCTATCTTTTATATAGGAATATAGGGCAATTAAGAAAAATCATACGTCAAGGAATAAGATATAAAGGTTTCATTTATTATTGTAGATGAGTTTGATATGTAAGGAGTGTGTTATAATTAATAAAACTTATGTACTAGATTAGTATTTTTTTTATGGTAAAATAGTGTTATATTATATTTAAGTAAATCTAACAAAATGCTTACAAGTAAACTACCTGTACTGTATTTTACTAACACAACATATTTAAAATATTAATATTAATTTCTTGTAATTGTGTAATTTTTTTTTGCTTCAAGTTGTATCCTATATATAACAAGGTAGACAGAGGAAACATGACAACCTACTGTTAAGACACCGTTCCATATTTTCTGCCGAATTCTGGAGGAGGAAATGAAAACATTTAATATTTTCTTTTCCTCGAGTGGGAATCGACTCTATAATCTGTGTGGCATTTGGTACCGCTAGTATCTAATATAAAAAAAATCTAGTTCTTTTATTTTGTTACAGCTAGTAACGTTCGCCGAAACGGCATCACATCGTCTACGATGGGCGAAAGATTACGATTGTGGATCAAATACTACTTGCACATTAAGAGGTAAAAATGTTATATAAGTGCTGTTTTTTAAAATATAATTTAAATAGTATTTAAAATTTAATTATATAACGCTGTCTCCCACTCACAGCAGGGTAGGCAGAGGGAACCTCGTGTTAAGACACCTCATTCCCCACTTTCCGCAGAATTCAGTAGACATTGCGTGTTGAGTGGTCTCAACTCAACTCTCAACCTCAACTCAAGGGAACTTAACGTCGGGCTGACTACCAAGAAGACAAAATGAAAATATAAATTCGAATAAATGGGAATCGAACCTACACATTGCCCCTGCGCCACGACTGGCCTCTATTTGACCTACTTTTGTAATATAATTTATAAAGAAATATTGTTAAAGTATTGTTTTATTTAATAACATAACTTCTTGCTAAACTTGAAGTACCTATTTTATGAGTTATTGATAAATTTTCAAGCCGAAAAAGAATGATTCTTAAGTATAGACACTTGAACTTGACGTGTATTTATTATTTAATATATCAATGAAAAAATCTTTTTTATTTTACATTAAGACACTGGAAAAATTCAAAACCTTTTTGCAAATGTCACTTTTTTCTCTACTCTCCATATATCTATGTCTATAGTTGATGTCTATTAGCTTTCGGCTATCAAGAACCAATCTGCTATCAACTCCGCACTAAAGTGCGGAGTGTATTTGGACACTAGAGACCAAGAAATGAAAATAAAAAAACAACATTTTCTCGAGTGCGAATCGAATCCACAACCTGTCCCGTTGACACTTGCTTGGAATTTGTAAATATTCATATTGTACTTCACTTAAAAATAAATTGATATAACAATGTATCTTTAAAACATTCTCATACATTATTTAGAGCTGCACAATAGCATGGCTCGAGGTCAAGATGAAGATGCACTCCGCCATATGAAACAGTCGTGGGAGAGTCACCTGCCGGATTTGCACGAATATCTGGAGACCATACTGCCTTTGTTAAGGAATGCTACTAAAGAAAATCGTATGTATTGTTGTTTATAAAACTATTTTATATTTTGGGTAGTTTGTGATGAAGGATAAAAAGATAATACCTATATCATTATTTCTTGAAATTTAAATATTGGATTAGTATTTTTGTTTTATCTTTTACAATATTTTAATTAATAAAAAAAATATAATCAGCTTCACACTGTATCCCGCACACAGCAGGGTAGGCAGAGGCTCCGTTCACCATTTTCCGCCGAATTCTGGAAGCATTGTCTGGTGAATGGCGGAACTCAACGCCCCGGTTTTGCCTCTACACCAGAGCGAAGAAATGGAAATATAAACTGAAATAAATATTTCATCTCCTCGAGTGCGGATCGAACCCACAACCAGTCGATTTGTGTGCTCCTGCGCCGCAACTGGTCTCTACATATTTTATAAATAACATTTTTTTGATTTTTACGATTTTTTTTTATTTTTACGAATTTATCTACCAAAGTGGGGGAAAATAATTTAAACATAAATTAGTCTTTACTTGGGAATCAAACCTAAAATGGTTCCACTGCCAACAAACATGAATAATTATTAATAACTATAAACTTTTTATAAACGGATTTATCGTATAATAGAAATATTTATTTTGTAGACTGTAGTAGACAGCCTACCTGTGACCTCGGTCTTACAATAAAGCGTTCAAGAAAAGGTCAAGTTCTCTCAAGTATATCTTAAATACCAAATCACAGACGATAATCTGCTTTAAATTATTTAAATATTATATATAAAATTATAACCTAAATTGAATAAAATATTGTAATAATAATTTCGACGCTGTCTGTACAAGCCTGTAACTGAAAATTTGAAGACTGCTATGTGGTGTGGTTTCGATTCCCACTCGTGGAAATGAATTATTATATATTAATATTTTCATATCTTCACTTAAAGCAAAAGGGCGGCGTTGAGTTCCGCCTTCTAAAACCTAATGCCTGGAATACTCGCTAAGGAACAGAATGTTTCAACACAAGGTTACCTCTGCCTATCTGTTCTATGCGGGTTACAGCGTGAATAATATTAATTTTACTCTTTTAACAGACCACACATTAGTAGAAGACTATTGGGATGAACTAGCGGAGCAAGAAGGAGCTTTGTTACTCGCTAAAGAACAGTGGCAGCGCGTTAAACCGTTGTATTTAAAACTGCACAAGTATACGGCGTTACGACTACGAGGCGCGGCCGAAGTCGGTAAACCACTCCCGGTACATTTATTGAGTAAGTAGTAATATTTTTTTTTCCTTCCTAGAACCAAATTTTGAGACATTGCGTGTTGGGTGGCGGAATTCAACGTCGCATTTTTCCTTTCTCAGTAATGGCACACTGAGATTCCATCAGATTTCTTTGGGAAATAATTTAATGTTTGCTTGTACGAGATCGCTTGTAGTGATAAGGTCGCCATTGCACATATTAGATAGAATAAGTAATATGATTTATTATTTGTGCAATAATAGCCTGGATTGGGTATCAAACCCATAACCATCGTCGTCACGGTGAAACGCTGTCCCACTCTACCACGAGGATCGGATGGTTAATATCCTTTAATAATTAGTGCATTATATTTGATTGTATGGATTTTTCATATGTTAATCTAGAAATGGGTAATTTGTTAATTATTTTAAACATTTTGTCATTTTAATATTATTAATTTGAATAGCATTTTAATATTTTTATAATTCATCATAAAGGAAATTTATCACGAAATGAATTCCACTTGGTGGTGTATTAAAGTATTAAGGATTTAATTTTTATGTAAATGTACAATTTTAAAATTTAAATATATAATTTCTGTTTCAGTTAAAGAACTAACTTTAAAGTTAGCTAATGTCTTTATACTAACTAACCTGTGTTGTTTATTAAACATTTTATAACGTAGTCTTCTTATTATAATGCAGTCTCACCACGGACATGTTACTTTTAATATATTCATGGGATATTTACTGTCGAGATTTTTATGATTTAAATATAATTATTTCCCCGATTCCAGATAGAACCCGCAACCATTACGTTTCCAGTGAGCCGCATACATGATGCATGTATTTATTACGTTATATATTTTTTTCTCCCGAAAACAAAACTTTTCTCAATGGAAACATGAATGATTTGCTATTTTAAACTATAGGTACCAATTTAAATATTTTGCATATGCAAAGCAATGCAATTCAATGAGAAAATGTTTTTCTCTTCATGTTATAAGAACTATACATAGTATATGCAAGTAAGAATATAATTGTCGTAGTAAAGTAAAAAATTCTAAAAAAAAAGAAAAAACATTGTTTAGTTTCATTACTAAAATATATTAATATTATCGTGCAAAATATAAAATAAAATAAATAAAAATATATTATATTATCGTCATGTTAGTAAACTCCTGAGAGAGACTCCCCGCAGAGTGTGATATGTAGTGTATATGTAGATATGACGTGTCTATAAATGTATGTACAAAAATTAAATAGTTAATTTTTTTTTGCCTTTTACTGTGCTACAATATAATAAAAACATTTTTAATATTTATTTCTAATAAAATATATTTTTTATGCATATAATAAAATAATATTATGTCCACCTATTCATGTAAAAGTTGTGAATTATTGAGGCCGATCCCCGGGGCTAATCCCAACATATCGTTGAAACTTTCATAACACTTAATACTGTATTGGATTCCCGGACTTTTATTTGCCAATAAAACTCACGGATGTATGGCAATATAGATAAAAATTGACAAAGAATCGCCTTTTAATCCTTTATAGGGAAGTGTTATAACAATTGCTAGTTTGTTCCTCCCATAATTGGTTTATATATCTACCATTTTTATAATATTCTTTGTTAAAAATCCTTTTAATATAAAAATAGATATTAATATAATAAGAAAAGACTCCCCAATGAATGAAACCGCGGTATTTTACAGGGTTGAACTATAAACTCCGTAAAATATTATTAAAATTTTACTCTAAATTTATTTCATGGTGTTTTGTATTTTACAATTTTTTTTTATATAATACATTGAGGTCGTCTTGGCACATTGGCAAAAGTGTGCGACTGTAAACGCTGCGGTTGTAGTTTTAATTCTCACTCGGGGCAACGAAATATTTAATATTTTAATTTCCTCGCTCTGGTTCAGTGGAAAGTGGAGAAGGGAAGGATCTTAATGAGAATAAATTGTCTTAACACTAGGTTCCCAGGTTCCCTATGCCTACCCTGCTTCGTGAGAGATACAGCGTCAAGCTAAACAAAGGAAAATAATTATAATACATGCAAAATGTAAATATAAACTCGACGAGGAAACATTTATTTACTATACGTTTACGACAAGATAAGTAGATTAATGAATAAATAACAAACGGTTTCACTTTACAACGGTTTCACATGTAGCTACTTACATATGCTGTTTCCAATTCTGAAATGAAGAACTTTTTAATAATATACTACATTTACTTGTTTTTATGAAGACATTAGTTACTTTAAGATTTTTTTTTTTTTGGTTTTATTACTGATGGAAAACGCTTTAAAATGTTGTATTATAAAAAATTTATTAAATTAAGTTATCTTCACGTTGTATCCCGCACACCGCAGGGTAGGCAGAGGCAACCTAGTGTTAAAACAATCTATTCTCCACTTTCTGCTGAATTCTGGAGGCATTGCGTTCTGAGTGGCAGAATTCAACGCCGCGATTTTCCTCGACACCACGGCGAAGAAATAGAAATATAAATTTGAGTAAATATTTCATCTCCTCGAATGGGGATCGAACCCAACTAGTCGGTTTTACAGTCACACTTCGTGCCGCTGCGCCACGACTGTCCTCAAAAATGTTATGAATAGATTATACGCTTTTTGTTGTAAATAGGTTTAAATAAGCTTCAGGTTTATTTTTATTACAGGAAAATTCTTCGGAAAGAAGGGAACGTAGTGTCTTAACATTTAACAGGTTCCCTTTGCCTACCCTGTCATATGCGGGATATAGAATGAAGCTATTTTTTTTATTTCAGGATCACTTAAAGGAGATGACTGGTCAAATATAATAGAGAGTCTATTACCAAAGCATCCAGACATATATCAAAAAGTACATGCTAATTTACAATTGAAGGTATGAGTTATATTTAAGGCTATGTAAAATTATTATTATTTTAACAATAAAATAAAGACGTTGGATAAAAGTTAAATGCCTAGCGGTTTTTGCGGGAAACGTAGTGTCTTAACTTAGTTTTATTCAGAAAATTGTTCATGAACCCTTTCATGTAAGTTTGGACTTAATTTACTTCTGTTGTTTTAATAATAAAGTCTATAGAATTGGTTTGTGCGATGTATAGCACCTAATTTATGTAAATTACCTTGTTTCGTTTATTACCGTATATAACTGGTGTAACTTACCAGAGCTTCCGGCGAAGACAGATTGCCAAGTCGGCAGGCCGGAAGTGGCGTCGCGTTCAGTGTGGCTAACAAAATTATGTCTAATTAGTCCGCAGTTCCAGTTCTTGTCTCATCATTGCTCTTAACCCAATTATATTTTTTTTTATTATCAGGTTCACGCTGTATCCCGCACACAGCAGGGTAGGCAAAGGGAACCTAGTGTCATAGACACTCCGTTCCCCACTTTCTGCCGAATTCTAAAACTATAAATACTATAAATTCAAGTAAATATGAAAACTATAAATTTAATCTCCTCGAGCGGGGATCGAACTCACAACCAGTCGCTATTACAGTACACTTTGTGCCACTGCGCTACGACTGTCCTCATTAATTGGAACTGTTTTATACTTTGTGTATGAATAATATTATTAAACTCTAATAGCGGTTTATTTTAAAATTGTTTCTTTTTTAGGACATTGGAGGGTTAAACGCCTTTAAAGAGGCGAATAAATTAATAAACCATTTAAATTTAGGGGAGGTCCCCCAGGACATATTTGACCAATCCGCGTACAACGGTACATGCCCACCAACAATAGTAGATTGGTGCCAACCTAATAAAGTTAAATTTATTTCCTGTCATGACGTCTCGATTCCTAATTACATGGATACTCATGAAACGGTCATGAAAATTAGATTTAAGCTTATCACAGCTTTACACAGCAATAATACGTATATATTGAGGGAGGCGCCGCGTTTTTCTGGTAAGTTATCTATAACTTTTATTAAATATTTGTATATGCTATTTAAAAGTAAATGTTTTGTCTATGTATTTTTTTTTCTGTTGGCAAAATAGATCAAAAGAACTACGAGTTTAAGATGAGTTCTTGTAAAATAAAGTAACATCCTACTATAGCATATTGGTAACTTATATCCCAAAAAAAATATTACTAAATGGATTGGCATGATGATTCCCATTAAAAAAATTTCAAACGTAGCTAACAAAAATGAAAAAATAGATGCATCAATAACATGCAATACGGTCAACAAGTCGTGGCCGCTTTGAAGATAAGCTTTTTGAATTATTGTTCATTATGATTACTCGATAAGACAATAATCGAAAGTTAAAAAAAATCTAAAAATCAATTCTGTGCCTATATCAACAGTTGTCTTCAGGGCTGCCACGACTTGTGCAATTTTTTTAATTTAGGGCTGTGTTAAATAAAAATAACCTCGTAATTTTACAGCAATTTACGAGGCAGTACCAGGCTTCGTGTCCCTTCTATCATTAAATCCCCATACATTGAATCGTAGTGGTTTATATCCTTTGGAAAGATTCAAGTACAACCCGAACCATCATCGTTTGATATTGCAGCTTATTATAGCTTTACGAGATCTGCCCAAGTAAGGAATTTTACATACATTTGGATTTTTTTTCAGCTTCACACTGTATCCCGCATATAGCAGGGCTCAATGGCGGAGTTCAACACCGTGCTTGGACATCAGAGCGAAGAATTAAAAATTTTAAATAATTCATTTCCTCACATGGGGACCGAACCCACAACCTGTCGCGTTTACAATCTCACCCTTGTATCCCTGCGCCACGACTGCCCTCACTGGTTTTTTAGTGTTATTTAATATTTTATTTATTAAATGTTATATGCTTCTAGAGTTAATGTTCTCAAAAAAAAATGTATGTATTTTACTTAGTGAGAAATCAAGTGACACATTTAATAAAGTTTATTACAAAGGTTTACTCAAATAAACTCTTCTATAACAAACCAGTAGATATATCAGTATATAAACAAAAAATAATAATATCACCATTTGGATATTATTTAAAATAATTTGCGTATCATAATATAACTTCAGTGGATGGTTTAAATATAAAAAAATAAAAAATCAAAAAATCTGAATTTGTATTGTATAATGTTTATATATTTTTAGACTAAATTACTACATAGCGGCAGATACATGGCGCTTAGATGTCTTAATGGGAAAGATTCCCTACGGGAAAATAGAAGAAAGCTGGAAGGAATTCAGAAGTGACTTTTCTATGTTAGAATCGTCTAATGTGGATATTTTAGGAGATCCTTATATTTTATTGAATAAACCTTACGTTGGGTAAGAACAGTATGTCTTTTACTTATTGTTTCATTAAATACATAAATAAATGTAACTTTTTTTTGCTTCCCGCTGTATCCCGCACTTAGCAGGCTAGGCAGAGGGAATCTAGTGTTAAATCACTCCGTTCCTAACCTACTACATACATTTCAAAAATAGATTTTTTAAAAATTGTTTCGTGCGGAGCGTGAAAATGAGAAAAATTCATTCCCTAAGAAAGATTCGAAGCCACAACTGTCACGTTTACTGTTGAACATTTTACCGTTTTATGTTGTTTTGATGCAATAAAGTTTGTCATAAAATTTTACTTTATTTCAAATGACCAAATATTATACACTACAGTCTATCAGTCCTTATTCACGCTGTATCTCGCATATAGCACGGTAGGGAGAGAGAAACTGGTAAGACACTCCGTTCTCCACTTCCTGCTCAATTTTCATGGCAGCGTGTTGATTGACGTAAATCAACGCCAGACTTTGCCTTGCTTGCTATTAGGGAATTATAAATGTCAGGTACAGTTTGTTACATATTGATTTTAAAATTTGCTAATAAAAATCATCATAATTCTATAACTATTTTCTTTTAATATTTCAGACTATTTTAATTTGTGATTATAATTATCTAATATATTATATTAATTTCAGAAAATTCTTAGGTCTCATGTTAAAATACCAAATTTATCAGTCTTTTGCTGAAGAATTGATGTCGGATGATTCAGATTTAATTCAACACGTGGCGGAAAATAATCAAAGATTGATGTAAGTATATAATTTTTTTTCTTACATTTGCTATAACAAAAAATGTGCGATATGAAATTTATTGTTCAATGTTTTTAATTTTTTTCGAACTATTATGTTCAAAAAAGAAAGAAAAATAAAGTATTGAAATTTAATATTTTTTTTTCAATGTGCAATTAGAAAAATATTTGTATTTTTAGTTACAACATTTTTCTACGTGAATTTACAAATCTCAACATAACATAATTTTGTTTTCCAAAATAATCTTCTTCAAAAATAATATTTTTAGGGATGTAATGATGCAAGGCTTCGCTTCACCCTGGCCCGAATTAATAAACGATTTGCTAGCAAAACGAGAAAATAACTTAGACGATACAGCACTAACCGACTACTTTAGACTGTTAGACGAATATCTTGATAACCAACTCGATCCAACAAGCGATATATCGATTGACGATTACGTTGAACCACCAATCGAAGTCGAAATCGATAACGATATACCAGAAGAACCGATCAAAGAGAAAGAAACACACGAGAGCATACAAGAAAACGTTATAGATACCGACGAAGATAAACATATTAAAGATGAAAAAGATAAAAAGGAAGAAAATGATCAATCGGTTGGTGTTTTAGAGATAAAAAATCCAGTGGCCATTGAAAATGAGAAAGAAAATCCTAAAGAGGCATCTTATAATATGTACTGGTGGATAGGCATAGCTGTTGCTTTAGCAGTAGTTGTTATTCTTATAGCAATCATTGCGAGAAAGAGACAGAATCATAGGAAGCAGTTGGAGCGACAGAGAAGGCAGAACTGTGCCTGATCCGAGGAATACCGGTTCTAACCGGTTTTTAGTGCCAAGTACAAAGTGATAAGTGCTTATTACCAGTTGTTTTCGTTTTTTTTTTTAATTTAAAGGTTATAAATTTAAAAAAAATGTATAAATGGGGTGCATAATAAATTAATGTTTTTAATGATCTAGCCTGTTTATATGAAGTTAGGTATAGCCTGTATATTACCGTAGATGATTGTTTTCTATTATTGTATGGGCAAATGAAGATTTTTACTGCATTCGTATCTTTTCTTAGGAATTCCCAATTATATTACGAAAACCGTTTTTTTACATATAACAATTTCTTAATTTTTTTTAATCTAAAATTTATATATCTTATGAATAAGTTTATTGTATCCATAACTGTTTTATAAATCTATGTAATTATTCAAAAAATATATATAAATATATAAATATTATTATGTGCCCTTCTAACTTTGAATGTTGCTTGGTGTTCGGTTGAATTTTATTTATTCTATGGTGCTGTTTATTCCATACTGCATTTAAGTTGTACGTTTGAGTTTTCTTAGTAAGTTAGATAGTGAAGAGAAAAAATATTTTTGTACATATCACAATTTAAATAATAAATAATCGTTACCATAGCATAGGGATGGGCGATGACGAGATATTTAATCGATTAAGTATATCAAATCACAATTGAGACTAATAGTTTTATCTATGAAATAAAAATATAGTGTTATGTTTTTTTACCCATCACACACATTTTTACACATCACAAATTAAACTAATGCAAAAAATCGATTAATATCTCGATATAGCACATCGATATTAATTAATATAATTAGATATAATTCGCCGTGCCTTAAGCGTTTCAATTTCATAATATTAAAGGAAACGATCAAATTTATAATGAATTTTTCTAATAACAGCGTCTCTGACCAACTTTGTGTATGTAATGTAATGTCATACTTCTGAAATGAATGTCTAATTTATTTGTTATTCGGTATTTTATTATAATTGATGATCACTAACTCTAATGTTAGTAAATGTATCATAAATTTTGTCAAATTTTAAAAGAATGATAAATTAAATGTTTTAAACATGTGTCCTTTGTTTTATTTTTCCTTATTACTTTAAATAGTTAAATTAAATTTAGGTGAAACAAGTTCATTCTATAGTATAAAAAAAATATGAAAAACAAAAAAAAATGCTTGCATTCCATATTTTTGGCACATTTAGTTTACGCTCCAAAAAGTTGCGCTCAAATTAAAATACGTACGAATATATTTTATTCTATTCAAATAACACTTTCATGGCATTTTGTGCAAAAAATATATCGATGGATATACGATTATTCTATGAATCTTTCGATTTTTGATCTCTTTTAACATCCAATATTATCTATATCTTAAAATATAAAAAATAGATTATAGAAGAAAATATATTTTTTATATTTTATAAATTCAAACATGTAGGCCGCGAGCTGTCTCTAAAAACACATCGGATGTGGCTTCGATTCCCATTTGGGAGATTCATCTGTAGCACGCTCTCGAAAATTGGACGGTAAGTGAGCAAATGAATATCTTGACGCTAGGTTCCCTCTATCTACTCTGCTATATACGGGATACAACGTGACCATAAAAAAATATTTAGTAAAGGTTACAATTTTTTTTTCATTACCAAACACATTTACGCTAGGTAAAACCACGATAAGTTATTAGACCATTTCCTTGATTACTTCCAAGAAAATACTTCTCCCTTACCACAAATTTTAATCGTGAGAAATTAATATTTTATCAATAAACATCCCGACATCTATATTTTAGACTCGCTTCTGTTATCGGAACGGGGTTAATGTTTCAGCGGCGCTCGTCAATCATCCTTTGTTTTTGTTGATATTCGAGTCAGCTGATGTCTTTGTTGGAAACTTGATTTAACTTCAATTACTCTATTTTTGTTGCTTTCGGATGGATTGTTGTTTTTGTTTGTGGTTCATATCTATATCTTTTTAATTGAATAGGAATATTTTTCTTCTCTTATCTTAATTGAGAGATGAGTGACGAATCTCAATGCCATATTTTATCTAATGCCATTGCTGCAACAACTTTCCTAGCATGTAGGTTTTTTTTGAGGAAATATTTAGAAAATTATTGTTTTATATGAAAGTGTGTCAAAATTTGTGGACCTTTGTATTTAATGTAGTTATTATCAATTGAGGAAGGTATATAAAATGGAGATATAGATAATATATACGATCAAGTTTGATACAAATTTTTGTAAGAGGAAGCGAGAATTATAATAAAAAAAAAACATATTTTTTGTGTTTTTGTGAAAATTTCAAGAAATCCTTATCATTTAAGTGCTCCTTTACACTTGCCAAGGAACATACATACATGCTAAATTTGTCCCTCTGTCAGTCACTCAGTAACGGAATTTTATATACGTAATATATAGATTAGAAAATGAACTCCACCGCTGTTACCAAAGCAGCTTTTTATTTAATTCACATTACAACATGACATTTAAATGGAAGATTCGCTTAAAATAGACGAATAAAGGTTGTCCCAAAGGGCAAGAATACAAATAGCTAACCCTTTCGAGTAAAGTGTTTTGGTCCTTCGTCAGGTCGCTGAGACCGTCGTTTGTGCTGATCGCGGGATATTACCAACGTGACCGGCACTTTTTTGATTTTTATTATTGAGTGGATACTATAGTGCGAGTAGAAAGTTATAAATATTTCGATTTCCTCGAAATTTTATCTTTCTAGAGTGCTTTTATAGATGGGACCGATAGGAAATATTGTCGTTTCAATCTATTTTGCCATATATTGATTTATGAACTTAATTTCTATAAATCCTTCATTATTAAACTTTTTTACCTACCTACTAAAAATAAAGGTAGGTCTTAGAGAAATGCGCGATAATTTAAATTAACTGTAAAATTAATTTGTGCGCACAAATTAATTCATATTAACATATTTTTTTTGACAGAAGGTATTATTCTTCCTGACATTTTTTTTGATGTTCATACATCAGCTGAAATAATGTTCTTAATCTGAATGTCACTTTACTGAATATTTAACATTTGGTACATTAATAATTTAATTGGTGGTAGAGATTAATTGATTAGTATATGATAAATAAAAATTAAGGGAAGTTGAAAAAATGGTAGGCAAAGAGATTTGGAGGCTTGTTACGACTCTTCTATCCCATTAAGACTCTTCCGTTCAGAAGAATTCTGGACGCTTTGTGTGTTGAGTGACAGAAGCTAACTCCGCGCTTTGCCTCGTAACCAGTTTACCGGAAGTTGGAATCGAACTGACAATCTGCGCTATGACAGGTCTCGACATTTTGAAGTCTTTGTACTTTATTATATAAATACTAGACATTCATAAATGAATAAGAGTTTATTGCCAATTTTTAAATAATTTTCAATATTTCATTACGATACGCTCTTCGATAAGCGTAATTTATTCTGTAGGCAACGCTTTCATTTCCATTTGAATTCCTTTTGTTGTTTTATACCTATTAATTGTGATGTATCCATCCATTTGTTCGTCACGATTTCGTATTAAACGACCAATTACTGCCAATATAATAAAATGTTATATATTGAATTGTTTTCCAAAGTCGTCAGAGCGTACCGTAAATTGATGGATATTTGCCTGGTGTAACAGACAGAAATAACGTAATGTTAGAACACTCCGCTAGTTTCTTAAATTTTAAATATTCTTTTAAAAAGTGGAGAAAATGGCAACAAATTTAAAAATATATCAATCTTTGTACACCGGAAATTGCGTCCTCATTATTTTCACTCTCGTCTGATGTTTTGTTTGTTTTTTTTTTGTTTTTTCGTTATTTAATTTTCTCAAGTAGGAATCGAACACATAACCTGTCGAGCTTACAGTCACAATTTGTACCCCTCGGCCCGACTGGCCTTAATTGTATTTTATTATTTCTGCTATAGTCTCGCTTGTATAATACTTAACAAAAGTATATATTTATAGAATCAATTTAAAGTTGTTGCTGAAGGACAACTTCTAGCATTGGAAGAATTAATTCAAAATTTGGAACTAGTAACTTTGCCTAAGCATATTGCATCTATTATATATCTTATCAATACAATTTCTTATCAAAGACCCTTTTTGAGCGTTGATGTCATTCCTATATGAGTTGATAAGGCAAGGGTGTATTGTAACTTTTCAATAGCACGTAGTTCTTAGCATAGGACCCTTTTTGAATACATCTATTGTGTGAAATGTACGTAGTTTAGCTATGAATTTCAATATTTTTAGTAGATTTCTTTCTGCAAATTTTTTTTTTAATTCAATTCCAAAATGTCTTAGTGTATACATGATCTGTTTGGATGCTTATATATTTTAGCTTTACGCTTTATATTGCTTAAAATAGTAAGTAGAAAATGTCTAGTGATAAGACCGTTTCCCATTAATACAGTTCCGTTTCCTACTTTCATCCGAATGTTTGAAGCATTGCGTGTTGATTGATAAAGCTAACATAACGCTGACGCCGCTCTTTTCCTCGTGACCATCGTGACATAAAAATATTAAATACTTCATTACCCGCGAGTGGAAATGGATCCCACATCCTTTGCAGTCACAGTTGTGTCCCTGCGCCATAACCGCCAGTTATATATTTTGCTAATAAACAATACTTCTTAGGGACCAACTACAGAAGGAAATACCCTTATAAAACTCTATTATAAAACTAGATTTTACCTCCATTTTCTTCCCCCTTAGTCAAATAGAAATAAATAAGAGTTATATATGTCATACAACACGTTCAAAGTATCCATGTTAATCTTGATCGTTGGTATTAAGGCTTATAATCGATATCGGTTATCGGTTTCTCCGATTCGGTTATTGAGATTAGCGCTTAATTAAGCAATCTCTTCTGATTTACAATATTAGTACAGATTATATAAACGCGGTTATAGTTACCTAAATAGTTAGTTAAATTCTCTTTTTTTTCCATTTATTTTTGTGAGCGATATTTTAAATTTAAATTTTTAGCTTAACTTTCTGAAACTAGAGCAATACTGTGTTTAACTAATTAGTAGCCATTGCTAAGTTGGTAGAAAGAAAAAAATAATGTAATGTTTTACTTGTACAATTGCAGATTTGGTAATTAATCGATTTAAAATGTCGTATGTAACATTTCAAATCGATTAATTACCAAATCTGTAATTGTACAAGTAAAAAATTACATTATTTTTATGAATGTCACTGAAAAAAATTGTGTTAGAAGTTAAGATCGATTATCGATTTTAATTTCTAACATCGATTTTGATATCAAATTTTTGTTTTTATGTAATTTAAATAATACAATTTATCTTTCCATTATAACTTTCTTGCATACAGAACTAAATCTAAATCTAAATTTGCGTTGTGCTTTATTTACTTAATATACTGTAATGTAATCTTGACTCGCTCGGGAATTATTATCCTGTTGAGAACTTAGAGACTAAGTAATGAGTTTACCAAATATGTGGCACTTCTGGGTAACATTTCTATATTAGAAATAATCTTGATTTACTCTGACCATCTTCAGTTGATTATTTGATTTTAGATCACCTTCGAGACACTTAAATAAAATTTAAAAAAAATCAGCTTCACGCTGTATCCCGCACAAAGCAGGGTAGGCAGAGGGAACCTAGTGTTAAGACACTCCATTCTACAATTTCTGCCGAATTCTGGAGGCATTGCGTGTTGAGTGGCAGAACACAACGCCGCGCTTAGCCTCGACACCAGAGCAATGAAATGGAAATATAAATTTAAATAAATATCTTAATAGAAAATAAACCGCTGTAATCAGTTTAAATATATCTTATAAAATATGTAGCATATATTTTTCTATAATATTATTTTTAAAGGGCACTGAGTACTAAGTCTCTGTTATCCATTCTCCGTCCTATTGACGAGACTTTAGGCAATGAATAGCGAAACTTAATGTCACGTTTAGTCTTAATATCAGAGTTTAGGGAATATTTGTCAATATAAAATTATATAAGTACTATTTTTTGACATTTATATATACTTACCTACCTGTTACGTAGAACAATGTGGGTAGAGGGAGACCAATCTCATTTTTTGCCTATTTTTGTACTGTAGGGTGTTGGCTGAAGGTCTCACCGCCTCGCTTTGTTGAGCCAGACCCGAGAATAGAAAGCAATATTCATGTAAATGTCGTGTGTACAGACAAACACTTTTCAATGGATATCGACGTATATATACACGTCACGTTAGCAAACCAATTTTAAAGTCACACTCGGTCCTTTGATAGTTACTATGTAAGTTACTTAAGGCCAGTCGTGGCGCAGGGGCAAATGTGTGATTGTAAACGCGACTGGTTGTGAGTTTGATTCTCTATCTTTTTAAGCATCACGCTGTATCCCACAAATAGCAAAGTAGTCAGAGGAAACCTAGGATTAGGACACTTTGTTCCCCAATTTCCGGCGCTCGTGACATGAGTGTTAAGTGGCGGAACTAAACGCCGCTTAAGGTTAAATTTTATTAAGAATCACTGTAGTTTAAGTAAAGATATTAGTAGGATATACATACATGGAGTTTCAGTTTTGAATTAATATCATTAATCATCGCGTATCGAATGATCCTCTAGAGAGGGGAGACCTCTCAATCTCGGGGACTTAACAGTATAAACAATATGAACAGTATGTTATATAGTAATGAACGTCTTTCCTTATTACCTAACTTAGTTTAATTACGCAATAAATTGCTGAACTAAACGCCTCTTTTGTTTAAATAACTATAAATATTACCGGAACGGAATTTGAATCCACTACCAGTGCCTTTAATTGTGAGCAATATAGCACGTTTAATATAGTTATATAAAAAGGAATTAAAATAACGGGACTTGAAGCTGCTCCTCTATGATTACATTATCTTACTTAATTATTTTTTATTAATTAACATTATATTTACAGTTTTTTTTATTATATTAAGATAATGAGTACATTAAAAAAAAAAACGAGAGAAAAAAGAGAACATTGGTTTATTCTAGTAATTTAATCGGCCCACAATCGAGTTTCCTTCGTGCCTGTAAAGTTTTAATGAATCGCGACGTCGTGAACTTTGACGTAACTCTCGCCGTCTCAGTCGCCAAGATAATTAGCAGTGAAGTAAACATCAATTAAGATATCGATTTCTTAGAAAATAAATTATTTAACAAAGTGGCTTTGTTTCACTAAATTTACTTCTTGTAAATATTACTATATCTGTTTTTATATAAACGTACATTGTAAATACATATATTATTGTTGAATGATCTTATATGTTTATGTTAAAGAAATTATTATTATACGTCGACGACGTGTGTCTGTAAACGTGAATGTTGTGGGTTCCATAGTACTCGAGGGAATGATTTATTTAATATTTTCATTCTCGCCTTGGTAACAAGACAAAGCGCGGCGTTTAGGTAAACCACTCAACTTGTGTTGTACCAAAAATTAAATAGAAAGAGGAGAACTGAATGTCTTAATACTTTCTTTTTGCGTGAAGCTCAAAAAAGTTAAAAAAATAAAACCAAATCGCCAATTATTTTCATTTCTTCGCTCTGGTGTCAAGGCTGAGTGCGTCGTTGAGTTCTACCACTCAACACGCAATGCCTCCAGAATACGGCAGAAAGTGGGGAACGGAGTGTCTTAACACTAGGTTCCCTCTGCCTACCCTGCTGTGTGCGGGATACAGCGTGAAGCTGATTTGATTTATTTATTTCTATACTTACTATTTGGTTTTCGCTTGTATGTGCTTCATTCTGTGTTCAATATAAGTCTATTCGAGTATGGGCGGTCACGTTTTGTGGACATATTCGAGGCATTTTCTGTTGCGGTATCGAAACTCATTCTGATCAGGTATACAGTGGGTGAGCTCACCGAAACACATTTATAGAGACGAAATTGCTGATAGTCTAGAAGGAAAAGATAATTTTAATGCTGCTATTCTATCCTGAATGACTGCAAATGCAACGGTTATGGGTTCAATTCCTTCTTGGAAGTACCTATATATTATTTCCCAACTCTGGTGAATAAAGCGCGGCGTTGAGTACCGCCTTCTAATACGAGAGAAATATTTTTAGTATCCTTGTGAAAAAGGGAGCACGGTAGTTCTCTTTTTCTATCCCGTTATGCGGAAAAAACAACATTAATAAGTTGAGCTATAAGCTCGACTTATTAAAAAGTGATTCTTTCAAATAAAAACTGAAAATTTTGATTGAACTTAAAATTCAGATTCTATAAAATTCTATAAAATAATAGATTTTACAAAATAGTTTGTTTATAACCAAAGTATGTAATAAAATATAAGAATCTGAATTTCGCCACTTGTAATAATTGTGTCCTCATATTATGGCATCAACGAGCTGGCGTGATGATGGAGTCAGGACCTGGACATTGGAACTCTTCATAGGTTATTTGTAAACCGTTCGAGTTAAGGCTCATACAGCTTCGAGCATATCTATAACATTTATATATTAATTATTATGATTTAATAAGTTATTACAAAAATATCTTAATTTTACATATTTGGAAAAACATCACGACTTCCTTTATATTCGCTTATAATATAGAATTATTAAATTTTGCTCTCCGAACCGAGCTTCTTTAATATGTAAAACAAAACACAGTATCATATTATGACGCCATATCCGTTACGGTATTGTGAAAAAACCGAGTGGAATGCAAAGTGTTACGTTTAACATTTGCATTTTCTTCCGTATTTTCCGCCCATTTCCGTAATACAAGTTCGGTGTTTGTGCTTTGTAAGTTTACTGTAATATGGGTTGTATGAGTATAAAGATGTGTCATTTTTACTCTTGGAAAGAAATATTTTTCACTTTATAATCAATGATTATAAGTTCAATTCTTGTAAGCGAATACCATTTTTAGCATCGCGTTTTACTCAACACTTAGCAGGGTAGGCAGAGTCAACCTGGAAAACTATAGAAAGACACTGCGTTACCATTAAGACGCTTCCGTTCTTTACTTTCCGCCGATTGCTAAAGGCATTGCGTGCCAACTGGTGGAACACAACGCAGCGTTTTGCCTCGCTACCAGAGTGAGGAGGAAAATATAATATATGTCGGAATCGAACTCACAACCTGTCGTTTACAGTAGCGAGCTTGTGCCGCTGGCGAAGTGTCTTAACACAATGTTTTCTCTTCACTCTGTACGGAATACAGCGGGAAACTGAAAAAAAAAAACGGGACGATAAGACATTAATTAATTACATAAATCAAATGTCAGGCCAAAACAGCGTTACAAAGATTGATAGACTGCAATAACTCTAATTGTAAGCGACGTCGGTAACATTCGCGAAAGTACTGTCGACCGTCTAATCCATTACGTTTATTTTATTAGTCTCTGCCTTCGTTTGTCTTATATTACTTATTTTCTGCGTTATAATAAGATATACACAGCTTTCTCAGGTCCTTTTTTTTCTGTTACGATTTATGAAATAATTATTTTTAAATAAATATTAATGAAGTGTGACTGCAAAACCGACTGGTTGTGGGTTCCATCCCCACTCGAGGGGATGAAATATTTACTTAAATTTATATTTCCATTTCTTCGCTCTGGTGTCGAGGCAAAGCGCGGCGTTGAGTTCTGCCACTCAACACGCAATACCTCCAAAATTCGGCAGAAAGTGGGTAACGGAGTGTCTTACACTAGGTTCCCTCTGCCTACCCTGCTGTGTGCGGGATATAGCGTGAAGTTAATTAATTAATTACCAAATTAAATTAATTTCAAATATCTCTCTAAAATTATGAATTACCCAGGTAACTCATATTTTTTTTGTTTTTTAATTTTATTTACGGACCGTTTTCCTGTATTTTATATGAAATTCGCCGCGTAATCAAAACCTATTGGGCACTTCCCGTGGATTTACAGTTATAGAAAGATACTTACAGTACAAATAAAGAAAATATGAAAAATAGACATTTAATAGAACAGAGACAGAACAGTGCATTCTTGTCATCAAAATGGGAGGTAATGACAATAATTTATTCATCTCTTCATATTTAATATACAATAATTTATTCAATATCCAATCCATAACCAAGCTCAGACGTTGTGCCGCTGTGCCATAACGGCCTCAACATAATATGTAGGTATATCGATAATATTTAAAAGATTTTTTTAGTTTTAAAACATTACGAAACCCTTCTATGTAAGGTTTATGTTTTATACTTTTTAAAAACAATAAATGAACTTTAAATAAAGATAATTTTAACGTATTTATATTGAAGTGGGACTCATTTAAATACTGCTCGCTCTAATACAAAATAATCGCAACTATTATTTTGAAGCAAAAGTGCACTGCTCAAATTATTTCTATCTTTTTACGCTAAAACTTCTGAAGAAAAATAACGAGGACAAATTGAAAGATTTAAAATAGTTTTTTTTGAGGTTTCGTATTGAAACGGTAAAACAAGATACTATTACTAGCCGTTATAACAACAAATACTAAAAAAAACAAAACAATAAATATTTCAGGGAGCTATACCGTCGTGTTTACGTGGTGGACTGCCACAATCGTGATTGTTCGTTTTGGGTTCGATTCCCACTCGTGTAAATGAATGATTAATTATTAATATTTTCATTTCTTCGCTCTGGCAACAAGGCAAAGTGCACCGTTGAGTTCTGTGACTCAACACGCGATGCCTCGAAAATTCTGTGGGCAATGGAGTATCTTACCATTAGGTTCCCCCTGCCTGTCACGCTGTATGCGGGATACAGCGTGAAGCTGAATAAAAGAGGCTTATAAATTCACCTTGCTAGTAGTTAGCTATTTCTTTTAATACAAAGATAAATGAAAATATCTTACTTTAAATTACAAAATTATATACAAATTTAAACCCAACACAGATTATTATATCACATCAATTTTCCCTTTGGTTTAATTCTAAACTGTTTTAAGCGTTAATTTACTTCTTATTATTTAATACGCCTTACACCGACTCGTTACAGCCTTCTGGTAAATTTAAATAACATCGGTAGCAATATGAATAGAATGTAAATGTCATATTTACTGGTACTATTGGGATATTTTTGTGTTTTTTTTTCAGTTTCACGCTCTCTCCTGACAAAGGCTAGTTTTAAGAGTTTTGGAGGCTTTGCGTGTTGAGTGGCGGAACTCAACGCCGCGCATTTTATGCTTGTAGCCACTGTTTTTCCCACGCTAATTTTAAATAACTTATAATACCTTTTGAGATATAAATATATCGACACCGGCACCCTGTCTATGTCATATTAAAAAGTTTCATTTCTATTGGATTATTTAGGTTGCGTTTATTTAAATTGCATGTGTTTTATATTTTTTTGTATTCGAAATGAGTGACAAGTATTAGAGACATTTAATGTAGTACGCTCTGCTCATCCTATACTATTATACGGCAAAGTGCCTACAATGATTTGGGTAGTTTTTTAACTTTCACGCTATACCCTATACATAGAGTGGTAGGTAGAGGGAATCTATCTGGAAACCTAGTTTTATGACACACCATTCCACTTCCGTTCCCCACTTAGCGCCGAGTTCTTGGGCCATTGCGTGTTGAGTTGCGTAACGCCGCGCTCTGCTTGAACCAGGGTGAGATAATTAGAATTTTTATTTATTTTTATTGGGAAACAAACCCACAACCTTCGCCTTTACAGTCGCTAGTGCCCCAGCGCCATGACGGTTTCTATCCAATTCCCTTTCACTTCAATGGATAAGACGTTTTAACATTAAAATTTTCCATTTTCGTACAAAATGGTATAACTGTCTCGTTAAAGATTAACGAAGGCTTTTTGTTAAGTCGTCTTGTACTCGGGTTTAAATGAATATTTTATTAATAGGTACATTTCTTTTGATATTTTTGTTTTATTACACGTTTTAGGTTAAATAACTTTTTAATATATTAAGTAAGACTAAATGTTAAGGAAATTCTGTCGAAATACAATTGTAAGCACTACACTTAAATCGATTAAGTTTTTTCTGAAATTAGCGTGCACTAACGCACTCATAAACAAACAAAAAAAGATTTAAATTCTTCTACATTGGTATGCTCCAATGATAAATTTTCTTATATATTTTTATGTACAGATAAAGATCACTTACAATTTATTTCTCCCGAGTACAAATCGAACGCAAAACTGTCGTATTTACAGTCGTACTATTACGTCCCTGCGCCACAACACACACAGAAACAGCACACAGTACTGTAAAATAGTCACGTCGTCACATGGAAAATTTATCTTTTAAAGAGTTCCCATCGTCGGGTTTTGTTATGTTACTTTTTATTATAATCTTGATGTAAATCATTATCAATACTTCCAGCCATATTTCTAAAGCAGAGAACCCTAAAATTCTTTATTAGTGATGAAACTTGATAAAAGTGGAAAAATGGTGTTTTATTTAAATTTTTAATTTTTTTTTATCACTTTTAATAATTTTAACTTGCCAACCATGATAATATTTTGCAATCTGGCTGAATGGAATAAATAATTGTGTCGTACAAGCGGGCGAAGCCACGCGGAAAACAATAGTTAAAAAAACACAATTATTAATTATCAATTCTAACTTTATTGATAAATGCCATATCGTAGTTTATACAGACATATAAGTCTTTAGTAACTGGTCTACTTACCAGCACAGCTTTAAGCACTTCTAGGTATTACAAAGTTAATGTTGTGTTTGTAGCTCCTGTTCTAGAACTCAAATAGCGCTTTGGTCAAACATCGTGAGAAACATTTAGGTTTGTATTGTTAATGTACTATATAATATATTATGTTATTATGCTTGTTTTATATATTTACATATTTATATAAAATTAATATTTTTTTTAAACACTTAGGTAAAAAAAACACTTATTTAAAAAACGTATAAAAATTTAAACGTAACGGAACTCGAACCCGCGCCTCCTGGAAACCGACCAGGCGTTCCGACCACTAAGCCATACGTTCTCATCGAGCTATGGTGAAATTTTTATACGCTTGTTAGAACTTATTCATGTTGTTAGCATCTCTTCTGTAGGCAGATTTTTGACAAATTTCTGCTACCCAAAGATATACTAAGAATTATCGTCTGGCAAGAGAGAATGTATCTTACGTTTTCTAAATAAGTATAAATCTAATTTGCTTATACAATTTTTTAAGCAGAGGCCGTCGTGGAGCAGGGGCAGAAACGAGCGGCTATGTGTTCGATTCCCACTGGGGAGACTGGAATATTCAATATTTTCTTTGATCTGGCAAAGAGGTAAGTGCGCGGCGTTGATTTTCGCCACTCTATGTGCAAAACCTCGAGAATTCGGCGAGAAGTGGGGAACGATGGGAACCGTGTTGTCAAGTAACAAGCGGACAGAGTCTCTCTGTCCGCTATGTGCACATAATAATAGAATACAGCGTGAGGCTAAAATAATATTTATAACCGCCACTGAACAATCAGTACTTAAAAAAAATGGTAGCAGAATATTTAAACACTACGTTTTCTTTTTCTAGGGTAGGCAGAATGACCAACAAGGCACAACGTCAAACTGTTAAAAAAAACACATTTATATGCTTTTGAATACAGTCGAATTGGTTTATAACCCAACAAAAGAAAAACCAACCAAATATATTCATTGGTTTGGTCCAAATATCCCAATATAAGTAAATATGTAACTCTGTGAACAACGTCGTGTTCAATTGCAAATACATATATTGAACCGCACTGTAATTAAAGGTTTACATTCCAGCGAATGACTGAATGGAAAAATTTAAATGTTGATTTAGCGTTAATCTAATTTTATATATTAAATTCCTGTTGATTTTATAAAATTACTAGTTCTTTAAGTGTGTTTTGTATGAGTTTTGTATGAGGCTGGTCGTGGCGCAGAGGTACAAAGTGTGACTGCAAAATTAACTGGTTGTGGATTTGATTCCCAATTGGAAATGAAATATTTATTTAAATTTATATTTCCATTTCTTAGTGCTCGTGCAAAGCAAACTCAACACGCAATGAATTCAGATTTTGGCGGAAAGTGGGAAATGGAGAGTCTTAACACGAGGTTCTATCTGCCTACCATACTTTGTGCGGGATACAGCGTGAAGCTGATTTAATGTAATTTTTTTGTATGATGATAAGAAGAATAAAAGAAGAATTTTTATTAGAAAAAGTGCCTTTTTCCACATATTGAAATAAAACTAGTGGTTGTTTTATTACTTTTACTTAAATAAGTGTATTATACTTACGATGACTGTTGATCTTATTTTCATCCCTTCAAGTAGTTCTATAATATCTTACTAACGATTTAATGAATGACGCTAGACGTGGCGCAGATGTACAATCATGTGTGTGTAACCGCAACAGGTGGCAGGTTCGACTCACACTCGAGGTAATGAAATATTTCATATATTTATTTCTTCGCCCTGGTGTCGAGGCGGTGAGTTCCGCTACTCAACACGGGGCGGGGTGTCTGAATGCTAGGCTATCCTGCTAATTGTAGATAGGGATAGAGCGGGAAATAGCAAAAATTATCCCACTTAACCAGCACGTACAACGTCGATAGCATCAAAATTTATATAATGTACTACTACTATTCCAGTACAAATTACATTTTTACGATAGCATCTTTGCAATAAAGTGAGAGGCGAGAGCGAGTACTAAAGTAGGTACCTACACTACAGCCGTAACATGCTATTTCTAAAATAACTGGGATTTACAACGTACATACGCCTCATATAAACAACGAACGTGGACACTGTGGACAATTCCAAAGATTTATCTGGACGAAGTATGGCAATCGTTATACGTGACGGCGAAGGTGGTTTATATATTGACATGCTTAAAAGATGGTGTAAAAATATGAGGCCAGTAGTGGCGCAGGGGTAACGCGAGTGGTAGTAGACTCGATTCCTACTCGATCAAATAAAATATTTATTGAAATTTATATTTTCATATATTTTTTTCGCTCTATTGTCGTGGCTAAGCGCGGCGTTAATTCCGCTACCCAATACGCAATGCCTCGAAAAAACATTAGGTTCACTCTGCCTACTCTGGCGTGTGCAGCGTGCGTGCAGCGTACAGCGTGAAGTTGTTTTTTTATTTTATTGAGACTGTGATAAAAATACTACATACATACTTTCCTATAGATAAAAACATGAGAATGGAAGAAACAATTTTTACAAAAAACCTTTTAACATAGTGACAAACTCAAAAATAAAGTGTTCGTATGGTAAATTCTTTCAATTTTTAACTAGTTTACAATTTTTCTCTCCCTTCTGCTTTGCATAATTTCAAAACGCTTTGTAAATCTACTTTCTTTCACAAAATCTTTATGTAAACAGCATCCTAAATCTAAATCTACAAGTAAATGTAAAATTCTACAATTCAAGGCACGTGAAGATGTCTAGTGTACAAGTGCTTCATATTTCACCGACACTCGCACGTCTCTTAGAAAATTGTTTTAAGAGATACTTGTTGTAAAATATAGCTTTTTATTTTAACTTTGAATGTCTATAGTGAGTATGTATAATTATTATATGATATACTGTCTTAGGAAATAAAAAAGACTAAGCTCTATGAATTCTGGAAACCTAGTTTTATATTATGGAAGTAGAAAAAAATATTTACAAAAAAAAACCTTTTATCTTCACGCTATCCCATATATAGCTATTATACAGAGATTTTTTTCGAAATTGGAATCGAATTAACAACCCGTGTCCGTTACAGTTGTGCCCCTGCATTATGATTGGAATCAAAAAATAGCTTATTGTTATCAAAAGAGACAGTTTTTATTTCCCCAAAAAATATAAAAACAAATTTAGCAATATATCTACAGAACGTCATCGCTTCTTATACTATTCTAATGTAAAACCTAATGTAATGTGTAAATGTGTAAAATCCAGTGGAATTTTAATTTGATTTATGAAATTAAATTAAAAATAAATAAAAACAAACTAAGTTAACATCACCAGTGAAATAAATAACTTTAAAAGCTGTTCTTATAAACCTAATATTTTATCAACTTAACAGTGAAGGCGTGCTTAGTCTCTGAAAATCGAAATTGATTGGCACCGCGTCCGCGTCTTTGGCAAAGTGATACAAACTGGCGAGTAATTTCTCCTCATTAGATGAGCCGAAAATTTTTCAAAGGAATTTCTCCTACCTTGTTACGATAAAAGTAAGTTTCTTTGAGTTCGGGTAGTATTTTTTATTGTGACAGTACAAAATCATATAAGTTTTGTAAGTATAATAATATATTATGTTATTACAATTACAAAATATAAAACACCTGGCTGTAGAAAGGAGCTTTTAAAATTGAAAAAAATAATTTCACATTTAAAATTATAATTATCTTTTAGTACATTTAACTTTGGAATTAACGTAAATAAATGGTTAATTTCCAAAAAAAAAGATGTAATATTATAAAAACTAAATGAAGTCAAAGTAGCAGTAGAATGCTCATTTCTCTACATTTGGTTCCGTCAGTCAATATATTTCTGGCTTGGTTTTCCGTACAATTTTTCCATTTATAAAGGAAAAACATTTTGTTTTCTTCCAATAAACGTCCGAACGAGAACTGAACTCGCAACCATCACTAACACTATCTAAACTTACCAACTTCGTCATAACGGCCTCCAAAATCACATTTAATAATAAAATTTAGTGAAATTTAGTAGTCATTTATTCATAAAAGTAAGCTTATATAATAATATTCCGCTAACGACACTAGCACACGGTCCCACATAAATGTAAAACCAACACTAACATGTCACATCTTCGTCGCCGCAGTTTCCGTGTATTTGGAACATAGCGCCTTCTAATGTGCATGTTGGTAGCATTTAATGCATTTGTGTATATAATATTTTGTCTGGTTGATGTTTTGTTGTTTTAGAATAGATTTCATGTTACACTAAATATAGATTTATGAAGGAAAATTGAGCGATAAGAGAGGTATGGGGAGACCACGGTTGACCTTCGAAACAACAGTATCAAACAGATGGAGGGAGGTCAAATAAAAAGCATGAGGGCCCCCCGAGGGGTATGTATGAAGAGATTGATGACAGGGGACAAGGCGAAAGAGGTGCCTATAAGGCGACCGTAGCATTTGGTACTTTATTCTCTTTGAGTTCCCTGCTAGGAATACAGCGTGAAGCTTAGTTAAGTTAAAAATATTCTCTTATTCTAGATGTTCTTACATTATGTTAAATGGAATATTGTGTTAAGACCCTCCGTTCCCCACTTTCTGTTATGTAGTTGGTATGCTTTTACTAATATTTTTTTCTCATCTGATGATAATTGTAAATTAAAGCGTTTCTTAAATTAATAATCGTTTTGTTTTCTATTTTACTGACTTTATTTTACTACACATTAAATAAATGTAAACGTAGTATAGCCCACATTTCGTGTGTCGAATAAGAAATTCTTTATCAAATATATATAAATAAAAAAAAAACAGATAGTCACACTTCTATCTTGATTTAATTAATATTTTATCTAAATTATATCCAAAATTCAAATGGAAATGCTAAAATTAAAAATTTAATTTCCTCATGTATGAATCAAACCCACGACTGTCTTATTATATATTTTTGTCTATCAATAATTGATAAAATGTCCTTTTAGAGTAAACTAGTATTTTAAAATAAAGCTTTAGGATCGTTTTAAATTCTGAACCAGCGCTGAGTTAAATGCGCGTCCCACTCTTAACTTTGGACCACGGTGGATAAAATTTTAGTATACATTTGAAGTAACGCGGTATGAATAATGTATATATAAATGGAAAATATTATGGACGGACAGTATTAAATATGTTAGTTATATAGACAATATGTGCCTGGTTTTAGACAAGAAAATGGTGATCGATATTCCCTTCGTCTTCATATAAGATTTTATGTTTTAAAATCTTAAACCAAACATTTTGTCTTACAGTTATATTGCACCTTACTAGTGTCATCAGTGTGATCATTAGTATCTTTTTATTTTTCTTCTTGTTTCGCACAGATTAATTCTATTTATAATAAATACACAAGAAAATGTATATAAATAAAATTACAGAAATGGGAAACAACTTACATCCTCTCAGCTCCCTCCACCACTCAATACACAATGTTTTTGAAATGGACGAGAAGTCGAGAATGGATTTACGTATCATTGGTAAATAAGTGGGAACACAATCAATAATAACGCCTAGAGTTTAGACTAAGATATATTTTTTTAAATATTTTTTTTGGCTTCATGCCAGGGCACTCCGTTTCCCGTTAAAGCATTTCTGTTTCCCTCTTTTCGCCGACTTCTTGAGGCATTGTATGTTGGGTGGTGTTTGCCTCGTTACCAGAGCAAGAATTTTTTTTTGTATTTCACTGTATCCCGAATTCCCCCGAGTGGGTATTAAACCCATAGCCATAGAGTTTAACCGCACCCCTGTTGCCTTGCGCCACGACGTCCTCAAAAATGTCTCTAAATATTACACAACATTTTCTCCCTACCAATTAAAACTTGCTCTGCTACATTCGATATTTCACGCAATCTTCTCACCATCATCATTAGGGAACACTAATTCATTACATCTCGATCTCAAAATTCGAAACAACAACCGATGAGAACTCTTAACTCCAATAAACCATATAAATTATACGTAATTTGCGACGAGTGTTGTTACAAGTTATATCGAATATTTAATTTGTAGAAGACAAACATATAAATTTTGTATTAGGAAACAAACGAGTAGTCATATAACTATATATATATATATATATATATATATATATATATATATATATATATATATTATAACAAGAACCAATCATCTTATAGAAAAACAAAATTCAATAATAAAAAATATATGCATCAATTACTCGAAAGAAATTATTTAAAAAATAATAATATTAGAAGACACAATTTAGTTAGGCCGATAGGAGGATCTTTTGTCTGATCATAATTTAGCTCTAACAACCAGTTACTTAATTTGGTATTAGAATGTTTATAATGTATATATTTAATTTTTTATTGATGTCATTGTACAATAAGGGACTACAATAATAAAGTAGTCGGTGTGTTAAGGCTGTACGACGCTATGTGCTTCTATTTGGCAGATTTTATCAAATCTATGTTTGTTGGTCACCACTTGGACATCATAGGTCGTGAATCTATGCTTTCGCAAAATGCAACGCCGAAAAAACACTTGACGAACTTTAAAGACTTTACACATCATATATTAATTATGCTGTAGGGAAATGTATAGGTTTGAAAATCATAACTTTCAGAATACACCTCTGAGGCCTCTCCAAAGGGAGCAGAGAGTTCATTCATATAAATTGAAAAAAGAGCGGGTCCTAATATATTACCTTGAGGTACTCCGTATGAGAGGCTGGCTTCGTCACTAATTTTTAACTACTTGAGTTCTTTAAGACAATAAATAAGAAGATACAGAAGAGGAAAATAAAAAGTACTTCGCCTAACCCGATCAATAAAGAAAAAAAAACATAGTAGTCCAAAAACAGTTATTTTATCGAGTAGAAATCAACCATCGCAAATATAGTAACACAATATCGTATATCTGATTTTTGAAAGAGATGAAGAAAGGACGGAATGCAAGATCAGTGTAAATAGTAAGATATTAGAACAAGTGAATGAGGTGGTCTACTTGGGAAGTATGTTCAGTAGAGATGGAAGATACGAGATGGATGTGGAAAGGCGTATTGCTGCCGGTAACAAGGTTAACGGAGCCTTAGCTGCATTGATGAGACGGCGAAACGTCAGCACAGCTGCGCGTTTGGCCGTACACAATGCAGTTTTGGTACCGACTCTGTTATACGGCAGCGAAACGTGGGTATTACAGAAGAAGAATGAAAGAAAGATTAATGCTGTGGAGATGCGATCTCTTCGTAGGATATGCGGAGTCAGCTTAGCTGATCGAATCCGCAATAAAGAGGTACACAGAATAGCAGGTACTAGCGAGGATGTCACGGTGAGAATGAAGAAGAACGTGCTCAGCTGGTTTGGGCACGTCGAACGAATGAGTGATGAAAGAATGGCAAAAAAGATTTATGATGGAAAAGTGAGTGGTAAGAGAGGTAGGGGGAGACCTCGGTTGACCTTCGAAAACACAGTATCAAAGATACTGGAGGAAGGTCACGTAAAAAGCATGAGGACCCCCCGGAGGGCATGTATGAAGAGGTTGATGACAGTGGACGAGGCGAAAGAGGTATGTAGAGATCGTAGCGTTTGGCGCTCCGTTCTCTCTGACTACCCCGCTAGAGATAAAGCGTGAAGTTAAGTTAAGTTAAGTTAAGTTAATATCGTATATCACTATTTCTAATGCATTATTGTAAAAAACAATTAAAGTTCCAGTCTTTTGTTACATTTATATAATTTTCGTTTCATTCTTGGACAAAGCTTTACCCTTTAGTATTAATCTTTTCGAATTCATGAACATGGAAAATTGAACGTTTACATGAGCACTCGATTAACTTTTGTGCTGTATTTCAAAGATCAAAGAGCAGCCACAAAACAAATGTATGTTGTTTTTATTGTAAAATGACGAAGAATTTAATAATGTACAAGGGTTTAATATATTTTATAGTAGCGGCCCGCCCGCGGCTTCGCCCGCTTAAACTACATGACTATTGATCTAATAAACACAAATTACTTCTAATATGATTTTTATTACTTTAATCTGAAATATTCTATTATGATTTTTTTACTACGTTATCGTAATTTCTATAAGAACTTTTGATTGTTTTGAATTAAAAAATACGACCAATGTTAATATTTGATATTTATAAAAATATACATAAAGCTAATTATATTTTAAACGTTTATATTTTTGTAACATGACGTTCTTTTTACCTATGTTATGTACGTCTCATCATAATTTTAAAACTCTGTTGAATGTGCTGATGTCAGTAAAAAAATTCATTTTCTCTTTCAGAAACAGCCTTAAAAGTTAAACTATTGATTTGAAGGAGTCATAATATTCTTTGTTTTTTAAATACTTAATTATTAGTTATATGTACAATTGGTAAATATGTAGTTATCATAGAGTGAACGTAGAAAGGCTGGTTTTAGACATTTTTATACAGATTTGTATCTAACGAACGAACCGAAGAATCTATGTATTTACTTAATTTTTCTTTGAAGATCAAATCGGTCTTTATTTTTGTGTTGAATTAATTACGACTTAAACTTAACTGTTATGATTTAAGAAGTAATCTCCACTAACAATTCAATTTTGTTTACTTTATTGTATAAAATATTGTATAATAGTGCTAATATACAAAGCAAATAGCATTTATAAACCACACACCACGATTGTGGTTTCTATCAAATTAATTTAAATTCATATCATACGACTCAGAGACCAAGCACAATAATAAGAACTTGATTTATATATTATGCTCAAAGTATTAAATATTCAATTAAATATGGGATATTCTTTATTAAATAAAATTCTCAATTAATAAAGGTATATTAAATTAATGGAAAACGAAGTGTCTTAATGGGAACGTGTATTAGTGTATTAGCCCTAATTTCCTGGGCTTCCTCTATCTACAATAATTCTACGAAGAATAGAAGGTGAAACTAAAAAACTATATTGTGTTCATACTAATGTCTCGAAGTCAGGGCAAAAAAAGAAATATATAATATATTTCAATCAATCAATCAGCTTCACGCTGCATCCAGAGGCAGAGGGAACCTAGTGTTAAGACCCTCCGTTCCCCACTTTCTGCCGGATTCTGGAGGCATTGCGTCTTGAGTGACAGAACTCAACGGACGGACAGAACAAACGGAGTGTCTTATGTCGACACGTAGTTCTATCTGCCTACTCCGCTTTGCGAGATAATGCGTGATGCCAAATGCGTGCCACTTCGTTTTCATTTATCGCATTTTCCGTTACCGGAGTAGAATAATCAAACATATTTTCCCCGGAATAAAAAAATGAACCTACAACCATCGCGATTATAATCAGACGTCTCACTGCGTCACAATACTCTACCATAAATTGTTCTGCTTACATACTATTAGTATAAAAGAATATTCTTTTTCTTGTACTTAGATCATTAATTTGAATCAAAATAATAATTATATGACTTTCCTTCTCAATTTCACATAGAAAACGCCTCTTCAACGAATTCCACTTCGAAAACCAAATGTAGATTGACAAACGGTTGCTTTAGCATTGTGTTTTTTGCCTTATGATATTTGTGTCTGCTAAACGGATAGGTCGATTATATTTTTTGAGTTCAAGAGGTATTGTTTAGGGCAGGGGTTTCCAACCTTTTCTTGATCAAGGACCACCTTTATGTCATTCTTGGTAGCAGGGATCACTATGCATGTAGGTATATTAAAAATTAACTGTGACAATTAAACAGAACTTTCGCCTCACCATCCCCAATCATAAAATTAAAATCGTTCGCGGATCACTTTGAGGCTTCTGCGGCCCACTGGTGTTCCGCGGACCACTGGTTGGGAACCACTGGTTTAAGGAGTATGATTTTATCTAACAAGCAAGTGGGGAACGTGTCTTAGCTCTCGGTCCAACCTCTACCTTCCTATGCGAGATAGGCCTACCAAATATTTTTTTTATTAAGTAATCTATCGATTATCATAAAACTTTGTACAGATATTCTTATTACTATAAGACAGAAGATAGAATACTCGTTATTAAAAAAATATAAATAAAAAAAATCCTGTGACTATAATATAATAACAAAATTAAGCAAGCGAAGCCGCGTTTGAGTCTCTAGTATATAATATTTTATTTTATGCAATTTTGTAAATATGTACACAAAAAAGTTAAAATAAGATAAAAATCTATTACAACAATAAATGGTGTGAAAATGATTGTTTAGTTTTAAAGAAGTAGAAATAAAATAGTTGTTTCTGAGTACAAAGGCGCGGCTGTCTCATTAAGATTAATGAAGATTTATTCGGTCGTATGTCTTATTTCAACCACAAAATAACTACATATTCTTTGTAATATGTTAATAGATACGTCAAACATATATGCTATGTAAAGATTGTCGTGCTGGTGCAGGGCTAAGTATTATTATTATATATAAATATAATAATAATTTAAAAAATAATACACCACTAACGAATTTAAAATAGAACTTCATAAATTTCTTGTTAATTGCAAACTTTAAATTTATATTTTTTACTTTAATAAAGAGGACAGAAAAGTTAGAGAACTTTGTTATCTGAATAATAATTAAGGAGTGTAGTTGAAGCTTTTTTAAGTTCAATCTTTTTTCTTTTAGTAAACAAGAAGTCTGGTACTAGTTAATTACTGAAACTCCCACGGTATTCGAGGAAAGTACAATTCGGTATGACGAGTAAAAATATTGTCAGTAAGGATTATTAATATTTTTTGTAACCTAATAAAACAAATCATACATTATGTAATGATTTTTTTTATTAAATGTTACATGGGCTTCTCAGGTAACACAATAAAACGCGGCGTTGAGTTGCGTCACTCAAAGCACGTCTCGAAAATTGGGAGAAAAGTAAGCAGCGGAGTGTCTTATCAACAACTTTCCTCTGTGTTAAATGCGGAATAAAGCGTGAAGCTGTAATAAACATTCAGTCGAATATATAATATATACAAGTGGCACCAATTAAATCTTTAAAGTTAAACTTTCAAAAGCTTAATTGGTTTGAATCGATGAAGCTACACAATTATTTTCAAAATCAGCCATTGTGTAATTTCTAAACGATTTTAACAACTATTTTTGTCGAAATATAGTTAGAAAAATTTTTACAAACTTTGGAAAAGACTATCAAAGAGTTGCAAAAAGTAAGTAATATCATAATTTAGCAAGGAGTTTCATTAATTCCAACATTTAATAAATAACAATATCAAGTATTAGTTAATGTCTTCACTTAATTTTTTCACAAATTTCTTATAATATCCTTTTCACACTGTATTCCGCATATAGCAGTATAGGCAGAGGAAGCCTAGTATTAAAGATACTCCGCACCCCATTTTTCGTCAAATCTTGGCAGTGCGTGTTGAGTGCCGAAGCTTAACGCCGCATTTTCCTTAACAACAAAGCGAAAAAATGAAAACATTAAATAAATATTTAACTTCCTCTAGTCGGAATCGAAACTTAAACTGTCACATGCAAGTGCCCCTGCGTCACGACTCGCCTCAACTACTGAACTGTTTATTTTTTTGATAAACAGGTTAGAGAAAATTAAAAGAAAAGATTATTCAATCACCTGAGCGGGAATCGTACCTAAAATCGTCGCGTTTATAGTTTATATCTATGGCCTATAACATATATACGATTTACATCAAGAAACTAATTATCATTCACGTCGTAACTCGTAGCTTTCAGATCTCGTGAATATTCAAACAGATAAATAGTTCGTGCAGCTATGATGTTATGTGCTTTATAGATTTTTGTTTCAGTACAGTACAGAGGCCAAGTCGACACGATAAACGTGGTGGGTTCGATTTCCACCCGAGAAGGAAACTTTTTTTAAATTTTTTTGCTGCATTGTCGAGGCAAAACGAAGCAAAATTTTAACTATTAAAAAACATTGTAAGAAATTAAATAATAATTACTAACTTATCAATAATTATCTAAGAGGTTCCATCATTTAACAAGCAATGTCTCCAGATTTCGACGGAAAATCAGAAGAACTGTGTCTTAATACTAAGCTCCCTCTGCCTACCCTGCTACATCCGGGATACAGCGTGAAATGACTCAAGTATAAAAATATTTAAAATTGTTTTTATTTCTCTGCTATCGTTACACAATGCGTAACATAGGTGGACAACGTAGAACAGAGAGCCTTGACAGTAGATCCTCTTTGCCGAAAACTTCAATCAAGACGAGTTGTATATGAAAGTAGCATAGCATGAAGGTAAGTCCATACAAACGAAGTTACTAGTAAATAAAATACATATATTTTTTTACCTTCACGCTGTATCCCCCACGTAACAGAATATGAAGAACGAACCTGGTAATCTAGTGTGGAGACATTCCATTCCCATTACGACACTTCCGTTCCTCATTTTCCAGCGTGCACTGGAGTGAAGTCATCACACCGCAAATTTTGATTTAATATGTGTAATTAAATGCATCAAATCTCGACAAAATATTCATATTGTTCTATTGTATTTCAAAGAGCTACTATTAGGTTTCGCATTACGAAAAAAAATATTTTTGTGCTAATAAGTTTTTACACTTTTATTGACCACTGTGGTTACTTTCCTTTTTTATATTACAGTGAACGTTGCCTCAAATAAGTTACAAGTAAAACAGCTAAGAGAAATAAGCTTTTAAAAAATGCTTAAGACACTTGCTTTCTACTGTAAAAGCTCTTGACCGTTTTTAATGTCTCTCGAGTAAGAACCTAACGTCGTTAAAGGTTGTGTTGAAATTGATGTGGATGTAAGCGGTATTTATGAAATATATGTAAAATTTGTATTTATTATTACAACGAGGAATGTATCTATGTACAAATGTTAATATGTACCTATATACATATGTTTTTCTAATTTTAACAATTGATATAGTTGTTTTTTTATCAAATGCACATAAGACTGTCGTGGACATCGTGTCTAATTGTAAGCGTTGTGGTTTCGAATCCCACTCAGAGGAATGAGCTATTTACATTTCCTCGCTCTGGGGCCACAACAGCGCTCGGTATTGTGTCACGACATTCAACACGCAGTGTCTTAAAAATTGCGCGAAACATTGGTAACGGTAGTTAAAGTAAGATCAGTGTTACGACACTCCGTCTTTTACTTCACGGTCATCGAAAAATAATATAATAAAAGAAAATCCCGTAAGTAGGAATCGATGTCGCGACCACATCTACATCCAGATATCCGTAGCTATATTCACACAAATATATATAAATTTTATGCCTTTTAATATAATATGTATGTAGCGTTAGAGTGAAGCGTTGCAATGAATGTATCGTCCCTCGACACTCGTTACTTTCACGCTCGGAGCGTGTTGTGAGTCACGTACTGTTCTGCAAATCTCATGCACGTTTTCCTTATTTCCACCCTTAAACGATAAAAATATAAATCAGCTGAATATCTGTGATTTTGAAATAAAAGAGTTTGTTGAAGTTGTAATAAGTATATACTTTTAAACATTTTTAAAGTGTTATTCCACACTTAGGAAAGAAAAATACTTATTTTAAAAAACGTATAAAAATTTGAACGCAGCGGGACTCGAACCCGCGCCTCCTGGAAACCGACCAGGCGCTCTGACCACTAAGCCATGCGTTCTCGCCAAGCTACGTCGAAATTTTTATACGCTTGTTACAACTTATTTATGTTGTTAGCTTCTCTGTAGGGAGATTTTTACAAATTTCCGCTACCCAAAGATAATTACAAAGAATTATCGTTTGGCAAGAGAGAAACTATTTTTAAATATTTTTAAACATTTTTAAAGTGTTATTCCACACTTAGGAAAGAAAAATACTTATTTTAAAAAACGTATAAAAATTTGAACGCAGCGGGACTCGAACCCGCGCCTCCTGGAAACCGACCAGGCGCTCTGACCACTAAGCCATGCGTTCTCGCTAAGCTACGTCGAAATTTTTATACGCTTGTTACAACTTATTTATGTTGTTAGCTTCTCTGTAGGGAGATTTTTACAAATTTCCGCTACCCAAAGATAATTACAAAGAATTATCGTTTGGCAAGAGAGAAACTATTTTTAAATATTTTTAAACATTTTTAAAGTGTTATTCCACACTTAGGAAAGAAAAATACTTATTTTAAAAAACGTATAAAAATTTGAACGCAGCGGGACTCGAACCCGCGCCTCCTGGAAACCGACCAGGCGCTCTGACCACTAAGCCATGCGTTCTCGCCAAGCTACGTCGAAATTTTTATACGCTTGTTACAACTTATTTATGTTGTTAGCTTCTCTGTAATTCGTCTGTGTTAATTTCGACGTAGCTTGGCGAGAACGCATGGCTTAGTGGTCAGAGCGCCTGGTCGGTTTCCAGGAGGCGCGGGTTCGAGTCCCGCTGCGTTCAAATTTTTATACGTTTTTTAAAATAAGTATATACTTAATATGAGTCCAGTCGTAGCGCAGGGGTACAAAGTGTGACTTTAAAATCATCTGGTTGTGGGTTCAATCGAAACTGCATTACAATTTAAATTATTATCAGCTTCACGCTGTATCCCGCACACAGTTGGATAGAAAGATCAAATCTCATATTAAGACACTCCGTTTCCCACTTTCCGCCGAATTCTGGAGGCACTGCGTGCTGAGTGGCAGAACCACTTTGCCTTAACACTAGAGCGTAGTAAATGAAAATTTAAATAAATATTCGAGTAGAAATTGTATCCACAATCTGTCGCGTTTTCGTTTGTTGCGGAATTAAGCAATTCCGCGACAAACGAAAATGCGAATTAAAAAAACAACTAGAAAATCGCTTACGAATTTCAGTCACCTGAACATATTTTGATCATTTGAATCATTGCTAAGAAATTAAATCATAATCGGTACATCCGTTTGGAAGCTATGATACCACATATAAACTTACAGATACATCAATATAGCTTAATTGCATAATGCGAACCAAGAAAGAATAAGGCTTCACAAGAATATGTACACAAAAGTATAAATATTTATATTGGAATTTATCAATTAAAATATATAAAATTAATTCATATTTAAATTCAGATAATATTTGTTCTGTGAATAACAATGAAGAAATTTAAAATATTATCGTTACATATAAAAATTGTTATTTTGGCACAGTCAGCATAAAATATTATAAATAATATCTAGCTAAATGAACACTACCACACTTTTGTACTTCCTAGGCTTTCTCTCTCTTTCTTTTTTGTCTCTACTCTACTCTCTCTTTACTGTCTACGGTTAGCAATTCTTTTAACGTACTAAGCGTATATTGTACCCTTACAACTTTGAGGAGCCACGTGAACGCAATCTATCAAAACAAAGCATGAGTCACGACCGCAAATTTGTAATGGGATATATTTTTATTATAGTTTAGAAAATACGTACGTCCGTGAAAACTAAAAATATAGGAGTGATGTTAGTTTGGACGTTGATTGAAAAGGTAACCGGTATACATAATTCTAAGATAAATATTGCTATAATTTTTATATTGGATATACACATTATATTTACATAATATAAAACAACATCGGTTTTCGGCTTCTGAAATTCGGGACTAATATGTCCCGAATTTCATAAGTGTTTCTTATTAGTGATATCTATAACCCTTTAAGTACCGACGTGTGGTCTGACAGGCCCCGGCAGGTCAAGTACAAGTCCAGTACTTGTTAGTTTATCCCTTTCCCCGCAAAATAGAGATTATCGCCTGTAAGGCGGGGCCTTACGTTGATATCAGAACAGGCAGTATTATCGTCACGTGCATAATTATGTTTTGAAATTTCGACCCGGCCTCTAAGCCCTCACGTCGCATTTACGTATTTTTTTTGTTATAGTAAACTGTTGTTATAGTAATTGATGTAGTTATAGTAACTGATGGATACAGGAAAGGAATTAGGAACTTCCGGTAGTAAACAATATCGTTGTGACAACTATTAAAGCGATCTCGGGTATGTATAAGTACATGGAATCCAAAAGTGAGCTGATTGAGAGCTGTCTTGCTAAAAATTCTATCGCATCAAAGTTGGACAACGTTGGTGATTTTAGTTCGCATTTAGTATTATCTGAGTTTCTATCTTATAAATGAGTTACATGTGGTAAACAAACTAGTTATTTAAAAAAAAAACAGTTCGCAGTTGATATTAGAGCATACGAAGCGAAGGTTGTGTAATCTCAGGTTGTCCTGTGAACTTAGAATGAGTTTGCCAAGAGTAATTGGTTCTGATTAACCAGAAACAGGAGAAGATAGAGCTGAAGAAGTAGTAGTACGCGAAAAAAGACACAAGCCTGTCAACTCGAGGAAATGAAATATTTAATATTCGGCGGTGGAGGCGGTGAATCCCGCCACTCAACACAAAATGCTTCCAGAATTCGGCGAAAATATAGTGTCGTAACACTAAGTTCCCAGGTTCCGTCTGACTGAGATCCTGATATATACGCAACACAGAGTGAAGCTGAAAAAAATGTAACATCATGTTAGCGACGACAACGTGACGCGCGTGCCGTGGTTGATTTATATAAAAAAAAATAATGTATAAAGGCCAATGAAATATAAAAAGTTTATTTATATAATTTATTCATTTATTCGACATAGTATACATTATAATAAGCGTAGGATCAAATTTTCCACGTTTAATATTGAATTTGTAAGAAAAATAATAAGAGATCTATATACAGTACAATAAGAAGATCAATGGGAAAAAAATATTTTGTTTTAAGTGCTTTTATTTATGGTATACTTTAATACCATTATTATATATTTTACAAATTTCTGGAAAATATCAATGACAAGAACTTTACTGAGCAAAGTCTTCCTTTCAGAACGGAATCCTTGTATAAAGGAGAACCCTTATACCGTTTTGAGGACAAAACAAAAGATCTTTCAGATGTCAATAGATCACTTATACACATATTGTGGTATTAAATTTATAATTCTCAGATGTAACCAAAAATCTTTAAGTTAGGCTTTTTGTTCATAATTATATTTATTATAATGTTCTTAGGGATAAATAGGCCACACGTGGCGCAGGGTTACAAGCGTGTAACTGTAAACGATGTCGTGAGTTCGATTTTTACTCAGGCAAATTAAATATTTATTTCGTCTCTGGTGTCGAGGCAAAACACGACGTTGAGTTCCGCCACGATATCTCCAGAGGAAAATGGGGAGCGAAGTGTTTTAACACTAGGCTCTCGTTGCCTGCCCTGCTGCATGTACAGCTAAATCTGAAAAAAAAAATATTCGCTTTTTTTTATTTTACTTCGTGCTGTACCTAGAAGTGCCGAAGAGAACGGAGCGCCAAACATTAAGTCTCTCTCACTCACACACACTCTCTGCCTACCTCCATCGCTTCGTCCTTTTTCATCATCATTTGTTTGTTCAAGTTATGTTGATATAACTAATGATATTACATGTTCTTCCTTCTCTTTTCTATTCTTTCTTTCCTTTCTCTAAATAAAAAAAAAACTTTTAACTGAACTAAAAAATTATAATAATGTACTATGTAGGCACATCAAAATTGCTTAACATAGTAGTAATAAAAGCAATCTTATAATACTTTTCTACCATGCTCGACTCTTTTTTCTGGTACATTTTTTTTAAATATTAATACTTTGTTTTTAAGATAAATCTTTAAAATATAATAAGAAAAGATATGTAACTAATTATTATTACAATTTTAACCTACACATAATTAATAGCCCGATGGTGGTGCAGAGACGCAAGCATACAACTGTAAGTGTGATTAGTTCGAGATTCGATTCCCACTCGGTGTGATAAAAACATGAATATTTTCATTTGCTAGGTCTGTCTAATATCGAAAGAATGCGGGGCGTTTGCCTCCAATATTCGGCCGAGAATGGCAAGCTGAAGTGCATTATTGGAAACGGAGTGCCTTAACACTATGTACACAGATTATTTCTGTCTATCCTGCTATGTGCGAAATACAGCGTGACTCTGAAAAAATCGTAATAGTAAGAACAAAGCGCAACATCAGGTTTCATCACTAAACTAACAGCGTCTCAAAATCCGGCGAAATGCAAAGCGAATCGACACTAGCTTCTTATTCTCTATCTAAAATATCATTAATATATCATAGATTATTGAGGCCAGTCGTGGCGCAGCGACACAAAGTGTGACTGTAAAACCGACTGGTTGTGGGTTCGATCCCCACTCGAGGAGATGAAATATTTACTTAAATTTATATTTCCATTTCTTCGCTCTGGTGTCGAGGCCAAGCGCGGCGTTGAGTTCTGCCACTGAACACGCAATGCCTCCAGAATTCGGCAGAAAGTGGGGAACGGAGTGTCTAAAAAACACTAGGTTCCCTCTGCCTACCCTGCTGTGTGCGGGATACAGCGATGAAGCTGATTTATATATTTATTTATATCATAGATATTATAAGAATTTATTAAATTGATACTCCTTTAAATAAGTTTTCAGTCTAACATGAATAAGATGAGCCCTCTAGAAATAGATTTATTGATGTCTCGGCTCTACCGTACAAGTGATTCATGGCAGCTACGCGAAGCTCAAGCCTTTAGTATATTAATTTCCTTTGAAGTTAATATAAAAATAATACAAATAAATAATAAAAACTAAAATTTCTTCACAATTTTACTTTATTGCTCTATTTTCTATGGAAAACAGAAAAGGAAAAATTTTTTTTACTTATTTTTACTAATTAATATTGATTATGATCAATCGTGGTGCAGGAGCATAAGCGCGAGACTGTAATAGGCTGTAAATTCGAATCCCACTCAAGGAAATATTTAATATTTTCATTTCCTCTCCACATTATCTAGACAAAGACCGGCGTTGAGTTTCGTCATGCAATACGCAACGCCTCCAAAAATATAACAGATTATACATAAACTAAACTAAACTAAACTAAAACTAGCTTCACGCTTTATCCCTAGCGGGGTAGTCCGAGAGAACGGAGCGCCAAACGGTTAGGTGTATAGATAAAGATAAAAATATTTATTATCGACAAAGACTGAACTGACTGCATATATTTGGAGGCGTTGCGAAAGTTATTAATGATATAATTTAATAAATTTTCGTTTATTAAGGTCAGTACAGTGTCCAATTCTAATCGTAATAGTTGTAGGGAGAACGGAAGAATGACACTATCGTTGCGCAGACACGGTAGAGCTATATTGTCTCTTAATAACATTAAAATGGAAGAACTTATAAGATACTATAATACAAATAATCAATTTAAAAATTTGTGTCTTTATATTACCTCTGGTGAATCAATGTATGCAATAGTAAATTATTTATTTTAGTAGATGAATTAATTTATATTGGAGTCTCACTTGATGATAAAGAAGATGTTGGAGCAACATAAACGCCACTTTTTGTTCTAAAATTCCCGCAATATCGAAATTTACACCAACAACACATTAACCGCGTGATTACCTACGTACCGTCCAAACGGATGTGAAATCACCTAATATTTTTCTATTAATTACAGTTTTCGGTTTCGCAGTAAATTTCCAAAACATGTGAATTATGTTTTGTTTTTAGTGTATAACATATATAAATAACGTTACTAAAATAATCAACAAATTTTCCCTAAATACATCAGCTTCACGCTGTATCCCGCTCACAGCAGGGTATGAAGAGGGAACCTAGTGTTAAGACACTCCGTTCCCCACTTTCTGCCAAATTCTGGAGGCATTGCGTGTTGAGTGGCAGAACTCAACGCCGCGCTTAGCCTCGACACCAAAGCGAAGAAATAGAAATATACATTTAAGTAAATATTTCATCCCCTCGAGTGGGTGTAACTGTTATCTCAAACTCCTTTTAAGATATTATTTAATAAATAATGCCTTGGCTCGTGATGTGTCTAGTGGTTAGAGCCGTCTATAGTTGTGATCGTGAAGAACCCAAAATCTTTTAGAGATTCAGAGGTAACAGTATTAAGAATTTTATATTATGCCATTAGAAGGTATCGCTTTAATAACATATTTGCCATCAGAAGTTGTTCTTATGTCAGTTATTTAGATAACTGGAAACTCGACAATATGACATTGTCATAACTCGAAGCTCGTCCGAAGAAAAGCCAAGAGCGCGTCCTATCTTCCTCTCCACTACAACTGCGAACTAGTTATAATAAAAGGAAGAAAGAGTACGAACACCTCCCCGCCCTACACCGTGAATTCCTACCAGACTGCGGCTGCAACAGTCTTATTGAACTCTCCGGGACGTTTGTGTGTGATCAGTCTGAAGGTACTTGTTACGCTTATTTATATTAAGATTGTATTAGAATGGTGATTCGTGATGTTGATTGATTTGTGAGATCAATATAAGTCGTTGGAACGAACGCACTGCCGCAAGGCGGCCGATATGTTAAATAAACGCACGGCACACACCCCACAGTCGTGTCTCGAACCGTAGGCGGACACTACTACATACACCAGAGTTCCAGGACATAAAATAGCACCACACACCCGCATGAGACGGGCGGACACTACTACATACACCGGAGCTGGGACATAAAATAGCACCACACACCTACTAGTCGTATACCAAGTCGTAGAAGTGGTATACAATATATCAATGGCTAGCGCCATATAAGCATTGCTTACGTACAGCGAGCGTACTGCGAGACGGCATCAGCCACGACATAGTCAATGTCGCTATAACAGTTCGCATAAGCCCATCACGTCAGCTTCCGCGACGTCAAGCAACATTCAATATTATAACATTGGTCAAAGATAACTTTGATCCACAATATGTATCGCTCCCACACATATATTTCCTTTATAAGGAATTCGATCCTAAAAGATCGTGCCATCATAGACTTCGAATTATCATATTATATTCATTATACATTTGGTACGAGTCTTTATGTGCATCATATTTATTAGTACCGTAGTACTTTAGAGTTCGACTCGACCGCTGCCTTCCAGCATCACCACCACCTATATAGACAGAACGACGGTCGCGACATTCGGGACGACAATACACGAACTCGTCTCGATTAATATGGTATCAAAAATATATAGTTTGTATTATTCATAACTAACTATGTTATTTATGTGTATTGCCATGCATATTTTATTTTATTTATTTACTTATTTTTAACTTATATTCGAAGTACATACTGTTACATGGGAATCGAACTCACAACCTGTCGGTTTTACAGTCACACTTCGTGCCGCTGCGCCACGATTGGCCTCAATTTTCCCTAAATACAGCTTCATAATATAAAAAAAATGCTTAAACGAGCGAAACCGCGAATGAAATACTATTCAGTCAGTAAATATATGTAAAGGAATACCCAGTATTCCTTAAAGATATTTAAAATTGGCGCGCGTATCTTTTATTTGTCGTTAAAAAAAATATAACAAAACATAATAGACTTATTTATTATATTAATTAAAATACCTAATCTTGTTAAATTATAAACATTAAATTCAAAGCACGTCGGAATTAGAAACTCAGTTTAGTTTGACATTCGTAAAACCTTCCCCGTCTATCGAAAAGTTTGAGTCCAAAACTGTCATTTACAGTTGAAATCTAGACAATTTCAGGACGAACGATTTTATGAAAAAAATATTCGAAAAATCCTTGAAATTTACAAAATTAATCGCTAATAGTTGAATAGGCAGAGGGATCCTGGGAACGTAGTTTTAAGACAATCCGTTTAAATTAAGATACTTCCATTTTTTTTAATCAGTTAAGACACCTTGCGCACTTTTTTTCAAATATTGCACGTTAAGTAGAGAAGCTCATCACCGCACTTTTCCCCGTTACCAGAGCAAGGAAATGAAAATATTATTGGGAATCGAATCCGATTAAATTCGCGTCAATCGCGTCAGTCAATGACACGACAGCTTCCTTATCATTTAAAGAAATATATTTATTTATACTTCGGAGTATGAGGCCATTGTGGCGATAGGGCACAGTGTCTAACTGGAAACGTGACGTTGATTCCATTCCCACTCGAGGTAATGAATTACTTTAATTGAATCCGACAAGAAAAAAAGATGAAATAGTATTTTTTGCTGATGACACTTCAATTTTCAAAATAAAAAGACGACAAATCGTATATGACGATGTAAGCAATGCTCTCTGGAAAGTAGTACGTTGGTTCAGTGTTAATTTAGTTAACTTACTATTGAATGGTTAAAAAACTAAATGTATTATTTTTAGAACACCTAACACGAAAGTTGTTAAAGCCGATGTACTCTTGAATGGTGAACCCGTAGGTCTTTTCGATTCTACGGTATTTCTTGGTATCACCATAGACTCCAAATAACAGTGGGGACCCCATATTGATGGCTTGACGAATAGACTTAGCTCTGCAGCTTTCGCGGTCAAATAATTAAATAATTAATTGACGTAGAAACGGTTGGTCGACTTGTTTACTTCAGGTACTTTCATAGTATGATGTCCTATTTACTTTGGGGTAATGCAGCCGATATTCAACCAATATTTGTCCTGTAGAAGCGAGCTGTTCGTGCAATCTATAACTTAGGTCCTAAAGACTCCTTAAGGCAAAAATTTAATGAAAGAATATATTGACAGTTGCACATATTTTTAAAAATATTATGTATGCTAAAAGAAAATAAATAATATTTTTACCAAAATTGGTGATTTTCATAATATTATCACTAGTAATGGGCATAATCTTGGTGCACCTGTAACTCGATTGCATCGAAACACTGATTCTTTTATGGGACAATGTATACGCTTTTACAATAGGATCCCAGAAAACGTCTGAGAATTTTCTATCCATATAGAACATTTTAAAAAATCAGTTAGTTAGTTAGTTAGTCAGTTAGTCTGTTAGTCAGTTAGTCAGTTAGTTAGTTAGTAAATAATCCTGTAGCTTTAGAATACCTTTACTTTTTACATTTCTTTAAAAAAGTTCATTCTATCCTGTTATGCGCTGCTATATAAAACCTTAATAGTTAGCGCCTGAAATACCTAAAATAAATATATTATTAAAATTCTTTGTTAGCTGGAAAAATTAAATCAAAAAGTCAAATGCCATGAGAATTAAAACACCACATCGACCGTAACCCTTTGTTGGACATGACAGAACGTGAGCCAAGACCGGCCACAGGACAGGGAGTAACTCGGAATTATATATTTTATTTGTATATATAAATAAATATATTTGAGAAAAAAGTTATAGGACCATTTCAGCACAATCAGCTGTAATTATTTATACTAATTACAGTGTCTTTGTTGTTGTTTAGAGGCAATTTATAGGCACTTTTTGTGACGGTGTATATCTCATGCAGCAGGGTAGACCAAGGACCAAAACTGTATAAGTAACTTCCATCAATACTAGTTCTAAGCACCTATCCACCACTGAGCCACAACGCACATAATACACATTATACAAATATAAAGAGCACAAACACTTTCCACGCAGTTACAGTGCATTCTCGAGCTCGCGTGCTACGAGAGTAGGTGCTAGTGGCGATAGCTTAATCCTGTCTCCGCGAAGAACCACATTTGTTCCGCCGCGTTCAAAGTAAATGCAACGTTTGTTTCTTTACACGTTATATGGTGGACATTTTACTTTATTCTTTTTTAGCTTAAGCTGTATCTCGCATACCAGAGATAAGATACATAAGATACTCCGTTTCTCAATTTTTGCCGAATTTTGCAAGGCATTGCGTGTTGAGAGGCGGAATTCTATTTATTTACAAATTCTTTGTAATCTCCTTCTAATTTAAAGAATATTTTCTCAACATGGTTAATATTTTCTTTATTAAGCATATATTTTATTACACAAATATATTTTATATAATATAGAATATGATACACATGTTTTGTACTTAAGCTTTCCATCTCAAAGTTGTAAGATAATCGCGTTTCAACCTATAATTTAATATCTACGGAAAATGTTCTAGTCCTTCCATAAAATATTAAGCCATAAGAGTATAGTGAGTGGTACTATACATAAAATATATTTTTTGTAGAAAAAAAAATTGTTGTGTGATAAGATTACTAATTTGTAGGATCCTGCTTAAGGAACAAAAACTAAACTTTTATAGGATTCCTTCGTTGTTTGTCTAATAACACTATTTATGAGCAAGCAAAAATTATATATGAAATATACATTAAATAATCAGGTCTGTTGTCCCTTAGAGCCCAAGGCTTCCAGGTTCCCTCTGTCTACCCTGCTACAGAGTGAAGCTAAAAAACAATATATATATATACATATATATCGATACTAGACTAGCGCGCAATTAATAACGCGGAATTCCCGCAGTACGCAACGGAATCTATCGGTGAGTGAATATTTGGAACGAGCGACGGCATTTCACATTGCTCACTTTATACTCAATATTCATATATCTTTTACCTTTCACGGAACCACGGTTTCCACGAAAGTTATTTTTTTATAAAATTTAGCTTTAAATCTCACTACAATTTTTTTTAATTTAATGTGTTATTAAAATCAGCTTCACGCCGTATCGCGCACACAGAAGGGTTGGCAAAAGGAACCTAGTGCTAAGACACTCCTCCATTTTCATGTGCATGGACGTACGTCGACACCAAAGCGGAGAAATGAAAATATAAATTTTAATAAATATTTTATTTTCTCGAGTACGGAACGAACCCACAACCAGACGCGCTTACAGTCATACTTGTACCTCGATTGGCCTGTGATTATTAAAATATATGATGTAAATTGTTTTTTCTCTTCTTACAACATTCATGAGGCCAGTCGTGGCGCAGTGGTACAAAGTGTGACTGTAAACCGACTGGTTGTGGGTTCGATCCCCACTCGAGGAGATGAAATATTTACTTAAATTTATATTTTCATTTCTTCGCTCTGGTGTCGAGGCAAAGCGCGGCGTTGATTTCTGCCACTCAACACGCAATGCCTCCAAAATTCGGCAGAAAGTGGGGAACGGAGTGTCTTAACACTAGGTTCCCTCTGCCTACCCTGCTGTGTGCGGGATATAGCGTGAAGCTAATTTAATTTAATTTTTATTTATTTTACAACATTCATAATACGGTCGTATATTGATAATAAAAAAAACTTCAAAATTGTAATTAAAAACATATAGGGATAGTTTATACTCTTAGTGACTATTTAGTAGTTTTTGTCGCTATAACTGCCAAGGAAAAATAATATAAAAAACGGACAAAAGGGCTAACGAACACACGGACATCTTATTTACACTTTTATTATAATATAGATATCTATCTATCTATTTAGACAAATAATTCAGTAGCGGACACCGCCAATTTATATACTAAAATCATCACAGAGGCCAGTCACGACACGAAGTGTGACTGTAAAACCGACTGGTTGTAGGTTCGATATCCACTCGAGGAGATGAAATATTAACTTAAATTTATATTTCCATTCTTTCGCTCTGTTGTCGAGGCACTCAATACGCAATTCTTCAGAAATCGGCAGTAAGTGGGAAACGGAGTGTCTTAACACTAGGTTCCCTCTGCCTACCCTGCTGTGTGCGGAATACAGCGTGAAGCTGATTTATTTTATTTATTATTTATCCTCTAGTTTATAACAACAATGAACGGTTTAATATATTGTGTATACATTTAAACCATTGTCAGCGCATAGAGAGAGTATTTTAATTAATTATATTAGTGGCGCCTTAATTACTTGGAACATTTGTCTCACACAACGCTAGAGTTCTATAAAATATGTTCTCGTGAATATGTTAAGTTGTCGTATTAAATTACAAAATATATATACAGTTGAGTGTAAAAAAATAATCAGCTGCACGGTGTAGGCAGTGGGAACCTAGTGTTAAGACACTCCGTTCCCTATTTTCCTCTGAATTTTGGAGGCATTGCGTGTTAAGTGGCGGTTTTACTTTACAGCGAAAAAATGAAAATATGCATTTGAATAAATATTTCAATTTCTGAAGTTGGAATCGAACCCAAAACCAGTCGCTTTTACAGTCTCACTTGTGCCTCTGCTCTTCATAGTGCAAACTATTCTAGATGTAAGCGAAGTGGCGTCAATAAATACATTATATGCTGCAATATAGTAAATATTTAAAAATATACTAATTTTGGGTAACTAAGGTCGTCGTGGTGTAGAAACATGGCGTAGAATTGTAAACACTCAGGGGGATGTAATATTTAATGTTTTTATACTACAGTTCGTCTTTTTGGTAACGACAAAATCGTTTCGTACGTTGAGTTTCGCCACTCAACACGCAGTACTTCGAGATTTCGGCGAGAAGAGTCTTCATTGAAACAGAGTGTCTGAACACTAGATTTCCAAATGCCCTCTGCCTGACTTTCTTTGTGCGAGGCGGTAGGTATTATAGCTTACACATCTGGATATCACATAGGCTACCATTTATGTATACGTTTTTATTATTAAATTAATAAGTTTAAATAAGCGATGCCGCGTTTTATATAAGGTCGTTAGTAGTATATGAAGTTGCGAGCATTTATAAAATCTACCTTAATTCCCCTAAAATTTTGCGGTATGGTTAGAATTATTAGATGTTTATTAACGTCGATATATCACCTTTTACTAACACCAAAGGCCTTTCTCTCAAGTAATATTTTATTGGATTTGTTCGCTAAATATTTGCTATTTAATTGAATTTTCTGTTTTTTTTTTAACATTACAAGAATATCGTTTCTTATATCAATAAACAATTATAAAAGCAATGTAGAGCACCTGCCGTGTTAGAGTCGTCGTTGTGAAAATGGGATCACGGTGGGATAATATCTGGGATAATACGCATTTGCAGCATAATATTAAAACGGCACGCGGTCGTATCTAGAGCGAAAATGTTGGCTAAATATTGAGAAATATTGTAGAGTCCGTCGCTTTATCTTTTATATTTTCCTTTTGGGCTTGGGTTGGAAAGATAGATAAAAAGGGTTTTTTTTATAATGGTTACAAATTTATTTAGGGTTTTTCATATGGTAAACCAGGGTAAAATTATATTTAAATGTTGTATACACGATTAAATAAATTTTATTTGTATATGTGTCGCGCAGAGGCTTAAATATTTTATTTTCTCGAGTGAAAATCGAACCCGCAACCTATCGCGTTTACAGTCACTTGTGCAATTTCTTCTACTTCGTAGATGCCATATTTTTCCAAAAGAACTGCTAATAAGATAATTATAATAACACAAGTACCTCAGAATTGACAGATAATAATTTATGGTAAAGGAGATATTTTTTGTTATTTTTTATTTAAAACAAAATATATTATTGTTGTCGTAGTGGCGCAGGGGCCCAAGCGTGTGATCGTTTCGCCATGGTTGTGGGTTCTATTCACTTTCGGGGAATTAAATATTTAATATGTAATGCCTAGGAAATTTTGTGGAAAGTGGAGAATGGAGTGCTTTAACACTAGGTTCTCTCTGCATACCCTGCTATATGCGGGATACAGCGTGAAACTGGAAAAAAATTATAAAACTTTAATATTGTTTTTCATCAACGTTACTTTTCCAAAAACTTTAACAGCGCTTATTAGTTGAATTTGGACACTCTAAAAGCGTTCAATGCAAAATTTACTTTTAAATTTTTCTTTTACATTTTTTTATATTTTTTTTAATAAATACAAATATATTTTTTTTTCGTAAACAAAGTATTACTTTCATTTGTTATCTTAAGAAAACTCACTGATCTTTCAGTGTCTGTGACAAATCGTCCCATTTCATTTCGAACATTATTAATTACCACCTAACCCGGGTCTGGCAGGTACAAACCACTAGTTAATCTACTCAGTCTACCAGTTACTAATTGACGTAAGTAAAGTTACCTAAAAATGGTCTAACTTTTTTCTGATTTTCCCTTACTTTTTGTATCTTTGTTAAAAAACAATAAACAATATGAAATAATAAAGTTGCGTTCACTCGTGGCGCAGGGACACAAACTACTGTTGTAATACGACTGTAAGTTCATCAGGTTGTGAATTTAATTCCCAGTCGAACAAATTAAATATTTAATGTTTTCATTTCCTCGCTCTTGTAACGAGGCAATGCTTGGCGTTGAGTTTCGTCACTCAGCACGCAATGCCTGCAGAACCCGGCGAATGTGAGGAACGAAAGTGCCTTAATGGGAACGAACACAAAGTTCTCAGTTTTCTATGCTTACCCGGCTTTGTGCGGGATACAACGTGAAGCTAACAAAATAATAATAATTAGATCTCTCGTCGGAAGCGTATAATAAAGAAAACGTTCGAATCGTTGGGGACCCAATGACCTGTGGAAGGCTTGCCACATTGCGTAGAGACGTCCTCTCGTTGTATGTTCTCCACCCCATTTGACAAGGGGAGTGTACTGAAAAATTGTTTGACCTGTTACCTGCCGCCGAATTTTCAAACCGAACAGTACGTCACAAACTCAGATCATCCACACCATCCGGATGTGTGGCACTTCACCATTGTGCAGTTTTGTAGGAACTTCCTTCCACGCACCACGCAACTGTGGAATGGCATTCCTGCAGCAGTGCTTTGACTGGGACACCTTCAAAAATCAATTTCCACCTTAAAGGCCGGCAACGCGCCTGTAGCACTTCTGATGTTACACAGAAGCGATTTACCATCAAGTGACCCGTACGCTCGTTTACTTTGTGTTTTTCCATAAAAAAAACCCCTAATATATTAAAAGTATTATTATATAGGTACGCGAATACGTATTGTATAATAATGGAAATATATCAAACATTGTTGAAGGTTATATTTCTACTACTACTGCTTAAAAATAATGTTTAAATAAATCCTTTATATGATGTTTTTGTTTATTTTTTTTATTTTTACGCATATTTACATAATTAAAAAGATCCTAAATCTATATAGTACGTCCATTAACATTTCATCAATGACTTATATCTATTCATCTCAGAATATAGAATTGTCATGTACTGTAAAAAGAAATTTCTAAAGCAAAAAAAATAACATTTTTTTTTAAATTATATCTCCAAGTATATTTTAAAATAATTAAATGGAAGCTCAGCATTTAAAGTCAAGTACTTTAGAAAATTAAAAACATTTAATCTTTAACATCTAAAATATCTCAAGCTTAGAACTAACTTATTGTATGAAAATACTGAAAGCATACAAAATACAAATACCACTGCTGAAGTCATTTTATAATAGCTCGTCTTAGATTTAATTATTTTTTGGATACAATATGTTTTTTTAAATTCAGCGGAAATTGGGGATTGAGTGTCTTAAAACTATCGCACTAACTAACAACTAACTTCTCACGTATCGTGTATGTATATGATATTCATCTTCTTTATTACCTCATACCTCCAGAACCACTGGAACAGATTTACATAATCGAGATATCGTTAGAAATTTTAGAATGGTCTTGCGGTGATAAATTATTCAAAGTCAATTATATTAAAGACTGATCACAAGGATTTCAATGATTTATATGATTACCGTATATTTTCACCGGTATGATTATCATTACGGTAATTCTAATAAAAATGAGAAAATGCTTAGCCTACGAATAAAACTGTGAAAGCAGGTTCAAATATCAACATATTACGCCCTTCAAGTAATAAAATAAATCCTTCAAATAATTAAGACTACGGAATTCGGCGTCTTATAATCATAACACCGCAACTATAGTTACAACGAAAAAAAATATAAAAAAAAATCACTGCACAAAATTTAAAAGAAGAAACCAAGCGAGAAAATTTAATTTCTCGAAAAATATACCTGAGATTTAATACTAATAACATATAGGGCTTGTATTTATCTCTTTAGTTTTATTCTGTCGGGTTATTTTATAATATTTTTTCCTACTTCGAAAGGTAAATGGGTAACACCTTGTGTCGAAACATTCCATTATTTGTTGAAATAAAATCTTACAGTTCGATATACGTTAATCATATATCGTTGTGGTTCAAACTCTGTACAATGTCTTAATATTATAATAGCCTTTTATTTTGTAGCCAGTGCAACCCAAACTCGGTGACATAATATGTAAAACAATTATTTTAATTTAGCCTTCCAAAACATATACTATCTCATTAAAACATAAATGTGAAATGGGAGCCAAGTTACAAAGTTTCAATAAATAATATAAAATATTGTCACATTATATAGAGTAGCAAATCTGCAGCATCAATCACTCGAATAAATATCACAGCGAAAATGTACTCTATATTGTAAGACGTGAGTGATTAATTCGCTTTTTGAAAATTCATATATATTTCGATACGTTGTGTAGTGGATTTTAATGTATTTTTTTTATTTAATGCTAAATTCCTGTATTTAATAACAGAGTAGGCAGGACTATGTTTCAAATATTGTTTCATTTTAGTGTCGTCTTTAAAGGAGAAATAAAAATAACTACAAAAAGAATCATCACCTGAGCTAAACCGACACCCAAACTTATTTCAATAAAATATTTTAATGAGTTTTAAATAAGTGATTTTTTATGGATTATTGAAAAAGACATCGCAACCAAATTATGTATATTTAACCTAAAAAATAACACCAGGTTATCTCTGCCTATCCTAACACATGCCAGGCACCCCTTGGCAAAACGTTAATTAAGCCGAAACCACGTGATAAAGTAAAACCTAAGGAAATGAGCAAGGTTGTGTTTCCTTTTGTGAGTAAAGCACATTCGAGCACACTCAAGACGATATGGCAGCGGAACAATAGGCGCCTAATAAGTCAACCGTTATCGCAAGACTAACAAAGGGACCTCTCTCGATGGCAATAATTTTTACTTATAAACCTTCACGGAGTATGTTACACAAATACTGTTTTAGGTACAAAATTGTTTGAAAATAAGATAAATTTCCACGAGGCCGTACCATAGTGGTAAGCGTTCAGGCTGTTACTACAATTACAAAATAGCTGTGGGTTCGATTCATAGTTGGGGAATTAATTATTTTCATTTGGCCGATCTGGTAGCAAAACAAAGCGTCCAATACACAATGCCTTAAAGATAGTAAAGATTGGCCGGAAAGTAGGAAATGAAGGGTCCTCGGTAAATTCTATTCTAATATTATAGTACTAGCGACCCGCTCGCGGCTTCGCCCGCTTAAATCACAGAATTATTTACTTAACACACTGAATTATGTTCGTGTTTTGATATACTTATAATGTATGTTTGCAATGTAATGAAGTTTTTTATGAGAAAGTTGTTAAAACTTTAGGTCGCATTTTCGTACCTCCCATAAGAATCTTCAATTGAATGTTTGAAATAAAAACACAACTTATCGATACTTACTATATGTGCGTTTCTTCACGATAATCTCAGAAACGGCTTAACCGATTTAAATACTTTTTTTGTTTGTATTCAGGCAAACTGCCTCATGCTTCATGCTAGTCAGAGGGAGGAACCTAGTATTAAGACACTCCGTTCCCCACTTTCTACCGAATTCTGGACGCATTGCGTGTTGAGTGGCAGAACGCAACGCCGCGCTTAACCTCGACACCAGAGCGTAGAAATGGAAATATAAATTTAAGTAAATATTTCATCTCCTCGTGTGGGGATCGAACTCAGAGAACCAGTCGGTTTTACAGTCACACTTTGTACCGCTGCGCCACGACTGGCCTCAACTGGACTGGACTTTATTTTAATCGGTTCACATAAAGTTAAAACCAGATCCACGCTTCATCCCGCCCTTAGTAGGGCAACTTAGTGTAAGGTATAACGTGTGGCTGATGTGCGAAATGAAAATATTTTTAAATTATAATTCAATAGTGCATGTGTGGATCGGACCCACAACGTCGCGTTACAGTTACAATTGGGCATATAGGGTAAAATAGTTTAAACCCGTACCTAAAGAATTTAAGCAAGATACATCAACAGTGAAGACGTAGGTTTTTTTCTTATTTCACAATGTTTATTCATATCTATATTTCGTATGACGCGGTTACGCATAGGTACCAATAATGTAAAGACATAAGACTACTACAAAAATAGTACTAAAATGTTTAGAACTTTAAACTTTGCCGCCAATACCTACGACTTGATTTCGCAATGAGGTGTATGCGGCGGTTTCCCTTTGATAGGTTTATGTGTGCGTGCGTCGTTCTTCACAAATTGTATTTTATTTTACAACGATAATTTTATTATTTATTTTGTTTGAAAAAATAACTTTTTTATTTTCGGGTTTTTGATTTATAGGCTTTTATAGAGTAGTTAAACTGTGGTTTCATTTAAAGGGGTCCTAACAAAAAAACTCTGTATAATTGAGCATATTTAATATTTATATTGATTTTTTGGAAAATAGATACCAATAGTTATTACAACCACTTGCGAAGAAGCATAGTTTAGGCAATTTTTTATTCTTATACCTTTTGAAAAACGACCAACGTTCTTATAGTTAATATATTATTTTTTCAAATTAAAAAAATGGTCTATGCCATCATAATGGCGGAAAAATATTCAAAATGTATTGTAATACCACATTAGTATCGACAATGTAGTGTTGATAGTAATTGAAAATAGTTATACTACAGGAGGACCTTCATATGCACTGTTTTAACCTGTTTTATGTATAATATAGAATAATATATTGTATAGAGGAATCACACATTCTTTTTATTCAGTTTAGTAAATACATTTTTTAGAGGTTACTCTGTACTAAAATGGCATGCAACTCTGTTCCCACATTTACGTTCCTGATATATCGATTTAAATAATAGAAATACAAAATATAGGAAAGAAACACAAATGCAATTATATTGCATTTTTTCTTTTTTTCATACTTGAAACGTATTAATAAATTACATATTATGTATTACATACAATTAATTTCTTTTGAATATAACACTAAGTTTAATCAGCTTCACGCTATTTTAACAGATAACATAAGATGACATTAAAACGTATTGACATCACCACGTGATCCATCTAAACACAATATAAACTTTTATAAACTATGAACTCACAATCAGAATTTACTTTCCAAATACATATACTTTTTATTCTACACATCGCCATATGAGCTAATTCCGTAAAATATACCTACTTTATTATGTTTGTTAATATCACCAACGTTGACGTTTGAAATAATAATTATGGTAGACTGAACAAATATTGATTATACTTCTTTTTTTAGCTTCACGCTGTATCCCGCACACAGCAGGGTAGGCATAGGACCTCTAGTGTTAACAACAACACTCTGTTCCCTACTTTTCTCGGAATTCTGTAGGCATTGCGTGCTGAGTAGTGAAACTCAACGCCGCACTTTACCTCGACACCAGAGCGATGAAATGGAAATATAAATTTAAATAAATATTTCGTTTCCTTGCGTGGTCATCGAACCCACAACAGTTACACTTTGTGCCCCTGTGCAACGAACGGCCTCAATTTACTTTCTTCTTTTAAAATGTGGTTAAATGAAATAGTCGTAATTTAATTATGTCAGATTACTATTAACCGACTTCTTAAAAGGGGTCATCAATTGGGCTGTATTTTTTAGCCTTGTTACCTTAGAACTTTTGATTGTATGAACCGATTTTAATGATTATTTTTTTATTTGAAAGCTAATGCCTCCCGTGTAGTCTTATTTTAATTCAGTTTATATCCAACAATGGTATCTATGAGAAAATCATATAAATCTCAAATTTACATTAAGTATATGCGCGACAAATGAACGTATAAGTCAATATCAATTCAACCGATTTTAATGATTCTTTTTTTATTAGAAAGGGTACATATAAGGGGTAGTTTGGTGAAAGTTTAGTTAAGTTGAGAGTGTGAAATCCGGTTGAATTTGAAGAAGTCGATTTTTTTTATTAAAAAATATAATTATGTAATTTTTTCTACAAAAAATTCTTTATACTCCATGATAAAAACTATCCTATAAGTGACATTAGGCTTTGAACTATTACCATGCCAAAATTAATTTAATTTCATACAGTAGTTATCGGTAATTTAGGTAATTTATATTTTTCAGTTTTTATTTTTTTTAAAGAAAACTATCATGAAATTCGGAATGAAACCCAAAAAAAATGTACCTTGAGGCCCTAGGCTAACACCATGCAAAAATTCATCAATTTCTGTCAGGTAGTTTTTGCGTGATTGACGCACAAACAAACCGACAGACAGACAGACAGACAGACAGACAGACAGACAAGAATTCTGCTGAGTGGTTTTTTAGGTTCTATAATCGACATATTAACCGACCTAATTTTTATTTTTTTTATATCTTTCATGTACAGAATTGACTTTTCTATCCTTTTATTATATATGGAGATTAATCACATTAATAAGATAATGAGTGCGACAAGGTCAGGCAAGACAAAACTAACATCATTTTTTTAATTCTTAAAATAAAAAATAGGTATAGATTGTTTTGTGAATTCATGTGATAAATTACATTTTATAACTCCTTTTAATTTTTGACTTTTCAGTTCGTTTCAATACAAATTTAAAATACCTTTCGTGACAAAGTGCATTTATACATCGCTCATTTACCGAAACAATGTGTCGGTAACCTTCTTTCGTCGTACCATCGTTTCTAATTCAGTAGCTTAGAGAAATAGCTGTCTCCAGAGGGTGCCCTGACTAATATCTGTCCGATATTAGTTCTTGGGCATACGGGTACGCGACCCCGGATCCTCGAGCCACCACTTGTTATAACCCCGTCCAGTCCGTATAAGCGGTGTCCCCTCCTTTCAATCTCTTCCTTTTTCCTACCTTCTCCTTCTACCCATCCTCCCCCCCCCCCTTTTCTATATGTCCTATTCCTCTTCCCCCGGTTTCTCCCCATAAAGGGGTTTTGGAGGTCAGATGGCAGTCGCTCCAATTAAAAACCGCCATCCGCCGCTACAAATGGACAGTATGAGTAGGAAACTGGGTACGGCTAGGGCGTCGCCGCTAAACGACGCGCAGGCACATCGCCCTACACCTGCGATAAGTGGGCAAGGGCTACCGTGTCAAGTACGGGCACGGCTAAAGACGCGAGTACCCAGAAGGAAACTCCGCTTTGCAACGTGGAATATTGGCTCTCTAACCGGACGATGCAGGGAACTCGCAGATGTACTCATGAGACGTCGGGTCCAGTGTGCTTTCCTCCAGGAAACTCGCTGGAAGGGCAATAAGTCCCGTAACATCGGACAGGGTTACCGGCTTATATACACTGGGTCACCTTCAGGTAGAAACGGTGTGGCGGTAGTGCTTTCCGAAGAGCTTCAGAATGGGCTCCTTGAAGTTGACCGTCGCTGCGACTGCTTGATGGGAGTAAGGGTACTGATTGAGGGCGTTACCACTAACTTAATCAGTGCCTATGCTCCCCAGGCGAGATGTAGCGCGTCCGAAAAGGAGACATTCTGGGAGCAGTATGAAGAAGTGCTACTTGGTATACCGTCTACCGAAGTGGTCTTAGTTGGGGGGGACTTGAACGGTCACGTCGGTAAGGCTGCTGAGCCGTTTTAACGTGTTCACGGGGGTTTTGGGCACGGTCTTCGCAATACAGAGGGAGGAAATATTCTAAGAACCTGTATTGCATCAGATCTGGCCGTCGTGAATACGTTCTTCCAAAAGAATCCTCAGCACCTTATCATGTATAAGAGCGGGTCCCACTCAACTCAAATAGACTACTTATTGACCAGACGGTGTCATATGGGCAGGGTAACTAACTGTAAGGTCATTCCAGGCGAAAGCCTAACGGCCCAACATCGTCTTCTTGTCATGGACTTTAACGTTACTCCGAAGAAGAAAGTAGCTGAGAAACGTAGGCCTCGGATCAAGTGGTGGTTGCTGAATGGACCGATGCAGACCGAGTTCCTGGCAGAGGTGAAAAGTCATAATCTTTCGACTAACACCGAGACTGCTCAGGATGCTTGGGATCGAGCTCAGTCGGCAATCATTGCGGCAGGCAGGCGAGTTCTTGGCCTTTCTAAGGGAGGACGTGTCATCGACAGGGAGACATGGTGGTGGAATGACAAGGTGCAGGAGGTGACTCGTGAAAAGAAGGATGCCTTTAAGAAGTGGCAGCAATCCAACTCCCCTGAAGACAGACTGGAGTACATAGTAGCTAAACATGCCAGTAAAAGAGCTGTAGCCAGAGCCCGCAGTGAGAGTTTGTCACCACTGTATGATAAACTTGAAACTGTGGAGGGGCAGAAGTTCATTTACAAGCTGGCACGTTCCCGGGATAAAGCGACGCAAGATATCGCAAAATGTCTTTGCGTCAGAGATTCCCAGGGCACGCTGCTCTGTAGTCATGACTCTGTGAAGGAGAGGTGGAGAAGCTACTTCCAGGAGTTGCTGAATACTCAGCACCCATGCAGTCTTCATCACGACCCACCGCCAAACCTCGGACTTATTGCCCCAATAACCCTTGACGAAACTCGTAATTGCCTTCGACGCATGAAGAATGGAAAAGCGGTGGGACCTGACGATATTCCGATCGAAGCGTGGAAATCGTTGGGCTCTCTTGGTGTGCTCATACTTACTGCCCTTTTTAATCATATCTTGAACACTGGAAAGATGCCACACCAGTGGCGGCTTAGCTTCATTACCCCTATTTACAAGGGAAGGGGCAGTGTTCAAGATTGTGGTAGTTATAGGGGCATTAAGCTTATGAGTCATACCATGAAGCTCTTCGAGCGCATGATCGACCTCAGGCTCCGCCGCGAGTGTACTGTCTCTGAGTCTCAATATGGATTTCAGCCAGGATCGGGCACTATGGACGCCGTTTTCGCCCTCAGAACATTGATGGAGGCATACAGGGAAAAAAGGAGAGCTCTGCATGTGGCCTTTTTAGATCTGCAGAAGGCCTTTGACTGTGTGCCTCGTGAGTGTATCTGGTGGGCATTGCGATCCAAAGGGATCCCTGAGGCCTATATTGAGATTATCAGAGACATGTACCACGATTCCGCTTCTATGGTTAGGACTGCTGTTGGCGACACTACACCCTTCCAGATTACAGTAGGGGTTCACCAAGGCTCAGCTCTTAGTCCGTTCTTATTCAATGTGGTGCTCGATACTCTCTCGGCTCACATCCAAGACCAGCCTCCATGGCTGATGATGTATGCCGATGATATAGCACTCATTGACGAGAACCGACTGATGCTGGAGCGTAAAGTGAACCTGTGGAAGGGTACGCTTGAGAACGGCGGTCTTAAACTAAATGTGTCGAAGACCGAGTACATGGCCTGTGGGAGCCCGGACTCGAGCACTATCCTTATAGGTCCTGAACCAGCCGTTAAGTCGGAAAAGTTCAGGTACCTTGGATCCGTTATGCACGAGTCTGGAGGCATCGATCACGATGTCTATAGCCGGATAAGCGCTGCTTGGGCCAAATGGCGGGAGGTCACTGGCGTGGTCTGCGATCGCAGGATACCACCCAAACTCAAAGGTCTGATATACAAGAGCATCATTCGACCGGTTCTTTTATACGGCAGCGAATGTTGGCCAGTACTATCTCGGCACACTCAGGAGCTTCACGTCACGGAAATGAAGATGCTGAGGTGGATGTGCGGCGTAACGCGGTCTGACCGCATACGCAACACATTCATTCGAGGTAGTCTTGGAGTCCGTGACGTAGCGGATAAGCTCCAAGAGCGTCGCCTGAGATGGTTTGGTCACGTTACGCGCCGGCCTAAGAACTATGTCGGATGCAAGTGCCTTGCTATGTCAGTCCCTGGAGTGAGACCTCTCGGACGACCAAGGAAGCGCTGGTTGGATGTCGTGAAGCAGGACATGAGAGCCAATGGTCTAACCACCGAGGACGCTAAAGACCGTGCAAAGTGGAGTAGGTTGAGTGGGAAGGCAGACCCTGGCAAATAGCCGGGATTAATGCCAGGAAGAAGAAGAAGAAGAGAGAAATAGCTGTCTCCATAGCTGACTTGGAGCCTGCGAATGAGGCTAAGGATGAAGGACCTTGTCTCTCAACGCAATAGGTCATCACTGACACACACACTGGTCCTCCTAGTTTTTCCATTTAACTACACTTCAGATAGGAGACAGCCTACATAAAAAATAAACATTTTTAAATTATAAAACTTTTATTGAAGTTTATTCGTGGAGTAAAAAATGTTTTATGTGAATGTGTAGTCACATATATAGATCACATGTGTGAATATGTAGTCACATATGTGGACCACATGTGTGAATATGTGGTCACATATGTGGACCACATGTGTCAATATGTGCTCACGTATGTGGACCACATGTGTGAATATGTGGTCTTTCATGTGGACCACATGTGAGAATGTGTGGTCACATATGTGGACCACATGTGTGAAACCTTGGTCGCGTATGTGGACCACATGTGGGAAAATGTGGTCACATATGTGGACCACATGTGAGAATTTGTGGTCACATATGTGGACCACATGTGTAAATATATGGTCCCATATGTGGACCACATGTGTGAATATGTGGTCTTTCATGTGGACCACATGTGAGAATTTGTGGACACATATGTGGACCACATGTGTGAATATGTGGTCGCGTATGTGGATTACATGTGGGAAAATGTGGTCACATATGTGGACCACATGTGTGAATATGTGGTCTTTCATGTGGACCACACGTGAGAATTTGTGGTCACATATGTGGACCACATGTGTGAATATGTGGTCACGTGTGTGGACCACATGTGTGTATATGTGCTCGCATATGTGGACCACATATGTGAACATGTGGTCACATATGTGGACCACATGTGGCATCGTGTGGTCATATATGTGAACCACATGTGTGAATATGTGGTCTTTCATGTGGACCACATGTGAGAATGTGTGGTCACATATGTGGACCACATGTTTGAATACGTGGTCGCGTATGTGGACCACATGTGGGAAAATGTGGTCACATATGTGGACCACATGTGGGAATTTGTGGTCACATATGTGGACCACATGTATAAATATATGGTCCCATATGTGGGCCACATGTGTGAATATGTGGTCTTTCATGTGGACCACATGTGAGAATTTGTGGACACATATGTGGACCACATGTGTGAATATGTGGTCGCGTATGTGGATTACATGTGGGAAAATGTGGTCACATATGTGGACCACATGTGTGAATATGTGGTCACATATGTGGACCACATGTGTGAATATGTGGTCACGTGAGTGGACCACATGTGTGTATATGTGCTCGCATATGTGGACCACATATGTGAACATGTGGTCACATATGTGGACCACATGTGGCATCGTGTGGTCATATATGTGAACCACATGTGTGTTTATGTGCTCACATATGTGGACCACATATGTGATCATGTGGCCACATATGTGGACCACATGTGGCATCGTGTGGTCATATATGTGTACCACATGTGTGAATAAGTATTCACATGGGCATATCACATGTGTGATATGTAGTCACATATGTAGACCACATGTGTGATATGTAGTCACATATGAAGATTACATGTGTGATCATGTGGTCACATATGTGGACCACATGTGTGAATATGTGGTCACGTGTGTGGACCACATGTGTGAACATGTTATCACATATGTGAACCTTGTATAAAATATATTTAATTCATTAAATGTAATATGTATATAAATAAATAAACGTAAAGAAACGTTACGTAACATCATACATAATAACAATTAAAACGTAAACTGCAGGCTAATTGATCATCCGGTAGACATTTTAATTAAATTATCAGCTGAAGCAGAATGTCTTTGTATCATCAGATTTGTAAACCATTTGTTCGATAATTAACTTTAACAGTTATGAACATATACTATTGTTCAAAGACGTCACTATTACATTTCAATCCTATGAATATTTATAATGGAGAGAAGAAAGAATTTCAAATAAGATAGTGGTGCACTTACTCAATTTTGCACTTTCCAATTTCTTTAGATAGTATAGCGGAACACAAGGCTTCGCTTCGTTTGTTTTTACGGGCAGAAAAATAAATATATTCTTCCACTTAGTGGGAATTTAACCTAATTAAAATATAACTAGTGCTACAACCAGAAATCTCAGTTCTCTCAACTGTACCGTCATAGCGTCAAGTTTTAGTCGACATATTAACTTTAAACATATTAATTTTTTATCGACATATTAACCGACCTAATTTTTATTTTTTTTATATCTTTCATGTACAGAATTGACTTTTCTATCCTTTTATTATATATGGAGATTTTTTTATTGTTATACTACAGGAGGACCTTCATATGCACTGTTTTAACCTGTTTTATGTATAATATAGAATAATATATTGTATAGAGGAATCACACATTCTTTTTATTCAGTTTAGTAAATACATTTTTTAGAGGTTACTCTGTACTAAAATGGCATGCAACTCTGTTCCCACATTTACGTTCCTGATATATCGATTTAAATAATAGAAATACAAAATATAGGAAAGAAACACAAATGCAATTATATTGCATTTTTTCTTTTTTTCATACTTGAAACGTATTAATAAATTACATATTATGTATTACATACAATTAATTTCTTTTGAATATAACACTAAGTTTAATCAGCTTCACGCTATTTTAACAGATAACATAAGATGACATTAAAACGTATTGACATCACCACGTGATCCATCTAAACACAATATAAACTTTTATAAACTATGAACTCACAATCAGAATTTACTTTCCAAATACATATACTTTTTATTCTACACATCGCCATATGAGCTAATTCCGTAAAATATACCTACTTTATTATGTTTGTTAATATCACCAACGTTGACGTTTGAAATAATAATTATGGTAGACTGAACAAATATTGATTATACTTCTTTTTTTAGCTTCACGCTGTATCCCGCACACAGCAGGGTAGGCATAGGACCTCTAGTGTTAACAACAACACTCTGTTCCCTACTTTTCTCGGAATTCTGTAGGCATTGCGTGCTGAGTAGTGAAACTCAACGCCGCACTTTACCTCGACACCAGAGCGATGAAATGGAAATATAAATTTAAATAAATATTTCGTTTCCTTGCGTGGTCATCGAACCCACAACAGTTACACTTTGTGCCCCTGTGCAACGAACGGCCTCAATTTACTTTCTTCTTTTAAAATGTGGTTAAATGAAATAGTCGTAATTTAATTATGTCAGATTACTATTAACCGACTTCTTAAAAGGGGTCATCAATTGGGCTGTATTTTTTAGCCTTGTTACCTTAGAACTTTTGATTGTATGAACCGATTTTAATGATTATTTTTTTATTTGAAAGCTAATGCCTCCCGTGTAGTCTTATTTTAATTCAGTTTATATCCAACAATGGTATCTATGAGAAAATCATATAAATCTCAAATTTACATTAAGTATATGCGCGACAAATGAACGTATAAGTCAATATCAATTCAACCGATTTTAATGATTCTTTTTTTATTAGAAAGGGTACATATAAGGGGTAGTTTGGTGAAAGTTTAGTTAAGTTGAGAGTGTGAAATCCGGTTGAATTTGAAGAAGTCGATTTTTTTTATTAAAAAATATAATTATGTAATTTTTTCTACAAAAAATTCTTTATACTCCATGATAAAAACTATCCTATAAGTGACATTAGGCTTTGAACTATTACCATGCCAAAATTAATTTAATTTCATACAGTAGTTATCGGTAATTTAGGTAATTTATATTTTTCAGTTTTTATTTTTTTTAAAGAAAACTATCATGAAATTCGGAATGAAACCCAAAAAAAATGTACCTTGAGGCCCTAGGCTAACACCATGCAAAAATTCATCAATTTCTGTCAGGTAGTTTTTGCGTGATTGACGCACAAACAAACCGACAGACAGACAGACAGACAGACAGACAGACAGACAAGAATTCTGCTGAGTGGTTTTTTAGGTTCTATAATCGACATATTAACCGACCTAATTTTTATTTTTTTATATCTTTCATGTACAGAATTGACTTTTCTATCCTTTTATTATATATGGAGATTAATCACATTAATAAGATAATGAGTGCGACAAGGTCAGGCAAGACAAAACTAACATCATTTTTTTAATTCTTAAAATAAAAAATAGGTATAGATTGTTTTGTGAATTCATGTGATAAATTACATTTTATAACTCCTTTTAATTTTTGACTTTTCAGTTCGTTTCAATACAAATTTAAAATACCTTTCGTGACAAAGTGCATTTATACATCGCTCATTTACCGAAACAATGTGTCGGTAACCTTCTTTCGTCGTACCATCGTTTCTAATTCAGTAGCTTAGAGAAATAGCTGTCTCCAGAGGGTGCCCTGACTAATATCTGTCCGATATTAGTTCTTGGGCATACGGGTACGCGACCCCGGATCCTCGAGCCACCACTTGTTATAACCCCGTCCAGTCCGTATAAGCGGTGTCCCCTCCTTTCAATCTCTTCCTTTTTCCTACCTTCTCCTTCTACCCATCCTCCCCCCCCCCCTTTTCTATATGTCCTATTCCTCTTCCCCCGGTTTCTCCCCATAAAGGGGTTTTGGAGGTCAGATGGCAGTCGCTCCAATTAAAAACCGCCATCCGCCGCTACAAATGGACAGTATGAGTAGGAAACTGGGTACGGCTAGGGCGTCGCCGCTAAACGACGCGCAGGCACATCGCCCTACACCTGCGATAAGTGGGCAAGGGCTACCGTGTCAAGTACGGGCACGGCTAAAGACGCGAGTACCCAGAAGGAAACTCCGCTTTGCAACGTGGAATATTGGCTCTCTAACCGGACGATGCAGGGAACTCGCAGATGTACTCATGAGACGTCGGGTCCAGTGTGCTTTCCTCCAGGAAACTCGCTGGAAGGGCAATAAGTCCCGTAACATCGGACAGGGTTACCGGCTTATATACACTGGGTCACCTTCAGGTAGAAACGGTGTGGCGGTAGTGCTTTCCGAAGAGCTTCAGAATGGGCTCCTTGAAGTTGACCGTCGCTGCGACTGCTTGATGGGAGTAAGGGTACTGATTGAGGGCGTTACCACTAACTTAATCAGTGCCTATGCTCCCCAGGCGAGATGTAGCGCGTCCGAAAAGGAGACATTCTGGGAGCAGTATGAAGAAGTGCTACTTGGTATACCGTCTACCGAAGTGGTCTTAGTTGGGGGGGACTTGAACGGTCACGTCGGTAAGGCTGCTGAGCCGTTTTAACGTGTTCACGGGGGTTTTGGGCACGGTCTTCGCAATACAGAGGGAGGAAATATTCTAAGAACCTGTATTGCATCAGATCTGGCCGTCGTGAATACGTTCTTCCAAAAGAATCCTCAGCACCTTATCATGTATAAGAGCGGGTCCCACTCAACTCAAATAGACTACTTATTGACCAGACGGTGTCATATGGGCAGGGTAACTAACTGTAAGGTCATTCCAGGCGAAAGCCTAACGGCCCAACATCGTCTTCTTGTCATGGACTTTAACGTTACTCCGAAGAAGAAAGTAGCTGAGAAACGTAGGCCTCGGATCAAGTGGTGGTTGCTGAATGGACCGATGCAGACCGAGTTCCTGGCAGAGGTGAAAAGTCATAATCTTTCGACTAACACCGAGACTGCTCAGGATGCTTGGGATCGAGCTCAGTCGGCAATCATTGCGGCAGGCAGGCGAGTTCTTGGCCTTTCTAAGGGAGGACGTGTCATCGACAGGGAGACATGGTGGTGGAATGACAAGGTGCAGGAGGTGACTCGTGAAAAGAAGGATGCCTTTAAGAAGTGGCAGCAATCCAACTCCCCTGAAGACAGACTGGAGTACATAGTAGCTAAACATGCCAGTAAAAGAGCTGTAGCCAGAGCCCGCAGTGAGAGTTTGTCACCACTGTATGATAAACTTGAAACTGTGGAGGGGCAGAAGTTCATTTACAAGCTGGCACGTTCCCGGGATAAAGCGACGCAAGATATCGCAAAATGTCTTTGCGTCAGAGATTCCCAGGGCACGCTGCTCTGTAGTCATGACTCTGTGAAGGAGAGGTGGAGAAGCTACTTCCAGGAGTTGCTGAATACTCAGCACCCATGCAGTCTTCATCACGACCCACCGCCAAACCTCGGACTTATTGCCCCAATAACCCTTGACGAAACTCGTAATTGCCTTCGACGCATGAAGAATGGAAAAGCGGTGGGACCTGACGATATTCCGATCGAAGCGTGGAAATCGTTGGGCTCTCTTGGTGTGCTCATACTTACTGCCCTTTTTAATCATATCTTGAACACTGGAAAGATGCCACACCAGTGGCGGCTTAGCTTCATTACCCCTATTTACAAGGGAAGGGGCAGTGTTCAAGATTGTGGTAGTTATAGGGGCATTAAGCTTATGAGTCATACCATGAAGCTCTTCGAGCGCATGATCGACCTCAGGCTCCGCCGCGAGTGTACTGTCTCTGAGTCTCAATATGGATTTCAGCCAGGATCGGGCACTATGGACGCCGTTTTCGCCCTCAGAACATTGATGGAGGCATACAGGGAAAAAAGGAGAGCTCTGCATGTGGCCTTTTTAGATCTGCAGAAGGCCTTTGACTGTGTGCCTCGTGAGTGTATCTGGTGGGCATTGCGATCCAAAGGGATCCCTGAGGCCTATATTGAGATTATCAGAGACATGTACCACGATTCCGCTTCTATGGTTAGGACTGCTGTTGGCGACACTACACCCTTCCAGATTACAGTAGGGGTTCACCAAGGCTCAGCTCTTAGTCCGTTCTTATTCAATGTGGTGCTCGATACTCTCTCGGCTCACATCCAAGACCAGCCTCCATGGCTGATGATGTATGCCGATGATATAGCACTCATTGACGAGAACCGACTGATGCTGGAGCGTAAAGTGAACCTGTGGAAGGGTACGCTTGAGAACGGCGGTCTTAAACTAAATGTGTCGAAGACCGAGTACATGGCCTGTGGGAGCCCGGACTCGAGCACTATCCTTATAGGTCCTGAACCAGCCGTTAAGTCGGAAAAGTTCAGGTACCTTGGATCCGTTATGCACGAGTCTGGAGGCATCGATCACGATGTCTATAGCCGGATAAGCGCTGCTTGGGCCAAATGGCGGGAGGTCACTGGCGTGGTCTGCGATCGCAGGATACCACCCAAACTCAAAGGTCTGATATACAAGAGCATCATTCGACCGGTTCTTTTATACGGCAGCGAATGTTGGCCAGTACTATCTCGGCACACTCAGGAGCTTCACGTCACGGAAATGAAGATGCTGAGGTGGATGTGCGGCGTAACGCGGTCTGACCGCATACGCAACACATTCATTCGAGGTAGTCTTGGAGTCCGTGACGTAGCGGATAAGCTCCAAGAGCGTCGCCTGAGATGGTTTGGTCACGTTACGCGCCGGCCTAAGAACTATGTCGGATGCAAGTGCCTTGCTATGTCAGTCCCTGGAGTGAGACCTCTCGGACGACCAAGGAAGCGCTGGTTGGATGTCGTGAAGCAGGACATGAGAGCCAATGGTCTAACCACCGAGGACGCTAAAGACCGTGCAAAGTGGAGTAGGTTGAGTGGGAAGGCAGACCCTGGCAAATAGCCGGGATTAATGCCAGGAAGAAGAAGAAGAAGAGAGAAATAGCTGTCTCCATAGCTGACTTGGAGCCTGCGAATGAGGCTAAGGATGAAGGACCTTGTCTCTCAACGCAATAGGTCATCACTGACACACACACTGGTCCTCCTAGTTTTTCCATTTAACTACACTTCAGATAGGAGACAGCCTACATAAAAAATAAACATTTTTAAATTATAAAACTTTTATTGAAGTTTATTCGTGGAGTAAAAAATGTTTTATGTGAATGTGTAGTCACATATATAGATCACATGTGTGAATATGTAGTCACATATGTGGACCACATGTGTGAATATGTGGTCACATATGTGGACCACATGTGTCAATATGTGCTCACGTATGTGGACCACATGTGTGAATATGTGGTCTTTCATGTGGACCACATGTGAGAATGTGTGGTCACATATGTGGACCACATGTGTGAAACCTTGGTCGCGTATGTGGACCACATGTGGGAAAATGTGGTCACATATGTGGACCACATGTGAGAATTTGTGGTCACATATGTGGACCACATGTGTAAATATATGGTCCCATATGTGGACCACATGTGTGAATATGTGGTCTTTCATGTGGACCACATGTGAGAATTTGTGGACACATATGTGGACCACATGTGTGAATATGTGGTCGCGTATGTGGATTACATGTGGGAAAATGTGGTCACATATGTGGACCACATGTGTGAATATGTGGTCTTTCATGTGGACCACACGTGAGAATTTGTGGTCACATATGTGGACCACATGTGTGAATATGTGGTCACGTGTGTGGACCACATGTGTGTATATGTGCTCGCATATGTGGACCACATATGTGAACATGTGGTCACATATGTGGACCACATGTGGCATCGTGTGGTCATATATGTGAACCACATGTGTGAATATGTGGTCTTTCATGTGGACCACATGTGAGAATGTGTGGTCACATATGTGGACCACATGTTTGAATACGTGGTCGCGTATGTGGACCACATGTGGGAAAATGTGGTCACATATGTGGACCACATGTGGGAATTTGTGGTCACATATGTGGACCACATGTATAAATATATGGTCCCATATGTGGGCCACATGTGTGAATATGTGGTCTTTCATGTGGACCACATGTGAGAATTTGTGGACACATATGTGGACCACATGTGTGAATATGTGGTCGCGTATGTGGATTACATGTGGGAAAATGTGGTCACATATGTGGACCACATGTGTGAATATGTGGTCACATATGTGGACCACATGTGTGAATATGTGGTCACGTGAGTGGACCACATGTGTGTATATGTGCTCGCATATGTGGACCACATATGTGAACATGTGGTCACATATGTGGACCACATGTGGCATCGTGTGGTCATATATGTGAACCACATGTGTGTTTATGTGCTCACATATGTGGACCACATATGTGATCATGTGGCCACATATGTGGACCACATGTGGCATCGTGTGGTCATATATGTGTACCACATGTGTGAATAAGTATTCACATGGGCATATCACATGTGTGATATGTAGTCACATATGTAGACCACATGTGTGATATGTAGTCACATATGAAGATTACATGTGTGATCATGTGGTCACATATGTGGACCACATGTGTGAATATGTGGTCACGTGTGTGGACCACATGTGTGAACATGTTATCACATATGTGAACCTTGTATAAAATATATTTAATTCATTAAATGTAATATGTATATAAATAAATAAACGTAAAGAAACGTTACGTAACATCATACATAATAACAATTAAAACGTAAACTGCAGGCTAATTGATCATCCGGTAGACATTTTAATTAAATTATCAGCTGAAGCAGAATGTCTTTGTATCATCAGATTTGTAAACCATTTGTTCGATAATTAACTTTAACAGTTATGAACATATACTATTGTTCAAAGACGTCACTATTACATTTCAATCCTATGAATATTTATAATGGAGAGAAGAAAGAATTTCAAATAAGATAGTGGTGCACTTACTCAATTTTGCACTTTCCAATTTCTTTAGATAGTATAGCGGAACACAAGGCTTCGCTTCGTTTGTTTTTACGGGCAGAAAAATAAATATATTCTTCCACTTAGTGGGAATTTAACCTAATTAAAATATAACTAGTGCTACAACCAGAAATCTCAGTTCTCTCAACTGTACCGTCATAGCGTCAAGTTTTAGTCGACATATTAACTTTAAACATATTATTTTTTTATCGACATATTAACCGACCTAATTTTTATTTTTTTTATATCTTTCATGTACAGAATTGACTTTTCTATCCTTTTATTATATATGGAGATTTTTTTATTGTTATACTACAGGAGGACCTTCATATGCACTGTTTTAACCTGTTTTATGTATAATATAGAATAATATATTGTATAGAGGAATCACACATTCTTTTTATTCAGTTTAGTAAATACATTTTTTAGAGGTTACTCTGTACTAAAATGGCATGCAACTCTGTTCCCACATTTACGTTCCTGATATATCGATTTAAATAATAGAAATACAAAATATAGGAAAGAAACACAAATGCAATTATATTGCATTTTTTCTTTTTTTCATACTTGAAACGTATTAATAAATTACATATTATGTATTACATACAATTAATTTCTTTTGAATATAACACTAAGTTTAATCAGCTTCACGCTATTTTAACAGATAACATAAGATGACATTAAAACGTATTGACATCACCACGTGATCCATCTAAACACAATATAAACTTTTATAAACTATGAACTCACAATCAGAATTTACTTTCCAAATACATATACTTTTTATTCTACACATCGCCATATGAGCTAATTCCGTAAAATATACCTACTTTATTATGTTTGTTAATATCACCAACGTTGACGTTTGAAATAATAATTATGGTAGACTGAACAAATATTGATTATACTTCTTTTTTTAGCTTCACGCTGTATCCCGCACACAGCAGGGTAGGCATAGGACCTCTAGTGTTAACAACAACACTCTGTTCCCTACTTTTCTCGGAATTCTGTAGGCATTGCGTGCTGAGTAGTGAAACTCAACGCCGCACTTTACCTCGACACCAGAGCGATGAAATGGAAATATAAATTTAAATAAATATTTCGTTTCCTTGCGTGGTCATCGAACCCACAACAGTTACACTTTGTGCCCCTGTGCAACGAACGGCCTCAATTTACTTTCTTCTTTTAAAATGTGGTTAAATGAAATAGTCGTAATTTAATTATGTCAGATTACTATTAACCGACTTCTTAAAAGGGGTCATCAATTGGGCTGTATTTTTTAGCCTTGTTACCTTAGAACTTTTGATTGTATGAACCGATTTTAATGATTATTTTTTTATTTGAAAGCTAATGCCTCCCGTGTAGTCTTATTTTAATTCAGTTTATATCCAACAATGGTATCTATGAGAAAATCATATAAATCTCAAATTTACATTAAGTATATGCGCGACAAATGAACGTATAAGTCAATATCAATTCAACCGATTTTAATGATTCTTTTTTTATTAGAAAGGGTACATATAAGGGGTAGTTTGGTGAAAGTTTAGTTAAGTTGAGAGTGTGAAATCCGGTTGAATTTGAAGAAGTCGATTTTTTTTATTAAAAAATATAATTATGTAATTTTTTCTACAAAAAATTCTTTATACTCCATGATAAAAACTATCCTATAAGTGACATTAGGCTTTGAACTATTACCATGCCAAAATTAATTTAATTTCATACAGTAGTTATCGGTAATTTAGGTAATTTATATTTTTCAGTTTTTATTTTTTTTAAAGAAAACTATCATGAAATTCGGAATGAAACCCAAAAAAAATGTACCTTGAGGCCCTAGGCTAACACCATGCAAAAATTCATCAATTTCTGTCAGGTAGTTTTTGCGTGATTGACGCACAAACAAACCGACAGACAGACAGACAGACAGACAGACAGACAGACAAGAATTCTGCTGAGTGGTTTTTTAGGTTCTATAATCGACATATTAACCGACCTAATTTTTATTTTTTTTATATCTTTCATGTACAGAATTGACTTTTCTATCCTTTTATTATATATGGAGATATCTAAATACAAAAATTTTACAGCGAATAAAAGAAGGATAGCAACAACCAAACAACGGTAATAGTTCATAAATTGATACATATTTCCCATAAGAGTCATTTCATTTGTTAGTATAAGCGGAGAAACAAAAATAATTAACATGTAAACATACCTCGAAGTAGAAAAGAAGCCCACAACCATCGCGCTGACTGTCAAACGCTGTCCCCCTGCACCACGATATCTAAATCTTTATATTTATGTATGTTAATTTTCAAACTTTATTTAAAAAATAAAGATTTGAAGTACATCACAAAGTATAAAAGAATACATAAGAATTTAACTTGAAATATAAAAGTATTATTCCGTACAAATCGCTTACCGCTAATAATCGCTCACTGCCACTCGCCGGTACCTATCAGTCGGATTTGAGTTGTGAAACTGCCGAAGTTAGTCTATCTCGTGGAGCAGTAGTAAGTAGTACCGGTGTGCGAGTGGAGACTTGTTTTTGAGCTTTACAATTTATAAGTATACAAAATGAAATATAAACTATGTAAATTGTTCATACATCCAGTCCGGATTATATGGGAAGATTTTTTTTATTATAGTTATATTTCTCGTTTACTTTTTATCTATCTTTTATATTTTATCTTACTTTTCAAACTTTTATATTTTGTAATTTATAGATATATACAACATAGTGGATTAACTATTCCATTTTCATTTATTTCCGTTGCTCTAGTTCGAGTTCTACCAACATAATGTCGGTGTACCCTTGTAATTTTTTTAGTTATTTTAAGTCCATAAAATTAAATCTTATATGAATTACTACTATTAAGATCAAAGCATCTGTTCTCAATTATAATAGATAATTTTTATATTTAATATTTTCCTATTTAACTAACGATGTTACCAATAATTAATTTATACAATCTGTCGTAGAATGTCTTTATGTCACACGTGAAATGTTCTGAATAGTAACATATGAAATGTTCTGAATTAATTAGATGTTGTCTCTTCGTTGGTTACACTTGCTTAAATTTGATTATTGCTAAGACAAAGGCAAGTAGAGTCAACAAATTAGAACGTCGTATTTTGAATACTTAAAGGCAAAATCTATATAAAATATTTCAAAAATAAATCTATTATTCTACCAAAACTATTTATTGTATTGTCCACTATATGTACATTGGTTTCAGTACTTTTTGCACCTTTCTGCATTCTTATATGAATTAAATTCGTAGTTTATCATTTGGCTGCCTGCAAGAAATCTCTTTTAGTGATAAGGTCATATCTACTACACTTTTGTGTTTATTTTTTATTATTACAATGAAGTGTGTTTTTTCTTATATCATTATTAAAAACATTAAATATTAAATTATATTTAAAACGACATTTCAGCAGCAGCAATATGAAAAAATCATGATAAAATATATAATTACAATCATATATCGCTAAAAATGATTGTAATGTGCACATGACAGTCGGTGTGTCACCGAGCGGGCACTGAGGTCGTCACGTTGCAGGAAGATGAACTACAAACAGTCCCTCGAACTTGCGATCCCAGTGTAGGCCTAAGGGTCTTTTACAAATCATTGTCTGGATACTCTCAGATCCCTTCTCAGACCACGCGGGAGACAATTATTAAAATATGCATAGTTTTTGCTTAAAATAAATTAAAAATTTGAAACATCACTTTAAAGGTATGACATTTGTTTTATTTGGTACACCTTCTTTTGTTTTTAACTTAACGTTTTTTTTTAACATACGGCGAGATAGGCAGAGGGACATTCCCTACTTCCCACCTAATTTTCATGATATTATGTGTTATAGGTGGTAGTCAACGCCGCGCTTTTATATGACGGAGCAGAAAAATGATACCTTTTTTTTAGGTAAATTAAAACTTAAAATTTTATAGCAGACTTTACTGAAATATTTGCTGTTATTTAAAAATAACAACATTTTGTAAAATGGAGTTTCATTACATCGCACACCAAATAAACCCTTTTTTCATTTGAGGTTGTCGAATGCAGATGGAGGTCGTTTATTTTATCAACGTTTAAATTACCACAAAACCAAACCAAACGTTTGCTCCCAAATATGTATATAAAATAAATTGGTATCTATCTGTAGATAAAAAGTTAATTAATAGAATTGTTTTTGTGAGAAAGCGAAACAAATATTCTTATTTCTATTGTTACTCACGTTTATATAAAACTGTAAGCTTATTACAGCAGAGGATGAACATTTATTATTTTTGTTAATATTTTTTACATTAATAAATGAGAGCTTAACGATGATGATTGGAAAATAGTGTTTATAATAAAAATAAAAAATATATATATTTAATGTGCCATGAAAACGAGAAAATTGAAGATTGAAATTGTTTGTCGTAATATATCGTCCTTTGGTAAGTACGACAGTCATACACGTGTGCCTCTGCATCACGACTGGTCCGAACTCACAGTTAACAATATTTCATCAATTACAGAACGAAAAATAAAACATATTATAATTAAAACGATGGTATTGTCGAATAATCTTTTAAATCGCCTCGTTATACGAAATATGGCCGCATATATAAGAAAATATTTGCCATAAATGTGAAATTTTGTGCAGAACTTTTTTACGTACATTTATGTTTCGAATAGAAATGATATATGTATTAACATCTGTACCTATCCTGTGTAGCCTGTCGTAGCGCAATGAAGGCGTGTAACTGTTGACGGGATGTTTGTTTGTGGGAATTCGATTTCCACTCGGGGGAATTACTCGTAGGCGAGATATAGAAATGTACCACTCAACACGCTATGTCTCTAAATGTGGGCGGAAGTTAGAGAACGGTTTATTTTAAGACTCAGTTGTTACACACATACTATGGCAAAACACGTGAAGGTGTTTTTCTCTTGCTATTGACTCTTCGATAGGTAAATTATTCATAATTGTTGAGAATTTTAAACATTTTAGGTTAAAGAATGGATATTTCCACCCAGTATTGGATTTGTATGATAAATATGTCCGGATAACATTTTATTTCTATACCAACAGTAACAAAAGTGTCTGTAAAAGAAATATATTACAAAAAAATAATGTAGGATGATAAAAAATATGAAGGAGATTGAGAAGACAGAACTTAGTGTAGAATAGTGTAAAGTGATACGGTGTCTGTAAAAGACAGTTACTTTTATTGATTTTAAACACACTCAAAAAAAATATTTTTTTTTTAGTTTCACGTTGTAATTATTATATACCAAAGATTTTTAACGTTAGCAGAAATAAATTAGTATTTAATATTATGATTTGTAAAAAGACATGAACATCGTATACTAAGTATAAGTATCTAGGAAGCAACTGGGAAATTTGATTTTCCAAAGTCTATATATAGAGGAAAAATTTGCAATTTTCGCCTTCCTATCGGAAACAGCTTTATGATGCGCCTTGTAATAGACACGTCTATAATCATCTAGTCGAGAGCAAATTGCTTTCGATTTTAACGAAGTAATCAACGGAAATCTACGTAAAATATATGTAAGAAATGATAAATTTTCTGTTTCAAAATTGTGTTTTACCATTTTCATACAATAACTATTATTCATAAATCAACTTCATGCTATATTCGCGGAACTCAACGCCACGCTTTGCCTCAATATCTGAGTAAAGAAATGAAAATATACATTTTCACATCCATTTCCGTTTACAGTCACACACTTGTGCCTCTCCTCCACCACTGGCGTCAATTATTCCTATAGTCTTTTTAATTTTCATAGTATTATATATTATAAAAATAAGAGAACATAATATGTATGTAAATAAAAATATTTAAAGTAATAATCATATAAAATATCTAAAGTCAACATGATAATCCTCATGTTAAAACACAGCTTACTTGAGTTTTCGAGTAAACATATTCAAAGCTAAGCCTGCATTAGAGCGTTAAACGCAGGAGAAAGTCGTGTGTGGATTACACGTCCGTAAAATCTTCTCAAATACCATGTACTATTTGTATATAAAAAATAGTACAGATTTTTTTTTCGTATATAGAATGTCTTAAATTTTTTTTTGTAATTGTAATCTAAAATAAATGAGGCCGTCGTGGAGCAGTGGCACAACCGTGTGCACTCGGGGGATGTGCAAAGCGCGTCGTTGAGTTCGGCCACTCAACACGCGATGCCTCATAAGTTTGACAAAAAATGGAGAACGAAATGTTTTAATACGAGATACTGTCTGCCTCTTATGGGGGATACAACGTGAAGATAAAAATGAATAGATTTTTCGAAATTCCTGCGAGAATAGGAAAATATAAGATTGTCTATATAAACGACGAAAATCTACACAAAAACAAAGTTTTGGGTAACGACGTATTAATATTATGGAATTATGGAATAAATGTAAAATTTCGGCATCAGCATTTTTTTTAAACTATTTCCATAATCTCAATGCAGAGCAATAAAACAAGATAAAAACCTTGTTTAAAATACCCATGATTCGTCTATTTGGCGCTTTGCCAGGATTTATTTCATATTTTAACAACCAATTTAGACGTTTGCGCCAAAATAAATAAAAGACAAAATAAAAGCCTTACACAATTTTTATATAAGGTAATAATAATTTTTAAGTTTATTTTATATTTTTATATTTTATATTCTAGTAGGGGAAAAATATATAACGAATAAACTCAATGTATAAGATAAAGAAATTTAAGTTTTTCCGTTAGATTCTAAGCAAACCATACATTAAGATTTAAGTTGTGTAACTAAACGCTGTATGCCTTATACTCAGACAAGGTAAACGACGATAACTGTCTCTTCAGTAGGGTTAGAACGTGTGTAGTAACACTTTACTACAATTAGCTCATGCGCATCCACGTTCTATTTACCTAGTCTACAATCTATAATTTACCTATGAAACAACACAACACGGTCTCCTTTTTCAGAGTTATTAGATTTCTTTGCCCCATAAGCTAGGGAAGTATAATAAATATTTTATTTCTTGAAACGGGGATCGAACCCACAACCAGTCGGGTTTACATTTTCTGTCCCTGCGTCATGGCTAGCCTCATACTAGTCAAAAGTTTTATAAAATCTTAAAAAAATATATATATTTTTTAAATAATTTCTTCAATCTGCATAAATTTTTTTCACCTGGCATTTTTCTTTATTATATACTAACATTTCGCTTTTTTACAGTTATTAAAAGCTTAAAAGTCTATAGTGAAGATATTTAAATAGAAGAGAGAATCACTATTCAATGTTGAAAATATAACTAAATAAAAACACGATGTTTGAAATGAGGAAAAATGCTTTGTATAAAAGTATGAAAATAACTCATACCAGGTACGTTTATAGCAAGCAATCTCCTTTTAGCCGTACACGCTGTGAGAGAACTGAAATGAATATTATAAAAGTTTAAGCAAACTCTTATTGTTATGTATTGAGTTCTGCAACTTAACACACAATATCTCCAAAATTCGGTGGAAAGCGAGAAGCAGAGTTTTTTAACGCTAAGCTTCCTGCTTATACTGCCGTGTGCGGGATACAGCGTGAAGCTGATTATTGTATTTTTGATAATATCAAATAAATTTTTACAACTACCATTATTCCCTGAAAATTAAGACATAAAAAGCTAATAGACAAAGAATTTATTATTTGACTTTCCCTCTTATATAAACTGTAAAAGGAAGTCCGAAAAGCATCTCACACAGCTATCAGGTGTTGTCAGAACGCAACTCATATTTTTCATTACCGAGCAAACTGTGTACGGAAGCTCCCGACCGGCTGAGTGACTTTATCAACATATCCACACTTTTTTTTTATTTTTTTATATAAATAAATATAAAATATGGCTTATGCATTTTTTTGTTTTTCCTTTATTATGGAAATTGTTATGTACTATTTCTGTATAGTATATATGTACAATAGGTACCCAATGCAAGAATTTTCAATATGTTGAACAAAAGTATCTTAATGTGATCGAAGTGCCTTAAATAGGTTTGATAAAAGGAGGATGAAACTATAATTAATAGAACAATAATTACCCAAAAATATAATATAATATTTGCTTTTAAGACGACTACTATTGCACATTTTTAAACATTTTTTAAAGTATTATTCCACACTTAGGAAAGAAAAATACTTACTTAGAAAACTTTAGGTTGGTCGGTCGTTTGGTATAGGAATTTTGCCAAAACAATTATAAAAAAATATAATATAAAAAAAATTTTATAAATATTTTTTTGAGTTCTCCATTTTACTCCACATACATATATAAGTAACCTAATGAAACCCATACCTAAAGAAATTAATCACGATACCTGAACGGTTTAGACGTAGGATTTTTTTTTCATTTCACAATGTTTATCCATACCTCTATTTTGTGTGACGCAGTTACAAGTAGATACCAATAGCGTAAACACCTACAATTATAAATATGAGTATGCTACTAAACCATGCCGATCTGCCGCTCCTAATTTTCAAAAAACATACCTTATTACGCAATTCAACATCGCCGCCGTTAGCTACGACTCAATTTTATCAATGATTGTTAGTTTGCGTCTGTGTGCGTCATTCCTGACAAATGATTTTTTATTTTACAATGATAATTTTATTATTTTACTTCAAAAAACCACCATTTCTTTTTTGTAAAAAAATCTTTTTTTTTCATTTTAATTATATTAGGTTTTTATAGGGTAATTAAAACTGTGGTTTCATTTAAAGTGGTAATGACAAATACACTCTTTATATAGTTATAATCTAAGCCTCGATTAGATCTTATACTAATATAATCAACCTACTTGCAAAATTCGTATGAAATTTCGTATATTGCCCTAAGCATTTCTTAAAGTACAAAAGAAAGATTTTTAACAAAAAATACTCTTTATCTTAAGTAATCATCTTATTTTTATGCTCTTCCCTATAAGCAACAGTATTACACACATTGGGCACGATATGCACTCGAGAAAGTTAAATATTTAATATTTTTATTTTCGCTCTGGAGTTAAGACAAAACGCGGCGTTGAGTGCAGTTACTCAACACGCCTACACAATTCACCGAAAGATATACAACGGAAATGTCTTAGTGGGAACGAAGTGTCTTAACACTAGATTCCCAGGTTTCTTCTTACAATCTGCTATATGCGGGATACAGCGTGAAGCATAATACATACTTATTTACTTTTTTTTACCTAACATTGTAACACAATATTCACTTATTGTTAGTGACGGTTATAATGTAACGCTGTAGAAAATATATAACGGCCATTGTGACACATTTCGTCAAAGTCTGACTAAACACGACGTTAGTGGGTTTGATTCCCACTCGGGTGGATATTTTTTTTTATTTCCTCGCTCTGTTAAAGACACAAGGTAAAGTCCGGCGTTGAGTTGAGACACTCAACATACGCAAAAACTTTCCCATATGTAGGAAACGGAATACTTAGATATTACGTCAATGCTAAGTGCAGGATAGAGAGTGCAGCTATAATATCTATTAGAATTAATTATCAAAAACCTTATAATAACTTTTCGTGCATAGCCGTTTGTAAAATGACTCCGACAATTAATTTGCCATATTTTTAAAATTTTTGCTTACGTTTAAAATAATATTTTTCAAAATTAAATATGAACATTTAAGTCATGCTTAGGCAAATCGTGGCCCAGAGGCACAAGCGTGTGCCTGTAAACGCAACGAGTTGTGGGTTCGCTTTCCATTCGAGGATATGAAAAATTTAATATTTTAATTTCTTCGCTCTGGTGTCGAGGCAAAGGGCAGCGTTGACGTCCGCCACTCGAAACGCCTCCAGAACTCGGCAGAAAGTGGGGTGTCGACTGTCTTAACATTGGACAGGATATATTAGATTTTATTAGCTTATAAGCAATAAAAGCAAACAAAACGAAACAATACTATGTATTACTTTTTAGAAAGAATCTAGAAATTTCATACAATGTAAAAGTACATAATTAAATACTGTAAAGACTGGAATTAATTGTATGACGACAGCACAGAAATTCTTATCACCATTTTACAAGAAATAATAATAAAAATGTTATGGATGTATTTGCGGGATAAAGCTTTATCTTTTAAACCTTTTATCGTCAAGATTGGAAGTGCTGACGCTGAGTGCTTCTCCTCATGTACAGTTCATTTAACGCGGACATTACAAACTCTGCGGCGAGTTTTATCTGCAACATCAAGTAAAATCGGGTTTTAAAACTGATTTTATTACTTCAGTTTCCAATAGCTATCGTAAAAAAATTCCAACTAATAGAAGTTGGTTTCAAACTTTGCCCAGTTAATGGTTCATTGCTGGATAAATGAAACTAATTTACGAGAACGTTCAACTAAATTACAAATTTATTTTGTTTATAAATGTTTTCTACTAAGTATTTGTATGTATCAATTTTATAATTATAGGTCAACGAGAAGTATGATTTATAAAAATTTACAAATTTAGGTTTGCGAGCATACGCACTCATATTGTATGAAATAAACTAAAAATATAAATTCCGGAAGTATCTTTTAGGTCTTGATTACTGGTGAATTTCATACAAAATGAAGCAAAATCGACGCATAAATGCCTAATAATGCCATATTTTTTGATGAAAGAGAAATCTTGAAGTAACATATTATCATAGAGGCCAGTCGTGGCACAGTGGTAAAAAGTGTGACTGTAAAACCGACTGGTTGTGGGTTCGATCCCCACTCGAGGAGATGAAATATTTACTTAAATTTATATTTTCATTTCTTCGCTCTGGTGTCGAGGCATAGCGCGGCGTTGAGTTCTGCCACTCAACACGCAATGTCTCCAAAATTCGGCAGAAAGTGGGGAACGGAGTGTCTTAACACTAGGTTCCATCTGCCTTCCCTGCTGTGTGCGGGATATAGCGTGAAGCTAATTAAATTAATTAATTTAAACATATTATCCACCTTTTCTTGTTAACTCGTTTGTACTCGAATGTAAATAAAACTTGGCAGTAATATAGCTCACATATTAGAATAACACATAGGCTTTTTTAAGCTATAATTTATGCACCTACCAGTCAAAAAGAAAGAAGAAAGAGATTCAATTCCCATTTGAAAAAAAAAATATTTTTTCAAATGGGAATTGAATCTCTTGTCTCGTTTACAGTCACACCCGCGCCCCTGCGCCACGCTGGCCTCAAATTTAGAGCATCCTTTTTCATAAAATGCATTTACTTTGTTATAACCTCAATGGCTGTAGCAAACTTCGCTAAACTTTCCACAGAGGTAGGTACTAACAACAAAAGTTGTAATAACCGATTGGAAGTTTCTATGTGGCGAGATGTGAACGTCCAACCAAGGCTAATTGGCTAGAACACTGGGACAGTATCTAAGCGTGGTGTAGAATTATGTTTTATTCCGAAATAAATGCAATATCTTAATAGGAACTCCATTTCAGTTCCTAATATTATAAGTATTATAGAAAAGAAATAATAGTACAATAGTAGAACAAAAAGTTCTTCTTTTCTTTCGCCATTATTATCTATTAGAATGTGGTAAAATTATAATAAAAAAAATAAGAATTATAACAGCTTCACGCTGTATCCCGCATAAGGCAGGATAGGAACAGGGAACCTAGTGTTAAGACACACCGTTCTTCACTTTCCACCGCATTTTGAAAGTCTTGTGTGTTGAGTGGCGGAACTCAACGCTGCTCTTTGCCGCGATACCAGAGCGAAGAAATGGAAATATAAATTTAAATAAATATTTCATTTCCTCGAGTGGGGATCGAACCCACAACCGATGCGTTACAGTCACATCCTTGTGCCCCTGCGCCACGACGACCTTAAATTATATTTTAGTAAAGAAAATATCTAATGTTAAAATATTCATGTAAATATATGCTGTTTAAATTTTTTCAACTTCATGCTTCTCACTAATAATAATTTTATAACGATTTATCAATCCCCGAGTGAATATCGAACCCTGCCCCACTGTACCAACGTGGCAATAAACTATTCCTATACAAGCGACACAAAACGAATCAAGTTGTTAAAAAGCGTTTCTATCCGATATTGCAGTGCAGAGGTTCACATGTCAAAGCTTAAACAAAATTTATTTGTTCACTCCTCTCCTCTCCGAGGAGGTCCTATGATTTATTTCACCCATTTGTCAAAGGCTTGGTGATATTTTTCCCCAACTAGCTTATTTTTGTTGACATATCGAAACACCGCAAACTTTCACCATTATGCCTCCTGGTTTATATAGTTATCAATGCATAACAGATTCTCTTAGATTTCTTTTATATATTTTATCAGGTAAGAATGTGAGTAACTGTCAGATAACTATCAGGCAGAAATTCTTTTGGTATAGATATGTTGCTGTTCAGCTTAAGCTTAAGCTTTATGTAAGCTTAAGAAATAAGGAAATTACACTTTATAATTTTTTTTTATTCAATTCTTTTTTAACAAAAAGTAGTATTGAAATGATTACAAAGTTTCCGTATAGAAACTTGCATTAGAAATAAAAAAAAACATAATATACTTATATACGTTTACAATAAAACCGCTGTAAAATATCGTTTAGATGATTTTTATGAATTTACCCAACAAACAAATATTCAATAATGATAATCCACAGTAATCTATTATACTTTTAAAGCAAATAAAATAAGAGAGCACCGAGAGCATTTACATAAAGAGTACAAAAGTGAGGGAGTCGAGAGGGCGCGTAATACATTGCTATGTTTTTTACTACGACTTCTGTGGCAATAACATTACTTATTGAAGTTTTCGTCTAGACTCGATATTGTCACGGATTTTCCTTTTATTTGTGAGTGCGTTTGGTACTAAAATATATTTTTGTATAAGGATAATACAACTGTAGGTAAACGATACTTGCTTTCGTATTTTTATACATATTTATATCAGTAAACATTTTGCCATAAGTATAGCTTCATGCTATGTCTCGCACATAGCAGGATAGGTAGAGAAAACCTGGGTACCTAAAGTCACTCCGTTTCCTTTTATATACTTCCGTTTCCCACTTTACATCCAATTTTTGAGGCATTTCGTGTTGGTGGTCATCTTTACAGCTGAAGATTTTGCCTCATCACCAGAGGAGAAGATATGAAAATATTAAACATTTCATTCCTCCGAGTGGGAATGGAAGCAACAACCTACTTCTACAGTCAAGAATAACATACAGTTGATGTCAGGTTCTATTGAAATTAATAAGTAAAATTTAATTTAAAAAAAAAGTAAAATATATTTTTTTGAAGCCATTACAAATATATAAATATTACCATTAAATTGTTTTATTTTTATATTATATTTAATAATTAATCACTTATTACTACGCATTAAAACGCCTCGTCTTTATGTAATTACATTTTTTTTTAATTCTATATAATTGTCAAAATTTATACAATATCACGGACAAACCCAAACTTTTCTACTAGTTAACTTGTAATTTGATATATACTTTAGAAACAAAGATATTACTTTTCCATTTAAAATATTCCATAGAACAAAATTCTTATACTTTATTAACTTCTCTTGTAAAAGTATGAACAATGTGACGTTTAATTTTCAGACCGTATGAAGAACAGATGCGAAATGAAATATTCATCACTGGTACCGTAGTGTTGTTGTTACTTGATATTGATCTCTTTTGTGGGATGTGTCTTATGTTTGAATTACAATTTGATGATATTTTTTCTTAAAATGATAAATATAAATAGTTTTATTAAGATACAGGTTTTTATTGAAAAAAATAAAATAAATTAAGCTTCACGCTATATCCCGCACACAGTAGGGTAGGCAGAGGGAACCTAGTGTAAGACACTCCGTTCCCCACTTTCTGCCGAATTTTGGAGGCATTGCGTGTTGAGTGGCAGAACTCAACGCCGCGGTTTGCCTCGACACCGGAGCGAAGAAATGTAAATATAAATTTAAGTAAATATTTCATCTCCTCGAGTGGGGATCGAACCCACAACCAGTCAGTTTTACAGTCACACTTTGTGCCACTGCGCTACGGCTGGCCTCTTTTATATGGAAAAATCATATAATAATAATTGTTGTCACCATATTACATTTTAATTTTTAATAAGAAGCCAGGCGTGGCGCAGGGGCACAACGCGACAGGTTGTGGGTTCGATTGTAATGCGAGGAAATAAAATATTAACTATTGTCATTTCTACGCTCTGGTGCCGAGACAAAGCGCGGCATTCAGTTCCAACAATCAACAATGCTTCCAAAATTCGGCGGAAACAGCCTAACCTGCTGTATGCGGAATACAACGTGAAGCTGAAAAGAAACCAACCAAAAAATCAATTATATTTTAAATATCCTAATATAGACGTGGCGTTAAATTACGCCATTTACACGTAACAGCTCTTTTTTCTTAAAAAAAAAGCAACGAAACATAGATGATGTTTTTTCTTTTATATTTCCTTTGATTCTTCTATATAATTATAGCTCATTAGATTTATCAAAAGCTTAGAAAAATATTTATATCTTTCTACAATTCTCCCACTCTGTCTATACAGGTTACGTGATCCACATACATTTGAGCGGTCTTGTTTACAAATTATATGGGAGGATTAAGAGTCGGTACAATAACAGTTTTTCTATTTTGTTCGTTCATTAGATGGGGATGCATCTAGAATTTTGCTTACTTTCGTATGATAGTTCTAATTTAAGGTTTAGATTTGAAAATATATTCTATTTATTTGATGTCGTCGTGGTCAGTGGCACGTCGTTTGACTGTAAACGCGTTGGTTGCAAGTTTGATTTTCATATGGGGAATTATTTTTCTTCTCTGGTTGGTTGGTAGTTGGCGTTAAATTTCGACGCTCAACACATGATTTCTCGAAAATTATACTCAAGTTAGGAAGTGAGTTACGAAGTGAAGGGAGTAAGGTTTCCTGTAAGAGATCACTAGTAGTGATAAGGTCGACTTTGAATGCTACAATAATATTTTTATAAATGTATTTTGGTTTCTTTTTTTATTGTACTTGTGATTTAAATTTTATATAATGTTGTATACACAGTCGTATGCAATATCATATAAAAAATTTTATCTATCTATATAAGATTCTCATCTCCTTTTAATACTTCTTTTTTCGAGAGCCGTTACAAAGTAAGTTCTGCCTGCAACGTACATAGAAAGGCGTTAAAATAACTGCGAGACACTTAAGCAATGTTGACATTCAAATTACACTCAGCACAGAGTTTCAGTCTTATTTCCAGCGGCCTACAAATATTTAAATGACTCCCGTGACACACTGCTCGAGAAATATCTGTATAAAATAATCTTTTACATATTTTTGGTTGTTTTATTTTACTTGTAGAACAAATGTGTATACTAATTTAAAAAATAAAAATAATTTTCGTACGAGGCCAGTCGTAGCGCAGGGGTACAGTCGGTTTACAGTCACACTTTGTACCACTGCGCCACGACTGGCCTCGCATATACGTCTTAAGATAAAATAAAGCAAATAAATGATGCATATTAAGGAAAATGATGCATTATTTAGTAATGTTATTTCGTTAATATTATCATAGTAAAACTAAAAGTTACTTTTTAATTCGAATTACACAATTCAGAGAGATAGGGGAAGACTTTCGATGGTACTGGAGGAAAGTTCACGTATGAGATATGAGGATAAATGTTACAAGTATGTATAAAACGGTTGTAAAGTAACTCCGTTGCCCAAATTCGAGATATTGCATTGTGTGAGAGAACTCAACATCTTACCAATGCAGGGCATTATAAAAATAATTCATTCCGCCTACTGGAGACCGTACTCATAACCATTACGTTTCCTGTCAAATGTTGTCCCACGTTGCGTGGCCTCAGTTACGTTTTTTTATCATCTTCAAGATCTATCTCGCTTAGGGTAGGTTTCTAGCAGCGTAGGCATGTAGCAGGGTAGGCAGGCATTGCGGTTTGAGTGGTGGAATTCAACGCCGCGCTTTGCCTCTAAACCAGTCAGAAGAAATTAAAGTATTAAATATTCCATTTCCCCGAGTGGGAATGGAATTAATCTGTCCCATTTATAGTCCAGTCTCATACAGTACATTTATTCAATTAAATATTTTCGGATATAGTTTATACAACAGTGTGTCAGAAGTCCCCAGGTTTCTTGCAGTTCCAGCAAAATCACATAAATTTTAAAAGACATTTTAAGATTTTCTCTTGAAAATTTATAATTATCAACAATAAAAGTACGTGCAATTTTTTTTTTAGCTTCACTATGGCCAGGGTAGGCAGACGTAACCTAGTGTTAATACACTCCGTTTCTTACTGAACGCTACGTTTTTGCTGATAATAAGCAAATCGAATAAATAAAAATATTTAAAAATTTATTAGCTTGAGCGGGAATCGAACCCAAAACTGTCGCGTCTTTAATGACACGCTTACGCCACTGTGCCACGAGGGCCTCGGGACGGACTTGTTTAATTTATATGCTTTTTATCAATCTGGGAGATTTTAGCTTTAAGCTCCGCTACTCCATATACAATGTTTCAAAAATTAGACGAAAAATGGGAAACGCAGCGTCGTAGGGCTAGTTCTCTCTACCAATCCTGCTATATACGGGAAAAAGCTGATTCCAAAAATCTTGTCCCATTTTTTTTACTTTCACGCAAAAACAATTTTTTTAAATAATTTAAAATATTACTGTTATGTTTAATTACCCCAAATGCACTTAGACAGAACAATGTCAGCAGTTACGCTGTTGATTTCATTAAAAGTTCACGCAGACAGGAAACTTCCTTGACGCTTAATCTCGTTGAATATTTCCGACGGAGCAATTAGTTTTAGTTGTACTCTTTTTTGCGGACATTTTACAATTTTAAAATAGTTTTTGAATATTTTTTTTTTATATATATGAATAATAGATATATTTTTGTATTTTATTTATTTATTGTTATTTACTGAAAATATAAAAATTGCCTAGTAATATGTCACTCCGTTTTCTTCTCTTAGGCCGCGGTACCATTGGGAATAAAAATACAATTTTAAAATAAAAACATTTATTTATAAAACAAAAAAAACATTTTTATATATGTATACGTATATTTGAAAAGTCACTCATTATATTTGACCTATGTTTTTGTATATTCATGCGAAAGAAAGAAAAAGCGAGTTAGTGTGAGTGGACAGTACAATTGCTCTCGTTACTTAAATAAATTAACAAGATAGATACCTCTTACTTATATTAAGTGTTTCTTTCATAATGAAAAATGACAAAAACCTGTAACTATATTATTTCTTAAGACAAAAATAAATATAAAAAGAACTGAGTAACGTAACTTTATAAAATTGCAATAGCTGTACTGTACCGTACTGTATCAAAAACCGTACTCAATATTGGAAACGTATTCATATCTCATGTCTATTGATGCGGGATTTTTGAGAGTCGAGGAATTTTATGTTAAGCTCTCGTGCGTTCGTCAATATGCCGTTTTATGAACACGGAACAACTCTACAGTAAATAGGCTGCATAATAAAGTTTTATGGTAACAAATCCCTTGAATGAGCTTAGCTTACGTTAACTTAAATATTTTTAGGCTGATAATATTCCCTATAAAGGTTTTTATGATAATTTACAATCGAGGCCATCCTGAATGATGTGTGAGTTTCCAAATTATAGAAAGATATCTCTGGTTCTCTGTCTACCCTGCTATACGAAAGATACAGTGTAAAACAAAAAAAAAACATTTAACAGTATCTATTGATTTTGAAGTCAAATTGGTCACGCATGCACACCAGCTACAATATTCTATTTTACAATAATAAGTCAACTATAATTGAAGCAATCAACCTCAAGATCAGTGAAATTGTCATGAAACCGAGACAAGCATTTTTTAAAAGGAAATATTCCTTGAGGAATTCTTTTTTAAGTCAACTATCACAGTATTTCAATTGTCTTGCAAACAATAACACTAAACGGCTGTATTGTTATCTGATTTCTTAATCTAAAGCTTTTTCTTATAAAATATAAGGTATTATACTGTGAAATAAGTATCTCATCTTAGAAATCGTGGCAAGTTTTCTTAAAAAATCCAAAAGTATAGATTCTTTAGTTCTCTTAGCAATTAAAACTCCGCAGGCTCGAGATGTTTATTGTAGCGCAGATATTATTATAACAATAGCTTATTTCATTCATGTCTATTGTTCAATAGTAAATGTTTTGATATTTATTATTTAATATATATTACAGTTGGAAATGACAAGTAGTTATGAAGAAATGGCAAAACTGACCTCTGCCCTTGTATATTGGGGCAAAAAAATAAAAAAATATTAGCACTATTACAAATATATTTAGATGATGCCCTTTTCAACCTCTTTGTTGAAAATTATATTTTTATAAAACACAATATTGTGATTATAAATGTGGAATTAAAATATTTAATATATTAATTTCCCCACTCTGGTAACGAAACAACGCGCGGCGTATCGAGGCAAGTAGGGAACGGAAGTGTCTTAATGGAAACAAAGTATCTTAACACGCTTATGTTCCCAGGTTCCCTCTGTGTGCAGGAGACACAGCGTGAAACTAAAATATATAAATATTTTAATTCATCTAAGTCAGTCTCTAAACCTAGTCAAAATTGGAGAAACGAGTCTAATATAATTTTCCTTGACTGACTTTATAATTTAACAAATACGTGAACACAAAAGAAATATCTTAACTCGAAAAACATGTGAAATTGAGCTAGACTCGTCACATAAAATTGTCGTTATGAGGATCTCAAGATTAAATTTACAGCTCTTATTTCCGTCGTAAAACAATAATACGTCCAACACTGCCTGTAATTCTGCTAGTTCTTTTTTATTTGTAAAGTTCTCATAGCTTTTTAACTGACTGAATATAATTTTTTGTTAAGTGAACTGACTGAATTGTGAACTGATTTTCAATTTTTGGTAGAAGATAAATGACATTTCCATTTTTTTAAACCTAGTACTTTATACAGCATCACTGAGCAGGTAAAGAGAACCTTTTTATTTATTTATTTTTGTGAGGAAACCGTTTTATGGGTACGCTGCCAGAGGTTTATGGGGTTATGTGGAACTCGTGGACCGGCAAATATATGGATTCCACATTGGGTAATGTGACCTAAGACCTCACGGTGCTCCTCCTCGATCACCGCGAACCGGTGCTACCAGCAGGAGGAGGCTAGACATTTTTAAACATTTTTTTTTAAAGTGTTATTCCACACTTAGGAAAGACAAATACTTATTTAGAAAACGTATAAAAATTTGAACGCAGCGGGACTCGAACCCGCGCCTCCTGGAAACCGACCAGGTCGGTTTCCAGGAGGCGCGGGTTCGAGTCCCGCTGCGTTCAAATTTTTATACGTTTTCTAAATAAGTAGAGGCTAGACATTTCGTGGAGTATAGGGTGATCAAGCGAGTGACCTGCCCGGGCCAACTCGAGTAAGGTAAGTTGGCGACCAGCTTCCTCAAGTCGACCACCCTCCGGCCGAAAGCAGAGAGAACCTAGCGGTAAGACACTTCATTCTCTGCTTTTCACTAGAATTTGAAATATCGCGTAAGAAACAGAACTCAGCGCCATATTTTCTATTACTATGCAATTGGTGAAATATATTTCCAGGTCAAAATTACTAATTAATATATTAAATTAAACAAGAAGAAGACCTAGCATCAATACATTCTATTCTCCGCTTTCCGCCCGAATTTGAGACATTGATCTTATTTTTCTTCTACATAAATAAAAGTAAAACATTTACTTTAATCAAATACATGTTTTTTTATACATATTTTCCATATAAAATGTTTATGTAATAAGATGACTGCATTTTTCTCGTAAAAGTCATCGAATATTTTCTAACATTTGAAGTTAAAATCATAACTAGCGCTAGTTCTTGCGAAACGGCTGCTGTTACAGTAATTGGATCTTGTAAAGGCTCTATATGGCTCTTTATCATAGACAAATGCAAGAGATTTTTTACCTTAGAACTCAAGAAATAAAGTTGATTTTTAAGATTATTTTCTTCTGTAGAGTCAAATTGTTCGGAAATAATATGTAAAGGTCTACTTCTTCTTATTGAATCATAAGATTTGATAAGAAATATAATGATTATATTTTTCCTTTAGTATTAAGTAGAGGTCAAGTTATTCAAGTATTTGTACCGTACATACCTAAATAGTGTAAAGCGATTAAATACAATATATATGTAGGAATTTCATAACTTTTTTAGAATCGTATGAACCCGTACTAAGACATAAAGAGGTGTTAGAAGATTGTACAAAATTGTAATTAAATAAAAATCAGCTTCACGCTGTATCGCGCACACAGCAGGGTAGGCAGAGGGAACCCAGTGTTAAGACACTCCGTTCCCCACTTTTCGCCAAGTTCTGGAGGCATTGCGTGTTAAGTGGCGGAACTCAACACCGTATTCTGCCTCGACACCAGAGCGATGAAATGAAAATATAAATGTAAATAAATATTTCATATCCTCGAGTGGGGATCGAACCCACAACCAGTCGATTTTGCAGTCACACTTTATGCCCCTGCACCGCGACCCGCCTAATTATATTTCTTTTATAAATAAATAAAAAAAATATATTTTAAAAAATATTTATATATTTATAAATGGGAGCTCTTACATAAAACGTCACTTTAAAATACTCAATCATAAAAATATAATAAAATAAGAAACAAAAAATAAAATAAGTATTTAAAAAATGTATAAGACACAATTGTCAAACGCAAACACCGGTACAAAGGTTGAATTGCAAAGACCAATGAATGGTATGGGATCAAAATAAAATACAAGGAGTTGAATAAACGCCTGTAACCGAGCAACTTTCATTTCGCATTTAACTTTACCCCAATATTGAACGGGAAAGGAAAACGGTGTATTACTTTTAATATTTACAGATCGAAGTGAATATTAGTTAGAAAATCTGTATTATAAATGATGAGAACGAACATTTTAATTTAATATTAATTATTATAAATTCATTTGTATTTTTGGTTTGAATTAGTTCTGGTGATAAGAGATACATAAACGGTTAAAATTTAAGAAAGTTGTGTGAAACTCAACGCTACATTGCGCTCTTACTAGAGTGGTTACATGAAAATGCGTACAATCAATGTTAGTGTTTGAAATTAATAATTTAATTTTTTTCGTTCTATTAAAACTGGGCGCAGCGTTGAGTTCCGGCAGTGGACACGCAATTTTTCATATTTTAATGAAATGAAGAATATGTATGTAATAATGGGGAATATGTATTTACAACTGTAGTAGTATAAAAAATAGCAGATAAAACTTTTAGAAAACGTTTGGATCCACACATATTTATAGGGGGTTTATTCTGACGTTGTTGAGCTCTTAAGCTTCTATTCCCCACTTTCTGCAAAATTTTGCATATTGCGTGTGAACTCAACCATAGAGTTACTAGAGCGAGGAAATGAAAATATTAAATATTTCATTTTTTCGAAGGGGAATCGAACCCACATCCATCGCGTTTACAATCGCACGTTTGTATCTCTGGGCCACGACAGTCTCTAATATTATTTGCAAAGTTGATTTCCCAGTGGAGGTTTCGAAATACAAAAGCCGGAACATATAGTTGTATAAGTACATATAACGTAAGTAAAGCTGATTATATTTCTGATAATACTTCCGTATTACAACGAAGTCAGATAGTTGACGATTGAGATTAAGATTAAATAGATAGTTTCCACTAACTAAAACAAGTAAAATTTAACTAGTGTTAGGACACTACGTTTCCCACTTTGCGCCGAATGGTGAAGGGAGTGAAAATATTAAATATTTCATTACAGTCGCGTTTACAGATGCACTCTTGTGCCCCTGCGCCGCAACTGGCAAAATTTAAAAAAAATATTTACTAAGTAAGGATATAAGCTAGAACTATATAAAATTGCCTAACATTTTTATTCACAACCACTTTTCAAAGAAATAAACCATGTGAAATAAATGGTCATTTACTCCAAAGCAACGTACAGTTGTCCTTTTCATAACCAATCCTCACCCTCAATTAGTTATACATTTAACGTCAGGTTCTATCGTTTGCTCGTGTTGCGTGAAATATCAAATATCCTGTTAAGCCTTTTGTATGTGACAGCTACTGTTAGAGAACTTTACAACGGGTTACAGCCCGAGGGAGTTCGGGGGTCAAGAATCTTTGAAGATGGTATTTATGAACTTTCAGAGGTATTCCATCGTCTCGAGGTTATTGATGTAACAGTGATATTTAAATATAAATAGTGATTTGCAAATGATAATTGTTAAGTATTAAAGCGCATTATATGTAAGTATGTATGAAATAGTGAGGCAAGATTTGGATGGGTCACATTACCCATACCCCGAAGTGGGTGGAGAATGAAACTGAGTGACTGAAAGACTTTCTAGTATTTTTTTTTAGCTTCAAATTTTACCCCGCACGTCGCAAGGTAGACAGAGGGAATTTGTAAACCTGCTGGTAGGACACTCCATTCCCATTAAGACACTCCAATTCCTTACTTAACAGATACTGCGCGTTGAGTGTCAAAACTCAATGCCGCGATTTGAGGAAAGAAAACTCTTTCCAGAGGAAGGAAATAGAAAAATAAAATATTTCATATCTTCAATTGGGAATCAAACCCATAACCTGTAGGATTTACAGTCTAAGGATTGTGCTGCCCCTGCGTCACGACTGGCCTCAGTGTAGTCTCTTAATTATGTATTTCAATTAACGCTTTCAATTTGTAATTAGTACGTGATCACATATGTTGGACAGTACACGTAGTACACGTAGTAGTGAGTTCGAATTCCAATTAGTGGAAGACATTATATATGTATATTTATAATAAAATTATACATTTCACACATTTTTTCAAAAAAGGTGAAAGGTGTAAAACTATTTGGCTAATACTTCCTTCTTCACCGTTAAGTACTCCTACAGTAGACACAAAGAATGGTGGACGCTTTCCCACGTGAAGAAAACTTTAAAATTTTGTTTCACTGCCTTGAAGGACAGTCTGTTTAACAGAGTGAACGGTGGAGAATATTACTTTTTTGTAACTTCTATAAATAAATACCTGTAACGTGAATCCGATTTAGATCGTGAAAAAAGGCATCGAACACGTTAGCGTTGTACCAGAAAAACACATCATCATTTGATACATTAATTTAGGAGCTACAATATCACGAACAGAAGCACATGTACAATGTCAAACTCATAACATCCCTCACTTAACATCGGCGGTCAAAAATAGACAATATTATGATAAGTTTATTTGGGGCAGCTCATAACTCAACAAGAATCCAAGGAAAAAGAAGTTACAAGACGAATAACAAATGGCTGGAAAAGATACTGGGGACTCAAAGAAGCTACGAAAGATAAAGAACTACATATATGTTTCAAAAGTCGACTATTTAATACATGTATATTACCCGTTCTCACGTATGGCTGTCAATCGTGGACCCTAACTCACGAGATGACCAGCAAATTAGCAACCTGTCAACACTCAATGGAGAGAAAGATGCTTAACGTGAAGAAATTTGATAGATTGAAAAACGATGTAATTAGAAACAAGACAAAAGTTATTGATATTACAGTAAAAATTAGAAAACTTAAATGGAGATGGGCAGGACACATGCTGCGAGGTCAAGACAAGTGGAGTAAAAGAGTGACTGTGTGGTACCCCAGAGAGGGCAAGCGAGCAAGAGGCAGACCTCAAAAAAGATGGGATGATGATATCCGACAAGTGGCAGGAATTACGTCGCACAGAGTGGCTCAGGAACGAGGTGAATGGAAAAGGTTGGAAGAGGCCTTTGCCGACTGGCAAACAGATCTGCAGAAAATAAAGAAACAAGAAATATTATATTAGTAAGATTTAGATATATTTTATTAGTAAGATTATATGACCATAATATTAACATAGTAGTTTGTTTAAGTTTCGTTATGTCAAGAGTGTTATATCATGATCTGAATAAAAGGCTATATTATTATTATGTTTCTCTTTCATAGTACTCGGGTTCAAAAGAACCCGGTCCTTTGGAAGGCTTGCGTGGGGACACAGGTCCAACACGTAGAGGCCCCTTAGAGAATGTACAAATGTTTTACTGTGACGCATCAGCCGGGATCCATCTCTGGGTAACCACAGGTAATTGCCCAGAGATGGTCGCCGGTTAATGCGTAGAAACTATGGAAAATGTGGAAATCTAAACTAGGACTATGAAATGAAATTTGGATGGATTGGCTACTGGGCTATTGAGTGAGACTAACGGGCGTCCGCCTTTACAATAGTCTCAAATTGAACGGTTGGCGGACGGTGACTCGCCTCCCACTAGATGGGCCCCCACAAAGCGGTGTAGTGGGCGCAACATCGGCGTGGTCGGCTAAGGGTGTAGAGAGGTGTGCACCGGTTTCACCATCACGAGGAGCTCGTGAGCGGGTTTCCCCGCTATTACGCAGATTGAGCACTTCCACCCTTTCGAGCATATAGCTCTTGCGCTCCACTCTGCCGGCCAATAAAGGCAAGCCAGAGGCGGGGGATTATGATAAGTTCAATAATAATACTACAAATGCGAGATGTTTGATGATCGCCTGTCACCTATGTCACATCTTTGATTTTTGATTAGATTATATGTATAGGTGAAGTCAATTTTAAACTGGATCTTTTTTTAACATGCATTCTCCTACCGTGTGAAATAATCTCTTTTTTACCGTACAACCTCCATCGTGTTTTCTCCATACAACGTGACATCATTGGCGAAGTGATATGTGCTCTACTGGCATACCATAGATTATATTTATATAATTCCCAAAATGTTATTACAAAATTCTAATTGAACTTTGAACTTTGAACCAAACATTAATTACAGAAAAACAACTCGCTAAAACCCGCCATAATTGGAACAAGGTGTCAGACAGTTGTAATAACTAGAACTTAAATTAAAAACTGCGAGAGCTCAGCACATCTTTTACATTTACTTTTGAATAATTGCTTACTCTAAATTTAGAGACAGCTGTATTTTTAATATAGCCTGTATTTACTCATAAAGGCCTATGCCTAGCTCGGCTGATGGTAAACGCGGCCAAAACTCCGGAAATTAGAACCACAATTTCTTCGTTATATATTTTTTTGATAGTACAAATTCTGTGATTTGTGTTTATTTAGAAAATGTACTTATAAAATATTCTTCTTATATCTATTCTTCTTATTATATCTATTAGTGGTCAGAGAAGTTGGATGATTTCGAAGACACGCAGGTTCATATACACTCAGGGGAAAAGCATACTCTTTATTTCCCGCTTGCATCCCGTTAATTCACACCGCCTACCCCCGCTTTCTGCATAAATTGTAAAAACACAAACCTATAGGCAAGAAAATTTATATCTTTTATACAAACTTCGATTAACAAATTTTCCTGATTAATATAATAGATACATATAATAAACGCAATAATAACTTACTCTTAATCGATTCTACAATCTACAATATTTTGAAACTCGATTAATTCGTCTAAACTCTAATTGAATAATCTCTTACCAAGTTCTAAGACACTAGAATATTAAGCGAAGAGGGACTTCTAGACAAAGCTAACATTAATTATACAACACAATTTCGAGTAGAGCAGTTATTGGCTGTACTCCACTCTGAGAGACAAAGTGAGTGTTTTAGTATTGAAGTGTCAAAATTTGGTTATGTTAAATAATCGCGAAATATAAGTAACTCTTGGATTTTTAAGATTCTTTAGTTAGAAAGTCGCCAATCATATTATATTTTTAGTCCCTCATATATAGCAGGGTAGGCATAGGGAACCTAGCAACCTAGTGTTATGATTCTCCGTTCCCATTAAAATACTTCCATTCCCCACTTCCGCCGAATTCTAGGGGCATGGCGTGTTGAGTGGCTAAACTCCACGTCCTCGTTACTAGAGCGAGGAAGTGATAATAATACTTATTTAATTTCATTGAGTGGGCATCGAACCTACAACATGTCGCGGTTACAGTCGGGTGCGTGAGTAAGGAATGTGAATAAGGAATGTAAAGGGTGTGAATAAGGAAAATGAACTCCTTTAAAAGTTGTTCTTTAATATTTTTTAGGTATCATTTCACACTAAATAAACGTTTTATTTTTGAAAACGTACATAAAATAATACCAAATAGGACTCGAACTTGTGAACCGCCCAAGCATTCGTCACCAATTTAGCCGTACGTTCTCGTGTCATGTTGAAATTTTTAAACGTTTATTTTATAAATGTTATATTAAAAAAAAATGTTTATATTATAAATTTTTGTTCTATTTTATTTCAAGTAAAACAAATGATACTAGTTTATAAAGCAAGTCATTTCAAAGTGAACAGTCATCCATCACACATACATATTATTAATACAAATAATATTTCATGACATATCATTAATATTTGAACTTTAAGAACTTTCTAGTTCTAAATCACGTGTCAACCCTCCGTCCTCTCTCATATTTACCGACGGTGAATAAATCACGAACGCAAACATCCCTCAATAATGAGGGTCAAATTTCTAGTTAAACCGAATTTTTGAGTATGTAGTGTTAGTTATTTAAATATTAAGTAAGTTCAGCAAGAAGATGCCTGATATCTGGGTTTGATTCTCAATTGGAGAAAGAAATTTCCACCATTTGACAGCCAATGTCTCGAAAATTGAGGATTTTCATTTATTGAGAGAACAGAGTAACTTAACACTACGCTCCTTTTACCGTTGAGTATCATGCTTCATGCTCATCATTTGAACAGCGTGAAACGAAAATTTGAAATGCACCCAATCAAAAAATTACGCGGTAAAATCGTAAATTTAAAATATGTTATGTTACTAAACAAGATACAAAAATGCATCCCTTTCAACGTTCAGTTTTTCTTGAAATACTTTGCGAAAGATATAATAAAAAATTTAAGAAACAACGTTTAATATTACGAAAAGTGTAGATCTAAAATCTAAAAAAATATAAATATTTTTTTATAAATAATAACGACTTCATTTGTAATTTTTATTCAACAAAAAAATTAATATCAAACGAATAAAAAATTTAAATCCAGCATGTATGTAGGTTACGACGTAAATAAGGAAGCACTAAAAAATCATACCTTGATCTTCTTACGGGAAAAGAGAAAAAGTTAAATTTTCCATTTTACGTCTTAAAATTCAGGCAAACTTACTAACCTAGTAGGTATCTATAACATATAAAAATTTTAATTTTAAATGTAAAATGAAATAACGTTTCATATATATTTTCAGGTGGCAAACACTATCGTGAAAAATAAACAGAAGTATTTACAGCGCTCACCTCTAACGACCTTTGTTTGTTATATTTACTCAACGCGTTATTTGATTTTATGATTGGGAAAGACGCTCTCTTTGTGTACATAAAGAGGCATCATCTCAAAAATTATATATTAATACAATAAGGAAAATTAAGAAAAGTCGATGGTTTCAAGTGTCTCGTGTCAATTTTCAAACATATAAACATAAGTAGAAAAAGAAATCTATTAAGCATTTTGTGTGGCAGAAGTCAACAAAGCGTAACTGGAGGAAATAACCGTAAAATTGAATAACAAACCGCCGGTCCTCAATATAAACTCGTTACCCCATCTCCCATACTCTTACTACGCTTTGAAATCAGTGACAGCTCACGACCCATGGGAATGAGAGAGAGAGTTTTAGTATTTCGAGACAAATTTGCCCGTCTCATTTTGCCAAGTCGAACTTAAGGATTCTTTATTACGTGAACCTTTTTTATATTTTTAGCTTTTTTTTAAGTTGTATTTATAGTTTTATAATTAAATTCTTTAAATTAAAATATATATTTTTTTAAATTTACTATTTATCACGCACAAAACAGTATATGGTGAGAGAACCTAGTGTTAAGACATTACGTTGCCCACTTTCCGCCGAATCTTCCAAGTTACCAGAACAAGAAAATTTAAATAATAAATATGTTAGTTCCAGCCGAGTGCAAATCGAACCCACAACCGTCACGTTTACAATCGCACGCTCAGGTCCCTACGCCATGACGACTTCGATTAAAAAATATTATTTAAAAAATTGGAAATATATTCAACTATATAAAAATAAGCAACGTTGAATATTTTAACATAGCTCAAAGATGACTTAAAAAAATGTAACTTAAATAAATTATTTTAAAATTACGCTATTAAGATCATAAAAATTTTATTGCTGAACTTAGATAAAAATGTTCTTTATTTTGACAGTCATAGAATGAAAAATGATGATTAAATTATTTATAAGTACATTTATAATTTTATATATAAAAAAATAAGATTTTAAACAATCACTACACAATTAGAGAATACGTCATAACCACGTACGTTACATGTTTCAATATAAAAATTGGCAGATTCTACATGTATCCAATCCTCTTGGACCTGCCACTGCCTATCGCGCCAACCAATTACACTACACGCTCTCATCCCGTCAGCGGGAATGTTCGATGTGGTTGTTACAACTTTTGTTTGCACTTTCAAATTAGAAGCTCATGTAGAAATATTTTTAGAATTTTTTTTCGAAAAATGGCTAACTTGGTAAACAAATTTGGTACTTGAATAGTATATATATTTCAGTTAATTTTAAATATTGAATTGAATTAAAATCTGTGTATTTTTTGCCTTCCTGCATGAAACAGGTCAGGCTGGTATTAACAAACTCTGTTTTCTGCCTCATTTCGAGACATTGTACATGAGTCATGGAACTGTCACCATTTCTTACATGATGTAGGAAATAGAAATATTTTTTATTCCCAAAAGTAGACATCGAAGCTCCAGCTATTACGTGTTTATACCCGTGTTACAACTTATTTATGTTTTTAGGATCTCTCTGTAGGGAGATTTTTACAAATTGCCGCTATCAAAAGATAATTACTTGGAATTATCGTTTGGCAAGAGTAAATATGATTTTTTAAATTTATTAAATATATTTAAAATAAAGTTTTCTTTCCTAAGTGTGGAATAAACACTTTAAAAATGTTAAAAAAAAACATAGTTCAGTATTTGTAAATTGTTCTCAACTCTGATCGATATTGAGATGCAATTTTTATTCATAGATTATCTGAGGATTGATCTCAAAATCTAGAGCGGTTTAATAATACAGGACTACAAAATTCGAGACTCGTGTTGAGTAGCGGAACTGAACGCCGCACTTTACCTGACCAATGATTAAAAAAATTAACATTTCCAAATGGGAATCGAACCCATGTTTGTTCACTGTACCATTATGCTATGACCTCAAATATAAATTATTTCTTCATTGCACTTAAACTTGATTGGTATTAGTAAATAAGGTTTCTTGTGTAAATAATTTGTCATCCTGATAGCGACTATATGTCTTTTTATATATTCAACTATCTATTAGTTACGGTGCGTACGAAAATACAATGTAATAAATGGATATGTTGATTTTGGTGAAAAAAGAAAACATTATTATTTTATACGTCTCGCATAAAATAACATCGTCTGACTGTAAACACGGTAATAGGTTCAATTCTTACAGAGGGTAATGAATTGTTTAGATTTTCTTGTGGTGAAAAAAATAAATAAATAAAAAAGATTAAAACATTTTCACTTTGAATTTAGTTATTGCGCCTGAGCACAAAGGTGTGACTGTAACTCAAAGGTTGTGGGTTTGATTCCCACTAGTAATAGCCATTTTATGTTTTAAAGTAGGGAACGGAGTGTCTTAATGCTAGCTTCCCTCTGCCTTCTCTGCTGTGTGTAGGATACAGCGTGAAGCTGAGTTTGATTTGATGACTAAGTACTTCGGAGTAGTCCATTCCGCCTAACCATTACTCGCTCATTTCTGTTTCGCTGAGGAAACTTCAAGCGGGATAAAATTATAAAAGTAATAAATTACAAGATTGATCTATATCTATACTATAAGACAGAATATCTATAAAGATTACCAGACAATAAGTATTAAAAATCACATTTTCCACCCACACTTATGAAAGAATAGATTTCAACAAACATAAATCATCGTCCACGTGTATCTGATTACGACCGCTAATGCTCTCCGCTCAGAAAAACCTTTCCTATCTTTTTCACATTTATTTAAATGAACACTTTCCATCTTTACAGAAATAAAAATCTTTTACATTTGGAAATATTGTAATGTAAATGTATTTTTTGATCATTTCTCTTATTTTCAGTTCATTGAATATTTCTTTTGGTATTCGAATAATTCATGTTAAAATCATATATGTATGACTTGTAGCCGTATGTGGCTTTAAATGAAAATATATTTTACATTTATTCATTCAGTGATTATTGTTAAAAAATATATGTATTATAAAAGTATACTTTTAAATTGTTTCACATTAAAAATATGAAAAAAAAGAACTTAAACACATAAATTTATTGGGGATGCTATAATTTACATAATATATATATTTTTTATATAGTGTCTTATACTACGCAAATTTCGTAATTGAGAGGGAAAATGAGATGAAAGAGAATTATCTTAATACTAGTTTTCCTCACTTTATCTTGCTAAAGTACACTAGATTACAACGTGAATCTGAAAATATACGTATATTAAAAATTCAATTACACGTGACTTCAGTGATGAAGTCGTGAAATCAATTTGACGCTGTATCTCGCACACAGCAGGATAGGCAGAGGGAACCTAGTGGTAAGATACTCCGTTCTGCCGCTATTACCCTCGACACCAGAGCGAAGAAATGGAAATATAAATTTAAGTAAATATTTGATCTCCTCAAGTGGGGATCGAACTCAACGACTGGCCTCAACACGTCACTTATCTATAAATATATCCAACATGAAGCAAATATTAAAATTCGTATAAATATTTGAAATATTAAGCAGTAACAAATTTATATTTAAATGTAATTACCCTTTTATTTAAATTACTATTTAAAACTTTTCCCGGCTTTTCTACTTATAATAAGATAATAAACAAAGGTCAATATTAGTTTTAAAAGGAACCCAAAACCGAGAGTCTAATGGATACTTATTTTAATAAATGCAAAATTGTTATCTAATTATTTAATTAAAAAGTTACAACTTGGTTTATTTTTATAATAATTTAAACGACGACGCTAAGTAGGGATTATACTCAAATTATTTTAATTTTAACGCTCTGGTATTCTTTTAACTGTCCCCTTGGCACAGGCACTTGAAATGTATTAGGTATGTATGTATTTCGGCGGCTTTGACGGGTTGGCGGATTTTTGTTGATTATATATCGTACTAGCAAACCCGGCGAACTCCGTTTCGCCACCAGATGGCTTATGGAAAAGATATAAACCAAAAAAATATATTTTTTTTTTAGTTTACATTTGCAAACGAAAAGTTTTATTTTATGTCACATCAGTAATGAATTCATTCCGATTACAAAAATGAAGTGTAATTTAGTTGAACTTCTCTAAGTAAAAACTGTAAGTGGATCCAAAGTAAATACTGAATCGAAGCGTTATACGTATCCGCAAATCATCCGTTTCATTGAAGTGCTCTTTGGTAAGCCACATTTTTTGTTCTGGTATGGTTTCCCAACTCGTACAACAACGCAACGTATAGCTGCCCATGTGAATAACAATGATTTTCTAAATGTATCCCGCAAACACTAAGCGATTGGCCTCGTGACTTGTTAATTATCATTGCGAACGCAAGGTGAACCGGAAATTGCAATCGTTTGAAGTCAAACGAAAGATCAGTCGGAATCATTGGTATTTGTGGAATACACACATTTTCCTGCGCACTTTCCGTTAATAATGGTTGCCTCAATAAAATTCGGCATAAGTATTTTCACCGCAAGTCGAGTACCGTTGCAAAGTCGCGGTGGATATCCTGGTAACTCCAGAGAGTTCAAAAACTCCGTCGGATAATTTACTACATCATCGGGATTTGTTATGGAATCAACAGATTTGTATGTCACCAAATCGCCATCGATTTTTGATTGAATGGTTAAATTCAGTGCGTGTACATCATTATTCTTTGCGGCGAGAATCGCTTGTTGGCTTAACCAAGCATAATTGTGATAATTCTCACGAATGTTTGGGAAAACATTTTCAATGAGAGCTAATTGAGAGTCTACAAATCGGCAAAAGTCGTTGGTAAGAGTAATTAATCCAGTCGTCGCATCAACTGGAACTTTTCTATTTCCAACAGCTAACAATTGTTTGGAAAATTGTGGCACTTTGATCATTTTGAAGTTGAACTCTCATATTAGTGGTTAGCGATAATGTTTTTATGTTATTCCACAAAGGTGATGCCTTCAGGCAAGCATTCAATTCATCTGCAAGAATCTGGATCTGTATCTGGATCAGGAATTTCAGATGATATGATGTCATCCACTTCATTTGAATGTAATTTGTTCAACAACCATATTAGGATATGAGAATGCGGAAGTCCACGCTTCTGCCATTCCACCGAGTACGTATAATAACGTATGCCACCAAAAACTCGATACTTAGTAAGTACATCCATCATAACTTTGAGTTTTTGCTGAAACACTCTGGCGATTATGTCATGGCGATCTAGCGATTTTTGACCCGGGTCCAACTCACGTTCAATTTCCGTCCACTTCGGATTACATGTGAACGTAATAAATAAATCCGTGGTTCCATAATTTCGCACGTATGTCATAGCATCCTGAGCGTATTCATGCATGTGGGGTGGGCTTCCGATATAAGATGATGGGAGAATCGTTAGGCGTCCAATATTCTGAACAATACCGTCTGAATAAATAGCATCACGCAAGTGTATCTAGTCTTCAGATCGTAGCCTTGCCTGATTAATTGACATACATGTCGACAGTAAATTGCTGGAATAGCCGACGGCACTGCAGAATGACATTCTCCTCATGTGAAAGAATCATCATACGATACGCATAGTCATTCATTTAGCTTAGATTTATGTTCGTTGATACGCCTGAAAATGCAAAATTAAATGGATTGTTAATGGGAACCAATAATAGCGACAATACCAATAATTAGTATGTGAATATTGGTACCTATAATTGGATCGACCATCTTCAACGTGATATCGTATCCGTCTTGCTCTTGCCAATAAATGATTGGATATTGTAACGCATTGTACAAACGATGTGTCTCGTTTACACGATGCATGACATTGCTTCTTCGCTAAACGATAATGTCTCGTGATGTAGTTGGATCGCCAATAATCATTGCAGCAATATCATCAACGATGGATGCATTGAATCTTCGCACATGTTCACCTGTTGGGGTACGATCCGCTCTTACGACAAATTTGTGCGTATCCGATGGCATTCGTACCAATGCTGTTGAACATATTAACAACAGCGTTATTAGCGTGAAAAAATACTTTAACTGTTGTGTTCCCTGTATATTGCACTGCACATTCAGCTGATCCACCATCGACGAAATGAAATATATTTGCAGAAATTGATGCGGTTCATCTGGTGTTGGCACCATTGAACCATGCAAATGATATATTTGTCCTTATATCTGTGATGGCAAACAATTAAGATATTTATTAAATTGGATTAATGTATTTTTAAAGAATACAGTGTGACTTCTGATCGTGAGGTGGTGTAGCGTGTCGTGTGTGGTGTATGGGTAGTTGTTATGTGTTGCAATTAATTGTGTTGGTGGGATTGATTGGTATGAATGATTGGTTGTGTGTGTTGTAATCTTTTACCTTGCAAGTCGGCATGAACCCGCCTCTCGAATGATATTAGCTCCAAAGGAAGTCATGCGAAAGCAATTATTGTATTCAAGGATGTGTTGAAGAAAATGGTTGGAATCGGGTTCAGTTCCATCGAACAATGGCTTCAGTGGCTGTAGTAGTGTAAGTAATGGATCCAGTTTGACTTTTCCACGTGCGCAGCACAATCCAGCCGTTTTTCTTTTGAACTTTAACGCATTGCAATTTCGGCATATAGTTGTCATTGGTCCAATATCTAAATTGTCATCATCACTGTAGTTCGTAGTGGGATCATATTGGAATGCTAAGCGATTGTATGATGCCAATGATCTTCGTGTGCTCACGCGTTGTCTCAATCGGGCATTTTCTCTTATTATATTTTGTCTTTCTTCGCTTAAATTCTGTGAATACACTTGTTGCTGGCTTGCATGTCTTGTGCGGCGGCCGATGTTCGCACGTCGTGCTCTCGGCATTTTGGATTCTCACAATTTCACAGTGAACACAATACATTTGAAAGAACGTGCGCATAATAAATGTCACATGAAATTAACTGAGCAGAGTACAATGGATAGCTGTCAAATAATTTATCACGCACTGGCGCCATCTATTTAAAATGAAACGTACATATTTTCGTGAGGGATACTCACACACCACGTACTGGCGCCGTTGTATCAGAGATGGCGCTGTATGTGATGAAAATCATTTTTCCTATTTTCCTGCTATCTCTTGAATATTTTCGTGAATTTTCTGTACCATAAACCTTACGGAGCCCGAGACCTTTCCAACGAATGCAAAATCGTGGAAATCGGTTCGTGCGTTCTCGAGTTATAGCGTCAGGAAGGAAAACCCGACTTATTTTTATATAATAGATTATGGCCAGTCGTGGCGCAGAGGCACAAAATGTGATTGTAAAATCGCCTGGTTGTGGGTTTGATCCGCATTCCAGAAATTAAAATATGTATTTCAATGTATATTTTTATTTCTACGTTTTGTTGTTCTGTAAAGCGCGGCGTTGAGTTCCGCCACTTAACACGCAGTGCCTCAGGAAGTCGGTGGAAAGTGGGAAATGGAGTGTCTTAAAACTAGGTCCCCTTTGCCTCCCTGTTGTATGCGGGATTCAGCGTGAAGCTGATAAAACAATATAATAAATATCTAACTATCTCAATATATGAATAACTCATATATATGAATAATATTAAAAGAAAATTATTAAAACAAAAAGAGAAAGAAAACATATTTAATTTTACAAAACAATTTCCTTCGAAAGTATTTTTTTTTTATGAGTGAGTCATAATTGCTGTGACGCGTTGGTTGTGACGCGATGGGCTTAACTGTTGTGACGCGATGGTTGTGGGTTGGACTCGAAGAAATTTATTATTTTATATTTTTACCCCTTCGCTTTGATGCAGAGTCAAAACTCGGCATTGAGTTCCACCACTTAAAGCGCAATTCCTCAAAAAATCGGTGGATATTGGGCAACAGAATGTCTTAAAACTTGATTCCTCTGCCTACACTAGCAGTGGATAGGAATCAATAAAGTTTTAATTAGTTTTAATAGTTGTAATTAGTAGTACAGCGTAAAGCTGAAAAAAAAATATTATTAACTAATTCCTAAAGACTAATCTAGAAGAGGTTTCCTATTAAAACATGTTTATTATATTATATATTAAGGCCGTTATCACATGGCGCAAACAGTATCCTGTAAACATGACGATGTGGGCCTTCGATTTCCAATTAGGAAGAATCTTAAAATAATTTTCATTTCAAAGCCCAGAAAGACAAAACGCAGAGTTGAGTTCTGATACTCAAAAGACAATGCCTCGAAAATTGAGCGAAAAATAAGAAAAACAGTGTCGTAATATGCAATATAGGTCCTCTTAGGGCAAGCCCTAACAGGACTTATAGAGTAGGCCAAGGCCTACCCTACTGTAGGAGCTACCTTTTGTTTTTATTTTAAAGACCCCAACACTGATTTGATTATCATGTGGAAAATTGATTTTCATTTTCATTTTGTTATATTACAAACGCTCTAAGCTTGAACTTTCATACATCTTAGAAATATATAAAACTGGGAATAAAATATGAAGTCAAATGTTTTTATATTATTTCATTTTCTTGGTCAATCTTGTAGTTTTTCAAACCAAGTTCTATCAGTGACGTTGTCTACGTGATGTTGTTAATTGGTTCTATAGAAAATATAAAAGATAGAGTAATTATTCAGTCATATTTATTGCGCATATTGACGTAGGAAAAAATATTTTTATATGGAGTTAGAAAATAATGTAGAGCATAAGAGTAAGCGCGACAGGTTGTGGCTTCTATTCCTACTCGAGGAAATGAAATATTTGATATTTTAATTTGTTTGTTCCGAATTCGAGGCAAAGCGCGGGGTTAAATTCCGTCACTTAAAACGCAATGCCGCCAAATTCGGTGGAATGTTAGTGTTTTAACTTAGTGTTAAGACACGCCGTTCCCTATCGGCCCTGTTATGCGCGGGATACTGCGTAAAGCTAAATAAAAAATGGTAAACATGGTCATTAACAAGTAGTTTAAATGTAAATGTTAATAACTAAAACTTTGAATTTCTATCAGAAAAGTTTAGAAAAAAGGAACGGAAGGAAGAAACGGAATATTAGTTTTTTTTTTTTAAATAAAACAGAAAATTTGAAAATATATAAAATTCAATATCACCAGTAGCCGTAAATATATACATAAATTAGAGTTAATCTATAATACATATATTTGCTAATATGAATTATGTGTATAACAAATCAACAGCTTTATCCACCTCAGATGCAGTTTAACACATATTTGAATAATTAAGTTAATCACACTTCCAGACAAGAGTAGGACGTGCGAGTGTATGTATGTAACATACACGTATACCTACGTAACTAACCATATCGTACGGATGCTGTACCTGATTCTATTCGCTTAAGTGGCGTAGCAGGTGTTCTGACACGCGAACAATATTAAGTGGCTAATATAATTTATTTCCAAACCATATTACCATGAAAACTTTGTTTATTGGATTTTTCTCTTATTTATTTTCGGGTATCTTAAGCATTTTGTAGAGAAGACAAAGATAGATATAAATCACTCCATTTTATAGCACCATATATTCGGAATAATTATTTTAATAGCACCGCGCTTTGAGCACCATGCCAGATAAACTAACAATTTTTTCCTTGTGGAAATCGAACATACTAAAATTAATCAGTCTAACAAATAAGTTAAATATATTGAATATTAGTTTTTATTTTTGCATTAAATATTAAACTTAATATATAGGTATAAAATTATTATAAAAATGTAAATCAACAAGGTTTTCTTATGAACTTGTCAGATTTATATTTATTCAAAGTTCAAACAGAATAAATGTTGGTTACGTTCACTCGGTGTGAATGCGGTCAACGTTTACAAATGTTTGGTGACGACATTCGTCTATTCTTCCTGTCCTTCTATTACGTCAGTTCGTGCTTTTATTATTTTAGGTGTTCGAAATAGAAAATTTACTATTTAATTTTTAATTTGGAAAGGAGAAATCTCACTATATAAAATAAATAAATCATAAATATATATTTCCATTTTTTTCTATGGTGTCGAGACCAAGCGCGGCGTTGACTTCTGCCACTCAACACGCAATGCGCTAAAATTCAGCAGAAAGTGGAGAACGAAGTGTCTTAACATTAGGTTCCCTCTGCCTAGCCTGCTACGTGCGGCAAACAGCGTGAAGCTGAAATCTCACTATAATTTACTAAAAAATAGACGTGTCTAGAACTATCGTCAGTTTATAACTATAACATCATTTTAAATCTAATAAAGAAAAGAAATTCTAGGAGCTTGGACAATGGAGCTGTATTTATGGTCACGCAAAGGGGTTCCTTAAACCTACACTTTGGTCGCAAGTTTCGGCCACTGCTATGTGCTCCACAACCAGCTATGAACCCGGCACCTGCATGAAGAATACATGCAATTCTTAATCATTTCTTTTATTTTAATGACAAAAAATAATAAAAACATTCAATCAAATAGAAATATTAATAAATAATATTGGTTAACTGCGAGTCGGATTCACCTAACGAGACACAATACACAATTTTTTTTTTCGTTATTTTAATACAATAAAGTGAAAATATAAGTAATATAAAGAAAATAGTACTACGGGACTGGGACACCTATATTAAAGAGGTTATATTGGTCTGTTCCCGAAATACATGAATACATTTATCTCAAACTATTGGACCGATATTGATGAAACTTCAACTATCCCTAAGTTTAAATATTCTCATTTAAAACAAAAACAATAATTTCCATATGATTTAGATTCAGAAAAAAATTGTGGACTGTTGTCCAGTTGTGTGTATGTTTGTCCACATTTATTACATTTTTATGTTAGGAAAATTTTTGGGGTTCTGACCTCCTGGGTACAGACCTCCCGGTTTCCGCCCTTCATACGCCCATGCACACTCGTATCTCTTTATTTAATTCTAAAAATATCACATATATATATACTCTATGAAATAAATAATTTAATTTTTTTTAAAATCTATTAAAAGAATAAGTAATAAATAAATATGAGTATAGCGTAATAATAATAAATATTATTGTAATTACTATTAATAGTAGTAGTAATAAGAGGTTAAGAGGTTGTCGCTTAGCTGTTGGATCAAGAACCGGATGCAGAAGGCAGTTTTACTTGAGACGGTGCGCATTGTGAGGAGGTTTTTCTCTTTGCAGCTCTAGCCACCCTAAGCTTGGACATCCACCTTCGAAAGATTTTTTTTTATGTTTTTAAATATATTTCTAATTAAACATGTAAAATTTATTCTTTTATCTATTTATTTCTCTTAATAAAAGTTTTGTTTTTAAAAGTAGTAAGCGTATGGAGTTGAGCGACAACATTTTTTGTCACATAATTTAGATCACCAAAACTACCCTCTTACACGAGTATAAGGGATGCAGCGTGAAGCTAAAAAAATTACAATAACGCTCTTATAAGAGAACGTTTACAAGCACACCCATAAAAGTGACATTTAAATGGTAATAAGATCGTATCGAAATGATTCTTTAATTTGTGAAGCACCGAAATAGCAATCAAGTATATTATACCAAAGAAAATGTTCTCGCGATCGTTAAATTATACGCAACATTAACAGTGGTGAAAAGTCTGCGTTAAAATATTCAGATGTTCCGGTCTTCATCGCGTTTCCGCTGATTTCATAAAAGTTAAAAATGTACTAAATTATACACTTTTTTATTATTTCATTTGATATCTAAATTTTGTACAGAAATTTAATAGTAATTTCACTAGTTACATAAAGCACAGTAAAAATAACCTATGTTTACAGCATGCAGTAATGTAGAGCGCAATGTTATGAAAGTTTCTAGAGCTTCTCGTAAGTTTACGGTACATCAGGCTTCTATTTAAGCTTAAGAAGAAACTTATACCTCATGTAAATTGGTATAAGTAAACGCAATGCAAATTTGCTTTAATTTTAGAACAGTAGTTATTTCAAGCTATATTCCCATGTATTATTGATATATATATATATATATATATATATATAGCTATATATATCAATAATACATGGGAAGTGACATTTTGTGTATCTCCGAGAAAAATTCGTAATATGCATAAAAGACAGAGAAAACGTTACTTATTTATTAAAAAAAAAACAGCTTGGGTAGACAATGGGAACCTAGTATTAAAACACACCGTTCCCCACTTTCCACCGAATTTTGGAGGCTTTTCGTCCAGAATGGAAGGACTTAATGCTGCGTTTTGCCAGGGCGAAGTTTAGTCATTTTTTTTTCAATTTTTCCATTTCGTGTCTATATATTACAATAAACAGTCAAAGATAATAAAAGTATAAGTAACATGAACATATATTCTTATAACAATTGACACTATCAGAAACTCTTAAGGTTTCTCCAGATGTAATTACTTCGTCACGCCGAAACGTCTCCGGAGTACAAGAGCGGACGCGTCGTTAGTGTTGTCCACAACTTGTTATCTAAGTCACTCAAACGTATCTAGTTTCCTATAGCCCCGCAAATTTGATTCGACTTTGTTATTATAGCCATATTATATAGGTACTTTTGTATAAATAGTTAATTTATTTATTTTTAGCTAAAGACGTCACGGTGAGCATGAAGAAGAGTATTCTCAGGTGGTTTGGGCACGTCGGACGATTAAGTGTTGGAAAGAATAGCAAAAAAGATTAATAAAGAAAAGTGAGGAATGAGAGAAAGGGGAAACCTCGATTGGCACAGAATCGATAATACTGGAGAAAGGTTATGTTAAAAGCATAAGCATCCACCGGGCATGTATGAAAAGGTTGATGACAGTTGACGAAGCAAAGAAGCATATAGAAACAAGAAGCGCTTGGCGCTACGTTAATAACGTAGGTAGTTATTTATTTTTTGAGTTCCGTATCTCTTCGCGGAAGTAACCTTTTAGCATGTAAAATTAATTCATATATTCATTTTGTTGTCCTATCTGTCCCATTGTTAAGATCGCTTAAATATATCAAAATGAAATTAATAACATATATCAAGTTTATTAAAAAAATTAAGCTTCAAAGCCTTAAAATAATAAATATTTAATAGAAAAACCTCATTTTAAATATATAATTGTAGTTCATTTCATACAGAATAAGTTTAACGGTTACTTAATTTCAGGTGATACATTAAGACACTTTCGTCCCCTACTTTCCGCCGAAAACTTTACACCGCTTTGTGTCTTTACCAGAATGAGAAAAATAAAACATTAAATATTTCATTTCATTGCGTGGAAATCGAACCCATAACCCGTCGCGTTTACAGTCGCACGCTTGTCGGCACGAGCGTGCGACAGTGCCACGACTGGCCTCAAAATTATACATATATCATACAAACCTAGATGTATGCTTCTATGCGTGTATTTTTATGCATACAGTTAGTTGTTAATACAATCAGAAATTTTTGGTAAATGTTTATATGTTTTCGTCTAATTCCTTCTCTCTGCTATCCTAAGGTTTTCTGGAAGACATTGGTCACTTAGCAATAATGTCGGCTCTTAAGCTATGTCACTAATAATTATGAACATAATACATTAATCGGTGCACAAGAAATAGCATTTTACTTTTTTCTTATTTAGTTGTTTAAGTTAAGACACTCCGTTCTCCATAATTGAACCTTTACTTTTTTGTAATAGATAATATTTAATTTACACAATATAATATTTTAATATTTAATAAAAATAAAAACTTTAATATCTGCAAACAAAAGTAAGTACTTAACAAAATTGTGTTGGACAGTCTTGATATTGTTGCTATAAAAGTCTCTGGTAGGTCGTCAGAGACGGGAATATTTATTTTAATCAAGTAGAAACTACGTTTAGGTTGAAATTGTTACTGAAATATTTGGTCCCTATTGGTGAAATTCCTTAAAAAATGTTATTGTCCGTCTGCCTATCTGTCAAGACTATTTATATCGAGATTGCGTGGAGGTATGTAGCTCAAATGAATACCTAGTATTCAAATCTACCTCTCTTTGGGAAAAATGAATCTATAGGGTACTTCCCATGGGCCTATATTTATGAAATGTGACTTGAAGTGAGAACTTATAATACACATAAACGAAAAAATCTAAAAAATCAAATATTATGAGCATTTCATAAAAAAACTGTCTCAGAGTCATATTTATTAGTTTATTTCATATACCGGTAAGCTTAAATTTGTCATCTTTATTCACCGCATAGTCACAGCTTAACCAATAAGAGTATTTTGTAAAATTTAGCAAGAATTGAGAGTTTATAGTACAAATAAATAAAAAAATCTGAATAATGTAAACATATATATATATATTACAGATACAAAATGTTACAAGCTTATAATTGCAGTACATTACACAAACAAGACATATTTTTATTTCGATGATAAAGTAACATAGAGTTTTATGCGTCAATACATAATTTTTTAAATTCAAAACGTGAGTTAAGGCGGTAAGTCAAGTATCTTAAGACTAGGTTCTCTCTGCATACCCTGCTAGGTATATGCAAGATAAAGCGTAAAGATGAAAAAATATATGGTGTATATCAAATATTTGTTTCTCGCCTCGAAACCACTTGACTAGACTAAACTTTAGGTTTCATAACATCAAAATAGTAAGTTATAGTGCTAATAAAAAAGATATCTTCAAGAGATTCTGATTTATTTTTTTATCTTCATCATTTCATTTTCTCAATTCCATAAATTGTCTCAGACAGTTTTCAGTGTAGCAAAACTAAAATTAATAAAATACATTGTGTTCATTAGTCGATTTCACAATTGCTTTTTGAAGTGAAAAATTTAAATATTACGTTCTATCTTTCACGAATTATTTCAAAATGTTATTTTTTGTTTAATGCACTTCTTCTATCTTATTGTTTTATTTGAGGCCGTCGTGGAGGCAAGGCTTGCATTCTCTCTCTCTCTCTCTCTCTCTTAGTTCTCTCTCTTAATCCTGGGAAGGCAGAGCCTAATTTCAAAGATAGCGTTCTTAATAGAGAGCGGGCAACAAAAGTAATCTATTGCCTTGAATGAGGCTCGAATCCACAACAGCACCAGAGCGAAGAAATTAAAAAATAAATTAAAATAAATGTTTAATTTCATCGAGTGGGGATCAAGCCCACAACCAGTCAGTACCTATATTTGATATTCTGCTCTATTTCTTACATATATTAGTAATATTGCGTGACCATCTTTTAATTATAGTATCTTTCATCCTTTTTGTTGTAACTACAGCAAAAATAATAAATTGCCTCGTTTACCACCCGCCCTATAAATATTGTTATGTTAAGCCCTAATGGTTATTATGGCGGATCTGTTAATGGAGTTCATTATTATATAATAGCTGACATTTTTCCTTTTATTGTTATTAAAATTATTATTTTTCTATGGTATTTTGTACTTTAAAATTGATTTTATGCATTTTTAGAACATACATTTCATATAATTTGTGAGGTTATAGTTATCATTTGCGTGTTGAGTGGCGGAACTCAACAATGCGATTTGTCTTGTTACCACACCGAATGGGAATCGAACCCACAACCGTCATTTTTTCAGACGTTACCAGGTGATGCGGTTTTATTTAGCGGTAAAATGATTGATTTGTTTTTTCTAGTACTAGTACTATATTTATGTTAAGTTATATAAAGAAAGTTTTCTTTCACATCTAAAAAAGGATAATAAGGGTTACCTACTTACCATTAAAAGGTTCTGTTTAGACTTCATTATAAACGTGTTTGTACCTAGGCGTATTAAATTAACATATTGTTTTTTTATTTGTATTAAACTTTTATAATATAATTTACAAAAGTGTGCATATTTGTTTGTACACAATATGGCTATCTTATTAGATTTGTCTGATTTCTACAAATTCAAATTTAAAAAAAATTAAAAGGAATATGATATCTTTGATACTTTTTTAATGTATCTCGTAAAATATACAGTATGTTATAAAATGTATATACATATTCGTGTAAAGATAGAACAATCGTGTTACACTTTGTTGTTTTGAAAAGAAAATCCTTATTTATTATGTAGGTACCACAGTATAGAAATATATATTATGAAAAGAGAATAGCTTACAAGGGAAAATACACGCTCCCAGCTTTTAGGTCACCTCAGTGGACACGCTCCAGAATATCTAAAATTAATTTCATTTTACAGTTTTTATTAAAAATTTGGATAACGTTTGTTGGCATAAAAAGGTGTAGTTTTTTTGTTTTTATATTATATTTATTCGAAATTATATCAACTTTTAATATAATATTAACATTAATAGGAAAGTGGTTCCCTCTGCCTACACTGCTGTGCGTGGGATGCAATGTGAAGCTGATTTTTTTTCATTCATTAGATCAATTAATTTAAATTCCAAATATTCTTCATTCAAATAGATTTTAGAAAGAACATTTGAATGTGAATGCATAAATATACCACCGAATTGGAAGGCAGTTCTGCTCAGAAGATGCATAAGGAATACTTCTTTTAGACGTAAGTACAATATCAATACAATATGAATATATAATTTCAATATTTTCCATTTTGTAACTGTATGGAGGCATAGAAAGAAATTTAAAATACAAATTATAAAATATTATTATTACCAATTTACAAACACACATACAAAGTAAACTGCAGCTTATATACTGTCTGACAGAATAATGTCGACAACACAATTTCTTCTAGTGAGATTCAAACTCATGGCCATTGAATTCTGTTGAACATTACCAATAACATTTACAAAGCCATTAGCACTTAATTTTTCTTATGAAATTAATTTTTTAAACAAAAAACCTTAAGGAGTATATTCAAAACTATCTTAATAAAATGCTAATCTCAACCTTTCATGCCAACTTGCATTAAAAAAGCTTTCAGGAACGTTCTTTCAAAATAAGTTTAGAAGCTTTACATAAAATATGGCTGACGTAAAACAGTATATTAAAATGTCACTAATTACTCTTTAAGCCAGCGTGTATATACATATATCTACGTATAACGTACGTACATTTCAAATGAATGTAAAGAGTGCAGAGCGATATCGATTTCGACATTAATTAATTTAACTATTAATTATTGGTTATACAAAGTTGATAGAAAACTAACGGCGCTTTGCTTCGACACCAGAGTGAAGAAATAAAGATATAAATCTAAATATATATATATATATATATATCAATGCATTTATCTAAGCATGCAATGTACGACTATTGCTACGATTCCAGAAAGACTCTTCTAGCGGGTGCAAACGAAATTACCAAAAGGTATCTAACTGTGCCATCTTTTGATATATTTATGTATATTTTACAATTGAACAGATGTTATTTTGAAATACAAAAGAAAGCCATAAAAGGAGTACCTACTCTTTACATCTTAGCTATTTTTTTTTAAATAATCATAATACTACCGGTGCTGTTATTTTAAATAAAAAATCAAGCCTTAAGTTAACGCAATTAAAAGATACGAGCAATTACGTATCGTTTTTTGTATAAAATACGCGGCGTAATTGAAACCTATGCGGTACTGCTCGTTGCCTCACAATTATGATATTTAGAGCGAAGTGAAAATTTGCCATACAAATAAATAGAGGGATAAATTTGAAAAATTGATGTCCATTTTGAAGATAAATTTATTTAAATTTTACAGAGAAAAATTATTACAAACCTATAGCTGTAGTTTATTTGATATTAAATTTCAGTTCACCTTGTAAATTTGTAGAAATCGTCACCGTTCACCTAGAATGTTAAATTTGCTACAAAACGCTCGATTGGCGAATCCTACTCGCACTTTTATGTAATAATAAAATAAAAAATAAGAAAAAAATCCTTTTATTGACCATTGCCCCAATTACACACTTAATGCTAATTTATAATAAATTACTTACAAATTTTATATAATAGTTATTTAAAATTTTCGAACGTGTCACTAGTTCTTAGCTTTTATCTATCTAGCTTTTATACTTATAATTGAAGTGATGCTTTTATTTTATTTTCACTTAAAAAAGATCTACTAAATGCTAATTTATTACTGTCTAGAACTCTAGATACATACCGTACATATGAACGTGAGAAATTTCCAATTTTTTAAAACAAAACAAAAAGAAACAAAAAGACATATTAACAGAAAACAAAAAAGTAATATAAACAATAAAATAGTCAGGTCCATAGCAATAAAGGTGAAAAAACCCTTAGTTTTTACTGCATTCGTTCACAATTCACTGACGAAGTAAGACATTTTCTTATAGAGGTTAAAGGACAAAAATACGCCACCCCGTTTACCTCCAGATCGTATTTCCACTTCATTCGGGGCAAGTTCATTTATCACACGCACCTTCACGTAGATTACTTTAGTACTCGCACTTTTGCTCGTGATTGATGTCATTTTATGTATATTTTAGATATTTGAATTTGTGAGTCAGATAGGTCGTAGTGGTGGAGTTGAAAACTGTCTGGCTACACAAGGTGGTTGCAGGTACGATTCCATCTTTGGGGATTACTTTTATTTTGACGCTTTGTTGCAAAGCAAATAAGGCAAAGATAACTTAGTGTCAAGACACTACGTTGGCCATTTTTCATACGAGTCCCGGTAGCGGATGCGAATTCCGATCGATAGAAAAATATTATCATATCCTCATTCTAGTAAATAAAATATTTAATATATATAACATAAAATGTTAATATATAAAATAAAAATGACAGAAAATGGAAAATAGGATGTTTTGCGATAACTCGGGATATGAAGCTAAAAAATATTCAAGCGTTGCTATTTCTATATAACAGAGTCAAACATATATTATGATAGGGTGTTATATATTTTTTTGCTATATTTATTCTGCAATTCTTCCTTATATAAACTACAATCGTGCCAAATTTCATACTCCTCCACCTTGATATAAATAAAATCAACAATTTAACATAAAACAAATATTAATAAAAATAAATCAAAATTTCAGGCCAGTCGTAGCGCAGCGGCACAAAGTGTGACTGTAAATCCGACTGGTTGTGGGTTCGATCCACACTCGAGGACATTAAATATTTACTTAAATTTATATTTTCATTTGTTCGCTCTGGTGTCGAGGCAAAAGTGCAGCGTTGAGTTCTGCCACTCAACACGCAATACCTCCAAAATTCGGCAGAAAGTGGGGAACGGAGTGTCTTAACACTAGGTTCCCTCTGCCTACTCTGCTGTGTGCGGGATATAGCGTGAAGCTGAAATCGAAAACACTAAGAGCTTCGCTAACATAAATTAACTCAACCTTTTTTCTTTACAATCGAGCTAGGGATTTGTAGGGATCGTTTATAAGAATAGACAGCTGCTAAAATTGACACCTGTAACTAGAAAGGCGATACGCCATATTGGAGAAAATTCTAGATTCTAGATATTAAATATTTATTAAGTTGTGTTTTTGTAAAAAAGCAAAAATATAACTTTTTTTATTATAATTTTATGACTACGTTTTTATTACAGAATGTCTGTATTTATTTTTTTAATACTTTATAAATGATTTTAATGTGTTTATCACTAGTAAATATCATAATTAGGACAACGTGGAGTTGAGTTTTCTTTAAGTTAGCAAAAGAAACTTTTTACTGGAAATTAAAATATTAAGTACGTAATTTCCCCGAGTGGGTATCGAATCCATAACTATCACGTTTATAATCACACTCTGTGCCACTGCGCTACGAACGCTTCAACAATATCTAATCGTAAATAATAAGAAACATAATATGGTTGAGATCCTATACACTAAAATAGGAATTAGCTATAATATTATATAAACTAACATATTCAACCTTTTCAACTTTTATATCAGTACAAGCTTCAATTTTAGTACAGCAAATAATATTGAAGAGATAAAAGAAAATTAAAAACCCTTTAATTTTGTTTTTAATTTCATCTCCCTAAAGCAATAAACCAGTGGCAAGAATTTCAATCCTTTTTTGTTGTTATCGGTTTTTACATTTAATTAAAGATAATTGCTTTGTAAAGACTTAAATCCTTCCGAGCGTGATCTCTAGTATTAAACTCGCTCAGAGGGTTAAAGAATTACTTTATCGTATAAGTTTTTCAATAAGTATGATAAATCAGCTTCACGCTGTATCCCGCACACAGCAGGGTAGGCAGAGGGAACGTAGTGCTAAGACACTCCGTTGCCCACTTTCTGCCGAATTCTGGAGGCATTGCGTGTTGAATGGCAGAACTCAACGCCGCGCTTTGCCTCGACATCAGAGCGAAGAAATGGAAATATAAATTTAAGTAAATATTTCATCTCCTCGAATGGGGATCGAACCCACAACCAGCCGGTTTTACTGTCACACTTTGTGTGGTATGATATTTTATAAAAATGAGATCATTGGGTAATTTACTAAATTATATTTTTTTTAGCTACAACATTTTCATTAAATGCTAGACGTGGCGTAGGAGCATTAGCGTGTGACTGTTAACGCGACAGTATTCGGGTTCGATTTCCACTCAAGGAAATAATATGTTTATTATTAGCATTTCTTCGCTCTAGCACGGAGGCAAAGCGTGGTGTTGAGTGCCACTATTACGGGTGGAATACAGCTTGAAACTAAAAAGAAAATTGACTCATCTATATATTAAGTATATGATATTTGGTTTCTTAGTAAGTCAATATGAATATAATATTGAGACACTCCGTCCTACGTTTCCCACATCATTTATGTCTATGATATAACAAATTCCTTTATACTTGGTATATTAATAAATATAATCTATTTAAAACGTCATATTAACTTAAATACAGAAATGAAGCGATAAAATCTTCAGTTTCCTTTCTAAGTATATATAAGATCTCATATAAAATTACTCAGCGCTTGCCTTCATAAATTTACAGAACAATGTTAAGTTTCCATATATTTTAGTTTAGGATAACCGTTGTTACTCCCTGAATAGTCATCTTGGACCAGTAAAGGTACTCTAATACTGCAGTAAGGTCAATCACTTCATTCGCTCGAGTTGTACTTTGTAATAAAAATATTAGAGCGGAATATTATTTTAAATTGTGTTATGGATTTAATAATAAACTTAAGTTACTATAATGGGGTAAATAGATAATTTAATATAAAAACACTGGGTACCCACTTTTTATCCAATTTCCGAAACATTGCTTGGTGAGTTCCGCCAGGTAAATTGGAGAATGGAATGGCTAATTGGCATTTATTCGATGCTTACCCAGCAAAGTGATGGTAAGGTTTGAGTATACTGGATTTATGTAGGATCAAGTGATGATGATTATACATGTTTTGAAACGTGATGATGAAATAATGTAATATGCATTTTCAATTTAGCTCCAAACATTTCACACTTCATTAGTAGAGTGGTGGTGAGTATCAATAAAATTAAAATAAAATTAAAAACATGAAATTAAATAAAATAAATTAAATTAAACAGAATTATAAAATTAAAATCTAGGTTCATATTTGAAGTAATTACATTAAATATATGAAATAGTATTACAATGAATCGAAGCAACTTTAAATGTCATATCAACTCGTTCACTTTCTCGTTGTTTGTCGATGTTTTCCATGAGGTTAAATAAAGTCCCGGATAATGTTCGTTCACAATATATTTACTTTTGGCTTGTGAGAGTCGTTTATTTACTTCAATTTACATTTATATTTAAAATACGTACCTGAAATCTTCTTAAATTTATTAAGAGATTTTAAATGTTTTGTTTTTTATATACTATGGTATTACATTTTATATTTATATAAATAAGAAGACAAGAAATAAAATTCCCATCCCATTAAAAGAGGACGGCGCACAAGCAAAATCGTGTGACTCTTCGATTGTTCTGACTGAGGTTCTGAATTATTATTTATTAATATTTTTATTTCATTATTCTAGTGAAAAGACGCGGCGTTGAGTTTCACCACTCAGCCTAAATCGCGTACTCAGATTTATTTGGAGTACGACGTGTATTAAACCACGGTTCCCTCTACCAACCCTTCTACATGCGGGATACAGTATGAAACTGAAAGAAAAGAAAAAAAAAGAAAAAAAAAACAATTTCTATAATATAATTAATTAAATTACTTCCAAATAATCCCAAACACTGGGTGACCTTAAATCGTATTAAGTAAACTTATTTAAAGTTATTAGTAAGTACAAGCCGTTGTGAGCACAAACTCATTACTACAGTCTGTAGGTAACACTATCGTTACAATCGTAATAAAACGCTGGGTGATAGTACTTACATTCACGTACCATTTATCGCAATGTATTTACAGTCTGGAGGCATTGCGTATTTTGCTGCGGAACCCAACGCCGCGTTTTGCCTATGCTATGTCAAAATCAGAATATTATTTTGTTCTGTAAGGCCTTAACAAGTACTTTTAAATTGTCAAGTTACATAGGTATGTCAATAGTGTCATTATTTAGCAACATTGTATACAACAACGATTATCCAGATTTCAGATGAGACCCAAATATCACAAAAAGAACGAGGAAGTTATAAATATGAAAAAAATATATATAATTCATATCATTTGTTTCTATTTTGAGAAAAATCCACGATATTTCGAGAGACGGATATAGGCCGAGAAATAAACGCGAAATATTTTTACAGCCTGAAATGTTCACAAGACTAAATGCTCCGTATAATTTAACGGGCGCGGAGTGAACGCGAAACATTTCCTTTGGGAAGATAAACATGATTCTTGCACTGTCTTACAAATTAAAGACTAGCCGACCTCATTTAGTTCGGCTCTGGAACTGTAAATATTGTGTTATCTGTAGAATTCGATTAAATTATATCTTTATATTTGAGAGTTGTGGCGCAATTGTAAAGTGATCGGATACGCTAAAACGTGACATAACGCCGTGGTTTTAGGTTCGGTTCCCATTTATGATATGTATACAATTTTTTTTATATTTTTATATGCCAATTCGTAGTACATAATAAAATAATTAGATACAGTGTCTTACAATAGTGTTTTATTAATCGAAGAATCAAAACAAGTTATAAATAAATTTTTTCATGCAGTCAAGTATAATACAATTTATCACATACATACTTTTTAGATTCAATATTGCAGTAGTGTAGGGTATAAAGTGCTAATATCCTTTTCGCTTCCTATTATCTCCAGTATGGCAATTCCAATCTTTATTTTACGCGCGTACTTCGTCTTATCGCTGCAAGGAAATGGTTTCAAATATTTGAAATGTAATAATTTAAATATGGATTCAAATTCACAACCAAAATGCTTGCAGCTAGTGAAATAGTGTTTATGTGTCACTGCACTGTGAGTAAAAAAATAATTATATTAACATTTATATATTTTTAATCCTTTAATCGAATAAACAAAATATATTAAAATTATAAACAAGTATCAATAACAACACCAAGAATATGAAAATAAAAGTTGACAAAACAACAAACGAAAAATAAGTCAACGAAATTGGAAAAAGTTAAAATAACTTCGTACAAGGGATTCGGAATAAGCCAATTTCCGTGAAGTTTGTTAAGATGTGAAAATAATGAAGACGGAGACTATTGTCTCTAACGCAAATTGAAATACGTAAACTTTATTCGTGTCTGTTTGCAAATGCATTTTGTTGTATGCTGTAATGTACAGGGGAACGGTTTTTAGGGTTCCATACCTCAAAGGTCGTTCGTCTATCTAAATCAGTGGTTCCCAACCAGTAGTCCCCAGAAGCCTAAATGTAGTCCGCGAACAATTTTAATTTTATGATTGGGGATGGTGAGGCACTTGTTCTGTTTAATTATCACAGTTAATTTTTAATATGCCTACATGCATAGTGGTCCCTGTTACCAAGAATGATATGGTGCTTGATCAAGAAAAGGTTGGGAACCCCTGATCTAAATAGATAAACCGACCCAATTTTGGAATATTTAATGCGCTATGCATTAAATTTGGGCTTATCTATATATCTCCGTAAAAAAACCGTCACAAATTTGTACTTATTTAAAGCTAATTTCATATAAAACTCTACGCAAACTTACGTTTGTATTTTTTTATAAGTTTAACTGTCGCTGACAACAATTGCAATTATGAAGTATGAAATTGGTAAGGAAATACGGTTGGTGAGTCGGATTCAAACTTAACCATATTTTTTATTTTCTTTCTGTCGTCTGGTTGCGGGACACCTGACGTGAACATAGGATCATACATATTTGAAATGTTCCCTAATAGTCTACTTTTCACTGCTATTTCTTAGTAAAACGAGCGCATTTCTGGTTTTGAATGTAATAGGATAATGGAACTGAAACCTTAATTTTCAACAATGTATAATTTTGTTCGTGTATCAAAGTTAGTTTAGAACAATTCATGTATGCCATGTTAATTTTAACATTAAAATATTATAATAATAATCAAAATAAAATCAGCTTCACGCTGTATCCCGCACACAGCAGGGTAGGCAGAGGGAACCTAGTGTTAAAACACTCCGTTCCCCACTTTCTGCCGAATTCTGGAGGCATTGCGTGTTGAGTGGCAGAACTCACCGCCGCGCTTAACCTCGACACCAGAGCGAAGAAAATGGAAATATAAATTTAAGTAAATATTTCATCTCCTCGAGTGGGGATCGAACCCACAACCAGTCGGTTTTACAGTCACACCTCGTGCCACTGCGCCACGACTGGCCTCAAATATTATAATATTGTTTTCTATTTCGAGAACAAATTGAAATAGTGTATGATGTTTTTATGTAAATGTGAAATTAGTTTGTAAGTTTGATTGATGAGTCGGTAATTTTTTTTTGTTTTCTTTTAGTACTCTGGATGTTGTCTGGGGGACGACAGCTGATATGAACATAAGGTCACACATACTGATTTGAAATGTGTACTTCTCACTACCACGAGCTCGTATTATATAGTGAAACGGGAATATTACTGGTTTTGAATGTAGCAATAGGATGATGAAACTGAAACTTAAATTTCCAACAATGAATATTTGTTTATTTGTACATATATGCCATGTTATGTTTAGATAACAAAAAACTTTTTTTGTTACAAAAGTAATAAATGTAATTTAATAACTTTAAAATAATGTATGAATTTTAGAGGGAATGAGAGTAAAATGTTTTGTTTAAACTCCTAACCACCGCGAGTATTTCAAATATTATTTCAAGGTACTGTACTTGAAATTGTAGGTATAATAATGTGTAATAAGCGTCCCATACGTTTTTTAAGAAAACACCATTGAGTAAGCCAAAATTCTATGTTAGTAATGAAATGATTTTAAATACAAACAAGTAAATTTTGTTAGAATTAATTAAAGGACATTCTCGGAACATCGTTAGAAGTGTAAATGTACTAGCCAGTATGTGCCCTCACTAGAGCACCATCGAGCTAACGACACTCAGTGTAATATATAAGCTGTAGCTTCCTCAATTGCTTCGCCATTTGTAATTTGTGTTTTGTATGTAAATGACCATGCCCTAGTGGATGGTATTGGATGGATATAGCTTGTTGTTATAATCGTATTGTATTAAATTGTTATAAGTTTTTATTATTCAACATACTCATACAATCAAACACAGTATGTGACTTGATGGTGGTGTTCAAAATTTTTAGTTATAATCAGCTTCAGTCTTTTTTGCTACAGTTGAGAAATTAAAATATTAATTAATAATAATTCATTCCCTCGACTGGGGATTGAATCCAAAACCTTCAAGTTATTTTCACACCCTTGTACCTCTGCGCCACGACAACCTCTATAAATTAATACAATAGTCAATAGTTTGTTACAAAATTTTATACACCTCAAAAAGGCACAGTATCTGACTTCAAACGCAATGGAATTCAAAATTCTAAATAATATAATAAAAAAAATATTAACTTAATTTTTCTGTAATCTTACAATATATAAATTCCCTTTAATATATAATCAGATCTTGAATTATTTATCATAAAAGAAGCAACTGTACAAAGACATCTCGTTCAATCGCGAAACCAGATATAAACGTATTTTTCTATAAAGGTACATAAATTGATAAATGTACCACGTTTTTACCAATTTTTCCTTTAGCAATTTTGTATAGCCGAATTCATTTACCAATCAACGTTCTCCTGAGTAATAAGTGAATAAAGCAAACGATCTGTGTTCGATTTTGTTTTATATTGTACCAGTTGCTTCCCTCTACTTTTCTTGCGTACCTTTTATATGCTTCATTACGCAACTTATTTTTTTTTTTTTTGCTTCGCGCTGTATCCCGCATGTTGAAGAGTAGGGAGAGGAAGCCTGGTGGTAGGACACTACATTTTCCATTTTCCACTGTAATAAAATAATAAAGGAAACAAAAAGCTGAATTGCCGGCTTGTCGGCAACTCTCGGGTACGCTGTCGCCAAGCGGTCGGGGAGGGGCTTGACGGGAAATGAATGACGCGCGCTTATAATGTCAAATTTTGGCGGGAAAATGTTTTGGTTGGAGGGAGCAGTACAGTGAATTAATTATTTTTTTTTTAAATTAAACTATTGGAAGTGAATAAGTGTTACAACATCTACGTTTTGCGTTACAATATATTAATAAATTGGGGTAAATTTATATGAGGCTTGACATAAGATAATCAAAAGGAAGCATCGTTTTTCAAAACGATCTTAAAAAAACTTTCCTTCATTTTCAGTTTGTAATGACGTTCAATTTGCTATGAGTATTTTTGTTTCATCTTTTATTTATTCTTCGGATCTTACTAAATCTTTTTAATTCTTAGAAAGTAAAGAACGGAGTGTCCTAACACCAGGGTCTTTTTGTTCCTTTGCTATGTGCTTTGGACCCCCAGGACACCATTAAAATTTTAATCGTAATTTTAATAGGAATATTAGATTATTTTTTTAATTCCACTAATCTAATTAATTTGAGTGGAAAACGAAGTGTCTTAGCATTAAGTTTTCTCTGCCCTTGCGGGCAGAATAAACTGTTATTTAAATTTACCTAATTAATACTTACAACTCACCAAAAGCATCCGACTATGTAACTAACCCCCAAAACTTAATCCATTTTTCTTCTCTCAATAATTTCTGTGAAAAATCTTTTCCGGGTAACGATAACAGATCCTAAATAATGACGCCAGATCTAACAAGTAAGTAAATATAACTAACTACCAGTAGACCAAGATCGTTCCAATATGAAATATTTTTTTATACAATTACAGCCATCATTCACTTTTGATTGAGTCGCCGTAAGCTTGGTTTTGAAAATTAGTACGTTATACAGTAGACAAATATTATTGCAAATGACTGTATATTTATATATATGATAAGCTCTTGCTTAACCTTAAAGTTTGAACGAATACTAGAAGCCATCGTGGCGCACCGACACAACGTCGAACAGTAAAGACGACGGCCGTGGGTTTGATTTCTATTAAGGTGAATGAAGTACGTTGAACGTTGTTCCGTTACTCAGGACGCGATGTCTTAACATTATGTTCCCTCGGCCCAGCCTGTTATATGTGTAAAGAATAAAATAAATATTTCTATAATAATAGCCATATTTTGAAATAGAAAAACAAATACATAAGTTACAAAGAAATGACATTTGAAATTTAAATTTATTTCTCCATTTCATGCATATCACATAAAAACTCATAAGCGCCACGTTAGTATAGGAAGTAACTAATTCATATATACGATGTGAACATTTTATATTCAAACGTATTCACCTCTTCGTTCTCGCTTCCTGGGAAATGTGTGCAGTTGGATTGGAAATGTTCTTCTTTTATTTAAATTATGTCAATGATAGAAAATAAATATTAATTAACTAACTAAATTCTTATATATACCACTCCAGAATTCGGCGGAGAGAGAGGAACGGAATTGTCTTTATTGAAACGGAATGTCTTAACACTAGGTTCCCAAGCTCCCTCTGCCTACCCTGCTATGTGCGGTCAGTTGTGAGTGCTATTTTGAGAAGTAATATATTGTAGTAGTACTAGTAGTAAATGTTTAAAATGAATAGAAAAATAATTAGTATATATTTATTTCTTAATTAATTAAGCATAGTATCGCTCGTTATAAATCAATAAATAAGAAAAAAACATATAGTATGCAACGATCCATATAAAAGTAACGAAACATAATATAGGTAATATCAATAAAATTCGATTAACAAATTAAACAATAAACTACCTCAATTTCATACTGGACGGCCTAAGCTCGTGCACAAAAGATAAATTTATTGGATTGGTTTGAATCTGCGGTATTAATAAAACTCAATTCATGATACGCAATTTATTTCCTGTGAAAATTAATATACTATATACATGAAGTTAATAATGTTAATTTTAGGTTATATGATTAAAAAATTGTAGAAGAAAGTATTGAGCAAGATTTTCAATAATATAAGTATAAGGTATATAGATAACTTTTACTGATCACAATAGCAGAGCGGGTTATAAAGCAACATATAGGATTTATTTTACCGTGGATTTTCTCTGTATAGGAATTCCAGCAGAAGTAAACCGCATTTGATGAGCGCCTTCCTAGTTAGATATGAAATAGCTCAACATTTTTCTAAATACAACAGTTTTTACGAGCAAAATGTAATGGAATTCCAAAATATTTAAATGACGTTCTACAAAGAGTACAATAGTATAGTAAACCATACTAAAATAGCACCAAAGGGAAGAAATGAGAATATTAAATATTTCGTTTCTTAGAGTAGAGATGGAAATACCAACTTTTCACGTGCCCCTGTACTGCCCTGTGCTGTCCTTGAGGACAACCGTAGTACATATAAACACAGTTGATTGTGTTTATTATCTAATAATTTCCTACTTGGTTCAATATTGTGTATTATGTAGAGACAAAAATTCGATTTATAATCATACAAATAATAAATTATTAAAATTAAAAAACAGATAAAATCTGTATGACAGCAAGGTTTAATAAAGAAAGTTGGTGTTAAATGAACATACGAGTTGAATGTACAGGCAGTAAGTCAAGTGTGGAACCGTCCTATATCGCTAGTGGTCTGTACTGTGAATTAATTTAATATTATAATGTAGAAAAATAGACCAAGCTCGTTTTTATTTAGCCTTTTTTAGTATGAGCTAACAAGATATTAGGTTTTTTTATACAATCTGAAAAAAAAAACTTTTTATGTTCTATTTTGATATTCCACAGAGGTTCGACATTCCACATTAGGTCTGCGGGGAAATTACAGACGTCTTCAAATTCGCTCTTAAGAAATTTATCATGAAATATTTATATCATAAGCGCTGCGTCTTGTGTATTATCAAGAAAGGATACAATGGCAACATAGAATGAGACGCCGAGAAATATATTTTTAATCATCGTGAAAAATTATATTTTTTTAACTTGTTTCTATATTATTTTATCTTTAGATCACTAGAAGCATCTCTATTTTGATTATGATTTCAAAATAAGCGTAAATTACGACGTTTTAATTCTTCTAATTGAATAAATGTTTTTTGACATTAATTTTGTCAAAAACATTTATTGAATTAGAATCTATAAATATTATGCAAAAAGTAACCCTTATACAGATTACAATAGTTTCTATTTGTTCGTTACCATAACTGTTGGTGATATCTAGGAATATTGACTTTTGATTAATTTTATTTGCTTTCTAGGATATTATATTTTACATATGGTAATGGGATTGTTCCCAGAGCGAGAAAATAAATATATTAAATATTTATTTAAATTTAAATATTAGGAATTTCCTATTGTGTGTTCTAGTGGGAATAGAGAACCCACAACATGTCGCGTTTACTTTTCACTATAATGTTGGATAACGATATTATAATATCCAATTGTTGTTAAGCTTTATCACCTAAATAATAATAATATATAGAGTAATATTAATTCTTAAGGAATACTCTGAGGTTTAAAATAAATGGCAAGATCCGTTAAAGCCTTTCTGACAAAATTACAGCCTAGTACCTTTTTATAATATATGTTTTTATTTTAAATTACCAATAAATACACAATTTTTTAATTTTAATACAATATTATTATACATAATATATTCTGCCTCAATCGTTAATTTAGGTGTCGATTATCGTCGGTATTTTTTTTTCTATTTTGCCTAATATATAAGAGTAGACTATTAAATCAACACAAAATCATAGCCACCTAGCGACAGACGTCGTTATGATCTCATGAATACCCCTACGTTTCTACTAAACTTTTCCCTTTTCCCGACCCGAGGCTCCTTCATTATTACTCAAAACAATGAAATTACAGTAAAGTTTATACAGTCCAAATATAATATTTCCATATAATTAAATATATTTGAAATATAAATAACAATAGGGTTTTAAATTCAATTGTTTAATCACTGTTGAACGTTGAGTTAGTGAAAGTTAAGAATTTCAATTCAGAGCAGAACTTTTTAATTCCGCTATGAATAGGAACACAGATTTTTAATGAAACCTTTAGTTTTAAGATAATTTAAAAAATAGTTTAAAAATATTTTATACTTCTATTTAATAAAAATAAAAAATAAATTAGCTTCACAGTATATCTCGCACACAGCAGGGTAGGCAGAGGGAACCTAGTGTTAAGACACTCCGTTTCCCACTTTCTGCCGAATTTTGGAGGCATTACGTGTTGAGTGGCAGAACTCAACGCCGCGCTTTGCCTCGACACCAGAGCGAAGAAATGGAAATATAAATTTAAGTAAATATTTCATCTCCTCGAGTGGGGATCGAACCCACAACCAGTCGGTTTTTCAGTCACACTTTGTACCACTGCGCCACGACTGGCCTCACTTCTATTTAATAAATATATGAAAACATATTTTGAATTTGGATATTTTTAAAATATATAGATATATCTAAAACTTAGTTATCTAATCTAAAACAACAAAATGTTTAAACACTTCGGATACAAATGTATTAAAAATATACATTTGATCCATCAACCGCCCTTTATCTTCATAATTTATGAGGAATATTGTATTAATTTTAGTAAAAGCACACGACGTTGCCTCATTGAAATGTAAAATGCACGCCACAACGCACACTCATATTAATATGTCACTTTTTCATTAACACGACCTGAGATATGGAAATATATTCGAAATGAAATCTGCTTCCTATATTATATTTTCGTTAGCGAAGTAAAAATGTGCATTTATTACAGTGTTTTTGTTACATTAAAACAGCATTTTTTAGAAACCTATAAAAAATTTAAACGTAGAGGGATTAGAACCTGCGCCTCTTGGACACCAAGAGTCACGATTTCAAATCCTGCGACGTATTTATTTTATACTTTTTTAAAAAAGTTTTCTTCTTTCTTAATTGTGGAATACCATTATAAAAAAAAATGTTCATATAGTAACAGAGGCCTGTAATATTTTAAAATATTTCTTCAATGAGATATCGATATAGTATTAAAATTGAATATATAGCCGGGTTTAAATGATACATGAGAGGCGAAGCAATTCCAGCCACTTTAGAAAGTTTACATGCAATTTTAGTTTGCCTAATTAGTTAATATATAATTTAATAATATACATATATAACTAAGCTTATCTCTAGATAAGTTCCGCCATAATATTTACTTTACAGTTTTTAAGCTCCTCCTGCACTCAATATTGTTGGCAGAATGAACCTGGGAACATATTGTTGGGACACCCTGTTCCCATTAAGACACTTTCATTCCCCATTCTGCACCGAATTCTCGAGGCATTACGAAACTTAAACAACTACGAAAGTGTTACAAGCATAAGCTTGTTGTACTTTCTTTAAATATATTGGTGTCATAGATAAATTTTATGTTTTCATTATAAAGTTTACATTTAAATTATGTCACATTACTACTACGATTTAAATGGAAAATATATATGTAAAATTTTGCAATTTTTTATTTTGTAAATCTCTATATTAAACATTTATGTTATGGCTTAAATAAGTCACGTCTTCAGGAATCCGCTTACAATATCTTTTAGTATAAAATAAAGTACAAGTATGTAGAAAATTGAGCATGCCAGGCAACACCTTATCTTCGCTTATGGATATATAAAAATAATAAAGATTGAAGTAGGAAGATTGAGGGCAGTCGTATCGTATGAGGTAGTAGGTTCGATACCCAATCGAGAATCAAGAATATATTTGTCATTATTACTAAATATAATTTTATACGATATAATGAGATAAAAGATAACAATCGTCGTCCATCGTACTTTGATTATGAAGTTCCGATATGCCAGTTGAGCTTATATCACTTCACCAATGTCACATCGTGTAAAGAAGACACCAAAGAGATATCCATCATTCGTCATCGGTCAGCCCTCATCAGGTAGCCGTCAGCCGTCATCTGTCATAAGTTACCCGTCATCCATCTTCCATCATATGTCATCAAAATTAAGCCTTAAATTTTGCAACCATATAAAAAATAAACTGCATTAAGGCAGCTTAAACTTAACACTACTGACTTCAATAAGCTGTTAGTAGATTTTAAATTAATACACTTTTAATTACGGGTAGTATTTAAATAATATAAATTACCAGAAGCCAGTCGTGGCGCAGTGGCACGAAAAACCGACTGGTTGTGGGTTCGATCCCCTCTCGAGGAGATGAAATATTTACTTAAATTTACATTTCCATTTCCTCGCTCTGGTGTCGAGGCTAAGCGTGGCGTTCAGTTCTGCCACTCAACACGTAATGCCTCCAGAATTCGGCAGAAAGAGGGGGAACGGAGTGTCTTAACACTGCCTACCCTGCTGTGTGTGGGATACAGCGTAAAGCTGATTTTTTTATTTAAATAAATATAAAATATTGTTTATATGAACCAACACACGAGAAACATATTTATATACCAAGCACATTTTCATTTACACTTTTTAAAAAATGAGAAAAATTTCTCGGTAACGACTTCCCCTTGTAATTAACGTCGATTAAAGGTGGTCGTAGTCGACTTGATGGGGATAATTTAAAATTTTATTAATTAACGCTGTTGGTAACTTTTACTGGAAACATAACGAGATTTTGTAACTGGATACATGAGTATATCCTTCTTTTTTATTATCTTTTAATAATAAAGTGTATTTTTTTTATATTTGCATATCAATAACCATAAAATATCAAATATTTTGATAGAAAAAGTAAACGCGACACGTTCTGAGTTCGATTCCCACTTGAGGAAATAATTATTTAATATTTATGTTTTTTTCGCAATGGTCTGGAGGCAAAGCGCAGCGTTAAGTACCGCCACTAAACATAATGCCTCCAGAGTTCGATGGAAAATGGGGAATGGAGTGTATTAGCATAAGTTTCCCTCTATCTACCTGTGTGCTGGTTACAGTGTAAAAATGTTTCTATTTAGTAACTTGACCAGTACTTACAATTTCTATATAGACTCGTTCGTTAAATTTAATTAAAACAAAATATATCACAATTGAGTATTTTACTCAATAAATCGGTTAAAATGTAGCTTTTGCTCAATAACTATATTCATGCATTTCAACCTCGTTTATACTTGTATTATGTACACAAGGTGAAATTGCAATTTTAAATTAATTGTAGCGCACTATTTTTTTAAGTACAGATTTTTTTCGGATTCGCGCTGTATCTCGCATGTGGCCCTGGTACAGTTAAAAGGAATGCTCCTAGTGTTAGGATTGTGGGTTCGATTTCCATTCAAACAAATGTTTTATAATTGAACGATTGTTTTATAATTGAATGAATGACTTATATTTAGACCGTTTTCATTACTTCGCTCTAGTAAAACAAAGGAGCGGCGTTAAGTTCTGCCATATAACATGCTGTCTTTATTTTAGGCCGTATTAGTACATAGTATATTATCCTATTTATCTCCATCTTCCCTGCTATGCGGAAAATAACATGAAGTTGAACGGTGAAAGAGAGAGAAACTTCCATTGCAGCACTGCAAGAACGTTCAATCAATTCAATAGCAAGATTTATTTATATACTAGCGGCCCCCGCGTGGTCCATCCGTTCCACTATTAAATATATATTAATTATATGAAATATTAAAAAAATAAGTTTGTTTGGGTAAATGCACTAATTTCAGTAACTATTTCGTTTGACTTGAAAAAGTCTTCTTTTATTCCTTAAATAATCGATAATTGAAAAGCACCCGCAAAAAGGTCAGAAAAAAAACAGTCATTGCTTAGAGTACTCTTAATTAAGTCACCTTTTAAATAAAAACGAAACGAAATTAAAACGGTTTTATCCATTTGTGAGTTACGAAGCCACAGTCAGACGTACAGATACACATACACGACAAACTTTAATTCAGTATAATAATAGGTATATATATATATATATAAATACGAGTAAACACACCCTAAGCTTTATTATAATCGAATATTGTACTACCTATATATATATATATCTCATATTTATTATAATGTATTGACCTCGATCAACAACACTGCATCGTAAAATATGCAATTAACATCGTAATGTAAAGCCGCAGTGAGGTTGAAACTAGCGTTAATCTAAACGGTCATCAACGATAATCGATGGAGAATATGTGACGCGATCTGAAATAATTGTAATTATGTTACCGTTTTTCCCGCACAGCTGTCAAAATGGACAGGAACAACACAGTGTTAAGACACTGCGTTTTTCACGTCTCACCCAAGTGATAAGGTAAATATAATAAAATTATGTTTATTATTTTCAAATACATATTATATAAAAAGAAATAAAGGTAAAGTAAAGAAATAAAGGTAAAACGGCACTTATGTGTTTTCCCTTAGAGAAACGCGTCTTACATTTACATCAAACCATCGTTAAGTTAGAAGTTATAAGCCATGGAACTGCTGTTATACGGCTTCGCTCCTTAATAAAGCTTACTTCTCCCAAGTAAGATTAGTACTAGATGCATGTAACAATGACCAGGAACTTATAGATTTTAATTTCATATGACTGATATAGAGCCTGACTGTAAGCGACATGCTTATGGGTTCGATGCTCACTCGGAAAGTTATTTTATTTTCATTTGCTCGCTCCGGTCATGAGATAAACCGTGGCGTTGAGTTTCGCTACTCAATCCGCAATGTCTCAATGCAAAATTGAGTACAAAATGGGGAACGGAGCGTTCTTATAGTAGATTTTATCTGCCTTCCCTACTACATGCGGGCTATAACGAGTTCTATAACAACTTTTCTTGACAATATCGTAGAATGTAGCGAACGCGAGCGCCGTGGCGTTTGTGTTTTTATTTGAAATCCACCAGAAAGGATAGTAAGTACCCTAATTGAACTTAATGTAATAGTAAATCAAACGATTAATGGAAACAAAATCCAAATGACGTCGTCTTAATCAGTGACTCCTAGGAATATAAAAGGTTTATTTAAAAATAATACTATATAAATATAAGTAAATTAATGCTAACAGTAGTAACTTAAAAGGCATAGAGGTCAATTGGCAAGTATAATAGAAAACAAACCCACTATTCACCGACGTCTCTAAAAATAAGACTTGTATACCTTCGACTTTTGAATACTTTACTTTTATAAAAATACTGTGAAATAAGTATTGAACTTTTATGTTATTGTATTGTTAGATAAATATAAAGGTTATATAAGCTTCTACCAACTATTGTACTGTTTATAAATAATTTACCTCTAATGTCTATATGAATAATATTCTAATAGAAGCCATAAATGAAATATTGTGGTTTGTCCCTATTATAAATTATACAGAAAACAAATAATCTTATTCAATAATTAAAACATGATGTTTAACAAAGACTAGGTAAGACCAATAGTCAAGTCTGTTCAAGTCAAGTTAATTGGCGAAACAACATTTAAAGTATATTATAAATTATGTAAGAGGCCAGTCGTGGCGCAGTGGCACAAAGTGTGACTGTAAAACCGTCGGTTGTGGGTTCGATCCCCACTCGAGGAGATGAAATATTTACTTAAAAAGCAAAGCGCGGCGTTGATTTCTGCCTCTCAACACGCAATGCCTCCAAAAATTCGGCAGAAAGTGGGGAACGGAGTGTCTTAACACTAGGTTCCCTCTGCCTACCCTGCTCTGTGCGGGATACAACGTGAAGCTAATTTAATTATTTTTTAAATTATCTAGTTAAACGAACGCAAAAAAATATTCGTATTCTATACAACCAATAAACGTTCTTCGCGATTTTCTATTTTATTTAACTATTTTTATATTTAATTACTCTGTTTACATTATCGCGGCACAGTTACAAAAGAGGAGACAAGTGAACAATATTATTAATATATTTAAGTGACGATCAATGAACAGGCAATATCAATCAAGTGTACCGACCGGCAAGCGGACCGGCAGTTATGGAGGATATCCTCGAAAGCGATCTGTGTCCATTAGAGAGTGTAAAATAGATTCATTGAAACTCAACTTAGCTTAATTTAGCTTCACGCTTTATCTCTAGCGGGGTTGTCAGAGAGAACGGAGCGCCAAGCGCTACGGAGCGCCAAGTGCTACGGTCTCTACATACCATTCACCTTGTACATACTCTTTTGCCTCGTTCACTGTCGTCAACCTCTTCATACATGCCCTCCAGGGGGTCCTTCTGTTTTTTACACGACCTTCCTCTAGTATCTTTGATACTGTGTTTTCGAAGGTCAACCGAGGTCTCCCCCTATTCATCGATACACTAAATACTAATATTTTTTTAGCACCAAGATAAATTCACAAACATAACGATTGACAACAGAATCTAAATTACAGCTAACTTGACACATCATAGAAATCATGTCACTAATCTCGTTATCATTAAATGCTGGAGCACGAAACCAAATTCTGTTTTATGTTAATAGACATAATTGTTACTCATACATACACATACACTGTTGATTGATATATCGTCGATACTATGGAATAATGAAACGCATTTGCTTTGTATACATTATGATAAATGTTAAACAATAAAATTTAATATATTACTTTATTAGGCTGGATGGAATTATTTTTTTAGTAAATTTACTCAGTATACCGATTTATATATCTCACACAACAGAGTAGGCAGAGGGAACCTAGTGTTGTTCCGTTTCCAATTTTCCGCTAAACGTGGAAACGAAATGATGATATCTCTCTTGAAAAAAGGCAGAGGATAATTTTTTTTCAGCATACTCGTATAGTTGTAGTGACCTAAATTATTTGTATCACAAGTACTCACTTCTTGCCAATAATTTTAAGTCCACGACATGTACTATAAAGATTTTCAATACATTTGAGGCCAGTCGTCGCGCAGCGGCACAAAGTGTGACTGTAAAACCGACTGGTTGTGAGTTCGATCCCCACTCGAGGAGATGAAATATTTACTTAAAATGTATATTTCCATTACTTCGCTCTGGTTGGGTTCTGCCACTCAATACGCAACGACTTCAGAATTCGGCAGAAAGTGGAGAACAGAGTGTCTTAACATTAGGTTCCCTCTGCTAACCCGGCTGTGTGCTGGAAACAGCGTGAAGCAATTTTTTTTATCTTCTTCTTAATCTTTTAGTTGCGTTGACTTAGAAGGTTAGATCTGAATATTTTATACTAATTTAAGATCGCTATATTCTCGCAATCTCGAGATAAATGCTCTTGACAGGCGGACAGACGGACAACAAAAGGGTCCTATAAGGGTTGCGATTTTACCTTATGAGGTACGGAATCCTAAAACAATATCGGCACTTATGTGTTTTCCCTTACACAAACGCGTCTTACATTTATATCAAAGACACCGTTACGTTAGAAGTGATAAGCCATGAAACTCCTGTTATACGACTTCACCCCTTAATAAGGCTTAGTTCTCACGAGTAAAGTTAATATTTAATGTTTGTAACAATATTCACGAATTTATCAATTTTAAAATTATATCCATCTTGTTATGCCAAAGCGGTACTAGAGCCTGACTACAAATGTAATGGATGTAGGTTCGATGCTTACTCGGCAATGGTTTTTTTTTGCCTAGCTCTGGTAATAAAATAAAACATAGCGTGGCTCCGCTACTTAATTCGCAATGTCTCAATACAAAGTTGTATAGAAAATGCGGAACGGAGTGTTTCGTCAGCCGATCCTTTGCCATTGCCAAATTAAGCCTGATGCTTGTGGATTCAAAATCGAATAAAATATTTACAAATGTATGATAAAATATTGTGTCTTCTTTCATATTTTTTTATTATTTTTAGGGTTCCGTAACTGAAAAGATAAAAACGATCTCTGTTAAGATTGCGCTATTTACGATCGCGTGCAGATATCAAGCTGAAATTAATATCAAATATTCAGGTCCCTTAAAGTAGAGGAAAAATCAAGCTTTTAAACCAAAATAAAAATATATGCACATCTATGCATCATTTTTACTGTATTTCCTATGAAATTCACCGAACAATCAGTTTATAAAATACTTCCCGTAGACCTGAATAAAATTTGACCTTAAGTAAAAGTTACAATACAAATAAAAGAAAAAAATCCCCTAGTTGCCCGCTAACTTAATTTTTAAAATTTTTATAAAGGGTACTTCCCGTTGACCTACAACACTGAAATTGGTAAGGAAGCCTTGATTGGCGCGTTTGACTCGCACTTAACCGGTTTTGATTTCAGCTAAGCATTCACATCCACAATTCGGTGAGCTGAATAACCTAAAAAGACTGAAAAGCGATCAAATGCTATGTTTGTATATAGAGTTATACGTTTTAAATTGCATGCTAATTGCCAAATTTGTGGTTGAAAATTTTGCTATAAAAAATCAGAAATGATTTAGGGTGTTTTATTGTTTTGGTTTTTCTTAACTAAGCAGTTAAGAAAAACCAAAACAATAAAACACACTAAATCACTTCTGATTTTTTATAGCTTATAAGCATAAGAATTTCCATTTCATGTCTATCAATACGAGTACCTACTCTTAGGAAATTACCGTAGGTAAAAAAAAAATAATGAATGTAAACGAAAATTTTACCATGAAGTTATGGTAAAATTTTCATCTATCGATCTGCATTTCACACGTACATAGCGTAAGCAAGAGGAAACCTGAGAATTTAGTGTTAAGACACTCCATTCCATTAAGATACTTCCGTTCTCAACTTACCGCCGAATTACGTTTTGAGTGACAGAATTGAACGCCACATCTCGCTACCAGAACGATGAATATTAAATAACTATTTTCCTCGAGTTGGAATCGTAGTCACAATCTGTCACAATATTACCTAAGCCTATTCTAAGCAGCCTTAAAATTGATGTATAGCTGTAATACGCTTACAGCCGCAACAAGTGAAGAGAGAGACAAGAGACAAGTTCAAATTCATATAATCTAAACGAAAGTAGTTACTACTTCACATAAGGATCACTTACAAAAGTCAAAATTTGTCGAGATAAATTTCTTTATATAATTGAACAATTACAGTGCTTTTAATTATGTTATTTCTTCAGTTTCGCACACATCATGGTAAGCAGAGGGAACCTAGTGTTAAGACAAAAAAATTTAAACTTTCTGCCAAATGAAAATAATAAATAATTCATTACCTCGACACGGAATCGAATCTATTATAATCTGTCTCATTTACAATCACAATTTATTTTGGCTAACAATTTTTACAAAAATTAAAATTTAACAAATCCAATCTTTCTTCACTTTAGTTTAACTAACCTATTACAGTCAATTTAACCACGCGTTTACAAACTGAATGAATAAAGCAAAATGGAACGGAGCAACACAAGATCACTCAGTTACACCGCTTGGTTAGATCCAAAGCTTTAAACGCTGACTGCAGTTGAATATCGGGGAAATGGAAACATTTTTTGAATATACCCTCTTTTTTGATTTCTGTTTTGTTTGCTCTGGATTTTTATTAAATTGGGATTTTTGATGAAATCGTTTGCCTTTATTTAGTTTTATTTTTTTCTTAGCTTCACGCTGTATCGCGCATAGAGGCAGAGGGAAGTTAGTTTTAAAACACTATGTTTTTGTTTGCTGCCTGATTCTGGAGGCATTGCGTGTTGAGTGGCGGATCATTTAATAACAAAAAAAGGGAGAGGCTTAGAAGACCGTCGTGAAGCAGAAGCACAAGCGTGTGACTGTAAATACGATAGTTTGTGGGTTCGATTCCCACTCCAAGAAATAAAATATTTCATATTTACGAGAATATTCGTTCAGCTCCACCACTCAACTGATAATGTCTACAGATCATCAAACGTAATTTAGTGTGTCAAATTACTAATTCAGCAATTTAAGCGGGTGATAATAACTATATAATATATTGTTATTTGTTATGATACAGTTTTTTTTGTTCCACGCTGTTTCCTAAAAATCTAAATCAGCTTCACGCTGTATCCCGCACACAGCAGGGTAGGCAGGGGGGAACCTAGTGTTTTTAGACACTCCGTTCCCCACTTTCTGCCGAATTCTGGAGGCATTGCGTGTTGAGTGGCAGAACTCAACGCCGCGCTTAGCCTCGACACCAGAGCGAAGAAATGGAAATATAAATTTAAGTAAATATTTCATCTCCTCGAGTGGGGATCGAACCCACAACCAGTCGGTTTACAGTCACACTTTGTGCCGCTGCGCCACACTGGCCTCATTAATAGCATTTCCTATTAATAGCCAATAAGGCAGAGGGAACTTAATGTTGAGACTCTCCGTTCCTCGCTCATTTTTTGATGTATTGCGTGTTGCGTGATGAATATATTTAGCAATAACCTATTAAACAAAAAAAAAAGAAAATTAATAAAAAATCTCATGCGATAAAAGCTTTGTTGTAAAACAAGAAAAGGATTGTCTATCTTAGAAAGCAATTTTCCTAAACGGCGAGAAACCAGAGCACAATAGTGTAATCTTAACCTATTGTTAAGAGATAACTGTTCTAGCACCGATACTATTTTTACCTTTCTAATATATGCGTATAATATTAGTACCTACATATATAGAATTATTATTTTTTTAGCTTCACGGTGTATCCCGCTCATAGCAGGATAGGCAGAGGGAACCTGGGAACTTAGTGTTAAGATATTCCGTTCCCATTAATACAATTCGGTTTCCCATTCTTCGCCGATTTGGATTTGAATAGAGCGAGGTAATGAAATATTTTTAAATATTAATTTCCTCTGGTGGAAACCGAGCCCAAAACCTGTCATGATACAGTCGCACGCTTGTACCCCTGCGCCACGACTGACCGAGACCAACTGTATGAGATATTTTTCTTATAAAAATTAAATAAAAATTAAATTAGCTTCACGCTGTATCCCGCACATAGCAGGGTAGGCAGAGGGAACCTAGTGCTAAGACATTCCGTTCCCCACTTTCTGCCGAATTCTGGAGGCATTGCGTGTTGAGTGGCAGAACTCAGCGCCGCGCTTAGCCTCGACACCAGAGCGAAGAAATGAAAATATAAATTTAAGTAAATATTTCATCTCCTCGAGTGGGGATCGAACCCACAACCAGTCGATTTTACAGTCACACTTCGTGCCGCTGCGCCACGACTGGCATCAATATTTTTCTTATATTGCTGTATATTTAATTCTATATACAAGTATATTTAGTTGTTTTATATTATAAATATTGGCTGAAAACGTGACTGTTGCGCGTTTGATTTCCAACTGGGGGAATAAATTATATTTATTATCACCTTCGATAAAAATAAAACTTCGACGTTAAGTCCCACTTCTTATTACAAAATATGTTGACAATTAGGCGGAAAGTGGAGAACGGTTTGTTTCACTACTAGGTTTCCTTTGCCTACAACATAGGAAATTTCCTTGAGATTTTGCTTTATCTAAATCTTTAAAAACTAAAGTTATTAAACTGTTTTTTTTTTAAATAAACATTCATATATATTTGGCAAAAGACATCCAAAATATCAGTCACATGATGGAAAGTGGAAATAGAAAACGAAGTGAAATCTATTTACTTAGTTGTTAAAACATATTACTTTTGCGACTTTACAAGTAAATGCTTCTTCTAAAAGGCCTGCATTCACGGTTCAAAGTTACATCTTAAAGTCGAACTTAAATCGTGTTCGCTATATAAACTCTATGTGCGGGTGAAAGTTTTACAAAAGTTCGGAAAATCCAGCAACAAGATTTTGTTTCTTTGAATATGTACAACATACATTTTTTATAAAGCACTAAATGATCTAGAGTCGATATTTATATCTCAAAAAAAAACGGAAAGGTATAGGATTATTTTATTATTTGTCTTGTGTATTTCTCAAGAACAAGTATCAAGCAGAACTTAATATCTTATATTGCATCTCAAAATTATACATCGACGGTCCCTTACATCAGTGAAAAAAATATTTAAGTTATTTATTTACAAACTATAATTTGATTTGTTAATACTTTAAGGTTCATTAGATAGAGTAGCTCAAACAGCGGATTAATGTGTATGTTAAAGGAACCCCTAGGCCTACATTTGCATCGCAAATCCCCAGAACTGCGAGCTCTTCTCCCTGTGATGTGGTGGGTCCGGCAACATTATTCAATGCTAAGATCTTTGTTCTCTATGGAAGCAAAATACTATAACTCAACTACTCTCATTTCATGTTAAATGTAGTTTTATGTTAACCACTTTTTATATTTAATAAAAGTTAAATCTATAACGCTATTCATATCATACATATAATTTAGCTAACTATGCCGGAATGTCGGAAACAAAACATGTTTCAAATATAGACAATGTATTTATTTTTTAAATATTTTTTTATATATTCATTATCTCCATTTAAAATCATGATACTAAACTTTAATTTATTACGAGTTTCTCGAACAAACGCCGTTTAATTGAGGCCACGAAATTTGTGACCTTTGGGACAAAATCGACTTTATTCATATAAGTTATCATTCCAAACTAGCGGTAATAATACCAGTATTTAAATGTTAATTACTATAAAAGGTATTATTTGGGGAAGGTAGTAAAAGGCTTATAGGAAGTTATTAATGTTAAACTCTATAGTTTTGCGTTAATTGAAGTATAAATAACATGGAATGAAATTAAGGCAAAATCGTGGCTTTTTATAGGATAATTTATATATTGTATTTTAGATAAATAAAAATAAATAAATAAATAGTGACACCAGAGGAAAGAGGGAATAAAAATAACTAATTTTCTCTAGTCATCACCTACAATCATCACGTTCACTATCAGACGATGTGAGCTTCGTTACGACGTCTTAGAACTTTTATGATGTAACTGTATGTATGATGTACTCTTCGTGCATGAATATTTACACAAATATGTAATCCACCATTTTGTTAGAGACCATATTGTATTTAAAATGGGGCCGATTCTGTAAATGTATTTCGAACTCCAGCCTACAACTGACACATTTAAAATTATATGAGGTAAAAAAAGTATAGCTATACTAAAAGATTAATTTCAAAATTCATCCAAATATATAAATTTAAGTATTCTTTTATTCGTATATGCGATGCAAAAGTGCCTTTCCATATATAATATATAAGAAAAATATGACATTTTTTACTTATAAATTTAATTTGTTGCAAAAATCTATAAAAATGGCGTACAGTGTACGACCTCATTTATTATTTAGAGTTGTTCCCCTGGGTAATATTTTATGACATCCCCCATACGGAGCAGTGAGGCGTCGCGTCAGAAGTGATTCGTTCGGTCTTGTAAATATGTAAACAAAATATACATTTTCACACGTTTCCGGTACGAGCAAATCTTTTCTTAATATAAAAGTGACATTTTACATTATTTTTTTTATTTTTAGGAGGCTTTTTCAAAAAGTGGGACATCTATCCCGGTCTTACTTTACCAAGTGTATATATTTTGAAGTACATTAGTGACTCCGTCGTGGCGCAGATGCGCAAGTGTGTGGTTGTAAAAGCGACTGGTTATAGGTTTGATCCCCACTCAAAGAAATATTTATTTAAATGTTTTGTGTATTTATTTCTTCGCTCTGGTGTCAAGGCAAAGCACGGCGTTGAGTTCCACACATAATGCCTCTAGAATACAGCGGAAAATTTGGAATAGAGTGTAACACTAAGTTCCCTATACTCCTACTCTGTTGTGTATGGGATATACAGTGAATCGGTTTTTTAAAAGACATAAAAAAACGTGAGTAAAATTTGAGTGCAAATCTATATCTACACTTAATTCTTTATTTTTCTCTTAGAGTGTGCTTCATGTTTTTAGATGGCAGAAGCCAACGCTACATTTTGTCTTATCTGATCGAGGAAACATATTGAATAAATATATAGATTAAAAAACAAAACAGAAACATAAACCCTAGTAAGTATTTTCTCATATTCGCGAATAAAGTCCATTTAAAAACAAACCACTAGTATCTTAAAAATATAAACGGAACGGACGGAGAAACTATCACAACAGAATACGTCAAACGTGAACAACTTCGTTAAACATAAACATTGAAACGTATTATCTTACAAATTGTTTACAGAGAAAATATCATTATACCAACAAACAAACAAACATTTTTTTTTCAAGTTTTATACTTCTTTCTCTATCTTCCGCTATATAAATAACTATTTTCAAGACATTTCAGGTTGAGTGATTAATTTTATATGTCTAAAAATGGAGAAAAAGTAATTATTTAATTATAGGTATTGCCTCGAGTGGAAATTGAATCGACAAACGTCGCTTACGGTACGACATTTGCTCCACTATGCTTCTGTGGTTCCAACAAATATTGAAAATACGATAATAGCATACATATGTATATATATATATATATATATCTAATTATTATATTTTTAGATACAAACAATGGCCTTCAAAGAGTTTGATATGGACCTGGTGTGTTTTTACTTTTCACGATATTTAGGGCAAATTTTAGATTTGTAATATAGAAACATTGGTTTGCTGGTCCTTTGTGAAATAGGTGTAGAGACTCTGTGTCAGTGACTATATATGACTGACCTAAATATATGTTGCAGTTTTTATCAAGTAGTGTAACTCTAGTCAAAAATAAAAGAAAGGCAAGCAGAGACCGCTCGGGAGGCGTTTGGCTCACTTTACTTTTTCTGTTGAAATCAGTAGTCGCGAGGAAATATAGGTTTACGTGTGTATCTATTATATCAACACGTTATCGATAAACTTGATTAATAAAAAATGAAATTAAATTAAATTAGCGTGAAGCTACGCTATATCCCGCACACAGCAGGGTAGACAGAGGGAACCTAGTGTTAACACACTCCGTTCCCCACTTTCTGCCGAATTTTAGAGGCATTGCGTGTTGAGTGGCAGAACTCAACGCCGCGCTTTGCCTTGACACCAGAGCGAAGAAATGCAAATATAAATTTAAGTAAATATTTCATCTCCTCTAGTGGGGATCGAACCCACAACCAGTCGGTTTTACAGTCACACTTTGTACCACTGCGCCACGACTGGCTTCAATTTGAACTTGATTATTCAAAGATAATATTAAAGATATTGTTTATTGTTTAATTTAACTAACTAAATTTACTTATAATTTAAGAAAGCTAATTTATAATGTGTTAAACATGCGAGTAGAGTGTGGATAAATTGTAAAATGGAGAGTAAGATGTATCATTAGGTCTCTTTCTATCATACAACATTAAAATAAATATTTTTTCGAGGCGCCATCGACCCCTAGGCTATCTAAATAAGAAAATAGCTATCTCACGTCCGATTTACGAGAAACGATATTTTTTTTGTGTATTATAGCACTTAAGGCTAGTTTTGTCACTTCCAACATCTTACATGATATTAAGATATAAAGATAACAATCAAAAGATTGTTATCTTTCTTTCAAAATAAATCAAATAGAAGACTGCTTCACATGTTACCATATAGTCATATCGGCTTTGTACTAATAAATCTACAATATTCGACATCGAATGTTCAGTAGAATGTGTTATAAATGTATGTATTTTGATTTTATCTTATCTTATAATAAGCTCTTCGAATCTTTTCGTTGTTACCAAAACATTCAAAAATAAAAGCTTATCTCATCTTATATTATTATTACACAAGTACTTTCTTCTTTATTCCCAAACCATCAAAAGGATTTTTACAACATTCCATATTTGTAAATGTTAATATTCTATTATTGTATTTTCATATATTTTGTAAACAAAGAAAATGTTACATAAATGTTACATTTTGCATGTTCAGAGATATTATACGAAATGTTTACATTATGAACTAGCGAACTTCACGCGCCTTGATTTATAATTTTACTGATTATATGTATAGATGTCAAATTTAGGTTTATATATTACCATTTGGTTGTTCCTTATTTTTACGTTTTTTGTATATAGCAGCTACATAAAACAGGACATAATATGAATACACTTTGCAGCTTACTTTGAGCATACGTTTTTTTATTACAACAAGACGGCTTTCTCTCGGCTGGTCACTCGCTATAATGATTAAAAATGATAAATAAAAATCTTTAAAGTAAGATTTTATTTATTATAAAGCTTATGAATATTCCTAGTCACAAATAATGTTTTTAATTTCGCTCTGTATAAAGAAAATAACACAAAATTATTCTATATAATATATAAATGAATTGCATATGTATTGTTATTAAACTTACGTTCAAAGCTTCTAGATACATTGCAATAAAAAATACCCTACAGTTTGATGTTTCCACAGTAACAGTAGTATGTAGTAGCAGCAGGTATACAAAGTTTACCAAAATCAAATACGAATTTTCATCACAGCTTGAATCACACATTCAAATTCCAGACACATATATCTTTGTGTGTCCGTCTGTCAATATGTCAATGCATACAGAGTAGCCAATAGGATTTACTCGGGAACTTTAATTTAGAACGTTCGCCCTGAGAGTCAGTCAATATGTGACAATTTGTTTGTTTGCCAAAACTTCTTGAGCATGACGTATATACGACAGTATGTCATAAATGCTTGATGTAAGAACTCTTTCTTTGAAGATAATAAGTTGAAGTACTATAACATAACGCGACATGTTGTGGGTTCGATTCCCACTCGAGGATCTGGTTGCTCTTTCAAGTACCAAAGCTCTCAAATTTTGCAAGTGAATTTTAAAGCGGGGAACGGAAGTGTCTTAATGAGAACGTTGCGTTTTCAGTCATACGCTGCTCTGCGTCATGACGGCTTCTTGCTGCTATGTGCTAAGGTATACAGAGGTAAATAATATCATCTTATTGCTAGCGTGATTTGCAAGATTGTAAGTTCAACTCCTATCTGGAGAGTTAATTATTAACATTTTTCAGGTCTGAAAGATAAAATGCAGCTTTAAGTTCTGCCACTAAATAGGCAGTGTCACGAATTAGAGCGGAAAGCAGAGAATAGAGCGTCCTAATTAGGTTCTCTCTGCCTACCTTGCTATATTGTACAACATAAAACGTTAACAACGAAATCACCTGAAATATAACCACCACATCACCTAACGGTAAGAAGGTTTTATCAAAATAAGCAAACAAAATTATTTACGACCTGCTCTTGAAGAAATATTTTCTTAATAACAGAGTCCCCTAGAAATTAATTAGCCTTATGAGTCAAATATTCGGTATTACAAATGTTTGCTTGGATATATTTAGTATTCTTATCTTTCGAGTAAAAGTTCTTATTTGTCTTTATACAGACACCTACGCGCGTACTATCGACACCTACGCATCTCCAACCATAAATCTTAATAATAAGGTCTGATCCAGTTTCACCGTGAACTTTCGTTCCTACCTGCTATTTAAAAATCATATAATTTTTTCACTTTATAGTGTATTGAGCGGCGAAACTCAACGTTAAACTTTGTTTTGTTACAGTGTGAAAATTAAATAAATTTATATGCCTATATTCTGGTAACGCAGCGTTGAGTTCCGCCACTCAAAATAGAATGCCTTCAGAATCCGGCGGAAAGTGCAGAACGAAATTGCCATCATAGGAACAGAGTGTTTTAACATGAGGTTCCCAGGTTCCCTCTGCCTACTCCTTTATGTGCAGAATATAGTGTGAAAATAAAAAAGTAAATAAAATGTGTCGAGTTGTATGTTGAGGCCAAATTTTATCTCACAATTTTAATATATTATAGATAGACAAGGAAGCATTGTCTTTAAAAGCTATAATACAAAAAACTAAGTAAGTAGTGTCCCAACACAAAGAGTACAGAGAGTTCTCTAAAACAAGAAATAATTCACAATACAACTGACAATATTTATGTCTAGCTATATTATTTAAAAGGCAGTTGTAATTAATTTAAAAAATCGTCTATAAAATTATCTATTGACCTGGCGTGGCTTGTACGTGTGATCCATCACGAGCAAATGCAAAAAATATTTAAATATATATTTTCATTTATTCGCTCTGCTGTCAAGGCAAAGCGCGGCGTTGAATTCCGCCACTCAACACGCATAACCTCCAGAAATCGGCGGAAAATTGGGATTGCAGTATTTTAACACTGACTGCCGTGCTGAGTGCGGGATACACCGTGAAGTTGATTTATTTATTTAGTAAATTTTGAGAACTCTCTCTCTCATTTTTAATATTTAAAAGGTAAATTTGAGAAGGTCTTAAAAATATTTCTGTTGAAAGTACGCGAACAATTTTCTCATAATAAGCGAAGTGCAATTTTCCACTTCGCATAACAGCGACAGCAGTTCAATGTGGTCTTCTCGTAAACGTAAACAGAACAACAATACAGTTTCGACTTACATTAGCTTCTTTTATACTTATATTTTACGAATGCTTTAATTTTTTTTCTTTTAATGAACATTTTTTAATAATTTTGTAATTGTAATATAATTTACGAAAGGGATTATTTTAAAATCTTATAATTATGGATAACATGATGAACGAGTATGTGTAAATTTTTTCGTCGTCAAGTGAATCATTTGGATTTTTTTTTATAACTACAGCTACCCATATTGAGAAGGATAGGCAGAAGGAGACTAATTTCAATCCATTCCGATCTCCACTTCTTGTCGCATTTTTGAGACATTGTGTGCTTGGTGACGAAACTTGACGTCACGCTTTTACTTCGACACCAAAGTAAAATAAGAAAATAATAAACATTTCTTCGAGTGGAGCTCGAACATATCTCATTGATAGACACTGCTTCTGCGTCACTACTGGCCTCAGTCAATTGTACTTGAAAATTTTACACCTATTTAAAAAAAATATGTTGATGAGAAAGTATCTCACATATTATGTGAGATACTTTCTCATCAACATATTTTTTTTTAAATACATATTATGTACAATAGTTTGCCATGTTTTTGGCATGAACTGATGCCACAAAAGCTACGTCTAGATTTTCTTGCTTTCTGAGTTTACTTACTACATGGACATCTTGACGCATCGGAACACGCGGTGGGTGAAGATAATAATCCCACTTTAGGGAATACATCAGTGCGGTGTAAATTTTCGCCAATCACTCTGCCATATTTTCAATATGGCAGTGCGTGGAGAACCTAACATATTTTCATTCCTTCTGCCTACCTCACAACTATATATGCAAGATATATATTAAAAGTAGAAAATATTAATGTTATACATATACACAATAAAACAACATTTTATTTACATTTTTATTGCTCTTATGGTTGAGTAAGTATATTTGTAGTGAGCGTACGTTGAAAAATCGGTGTGGCGTGAGTTAAGTCCACTTATGGTACTCTTAGTGGAAATTATTTTGATGTTGCTTTTTTGAGTTAATATTTCATTGCATTAAAAAAAATATATAAATTTTGAATTTTAGTTAATAATTTGAAATGTAGCGACAATATGTACTACAAAAATAAATAAATCAGCTTCACGCTGTATCCCGCACACAGCAGGGTAGGCAGAGGGAACCTAGTGTTAAGATACTCCGTTCCCCATTTTCTGCCGAATTCTGGAGGCATTGCTTGTTGAGTGGCAGACCTCAACGCCGCCCTTAGCCTTGACCTCACATCTCATATCACACTCAATATAAATTTAAGTAAATATTTCATCTCCTCGAGTGGGGATCGAACCCACAACCAGTCCAGTTTTACAGTCACCCTTCGTGCCGTTGCGCTACGACTGGCCTCTACTACCATGTACTACAATGTTACTATAATTTAAATACTACAAAAAGGGTACAAGCTTGTGAGTGTAATTGCGAGAGATTCGCATCGGATAGCGAAGTGTCGTAACACTACATGTACTCTGCTATATGCATACAAACATTTAACTACGATTGCCTAAACGAAACGATAAACAAGCAAGTGAAAAATTATTCGATTTTTTTAAAGTTCCGTAAAAAACCTACGTGAAAAAAATATTCTAGGATATAAAATTCTAAAATCAATTCACGAGTTATAACAATGGAGTTAGAAATAAAGAAAGATAATAAAATGATACTTCACACTTCAAGTCCTTACTGTCTCGTTTCCTCTAGTTCTGTAGAATAATATAGTAATGGGATTTTCAAGAAAATACCAGACATGAAAATATAAAGAACAAACGCTCGACGCGGACGCCAAGTACCAAATGAAATTAATGTAATAGATAAGAAGATTCGCAGCTTTCCCTCGTCTGTCGCAAACAGTCTCCGACTTGACACGGGAGATACTGATAACTACATAAAATATGATAAAATTTATTTCTAACTCAATCAAAATCTAGGTGGTTTATGATAAAGTTTAAGTTCTTAAGGTGACAATATAAAGAATATATGTGTACAGTACAAAATCTTACCGTACTTACTTAATTGATAATTTCTCCTCGATAATCAATAATTTTTGTTAGCTTCACGCTCTATAACACACATATCATACAAATTTTAATATTCCGATACTCCGTTACTATTAAGACACTTCCTTTACCCACATTCCGACAAATTCTGAAGGCATTGCGTATTGAGCTGCGGTACTCAACACCGCAATATTCTTTTTTTAATATTTATATTTATTTATAATAAAATATTACTCTAAGCCTACTTAGATTTTAGTTCAAAATTATATTCCCCAGTTCAGTTGTAGGTACGTCGGTAGTCATATTGTAATTGTACTGAAGACACCGTACGTATTAAATTACGCCTTTAGTCCTAAGTAAGAACAAACAGTATTATATTCACCCTTACTTATGAGACCCATATCATAGAGGGATCTTAGTTTTGGATTAAATAAATTGATTTAAATTAAAGTTTTTGTAAGGCTCTTATACTTATCAAATAATGGTAACTTTCGTAATTCCATAATTCCACGTCTTTTTATTTGTTTGCTATTTGTATTATCAAGTTTTGGATTGGATGTCTTTTAATGTTTAATTTCTCCACTTCGATGTCGAGGCAAAACGTGGCGTTGAGTTCCGCCACTTAACACGTAATGCCTCGAATTCAAGAATTACTAATACTATTACATGCGTCAAAAAGATATATGTATATAGATATATGTACATAGTAAATCTTGCTCACAACAGCTTTTATAGAAATTAAGTTACATACATCTAAAAGGAATAGCAAAAGGAGGAGAGGAGGTGCTTTATCCAGTCAACTTTTCAATTCTGTAAGTTATAATTGAATATTCTTAAAAGTTATATGTATTTTATATAAAATTATTAAGGTCATCGCGGCCCGGTGTTTGTCTGTAAATTTCGCGTGTAAATGAGTTCGATTTACACGCGAAGGAATGAATAATTTTAATAAAAAATTAGGTTGAGTTCCGCCACTCTAAACATAATGTCTTGAATTCTGACATAAAGCAACCAGCGAAATGTCTCAATATAATTTCTCTCTATACTATGGACATATGGGAGATAAAGAGTGATCCTAGAAAGTATGGGTGCATACCCATACTTTCTCAACATAATAAATTTTTAAATCTAAGTGTCAATTATTTATTAGGTAAATCGTGATCGAGTCACGTGCGTGAACTCCGCATGGCTCACGACCACGACGTGCTTCCATTTTGTTAGATCGTTTAATGGCTGTGTAAGTTGTTGCAGCGTTTTAGTCGCACATTGTTAGATTGTGGTTTTCAAAGTAATGTTCTTTAAAGTCACTTTTAATATTGCTTGTATGTTTTAAGCTACATTTCGTTCTCCGCACCCATAGCATGTAAGACCCACTTAAAATCGAATTCGGAAGTCTTTGCGTGTTGAGTGGCAGAACTCAACGCCGCGTTTTGCCTCTGCTACCAAAGTGGTGAATAAAAAAAAAGGTTTTATCTCCTCTAGTCGGATCGAACCGACAACCCATCGCATTCATGCATGCAGTCTTGTTACTAGAGCGAAGAAAAAAATCCTCAATTTCCCTGTGTCGAACCCATTTATAGTCAGTGTCTTTCTCTTGTTTATATATGCCTAAGTATATACATATAAATAAAGATTCGACTTATGTTTGCCCGTCCTTCATAATACAAAACGGTGATGAAGACAAAAATACACACACAAGGGATGCATTTCTCATTTTTAAAGTCATTAAAACAACGACTAGCTCTAACAAAAGCTATCAAAACCCGGCAGTGTTCAGAGAGCGTGTTAAACGTGAATTTTAAAACAACAAACTCGCCGTGTTGGCTTACACTTTTCCGGAAAATGCTTGTAAAACATAATTACTGAAATAATTAAATGTTATTACTGTTGTAAATAAATTACCAAAAATGTATATACGTTCAAATACGATCCAAATTGTGTTTATGTTTTGTATGTGTTTGTTTGAATTAAAAAATCTATTTTATGGCAAAGAAAAATCTATTATTTATTTTGTGAATTGTGTTTACAACACCAAATTTTTTTTTGGTTAAATAAATAAACCAAAACATAGTACTTATTTAGAAAACGTATAAAAATTTGAACGCAGCGGGACTCGAACCCGCGCCTCCTGGAAACCGACCAGGCGCTCTGACCACTAAGCCATGCGTTCTCGCCAAGCTACGTCGAAATTTTTTTACGCTTGTTACAACTTATTTATGTTGTTAGCTTCTCTGTAGGGAGATTTTTACAAATTTCCGCTACCCAAAGATAATTACTAGAATTATCGCTTGGCAAGAGAGGAACTATTTTTAAATATGGCGACCATGACTCCTTGGCGAGAACGCATGGCTTAGTGGTCAGAGCGCCTTGTCGGTTTCCAGGAGGCGCGGGTTCGAGTCCAGCTGCGTTCAAATTTTTATACGTTTTCTAAATAAGTATTTTTCTTTCCTAAGTGTGGAATAACACTTTAAAAAATGTTCAAAACATAGTACTTTGGTTGTTGTAAGTTAGTTTTTTATATATTAACGCTGTATCCCACATATGGTAGTATCCTACCATAGCAACCTTTTTTTTTGTTTTTTTTTTATCGCTGGGAAATGCATTTACGCAGACCGCCTATTAGCGGTACTGTGGGACTCACCGGTGAAACCGATCCTACCCACTAAAACCCAGCGGAAACCCTCTCCACCAAAAAGAGACGCCGCAGGATCGCTTGCGCATACTACTACGACGCCTCAGTGGAAGACCCGCCTATTGCGGGCCACCGTCGCCTTCAGGGTGCCCTGGGGTTTCTCCTAGGGCACCTGCAGCCTCGATGACTTGTAGGAGGATCACCATGACCCTCCCACAGTAGCTCCTCTAAGGTAGGGGGAGTTGAAGATGCGCATACTGCCTTCTTCTACCCCCCGGCCTACGGCGCCGGAGCGAGTCTGCATTCGCGCTGGACTCACGCACCCGCTCCGCGGTCTCCTTCAGTGCGATAACTCTACCATAGCAACCTAATTTAAGGCAACACTCGGTTCCGATTCCCACTTCTCTTCCGTTCCCCACTTTCCGCCAAATTTTTGAGACGTTACATTGAGTTGATTTGGTGGCTTAGTGGAGAAACTTGAAGCCGACTGTTCTTACACTAGATTTCCTCTGCCTGCACTGCTAAACGGGAAAAAGAGTGATGTTATTTTTGTTTTTTTTTTGGCATCATGCTGACATGCCAGGATAGGCAGGGCAAATCTGGGAACCTAATGTTAAGACACTATGTTCTTGTTAAAATACTTTTCTTCCCCAGCAGTTTTGATTTTGTATGTCAAGGAGCGGAAATTAACGCCGAATGTCCATGCACTAGATTTCTTCTACCTACCCTGCCATGCATGACAAATCGAAAAAACGTGAAACTGCTTTTGTTTCATAATAAATATTATAATTTGAACGACCAACAACGTAAAACCAAATTGACAGAACAAATATCGTTAAACGAGTGTAACATACAAACTAGCACGTCCAGCTCAGATTTATCGCTGTCTCAGTTAGCTTAGCCGCCGTGGGTGATTCACGTCCAGTGGGCTTTGTGAGAGCTCTAAATATATTAAGAGGATAGAGCAGTCGATTGTCTTGTTGTTAAGTTTGATGGTTTATTAGGCATTAAGTGTATATTCAATTTGAATTTTCCACTAAATTGTCTTTTATGCAATTGTTTTAGGTTCTTAACTCTAATTTAGTCATTTTCGGTACACTACTTATTTGTTTTAATAATTTACTAGACGCCCGTTTCCTTTTTTATTTAATGTTGTTTAAGTGTATTGAGGGAAAATTATTTTATATCTTACTAGATTATGTTCGTACGGTATACGCTTTCTTTCCTGCATTAATTCCTATAGCACAGGAATTCCAACGTCCTCTATTGGCCAGTGAAAATCCCATGAAAATTAGTTTAATAATTTAATAAATTAGCCCAGACAAAGATAAAGACGAACAGACAAACTTTTTTTTTCATATGTAAAAAGAATAATAAATATAAGAAAAAGTGTTTTATATATAAAAAAAAATCATAAAAATAACGTAAAATAGAGGTAAAATCCGAATGGAGATTTAAAAAGCACAAATTATTTATTTAGTTTCACCGCTCTATCACGTCGCATCCAAATAGGATTTCTGTAACAGGAACTTTAAAACTTTTACTGTAGTTTCGTTCAAAGCTGTCATTTGCAGTTGAATACTGGACATGGACGTTCATTTGTGGCTCAATGGATCTCTGACTAAAAAATCTGAATTTGAAAGAACTAAGCGTCGTAGTTTACATATTTTGGAATAGAGTCACATTTATGATGGGAAGGAAGTTTATTCGTCATTTTGAAAGCCACAAGAAATAATTACACTAAGAGATAATAAAGTGAAAATTACTATGAAATTTGCTGAAGAATGATAAAATAATTCGTTTTTTTTAGGTATACATCGTAATACTAGTGTTAAATATATATATAGTTCACATACATAATATGTAAACTATCTCACTTTAGGTATAGGCTTATATAACGTAAACAAAACGAACCTTAACTAAATAAATATACTATGACAATTAACTAAGTGGTTATAATAGTAAACAAAACACTAACTTCTAAAGCGCTGGAGATAAATAAATAATATAAATATATTTTCGAAATTGTAAAAATCTTCTAATAATACATATTATACTATCATAGTTCTTTTAAAAATACAGTTGAATTGATTTCCTTTGAAGTCGGTTACAAATTAACTAAAAGGAATAATTTATTTCCACTCAGTGAGTCATCATAGACATAAAAAAATCCTGAAAACCTGAACTCTATATAAATGTGTGAAATTTGTCAAGATGTTAAGGGGCGAGTGAGGAGAAGAGGCGTGAGGCTCACTTATCAAAGCTTAACGAAGATTTATTTGCCCTTTTTCCTTTTTGTCTGATGACCTACGATTTATCTTTCTTTTTTATATCCAGATAGTTCACTTTTTCCCGTAGATTTGACTAAAAATAATAATAATTTTTAAATTTTGAAAATCTCCTTTTTGAATTTAATTATCACTTTGTTGTAACCGACATTTGTAGTGCGTTAGTTGTATAAAGATTTTATATGCGTTATAATTTATACTAATTGTATCATGTATTTTTTGGTTGTCTGTTAAAGATGATATAATTTTTTTAGACAATGTGCAAATGATATGACAGAATGTGATAACCTAGCAACAAGAGTTCTATTATAAGATCAATTCACACTCAAAACTTATAATAATTATTTTGTAGTGTGTACTGTGTGATCGTAGCAGTCAATCTTTAAAGAAAATATTATCTCCGATTATAGAGAAGATCAGAGACTTATATCTTCGAAACAAGCGTGTAACTGTAAACGCGAGAGATCGTGAGTTCGATTCTTACTCAAGGAAATTAAGTATTAAATATTTTAATTTTCTCGCCCTAGTAACGCCATATACAACGTAAAATGAATTTAATATCCATAAATCTTTCATATAGAATGTTTATTTTTCTATTAAATTTGTAATTTTAAGTTGAAAATTTTACCACAAGATTGAAAATATTCATGAGATTGCTACATCTTCTGTTGCAAGCTGACGGAGCTTGGTCCCGCTTATATTAATCCTTCCTGCACCCATCGAACTTATAATATACTCAGTTTTACTGCCACAATATTGAAGTAGAAACACTTACAAAGTTCTGTAATATCAGTTTTATTTTAATGTTTCAAATTCTGAATACCAAATTGCAGATTATAAAAAAAATATATTTAATACTCAATAGGCGTGTTTAGTAATTCATAATTTACTAATAAAATACTATTTTCTAGAATTTGTAAATGTCTTTAACTTCGCCAATTAATGAAATAAGAGTAATATCTCAAATTCATTCCAACTGAATGAGGATCACATCAGCTTTACTCATTGTTATTTGTAACATTTACTGGTGGAACTCAACGCCGCTGTTTGTCTTACCATAGCAATATAATGAAAGTAATTCCTTTTTGCAAGTTTCTAACTATCGCGGTTACTCATTGCACCACGGTGGCCTCGTATCATATTAAATTTTTATTTATTTATTAAAAATACATAATTTAACATGGATTACTTTTATATTATTAAGTAGTACAATAAATTACTGAAAATGCCAAAGGCATTAAGCTTATCTCGTTTTAATAGGACTATAAGTTATAACGACCGCAGTTTTAGTTTATATACATATATTGCTATCAAAGTGCATCATATTATATTATTCTCTTTTATACAATTGGCCATTCCTAGATTTATTCGATAAATACTTTAATTTAAATACATAATTGGCGCATTTACGTACCTACTGCAGTATATGTAAATGACGTTCATAGCGTTCTAGTGTCCTTTTTTTATAAAACACCGTAAGATAAATTATAAAAGTTAAGAAGAAATTTATAGTAAATTTGATATCAAGTATCGTTTTATAGTAATATATGACACTAAGAAACAAAATCGTCATAATTTATTTGTAATTTGAGATAGTAGAAAATTACATAAAATTTGAGTAAAAATTAAATTGCTATAATCTTAATATTTTTAATAAAAATTTAAAATGTAAAAGTTAAAAAGATTTTTAAGTCCTTTTCATAAACTGCTGCAAGAAAACACAGCCAGTTTTAATGGACGTACAAAAAGTATAAGTGTGGGAACTATAAACGTCAGCTTTCAACAGAATCATAAAAAGTTTTACAGGAATCTTCGCCCTAGAAGCAGGAACACAAGTATTACTAGCGGAGTTAATTCTCAATTAGGTACAAGCTTAAAAAAAAACATCTTATAAAATTTAATATTTTGATATACAATTTCGTAAATTTCACTCATACAATTTAATGGGAAGCAAAAGAAAATAATATGTTGAGATTGTGTTTAAGCTAAGATCATTTCCCGAATGGAAATCGTATTATATGCGGCTTCAAATCACTATTACTCGCTTTATAAAAAAACAATATAATTTTAATCTCAGGCGTGTAAAAAATGATATAATTAAAAACTATATACATTGCGGTAAATCAGCTTTTCAAAGTCGTCAATATTTAAAAAAAATGATGTCATAAAGGTTTGACTCAAATACACGTAAATAATAACTAGAATGATTCGAAATTAAAGCACAATTGATGTGCATTCGATTCCCACTAAGAGGAATGAATTATTTATATATCCGCGCTCTGATAAGAGAAAGTACGATACTAACGTCGTCCACTCAATACACAATGCCTTGGATTCGGGAGGACAGCAGAGAGCTATATCTTAACACAAGATAAAATGAAACAATAAAAAAAGAATAATATACGTATTGATATAAGTAAAAGCAAAAATTTATATATTATTATTTTTTTAAGACGTTTTTGGAGAAATTACGAAAGATAGGTTCATACCAACAATACAATTGATCTAACTTTAAAAAACAAGGAAACATAGAAGCCAGTAAAGTCACTTTTCATTAAATAATAAAAATAAAAATATTTATAAACCAAAATTTCAAACTGACTATAAATTTATTTGGGGATATTGTAAAGTACGCTCTTGATGTTCGTATCATGACTTTTCTTCTTATTTTCGTAAACTAACTGACCTGGTTTTTCAATAAAAAGTTTTTTTTGCATCTAGTCCAACATATAACTGCAATTTTTTATTTCTTTTTATACCAATAATACAAAACAAATATTATTAAACGAGTGCTCAGACAAACTCAGGAATGCTTACTTAGTGTTACCGATATTTACGGTGAAATTAATATAAAATCACACAAATGTTACACAATTTACTTATATAAGTCACCTAAAAGTCAGTATTTAGAACACCGATGCATATTTCGCATTTGTGTGGAATTACACTGTTTTTAACTTGATATCTCCAATTAAGCCGACCCCACTGATTGCGGTTTGTTGACAATCGATATCTGCTCGTTATATTAATGTTAATCAATTTAGTATGGTGATATGATAAAATTTATGTTTTATTGAATGTTCAAGGCGGATGTATTTTTTGTTTAGCCTAATCTCTTGTTTTTTTTTGTTTAGATACATTTTTAGTCTCATTTTATAAACATTAATAATAGACTTCTCTGATAAGCATAGAGTGAGTTATTTGAACACCAATCCTTCTTAAATAAAATAATAGTTGCTGGACCTAAAATCTAATGTGCAAAAACGTAAAGTACAACTACGGTATATACTCTTCTACCGAACAAAAACCTAAGTTTGTTTTAAGATTGTTTCTCCTGTAAATTGGCATGAACAAAATTACATACACTAATAATATACGATCTGGCCATTGAGTTGACGCAATTAGTAATTTAAATTTAACCTACTTTAACAACATACAAAAAAAATAAGAATTAATTAAATAATTATAATTTAAGAATGTATGAATCGACATTTTTCTTATTATCTTTCTCTTAGTTATTGGGTTATATATGTTAAGAAACACACTTTCTCTATTTAACTACTCTAGCTCGAACGATTTAGTTCTGTTGAGTTTTCTCACTATGTCCGAGTCGGGGAGCTGGATGCCTCGATGTTCTCATGATGACGATGAAGTCTGTGTTCGTGAGCTTCGGCGTGGTACCTATGCAGAGGTCCCTATGCAGAGGTCCCTATGTAGGTCGTCGTTTTTAATATACTAGAGATGATTATTATCTGAAGCAAGTTGTGGTGCAGGGACACATGCGTGTGACCGTAAAGTAGGTAGTGGGTACGATTTTCCCCCGAGGGAATGAATTATTTAATATTTTCTTCGGTATGGGGTCAAGATAAAGCGCAACATTGCGTTCCACCACTCAATACGCAATGCCTTTAGAATTTGTTGGAAAATAGAGAGTGGAGTCTTAACACTAGGCTCCCTCTGCCTACTCTGCTACATGCGGGATATGACGTGAAGCTGCAAAAAAAAGCAGAAAAAAAATACGTAAAAATAAATATTATGGAGACAGCTGATAGATCATTTGATAAACGATTACGTACACACATATGAACAAAAGGTATATTCAAAAAAATCCTGCTTTGGATTTGTGAAGTTCTATTAAGAAGCAATATTTTATTCATATCATAACATCCTTTGTACACGGTGTATTTTAGTCGTAGCTTTCGTATACTACCTATGTACATGTGTTTGTCTCACGATGAGAGAGCCTCACGATGTATCCCATATATATCAGGGTAGGCAGCGGAGACATACTTTTAAAACACTCCATTTTACACTTTCCGCCCAATTTTTGAGACATTGCGTAGTTCCAGAACTCAACGCTGCTCTTTGTCCTGTACCAGAGCGAGGAAATGAAAATAATTAAATACCCAATTGTAAACCGCATCGAATCCACAACAGTCGCGTTTACAGTTATATAACTGTGCTGCAGCGAAACGATGACCTCATGCAGAAAATAATGAAAATGCATAAAAATTTAAAAGAACATAAAATCAAACAAAGAACAAAAAAGTATAAATGTGGGTGTAATAAAAATTCTTCTTCCAGATCACAACTATTGAACATTATAGAGTCCCAACTTTTCCATTTCATCGCCGTTATTACTTTTTATTTATTTATAGGACCCCATCGAACTTGTAATATTGAGTGAACTAATGTTTCAAGTTCGGTTTCCTTCTATTGGAAGTAGTCATTGTGAAATATTTTTATGTACAAGTATAATAAAAATACTATGTTATAATGAAAATTTAATACTGTTATAGAAGAAATCTAAAAAGTATTATAGACAATGCTGTAAATCAAAATACACCAATCAATCCATATAACGTAGCAGTCTTAGATTTGTAGTATATATACTAGACGAAATAATTATATTTTGTTCAACAATGCTAAAATATAATAAAGTATTATACAATTTGGTAAGTTAATATGGACAAAATTATTTTGAAAGTAGATTTTGTAACTTGTGGCATTTTTATATATTTTTTTCCATCCATTAAAGTATTTCCGGATTGTGTGGGTTTCAAGAAAGAGAAAGTGTGGAGTGGTAAGGGAGGAACTGAAAAAAAAAATTCTTTTCCTAGAGTAGGAATTGAACCCACAACCTACCTGTCGTGTTTTATTGTGGCACGCATAGGCGTGCCACATCCACATCTTAAGCTGAAGCTAGTCGTGATGTGGATATAGATCCACATCACGACTAGCTTCAGATTGAGATTAACCAAATAAAGCATCAGCTTAATATAAAGCTTCAATTAGGATAGAAACATTATATATGAAATTATCTGATGTTAAATTGGAAAAATTGCACTGCAAGTGCACAAAGTGTGACTGTAAAATCGACTGCTTGTGGGTTCAATTTCCACTTGAGGAATAAAATATATTTTAAATTTATATTTTCATTGCTTCGCTCAGTTGTCGAGACGCAATGCCTCCAGAATTCGGTAGAAAATAGGGAATGAAGTGTCTTAACACTAAATTCCCTCTGCCTACCAGGCTGTGTGCGGGATACAGCGTGAAGCTGATTTTTTTTTTGACCTTAATATTTTTTTAAAAAAATACTAGATTTTAAATATAAAACTAATCCTTTCAAATTATTATTCATTTAAAGATATATGTACTCTTTTAAAACAAACAAACATATAAAACTAATAAAAGTAAAGTAATGATAAATACATTATTGAATAAACGCAACAAAGAGTATTTTTAATAGTGATTTAAAATAAAAAGTTATATTTGAACTGGAGTTTCGTATTCAAAAATGGATCATTCATCAAATATAATGATTCGCGGAAACATTTCGGTTACAGGTCACTTTGGAGCATTTTGATAAATGATAAAACGATGTATCACGGCGGGGTTGTTATTGAAAATCTAATTTTATTTGAATTTTTTAATTATTTTAGTATTTGAAAGTTAATTTCGGTTAAATAAAAAAAAAGAATAGTAGTAAGAACGTTTAAATTCGACTACAGCAAGAATAGTAGTGTCCTCGTAAACATAAAAAAAAAAGAATGAAAATTTAAAAAGAGATCAGTATAAGTTGTAGTATAACTGTTGTAGAATACAATTTCTATGCTATTTACGCAAAGCACGTGCTATTATAATACTTCTGTTGAAATAAAAGAAACAATAAAAAAATGTAAACGAATCATATAATAATTAATAAATAGTTGTAAGGGATGCATACAAATACACAATTTCCATTTACTATTCACATACATACGCCTTTATATCTTACATAATACAAATGTATTTTCTATAGAAAATGTACGTGCAAACTATTTGTAGAGCTCTGAGGTCAGAACAACTGAGTAGTTCTTTTTAATTATGATATGAATGCTGTACTGAAACTGTTTTCTATACTATTTATAATACAGGCACTCTAGTACTTATATGTTTTTTTTGTAAAACTATAAAAAAAATATGTATTTTACCGACACATTCAAACAACCGAGGTTGCTCTGTTTAGGTAAAGTGCATAATACATTGTTTGTATGTATTAGATTAAGCTCACTCTGGTAGCAAAACAAAGTGTAGCGTTGAATCCCACCACTCAAAAATTGGACGGTTTGTGGAAACGGAGTGTCTCAACACTAAACACCCTTTACCCGCATATAATAGTTTATGAATAAAGCCTGAAACTGAAAAAATAACAATACTATATAACCATAAATGATTACTTTTGCTCAAACTAGTTACGCTTAAGCAAATGTTTACTAGCCAGTGATTAATAGCGTATCGATACGGAGTGAGATTTAATTCTTTATTTCATTTTATTTATTTAATTCCTTAATTTGCTCCACAGCTCATCGTGATATTAGAAGAATTGATACAGGGTTTTAACGCGTTTTAGATAAAGCTATAGTTATTTAACACCTTACTTCGGACGTATAATATTTTTGTAATATAGATGCAAAAAAAAAGAGGTTTTAGCATCCGTATACGGTTCATGTAATACGTTTTCTAAAAATTCTGATAGCTACCTCTGAGACATCGGGTACTCTATGATAGAACATCACTTTCAGAGAAGGAGGCCAGTCGTGGCGCAGTGGTACAAAGTGTGACTGTAAAACCGACTGGTTGTGGGTTCGATCCCCACTCGAGGAGATGAAATATTCACTTTAATTTATATTTTCATTTCTTCGCTCTGGTGTCGAGGTAAAGCGCGGCGTTGAGTTCTGCCACTCAACACGCAATGCCTCCAAAATTCGGCAGAAAGTGGGGAACGGAGTGTCTTAACACTAGGTTCCCTCTGCCTACCCTGCTGTGTGCGGGATATAGCGTGAAGCTAATTTAATTTATTTAATTTAATTTTACTTTTGGCTCGTGTAGTGAGTATGGAGCTCTTCCAAGCTTCTCTTAAAAATACTGTATTGCATTTAATCTTTCTTATAATCAAAAGCAATTTAATCTTCCTTATAATCAACATTTGTTGTTGTCTTAAAGTCCGAAAACAAAACGAAACGAAACAAATTTAAATACATACCTATTTGTATGTTAAAAATATTGTACAAAGTAAGATTGATACACCTACAACCTTTTTTTCTAATTTTACGTTCTATTGGTGTTAATGTTATACATGTTTTTAAAGATTTTGTCTACCGTCTATGAAGGCTATTGTAATGTAGCGGTACAACGTCTGACTGTAAACGCGACAGCAATGGGTTCGATTCCTTTGGGTAATAAGTTATTTTTATTCCTTCGCTATAGTAACCAGACCGTACCGTACTCGTCGTTTCGAAACGGGAAGTCTTGGGAAAGAGTTCTCTCTCTGCCTACCTACATACGTTTATATTTGTTTTATTTTTCTACTAAAACTGATATCTCCTTAGTCGCAGTTACTTAAAGAAACCAATTTTCTTATTTCCTTATCAGTATTCTAGATTCAATAAGTAAACATTAGAACTGAATACACCTGGTTGGTATTATTTTTGAAGATTTTCCGTCACTACGAGTAGGTACAAACAACAAAGCCGCGAATTTGTTCCTGGTACGTGACATGTGTGAATTACAGATGAACTGTATACACGAGACGTCTACTTTATAAGAAAAATACGTATTTTTCTTATATTGAAAAGAAAATAGAAATGTTAACTATGAAACTATATTTAAAATCGATATATTCACACATTTTTGTCTCTTTACCGAATTTTCCTATTTGTTTTGCTTAAAGAAATCTATGTCCTTGTTTCGGAAAAAAATCGATAGAGTCTTTTGTTGAAACATCCCTTAAATCCAATTAGGAGATATTTTTGGGCAGAAAGGAATTTAACCTATTCTTTTATTTATATAAAATCTCGATTAAATCTAAATAATGAAAAACCATTACATAACATTTAACTTGGCTATCATTTGAAACTGTTGACGGGATTATTTTAACATAACATAGAAATATAATATCATAGGAAACTCTAAATTTATTTGAAAGTATTGTTGTATACGTTTGAAAGGCAAAGTGCAAATCTTCTCGCAAAAGCTTTCGCTGTATCCATTGAATATAATTTCCGACGCTGAGTTAAGCTGCAGAATATACTGCTTGTTAGAGCGCCAGTACTGTTAGTTGTTAACGTTACTTTATACCGGAAAGTGGGTTTTATACGTTTCACAGTTCAATGCGTCAATCCAACGAACGTCGAGAAATTGGGCACAATTTGTGACTACATTCAGGGTACTTTGTGTTTCTTTTTATTTTTTTTAAAAAAAATTGTAACATACATTTTTTTAGCTTTCTTATAGTTTGTGTATCAAGCTTACGGCAAGATAGGCAAAAGGAACCAATAAAGAAAATCTGTTCTCCACTTTCCAATGAATTTGCAGGGCTTTACGTGTTGAGTGGTGAGGTCAAGGTTGCAAGAAGATTCGATTACTTTGTTCATCCAAACAAGTGGGAATCGAACACACAACCGTCGCATTTACAGCCACACACTTGTACCACTATGCCACGACGGCCTTCGATCTCGGTCTTAATTAATGTTTGGATAAATAAATTATACTTTTAAATTTTGAGTTATAGTATACTGTTACATTTTGTCTTCTTTGATTTAAATGCTTGATATTATGACAGGTGGCATATCATTAGGTCCAGATGGAACTGTAATACTGTCCACGAGCTTCGACCATAATATGCTGAATACTGAGATAAAGAGAGAGAAAGAGATTATATAAGTTACATTGTCTATCCATAGTTGGGAAAAAAGAAGAGCCTTAAAATAGATGATATATCACTGGTTTTCTTTATCTAATCCATAATATTATACGATACTTTGGCTAATAGGAAGATAATAATGAGGAGATTCGAAATCTTACGTTATATGTACTGTACTTATAGGAGTTTCTATTTAACCACGCGGGTGAAGCAACGGGTAAGATCTATATATATATTAATCTCACAATATCCCTGCTACATAATAGGTAAGGCAGAGGGTACCTAGAATTAAGACTATTCGTTTCCTATATTTGTTAATTTTGTTAATTTTATTTAAGCAACATTACTTACCCATTTTCTCGACATTACAATAAAAAAAAACCGAATTGACGAAAGTGGAGAAACAGAAGGCTATGAAATTGTTTCCCTAATAACGTAAATCGCCAGTATCAATTTTACATCTCTATTCTTATTTTCAAAGCTTTAGATCACAATGATAAAAAAATGCTTTTATCATTTTTTGTGAGGCCATTGTGGCACATGGGTATAAATGTACGTTTAAAAACGGTTTATAGGTTGTGGGTTCGATTCCCACTCCAGGAAATTAAATATATCATATTTTAATTTTCTAGGTAATTAGTAACGAGGTTAAGCGCGGCGTTAATCCGCAGAATTCATTCAAAAGTTGCGAACAGTGTCATAATGGGAACGGAGTGTCTTAACATTAGGCTCGATCTGTCCCTCTCGTTAGATGCCCGATACAGCGCGAAACTGCGAAAAAAATAGTAAACTATTAAAAAATCACTCCATTCTCCATTTCTTGAGATTTCTCCTTTTCTATAGGTGAGAATGTCAAGCCCTAGCGTGTAATGAGAAAATATTGTGATTTATATATAAATGTTAAAGAAATAAATAACGTTTATAATAAAAAAAAACTCGATCAATTGAATACTGGGTGTGAAAAATTGCACGGCATTTACCTTTTTCATATCGTGTTAACGTTTTTCGACAAAAGGTCGGGATGTGAGTGCGATTTCACGCTCCCGTATCACCAATGAAAAAAAAAAACAGTTAAGTACGAGTCGGACTCGCACACCGGGGCTTCCGTATTTATTTCAGGATTGTACGTAAATGGGAAGTATAAAAGTCGAGAAACTTAAATTTGCGGGCATATGCATTAATTTTGTATGACATTAGCTGCAAATATAAGTTTAAAATGTATTTTTTCTACGAAATATCTATAAATTTTCTTTTTTCAGATTTTTCTCTTTATTGTAATTTTTTTCTTTTTACCAAATTTTATAAGTGTAGGTCCGCGGGAAGTACCCTATACGTTTTAATCACCATTTCATACAAATTGTAGCAAAATCGTTACATAAATGTTCGTATTTTATAATTGCGTTGACTTAGAAGCTCAATTTTTTTCCGCGCTTCAAGTGACCGTATACTAAAAAAGACTAAATATTTGATATTAATTTCAGCTTAATATCTCCATAAGATATTGAAATATATGGTCTTCACAGACGGACAGAAGCCCAACAAAGTGATCCCATGGGTTCCGTTTTTACAATTTACATATGTACAGTACGGAACCCTAAAAATATACGAATTTGTCATTTTTGCCTGAGTAATAAATGCATTAAACTATGATACCTTACTATGTCAAATGTTATATGGTATTATAAAGTTTTGAAATCGATAGTATTAATAAAAAATGTGTTGTTTTAATTTCATCATATTTTGAATTCTTTACAGAGTAAAAATGAATTCATTTTAATATTTTTTTGCGTGAGAATGGAAATATTCAATAATCATATTTAAAAACTTATTATTAAAATAAAAAATAAATGCGCCAGTCGTGGCGCAGTGGCACGAAGTGTGACTGTAAAACCGACTGGTTGTGGGTTCGATCCCCACTCGAGGAGAATATAAATTTAAGTAAATATTTCAATTTACTTAAATTTTTTATTTCCATTACTTCGCTCTGGTGTCGAGGCTAAGCGCGGCGTTGAGTTCTGCCACTCAACACGCAATACCTCCAGAATTCGGCAGAAAGTGGGGAATGGAGTGTCTTAACACTAGGTTCCCTCTGTCTACCCTGCTGTGTGCGGGATACGATATGACATAAACAAAAAAGTCTTTCTATTTTTAATATTTTTAAAGTGTTCCACACATAGGAAAGAAAAATAATTATTTAGGAATCGTATATAAAATCGAACATAGCGGGATTTCAACCCGCGCCTCCTGAAACCGACCAGGCGCTTTGACCGCTAAGCCATACGTTCTCATCGAGCTACGTCGAAATTTTTATATTTTTACCTAAATAAGTATTTTTCTTTCCTTAGTGTAGATTAACACTTTAAAAATTTTAAAAATATTAAATAAATAGCATTTCTCTCTTGCCAGACGATAATTTTTAGTAATTATCTTTGGGTAGCGGAAATTTGTAAAAATCTCCCCATAAAAATGCTAACAACATAAATAAGTTGTAACAGGCATATACAAATCTTATATTTAAAAAATATATATTTTTCTGTTCGTATAAAATAGTCTTATCTATAAACACTATAACAATTCACTTCAAATGTTGAAGTGCTCGAGGGCATGTCTTGATATAATTCTATTATAAAGTTATAATATAATGTTCTCAATGTCGTCCCAAATGGCAGTTGGGACGTCTGAGACGCTCAAGTGACTTACTGCAACGCCGTTGCACCTGTTACTTACAGAATATTAGATAGAGGTCAATGTAACTATAATATTTACTTTTATTGTATTGAAAATTAATAAAACACTACATGTATTGAGGCCGTCATGGCGAAGGGGGATAAGTGTGACTGTAACACGACGGTTGTGGCATCGATCCCCACTCAGGTAAACAAATGATTACTTATAAATATTTTAATTTATTAGCTCTGGCACCAAGGCAAATACCCGGCGTTGAGTTTCGCCACTCACACGCAGTGCCTTAAAAAGTTCGGCGGAAAGTTGAGAAAAAAATAGGCAGAGGGAACTTAACACTAGGTTCCCTCTGCCTTCCCTGCTATATGTGGGATACTGAATGAAGCTGAAAATCATATAGTAGGTATAATGCGAATGTGAAGAAAGTAATTGACTGCAATTTCTACAAAAATAATAATTAAATAGATTGTAATTTAATATATCTTATAAATCTTAGACTTGTATATCTTAAAATATATGCAAATATTTAATCGAAAATGGAACTGTAAGGTACAAGTTATAATTATTTGAGTAATTTCTTCGTTTCTCTGAGCGTTGTGCCGTAAAATACACATAAATTATTGAAAATCCAATTTCAAAAGCCAGTCCAAGTTCATCCGGCTAACTTCTTTGTTAGTATGCCGTGCTTGAAAAACAAGTTGAAACGATATTAAGTGATTCAGATTGGTTCAATATTAAAAATTACATTGAACTTTGATACATTAAAAGTCAAAAAGCTTGCATTGCTTCTATTAGGTTTTTTATTTTGGTGTATAAGTTACTCTACTATACAGGTCGTACATAATTTTTTTTCGCATCAAGATAGACAGGTGTTGTTAAGACTACAGTGTTAAACACATTAACGTATATTTATAATTTATCTGTGTTTATTTAACACAAATCTAGAGGCAGTCGTGGCACAGGAACACACTTTCGGATTTTATTACCACTGAAGAGTGAAATGTTTATTGAAAATTGTGTTAATGGTAACGGGGCAAAGCTCAGCGTTGAATTCCGCGACTTAACATGCCTTTGGACGTGGTTTTACTGTGATATGTTCGCGTATGTATGTAGGAAATATGTAAATGTTAAAACAATATAAAGATTCTCCCTGGGAAGCCTTACCTCGAGCACCAGAACAAAGAAGTGAAAATATTAAATATCTAATTTTCTAGTGTGGGAATCGAACTTTAAACCTATCACGTTTATAGTCATACAGTTCACCTCTACGCCACAACTGGCTCACCTTGATTACTTTATCAATAAACGAAAAAAGTTGAACCTTTCAGCTTTATATATGTGACATTAATGATCCTAAACAGAGAGAACAATTTCTAAAATAGCTTACTTTAAATTAATAGTAATGTCCCGGCTATTATCTAGAACTGTAACTAATCGAAGTCATTATTATAGCAAGTATATATATAATGTATAGTGTATAGGTGTGTACGTATAGGTAACCTGTAGTTTATGTGGAATTAAAGTACATTAGAATGGCTAATAGATGTATTAACGTATTAGTTCATCTTATTGATGAGATATTTACGAGATTCCGTATTCAAAAGAAAAAATGAACCCTTAATAAGATCACTTTGTTGTCCGTCTGTTTGTCTGTCAAGATCATTTATCTCGAGATCACGTCGAGGTTTCAAATTGAAATAATTTTCAAATATTTTAGACTACGGTTCCTTGGAGACCAAGTCAACGCAATCAAAATTTACCAACATTTATGTATGAAATTCGCAGCGTAAGTCAACAGCTATGACTGACATTTGGCACGAAGTGAGAACTTATAATATAACTACAGGAATAAATGAGAAAAGTGAAACTTTATAAATATTTCATAGAAAAAATAAACCATTACAATCTTACAATTCTAGTTTATTTCATACAAAATGTGTGAATATGGAGCTATAATGGGCAAATTTAAGTTCTCTAATTTTTATAAGATGCAATCCTGAAATCTGTACGGGAGCCGCAAAGGGTGAGTCTGACTTTACTGGTTTTTATATACTGTCATCAAACATCCGGATACTTCAAAGCTGTGTGTCCATAGGATGTATTATATATCTGAATTAAGTACCAGATAGTTCAAGCGGCCAACGTCGTCGCTTGTATGTGTATAAAAATCTAATAATTAGCAAAACTTAAAATAATTTGCTTAAAAAACAGTCTCAATTTAAAAAAATGTAGAGGAATTATTTGTTTGATAGCCGATTTTATAAAAGAAATGAAATAAGAATAGATAGCCGTGAAACTCGCTACCTGAATAATAAATAAGTTCTCGCAAAGTATTCCTCTTTGACAAAAATCTTTAAGCTGTCGTACTTATATACCACCGTTCTGCAGCGTGTTATATAGTGAATGGTGTTTTCGTGATTTAATAAATATTAATTTAATAAATATTAATTAAAAATATTATACAATAATATTAATATTGACAAATAATGTGTAAACCATTATTCTCGTTATATGATTAAATTTTCATCAGAACGGTCATGAATTTGATTTCCACTTTGGGAAATGAATTATTTTCATTACCTCACTCAGTCTTTGTGACAAAAATAATTGATATCAAAAAATATATAAATATTTATTATGACTTTTACACTTAACTTTATAATAAATTAATTTAAATAGGCTGTATGCCGCACACAGCAAAGAGAACCCAGTGTTAAGACACTTTCTGCGAATTCTAGAAGCATTGCGTGTTGAGTGGCAGAACTCAACGCCGCGCTTTGCCTCGACACCAGAGCGAACAAATGGGAATATAAATTTAAGTTAATATTTCATCTCCTCGAATGGAGACTGAATCCACAACCAGTCGGTTTAACAGTCACACTTTGCGCCACGTCTGGCCTGGATAATAAATTAATTAATTTAAAATAATAAAATCTTATTTTAATTAAGTACAGCTCTTAAATATATGCACATTGTGTTAAAGTAATGTAAATAAATATTTTAAACACAAATTTATGTTTTCGATGCCTGTTTTGGTATTATTGATATTTTAAATTAAGCTTTACATTATTATCGTATCGCAGGGAAGACAGACAAAACATCCTCTTATCTAGGTACTACGTTCTGCACATTCCTCCCAAATTTAAGACATTGTGTGATGCAGCGTAACTAAACGCGGACCGCGACTTTGTCTTACTATAGCGGTAAAATGGAATAGTGAATAACAATCTAGGCCATCTACAATTATATAAAGAATTTTAAAAATACATGATATAAATATTTTAATTTAATTGGAATAAAGTATTAAATATGACACTTATAATTTAAGTCTCATTTATACAAATCTGCATTAAATTCATACACATAATATATTTGAAGCCAGCTAAGATCATTTTGTAGCTGAAACGACGTCGTTTTACTAAGTTATGAATAAATCAAAATATTCTACAAACAGTTTCTAGAAATTCTCAGTCTTCAAATAATTTGAGTAAATGTTCCAGAGAATATCTCAGTACATATTTACTAACGTCCCAAATGGGCATTTACAAATAGATAAGAATATTTGAATTTAATTACCAAAATTAATTTGCTGTTAAATTTATTTTTAGTATTATCTACGTATGTAGAATGCACCACAACTTTTGACTGTAAATGTGATGGTTGTGAATTTGATTCCCACTCAGGAAAATATTTTTTAAAATTGATAAAGCTTAGTTGACTTCTGTTGTGAGTTTGATTTTCACTCGGGAAATATATTCATTTCCTGACTCTGGTAACGAGGCGAAGCACGTGGCTGTATGTGCCGCTATCAGGTGAACATATTAGTTACAGTTTCCTACTGTCTTTCTTACCAAACAAAACGCGGTGTTTAGTTCCGCCACTCAAGTCGAAAAGTGTGAAGTTCCAGCTAAAAGGTAATGACGATATATAAAATAGGAAATTGTAGTGGTTCTTTCAAAACATGACCACCTTCCTCTTATTATATTTTTATTATTCGGAATCTTACATCTCACGCAAAGTGTAATAAAAAATGGGTCTAATAAATGATTTTTTAACAAAAAAAAAAATCGGAACAACAAACTAAAAAGTAAAAGGTAATTTTACATAAAGAAAACCGCACTTTGATTTTGTGTAAAAAAAATAATAAAAAAGGATAATTTAATTTTGAAGTAGGTGCCAAGTAAAGTACAACTAACGACTGAAATAGAAAATTGCTTGTTAAGTAGCGGAAGCAGAAATGACAAAATAAATTAAATGAAATTGTTCTCTCGAGTAGGAATTAAAATCACCACTATTACACATAAAAACATAATAAACTATATCCCACAGCACCATGACAACCTCTTAAAGACCAATATGCAAGTTTTGTAATTTATAAATTATTTATAGAATACACAAACGTATAGGATTTTCACAAATTATTCCTCAACTCAATCTGTTGCAAACCAATATTTATTGTGCAAAAGTAATTAACAGATTCCACCGTATACTTCTATTTACTTTTGAATTAATCGAAATTTCATTAACCATTTACGTTTTTAATTATAGAAACGTATTCGAAACACACTGCAGTTCACTGTTTTGTTTCATTACACTAAATATATAATATATTCCCGCATTATACATTATATATGGGATATTATCTGATTTTATAAATATTTTTCTACGATAAAAAACTGAAAAAAAAAAAAAACTTTAATTTACAAATATTATAAATAATAATTAGATTCAATGTAAAAAAATAGATATGACAATTCCTAATGAATTAAAAGAGATAATTACTTTTTATTACAAAATAGAAAACAATATATAATACTTTTTACCTAAGTCTATATATTTTTTTTGAAAAACTAAGATATTTTCAAATAACAACAATACTATAGTTTTTATATATGTAAGTATATGTTTGAGGTCAGTTGTGGGAAAGGGGCATAAGCGTATGACAGAAAGCGCGACAGATTGTGGATTCGATTTCCACTCGAAGAAATGAAATGTTTTCATTTCTTTGCTTCAGTGTGTTCCGTGGCAAAGCGTGGCATTGAGTTCCACTGAGTACGCAAATCGCAAGATTCAGAACTCGGTAGAAAGTGTGGAGTGTCTTAATCCTCTGCATACCACTCAAGGCGGATATAAAACTAAATAAACAAAAGTAAAAAAATATATTCGTTCATGGCATCTAATATTATATATATTGTATTATGATTTTTCAGTTCATGTTTATTTCATAAACTAAAATATTACATATTAACATCGAGACATAAGCTTTAAACTTGTCTACAAAATAGAATATTCAAGAGTAACATTTTCAAAAATCTCGTTCCAGCAGTAAGAAAAATATATTGCGTTCACTATTCATATATTCACATCATGTAACCTACTCGACAGAGGAGCACGACTGAGATGTATTTAATGTGACATTTGAAGAATTTTTTGATATGTATGTTTTTTAAACTAACAAAAGTCGGAGTCTCGAATGTAAAAACTAGTTCGTTATCAGTTTTCAGAGTACAGTTGACGTGCGGTCTAAATTTATGCCTGGAAAATTAAAAGCTCTGCCACTCAACACGCAATGCCTCCAAAATTCGGCAGAAAGTGGGGAACGGAGTGTCACTATGTTCCCTCTGCCTACCCTGCTGTGTGCGGGATATAGCGTGAAGCTGAAAATTAAAAGATATTTCATTCATAACTTAACTTAACTTAACTTATTTTCACGCTTTATCCCTAGCGGGGTAGTCTGAGAGAACGGAGCGCTAAACGCTACGGTCTCTACATACCTCTTTCGCGTCGTCCACTGTCATCAATCCTCCATCCTCCATCCACAGTCCTCATGCTTTTTACGTCCTAAAAGTCAGACAAACGCATTTGCGGGATACGCGTAATTATATAATAAAAAAAAACAGTACCCTGTACACAGCAAAGAAGGCAGAGGGAACCTAGTGTTAAGATACTCCGTTCCCCACTTTCCACCGCATTCAGGAGGTATAACTATAACTCAACGCTGCCTGTCCTCTTTATATAATAAAGCTATAAGATAACCAAGCTTTAACTAAATTGTGGTTAAATGCTTTATTTTATCGTTTTTGACATTCATCCTTTACGGACGCGAGAATATGAGATTGAAAATCAGAAAACGTTTTGATCTTTGGTGAAGCTTTTATTTAACCTTTGGATGGGGATAAGAAGGATTATGTGAACATTGTGGCATTCCGCGTTAAAAGAAAATGTAGCATAATTTTTATATTTTGTTATTTATTTTAGATATAGCGGAGTACTAGGGAGAAGGCCTAGTGTTCAGACACTGCGTTCTTCATTTATACACGGGGTAAATTATATTCGTTTCATGATGATTTTAAATAGAATTCAGAGTCTTGAAGCGGAGAACGGAGTGTCATGACACTAGTCCCTTCCACCTATTCTGCTATGCCGGATAGAACACGTATTGATACTAGATCACTTACTACCTACTATACATATTTTAAAATGGTTATTTTATATTCTATATTTATACGTACCATTTCTATAATTCTGTCTATTCACTTTTATACGAGCTTTTATTTAAAACTTAGCTTCCATTTTAATTTATTGAATGTAAAGTATAAAATACTCGTTAGTTTTCTTTGAATTGACAAAATCTAACACTAGGTTCCTTTTGTCTACTCTGTTAAGACAGCGTGAAGGTGATAAAAAAATATTTTTTTAAATAAAATATTTTTTATAAAGTTTCGATTTTCGATGTAAGATTTACGCATTCACATAAAATAGAAATTTTGAAAAATAGAAAATTCAAATCAAGTTTTGAATAATAAAAATGAGATAATTTTGTTCCACGAAATATCTAATATTTAAAAGCAAAAACTTGAAACTGCGACCACACAAATATTTAACGAGTGCTCTGTGAAAATTAAATAAATAAACAGTAAGCAGGATGTTGGAAGAGATTGCATTTTGAATTAACTTTTTATTACTGAAAGCGACAGTAATTTTTGTTTATGATTGTCAGCTATGATCATTGCTCTATAATTTCTCTCTTTTTAGTTTACGTATGGCAGGGTACACAAAGGGAACCTAGCGTCTTCTGTAGCATTCGAAACGTTGCAGAGAAAATACAGTGATTTAAGTTATAACATATCAGTCTGTTGTTGTTTTTCTATTCAACTGATGCAATTGGCAGCAGTGGCAGTGGCATTGCCATAAACATTTTAAAATTTTTAATACTACCTTCTCCAGCAAGCAAGCAAGAAAAGGTGACGTTGGAATCTGCCACTTAATACTTATAGAAATAAGTAATACTTATAGAAAATAGTATAAAATATTTTTTTTACTTTTGTTATATCACTAAGTTAACATAAGTTTCACGAAATTAATAAAACGGATACAAAGTATAAATATATTAATGTAATCAAGATTAATGAAGGAACTATGAAATAGTACTAAAACATCCACATACTATTATTTTCGTTTTGACCCAAATGTTGCATCTGTACGAACATAAACGCCGTACAGTCCAAATATAACCGTAACCGCTAATAAAGCTTGAAAAAACAACGGCTAGGGCTCTACGACTTGAATCTAGACTATATTTTACAACGCAAGTACAGATACCTCGATTCAGTATCTCGAGCGGTCATGAATCATTTATATAGTTAAGGCTAACTGGGATACCGATAAATCTTGAAGAGACGCGTTTTGATAACGTTATTGCTTTTACTATGTTCCTGTTTTCATGATAATTGAATTATTTGTATTCCTGTTAAGGAATATGAATTGTCTTTTTCTTTCGTATGTACATATGTACACACATTTTTTTTACCTTCACTCCGTCTCCAGCACACATAGCAGGGTAGGCAGAGTGAACTTGGGAAACTAGAGTTAAGACACGTCCGTTCCACTTTTTCGAGCGAATTCTTGAAGCATTAATGCCTACTTAATTATTGAGGGGCAAATATTATATATTGTTAGCGAAGTCGTGTACAAGACGGTAGATGAAAATGATGAAAAAGACGATAAAAGCAGTGGAATTGTGTCATTTGGGGGTAGTTGCTGGTCGGCAACGCCCTTATTGGAAGGAAACTAGTGTGAAGTAGTGTTAGTAGGTGATACATATCACGTATTGCAATTATAAAGTATCTCTTTCCAAATAGCTTAGAAACATATAAACGATATGTGTTTATATAATGGTTTTTTCATAAGGTTAACCGCTTCCGATTTCCAACAATACTCAATTTCATTGAGTGGAAATCAAAACCACAATATATATTTTATCTTATCTTTACAAAAAATATATCAGATTTACGCCGTTTCTCGGATGCAGCAGGTAACCTAGTGTTAGGACACTCCTTTTCCTATTTTCGTTCAAATTCTAATATTTCAATTTAAATAGCTCTAACAAGAAAATTTAAGGCTCTAACTTTAAAAAAAAAAAATTATCGTTAAATTCAAACAAAATAATATAATATTTATTAAAAAAAAAAAAAAATAAATTAGCTTCACGCTATATCCCGCACACAGCAGGGTAGGCAGAGGGAACCTAGTGTTAAGACACTCCATTCCATATAATATTTATATGGTTTAGATAAATTAAATTTTCATTATGGAAGCACACTATCACTACAATCGAGAGTAGCACTTTACATACGAAATGAAGATTATCTTATCCTTATTACGCTATTTACGTTTTCATATAATCTTAGTTTTATTAAGCTTTATAATATAAAAGCAAATATGAAAATAATGAAATGGTATAATAATAATATTAGCGACTTAATTTAATATTTTTATCATATCTAGATTAAAATCAAAAATAAATAAATCAGGTTCACGCTGAATCCCGCACACAGCAGGGTAGGCAGAGGGAACCTAGTGTTAAGACACTCCATTCCCCACTTTCTGCCGAATTCTGGAGGCATTGCGTGTTGAGTGGCAGAACTCAACGCCGCGCTTAGCCTCGACACCAGAACGAAGAGATGGAAATATAAATTTAAGTAAATATTTCATCTCCTCGAGTGGGGATCGAACCCACAACCAGTCGGTTTTACAGTCCACACTTCGTGCCACTGCGCCACGACCGGCCTATATCTAGATAATGGCTGATTAATTACTTAATATACAATAAAGTATGGTCTTATAAAATGCATAGTATGTATAAATAATGGTCTTAAATCGGAAGCGCCTTTCGTACACTTTACACTAACTCATGGTCAAAAATATGATAACAAATAATTGGGAATCGAACCCACAACCGTCACTTTCACAATGAAACGATTAGATGACAAAAATGTGCCATATATGTACAGATTTAAAGGATATATTGAATATTATAAAACATACGCGCAACGCTTTTAAGCTCTAAGACGCAAAGCGCGGCGTTAAATTCCTTCACTCAACGAGTGTTAACCTTATGACTGAAGAATCCGATGGAAAGTGCGATATCCAAGTGTCGTTACCCTAGATTTCTTTTCCTATCTAGCTATGTGCGGAATACAGTGTGATGCTAATAAAATAAATAAAAATATGTAACTATATTTATGTGCTTACATACACTACCCCTGAATTGAGGAAGTAAGAGGGGTTCTCAGGTACTTCACATTTCATTTGACCCTTACAATTTCTTTGGACAAACCCTTATGTGAACGTATGAAATGAAAATATGTTTTTACTTCACTCAATATGTTTTCACTTCCGGTAACGTGAATGCTTGTTTATCATGTAAATAATGAAATGTAAAAATGTTTATATTATAGCGTTTGTATAATTACATTTGTACAAATATTATAAAATGTAATAAATACTATTTGTGTGTATTTTCTTGTAAATAAAATTCATATATTTTTTTAAATTCATATTCATTTATTGGAAATTTAATCATAAAAAAGCTAAATAATATGTGCAATAATATAATGCCAATATTTAAAAAAAAAACATCAATAAAAGTTTTAGAAAGAGCTAAATTAAAACACATTTATGTTTTGTTACATCGCATTAACTTGAAGTAATATTTAAAAAATATATATCTTCATGCTATATCCCGGTAGGCAGAGGGAACCTAGTGCTAAGACACTGTTCCCCACTTTCTGCCGAATCTTGAAGGCATTGCCTGTTGAGTGGCAGAACTCAACGCCGCGTTTTTCCTCGACACCAGAGCAAAGAAATGGAAATATTAATTTAAGTAAATATTTAATCTCCTCGAGTGGGGATCAAACCCATAATCAGTCGGTTTTACAGTCACACTTTGTGCCAGTGCGCCACGGCTGGCCTCAAAGTAATATTAATCATACAAAATTATTAATTAATACCTACACAAGAGTTATTTTAGACCTACATTATAAATAATATTTTTATAATTTATTGTCTATTATATCAAAGTATATATGCAGGATTACGAGAATGTCAATGAGCGCTATAAAAATGCAATCTCAGTGGAAAAGTGCAGAACTCATTTCCACGATCTGACTCACTGATGTAGCAAATTAATATAACTTCTATAATTGCTCCTTTAAGCGCTTACTATCACTTATAACTACTATTAAACTAGTTTTCTATATTTTTTTTTCATATTCACTTTTTATCCCGTACAGCAGAGTAGACAGAGGGAACCTGGTAGTAAGATACTCCGTAATTTCACATTTTTTTCCAAAATTTTCGGAACACGAACGCCGCGCTTCGTCTTCCAGAGCGGAAACATGAAAATAAAATAAATATTATATGTTATAAGTATTCTCCCAGATGAACACCAAACCACAACCGTCATCTTTACAGCCAGGCGCTGTGTCACTGTTCCACAGTGGACTTAAATATTCTTATGTCATATTGGTTCTTTTGTCTGTGGCACTAGCCCCTAAATTGATGGACCGATTTGGGTGTGGTTTGTTTTTAATCGATAACTGTTTTTTTTTTTATTTTGCTAGTCTACAGTTTTATTAAGACAGAATAAAGATGTCAAGACATATCGTTTTTTACTTTATAATGAAATTAGAGTTTTTACTTGTTAGGTAACGCAAACTATAGCAGAATGTAGTTTATTAAAACTTTTGTATAGGTAGGCAGAAAAGTCTTCAGATTTTAGTAAGAACCTAAACAGAATATTTTTCATTAAAATCTATTCAAAACGGATTATTTTGTTAAATAACAGGATACTCGATAAATAGTTTTAAAGTGTTATTCCACACTTAAGAGAGAAAGATACTATTAAGAAAACGTATAGATTTTGGAAACCGTCCAGAATTTGGACTATTGCCAAAGAGGCGCGGGTTCGAATACGTTAAAATTTTTAAACGTTTTTAAAATAGTTTTCAATCAGATGTACATGAACTTAGAGAAGATAACTTGTATTATGTTTTCGACTAACTATGTTTTCGACTTTGCGCTATTAATAGTACCAGTTATAGATAATATTAGACGTCTATTATTAATATAATATCAATTAATTAGTTCAATTATTGGATTCCTGAGTATTGGTACTAATATTACTATTGTCGTAATTTGATTGCAACACACAAAAGGATGGTAGTTCCACTGTGACATGCTTAATAAGGTATTCATTGTTTATATTTCATATATTCTCTGGTAACGATTCCATTAGGGTGGCCTTTAGGCCCAGTTAAGGAACGGAAGTGTCTTAATAGGAACGGAAATATCCTATGAGTAGGTTCTCAATTTCCCTCTGCCTACCGTACTCTATGCGGGATACAGTGTGAAGCTATAAATAAAATCCTACGAATGGTGATTGAATCCGTAACCATCGCGCTTACGATCAAATATTTTATCAAACATCGGCCTTTGGGAATTTCACATTAGATTATATCAAATAAAAAACTTAAATAACATAGTACGAGTACATGAAAAAGAGTATGAAAGCAAATAATGTACGTAATTAACTCTTAAGAAACAGCGACATGAATAGATATAAAACAGGGCATTGTTCACAATATTTGTGGTACAACAATGGTTGTAATGAGGGCTGTTTCTGCTCCGCGCTATTTAAACATTCTTTCATTTTTAAAATGAAACAAAATTATTTTAATAAAATCACTTGAGAATAGTTTGTATTGGACAACTGTTGCACTTTAGATATTATGTATTTGTTGGTGATGATGATGATAATGATGATGATTTGACGTACATGTATGTAGAGTAGGTCACAGGTTCAATTTTAAAATTTTGTTCGTACATTTCGTTCATTCAATCGATTGTACAGTCTTCCTTTGCATTTATAAAGCTGATCCTGTCCTAGTAAGTAACACTACTTTGGAAAGTGTATGTGGGCAATAAGAGAAAAAAATAAAAAAATTCTTACAGAGCGGAAAAATAGGTTTTTCTGTTACATAGTCCACACAAAGGAAATTTCGGGCTGTAGTACGTAGAATATAATAAAATGTATTAACGTGTTGTTCTTACAAACAATCCATAAAACGGCACAACTTTTGATTGAAAATAAACTTTGTTTAATATCAGCGGAGTAACGTTCGGGGCGCTAATGAGTTAACGACGAAATGTTATTTAGAGTTTAAATTAATTATTCATTATTACTTTACAAAATCACGTGTTGGAAAACTGATTGAATAATAGTTGCAACAAATAATTATATATATTTTAATTATTTATTGGAAACTACTCTATACCGACTATATTTTTTTTGTTGGCTTCACGCTATTGTATAAGTATATCATTGTAAATGTCAAGATCGATAGTTTTATTAAGAAAGTTTTAATACTACTCCGATCTGTCATTTATCTCTTTTGGTGTGGATAGCCATTTCTTAAATTACTATAAAATATCACAAAAATGATAAATACGAGTTCTTATAGTCTTATAATATCCCTTTATAATTTAAAAAATCAGAAAATTCTTTGATATTAATAAAAAATCTTATAATGGTGTGAATATTGTTCAATATTTATTTAATTATTGCGAGAGCTTTTGTTATTTGAGTTTAAAATGTATAGTAGAATATAATTAATAGTACTTTATTATAGTTAATAGTAATATTCCTTTGGCACAGGTTCACGAACGTGTGACTGTAAACACGACAGATTGTGAGATTGTGGTTTGATTCCCACTCAAGGGACATGGAGCACGGAAGATTCCTAATGAGAACAGAGTTTCTTAACACTAGGTTATTAGTGTTAAGTCACTCCCTCCGCATACACTGTTATGAGAGGAATAAAGCGCGAAGGTAAATAAGAAACCCAGTGACAAAACATTCCATTTACTATTTTCCTCGTAAATTTAAGATAATGCAAAGTAAATGACGGAACTTAACACCACAATTTGTAACTTTTGTATTTCTTTTGACGTATTAAAATCAGTTATCACAATTTTTTATTAAAAGGTAGCGTCACGCACCACACGGGAAATATAAAATTATTATACTCCATATTTTCTATACATATTTTCTAAACATTACCAACAAAGACATAAAGCTATAATTTATTTTAATTCGCGTTGAATGTAATTTTTGGCGACCATAAATCACAATCAGTCGCGTTTTAAGTAATGGCTCTAATGCTTTCGGCTCCAACGCCTAAGGAAACGGTTTTTATTCATTCTATTTACTTTTTACATAAATTCGTGCGAATATTTTATAAAATCAAAAATGTCGTTTTTCTAACCAAATAGCTTTTTTGTGACTGTTTAAAAGAAGAAGGTGCGTTAAATAGAAATAGTATATATATATTATATTATTTATTATCGCCGGTACAAGATTTGTACGTAAATTACGGTTATGGGTTCGATTCTAACTCAGGAGAATGCGTTATTACTCATTTCCTTGTACTGGTAAATAGTCAAAGCGCGACATTGAGTTCTGTCACTCAACACGCAATGTCTCGAATATTGTTCGGAATAAGTGAATGAAGGGAACGGAGTGTTTTAATACTAGATTCCCTCTGACTGACTGAGAATGACAGACTGACCACCAACTTATAGTATTTAGTAAAATATATAAAAATTATAATAAAGTTAAATTAAATTATATAATATTATAGGCATTTATAGAACCCACGACGTTCTTTATATATTTTCTATATAGGCTGAAAAAGAATATGAATAGCAGAGAAAAACAAGATCCTTTGAGCTGAATTTCTTCACTAAATGATATATTTGAAAAATAAATTGTAAAGAATCAGCTTCACGCTGTATCCCGCATACAGTAGGATATGTAAAGGGAACCTAGTGTTTTCGAGGCATCTCGTGTAGAGTGGCGGAACTCAACGCCATTCCTTTACCGTAGTGCCATAGCGAAGATTTGAAAATATGAATAATCATTTATTCCTTCGAGTGCGGATCGAACCTACAATCGTCGCGTTCCAGTCACACCTTTGTGCCCCTGTGCTACGAAGACGGTCTTAATTTGTTTTTTTTTTTATTTTTTAAATAGTAAAGAAAGCTGTGCCAAAGCAAGTCCTACAATCAAGAACCTTACCTCAAATATGTACAAAGTTATGCTGTCGTAAGTAAGTGTAGGTCGTAAACTGGTTATGAGCTAACCGCATACAATAAAGTTTACACAGAGCGTGACCGAGTGACATGCTGGTTTATGTTTACAGATAAATTTTCACGATATATCATAATATAAAATATATAATAACTTTAATATATTTTAAATTAGCTTCACACTATATCCCGCACACAGCAGGGTAGGCAGAGGAAACCTAGTGTTAAGACACTCCGTTCCTCACTTTCTGCCGAATTTTGGAGGCATTGCGTTTTGAGTGGCAGAACTCAACGCCGCGCTTTGTCTCGACACCAGACCAGAGCAAGGAAATGCAAATATAAATTTAAGTAAATATTTCATCTCCTCGAGTAGGGATCGAACCCACAACCAGTCGGTTTTACAATCACACCTTGTACCACTGCGCCACGAGTGGCCTTTTATTTATTTTTTTTTATTTTATATTTTAAATTCTATCTTGATTCAATATTCTACTTACATGTATTGATTTGGCTGAATCGGTAATATGTAATTTATTTTTAGTTTCGTTTCAATTTTTCGTGTTAATACTAACATTTTTCTGTTTGGCCCTGTTATATTATGTCGAATATAAAAATGATAATGGTTTATTTGTAGAAGATTGACTTTTTTCATTTGATGTAGTATATGAGCAACGGATTTACCAGCAGGCTCAACCCGCTTGAGCTGCCAAAGGGCAGCTTTTGGACCGATTGCTTTTCGCTATTTCATAGAAACTGAAAAATTGCTTACACAGCAATTTTTTGATGTATTATAGTTAGTAACATATGTACGAGTAAGTAGCACATTCTCTCTTATTACATCAGTTATGATAGGCTTAAAAATATGCCTAAAAAATATTTATCATACAAGATTTTCTTTGCTTGTAACAATAATTAACCGACTTTCAAAAAAAGGAGGTTATCAATTCGTCGGAATCTTTTCTTTTTTTTTGTATGTTGAGTAATTATTCGAAGACGCTTGAACCGATTTGATTTAATTCATTTTTTGTTTGAAAGGATATACCTCACAGGGATGGGATCACCCATGTTGACCATGTCAATATCTGAAGATGGGATCCTGGAGGAATCGAGGGAACTTTTTAAATTTTATAGGCACACATACAAAGATTTGAGTATTTTTTGGAGACTCGTGTGTTTGTTTACGGAAATCACAATTTGATGACGTGTAACTTGTAACTGTTATCTCAAACTCCTTTGAGAATATTATTTAATAAATAATGCCTTGGCTCAAAATGTGTCTAGTGATTAGACCCGTCTATAGTTGTGATCGTCAAGAACCCAAAATCTTTTAGAGATTCAGAGGTAACAGTATTAAGAATTTTATATTATGCCATTAGAAGGTATCGCTTTAATAATATATTTGCCATCAGAAGTTGTTCTTGTGTCAGTTATTTAGATAACTGGAAACTCGACAATATGACATTGTCATAACTCGAAGCTCGTCCGAAGAAAAGCCAAGAGCGCGTCCTATCTTCCTCTCCACTATAACTGCGAACTAGTTATAATAAAAGGAAGAAAGAGTACGGGCACCTCCCGCCCTACACCGTGAATTCCAACCTGACTGCGGCTACAACAGTCTTATTGAACTCTCCGGGACGTTTGTGTGTGATCAGTCTGAAGGTATTTGTTACGCTTATTTATATTAAGATTATTATATTAGAATTGTGATTCGTGATGTTGATTGATTTGTGAGATCAATATAAGTCGTTGGAACGAACGCACTGCCGCAAGGCGGCCGATATGTTTAATAAACGCACGGCACACACCCCACAGTCGTGTCTCAAACCGTAGGCGGACACTACTACATACACCAGAGTTCCAGGACATAAAATAGCACCACACACCCGTATGCGACGAGCGGACACTACTACATACACCGGAGCTGGGACATAAAATAGCACCACACACCTACTACTAGTCGTATACCAAGTCATAGAAATGGTATATCAATATATCAATGGCTAACGCCATACAAACACAGCTTACGTACCGCGAGCGTACTGCGAGACGGCATCAGCCAAGACATAGTTAATGTCACTGCAACAGTTCGCATAAGCCCATCACGTCAGCTTCCGCGACGTCAAGCAACATTCAATATTATAACATTGGTCAAAGATAACTTTAATCCATAATATGTGTCGCTCCTACACATATAATTCCTTTTATAAGAAATTCGATCCTAAAAGATCGTGCCATCATAGACTTCGAATTATCATATTATATTCATTATACATTTGGTACGAGTCTTTATGTGCATCATATTTATTAGTACCGTAGTACTTTAGAGTTCGACTCGACCGCTGCCTTCCAGCATCACCACCACCTATATAGACAGAACGACGGTTGCGACATTCGGGACGACAATACACGAACTCGTCTCGATTAATATGGTATCAAAAATATATAGTTTGTATTATACATAATTAACTATGTTATTTATGTGTATTGCCATGCATATTTTATTTTACTTATTTATTTATTTTTAACTTATATCCGTGGTACATACTGTTACAAACTGATGATGAAGACCATAGATGGCCTAAGTTGTACTACTTTTGCTGTAATAGCTACAAGAAAAAATCTTGTTAAAACTTTTCATCAGAAATGAGATTCCTCAATTGTTGCATTTCTGGAAATGCATTCGAGGAAATGAAAATATTAATTAATTAATTTCCCCTAAAAATCAAGCGAAGTGAGCGAAGGGAAGCGAACCCACAAACGCCGCATCGAGGAACAATTTAAATATGGTGATACATCATATTTATTAAAAAAATTGTCTGTTCAAAGTATTGACCTATTTTTTAAAATACAAGGACGTTTTTAACCTATTTTTTAAAATAAAACGGCTTTTTTGAAGTTTAAATCAGCGGAAACGCAATGAAGACCGAAACATCTGAATATTTTAACACAGAATTTTCACTACATTAATGTTGCGTATAATTTAACGATCGCGAGAACATTTTCTTTGGTAAAATATATTCGACTGCTATTTCAGTGCTTCACAAATTAAAGAATCATTTCGATACGATCTTATTAATAGATTTCATAGAAAAGAAAGTTATCAGTTTCATACAGTATATATGTGACGTTTTTGGAATTAGATAATATATGCATGGGCGTACGAAGAGGGGAGCCGTGTGGTCCTAGCCCATCTCAAAAAATAAAAATACAAACAACGTTTACACAGACAAATCTATTCAAAGATTAAATTTATTTAGGTCAGACTTCCGAGCACATGAGTGAAATTCATAAATGTGAACATACACATAATATGGTCCACAATTTTTTTTTCTAAATCTGTCATATTCAAAAGATCTTTTTTGTTTTAAATGAGTATATTTAAATTTAGGGAATAGTTAAAGTTTCATCAAAATCGGCTCAGTAGTCTTTGAGATATATGTATTCATGCATTTCGGGAACGGACACAATATAATTTCTTTAGTATAGGTGTACCAGTCTCCGTAGAGACGAGAGAGCAGGTACTATCGATATTTTTAATTTTCTTTATATTAGGTACTTTTAATTTTACTTCATTGAATTAAAATAACGAAAAGAAAATCTAGTGACTAAAAATGGCAAAAAAAAAACATTTCAGTTTAGTTTTATATTATGAAAAGTTAAATTATTTACAACATTCGTAAAGTAATACCTAAGCTAGTCTCTTTAAGTGTTCTTATGAGTAACTTAAAATCACTTTCTCGGAGTGTTCTTAAGTATAGCAGCTTGTATTATCTAAGTTTTGTTGAAGCATGACTAAGTAGTACTCAAACCTCCTTGATATATTATAGACCTAAAAGTATATTTTCTTAAAAATTGTAATTAGGGAATAATAAATAAAGAAATAGAGAAGATAGAATAATAGAGAGAATAGTTTGGTCGGGAGAATGACTAAATGCCAATCTTTTTCATATTATATCTGTCAAAGCGACTATTCCTCGAATTCCGACGGAGTACTGGTGGATTATGGTAAATATATACCATAATCTAGGAAGCGAATGTAGAGAGAAGCGTCAGGTTGAAAAAATAAATTGTTCTTAATACTATCAAAATACATTGGAACAATGTACGAGTATATATCGGATAATTATGGGTCCATATCTTAAGGTCCAACAAAAAAGAATTCTACTTATTTTTAAACATTTTTTTAAAGTGTTATTCCACACTTAGGAAAGAAAAATACTTATTTAGAAAACGTATAAAGATTTGAACGCAGCGGCACTAGAAACCACACCTCAAATTCAAATTTTTATACGTTTTTTAAATAAGTATAAGAATTCTACTTAGATAAAGCGCGATCTTACGTTTTGCTACTAAACACCCAATAGCGAGAAATTAGATACAGTAAAGCAGAGACATTTGATGTTCGTTTAGTGTCTTAACAATAAGTTTCCATTTTCCATCTATCTGACCCTTTACGGAGCAGTCGTTTACACTGACCCTAAATGCTGGGTATAGGGTGTAGTTGTATAAGACAAGGATTAACAGTCAGGACCTATAAGTAATTCTTTGATCTATAAAATATTTCCGAGGAATAAAAGAAAAAAATAAATTAAATTAGCTACATGCTGTATCCCGCACACAGCAGGGTAGGCAGAGGGATCCCAGTATTAAGGCACTCCGTTCCCCACTTTCTGCCGAATTCTGGAGGCATTGCATGTTGAGTGGCAGAACTCAACGCCGCGCTTAGCCTCGACACCAGAGCGAAGAAATGGAAATATAAATTTAAGTAAATATTTCATCTCCTCGAGTGGGGATCGAACCCACAGCCAGTCGGTTTAACAGTCACACTTTGTGCCACTGCGCCACGACTGGCCTCTATTTACGAGGAACCCCGCATAATTTAAAAAGGTCCTGATTGTTAATCCAAAAAAACTATTGGGCTTTTTTATTTATTTTCTTTTTAGTTTTGTGCAGTCGGAGTTTGTGTATTTATAATTTTTTTTTGTTCCTTCACAGTGTTAATTATTAAATTAACTATAAGATTATACAAACTCGTAGCTCAGCACCTCTCATTAGTCTCTTTGACAAATTAAGGTCTTAAACTACCATTAACGTTAAATACATTAATAATAGACTTGAGTCATTCAGCCCTTTAATTTTTTATCCATAATTTTTAAAAGAGGCTGAGGAAGAGGTTTTTTTTATCGTACCTTTTGAGGCCAGTCGTGGCGCAGTGGCACAAAGTGTGACTGTAAAATCGACTGGTTGTGGGTTGTTGTGAAATATTTACTTAAATTTATATTTCCATTTCTTCGCTCTGGTGTCGAGGCAAAGCGCGGCGTTGAGTTCTGCCACTCAACACGCAATGCCTCCGAAATTCGGCAGAAAATGGGGAACGGAGTGTCTTAACACTAGGTTCCCTCTGCCTACCCTGCTGTGTGGGGATACAGCGTGAAGCAAAAAAAAAAAGCAATAGCCAGTAGCCGTAAATATGTACATAAATTAGAGTTAATCTATAATACATATATTTTTTGCTAATATGAATAATGTATAACAAATCAACAGCTTTATCCACCTCAGATGCAGTTTAACACATATTTGAATAATTAAGTTAATCACACTTCCAGACAAGAGTAGGAATGCGAGTGTATGTATGTAACATACACGTATACCTACGTAACTAACCATATCGTACGGATGCTGTACCTGATTCTATTCACTTAAGTGGCGTAGCAGGTGTTCTGACACGCGAACAATATTAAGTGGCTAATATAATTTATTTCCATACCATACTACCATGAAAACTTTGTTTATTGGATTTTTCTCTTATTTATTTTCGGGTATATCATGCATTTAGTAGAGAAGACTAAGATGGTTAAGTGTAAAATCACTCCCTGTTTTACTAGACTATTTATTACTTAGACTTATAGCCCCGCGCTTTAACCACCATGCCAGAGGAACCTACAAGTTTTTCCTTGTGAAAATCTTACAAACTTAAAAAACAAAAACTTAAACCTACTCCCATGAATCTACAATAAATTTTCATATGCAAAATTCAAGCGCTTATGTAATTGATTTAAATGGAGTTAGAAGCATTAGGACTCTTAGAAAATAATTTTTGGATGTTCTCAGAGACCTTCAAATAAAAGGCATATATATAAGACATAGATAAATATAACAAAAAAAGTTAAATATGCAAGTTATTTTATTTTGCGTTAAATGTTTCATTTATTATAAAATTATTACAATAATGAAAATCAACAAGATTTTTTCAAGAATATATCAGATTTACATTTATTCAAAGTTCAAACAGAATAAATCTTGGTTACGTTGGCAATGCGGTGAGCGTTTACAAATGTTTGGCGAGGACATTCATCTACCGTTCCTGTTCTTACGTCAGTAGGTACGTATTTTTATTATTTTACATTTTAAAATACATAATTTATTATTAAGTGTGCGCTTAAACACTATAACACTAGGTTAAGACACTCCGTTCCCAATTTTCTGCCGAATTTTGGAGGCAATAGAAAAATGCCAAGGAGAAATGGACATATTTCATCTCCTCAAGTAGGGATCGAACCCACAACCAGTTGGTTTTACAGTCACACTTTGTGCCCCTACACCACGACTGGCTTCGATGATTTTTTTTAATATTTTTGAAAATATCATTAATTAAAATAGTATTATACCAAAAGTAATATTTTTATAAGCTGTTGGTATATTTGCAAGAATACATAGTGAATATGATATGTATGAGACAGTGATTAACGACCGTCTGCCGCTACTATTTTTCTGATAAAGTATATGGATTCCGTTCTGCATTTATGTGTTCTTAAACAATCGTTTTTGTTGTGTACGTTGTTAAAAAAACCCTGTCAGGATTTATCTACAGTTACATTCAAACGCTAATTAATGACATTACTTTTTTTAACTTTATTAAAAACTATTTTTTCCTACGTCTATATGCATAAGAAATACGACAGGACAGTTACTGGCTATTTTTTGAGATCCAAATAAAAACATCACGTAGAAAAAGTCGGATTAAAAACTTGGTTTAAATGAAATGCTCATTCTATGAGTGGGGAAATATAATTACAATTTTTTTTCATCGTACCTTTAAATAAATTAAGGGTACGATAAAAAAAAACACTTTAACAGCCTCTTTTTAAATATATGGATAAAAAATTTAAAGGACCGAATATTACAATAAATAAAAATATCACATAACTCAAGTCTATTATTAATTTATTTAACATTAATTATTGTTTAAGACCTTAATTTGTCAAAGAGACTAATGAGGGGTGCTGAGTTTGTATAATCTTATAGTTCATTTAATAATTAATGCAGTAAAGGAACAAAAAATAATAAGAAAAACCAAAATCCCGACTAAACAAACATAAAAAGAAAACAAACAAGCCCAAAAGTTTGTTAGGATTAACAATCGGGATGTTTTTAAATTAATTAAATTAAATTCCTATTAAAGATTTTATTGATTAAAGAATTACTTATGGATCCCGACTGTTAATGCTAATGAACTATTAGGCTTCTTTGTTTTCTTTTTAGTTTTATGCAATTTAGAAAGATGCCACAACAGTGGCGGCTTAGCTTCATTATCCCTATTTACGAGGGAAGTGTCAGTGTTCAAGATTGTGGTAGTTTCCGGAGTATTGAACTTATGAGTCACGATCGAGGCAGACATCCTCAGGCTCCGCCGAGAGTGCTAGAGTACTATCTCTGAGTCTCAATATGAATTTCAGTCAGGATCGGGTATAGAGCCAGCTGTTAAGTTGGAAAAGTTCAGGTACCTTGGATCCGTTATGCAAGAGTCTGGAGGCATCAATCACGATGTCCATGGCCAGATAAGCGCTGCCTAGGCCAAATTGAGCGAAAGACTACTGGTGTCTCGATGTGCGTCGTAACGCGGTCTGACTGCACACGTAACACATGTATTCGAAGGTAGTCTTGGGGTCTGTGATGTAGCGGATAAGCTCTAAGAGCGTCCCCTGACGTGGTATGGCCACATTGCGCGCCGGCCTTGGAACTATGTCAGTTGGAAGTGCCTCGCTATATCTGTTCCTGGAGCTAGCCCTCCCAGACAAGGAAACATTGGTTGGATGTCGTGGTGCAGGCCGTGAGAGCCAACGGTCTAACCATTTAGGATGTTACAGATCGTGCAAAGTGGAGTATATTAGGCAGGAAGGCAGACCCTGGCAACATACGCCGGAATTAATAGCAGAAGAAAGAAGATTTTTAAATTTTTACTGTAGGAAAACAAAGTGATCCTATAAGAGTTCCGTTGTTACCTTTTGAGGTACGGAACCATCATAAAGCAACTTGACACTTGGCAGGTATGGATGGATATGTTTTAGGAAACTAGTGTTAAAACACTCTGCTTCTCAGTTTGAGCAAACATTTCGGATGCACGCGTTTTGAGTGTCGAAATTCATCTCTACGCCTTGTCTACCAGAGCGTTAAAATGAAAATAATTTAAGTATAATCCTCACATAGCGTCAAATGTCGTCCCACAGCGCCGCGACGACCTTTTAATTATTATATTAAAATAACAAATCAAATTGTAACTTTGTAATTGAATCCATTTAAATGGATAACAATTTTGCTGTTATTAAAATAAGTGTTCTTAAGACTCTCGGTTTCGAGTTCCTCTCAAAACTAATATTGACTTTTTCTTTAGTATCTTATTTTAAGTAGAAAAGCCAAATAAAAGATTAATTACATTTAAATGTAAGTTAGTTACTGTTTAATATTTAAAAGTTGGATATATTGTTAGATAAGTGACTTGTTATTGTTTTGTTGTTAATGGCATATATTTTCAGATTCACGTTCTATCTAGCGTACTTTAGCAGGATAAGGTGAGGAAAACTAGGATTAAGACAATTCTCTCTCTTATCTCATTTTCCCCCTTATTTACGAAACACTGCTTGTTCTAAGATACTCCTTTACCGTTAGATACTTCCGTTCTCCACTTCTACACGCTTGTACCCCTACATCACGACTGATGCCATGTTATTTTATGACATTATTTGTTAAATACAAATAATAAGGTTACTTAGATCATCTAATACATTAGTTTTCCGATATTTATATGTACAAGTTTTTTTTTCATATTTTTTATGTGAATAATTAAAAATATATGTTTATAATAAGTTTCTGTTTGAATAATCATCACTAAGTGAATATATGTAAAATACATTTTCATTTAAAGCCACAAATACCACTACAAGTCATACATATATGATTTTAACATGAATTATTCGAATACCGAAAGAAATATTCAATGAACCGATAATAAGCGAAATGACCAAAAACTACATTTACTTTACAATATTTATATTTAAATCGACTGGTTGTGCGTACAACCCCCACTCGCGGAAATGAAATATTTATTTAAATTTATAGTTCCGTTTCTGTGCTCTGATGTAGATGCAATGCGCGGCGGTCTTCGGAAGGTGGGAAACGGAGAGTGTTAACACTAGGTTGCCTCTGCCTACCCTGCTGTGTGCGGGATACGGCGAGAAGCTGATTTTATTACAATGTTTTCAAATGTAAAAAAAACATTCGTGTAAAGATGGAAAATGTTCATTTAAATAAATGTGAAAAAGATAGGAAAGGTTTTTCTGAAAAGAGAGCATTAGCGGTCGTAAGTCCGTTCCTTCTAAGCATCATCAGCTTATTTCTGTTTCACAGTGGAAACTGTGCCTTATAGCAGAATAGGCAGAGAGAGCCACTCGAGAGACATTCCAGTCTTAATTTTTCACCCAAATCGAGATAGAATGTTAGGCTGCAAAACTCATGGATGATTATTTCAAAATAATTACTTATTTCAAAATCAAATTATATCTAGAAATGAAATTAAATTTGTGTTTGTCGTATTTTGTTTGCTTAAACACAACTATTTTAATTAATGATGTCCTACATTTCATGGAAACACCGAGTACGTTTCTTTATGACACAATAAAATCCACATACTCATTTCTTTCATAATTTACTGACCTCATTTGTCTTAATTAAACATTAACGATAAGCGGACATCCATTAAAATGAAAAGTAAATACATTTCACAGGCGTTTCTTGTATGCGAGTGCTTTGCCATAATATATTAATTTAATATGCAAAGTCGAGGCTGTCGAGGCTGTCGTGGCGCAGGGGCAAAAGGGTGAGAATGTCACTAGTGAGTTAAATCATCAGTCAAGAGAATTAATTATTATTTACTAGCAGTGCCTGTCGTTTGCTCATATAGTCTGTCTAACTCTAGGGTGTTACTAGAATAAAAGTGTATGTCTGTTTGCCTGTGGCTATAACTGACTTCGGCTTCCATATCTGATGTAGAATCGTAGTCGCTTCATTATTTCTTATAATCCACACAAATTTTAAGAAATAATGAAGCGGCACTCTAGTGAAAGATTGTCGACATGATACGCATTTTATATAGACAAAATAAAGATCTGTAATATCTGATGAAAAACTATAATGATACAGCTATAATTTTGTCTGGAATTGAAACAGCGATTAACCTTGTATAGGCCATGTGTACGCCTTATATGGAATACTGTTTATGTCTCTAGGCTGGTGCAACCCAGTATCAGCTTGATATTTGATTCGCATACAACTAATATTCGTTGATGAGATTCAATGACCTGTAAAAAGCTTGATGCTTTGGTTTGTCGTAGAGACTCACTGTACATTCTCTACTGTATTTTTCATTGATAAAATTCTGGGGAATGGTTTGAACTGCAGGTAGCTGCTAGCGAGTTTTCTAACTGCTCAGTATGTCACAAACTCAAAGACCATCGACATTATCTGGATACGTGGCCCTCCACTACTACTATGCAATGCCTCGAAAAAATGGCGGAAAGTGGGGAACGGAGTGACTTAACACTAGGTTTATTCTATCTATCTTGCTCTATATGGGATACAGTGAGAAGCTGAGATCAGTACATTGGTTTTCAACCAAACTTTCAGCTAATTCAATAAAACAGTAATTTTACAGCAATTTACTTAACTTTTTATTTTGGTTTATCATTGAAATAAAATAAATACTTCATCTTGATGTTAAGGGAAGCTTGAGAAAGTACAATAGTGCCAACTGTGCACTTAAATCGGTTAAGCCGTTTCTAAGACTAGCGTGAACAAACACACAGAGAAACAGACATACCGATCAGTTTGTATTACGTTGTTAAATGTAAAGTATACATTATATATTAAAACAGGAATGTAATTCAGTGTATAAAGTAAATAATTCAGTAGTTTAAGCTGGTGAAGCCGCGAGCGCGTCGATAGTATGGAGTAAAGAAAGCGGGAAGCGAAGAACAAACTTTAAGTTCTTTATACGTTAAAATAATTAAAAATCACTTGGAAATTTTTATTTAAGATGCTTAATAAAAATACTAACTTTAGTAAAAATATTAAATAATTCATTCCCCTAGTGAAATTCAAACCTACAACCGTCGCGTCTACAGTCGCACGCTTATGCGAATGGATTTTCTTATTGATAAGAGATATGTATATGCAACTATATAGAAATGTGTAACGTTGAATTTTTAGAGATCTCTTAACAAGACACATTAAATAAATTCGACATAATTTTAAAATTATCATAAATATTGTGCATTTTAAGTAAAATTATTTTTTTAACTAATTTTACCAAAAAAACTCAAAGTAAAAAGTCCAAAAAAAATTGTAACAACCACATCGAACATTCCCGCTGACGGGATGAGACCGTGTAGTGTAATTGGCTGGCGCGATAGGCAGTGGCAGGTCCAAGAGGATTGGATACATGTAGAATATCAGACAATTTTTATATTGAAAAATGTTTTAAATGAAACTATTTTAACTGGATTAATCGGGTATATTTAAGATTATACATTTTTGGAAATCCAATGTTTCGAACACTTTGCAGTAGTCCGTAGTCACGGGTAGGGTAGACTGAGGTGGCATTCATCTGTCAGTTGACATAATTATCATATCAAACTACCGCCAACAATTGATTAATTCCTTTCTTCCTTAATTTTTGATTCCTACAGAATAAACTGATAGTATCTTTTGCCCTCTAGTATGGTGAATTGGACTTGACAATGATTTTATGAATGGGTCCCAGGTGGTAGGAAGTTTCAAGCCATCCTATTGAAATTAGGATGTTTTTGTATTTCAATAGCTTCGCGGATCATTCTAGGAATATATCTGTTTCCTTAAACGAGGATTTGGGGTCTATCAAATCTAATGCAGTGGCTGCGTCCTCCACAGTGCGCTCACACACAGCTGACTTAGATACATGCCCATTCTTGATATCAGAGATGTGTTCCAATGCTTCTCTTTGTTTGACCAATGTATAGTAAGCCACAGTACCAATCTAGTTTGTATACACCTGCACACTGTAAAGGGATATTACTTTTCACTGTCTCAAGAATTGGCACACTTTCCGTATTAAAAAAAAACCTATTCTCACAAGCACGCTACAGTAAACGTGACGGTTGTGGGCTCGATTTCCATAAGAAAAAAAATTCAGACCAGTCGTGGCGCAGTGGCACAATGTGTGACTGTAAAACCGACTGGTTATGGGTTCTATCCCCACTCCCCACAGGAGATGAAAAATTTACTTAAATTGATATGTCCATTTCTTCGCTCTGGTGTCGAGGCAAACCGCGGCGTTGCTTTCTGCCACTCAACATGCAATGCTTAAAAAAGTTCGGCGAAAAGTGGAGATTAGAGTGTTGTACATCAGATTTTCATCGCCTTACCCTGCTCTATACGGGATAGAGCGTGAAGCTGAATAAAAAATATAACTTAAAAAGTAGCTAAATATATAATAGGCCTCACGTAATAAATAATCCTTAAGTTCGACTTGGCAAAATGAGACGAGCAAATTTGTCTTGAAATACTAAAACTCTCTCTCTCATTCCCATGGCTCGTGAGCTGTCACTGATTTCAAAGCGTAGTAAGTGTATGGGAGATGGGGTAACGAGTTTATATTAAGGACCGTCGGTTTGTTATTCAATGTAACGGTTATTTCCTCGAGTTACGCCTGGTTGACTTCTGCCACACAAAATGCTTAATAGATTTCTTTTTCTACTTACGTTTATATGTTTGAAGATTGACACGAGACACTTGTTACGATCAATTTTCTTAATTTTCTTATATATTCTTATATTTTCTTAATTTATATAATATATAATACAATATATTTCCTCATAGTGTATTATAAATATATTTTTCAGAATACGGTTTATATATAACAAAATATAAGATTAAAAATTGAGGGTTGGGGATTGAAGATTGAAATTTAAAGGTGTCGTATTATGGATTACAGATTACGGGCTACGGGATTGCGAAGTACCAATTATTAATTATAAAATATATTGTATTATATTATATGAAATTTATATACATATATGATTTGCATATTGTAGTGGGTTAAATATCTGTAAAAAAATATCTGAAAAATTAAGTGAATAATTAGTAGACTCTCCTAGCGTTACACAAAAAAGTAAAAAAGAATATAAAGTCATATATAAATGTATTAAAAAATATACAAGTTAACCACATCATAATTTATTCAGTTCAAAATGTTCCTTATACCAAACAATGTAAACTCTTATTAAATTGACACAAAGAGAGCGTCTTTCCCAATCATAAAATCAAATAACGCGTTGAGTAAATATAACAAACAAACGTCGCTAGAGGTGTGTGTTTATTTTTCACGATAGTGTTTGCCACCTGAAAATATATATGAAACGTTATTTCATTTTACATTTAAAATTAAAATTTTTATATGTTATAGATACCTACTAGGTTAGTAAGTTTGCGTGGATTTTAAGACGTTAAATGGAAAAAAATCTTTTCCCGTAAGAATATCAAGGTATGATTTTTTAGTGCTTCCTTATACGTCGTAACCTACATACATGCTAGACTTAAATTTTGTATTCGTTTTATATAAAATGTTGTGTTGACTAAAAATTACAAATGAAGTCGTTACTATTTAGAAAAAAATAATTATATATTTTTTTAGACTTTAGATTTTTAAATATTTTATTTCATCTTTTGCAAAGTATTTCATGAAAAAACTGAACATTGAAAGGGATGCAATTTTGTATCTTGTTTAGTAACATTATATTTTAAATTTATGATTTTGCCGCATCATTTTTTTATCGTCTAGTTTTTCGTTTCACGCTGTCCAAATAAAGCATGATACTTAAAGGCAAAGCGAACGTATTGTTAAGATACTTTGTTCTCTACTTTTTCCTCAATATTCAGGATATTGGTTGTCGAATGGTGGAAGTTGGTTTCTTCGATTGAGAATCGAATCCAGACACTGTGTCTCTGCCCCACGGTATCTTCTTGCTAAACTTACTTAATATTTAAATAACCAACACTACATACTCAAAAATTCGGTTTAACTGGAAATTTGACCCTCATATTGAGGGATGTTTGTGTTCGTGATTTATTCACCGTTTTAAATATGAGTTCGAGGATGGAGGATTGACACGTGATTTAGGACTAGAAACTTCTTAAAGTTCAAATATTAACGACAGGAGAAATATTTTGTCGTGTTAATAATAATATATGACAGACAGTGTGATAATTACTTAGAAAACCTATATAAATTAGAACATATTGGGACTCGAACTTGCACCTCCTGGGAACCGACCAGGCGCTCTGACCACTAAGCCATACGTTCTCATCAAGCTACGTTGAATTTTTATACGTCTGTTACAACTCATTTGTGTTGTTAGCGTCTCTATAAGGAGATTTTCACAAATTTCTTTGGGTATTTGGGTACTAAAATACCCAAATACCCAAAATGCGGAGAATCATAACACTAGGTTGCCAGGTTCTCTCTGCTTACCTTGCTATGTGCGAGTGTCTAAAAAAAATGCTTTACGACTCTTTCTAAAACACTCACTTTGTCTCTCAGAGTGGAGTACAGCCAATAACTGCTCTACTCGAAATTGTGTTGTATAATTAATGTTAGCTTTGTCTAGAAGTCCCTCTTCGCTTAATATTGTAGTGTCTTAGAACTTGGTAAGAGATTATTCAATTAGAGTTTAGGCGAATTAATCGAGTTTCAAAAGAATATGATTGTAGAATCGATTAAGGACGTTGTCAAGAAGTTATTGTTAGGTTAATCTATTGGGTAAATTTGTTTCTCAAAGTTTGTATGAATTATATAGATTTGCTTGTCTATCTATAGCTTTATTTTTTAAATAAGGAATCTGGCGATACAGCGTGAAGCTGTATCTCGCACACGCTAGATTCCTTATTTTCCATCGAGTTCTGGAGGTATTGCGTGTTGAGTTGCAGAACTCAACCCCGTGCTTTGCCTCGACATAAGAGCGAAGAAATGAAAATATTCAATGTTTTATTTCCTGGAGTGGAAATCAAACCCACAACCTGTCGCGTTTACAGTCACACACTCGTGCCCCTGCACAACGACCGGTTTCAGGTTATATTCGTACATTTGCAATTAATGCATATAGCAGGGAAGGCTGTTTGAATTATTATCAAATTTTGTCTTGCGAGCGGGAAACGACAATAATCCACTGCTCCAAGTGTGGATCGAATACTAAATCATCGCGTTTACAACCATGCACTGTTTTAAGAAATGATTAACTATATTTAATGATTAACTATATTTAACATAAGATAAATCACACATTTTTTACTTTAAAAAAATATTATACATATAGCGAAGAAATTGTGGTTCTAATTTCCGGAGTTTTGGCCGCGTTTACCATCAGCCGAGGTAGGCATAGGCCTTTATGAGTAAATACAGGCTATATTAAAAATACAGCTGTCTCTAAATTTAGAGTAAGCAATTATTCAAAAGTAAATGTAAAAGACGCGCTGAGCTCTCGCAGTTTTTAATTTAAGTTCTCGTTATTACAACTGTCTGACACCTTGTTCCAATTATGGTGGGTTTAGCGAGTTGTTTTTCTGCAATTAATTCTTGTTGAGAGTTCAAAGTTTAATTAGATTTTTGTAATAACATTTTGGAAAAGACAACTAATCTAACCAAAGTGCACAGATGTGACACAGGTGACAGGAGTACAGCGATAATCAAAAATCTCGCATTTGTAGTAATGTTATTGAACTTGTGGTTATCATAATATTGTCTATTTTTAACCACCGATGCTAAAATAAGGGTATTATGAGTTTGACATTGTACATGTGTGTTTGTCAGTGACAGTGTAGCTCCTCAATACATAAGTATCAATTTTAATGCGTTTTTTGTTATAACGCTAACGTGTTCGATGCCTTTTCTTAGCCACGATCTTAATCGGACTCACGTTACAGGTACTTATAGACGTTGCAAAAAAGTAATGTTCAAAGCAGTTAAAAAAAAAAATTAAATTTTCTTCAAGTGGGAAAACGTCCACCATTATTTGTCTACTGTAGGAGTACTTCACGGTGTAGAAGAACGTATTAGCCATACTGTTCTACACTTTTCACCTTTTTTAAAAAAATGTGTGAAATGTATTATTTTATTATAAATACATATATAACGTCTTCCACTAATTGGAATTCAAACTCACTACTATTACTACGTGTACTGTCTAACATATGTGATCACGTACTAATTACAAATTGAAAGCGTTAATTGAAATACATAATTAAGAGGCTAAATGGGGGCCAGTCGCGGAGCAGGTGCACAAACGTACATGCGGCAAGTTATGGGTTCGATACCCACTCGAGGATATGAAATATTTAATATTTTCATTTTCTTCCTCTGGTAACGATAGAACCTCCAGAATTCAGCGTCTTACCGCTAGGTTTAAAGGTTCCCTCTGCCTACTCTGCTATACGCGGGATACTATGTGAAGCTAAAAAAATACTAGACAGATAGTTTCAGACTTTTCTAGACTAGAAAGCAGGATAAGTTAGTTAGGATACTTCGATACTCATTCTCCACCCACTTCTCACATTACCCATCCAAATGTTGCCTCACTATTTCATACATACTTACATATAATGCGCTTTAACACTTAACAATTATCATTTGCAAATCACTATTTATATTTAAATATCACTGTTACATCAATAACCTCGAGACGATGGAATACCTCTGAAAGCTCGTATATACCATCTTCAAAGATTCTTGACCCCCGAACTCCCTCGGGCTGTAACCCGTTGTAAAGTTCTCTAACAGTAGCTATCACATACAAAAGGCTTAACAGGATATTTGATATTTCACGCAACACGAGCAAACGATAGAACCTGACGTTAAATGTATAACTAATTGAGGGTGAGGATTGGTTATGGAAAGGACAACGGTACTTTTGACGTTTGCTTTGGAGTAAATTGCTATTTATTTCACGTGGTTTATTTCTTTGTAAAGTGGTTGTGAATGATAATGTTAGGCCATTTTATATAGTTCTAGTTTATCTCCTTACTTAGTAAATATTATCTCCAAACTAGCCAGTTGTGGCGCAGGGGCACAAGAGTGCATCTGTAAACGCGACTGGTCGTGGGTTGGATTTCCATTCGAGGATATGAAATATTTAATGTTTTCACTTCCTTCACAATTCGGCGCAAAGTGGAAAACGTAGTGTCTTAACACTAGTTAAATTTTACTTGTTTTAGTTAGTGGAAACTATCTATTTAATCTTAATCTCAATCGTCAACTATCTGACTTCGTTGTAATACGGAAGTATTATCAGAAATATAATCAGCTTTACTTACGTTATATGTACTTATACAACTACATGTTCCGGCTTTTGTATTTCGAAACCTCCACTGGGAAATCAATGAAGACTTATCTTTTTATAATATTAGAGACCGTCGTGGCCCAGAGATATAAACGTGCGATTGTAAACCCGATGGATGTGGGTTCGATTCCCCTTCGAGGAAATTATAGCCGACTATATTCGACTCCGAAGTCCATCTCATACCATCGCATATACGATGGTGATGAGATATGATCGAATAGATCAAATTTATAAAATAGAAGAAAAATAAGCCAAAAATACAAATGAATTTAAATATTTAATTAAAATGTTTATTCACATAATTTACAATACAGATTTTCTAACTAATATTCACTATAATGTTTTAATATTAAAAGTAGGTAGGTACACCGTTTTCCTTTCCATTCCAATATTGGGGTAAAGTTGCATGCGAAATGAAAGTTGCTCGGTTACAGGCATTTATTTAACTCCGTATATTTTATTTTGATCCCATTTCATTGGTCTTTACAATTCAACCTTTGTACCGGTGTCTGTGTTCGACAATTGTGACTTATTCATTTTTTATTGTACAGTATAAATAATAAAATTACTTTATTTGTATTATTTTATTCTATTTTGATAGTCATGTAATTTAAAGCGATTTTAAATATATTTATATTTTCCAAAATAAAAATTATTATTTATCTGTAAAATAAATATAATTATGGATTGCTTGTCTAGCACCTGTCTAGGCTTCATAAGATTCTAAAAAAGTTATGAAATTCCTACTTGTTAATACTAAAGGAAGAATATAATCGTTATATTTTTTATGAAATCTTTTTATTCTATAACAAGAAGTAGGTTATTTACTTATTATTTCCGAACAATTTGACGCTATAGAAGAAAAGAAAGAATATTAAACATTATAAAAATGAACTTTATTTCTTGAGTCCAAAGATAAAAAATCCCTTGCATTTGTCTATAATAAAGGCATATAAAGCCTTTACAAGATCCAATTACCGTAATAACAGCCGTTTCGCAACAAGTAGCGCTAGTTGTTATTTTAACTGTTAGAAAATATTCGACTTTCGTTTACAAGAAAAATGCAGTCAACTCAATATTTAAACATTTTATATTGAAAATATGTATAAAAGAACATGTATTTGATTAAAGTAAATTGGTACATAAATAAAAGTAAAACATTTAAAGTAAATGTTTTACTTTTAGTTATGTAGAAGGAAAATAAGACTTTCTTTTTAAGTATTTATATATTTTAGTTTCACGCTGTATCTTATGTGTACAGGTGGAACGTGGGAACCTACTTGTGAAACTTCTGAAACTTCTATATGTCCTTGACCAAGACAAGTTTGAGAACCCCTGGGCTAACTATATGTGTGGTGTTTATAAATTTTCATTTCCTCGCTCCAATACATAAACGCGGAAGTGATTTTTGTCATTTCTTCAAAGTACTTGTCATTTCAACTGTAATATATATTAAAAAATAAATATCAAAACATTTACTATAGAACAATAGACATGACTGAAATAAGCTGTTGTTATAATAATATCTGTGCTACAATAAACATCTCGAGCCTGCGGAGTTTTAATTGCTAAGAGCACTAAAGAATCTATACTTTTGGTTTTTTTAAGAAAACTTGCCACGATTTCTAAGATGAGATACTTATTTCACAGTATAATACCTTATATTTTATAAGAAAAAGCTTTAGATTAAGAAATAAGATAACAATACAGCCGTTTAGTGCTATTGTTGGCAAGACAATTGAAATATTGTAATAGTTGACTTAAAAACGGATTCTTGAAGGAATATTTCCTTTTAATTAATGCTTGTCTCGGTTTCAAGACAATTTCACTGATCTTAAGGTTGATTGCTTTAATTATAGTTGACTTATTATTGTAAAATGGAATATTGTAGCTGATGTGCATGCGTGACCAATTTGACTTCAAAATCAATAGATACTGTTAAATGGTTTTCTTTTGTTTTACACTGTATCTTTCGCATAGCAGGGTAGACAGAGAACCAGAGATATCTTTCTATAAATTGGAAACTCACACATCATTCAAGATGGCCTCGATTGTAGATTATCATAAAAAAATTATAAAGAACATTATCAGCCTAAACATATTTAAGTTAACGTAAGCTAAGCTCGTTCAAGGGATTTGTTACCATAAAACTTTATTATGCAGCCTATTTACTGTAGAGTTGTTCCGTGTTCATAAAACGGCATATTGACGAACGCACGAGAGCTTAACATAAAATTCCTCGACTCTCAAAAATCCCGCATCAATAGACATGAGATATGAATACGTTTCCAATATTGAGTACGGTTTTTGATACAGTACGGTACAGTACAGCTATTGCAATTTTATAAAGTTACGTTTCTTAGTTCTTTTTATATTTATTTTTATCTTAAGAAATAATATAGTTACAGGTGTTTGTCATTTTTCATTATGAAAGAAACATTTAATATAAGTAAGAGGTCTATCTATCTTGTTAATTTTTTTTAAGTACCGAGAGCAATTGTACTATTTATTCACTCACACTAACTCGCTTTTTCTTTCTTTTCAAAAATCTTCATCCATTTCGATGTACGCATGAATATACAAAAACATAGATCAAAACCAAATATAATGAGTGACTTTTCAAATATACGTATCTATAATAATTATTATAAAATAGAAACGCTTTTTTTCTCTGTCTGGCCTTTCTAAGCGATCTTCGTCTAAACCACCCAACGGATTTTGATGCGGTTTTCACCATGAGGTAGAGTATTTCTCAGAGTAGGTTTGTATATAATTTATTATATATATATTTTAATGTAATTTGACATAAATATGATAAATGTGCATAAAGTCCTACCCATTGAGAAACTTTCACGCATGCGCTGCTTTAATGGTAAGTCTTACATGAAAACAATGTACTAGAGTATTATTCCTCTTAATAAGATCTACAAAAAAGTCAGCGACAGCATATTTGTATCTTCTAAGGATAACATACAGTGAGCATATTTCTGTCTAAAAATAATAATTTGAATATATTTTTTATTGTGAGGGATGTTTGTCCATAATGATATCAATCCTTATCCTTTTAAATACTTTATAAATTTTCTACGTTAAACGAAGATAAAATTTGCTTTTAACACTAATTGGAAATTACGAATAGTTTGTTTGTTGTATGTATGTATTGTTGACACATCACGCCCGCTATAAACCGCAGATTTGGGTCACATTTCGTTTATCCCTTACTCATAAAGCATATAAATAAGTATATTAGTTACGTTGGCCATTTAATGGAGATGAAAACTGTCTTTTATTGTTTTTCATTTTAATAAGTACTTTAGAAGTTGTTACAACATCAAAATATCCTTGCTGCGAAACGGCTCACCACACGCCATGCGTCCGCGCCACGCGACGCGTCCGCCGCGCCCGTCTCCCCGCCTGTCTCTGTATCGAAGTAGATTTAGATGCGATTGTACGTATTGGATAATTAGAGTTTAATGTATTATTTCAGCGCGATATATTTAGTTTCATCTTTTTTGATTAATAGAATAGTAGGTAGTCTTTCGTGTAAGTTTTTTAGGAAGAGAATAGTAGGTAGTCTTTTGTTTATCATTTATTTCGTTTAAGTATCCTGTTGTTTAAATTGTTTACTCTCCTTCTTTTTAATATTTTTTTACCTTTTTAAACATTTCCTTTTTTAATTTAATTATGCCACGAAAGAGTCGTTCATAGGTCGTAGAACAAGAAATGCAAATAACAATCGTTTAAATCTTACTAATAAAAGCGTAGAGGAGACGGAAATTAGACGGCAATTTAAATATATTTTCTTATTGTAAGGGATGTGTGCCCTCAATGGTATTAATCCTTATCCTTTTAAATAAGTTATTAATTTTCTACGTTAAACAAAGATAACCTTTGCTCTCTACAATATTTCGAAATTACAAACAGTTTTAGAGAAAAGCTATATCATCCCTTACTCTCAGTATATAAATAAGTATATTAGTTACCTTTTGGCTATTTAATATTGATCAAAATGTTGTTTACTGTTTTCATTTCATTTTAAGGTATAAGTAAGTACCAGAGATTTAAGTAACTAAGTAGCACAGATTTAAAATTACCATTACGGCACTAAAAAATTCTTGCTGTGTAACGGCTCGCCGCCCACCACGCGTCCCCTCGCGCCCCGCAACCTTATATGCTTATAACAATGAATCCGCCGCACCCGCCTGTCTTCTTTCCCCCGGGCATGCAAGGAAGGCCTGGCTGGGAAGACCCCGCAGCTTGAAGGATACCGATCTATAAACCTCCTTAGCGCGGTCGCTAAGCTGTTCGAGAAGATATTCCTCTCACTTCTCCAATCGCATATCCACCCATGAAGCGAGCAGTTTGGCAAGCGGGTATACCACTCTGGTTATACTACGCCGCAACAGCGATCAACCGAAAGGAGAGTGCAATAGTAGTCTTCTTCGACGTAGCACACATTCGACCGCGTCTGGCACCCGGGCCTACTTCATTAAGTGCTCAGAGCCGGAACCCCCCAGCACGTCGCGCATGTCTTTGCCTCCCTGCCTTAGTGACAGAACATTTTGCGTGAGAGTTGAGAGTTCGAGGTCTAGCAGCGACTCGATCGTTGCCGACGTTCCTCAGGGCAGCATTTTATCACCTGCTCTCTACGCACTATACACTGATGACATCACAACGCCATAGTAAGTATCACAAAACGAGAAATCCTGCAGGTAGTCCACAACCTCATCCTCCGTCGAGTGACGCAGGCGCCATACTAAGTGAGGAACACCACGCATCATAGCAACATAAAAATAGAAAGCCTGGAGGTACACATTGGTCGTCTCGCGTCCAACACATTCCGCTGCGCCAATGTATCGGGTCACCTGCATCTAAGGAGCAGCACTCCGTGGTATACCCGGCCGCCCGAGGTCAGACGTAAGACTACTTCCTAGGGACTTTCTATCCTTCCAATTCCATACTGTGTCAACGCCCAGATGTCGTTCGGAGCTACTACGGAGATGGACGAGAGAATGCTTCATTTCTGCGCCTGGCTCTATAGCAAAGTCAATTTAGAAGCGTTTGCACGCATTTTGGAGCTATCCAATAATTATAATGTATTTCAACGCGACATAGTTGGTTACATCTTTCGTTTAAGTATTTTTGGGTAACTAAGTGTAGTATCTAAGTGTGCAGTTGTTTATAATTTCTTTCGTTACAGTTTTCTGTTGTATGTGACGTTTGTTTAAGTTTGTTTTTTTAAACAATTGGAACACCCTTATTGGAACTACGAAAATGTAGGTTGCATTAAGGTTTAAATAATTTTCACATTGGTAATCTTAAGTGTTTTGCAAACATAGGTAAATTACATGAATAATTCAGTAGTTAAAGCGGGCGAAGCCGCGAGCGGGTCGCTAGTACATATATAAAAATGTTTTTTTTTGTTTTATAAAAAAATGTTTTTATTTTATAATTGTGTTTTGTTGCCAATGGTACCGCGGCCTAAGAGAAGAAAACGGAGTGACATATTACTAGGTTATTTTTATAATCTCAGTAAATAACAATAAATTAATAAAATAGAAAAAAATATCTATTATTCATATATATAAAAAAATACATTCAAAAACTTTTTTAAAATTGTAAAATGTCCGTAAAAAAGAGTACAACTAAAACTAATTGCTCCGTCGGAAATATTCAACGAGATTAAGCGTCAAGGAAGTTTCCTGTCTGCGTGAACTTTTAATGAAATCAACAGCGTAACTGCTGACATTGTTCTGTCTAAGTGCATTTGGGGTAATTAAACATAACAGTAATATTTTTCTTTTTACTTAATATATATATTTTTTTAATGTTAAAGTAAAAAAAATATATGAAATGAGCTTTTTGCCGTATATAGCTGGGTAGGTAGAGGGAACTAGATTTACATTACTGTTCACCAATTTCTATATACATTTTTCGCCTAATTTTTTAACCCTCGACGAGAAACGAAAAAGGGGTGTTATAAGTTTGGCCAATTTGTCTGGCTGTTATTGTGTGTTTGTGTGCATGTGTGTATCATATCTCTCAAAACGATGTACCGTTTTCAGTGTAGTTTTTTTTATTAGAAAGATAATTTAATTGCAGTGGTTCTGTCTTAGCTTTGACTGGTCGGGTTGTACTTCACCATTTCCATATCGAGTATATTTCAATATAAATTGAGATTTGTAATGTATTCGATGGTGGAATATACTTAAAATGTTATATATGTATAAACTCAAAAATTTTATAATAATACTAACTTGATGCTCATCAATACTGGGATCATAAGCAAAAGTGCAAACCTTGAGGGAATTACAGCACCCTAGACGTGTCCGGGCTCATTTTAAACAGAATTAAATTTCAAGCCTATGACGAATCTCAGCTATTAGCTTATTTTCAACAAAATTACATGAGTCGCTTAAAAGCTACAAGTATTTTCCTAAAATGAGATAGTATATTTTGGGGTCAAGGGTATTTTAAATTTTATTTAAAATGTTGCGTAGTGAGATATTTTATATTGAGTGGAAAAAACCAAATAATTTAAATTTGTCCCGAAGCCGCCGTGGCGTAGTAGCACAATTGTGTCATCCAAGACTGGACGGTTGTCGATCTTTTTCGAGGAAATGACTTATTTTATATTTTCATTTCTTCGTTCTGCTAACAAGACAAATATCCGCTAATAAACGTACTATGTCTCTAAATTTCGACGTAAAGTGAGAAATGGAGTGCCTTAATACTAGGTTGCCTTTTCCAACTCTGGCTATATACGGGATATAGCGTCGAGCTAAAAAAAATGTAAGGAAAATTATCACGTTTCAAGTGTTGATAATTATACATTTTCACGAGAAAAATCTTAAAATGTCTTTTAAAATTTATGCAATTTTGCTGGAACTGCAAGAGACCTGGGGGCTTCTGACACACTGTTGTAGAAACTATATTCAAAACTAAAAGCATTTTAATAAATAAACAGTGGAACAACGTCGACAGTAAACTTAATGGTTATGGTAGCAGTCTCGGTTCTGGAAAATGCACTATTTTTATTTTTCCACTTTGCCAAGACGAAATGTGGCATTGATTCTGGCACACAAAATACAATACTTCGCATTCGGGGCACATAGAGCTAGTTTATATAAAGTTTTCGTTCGTACATTATCTACTTCTATATTCTTAAATATTATAAATTAAGTAAATATATTATGTATCCTTAAAATTTAACTTTAAAATGACGGAAACTGACAAAAGATATAGATTATACAATCGTTTATTTTTATGACTAGCTAAGAAGAACGAAGTGCCAAGCGCGATCGTCTCTGCATACCTGTTTCGCCTGATCCTCTATCATTAACCGATTAATACATACACACTGTATACATAAGTCATATTTTTTATGTGACTTTCCTACAGTATCATTTATTGTATTGTATTGTATGTACTGTCGTTTGATACTTCATTTTAAAATGAATATATCACAAAAATAGTATACGAGACGAAAAGTATCAAATTATTAATATTTAAAGCAATTGTTCGTCATTTCTTAATCAATTAAGTGCACATTTGTTCCAAGGGTAAAACAAAACAAATATAAATGAAGCAATAGATTATTTTATACAAATATTTCTCAAGCAGTGTGTCACGGGAGTCATTTAAATATTTGTAGGCCGCTGGAAATAAGACTGAAACTCTGTGCTGAGTGTAATTTGAATGTCAACATTGCTTAAGTGTCTCGCGGTTATTTTAACGCCTTTCTATGTACGCTGTAGGCAGATGTAAATAGAAGTTCTAAAATTAGATAAAAATCTTATACTAAGGTAAAATATTATACTATAGTAATCTCAGTATCAGAATTTTTATTTAGGTTTTTACTGATTTTTTTAAAATATAATATTATATTTGGTGAGTAGCAGCAACTTAAAAAAATATTTCTTTTGCATACTTTGTCATTCAAGTAATGAATTATGTGCTCACCTTATGTAGCTTCTCTTGTTCTCTTGCTTCTTTTTGCTTTTTCTTGTTCTCTTACCATTAATGAATTAAGAAAATAGCTTCACGCTGTACTCCGCTATAGCAGGGTAGGCAAAAAAAATTCCGTACAATACTCAAGATAATGTGTGTCGAGTGTAGGAAATGCAAAAATAATTCATTCCCATATGGGAATCGAACTCACAACCATCGCGTTTACAGTCAAACATTATGCCACGGAGACCGCAAATATACAGAATACATGTTCTTATCTAACCATAAAATTAAGACTAACATACGAAAGTAAGCAAAATTCTAGGTGAATCCCCTTTCATCTAATGAACGAACTAAATAGAAAAACTTTTATTGTACCGACTCTTAATCCTCCCATATAATTTGTAAACAAGACCGCTCAAGTGTATGTGGATCACGTAACCTGTATAGACAGAGTGGGAGAATTGTAGAAAGAGATAAATATTTTAAGCTTTTAATAAAGATAATGAGCTATAATTTTATTTTTTCTCTATTGAATTATTCTAAAAATTATTAATTTTCATTGTGTGGACTAGCGAAATTTATTAAAGGCCGACAGAGCACTTGTAGCTCCTCTGGTGTTACACAGGGTCGTGGGCGGTGGCGGTCACTTACCACCAGGTGACCCAAACTCTCGTTTGCCTTGTCTTTTCCTTAAAAAAATAAGCATCCAAATCAAAATATTTGAAAATGTAAATATGTATATAAAATCTAAAACATGTACCTTTTGCCTACAGTTATATTTTTTCTTATACAAAAATATATATTTACCACCAAACTTACTCACAACAAAAGAAAAATCCGTGACAATCTTGAGTCTAGACGAAAACTTCAATAAGTAATGTTATTGCCACAGAAGTCGTAGTAAAAAACATAGCAATGTATTACGCGCCCTCTCGGGACTCCCTCACTTTTGTACTCTTTATGTAAATACTCTCGGTGTTCCCTTATTTTATTTGCTTTAAAAGTATAATAGATTACTGTGAATTGTCATTATTGAATATTTGATTGTTTGGTAAATTTATGAAAATCATCTAAATGATATTTTACAGCGGTTTTATGGTATAGGTATATATACTTTGCTAAGGCAGTATTTGCCTTGCGGACTATTTTATTATATTGTAGATTTCACGCTATATCTCGTATAGCACAATGGGGTAGGCAGAGGGAACTTAATGTTAAGACACTCCGTTCCCCATTTCCTCGAGTGAGAATCGAACCCACAACTTGTTGCCTTTACAATCAATCAGTAAAAATTGTCTCTGTTTATTGTCTCTGTCGTAAAGATTAATTCCGAACTGATACATATCTATACAAAAAGAAAATCTGCCTGATAGTTATCTGACAGTTACTCACATTCTTACCTGATAAAATATATAAAAGAAATCTAAGAGAATCTGTAATGCATTGATAACTATATAAACCAGGAGGCATAATGGTGAAAGTTTGCGGTGTTTCGATATGTCAACAAAAATAAGCTAGTTTGGGAAAAATATCACCAAGCCTTTGACAAATGGGTGAAATAAATCATGGGACCTCCTCGGAGAGGAGAGGAGTGAACAAATAAATTTTGTTTAAGCTTTGACATGTGAACCTCTGCACTGCAATATCGGATAGAAACGCTTTTTAACAACTTGATCCGTTTTGTGTTGCTTGTATAGGAATGTGGTTTGTGGCCACCTTGGTACAATGGGACAGGACTTGTGAACGAAATAGTTGTTGGTTCGATATTCACTCGGATTAAACGTTATAAGAAATTATTAGTAGTGAGAAGCGTTAAGTTAAAAAAAATATTTGCATGAATATTTTAACACGACATACTTTCTCTACTAAGATATAATTTTACCACATTATAATAAATCAAAACGGCGAAAAAAAAGAAAATAACAAGATATAGTATTATTTTTTTTCTGCAATAATTATATTATTATGAACTAAATGAACTGACTTTCTGTTAAGAACTTCCCTCTTCCGTCCTGTACTTATTTCGGAATATAACATAATTTTACACTACCCTTAGATACTGTTCCAGTGTTCTAGCCAATTAACCTTGGTTGGACGTTCACATCTCGCCACATAGAAACTTCCAATCGGTTATTACAACTTTTGTTGTTAGTACCTACCTCTGTGGAAAGTTTAGCGAAGTTTGCTACAGCTATTGAGGTTATAACAAAGTAAATCCATTTTATGAAAAAGGATACTCTAAATTTGAGATAAGTCCTTGTGGTGCACGGGCACGAGCGCGTGGCTGTAAACACGACAGGCTGTGGTTTCGATTTCCACCTGAGGAAATGAAATATTTAGTATTTTCATTTACGAAGATTGCGCAGATGGAGTAGTAGTAGTATCAAATTTGGCACAGATATAGTTTATATAAAGAAGATGTACTGAATGCAGATATGTTTACAAAATGATGCACAAAAATAAATAAAATAAATATAACACACGCTACTATAGATTTGAAAATACACTTTTGTATTTATGTAAACGACATAATCGTTGCTATGAAAACGCGTATTATACGCGTCATCGGGTCATCTAATAAAAATAAATGTTAGAACTATCCGCATTTGTTTAATAATGAACAATATGTAACTGAGGTTTAAATTGACCCCGATACTACAAGTACCTATTATTATAATTAATTATTGATTTAGCGTCCTATAGGCGCCACGCTGTGAAGACATACGTTATAAGCGATATACATTTAATACGTTCAAGACGTCATTACTTATATTATATTGTATTTGAGGGCGTCGTGGCGCAGGAGCACAAGCATATGACTATAGCACGAGGGTTGTAAATTCAATCCCCATTCGAGAGAATGCTTTATTGCTTGTAAATATTTTCATTTCTTCTTTGGAGGAAGGTGGTGAAAGGTATTTCTTAACATGCTCTGCTAAATGTGCGGGATACAGCGTGAAACTAATAGAAGAGATCTCTTTGAAGGACTGATATTACTTTGACTGCGAAACCTTACAATTTAAATAAGTGTTTTCTTTCACTTCACACTGTGATTCGCACTAAGCAGAGTAGGAAGAGGGAACCTGGGGACTTAACATTAAGACACTCCGTTTCCATTAAGACAGTAAAATAAGTATATTGGACTTTGAGCTCCTGCCAAATTATTCAAAATCTCTATACATATTATTTAAATAAAAAAGAACCTATGTTTTATTCCTATAAACTGTTATTATTATTACTGCAAAGTTACATTTACATCCATTCAGTAATTTTTGTCTGAAAGGGGAATAAACATCCGTCCTGACAAAATTCCACATTTATAATATTAATAGAAAGTGTATTCAGACAGATCCCAACTGCAGTTAACAAGGAAAAAGTGGGGAATATGTCGATAATATATTTGCTAGGGTAGAGGTAAACTAGCTGTAGCTGTCATATATTTGCGTGTATTTATTGGAATTTTGGCAAATACCATACAAAAGAAATTTTCTAACAAATTACGACACGTATAATAATGTAGTTACGAGTAAGAAATAGCTTCACGTTTTTTCCTGCTCAACAGGGCAGATCGGACTTAGTGTTGAGACACTCCGCTCTCACTTCCGGAAATTTTGTGATGAACGTCGAAACTCAACGACACGCTTTGTTAACCAGAGCGGGAAAAAAAAATAATTTAAAAATAATCGTTTTGTGAGTATAACAAGCACCGCATCGTCTTCGTCGTGCGACAGATGACAAAACGATCTGTTTACATTTGTATTTTAGTTGAACGTTCTCGTAAATTAGTTCCATTTATCCAGTAATGAAACATTGGCTGGGCAAAGTTTGAAACCAACTTTTGTTAGTTGGAATTTTTTTACGATAGACGATTGGAAATTTAAGTAATAAAATCAGTTTTAGATACGATTTTACTCGATATTGCAGATAAAACTCGCCGCAGAGTTTGTAATGTCCGCGTTAAATGAACTGTACATGAGGAGAAGCACTCAGCGTCAGCACTTTCAATCTTGACGATAAAAGGTTTAAAAGATAAAGCTTTATCCCGCAAATACATCCATAACATTTTTATTATGATTTCTTGTAAAATGGTGATAAGAATTTCTGTGTTTTCGTCATAAAATTAATTCCAGTCTTAATAGTATTTAGCTCTGTATTTTTACGTTGTATGAAATTTGTTGATTCTTTCTAAAAAGTTAATACTCAGTGTTAGCAGATTTCTTATGCTTATATTATATTTCTTAATGGATCTTAATCCCCATAAATAATTAGTTTAATTTTAATGAAAATAGGTAATTAAATCTAATACATCTTTCATGTTTATAGGCCAGTTGTGGCCCAAGCGTGTGACTGTGTGAACGCTACAGGTTGTGGGTTCGATTTTAACTTGAGAAAATAAAATTAAAGCAAAGCGCGGAATTCAGTGGGAATGGATGTGTGCTAATGGGAGCAGAGTGTCTTAACAATGGGTTCCCAGGTACCCTCCGTCGACCCTGCTATGATCGTGATACAGCGTGCTAAAAGTGTTCATATTAAATTTTAAATTTAATTTTATTTTATTTCAATTATAAATAAAAACAAACAACTGTTCTTATTAAAATATATTATTGTTAGTGACGCCAATATTAAAAAAAGACGGCAGCTTAATTGTCGGAGTCTATACATTAAAAAAAAATCAAACTACTTCATGTCTTCTCCATACAACGTGCAAAAATCGTATAAGAAAAGTCATATAAAAATCGTATAAATTATAAGGTTTAAGATAATACATTTTAATATATTTACAGCTTCCTCCGCTTAGTTTCTGGAGCTTAGTGTCAAGACACTCCGTTTTCGACGCACCTCGTAGTTTTTAAGAAGAGTCTTTACTAGATCGAGGAAAAGAAAAGGAAAAGAAAGTTCGAACGATTAATCGAACCCACTATTTAATCTTGTTTACAGTACACGCTTGTTTACCTGCGCCACGACTGGTGCGTATAAAGAAGAATATAAAAATAAGATGATTAGAAAAGATAAAGAGTATTTTGTTAAGAATCGTTCTGCTGTATTTTAAGAAATGCTTAGGGCTATATACAATTTCATACGAATTTTGCAAGTAGGTTGATTATAATTGTATTTTCGAGCTAACTGAGACTAAAAGCTATATTGGATATTCAATAAGTTTTTTGTTCAGATTACAGTCGAGGTGAAAACGAGCATTTATATAAGTTAGAGGGAATCTAGTGTTGAGATACTGCGATCCCCACTATCTATTTTATGAGTAGTTTATATAAAATTTATACATTATAGGATTTTTTATAACAAAAAAAAAGGCCAGTCGAACGAGTAGTAGTACGAAGTGTGACTGTTAAACCGACTGGTTGTGGGTTCGATCCCCACTCGAGGAGATGAAATATTTACTTAAATTTATATTTCCATTTCTTCGCTCTGATGTCGAGGCTAAGCGCGGCGTTGAGTTCTGCCACTCAACACGAAATGCCTCCAGAATTCGGCAGAAAGTGGGGAATGGAGTGTCTTAACACTAGGGTCCCTCTGAATACCCTGCTGTGTGCGGGATACAGCGTGAAGCTGAAAAAAAAAGAAAAAAAAGCAAAAAACGCAAATGTTATATTTTATATTTATTTATTTAAAAATAATAAAAAAATGTGTGCACATGTTGATAAAGTCACTCAGCCGGTCGGGAGCTTCCGTGCACAGTTTGTTCGGCAATGAAAAATGTTAGCTGCGCTCTGACAACACCTGATAGCTGTGTGAGATGCTTTTCGGACTTCCTTTTACGGTTTATACTAACGGGAATGTAAAATATTATAAAAGCTTTTAGATTTTTTTATTCTTTGTCTTTTATTTTTTTTAAACATATGGTATGTCCATATAAATGATTTACATACTATATTTACTACTTTGTCTATAACTTTGGGACGTTCACATTATTTCCTATTCACCTTTTGTGAATAGTAAAAGAGGGTACTTATATAATAAATTCATCTTTTCACGTCCCTTTATTATCCGCATAAAGTGTCCAGAAGAAGATTATTCACCGAAAACCATTTTAATATTTCAAATCCAATGTTTCAGTAAATATGTTTTATTCTAAAAAAACATCAGCTTTATGCTGAGGTCCCGCAAAAAGCAGGGTAGGCAGAGGGAACCTGGTATCAACTCTCTATTCACTCCATTTTGCACTGTTCACCGATTTTTTTGGGGCATTGCTTTTTGAATGGCGGAACACAATGCCGGGCTTTTGCCTTTGTGTCAGAGCGAAGACATGAAAATATTAATTAATAATAATTCGTTTCCCCAAGTTGGGATCGAACCTGCAACCGTCGCGTTACAGACACACCCTCGGATCCCTGGGCCATGACGGCCTCGTGTTTTATTCTAAAGCATTATTTTTAATATAGTTAATCTTATGTTTTAACGTTAGTTTAATTTAAGTGTGATTAAAATGTTAAGAGATTTTAGTATGCTACACTATTTTGTCGCAAACAATGCGAATTAAGTTGGTTTTAGTGGTTTTGCTATGTTTAATGTGAATTGACAAAATATCTGGTGCATATCGAGCTTCTATTTTTTAAAGTTCCTCCGTATAATATAATGTCATCATAGCACGCTAGAAAAGTGTTTGATTGTGAACGGTACGGTTGTGAGTTCGATTCCCACTCGGTGGTATAATAATATTTCTATTATGTTTATTTTCCTGCTCTAAGTATTTACTATTATGGTGAATGAAGATAATAGTTACAATAAAAAAAGTTTCAAACAGATTTAAAAAACATATTGTATTGTGACACTTTGAATATATTTTGTTTTTTAGCATCAGGTTGTACCCCGCACATAGCAATGTAGGTAAAAGAAACCTTGGAATCCGGTGTTCCCATTATGAGACTTCCGTTCCTCACTTTTTGCCAAATTCAACGCCCCGCTTTGCCTAGGTATTAGATCCAGCAAATGAAATGACTTCTTTCCTTGAACGAGAATCAAATTCACAACCTGTCACGTTTATAGTCACACGCTTATGCATTACGACTGGTTTCACCCTTTGAAAACGTGGTTGTGTTTGAAAAGAACAAAATACAAACAAAAACAGCAAAATTCATTTAAATTCAGTTCCTATTATCCAATTAAGAAAAAATATAATAAAAGCCGTGCCGCGTAAAAGTTATTTACAAGGGATCACCTATATTGTTTTTATATCCTCGCTGTACGTGGCTAAGCCGATCTCGGATTGCAATCGCTGATATTCGATGTTCGTCCGTATATATAAATTAGATGGCATTTATCTATTTTGTTCGTGTGTGTTTGTATTTTGATAAAATTTATTTAGACCATCAGTAAGCTAAAGTGCAGCTAAATGTACCTTCATTTGATATAAATTTGGTTATTTCTGAGAAATGGAATAAATAAAAAGTAAAAAATTGGTCGAGTGGGGACCGAACCCACAACCAGTCGGCTTACAGTCACACTTTGTGCCGCTGCGCCACGACTGTCCTCTCGTGCAGCGGCACAAAGTGTGACTGTAAACTGAATGGTTGTGGGTTCGATCCCCACTCGAGGAGATGAAATATTTATTTAAATTTATATTCCCAGTTCTGCCACTCAACACGCAATGCCTCTAGAATTCGGCAGAAAGTGGGGAACGGAGTGTCTAAAAACACTAGGTTCCCTCTGCCTACCCTGCTGTTTGCGGGATACAGCGTGAAGCTGATTGATTGATTGATTTATTTTGATTTATTTTTTTAAAAGATTGATTCAAAGCAACAATTGAGTACCCTTGCCATTACATTGTGACTTTCTAAATTTATTATTTATTTTATTGATATTATTCGTTTAAGCTAAATACTAACTTACTAAATAGCACCATTTTATCTTTATGAAGAAAAATTAATATTGAAAAAGGTTGGAAAAGGCTGTAAAAAATTTTGAAATAATTATGATATTAAATTAAAATAATATATTTTTTAAGTTTTTAGGTTCAAAAATATTAATAAAATACTCATTGTCCACTATTATTTGTGTGTGTTCATATACACAGTAATTATTTGTAGAGATATTGTATATACGAAAAAAAAATGGAATCAGTAGATTTATTTTATATTTAAATAGTTCGTGGAATTTGAGAGGATTTAATAAGTTAACCTACACACGACTTCCTCCTGCTTTTAACGGTCCTAATGCGGGTTTAGCTTTGAATATGTTTCCTCTAAAACTCAAGTAAGCTGTTGTAAAATGAGGATTATCGTGTTGACTTTAGAAATGTTTTATTTACTTATTACATTAATTATATTTATATACAAAACTAGGAAAATTATATACAAAAGTATAATCTTAAATAAGTATTACAAAAATGGGGAAATATAATTTTAATCAGAAAATATAACATTTTTTAAATATTTTACATAAAATTTTATTGATTACTTTGTTAACAGCCAAAGGAATTGGCTCTCGACTGCATAATTATAGACATGTCTATTACACAGCGCATCATAAAGCTGTTTTCGAGAGGGTGAAAATTAAAAATTTTTCCTCGCTCTATTGATAGAGTTTGGAAAATCTAATTTCACTTGCTTCCTAGATATTTACGATGAGAATTATGAGGCCGCTCGTGGCGCAGAGGCACAAAGTGTGACTGTAAAATCGACTGGTTGTGGGTTCTATTCCCACTCGAGGAAGTGAAATATTTATTTACATTTGTATTTTTATTTCTTCCGCCACTGGCAGGCAATGCCTCCAGAATTGGGCGGAAAGTGGGGAATGGAGTGTCTTAACACTAGATTCCCTCTGCCTACCCTTCTTTTTTTTTAATTCCTAGATATTTATAGTGAGTGTACGATCATTCACAAATCACAAATCTAGTTTTCTTTGCTGACATTGCGTTGCGGGATAAAGCGTGAAACTAAAGTTTAAAATTTTCATACAATTGTATTGGTAATCTTTGCCAACTAAAAAGTCAATAGCGAAAAAAAGACAAAAAAAAACTTGGGTGTGGCTATGTCATGAACACGGCCGTTTGTTGTACGTTAATACGAATATGTAAGTGAATTTCTTAAAAGTATATTTTTATTTATGTATTCAGGATAAAGACAAGTAAATAAATAATGATTGGTATAGTATAACTCATTTAATTATAGGTCTGTGATATAAAAAAATATATATGGCCAAATATCGCATTGCGACGAAATTTAAAGGGTTATTCAACAATACCATTTTTTTAATTATAATATGTTTACTTTTTCGTTCTGTAATTGATGACATATTTTTAACGGTAAGTTGAGGCCAGTCGTGGTGCTTGCATGCTTCCAGGGTTCGGCTTAAAGTAGGGAGTATGTAAATACTAGTACTACGAACTAAATATATTTTGGCAGTTTTTGTAAATAATAAGTATATAACTTCCTCGAGTGGGAATGACACCCACACCTTGTCGCGTGTAGTCCTGCGCCACGACTGGCGTGCTATTTACTAACTGTCGTCCGATTTTCTCAAGCACATATTTTATACCAGAGGACTATTATATGACAATACTATATATAATTATATATATATTTTCTCGTTTTCATAGCCGTCCTAACAATGGTTGGCTATTAAATTAAGGATTTTTTTTTCATATTAAGCACTATTTTCCAATCATCATCATTAAGTTCTCATTTATTAATGTTAAAAATATTAACAAAAATAATAAACCATTCTGTTTATCCTCTGCTGCAATAAGCTTACAGTTTTATATAAACGTGAGTAACTATAGAAATAAGAATATTTGTTTCGCTTTCTCACAAAAACAATTCTATTAGTTAACCTTTTTATCTACAGATAGATACCAATTTATTTTATATACATATTCGAGAGCAAACGTTTGGTTTGGTTTTGTGGTAATTTAAACGTTGATAAAATAAACGACCTCCATCTGCATTCGACAACCTCAAATGAAAAAAGGGTTTATTTGGTGTGCGATGTAATGAATCTCCATTTTACAAAATGTTGTTATTTTTTAATAACATCAAGTATTATACATCAGTAAAGTCTGCTATTATCCTATCTAACCGAATATGAAAAAAAACATTAAGTTAAAAACAAAAGAAGGTGTAGCAAATAAGACAAATGTCATACCTTTAGAGTGATGTTCAAAATTTACATAATTGTAAGAGTAAATAAATTTTATACAAATATTTTTAATAAATGAAACTTAAAAAAATCTAATTTTAAGCAAAAACTATGCATATTTTCCTTTACGTCCATACGTCTCCCGCGTGATCTGAGAAGGGATCTGAGAGTATCCAGTCATGTCATGTGCACTTTACCATCATTTTTAGCAATATATGATTGTAATTATGTATTTTATCCTGATTTTTTCATAATATTGCTGCTGAAATTTAATTTTAAATATAATTTCATTACCACTAAATAAAATTCTTACAGGCAGCCAAAAGAAAAACTACTAATTCCGTTTATAAAAGAATGCAGAAAGGTTTAAACAGTACTGAAACCAATATACATATAGTTTTGTTTTATATTTTTTTCTCTAAAAAGTGCTTCGTGCTATTTTTCAAAATATTTATCTACTGATACGATACTAGTTGTTGACTCTACTTGCCTTTGTCTTAGCTATAATCAAATTTAAGCAAGTGTAACCAACGAAGAGACAATATCTAATTAATTCACAACGTATGGATGCTATTACATATACTTGTATAACAGACTAAAGACATTCTACGACAGATTGTATAAATTAATTATTGGTAAATATTAAATTGAAAAATTGTCCAATATCATTGAGATCAGATGCATATGTAATAGTAATTCATATAAGATTTGATAATAACTAAAAAAAATTAAACAAAATAAATTAAATTGAGTAACGGAAGTAAATGGAAATGGAATAGCAATCCCACTATGTTCTATCTATAGATATAGATACATTGTTAAATATGAAAAAAAAATAAAAGTAAGACAAAAATAAAAGATAAATTAAAAAGCTAGAATTATGACTATATTGAAAAAATCTTCCCATATAATCCGGACTGGATGTATGAACAATGTTTAGGTATATTTCATTTTCTATAATTTCAAATTGTAAAGCTCAAAAACAAGTCTCCACTCGCTTACCGGTACTACTTACTACTGCTCCACGAGATAGACTAACTTCGGCAGTTTCACAAATCAAATCCGACTGATAGGTACCGGCGAGTGGCAGTGAGCGATTATTAGCGGTAAGCGATTTGTACGGAATAATACTTTTATATTTCAAGTTAAATTCTTGTGTATTCTTTTATACTTTGTGATGTACTTGAAAATAAACATACATAGATATAAAGATTTAGATATCGTGGTGCAGTGGGACAGCGTTTAACAGTCAGCGCGATGGTTGTGGGTTTTTCCTCGACGTAGAAATGAATTTCTACGTCGAGGAATGTTTACATATTAATTATTTTTGTTTCTCCGCTTATACAATTAAATAACAAATAAAATGACTTTAATTTATGAACTATTACGGTTGTTTTGTTGTTGCTATCTTCCTTGTATACGCTGTAAAATTTTTGTATTTAGGTATACTGGTATATAATATTACAATAGAATTTACCGAAGACACTTCATTTCCTACTTTCCGGCCAATCTTTATTATCTTTAAGGCATTGTGTATTGGACGCTTTGTCTTGCTACCAGATTGGCCAAATGAAAATAATTAATTCCCCGATTATGAATCGAACCCACAGCTATTGTAGTAACAGCCTGAACGCTTACCACTATGCTACGGTCTCGTGGAAATTTATCTTATTTTCAATATACAAATAATTTTGTACCTAAAACAGTATTTGTATAACATACTCCGTGAAGGTTTATAAGTAAAAATTATTGCCATCGAGAAAGGTCCCTTTGTTAGTCTTGCGATAACGGTTGACTTATTAGGCGCCTGTTGTTCCGCTGCCATATCGTCTTGAGTGTGCTCGAATGTGCTTTACTCACAAAAGGAAACACAACCTTGCTCATTTCCTTAGGTTTTACTTTATCACGTGGTTTCGGCTTAATTAACGTTTTGACAACAGGTGTCTGGGAAATCTTTAGGCTATATAATAATATACATTAGTTTATCTCGCATATAGTGGAAAGACAGACAGACTACACAATGCATTGAAATATATATGAATTTTCACAAAGCAAATTAATCACTCACGTCTTACAATATAGAGTACATTTTCGCTGTGATATTTTTTCGAGTGATTGATGCTGCAGATTTGCTACTCTATATAATGTGACAATATTTTATATTATTTATTGAAACTTTTTAACTTGGCTCCCATTTCACATTTATTTTTTAAAGATATATGTTTCGGAAGGCTAAATTAAAATAACTGTTTTACATATTATGTCAACGAGTTTGGGTTGACAAAATAAAAGATTATGTTATACAGAGTTTGAACCACAACGATATATTATGCTTAACGTACGCCGAACTGTAACATTTTATTTCATCAAATAATGAAATGTTTCGACACAAGGTGTTACCCATTTACCTTTCGAAGTAGGAAAAATTATTATAAAATAACCCGACAGAATAAAACTAAAGAGATAAAAGCAAGCCCTATATGTTATTAATATTAAGTCTCAGGTATATTTTCGAGAAATAAAATTTTCACGCTTGTTTTTTCTTTTAAGCTTTGTGCTGTGGTTATTTTTTGTTTTTTTTTTTTAAATATTTTTTTTTTTCAAACTTTTTTTTTCCGTAACTATTATTTGCGATGTTATGATTTTAAGACGGCAAGTTCCGTAGTCTTAATTATTTGAAGGATTTATCTTACTTGAAGCACATAATACATTGAAATATGAACCCGCTTTCACAGTCCACTAACTGTAGGCTATAAATTTTCTCATTATATCTAAGACAAGCTATTATAAAATGACTTCAGCAGTGATATTTGTATTTTGTATGCTTTCAGTATTTTCATATTTACAATAAGTTCTAAGCTTGAGATATTTTAAATGTTAAAGATTAAATGTTTCAAATTTTCTAAAGTACTTGACTTTTAATGCTGAGCTTGCATTTAATTATTTTAAAATATACTTGGAGATATAATGTTAGTCATAACTTTTTATAATTTCAGCTTTAAAAAAAAAACATGTTTTCTTTAGAAATTTCTTTTAACAGTGTAAGTGAATTCTATATTCTAAGATGAATAGGTATCAGTCGTTGTTGAGCTGTTAATGGACATAATATAACGATTTAGGATCTTTTTAATTATTTACTCAACACGCAATGCCTCCAGAATTAGGCAGAAAGTGGGGAACGGAGTATCTTAAAACTAGGTTCCCTCTGCCTACCCTGTGGCATGCGGGATACAGCGTGAAGCAATGTATCAAGCCTTCCACAGATCATTGGATCCCCAACGATTCGAACGGCTCTACGTTGTATGCTATTAAATCAGTCATCGAACCGATCAAACTGATCTGGCGTACACCAGTGCAGAGATGACAACAGAACTTCATGAAGTGAAGTGAAGGCCAAACAGTATTTTCCCATTTTTTTTAATATTAACTTTATTATTTCTGTCGAGAGATTTTACTATTATTATTTTTAACTTTGTATTCCGTTCAAAGCGGGATATGCATAGGTTACCTGGGAGCCTAGTGTTAAGACACTTCGTTTCCATTAAGGAACTACCTACGATAACATTTGCCGGAATTTGCAGGTATTGCGTGCTGAGTGACGAAACTCAACGCCAAGCATTGCCTCCTTACTAGAGCGAGTAAATGAAAACATTAAATATTTGAGTGGAATCAAATTCAAAACCTGACGAACTTACAGTCGTATTGCAGTCACTCGCAGTCGTATTACAAAAATTAACCCTGGTTTATTATATGAAAAACCCTAAATAAATTTGTAACCATTATAAAAAATCCTTTTTATCTATCTTTCCGACCCAAGCCCAAAAGTAACATATAAAAGATAAAGCGACGGACTCTACAATATTTCTCAATATTTAGCCAACATTCACGCTCTAGATACGACCGCGTGCCGTTTTAATATTATGCTGCAAATGCGTATTATCCCAGATATTATCCCACCGTGATCCCATTTTCACAACGACGACTCTAACACGGCAGGTGCTCTACATTGCTTTTATAATTGTTTATTGATATAAGATGGGAGTCTTTTAGAGTAAAAAAAAATGATTGTATGATTGAAATCTGATTGTAGAGTTGATGGTACTGAATTCGATTCTGAATTGAGGTGTTTATAGATTGTTATTTATAATTGTTTCTAGGTAAACTGTGGGACAAAATATTATAATTGATTGCTTATTTTTGTTTTTCACTTTCCGTCTAATTTTCGTCGGGTAGTTTGTCGCTTGGACCCCTGGGCCATGATGGCCTCATGTTACCGTGAAATTTACAATTATTGGTAGAAAGTGACAAAATTTTCAGTAGATAATCTCTTCTTCAATAGATATCCCAACGATCCTGAAAATCTTTAAGGTGAAATAAATACAAGTGTAATTTTACTATATAACTGTAAGGTTTGATCTAAATCATTTCGGTTATTTTTGCTTGAAAGTGGAACAAACATCCATCATTATACATTTTTTCATTTACATTATTAGAGTGTTCGCGTTTTCCGCATTGCAGAGTAGATAAAGAGAACGTAAGGTCAAGATATTCTGCGTTCAGCCCTAGTTGAGTGACGGTACTCAACGCCACATCCTGTTTTCCTACAGTGGTGAATCGAAAATAAACTTATATGGATTTAATAATTCTAATGGTAGCCTAAAGCTGTAGAAAATCGAGTTAAATTCTATAAATGCTCGCAACTATTTATGTAACGTCTCGATATAATCAACATAATGGATGTATCGTATTTCAAAGAGATTTATCTGATTGGCTGTATTCGTATTTGACTGTATACGATTTAGGGCCGTTGTGGGAAATGTCTCTAGCTGATGCTCTCTGGAGACTAGAAATCGTGGATTGACTCGAGATTTGAACTTAGGACTTAATAATCGTGTAGTTTAGGCAATCGGAGTACATCGTGAGGCAGACTGGTTGCAAGCGCGATGGTCGTGGGTTCGATATTTACTGGGTAGAATGTTTTTTTTTACTTCACACTGTACCTCGCACAAAACAGGTCAGACACAGGGCACTTGGAAATTTAGTGTTAAGACACTGTTCCAATTTACACATTTGAGACCCTCATCTTATCTCACTCCGCCGAAATCTCGAGGTATTGCGTGTTGAGTGGGGGAACTGAACGGTGCGCTTTGTCGTTACCACAAAAAGAAGAATTGAAAATATTGAATTTTACATTAAACCTGAATAGAAATCAAACCTACAACCGTCTCTTTTACAGTTTTATGCCATGTTCCTACGCCACAACAACATCAGATAACCCAAAATTAGTAAATTTTTAAATAATTTCTCTATTGGAGCATAAAATATATTTATTGATGCCACTTCGCTTACTTCTAGTATAGTCTACAGTATTCTACTGTACATAGTTATTAAAATAAAACAAAAACACAAACAATCAAATATTTATTAAAATTTATATTTTTATTTTTCCGCTCTGATATACAGGTACAGCACCTCGATATCCTATACGGCTATACGATATTGAATTTCGCTACTCGACACGCAATGCCTCCAGAATTTGGCGGAAAATGGGAAACGGAGTGTCTTAACACTAGGTTCCTTTTGCCTACCTGTCTTTTTGACAGCAAAATTTTATAAAAATTGGCTGACGTGGAAACCCAGAGGTAATAGCTATATGAATATTGAGTATAAAGTGAGCAATGTGAAATGCCGTCGCTCGTTCCAAATATTCACTCACCGATAGATTCCGTTGCGTACTTCGGGAATTCCGCGTTATTAATTGCGCGCTAGTCTAGTATCGTTAATATGTATATTGTTTTGATAGCTCCACGCTGTATTGTAGGCAGAGGGAACCTGGGAACCTAGTGTTGAGACTACATGACTTATAAAAGTTAATAATTTTTAGTAGGTTAGAAGTTATTCTACATACAAAAAGATATATTTTGATTGCGTGGACTTAGAAGCTTGAATTTTTTTATTCTTATATATTTTTAATAATTTTTATGAATGGATTATTAGATAAATAACGCAGGGATCCCATAAAAGTTTAGATTTTTTTCCTTAACCGGCACCCTAAAAATTTGCAATCTTATCACATAAATATTTTTTCCCTACAAAAAACATATTTTATGTGTAGTAAGCTCTATATTGTAATAGAAATAATATTATATGGAAGGACTCGAATATTTTTCCCAAATGATATTATAGGTTGAAACGCGATTATCTTACAACGTTGAGATGGAAAGCTTAAGTACAAAATGTGTTTATCATACTCTATATAAAATATATTTGTAAGAAAATATTTTGAGATTAAGAGAGAGAGAGAGAAGAACGATTTACTACAATTTTTAGTAGATTAATGATCTAGTAAATGAATGATCATTCATCATATCGACAGCTCATATTCACAGTTATCATAGTGACGGTTATGGGTTCGCTTCACAGTCGCGGGAATCAATTATTATTTATTAATATTTTCCTTTCTTCACGCTCGTGAAAGGCGCAAAAATAATGCAGCGTTATTCAACAAGCAATAAGTACATTTACTTGTAAATTCGGCGAAAATTTGAAATCGAAGTATTTTAACACTAGGTTCCCTCTGTGTACCCTGCTGTATGCGAGATACAGCTTAAAGTAGAAAAAAAAATGAAGTGAAATATATCGTCCACCATATAACGTTTAAAGAAACAAACGTTGCATTTACTTTGAACGCGACGGAACAAATGTGGTTCTTCGCGGAGACAGGATTAAGCTATCGCCACTAGCACCTACACTCGTAGCACGCGAGCTCGGGAATGCACTGTAACTGCGTGGAAAGTGTTTGTGCTCTTTATCTTTGTATAATGTGTCTTATGTGCGTTGTGGCTCAGTGGTGAATAGGTGCTTAGAACTAGTATTGATGGAAGTTACTTATACAGTTTTAGTTTAAGTAGTTACTATAAGTAGTATTACTACCTATTACGGTATAAGTTTTGTATGCATAGGTGAACATTTTGCGCTGGTCTATTATAGCTTTACACTCAGTCCCATTGCGCCACGGCTTAGGTATATTATTATTTATCTATACCCCAAAGCGCAGTGTTGAGTTCTGCCACTAAACGGAGTGTCTTAACACTATTCCTTTGTCTATCCTGCTAGTTGAGGGATACACAGTTATTAAAAGTGCCTATAAATTGCCTCTTAACAACAACATAGTTAATAAAAAAATCTTTTTTTTATCAGCTTCACGCTGTATTCCGCACACAGCAGGGGAAGCAGAGGGAACCTAGTGTTCACACTCTATTCCCCACTATCTGCTGAATTGTGGATGCCAAAATATCCCAAATATATTTATTTATATATACAAATAAAATATATAATTCCGAGTTACCAGACCGCGATATGTCCTGCGGCCGGTCTTGCCTCACATCCTGTCATGTCCAACAAAAGGTCATGGTCGATGCGGTGTTTCAATTCTCATGGCATTTAACTTTTTGATTTCATTTCTCCAGCTAACAAAGAATTTTAACAATTTATTTAATTTAATGTATTTCGGGCGTGTTTAAAAAATAGTTTCAAAAGCAGTATCACGTATTTTCCACATAGCAGGTTAGATAGAATTAACTTAGGTGTTAAGACACTGCGTTCCCCACTTTCTACATTTTTCGAGATATAGAGTGTTGAGTGGCTGGACTCACTTTCCATTATGGCGGCCAGAGAAACAAAATATTTAAATATAACCATTTATCCGAGTAGGCCAACAGCGCCACGATTATTTAAAATAACATTGTAAATTAATGACAATAATTTTGATTTCAGATTAGTCAGTAATATCCAAGTGACTTCTGATTTTTCATCTGAATTTTCCATTCGTTTTGTCATTGACGTTCACTAAAACAAAGTTATGTGCGACGACTTATGCTACGACTTAATAATTCATATAAAAACGTTATAGAATAATTTGTTTCAAGAAATTAATAACGGCCGTTTACTTTTATAATACAATAAATTGTATTAATTTCTCTCGGGACCGAGAGGGAACAGATAGCTGTGAGTAAACTATTATTAAACTTTTAAATAGTTTATGAAGGCCAGTCTTGGTGCAGGGGCACAGGAAAGTGAACGTGGATGCGACAGGTTGTAGGTTTGATTCCCACTCGAGGAAATAAAATATTTAATAATTTCATTTCTACGCTTAGGTTGGCGTTAAGTTCTGCCACACAATACGTAATGTCTCCAGAGTTCAGCGGGAAGTGGCGAGTGGAGTGTGGCACACTCTGCCCTGCTACAGTACTACTGCTGTAACTGATTCCTCAAATATCCTTTAAAAATATTATTTAATGAATAATGCTTTAGCCCGTGACGTTTCTAGTGGTTAAAACCTTTTATGATTGTGAGTAACCCAAAATTTCAGATTTAGAAGTAGATTGAGAAAATTAAATTTGCAACACAAAATTTTATATTATGCCATCAGAAGATGTCGTTCTAATAAGATATTTGACGTCAGAAGGTTATTTAGGTAACTGGGAATTCAACAATATTGCTTTGTCATACTCGGAGCTAAAAAAAAGCCACCCACAGTAGAGAGACAGCCGGCACTTCTACCATATGTGAAGGGGGTTACGGACAGGATTGGCAACATCTTAAGAAGAGCTTCCATAAAAACTATTTTCAAGCCTAACAAGAAAGTGAGCCAATTCTTGAGACCAGTTAAAAGTAACATTCCTTTACAGTGTGCAGGTGTATACAAACTAGATTGTGACTGTGGCTTATCATACATTGGTCAAACAAAGAGAAGCATCGGTGTTAGGGTGAAGGAACACATCTCAGATATAAAGAATGGGCATGTATCAAAGTCGGCTGTATGTGAACACACTGTGGATAAACCTAGCCATTACATAAGGTTTGATAAACCCCTCATCCTCGCTAAGGAAAATAGATATATTCCTAGAATGATCCGTGAGGCTATTGAAATACAAAAATATCCTAATTTCAATAGAGAGGATGGCTGGAAGCTTTCTAACACCTGGGACCCACTCATCAAATCTTTGAAGTCTCAGACCCACCATACCAGAGGGCAAGATACAGTTAGCTCATTCTGCAAGAATCCAGGGCAGTACGCGAGGAAATTAAGAAATCGTTGGCGGTAGTTTGATATAGTAATTATGTCAACTGACAGACGAATGCCACCTCAGTCTACCCGTGACCACGGACTACTGCAAAGTGTTCGAAACGTCGGGTTTCCAAAAATGTAAAAACTAAATATACGCGATTAATCCGGTTAAAATAGTTTTATTTAAAATGTATAATAATCGTGAAAATCAAAGAACTTATTATGTGAACCAGTACGGACTGGAAAACGCGAATAAAATACGTCGATTTGAGTATCTAAAAACAAAACGTGCAAGATATTTAACATCGATAAATTTCTTAAAAAGGTGCCGCGATAATAATCTCATACCAGCTTGTGTACAAATCGCGCCGAAAAAAGACATAAAATATTGCAAAAAGATACTCAATCAGGCAAGTAAAAAATTATTATGTCAACTCATTAAAGAACACCGTTACGATTTAAATCGATTCGACGAACAAATAAAAGCCTTAAGCAAAGATATTGAGACGTGTTTTTCTAAGACAGATTTCAATCATTGTGTAGATTTTACTAATAAACGCGCGCAAACTAAATATAATCAATATAAAATTAGACAAATTCGTAAGTACCAAAATCTCGAATTAAAATCCGAACGGAAAAATGTCTATGGTAACGCCGTACCTTCTACACAGACAACACAAACGTCAGTTGTCAATCTGTCAAAACAAACTATCGATGATTCGACTATTGAAGTGTTAAATAAAGGTTTTAACTTTGCGCCGGCGCCTAGAAAAATACCTATCGAGCAAATAATAACAAACGTTGAGGACTGTTTATATAAAAACCAGATTTTGAAGGAAGATTCTGAAGCTATTCGCCAAGACATATCAGCCTTATTGCGCCGTAGTAAACCACCTAAATCAAATCTTTCTCGTGATGAATCTCGGGCTCTCAGTAAATTACGGAAAAACGAGGATATAACAGTTCTTAAAGCCGATAAAGGTAACGCGACGGTTATACTAGACACCGAAGAGTATATCCAAAAAATGTCATTATTGCTATCGGATCAAAAAACTTATAAAATTGTTGACAAAGACCCTACAACAAAAATACTTAAAAAGACATCCGATTTAATCAAAAAACACGCGAAATCATTACATCTTGACATTAAATCTCTCGTGCCTAGCTGTGTAAAACCTCCGAAGTTGTATGGGTTACCAAAAATACACAAAAAAGATGTACCTCTTAGACCAATAGTCAGCCAAATCGATACACCAACGTATAAACTGGCTCAACATGTCGCTAGAGTACTTTCTCCACTGCGTGGCCACACAACATCTTATGTCAGGGATTCTTACCATTTTGTTAGCGAGCTGAAAGACCTTAAGCTAGCTGACAATGAAACCATGGTCAGTTTTGATGTCCAGTCGCTGTTCACCAGTATACCCATTGAGGACTGCATCAGGATTGTCAAGCGGAAACTAGAGGAAAACAATATGCCCATGGAATATCTTGAACTTTTAGAACATTGCCTCACATCTGGATATCTAATGTTCAATCAAGAATTCTATTTACAAATAGATGGCATTGCTATGGGTTCGCCTGTGTCCCCGGTAATAGCAGATATATACATGGAGGACTTTGAGGAGATGGCTCTTAGCTCTGCGCCTTGTCTACCTAGGATATATAAGCGGTACGTAGATGACACTTTTACAATTTTACCTACGGACTATAGTTATATATTCTTAAACCATCTTAACTCTATTAATAATAATATTCAATTCACAATAGAGTTACAGGCCAATAATTCCCTAGCTTTCCTCGACGTGTTAGTCATAAGAAATCCCAATGGCACAATAGGCCACACAGTATATAGGAAACCCACGCACACCAATAGATACCTCAATGGTGAATCGCATCACCACCCTACACAGTTATCTACCGTTGGCAAATCTTTGTTTCAGAGAGCCCACCACCTCTGTGACGCTGAACATCTAGGGGACGAGCTTCGCCAGGTGAAGAATTCCCTTCATCAGAACAAGCTGCCAGTTCCCCGCCAGCGTTGTCAGAAGACCAACAAGCCACCCACAGTAGAGAGACAGCCGGCACTTCTACCATATGTGAAGGGGGTTACGGACAGGATTGGCAACATCTTAAGAAGAGCTTCCATAAAAACTATTTTCAAGCCTAACAAGAAAGTGAGCCAATTCTTGAGACCAGTTAAAAGTAACATTCCTTTACAGTGTGCAGGTGTATACAAACTAGATTGTGACTGTGGCTTATCATACATTGGTCAAACAAAGAGAAGCATCGGTGTTAGGGTGAAGGAACACATCTCAGATATAAAGAATGGGCATGTATCAAAGTCGGCTGTATGTGAACACACTGTGGATAAACCTAGCCATTACATAAGGTTTGATAAACCCCTCATCCTCGCTAAGGAAAATAGATATATTCCTAGAATGATCCGTGAGGCTATTGAAATACAAAAATATCCTAATTTCAATAGAGAGGATGGCTGGAAGCTTTCTAACACCTGGGACCCACTCATCAAATCTTTGAAGTCTCAGACCCACCATACCAGAGGGCAAGATACAGTTAGCTCATTCTGCAAGAATCCAGGGCAGTACGCGAGGAAATTAAGAAATCGTTGGCGGTAGTTTGATATAGTAATTATGTCAACTGACAGACGAATGCCACCTCAGTCTACCCGTGACCACGGACTACTGCAAAGTGTTCGAAACGTCGGGTTTCCAAAAATGTAAAAACTAAATATACGCGATTAATCCGGTTAAAATAGTTTTATTTAAAATGTATAATAATCGTGAAAATCAAAGAACTTATTATGTGAACCAGTACGGACTGGAAAACGCGAATAAAATACGTCGATTTGAGTATCTAAAAACAAAACGTGCAAGATATTTAACATCGATAAATTTCTTAAAAAGGTGCCGCGATAATAATCTCATACCAGCTTGTGTACAAATCGCGCCGAAAAAAGACATAAAATATTGCAAAAAGATACTCAATCAGGCAAGTAAAAAATTATTATGTCAACTCATTAAAGAACACCGTTACGATTTAAATCGATTCGACGAACAAATAAAAGCCTTAAGCAAAGATATTGAGACGTGTTTTTCTAAGACAGATTTCAATCATTGTGTAGATTTTACTAATAAACGCGCGCAAACTAAATATAATCAATATAAAATTAGACAAATTCGTAAGTACCAAAATCTCGAATTAAAATCCGAACGGAAAAATGTCTATGGTAACGCCGTACCTTCTACACAGACAACACAAACGTCAGTTGTCAATCTGTCAAAACAAACTATCGATGATTCGACTATTGAAGTGTTAAATAAAGGTTTTAACTTTGCGCCGGCGCCTAGAAAAATACCTATCGAGCAAATAATAACAAACGTTGAGGACTGTTTATATAAAAACCAGATTTTGAAGGAAGATTCTGAAGCTATTCGCCAAGACATATCAGCCTTATTGCGCCGTAGTAAACCACCTAAATCAAATCTTTCTCGTGATGAATCTCGGGCTCTCAGTAAATTACGGAAAAACGAGGATATAACAGTTCTTAAAGCCGATAAAGGTAACGCGACGGTTATACTAGACACCGAAGAGTATATCCAAAAAATGTCATTATTGCTATCGGATCAAAAAACTTATAAAATTGTTGACAAAGACCCTACAACAAAAATACTTAAAAAGACATCCGATTTAATCAAAAAACACGCGAAATCATTACATCTTGACATTAAATCTCTCGTGCCTAGCTGTGTAAAACCTCCGAAGTTGTATGGGTTACCAAAAATACACAAAAAAGATGTACCTCTTAGACCAATAGTCAGCCAAATCGATACACCAACGTATAAACTGGCTCAACATGTCGCTAGAGTACTTTCTCCACTGCGTGGCCACACAACATCTTATGTCAGGGATTCTTACCATTTTGTTAGCGAGCTGAAAGACCTTAAGCTAGCTGACAATGAAACCATGGTCAGTTTTGATGTCCAGTCGCTGTTCACCAGTATACCCATTGAGGACTGCATCAGGATTGTCAAGCGGAAACTAGAGGAAAACAATATGCCCATGGAATATCTTGAACTTTTAGAACATTGCCTCACATCTGGATATCTAATGTTCAATCAAGAATTCTATTTACAAATAGATGGCATTGCTATGGGTTCGCCTGTGTCCCCGGTAATAGCAGATATATACATGGAGGACTTTGAGGAGATGGCTCTTAGCTCTGCGCCTTGTCTACCTAGGATATATAAGCGGTACGTAGATGACACTTTTACAATTTTACCTACGGACTATAGTTATATATTCTTAAACCATCTTAACTCTATTAATAATAATATTCAATTCACAATAGAGTTACAGGCCAATAATTCCCTAGCTTTCCTCGACGTGTTAGTCATAAGAAATCCCAATGGCACAATAGGCCACACAGTATATAGGAAACCCACGCACACCAATAGATACCTCAATGGTGAATCGCATCACCACCCTACACAGTTATCTACCGTTGGCAAATCTTTGTTTCAGAGAGCCCACCACCTCTGTGACGCTGAACATCTAGGGGACGAGCTTCGCCAGGTGAAGAATTCCCTTCATCAGAACAAGCTGCCAGTTCCCCGCCAGCGTTGTCAGAAGACCAACAAGCCACCCACAGTAGAGAGACAGCCGGCACTTCTACCATATGTGAAGGGGGTTACGGACAGGATTGGCAACATCTTAAGAAGAGCTTCCATAAAAACTATTTTCAAGCCTAACAAGAAAGTGAGCCAATTCTTGAGACCAGTTAAAAGTAACATTCCTTTACAGTGTGCAGGTGTATACAAACTAGATTGTGACTGTGGCTTATCATACATTGGTCAAACAAAGAGAAGCATCGGTGTTAGGGTGAAGGAACACATCTCAGATATAAAGAATGGGCATGTATCAAAGTCGGCTGTATGTGAACACACTGTGGATAAACCTAGCCATTACATAAGGTTTGATAAACCCCTCATCCTCGCTAAGGAAAATAGATATATTCCTAGAATGATCCGTGAGGCTATTGAAATACAAAAATATCCTAATTTCAATAGAGAGGATGGCTGGAAGCTTTCTAACACCTGGGACCCACTCATCAAATCTTTGAAGTCTCAGACCCACCATACCAGAGGGCAAGATACAGTTAGCTCATTCTGCAAGAATCCAGGGCAGTACGCGAGGAAATTAAGAAATCGTTGGCGGTAGTTTGATATAGTAATTATGTCAACTGACAGACGAATGCCACCTCAGTCTACCCGTGACCACGGACTACTGCAAAGTGTTCGAAACGTCGGGTTTCCAAAAATGTAAAAACTAAATATACGCGATTAATCCGGTTAAAATAGTTTTATTTAAAATGTATAATAATCGTGAAAATCAAAGAACTTATTATGTGAACCAGTACGGACTGGAAAACGCGAATAAAATACGTCGATTTGAGTATCTAAAAACAAAACGTGCAAGATATTTAACATCGATAAATTTCTTAAAAAGGTGCCGCGATAATAATCTCATACCAGCTTGTGTACAAATCGCGCCGAAAAAAGACATAAAATATTGCAAAAAGATACTCAATCAGGCAAGTAAAAAATTATTATGTCAACTCATTAAAGAACACCGTTACGATTTAAATCGATTCGACGAACAAATAAAAGCCTTAAGCAAAGATATTGAGACGTGTTTTTCTAAGACAGATTTCAATCATTGTGTAGATTTTACTAATAAACGCGCGCAAACTAAATATAATCAATATAAAATTAGACAAATTCGTAAGTACCAAAATCTCGAATTAAAATCCGAACGGAAAAATGTCTATGGTAACGCCGTACCTTCTACACAGACAACACAAACGTCAGTTGTCAATCTGTCAAAACAAACTATCGATGATTCGACTATTGAAGTGTTAAATAAAGGTTTTAACTTTGCGCCGGCGCCTAGAAAAATACCTATCGAGCAAATAATAACAAACGTTGAGGACTGTTTATATAAAAACCAGATTTTGAAGGAAGATTCTGAAGCTATTCGCCAAGACATATCAGCCTTATTGCGCCGTAGTAAACCACCTAAATCAAATCTTTCTCGTGATGAATCTCGGGCTCTCAGTAAATTACGGAAAAACGAGGATATAACAGTTCTTAAAGCCGATAAAGGTAACGCGACGGTTATACTAGACACCGAAGAGTATATCCAAAAAATGTCATTATTGCTATCGGATCAAAAAACTTATAAAATTGTTGACAAAGACCCTACAACAAAAATACTTAAAAAGACATCCGATTTAATCAAAAAACACGCGAAATCATTACATCTTGACATTAAATCTCTCGTGCCTAGCTGTGTAAAACCTCCGAAGTTGTATGGGTTACCAAAAATACACAAAAAAGATGTACCTCTTAGACCAATAGTCAGCCAAATCGATACACCAACGTATAAACTGGCTCAACATGTCGCTAGAGTACTTTCTCCACTGCGTGGCCACACAACATCTTATGTCAGGGATTCTTACCATTTTGTTAGCGAGCTGAAAGACCTTAAGCTAGCTGACAATGAAACCATGGTCAGTTTTGATGTCCAGTCGCTGTTCACCAGTATACCCATTGAGGACTGCATCAGGATTGTCAAGCGGAAACTAGAGGAAAACAATATGCCCATGGAATATCTTGAACTTTTAGAACATTGCCTCACATCTGGATATCTAATGTTCAATCAAGAATTCTATTTACAAATAGATGGCATTGCTATGGGTTCGCCTGTGTCCCCGGTAATAGCAGATATATACATGGAGGACTTTGAGGAGATGGCTCTTAGCTCTGCGCCTTGTCTACCTAGGATATATAAGCGGTACGTAGATGACACTTTTACAATTTTACCTACGGACTATAGTTATATATTCTTAAACCATCTTAACTCTATTAATAATAATATTCAATTCACAATAGAGTTACAGGCCAATAATTCCCTAGCTTTCCTCGACGTGTTAGTCATAAGAAATCCCAATGGCACAATAGGCCACACAGTATATAGGAAACCCACGCACACCAATAGATACCTCAATGGTGAATCGCATCACCACCCTACACAGTTATCTACCGTTGGCAAATCTTTGTTTCAGAGAGCCCACCACCTCTGTGACGCTGAACATCTAGGGGACGAGCTTCGCCAGGTGAAGAATTCCCTTCATCAGAACAAGCTGCCAGTTCCCCGCCAGCGTTGTCAGAAGACCAACAAGCCACCCACAGTAGAGAGACAGCCGGCACTTCTACCATATGTGAAGGGGGTTACGGACAGGATTGGCAACATCTTAAGAAGAGCTTCCATAAAAACTATTTTCAAGCCTAACAAGAAAGTGAGCCAATTCTTGAGACCAGTTAAAAGTAACATTCCTTTACAGTGTGCAGGTGTATACAAACTAGATTGTGACTGTGGCTTATCATACATTGGTCAAACAAAGAGAAGCATCGGTGTTAGGGTGAAGGAACACATCTCAGATATAAAGAATGGGCATGTATCAAAGTCGGCTGTATGTGAACACACTGTGGATAAACCTAGCCATTACATAAGGTTTGATAAACCCCTCATCCTCGCTAAGGAAAATAGATATATTCCTAGAATGATCCGTGAGGCTATTGAAATACAAAAATATCCTAATTTCAATAGAGAGGATGGCTGGAAGCTTTCTAACACCTGGGACCCACTCATCAAATCTTTGAAGTCTCAGACCCACCATACCAGAGGGCAAGATACAGTTAGCTCATTCTGCAAGAATCCAGGGCAGTACGCGAGGAAATTAAGAAATCGTTGGCGGTAGTTTGATATAGTAATTATGTCAACTGACAGACGAATGCCACCTCAGTCTACCCGTGACCACGGACTACTGCAAAGTGTTCGAAACGTCGGGTTTCCAAAAATGTAAAAACTAAATATACGCGATTAATCCGGTTAAAATAGTTTTATTTAAAATGTATAATAATCGTGAAAATCAAAGAACTTATTATGTGAACCAGTACGGACTGGAAAACGCGAATAAAATACGTCGATTTGAGTATCTAAAAACAAAACGTGCAAGATATTTAACATCGATAAATTTCTTAAAAAGGTGCCGCGATAATAATCTCATACCAGCTTGTGTACAAATCGCGCCGAAAAAAGACATAAAATATTGCAAAAAGATACTCAATCAGGCAAGTAAAAAATTATTATGTCAACTCATTAAAGAACACCGTTACGATTTAAATCGATTCGACGAACAAATAAAAGCCTTAAGCAAAGATATTGAGACGTGTTTTTCTAAGACAGATTTCAATCATTGTGTAGATTTTACTAATAAACGCGCGCAAACTAAATATAATCAATATAAAATTAGACAAATTCGTAAGTACCAAAATCTCGAATTAAAATCCGAACGGAAAAATGTCTATGGTAACGCCGTACCTTCTACACAGACAACACAAACGTCAGTTGTCAATCTGTCAAAACAAACTATCGATGATTCGACTATTGAAGTGTTAAATAAAGGTTTTAACTTTGCGCCGGCGCCTAGAAAAATACCTATCGAGCAAATAATAACAAACGTTGAGGACTGTTTATATAAAAACCAGATTTTGAAGGAAGATTCTGAAGCTATTCGCCAAGACATATCAGCCTTATTGCGCCGTAGTAAACCACCTAAATCAAATCTTTCTCGTGATGAATCTCGGGCTCTCAGTAAATTACGGAAAAACGAGGATATAACAGTTCTTAAAGCCGATAAAGGTAACGCGACGGTTATACTAGACACCGAAGAGTATATCCAAAAAATGTCATTATTGCTATCGGATCAAAAAACTTATAAAATTGTTGACAAAGACCCTACAACAAAAATACTTAAAAAGACATCCGATTTAATCAAAAAACACGCGAAATCATTACATCTTGACATTAAATCTCTCGTGCCTAGCTGTGTAAAACCTCCGAAGTTGTATGGGTTACCAAAAATACACAAAAAAGATGTACCTCTTAGACCAATAGTCAGCCAAATCGATACACCAACGTATAAACTGGCTCAACATGTCGCTAGAGTACTTTCTCCACTGCGTGGCCACACAACATCTTATGTCAGGGATTCTTACCATTTTGTTAGCGAGCTGAAAGACCTTAAGCTAGCTGACAATGAAACCATGGTCAGTTTTGATGTCCAGTCGCTGTTCACCAGTATACCCATTGAGGACTGCATCAGGATTGTCAAGCGGAAACTAGAGGAAAACAATATGCCCATGGAATATCTTGAACTTTTAGAACATTGCCTCACATCTGGATATCTAATGTTCAATCAAGAATTCTATTTACAAATAGATGGCATTGCTATGGGTTCGCCTGTGTCCCCGGTAATAGCAGATATATACATGGAGGACTTTGAGGAGATGGCTCTTAGCTCTGCGCCTTGTCTACCTAGGATATATAAGCGGTACGTAGATGACACTTTTACAATTTTACCTACGGACTATAGTTATATATTCTTAAACCATCTTAACTCTATTAATAATAATATTCAATTCACAATAGAGTTACAGGCCAATAATTCCCTAGCTTTCCTCGACGTGTTAGTCATAAGAAATCCCAATGGCACAATAGGCCACACAGTATATAGGAAACCCACGCACACCAATAGATACCTCAATGGTGAATCGCATCACCACCCTACACAGTTATCTACCGTTGGCAAATCTTTGTTTCAGAGAGCCCACCACCTCTGTGACGCTGAACATCTAGGGGACGAGCTTCGCCAGGTGAAGAATTCCCTTCATCAGAACAAGCTGCCAGTTCCCCGCCAGCGTTGTCAGAAGACCAACAAGCCACCCACAGTAGAGAGACAGCCGGCACTTCTACCATATGTGAAGGGGGTTACGGACAGGATTGGCAACATCTTAAGAAGAGCTTCCATAAAAACTATTTTCAAGCCTAACAAGAAAGTGAGCCAATTCTTGAGACCAGTTAAAAGTAACATTCCTTTACAGTGTGCAGGTGTATACAAACTAGATTGTGACTGTGGCTTATCATACATTGGTCAAACAAAGAGAAGCATCGGTGTTAGGGTGAAGGAACACATCTCAGATATAAAGAATGGGCATGTATCAAAGTCGGCTGTATGTGAACACACTGTGGATAAACCTAGCCATTACATAAGGTTTGATAAACCCCTCATCCTCGCTAAGGAAAATAGATATATTCCTAGAATGATCCGTGAGGCTATTGAAATACAAAAATATCCTAATTTCAATAGAGAGGATGGCTGGAAGCTTTCTAACACCTGGGACCCACTCATCAAATCTTTGAAGTCTCAGACCCACCATACCAGAGGGCAAGATACAGTTAGCTCATTCTGCAAGAATCCAGGGCAGTACGCGAGGAAATTAAGAAATCGTTGGCGGTAGTTTGATATAGTAATTATGTCAACTGACAGACGAATGCCACCTCAGTCTACCCGTGACCACGGACTACTGCAAAGTGTTCGAAACGTCGGGTTTCCAAAAATGTAAAAACTAAATATACGCGATTAATCCGGTTAAAATAGTTTTATTTAAAATGTATAATAATCGTGAAAATCAAAGAACTTATTAAAAGCCAAGAGCTTCGCCCCATCTTCCTCTCCACTATAACTCCGTCCCTTGTTAGTTATAATAAAAAGAAGAAAGCGGAAGTATACACGTTTGTGTATGATCTTTGATGGTGCTGGTGACGCTTGTTCTTATAAAGTTGGCATTAGATTGATGTCAATGTTTCGAAAATTAAAAAAGTGCAGGATAGGGTGTTAAATATTAGGTTCTTCGCCTACAGTTCTAAATCGTAAATCTGTTATTTATATGATCAGTTGATGCTGTTGTTGTTATCAGATACTATACGTTAAAATCAAAGCAAATGTAAAAAAAGAAAAAAGCTTTCTAAAGCTACAGGATTTAATATGTGCTTGAAGAGAACTCGAAAAGCGCAAACAAATGGTGAAGAACGGTAAAGCGCTATAAACTGTGAATGGCATAAGTTCTTAACGCTATAAACCTCTTGTATTAAGTTTATTAAACGTTATATTGTTATAGTCGAAGGAAGTAATTAAAGTGAAATAACTTTTTAAGTTTAAGATATTAGGTTCCCTTTATTAACAGCAAATAAAAATTAAGAAGAACAGTGAAGCAAAATAAAAATTAAGTTCAAATAGATATTATTTATGAAATAAACTTTCAAATGCTTAAGACGTTTTTCATGTGTATTTTTTTGACCGGACTAATAAATCTGTTAAGATAAGATAAGAAGTTAGTTATAATAATAGAATTAATAGAAGCTGTACGAGAAAAAGCCTAAAGCTGCTTTATAACAAAAATATAGCAATTTTCTCTCTAGTGCTAAGAAACTCTGTTCCAAATTTTTCGCTTCACTTTCGACACATTGGTGTTGAGTGGCACAACACTAGGCTTTGTCGTTTTAAATTAAAGTAATTCATTTCTTCGAGTGGGAATTGAATCTACGATCGTCACGTTTACAGTCAAATGATGTGCCGTTACGCTACAACGCCCTCACACCGAAACGAATGACTGGATTAAATGAATGCCGCTTTGAGTTTCGCCACTCTTAACGCAAGGCCCCAAAAAATGTCTGGAAAGTAGGGAATGGAAGTGTCTTAACTTGAACGGATTGTCTTAACCATAGGTTCCCTGGATTTCTCTGCAGTGTGTAAAAAATAATAATATTGAGGTTCAAAGTAAATAAAAAGTAGTATTTGTGAATTTCAAAGATTTTTCGTATATTTTTTTCATAAAATTGTTCGTCCTGAGATTTCAACTGTAAATGGCGATTTTAGTCTCAAATTTTTCGATATACGGGGACGTTTTATTAATGTCAAACTAAGCAGAGTTTCTTATTCCGACGTGCTTTGAATTTAATATTAATAATTAAACAAGATTACATAATTTAATTAATATATATTTTTTGATTGACTAGCAGCCATTCGCAGTTTCGCTCGTTTAAGCATTTTTCTATTTTATTTTAATAATATAATAACTGTATTTAGGGAAAATTGGTTGGTTATTTTAGTATTGCTATTTATATATGTCATACAGAAAATAAATAATAATTTACGTCTTTTGGAACTTTATTGCGGATCCGAAAACTGTATTTAATAAAAAAAATATAGGTTATTTGAAATCCGATCAGACGGTAGGTAGATTTAATCACGCGGTAAATGTAGTGGGAGAATTTTTCAACGAAAAGTGGTGTTTGTGCTCCTGCGCCACGAATGATTGATCAATTATTAGATAGATACATAAAAATAAGATAGATTAGTAACAATAAGTAAAATATATTTATTTTTCTGTTTACCAGTAACAATAGTATAGATAACAATAAATTTAAATTTTGAAGATATTTTAGTTTTACACTATTTACGTATCCCATTTATTAAACTTATTTGTATTTTTATACTAACTTCATAGGAAATTAATATACTAAAGGCTTGAGCTTCGCGTAGCTGCCATGAATCACTTGTACGGTAAAGCCGAGACATCAATAAATCTATTTCTAGAGGGCTCATCTTATTCATGTTAGACTGAAAACTTATTTAAAGGAGATCAAATTCATAAATTCTTGTAACACCCATAATATATTAATAGAATGATGTTTTAGATATTTTCTCTTGTAGGTGTATTATGCAGCTTGAAACTTTCAGAATTTAAGCACATGATGTCGCGCTTTGTCCTTACTTAAAAACAAAGTAATAATATAAATATAAAAAAACCTATTAAAATATATTGTATCATAAGATGGATCTTATTGCCTCTATGTTAGGCAGTTTTAATGTAAAAAAAGTAAAAAAATCTAATAATACAGAAACCCATAAAGAACATGTAAGATAATTAGTTATATCAACAAAAACTGAACAAAAAAAATACAGTAAACGAATAATGGTATAGTAACAAATGTGAAAAGATTGATGACAAAGGACGAGGCGATTAAAAAAATAATAATAAAAATAATATCTAAATCTTATTACTTTTTTCAGGTTTAGCTGTACACGAGCATGTAGCAGGTTAGGCAGCGGCAGCCTAGTCTTAAGACATTCCGCTCCTCATTTCCTTCCGAATTCTGACGGCACGCAACGCACAAGCGTTGAGTGGTGAAACTCAACGCCGTGCTTTTCTTAGACAAATAAATATGTTTAATATTTAATTAGCCTGATTGAAAATCGAACCTACAACGTGCTACGTATACAGTCACGTGATTGTGACCCTGCGCCACATCCGGTCTATTTTTTCTTAATAACATTATCACAATTAGAATTATAAACATAAAGCCTGACTTAAAACTTTTGGAAACATCCGGGAATTGTAAATTTAATACCATAATAACTTAAGTGATCTATTGACATCTGAAAGGTCTTTTGTTCTGTCCTCAAACGGTATAAGGGTTCTCCTTTATACAAGGATTCCTTTCTGAAAGGAAGACCTTGCTCAGTAAAGTTCTTGTCATTGATATTTTCTAGAGACCTTTAGCACAATATAATTGTTTTTATAATATATAACTTAACTTAACTTAACTTCACGCTTTATCCCTAGCGGGGCAGTCAGAGAGAACGGAGCGCCAAACGCTACGGTCTCTACATACCTCTTTCGCCTCGTCCACTGTCATCAACCTCTTCATACATGCCCTCCGGGGGGTCCTCATGCTTTTTACGTAACCTTCCTCCAGTATCTTTGATACTGTGTTTCCGAAGGTCAACCGAGGTCTCCCCCTACCTCTCTTACTACTCCATTTTTCCATCATAATTTTTTTTTGCCATTCTTTCATCACCCATTCGTCCGACGTGCCCAAACCAGCTGAGCACGTTCTTCTTCATTCTCACCGTGACATCCTCGCTAGTACCTGCCATTCTGTGTATCTCTTCATTGCGGATTCGATCAGCTAAGCTAACTCCATACATATCCTACGAAGAGATCGCATCTCCACAGCATTCATTTTTCTTTCATTCTTCTTCTGTAATACCCACATGTTTTTATAATATATTTAAAGTAAAAAGCCAATAAAAACAAAATTATTATTTTTTATTGTTCTTCTCAATGATCTCTACGTCTGATCTACATTATACTACTTTTTTCGTATTATTTTTCTTTCAAATTTAATACTAAACTGAAAAAATATGATACTATGCGTAGTATATCTATAATATGTCATATAATTAAGAAACAATATAAATATAATATACATAATCAATTTTCTTTTATATATCCTTTTTTTATATAGATCAACCACGGCACGTAGTCACATTGGCGTCGTCACATAATGCAGCATATCACGTCAGAAAAACAGCTGGTTTGAACGTAAGTAATGTTTACTGTCTTGGCTTATACTTTTTTTCACCTTCACGCTGTATCTCGTATATCGCAGGGTAGGCAAAAGGAATCTACGAACTTAGTGTCACGACACTCTGCTCCCGTCCCTTCCGTTTCCGTTGACTCGGACCGCCGCGCTTTGCTTCGATACCAGAGCGAGTAAATAATATATATATATATATATATATATATATATATATATATATATATATATATATATATGTTTAATTTTCTCGAGTGGAAATCAAAACCACAATCTGTTTCGTTTGCAGCCACACGCTTAACGCCACTGCGTCACGACTGGCCTCTGCCACTACATAACTTAACTAAATGACTATATATTTAAATAAAAAAAAAACCATCAAAATCGGTTTACCTACTCAAAAGTTCTGAGGTAACAGACGTAAGCAAAATATAGTCGATAGGAGGATATCTCCTTTTAAAAAAATTGGTTAAAAAAATAAAGTCCACTAGTAAATTCAAATAACAGTTTACTAAAACATAAAATAAAGCAAAAAACTGACGTGTGGTAATTATTCACCAAATACGCGCGTGGTGACAACACTGCCAGTTCTGATGTTAACGTAGGGACTGACCATGTGGCTACGTACAAGCGAGGATCTCTATTTTTTAGAGAAAGGCATCAACTAACAAGTCCAGTATCTGCTTGGGGTCTCTCAGACTACACGTCAGTACTTAAAGATCTATAGATTTGACTAATATAACATCCTCACTCATATCCGTCGCGTATTTCAAAAGCTGAAAATCTATTTTGTTTTACATTATGTAATATAGATTTATATTTATTCCAGAATAATGTACACCGGGTACCTGTTCAATAAATGTCTACTAACATATCCTATATTACTAGTTTTCACGGACGTACGTACGTATTTTCTAAACTATAATAAAAATATATCCCATTACAAATTTGCGGTCGTGACTCATGCTTTGTTTTGATAGATTGCGTTCACGTGGCTCCTGAGGGTTGCGAGGGTAAAGTATACGTTGAGTACGGTCAACGAGTCGTGGCCGCCCTGAATTCACTGGCGGCTGGGCAGATTTGATTTCCGGTTTTTTTTTAAGTGTGATAATTTTCATCCCGAGTGACCAATGCGCTAAAGTTTAGAAAGCCTAACTGTCGTAAGACAGCAGGAAAGAGAAAATGTGGGCTGTTTGTTTAGCGAAATATGAATTATAGCATATTATGTTGACTGCACTATTATATCAATTTTTATATTTATAAAAATAATATTACAAATATTATTCATACAACAAATATTATCTTAATTTAAATATAAATTAACTATGTACATATTGAATTATTTAAACAATTCCAATTTAAACAATTTATTTTTATATATGTTTCGCATTGCGCAATTTAAAAAAATATTCCGGCGCAATGTAATGATATTTGTGTATCTGTATGTTTGAATGTGGCATCGTATCTCCAAAACGGATTTATGATTTAGTTTCATAGTCATTAGTTAGTTAAAAATTACATTAGTCAACATTTTTTTCAGGTGGTTAAAAAAATTGCTTCACGCTGTATTCTGCACACAGCAACAAAATGCAAGAAAACTGAGTGTTATTCATAGTGGGTCGATTCTTATTGATAGGGAAGCGGATATGATTTAAATAATTTCCTTCCTCTAACCATGTTTGTCTACAAACCGCTACGTTAAGTTCTGCAATTCGAGACGAGGAAGGTGAACGTTATATTTTTACTGATTATTCTGTATTCAATTCGAGGTACCTCATAACATAAGAAGTAAAAAAGCTTGAAGTTATGGAAAATATATTAAAATAAACATAAATTTAAGCGCAGCGTCACTAGCGCAAAAAAAAATTCACGTACAGGTAATAAAATTATTTACTTTCTCACAGTTCTGTCGGTTTCCTACAAAGGGAAGTAACGAACGTAATTCGTTCAGTTAAGGAAATTATGTTGAAATTAAAATTCGTTGAACTAGATACAATTAAGTGATGAGTGGGTAGTTCAGTGAACTTACATATTTATTAATTGGCTATGATTATAATTAGAAATAGCTATGGACTTCCTTATTTTGAAATATAGAATTGAAAATTATTATATCAAACAAAATACCTAATTTTCAGCACAGTATTTAGATTATGGAAAGGAAAATTGTAATAGACAAAACAAATAAAAGAAAGTAGGGTACTTGAGTATAAAAACAAACTTATATCAATACGTATAGGTTAAACATAATATAAGATATGAATTTTTTGCTTGCGGCTTCACTAGCACAGACAACACGGTTACGATTTTTTTCTTTTTCCCACTATTAGTTCTTAGCACACAAAATTGTACTGTTACGATATTATATTTTTCAATTTTTAAATTTAGGTATTATTATATAACATGCATATTTTGAGGCCAGTCGTGGCGCAGTGGTACAAAGTGTGACTGTGAAACCGACAGGTTGTGGGTTCGATCCCCACTCGAGGAGATGAAATATTTACTTAAATTTATATTTTCATTTCTGCGCTCTGGTGTCGAGGCAAAGCGCGGCGTTGAGTTCTGCCACTCAACACGCAATGCCTCCAAATTTCGGCAGAAAGTGGGGAACGGAGTGTCTTAACACTAGGTTCCCTCTGTCTACCCTGCTGTGTGCGGGATATAGCGTGAAGCTAATTTAATTAAATTTCTTAATGCATATTTTACTCATTAAAATATGTCTATTAGTGAAAACCGCATTATTTTAATGTGGTTAAATAAAGAGATTAAAATATTAAACGGATCGCAGTTTAAACTATTTCCACGAGGAATGATACTTTGTTTTATATTATTTATAGAAGATTAAATTGAATACATAGTTTGTGGGTTCGACACCCACTCGAGGAAATGAAATATTTAATGTTTTCATTTATTCGCTCTGGTGTCGAGGCAAAACGCGGTATTGGGTTCTGTCACTCAACACGCAATGCCTCTAGAATTCAACGGAAAGTAGGAAGCGGAATATCTTAACACTAAAATCTCTCTGCCTACCCTGCTATATGCGGGATACCGCATGAAGATAAAAAAAAACGCATATTTTATGACATTACATTACAACTTCAACGATTTTTTTTATTTCAAAATCACAGATATTCAGCTGATTTATATTTTTATCGTTTAAGGGTGGAAATAAGGAAAACGTGCATGAGATTTGCAGAACAGTACGTGACTCACAACACGCTCCGAGCGTGAAAGTAACGAGTGTCGAGGGACGATACATTCATTGCAGCGCTTCACTCTAACGCTACATACATATTATATTAAAAGGCATAAAATTTATATATATTTGTGTGAATTTAGCTACGGATATCTGGATGTAGAGGTGGTCGCGACATCGATTCCTACTTACGGGATTTTCATTTTATTATATCATTTTTCGATTTTTTCTGATAGCTTAATTGACCGTGAAGTAGACAACGGAGTGTCGTAACACTGATTTTCCTTTAACTACCGTTACCAATTTTTCGCGCAATTTTGGAGACAATGCGTGTTGAATGTCGTGACACAATACCGAGCGCTGTTGTGGCGCCAGAGCGAGGAAATGAAAATAACTCATTCCTCTGAGTGGGATTCGAAACCACAACGCTTACAATTAGACACGATGTCCACGACAGTCTTATGTACATTTATAAAAAACAACTCTATCAATTGTTAAAATTAGAGAAACATATGTATATAGGTACATATTAACATTTGTACAAAGGTACATTCCTCGTTGTAATTATAAATACAAATTTTACATATATTTCATAAATACCGCGCACATCCACATCAATTTCAACACAACATTTCACGACGTTATGTTCTTACTCGAGGGACATTTAAAACGGTCAAGAGCTTTTACAGTAGAAAGCAAGTGTCTTAAGCATTTTTTAAAAGTTTATTTCTCTTAGCTGTTTTACTTGTTTTTTATTTATTTTATAATGAGCAATAAGACATATTAGCACAAAACCTTTTTTTCCGTAACGCGAAACTTAATAGTTGCTCTTTGAAATACAGTAGAACAATACGAATATTTTGTCGAGATTTGAAGCATTTATTACACATATTAAATCAAAATTTGCGGTGTGATGACTTCACTCCAGTGCACCCTGGAAAATGAGGAACGGAAGTGTCGTAATGGGAATGGAATATCTCAACGCTACATTACCAGGTTCACTCTGCATATTCTGCCTGTACGCGTGGGATACAGCGTGAAGCTAAAAAAAAATATTTTTTTTACTAGTTAGCTTCGTTCGCGTGAAACTTACCTTTATACTATGCTACTTCCTTATACCACTCGTTTTGATTGAAACTTGGGGCAAAGAGGATTTAGTGTCTCGACTTTCCGTTCAACGTTATCCACCTTCCAACGTTTGTAAAAATGTTTCTAACTATATTTTGACAAATATAGTTGTTAGAATCCTTTAGAAATTACACAATGGCTGATTTTGAAAATAATTGTGTAGCTTCATCCATTCAAACCAATTAAGCTTTTGAAAGTTTAACTTTAAAGATTTAATTGGTGCCACTTGTATAGATTATATATTCGACTAAATGTTTATTACAGCTTCACGCTTTATTCCGCATTTAACACAGAGGAAACTTGTTGATATAACACTCCGCTGCTTACATTTCTCCCAATTTTCGAGACGTGCTTTAAGTGACGCAACTCAACGCCGCGTTTGACCGTGCTAATTGAGAAATCCAGGTAACATTTCATAAAAAAAATCATTACATAATCTATGATTTGTTTTATTATTTAACAAAAAAAATATGTTAATAATTATTACTGACAATATTTTTTACTCGTCATACCGAATTGTACTTTCCTCGAATACCGTGGGAGCTTCAGTAATTAACTAGTACCAGACTTCTTGTTTACTAAAAGAAAAAAATGAGAACTTTAAAAAAGCTTCAACTACACTCCTTAATTATTATTCAGATAACAAAGTTCTCTAACTTTTCTGTCCTCTTTATTAAAGTAAAAAATATAAATTTAAAGTTTGCAATTAACAAGAAATGTATGAGGTTCTATTTTAAATTCGTTGGTGGTGTATTATTTTTTATATTATTATTATATTTATATATAATAATAATACTTCGCTCTTTACTGGTTTCGCTTTGCCAGAACTGAAAAAAAATAATAACTCATCGCCTCGAGATCTAACCCAAAGCCATCGTGTTTATAGTCAGACGTTGATACACTGCGTTTTTTTTTAGCTTCACGCAGTTTCCCGCATATAGCAGGATAAGATACTCTGTCCTTATCAAGACACGCCCGTTCTCTTATTTCCGCCTAATTCTTGAGGCATCACATATAGATTGGACAAACACAACGCCCCTCTTTGCCTTGTTACCTTGTTAGAGTGTGGTAATTAATATATTAAATATTACGATGCCCCTAGTGAGAATCGAACTCACAACCGTCGCGTTTACGGTCGCACGCTCGTAGCCCTGCACCAGCACGACAATCTTTACATAGCATATATGTTTTACGTATCTATTAACATATTACAAAGAATATAGTGATTTTGTGGTTGAAGTAAGACATACGACCGAATAAATCTTCGTTAATCTTAATGAGACAGTCGCACCTTTGTACTCAGAAACATCATATTTTATTTCTACTTCTTTAAGACTAAACAATCGTTTTCACACCATTTATTGTTGGACATATTGTAATAGATTTTATATTATTTTAACTTTTTTGTGTCAATATTTACAAAATTGCATGCAATAAAATATTATATACTAGAGACTTAAATGCATCTTCGCTCGCTTAAATTTATTATTTAAAACTTTTTTTAATAATGAGTATTCCATGTACTTTTTTATAGTTCTAAGAAAATGTGTGCAAAGTTTCATGGTAATCGGTTGAGTAGTTATATCGTTTGGGAAATTTCTTACGAACTTTGTATTTATTCAATAATTTATTTATTTATTATTATTATTATCAGCACTCTAAATGCGTCATTGTATTGAACCCGGAGGGCGCTGTAAGATTTTTGTGAATACCTGGCCCACAGACTCGATAAATAAAAACCTGTACAGTAGGCTCTAAACAATGTTATTTTAACACCAGTCGAGCAACGTGCAAACTTACGAGCCAGCATATTCACCCTCACTGACAACGCCCTTCGTTCTCTTTCAATATCAGCATCGTCTTTAAGGCCAGGTGTCAACACATGTCCAAGATACTTAAATTGGTACACTCGTTTGAGCTTATTACCGTTGAGCAAGATTAACGGTGTTATAATTGGTGCTTTACCCCCCGCCCCAAAAACCATAACTACACTTTTTTTTTCATTGTAGATCAGACCGTGTCTTCCCGCATAAGCCTCACATATTGCTAGCAGCTTCCTAAGGCCACAAATTGAAGCACTTAACAGTACCATATCGTCAGCATAACTTAAGTTATTCATACAAATACCATCTATATAACAACCCAGCCTAGTGCTGCCGAGCTCGCCAAGTAGGTAATTTTGGGTTCGATTCGCAGATGGAAAAATTAAAAATCTATTTTAATTTTCGTTGACAGAATGTAACTAAAACTCTCTGTTTTAGTGGAAAACGGTGTTATACACAATATGAATCTCCCTCATATCTTCCTTGAATAAAAAGATACATATATTTAGAAAAATATATGTATATATGTATGACCTATATCGCATAGAAAAAGGTAGAGTTGGACCTAGTTAAATAAAATCATACCTCTTTAAAAAGGTATTTTTTTGACCTCAAAAAATATAATCGACCTCTCCTCAAAATATGATGAATCAAAAAACACAATGCTGAAGCAACCGTTTGTCAATCTACGTTTGGTTTTCGAAGTGAAATTCGTTGAAAAAGCCTTTTCTATATGAAATTGAGAAGGTAAATCATATCATTATTATTTTGATGTAAATAAATGAGCTAAGTACAAAAAAAATAATATTCTTTTACACTAATAGTATGTAAGCAGAACAATTTATGGTAGAGTATTGTGACGCAGTGAGACGTCTGATTATAATCGCAAGGGTCGTAGTTTCGTTTCTCACATAGACTTTATTTTAAAATAATACATTATATTTCATATTATTATGTTAATTAAGGCATAGATTGCCATCTTCACGTCGTCGGTAAGTACTGTAGACGATATGGGCATTTCAGTGCAATTTCCACAGCAATACGTTATTTCATTCTCCAATTCGGGTGAATTAAAGCGCGGCGTTGAGTTCCACTATTTAACATGAAATGTCAAGACACTAGGTCTCTGTACTTTCGGGGCTATGAAAGAATCCCTTGGCCTGAGGCGGTTGAAGAAGAGCATCGTGAGGTCTTATTGGGTAGTGTGAAATGCCTATATCTGCCGGTCCATGACTCCTACAAATCCCACTCAAGTGCCCACTTGATCGGCATATCCGTAGAAAAGATTTCTCATGATAAAAAAGGTCCTCTCAACCTACCTAGTTGTCCGGGATAAAGGTTAAAGTTAAAAAACTACCTTTATTCTTTGAAACTTTGAAATATAAGAATAATCGAATGAAATATATTTGTAAATTCTTTGTCATTTTACAATAAAAACAACATACATTTGTTTTGTGGCTGCTCTTTGATCTTTGAAATACAACACAAAAGTTAATCGAGTGCTCATGTAACAGTTTAATTTTCTATGTTTACGAATTCGAAATGATTAATACTAAAGGGTAAAGCTTTGTCTAAGAAAGTGAAAATTATATAAATATAACAAAAGAAGGCTTTAATTGATTTTTGTGATTTTGCATTAGAAATTGTGGAATGTAAAATTATTTTACGTTGACGCGATGGTTGATTCCTACACGATAAAATAATTGTTTTTGTTTTATCACGGTATTTTGTTTTTGTTAGTAGGGAATCTAGAGTTAAGGCACTCCGCTCCTCATTTTCTGCCGAATTTTCGAAGCATTGCGTGTTAAGAGGCGGAACCCAACACCGTTTATTGCTTTGCTACCAGAGCGAATTGTAAAATTATTTTACGTTAATTAAATTAAGTAAATTAATAAGTAAATAATATATAATTATTAAGTAATGGTAATTAGTTCCTCCGAATGAGACCGAACCCATAGATGGCCTCTTGAGACGGCTATCTCCTTCATACAAAAATTAATTTAATTATTGTGTTTGAAATTTTTAAACATTTTTTTATTTATATTTTATCCAATTACTTTGTGCTTAGATTAACTTCTAATTTTTATGTTCTTTATACAAATGAAATAATAACGGTGCAAAATGAGAAACGAAAATGTCTTAATTGGAACAGAGTGGCTTAACACTAGATTCACAGATGCCGTCTGCCCACCTTGCTATATACGGGATACAGCTAGAAGCTGATATAATATGAAATTTAAATACGCTTATGTTATACAAATTTAATATTTTTTAAAAAGTTTGTTAATGTTTTGTTGTAATCAGAACATCAATTTGTCTTTTATAAATTATATATTCGATATAACTTGTAACAACACTCGTCGCAAATGACGTATAATTTATATGGTTTATTGGAGTTAAGAGTTCTCATCGGTTGTTGTTTCGAATTTTGAGATCGAGATGTGATGAATTAGTGTTCCCTAATGATGATGGTGAGAAAATTGCGTGAAATATCGAATGTAGCAGAGCAAGTTTTAATTGGTAGGGAGAAAATGTTGTGTAATATTTAGAGACATTTTTGAGGACGTCGTGGCGCAAGGCAACAAGGGTGCGGTTAAACTCTATGGCTATGGGTTTAATACCCACTCGGGGGAATTCGGGATACAGTGAAATACAAAAAAAAATTCTTGCTCTAGTAACGAGGCAAACACCACCCAACATTCAATGCCTCAAGAAGTCGGCGAAAAGAGGGAAACAGAAATGCTTTAACGGGTAACGGAGTATCCTGGCGTGAAGCCAAAAACAATATTTAAAAAATATATCGTCTAGTTTGTTTTTTTTTTTTATCTTAGTCTAAAATCAAGGAAATGTAATCTGGAGTCAATTCTTATTGATTGTGTTCCCACTTATTTACCAATGACACGTAAATCCATTCTCGACTTCTCGTCCATTTCAAAAACATTGTGTATTGAGTGGTGGAGGGGGCTGAGAGGATGTAAGTTGTTTCCCATTTTTGTAATTTTATTTATATACATTTTCTTGTGTATTTATTATAAATAGAATTAATCTGTGCGAAACAAGAAGAAAAATAAAAAGATACTAATGATCACACTGACGACACTAGTAAGGTGCCCTATAACTGTAAGACAAAATGTTTGGTTTAAGATTTTAAAACATAAAATCTTATATGAAGACGAAGGGAATATCGATCACCATTTTCTCGTCTAAAACCAGGCACATATTGTCTATATAACTAACATATTTAATACTGTCCGTCCATAATATTTTCCATTTATATATACATTATTCATACCGCGTTACTTCAAATGTATACTAAAATTTTATCCACCGTGGTCCAAAGTTAAGAGTGGGACGCGCATTTAACTCAGCGCTGGTTCAGAATTTAAAACGATCCTAAAGCTTTATTTTAAGATTTAAGATATTTTATAAATTATTGAAAGCAAAAAATATATAATAAGGCAGTCGTGGCGCAGAGGAACAAACGTGTGAATGTAAACGCAACAGGTTGTGGGTTTGATTCATACTCGAAGAAATTCAATTATATATAATATTAGGATTTTCATTTAAATTTTGGAAATAATTTAAATATCAAATCAAGATAGAAGTGTGAAAATCAGGTTTTTTTTATTTACATAGATAAACAATTTCTTAAACGACACACGAAATGTAGGCTATACTTACGTTTACATTTTTTTAAGCTTCTTTGCTCATTCGCTTTTCATTTACCTCCTATTGTTTAGTATGTAATAGTGAGTAAAATAGGAAATGAAACGATTATTAATTTAAGAAACGCTTTAATTTACAACTATCATAATTTAAGAAAAAAATATTAGAATAAGCATACCAACTACATAACTAGTATAAGCATAACAACTTTAATTTGCTCTGGTAGACAAAGCGCGGTGTTGAGTTCCACCACTCAACACATTATGTTATGTAAATTGGTCTGAAAGTAGGGAACCAAAACATCAACCAGACAACATATTATATACAGAAATGCATTAAATGCTACCAACATGCACATTAGAAGGCACTATGTTCCAAATACACGGAAACTGCGGCGATGAAGATGTGACATGTTGGTGTTGGTGTTACCTTTATGTGGGACCGTGTGCTAGTGTCGTTAGCTTACTTTTATGAATAAATGACTACTAAATTTTACTAAATTTTATTAATAAATGTGATTTTGGAGGCCGTTGTGACGAAGTTGGTAAGTTTAGATAGTGTTAGTGATAGTTGCGAGTGACATTTATTTGAAGAAAACTGTTTTTATAAATGGAAAAATTATACGGAAAACCAAACCAAAATTATTTTGAGTGACGGAACCAAATGTAAAGGAATCAGCGTCAGAGTGCTACTTTCATTTTATTTATTTTTTATAACATTACATCTTTTTTTTGAGTATCTGCCATTTATTTACGTTAGTTCCACTCGAATATACAAAGATAATTATAATTTTAAATGTAAAATTATTTTCCTAATTTTTAGAAGCTCTATTTTAGAGCCAGTGTTTTATATTTTGTTATATTAGAAGGGTAATTGTAATAACATAGTATGATACTGACGAAACCAACATGATTTTGTACTGTCACAATAAAAAATACTACCCGAACTCAAAGAAACTTACTTTTATCGTAACAAGGTAAGGAGAAATGCCTTTGAAAATTTTTCGGCTCATCTAATGAGGAGAAATTACTCGCCAGTTTGTATCACTTTGTCAAAGACGCAGACGCGGTGCCAATCAATTTCGATTTTCAGGGACTAAGCACGCCTTCACTGTTAAGTTGATAAAATATTAGGTTTATAAGAACAGCTTTTAAAGTTATTTATTTCACTGGCGATGTTACCTTAGTTTGTTTTTATTTATTTTTAATTTGATTTATAAGGTTTTTCATTATACTAGTATAAAAAGCGATGAGATTGCTGAATTTGTTTTTATATTTTTTGCGGAAATAACATCAGTATCTTTTGATAACAATAAGCTATTTTTTGAGGCCAATCATGACACAGGGGCTCAATTGTAACCTATACGGGTTGTGAGTTCAAATATTTCATATTTTAATCCAATATTTGGAAATTTCCAGGTCTAGAAAGAAAATAAATATTATTTTATCTACTTCCATAATATAAAATTGGGTTTCAGGACAGGTTTCCAGTAGACTGCTCTATAGATTTTGTGATTTTTTTCTTTTTATTTCCTAAGAGAGTATGTCATAAAATAATTATACATGCTTACTATAGATATTCAAAGTTAAAATAAAAAGCTATATTTTACAACAAGTATCCCTTAAAACAATTTTCTAAGAGACGTGCGAGTGTCGGTGAAATATGAAGCACTTGTACACTAGACATCTTCACGTGCCTTGAATTGTAGAATTTTACATTTACTTGTAGATTTAGATTTAGGATGCTGTTTACATAAAGATTTTGTGAAAGAAAGTTGATTTACACAGTATTTTATCATTCATTATATCATCATATCATTTAAATCATGTAACGGAGACGAGAGTAAAAAATATAAACAACAGACAAGACAGACACTAGAGCGAATAAACGAATATATATATATATATATATATATATATATATATATATATATATATATATATATATATATATATATATATATTATTTGATCGAGTAGCGACCGAACCTACTACCAGTTGCCCCTGCGCCACTACTGGCCTCACATTTTTACACTATCTTTTTAGCATGTCAATATATTAACCACCTTGGCCGTCACATATAACGACTGTCATGCTTCGTCCAGATAAATCTTTGGAATTGTCCACAGTGTCCACGTCCGTTGTTTATATGAGGCGTATGCACGTTATAAATACCAGTTATTTTAGAAATAGCATGTTACGGCTGTAGTGTAGGTACCTACTTTAGTACTCGCTCTCGCCTCTCACTTTATTGCAAAGATGCTATCGTAAAAATGTAATTTGTACTGGAATAGTAGTAGTACATTATATAAATTTTTATGCTATCGCCGTTGTACGTGCTGGTTAAGTGGGATAATTTTTGCTATTTCCCGCTCTATCCCTATCCACCATTAGCACGATAGAGAACCTAGCATTAAGACACTCCGCCACTCGCTTTTCGTTAAATGCTGTAGGAACTCATTGCCTTGACGCCAAGACGAAGAAATGAAGATATGAAATATTTAATTTCCTCCAGTGGGAATCGAAACTACAAACAGTCAATTTTGCAGTCACACTTTGTGCCTCTGCGCCACAACTGGCCTCATACAAAACATACTTATATAACTAGTAATTTTATAACATCAACGGGAATTTAATACTCGTATATAAAATTAGATTAACGCTAAATCAACATTTAAATTTTTCCATTCAGTCATTCGCTGGAATGTAAACCTTTAATTACAGTGCGGGTCAATATATGTAATTGCAATTGAACACGACGTTGTTCACAGAGTTACATATTTACTTATATTGGGATATTTGAACCAAAACAATGAATATATTTGGTTGTTTTTCCTTTTGTTGGCTTATAAACCAAATCAGCATTATATAAGTATATTTATGACAGTTTCAGGCTGTGTCTTGCTGGCAGTTTTTGCCTACCCTAGAAAAAGAAAACGTAGTGTTAAACATTCCGTTGCTATTTTTTTTGAAAAAACTTATTGCTAGTTTACAAATAAAAAAATGGACTAATAGAAAATCTTATTCTTTCCAGCTGCTCGGGAATCTAGTATTAAAACACTCCGCTCCCTTCATTCACTTACTCCGACCAATATTCGAGACATTGTGTGTTGAGTGACAGAACTCAATGTCACGCTTTGAGTATTTACCAGCATAAGAAAATTAAAATAACGCATTCTCCCGAGTAACAATCGAACCCACAAACGTAAATTAACTTTAAATAAAATAAATAAGAAGAGCTGAAGATCGGGTGTGGTGGCGAGAATTGGGAAAGGCCTATGTCCAACAGTGGATGATTAACGGCTGTCGATGATGATGATGAAAATAAATAATCTATTTCTGTCTAACGCGCCTCCTTTACATACAAAGCAAAACAATTGTAGAAAGAAGTTATCTTACACACTAACTAATAAGCTATTTGGCCAGATGAAGTACATTTTTGATTTTATAAAATATTTGCGCGAATTTACGTTAAAAGGAAAAAAAAACCGTTTCCTTAGGCGATGGAGCCAAAAGCGTTAGAGCCATTATTTAAAAACGCGACTGATTGTGATTTATGGTCGCCAAAAATTACATTCAACGCGAATTAAAATAAATTACAGCTTCATGTCTTTGTTGGCAATGTTTAGAAAATATGGAGTATAAAATAATATTGTTTAATTTTCTTTTTGGTCCGCGGCTCTACCTTTTATTACCAATCTGTGTTAATTGATTGTTAGCATATCAAAAGAAGTTAAGTTTCATTATTTACTATTTTATTTAGTAGTTATTTATCTTTCATAACAGAGTAATCGGAGGGAGTGTCTTAACACTAGTAAGAAACTCCATCCCATTAAGAAACTTCCGTGCTCCACATTTAACGGAATTCTGGAGACATTGTGTGATGAGTGGCGGCACTCAACGTATTGAATTACGTCGTTAGAGCTAGGAAATGAAAATATTAAATGTTTAATTTCTTCGAGAGGGAATCAAACCCACGACCTGTCACGTTTACAGTCCCACGTGTGTGATCCTGCGCCAAATGCGCTACGTCGCATTTTTTCAACTACAGTCTACTTCAAACTTTAAGAGCCAAATTACGAAAGCTCCCGCCGTTCAATTAGTTTTGAACAAGATTCACGCCATTATAATTTTTGTATTTATCTCAAAGAATTTTCTTATTGTTAAATTATAAGGCGAAATTATATGGTACGAAAGTATGAGTTGTTTTTATTATTTTTGTGGTATTTAATATTAATTTAAGAAGAGCTATCCACACCATATACAGGTAAATGAGATCCGACCGACCTATTATGTATATTGGAATATATAAATATTGGAATATCATATTGTTTGAAATTGGACTATAACGTAAACACAATTAAATTAATGAAAATCTATATAATAAGATTATCAATTACGACATTCATAGTAATTCATATTAAATAGACACCTAACTTATTATAAGGTAATCTAAATAGTTCTTTGAAACGTATCAAGTCGAAAATACATAAACCAAGAAAAATAATCGTTAAATTAATTGAGACCATCGTGGCATTGAGTCCACAAACGTGCTTACTGTAAACGCGAGTCTTGTAGGTTTAATTCCCACTTGGGGGAATGAATTATGCAATATTTTCATTTCTTCGCTCTGCCAGCTAGCTAAAACACGACATTGTGTTCTGCCACTCAACACGCAGTGTCTCGAAAATTTGGCGGAAAGTGGAGAACACACGTGTTTAATGGGAACGGACACTTCACACTAAGTTCCCAAGTTTCGTTTGCCTAGCATACTTCTAGCGAGATACAGCGTGAAGCCAACAAAAAAATATACCTGAGTATATTTTATATTATAACTTACCTGAATAAATTCCAAGAAATAATTCAAGTATATATAATGATTCTAAATTCTTCAATCAGTTTCCCAACACGTGCTTTTGTAAAGTAGTAATGAATAATTAATTTACACTCTAAATAACATTTCGTCGTTAACTCATTAGCGCCCCGAACGTTACTCCGCTTATATTTAACAAAGTTTATTTTCAATCAAAAGTTATGCCGTTTTATGGATTGTTTGTAAGAACAACACGTTTATACATTTTATTATATTCTACGTACTACAGCCCGCAATTTCGTTTGTGTGGACTATGAAACGGACGATACGAACAAAATTTGAAAATTGAACCTGTGACCTACTCTACATACATGTACGGAAAATCATCATCATTATCATCATCATCACCAACAACTACATAATATCTAAAGTGCAACAGTTGTCCAATACAAACTATTCTCAAGTGATTTTATTAAAATTAAAAATGAAAGAATGTTTAAATAGCGCGGAGCAGAAACAGCCCTCATTACAACCATTGTTGTACCACAAATATTGTGAACAATGCCCTGTTTTATATCTATTCATGTCGCTGTTTCTTGAGAGTTAATTACGTACATTATTTGCTTTCATACTCTTTTTCATGTACTCTTAGTATTTATAATAGCTTTTGGTGTTTATCTCATGTGAAATTCTTAGAGGCGATTAGGCGACTGATTATAAATGTGATGATTGTGGGTTCAAATCCGTTTCGGTATATCGTTTGTTCTCCTATTTTTATTTAATTAAATCGGTTAAAAATTTTATTTATATATTCCATAAATTTTTTTTTCAGCGTCACGCTGTATCCCGCACGCAGGAGGGTAGGCAGAGGGGACCTAGTGTTAAAGACACTCCGTTCCCCATTTTCTGCCAAATTCTGGAGGCATTGCGTGTTGAGTGGCAGAACTCAACGCCGCGCTTAGACTCCAGGCGACACCAGAGCGAAGAAATGGAAATATAAATTTAAGTAAATATTCCTTAAATACCACAAAAATATTAACATAAAAAATTGTAGCTTAGTTATTGTGCTTAATTCATTTATATCAGGAAGAACTGTTGACTCCAGTTAAACATCGAGGGTACCGCCAATATTTATCTTATCTCTGCTAACGGCCGGGCGCCTAAATAATGTTGATATTAACATTTTACTTCCAGTATACGAGATTTCCGACTCCTATTTCAAACGACCTCTAAATATTTAAACTGGCTGTGTCAAACTGATACGTTATATAAAATGTAGTAAACACGATTTACAGTACGAGTCAGCTATATGCTCAACAAATTGTACGAAATGAGAAAGTTTAAAATAATTTGGACTTATTTTTGATATTTTCTGTGTTTTGACGTACTTTAAAGTACTTACATTTTAAATACATTTTAATGAATTATGTTCTGTTTATGTTTTTACTAAAATTTGAAGACTTTTCTGCCTACCTATACAAAAAATATTAATAGACAACAGACTGCTATAGTTTCCGTTACCTAACGAGAGTTTTTCATTTTAAATTCATCGTAAAGTAAAGAACGATGTGTCTTAACATCTTTGTTCTCTCTAATTAATCCTGTAGACTAGCAAAATTTAAAATTTAAAAAACTTTACTCAAATCGGTGCATCAATTCAGAAGCTAGTGCCACAGACAGACACAAAGACGTCGAACTTATTATACACTTCCTTTGCGTTGACGGTTAAAAACGATCCAATATGAGTTAACAATATTTAAATGTTGATTTATAAGTCCACTGTGGAACAGTGACACAACGTCAGGCTGTAAAGATGACGGTTGTGGTTCGATGTCCATTCGGCAGAATACTTATAATATTTAATTTATTTTCATATTTAAACTTTAAGCGAAGACGAATTCTCCGTTTCCCTAAAATTTTGGAAATGAAAGTGAAGAAACGGAGTGTCTTACTACCAGGTTCGCTCTGGCAACTCTGATGTACGGGATAAAGCGTGAATATGAAAAAAATAATGGAAACTAGTTTAATAGTAGCTATAAGTGATAGTACGCGCTTAAAGGAGCAATTATAGAAGTTATATTAATTTGCTACATCAGTGAGTCAGATCGTGGAAATGAGTTCTGCACTTTTCCACTGAGATTGCATTTTTATAGCGCTCATTGACATTCTCGTAACTCTGTATATATACTTTGGAATAATGGATAATAAATTATAAAAATATTATGTAGGTCTAAAATAATTCTTGTGTGGTTATAAATTAGTTTTTATATGATAAATATTACTTTTAAGTTGTGTGTTGAGGAAAACGCGGCGTTGAATTCCGCCACTCAGCACGCAATACCTCCAGAATTCGGCGAAAAGTGGGGAATGGAGTATCTTAACACTAGGTTCCCCCTGCTACCCTGCTGTGTGCGAGATACAGCGTAAAGCTGATTTTTTTTATTTTAACATAAATGAAATACATATTTATATAGAGACTATATGAAGACTTGTGTTGTGCGCTAGGAATGGAGTGGCTCAAAATTTGCCTCTTCGTATCATTTTATATGCGAGATAAAAAATTCTTTCCCGATTTACTTATGAAACTGAAAAAAATATTGCCTAACTTCTGTACTCTTGTCACTACAAAAAAAACTGAGTATTGTAGGTATGAATAATTTGAAAATTTTTATGTAAAATAATATAACAAAATTTATCTATAACATACTTTTTTTCCATAAAAGTTATACACTACTGAAAACGATGTATTTTTATTAAACTTTGTTTTTATTTTGAAAGTTATCCACGTTGAAAGTTAGCCGATCCACATTATTGTTTGAAAATAGGAACTTATATAACTATTCTATTTTAAACTTAAAACTAAATTTATACTTATATTAAACAAAATATAATTTTTCATCTGTATATTGAATTCAAATTTGTTTTCAGTTCCATTTTGCACAACAACGTAGACATATGAAACTTAGAGTAAACACATTAAAGCAAGATTTTTATTAAGACCAGACAGTTAAAAAACCATCATTCACTCGAGTAGAGATCGAATTCATTACCATCGAGCTTTGGACCCAAAATTCAGATACTGTGCTACTGTGCTACATATTTAATATTTTACTTAGATCGCAATGTAACATTTTATATTTTACAAGTATTTAGAAGTCAGTCGTGGCATAGGGGTACAAGTGCGCGACGTCAATCTCCTCCCTCAACGAAATTAAATATTTATTATTTTCATTTCTTCGCTCTGGTAACAAGACAAAGCGCGGCATCAAGTTCTGCCACTTAACACACAATGCTTCCAGAATTCAGCGGAAACTGGGGAACATTAGGTTCCCTCTGCCTAAGTTGCTATGTGTGCTGATACAGCGTGAAGCTAAATAAAATATATGTGTATACATATGACAAAAAAATACAATTCATATTCCTTAACAGGAATACAAATAATTCAATTATCATGAAAACAGGAACATAGTAAAAGCAATAACGTTATCAAAACGCGTCTCTTCAAGATTTATCGGTATCCCAGTTAGCCTTAACTATATAAATGATTCATGACCGCTCGAGATACTGAATCGAAATATCCATACTTGCGTTGTAAAATATAGTCTAGATTCAAGTTGTAGAGCCCTAGCCGTTGTTTTTTCAAGCTTTATTAGCGGTTACGGTAATATTTGGACTGTACGGCGTTTATGTTCGTACAGATGCAACATTTGGGTCAAATGGAAAATAATAGTATGTGGATGTTTTAGTACTATTTCATAGTTTCTTAGTTTATCTTGTTGATAATCTTGATTATATTAGAGATTTTCTATCCGTTTTATTATTATGTTTTTAAGATTAAACCAATATGTTAGTCTACTGACATAACAAAAAAAATATTATTAATATGTCCTAATTTTTATAAATTGCTGGAGTAGGAAATTAACAACAAGTGGAGATAGAACTCATAACCATTGCGCTTACAAAAAGACTTACGCTTACAAAATAAAAAAAGAACAGTGATATATTATTACTTATATCACTGTATTTTCTTTGCAACGTTTTGAATGCGACAGAGAATGGACTCTTATATACTTTGCCATACGCGGAATAATGTGTAAGGCTTAAGAAAAAACAAAATGTGAGCAAGGATCATAGCTGACAAAAATAAGCAAAAATAAAAATGACTGTCGCTTTCAGTAATAAAAAGTTAATTTAAAAAGCAATCTTTTCCGACGTCCTGCTTACTGTTTATTCATTTAATTTTCAATGAGCACTCTTTAAATATTGGTGTGGTCGCAGTTTCAAGTTGCTTTTAAATATTATTTTGGGGAACCAAATATTCTCATTTTTATTATTTAAAATCAAAATATGAGACCTGTGTTGATTTTGTGCTAGTACACTCCACTCTCTCTTTTCGGCGAAAATTTTAAGATATTGCACCTTGAGTGGCGGAACTCAACTCTGCCCTTTGTCAAAAAATGGGAAATGATAATAAATCACTTCCTTTTTTTTATTTTAACAGTTCGAAGAAATTAAGTATTAAAATAATTCAAGCAATTTTTAAGTATCTAAATATATTATCTCAAAAAGCTCTTTTTTATTACAAATGTTATTTAAAAATATATTTTTAATTTAAACAAAAATGATATAAATCTTCACTTGTTTCCGATTAAAAAAAAATTAAAAAAATCAGCTTCTCGCTGTATCCCGCACACAGCAGGGTTATCAGAGGGAAGAATTTTGGAGGCAATGCATGTTGAGTGGCAGAACTCAACGCCGCGCTTTGCCTCAACACCAGAGAAAAGAAATGGAAATATAAATTTAAGTAAATATTTCATCTCCTCGAGTGGGGATCGAACCCACAACCAGTCGGTTTTACAGAGTCCGATTACAAATGCTAAAGTTTTCAGCTCAAAGAAAATAAACATATATTTTATTCTTTACATTAAATAAACGTAAGTGGAAGCTAAGATTTTAATAAAAGCTTTCCAGTGCAGGACAAGTGAATAAACAGAAATATAGGAATATGCATAGCAGAATAGGCGGAATGATTTAGTGTCATGGCACTCCGTTCTCCATTTCAAAACTGAAATCTAACGCAGTGACCCAATACGCCTTTTCCTTGGTACTCTGCTATATGCGAGAAGGAAGAATAACGAAATATTTATAAAAATCATATTAAAAATACGCTACATTTTCTTTTAACGTGGAATGCCCCAATGTTCAAATAATCTTATCCTCATCCAAAGGTTAAATAAAAGTTTCACCAAGGCTCAAAACGTTTTCTTATTTTCAATCTTATATTCTCACGTGCGTAAAGGATGAATGTCAAAAACGATAAAATAAATCATAGAAACATTTGTATTACTTTTTGTTACATGTTATTGTTATTTTATAAAAATTATATTTATGTAATAACCTCAAGTTAGATAAGGCTTGGTTATCTTATATCTGCTGTGTGCGGGGTACAGCGTGAAGCTGATTTTTTTTTATTATATAACAACGCGTATCCCGCAACTTTCATGGTGGTCTTTAGGGTGTAAAATGGAAAATTACTTTTTTATATGAAGTATATTTTGTGATCGGCTTAAACAAATTTAAAATGGTATTTTATATTGATAGTTATAATAATTTTTCTTTATGCCTTTTTTAAATTAAACTAAACTTTAGTAATATAATCTCTGATGTTGAATTCTTGGAATTTAATAGAGATTTTGATTGAAATTTAGTAGGTGTAGTTATTGAGATCTTATTTTCTAGTATGTAGTGTTAAACTGGTGGTGGTAATGGTGAATGTGAAGTTTAAGACGACGAATTGGATATGAAAAAGTAAGATTTCCGATATCAAAACCTATGGGACTTTATGATTTAATGGGGCGTATATTTCTGTAGCGTACCTATATAAATAAATAAATAAATCAGCTTCACGCTGTATCCCGCACACAGCAGGGTAGGCAGAGGGAACCTAGTGTTTTTAGACGCTCCGTTCCCCACTTTCTGCCGAATTTTGGAGGCATTGCGTGTTGAGTGGCAGAACTCAACGCCGCGCTTAGCCTCGACACCAGAGCGAAGAAATGGAAATATAAATTTAAGTAAATATTTCATCTCCTCGAGTGGGGATCGAACCCCCAACCAGTCGGTTTACAGTCACACTTTGTGCCGCTGCGCCACGACTGGCCTCTACCTAATACCTCTACATTAATATGAAAGTTGATAATACCTTTGGTTACATTATCGCGACGTTCATAAGAATTTTAGATTCCTTTGGAAATAAAGTATAACTTAAGATACTTTCGTCCCCTACTTTCCAGTAGAAAGAGTTAAGTAGAATCTGGAGATATTGCGTGTTAAGTGTTGGAACTCAACGCACTTTACCTTGTTACCAGAGCGAGAAAATAAATATAATTGATATTTCATTTCCTCGACTGAGAATCGAACCCAAAACCTGTCGCGTTTATAGTTTATATGTTTATTCATTATAAACATACAAATGTATGTGTGATACAAATCTTTCCTATTATATAATAGTATAGTAACAAGTTATTTATTTTAGATTAAAACTATTACTAATATAAAGATTGAACATTCTTTTCACCGATTACTTTTACGCTCCTTGTTTTATTACTTTAGTTTAGAACTTTTTGTAGTTTAGTTCGGCCATAAGGAGATCCGACATAAATCGAATTGTTGGATAAAAGATTGAGTAATTTTTTCTTAAATATTTATTATTTAGAAGAAAGTTTTATGAAAAGAGCAAAGTTGCTTTACACGCGGAAGATTAATTTTTTACTTTAATATTTCACATTAAAATAAATAAAATAAAGAAGAAATAAAATTATGGATGAAATATCGTTTACTTTTTCCAGGCATACATTTAGACCGCACGTCAACTGTACTCTGTAAACTGATAACGAACTTGTTTTTTCATTTAAGACTCCGCCTTTTGTTAGTTTAAAAAACATGCATATATTTTTATTAAATTTATTACTGCTAGAACAAGATTTCTGAAAACGATACTCTTAAATACTCTATTTTGTAGACAATTTTAAAGCTTTATAAAATAAACATGAACTGAAAAATCATAATACAATATTTATAATATTAGATGCCATGAACGAATATATTTTTTTACTTTTGTTTATTTCGTTTTTTTCCGCCTTGAGTGGTATGCAGAGGATTAAGACACTCCAAACCTTCTACCGAGTTCTGAATCTTGCAATTTGCGTAGTGGAACTCAATGCCGCGCTTTGCCACGGAACACACTGACGCAGAGAAATGAAAACATTAAACGTTTAATTTCTTCGAGTGGAAATCGAATCCACAATCTGTCGCACTTTCTGTCATACGCTTATGCCTCTTTACCACGAATGACCTCAAACATATAATTATATTTATAAAAACTATAGTATTGTTGTTATTTGAAAATATTTTAGTTTTTCAAAAAAATATATAGACTTAGGTAATAAGTATTATATGTTGTTTTCTATTTTGTAATAAAAAGTAATTATCTCTTTTAATTCATTAGGAATTGTCATATCTATTTTATTACATTGAATATAATGATTATTTATAATATTTGTAAATTAAAGTTTAATTTTTTTTTTCAGTTATTTATCATAGAAAAATATTTATAAAATCGGATAATATCCCATATATAATGTATAATGCGGGGATATATTATATATTTAGTGTAATGAAACAAAACAGTAAACTACAGTGTGTTTCGAATACATTTCTATAATTAAAAACGTAAATGGTTAATGAAATTTCGATGAATTCAAAAGTAAATAGAAGTATACGGTGGAATCTGTTAATTACTTTTGCACAATAAATATTGGTTTGCAACAGATTGAGTTGAGGAATAATTTGTGAAAATCCTATACGTTTGTGTATTCTATAAATAATTTATAAATTACAAAACTTGCATATTGGTCTTTTAGAGGTCGTCATGGCGCTGTGGGAAATAGTATATTATGTTTTTATGTGTAATAGTGCTGGATTTAATTCCTACTCGAGAGAACAATTTCCTTAATTTATTTTAACAACATTACCAACCAATTTTCTATTTTAGTCGCCCCGTATTAAAAGGTATTATAAGATTCCTAAATATATCAATTTTTAAACGACTTCTACAAGAGAAGGAGGTTATCAAGTTGACTGTACTTTAGTTGGTACCTACTTTAAAATTAAATAATCTTTTTTTGTTATATTTGTTACACAAAATCAAAGAGTCAAATTAAGTGTAAAATTATATTTTACTTTTTAGTTCCTTGTTTAAATTCGATTTCTTTTTGTTAAAAAAAAAATATTAGACGCGATTCTTATTACACTTTACGTGAGATGTAAAATTCTGAATAATAAAAATACAATAAGGGGAAGGTGGTCATGTTTTGAAAGAACCAGTACAATTTTGTAACTTCATAATATATAGTCGTTTCCTTTCAGCTGGAACTTCACACATTTCGTGTTGAGTGGCGGAACTAAACACCGCGTTTTGTTTGGTAAGAAAGACAGCAGGAAACTGAGACTAATATTGTTCACCTGATAGCGGCACGTACAACCACGTGCTTCGCCTCGTTATCAGAGTGAGTAAATGAATATAGTGAGAATCAAACTCACAACAGAAGTCAATTAAGCTTATCAATTTTAAAAAATATTTTCCTGCGTGGGAATCAAATTCACAACCATAACATTTACAGTCAAAAGCTGTGGTGCATTCTACATACGTAAATGATACTAAAAATAAATTTAACAGCAAATTAATTTTGGTAATTAAATTCAAATATTCTTATCTATTTGTAAATGTCTATTTGCGACGTTAGTAAATATGTACTGAGATATTCTCTGGAACATTTACTCAAATTATTTGAAGACTGAGAATTTCAAGAAATTGTTTTTAGAATATTTTATCACTCGAGGATATGAAATATTTACTTAAATTTTTATTTTCGTTTCTTCGCTCTGGGGTCGAAGCAAAGCGCGGCGTTAAGTTCTGCCACTCAACACGCAATGTCTCCGAAATTCGAGAGAAAGCGGGAAACGGAGTGACTTAACACTAGTTGCGCACACAGCAGGATAGGCAGAGGGACTGCCTATCCTGCTGTGTGCGGGATATACCGTGAAGCTGATTTATTTTAAAGTTAAGTATGAAAAAATAATAGTAAATATTTATATATATATTTTTTTTTAATTTTGCTGTCACAAAGATTGAGTGAGATAATGAAAATAATTCGTTCCCCAGAGTGAAAATCGAACTCACGACCGTCCCGTTGAAAGTTTCATATTGCGAGAATGTTATACACATTATTTGTCGGTATTAATATTATACAAACTTATTAATTGCTGTTGGTGCTGCTGCATGTCTCAGCACTAGTAACCTAGTGCTAAGACTCTTCATTCCCATAAAGGTACTTCTGTTCCCCATTTCTCGCCGAACTCATGAGGCATTGCGTGTTGAATGGCGGAACTCAACGCCACACTTTGCCTTGTTACCAAAGCAAGAACTTAGTATACTTATATATATATATATATATATTAAATCACGACAACACCATTCACTATATAACACGCTGCAGAAAGGTGGTATATAAGTACGACAGCTTAAAGATTTTTGTCAAAGAGGAATACTTTGCGGGAACTTATTTATTATTCAAGTAGCGAGTTTCACGCGCCATCTATTCTTATTTCATTTCTTTCAGAAAATCGACTATCAAACAAATAATTCCTCTACATTTTTTTTAAATTGAGACTTTAAATTGTTTTTAAAGTAAATTATTTTAAGTTTTGCTAATTAGTAGTTACTTGCACTAGGATTTCTATACTTATACAAGCGACGACGCTAGGCGCTTGAACTACCTGGTACTTAATTCAAATATATAATACATCCTATGGACGCACCGCCTTGAACTATCTGAATGTTTAATGACAGTATATAAAAACCAGTAAAGTCAGACTCACCCTTTGCGGCTTCCGTACAGATTTCAGGATTACATCTTATAAAAATTAGAAAAATTAAATTTGCCCATTATAGCTCCATATTGACACATTTTGTATGAAATAAACTAGAATTATAAGGTTGTAATGGTTTATTTTCTATGAAAAATTATAAAATTTCACTTTTCTCATTTTTTCCTGTAGTATAATATATATAAGTTCTCAAATCGTACCAAATGTCAGTCATAGCTGTAGACTTACGCTGCGAATTTCATACCAAAAGCAACAAAATTGATACATAAATGTTGGTAAATTTTGATTGCGTTGACTTGGACCTTGATTATTTCTGCGCTCCAAGGAACCGTAGTCAATATTTGAAAATTATTTCAATTTGAAACCTCGACGTGATGTCGAGATAAATGATCTTGACAGACAAACAGACGGACAACAAAGTGAGCTTATAAGGGTTCTTTTTTTTCTTTTGAATACGGAATCTCGTAAATATCTCAACAATAATATGTAAACTAATACGTTAATACATCTATTAGCCATTCTAATGCGCTTTAATTCCACATAAACTACAGGTTACCTATACGTATATACCTATACACTATATATTATATATACATGCTATAATAATGACTTCGATTAGTTACAGTTCTAGACAATAGCCGGGACATTACTATTAATTTAAAGTGAGCTATTTTAGAAATTGTCTCTGTTTAGGATCATTGATATCACATATATAAAGCTGAAAGGTTCAACTTTTTTACGTTTATTGATAAAGTAATCAAGGGGAGACCAGTCGTACCAGTCGTACGGGTGAACTATGGGACCTTAAACGCAATTGGTTTTGAATTTGATTCCACTCGAGGAATTTTTTTGCTCTGGTGGTCGAGGCATGGTGATGAGTTTCGCCACTCAACAAGCAATCCGAATCAGAAGCCATCAGAATTTGGTGGAAAGTGGAGAACTGCATGCGGGATAAAGCGTGAAACTGAAAGAAACAAGAAAAAAAACAATATTTTACAGTTATGGAATAAAATATACTCTATACAATGTTAGAAATAATACATTTCTGATTTATAACATTTTCTTTTACATCACATGAAAAAAATAAGAAACGCTGTATTTTATTTAATATATTGATATGCATAAAGACTCATTCGTTGGCAATTAAAAACGAGCACATATTTTTTTTTTATTACAAAATAAAAAAATATAAGAGATAAAAACATAATTTCAGAATTTTCTTTACTGTGTAAATATACCTCCTACATAAAATAAATCCCCCCTGGGAACCAAACCTACAACTACCGTTGTATGAAGTAGCGCGTAGATAGATACTTTTTAATTACGCGGAAAAAACTCTTCCAGCACTTAAATTTCCATTGTTTTGTAAAAAAAGAAATCTTAGAGTCGTTACAGAAAAGGTCGGATCGTTCCTATACAAAATAAATGTAACTTCTAGTGTACTCTGTGTCTATTTTTTATCTTCAAATTGTATCCCACACATAGCAGGAGGGAACATGGAACCTAGTATTAAAACACTCCGTACAGTACATTCTATCGAATTCTTAGGGCGTGTTTAGTGGCGGAACTCAACGCTGCGCTTTGCCTCGTTACCAGGGCAACGATATGAAAGCATTAACTATTTCAGTAACCGGAGTCGTAATTAATTCCGAAACCATCTCTTTCTCAGTCGCTTGCTTGTGCTCCTGCGTTACGACTGTGTTTAGTTTTGTATTTATAATATATTCCATGTTGATGCACAGATAAATTGGAAATATAAGTAATTGCGTGTTTTAACAATGTAAATGTCTTAACAAACTTTGTCTATCCTGATGCGAAAAAAATTTTAAACTGTAAGACACTAGACACAAATGGATATAGGTACCACGACCTGCACAGTAGTGTTACTTACATATAAAAAAAATCCAATAGAAATTATAATGCTAAAAATCAATAATTGCTTTTTGACGTGCTTTTTAGTGTATCAAAATTCAATGTAATTTTTAATATTCAATTAATCTGTGTCACTTAATATCGTTTCAACTTGTTTTTCCAACACTGCATTCTAACAGAGAAGTTAGCTGGATGAACTTAGACTGGCTTTGAAATTGAATTTTCAATGATTTATATGTATTTCACGCTACAACGCGAGAAACGAAGGAATTACTCAAATAATAATAACTTCTTCCTCACAGTTTAATTTTCGATCAAATATTTACATATACTTTAAAATATACAAGTCTTATACACGTACGTTAACTTAAAAATATATCTGTATATATTTTTTTCAGTTTAAACGCAAGTCGCACACATTAGAGAAGACCGAGACAATTAAAACATCGGGTGCCAGTGCGAAAATAATTTGGAATAAACTTTTATTATTAACTTTTTCATTTCTGCCTGAGTGGAGATCAAACCCACAGCCGTTTTGTTACGGTCACACCCTTGTCCCCTTGTTCTACGACGGCCTTAATACTATGTAATTTTAGTAATTTAAAATATAATAAAACTCAGTATATTATAGTAATGTTATAGTTGAGGCCAGTCATGGCGCAGAGGAACAAAGTGTGACTATAAAATTTACTTGTGTGAATTGATTGTGGTACCTCACTCGAGGAAAGGAAATATTTATTTAAATTTATATTTTCATTTTTTCGCTCTGGTGTCGAGGCGAAGCGCAGCGTTGAGTTCCGATACTCAACACGCAATGTTTCCACATTTCAACGGAAAGTGGGGAATGGAGTGTCTGAACACTATTTTATCTCTGCTAACGGTAGACAGAGGTAAAATAACTGCGTGGGGATACAGCGTGAAGTTAAAAAAAGAAATGTTATAGTTACATTGACCTCTATCTAATATTCTGTAAGTAACAGGTGCAACGGCGTTGCAGTAAGTCACTTGAGCGTCTCAGACGTCCCAACTGCCATTTGGGACGACATTGAGAACATTATATTGTAACTTAATAACAGAATTATATCAAGACATGCCCTCGAGCACTTCAACATTTGAAGTGAATGGTTGTAGTATTTGTAAATAATATACTATTTTATACGTTCAAATTAATTAATATATTTAAAAATTATAATTATAGCATGTAACTATTTGATATATGTTGAAAATTGTTAAGACAGGAGAATAAAGTCTTTTTTCGTATCCCAAAAAAATTACTTCTTAAATATTAATATTGAATAGTTTCATTTTCACGCAATGCCGCCAGAATTCAACGGAGAATAAAAAAAATATATTTTACTTTGCAAAAGTGGAAAACATGATGAAAATAAAATACCATATTTTTGTCAATACTATCGATATCAAAAGTTTATAATACATAAAAGTGTACATAATAAGAGATTTAATTCATATTGCCCGTGAAAGTAATGGTACCACAACTTAATGCATTTATTATTCAGGCAAAAATGACAAATTCGTATATTTTTAGGGTTCCGTACCACAAATGTTAAAAATGGAACCCATATGGGATCGCTTTATTGGCTATCAGTCTCGATATTTTATGGAGATATCAAGATGAAATTAACATCGAATATCCTTTTTTTGCAAATGACCCCTTAAAGCGCAGAAAAAATCTAGCTTTTAAGTCAACGCAATTAAAAGATATGAACATTTATTTATGCATTGATTTAGCTACATTTTGTTCGAAATCCGCCTCGTCATTAAATCAATAAGACTACTTGCCGCAGACCTTATAAAATTTGGTAAGAACCGAAAACATGCTATACGAATAAAAGAAAAATCAAAAAAGAGAAAATTTTTAGATATTTCATAGAAAAAAACATTTCAAACTTATATTTGAAATTAATTTCATACAAAATTTGTGCATACGCCTGCAAACTTAAGTTTGTCGACTTTTATAAGTGGTGATCTACAATCCTGAAATAAATACGGAAACCGCGGTGTGCGAATCCGACTCGTACTTATCCGTTTTTTTTTTCACTGGAGATACAAGAGCGTGAAATCGCACACACACCCCGACCTTTTGTCGAAAAACGTGAACACGATATAAAAAAGGCAAGTGCCGTGAATTTTTCATACGCAGTATTCAATTGAACGAGCTTTTTTATTATAAACGTTATTTATTTGTTTAACTTTTTGGATGTATATATTTTTGAATATATCGTTACACACTAAGGTTTGACACTCATCGTTTTGTTTTTAGTCAATACATGGAGAATAGAGTGATTCTTTAATAGTTTACTAAGTTTTTTCCAGCTATGCGGTGTATCGGGAATTCCAGGACTGGAAATCGAATCCACGACGTATAACGTTTTTAAACGTACATTTATTCACTTGCGCCACAATGATCTCACGAAAAATTTTGAAAGCAATTTTTAATAACAAAAATCTAATATAAAGCTTTGAAAATAACGATGGAGATATAAAATTGATACTGGCGATTTACGTTATTAGGGAAACAATTTCATAGCCTTCTGCTGCTCCACTTTCGTCAATCTGTTTTGATTTTCATTATAATGCCGAGAAAATGGGTAACATTGCTTAATAAAATGAACAAAATAAACAAATATAGGAAACGAATAGTCTTAATTCTAGGTACCCTCTGCCTTACCTACTGTGTAGCAGGGACATTGTGAGAAACTGCTGGATACTGTGTGAAACTAAATAAAAATATTATTGTTAAGTAATTTTTTTTGTCAGTTTCATTTTCTTTAATACTTTCCCTCAAGGTAGGGAAAAACCTTAATCCAAAAGAATTAACTTTTAGTTTATTTAATAAGCTTAACTTAGATTTCTATATCATTTATATTGAATATATATAATATAATATATATTACCCATTTGATATCACCCGCGTGGTTAAATAGAAACTACTTCAAGTACACTACGTACAATGTAAGATTTCAAATCTCTCCAGTTTCGTGACATTCTTTTATTATCTTCTTTCTTTTTCTATCTTTATTAAAAAGAAGGAATGATTTATCATTTATTTTTAAGGCTCTTTTTTTTTTCAACTTTGGATAGACAATGTAACTTATATAATCTCCTTCTCTCTCTTTATCTCAGTATTCAGCATATTATGGTCGAAGCTCGTGGACAGTATTACAGTTCCATCTGGACCTAATGATATGCCACCTGTCATAATATCAAGCATTTAAATCAAAGAAGACAAAATGTAATACTATAACTCAAAATGTAAAAAAATACTTTATTTATCCAAATAATAATTAAGGCCGAGGTCGGAAGCCGTCATGGCGTAGTGATACAAGTGTGTGGCTGTTAACGCGACGGTCGTGTGTTCGATCACCAATTGTTTAGATGAATTGTTATTTACAATCATTTTAATTTCTTCGCTCTGGGCACAAGAAAAAGCGCGACCTTGAGGTCCACCACTCAACACGCAAAGCCAAGAAAACAGAGTTTCTATATTGGTTCCTTTTGCCCACCTTGCCGTAAGCTTTATACAGAAGCTATAAGAAAGCTAAAAAAATGTATGTTACAAAACTTTTTTTAAATAAATAAAACGAAACACAAAGTACCCTGAATCTAGTCACAAATTGTGCCCAATTTCTCGACGTTCGTTGGATTGAAGCATTGAACTGTGAAACGTATAAAACCCACTTTCCTGTATAAAGTAACGTTAACAACTAACAGTACTGGCGCTCTAACAAGCAGTATATTCTGCAGCTTAACTCGGCGTCGGAAATTATATTCAATGGATACAGCGCAAGCTTTTGCGAGAAGATTTGCACTTTGCCTTTCAAACGTATACAACAATACTTTCAAATAAATTTAGAGTTTCCTATAATATTATATTTCTATGTTATGTTAAAATAATTCCGTCGACAGTACATTTTAAATGAGAGCCAAATTAAATGTTATGTAAAGCGTGGTTTTATATTTCGTCGATATTTCATATAAATAATGTATAGTTTAAATGCCTTTCAATTTCAGCAACTCATAACAATTACTTTATTAAAATAAAAAATAAAATAAATCAGCTTCACGCTGTATCCCGGAAACAGCATGGTAGGCAGAGGGAACCTAGTGTTAAGACACTCCGTTCCCCACTTTCTGCCGAATTCTGGAGGCATTGCGTGTTGAGTGGCAGAACTCAATGCCGCGCTTTGGCTCGACACCAGAGCGAAGAAATGGAAATGTAAATTTAAGTAAATATTTCATCTCCGCGACTGGGGATCGAAACCACAACCAGTCGGTTTTGCAGTCACACCTCGTGCCACTGCGCCTCGACTGGCCTCAACAATTACTTTATTAATAGTTATAATATAATACAATAAAATGATTTCGTATTGTTAGTAATACTGTATACTACATTTTATTGTTCTATCGTGGAATACATATTACTCCACAATATTATAGAAAATATATTCCTACACATTCAAAGATCAGTTTATACATACTTTCAATAGGTTTGTCGTACCGTATAGGTTATTATTTAGCCGCATCATATGTATGGTTTTAATTTATATGACGAGATTTTTTTTATTTTCTCTTTGGTAAGGCAAAGGCGTTGGGTTGCCATAGTAAGCCCAAAATATGACGGAATTAGCTTTAAGATATAGACAAGAACATAATTCCATTTACACAAAACAAATAGGAAATAGACAAAAATGTATGAGTATATAGAATGTGTTATACATTTCTATTTTCTTTTCAATATAAGAAAAGTACGTATTTTTCTTATAAAGTAGACGTCTCGTGTATACAGTTCATCTGTAATTCACACATGTCACGTACCAGGAACAAATTCGCGGCTTTGTTGTTTGTACCTACTCGTAGTGACGGAAAATGTTCACAAATAATACCAACCAGGTGTATTCAGTTCTAATGTTTACTTATTGAATCTAGAATACTGATGAAAAAATTATATAAAATAAAAAAAAATGTTTCCTTAAGTATGTGAGATATAAAAATTAGACAAATATATACAAACGTATGTAGATTTTTTGAGCCTTATGTTGTATTTTTTTTTTTAAATTGGGTAAGTGGAGAGAGAAGTCTTTCCCAAGACATTCCGTTTCTCAATCAATTTTCGAAACATTAGACGTTACATGACGTATCCCAACACCGCGCTTAGTCTTGCTAGAAATTAAAATAATATACAATTGGATGGTCCAAATTCTACTAAAAGATTTTCTCTGTAAAGTGCTATATTCTATCACAGAGTATCAGATGTATTATATATAGGCGGGATCCGTATAAGGATATCTAAATTTAATTGCTAAAACTTTTTTTTCCACGCGATATTGCGATTATAAAATAAATATATGTATTACTAAAGTCTAAAGAGGAAAAATTAAAACTTAATTAAATATATTATACGTCCGAAGTGAGGTGTTTATTAATTATAGTTTTGGATAGCGCGTTAAAAAACCCTGTATCATTTCTTCTTATGTCACGACGGGCGGTGGAGCAAATTAAGGAATTAAATAAATAAAATAAAAAAAAGAATTAAATCTCACTCCGTATCGATACGCTATTAATCACTGGCTAGTAAACATTTGCTTAAGCATAACTAGTTTGAGCAAAAGTAATAATTTATGGTTATATAGTATTGTTATTTTTTCAGTTTCAGGCTTTATTCATATACTATTACATGCGGGTAAAGGGTGTTTAGTGTTGAGATACTCCGTTTCCACAAACCGTCCAATTTTTGAGTGGTGATATTCAACGCCGCACTTTGTCTTACTACCAGAGCGCGTTTAATCTAATACATACAAACAATATATTATGCACTTTACATAAACAGAGCAACCTCCGTTGTTTGAGTGTGTCATATTGATCGATGGGCACATATGGGCACTAGCGGGTAAATATTTTCTTAATTATAAACAATTTCAGTCAAAATTAAGAAATCATTAAATTCATATATTATATATGTTAAACGTGCTACTTCCCCGTGTCGGTAAAATATATATATATTTTTTATTGTTTTACAAAAACATATAAGTACTAGAGTGGCTGTATAATAAATAGTATACAAAACAGTTTCAGTACAGCATTCATATCATAATTAAAAAGAACTACTCAGTTGTTCTGACCTCAGAGCTCTACAAATAGTTTGCACGTACTTTTTCTATAGAAAATACATTTGTATTATGTAAGATATAAAGGCGTGTGTATGTGAATAGTAAATGGAAATTGTGTATTTGTATGCATCCCTTAGAACTATTTATTAATTATTATATGATTCGTGATTTTATATTTTTTTATTGTTTCATTTATTTCAACGAAGAAGAAGTATTATAATAGCATGTGCTTTGCGTAAATAGCATTGAAATTGTATTCTACAACAGTTATACTACAACTTATACTGGTCTCTTTTTGATTTTCATTCTTTTAGTATTTTGTTTGTATTGAGGTCGTGGCGCAGAGGCGCTAAGTGTCAATGTAAAAGCGACGGTTGTATGTTCGATCCCCATTTGAGGAAATTAAATATGTATTTACATTTTTGTTTTCATTTCTTCGCTCTGGAGTCTAGGCACCAGGCGAATACTAGGCGGCGTTGAATTCTGCCACTCAATGCGTAATGCCTTTAGAGCTCGGCGGACAATGAGGAACGCTGTGGCTTAACACTAGGTTCCCTCTGCCTACCCTGATGTGTGCGGGATAGCGTGACATTAATTTTTAATAGTTTATGAGGAGACAACAGTCGCTTTTACTAGCAACTCGAATTCTTCTGATCTGATCTGAATTATTTATATATCGATTTTAAGAGTTCTTATTACTATTCTTTTTTTTTTTAGCTTTACAAGCCGCAGCTTCCTTTCAAATATTACTATATAATTTAAAGTGACATCATTATGGATATATTTTCAATTACAACCCCGCCATGATACATCGGTTTATCATTTATCAAAATGCTCCAAAGTTACCTATAACCGAAATGTTTCCGCGAATCATTATATTTGATGAATGATCCATTTTTGAATACGAAACTCCAGTTCAAATATAACTTTTTATTTTAAATCACACAGATTTTTTTTTGTTGCCTTTAATGTCTTTACTATTATTAGTTTAATATGTTTGTTGATTTTAAAAGAGTACATATATTTTTAAATAAATAATATTTGAAAGTATCAGTCTTATAATTAAAATGTTGTTCTTTTTTATAATATTATAGTAGTTTTTTTAAAATCAGCTTCACGCTGTATCCCACACACAGCATGGTAGACAGAGGGAATTTAGTATTAAGATACTCCATTCCACAATTTCTACGGTATCTGAAGGCATAAAATATTTTGTTCCTTAAGGAATATAATATTTTTTAATTTTATATCCCACTTTAGTGGGAATCGAACCCACAAGCAGTCGAGTTACAGCCAATTTTTGCGTGCCCCTGCGCCAATTAATCATATTTAAAAAAAAAAAAAATATCTAATTTTCTCAATTTGACATTAGATAATTTTCATTTGAGGTGCTTGTGCTTATAACGGTTGTACGTTTCTATCCTACTTGAAACAGTTTTAGCTTTATAATAAATTGACACTCTATTTGTTTAATCCTAATAAAACACGACATGTTGTGGGTTCGATTCCTACTCAAGGAAAAGAAATATATATTTTTTTTTCAGTTCCTCCCTTACCACTCCACATGGAATGCCTCCACAATTCGGCGAAAAGCGGGTAACGGAATGGTCTTTCGTGAAACCCACACGATCCAGAAATATTTTGATGAATGGAATAAAAAAATATACACAAGTTACAAAATCCTTGCTCAGATACTTTCAAAATAATTTTGTCCATTGTTGTACAAATTATAATTATTTTGTCTCGTATATATACTACAAATCTCAGACTGCTACGTTATATGGATTGAATGGTGTATTTTGATTTACAAAATTATCTATAATACTTTTCAGATTTCTTCTATAACAGTATCAAGTTTTCATTATAACATCGTTTTTTTATTATACTTGTACATAAAAATATTTCACAATGACTACTTCCAATAGAAGAAAATCAAACTTAAAACATTAGTTCACTCAATATTACAAGTTCGATGGGGTCCTATAAATAAATAAAAAGTAATAACGGCGATGAAATGGAAAAGTTGGGGCTCTATAATGTTCAATAGTTGTGATCTGGAAGAAGAATTTTTATTACACTCACATTTATACTTTTTTGTTCTTTGTTTGATTTTATGTTCTTTTAATTTTTTATATATTTTCATTATTTTTGTATGAGGTCGGCGTTTCGCTGCAGCACAGTTATATAACTGTAAACGCGACTGTTGTGGATTCTATTCACACTTGGATATTTAATTATTTTCATTTCCTCGCTCTGGTACAGGACAAAGAGCAGCGTTGAGTTCTGGCACTCAACACGCAATATCTCTAAAATTAGGCAGAAAGTGGAGAACGGAGTGTCTTAAAAGTATGCACCCTGATATATATAGGGTACATCGTGAGGCTCTACTAACACATATATAATGTAGTATATGAAAGCTACGACTAAAATACACCGTGTACAAAGGATGTTATGATATGAATAAAATATTTCTTCGTTATAGAATTTCGCAAATCCAGAGCAGGATTTTTTGAATATACCTTTTTTATGTTTATCAAATGAACCGTCAGCTGTCTCTGTAACATTTAACGTATTTTTTTTCTATTTTTTTTTTCAGCTTCACGTTTTACCCCACATGTAGCAAGGTAGGTAAAGGGAGCCTATTGTTAAGACACTCCGCTTTCTATTTTCCGACAAATTGTGGAGGCATTGCGTATTGAGTGTTGAAACTCAATGCTGCGCTGTACTTTGACACCAGAGCGAAGATAATATAAATATTTCTTTCCCACGGCGGAAAATCGCATCAACATCCTCTCACTTATATTATCACACGCTTGTGCACTACGACTAGTTTCAAATAATAGTCATCCTTTGTATATTAGAAACGACGGCGATCAGCTCCTCGACAACTTGGACATAGTGTGTAGTCAATAGAAGTAAACTATTCTAACCAGTTTAGTAAATACCGATTCATACATTTTTAATGTAGTTATTTTATGTTGTTAAAGTAGGTTCAATTTAAATTACTCATTTGTCAAATTAATAGGCAGATTGTATTTGTTAACGCCAAAAAAATTTACCATCACAAAAAAAAATCTAAATATATACTTGGCTTTTTGTTCGGTAGAAAGAGTTGCCTTGTTGTACTTTACGTTTTTGCTCATTAGATTTTAGGTCCAGCGACTATTATTTTATTTAAGAAGTATTGGTGTTCAAATAACTCACTCTATGCTTATCAGAGAAAGTCTGTATTAATGTTTATAAAATAAGACTTAAAATTTATCTAAGTAAAAAAAAGAAGAGATAAGGCTGAACAATCAATACAACCGCCTTGAACATTCAATAAAACATAAATTTTATCATATTACCATACTAAATTGATTTACATTAATATAACGAGCAGATATCGATTGTCGACAAACCGCAATCAGTGGGGTCGGCTTAATTGGAGATATCAAGTTAAAAACAGTGTAATTCCACACAAATGCGAAATATGCATCGGTGTTCTAAATACCGACTTTTAGATGACTTATATAAGTAAATTGTGTAACATTTGTGTGATTTTATATTAATTTCATCGTAAATATTGGTAACACTAAGTAAGCATTCCTGAGTTTGTCTGAGCACTCGTTTAATAATATTTATTTTGTATTATTGGTATAAAAAGAAATGTAAAAATAGCAGTTATATGTTGGACTAGATGCAAAAAAACTTTTTACTGGAAAACCAGGTCAGTTAGTTTACGAAAATAAGAAGAAAAGTCATGATACGAACATCAAGAGCGTACTTACAATATCCCCAAATAAATTAATAGTCAGTTTGAAATTTTTGGTATAACAATTGTGATTCATACATTTTAATTAAAAAAATATATATTTTTATTATTTAATGAAAAGTGACTTTACTGGCTTCTTTGTTTCCTTGTTTTTTAAAGTTAGGTCAATTGTATTGTTGGTATTTTGCCTTCATATACTTTTTGTAATTTCTACAAAAACGTCGTAAGAAAATTATATTATTTTTTACTTTTATTTATATCAATGCACTTCAATATTAATTTTTTTTATTGTTTCAGTTCTCTGCTGACCTCTTGAATCCAAAGCGTTGTGTCTATGGTGTGGCAGACGTTACCATCGTATTTTCTCTTACCAGAGCGCGGGTATAAAAACTCCCTTAAGTGGAATCGAACCCACGTCAATTGCTTTAATTTCAAATTAGCCAAGTGATAATTTACATATATCGAAGGCAACACTTTATTACGACATTTTTTTTTATATTGAGCACATTAAATGGCTGACTTTCAATTATATTATTATTCACACGCATATTTTAATCTCAGATTAAAATTATATAGATTTTTATAAAATGAGTAATAGTGATTTGAACCCGCATCTGATACAATCTCAACATGTTATAATTGGTCACTGGTCAATTGAATAAAGTATATATATATATTAGAAAATTTTCATGTCAAAATATTGATGTTATTAAGAATTAACTACGCTATTAATACTTTTATTATTACTTTTAGGACAAAGACCGCTGTAAAAGTTTTTACGATTTTGTTGAAAGCTGACGTTTATAGTTCCCGTAATTATAGTTTTTGTACGTCCATTAAAACTGACTGAGTTTTCTTGCAGCAGTTAATGAAAACGACTTAAAATTCTTTTTAACATTTACATTTCTATTTTTTATTAAAAATATTAAGCCTATATTTAAATTAACACCAATTTCACATTTTAGGTAATAATTTTAAATTTCATGTAATTTTAACTTGTAACTCAAAGTTACAAAAAATTATGACGATTTTCATTTCGACGATTTCTTTCTAATATCATATATTGTTATTATAAAACCATACTTAATATAACATTTACGATATTTTTTTTCCTTAACCTTACGATTTAAAATAAATTAAATTAAATTAGCTTCACGCTATATCCCGCACACACCAGGGTAGGCAGAGGGAACCTAGTGTTAAGACACTCCGTTCCCCACTTTCTGCCGAATTTTGGAGGCATTGCGTGTTGAGTGGCAGAACTCAACGCCGCGCTTTGCATCGACACCAGAGCGAAGAAATGAAAATATAAATCTAAATAAATATTTCATCTCCTCGAGTGGGGATCGAACCCACAACCAGTCGGTTTTACAGCCACACTTTGTACCACTGCGCCACGACTGGCCTCTTACGATTTTTTATAAAAAAAATAACTAGACACTAGAACGCTATGAATGTCATTTACATATACTGCAGTAGGTATATGTATTCAAATTACACTATTTATCGAATACACCTAGGAATGGCCAATTGTATAAAATAGAATAATATAATATGATGCACTTTGATAGCAATATATGTATATAAACTAAAACTGCGGTCGTTATAACTTTTAGTCCTATTAAAACGAGATAAGCTTAATGCCCTTGGCATTTTCAGTAATTTATTGTACTACTTAATAATATAATACTAAACCATAATATTTTTTTAAAATAAATAAATAAATAATGTTTAAATATGATATAAGGCCATTGTGGGGCAATGAGTCTAACAGAAACCGCAATAATTAGAATCTTGAAGAAAGGAACGATTTTCATAATCTTTCCTTTCTTCAAGATCGTTCCGGTAAGACAAACAGCGGCGTTGAGTTCCACCAGTAAACGTTACAAATAACAAAGCGTAAAACTGTTGTGACCCTCATTCAGTGGGACTGTATATTTAAATGACTTTGAGGTATCCAACTCTTATTCAATTAAGAAGATTTATCGAACACGCCTATTGAGTATTAAATATATTTTTTTTATAATCTGCAATTTGGTATTCAAAATTTAAAACATTAAAATAAAACTGATATTACAGAACTTTCTAAGTCTTTCTACTTCAATATTGTGGCAGTAAAACTGAGTATATTATAAGTTCGATGGGTGCAGGAAGGATTAATATAAGCGGGACCAAGCTCCGTCAGCTTGCAACAGAAGATGTAGCAATCTCATGAATATTTTCAATGTTGTGGTAAAATTTTCAACTTAAAATTACAAATTTAATAGAAAAATAAACATTCTATATGAAAGATTTATGGATTTTAAATTCATTTTACGTTGTATATGGCGTTACTAGGGCGAGAAAATTAAAATATTTAATACTTATTTCCTTGAGTGAGAATCGAACTCACGATCTCTCGCATTTACAGTTACACGCTTGTACCCATGCGCCTCGACTGGTTTCGAAGATATAAGTCTCGGATCTTCTCTATAATCACAGATAATATTTTCTTTAAAGATGACTGCTACGATCACACAGTACACACTACAAAATAATTATTATAAGTTTTGAGTGTGAATTGATCTTATAATAGAACTCTTGTTGCTAGGTTATCACACTCTGTCATATCATTTGCCCATTGTCTAAAAAAAATTATATCATCTTTAATAGACAACCAAAATATACATGATTCATAAATATCATAAATCGCATAAAAAATCTTTATACAACTAACGCACTACAAATGTCGGTTACAACAAAGTGATAATTAAATTCAAAAAGGAGATTTTCAAAATTTAAAAATTATTATTATTTTTAGTCAAATCTAAGGGAAAAAGTGAACTATCTGGATATAAAAAAGAAAGATAAATCGTAGGTCATCGGACCAAAAGGAAAAAGGGCAAATAAATCTTCGTTAAGCTTTGATAAGTGAGCCTCACGCCTCTTCTCCTCACTCGCCCCTTAACATCTTGACAAATTTCACACATTCATATAGAGTTCAGGTTTTCAGGATTTTTTTATGTCTATGATGACTCACTGAGTGAGATAAATTATTCCTTTTAGTTAATTTGTAACCGACTTCAAAGGAAGTCAATTCAGCTGAATTTTTGATTACATTTAACGTATAATATCGTGTGCTTAGACTGTAATCCTGCTAACGGCCTTAAGAAAATTAACAAGAGAGACAAAAAGTGCTCTTAAGAAAAAGATGACAATATATTATGTATTATCAAAACATTTTTACAATTTCGAAAATATATTTATATTATCTATTTTTATTTGACTTTTTTTTTACTTCATATAAAAAAAGTCAAGATTATATTCCTTTTCGTTTTAGAATGTAAAATGATGAATGTATAAAAACATAATGAATAACAAAAATAAATAAATAAATTAGCTTCACGCTATATCCCACACACAGCAGGGTAGGCAGAGGGAACCTAGTGTTAAGACACTCCATACCCCACTTTCTGCCGAATTTTGGAGGCATTGCGTGTTGAGTGGCAGAACTCAACGCCGCGCTTTGCCTCGACACCAGAGCGAAGAAATGGAAATATAAATTTAAGTAAATATTTCATCTCCTCGAGTGGGGATCGAACCCACAACCAGTCGGTTATACAGTCACACTTTGTACCACTGCGCCACGACTGGCCTCATAAATAACAAAAATATAAAAATATACAGCAGAACAATATAGGCTACCATTTATGGAAAGATTTTGTATAGTTTGATTAAAATAAATATAACAATGAGCAAAAGCGGGCGAATCCACCTTTAAATAGTTAGTATATGATAATTGTACCATTTTAACACGGGCTTTAATATATAATGTACATCACCTACACTTCATGTTCAAATTATTACTTTTTCTAACTACTAAGTCAATACTGCGTCTTACCTGGTTTCCAAAACGAGGAAATGAAAATTATTTATTCCCAGGAGAGAGAATCGAACTCACAACTGTCGCTTTCACTGCGACAAAACGGCTTCTACATTTGACTAATAAATGATCTTCCTAGGAATATATTCTTGTACATAATATATTGACTTTATTCAGTAAACCGTATTAGAAACTACATACACTATACAGGTAACAGAAACGAGCTGTAAAATATTCCCTAACTTGACACACCACGTGGTTGAAATTGTTTTACGCTAAGTGTCTCTAAAAGTTTACAAACGAACTAATGTTAATATAATTTAAATATAAAATACTATTGAAACATTACATTTGTACATACTGAGTAGTGAGTGATTGTACATATTGAGGCCGTCGTGGCGTAGCGGTAAAGTGTCCGACTGTAGAAATAACGTTGCAGGTTCGATTTGCATTCGAGGGAATACATTATTTTCATTTTTTCGCTCTGTTAACTAGAAAAAGCGTGGCGGTGGGTTGCAAAGTATAAAGTAATAATAAAGATTATATATTATTTGACCTCCAGCGCTTTAGAAGTTAGTGTTTTGTTTACTTTTATAACCACTTAGTTAATTGTCATACTATATTTATTTAGTTAAAGTTCGTTTTGTTAACGTTATATAAGCCTATACCTAAAGTGAGATAGTTTACATATTATGTATGTGAACTATATCTATATTTAACACTAGTATTATGATGTACACCTAAAAAAAAACGAATTATTTTTCCATTCTTAAGCAAATTTCATAGTAATTTTCACTTTATTATCTCTTAGTGTAATTATTTCTTGTGGCTTCAAAATGACGAATAAACTTCCTTCCCATCATAAATGTGACTCTATTCCAAAATATGTAAACTACGACGCTTAGTTCTTTCAAATTCAGATTTTTTAGTCAGAGATCCATTGAGCCACAAATGAACGTCCATGTCCAGTATTCAACTGCAAATGACAGCTTTGAACGAAACTACAGTAAAACTTTTAAAGTTCCTGTTACAGGAATCCTATTTGGATGCGACGTGATAGAGCGGTGAAACTAAACTGTTTTATTGCTAAATTGTGTTTTTTTTATGTTTATTGGATTGTATCTCTATTTTAATTTTTAAATTATTACATTTTTTCTTATGTTTATGATTTATTTTATCTAATCAAAAAAAAAATGTCTGTCTATGTATGTCTTTCTGTTTGTCTATGCTAATTTGACAAGAAGCTAAATCGATTTTTAACGGGATTTTTACTGATCACTAGATGAGACTGGAATTCTTGCGTTACAGGAATTAATGCAGAAAAAACAGTGTTTGCCGTACGCACGTACCTACCTACCTAGCCAGATTTAAAATAATTTTCCAATATGTATTGACACACTGTTGAAACAATATTAAATAAAAAAAGAAACGAGCGAAACCGCGTGGCAGCATTTCGTAAATTATTGAAACAAATAAGTATTGTACCGAAAAGAACCTAAAACAATTGCAGAAAAGACAATTTAGTGGAAAATTCAAATGAAATATACACTTAATGTCTAATAAACCATCAAACTTAACAACAAGACAATCGACTGCTCTATCCTCTTAATATATTTAGAGCTCTCACAAAGCCCACTGGACGTGAATCACCCACGGCGGCTAAGCTAACTGAGACAGCGATAAATCTGAGCTGGACGTGCTAGTATGTATGTTACACTCGTTTAACGATATTTGTTCGACCAAATTGGTTCTACTCCGTTGGGTGTGATGTGTTGCATTTAAATTACAATATCTACTATGACAAGACTGTAATCGACTGGTCGTGGGTCCAAGCCCCACTCGAGGAAATGAAATATTTATTTACATTTATATTTTCAATTCTTCGCTCTGGTGTCGAGGCAAAACACTGCGTTGAGTTTCGCTACTCAACACACATTGCCTCCCGAACTCGGCGGAAACTGGGAGTGTGGGTAACGGAGTGTCTTAAAATTAGCTTCCCTCTGTTTACCCTGCTATGTGCGGAATACAGCATGAAGCTGATTTATTCTTTATGTTTACCGCGGGGAATGGAAGAGTCTTAATCGGAACCGAGTGTTGCCTTAAATTAAGTGTTAATATAAAAAAATCTAAAAAAAAAGTACATCGTTTTCGTTTATTTATTTAGACAAAAAGCTACACAATTCATTCACTTTATAAACACAATTCATAAATAAATAATAGATTTTTCTTTGCCATAAATAGATTTTTTAATGTTTGTTTACATTACACGCACGTATAAAAGACAATAACATAATTTGAATTTGAATTACCTAATAAGGTATATACATATTTGGTAATTTATTTACAACAGTAATAACATTTAATTATTTCAGTAATTATGTTTTACAAGCATTTTCCGGAAAAGTGTAAACCAACACGGCGAGTTTGTTGTTTTAAAATTCTAAACGTGAAAAACGCTCTCTGAACACTGCCGGGTTTTGATAGCTTTTGTTAAAACTAGTCGTTGTTTTAATTACTTTAAATGTGGACAGGTGTTGTCCTCATCCTCGTTTTATAGATTATGTTCTTCTGATATAATATAAATTAATGCGATAGATTGTAGGTTCGTCAATATTTATTTTTTCATTCATCGTTTTGGTAACAGAGGCAAAGCGTGGCGCTGAGTTCTGTTACTCAATATGCAATACCAGCAGAATTCGGAGGGAATTCCTTTAAGGTTAAGATTAGGTTTCTATTAGGCTGCGGGATACGAAATGAAGCTTAAAAAACATACAAGCAATATTAAAAGTGACTTTAAAGAACATTACTTTGAAAACCACAATCTAACAATGCGCGACTAAAACGCTGCAATAACTTACACAGCCATTAAACGATCTAACAAAATGGAAGCACGTCGTGGTCGTGAGCCATGCGGAGTTCACGCACGTGACTTGATCACGATTTACCTAATAAATAATTGACAGCTAGATTTAAAAATAAAAAAGTTATTAATTTGAGGAAGTTGTAGTATATGAGAGGGAATCACGATGATTTGAGTATGCATCCATATTTTTTAGAATCACTCTTTATCTCCCATATATCCATAGTAAACTAAGCATCTCCAGATGTACGTCCCATATACTCATAGTCTTGTCTCCCATATATCCATAGTAAACTAAGCATCTCCAGATGTACGTCCCATATACTCATAGTCTTGTCTCCCATATATCCATAGTAAAGAGTTATATCGGGACAATTTGCTGTTTGCTTTCTGTCAGAATCCGAAACATTATGCTTAGAGTGGCGGAACTCAACATCGCCTATTTTTTATTAAAATTATTAATTCCTTCGCGTGTAAATCGAACTGATCACGCTTACAGATAAACAATATACCACTGCGCCACGATGCCCTTAAAAATATTTACAATATAAATTTTTATTGTTTTAACGAAATAAAACGAGTTGGTACTCTATTATATTGGTATCTTGTATTACTTGTGTGTACGTTGGAGGCTTCTTTGTTATGTAAATATTTAAATATTTATACTAGTTTAACAAGTACTTAATGAAAAAAAATAACGTTAATTTTAATTACAACATATTTTGGTTTCTTAAAAAAAATAAGTTATCAGTTAAACTCATGGAAAGAATAAAACCTCCATAATAATATATAGAAACAAAAATACATATAACTTTTAAGAATATTCAATTATAACTTATAGAATTGAAAAGTTAACTAGATAAAGCACCTCCTCCTCCTTTTGCTATTCTTTTTAGATGTATGTAACTTAATTTCTATAAAAGCTGTTGTTAGCAAGATTTACTATGATCTATATACATGTATCTTTTATACGCATGTAATAGTAATAGTAATTCTCGAATTCGAGGCATTACGTGTTTAGTGGCGGAACTCAACGCCACGCTTTGCCTCGACGTCAAAGTGAAGAAATTAAAATGTTAAATCTTTCATTACCTACAGTGGGCAACTAAACCAAAACTATATAAAATGAATAGCAAACAAATAAAAAAACGTGGAATTTTGGAATAACGAAAGTTACCATTATTTGATAAGTATTAGAGCCTTACAAAACTTTAATTTAAATCAATTTAGTTAATCCAAAACTAAGATCCCTCTATGATATGGGTCTCATAAGTAAGGGTGAATATAAAACTGTTTGTTCTTACTTAGGACTAAAGGCGTAATTTAATACGCGCGGTGTCTTCAGTACAATTACAATAAGACCACCGACGTACCTACAACTGAACTGGGGAATATAATTTTGAACTAAAATCTAAGTAGGCTTAGAGTAATATTTTATTATAAATAAATATAAATATTAAAAAAAGAATATTGCGGTGTTGAGTACCGCAGCTCAATACGCAATGCCTTCAGAATTTGTCGGAATGTGGGTAACGAAGTGTGAAAAAAATAGTAACGGAGTGTTTTAATATTAGGATTTGTATGATATGTGCGGGATAGAGCGTGAAGCTAACAAAAATTGTTTTTTATCGAGGATGATTGTTGATTATCGAGGAGAAATTATCAATCAAGCAAGTACGGTAAGATTTTGTACTGTACACGTATATTCTTTATATTGTCACCTTAAGAACTTAAACTTTATCATAAAATACTAGATTTTGATTGAGTTAGAAATAAACCACATTATTACAATTCCATTGTTTTATCGTATTTCATGTAGTTATCAGTATCTCCCGTGTCAAGTCGGAGACTGTTTGCGACAGACGAGGGAAAGCTGCAAAACTTCTTATCTATTACATTAATTTTATTTGGTACTTGGCGTCCGCGCCGAGCGTTTGTTCTTTACATTTTCATTTCTGGTATTTTCTTGAAAATCCCATTACTATATTATTCTACAGAACTAGAGGAAACGAGACAGTAAGGACTTGAAGTGTGAAGTATCATTTTATTATCTTTCTTTATTTCTAACTCCATTGTTATAAATCGTGAATTGATTTTAAAATTTTATGTACTAGAAATATATTTTTCTTTTTAATCACGTAGGTTTTTAACGGAACTTTACAAAAATCGAATAGTTTTTCACTTGCTTGTTTATCTTTTCGTTTAGGCAATCGTGGTTCAATGTTTGTATGATGAATTCTCAAACTGATCAACGTATTTCCCAACTAGACTCCCGTCAAATTTAGAACAATAGCGCCAGACTAATCAAACAGCCCTCAGCCTACTGTGGCTCATTATGAACCAAAATTTTGAAATTTCGCCTCAAAGTCATGTCAAAGTCATCTATTAGTAATTAGCTCGTCCAAACAACAAATAATCGACTAAAATTTCAGATTCAGATCGGCTGCTGATCAAAAAAAAATCAGCTTCACGCTATATCCCGCACACAGCAGGGTAGGCAGAGGGAACCTAGTATCATAAGGCACTCCGTTCCCCACTTTCTACCGAATTCTGGAGGCATTGCGTGTTAAGTGCAGAACCCAACGCCGCGTTTTTTCCCTCGACGCCAGAGCGAAGAAAAGGAAATCTAAATTTAAGTAAATATTTCATCTCCTCGAGTGGGGGGATCGAACCCATGACCAGTCTATTTTACAGTCACATTTTTTGCTGTGCCACGACTGTACATAATTATTATTTATTTTCTTCTCTACATTACCTAACTACTTATTCTAAACCTATTATTTGTAATTTATACACTGTTTCCCAACTATAACAAAAAAGCCGCTATTCGAGTGGGAATCAAACCCGCATCCTCTCGCATTTATTCTCACACGCTTGAACTCCTTATGTAGTATACATTTATATTACAGTTACAATACAGTTATATATTTTATCGCTTCATTCAAGAAGTTCAAATTATTAAATAAAATTCGTGAATTTTAAAGATCGCAATTTATCCATTTTTTTTAATTCAATAAAAAAGTAAATTTAAAAAAGCAACATCAAAATAATTTCCACTAAGAGTACCATAAGTGGACTTAACTCACGCCACACAAATTTTTCAACGTACGCTCACTACAAGTATACTTACTCAACCTTTAGGGCAATTGAAAATGTAAATGAAAATGTTGTATTTTTTTTGTACATGGTATACATACACATTGGTATTTTTTAGTTTTAACCTGTATCTTGCGTATAGTGGGGTAGGCAAGAGAAGTGAACGTGTTGTAGTGTTAGGACACTATGTTCTCCACTCACTGCCCAATTTTCGAGACTGATTGGCGAAAATTTACGCCGCACTTTGTCTTAACAACGCGAGGAAATAAAAACGATTTAGTCCCAAAATTCGGATTAATATTATCACCCACCTCGTGTGCCGTTGCGTTAAGATGTCCATGTAGTAAGTAAACTTAGAAAGCAAGAAAATGTTGAAGTAGCATTTGTGGCATCAGTTCAACGCCGAAAACAGGGCAAAATACATACATATATGAGGTACTTTCACATCAAAATGTAAATTTTTAAATAGGTATAAATTTATGAAGTACAAATAAAAAAAGTACAATGAATTCAGTTGACGACGAAAAAAATTATACATACATCGTATTTTACATAATAATAGGATTTTAAAATATTTTCTTTCATAAATGATATTTCAATAACAAAACTATTACAAAATTTTCATTAAAAGAAAAAAAATTAAAGCATTCATAAAATATAAGTATAAAAGAAGCTAATGTAAGTCGAAACTGTATTGTTGTTCTGTTTACGTTTACGAGAAGACCACATTGAACTGCTGTCGCTGTTATGCGAAGTGGAAAATTGCACTTCGCTTATTATGAGATAATTGTTCGCATACTTTGAACAGAAATATTTTTAAGACCTTCTCAAATTTACCTTTTAAATATTAAAAATGACTTATCAAAATTTATTAAATAAATAAATCAGCTTCACGCTGTATCCCGCACTCAGCACAAGTGTTAAAATCCAATTTTCATTTTCTGCCGATTTCTGTAGGCGTTGCGTGTTGCGTGGCGAATTTCAACGTCGCGCTTTGCCTTGACACAAGACCGAATAAATGAAAATATATACTTAAATATTTTATTTACACTAGAGTAGATCGAACTCACAACCCGTCGCGCATACAGTACACACGTGTGCCCCTGAGCAACGACTGTCATCGTTAAATAATTTAATTTAGGAATTTTTAAAATTTACTATAACTAAAATTTATAGTTAACAGAGTTAGATATAAAAATTGCCAGTTGTATTGTGATTTATTTCTTGTTTTAGAGAACTCTAGGTTAAAAAAAAAATTGGGTTAAAAAAAATTTTTGAAAGACTGATTAATTACTCTTTTGTATTATAGCTTTTAACGTCAATGCTTCCTTGTCTATAATTGTAGCCTGGAGATGCAACTCAACACATTGTTTTTTATTTCACAATGTATTCGGTGTATAAATGGGGAGGCAAAGGGAACCTGGTTGTGTTAATACACTCTGTTCCTATTATGGCACTTTAGTTCACTACTTTCCGCGTGATTTCTGATGGCACTCTAAGTTGAGTGACTGAACTCAACGTCCTCCTTGCTGCGTTACCAGAGAGAAATGAAAATATTGAATAATAATAATAATAGATCTTTTTATATCGTAGATCGTAAGTGTTATATGAGGTAAATTACTTTTTTTTTAAATGTATATAGGTAATGTGTAATATTGATATTTTCATTTTAAATATGAGTAGAATAACAATTCTAATGTTGATAGAGTTGATATGACATCATAGACATGTTATACAACAGAGTCTAACTATAATTGCGAGTTCGATTCTCACTCAGGTAAAAGTATGTAAGCATTTAACTTTATTTAATTTCCACGCTTTGATAAAACAAAGTGCGGCGTTGAGTTTCGCCGCTCAACACACAATGAAGTGAAAAAAAAACATTATTTTTAAAAAACAGATACAAGCAAAAGTTCATGGTGAAACTCAATCAGGCCTTATTATTAAAGGTTGGAGATGCGTAGGTGTCGATAGTACGCGCGTAGGCGTCTGTATAAAGACAAATAAGAACTTTTACTCGAAGGATAAGAATACTAAATAGATCCAAGCAAACATCTGTAATCTAAATATTTCACTTTACTAATACCAATTAATTTCTATGGGATTATGCTATTAAGAAAATGTTTCTTCAAGAGCAAGTTGTAGATAATTTTGTTAGCTTATTTTGTTAAGGTATATCGTGCTGTTACCCAATTATTTTATGAGGCTATACTATGGTTTGAACTTCACACTCTGTAAATAAATAAATAAATCAGCTTCACGCTATATCCCGCACACAGCAGGGTAGGCAGAGGGAACCTAGTGTTTTTAGACACTCCGTTCCCCACTTTCTGCCGAAATCTGGAGGCATTGCGTGTTGAGTGGCAGAACTCAACGCCGCGCTTAGCCTCGACACCAGAGCGAAGAAATGGAAATATAAATTTAAGTAAATATTTCATCTCCTCGAGTGGGGATCGAACCCACAACCAGTTGGTTTACAGTCACACTTTGTGCCGCTGCGCCACGACTGGCCTCATGGCCTCTATTTCGTGACACTTTCTTCAATTCCCACTCGGGGACATTTCGTTCTGGTAATAAGACAGAGCGCGGCGTTGAGTTCAACCACTCAACACGCACTTATCTAATGTCTGTCTGAGAGAATCTTCACTCTGCCTTAACTACTATATAAGGAATACAGCACAAAGCTGAAAAAAGCAGCAAGGCAGGCAGAGGGGACAAGGACACCTAGTTTTAAGATACTCCGTTCCCCATAAAGATACTTCCGTTCCCTACTTCAAAATTCACTTGCTGAATTCATAATTTGCCTCGGTACTCGCGAAAAGGAAAAGTAACCAGATCCTCTAGTGGGAATCGAACCCACAACATATCGCGTTATGTTATAGTACTCCAACTTATTATCTTCAAAGAAAGAGTTCTTACATCAAGCATTTATGACATACTGTCGTATATACGTCATGCTCAACAAGTTTTGGCAAACAAACAAATTGTCACATATTGACCGACTCTCAGGGCGAACGTTCTAAATTAAAGTTCCCGAGTAAATCCTATTGGCTACTCTGTATGCATTGACATATTGACAGACGGACACACAAAGATATATGTGTCTGGAATTTGAATGTGTGATTCAAGCTGCGATGAAAATTCGTATTTGATTTTGGTAAACTTTGGATACCTGCTGCTACTACATAATACTGTTACTGTGGAAACATCAAACTGTAGGGTATTTTTTATTGCAATCCAAAAGCTTTGAACGTAAGTTTAATTACAGTATATGTGTCCTTTATCCTTGTATTACTTAGATTAATTTTGTGTGATTTTTTTTATACAGTGTGAAATCAAAAATATTATTTGTGACTAGGAATTTTCGTAAGCTTTATAATAAAAAAAAAACACTTTAAAATTGTATTATAATTTTTAATCATTATAACGAGTGACCAGCCGTAGAAAAAACATTTTTTTTTAAATATGCAAATGAGAAAATCTTTTGTATATTTGAAAAAAAAAATGTTTTTTTTTGCGTCTGTGTACTTTAATCCAAATCCAGAAACGGCTTAATAATATTTAAAAACAATTTTCAGTGTAGTATTTGGACAAATTTTCTGAAATGTTTAATTTTATTTCAATTAGTTCATTAACATATAATCAATACAGTTACATAATAAATGTTTAATGAATTGGTTTACACTTTAATTTTCTATTAATGACTATATTTCTTTAAAATGATATTGCTTTCATATCATTAATAATTCAAACGAGAGAACAAATATATTGTTCTCTCGTTTGAATTATTTTCGCGATCTCTTTTGACATTTTCAAAACAGTTATTCCACACTTAAGAAAGAAAAATACTTATTTAGAAAACGTTTAAGACTTTCAACGTAGGGACGAGCTTCGGGCTTTGAACCCGCGTCTCTTGTAAACCGTCTAAGTACTTTGACCACGAAGGCAGGTTTGATCAAACTGCGTTAAAATTCCTAATACGCCTGTTAGAACTTATACAAGCCTAAATAATTTTGTGGTACAAGCGGGAGAAGCCGCAAACGAGTCGCTAGTTAATAATATAAAAAAATCGTATAATAAAAAATGTGGAAAACGGGTAAAGTGTATTTTTTTCTGCAACTAACATTTTCTTTGTGTATAATAATAGAATATTAATATTTACAAATATGGAATGTTGTATAAATCCTTTTGATGGTTTAGAATGATGGTTGGATGGAATAAAAAATAAAATATTTGTGTAATAGTAATATATGATAAGAAAAAAAGGTTTTATTTTATGTGGTAACAACGAAAAGATTCGGAGGGCTTATTATAAGATAAGATAAAATCAAAATACATACATATATTACACATTCTACTGAACATTGGATGTCGAATATTGTAGATTTATTCGTACTTACAAAGCTTTATATGACTATTTGATAACACATGAAGAAGTCTTCTGTTTGATGTATTTTGAAAGAAAGATAACAATCTTTTGATTGTTATCTTTCTTTCAAAATCGCTTTAAGTGCTATAATACACAATAAAAATAACGTTTCTCGTAAATCGGACGTGAGATAGCTATTTTCTTATTAAGATAGACACCTAATGCTACATTTTACATTCTCTTTCATTTCTTTCTCCATTTTACAATTTATCCACACTCTACTCGCATGTTTAACTTATTATAAAGTTTAGCTTTCTTAAATTATAAGTAAATTTAGTTAGTTAAATTAAAGAATATCTTTAAAATAATCTTTGAATAATCAAGTTTACCGATAATCAAAAAAAAAAAAAAAAAAAATCAGCTTCACGCTGTATCCCGCACACAGCAGGGTAGGCAGAGGGAACCTAGTGTTTTTAGACACTTTGTTCCCCACTTTCTGCCGAATTCTGGAGGCACTGCGTGTTGAGTGGCAGAACTCAACGCCGCGCTTAGCCTCGACACCAGAGCGAAGAAATGGAAATATAAATGTAAGTAAATATTTCATCTCCTCGAGTGGGGATCGAACCCACAACCAGTCGGTTTACAGTCACACTTTGTGCCACTGCGCCACGACTGGCCTCACGGTTTACCGATAATGTATTGATATAATAGATACACACGTAAACCTATATTTCCTCGCGACTACTGATTTCAACAGAAAAAGTAAAGTGAGCCAAACGCCCCCCGAGCGGTCTCTGCTTGCCTTTCTTTTATTTTTGACTAGAGTTACACTACTTGATAAAAACTGCAACATATATTTAGATCAGATGTCACTGACACAGAGTCTCTACACCTATTTCACAAAGGACCAGCAAACCAATGTTTCTATATCACAAATCTAAAATTTGCCCTAAATATCGTGAAAAGTAAAAACACACCAGGTTCATATCCAATTCTTAAAAGGTTTTTGTATCAAAATATAAATAATTTAGAAATATAGATATACATATGTATATACTTATCGTATATTCAATATTTATTGGAACCACAGAAGCATAATGGAGCAAATATTATTAGTACTATCGAAAACGACGTTTGTCGCTTCAGTTTCCACTCGAAGTAATACTTATAATTAAGTTATTAAATTTTCTCCATTTGTAGACATAAAATGTTTTAAAAATAGTTATAAAGCGGAAGATGCATGAAACTGAAAAAAAAATGTTTATTTGTTGGTATAATGATATTTTCTCTGTAAAGAATTTGCAAGATAATACGTTTCAATGTTTATGTTTAACGAAGTTGTTCACGTTTGACGTATTCTGCTGTGATAGTTTCTCGGATTGCTATGATCCGCTTACATTCTTACGATAAAAATGTGCAGTTGTGCAGTTGAATAGTTCAATTTGTATGGATCGTGAGTTCAATTTTTTTTCTACCGTTTTGTTTTTAATCTATATATTTATTTAATGTGTTTCCTCGATCAGATAAGACAAAATGTAGCGTTGGCTTCTGCCATCTAAAAACATGAAGCGCGCTCTTAAAGCGAAAAATAAAGAATTGAGCTTAGATATAAATGCACTCAAATTTTACTGACTTTTTTTTATGTTTTCTTTAAAGTTTAAACAATAAGGGTGAAAATTGTTTGAGGTATTATGCGTATCGTAATATAGCATCTAATACATTTTCAAAAACCAATTCACTGTATATCCCACACACAGCAGAGTAGAAGTATAGGGAACTTAGTGTTACATCCATTCCAAACTTTCCGCCGTATTCTGGAAGCATTGCGTGTTGAGTGGTGCAACTCAACGCCGTGCTTTGCCTTGACACCAGAGCGAAGAAATGAATAAATACATTTAAATAAATATTTCTTCGATTGGGGATCAAACCTATAACCAGTCGTTTTTACAACCCCATACTGGTGCCTTTGAGCCACGACCGGGGCATCAAATGTACTTCAAAATATATACACTTGGTAAAGTAAAACCGAGACGTCTACTACTTTTTGAAAAAGCCTCCTAATTTCAAAAAAATACATAAACTACACATAATAATAATAAATTATGTAAAATGTCATATTTATGTTAAGAAACGATTTGCTCGTACCGGAAACGTGTGAAAATGTATATTTTGTTTACATATTTACAAGACCGAACGAATCACTTCTGACGCGACGCCTCACTGCTCCGTATGGGGGATGTCATAAAATATTACCCAGGGGAAGAAGCCTAAATAATAAATGAGGTCGTACACTGTACGCCATTTTTATAGATTTTTGCTACAAATTAAATTTATAATTTGCAAAGGCAATTTGCATCGCATACACGAATGAAAGAATACTTAAAATATATATTTTGATAAATTTTAAAGATGATCTTATAGCTTTATAGCGGTTTTTGTGAAATACGCTATTTTATAACATTTTATAATTTTTAATTACGGATTTGAGAGATATGTATTTGTTTGTGTATATTATTAGTAATTAATTTGATTAATAAATAATATAAAATATTCACAACAGCGTGTATAGCTATGCTTTTTATTTATTAAATTTTAAAATTCTCTATGTAAGCTGGAGTTTTGAATACATTTTTTCTGATCGCAGCATTGTTTTGCAGAATCAGTGAGATTTCAAATACAATATGATCTCTAATAAAATGGTGTATTATATATTTGTATAAATATTCATGCACCAAGAGTATAAAATAACAGGAATTGTAGCATATTCATATAGTTCATCATAAAAGTTCTAAGACGTCGTAACGAAGCTCACATCATCTGATAGTGAACGTGACGATTGTAGGTTTGATTCCCACTAGGAAGAAATATTTTTTTCATTAGAAAATAAACCAAACATAGAACTGTCTGGTGACGAGGCAAAGCGCGACGTTGCGTTTCACTACCCAACACCCAATGTCTTCAGAAATCGGAGGAAAGAGAGAAACTTATGTTCTTTCTCACTATCTTAATGGAAACGAAAAGTCTTACTAGGTTCCCAGTTTTCTCTGCCTACATGGTTAATGCGCACATATAGTAAAACTAAAAAAAAACAAAAACAGCTAAATATAAATTATCCAATAAAAAGCCATGATTAAGCATTAATTACTTCGTATAAGCCTTTTACTACCTTCCCCAAATAATACCTTTCATAGTAATTAACATTTAAATACTGGTATTATAACCGCTAGTTTGGAATGATAACTTATATGAATAAAGTCGATTTAGTCCCAAAGGTCACAAATTTCGTGACCTCAATTAAACGGCGTTTGTTCGAGAAACTCGTAATAAATTAAATTAATCAAATTAGCTTCACTCTGTATCCCGCACACAGCTGTGTAGGCAGAGGGAACCTAATGTTAAGACACTATGTTCTCCACTTTCTGCCGAATTTTGGAGACATAACGTGTTGAGTGGCAGAACTGAACGTCGCGCTTTTGCCTCGACACTAGAGCGAAGAAATGGAAATATAAATTTAAGTAAATATTTCATCTCCCCGATTGGGGATCGAACCCACAACCAGTCGGTTTTACAGTCACACTGTGCCACTGCACCACGACTGACCTCCCCGTAATTTAACTTAACATAATACAATATATTAAAGGTTATACTCGGAGTCGACATAAACTTCCAACGAGCAACGATAGCTGCATCAGTGACGTTTATGGTTTCCGTTTCAAACAGTGGATCTAACAATGATATGTATGATGTTTTTTTTCGATAGTTTGATATTTTCTTGATTTTAATGTTTTGAACTATGCTTATTACTTGTTTTCACAAAATCTCAATTCGTGCATAATAAACTATTTCTGCCCGCGGCTTCGCCTGCGTCGACTATTTATTTTTATATTACTTTATTTTATTTTTATTTTATTATGGCTATTTATTTTTCGATGCACACAAGAATGTTCTTCTAAGTCGCCACGTTACAAGTATTTGTATATTCTCGATTTTATCTTTATATATATATTATATAAAAACATATATTATATACAACATAAACCTTATCTTTAAAGAATTTTGTCTACGAGACATAACGGCATTAAGCCATTTGCGTAGTAAAAAATATACTCTTTTTGGTGGAAAATATTAAACCATTGTAAAGATGAGTTTATTTATTTTAGCGCTTAACATAAAACTATATAAAAAATGTGATATCACATATACAAAAAAATATATAGATTTGAATACGTAATGCAGGTGCCACGGCCGTGATAGTATTTTGGCTCCATAGAGAACAAAGACCTTGCATTGAATAATGTTGCCGGACCCACCACGTCACAGGGAGATGTGCTCGCAGTTCTGGGGATTTGCGATGCAAATGTAGGCCTAGGGGTTCCTTTAACATACACATTAATCCGCTGTTTGAGCTACTCTATCTACTGAACTTTACAGTATTAACAAATCAATTTAAAGCTTGTAATAAAATAACTTAAATATCACTCTCACACTACTCACTTTTATAAGGGATATATAATTAAATATTTGTTCTATTATTTTGAAATGTAATTTAAAATATAAATTTCAGTTTTAGTAATCCTGAGAAATATAAATATATATAAATAAGAAAATAACAAAATAATCTTATAACGAAATATTTTTACTCTAGCTAGACCTTTTAGTGCTTTATAAAAAATATATGTTGTACATATTCAAAGAAACAAAATCTTGTAGCTGGATTTTCCGGTCTTTTGTAAAACTTTCACCCGCACATAGAGTCTATATAGCGAACACGATTTAAGTTCGACTTTAGATGATGTAACTTAGTCACTCTTAGAAGATGTAACTTTGAACCGTGAATGCAGGTCTTTTAGAAGAAGCATTTACTTGTAAAGTCGCAAAAGTAATATGTTTTAACAAATAAGTAAATAGATTTCACTTCGTTTTCTATTTCCACTTTCCATCATGTGACTGATATTTTGGATGTCTTTTGTCAAATATGAACGAATTTAAAAAAAAACTGTTTCATAACTTTCATTTTTAATGATTTAAGGATTTTTTTTATGTTTTTCGCTTTACCTTGTATTAAATCCCACACAAAGCAGGGTAGGCAGAGGAGACCTAGTAGTAAAACAAACCATTTTCCACTTTCCACCTAATTTTCGAGATATTGCTTATTGAGAAACGGGACTCATCGTCGAGTTACTCATTTTTATCAAAATGGTAATAAATATAATTGATTTCCTCAAGTGGGAATTGAACCCGCAACCGTCACGTTTACAGTCATTAGTTAAACAACTAAATATATATAGAATTAAAAACACGTATAATGTAATACAAAAAAAATATCTCATATACTTGGTCTTGGTCGGTCGTGGCGGAGGGGCACAATCGCGCGACTGTAAACGTGAGGCTCGATTCCCATTCGAGGATATGAAATATTTATTATTTTCATTACCTCGTTTTGGTAACGAAGCAAATCCAATTCGGCGGAAAATGGTGAACCGAAATATCTTAATGGAAACGGAATGTCTTAACACTAGGTTCCCAGGTTCCATTCACCTATTGTAACAGTATGTACCACGGATATAAGTTAAAAATAAATAAATAAATAAAATAAAATATGCATGGCAATACACATGAATAACATACCTATAGTTAATTATGAATAATACAAACTAAATATTTTCCATACCATATTAATCGAGACGAGTTCGTGTATTGTCGTCCCGAATGTCGCGACCGTCGTTCTGTCTATATAGGTGGTGGTGATGCTGGAAGGCAGCGGTCGAGTCGAACTCTAAAGTACTACGGTACTAATAAATATGATGCACATAAAGACTCGTACCAAATGTATAATGAATATAATATGATAATTAGAAGCCTATGATGGCACGATCTTTTAGGATCGAATTCCTTATAAAGGAATTATATGTGTAGGAGCGACACAATTATGGATTAAAGTTATCTTTGACCAATGTTATAATATTGAATGTTGCTTGACGTCGCGGAAGCTGACGTGATGGGCTTTGCGAACTGTTACAGCGACATTAACTATGTCGTGGCTGATGCCGTCTCGCAGTACGCTCGCGGTACGTAAGCTATGCTTGTATGGCGTTAGCCATTGTTATATTGAATACCACTTCTACGACTTGGTATACGACTTGGTATACGACTAGTAGGTGTGTGGTGCTATTTTATGTCCCAGCTCCGGTGTATGTAGTAGTGTCCGCTCGTCTCATACGGGTGTGTGGTGCTATTTTATGTCCTGGAACTCTGGTGTATGTAGTAGTGTCCGCCTACGGTTCGAGACACGACTGTGGGGTGTGTGTCGTGCGTTTATTTAACATATCGGCCGCCTTGCGGCAGTGCGTTCGTTCCAACGACTTATATTGATCTCACAAATCAATCAACATCACGAATCACAATTCTAATAAAATCTTAATACAAACAAACGTAACAAGTACCTTCAGACTGGTCACACACTATCGTCCCGGAGAGTTCTTTAAGACTGTTGCAGCCGCAGTCAGGTTGGAATTCACGGTGTAGGGCGGGGAGGTGCCCGTACTCTTTCTTCCTTTTATTATGACTAGTTCGCTGTTATAGTGGAGAGGAAGATAGGACGCGCTCTTGGCTTTTCTTCGGACGAGCTTCGAGTTATGTATGGCAATGTCATATTGTCGAGTTTCCAGTTATGTAAATAACTGACACAAGAACAACTTCTGATGGCAAATATATTATTAAAGCGATACCTTCTAATGGCATAACATGAAAATCTTAATACTGTTACCTCTGAATCTCTAAAAGATTTTGGGTTCTTCACGATCACAACTATAGACGGTTCTAACCACTAGACACATCACGAGCCAAAGTATTATTTATTAAATAATATTCTCAAAGGAGTTTGAGATAACAGTTACACTATCCTGCTATGAGCGGGATATAGCGTGAAGCTAAAAAAATAATGAAGTCATACCACTATCATAATACGAATGTATTGAAAAGATAAAAATAGTATCGGTGTTAGAACAGTTATCTCTTAACAATAGGTTAAGATTACACTATTGTGCTCCGGTATAGGAAAATTGCTTTCTAAGATCCCTTTTCTTGTTTTACAACAAAGCTTTTAACACATGAGAACTTTCATAAATTTTCTTTTTTCTTGCTTAATAGGTTATTGATAAATTGTAAATCTTATTTCTTCATGCAACACGCACTTAATAAAAAAATGACCAACGGAGAGATTAGTATTGATACTAAGTTCCCTCTGCCTACTTGGTTATTAATAAGAATCAGCGTAAAAAAAACTGTTTCATAACAAATAACAATACAATTTATAGTTATGATGACGAACCGCCCACAGCTTCACTCCCTTAAACTGCTGGAGTAGATATTGGTCTAACTGAATTACATTAGAATCCTGGAGACATTGCATGGTGAGTGGTGGAACTGAACGAATATAAATATGAAATATTTGATGTCCACTAGTGGGAATCGAACCCACAGCTACGTTTAAAGTCACATGCTTGTGCTTCTGCTCCATGACTGGCTTCTAATACTCTCCCTCGCTTTGGTATTTTATTGTTGTAACTTATATGAAAAATAAAGTTGTTTAACTACTTACGTAGTAAAAAATCTATTAAATCTGTTATATTCCCCAAGTATTTTTTTCAGACAGCAAATGTTACAGATTTATTCATATTATTTCACCGAGGAGTTAGCCCTATAAATATATTGCTTTGGCCGTTTTTGGGTTCCGCATTTACATGATATGAATATAATACAAGATTTCGTAATATACATATTTTGAAATTACATTATTTTTAAGGTAGGTTGTATATTTATAGGAAACCACATTTTACTAGGAACTAATTACGTATTAAACAAGATTAAAAAACAAACAAATCTAGTAGGTAAGAATTAGAACTCAGAACAGTATGATAGGTGGTGACTAAGGTCTTTATATCTATTTACTTAGAAAACGTATATTTTTTTAACGTAGCAGGATCTCTATATCGACTTTGACAATCGCCACTCAAAATGCAATCCCTCCAGAATTCGGTAGAAAACAGGAATGTAGTGTCTTGACACTAGTTTTCAATTGCCTACCCTGCTCTGTGCACGATACAGCGTGAAGGTAAGAAAAAAGTAAATAAAGGCAAGCAATTTCACCAAATTGTACGAAATCCAGAGCGTACGAAATGGAAATAAAAAAAGAGGGTATATTCAAAAAATGTTTCCATTTCCACGATATTCAACTGCAGTCAACGTTTAAAGCTTTGGATCTAACCAAGCGGTGTAACTGAGTGATCTTGTGTTGCTCCGTTCCATTTTGCTTTATTCATTCAGTTTGTAAACGCGTGGTTAAATTGACTGTAATAGGTTAGTTAAACTAAAGTGAAGTAAGATTGGGGTTGGCAAATTTTTGTTATTGTAAAAAGTTCTGGCCAAAACAAATTGGGACTGTAAACGTGACAGATTATGGGTTCGATTTCGTCTCGAGGAATTGAAGTATTTAATAATTTCATATTAGGTATCGAGGTAGAGCGCTACATTGAGTTCGGCCACACACAACGCCTCCAAAATTTGGCGGAAAGAGGGAAACGAAGTGTCATAATACTAGATTTCCTCAGCCTACCACGCTATGTGCGGGATAGAGCGTGATGCTCATTTGTTTAATTTTTTAACTATAGCGTGACTTTTTCGTAGGTTTTCATCTAGTCGTTAGTATTTTTGCTTAACCTTCGCTGTTTCACCTAAAATCATCAAACAACAGACAGACACATAAATATTATTTATTTTCATTTATTTTAATTTGAAAACAACTGTATTTAATTACCATATTACCATATTACGGAACGGTAATAAAATACAGTAACTTTCGGAACGAAAGTATTTTCATGAGAAGCCTTAATAATAAATTCCCAGGTTTCCTCTAGCTTCCACTGCTCTGTGCGGGATACAGCTACTGTAACAGTATGTACCTGGGATATAAGTTAAAAATAAAGAAATAAATAAAATAAAATATGCATGGCAATACACATAAATAACATAGTTAATTATGAATAACACAAACGAAATATTTTTCATAACATATTAATCGAGACGAGTTCGTGTATTGTCGTCCCGAATGTCGCAACCGTCGTTCTGTCTATATAGGTGGTGGTGATGCTGGAAGGCAGCGGTCGAGTCGAACTCTAAAGTACTACGGTACTAATAAATATGATGCACATAAAGACTCGTACCAAATGTATAATGAATATAATATGATAATTCGAAGTCTATGATGGCACGATCTTTTAGGATCGAATTTCTTATAAAGGAATTATATGTGTAGGTGCGACACATATTATGGATTAAAGTTATCTTTGACCAATGTTATAATATTGAATGTTGCTTGACGTCGCGGAAGCTGACGTGATGGGCTTATGCGAACTGTTGCAGTGACATTAACTATGTCGTGGCTGATGCCGTCTCGCAGTACGCTCGCGGTACGTAAGCTGTGCTTGTATGGCGTTAGCCATTGATATATTGAATACCATTTCTACGACTTGGTATACGACTAGTAGTAGGTGTGTGGTGCTATTTTATGTCCCAGCTCCGGTGTATGTAGTAGTGTCCGCCCGTCTCATGCGGGTGTGTGGTGCTATTTTATGTCCTGGAACTCTGGTGTATGTAGTAGTGTCCGCCTACGGTTCGAGACACGACTGTGGGGTGTGTGCCGTGCGTTTATTTAACATATCGGCCGCCTTGCGGCAGTGCGTTCGTTCCAACGACTTATATTGATCTCACAAATCAATAAACATCACGAATCACAATTCTAATATAATAATCTTAATATAAATAAGCGTAACAAGTACCTTCAGACTGATCACACACAAACGTCCCGGAGAGTTCAATAAGACTGTTGCAGCCGCAGTCTGGTAGGAATTCACGGTGTAGGGCGGGGAGGTGCCCGTACTCTTTCTTCCTTTTACTATAACTAGTTCGCAGTTATAGTGGAGAGGAAGATAGGACGCGCTCTTGGCTTTTCTTCGGACGAGCTTCGAGTTATGACAATGTCATATTGTCGAGTTTCCAGTTATCTAAATAACTGACACAAGAACAACTTCTGATGGCAAGTACGTAATTAAAGCGATACCTTCTAATGGCATAATATAAAATTCTTAATACTGTTACCTCTGAATCTCTAAAAGATTTTGGGTTCTTTACGATCACAACTATAAATGGTTCTTACCACTAGACACATCACGAGCCAAGGCGTTATTTATTAAATAATATTCTCAAAGGAGTTTGAGATAACAGTTACAATTTGGTGCCGTGACCAGGATGGTCAACCGGCTTTGTAATAAAATACATATATATACAAATAGGCATACGCCTACAATTTGTTGTCCGTGAAATGGAATGAGATAGAGGAGGTTTACAGTGTAAGGAATATTCATGTCTGGGGATTGTCAAAATAAAGCATAGTGAGATTGGGGGGTTGCCCAGTCTGGGGGTTGGTAATAAATAAATAAATATTTAAATAAATAATGTAAATTCTATTTCGATGAACTCCATAGAATTTAGGGGGTTGAATGTAACAGTATGTACCTGGGATATAAGTTAAAAATAAAGAAATAAATAAAATAAAATATGCATGGCAATACACATAAATAACATAGTTAATTATGAATAACACAAACGAAATATTTTTCATAACATATTAATCGAGACGAGTTCGTGTATTGTCGTCCCGAATGTCGCAACCGTCGGTCTGTCTATATAGGTGGTGGTGATGCTGGAAGGCAGCGGTCGAGTCGAACTCTAAAGTACTACGGTACTAATAAATATGATGCACATAAAGACTCGTACCAAATGTATAATGAATATAATATGATAATTCGAAGTCTATGATGGCACGATCTTTTAGGATCGAATTTCTTATAAAGGAATTATATGTGTAGGTGCGACACATATTATGGATTAAAGTTATCTTTGACCAATGTTATAATATTGAATGTTGCTTGACGTCGCGGAAGCTGACGTGATGGGCTTATGCGAACTGTTGCAGTGACATTAACTATGTCGTGGCTGATGCCGTCTCGCAGTACGCTCGCGGTACGTAAGCTGTGCTTGTATGGCGTTAGCCATTGATATATTGAATACCATTTCTACGACTTGGTATACGACTAGTAGTAGGTGTGTGGTGCTATTTTATGTCCCAGCTCCGGTGTATGTAGTAGTGTCCGCCCGTCTCATGCGGGTGTGTGGTGCTATTTTATGTCCTGGAACTCTGGTGTATGTAGTAGTGTCCGCCTACGGTTCGAGACACGACTGTGGGGTGTGTGCCGTGCGTTTATTTAACATATCGGCCGCCTTGCGGCAGTGCGTTCGTTCCAACGACTTATATTGATCTCACAAATCAATAAACATCACGAATCACAATTCTAATATAATAATCTTAATATAAATAAGCGTAACAAGTACCTTCAGACTGATCACACACAAACGTCCCGGAGAGTTCAATAAGACTGTTGCAGCCGCAGTCTGGTAGGAATTCACGGTGTAGGGCGGGGAGGTGCCCGTACTCTTTCTTCCTTTTACTATAACTAGTTCGCAGTTATAGTGGAGAGGAAGATAGGACGCGCTCTTGGCTTTTCTTCGGACGAGCTTCGAGTTATGACAATGTCATATTGTCGAGTTTCCAGTTATCTAAATAACTGACACAAGAACAACTTCTGATGGCAAGTACGTAATTAAAGCGATACCTTCTAATGGCATAATATAAAATTCTTAATACTGTTACCTCTGAATCTCTAAAAGATTTTGGGTTCTTCACGATCACAACTATAGACGGTTCTAACCACTAGACACATCACGAGCCAAGGCGTTATTTATTAAATAATATTCTCAAAGGAGTTTGAGATAACAGTTACACTACTATACGTAAAATTTTTGCTTACATATTTTTTCCTACCTAACATTTTTTCCTACGGTAGTTGCCTACGAGAACATGAAATTGGAATTCTTACAAGTCTAGCAATTAACAAGAAAAAAATATAAAAACACACTAAATTACTTCTGTATATGAATCTCAATGTAAACCAAATAAGGGTAAGATTTTCTATAGCAGAAGTTTTTCAATTTGCGTACATTTTAAAACGTGTAACTCTATGTACAAATATATCATTTGATCTCTTTTCGGTATTTTTAAGTTATTCTGCTGAAATAAAAAAAATCGGTTAAGTGCGAGTCAGACTCGCCCACTACGGCTACCAATTAAAATTTTCGGGTATATGCAATCGTCTTGTATGAAATTAACTACAAAAATAAGTTTGTATTTTTTTTTATTTTGATTACGTTTATTTAAAAAATTGATTTTTCCTTTGCTTCGGAGGACCTGATTATTTGACATTAATTTTAATTGATATCTCCAAGCGATCTTGAGATAAAGTCTTAAAAGACGGACAACAACGTGATCCTTCAAGGGTTTGTTTTTACTGTTTGAGTTACGGAACCATAAAAATGCTTAAAATCTCTAAGATGACACAATATTTTATACATATCTTTAAATACTTTATGCCAATAAATAATTTCATCTAGTTTTTGAATCCACGAACATCAGGGTTATTGGCGAAAATGACAAAACATTTTTGTTATCTTTACGTTGTTGCCCGCATATAGCAGCGTCGAAAGAAGAAACCTAGTGTAAAAACACTCCGTTCATCATTTTCTACATAACTTTGTATTGAGACATTGCGAATTGAGTAGCTGAGCCATGCCACGTTGTATTTTATTACCAGAGCGAAACAAAAATTAAATCATTCCCGAGTAAGCATCGAACTATATATATATATATATATATATATATATATATATATATATATATATATATATATATATATATATATATATATATATATAATATATATATATATATATATATATATATATATATATATATCAATTTAAAAAATCATAGATTATTGTTACAAACATTAAATTTTAACTTTACTCGGGGAAACTAAGTATTATTAAGGGGTGAAGTCGTATAACAAGAGTTTCATGGCTTATCACTTCTAACGTAACGGTGGCTTTGATATAAACGTAAGACGCGTTTGTGTAAGGGAAAACACATAAGTGCCGATATTGTTACTTTACTTTTATTCCGTTTTATGTAATATGTATTTAAAAATAATAAACATAATTTTATTGCAATCTATTTCAAAGAATATTGAAATAAAAAGGAATTTCACATATTTGTTTAGTGAAAATATTTTTTACTCTACATTTTTTAAGAGCCTTGCGATATCCACTATGTTTGCCGTTTACGTCCATTTAAAATTATTTTATGTTATATGGCGGAACATAACGCCGTGTTATATATGACCAGACCGGAGAAAAAAAAATGTTTTTATTATTAGTTGGTTTTATACTGTTATGAGCCCATTCGTGGGAGCCCTGCAGAGGTACCAGCGCGTGACTGTAAACGCGTCAAGTTATGGGCTCGATTCCTACTCGATGAAATGAAACATTAAATATTTTCATTTCTTCGCTCTGGTGTCGATCCAAAGCGCGCCGTTAAGTACCGTAACTCAATACAAAATGCCCCATAAATTAGCGGAAATTGGGGAACACAATGTCTTAACTCTAGTTTTCCTCTGCATACCCTGCTATGGCTGAATACATAAGTCAGTACAATAAAAAAAATTAGTAAAAATAGTTAGTTCAGTCTTATTTAAACAACAATATATTAAATTTTACAGCTTAAAATATATTATAATGCCTACAAAGCAAACGTGATTCAATAGTATCGACGATACATCAATCAACAGTGTATGTGTATGTATGAGTAACAATTATGTCTAATAACGTAAAACAGAATTGGGTTTCGTGCTCCAGCATTTAATGATAACGAGATTAGTGACATGATTTCTATGATGTGTCAAGTTAGCTGTAATTTCTGTAAACTCGATAGTAACAGAATTAAATAATTTATTACAATAAACGACAAGAGTGATGGAGGGGGAAGTGTTGCTGTTTTGAGGTTATTTTGCTGTATATCAAGATTTGCAATTGGTATAACTTTTTTTGAGGCCAGTCGTGGCGCAGCGGCACGAATGCGACTGTAAAACCAACTGGTTGGGGGTTCGATGCCCACTCGAGGAGATGAAATATTTACTTAAATTTATATTTGAATTTCTTCGCTCTGGTGCCGAGACAAAGCGCGGTGTTTAGTTCTGTCCCTTAAAACGCTATGTCTCTATTTGAGTACATAGTATGGAAAACAGTCAGTAAATATAAGTTATTTATTCAATTATAAAATAATCATTGGGAACCTTTCAGTGGAAATCGAACTCACAGTCCACTAGGCTCCCTCGTTATAGTGCCAGAGGCACATGCGAGATACAGCGTGAATCTGAAAGAAAATCATACTTAACAAAATAGTGCGCTACAATTAATTTCGTTGTAAAATTCCAATTTCACTTTTGGTAGCGAATGCATTTATCTCACCTTGTGTACATAATACAAGTATAAACGAGGTTGAAATGCATGAATATAGTTATTGAGCAAAAGCTACATTTTAACTGATTTATTGTTATATATTTTGTTTTAATTAAATTTAGCGAACGAGTCAATATGATGAAATATTTTTAATTTTATTTGAAATTTGAATAAAACAGATATATCAACTTCACACTGTATCCCGTACACAGCTAGATAGCGGGAAACTTGTTCTAAGACACTCCGTTTCCCATTTTCCATCGAACTCTGGAGGCATTATGTTTAATAACGGTACTTAGCGCTGTGCTTTCCCTCCAGACCACTGTGAAGAAACATAAATATTAAATATTTTATTTCCTCAAGTGGGAATCGAACTCACAACGTGTCTCATTTTCTTCTTCTACAAATTAAATAAAATCTATACGCTATTTACGTTCATATCAAAACTTTTGATATTTTATGATTGTTGATGTTCAATATATATATATATATATATATATATATATATATATATATATATATATATATATATATATATATATATATATATATTGTTAGAAATCGAAAGTGGGTAACGTTTTTAAAAACACGTTAAAAACTCACATCGTCTATACGATCCTAATTTTGCACTAGTTTCCTTCCAATAGAGGCCGTCACTTACAAGCAACTGCGATTGATACAATACCACTGCTTTTATAATTATTTTCGCGAGTTCGCTAACAACATACATTTTCTTATTAAAAGATAATAAAAAAGAAAGATATACTCATGTATCCAGTTACAAAATCTCGTAATGTTTCCAGTAAAAGATACCACAGCGTTAATTAATAAAATTTTAAATTATCCCCATCAAGTCGACTACGACCACCTTTAATCGCGTTATTTATACGGTAAAGTCGTTACCGAGAAATTTTACAAATTTTTTAAAGAGTAAAAATTAAAATGAGCTTTGTATATAAATGTTTCTTGTGTGTTGGTCCATATAAGCAATATATTATATTTATTTAAGTACTTCCAAAAAAAATTACAATTTTAAAATCTGATCCTATCTGATCCAATATGCTGTATATTGGAGTCCGCTGTGCTTGCCCCGCAAACAATCAATTTAACGCTACCTTAATGTAAATGTAGTTTATGTTTTACATGGTTGCAAAATTTAAGGTTTAATTTTAATGACATATGATAGAATATGAATGACGGGTGACGTATGATAGATGACGGCTGACGGCTAACTGATGAGGGCTGACCGATGACGAATGATGGATATCTCTTTCGTGTCTTCTCTTTACAACGTCACATTGGTGAAGTGATATGAGCTCAACTGGCATATCGGAACGTCATAATCAAAGTACGATAGACGACGATTGTTATCTTTTATCTCATTACATCGTATATATTAGTAATCATAACAAACATATTCTAGTTGTAAATATCATACAATCAATTAATCAATATTAACAATGTAATTAATTTATATATTAAATTAATATTGTTAAACACTTGATTTTTGGCATGCTAAAAAATAAAACAGTGTCCTTGGTGGGGTACTTATGGATACCATTTGAACCATTTGAAATTTTGCGATTAATTGAACGTCTTTTTTTACTACAATTTTTTTTTTTTATTTTAAAAAAAGCAGATGGGGAAATTTAGAATATCTATAATAAATAATAAAATCAAATCAGTCGAGGCCAGTCGTGGCGCAGTGGCACGAAGTGTGACTGTAAAACCGACTGGTTGTGGGTTCGATCCCCACTCGAGGAGAGGAAATATTTACTTAAATTTATATTTCCATTTCTTCGCTCTGGTGTCGAGGCTAAGCGCGGCGTTGAGTTCTGCCACTCAACACGCAATGCCTCCAGAATTCGGCAGAAAGTGGGGAATAGAGTGTCTTAACACTACGTTCCCTCTGCCTACCCTGCTGTGTGCGGGATACAGCGTGAAGCTGATAATAAATAATAAATTTATTTAAATACTATCAAAACATGTTTTTAGCATTTTTAAAGTTTCATTCATTTTACTTATATATATATTTTTCATTTAACTGTAGTAGTAATGACACATAATTTAAATGTAAGCCTTATATAAAAACATAAAATCTATAACACTAACATATTCAAAGAAAGTACAACAAGCTTACGCTTGTAACAAATTCGTAGTTAGTTAAGTTTCGTAATGCCTCGAGAATTCGGGGAAAAGTGGGGAATAAAAGTGTCTTAATGGGAACGAAATGTCTCAATAATAAGTTCCTAGGTTTATTCTGCCAACAATACCGCTGTATTACTGTTACAATTAATGCAGGATACAGCGTTAAGCTTAAATTTTTGGTGTCCAAGAGGCGCAGGTTCTAATCCCTCTACGTTTAAAATTTTTATACGTTTCTAGAAAATTTTGTTTTAATGTAACAAAAACACTATAATAAATGCACATTTTTACTTCGCTAACGAGAATATAATGTAGGGAAGCAGATTTAATTTCGAATATATTTCCATATCTCAGGTCGTGTTAATGAAAAAGTGACATATTAATATGAGTGTGCGTTGTGGCGTGCATTTTACATTCCAATAAGGCAACGTCGTGTGCTTTTACTAAAATTAATACAATATTCCTCATAAATTATGAAGATAAAGGGCGGTTGATGGATCAAATGTATATTTTTAATACATTTGTATCCGAAGTGCTTAAACATTTTGTTGTTTTAGATTAGATAACAAATTCAAATTATGTTTTTACATATTTATTAAAAAGAAATATAAAATATTTTTATATTATTAAATTCTCTTAAAACTATAGGTTGCATTAAAAATCTACGGTCTTATCATAGCGGAATTAAAACTTCTGCTCTGAATTGAAATTCTTAACTTTCACTAACTCAACGTTCAACAGTGATTGAACAATTAAATTTATATTTTTGTATTTGAAATATATTTAATTATATGAAAATATTATATTTGGACTGTATAAACTGTACTGTTAATAATTTAATTGTTGTAATTTCATTGTTTTGAGTAAGCTTTAATAGTAATGAAGGAGCCTCGGTTCAGGAAAAGAGAAATGTTTAGTATAAGGGGTGAATTCATGTCGAATGCGACTGTAAACGCGACAGGTTGTGAGTTCTATTCCCATTCGATGAAATTAATATTTAATAACTTAATTTTCTCGCTCAGGGAACAGTTCCTATGTAAAATATCCTAGAAAGTGAATAAAATTAAACAAAGGCGATATTCTCAGATATCAACAACAGTTATCGTAACGAGAAAATTGAAATTATTATAATTTAGACAAGGCCTACTTTCTGCATAATATTTATAGATATTAACTAAATATTTTTTTTTAGTTTACAATGTAAATATAAGTTAGTATTAAAAGACGACTAAACCTAGTTAATTTTAATTTTTTTTAATAATCTTTGTAGAGATGCCTCTAGTGATCTAAATATAAAATAATAGAGGAACTAATTTAAAAAACAATTTTTCACGATGATTAAAAATATATTTCTCGGCGTCTCATTCTATGTTGCCATTGTATCCTTTCTTGATAATACACAAGACGCAGCGCTTATGATATAAATATTTCATGATAAATTTCTTAAGAGCGAATTTGAAGACGTCTGTAATTTCCCCGCAGACCTAATGTGGAATGTGGAACCTCTGTGGAATAAGAAAACGGAAAATACGAGTAATTAGATACTTTTATATATAGGCATAATTTAAAACATTTAATAAAGTGATCAACTTCATCTACTTAAGTAATTACAATATAAATTACATTATTTAAAAATTTCGCAATATGAAACTAAACATAACGTATACGTATTTTTTCGTTCTGCCTTTGCAATAGCCATAATAGTAACAAAATATAACTAAAATTGTGTATTTCTTTAAACAAACTAAAAAAAGCCATTAATAGATTGTAAAATCCGCATACATTTTATTATTACAGGTACGATAATTATTTAGAAAAAATTTAACTATCATGCGAAAATGTGAAAATGTTTACTGTTATAGCTTTTCATGGCGAACTGATGACCGCCATTTAAAGCGATTACCGTCACGCCTTGGTAAATCGCTTTAAAAGATAGACAAACCAATCAAAGACAGTTCCATCAGTAATTTCTAAGTTTAACAATTTGAAATAAAAAAAACCTAATATCTTGTTAGCTCATACTGAAAAAGGCTAAATAAAAACGAGCTTGGTCTATTTTTCTACATTATAATATTAAATTAATTCACAGTACAGACCACTAGCGATATAGGACGGTTCCACACTTGACTTACTGCCTGTACATTCAACTCGTATGTTCATTTAACACCAACTTTCTTTATTAAACCTTGTTTGCTTTCATACAGATTTCATCCGTTTTTTTTTATGATTTTATTATTTGTATGATTATAAATCATATTTTTGTCTCTACATAATACACTATATTGAACCAAGTAGGAAATTATTAGATAATAAACACAATCAACTGTGTTTATATGTACTACGATTGTCCTCAAGGACAGCACAGGGCAGTACAGGGGCACGTGAAAAGTTGGTATTTCCATCTCTACTTTAAGAAATGAAATATTTAATATTTTCATTTCTTCCCTTTGGTGCTATTTTAGTATGGTTTACTATACTATTGTACTCTTTGTAGAACGTCATTTAAATATTTTGGAAATCCATTACATTTTGCTCGTAAAAATTGTTGTATTTAGAAAAATGTTGAGCTATTTCATATCTAACTAGGAAGGTGCTCGTCAAATGCGGTTTATTTCTTAAGGAATTCCTATACAGAGAAAATCCACGGTAAAAAGAATGCTAGGTGTTGCTTTATAACTCGCTCTTTTGATCGTGATCAGTAAAAGTTAGCTATTAATACCTAATAATAAGAATTAAAAAAAAAATTAGCTTCACGCTGTATCCCGCACACAGTAGGGTAGGCAAAGGGAACCTAAGTGTTTAAGACACTCCGTTCCCTTGTTTCTGCCGAATTTCGGAGACATTGCGTATTGAGTGACAGCAGAACCCAACGCCGCTACCTTACATTATAATTCTATTATGGAAAATCTTGTTCAATACTTTCTTCTACAATTTTTTAATCATATAACCTAAAATTAACATTAATTTCATGTATAATATATCAATTTTCACAGGAAATAAATTGCGTATCATGAATTGAGTTTTATTAGTACCGCAGATTCAAACCAATCCAATAATATATTATATGTGTGTTGACGATGAATACTTCTCTTGTTCTTCCAGCGACTATGACAGTGCCGACAGCAATAACACGCAAATTTCAGATACTGAACCACTTGAAGATAAGCTATCGAAGATTTTTACCAATCCGTCTAATTCTCTTTCCTTAGTGCATATTAACGCTCAGAGTATTCCTGCTCACCTTACTGATCTACTCGCATCTTTTGGCTCCGGCGTAGTTGACTGCATACTTATATCCGAAACTTGGTTAAAACCATCCCTTCCTTCTATTAGTTACTCTATTCCAGGTTACCAGTTGTTTCGTAACGATCGTACTTTACAAGGTGGTGGAGGCGTTTGTATATACATTCGCAATAACATCCCCGCCAATATCATTAAATGCTCCTCTAACGAATCTATAGGTGACCTGGAATACCTCTTTCTAGAAATTTTGTTACACCATAAAAAAATCCTTCTGGGAGTGCTTTACTCTCCGAATGATAAAGTAAATTATTTTGGTACTTTGGATGATGTGCTTAATTTTTTTGCACCAAAATATGAGCATGTTATCTGCATGGGGGACTTAAATACATGTCTTTTGAAAAATAATACTAGATCCGATTCGTTAAAAGCACTTAATGAGTCATATAATTTACACATACTTCCTATGTCGCATCCCACCCACCATTTTCCTAATTGTAAGCCCTCTCTTATTGATATCATCTCTGTCTCTAATCGTAATTTCGTTTCTTCCCATGGACAAATGACTGCTCCGTTCTCTTTCCATGACTTAATTTTTCTTTCGTATAAATTACGCCCTCCTAAGGTTAGAGACAAAATATTTCTTCAGCGCAACTTTAAGCATATGGACCTGGAACACTTAAGGGAGGATATGAGGAACATCAACTGGTCGCCTATATTGTCATCAACTAATATTGACAGTATGGTGGATTCTTTAACTTCTGAATTAATTAACATCTATGACAAACATGCCCCCGCGAGGCCAGTTCGAATGAAACATGCACCCGCTCCTTGGTTAACACCTGTCATTAGACGTTCAATGTGTAAGCGCGACAGAGCTAAAGCAAAAAACAAGAAATTTCCTTCTCCAGAACATCTAGCTGCATACAAAAAACTGCGAAACATTTGCAACAGAATGTGTAGGGATGCTAAACGCCGTAATATTCACAGCACTATTCAGAATCTCTCTCAAACGCAAGTTTGGAGATTCTTAGAGTCACTTGGGGTGGGTAATACCACTGATACTAATTCTGTATCAGTGAGTCCACATCACTTAAACTCTTTTTTTGCAACTCCACCTTTAAAAGTAAACCCTAAAGTAAAATCTGAAACTCTCACGCTTCTATCTAAAATTGACCTACCCGACTCTGCTCCCTTTTCATTTAAAACTGTTACTGAGGATGATGTCAGGAAGTATATCAAATCTATCTCCACTAAAGCCATTGGTAGTGACCATCTAAGTCTCGACATGATCCTTCCTGTGTTGGAAAGCATTACAACAGTCGTCACCCACATAATAAATTTTTCACTGACATGTAATGTTTTTCCTGCTCAGTGGAAAAATGCCTATGTCGTTCCTTTACCTAAAACTTCCAATCCCACCTGCGTTACTGAATATCGTCCCATATCTATCCTTCCAGTCCTATCCAAGGTCCTTGAGTCCATCGTAAATGATCAACTTTACGCTTTCCTTTCCTCCAATAACCTACTATGTCCTTATCAATCCGGCTTTCGTCCTTATCACAGCACAGTTACTGCGTTGTTGAATATCACGGAGGACATACGGTGTGCTATGGATAACACCAAGCTCACTGTAATGGTACTACTGGATTTCAGCAGCGCGTTCAACTCTGTTGATTTTGATATACTCCTAGGTGCTCTTCGGGCAGTTAACCTTTCAACCTCAGTTATTGAATGGTTCCAATCTTATCTTTTCGGTCGCCATCAGTGTGTAAAAGCTAATGATGTTGTATCAACGTGGTTAGAACTCACTGCTGGCGTCCCTCAAGGTGGCGTTCTTTCTCCACTTCTTTTCTCCATTTTCATCAATAATATTTCTAAAATCATTTCTTCTCCTTACCATTTGTATGCAGATGATTTGCAGTTATATTGCCATTGCAACATAAACGAATTGTCGGAGGCTATTGCTTCCTTAAATAAAGATCTCAGTGCTATTCAGTCTTGGGCTGAATCTTTTGGATTACTAGTTAACCCTAAAAAGTCACAGGCAATTATTATTGGCAGTAATAAACTTAGAATTAAAATAAATTGGGATTCAACGCCAAAAATTTTTTATTCGGGTGTTGAAATTAAATTTTGTAATAAAATTAAGAATTTAGGTCTAACTTTTGACAGTAATATGTCCTGGGCGTCGCATATCAATGACATCAGCAAACGCATGTATTTCTCTTTCCATTCCCTTAAGCGTCTCCAATATTTCCTCCCTCATAAAACCAAAATTATGCTAGCGCAATCTCTTCTCTTGCCAATTCTAGACTACGCCGACGTCTGCTATTTGGATGTGACGGAGGAGCTGCTCAATAAGCTAGAGCGACTTCAAAATCTCGCCATACGCTTTGTCTTTGGTTTACGTAAACATGACCATGTTTCCGAATTTCGAGCTCAGCTTAATTGGCTCCCAATCCGTCTTCGCCGAGATATGCACATCCTTTCACTCCTGTTTAAAATCCTCAATTATCAACACTTTCCTTCTTATCTACGCTCCCGCTTTACCGTACTTCCCACGCCCACACGCTCTAGGAGGTCATGTGTCATACCGACTCTTGACATTCCGAAGTGCAACACCAAATTCCTGCAAAAATCCTTTTCAGTCTATGCCGCATCCTTATGGAATCAACTCCCAAAATCCATCCAGAAAAGCCCATCCATAATATCCTTTAAATCCAAATTAAAAAAATATTTAGTCGCTTCTTTAAACGCTTAGATGTTGAACAGTGGTTACATCTAACTTAATTACCGTACTTTCATCTTAAATATATTTGTTTTATATATGTATATATATTTATTGTTTATGTATATATATATATATATTTCTATTTATTTATGTAAGCATGTGTATGTATATATTATAATATAGTATACACTTATGTATAATTTTAGCTATATTTAATTAGTATTTAAATTTCTTAAATTGTGCTGTGTTTTTACTCGCAACTTTTTTTTCACTCATCCACTTCCACTGGTTGACTGGAAGAGATCTCTTATAGAGATAAGTCCACCTTTGTACACCATTTTGTTTTAATGTTTTTTGTCTATTATGTGTTTTTTTAGTACAATAAAGAATATAATAATAAATTTATCTTTTGTGCACGAGCTTAGGCCGTCCAGTATGAAATTGAGGTAGTTTATTGTTTAATTTGTTAATCGAATTTTATTGATATTACCTATAATTTGTTTTGTTATCTTTATATGGATCGCTGCGTACTATATGTTTTTGTTTCTTATTGATTGAGATATTCTAATTAATTAAGAAATAATAATTATTATATTTCTACTCATTTTTTACATCTACTACTACTATTACTACTTCTTAACTCACAACTCACAACTGACCGCAAATAGCAGCGTAGGCAGAGGGAACCTGGGAACCTAATGTTAATATACTCCGTTCCAATAAAGATACTTCCGTTCCTCTTTCTCCATATATATTTAATATAAGAAAATAGTTAGTTAATATTTTTTTTATTCTATCATTGTCATAATTATTAAATAAAATAATAAAAGACAAACATTCCCAATCCAACTGCATACATTTCCCGCAAGCGAGAACGAAGAGGTGAATACGTTTGAATATAAAATGTTCACATCGTATATATGAATTAGTTACTTCCTATACTAACGTGGCGCTTATGAGTTTTTATGTGATATGCATAAAATGGAGAAGTAAATTTAAATTTAAAATGTAATTTCTTTCGAACTTATTCATTTGTTTTTTTTTATTTGAAAATACGGCTATTGTAATAGAATTATTTATTTTAAGCTTTACACATATACCAGGTTGGGCAGTAAGAACATAAAATTAAGATATCGCGTGCGGTGATATAGAATTCAACATAATTCATTCACCTTAATGGAAATCAAACCCACGACCGTTGTGTCGCTGCGCCACGATGGCTTCAAATATTCGTTCATAATTGAAGGTTAACAAGAGTTTATTACATATATACAGTCATATGCAGTAAAATTTGGCTACTGTATAAATTACCGATTCTCAAAATCGAGCTTTCAATGACTTTATCAAAACTGAATGATGGCTGTAATTGTATAAAAACTCGTTATATATTCACTACGTAAAAACAGGGTCTTAAATATTTTTCTTTTATATACATCTTAGTCAACCGGTAGTCATACTAACGTGCTCGTTAGATCTCACGTCATTATTTGGCCTCTTCTGTCGTAACCCGGAAAGGATTTTTAAAACGGAAATTACTGAGAGAAGGAAAATGGAGAAAGTTTTATGGGTTAGTTACTCTTAGCCGGATGCTTTTGGTGAATTGTAAGTATTAATTAGAGAAGGACAGAGAAAATTTAATGCTACAACACTTAGTGGAGAATCACTCAAATTAATTACCTAAATGGAACTAAAATAAAAATAAATCAGCTTCACACTGTATCCCGCACACAGCAGGGTAGGCAGAGGGAACCTAGTGTTAAGACACTCCGTTCCCCACTTTCTGCCAAATTCTGGAGGCATTACGTGTAGAGTGGCAGAACTCAACGCCGCGCTTAGCCCCGACACCAGAGCGAAGAAATGGAAATATAAATTTAAGTACATATTTAATGTCCTCGAGTGGGGATTGAACCCACAACCAGTCGGTTTTACAGTCACACTTCGTGCCACTGCGCCACGACTGGCCTTGTAAATGGAATTAAAAAAAATCTAATATCCTTATTAAAAATACTATTAAAATTTGAAGCGTAATAAAATTGTTTTGTTCGAACGAATTTGTTAGTTTTTTTTTTGCCTTACTCTCTAATTCTTATAATAATTGCTCCTCACACTTTTACTTCAGTCAAATACTGGATTAATAAGATTTGGTAAGATCCGAAGAATAAAACTCAAATAAATGAAAGATGAAACAAAAATAATCAGAGCAAATTGAATGTCATTACGAATTGAAAACGGAGGAAAGTTTTTCTAAGATCGTTTTGAAAAGTGATACTTCTTTTTGATTATTTTGTCTCAAGCCTCATATAAATTTTCGCCAAGTTATTATTAATATTTTTTTTATTAATTTGCAATAAATTTTTTTTTTCCTTTATTTTCATTTTAAATAGTAGGTTTTTGCCTACTCTGCCAAATATTTCTAACAATGTTATAATAATATATTTTAAAATAATATTATTTATTATTATGTTCCTCATATTCGTTAATTTTAAGAACAATAATTTCTTCATTCATTTATATCTTCGTTTTGGTTTCGAGATAAAGGACGGCGTTGAGTTCCGCCACTAGCAGAGCAGCACAAGGCTCTACCTAAGCTGCTACATGCGGGAAGCGGCGTGAAACAGAAAAAAAAATGAGACGCATAATAAGGCTTATAAAATCTACGCAAGCAACGAGCCTTTCTTACTCGAGCTAACTGGTACAATATAAAACAAAATCGAACACAGATCGTTTGCTTTATTCACTTATTACTCAGGAGAACGTTGATTGGTAAATGAATTCGGCTATACAAAATTGCTAAAGGAAAAATTGGTAAAAACGTGGTACATTTATCAATTTACTTACCTTTATAGAAAAATACGTTTATATCTGGTTTTGCGATTGAACGAGATGGGTTTGTACAGTTGCTTCTTTGATGATAAATAATTCAAGATCTGATAATGTATGGAAGGGAATTTATATATTGTAAGATTACAGGAGACTTAACTTAATATTTTTTATTATATTATTTAAAATTTGAACACCGATCATGATCATGCGTTTGAAGTCTGATACTGAGCCTTATTTGATTCCGCCACTCAACACACAATGCCTTAAAACAATCAGCGGAAAGTGGAGAAGGAGAAGAGGAGTGTCTTAACGCTATGATTCCGCTGCCTACCCTGAGTACGGGATACAGCGTGAAGCTAATTATATTTAGAATTTCGAACACACCCATCACGTTTGAAGTCACATACTGTGGTTGAGCGTGTTGACTAATAACATTTTATGACAACCTATTAATTTAAATAGCTTATATATTACACTGAGTGTCGTTAGCTCGATGGTGCTCTAGTGAGGACACATACTGACTAGTACGTTGACACTTCTAACGATGTTCCGAGAATGTCCTTTAATTAATTCTAACAAAATTTCCTTGTTTGTTTTTAAAATAATTTCATTATTAAACACTGAATAGGTTCTCGAAAACTAGTAAATAAAAAATTAAATATATATTTGGTATACAGAATATACATAGAAAGCACGTTTTGTTTTTTTTTCTAGAACGACAATTTATAAAATGTTAAATAATGTGGCGAATATAAAAAAAAAAGATATATATAAAAATAGCTCTGACTCGTGAAGGATTTGAACCTCCGCCCTCCGATGGTCAAGGATTGATTAAATATCGGCGCTCTCACCTACTGAGCTAACGAGTCTCTCGACAAGCTCGGCATTTTCTGGCAGCATTTCCTACGAAATGACGCCATTCACTTTAAATAACAATATATTTATCGTTATCTATAATTATATTATTAATAGTAGTCATCGCTCTCGCAATTGATTGCAAGGGTTTTATAACGTAAAATAAAAAATCCCGTTTCTCCCGTTATTATAGGACATGTGAAGTTTTAACTATCTAAAACCAATGGTTTCGTCTGTGCAATACCTCAAATTGACATATTTTTCTTATTTATGAACTGATTTTAATGAAACTACAAGAAATATTATTATAAAGAGAGTCTATCAAAATACAAAAGTGACAACTACATTTAAATCGGTTAAGCCGTTTCTGAGATTAGTGTATAACTCACATAACAAATAACAAACACATAGAGAAACAGACCCACTGGCAAAAAAAAACTTTGTTTTGGGTTATATTACATTGATAAATACTTACTTTGATCCACAAACTTATAAAACAATTGTCCATTGTTCAAAATTTAAGTTTCAGTTTCATCATCCTATTGCTACATTCAAAACCAGTAATATTCCCGTTTCACTATTTATAATCGTTTCACGTTTCATAATACGAGCTCGTGGCAGTGACTAAGTATGTTTTACCTTATGTTCATATCAGCTGTCGTCCCCCACATAATATCCGGACTAAAAGATAAGAAATAAAATATACCGACTTACCAATCAAATTACGTACTTTGTAATGTTTATATTTACATAAAAACTTCATACACTATATCAATTTGTAAAAAATTAAACTTATCAAAAATTACATACGTAAGTTTGCGTGTGCTCTAATTCTATATGAAATTAACTTTAAATAAGTATAAATTTGTTTCAGTTTTTTTACTGAGTGAGATATATAGACAGGCCCCAATTTGAGAATATTTCATGCGCTATTAAATAGACAGACGAACCACCAAGTGCTCAAAGAGTATTTCCTTTTGAGGTATGGAACCCTAAAAACCGTTCCCCTGTACATTACAGCATACAACAAAATACATTTGCAAACAGACACGAATGAAGTTAACGTATTTCAATTTGCGTTAGAGACAATAGTCTCCGTCTTCATTATTTTCACATCTTAACAAACTTCACGGAAATTGGCTTATTCCGAATCCCTTGTACGAAGTTATTTTAACTTTTTCCAATTTCGTTGACTTAGTTTTCGTTTGTTGTTTTGTCAACTTTTATTTTTATATTCTTGGTGTAGTTATTGATACTTGTTTATATCAGCTTCACGCTGCATCCTGCACACAGCAGGGTAGGCAGGGAGAACCTAGTGAAAAATGGAACTCACTCCGTTCCTCACTTTCTGCTGAATTCTGGAGACATTGCGTGTTGAGTGGCAGAACTCAACGCCGCGTTTTACCTCCACACCAGAGCTAAAGAGAAAATGGAAATATAAATTTAAATAAATATATCATCTCCTCGTGAAATCATTTCCTTGTGATAAGACGAAGTACGCGCGTAAAATAAAGATTGGTATTGCCATACTGGACATAATAGGAAGCGAAAAGAATATTAGCCTTCACTACAACAATATTGAATCTAAAAAGTATTTTTGTTATAAATAGTATTATACTTTACTGTATATTTAATTTCTTAATAATTTATTTTAATTCTTCGAATAAAAAAACTCTGTAACAAAACATTTTATCATTTTTTTTATTATGTGCTAGGAATTAGCATATGAAAATATAAAATATTTGTATAAGTATCATAAATGGGAACCGAACCTAAAACCACGGCGTTATGTCACGTTTTAGCGTATCCGATCACTTTACAATTGCGCCACAACTCTCCAATATGAACATATAATTTAATTGAATTCTACAGATAACATAATATTTACAGTTCCAGAGCCGAACTAAATGAGGTCGGCTAGTCTCTAATTTGTAAGACAGTGCAAGAATCATGTTTATCTTCCCAAAGGAAATGTTTCGCGTTCACTCCGCGCCCGTTAAATTATACGGAGCATTTAGTCTTGTGAACATTTCAGGCTGTAAAAATATTTTGCGTTTATTTCTCGGCCTATATCCGTCTCTCGAAAAATCGTGGATTTTCTCAAAATAGAAACAAATGATATGTATTATAATTTTTTTTCATATTTATCACTTCCTCATTATTTTTGTGGTATTTGGGTCTCATCTGAATAATCGTTGGTATACACAATGTTGCTGAATAATAGCGTACAAATATAGCTGAATTAAAAAAAAGTATGTCACAAAATGTTATATATTGTTATAATTATAAGTTCAATATGAACACATCATATTATGTTTATAGAAAAAGAGTAAAATATAACCTTATTTCGTAAGGCAAGGGCCGAAGTAAGTAAACGCGACCAGTCGTTCGATTTGTATTCGAAGAAATAAAATATTTTTAATTTAATTTTGATAGTCTAGTATTGATATTTTAAGTCTGTAATAAAACGTCCGCATTTTATTCTTACAGTTGCATCACAGTAGATATACACTAATATCTTGCATGTCCGCAAAAATATTCGCAACATATATTTACTAAAAGTCCACAAACGATAGACTGGCAACTAGAACAATATAAAGTTAAAGTAAATAAATCAGCTTCACGCTGTATGCCGCACACAGCATGGTAGGCAGAGAGCTAGTGTTAAGACACTCCATTCCCCACTTTCTGCCGAATTCTGGAGGCATTGCGTGTTGAGTGGCAGAACTCAACGCCGCGCTTAGCCTCGACACCAGAGCGAAAAATACTTTATCTCCTCGAGTGAGGATCGAACCAACAACCAGTCAGTTTAACAGTCACACTTCGTGTCTTTGCGCCACGACTGGCCTCTTAAAGTTAAAGTAAAAAATATATTATTAAACAAAGCTTACTATAATAAAAATAGTTCGTGGAATTAAATACTGTTGATGTTCATTCGGGAAATTAATGATGGTTATACATCTATTGTAAGCTATATTTTAAAAAGAGCAACTGTAGAGTTTATTGCCGGCAGAACTGACTTCCGAGTCCGTGTTTCCTGTAGGTCTGACACTACTGATATACCTATGTAACTTGACAAATTAAAAGGACTTGTTAAGGCCTTACAGAACAAAATAATGTTCTGATTTTGACATAGCATAGGCAAAACGCGGCGTTGGGTTCCGCAGCAAAATACGCAATGCCTCCAGACTGTAAAAACATTGCGATAAATGGTACGTGAATGTAAGTACTATCTATCACCCAGCGTTTTATTACGATTGTAGCGATAGTGTTACCTCCAACAGACTGTAGTAATGAGTTTTTGCTCACAACGGCTTGTACCTACTAATAACTTTAAATAAGTTTACTTAATACGAATTAAGGTCGCCAGTTGTTGGGATTATTTGAAAGTAACTTAATTAATAATATTATAGAATTTGGTTTTGTTTTCTTTTTTTTTTTTCTTTTCTTTCATTTACATACTGTAACCCGCATGTAGCAGAATAGGTAGAGGGAACCGAGGGTTAAAACACGTCGTACTCCAAATACAAGTCTTTTAAGAGATTTCGGGTACGTATTTTAAGTATAAATGTAAATTGAAGTAAATAAAAGACTCTCACAAGCCAAAAGTAAATGTATTGTGAACGAATATTATCTGGAACTTTAACCTCATGGAAAAGATCGACAAACAACGAGAAAGTGAACGAGTTGATATAACATTTAAAATTGCTTCGATTCGTTGTAATAACATTTCATATTATTATTTCATATAATATATTTAATGTAATTGTTTCGAAATATCACCCTAGATTAAAATTTTATAATTTTGTTTACTTTAATTTATTTAATTTCATGTTTACAATTTTGTTTTGATTTTATTGATACTTATCCCCATTCTACTAATGAAGTGTGAAATGTTAAGGGTAGAGTATTTCATTATCACATGTACTTGATGCTAAATAAATCCAGTATACTCAACCTTGACCATCACTTTGCTAGGTAAGCATCGAATAAATGCCAATTAGCCATTCCATTCTCCAATTTACTTGGCGGAACTTACCAAGCAATGTTTCGGAAATTGGATAAAAAGTGGGTACCCAGTGTTTTAATATTAAATTATCTATTTACCCCATCATAGCAACTTAAGTTTATTTTTAAATCCATAAAACAATTTAAAATAATATTCCGCTCTAATATTTTTATTACAAAGTACAACTCGAGCGAATGAAGTGATTGACCTTACTGCAGTACTAAAGTACCTATATTGGTCCAAGATGACTATTCAGGGAGGAACAACGGTTATCCTAAACTAAAATATATGGAAACTTAACATTGTTCTGTAAATTTATAAACGTAAGCGCTGGGTAATTTTATATGAGATCTTATATATATTAAGAAAGGAAAACTGAAGATTTTATCGCTTCATATCTTTAAATTAACTTGACGTTTTAAATAGATTATAGTATTAACACACCAAGGATAAACGAACTTGTTATATCATAATGAGACATAAATGATGTGGGAAGTGTAGGACGGAGTGTCTCAATATTAGATTCATACTGACTTACTATTACTTAACAGGATATCTTATCTAATACATATGTAAATGTCTCAATTTTTTATAATCATAAAATTATAATGAAAAAAGGTGTTTTTTTACAAAAACACAACTTAAAAAATATTTAATATCTAGAATCTAGAATTTTCTCCAATATGGCGTATTGCCTTTCTAGTTACAGGTGTCAATTTTAGCAGCTGTCCCTTCTTATAAACGATCCTTGCAAATCCCTGGCTCGATTGTAAAGAAAAAGGCTGAGTTAATCTATGTTAGAGAAGCTCTTAGTATTAATAATATTTATTTCATTATTTTTAATAATATTTATTTTATGTAAAATTGATGATTTTTTATACCTATATAATTTATATGAATATTGCCAGAACAGAGGAGAAGACATTTGGCACGGTTATAGTTTATATACAGAACAATTGCAGAATAAACGCATTCCTCATATTCTGCATTTTTTTGAGACATTTTATGGTGAGTTGTCGTGCTTTGTCTATTTACCAGAACGAGGAAATTATAATAATATTTCCCTCGATTGGAAATCGAATCCACTATGGGATTCGTGTGAAAAGGGGCTAACGGAGTGTCTTTACACTAAGTTATCTTTGCCAAGCTTACTTTGTGACAAAATTTCAAAGTAAAAGTATTTGTCAAAGTTGGAATTGTACCTACAATCACCATGACAGTTTTGAACTCCACCACTACGACCTATTAGTAGTAGGGATTCCGGAGTTCTGGCCCACGGAGTGGGATCCCTACTATCAAAAAACGGGTGACGTCGGCCATCGCAAACTAAAAAAAAAAAAAAAAAAAGAGTTTGGTATCATTTTGGGGGTTTCCGGGGACGCCCAATCGATTGCTGCTATCCGTTTTGTGATATCTCTTCACGATCCTGACATACGTTTTTTGGTTTTGGTTCTCCAATACACCTAATTAGCTTAATTACTTTAGCTTAATTACTAATGTGTCAATTTCGTAATCGCAAGGTATTGTTTCGCTCGGGTAGCGCTAATGAGTCACACTCATTACTTATCGCACCCGATTGCGGTTCTAGCTAATTAAAACAACAACATGTCTTACTTTACGTTTATTCAAAATATTGTTTAAACAGAATATATAGCAATATATCATTCATTACAGTGTCGTTTATATTAAATAATTTGGTAAAATCCAGCATGCTCCTACCCTGAAATTTATAGTACAAATACACTAAGCAGTATTTACCACATACTGAAGTCCAATCATCTTGTATTCTTTTGACATTGAAATCCCACAGTCTACAATTCCTGTTCAGGAAAGTTCTATGAAATGCTTCAGGTGGTCGACCAAACGAGTCAAAGTATTGTCCAACTTTGTTATTGTCTATGTGAATGGCTACCCAATGTGAACCAGGTTGCGTATCCGAATCCAGATTACTTATTAAGAACGTAGGTGCTTCGGTACGAAAGGGCAATCTGTTCGCTGCGTACACATTATTTTGTAGAGACCAATGAATTTTAAATAAGCATTCCCTGATCTCAATGGTGTTCATGTTTCTAACTTGTGCTATCTTGTGAAGATCACTCTTGTTAATGATCTGTGGTAATTTCAGAGATGACTATTTAAAGGGACTTTTCAATAAAATAAATGCATGTTATAATATAATATTTTTATTTATGAAATAAACACATTTATTCTTACGTAAGTACATTACAACTAGCGCATAATATTTATCCTATGTTAACTACTATAGTCTACGATAACATTGCGGTTCTTATCTATTTCAATAACATTATCGAACTCGGCATACACAATACAGTTTATAGTTTGAGATAGAGATGATTCAAAACGAACTTCTAATCTTACACTTCCATTCCTTATCAAATTCCAATGACTTGATGAGTTAGCTGATAAATCAGGAGTTAAGTCAAAAGCTAGTAAACAGTAACCTTTAGCATACTGTTCCCTAGATATCCCATTGCCTTCGTTAAGAAAATGTATACCCGTTCCTGAGAATAACGTATGATAGGCTGTAGTGAAGATATTATTCTCGAACGATGGTTGTAATGCTTTCGAAGGTATTTGCTGACCATCGATATACAAACAAAATGAACTCATATCATAATTCTCAAAATTAAAGGGATTTTTAATCAGACTTCCATTAAACGCTGCGTTATTAACAAAGCCAACAATGCATCGTTTAGGAACCTGCCCTAGAAAAATATTATCCAGTGTTTTTCCCTGAACTCCTGATGGTATGGTTAAAACTTTAACTTCAGCTCGAGTGATAGGATATTTAGCTGTAGTAGAGGCTAAAACTTTTTGGTGTGCGAGTAAAACTGTTGGATTGATTCGAGCTCTACGGACAATGAGAGTAGCATCTACAATGCATACTTTTAACTTTAAATCATTCGAAGAAGCCATTAAATTAAATATTTCTCATATAGCAATATATCATTCATTACAGTGTCGTTTATATTAACTTAATGGTATACGTAAACACGATATCTTAATTGCATGGAATTTGCCCGGACCTCAAAGATAGTTTAATGTTTTAATTACCAAAACCATTACTTAATGTAGTGTACTTAAATTAACATTACTTAATGTAATTAAAAGCAATACAAATTACAAACAAAGTTTAATGTTTTATTTACCAAAATCATTACTTAATGTAGTGTTTCTTCCTATAAAAGCAATACAAAGTACAAACAAAATACACTCAGTATTAAGTGGGCGTTGAATTGTGAGGTCTGAAGTGGTAATAATAAGTTTAAAACAAATTTTACCGAAGTTTATAATCATCTATCAGCACTAGAATGGACGTAAGTTTTTTTATAATATTTTTTTCATTATTTATAATTTTTGCTTATTTATAATCATGATTTTTCAAAATATTGTTTATGTTTTTTTAATAAAGAGTTTATGTATCTATCTACTTATCGAATACTTTGTAAATTTAAACTTATTATTATATTTCTCATAGCAATTGTAATTTATATTACAGAATTCAATCTTCGAAGAAAATACATTCAAACAATATTACTTTCAACCTCAACTGTCGGATGAAGATACTAATGATAATAATTTGAAAATAGAACCCAAAACACTCAAAAGGAAACGTGAAGAAACAGAAAACCTTGATGAGTTTTTTGACTTTTCTAAAAATAAGAAGAAGAAAAAACAATCTTCATCAGTATCAAAATCGTCAAATGGAGGGGTAGCTTTTATTACAACAAACAAAGATGATGCCTCTAATGCATCGCACTTAATCAAAATAGAAATTTATGATCTTAGTGAAATCGCAAAACTACCTGCTTCCGATCATTGGAAAAATACTAAAATGAGAATAAAATATTATACCACCGAGAAAAACAAAATTTTTGATGAAATCAATAAGGCTATTTATAAAATAACAAAAGAAATTTCAAGTGAAGACACAAGCAAAAAAATGTTATTTAACAAATAGTGGTTATTAAGGACAATACGTGTTTACTTAATTATATTGTAGTTATTAATTACTTAATTGTTACGATTAGAAACAATATGTTGTAAATAGATACTAATTACTTTATTTTTTAACTTGTCTTGGTGTATAAGAAGACCTTTAAATGTGAAGAGAACATCATTTATAATTTAACCTCATTGCTGTCAATTGCTCTAAAAAATGGATCGTGTTGTCGTCAGTGCATTCTTTGCTAATACTGAAGATTCGGAAATGTTTGAATGTAGTCAAGGTATTGATAAATGTGAATTGAATGAAATATGTGAAGACATAGATCTCATGATCCTTTGTGAAGAAGTTGAAACAAATATTAAATTGTTCGATCCCACATATGACGATGAGATGTATCAGATATGTGCATTGGTTGAGAATAATATGAGGTAAGAAAACAACATATTTTTGATTGCATCGTCCAGGATGTTGTATTCACAACTGTTAGATTTTAATGTTTTGTTACTCTTCTTACAGTCAACCATCATCATCATCTAATGTGGTTCAAACGGGGCTTGGAGGAGCGTTGAAAAGAAGTGCTGAAGCTGACGTTGAAAACAACAGTTCTTCAAAAAGACCTCGAAACGAAGAAGATACTTCGGTAGTGGACAAGGTACATCGCGATATATGTAATATACTTGTTAGTAAAAGATATTTTGCTAATCATCTAAAAAGTAATACTCATAAAAATAATATATTAAAATCACATAACTCGTTCGAAAATGTATCCGTTATAGAGTCAGCTTTCGGACAGCGTATCATAACTTACAAAATCAAAAGTAAAGAACAATCTGACTTAGTTTTTCAAACGCCAGAATCTTTTCTCGATTCAATAAAAAGCGAAATGTTTTTCTTAATTGATGATACCCTTAAACAACATGCTACTGTTAAAATTAATTTTGTGCTTCATGCAGATTTTGTCCAACAGACCAAAAATATTTCTAATTCATTTGATTTTCAAACAAACAACTTTATAGTTTCTCAAGCAGATGATTTAAATATTTTTGTAACAACTTTACGTGACACTTTAGGGAACAAAATAAGCTCTTTTGAGAAAAAAGACAGCGGATGGAGTCTAACTAAAATCAATTACATAGAACTCAATATAAATAAATTTAATCCACTAAGAGGCACCTCTTATATAGATTTACCTAAAGATATAAAGTTAAAAAAGGCAGTAATAAACGTACAAAACTCAGATAATTTATGTTTCAAATGGGCATTACTTTCAGCACTATATCCTGTCAAAAAACATACAGAAAGACCGACATCTTACAGTGCTCATGTAAATAAACTTAAATTTAATGGTGTATCGTTCCCGATTAAGTTAACAGACATATCTAAAATCGAAAAACAAAATAACATCAGTATTAATGTTTTTGGATTAGAGTTTAATATCAAGTCCCAAAAGCATTCCATTGTAGGTCCGCTTTACTTCACAAAATCACGAAAAAGCAGACATGTCAACTTATTATATTTACAAAATGGAAATAATGGACACTACTGCTACATTAAAAGTCTCTCACGATTAGTGAGTAAACAGTTGTCTAATACTAATGGCGCAGTTTATTTGTGTGATGGATGTTTGCTACGCTTTACCACTTCAGATAGATTAACTAGTCATCAACAGCATGACTGTTCTCATATTAAAACTATTTTGCCCAATAGTGAGAAAACTTCGAAGAATTGGTTTGGACAGCCGGTATCCAATGATACATTGCAATTCGATAAATTTGAAAAAACCCTTAGAATCCCTTTTGTAGTATACGCCGATTTTGAAGCATTTTTAAACCCCATACAAACATGTGCTAAAGACCCATCAAAACCATACACTATTAATGTTCAAAAACATGAGCCTTATAGTTTCGGGTACTACATCAAATGTGCATACGATGTTAGTTTGTCTAAGTATGAAACATACAGTGGTCCTGACTGCGCCAGCGTATTCATCAATAAATTGTATGATGATTTAAAAATAATAAGTAGAAAAAATTGTTTTCAGAAAACTCCAAAGTCTCTTTCAACTGCAGATAGCGATAATATAACTAATGCAACAATTTGTCACATTTGTGAAACCAATTTAAATGGTGAAAAATTCCTAGATTTTGATTGGCAAACTGGTGACTTCAGAGGTGTTGCACATGAAATATGCGAAAAAAAATTTCGTGCTCCTAGTTATATTCCAGTTTTTGTGCATAATTTAAGTAATTACGATGCGCATTTTATTGTACATGCTCTTAATTTTTTTGAAGGGGAAGTTGATATTATTCCTCAAAATAAAGAAAAATATATATCATTTACAAAACATTTAACAGTTAATAATCAAAAAATTTGTTTAAGATTTGTAGATTCTTTCAAATTTTTACCATGCAGCCTTGATCAACTAGCCAAAAATCTTAAAGATGATAATTTGTATGAACTAAAAAACCAATTTCCTGCTAAAGAAGATTTTGTTCGTCTTCGAAGAAAGGGTGTTTACCCTTATGAATTTATGACATCTTATGAATGTCTTAATTTAACCTCTTTGCCAAATCAAGATAAATTTTATAGTTCACTTACTGATACATCAATTTCCGACGAAGATTATAACCGTGCTCAAGATGTTTGGCAACACTTTAACTGTCAAAACATGTTAGATTATTCAAATTTATATCTAAAAACTGATGTTTTGTTGCTAGCTGATATTTTTGAAAATTTCCGTGCACTTTGTCTTGATACCTATGGTTTAGATCCAACTCATTATTATACAGCTCCAGGACTTAGTTGGGATGCAATGCTTAAAAAAACCAAAGTGAAATTAGAATTACTTACAGACATTGACCAGATTGCCTTTATCAAGTCAGGTATTAGAGGGGGCATATCTCAATGTAGCAATCGTCATGCAAAAGCAAATAATAAATTTTTAGATGATTTTGATGAAGATATACCTGCATCTTATTTAACTTATTTTGATGCAAACAATCTCTATGGATGGGCTATGTCACAGTTCCTTCCTGAGAGAGGTTTCGAATGGGTGAGCCCGCAGACAGATTTTAATGTTTCTGATACTTCAAAGATCGGTTACATTTTAGAAGTTGATTTGGATTATCCAAAGGAACTTCATGACTTACATTCCGATCTACCATTATGTCCTGAAAATATATGTGCGGGGGTATCAAAAGAAAAAAAACTAATACCTAATTTAAAAAACAAATCGAAGTATATAATTCACTATAGAAATTTAAAGCAGTGTCTTAAAATGGGACTGAAATTAAGCAAAATTCATAGATTATTGAAATTTGAACAAAGTTCATGGTTACAAAAGTATATAGATTTAAACACAGAGTTAAGAACAAAAGCTGTATCAGATTTTGAAAAAGATTTTTTCAAACTTATGAATAATTCAGTGTTTGGAAAAACTATGGAGAATGTTGAAAAACGTGTAAATGTCAAGTTACTTACCCACTGGGAAAATCGAGGTAAATCTTTGGGTGTTCAAGATCTGATAGCTAAACCTGAATTCAGAAACATTTCAGTTTTTTCTGAAAATTTGGTAGCCGTACAGCTTAATAAAACAAAAGTTACTTATGATAAACCCATCTACTTAGGTTTCTCAATTTTGGATATATCGAAAATTCTCATGTATGATTTTCATTATGAATACATATTAAAAAAGTTTCACAACAAAGTTAAATTAATGTACACTGATACCGATAGTTTCATATACCAAATTTTTACCGAAAATTTTTATGAAGACATCAAGCCTGATATACCATCACTATTTGATACTTCTAGTTACCCTACAAATAATATCCATGGCTATCCTCAAATAAATAAAAAGAAGTTAGGATTTTTCAAAGATGAAAATAACGGTGAAATAGTAAAAGAGTTTGTAGGGTTAAGATCTAAAATGTATGCAATACAAACTAAAACAAAATTAACTGCAAAAGCCAAAGGTGTTAATAAATGTATCACTCAAAAGATGTCAATGAAAAACTACAAGTCATGTCTTTTGAATAAAAGCATTGAATATAGCACAATGTATAGGTTTAGATCAATAAAACATACTATATTTACGCAGCAGATTAGCAAAATATCTTTGTCATGTAACGACACTAAACGACATATCTTACCCAATAATGTTGACACGTTAGCATGGGGTCATTATAAGTTGCAAGAATTTATGTAAAATTGATGCACTTAGATGTAAATAATGTTATGTAAGTGGTTCCTTTGTGTGTATACTTTAATTCAATAATGTAAATATTAGTTTATGTAATTTCCTACAACTATTTGTATTTTTTCTCCATTCTAGTGTAACTTTAATCCAATTTAATATAAGTGTTTATTTTAGTAATTAGTTTAAGCTACTATCAATGTTATTTTTATTGAAATAAATATATATTGACTACCTACCATAGAAATTATTTAATTACTTACCAAACCTCTTAATGATTACACGAACCAGAATGTTTCACTTTGTTCATCCATTTACTGCAATAGTTGCAGGACCAAGTGGTTGTGGAAAATCAAATTTTGTTACAACGTTTATAAAATATGCTAGTAATATTTGCAACGCTACTTTTACACAAATAACGTGGTGTTATGATGAAATGCAACCATTGTATAACTTACAAAACGTAAACTACTGTCAAGGTATTCCAGATCTTACTATGTTTGATGGTAAAGATGCAAATCTCATAATTATTGATGATCTTATGAGAGAATCCGATGGACGAATTGTTGATATATTTACTAAAGGCAGTCATCATAGAAACTTAAGTGTATTTTACATAACACAAAACTTATTTCATCAAGGTAAAGGTCAGAGAGATATTTCACTGAATTCCAGTTATATCATTTATTTCAAAAATCCTCGAGATAAAACGCAAATTCGATATTTGGCACGTCAAGTTTCACCAGAAAACTCAAAGTTCATAGAAGATGCCTACAGAGATGCAACCAAAGAAGCACACGGTTATTTGATGATTGATCTGAAACAAGACACTAGTGATATATGTCGTATTAAGACAAATATTTTCCCCTCTGATGGACATTGTGCTGTATATGTTCCAACAAAGGGGTTTAAATATGCTAACAACCAACAAATTCCCGTCATTTACAAATAATGTCACGTAGTCTCAAGACGCATAAAGATTTATTGAGTGCGCTACATACACTCAAACCAAAATATAAAATAGCTCTTCTAAAATCTTGTAATGAAGATGAAATAAATTGCATTTGCGAATGCGTACATAACGTTTTGCAAGGCAAAGTGCCGCTGGAAGAAAATAATAAGAAAAAATTAAAAAAATATAAATCTGTTCTTCGCAAGTTAGTACGCAAAGGTACAAATAAAATAAGAAAAAGTATTTTAGTACAAAAGGGTGGTGCATTTCTACCGATAATACTGGGTTCAATTTTAAGTGCATTACTTGGTTCTCTTGTTTAGTAAAATGGAACATGCTAAAAAAATGTTACTCATTGAACCTAGTCTGATAGAGAGGTTAAATCAGCACAGCAATGTTGATAATCCGATAGCCAGATTAGAAACAGAAATGAAAAATGTATTGAATGCAAATATGGATGACAGGAAAAAATCTATATTATATTTACAAATTTTAACTAGATACCTACACTTAGTTGAGAAAGAACGGCAACCATTTGAAATACCAATAATTTCTAAAAATATGGAATTATCCGACGTCAGCGTAAAAGGTAATACTTATAAAAATAAACATATTGATACCCAAGGTCCAGTTGTTGCTCAGACTTCGGATAAAGAAGAAAAATACGAAGAATCCGAAAGTCCTCTATACAGTACCAATCAAATTCTCAGTTTAATACCCAAATCATATACCAAGAAAGGTGAATTATTATTGAATTTGATTTCATCAACTAAAAACAAAATTAGTTGGGAAGATGATGGTACAGTAGTTATAGATAACGAAAAAATTCCAGGGAGTAATATTGTTGATTTGGTAAATGATTTACTTAGACCAGTTAAGAGAAACGAACCAATAGGTTGGGAGAATTTTGCAAAAGCATTAAAAGATATTAAAATACCACTCACTTACATAGGGAATCCGAAAAGAAGCGCTTTTATAAATAAACTAAAATTGAATGATCTTGGAGGACATACGACAGATGAAGAATTTACTACACCCACTAATAAACAAGCAGTGAAGCTGCCACATAAACGTCAACTTAAAGAAAATACAACAGATGATGAAATTTCTGCATCATCAACTACTAAACATATAAAGAAGCTGCGTAACAAACTTGACTGGGAGAAATGGAGCCCTTACTAGAAATAAATGAAATATATTATGATCCTGCACATCCTGCTGGTTTTGGTAGTATCAACAAATTAGTAAAAGCAATGAAAAGTAAAATGAGTAAAAATGATATTAAAAAATGGTTACAGGCACAAGAAGCATATACACTACATAAACCTGTTCATAGAAAATTTCCTAGGAATAAATATATTTTATCTAATCTTAACGAACTCTGGCAGGTGAGACTTGAGTGACATGAGAACTTATTCCAAGTACAATAATGGTTATAACTACATACTTTGTGTAATTGATGTGTTTTCCAAGTATGCTTTTGCTAGACCTTTGAAAAATAAAAATTCTGAATCTATTAAAAAGTGTTTTGAAACCATATTCAATGAAGCTAATACTACTCCAACTCACATACAATCTGACAAAGGTACAGAATTTGTTTCAAAAGATGTACAGAGATACTTTAAAAGTAAAAATATTAATTATTACACTACAAATAATCCTGACATCAAAGCAAGTATTGTAGAAAGATTTCAGAGAACACTTAAGATGAAAATGTGGAGATATTTTACACATAAAAATACATATCAATACATAGATATTTTACAAGACCTAATGCATGCTTATAATCATGGTTATCATTCCAGTATAAAGATGTGTCCAAGTGAAGTGAATCCAAGTAATATAATGACAGTTTGGAATAATTTATATGACAGGGGTAGAAATATGAAAAATTCACCTGATACTTCAATACCAAAGTTTCATATTGGTGATCATGTGAGAATCACAAAATATAAGCATGTATTTCAAAAAGGTTACGAATCTAATTGGAGCAATGAAATTTTCATTATATCTTCAGTTATAGATAGGTCACCGTGGGTAGTTTATACATTGAAAGATTTACAAAATGAGACAATTGTGGGAACTTTTTATGAAAGAGAACTTCAAAAAGTATTTTATAACCCCACTTCAAACTATAAAATAGATAAAATTATCGGTTCTCGGTTCTCCGGTAACAGAAAGCAAGTGTTAGTGAAGTGGGAAGGTTATCCAGATAAATTTAATACTTGGATTTTGGCTTCCACTTTAAGACAATTATGATGAAAGAAAGTTTTTATTTAACATTACTTAGCAATAGTTCTATGGAGTACTTTCCAGATAACAAAACATCCCTCTTTTCAACTAAATTACCAAAACCCATAATACTCGAAGGGAAGTGGTATGTTGGTGTTGTTGAGTTCCAATATCCATGTACAATGTTTACTGTTCAAGAACATGAAAATGTTGTTTACATAAAAAAAATGATGATGATGCCAAATGAACGTCAAGCTTCCACAGCTTACTATAAAAGTCATATACCTGCAACAAACTATGACAATATTAATCATATTTTATTAGCATTAAATAACATTAAGGAGAATGTTAAATTTCGTTATGATGAGTTATCAAAGTTTGTGAATGTTGCAGTGTTAGATCAAAATATTAAATCATTAACATTATCTCCTAAGTTAGCGCTACAACTCGGATTCGATCCGAACATAAACCTCATTGATAAAAGTTTTGGAAAATGTCCAGCTAACTTGCATTTAGGGTTACCATCTCAATTGTTCGTTTATTGTGATATAATTGAACCACAGATTGTTGGGGATGTGATGACTCCATTGTTGAGAATTATACCGTTAGATCCTTCTAAGTATATTTACGGTGCTAATAAGATGTATGTATTTTCACCACCTCACTATTTGCCAGTCATGCGGAGGGAGTTTGATACTATTGAAATAGATATAAGAACAAGCACTGGACAAAGCATACCATTCCAGTTTGGAACAGTGTGTATTAAACTTCATTTTATTAAATTATAATGTATCCTCAACGAGAAAAAGTCGCATGTCCTTATGAACATTACTATTCCCACCAAGCCGGATCAGGTATTGGTGTAATTTACAAGGGAGCCCCATATCAACGTGGACATGGAATCGGAAGTTTCTTGGGAGGATTGTTTAGATCAGTCTTACCGTTACTTTCTAGCGGAGCTCGAGTGATTGGTAAAGAAGCTTTAAATGCAGGAGTTGGTCTCTTATCAGACATGGTTAGTTCACGTCCTATGGAAGAATCTGTTAAGTCTCGGCTAAAAGAAGCAAGCTCAAACCTGAAAAGAAAAGCAGATGCAAAAATAGATAGACTTAACATGTCTGGTTCAGGATATATAACAAAGAGAAAACGTCAGTCTGCATTCATTTCGCCTTCAATCGCTAGAGCGATTACTTCTGCTAAAAAATTAAAACAAAATAAATTGAAAGATATTTTTTCCTAACAACATTTTATAATGTCTTTTTTACACAATCATTCCTGCGAATGTATTAAGTCAGAATTAGATTTATTCGCTTTGCCATCCACACAAACTAGTATAGAAAATGGATCATGGATACATTACAAACCAATATCATCACTAGCCGATGATGGACCCATAGAATTCCAAGTGCCAGGTGCAGGTGACGACTACATAGATTTATCACATACGTTGATACATATAAAAGCAAAAATATTGAATCAAGACTCCACCAAGCTAACAGCATCAACAGTAGTGGCTCCAGTTAATAATTGGCTGCATTCACTTTTCAATCAGCTTGATGTTTATCTGAATCAAAAACTGGTGTCACCTCCAAACAATACATATGCCTATCGAGCCTACATAGAAACTTTATTGAATTATGCACCGACAGCTAAAGATTCACATCTAACTTGTGGTCTTTGGTATGAAGATACATCTGAAAAAATGAATTCAACTGATGATACTAATAAAGGATTCGTAAATCGTCAAGAGTTTGCAGCTGAGAGTAAAGAAATTGAAATGATTGGACATTTACATGGTGATTTGTTCAATCAAGATAAATTTTTGATTAACGGTGTAGATATGTCTATAAAATTAGTTCGATCTAGAGAAACATTTAATTTAATGGCTTCTTCGAATGATTTAAAGTTAAAAGTATGCATTGTAGATGCTACTCTCATTGTCCGTAGAGCTCGAATCAATCCAACAGTTTTACTCGCACACCAAAAAGTTTTAGCCTCTACTACAGCTAAATATCCTATCACTCGAGCTGAAGTTAAAGTTTTAACCATACCATCAGGAGTTCAGGGAAAAACACTGGATAATATTTTTCTAGGGCAGGTTCCTAAACGATGCATTGTTGGCTTTGTTAATAACGCAGCGTTTAATGGAAGTCTGATTAAAAATCCCTTTAATTTTGAGAATTATGATATGAGTTCATTTTGTTTGTATATCGATGGTCAGCAAATACCTTCGAAAGCATTACAACCATCGTTCGAGAATAATATCTTCACTACAGCCTATCATACGTTATTCTCAGGAACGGGTATACATTTTCTTAACGAAGGCAATGGGATATCTAGGGAACAGTATGCTAAAGGTTACTGTTTACTAGCTTTTGACTTAACTCCTGATTTATCAGCTAACTCATCAAGTCATTGGAATTTGATAAGGAATGGAAGTGTAAGATTAGAAGTTCGTTTTGAATCATCTCTATCTCAAACTATAAACTGTATTGTGTATGCCGAGTTCGATAATGTTATTGAAATAGATAAGAACCGCAATGTTATCGTAGACTATAGTAGTTAACATAGGATAAATATTATGCGCTAGTTGTAATGTACTTACGTAAGAATAAATGTGTTTATTTCATAAATAAAAATATTATATTATAACATGCATTTATTTTATTGAAAAGTCCCTTTAAATAGTCATCTCTGAAATTACCACAGATCATTAACAAGAGTGATCTTCACATGATAGCACAAGTTAGAAACATGAACACCATTGAGATCAGGGAATGCTTATTTAAAATTCATTGGTCTCTACAAAATAATGTGTACGCAGCGAACAGATTGCCCTTTCGTACCGAAGCACCTACGTTCTTAATAAGTAATCTGGATTCGGATACGCAACCTGGTTCACATTGGGTAGCCATTCACATAGACAATAACAAAGTTGGACAATACTTTGACTCGTTTGGTCGACCACCTGAAGCATTTCATAGAACTTTCCTGAACAGGAATTGTAGACTGTGGGATTTCAATGTCAAAAGAATACAAGATGATTGGACTTCAGTATGTGGTAAATACTGCTTAGTGTATTTGTACTATAAATTTCAGGGTAGGAGCATGCTGGATTTTACCAAATTATTTAATATAAACGACACTGTAATGAATGATATATTGCTATATATTCTGTTTAAACAATATTTTGAATAAACGTAAAGTAAGACATGTTGTTGTTTTAATTAGCTAGAACCGCAATCGGGTGCGATAAGTAATGAGTGTGACTCATTAGCGCTACCCGAGCGAAACAATACCTTGCGATTACGAAATTGACACATTAGTAATTAAGCTAAAGTAATTAAGCTAATTAGGTGTATTGGAGAACCAAAACCAAAAAACGTATGTCAGGATCGTGAAGAGATATCACAAAACGGATAGCAGCAATCGATTGGGCGTCCCCGGAAACCCCCAAAATGATACCAAACCAGACAGACCATTTTATAGTTTTTATTACTTGTTTGTTGTTTTTAGTGTGTCTTTTTGTTTCTGCATTGATTTAAAGAATTGAAATTTTCTCAAGTTCATATGTACGGTATGTATCTAGAAAAGCATTTAGTAGTAGATATCTTTTAAATTAAATTAAAATTAAAGCATCACTTCAATCATAATCGTACAAGATAGATAGATAAATTAATCAGTAAGCTAGATAGATAAATTAATCAGTAAAAACTAGTGAAACTTTCGAAAATTTTAGAAACTTTTGATTACTATTACATGCAAATATGCTTAATATAAAAAATGGTTAAGTGCGAGTAGGATTCATCCATCGAGCGTTTTGTAAGTGAAGGAGAAGTACAATTTATAAAAGTTTACAAACTTAACTTTGCACTTATTTTATATCAAATGAACTACAACTATTGATTTGTAATCATTTTTTTCCGTAAAATTTAATGACTATATCTTTGAAATGTACACAGGGTGGAAGTGTCAGCACCACTTTAAATGAAACTACAGTTTTAACTACTCTATAAAAGCCTAATACAAATCATAAAAAAATAAATTCCCAAAAATGAAAAAAATATTTTTTCAAACAAAATAAATAATAAAATTGTCGTTTTAAAACTAAATGCCATTAGTAAGAATGACGCACGCACACATAAGCCTATCAAAGAAACACCGCCGCACACACCTCATTTCGAAATCGAGTCGTAGGTATTGGCGATAAAGTTCAAAGTTGTTTAACCTTTAGTAGTATTTTTGTATTAGTAATTGTTTACGTTATTGTTATCTATACGTAATCGTGTCACACGAAATACAGGTATGGATAAAAATCGTGAAATGAAAAAAAAATCCTACATCCAAACTGTTAAGGCATCTCGATTAATTTCTTTAGGTATGGGTTTGAAATATTTTACCCCATATGCTGTTTCCGTAAAAGGAGCGCTGCCACTTCCACCCTGTATATTTTTTTTAGATTTTTCCTTTATTAGCATAGTAAATTTCATTATTTCATTAAATCAATAATCTTGTATCTTATTATAAATATAAATACGGATATACATGACATTTTTAATGTCAATATTACTTTAGAGTTGTATGTTTTAATTTTATTGGTAATGTACGTACGTTATACGTAGATATATGTATATAGACGCTGGCTTAAAGAGTAATTAATGACATTTTAATATACTGTTTTACGTCAGCCATATTTTATGTAAAGCTTCTAAGCTTATTTTGAAAGAACGTTCCTAAAAGCTATTTTTTATTTCAGATTGGCAAAAAGGGTTGAGATTAGCATTTTATTAAGATACTTTTGAATACAAAGTATTCTTAAGATTTTTTTGTTCGGTTTGAAAAATATAGGTAAATGGAAAAATTTAAGTTCCAATGGCTTGGCTCTAATGGTAAATGTTCAACAGAGTTCATGAGTTTGAATCTCATAAGAAGCAACTATGTTGACGACAATCATCTATTAGACAGCCTATAAGCTGCGGTTTACATTGTATGTATGTTTCTAAATAGTTAAAAATAAGGCAATAACGTAATCTATATTTTATTTTGTAATTTATATTTTTAATATCTATCAATGCCTCCATGCAGCATCAAAATGGAAAATATTGGAATGATATTTTATTGTATATAACAATTGAATCTTTACGTTGAAAAGTTGATTTTCTTACCGATTTTTCTCAGCAGAACTGCCTTCCGAGTCGGTGATAGTTTATACATTCGATATTTCTAATGTGCTTTCTAAAATCTATTTGAATGAAGAATGTTTTGAATTTATATTAATTGGCCGAATAATAATTTTATATTGAAAGTTGATATTAATTTAAATAAACATATAATTAAAATTTAAAAACTAGAACTTTTCACAACAACAAACTTTATACAAATTTTCAATGAAAACTGTAAAATGAATTTTACTTCAGACCTTCTAGAGCGTGTCCACTGAGGTGACCTGAAAGCTGGAAGCGTGTATTTTCCCTTGTAAACTATTCTCTTTTCATAAAATATATTTCTATACTGTGGTACCTACATAATAAATAAGGATTTTCTTTTCAAAACAATAAAGTGTAATGCGATTGTTCTATCTTTACACGAATATGTATATACATTTTATAACACACTGTATATTTTACGAGATACATTGAAAAAGCATCAAAGATATTATATTCGCTTTAATTTTTTTTAAATATTAAGTTGCAGAAATCTAACAAGATAGCCATATTGTGTACAAACAAATAGGCACACTTTTGTAAATTATATTATAAAAGTTTAATACAAATAAAAAAAACAATATGTTAATTTAATTCGCCTAAGTACAAACACGTTTATAATGAAACCTAAACAGAACCTTTTAATGGTAAGTAGGTAACCCTTATTATCCTTTTTTAGATGTTAAAGAAAACTTTATTTATTTCACTTAGAATAAAGATAGTACTGAAGAAAGAAATCAATCATTTTACCACTAAATTGAAGCAGACGTGGCGCAGAGCCGTATTGCCTGATACGTCTGAAAAAGTGACGGTTATGGGTTCGATTCCCATTCGGTCTGGTAACAAGACAAATGGCGTCGTTGAGTTCCGCCATTCAACACGCAAATGATAACTACAACCTCACAAATTATTTAAATTGTTTATTTTAAAAATGCATAATAAAAAATAAAGTATAAAATATCACAGAAAAATAATAATTTTATTAACAATAAAAAAGGAGAACAGTCGTGGCGCAGCGACACAAAGTGTGACTGTAAAACCAACTGGTGGGTTCGATTCCTACTCGAGGAGATGAAATATTTACTTAAATTTATATTTCCATTTCTTCGCTCTGGTTTCGAGCAAAGCGCGGCGTTGAGTTCTGCAGAATTTGGCAGAAAGTGGGAAACGGAGTATCTTATACTAGCTCCCTCTGCCTACTCTGCTGTGTGCGGGATACAGCGTTAAGTTATTATTATTTTTTTTTTTTAATAAAAAGAAAACTGTCGGCTATTATACAATAATGAACTCCATTAACCGATCCGCCATAATAACCATTAGGGCTTAACATAACAATATTTATAGGGCGGGTGGTAAACGAAACAATTTATTATTTTTGCTGTAGTTACAACAAAAAGGATGAAAGATACTATAATTAAAAGATGGTCACGCAATATTACGCATATGGGTTCCTACCTTTTCTATTTTCTAATAGAGCAGAATATCAAATATCAAATATATTGAGGCCAGACATGGCGCAGAGGCACAAACGTGTGACTGTGATCGCGACTGGTTGTGGGCTCGATTCCCATTCGATGAAATTCAATATTTATTTTTTAATTTCTTCGCTCTGGTGTCAAGATCTCGACCTGACTGTGAAACTATTGTTGTGTAGCTTCATTTAAGAAAATAGAATATTTTTACCCGTTGTCTATTAAGAAAGCTATCTTTGAAATTAGGTTCTTCCTTCTAAGAAATTACAGTGAGAACCAAGAGAGAGAGAGAGAGAGAGAGAGAGAGATAGAAAAAGAAAATGTGAATTGTGTTGCTGCACCACGACAGCTTCGTAAGATTTTAATAAGAAATGCATTAAACAAAAAATAACATATTGAAATAATTGATAAAAGATAGAACGTAATATTTAGATTTTTCAGTCCAAAAAGCAGTTGTGAAATCAAGTACTGAACAAAATGTCTTTTATTATATTCAATTTTTACTGAAATAATTTATGAAATTGAGAAAATGAAATGATGAAGACAAAAATTTAATTTAGAATCTCTCTTGAAGGTCTCTTTTTTTTAATCATAATTTAGTATTGCGAAGTTATGAAACCTACATTTTAGTCTAGTCACGTTATTTCGAGGTTAGAAAGAAATATTAATACACATTTTTTTATCTGTACACTTCACCTTGCATACCTAGCAGGTACCTGCAGCTACCAGTAGTGTAGGCAGAGATAGCCTTATGTTACCTTACCTTTTACCTTAGATTCTTCGTTTACCGCCTTAAATCTCCCTTTGAATTTGGAATATTGTGTATGGACTAATACTCACTGAGCTTTATCATCAAAATGAAAATATTTTTTGTATGAAATGTACTACAAATTTAAGTTTGTAACAATTTGTATCTGTAATTTAAATATGAATTTATATTTTATTTTTCAGATCTTTTATTTATTTGTACTATGAACTCTCAATTCTTGCCAAATTTTCTTCACCTTTATGTTATGACTAGGCGGTCAATAAAGTTGACGCATATACATTTTCAGGCATATGAAATAAACTATAAATATGAATTTGGGGCAGTTTTTATGAAATTCTCATTGTATTCAATTTTTTGGATTTTTACTTTTATTTGTACTAAAAGTTTTCAATTTAAGCCATTTCATAACTATAGGCCCACGAGGAGTACCCTATAATTTTGTCTGTACTCCAAGGAGAAGTAGACTTACATATTAGGTAATAATTTCAGCTAGATACCTCCTCGCAATCTCAACATAAATAGTATTTTAACATTTTTAAACTGTTATTGCACACTTAAGAAAGAAATATATTTATTTAGAAAAAATATAAAAATGTGAACGTAGCGGAGTAAATCGAATCCCACTACGTTTAATTTTTTATACGTTTTCAAAAAAAGTATAAATTGTCTTGGCAGATATGCAGACAGACAATAGAGTGATCCTATAAGGGTTCCGTTTTGTTCTTTTTGATGTACGAAACAATATTTTAACTAAAGTGGTTTATTTTACTAAATTATTATATACACAACTGAACATTTAAAAAATATTTTTATGTAAACTTTTTTTAAGATATTTCATCAATTGTGTCCAAATATTTTAGTAACAATTTCAACCTAAGCGTAATTTCTACTTGATAAAAATAAGTATTCTCGTCTCTGACGATCTATTAGAGACTTTTATAGCAACAATATCTAGAAAGTCCAATACAATTTTGTTAAGTACTTATTTTCGTCTCTAGATATTTATTTTTATTAAACCCTGAAATATTTTATTGTGTAAATTAAATATCATATCTCCATATATAATAAAAGGATAGAAAAGTCAATTCTGTACATGAAAGATATAAAAAAAATAAAAATTAGGTCGGTTAATATGTCGATTATAGAACCTAAAAAACCACTCAGCAGAATTCTTGTCTGTCTGTCTGTCTGTCTGTCTGTCTGAATGTCTGTCTGTCGGTTTGTTTGTGCGTCAATCACGCAAAAAATACCTGACAGAAATTGATGAATTTTTGCATGGTGTTAGCCTAGGGCCTCAAGGTACATTTTTTTTCGGTTTTATTCCGAATTTCATGATAGTTTTCTTTAAAAAAAAACAAAAACTGAAAAATATAAATCACCTAAAATACCGATAACTACTGTATGAAATTAAATTAATTTTGGCATGGTAATAGTTCAAAGCCTAATGTCACTTATAGGATAGTTTTTATCATGGAGTATAAAGAATTTTTTGTAGAAAAAATTACATAATTATATTTTTTAATAAAAAAAATCGACTTCTTCAAATTCAACCGGATTTCACACTCTGAACTTAACTAAACTTTCACCAAACTACCCCTTATATGTACCCTTTCTAATAAAAAAAGAATCATTAAAATCGGTTGAATTGATATTGACTTATACGTTCATTTGTCGCGCATATACTTAATGTAAATTTGAGATTTATATGATTTTCTCATAGATACCATTGTTGGATATAAACTAAATTAAAATAAGACTACATGGGAGGCATTAGCTTTCAAATAAAAAAAGAATCATTAAAATCATTTTAAAAGAAGAAAGTAAATTGAGGCCGTTCGTTGCACAGGGGCACAAAGTGTAACTGTTGTGGGTTCGATGACCACGCAAGGAAACGAAATATTTATTTAAATTTATATTTCCATTTCATCGCTCTGGTGTCGAGGTAAAGTGCGGCGTTGAGTTTCACTACTCAGCACGCAATGCCTACAGAATTCCGAGAAAAGTAGGGAACAGAGTGTTGTTGTTAACACTAGGTGTCCTATGCCTACCCTGCTGTGTGCGGGATACAACGTGAAGCTAAAAAAAGAAGTATAATCAATATTTGTTCAGTCTACCATAACTATTATTTTAAACGTCAACGTTGGTGATATTAACAAAAATAATAAAGTAAGTATATTTTTTGGGATTAGCTCATATGGCGATATGTAGAATAAAAAGTATTTGGAAAGTAAATTCTGTTTGTGAGTTCATTGTTTATAAAAATTTATATTGTGTTTAGATGGATCACGTGGTGATGTCAATACGTTTTAATGTCATCTTATGTTATCTGTTAAAATAGCGTGAAGCTGATTAAACTTAGTGTTATATTCAAAAGAAATTAATTGTATGTAATACATAATATGAAATTTATTAATACGTTTCAAGTATGAAAAAAAGAAAAAATGCAATATAATTGCATTTGTGTTTCCTTCCTATATTTTGTATTTCTATTATTTATATCGATATATCAGGAACGTAAATGCGGGAACAGAGTTGCATGCCATTTTAGTACAGAGTAACCTCTAAAAAATGTATTTACTAAACTGAATAAAAAGAATGTGTGATTCCTCTATAGAATATATTATTCTATATTATACATAAAACAGGTTAAAACAGTGCATATGAAGATATCCTCCTGTAGTATAACTATTTTCAATTACTATCATTGTCGATACTAACGTGGTATTACAATACATTTTGAATATTTTTCCGCCATTAGGATGACATAGACAATTTTTTTAATTTGAAAAAATAATATATTAACTTAAGAACGTTGGTAGTTTTTCAAAAGGTATAAGAATAAAAAATTGCCTAAACTATACTTCTTCGCAAGTGGTTGTAATAACTATCGGTATCTTTTCACCAAAAAATCACTATAAATATTAAATATGCTCAATTATACAGAGTTTTTTTGTTAGGACCACTTTAAATGAAACCACAGTTTAACTACTCTATAAAAGCCTATTACATATTAAATTAAAAACCCGAAAATAAAAAAGTTATTTTTTCAAACAAAATAAATAATAAAATTATCGTTGTAAAATAAAATACAATTTGTCAAGAACGACGCACGCACACATAAACCTATCAAAGGGAAACCGCCGCATACGCTTCATTGCGAAATCGAGTCGTAGGTTTTGGCGGCTATAAGTTTTTTATATTATTATAAGTCTTTACATTATTGGTACCTATGCGTAACCGCGTCATACGAAATATAGATATGAATAAACATTGTGAAATGAGAAAAAAACCTACGTCTTCACTGTTGATGTATCTTGCTTAAATTCTTTAGGTACGGGTTTAAACTATTTTACCCTATATGCCCAATTGTAACTGTAACGCGACGTTGTGGGTCCGATCCACACATGCAGGATTGAATTATAATTTAATAATATTTTCATTTCGCACATCAGTCACACATTATACCCAATATCTTACACTAAGTTGCCCTACTAAGGGCGGGATAAAGCGTGGATCTGGTTTTAACTTTATGTGAACCGATTAAAATAAAGTCCAATCCAGTTGAGGCCAGTCGTGGCGCAGCGGCACAAAGTGTGACTGTAAAACCGACTGGTTCTCTGAGTTCGATCCCCACACGAGGAGATGAAATATTTACTTAAATTTATATTTCCATTTCTTCGCTCTGGGGTCGAGGTTAAGCACGGCGTTGCGTTCTGCCACTCAACACGCAATGCGTCCCGAATTCGGTAGAAAGTGGGGAACGGAGTGTCTTAATACTAGGTTCCTCCCTCTGACTAGCATGAAGCTGCTTAAAATAAAACTAATACTTAATATTTAAGGGCAGTTTGCCAGAATACAAACAAAAAAAGTATTTAAATCGGTTAAGCCGTTTCTGAGATTATCGCACATATAGTAAGTATCGATAAGTTGTGTTTTTATTTCAAACATTCAATTGAAGATTCTTATGGGAGGTACGAAAATGCGACCTAAAGTTTTAACAACTTTCTCATAAAAAACTTCATTACATTGCAAACATACATTATAAGTATATCAAAACACGAACATAATTCAGTGTGTTAAATAAATAATTCTGTGGTTTAAGCGGGCGAAGCCGCGAGCGGGTCGCTAGTATAATATAAAAATAAAGTAAAAGTAAAATTATGGAGGACGGATTGTCTTTATACTAGAACTAGTGACGCAAAAAAAAAGAAAAAATTAAAATGTTATTATTTCTTGTCACCGATTATAGCTAAATAGCCGACAATATTGCTAAGTGACCTATCACTTCTAGACAACCTTGGTATAGCGGAGAGAATGATTTGGATGAAAACAGGTGTACTGGTTATATTAACAACTAAAAACTAACACTACTATACATAAAAATACACAAATAATGCAAGTATACATCTAGACATGTACGTTATTTGTATAATTGAGGCCAGTATAAGCTTGCGATTATTTTTTCTATGTAATGTTTTTCACTTTTCGGATAACTTTCTTTATTTGTATTATAAGTTCGCACTTACTAAGTAATTGTACTTACTAACTAAGTAGTCTATTGGTTTTGTATACGCCGCGAATTTTATACAAAATGAAACAAAAACGATGCTCTTATATTTTGATTGCATTGACTTAGAAGCTTTATTTTTTTCCAAACGGTAGATTTAATATTTATAGACTTGATGTGTGTTATTAATTCCAGTTTAATATATTTAAGCGATCTTGATATAAATGGTCTTGACAACAGGACAAGAAAGGGAATATAAAAATAAAATTAACATACTATAAGGATTCCTTCCGTCGTTTTGGTTTGAAATACGGTACCCTAAAAATAAATAATTATTTAGATTATTAGATAGAGGGAACGGAGCACCAAGCGATTCGGTCTCTAGATACCTCTTTGGTCGGACAACTGTCATCAACCTCTTCATACATGCCCTCCGGGAGATCCTCGTGCTTTTTATGTGACCTGTGAGTATTATTGACTCTGTTGTGTTTTTGAAAGTCAATCGAGGTCTCCCTTCCTCTCATTCCTCACTTTTCTTTATTAATCTTTTTTTGCTATTCTTTCCAACACTCAATCGTCCGACGTGCCCAAACCACCTGAGAATACTCTTCTTCATTCTCATCGTGAAGTCTTAGCTGAAAATAAATAAATTAACTATTTATACAAAAGTAGGTATATAATATGGCTATAATAACAAAGTCGAATCAAATTTGCGGGGCTATAGGAAACTAGATACGATTGAGTGACTTAGATAACAAGTTGTGGACAACACTAACGACGCGTCCGCTCTTGTACTCTGGAGACGTTTCGGCGTGACGAAGTAATTACAGCTGGAGAAACCTAAGAGTTTCTGATAGTGTCAATTATTACAAGAATATATACATACATATATTTATGTTATATTATTATAATATTTGACCATTTAATGTAATATTAGACATGAAATTGAAAGATTAAAAAAAAGAATAAATTAATCATGTTTTCTTTTTCCGATCTGTTTCGATAAATTGCGGCGTTAAATTTCATAACTGACCACTTCATAATTATTTATTAATGGCGAGGCTAGTCATGGCACAGGATCACAAATGTGATTATAGTGCAACTAGTTTTGGGTTCGATCCCCACTCGAAGAAATTAAATATTTATATAAGTTTATATTTTTATTTTAATTATATTCTCAACACTCAGGGCCTCCAGAATCCGGCGGAAAGTGGTGAATGAAATGTCTTAACAATACAGTTCCCTCTGCATTGTTTTAAAAGAGAAGCAACGTTTTCTGTGTCTATTCTGTATATTATGGATTTTACTGTTACATACCATGTATTATTAATATTTCTTAAGTAATCATTGCTGGAAGTTTGCTTGAAATAACTACTGTTCTAAGATTCAAGCAAATTTGCATTGCGTTTTCTTATACTACTTTGCGTGAGGTATAAGTTTCTTCTTAAGCTTAAATAGAAGCCTGATGTACCGTAAACTTACGAGAAGCTCTAGAAACTTTCATAACATTGAGCCCTCCATTACTGCATGCCGTAAATATAGGCAATTTTTACTGTGAAATTACTATTATTTTTTTGTACAAAATTTAGATATTATGTTAATTACTCAGAAGGAACATAGTGTTAGACACTCCGTTCCCTAGTTCCCTATTTTTCGCTGCGAAGAATTGAAAATATTAAATATTTCATTTCCTTGAGTGGAAATCGAACCACCTCAACCGTCCGTGATTTTAAAGTTAATATACAAAACACATCAAATACATATGAAGAGCTGCCATTTTAAAAGAGCCTTTGGTACGAAAATATTATATAAGCAAAAAAAAATTAATTATATTACCTACATCATTATTAAATTGCGTTTAAGGATCAATAAAAAAGATTAATGGAAATGATTAAATTTGATACTGCGTAGTTTTTATAGTTATAGATCTATCTATGATATAAAAATGTATTGCGTCGTCGCGGTAGACTTTTATAAAGTACTATCGAACCCACGCGATTTCGCCTATACGATTGAATTATACGAATATTTGTTAAATATATTTATAAAATTATTTTTAGTTTCCAATAGGATTAAAAGTACGAAAATATAAGCCTAAATAATCAGAAGAGACCGAAAAAACAAATAGACAGAATAACAAAAATATATTCAAAAGATACGAATATGCTAACGCTCACTTTTTATACATCTTATTAAAAGGAACCCTTATACATTATTTTAATGTACTACTGACCATAAAAGCAACGCGTGCACGGAAGTGTCTCATTGGGGAAGTCATAGCTTCAGCTTCACACTGTTTTCCGCACACAGCAAGGTAGGCAGAGCGAACGTAGTATTCAGACAATCTGTTCCCCATTTTCCGCTGAAGTCTGGAGGCATTGCGTATTGAATGGCGGAACTCAGTACCGCGCCTTTATTTGGCACCAGAGCGAAGAAATCAAAATATAAATTAAAATAAATATATCATTTCCTCGAGCGTAGATCGAGCCCACAACTAGTCGGACTTACAGTAACAGTTTGTGCCCCTGCGCAACGGTTGGATTTTATACATACTTGTGTTATTTATGTCAAATTACATAAGAATGTACATATAATAAACTACATATAAACTGACCTCGCAAAATACTCTACTTAATGGTGAAAACCGCGTCAAAATCTATTGTGTGGTTTAGAAGAAGAAGACTTAGAAAGGCACAGACGGAGGTGAAGGGTGACTTTATTTTATACCATGTATTGATATGATATGAGTGTGAATTTACTTTACGACCTAATATCGCTATATCGTAATACTTTAGATGTCAAATTAATGCGATTTATAATATTAGTGTAGATAATAGCTATTATCGGCCGTAAAATTTTAGAGGCATTGCATGTTGAATAGCGGAATTCAACGCAGGCCTTTCCAGAGCGAAGAAGGAAAATATTAATAAATAATAACTCATTCATCTGTGTAGGAATTGAACCAACAACCGTGCTACTACTAGAAATATAAGTTTGTAATGGTTTTTTTTTATGTAAATATAATTTTTTTTTGTTTTTCCATGATTGGATAAATGATAAAATTTTGCCTTCTTATCAAATTTTATTATTGTATGTCAACAGGAAATACCCTATAAGATTCTATGAAATGATATAAATTTGCAATTACCGGTTGTTACTTTTATTTATATATTGTAAATTTTCACTTCATGATAAATTTCATAACCGTAATTCCAAGGAAAGTAACTTATTCGTTTTGTTAACTTAACTTAAATTCACGCTTTATCCCTAGCGTGTTAGTTAGAGAGAACGGAGTGCCAAACGCTACAGTCTCTACATAACTCTCACATTATGTATTCCATATGACTGCGTTACCACAATTAATTATATTTGATTCGTTTTCAATTCTAACGAAAATATAGGCAATTCTCTCTATATTCTGTAACAATGTACATCCGACTCCAAAGCGAATGGCTAATGTCGGCTAACATTTACGTTATTGTGTATTCATTTGGGCTAGCTACTGTGTTAATAACGCGTAGCTGAGTGTGTTCGTTTATGTATTTGGAGATGTATTAGCTCTCTGTATAATGTGCTGCACATTTAAATACATTGTGAGAGTCTTTTTGTCTTCAAAACTTTAAATCAAAGCACTGTTTTAACTACTCTATAAAAATTTAATACAATATAAAATGGAAAAGTGTATTTTTCAAACAAAATAAATATTAAATATATTTCTAAAATAAAACGCCATTTGTTAAGAATAAATAATTTAATAAAGTATGTGTAAATAAAAATAAAAAAATATATAAATATCTCTATGAAATTGCTTTATAAGTTTCTTTTACATATTTTTAAATAAAACTATTTTAACCGGATTAATCGCGTATATTTAGTTTTTACATTTTTGGAAACCCGACGTTTCGAACACTTTGCAGTAGTCCGTGGTCACGGGTAGACTCTACCCGTGACCAAAATGTAAAAACTAAATATACGCGGTTAATCCGGTTAAAATAGTTTTATTTAAAATGTATAATAATCGTGAAAATCAAAGAACTTATTCTTTTACATAGTTTGGGCAGATATAAGTAAGAGAGGCGAAGAGGGGACTTTCGGGATTTACTCAAGCGCGGCAGGTTAATATACTGGGGAATCCTTCTACTCGCTGTAATTGTAAAGGTTTGAATTGGATTATTTGTGTTTCAATAATTCTATAAAAACGGTTGAGTTTTGAAAAAATGTTTCAGTTCTGTACTAGCTTTTGCACAAAATAAAGTAAAAGTATAAATGTATATTTTCATTGTGAAAATAGACTTTTATAAGTGAAACATAATTTTGTTATTTTCTTTAACACACATTATGTATGTGTGTAAATATTATGTGTGTATGTTAAAAAATAAAAAACTTTAATTAATCAAGAAATAAGAAAAAATCTTTCTTTTCTAGAAATAAGAATCATTTTTTCTTATTTTTTATGCAGGCAGTATTTCCATTTATTTTTGTCAACGCCATCTTCTGGTACAATTTATAAGTGAATAACGAGACAGGAATGAACTGTTTCCTCAAATGTAACGGGACATTTCAGTAATATTTCTCTATATAATAATAGATTATTTTAATAGATGTCGCCTTTAGAAATATTTAATACATTTTGAGCAACGAAAATCAAGAGAATCGCGATAAATGCTTTGTGAACGTTTTGTAATTCACGTTACTTACTAAACATTGAAGTAATATAAACATATGTCAGTCTCCGAATGGGATTTGAACCCTCAACAGTCGGGTTGTTTGTTACACAATACAGCATTGCGCAACAACTGATAAAATAAAATAATATTATCTTAATAATAATGAGATAATTTAAATATTAACATTAACTAATTAATAAGTGTATTAATTAGTTAATATTTAACTTAAGTGTGTGTAATCCTGTTGAATGAACAATTGAGGCCGGTTGTGGCGCAGGGGATCAAAGTGTGACTGTAAAATCGACTGGTTGTGGGTTCGATCCCCACTGGAGGAAATAAAAGATTTATTTACATTTATATTTTAATTTCTTCGCTCTGGTGTCGAGGCAAATCCGGCGTTGAGTTCCGCCACTGATTCATTTAAAGTGTGGAATGGAATGTCTTAACACCAGGATCCCTCTGCCTGTCTACCCTGCTGTGTGCAGGATACAACGTGAAGCTGAATTATGTATATACTTATTTATTATATATTATTTATTTATTTACACTCAATCCAGGAAAGGAAAACACTGAATAATAATCAATGTCTATGTATTTTCATTGACCTAGATAATTTTATCAGAACATAAAGTATATATGATATGCTACCTACCTACATCAAAATCATTAAAGCTATTTTCAATTTTTCGACGCTATAAATGTCAGTGATATTTTAAAATGTATATGAAAAGATATATATATATATATATATATAATGTATTGTATGACTCGTAGTATAGAAGAGTATATTACGGAAAAGCGGTCAATCGTGGCGTAGGGTCACAAATGTGTGATTGTAAATAAACAAAGCGCGGCGTTGAGTTCCGCCACGTAACGCGCAACGTATCCAGAATTCGACGGAAAGTGTAATAGTTTTAAAGTAAAATAGTTCACATATTTATAAAAGCGACTAGTTTTTATGTTATACGTATTATATATGTTATAAGGCTGAATCTGAATGGGTAAATAAGAAATGTTAATGTTATATATAATAGTAATAATAGAAGACGGATAATTTTAAACATTGTCACGTTCAGTTTTCCTCAATGACACATTAATCCTATATACAAATTAGGAAAACATTATTTTAACTAATTCATTTATAGAAACCATGGAAGCAGTAGGACGTTGTGTGTATATTTTATTCGTACAACTATGCGTATTTTACATTACTTCCACAGGTAAGTCATTACTATTAAATTTCTATGTCAAAAAAAGCGGCGTTGAGTTGCGCCACTCAACTCACAATGAATCTAGAATTCGGCGGAAAGTGAGGAACGGAGTGTCTTATCACTAGGTTCCCAGGTTCCCTCTGGCTACCGTGCTGTATGTGGGATACAGCGTGAAGCTAAAGAATCAATGTATGTTTTGATATGTACATATGTAACGTAGGTAATATAATGTATGTGACATGTGAATAATATTTATAGTTCATTTATTGTCTTATGTTTAAAATGTTTTGAAATAACCGACGCCTAGTGAAATTTTTACGCTATATCGAACATAGCTATTGTTAAGTTTCTATCCACCTTTTATTAGTAGAACTGCCATACTTGCCAGTGGTACTTTTACATTTATTTAACGAATTAAAAGAACTACCAAAGGTTTATTTTTTTATAATTTCGTAAACTTGGTCTGGAGTACACCTGAAAATGGGCAGAATGACATATTTCTATTACCATAAGTTGTTGTTTTTTAAGTTACCTGATATTTGATGGTTTTGTTGTTGAAATGAAAATATTACATAAAAGAGGGTAGATGTAGGTGTCTTGTTGGAAGGAAACACGTGTGAAGTGTTGTTGTCACTTATTGCAATAACGTAGATTTTCTTTCCAAATAACTTCGAAACATAAAGACGATATGTGTTTTTATCTTGTTTATTTAAAATAAAAATATGTTAACCGCTTTTGATTATTTATTAATAATATCATGAAAATATCAATAGAATTTTTTTTTCAGATCTTGCTAGTCCTAAAAACGTAGCTGATATAAGAGTATGTATATTATTATAATTGTAAATTTTATAAATATTTTTTTAACTTCACGCTGTATCCCGTATATGGCAGGATAGGCAGAGGAAACCAAGTGGTTTTTTTTTTATTTTTTTATTATTTCTTAACACTACAGATACTTGGTCCGTAACCTTTTTAAATTTAATATTATATCTAATTTCCTTATCATATATATTAATAACATGATCGTTTACATACAATTAATATCTATAATAGCAAAATTATATTTTTAACTTTACATTATTTTACAAAATTTTACTTAAATCTAAGGTTGATTGAATGTTTATATATGTATATTAAAAATACGCCTGAGCCTAGTGCTTAAACACTTCGTTTTCCTTCCGTCAAATTTTCGAGGCATTGCGTTTTGCTATCTGAGCGAAAGAATTCTACAACTGTAACGTTATTATAACACGCTTATGCCCCAGGGGCCTCGTTGTAATACATATTTTTAAATAATTTTAGACGTTGTACAACTTCATTTAATTCGTTTATCGCCTTTTAGAAGAAATACGTTTTTATATTATTAGTAACTGTATATTTTTTCTTCTTCTTCTTCTTCTCCTCTATTCTTTTTAAAGTAATAAATGTGTTTTTGTTTCAGGACTTTCAAGCTCACATAGTTGCTAACTTAGGTAAGTTTTATATTATGTATAAATAAATACTATTTATTTTTAAAACAATTGAACTTCGTAGTTTTAAAGTATTATAATATGTAACTAGCGGCCCGCTCGCGGCTTTGCCCGCTTTAACTTCTGTATTATTTACTTAATACACTGAATTACACTTCTGGTTTAATATGTATCGTAAAGTAGAAATTACATTTCTAATGTAAAATTTATTAAAACATTAGGGCTACATTTTTGTAGGAGAAAAGATCATAAGGAGATTTAATTATTTTAAAATATAAAAAAGATATTTTATAATAAAATATTTTTATACTACTACTACTACTTTGTATTAGAAAAATATTATTGGGGACCACGCAACACGCGATGTCAAAAAAATGAGTGGCAAATGGATAATGGAGTCTTAACTCTACATTCTTATTGTCTCCAAATGTTTCAGATTTTACCCATTATTTTATTATTTATTCTATGCTCAATACATTTAAAAAAAACTGTGTGAACTATATAATAACAGTTATTTTCATAATTAATAAAAAGTAATAGCTTTTTAAAAGGTGTTTTTTTTTTTCAGATAAATGCAACCTTAAAATTGTGAGTAGAGTAAGATTAATAAAATACTTGTTTATTATAAAATATTTAAACATTATACCTATTTGCTACGGCATTATTATGTATATAATCATTGAAATAAAATAATTTAATAATATTATTTACATTATTAACGGTTATTTCCTTAAATTCCAGAAAATAACCGATCCCAAATATAGCTCAAGTTTAGATGAGCCGTTAGTCATAAGTAAGTTAATTTTCCTCATTATACCTGCATACATTAAATTAAATGATGTATAGAAGGCAGACTATAGTTTTCAAATAATTCATTCTCTATTTTCTGCCTAAATTCAGAATTTTTCGCATTATGTGGTGGAATTCGACGCTAAAATGTATGTTTTCAGAGTCAGAAAAATGTCTGAAAATTATATATAATCATTCCCCGAACAGGAGTCGAACCCATAGCTATCCTATTTACCATTAAATTCTGTCCCACCGCGCTATATTGGTCTTGAAATATAATTTACAATCTAAGAAGAATGTCATGAAGGTATTCAATCGTGAAATAGATAACGTAGTGATTTTATTTCGCTTTCATTTTATACTTTATAGAGCAACGGTGAGCAAATAATTTATAAAACATTTTTTTATGCAGGTAGGTCGTCCGATTTGGAAAGTGCCACTACAACGCCGTCACATGTAAGAATATTTTTATATGCACACTTCTCATATGAGTATAAATAATCAAATCACCTTCATCTGTATGTATTCAGTTGTATTCCGCACACAGCAGGGTAGGCAGAAGAGTTCTAGCGTTAAGACACACCGTTCCTTACTTTCCGACGAATTCTGGAGGCGTTGCGTGTTGAGTGGCAGAACTCAACGCCGCGCTTAACCTCGACACCAGAAGCGAAGAAATGGAAATATAAATGTAAGTAAATATTTCATCTCCTCAAGTGGGAATCGAAACCACTACCAGTCGGTTTTACAGTCACACTTCGACCCGCGACTGGCCTCATCTATAGTTTTGGGAATGAAAGTAATAAGAGCGTGGTTTATTCTTGTATTTATTTGGACAAAAGTAATTACAGATATTAACTTGAGAAACCATTTATTTGACACACGATATGAATTTAAAACGTATTTTATTAAAACTATAAATGTTCACTACATATTTTAAAAAGAAACCAGCACCAACACCACCAACACCAACAACACCAACTTTAATAACCAATCAAGACCAAAAAAAGGCACAGACGACAAACAAAAGTCTGTAGCGCCTAAAAAGAAAAAAAAAGTTTATGTTATTATATTTACCGTTATTAAGTTTTATATCAAGCTAAGCATAGGAAAATATTTTTAGAAGACGTTTAAAAACTAAAAAAAAAGTTGAAATATCACTTATTTGGTATCGAATGAAAGATATTAGGCTTTTAAAATATTAGGCTTAAATTTTCCAACGTAAAATTTAGATAAATAACATTATGGAACAATCATTTTGCGACATAGCTTGAAGTCAATTTCGTAAAAGACATTGGATAATTTGGAAATTGCCATTGATTTGAAGTATTTTTTTTTTAATTATTTCACTGAAAAAATTAGATAAAAGTACCAATACACATTGAAAAATAAATCTTATTTTATATTATTTTTATATTTTCCTTAAAATAATTTTATATGGATTATATCTCGGAAATGGTTAAACTACGGACCATGAAATATAGGGTATAAGTAGATGGTAATGACCAGCTCTATGTCGATAGAGGTGGTGATTTAGATTGTCTATTGAAAAAAATCGGTTTTGGTTTCGGTTTCGGCTGAATCTTTGGGCACAACCGAAAGTTCGGTTTCAATTGCGGCTAAAAATCTTGCTTCGGTCATATACCATAAATAATTGAACAATTTTTTTTAAAAGGATTCCAATGAATCTGGAAAAGACACTGCCAAGAAACAACCGGTTCTGAACGACAAAGGTGAAAAAGGCGACCCTGGGGAACCTGGAATGCTGGTAATGTGGAAATTGAAATATGATAATTAAAATTAAAAATATATTATATAATATTACAATATTATTTCAATAACAAATATAATATTTGTGTAATAATATACATACACGTATTTGGGTTTTTTCCTCGAAACATGTTTTTCTAAGTTCATAAAGTAATAGTTATTTTTTTGTATGTCAATTACCAATTATTGTAAAATTTTAGCATAGTTATGTAATTAAATATATATTGTTATGTGAAAAATTGTTAAATATACATATATAAACATTCGCTTAACCTTAGATCTAAGTAACATTTTGTAAAATAACGTAAAGTTAAAAACATAATTTTCCTATTATAGGTATTAATTGTATGTAAACGATAATGTAATTAATATATATGATAAGGAAATTAGATATAATAATACATTTAAAAAGGGTACGGACCAAGTGTCTGTAGTGTTAAGAAATAACAATAAAAAAAAGTAATAGTTATTTCTTTAGTGTTGCTTTTTTTAACATCTTAATTTATTTTCTAATGTTTTAAAGGGACCTGTTGGTATATCTGGGAAAGATGGTAAAAAAGGGGCTAAAGGTGAACCAGGTATAAAAGGAGAAAAAGGTGATTTTGGAGAGTACGGTATTCCGGTATGTTATTTAAATATTTTTATGTATATTATTATATACTAAAAACAATAAGATTTTTAAACCAATAAGATGCTATTAGATAACATTAGATAACTTCGTATAGTTAGTACGCGGAAGTATATTTTAGCACGAAATTTTATCAAAATTACAAAATAATTTTTACACTTTCTAACAATGATTGTGAATTTCCGTTACATCCAAATTGTTAGATTACTATATAAGAGCTTTTTGACAGGTTCACTTAACATCCTTTAAAAAGATTTGACGCGCTCTATCATTTTTTTTTAATTCTTAATCCGTACGTACGACGACCACCTCCATCTAGGAACCAATCAGATAAATATATTTACATTTTGAGAATACGTAGGACATCGATAAGATCAATATCTGACGCGCTTTTTCAACCCAACCGCAACCTAATAGGTCTCTATAACGCTCGAGTAAATCCCGATTTAGCATCGTCGGCTCCCGTACTATAAGGTAAATCTAACGAAGCAAAATTCTTTGGGTTTACAAATACGTGACATTATTTTTGTCTCTCTTATCAATTCGATCAATATTGTGATATAAAAGATAATGTATTTTAATAGGGTTAGGGTTAGGGTAGGGTAAAACATAAAGTCAACATCCGCATCCCATGCCCACTACCGCTTTTACGAGTTTCTTCTAATAGCAAAGATTCGTACAATTGATAGTTGGGGACAACAAAATTTAACAAGTAAGATATTTAAATACCATGTCTGTATGTTATGTGGCCCTCAGGATCTTAATGCAAGCAATATGAGGGGGTCAAATTACCCATTTCATGGAGTTTTTCATGAAACATGGGACAGCGCTGTCTTCTATCAGACTTTGTTTGCATAATTTTAATATTGTCATATTATTGTTCCGTTATAAAAAAAAGTTTAACTGGATAGCGTAATTTATAACAACAAATATCAAAAGAGGACAAATACCTACGGAGGCCACAATACAGATAGTATTGTGGCCTATATCTTTTGTTATAAAATATAAATAAATCAGCTTCACGCTGTATCCCGCACACAGCAGGGTAGGTAGAGGGAACCTAGTGTTAAGACACTCCGTTCCCAACTTTCCACCGAATTTAGGACGCGTTGTGTTTTGTGTGGCGAAACTCAACGCTGCGTCTTGCCGCGCCAACAGAGCAAAGAAGTGAAAATATAAATTGAAATAAATATATTATTTCCTGGAGTGGGAATCGAACCCACACCTTTGTGGCCCTAGGGCTCGACGGCCTCAATATGATGATTTTTATTGCATCTAATAACAAGATCGTAAAATTTGCAGTGTGCCTTGAGGGTCGGTATATTATAGCGTTTTCTTTGTAGTTACGAGTTGACATAAGAAAGAGGATAGAAAATATGGGTTATTTTTGTATCCCTATGTAAAAGAGACTTAAAGATTCTTTTTTACAGGGTATACAGGGGGCTCGAGGAGAGACTGGTACTAGTGGGGAGAAAGGTGAAAATGGTATAAAAGGAGACAGAGGTGATAAAGGTGATTCTGGTGAACGTGGTATACAGGTGCGATTCGTTTTAATATGTCAATATATATCTTTAAATGAAATCCAAACGTACAATGCTGAATTTTATAATACTGATATTTTTGGGTTAAAAATAGGTGCGTATAAAAAAAGAATTAAAGCCATTACCGAGAAAGTAAATAATAATAATTGTTGTTAAAAGTAACAATAAAATTGACCTATATATTATATATATATATATATATTATTATGTGAGTATGTGTGTAATTGTGTATGCGTATTTATATCTGTTATGTATATATTTAATATTGTTATCATTATTTATTTATTTTTTTAAATATTCATTACAATATCTCCTATAGTTAATTTCTATTGTTATAGTAAGTAGTGGATAACGGTGTGATTTGTACATAGATTAAGTTTATTACATTGTACAAGATATATTTTCTCATATGTACAAATGTTTGTTGTCCCAAATAAATAAAATAAAATAAAATAAAAATCTATTTAGTATAGGCCCTAGAGGCGCAGTGGTACAAACATGTGACAGTAAACGTGACAATTATGGATCTCATTCCTACTGTAGGGAATGGATTATTTAACATTTTCATTTACTCAGTCAGGTAAATTCAGCAGAGAGTGGATAACGGAATATCTTGACACAAAATTCTATTTTACTACTCGTCTACCGTGTTCTATTCTGAATACAGCATAAAGCTAAAAACAAATTAATCTTATAAAACCGTGATAAAAATAATATATTTTTTTGTATCTTTATGTAAAAGATATTTAAAGATTATTTTTTATAGGGTACACAGGGGCTTAAAGGAGAAACTGGTACTAGTGGAGAGAAAGGTGAGAATGGTATAAAAGGAGACAAAGGCGATAAAGGTGATCCTGGTGAACGCGGTATACAGGTTCGTTTTTTTAATACACCAATATACATATCCCTGCTTAAATATAATAGGGCCACAAATCGAAAATAATCAAAAATTTTTATTAAAAAAAAAGACTATAATAATTAAAAACAATAATTAAAAAAAATACCTATAAAATTCCGACTTTTAAGTACTGAAATGATTATATGCCCTAAATACTTATTTAGAAAACGTATGAAAATATTGAACGTAGCGGGACTCGAACCCGCGCCTCCTGGGAACCGACCTGGTCGGTTACGCTACCGCTACATACATTACCGCCACGTTCAAAAGTTATAATACGTTTTCTAAATAAATATTTTCCTTTCCTAAGTGTGGAAAACATCTTAAAAATGTTAAAAATAAATATGCGCCCTTTTTGCACTTTGGTGTTTGCTTGAAGTAAATATGATCAAAACGGCCATATTGTTAGTTGCGACACGTCACTTGCGAGAAATACTATTTTTTTTCTAGAAAAGGGCAATTTTTAAATTATTTTAGATTATTAAAATGTCTTTGTTGTCTTTGTTGTTGTTGTATTTTAGATTAGTAAAATGTCTCTGTAATTATTAGTAAAATGTCTCTGTAATTATTAGTAAAATATCTCTGTAATTATTAGTAAAATGTCTCTGTAATTATTAGTAAAATGTCTCTGTAATTATTAGTAAAATATCTCTGTAATTATTAGTAAAATGCCTCTGTAATTATTAGTAAAATGTCTCTGTAATTATTAGTAAAATGTCTCTGTAATTATTAGTAAAATATCTCTGTAATTATTAGTAAAATGCCTCTGTAATTATTAGTAAAATGTCTCTGTAATTATTAGTAAAATGTCTCTGTAATTATTAGTAAAATATCTCTGTAATTATTAGTAAAATTTCTCTGTAATTATTAGTAAAATATCTCTGTAATTATTAGTAAAATGTCTCTGTAATTATTAGTAAAATGTCTCTGTAATTATTAGTAAAATATCTCTGTAATTATTAGTAAAATGCCTCTGTAATTATTAGTAAAATGTCTCTGTAATTATTAGTAAAATGTCTCTGTAATTATTAGTAAAATGTCTCTGTAATTATTAGTAAAATATCTCTGTAATTATTAGTAAAATGTCTCTGTAATTATTAGTAAAATGTCTCTGTAATTATTAGTAAAATATCTCTGTAATTATTAGTAAAATGTCTCCGTCTGGCATATAAGATTCATGTGAATATGATAATCATTTTAATTTTCAAAAGTGCCAAATTTCCATCCTGGCCCTTTTGCGTAAAAAATTTGGGTAAATATAACGTGTATTTTATAATGAAAGGTATGAATTTAAAAACTGGTTTTTTTGCCTAAAATAATTTTTAGCTTTAGTTTAATGTGTGGGTTTAAATAATCACTCTTCTTCTCGTCCTATTTTAATAATATGGAAGTTTTGCTTATAATATTTCATTGATATTAATACTATTTTATTAATAAATTGAGACATATTGTTTTTACATTGCAAAGTCATATTTATGATAATTATATGGTTATAGTTTATTAGTTGGTAGTTATAGCAAAGAAAAAGTCTGAAATTCTAAAAAAATATAAATTGCAACCAAATAGTTTATTATACCGCAGTAACTGACGCCAGTCGTGGCGCAGCAGCACGAAGTGTGACTGTTTTGGTTCTATCCTCGAGGAGATAAAGTATTTACTTAAATTTATATTTCCATTTCTTCGCTCTGGTGTCGAGGTTAAGCGCGGCGTTGAGTTTTGCCACTCAACAAGCAATGCCTCCAGAATTCGGCAGAAAGTGGGCAACGGGGAGTGTTTTAATACTAGGTTCCCTCTGCCTACCCTGCTGTGTGCGGGACAGCGTGAAGCTGATTGATTATTACTGTAGTAGCTGAAAAAAATACTTATTATTATCCAATCCATGTAACGATAGGTAACGATGGAAATTTTGATATGTTATGATATGACTATGAATCATCCTTCACTAAAATTTAAAACTTCTGCTCTTTGATTGATTCTTATAGAACTTAACGGAAACACAGATTTTATACTGAAAGTTTATTCTGCATTTAATGAACAGCCACTTAAATATTGGAAAACTACGGATTTACAGACACGAAGATTATTTGTCTATAAGTAATATGGATGAAATCAGATCAATGTTGAGGGCAGTCGTGGCGCAGGGGCACAAAGTGTGACTGCAAAAACCGACTGGTCGTGCGTTCGATACCACTCGAGTAGATTTCCATTCATTATTTTTTTTGCAATTTTCGAGGCCTTTAAATAACCAAGCAGGAATCGCTACTTCATGATTGTCTAATTTTGTTTACATATTCCTTGAAATATATTATTAAAATAGATTTATTTATTTGGGTGTACAATCAAGATTTTTTTTTATTATTATAAAGGGTTTTTATATTTTTTTTAAGACTGAAGACTTTTTTAAAGATGAATAATTATTACGTAAGAATTATTATCGATTTGTGTTCAATTAGACTATAACATTATAAGCTAAGTCTGTTTTATTTATCTTTTGAAATTGTTTTTTATAAATATTTTAACAGAAATAAATATATTTTTATATGCAAAAGGGAATTTTAAATACATAATTATTTTTTGATATCAATTACATAATCATTATTTATGTCATGAAACGCTGTAATAATATACACTTCTGAAGGTGTATAACACGTACATGTGCTATATATAATATAAGAGTAAATGACAAAAAAACTGTATTCAAAACTTTAAACGGCTCTACTGTAAAATACTGTATTTTCGAATTGTGGCCTTTTTGTATTTAAGCACTATATATATATATATATATATTATATTATATTATCTCTTATACAGAAAGATACAAAAAATCATATTATATATATATATATATATATATATATATATATATATATAAATATAATATGATTTTTTGTATCTTTCTGTATAAGAGATAATTAAAGATTATTTTTTATAGGGTATACAGGGACCTCAAGGAGAAACTGGTACTAGTGGGGAGAAAGGTGACAATGGTTTAAAAGGAGAAAGAGGTGATAAAGGCGATCCTGGTGAACGTGGGATACAGGTTTTTGATTGTTTAAATATTCCAGTATATATAAAAATAAAAATAAAAATCAGCTTCACGCTCTATCCCGCACACAGCAGGGTAGGCAGAGGGAACCTAGTGTTAAAACACTGCGTTCCCCACTTTCTGCCGAATTCTGGAGGCTTTGCGTGTTGAGTGGCAGAACTCAACGCCGCACTTAACCTCGACACTAGAGCGAAGAAAATAGAAAGATAAATTTAAGTAATTTTTTCATCTCCTCGAGTGGGGATCGAACCCACAACCAGTCGGTTTTACAGTCACACTTTGTGCCGCTGCGTCACGACTAGCCTCTCCAGTATATATAATACAACAATATTAATAATAGTATAATACTTTATTGCACAGAAGTAAATAAAATACAGTTCATTGTAATAATGATAAAGAAATGTGCAATGGCGGCCATAAGAGCGAAATAAGAAGTTACATGCTTCATTTTTTGAACGTCAAATAATTTACCACCAGTTCACCATTTATGCCTCATACATACAAACAAACAATTAAAAATAACATAAACGCTTATTATATTGTTCTTTTATAGTGTGACTGTAAACCAACTGGTTGTGGGTTCGATCCCAACTCGAGGAAGTGAAATATTTACTAAAAATTTATATTTACATTCGCTTCGTACTGGTGTCGATGGAAAGGGCGGCATTGAGTTCCGCCACTCAACTCGTACTCTAGGTTCCCTCTGCCTATCCTTCTGTTTGCGTGATACAGAGTCAATCTGCTTAATTAGCAAACGTTTAAAAATTTGCACTTAGCGGGAGCGGGCGAAACCGACCAGGAGCTCTGACCACTATACGCCATACGTTCTCATCAAGTTAAATAAAAAAAAATATTTATTTTTTTAACGTTATATTGCGCTATTAAAAATTATCCAACTATATGTGAATATATGTGAATTATTTTTGTTTGCTTGATTGATCCTCAAAATCACAAAGTTATAGGTACTCTGCTACGAGACATGTTTATCCCAAGCTGAAGGAGTTAAAAGCATCGTCTGTATATTAACAATAGGTTATTTCTAGCAACCCTACTTTTTGCGGAATGTGTATAATTAAAATGAATCTGGACGATATGATGATTACTTGATAAAATATAGTATATATTTTTAAATTTGTTTAGTTTCAGGGCAGTAGCAAATAGCAGGGCAGTACGGCAGCACTTAGTGTTTAGGCACTCCGTGTCTGTAGGTTTGCAAAATTTTTGAGAAAGAAAAGTGATATGGTGGAATTTTGCAGCTATTCAGACCGAGGAAATAAATGAAAATAATTCACTTTCCCAATATTTTATTAAATATAACTATTTTTATTATATATTTTTTATTACAGGGTGAAAAGGGGGATATTGGACCTGCAGGAAAAGATTGCACACATGATGGTAGACCACATTTTTAACTTAATTTTTTGTTTAGTTTTATGCTGTATTTCAACATATAACATTGTAGGCAAAGAGAACTTGTTGTTAAGATATTCCTGTTTTTCCGTTTCCTATTTTCCACTGAGTTTCCAGGCATTGCGTGTTGAGTGGCGTAACTCAGTGCCGCGCTTGGCAATTAATCTAAGAAAGTTTAATAGTTGTTTTTAAATATTTAAATTCAAAGCCAGCTAAAGTCGCGCTTCGTCTCGAAATGGAAATAATAATTTAAATAAATAATTCTTCGAGTGGGAATCGAACCCACAACTAGTAGCGTTTACAGTCACTCTTTGTGCCACTGCGCCACGACTGGTTCTAATTAAATCAAGGCACAAGAGAGATCTATGGTAATCTCGCTTTGGTAATAAGATCAAGCGTGGCATTTGGTTCCGTCAATTAACATTCCATGTCTTGAACTGAGGGCGAAAAATGGAGAGCATATTGTATCTGCCTACTCCGTACTATATGCAGTATACAGCGTGAACAAAAATATACATTTATTTAGTCTGTATACACAGGTCGTATATTTATTAATTATTTACCTATAAATCTGCAGATTTACCAAAACCCGAGGAAACCCGAGCAAAATTAGGCGACGTCTCTCGTCCGGCCAAATCATGCGCTGATTTAAAGGAAACTGGTAAATTTTTGTTGATTCATTAAAATTTCTGTTAAAAATCTTAAAAATAAATAACATTTATTGCATACATTGAAATAAGAAAATTGAGGGTTAAAAAATAGATTTTTTTTATTAAATTAGACAGTTATTACATGTAAAACTATTATATATTATGTATTGATTTTTATTGCACTATAATCACGTCGGTTTTAATATTTTCATTTATTCTTTTGCAGGAGAATTTGCAGTCAATCCTATCAATTCATTCATTGTTTATTGTAATATTGAAAAATCTGAAATGTGTCTTAAATTAGATCCAATGTATCTCCTTGAGGACGTAGAAGTAGAAAAGGAATCTAAAGTATTTGACAGTAAGCCGTTTTGGATAAATTTGGACTTCCCATACACATATAATGTAAGTTTCTAAGCATTAACCTCCTTTCTTTTTGGATTACAATTAAATTATCATTAAATGTTAAAATGTAATTTTTTTAAAAAAAAGTTAACCTTTACAAGAGTCTTATAATTTTGTAAACAGAACTTAGAAATCACAATTCCATAGAGTGCTATGTTGATGCTTTTATTCTATGACCGAAAGGAAGTAATTAAACTAAACAAAAAATTCTTAAAAGAAACGCACGCAGTTGAAAACATTCAAAATGTTTCTCTTAATATAGGAATCTATATAAAGAAAAAATATTATATATCTCAAATATTATTCGTATGTTTACAACTGCGTGCGTTTTTAGATTAATTTAAACCGTAGCCATAGAATCTCAATCTCTCATATGGGGCCGTTCAAGTATTACGTAAGCAGTTTCTTTGCTATTATTGACCCACCCTCCCCTATTTCATCAAAAAAAGCAAACCCAAGACCCTCCCGCCCCCCTACAGTGCTTACGTTATACTTGAATGGCCCCTATTAAATAAATATTTTAGGTAGTTCAATCGCAAATGTCGTATGTACTATCACAATCGACCGGCGTACGGCAAACAATAGTATATTATTGTATGAACAATGAAGTTATACCAAAGGATAATAGTAAATCATTGCTACTTTCCCTATGGAGTGGTCAGTTGGTCGGTCCCGCCCCGTCTCGAGAAACACCTTTGAGTTACATCGTTCAAGAAGATACATGCAGTGAGGTAAAGTTTATTTTATTAATATCATGTGTAACATACTCTTTGGCTGAAAACGCGACGGTTGTGGGTTCGAAATTATAAACTATTTTGATTTCTTCGCTCTGGTAATAAGACAAAATTATTAATAATTTGCATTAAAAACAAATACTTTTATCTATATTATATTATAATAATATTTTTTTACAATATATATGTTTCACTCCGTTATAAAAGGCAAAAACGAAGCGTTTGCGCTAATATTCTATTTCTTATACTAAAATTAATATACCAAAATTGGGCAGACACATAACTATAATTAATTATTTATTTATTCCAGTCCAAAAACACATGGAAATCAGCTATTATAAAAATGGAAACCAATTTTACTAATGTTCTGCCTATATTAGACATTTACATTCAAGATATACGCAAAGAGGAAAATCAAAAATATCATATAGAATTGAAGGAACTGTGTTTTTCATACGATAAACCTGTTAAAAGAAAACTTTAAAGTAAATTAAACTTATCTAATTATAATATTTTATATAGATGGATATTAAAGTATTTATGATTTTTACAATTTTTATTTAAATATGTTCAAAGGATTCATATTACACATCTTGTTTTTTTGTAACTTAATTTTGAATATATTTTACTTTTTTATATTTAATTTCTTTAAAAAAATTGTTAGCCCACATATTTACACAGCGCCCTCTTGGAATGTTAAAGGAACCATTTACACTGACTTCATCCAAACAAATATTATTTTACACTGTAACCAGATGGCACTCTTGAAACTTTTGCAAATGCAAATGATGATAATGTATTTGGAATAATTTAAATTTTGTATTTAGCTTCACGCTGCAAGCAGAAGGAATTTAGTGTTAAGACACTCCGTACCCAGTTTTCCCCCGAATTCTGTAGGCATTGCGTGTTGAGTGAGGGAACACAACAAAGCGTAGAAATAAAAATATTAAATATTTTACTTATTTAGAAGATGTATAAAAATTTGAACACAGCGGGACTCGAACCCGTGCCTCCTGGAAACCGACCAGGCGCTCTGACCACTAAGCCATGCGTTCTCGTAAGTATATAACGTATTGCTTAGTGGTCAGAGCGCCATATTGTTTATATATTTATTTATTTGAATTTATATTTATTCATAGTATTGTTAAATTTTCACACAAAAATTAAAATTAAGTACAAATAGTGAAACAGAAAAAAACATAAGTAAAGATGGAGTAAGAATTGTATTCACTTCTGTAATAGGTTTTAACGTACAAATTAAATAAAATATTTAAGCCCTAATAAGATAAGCTGCACCAATGAACAACATGGCCGTCATCAACATCTCGGTACTGTCCGTCACTCTACAACGCAGTATAATCTAATAGAACAAAAGGCAGTGAATATAGTGTCTCGACACTAAGTTTTTCTGAAAAATATATAATGTAGCTATTAAATCAGCTTCATGTTGTATCCCGCACACAGCACTCACTCACTTTCTGCCGAATTCTGGAGGCATTGCGTGTTGAGTGGCAGAACTCAACGCCGCGCTTAGCCTCGACACCAGAGCGAAGAAATGGAAATTTAAATATAAGTAAATATTTCATCTTCTTGAGTGGGGATCGAACCCACAACCAGTCGGTTTTACAGTCACAATTTGTGCCACGACGAGTCTCTAATATAGCTATAACTAAACAAATATTGAGGTATATATCATAATAAAAGGTTTATTTTCTATCTGGCAACCCATCCAACAAGGTATACCATTATTTATCATCATTTACCATCTATTAATACAAAAGTACAAAAGAATCAAACAAAACCGAGTGAATCATTTATTTTCATTAGCTAACACTTTGGGAGACTGATAACGTTTTAATCCATTGTTTGTTATAAATTATTCAATTAAATTTGCAAGGCAGGTGCGTATTTGTTTAGCGATGAATGAGCGGAAAATAACTGTATTATATTATTATGATATTTTTTTTAGCATCACGCTGTATCAGAAAGGCAGAGAAGGCGTAGTGTTAAGACACTCCGTTCATTATTCTCCGCTGAATTCTGGACGCATTGCGTGTTGAATGGTGGAATTTACAGCGCGCGCTTTGGCTCGACACCAATATATCCAACATATCAAATATTTAATTTCTTTGATTAAGAATCGCATCTAAAACCTGTCACGTTTTACATGCGGCCTCATGATATATATATACGAGTTACTTTATAAAATAAGTCACTGCATGCGTGATGGTTTTGGATTGAATCCCCATTCAGGGATACCTTTATATTTAAAATATTATCATTGGTTCGCTGATTAAAAGTTCGATGTTGAAATTGGTTTGATATACAACATCCTGAAATTAGAGAAAAGTGTAAAGTAATAAGTAAAATTAAAAAAAATAAATTAAATTAGCTTCACGCTATATCCCGCACACAGCAGGGTAGGCAGAGGGAACCTAGTGTTAAGACACTCCGTTCCCCACTTTCTGCCGAATTTTGGAGGCATTGCGTGTTGAGTGGCAGAACTCAACGCCGCGCTTTGCCTCGACACCAGAGCGAAGAAATGAAAATATAAATTTAAGTAAATATTTCATCTCCTCGAGTCTGGATCGAACCCACAACCAGTCGGTTTTACAGTCACACTTTGTACCACTGCGCCACGACTGGCCTCAAGTAATAAGTATTTATCTTAAAATTACAGTTAAGTGCCTATGAGAAAATATGGTGAGTTTTCTTTATTCCTTTCTTTTGCTTGGTCATACTTGCAACTTTTTAGGTCTCAAGATAAATAGGAGGAATTTTAATAAAAATGTAGAATATTCCATTTATATGCGAATAATATAAGAATCTCAAATAAAATCTTTATTTTAACTCGGAAATATTTTTCGTTTTAAAAAGAATCATATTCCAAATTACGATGTCAAATAGCAAAGTTTGCTTATCTCAATCTCAGGTTAGGTAATTAAATATTTAAAAAAACTCGTACATTTTATTTTCCCGAAAAAAATTTAATCATCGTATAAAATTTGTATAATTAACTAGAAGCTTCATGGGCGTCGAATATAGAATTCAGCATTCACTGCCTTTATTTCAGTTGTACGCTGTATCCCGCAAGTAGCAGGGTAGTCAGGCGCCTAGTGCTAAGACACTCCATTTTCCACTTTACGCCGAATTCTGGAGGCATTGCGTGTTGAGTGCCAGAACTCAACGCCGCGCTTTGCCTCTGTACTAGGGCGAGGAAGTGAAAATATTAAATATTTTTGGTATTGTGCTCAACCAACGAGTTGGAAAAGTCTTAATCAACTGACTGACCGAGAGCCTGTGTGATGCTGAACGTCTAGGGGAGAAACTTCGACAGGTGAAGAATGCCCTTCATCAGAACAGAAGAAGCTGCCAGTTCCCCGCCAGCGTTGTTTTAAGATCACCAACCCTGCCATAGTAGAGAGGCACTTTTACCATATGTGTAACCCCCGTTACAGTTAGAATTGGCAACACCTTAAGAAGAGCTTTCATAAAAATGACATTCAAGCCTAAAAAGAAAGTGAGCTAATCCTCGAGACCACTTAAAAGAAATATTCCTTTACATTGTGCAAGTGTATACAAATTATATAGTCGATATGTGAATCATAGATCGGTTAAATAAATAGAATTCCATGCTTCCAGAATTCGGCAGAGAATGGGGAACGGAGTGTCCTCTGCCGATTGGCACCCACACAAGTGGAGGAGAAAGAAAAAACAAATAAAGCAAATATTACCAACGTGTTTTATGCATGTTAATTCGTTCTCTAACATTATTAAACATTGGAACGAGCAACTACACATTTCCTGTAATAGGAATAGAACTCACGACCATTGCTTATACAATCAGAACATAAACTGTGCCGTAATATTTCTATAGATGACACTCCACTTCCGACTTTTCGCCTAATTCTGGAAGTATTGCGTGTTGAGAAGCGGGACTCAACGCCGCCCTTTGCCTTGACTCCTTTAGCGTAGAAATCAAAGTATTAAAAATATTTCAATTTTTCGAACAGAGATCGAATTCACTACCTGTCGTGGTTACTGCAACACGCTTGTCTTCCTGCACCGCTACTAGTCTTATGATGTTATAATCATTATTATCTATTATTAGCTATTAGCTTCACGCTGTATCCCGCACACAGCAGGGTAGGCAGAGGAAACCTAGTGTTAAGACACCCCGTTCCAAACTTTCTGCCGAATTCTGGAGGCATTGCGTGTTGAGTGGCAGAACTCAACGCCGCGCTTAGCCTCAACACCAGAGCGATGAAATGGAAATATAAACTTAAGTAAATATTTCATCTCCTCGAGTGGGGATCGAACCCACAACTAGTCGGTTTTACAGTCACACTTCGTGCCGCTGCGCCACGACTGGCCTCTATCATTATTATCTCATCAAAATTATTATTGATAATAATAGTAATTAACAGCTTTTAGCCTTGTTTGTGAAACACGATCCTTATTATGTCACATATGACCTAAAACAGAACGGCCACTGTCAAAAAATTATACACCAATGGAATTTGATATGATAGCTGTAAAAGGGAAACAATATACTTGTATGTCATCAACAGATTACAAAAGGTTTCATAGACACAAGTTTGATACTATAATATACAATATACTGTATATATTGATTGGTTTGAGGAGTGGCTGGAAGCGAGACTGGGTATGGGTTTGAACCCTCTCTCGGAAATGATATATTTATTTAAATTTATATTTTCATTTCTTCGTTCTAGTGTCGAGGTAAAGCGCAACGTTGAGTTCTGCCACTCAAGACGCAATACCTCCAGAATTCTGTGGAAAGTGCCGAACGGAGTGTTTTAACACTAGGTTCCCTCTGCCTACCTTGCCATGTGCAGTATCCAGCGTGAGGTTTTTTTTTTAAATTTAGTGTATGTATATTATACTGAATTATTAAATCAAATGAATAGCAATAAATGATAAATGCCTATAAACTGTTGCGTGTTGTAGAATTTAGACGGAAAGCAGAAAACTTAGTATCCTGACAGAAGAAAATTCTTCTCTAATAGCAATGAGATAAAGAGTAAAATTAAAATATACTTAGGTATCTATTGAGAAAAATATGTATAATTACGAGGCCAGTCGTGGCGCAGTAGCACAAAGTGTGACTGTAAAACCGATTGGTTGTGGGTTCGATCCCCACTCGAGGAGATGAAATATTTACTTAAATTTATATTTCCATTTCTTCGCTCTGGTGTCGAGGCAAAGCGCGGCGTTGAGTTCTGCCACTCAACACGCAATGCCTCCAAAATTCGGCAGAAAGTGGGGAACGGAGTGTCTTACACTAGGTTCCCTCTGCCTACCCTGTTGTGTGCGGGATATAGCGTGAAGCTATTTTTTTTAATTAATGTATAATTACGCTAAAGAAGAATTGGTCGAATATCTGTTACATGAAATCAAATCAAAATCAAATCTGGGATTGGCACTTTGTATTTTTTTTTCTTAATATATCTATTACTAATAACTGCACTACAGTGGTATTACCATAGTTCCACAATATGTATTATTTACTTTCTTGCTTTTTTTTACACTATTAAGTCATATCAAATAACTGTTATGTTTGGGCGTTTCGCCAAAAATCGTTAAATAACGTTCTAATAATGGCGAGTTCTTGGTATCTTTGCCAAATTTATCATGGAAATTTGGAAATTAACATTATTTAGTTACTCATTTTAAAATTAAGATATTTTTTCTACACACAGAACTCAATTTATAATTTTTAGGATTTTTAGGATTTTTAGGACCCCAGAATAAGTTACTACCATTATAGAATCACTTTGTTGTCCGTCTATCTTCTTGTAAATGACAATTTTGTTGTTTTTGCTATTTTCAACTCTATGGAGATTGGAAAAAAATAGTTTCAAAATCAACGCAAGCAAATGACGCTAGTAGCGTTTATGCATTGCTATATGAAAATTGCCACGTGATCAACATATGTACCGTACATATATTGATTTGCTGTGGACCTACAATTATCAATCAAACAAAAGAAAAAAAAAACAATAAAATGGAAATTTATAGATATATCATAAAAAAGAACTATTACTACTATCTTATAATTGTAGTTTATTTAATATTAAATTAAATATAACATTTTAAATGAAATTAAAAAAAATATATTATACTCCTCCAAGTGGGAATCGAACCCACAACCGCCGTCTTGTGTCCCTACGACTCGATGATCATAACTACGACGATTTACATAAAATAACTTTGTTTAGAGTATTTTCACAAAATAATATATTTATGTCATGACGATATGTCATAAATTGACAAGTATAAGCTACTTATTTATAAACTGTTGGAAAATATATTCAAAGGATGGATGCGAACGTGACAGGACCGTACCTTCCTTTTCTAACAACAAAAGGTTCCTTTTTTATCGTAAACTCTCTACCGTCTTATACTATATTCATTTTTGTAAATTGCTCTTTATCAATGTAGTTTTTTTATTTTTCAACACAACCATCACGTTAACATTGATACGCCGTTCCATTGCTACACAAAAATAAAATTCTATAATATAATGATGATGATTACTCTTAGTTGTCTGGTTCCCTTTGCCTACCCTGCTATGCTGTGAAGGTAAAAAAAATAAAAAATATATATTTCAATTTGACGAAAAAGTCGCACTACCTCGACATGAGAGCGAAGAAATGGAAATATAAATGTAAATAAATAATTCGCTTCCTGGAATGGGGTCGAACCCAAAACCAGTTGATTTTACAGTCACACTTTGTGCCCCTACGCCGCGACTGACCTCATATAAAAAAATAATGACTAAAGAAAGAGAAAGTTTTATATTTAATGTTAGAATATTTTTGAATCTAAAAAAAATTTAAGCATTTAAAAAAAAAGTACTTTCTGTATTAGTTAGTTGTAATCATAAGAATAGTCGAATACATCTGTCTCTACACTCGTTACTTATATGTTATATTTTTTAACTCGCAACTTTACGCGACGTCTGTAACATATTTTTTAAATTGATCTGGTTAATGAAAAAAAAGAGGTATATACCTCTTTTTGACATAATGACAAAAAAGAGATATATACATGTTTTTTGTTTTATCAGCTGCGTGTGAAAATGGAATGATTTACCCATTATTAAATTTGTAAACGCTACATATTGTGTATATCTGGTATGGAAGCTTAGCGCGGCATTGAGTTTCGCTCTTTAACGTGCAACGAATCCAGAATTCTGAGGATAGTGGAGCACGAAAGTTTCTTAATCGGAACGAAGTGTCAATGACAAACACTAATTTCCAGGGTTCCCTTTGTCTATCCCCGTTTAATGCGGGATATGCGGGATAATATTAAATAGTAGTTAGATAAAATAAAATAGTAGTTAGATAGCTCACAAAAATAAAAGAAAGTAATTTCCAGCAACTTTATTTACAGAGAAAAGAGAGTTTTAATAAAAATGTAACAGTTCTGCGAAATAGCTATAGTATAAATCATCCCGCAGAAGTTCGGATAAGGGTCTTTTCATATTGTTCCAAGATGGGACCTAACGGCGATATATTGCTAACGTTCCCGCTAAATTTCCTAAGATTAATTGCTGTAATGCGACAACAAAGGGCAAAGTTTTAGTTTAATTTAAAACTTGTTACATATTGTGGGAGTTTTTATAAGTTATATTCAATTTTAAGCGTAGAATTAGGGTTATGATTTTATATACGTAATTTTTTTTCGGTCAAAGAGAATCGTGTTTTGAGGAATATTGTTTTTGAATTTGGAAAGTGGGGACTTTTCATCAAATTTTTGAGAGATTGTGTATTGAGTACTGGAACTCAACCCCGTTTTTTTTTGTTACTAGAGCAAGGAAATGTAAATATTAAACATTTTATTCCTCGAAATGGGAATCGAACCCATACTCGTCGCATTTACAGTTATTCCATGTTGTGTTATTCCAATTCAGATGTTTAAATATTATGTCAAGGCAAAATATGTCGATAATACATTAACACCTATAAATATAACAACCTCTATTATTATAAAAGTTATGAAACAAAAGATAAAAGAATATTTATAAATACATAATTTTCTTTACATATTACTATAGTTCGTTCGTTCGTTCGTTGAGTTCCATCAGCGAACAAGCAATGCCCCAGAATTTGGCTGTTAGTGGTTTTCGGTGTGGGTGTGTCTTAAGATTAGGTTCCCTCTGCCTACTCTGCTATGGGTTATATAGACACAGCGTGAAGGTAAAAAAACTACATATTATAAAAGTAGTAGTTAAATTATTATATAATTATTTTTGTGTTAGATAGCCCAAAAATTGAGCGTCCTATGATTTTTTTAAGGCTACCTTGAGAAGAAGTAAAATGCACTTTTAGAACCCACAGGGTATTAAGATTGTGTCTTACAAAACTATCATATTTCCTTAATTTTACCTAACGTATAATTTTCTTAAACTTTCATCTTTAATACGAATTGTATCTAAAGTTAAGTTTAATTAGTTAACTGGCATATCATCGCTTGCGGAACTCGCATTGGAGTCAAATCCTGAATTAAGTACCTTACCTTAACTCTGGATAATTTTTGAAGTTGATTCATATTTTTTGAACCCAGCTTTTCGAGTTGATAAGAAATAAGTAGAAAATGTTAGGCGTATATAATATTATCAATTATATATTATGATAAACACATAAGATATGTCTTGGCATTGGGTTGCGCTAATCAACACACAATGTCTCGAAATTGGGCAAACAGTGTAGAACGGAATGCCCTACTACATTGTAAAATTATATCATATAATAAATTATAACTTATATAAATAATATCAATAGAGATTAGCTATATAAGACACATGTAGAGATTTAAATAGATAAAGCTCTTTTTTTCTTTTTTCTAGCTTTACCTGTATCCCGCATATAGCAAATGGAACCTGGGAATCTAGTGTAAAAACTACATTCCCGTTAAGAAGCTTCTGTTCAATTCTGGTAGCATTGTGTGATAAGTGAAGGAACTCAGCGACACGCTTTTCCTCGTTACCAGACGAAGAAAAATGAAAATATGAAATATTTCATTTCTCCAGGTGGTAATCGAACCCACACTCGTTTACAGTTGCAGGTTTGTGCCTCTACGCCACGACTGGCCTCTACATACATATTATGTTACAATTTTAATTACCAAAACTATAGGAAGAGGAATGTAGGGTAGTCATCAAAAATCATTAATTTTGTTATTTTAACTAAATGGTTTTATTTAATCCTAATTTTGAAACCTGCATCGACTGAGCTGATTAAGAATAATGAATAAGTCCTTCGTTAATAAATTAAACAACTTTTTAGTACAGTTCAACATTTTTTGGTACAGTTTTATGGAAACTATTGTTGCTAAAATACTAAATTATACTTTTGTACTTAAAATGTCTAAATGCTATTGTTTTTTTTTGGAACTGGTTTTTGTTGATTAAATTAAATTTAAAAGTGCTTATTTAAACTTTTACTCACTCTTCGTACTAAGAAAAAACTATCTATTCACATTTCAGTAGGTTCACTCTGTATTCCCGACGTAGGACACGGATACACTACACGATAGGCAGAGGGAACCTAGTGTTAAGACACTCCGTTCCCCACTTTTCGCCGAATTCTGGAGACATTGCGTATCAAGTGGAAGAACTCAAGGCCGCGCTTTGCCAGAGCGAAGAAATGGGAATATAAATTTAAGTAAATATTTCGTCTCCTCAAATGGAGATCGAATCCACAAACAGTCGGTTTTACATTACATTTTGTGCCGCTGCCCCACGACGGCCTCTAATATAATCTAATAATTATACGTGATTATTAAATTAATCTAGTACTCGAAATGAATTATATTTTTTTAATAATTTAATTTTCTTTGCTCCGGTTCCAAAGCAAATAATATCGACGTTAAGCTCCGCTCCTCAACCCGCAACACTCCAAAAATTCCGCGAAAAGTAGGAAATGAAGTGTCGTAACACCAGGTTCTCTCCACCTACCCTGCTGCATGAGGAATATAGCGTGAAGCTTATAAAAAAAATACAAAACCCCAATGCAATACACTTTAGTTTCAACTAACTTTAATTACATTTTTCTAAAACTTTAGAGCACACAGCATTTCCTTGGTGCTAGAAACAGAAGTAAAAAGTTCTTGTGCCATTAGAGCAAATTCAATACGTTCCTATAATTGCTTTCAATTCGATACTACCGTCTATGAGTCTTTTTCTGACATTTGATTTCGATATTTACTTTTTGAATTGTTTCAATTTTACAGTTTAAAATTGACAAATGACGAAATAAATTAAATAAATTTCTCTACATTACTTTTGACGTGTATACGTCTATAAGTTTGCTATTTATTATACGGGACAATTCAAATAACTTAATTATAGCAAAATCGGAGCATTCAATTTCTTTTAATTAAAAATTAAAAGAATTTATTAGATACAATAAACGAGAATAGTGATACATCGCGTGTTATGTGAGACGACGCCATTTTGAGGTTATTTCGCTGCGAATTGAGAGTTGCAATTAGTATTACTTTTGACACAGGAAAGCCAGAAAGTTAGTTTAATTTTTATTCGTCAGCTATCTTCTGAATCTATTGATTGTAAAAAGTAGTTTACAGAAATGTCGGTGACTTATTTCCTATACGCGTCTAAAAGCCAAAATAAAAGACAAACATTGTATACAGTGGGAAAAGAACTCCAAAAACAATGAAATGTTAGTATTAAAACGCTGTCTGACTAAACGAAGCAGTGCCAGGAACGTAGAAGAATGAACACCGAGCGGATTATACCGGTTATAACTTTATTTGCCAGGCGCCTCATACAGTTAGAGAGATACAAGATGAGTACTGTAATAGTATAGGCACACTGTATTCCTGACCTGACCTAATGTTAAGACAATCCGTTTCACATTTTTCGCCATATTCTGGAGGTATTGCGTGTTCAGTAGCGAAGCTCAACGCCGGGCTCTGCCTCGACATCAGCGCGAAGAAATGAATAAAATAAATTTTAGTAATATTTTTTTTATCGAATGGCGATAGAACCTAAAACCAGTCGTTTACATTCATACACTTGTGCCCCTGAGCATATTATGAATTCACTAGATGAAATTTACTTATTTACTAACAAAAAATATTTTGGCAAGATCATAGTAGTCAAGAAACATGTAAAAAGTAAGCATGCTTTTTCTCTTTTTCCACATTTATCAACGTCTTCATATCCGCCCTCCGGGGGTCGTCTCACCTTATACGTGACCTTTACTACCATCGACATTATTTCCGAAGGTTAAACCAGGTATTCCTGTTTAGTACTCACTTTTGCATTATGTGCATTTTTATATATTTTCTCATGATTTTTTCTGAAACCACCCATAGCGTATTTACTTTATAAATAATCCTAATCTGATGCGTAAATAATGTCTTATTATATAATGTCTTATTATATATATATTTGAAAATTTTGATTACAACTCCGGCATTTTTTTAAACAGTGAAATGCACGTCATTGTTGAGCCGAATAAGCGATATATTGCAAAATCCTTATGTAAACGGAATCCGTCCACTAACATACCGATTAATACTGCTGCTCTATTCTTATAAAATATATATAAAATAATATATTAGTGGTGTTAAGTTCCGCCTCTCAATACGCAAAGCTTACTAATTTCGGCAGAAAGTAGGGAATGGAAGTGTCTTAATGGGGACGGAGTGTCTTAACACTAGGTTCCCTTTGCCTACTCTACTAAATGCGGGATATAGCATGAAGCTAAAAAAAATATTAATATCCCATTTAAATGGCAAACGCAATCCAATGAAAAGAAGATCACAAAATGATATAAAAAAATCAGTTTCATAGAAATAATGAATTAAATACATTATATTTAAATGCTTAAATAAAAGACCGTATGTACATTAAATAAAAAAAAATATGACAAAAAAAAATCAGTTCTTTAAGAAAAGCTGAACACAGACAAACTCCTAAACGAAAAACAACGCCGGAAGGTAACCGATTCTCATTTTCCGCAAGAATTAGTCTCGGGTCTTCTTATGACGTTAATAAAAAGCAGGTAAATTTTGTTGTAAGAAGATTTTTGATCGCGTAATGGCTTATTGTATTTTGGTCAATAAGAAAATCGTTTCGTAAAGTGTTTATTATTTGCTTTGTTTTGGATTTTATTTGGAGTAAAAGTTTAAGAAAAGCATTTGTTATTGTTTCATAAAATTGGAAATGTAAAATGGAAATTTATGAATTAAAATACAACTATATATATAACAACATAATTTGAAAACGTAGGTAAAAACTAGCTAAATAACAGAGAGATCTAAAAGTCAAAAAGATTCACAAACTTTAATGGGTTCGTCCTTCCTGGCTTAATCCATTAATAACAGGTTAATGAGAAAAGCGAACGAAAGCTCCGTACAACGATTTTGATAATGACTCGTTACTTAAAAATATATTATTGTGCCCTTCAGTGGTATAAACACATTACATTCTAAATCGGCCGTAAGGACGCAGGGGCACACGGATGTGACTGTAACGCGACATTCGTGGGTTCGATCCTTACACGAGGGAATGAATTATTACTTATTAATATTTTTATTTCTTCGCTTAACACCAATGCAAAAGACCGGCGGTGAGTTCCATAATATGTCCATTACCACATATTATAACTTAAGATCCCTCAGCGATATTACATATTATAAATGAAAGTTTGTGTTTGTTCAGGCGAATCTCGGAACTATAAATCCAATCATTATACGGTCTTTGCCAATCAATAGAGGGGCTATATAGGAATAATTTACGATATTCATATAGCTTCTACAAATAATTATATTATTGCTTAATATGACGATATCTCATCCATATGAGAAGCACATACATAAAAATAAACCATATGAGAAGCTGCGCAAAGTTATATAAAAATAAAATAAAATTTAAAAATATTACTTGAAATTTCTTCGCTTAGTACACAATGTCTTTAAGATGGACAAAAACAATAGAAAACAGAGCATAACTAGGTTTTTTTTATCTATATCTTTCTCATTATGGGGGAAATAAAATACTAAGGTGAGAAGCAAAATGTGAGGTACCAATAATATAGTAATCTAATTTTAAGTTCGATCTTTAAGATTTTTTTGATAAATGTGACTTATTAATTAAATTTACATAACAAATTTAATGTGCTTAACTCTGAATGAATAAAAGAAATATGAATACTTTATAAAAAAAAATTAAATTAGCTTCACGCTGTATCCCGCACACAGCAGGGTAGGCAGAGGGAACATAGTGACAAGACACTCCGTTCCCCACTTTATTATCATCAAAAAACAAAATTTAGAATATTTCATAATTATTATATACTAAAAGTACAAGGAGAGTAAATAAAACAAAAATGTTATAACAATAATAGTTAATTTAATCTTTATTAATAAATTAAATTACTTCATTTTATTTTAATTGTTTAGTAATAGAATAACAACTGTATATAAAATATTATATTTGATTAGATTAGTTATTTTCAAGGACAAGGACAAGGCGTCGCGATGTCATTAAAATCTTTGCAATATAATTGTTATATCGTTTATATTTTGAATGGAAAACCTTCACAAATTCTTCAAATTCTTCTTCACCGTATGGAAAAAAAAATTAGAGACATTTCTCCATTGTACCTTATTGTCTTAAGCATACGCATAATAAAATATGAAAATTATGATATATCAGCTCTTAAGCACAATATTGCACCTTTTTTCTAATATACATATCATTTTTTAAACATTTTTTGCTGCCTAATATTAAAAAAAACGTATTTTTACATTTAGATGGTCCTGCACTGACGCCTATGATATTTCATATACCTGTAGGTTCTTCTTTGTAGGCTAAGACAAGAAAAAAGGCCATAGTCAAATGCCTCTAACAAAATATATATTTACGAAGACTGTTACGAAGACCTAAATTTACAACATGATCTACGTGCTATACAAAAATGACGTTTCAAATGAAAATAAATATAAAAAAACATTTCCGGTTTAACCGTAGTGTAAAACTTTAATAAAAACTCTCACACGGGATACTAAACAAACGTATCGTAGGTACCGTTACAGTGAAATGTAAAACCTACTAAATGAAATATTTCCTTTGGCTCGCGGCCAATTTTTCTTCCACAGTGGTGAGCAGAGTTCAACGAATAATTTTCCTTCTCAACGGCCACGGTTAAATGTTTCCCATCGAATGTTTTACTTTAGATATTATCTCTATCTCGAGAATATACTAAGTGTATTAAATTTAAAAAAATAAATAAATAAATCAGCTTCACGCTGTATCCCGCTAAATGTATTAAATTTTTTTGTAAATAATGTTATATTATGATAATTATTATGTTAATTGTAATAAATTCTGTGATTTTTTAGCTATCCAGTTGTATAATTTTATTTTTAATGTAGAAGATAGCTTAGAAATTACTTAATTTGATTTTGTTGTTAATTTTTTTGTTCATTAGGTTTTTTGTACTGCCCACGTTAACGTCAAAACGGAGTAAACTTATAATTAACACATTGTGGTCGTAATTTGCTGCATGAGCGATGTGCTTACCTCGCCAAACCTGAACAATTCAGTGTGAACGGTCCGTGCGGTTACTCAAACATCAATTATATAGACTGTATAGACTCTCGTAGTTGCAAAAACATCGATATAACAGCTTCCTATTTGTGTGCGGGATACAGCGAGGAGCTGATTTACAACAAAATATAAAAATAAGTGCAATAGGAAAAATGTAAATAACAGAGTTCCAATCAATTAGAATTTACACAATTAAATTAAAAACATATGTGGCTGACAATACAGCGATTTCAGCCTAAATTCACTTCGACTGTAGTTATAATTGAATAATCAACTGTTAGTGGAACCTTAAGAAAACTTTAAATATACTTTACATACCAAAAAATACTTATTTTTAATGCAATCTTTATTACAGAGAAAAAGGAGAAGGTCATGAAATATTGGTGATCAATTAATGAATGCAGAAACGAACATTATGAAAAATTCCTTCACAATTTTGAATATCGAAAGGCAGCTGTGACCTTGGTGGAATTTCTTGCCCTTTATAGGAAAGTGGGTTTAGGTATTTTTAAATAAATAATGTGAATTGGTTTATTCTAATAAAATATAGAAGCTTAAAATTGTTTGACCTCTACTCTGAATTGTTTATGTATATATATTACGCGTCTCAGTTTATATCAGGCCAGTCGAGGCCAAGGGACACAAAGTGGGACTGTAAACGCGACAGGTTGTGGGTTTGATTTCCACTCTAGGAACGGAAATATTTAATATTTTATTTTCTACTCTTTGGTGTTGTCGAAGCGTTGAGTTCAGCATTCAACACGCATAACCTGCTAAATTCGGTGGGAAATGGGGAACGGGCTGTCTTAATACTAGGTTCCTCTGCTTAACCCACTGTGGGCGGGATACAGCGTGAAGCTCAACTTATATTAGCTTCTTTCTAGTCAATTGTAGGTAAAATACGTTCTCATTTTACACAAAGTTCACCTTAGGTTGGCTAACCCGTTATTGAAACGGACAAAGGGAAAAGTTTCATTGTGGGAACATTCACAGTACCTATCGGCCACTTCACATGGTAGCATACCTCTGTATGGGAGACCGAACGCAACGATTTGTGGCTATATCACTATACAATAAATCTATACAGCAGTAACGGTTGGCATTAATTGTCACCCCACAACAACCGTGACCGATTTTTATAGTCTATTTAGATTTTAATGTCAGTTGTCGAAAGTGGCGTAAAATGAGAGCGATTTTTACCTACATTTGATAAGAAGCTAATATAGCGTCACGCATGTATCCCGCACATAGCAACGGAAGCAAAGGGAGCCTAATGCTAAGACACTCCGTTCCCTAATTTCCACCGAAATCTGGACGCATTGCGTTTTGAGCAAATTTAAAAAAAAATCTTTTAAATAATAAAGTTTTATTTAAATATAATGTTCGGAAAGACAAATCAAAGGGGTCCAAAACATAGGACATATCTTCTTTAGTTTATAAATCCCTTTAGTCACCGTTCGGTCCATTCCTAGTCTCTACAAATATTTTTATGATGTTATAATTTTACAAATTTTACAAATAAAATCACTTAATTTAATACGTGTACGTATTAGGCGAGTCACGCAAGTCTTTGTAATGGGTCATTTTGTTGTGGCGGCCATTTTGTCTCTTTTTCCTTAAAATGTACGTAACCGTAAATATGCGTAGACAGTAAAGGCAGTATTCCCCACTTTTTCCCCATACTCTACCCGGGATCGACTTATACTCTTCCTACAGTTACCTTTCTTACCACAGCACTACTTTACTGTTTTACTTGCACTACTTTGCTTTTTTCAAAGAAAATTTTTCTATATTTTTTTATTAGATGCCTGTTTCTCCTTCTTCACGTTTCTGCAAATTTACCAAATAATAAAGAAGTCATAGTCATGTAATAAGTATTCGTATTAAGCATGCAAATTAGTTTGCTACAAATCTAAAAAAAAATAATTAATTCATTCATTCATTAATTAATTTTTAATTAATTTTTAATTAATTTTTAATTAATTTTTAATTAATTTTAATTAATTAATTAATTAATTAGCTTCACGCTATATCCCGCACACAGCAGGGTAGGCAGAGGGAACCTAGTGTAAGACACTTCGTTCCCCACTTTCTGCCAAATTTTGGAGGCATTGCGTGTTGAGTGGCAGAACTGAACGCCGCGCTTTGCCTCGACACCAGAGCGAAGAAATGGAAATATAAATTTAAGTAAATATTTCATCTCCTTGAGTGGGGATCGATCCCACAACCAGTCGGTTTTACAGTCACACTTTGTGCCACCGCGCCACGACTGGCCTCTAAAATGAAAAAAAATTAAGAAATACGTTTATCCATTTCATGATCATCACAAGATGACTTGACAATTTATATTACAGATAATAATTTTACGTATCAGTAATTCTTTCCAGGAAAAGCAATTTTTTGTCCTCACGAAATTTTTAAAAGTATTTTAATATTTTAATCTTATCTAAACATATTCACCCATATCCCGAATATAGCAGGATAAGCAGGGTTAGCCTAGTTTTATTGCTTTGTGTTGAGCCTCAGAACTCAACGCCGGGCTATTACCCAACCAGCCAGAGCAAAAAAAGAACAATGTTAAAAAATTATCATTCGTTCCTCCGAGTGGGGATCAAACCTACAACCTTCGCGTTAAAGTTACACTTCTTTTGCCCCAGCGCCATGACAGTTTCTTTTAATATTTCAAGAAACAATTATAAGAACATAATATTAATTACAGCAGTTGTAGCTTTTTAAAGCTATAGCTAAGTACAATACAATATAAACATAGTATGATAAATAGAAACAAACATGCATAATTATCAAATAAAATAGACTATTTACAAAATAAGGTTTACAATAACCTAAAAATATATTTGGAATATGTTTACTAGAGCTGCGATAGAATTATCTTCCACCAAAAATTGGTTTGGCTGGCTTTGAAACCTTGACCCAGCGTGTTCGAATTAGCTGTAAATTATACCAAAAGCTCCAACACATTGATAACCTACACGAGTTAAATAAAAATTCTTTGAATTGTAAAAGACATTTTCAAGGTATCTTTTATGTTCAAATGTGAGTTTTAATTATGATATTTAGAGGTTAATTCCAAAAAAAAATTATTATTAATTTCCGTTTGGTAATAAGAGTTGCGCTACTTAACATGTAGAATATAATATCATAAGTGGGAACGGAATGTCCAAGCACTAGGTTTTCGCTGACTGCCCTGTTATATGCGTGATAAAGCGTGAAGGTAAAAAAAAATATTAAATATCATACAATTTCAACAAAAAATAAAAACATACAATTTTCGGTTTTACAACCGCTAAACCATTTCTCGTGAAAAGTTTATATTCGAGCTTATCAAGCAAATAGAGCTTATTTTAGAAGTGACCATCCAGAAATATTCGTCCTGTAAAGGGTAACTTGGCTAAATATTTGTATTACAAAAGTAAATATTTATTTTAAGCGATCCTTTGCACGTGACCTTTTTTTAAACTCAAAATGGAAAAACTAAATTGAAAATTCATATATATCATATTCATATTCGTTCATAAGGTATAATTATATTTTTTTCTTTATGTTCACACATTTTAGGCTTGCAGAATAAGCAATGAAAAACTACATTGGTAGTTATCACTCCGCTCTCTATTTATTTTTATTTATTTTTTTACAAATAAAATCACTTAATTTAATACGTGTACGTATTAGGCGAGTCACGCAAGTCTTTGTAATGGGTCATTTTGTTGTGGCGGCCATTTTGTCTCTTTTTCCTTAAAATGTACGTAACCGTAAATATGCGTAGACAGTAAAGGCAGTATTCCCCACTTTTTCCCCATACTCTACCCGGGATCGACTTATACTCTTCCTACAGTTACCTTTCTTACCACAGCACTACTTTACTGTTTTACTTGCACTACTTTGCTTTTTTCAAAGAAAATTTTTCTATATTTTTTTATTAGATGCCTGTTTCTCCTTCTTCACGTTTCTGCAAATTTACCAAATAATAAAGAAGTCATAGTCATGTAATAAGTATTCGTATTAAGCATGCAAATTAGTTTGCTACAAATCTAAAAAAAAATAATTAATTCATTCATTCATTAATTAATTTTTAATTAATTTTTAATTAATTTTTAATTAATTTTAATTAATTAATTAATTAATTAGCTTCACGCTATATCCCGCACACAGCAGGGTAGGCAGAGGGAACCTAGTGTAAGACACTTCGTTCCCCACTTTCTGCCAAATTTTGGAGGCATTGCGTGTTGAGTGGCAGAACTGAACGCCGCGCTTTGCCTCGACACCAGAGCGAAGAAATGGAAATATAAATTTAAGTAAATATTTCATCTCCTTGAGTGGGGATCGATCCCACAACCAGTCGGTTTTACAGTCACACTTTGTGCCACCGCGCCACGACTGGCCTCTAAAATGAAAAAAAATTAAGAAATACGTTTATCCATTTCATGATCATCACAAGATGACTTGACAATTTATATTACAGATAATAATTTTACGTATCAGTAATTCTTTCCAGGAAAAGCAATTTTTTGTCCTCACGAAATTTTTAAAAGTATTTTAATATTTTAATCTTATCTAAACATATTCACCCATATCCCGAATATAGCAGGATAAGCAGGGTTAGCCTAGTTTTATTGCTTTGTGTTGAGCCTCAGAACTCAACGCCGGGCTATTACCCAACCAGCCAGAGCAAAAAAAGAACAATGTTAAAAAATTATCATTCGTTCCTCCGAGTGGGGATCAAACCTACAACCTTCGCGTTAAAGTTACACTTCTTTTGCCCCAGCGCCATGACAGTTTCTTTTAATATTTCAAGAAACAATTATAAGAACATAATATTAATTACAGCAGTTGTAGCTTTTTAAAGCTATAGCTAAGTAAATATTAATTATGCTGTGTGCACGTCGAGTTGACGTGCGTATTTTAGTGTACAGCGAAATATTACTATATAAATATTAGTCATCTAGGGTTAAAGAATGGATTTCTAAAATACATAAACATATAATATTAAGTAAGTTAGTAAAGTGCAGAGGCCAGTCAGAAAGGAATGTAGGAATTCAACTTTGCACTTCGTCCAGGTGCCAGAGCAAGGCAATGAAAATATTAAAAATTGCATTCGCCTGAATAGGAATCAAATCTACAACCATCGCGCATTCACAATAGCCAAAATATAAACCAGAGAAAAAAGCTAAAATCCTCAAACACCAAAAGCACTCTTTGCCTCCCCATCGCTAAAAAGTCGTAATGACATTGCGTTTTCGGCGGATACGGCGATGGGTATAAAGGAGAGATCAATTTGCCGGCTCTGCTCTTATCAGATCTGAATACTTGATGGCAGGATGACGCTGGAATACACGTTTATAGGGCTTAAGTGATACCGTGTTACGTTATATTGTATATTTTTTTAGTATTACTTCAGATAGTTTGCCGTTCAACTAACGTTTTATTATGTTTCGGTGCTATAAGCTTATTTATGATTGACGTATTCATTCAATATACCTATGTAGCAAACAATTTGCAATCGAACCCACAATCGTTACACGCGTGATGCACAAAACTGCGGCAAGGAATCATTAAAATATAAACAATTCCTCCTAGTTAAAAGCCGAATCCATTATCTGCACCAAAATGTCATATCTACTAATCTCATATTTACAGAGATTTTTCTCGTATGGAGTCCAAGCCAAGACCATAACACTGTATATTTTCTTTTTTTGTAAATATTGGGAACTACATGTTCGTTTGTACTTACTCGCGGCGCTGACAGCTGGTCCCAGAGCGGATTTTATATTTATTGTACTTGTTATCTTCTTATTACTTTCAACATCTACAAACAGAATGGAATGACAGAATAACATTTTTTTTCTTATAATAGCGTTATACAGTGAAGCTGATTTAATTTTAATGATTTATTAAAATAGGATTAATTACTGTTTGAAAATGTTATATACGTACGATACGTACAATATAAACATAGTATGATAAATAGAAACAAACATGCATAATTATCAAATAAAATAGACTATTTACAAAATAAGGTTTACAATAACCTAAAAATATATTTGGAATATGTTTACTAGAGCTGCGATAGAATTATCTTCCACCAAAAATTGGTTTGGCTGGCTTTGAAACCTTGACCCAGCGTGTTCGAATTAGCTGTAAATTATACCAAAAGCTCCAACACATTGATAACCTACACGAGTTAAATAAAAATTCTTTGAATTGTAAAAGACATTTTCAAGGTATCTTTTATGTTCAAATGTGAGTTTTAATTATGATATTTAGAGGTTAATTCCAAAAAAAAATTATTATTAATTTCCGTTTGGTAATAAGAGTTGCGCTACTTAACATGTAGAATATAATATCATAAGTGGGAACGGAATGTCCAAGCACTAGGTTTTCGCTGACTGCCCTGTTATATGCGTGATAAAGCGTGAAGGTAAAAAAAAATATTAAATATCATACAATTTCAACAAAAAATAAAAACATACAATTTTCGGTTTTACAACCGCTAAACCATTTCTCGTGAAAAGTTTATATTCGAGCTTATCAAGCAAATAGAGCTTATTTTAGAAGTGACCATCCAGAAATATTCGTCCTGTAAAGGGTAACTTGGCTAATATTTGTATTACAAAAGTAAATATTTATTTTAAGCGATCCTTTGCACGTGACCTTTTTTTAAACTCAAAATGGAAAAACTAAATTGAAAATTCATATATATCATATTCATATTCGTTCATAAGGTATAATTATATTTTTTTCTTTATGTTCACACATTTTAGGCTTGCAGAATAAGCAATGAAAAACTACATTGGTAGTTATCACTCCGCTCTCTATTTATTTTTATTTATTTTTAAAGCACTCTATTAAATTTGCTTCACTTAGGCAGAGGGAACCTAGTGTTAAGACACTTCGTTCCCCACTTTCTGCCGAATTTTGGAGGCATTGCGTATTGAGTGGCAGAACTCAACGCCGCGCTTTACCTCGACACCAGAGCGAAGAAATGGAAATATAAATTTAATTAAATATTTTATCTCCTCGAGTGGGATTCGAATCCACAACCAGTCGGTTTTACAGTCACACTTTCTACCACTGGGCCTCGACTGAAGCCGCCGGCCGGCCGGCCTAAAGCACTCTGTTCTCTATTTTATCAAAAATTTAACATTATGTGTTGGTTTGATCAAATATATGCTTTTTCAATAGTAAATATTTTAAAATAGCTTTTTTTAAGCTCCACGCTGTAGCAGATAGTAAAGTAGGTAGAGGTAACGTAGCGTTAAACCACTTCCGTTTGCCACTTTTCATGGAATTTGAACATTGTGTTTTGAATGGCGGAGTTCGACGCTGATCGGTTACCACAGCAAGGAAATCTAAATATGTCATTTCTTAAAATAAAAAATCAAACCCACAACCTATCTCGTTTACTACCTACTATTAAAAGCTTATTTTGCTATTTAAAATCTTAGAATAGAACACATTTTTAGCTTTTACTTTTATTGAAATAGTCTAAGTGAAAAGGCTAAACTGCGTGTTTTTCTTAAAACTATTTATAGGAAAGAAAATTACCAGATTCTCGCCTACAATTTCATTGCAAAGCATTGCAATGACTGGAGAAGTGGGCACTTTACCATCAAATACTTTGATAATGTCTGCACGATTTAAACAACTGAAAATAAAACAAAAATAAGAGAAAAATGTATATAAAACATATTTTATATTTACTTAAAATATTCTGAAAAGATATCTTTTATTTCTTTTTTCTATATATGATTCTTCGAAGATTAATTAGATTTTCTCGTGTTTAATATAGATAAAATACATTTTTATACTTATATGATCTCTATATGAAACCGACCAGGCGATCTGACCACTAAGCCATGCGTTCTCGCCAAGCTACGTCAAAATTTTTATACGCTTGCTACAACTTATTTATATTGTTAGCATCTCTGTAGGGAGATTTAAAAAAAATCCGCTACCCAAATATAAGTACTAAGAATTATCGTATGGAAGAGAATACTATTTATTAAATATTTAAAAAAAAAAGTGTTAATCAACACTTAGGAAAGAAAAATACTTATTTAGAAAACGTATATAAAAATTAACGTAGCGTGACTCAAACCCGCGCGTCCTGGTTTGAGGCCTCCTATTATTCTTTTTAAGTTTCCTTCTATCCAATTCAGTCAAAAATATTAAACGTAAAGACAAAATATTTTTACTATTTTATTATATGTACACATTAGGCCGGCGATGTTTCAGTTAGGTTTCCTAAAAAAATGTACGATGAAAAACCTAATGTTACGAACATAGGATAAATGCACCAAAATGAAGAAATTAATTTACATAAATAGGTATGCGAATATTTGTTAGTATCTCATATTATAATACTTTGTTACGGAATATTTCTGTATAATTTTATTATAGCTGTGAGTAAACTTCTGTACAGTATAAAATAAAATGAAAATGTTTTCATTTAGGTTATTTTAAGTAGTTGTTGTTTCATTTCTAAAGATAAAGCTTAGTGGCCAACCACTTTTTTCTACCTTTTCTTCTTTCTTACCTTTTCTTCGTGTTTCACATAGCAAAATCTTATTTTAAAGAGCTTCCAAGATGTATATTGTAAAAGTTATTATTTCAGCGTTATGTTATATTTTCATTTTTTATTATTTAGTGATTTAAAGTTAAACATATTATTGAAAAATCAAAATTTAAAAAATTAAGCTCCTTCATTTATAGATAACTTTTTATTTTTTTTAAGTTTCATGTGGTACCCCACACATAACAGGGTAGGCAAAAAGAATGTGGAAATTTAATATGAAGTCACTTCGTTAGGCCGGGAGAAACTAAAACACTTCGTTTCCTACTTTCCACCCAAGAGTAACTTACCTGTAATAAGTGGCGAAGTTCAACGACGAGCTTTGTTTTTTAAAAAAACTTAACACTGCTCATAGCAGATCGAGGAAATGATAATAAATCCTTGTTCCAAATGGGCATGGAACCCACAATCAATACATTCACAATTACAGATTCCATAGGTTCTACACCATAGTTCAATCTAGAATAAATTATTTAGTTTTTATATTACTTTTACAATGTAGTCCAGTTTCGTTTTCTCATATTGGTGAGTAGCCTTGTTTAGTTCACTACAACTAAGTTTTGGATACCTGGCTGGTGGAAGTGGACGTGTACTGCGTAACGAATAGAAACGTGTAACGTGTCGAGTTTAGCGTTTCCACGGACAGTATTAAGTTTAGACGTGTTCGACTTAACCTTAATTTGGTGAGAGATAGTGATTGTAAAAATATATATGTTAGACGTCTAAATATAAATGTGACGGTTGTGGGTTCGATTTTTATTAGAAGGAATATATTGTTTTATATTTTTATTTCCTCAGATAACTGGGCAAACTGCGGCATTAGTTGATCAACACGCATAAGTAAATGAGCGGAAAAAGTACTCAATATATTTTTGCCCAAAAGTTTTAATTGTCCCTTTTCAATATTATAACATAATAAAAATACCCCCTCATTTATTATAATACCTACCCTATACAGTACGTTGCTCATGAATATTGTAATAATCATGATCCACATAGCTTACGTTTTACTACGTACGGTTGTGGGTTTGATACCCGCTCAGGGAAAAAAAAAATATATTTTTATTTGATCGCTATAATACCAAGATAAGCCGCGGTATGGAGTTCCGCCACAATACCAAACATTACCTGTTCCGATGAAACCTAATGAATTAGATGCTTCATCCACTTTGAAATTCTAAAACCATTCGTGACCCATACGAGTACATAGCCGGCGGTGTTTCAGCTCTGTTTCCACATAGAATTCTTGACCAGGATGAACATTCGTTGATGTCGGGCGGCCCCAGTCCGTGGGTACCACCTTCAGAATACACCTTGAGGATGTGAATATTATGTTAAATACAAATTCACTTATATTACAAGATTTAGAAATAGATTAGTGGGAAAGGAACTGAACGTAAGCGCATCATTTGCAGGTTCAATTTCCACTTAGGGTAATAAATTATTTTCCCCTTGTCCCTCTACAAGCCCGGATTAAATAAAATATAAATAGTCAAAAATATACGTGTTTAAATCGAGTTTACATAGAATTTTTTACTCCCAAAGGATAAAAAGTATGTTGAAATCATGCTTCTCTCGTGAAAAATAAGTCTCTGAAAGTCCAAAGGCAAGGAGCTTTACGGCCGTAGGTACCTACTGTTGACCCGTTACTTTGTACTTTGGATTTTCGCATAAGATTTATAAAGACGGTATTAGATCAGCAGAATACAGTGGTGTGTGATAGAAAATTGATATTTTCCTGTGAAATATGAATTTCTATATTCAATGTTGCCTTTTAAATATATAGTAGGTATATAGTATAGACGAGGAGAACTAAAGGTAATAACAAAAATTATTATACTCTCCTAGATAAACTGTGTGTGTTCAGTAGTGGAACTCAACACCGCGTTTTGCCTCGTTTTCAGACCGAGGAACTGAAAGTAATAAATATTTTATTAACTCCAGGAATCGAGATCACAACCTATCGCGTATAACGGTGACTGGCCATAACGTCTTATGCTTAACGCAAACATTTATAATGTAACATTCAAACGTTAAGAGATACTGCTCTCCGTTTTCCGTTGAACTCAACACTGCGCTCTATTTTATCAGAGCGATGAAAAGAAAACAATTTAAATATAACAATTAAATAAATGGTAATCGAACCCACGATTCGCCTTTACATACAGACCTTGTACTAATACTCCAAAACAAACTAAAGCCATTTCGACTACTAAAAACAGACCCTTGATAAAGTACTAGAACATTATCATCTGACTGTAATATGTTGTAACGACCGTTGTTGTAGTCATTAGACGGGCTGTTTAAGATTTAGGAATAACAGAATAACTTTAAACAACAACGTTACATAAATTGTTGCTTTCTAAGAGGTAGTAGTTGTGATTCCTGGTTACATATAAAAAAAAGAGACCATTCGTGGCACAGTGTGTGAGTATAAAATCGATTCGTTGTAAATTCGATCCCCACTCGAGCAAATTAATTATTTAATTACATGTATATTTTCATTTCTTCGCTCTGGTATTGGCGGAAAGTGGGGAACGGAGGTTCCTTCTGCCTATCCTGCTATATGAATCCTGGTTACATGGAAATGCAAATTCGTATAAGACAGTACGTGGCTACGTTCTGTCTTATACGAATTTGTGATAGATATTAGTATTTATTATTTTTAATCAAATAATGAGTTACTGAATAAAACTAATATAAAACCATACTACGTAAATAAAAAACAATAAAAGAATCAAGTACAAATTTTAGGGTCTTACAGGTTTGTGTGACATTTACTTCTGTATTTTCCACCCATATTCTAAATAGTATGTCATATCTACTGACGACTGTAAACGTGACGATTGTGGGTTTGGTTCCAACTAGGAAACTAAAATATTTAATATTTTTATTAAACATTTTTAGAGCGGCTCGAAGTGTGACTGTAAAACCGACTGGTTGTGGCTTCGATCCCCATTCGAGGAGATGAAATATTTACTTAAATTTATTTTTTCATTTCTTCGCTCTGGTGTCGAGGCTACGCGCGGCGTTGAGTTCTGCCACTCAACACGCAGTATCTCCAGAATTCAGCAGAAAGTGGGGAACGGAGTATCTTAATACTAGGTTCCCTCTGCCTCCGTGAAGCTGACTTATTTTTATTTATTTTTTTATGAAAAATAAATAATTGCCCCATTTCTATAAAAATAAAATCCAAGATTCATTCAATTTAAATTTTAAAATAACATTAAATATTTTAAAACACCTGCGCGTACACGACCAACTATAAATGCGGGGGACACCCCTAAACACAGGTACCGTTGAGTAATAAAAACATTGTAGCTACACAAAGCTGGCTGGAATACCGTATAATTTGTTGAAACTACCGCAGTACAACACTAAAAATAACTATTTTAGATAAGTAAGCGAGTGACTCGTGTCTTACTTAAAGGAAAGTGCTGTGAAATATAGTTATTTGTAATTTAAAGGTCGTTAATTCGATTTTGGTAGATTTTTGTTCTTTGTTCACGCTATATCCCACACACAGCAGGGTAGGCACAGGGAACCTATTGTTAAAGCAATCTATTTACAATTTTTTGCAGAAATCTGGCGGCATTGTGTATTGTCTAGCGGAACTCAACGCGGCGCGTTGACTCGACATCGGAACGAAGAAATTAAAATATTAAATATTTAATTTCGAGTAGAAATCAAATATAAAAAATGTCACGTTTACAATCACTTTTTGTGATCCTATAATAATAATTTCCTCCTATAATAACACATAATTTTTTTACAAAACTCAAAACTACCTTCAAACATTGTACATTTTTGAAACAATTCGTAACGCAGATACTGCGGTAAGCAATAAAAGCAGTGGAGCCTCGACAAAGCGCCCGAGTTCTCCCATCCGACTATAATTTTCTTGAACGAGCGTTGCGACACCCGAAATACTTATTTTGGATTTAGACATTAGTAATAGATATTTTCGATGATATAGCCGTAAATAAAACGTAACTGGTATATTATTTTCAATTATTAAACAAATGTATATAGAAGTTGTATTGAATTTAGAACAGTAGATTACATAAACGGGACGGTTGTGGGTTCTATTTCCGGCATTCTTTTGACATGCTATACATGTAATTAGGACATATACTTTTCGATAAAACGTAAAATTCAAATAACTTAACACTCTGTTTACGGCCCAAAGCCAAGGTGCAAGTCACTGATAATACAAAGCAGTCGTTCATGATTGAATGTATACAGACGAAACCGCGAGTGGGTCGCTAGTAATATACACAGCTATATTACATATAGAGATAAGATTAAAATATTTTTGCAATCATTTATTAGATTACTCTGGGCATAACAATTTAGCTTTGACTCAAATCCAAATCAAATTTTGCTAGAGCGGTGGGTTTCAAACTTCTACCAATTTTAAGCTGTGAGAACTCTACAAAGGAAAAAGTGGCTCTCTAAAATTTTTTATAAAAGCTGAATTTTTGATTGCAGTATGTATTCACTAGCGGTGTTTGATTAGGCACGTTTGTATGGATTAATGAAACTGTGGACAAACCTTTAATTTGAAAGCAAACTGATAGACACTGTTGATTACGTTTTTCAAAGGAAAACCATATAAATAGAGTCTTTTGTAATGTAACTACTCGAAATTCCTAATAAAGAATTGAAATATATATATATTTCTTTTGTCTATAGCTTTTTACTTTCCTATAAATAAAATGAAAATATCAACGGTCCCTAGGTAAAGTGTGGAATGTGAAAAATGCTACTATACAGGGAGTCATTTAAAGTTTGTTTTGCGCATTAATTTTGTATTTATAATTATATTTTGATAAACATTATATATATATATATATATATATATATATATATATATATATAAATATATATATATATATATATAAAAGCTGGAGCAAAAAAGTAATATTATGAATAGTTTTCAAGAGCATTGAGTTATAATTGTATACTACGTAAGTTAACTTGATTTTTGAATAACAAGTGGCACATTCGTTTATTTACCGGGAATAATAATAGGAACACCCTTTTTAAGACCTTTATATTATAATATTGATTTAAAAATTATTATTTACTATAAAAACTTTTTTTCTTGAATTATGAACTGCGGAATATTTAAAAGATATGATAGGTCGAGTTTCTTTTTTAAAATTTACTCTTCTTATAATATTTTATTGTTATTTACTTTATTCTTCTAGGACTTTGGACGCACTAGCTTCCAAATAAAAAAAGAATCATTAAAATCGGTTCACACAATCAAAAGTTCTAAGGTAACAAGGATAAAAAATACAGTCGAATTGATGATCTCCTCTTTTAAGAAGTCGGTTAATAGTAATCTGACATTTATTTATTTAACCACAATTTAAAAGAAGAAAGTAAATTGAGGCCGTTCGTTGCAATGGGCACAAAGTGTAACTGAAAACTGGTTTTGGGTTCGATTCCCACGCGAGGAAACGAAATATTTATATAAATTTATATTTCCATTTCATCGCTCTGGTGTCGAGGCAAAGTGCGGCGTTGAGTTTCACTACTCAGCACGCAATGCCTACAGAATTCCGCGGAAAGTAGGGAACAGAGCGTCTTAACACTAGGTTCCCTCTGCCCACCCTGCTATGTACGAGATACAGCGTGAAGCTAAAAAAAAAATATAATTAACATTTGTTCAGTCTACTATAATTATTATTTTAAACGTCAACGTTGGTGATATTAACAAAAATAATAAAGTAGGTATATTTTTCGGGATTAGCTCATATGGCGATGTGTAGAATAAAAAGTATATGTATTTGGAAAGTAAATTCTGATTGTGAGTTCAAAGTTAATAAAAGTTTATATTGTGTTTAGATGGATTACGTGGTGATGTCAATATATTTTAATGTCATGTTAAACTTAATGTTATATTCAATTCAAACAAATGAATTGTATGTAAGTTGGTTAATACGTTTCAAGTATGAAAAAAAGGAAAAATGCAATATAATTGCGTTTCTTCTTCCTTCTAATATTTTAAATTTCTATTATTTATATCGATATATCAGGGACGTAAATGCGGGAACAGAGTTGCATGCCATTTTAGTACAGAGTAACCTCTAAAAAATGTATTTACTAAACTGAATAAAAAGAATGTGTGATTCCTCTATAGAATATATTATTCTATATTATACATAAAAACAGGTTTAAACAGTGCATATGAAGGTATCCTCCTGTAGTATAACTATTTTTAATTACTATTAACACTACATTGTCTATTAACTATTGGTTCTATTCACCAAAAAATCACTATAAATATTAAATATGCTCAATTATACAGAGTTTTGTTGTTAGGACCACTTTAAATGAAACCACAGTTTAACGACTCTATAAGAGCCTATTACAATGATAGAAAAAAATTTAAAAAACCCAAAAATATTTTTCCAAACAAAATAAATAATAAAATGATCGTTGTAAAATAAAATACAATTTGTCAAGAACGACGCACGCACACATAAACCTATCAAAGGGAAACCGCCGCATACGCCTCATTCCGAAATCGAGTCGTAGGTATTGGCGGCAAAGTTCAAAGTTCTAAAGATTTTAGTAGTGTTTTTGTAGTGTTTACATGTATGTGCTTACGTTATTGGTACCTATGCGTAACCGCGTCATACGAAATATAGATATGAAAAAACATAGTGAAATGAAAAAAAACCTACCTCTTCACTGTTGATGTACCTTGCTTAAATTCTTTAAGTACGTTTCTAAAATATTTTACCCTATATGCCCAATTGTGACTGTAACGCGACTGTTGTGGGTCCGATCCACACATGGAGGATTGAATTATAGTTTAATAATATTTTCATTTCGCACATCAGTCAAACATTATACCCAAGATCTTACACTAAGTTGCCCTACTAAGGGCGGGATAAAGCGTGGATCTGGTTTTAACTTTATGTGAACCGATTAAAATAAAGTCCAGTCCAGTTGAGGCCAGTCGTGGCGCAGCGGCACGAAGTGTGACTGTAAAACTGACTGGTTGTGGGGGTTCGATCCCTACACGAGGAGATGAAACATATACTTAAATTTATATTTCCATTTCTTCGCTCTGGTGTCGAGGTTAAGCACTGCGTTGCGTTCTGCCACTCAACACCCAATACCTCCAGAATTCGGTAGAAAGTGGGGAACGGAGTGTCTTAATACTAGGTTCCCTCTTCCTAACCTGCTGTGTGCGGGATACAGTATGAAGCTGTTTAAAATAAAACTAATACTAAATATTTACGGGCAGTTTGCCAAAATACAAGCAAAAAAGTATTTAAATCGGTAATCGGTGAAGAAACGCACAGACAGTAAGTATCGATAAGTTGTGTTTTTATTTCAAACATTCAATTGAATATTCTTATGGGAGGTAAGAAAATGCGACCTAAAGTTTTAACAACTTTCTCAAAAAAAATCTTCATTGCGTTGCAAACATACATTATAGGTAGGTTAAGTAAATTATTCTGTGGTTTAAGCGGGCGAAGCCGCGAGCGGGTCGCTAGTAATATAATATAATAGCGTTGATACCAAACAATAAATAATAGGTGCCTATATAACTCTACGCATATTTAAATGACTATTGTGTGTTACAGAATTGAAGACGGAAGCAGACGGAAAGCAAAAAACTTAGTATCCTAACAGAAAATACTCTACTATGCCAGAAATGATAGAAAAGGTAAAATTAACCTACCTTTTTAAAAAAATTGCGCTAAAAAAGAATTAGTCGAATATCCGTTACACAAAACCTAGTGTATTAGATAGACATTGTTGACGTTTAATAAACGACTTTAGCCCACCAGTTTCCGATTGGTTGGTCATCTGGACATAAAAAAATGTTAAGTCCTAGCTCGCAGGCATAACAAATTTTATATAATTCGTCGTAATAAAGAGAAGTCCCTGTCTTGTAAGAAAAATTGCGACAATCCCTCACAGACCGCGTTAAGGAGCGTTTATTATGCATATTTCCAACTTAAAAGCATTTTGGTCTTTTGTTCAAATGAATTTGACTACTAATAATATTTTATAGTATTTTTGTAATACTGTCATTGTGTCTTTTTTTTTAAAATGCATGTGTTCTTTGTCTATGCAATATTTGTATTATAGAAGAACGGAATCGTATAGAAGAACGGAATCTATTAACTATTCACTACGGATTAGTAAACTAAATGTGTCTAACTATAGTTATAAAGTAAAGTAAAATCGAATCTATACCTTTGCCTTTACCTACCATTTTAATGATTACAAATGAAAATACTATACTACAACATTTATTAATAGAATATATGTAAATTTCAATCATTCCATGTTACGTCGTTAGCATGAACGTTACATCGTTACTAGAAATTTAATTCTACTATTATTTCTGAAATAATATATTTTAAACAATTCCATATAAAAAGAAGAAAGGTAAAAGACGAAAATTGAATAATTAGAGGTAGCCTACATTTTCCTTATGTACAATAATTAATTTATCAAAAGAATCTTCCTAATATACAATACAAGGTGTTTCTAAAATATGTTTATATCACAGCCTAAAATATACCGGCTGCACGCTGTATTACGTATGATGTACACGCCGCACACAACAGGGTAGGCAGAGGGAACCTAGTGTTTAGACACTCCGTTCCCCTCTTTTTGCCGAGTTGTGGAGGCATTGCGTGTTGAGTGGCGGAACTCAACGCCGCGTTTTGCCTCGACACCAGAGCGAAGAACATTTAAATATAAATAAATATTTCATTTCCTCGAGTGGGGATCGAACCCACAAACAGTCGGTTTTACAGTCACACTTTGTACCACTGCGCCACGAGTGGCCTCAATTTGGATAATTGATTATTTAACTATCATTTTTATATTGAATGTAGCTTACACCTATTTATATTTATACCAGGCTGGAATAGTAGAGGTGAGCGTTTAAATATGTTAAGGAGATTCACAAGTTTAAGACAGTACATACTACATTTAAAAAGTAATTTAAAGTTAATTTGGTATACCTACCATCCACTTCTGATGTTATTTATTGATCTATTCCATCGTTATATTTTATCTTTATCATTCTAAATATATATAATTTAAATTGATTGAACTAATAAAAAATATTCTTATTTTAACATTAATCTATACCAAACCAACATAAGACGGAATAAGCAATTCTTTTTCTACCCTACTTCTCGCTAATAATCGATTTTCTTGTAAATTAACATACGTTTTGGGGAGCGATGATTATACAATATTTTCATACCATAAATTGGAGATACCGTCATGGCAAAGGCAAAAATGCGCAACTGAAAACATAACGGTGGTTCGATTCCTACGAAGGGGAATAAAATATCATTATTTTCATTTCCTTGCTTTGGTAACGAGGTAAAGCGAGTGAGTAGAGTTGAGTTTTGCCACTCAATTTGATTGCACTGCCTCAACAATTTCAGAACTTGCAAGGGAATCAAAACCTACAGGGCACTGCCCGTGAAATCAGAATCTTGAAATTTGGTAGGAAACAACGTCTTATAGTACAAATAAAAAAAATTGCGAAAACTAAAGATACATAGGTATTTCCTAGAAAAAGATCAGTACATACTTATATTTGTAGTTCATTGTATTCAAAATGAGCGCATATGCCCCCATAACTAATTTTGTTAAATTAAGTAAGTTGTACTTCCTTTTTCCAGTTCCAGTTGATCTACAATCCAGAATTTGATACGAAAGCCTCGGTGAGTCCAACTCGCACTTTACCCATTTTATCTTACTTAATAAAGTATTTTGTTGTTTGAAATCACATCACCATGGCATGTTTAGCTACAGTTATTTCAAGCAGTAACTTAGCAAGTTGGTTGTGTAATGATTATTCCACTCGAGACAACTACAAAGCCCTGAAGAGGAATACCGCTAATAAATTTAAAGGTTTAAGTTTACTTAAGAACTGGGTAGTTCGAATTTACCTTCATGGAGAGTAAATATTATACATAAATTTTATATGGCCAGTCATAGCGCAGGAGCAAATTGTGATTTTAAAATCGCCATCGAAAATTATTTAAAATTTATATTTTCATATATTCGCTCTGGTGTCGAGGCGAAGCACGGCGTTGGATTCCACCACTCAGACACACAATGCCTCCGGATTTTAGCAGAAAGTGAGAAATAGAGTGTCTTAGCACTAGGTTCCCTCTGCCAACCCTACTATGTTGTTTGTACTGTATATTAAATTTTCTGCGAACGTTTATTTTACGGTATAAATACGGTACAGCATTATATATTATTCCCTAAGTATCATACATACGGGAATACGAGTTGAGTGCGACAGGCCGCCGGTAGCCGTGTGATGAATATTTTAGGTGACCCTGGGTACTGTTTCTAAAATTTTCTTGGCCACTTCTTTTAATGAAACTTGGCTAAATAATGTAGTTATTATATTATAATCTAAAATAAGTATAAAATTATTTTTTTACGTACATAAGTTATACGTGAAAAAATTTAATCGCACATGGAAGATGGGGAAGGGATGGTATCATTTCCAGTCACAGTACAATCGTGGTTTATAAATTATTATTTATTTATATGTATTACATAAAAAATATTCATAACTGCACAGAAAATATTATTTGTATATAATTACTTCTAATACTAATAATTAGGTACACACAAGGATTTAATTCCCACACGACGAAAATTAACTATTTAGTTCATTTTCTCGCTCTGGTGACGAGGCAAACCGCGGCGTTGAGTTCCGTCACTCAACACGCAATGGCTACGTACCCTAGACACAGTATACACCTAAAAAAAACAATTATTTTTTAAGGCTAGAAATAATCTTGTAAAGAATAATATTAAACAGAGCATATAATAAAAAGGCATTTTTTCCGCTTTACCTTTCACATTTTACGCGTCGGCTTACTCGTTTATACCTACTAGATATGGGTATTCAAGCCACATCAGTCATTGATAACTGACAACCTAACATAGGATCAATAATATAGGTTAGTGTGAATTTTTCCATTAAATTTGATTGACACAGATACTAGCAATTTATAATGCAGCAAATATTTATGGCTTTATTGTATTTTTTTCTAGTTTCATTGTATCCCATACATAGTAAAGTAGGCAGAGGTTACCTAGTGTTAAGACACTTCGTTCCCATTTAGACACGTACGTTTCGTATTGTCAGTTATCATATTATGTAAATACATAAAAATTATACGAGTACTGTCTCTACATTTAGTTACTGAGTAATTGACAGACCAAGCACAGATTGACTTGTTAAGACCCTTTCTATCAAATTCAATCACTACCCACTTAGAAATATATTTTTTTAAGTTTTAGTGATCAAAAATATTTTTTTAATATACCTTATTATTTACTTTTTACTAAGTGAAATAAATTAACTGCAAATCTTTATAATTAAATAATATAGTTGTGTTTTAATAATATAGTTTCTGTTTTAAATACAAAATTTTATTTTATATTTAAAACAGAATATTTTTAATAAAGCAGTTAATTTTGAAAATACTAAAAACACGTGTGTTCATTCGTACAAAGCTTCATATAAAATTGGAAATTTACAGTTCATTCAACTAACAATGTTCATATGTAATTTCTCTATCTATATGAGAAAATTCTACAAGATTATTTTTACATATTTCTTGTATTTAGCGCTCGTTTTCACATCTGATGACAATACTTTAGTTTTATTATATAAACCGCCCTTTTTTTTGTTATTTTGATAATATTTTGTAATTATTTTCATGTTATATCTTGTTTTTCCTTTGAAAATATTCTTGTTAGTTAATTTATAATGAACACGCCACTAAAGTGTCAGGTAAAAGGGACAGAAAGCTCACCATCCATGCGTAATCAGGTCAAAATTATATACGACGTAATACTTTCTTCCTGAGTGAAGGGTGTTTTAGAAAAAATACTTTACAGTTTAAAAAGTATACTTTTTTTAAATAAATATTTTTTTTGCTAAATTTAATTTTTATCCCGGTTTTAATCCGGTTCAGATTTTATCTTAACCTGACTATCCTCTATTTACCACTTTGGTGATGGCGGAACCGGTTGCTGCATTTTGTATAAATAGACTAAAACATTACGTATTTTTTTTCTCTGTATACCTACAGTTAATATTAAAGTATTTGAACGAGGTATGTACAACGGGCTCAACAGCTAAAGCTACAGGGTGTCATAGTTCCAAAAATGTATTATTTACTTTCTTATTTTACACTATTAAGTAATATCAATAACTATCATGTTTTGGGCGTTCCGCCAAATATCGTTGAATACCGTTTTAACAATGGCAATTTTTTGCTATCTTTGCCAAACTGATCATAAAGATTTTTAAATTAACAATTTGAGGACGTCGTGGCGCAGGGGCACAAAGTTACACTGTAAGCCCGACTGGTTGTGAGTTCAATCTCCATACCATATATATTTCCATTTCTTCGCTTTGGTGTAGAGGCAAAACATAGCATTGAGACCCGCCACTCAACACGCAATGCTTCCAAACTTTCGGTGGGAAGTAGGGAACCTTTCACAAGGTTTCCTCTGCTTATCCTGCTGTGTACGGGTACAGCGTGAATTTGATTTTGATTTAATTTTAAAGTTTAACATTATTATTATTATTGAATCTTTTATTTGTTTCCAAATAAAAGATTCAATTTGTAGTCTAAATACATTTTAGGAGGAAAACAGTTAAACCCTTCTCTATCAGTATGTAAGTGACAATATTCTCAAAATTGCGTAAGCTGAAATTAATATTAAACATACAGCTTCTTGGAGCATAGAAAATATATTTCTATATTAACAGTTTATGCATTGTTTTTGCCGCATTTTGTATAAAAATTATCCCATTTGATTAAAATTTTATAACTTTACATCATTAATAATTTGGATGTTATTTTGTACGTCTTTAAATTTCTGAAGTTGTTGCAAAACTGCCAAGGAAAATAATATACTTCGTACAGCTGCAACTGTCGAGTTATTTCTTTTGTGAACAACTTTATTTATTAAATCTATAGATAGTATAAACATCTTATATTTACAAAATAAAATTTGAGGCCAGTCGTGGCGCAGTGGCACGAAGTGTGACTGTAAAACCGACTGGTTGTGGGTTCGATCCCCACTCGAGGATATGAAATATTTACTTAAATTTATATTTCCATTTCTTCGCTCTGGTGTCGACGCTAAGCGCGGCGTTGAGTTCTGCCACTCAACACGCAATGCCTCCAGAATTCGGCCGAAAGTGGGGAATGGAGTGTCTTAACACTAGGTTCCCTCTGCCTACCCTGCTGTGTGCGGGATACAGCGTAAAGCTGATTTATTTTATTTAATATTTACAAAATATTTCTTTTTTTTGATGAACAGTACAATTTAAATAGAGCTAATTAAGTACAAAACTAATAACTGCATTAACAAAATGATTTTTTTGTTGCGTCTATATCTGTATATTACCAGGATTTAAAAGTATCTGAATGTATTTTTTCATCTTTGCTAACGCTGTTTTCGACTCTAACTAGACAAAGCGCTATATTGAGCCACCGCAACAACTAATATGTTAGTATCGTTATTTTTATTAATAATTAACCTATATTAATCGGTTTCACGCTGTATCCCGCATATAGCATTGTATGCAGAGGGTAGATGGTTTTAAAACATTTCCGACGTTCCGTTTCGTCAGAACGAAACAACAAAATTATGAAATATTTCACTCCTCCGAATGGGAATCGTGCCCACAACCGCCGTCTCCGTCGCTCCTGTGACACGACCGCTTTTTTCTTGTTTATGATAATTCAATACTTATTACATTTCTTATCTAATTGAAAATAATAATATTCTTAATTTAATAAAAAAATAATAAAAAATTAGCTTCACGCTATATCCCGCACACAGCAGGGTAGGCAGAGGGAACCTAGTGTTAAGACACTCCGTTCCCCACTTTCTGCCTAATTTTTGGAGGCATTGCGTGTTGAGTGGCAGAACTCAACGCCGCGCTTTGTCTCGACACCAGAGCGAAGAAATCAAAATATAAATTTAAGTAAATATTTCATCTCCTCGAGCCACGACTGGCGTCAATATTTTAAATAAATAGGTTTAATTAATTTATTTAAAATAGCTTTGTTTAGAGTATTTTCACAAAATTATACATTTATGTCATAAATTGACAATATAACCTATTTATTTATAGACTGTTGGAAAATATATTCGAGGGATGGATGCAAACGTGACACGACCGTACCTTCCTTTTCTATTAACAAAAGGTATCTTTTTTATCGTGGGTCCACTAACGTCTTATACTTTATTCATTCTTTTTTAATGTTGCTTTTTTCAGTTTTACGTTTTTGGCATGTATCAGTAAGTAGCTACACGAGACCTAACTCTTGTGTCAAGACATTTGATTTCTCACTTTTCGCTTAATTTGATTTTCGAGATATTGTGTTGAGAGGCGGAATTCAACGCCATGCTTTATCTATTAGAAAGGATAAATGTAAAAATAATTAAGTTATAAACACACCCACCAAAAGGCATCGAACCCACAACCATTACGATTACGCTAAATTGATTTTGCATTTACTGCTAACAATAATTTGTGAGAGGTCAGTCGTGGCGCAGCGGCACGAAGTGTGACTGTAAAACCGACTGGTTGTGGGTCGACGATACTTAAATTTATATTTCCATTTCTTCGCTCTGGTGTCGAGGCTAAGCGCGCCGTTGAGTTTTGGCACTGCAGCCTCCAGAATTCGGCAGAAAGTGGGGAACGGAGTGTCTTAACACTAAACACTAGGTTCCCTAGGTGTCTTAACACTACGTTCCCTCTGCCTATCCTGCTGTGTGCGGAATGCAGCGTGAAGCTGACTTTAACAACATTTTTTCATTCCATGTTAGTTAGTTGTAATAATGGGAATAGTCGAAAATATTTGTCTTTAAGCGGTTCTTAATTCAGAACAGTGTAAAAAGTCTTATAAGATTTAATTCACTGTATAGATACGTTAAAAAAATGTTGTGGGTTATATAGTGATATTTGAAATGATGAGTTTGAAAATAAACATTTAGCTCATATAGTTATTTTTCAGTTTTAATTACCAAAATAATAGGAAGAGGAGCGTATGTGGTCGTCGAAAATCATTCATTCAGTTATTTTAATTAAAACCATAATCGAAATTTCGATATCTGCATCGACTGCGCCATTAAGCAAAATTAATAAGTCCTTCGTTGAATTTAATAGATTAAACAACTTTACTATTTTGTTGAGTTTTATAGAAATTATTATTGCTAAGATGTTTGTTATTGCCAAATTATACTTTTGTACTTCAAATACGTGCTACTGGTTTTTATTGAAAATGTTTTCACTTGATTAAGTTTGAATTTAAAGCATTTAATATAAACTTTGTAGACTCATAATATAAAGAAATAACAATGTAAATGTGTAGAAAACAATTGCTTTATCAGATAAAGAAAAAATATTATACAAAAACGTTAGATTTGTATCTTTACGATGTATTTATACTAGATATCAAGGTACCTGTACTTGTTATAAAAATGGGAAGGTAGGAGAGGGAACTTAGTGCAAAGACACTCCGCTCCCATATGGACACTGACGTTCCGCCGATTTTTCTGGGCATTACTGGATTGTACTTTATCTTTTTACCAGAGGAGAGATTTTCTTACCCCAAATGGAAATCAAGCTCACAACCTTCACTTTAATAGTCCCTCTGCGTTACGACGGCGACATAACCGTAATTTGATAATGAAATGTAATAAAAGGTTATATTTAAATATTTACTTTCTTTTCTTTCCAGGCTCATAACACCAATGGAATATACTACAGTTTCGACTATCTTTAATAACATTTTTTCTACAACTTTTGAATACAGCATTTCCTTGGTACCAGATACAGAAGTAAAAAAATCTTATACTATTAGAGCGAATTCAATACGTTTTTGTAATTGCTTTCAATTCGATACATACCGAGTCACTTTGTTACATTTTGTTTGGATATTTATTTTTTGAAATGCGAAAGGTAATTAAAAATTCTTGTAATCTTGTATTTTAAAATTCACAAATTACAAAGTACTTTCTGCCGAATTCTGGAGGCGTTGCGTGTTGAGTGGCAGAACTTATCGCCGCGTTTATCTCGACACCAGAGCGAAGACATGAAAGTATACATTTTATTTCCTCTAGCAGGGATACAACCCACAACCAGTCGCTGCGCCACTTTGTGATATTTGTGTTTTTTCATATTATGAACCCCTCATTTTGTGTTCGATAAAATATACCTAATTTAGAAACAAAAAATATTTTGGCTACATAATTTTTTTTTCACTATTTCCACATTCATCAAAGTTTTTGCACACACACATTATATACGTCCTCCGAGGTTTGTCTTGCGTTTTACAATAGTACCATTAATATTATTTTCGCAGGCTAAACGAGGTATCCCGGTTTAGCACTCATTTTTGCGAAATGTGCCTACATTTTTTTTATTATATTTTCTAAAACCACCCAAAAGCATTTTTCTCTTTATATTATTAATAATCATAATTTGATATATAAATGATTTTGTAGCCTTTAAAAAAGCTATTTAAAATGTATCAATGTATATGGATTGAATATTTGCAAACATTGACCACATCACCGTTCATTTCAGAAAGTACTAATATGTACGTGATTGTTGCACCAAATTAGCTATTATTGCAAAATACGTATGTAAACAATTTCAGCTAAAAGTATGGATTAATTAATAATGTTTTAAAGTGGGGAATGGAGTGTCTTAGCACTAGGTTCCCTCTGCCTACCCTGCTGTGTGCGGGGATACAGCGTGAAGCTGTTATTCTTATAAAATAATATTGTTGAAGCATTGAGATCCACTACACATCACGCAAAACTTCCAGAACTTCGAGGGAAAGTGGGGAACGGATGTGACTTTATGGGAACAGAGTGTCTTAACACTAAGCTCACAGGTTCAGTCAGCCTACCCCTAAATGTCACAGTTCAAGTTCGAACCTTTTTTTTTCAAATAGACGGCACTTTTAATTCGTCGAATCAACAAACAAAAAATGCTACCACCGGCTCGGAAGGCAGATCTGTCAAGAAAAGGCGGATACAACGTGAAACTAAAAAGAAATAAATAAATATCCCATTCAAATAGATTATACAATTAAACAAAGACCACAAAAATGACGCCACTAATCAAACATAAACGTTATATTCGAATAACAGAAAAGAAAAATTCGTCAAAAAAATTTATACACCTCATTAAGTAAAGGTGAACACAGACAAACTCCTAAATGAAAAACAACGCCGGAAGGTAACCGATTCTCATTTTCCGCAATTATTTCCGCGAGAATTACACTCGGGCCATCCTATGACGTTAATAAAAAACAAGTAAATTTCCTTGTAAGAAGATTTTTGATCGCGTAATGACTTATTGTTTTTTCAATCAACACGAAAATCGTTTTGTAAGTTGTCTATTTTGCTAGTAGTTAACGCTAAATGAAAATAATGAAAATGAAAAAATACAATTATGATTATTTAATGGATAAAATTATAATTTTAGATATGGATCATTCATATTATATATAACTTTTCGGTTTTGTGGACAACAGCAGCAGTATGCGGGTCTTTTAAAATTATTGCATGTTATGTAAGTTGTAATTTATTTAAGATCTTCAGCTTCACGCTGTATCCCGCACACAACAGAGCAGGCAGAGAGAACCCAGTGTTAAGACACTCCGTTTCCCACTTTCTGCCGAATTCTGGAGGCATTGCGTGTCGAGTGGCTCGAGAGAACTCAACGCCGCGCTTGGCCTCGACACCAGAGCGAGGAAATGGAAATTATTCACATTCCACACAACCAGTCGGTTTTACAGTCACACTTAGTGTCACTGCGCCACGACTGGCCTCTGTATTTAAAATCTTATATTTTTTAAAAATAACAACTTAATTTAAATATGCAGATAAAATGACTTAAATACAAGGACGAAGAAATCTTTAATAGAAAATACTGCTTCGGTGCAAGTATGTCCAGAAGTCGAAAGGACCCACCCACTATAATGGGTTCGTCCTTCCTGGCCTCGGCCATTAATAACAGGTTAATGAGAAAACCGAAAGAAAGCTTTGAGAAACGATTTCGAAAATGAGTTTTTCCTTAAAAATACATTATTGCCCTTAAGCGGTATAAACACATTATTTTCTCAGTAGGCAGTAGGTTATTTTCTCAGGGGCATAAGGGTGTGACTGTAACGTAATGGTCGTGGGTTCGATTCATTCGGAGAATGAAAAATTGAGCTCGGCAGTGGGTTCCACCACTCAAAACGCAATGCCTCGAAAATATCAGCTTTAAGTCAGGGACAGAATGTCTTAACACTGGGTTCCCTCGGCCTACACTGCTTTAGACCGAATACATGAACTAACTTATTTTATACGTAAACAATAATATGTATGAAAAACAAATAGGTAGCTTCACCGTATCCAGTCTATCCATGCAAAACAAACACAGCAAGATAAGCGAAGGGAACCCAGTGTTAAAACACTCCGTTTCCCACTTTCCGCCGAGTTCTGAAGTTATAACGTGTTGAGTGGCGGAAGTCAACACTGCGCTTTGAGTTGCAACCAGAGCGAAGAATTTAATATATAAATTAACATTTCATTCCCTCAAGTGGCAATCAAACCCATAACCAGTCGATTTTACAGTAACACTTTGTGCCCCTGCACCACGACTTACCACAAGTAAGTAGTATTACTAGAAATTGAAATTTTTGTCATTTGCAATGTAAATTCATAAATGGCGTAGAAACGTAATTTATTCACAAATTGTTGGTTCAGATTATAACATCGCTGCGTCTTGGAAATTGATTGGCTCTAAAGGGAGTGTAGTGAGAGTGAGAGAGAGATAAGAAAACCAAGATTCTATAATATTTGCTGCATCGAGGAACTGAAATTTGTATGAGATGGATTATAATTTACAAAAGCCAATGTTATATTATAGTATCGGCTGTAACTAATGATAGCATGTTTAAAACGAATGTTTGTTTTGCGATATTTTTTTTTAGATTCACGCTTCGCTTCGCTTTAGGTATTAATGTTTTAGCAAGTTATTAAAAAACAATTACGCTTATTTATATTATAGCAGTTTTAGCTTGCTGTGTAGATTGGGAAATTATTTTATATATCCAATGTTAAAATGCCTACTGTAAAAAAGTTGCTTTTAAGCTCATTCTGAGAGTAAAATTCAAACATGTAGATATATGCAGTTCTAATAGCCCGGACAAATTATTGTAATTATTATTGGTCTAAAATTTTGCAAAGAATATCTTGCATGCTTATTTTGACCGAAATACACTTCAGGGTAGGCAGAGGGAACCTGGTGTTAAGACACTCCGTTCCCCACTTTCTGCCGAATTCTGGAGGCATTGCGTGTTGAATGGCAGAACTCAACGCCGCGCTTAGTTTGGACACCACAGCGAAGAAATGGAAATATAAATTTAAGTGAATATTTCATATCCTCGAGTGGGGATCGAACCCACAACCAGTCGGTTTTGCAGTCACACTCCGTGCCGCTGCTCCACAACTGGCCTCATATAATTTTCTATATTCAGAAAATATTATATATTTCTATCAAATGTAAACTAAGTTCAAACAGTCTCGTTTATTGCGTCAACGAAATGTTAAGCTAAGATTAGCGAGGATTTGAAATGAACTCTTGAAGATTTAACTTTAACAAATAAAATAATGCTAGAATAATTTAATGTTGGAAATGAAGCTTCCAGAAGATATAATTTTTCTTTTTAATATTTAAAACCCGTTTGAAGATCAGGCAAGAAAAGCGAGAGAAACTTATGAGTACATATATCTTACGTTTTGTATCGTTAAGTATATTAGAAATAAGACGAGAAATGTGTTATATACTAGATTTACTTTATTTATAGTTAAATTATAAATAAAGTAAATCTGTATAGGCGTTTGTCGTGGCCAGTCGTGGTGCAGAGGAAGAAATTGTGCCAATAAACGCAACTGGTTCGGGGTTCAATTCCCCACTTGAGGAATGAAATATTTATTTAAATTTATTTTTTCATTTCTTCGCTCTGGTGTCAAGGCAAAGCGAGTTGAGTTCCGCTACGCGACACGCAATGCCTCCAAAATTGCGGAAAATGGGGAATGGAATGTCTTAACATTAGGTTCCTCTGCCAACTCTGCTGTGAGCGGGATACAGCGTGAATATGTTTTAATTTTGATTTAATGTATAGGCGGTCAATTCTGTCGATTGAAAATACCTACCTTTGAAAATTCCTACTAACAATACTTTTACGGTTCTGAATATAAGTAATATAATAAAATTCAGCAATATTTTTATTTATTATATTTGTCTGCCTGTTTGTAGTTTGTTTGTAGTGAAAAGTTTTTATAAACATATAACTTCAAGTTTGCATACCTATTTTTAAAAACTCTATCAGAGAAAAAAAGAGCTTTAAAAATATTAATTAAGTTAATTTAAGCTTTAATAATATGGATTTAAAATGTTCACCTGCTTGGGTGATAAATAAAAATAGTATGGCAAGCATTACTTCACGTAAGTGAAGTTTCCGGCTGCCACTTTTATTTACTATGGAATTACATTATTTTCATTTAATTTAATAAATAAATATTATCAGTACCCGTGTTATTTCCTATCATACAAAAAGAAAAAGAATCTTTAACCTTACAAAAGCAGTAAATCCATCAGTCTTTGATTAGATACTAAACTTCGAAATCATATAACTACACCATAAAATACATAATTCAATCACTAACTATTCTAAAACTGGAACAATTTGTTTTAAGCCGATATTAAAGCGTGGAAACGTTTGTACTGCCCGCATCGAACGCTTGGAACCTTTCGACCCCTATAAAAGTATCCTTTCGAAATGTTACGGTTTGAATGCTTTTTGATATGTAATAATAAATTGGGAAATTATTTTATATATCCAATGTTAAAATGCCTACTGTAAAAAAGTTGCGTTTAAGTTCATTCTGAGAGTAAAAACATTATGTTTATTTAAATAAATTCAGAAAATATTCAAAGATGTAGTATTGTATTTCGAGGTTGTCGTGGTACAGGAGCACAAGCGTGTGGCTGTAACCGCGACGTTGTAGGTTTAAATCCCAATGCGAGAAATTGTTTTTATTAATTAATGTTTTATTTTTTTCGCTCGGGTACCAAAAAAAAGGCGGCGTTGAGTTCCGCCTCGAAAATATGATGGAATGTGGGAAACGACGTGTCTTAATACTAGGTTTCCTCTACCTCTCTGCTATTTGAGGGATACAGCGTAAATGCTCTTTATGTATTTATTATAATTTAAAAATTGTAAAATTATTCCACATTTAGGATAGAAAAATACTTCTTTAGAAAACGTATAAAAAATTGAACGTAGTGGGTCCAAGCGCTCTGACCAAAGCCTCATCAAGCTGTGTTACAACATATTTACTTTGTTAGTATCTCTATAGGGAGATTTTAAAATAATTAAAATATCATAAAGTAAATTAACATAAAAAAAATGAATGGTCACTTAATCAATAAAAAAATATTGATGCTTAGTTCCAATGTTATAACCAAGCGAAATTTAAAATCAAAATTAATTATTAATAATTAATTATTTACTAAAAGTGCAAGAGAATAAATGAAACAAGTATTTTTATAACAACAATAGTTTAATTTTCTCTTTATTAATAAATTAGATTATTTCATCTTATTGCATACAATTGTTCAGTGATAGAAATATAATGAGCCACTGAAGTGTAGGTTTTATATTGGAAGAGGTGCCTGAAAACCAAAAATGGAATATTAAATAATTAAAGTTTTAATAATAAAATATATTTTGTTAAAAAAAGAATAATAACTACTTATAAAATATATTATTATATTAGGCTTTTTTTTTTCAAAAGCCGGCGGCCGACGTTATTAAATAGCATTGGGTGTTGAGTGGCGGAACTCAACGTCGAACTTTGCCTTGACACCAGAGCGAAGAAACAGAAATATAAATAAATAAATATTTAATTGCCTCGAGTGGGGATCGAACCCACAACCAGTCTCGTTGACAGTCACACTTTGTGCCCCTGCGCCACGACGGGCCTCATCATCCATCATCCATCTAGTGGTGCAATGATAAATCCGCCTTTTAATACGTTGGGTTGAAATATTTGTACAATCTAGAAGTTTTTCAGATCAATTTTAATGTAATTTTTGCTATTTACCATAAAAATTATAATTTTGCATTTAGGAAACGTAAGTTTTAAATGAAAACAACAAAAAAAATTGATTTCCGGCCTAAACGTAGTGTAAAACTTTAATAAAAACTCTCACACGGGATACTAAACAAACGTATCGTAGGTACCGTTACAGTGAAATGTAAAACCTACTAAATGAAATATTTCCTTTGGCTCGCGGCCAATTTTTCTTCCACAGTGGTGAGCAGAGTTCAACGAATAATTTTCCTTCTCAACGGCCACGGTTAAATGTTTCCCATAGAATGTTTTACTATAGATATTAACACAATCTCGGCAATGCATTTAATGTATTAATTTGATTTGGAAATAATTCTATAGTGTGATAATAATTTTGTAACTGTAATTGTGAAATGTAGTATGAAAAGTTTAATGTTATTTTATAAAAAAAATAGTAAAATATTAACTTTTTTCATTGTTTTTTGTTGCGGTACAAAATAGAAATATTTATTAAAACAGGTAGCTAAAATACTTATCATAAGTTCTTTTTGTATAAATGTATATATTTTTTTTAAATCAATATTTTTTTGTTAATGTCATCCTGATAAAAACACGTGAAATGAAGAAAAATATTTAGATATCAAATCAAATCTTGCTGTAGATTTTCACGTATTCATTTTTACAAATCGATTTCTACCATCCAAATGAAAATAAAAAAATATATAAATAAACAAAGCAAAAAGTATGTACGGGAGTGTGAATTTTCGCACTCTTATTCCATATAATGCATTAAATTTATTAAGTTAAAATTATATACGTAGTGTGTATAATCACGTACGTATTATAATTATGTTTGACAATAAAAAAAAATATATAAAAACTGACATATACGTCAATAAGGCGACGCGTTTTGTACGCGCCAATTTGTTCTCTTGTATCCATAAAAAGTCAATATACACTCAAAAATCAAAAATCACTCACCACTAGTACGCTGTTTAACACTTTGCATTTCGGAATCCCTGAGAAATATATATTCGGCTCTAAATCCTGTTCCGTCCAGTCTATCGTTGGAACGGAATGTGACTCTCAGGAAGTTACCCTTTGACACGACTTGCAGTTCCCTCAGTTGGCCGCAATGACGATGACTTCCCGTATCAATCATCTGATTCGAGAATTGTACGTAATCGCTCGCTGAAACTGCTTCGCAACTGAAAATGTATATAGTTTAAATACAAAGTTATTTACTATAATTGAGAAATTTAAAGATATTGAGTAAGGAAGAAAAAGAAAGCCTTAGACTTTTAAGCCTTTGAAAAAATATTTTACAATTTTTTTATATTATAAAATTATATAAATAGTGACACAGAGAAAAAAATAGAGATAGATATTCTTTCGAATGTCTAAAATACCTACTTTATAATAGGTTTCAAAGAAATAAAAGAAAAATATATAGTTACTGTATACATATATATTTATTTATTTATAAAAACAATAAAATGTGATTAATGTATACTGAAAAAAATACATTTAATGAAACAAAATACCAAAACCAGAGAAAAAGTACAATCAGTTAAAACCCAATCTTTTATATTATTTTAATATCTCGAAACTAATTTCATTTTCAAAAATTAAAGATGATACTATACGAGAGTTAAAGCAGTAGGTATAGCCGAATAGGTAGATGAAAGTTATTATTTAATCACTCCGTTCCCCACTCTCCGCACGATATTCGAAACATCGCGTATTGAATAGCGGAACTAAACGCCGCACTTTGTCCTGTTGCCAGAACGAGCAAACCTAACCCACAATCATTGCGCTTATCATGCCTCGGTAATATCAATAGTAATTAAAAAAAAATCTTACGGCATAACACCCTCCACATCAAAATGCGTAAAATGAAGGTGAACACGTTCATTTTTCCGCCCGTAAAAGAAGTAATTGCATTCTGTATCCCTGGGATACAGGCCGGGGTGGTTCGGCGACGTGGTGACCCCTTGCCGGTGCTCGCTGCTATTGTATATGAAGGCACAGGGAAACTCAAATTGCTGTTTACCAGTTGCGATGGCGAAATCTAGAGGGAAACTTATTTTAATTGGAAACTCGGAGTTTGTGGTAGTTTTCAATATTTTAGGATAATTATGTTGAAATTTTCGCTGGTCAGCAGTTTAGTTTTGTTTTGGATGTAGATGAAGTGGTTATAATACTTGTACATGTATGGTTAAAATTTCTTTACGTATGATGGAATTTTATATTTTAAAACATTTAAGTAGAGAATGAGAATAAGTTTAAGATTTTACAAAAAAGACTTTATAATTATTATATGATGACCATATTTTAATACTGACTAAGGACTTCAGTTTTGTTTGGAAATATTTATTGACCTTAGATACCATGGATAGCTCGGAATTTAAATTGCTTAAATTTCTGATCCATATAAATTTACTAATTAGAACATCAACATCTTATATAACTTTAAAATATATATATATATATTTAGTAATACGTTTATTTCTTACCTTCAACAAAATAATAAGAAATCTTGAAACCTCTACTGTATCTAGAGGAATATATCCCCCTGAACTCTATCGACATTTTTGGTCCGTTTGACATGATTGACTTGGGTACGTCATTACCGCAGTAGGATGCCATCTTTTCAAGGCGGCCATCTACATATAAAAATACATCCAGCGAATCCATACTTTCACAGCTAAAATTTATGTTAAAAATGAGTTAGTAAGTTTTTTGTTTCACGCATATTGTAACAGTATGTACCACGGATATAAGTTAAAAATAAATAAATAAATAAAATAAAATATGCATGGCAATACACATAAATAACATAGTTAATTATGTATAATACATTTTTGATACCATATTAATCGAGACGAGTTCGTGTATTGTCGTCCCGAATGTCGCGACCGTCGTTCTGTCTATATAGGTGGTGGTGATGCTGGAAGGCAGCGGTCGAGTCGAACTCTTAAGTACTACGGTACTAATAAATATGATGCACATAAAGACTCGTACCAAATGTATAATGAATATAATATGATAATTCGAAGTCTATGATGGCACGATCTTTTAGGATCGAATTCCTTATATAGGAATTATATGTGTAGGAGCGACACATATTATGGATTAAAGTTATCTTTGACCAATGTTATAATATTGAATGTTGCTTGACGTCGCGGAAGCTGACGTGATGGGCTTATGCGAACTGTTGCAGTGACATTAACTATGTCTTGGCTGATGCCGTCTCGCAGTACGCACGCGGTACGTAAGCTGTGTTTGTATGGCGTTAGCCATTGATATATTGATATACCATTTCTACGACTTGGTATACGACTAGTAGGTGTGTGGTGCTATTTTATGTCCCAGCTCCGGTGTATGTAGTAGTGTCCGCTCGTCTCATACGGGTGCGTGGTGCTATTTTATGTCCTGGAACTCTGGTGAATGTAGTAGTGTCCGCCTACGGTTCGAGACACGACTGTGGGGTGTGTGCCGTGCGTTTATTTAACATATCGGCCGCCTTGCGGCAGTGCGTTCGTTCCAACGACTTATATTGATCTCACAAATCAATCAACATCACGAATCACCATTCTAATACAATCTTAATATAAATAAGCGTAACAAGTACCTTCAGACTGATCACACACAAACGTCCCGGAGAGTTCATTAAGACTGTTGCAGCCGCAGTCAGGTAGGAATTCACGGTGTAGGGCGGGGAGGTGCCCGTACTCTTTCTTCCTTTTATTATAACTAGTTCGCTGTTATAGTGGAGAGGAAGATAGGACGCGCTCTTGGCTTTTCTTCGGACGAGCTTCGAGTTATGACAATATCATATTGTCGAGTTTCCAGTTATCTAAATAACTGACACAAGAACAACTTCTGATGGCAAATATGTTATTAAAGCGATACCTTCTAATGGCGTAATATAAAGTTCTTAATACTGTTACCTCTGAATCTCTAAAAGATTTTGGGTTCTTCACGATCACAACTATAGACGGTTCTAACCACTAGACACATCACGAGCCAAGGCATTATTTATTAAATAATATTTTAAAAGGTGTTTGAGATATCAGTTACAATTTGGTGCCGTGACCAGGATGGTCAACCGGCTTTGTAATAAAATACATATATATACAAATAGGCATACGCCTACAATTTGTTGTCCGTGAAATGGAGTGAGATAGAGGAGGTTAACAGTGTAAGGAATATTCATGTTTGGGGATTGTCAAAACAAAGCATAGTGAGGTTGGGGGGTTGCCCAGTCTGGGGGTTAGTAATAAATAAATAAATATATAAATAAGTGAATGTAAATTCTATTTCGATGAACTCCATAGAATTTAGGGGGTTGAATGTAACAGTATGTACCACGGATATAAGTTAAAAATAAATAAATAAATAAAATAAAATATGCATGGCAATACACATAAATAACATAGTTAATTATGTATAATACATTTTTGATACCATATTAATCGAGACGAGTTCGTGTATTGTCGTCCCGAATGTCGCGACCGTCGTTCTGTCTATATAGGTGGTGGTGATGCTGGAAGGCAGCGGTCGAGTCGAACTCTTAAGTACTACGGTACTAATAAATATGATGCACATAAAGACTCGTACCAAATGTATAATGAATATAATATGATAATTCGAAGTCTATGATGGCACGATCTTTTAGGATCGAATTCCTTATATAGGAATTATATGTGTAGGAGCGACACATATTATGGATTAAAGTTATCTTTGACCAATGTTATAATATTGAATGTTGCTTGACGTCGCGGAAGCTGACGTGATGGGCTTATGCGAACTGTTGCAGTGACATTAACTATGTCTTGGCTGATGCCGTCTCGCAGTACGCACGCGGTACGTAAGCTGTGTTTGTATGGCGTTAGCCATTGATATATTGATATACCATTTCTACGACTTGGTATACGACTAGTAGGTGTGTGGTGCTATTTTATGTCCCAGCTCCGGTGTATGTAGTAGTGTCCGCTCGTCTCATACGGGTGCGTGGTGCTATTTTATGTCCTGGAACTCTGGTGAATGTAGTAGTGTCCGCCTACGGTTCGAGACACGACTGTGGGGTGTGTGCCGTGCGTTTATTTAACATATCGGCCGCCTTGCGGCAGTGCGTTCGTTCCAACGACTTATATTGATCTCACAAATCAATCAACATCACGAATCACCATTCTAATACAATCTTAATATAAATAAGCGTAACAAGTACCTTCAGACTGATCACACACAAACGTCCCGGAGAGTTCATTAAGACTGTTGCAGCCGCAGTCAGGTAGGAATTCACGGTGTAGGGCGGGGAGGTGCCCGTACTCTTTCTTCCTTTTATTATAACTAGTTCGCTGTTATAGTGGAGAGGAAGATAGGACGCGCTCTTGGCTTTTCTTCGGACGAGCTTCGAGTTATGACAATATCATATTGTCGAGTTTCCAGTTATCTAAATAGCTGACACAAGAACAACTTCTGATGGCAAATATGTTATTAAAGCGATACCTTCTAATGGCGTAATATAAAGTTCTTAATACTGTTACCTCTGAATCTCTAAAAGATTTTGGGTTCTTCACGATCACAACTATAGACGGTTCTAATCACTAGACACATCACGAGCCAAGGCATTATTTATTAAATAATATTTTAAAAGGTGTTTGAGATATCAGTTACAATATTCAGCATACATATGACGGTAGGCAAAGGAAACCTGGAAACCTAGTAGCACTTCGGTGCCCCGTAGTTCACCGAATTCGTGAGGCAGTGCTTGATGAGCGGTGAAACCCAAAGCTGCGCTTTGCCTCGTTACCAGAGCAAAAAAAAAATTGATTCAAAACTTCGCGTTAACGGTCGCAAGCTTGTTCCTCGGCGCCACTATGGCCTCATTTACCTAATTAAAAATAAATCAAAATTAAATCAGCTCCACGCTGCATCCCGCACGCAGCAGAGGGTATTAAGATACTCCGTTCTCCACTTTTCGCCAAGTTGTAGAGACATTGCTTGCCACAATCAGTCGATGAGTCGATGACTGTAGTAGTCACACTATGTGCCCCTGCGCCACGACTGGCCTTATTTAATAACTAAATATATAATATTCCTACATGAGCTTATATGTACGTTATATAAAAATATATATGTAAATATAGGATAATTAAGGAGGAAAGAATCGGCTTGTTATTCAAACCGCTTAAAAAAAAAATTTAATAATGTAATTCGTAGAATGTATCTTATCGTATCATTTTCTTTAATGTTTTTTTCTAAATGTTATGTAATATCAATTTCCTTTGTTTTTCTAACTCTTCTAGATTCATCTGATATTTCATGCAATATTTTTTTTTAAATAAATAAAAAAAAAAAAAAATGCATCAAATCGTAAAGTAAAGAAGAATGAGAAGAATGAAATTTATGCACACATTTCATATAATTGTTTTTTTTTTCGCATAATTTGCTATCAAAGGAAAATAAAATAACCTTATTTTCTATCAAGATAAAATGAAATTATCCTTATCGTTATATCTATTTAAAAGTCATGTTTTTGTTAACGAACAGTCCAAAATATTTTACATTCAAAATTAGTTTTATACACAATAGTTCTATGTAAATATTAATCTAACAATAAAATAATCGCTCTAAGAAATAGTTTTTTGCTTTATGAACGTATTGCGTGACCACAATTTTGATAGACTATTAGTTTTGAGTGGCAATAACAACGAAATTATTAAAGTAACAATCGCATTAATAATATAAAAAGCGTGGGTATTTATTGTACAGGGTAGGTACAAACGGTTTTGTTGCGGGTCATTAGGGTTAATTTGGAGCAAACCTGCCGACACGGAAATGCCTTGACCTGGGTGCCTTTTAAGTGGTTTTTCACACAAAACATGTTTTTTTTACCGAGTCAGTGCTCCAACGCAAAATACTGAAAAGCCACTCGACTTTTGCACTAACTTTTAAAAAATCTGAACACTATACACGGCTATTGTTTTGTGTGGGCTGGTTGTTTTATGAAATTTTTAAATTTGAATGCTCTTACTCTTAGACCATGAATTATATTCCTAATATTTTTAAATGCATCTCATTTATTTTAAACGATAAATAAAAGTCTATGAAACCTAGTACTCTATTCTGCATTTTAAAAAAACCTATGCTATATTTCATTTAATTAAACCAAACCCAACAAAACATAATACATGCTTATTTATACATTCTTCATAGCTCAGCAACTACCACAAACAATTTGACGGTCTGTGTAAATATATCTCAGAACTATTTTTTAACGCTTAGGGATGGTCTACAATAAATGTAAATAGTGATTTAAATTTACATTTCGATACAATCATATCAGTATAATCATTATAAACTCTTACTTCCCCAAATTGGAAACGGACAGACGACGCACAACCGAAACAACTGGACGTATAAAGCTGTTTTGGCAGGCTGGCAGGTTCCATTCTCTGTACTCCACGGGGAACCAGAACGGGAAAAAATGTATAAATTATTGCTTCACGCTATATTCTGAAAAGAGTATACAGAGGGAACCTGGGAACCCAGTGTTTCTATTAAAACACTTCTGCTTTCCACATTCCGCCGAATCCAAGAGGTATTGCGTGTGAGTGGCGGAACTAAACTCGAACCCACAACCAGTCGCGTTCAGTCATACACTTACCCTTATATTTTCACAAAAACAAACCACCTAGCTACAGTTTATAATAAAAAAGGCGTACTGGAGTAAATTTATAATTAACGCATTGTGGTCGCAAGCCATTTGCTGCATGAGCGATGTGCTTACCTCGCCAAACCTGAACAATTCAGTGTTAACGGTCCGTGCGGTTACTCAAACATCAATTATGTATAGACTCGCGCAGTTGCAGAAATATCGATATAACCGTAACTATTTGTATATGGGAGATATTGATGTGGTTTTAAGCAAATAAGTCAGTTTCACGCTGTGTCACGACGTTTGAGACTGCGTGTTGAGTGGCAGAACTCAATATCGAATTCGTGAGTTGGTGCTAGAGTGTAGATATGAAAATATAAAAAAAATAATTGATTTCCTCGAGTGGGCATCGCAGTCACAACCGTCACGTTATAGTCACACCCTTGTGCTACTGGGCCACGACGGCCTCTTTGAGCAAATATTTTAATAAAAACATTTTATTTCTTCGCTTTGGCACCAAGGTAAAAGCCTTTCGCCTCTCAACACGCAATACATCGAAAAATTCAGCGGAAAGTGGGGAAAGATCTGTCTTAACAACAGGTTCCCTCTGCCTACCTTGTCGTGGATACAGTGTGAAGCTGATTTAATATGTTTTTTAACAAAACAGCTATTCCTGGCTTAATTCTCTTCGACTATTATATCGTACGAGTAAGTTAATAGAGTAATTAACTATTCGAGAAACATGTAGAAAACTTTAAATATAGGTACTTTATATACCAAAAAATTGTTCATAATAATGCAATTTTTATTATAAAGAAAAAGAAGAACGTAAAATATTGGCGATCAATTAATTAATGCAGAGACGGACGTCGTGAAAAATACCTTTACAATTTTGCATATCGAGAGTCAGCTGTGGCCTTGGTGGAATTTCTTGCCCCTTATAGCAAAGTAGGTTTAGGTATTTTTAAATCAATAATGTGAATTGGTTTGTGCTAATAAAATATTTCTAAATATTTTTTAAAAATTCAATATATGTATGTATTTAGTTAGTATATTTCAAAATAGTTATTTAGAGGCCAGTCGTGGCGCAGTGGCACAAGGTGTGACTGAAAACCGACTGGTTGTGGGTTCGATCCCCACTCGAGGAGATGAAATATTTACTTAAATTTATATTTCTAATTCTTCGCTCTGGTGTCGAGGCAAAGCGCGGCGTTGAGTTCTGCCACTCAACACGCAATGCCTCCAAAATTCGGCAGAAAGTGGGGAACGGAATGTCTTACACTAGGTTCCCTCTGCCTACCCTGCTGTGTGCGGGATAGAGCGTGAAGCTAATTTATTTTTTTTTCATTTAGTTATTTTATTCCTATCTATCTCACTGCTTATAAGACAAATTTTGCCCACATCAAGCAAAATAGTTGATTCGTAAGATTTTCTTTTGGTAAAAATAGCGTTTGTATTGTGGACCAAAATGACAAGCGGAAATAGAAACATACGAATTTATGGACCTCTGAGTAATATATCGATATATGTATTACGTTTCAAGGGTAAAGTGTAAACTGTACTGTACTGACTGCGAACGCGACAGGTTGCGGATTCGGTTGCCATACGAGAAAATGAAATATTTAATATTTTCATTTCTTTGCTCTGGTGTAGAAGCAAAGTTTGGCGTTTTTTTCCAGAATTCCGTAGAAGATGAGGGACGGAATATCTTAACACTAGATTTCCACTGCTTACCCTGCTTAGTTCAGAAGTCCTTCTGGCGACCTTTTTGGTCAATTACTAGGTCTCTTTATAATATATTGCATTCTACAAAGCAAACCCTTTCATTTAATACCATATTAACTATAACCATTTTGAATTAACAATAACATTTTTTTATGAAATAGACAAAGCAAAAACCCGAAAGCTCTTTCGTGTCACCGAATGATAAGTGATCACCGCCGCCACCAGAAGAGCTAGAGCCGGCTTTAAAGATGAAGAAAGACTCGCTTTTTGCAGGTACCCATGTATCGACCTGGAAACACTACCATAGGTAGGCCATTCCCCAGTTGCGTGACGCGGAAGAAAGTTCCTACGCAACCGCAGTAGTGGAGTGCCACCTATCCAGTTGTGTGGATGGTATTTTCGCTTGTGACGTACTGTGCAGTTGGAAAATTCAGTGGCAGGTAATAGGACAAACAGTTCTTCAGAACACTCCCCATGATAAATGTGGTAGAGAATACATAGCGAGAAAACGTCCCTAAGCAAAGCCAAAATGTCAATCTGTAAAATACCAATAATTCGAACGGCTTTACATTGTATGCTATCAAATGGTTCAAGCTAATACTGGGATGCATCAACCTGGAAATGAGTACAATACTCCATATAAGGCCGAACCTGGGCCCTCTACAGGGCTAATCGGTGTTTTGACGAGAAGTACCGTCTCGCTCTGCTGAACCCCCAGTTTCTTCGAGGCCAACTTGCCCTTGCTTTGCAGATGATCGCGATACTGGCAGTCGCTCAAAGCATTAAGACCCAAAATGCTAATACTGGGCACGGCTGTGAGAGGAATGTTGAAAAATGGAGTTCTTAGTGGAGATAAATTTAAATAATATATATAATATATATTTAAATTTTTCTTAGAATTGAAGTCGTATTTCAAATTTTGTACTCAATCGGATTCTTCGAAATGAGTCAAATTGAGCTTGCAAAATTTCGCTTACACTAATGAATTTAAAGACAAACAAAGAATTAAAAGACTTCGGCGTGGCTGTGTCATGGACTTGGTCGTTTATTGTACGTGTAATGTGTTCATGTAAGAGGTTATATTTATTTAACACTATAATCTTCTCGGATATTGATCATACAAGGGCCAGCTAGCTAACGATGTGACGGGACTTATTTTACACGTACCGCACCGTTTGAAGTTCCCTTCTGGTTCTTCAGGGAAAGTGTTTGGTTTTAAATCAGTTGTTGGCGAAGAAGTCATTGGCGATCATTCAACAATATATAATTTTGATAATATTTTTTTTATTAAAATACCTTATTATATTCATTGTCACTATTTAAAACTGTTGTTTTTTTATATTTCATCGAAAGATTTTGATGAAGGCAGATGAATTAAAAATAAAAAAATGAGTCAAAAGTTATACAAATTGCAAATCTCGATACCCATAGCTTCCCCTTTCCCCCTCACGCGATGCTATGTTCTTGTTTCTTGTAATAAAGTCTTTGATTCTTAAACTATTCAGTGGTAACATTTTATTCTGAGGATAGATTTAAAACTACAAGGCTAAACTGTTTGCCCCGATTTATAGCAAATTTATAAACATATATTAATAAAGCAAATTTATTAAGTAAAAAGAGGCTGGCGCAGGGATTAGGCGTACGCGTCGTAGACGTGATAGGTTTTCGGTTCGATTCCCACTCGAAGAAATAAAATATTTAACATTTTCATTATTTTTTTTATTTTCAAATACTCGGTTCTCATTAAGACGGTTCCGTTCCCCACTTTCCTCCTAATTATTGAGACATTTTGTGTTGAGTGGAACTCCAGAGCAAGAAAATGAAGATAACCCAAACGCACACAAAAACAATATTAAACAAAAGACACACAAAAAAAATATATAATTCAACTTACTCAATAATATTACCCGTGAGCCTTTGCAAGCTAAAATCCTCGAACACCAAACGCACTCTTTGCCTCCCCCTCGCTAAAAAGTCGTAATGACATTGCGTTTTCGGCGGATACGGCGATGGGTATAAAGGAGAGATCAATTTGCCGGCTCTGCTCTTATCAGACCTGAATACTTGATGGCAGGATGACGCTGGAATACACGTTTATAGGGCTTAAGTGATACCGCGTTACGTTATATTGTATATTTTTTTAGTATTACGTTAGAGAGTTTGTCGTTCAACTAGCCTTGTGTATATTTTGGTGCTATAAGGTTATTTATGATAAACACAATCTTCGTTCAAGACTTATATTTAAAGGACAATTTGCGAAGAGAAAGAGTAGAGTAGAGGAAACCTAGTGCGTAAATATTCCGTTTCCATTATTACACTTCCGTTTACCATATTTCGCCGTATTCTATAGATTGCGAATATCCGCTCGAGTGGCGGAACTAACGGCTCGGCTTCATTACCATAGCGAGAAATTGAAAATGTTTATTACTTCATTCCCCCGCTTGGGGATCGAACCCACAACTGTCCCGTTTATAGTTGATTGAACCATGAGCCATGACTGCCATGTCTTAGCTGTACACTGTTCAGTGATGTAATACAATAGTAAGCTTTGTCTTACAAAACTGTGGAAATGGAGTCCATAATCTAAGCTAAAATTGGCTATTCATTCGACCCACTCGTCCTATCCCTCATACCTAAAGAAATTTATCTCTTACAAAAACTTAGGAAAAAACATAACGCTATATGTTTTGTTTTTAGTAAATATCGGGAACTACAAGTTCGTTTGTACTTACTCGCGGCGCTGACAGCTGGTCCCACAGCAGATGTTATATTTATTGTAGTTGCCTTCTTATTACTTTCAACATCTATAAACAGAATAGTATGATAGAACGACATATAATTTTTATTATAATTGAGGCCAGTCGTGGCACAGTGGGACAAGTGTGTGACTGTAAACGTGACTGGTAGTGGATTCGATCCCCCCCCTCGAAGAAATCGAATAATTATTTACATTTATATTTTCTTTGCTCTTTCTCTTGTGCCGCTTGGGAATTCGGCTGAAAATGGCGAACAGGGAACACTAGGTTCCCTCTGCCTACCCTGCTGCGTACAGGATACTGCGTGAAGCTGAATTCATTTTAATAATTTATTAAACTACTTGCGAGGATTAATTAAGGACATTAAAATATATAAAATGTTACACAAAACACGATATATGTCAATTCTACAAGCATCGTATGATAAATTGAAACATACAAAAATTCAAAATTTCAAAATAAGAAAAAACAAAATTACAAAATAAGGCTTAGATTAATCTAAAAAGAAGTTAACTTAAATTTTAACTACAGGAAAAGGTTAGGGGCAAAAAATGCTTACTAGACCTGCGATAGAATTATCTTCCATCAAAAATTGGTAGCTGGCTTTGAACCCTTGTCCCGGCGTGTTCGAATTAGCTGTAAATTGTACTAAAAGCTCCGACCCACTTGATAGAATTTCGTAACCTAAAAGTGTCATATTGTTTAATTTATTGAGGCCATCGTGGCGCAGTGGCACTAGCATGTGACAATAAACGCGACAGTTGGTTTCGATTCCCACTCAGGGAATGAAATATGACTTATGAATATTTAAATTTTTTTTGCTCTGGTAAAAAGACAAAGCGGCGCTCAATTGCATCACATAGTGCCTCCAATGTACGGCAAAAAGTGGGGAAAGGAATATCTAAACACCAGGGTCCCTCTGCCTAATTTTCTATATAAGGGATACAGCGTGAATCTGAAAAAACTTAAAAAAATATATAATGTTCGATTTTTACAACCACTAAAACATTTCTAGTGAAAAGTTTATATTCGAGCTTATCAAGCAAATAGAGCTTATTTTAGAAGTGACCATCCAGAAATATTCTTCCCGGAAAAGGTAACTGACTAAATATTTGTATTTGTACGAAAGCAAATATTTATTTTAAACGATTCTTTGTACCTGATCTAAAAATGGGAAAACTAAAGTAAAAATGTAAGTAAAAAAAAATATATTGTAAAGTAATATTACAGATATGGCTTGTAGCATAAGAAGAGAGATTAAAAGGCACTCTGTGCTCTACTTTTTTGCCAATTTAAGCATTATGAGTAGGTATGATCAAAGAACACGTTTTTTCAATAGTTCTAATTAATTATTTTAATAATTTTTTTTTAGCTTCGCGCTGTATTCAATACATGTCATTTCTTACAGTAGACATCAAACCCACAACCTGTCGCGTCTACTAATTACAATTAGAAGCTTATTTTGCGTTTCAAAAACTAAGAATTAAACATTTTTAGGTTTTAGTTTGAATTGAAATATATTTATAGAACTATTTACAGGAAAAAAATAGCATATTCTCACCTACAATTTCATTGCACAGCATTGCAATGACTGGAGAAGTGGACACTTTACCATCAAATACTTTGATAATGTCTGCACGATTTAAACAACTGAAAATAAAACAAAAATAAGAGTAAAATGTATGTAAAAATCTCTAATATTTACTTAAAATATTCTGACAGATACCTTTCATCTCCCTTTTGTAAAAATGATTCCTCGAAGATTAATTTGATTTTCTCGTGTTTCCTGTAAATAAAATATGTTTTTTATTTATATCTATAACATTCAACATAAAACTATTGATTAGAGGCCAGTCGTGACGCAGTGGTACAAAGTGTAAAATCGACTGGTTGTGGGTTCGATCCCCACTCGAGGAGATGAAATATTTACTTAAATTTATATTTTCATTTCTTCGCTCTGGTGTCGAGGCTAAGCGTGGCGTTGAGTTCTGCCACTCAATACGCAATGCCTCCAAAATTCGGCAGAAAAAGGGGAACGGAGTGTCTTAACACTAGGTTCCTTCTGCCTACCCTGCTGTGTGCGGGATATAGCGTGAAGCTAATTTAATTTTAATTTTAATTTTAATTTTAACCATTGATTAATAACTATTTTAGAATTTTACAACATCATTTTTTTATAAATATTATAGAACTAAGTAACACAAAATTTAATTTAATATCACGAATACGGTTATTAAAACAGTCTAAATAGACTTGTAGGTGCAATTTACACAGAATTAGGTCTGAAGTGTTTCAGTTAGGTTTCCTACACAAATCTAGTTTATAATAATTAAGCGGACGTCCGGTGATGCATCTAATTTTGCTGCAGTATTATACCAACCAAATGTTATGAACATAGGAATAAATGCATCAAAATGTGTTCATTTACATAAATACGTATACGAAGATACGATGTTATAGAGTGTTTCTGTATAATTTTATTATATCACTAAATGTTATTTCTAATTGTTTTGTTGATGGTGAATAATAAACGTCTAATTACGTTTAATGGACATTTCACATACAAATATTTAACCATGACGGGATTTGAAACCGCGCCTCTTGGAAATCGAGCTACCACTCTGACTGCTAAGCTATATGTTCTCATCAAAACAAAATTGCGCGCTACTTAATATTGTATAAACATCGAAGAAATATAACACACCTTGCATTAAAATGATAATTACACCTCACATTGCTAGGGTAGCTAGACGGGTATCTAGGGCTGTACAATCTGCCGTGTGCTGGCCTGTTCTGTTGCGACGTAAACACATAGTCGCATAATGAATCGCCAACCTTAACGCCGTCTGTTTCGAAGTTTCCTAAAATTAAGATTTATTATTTACAAAAACAGCTTCACGTTTTATCTCGCATGCAGCAGGTCAGACAGAGGAAACCAAGTATTAAAACCTTCAGTTCCCAATTTAGCGTCGATTATGCATATTGACGAACCTCAACGCCACGCTTTGCCTCGACACAGCGAAAAAATTAAAATATAAATTCAATAAATATTTTATTTCTATCAAGTGGGGATCGAATCCATAACCAGTCTCGTATACAGTTATACACATGTGCCCCTGCACCACGCGCAGTTATTCTCTATGTTTTTATTTATATACCTAGAGAAACCTGTAACCCAATAATGCAGGGTAGGCAGTGTTAAAATAACCAGCATCTCCAGTTCCGGCAATTCGACACTACACATATAAAAACGGCTTTAACTAATAATAATATAATGCACAGTATATAGTATTTTAAGGTCAATCGTGACGCAGGGACACGAACGTGTGACTATATCCGAAACACGTTGTAGGTCGATTTCCCCTTGAGGAAATGAAATGTAAATATTTGCATTTCCTCGCTCTGGTAACGAGGCTAAGCGTGGAGTTGAGTCCCACTACTCAACACGAAATGCCTTCAAAATTCGGCGAAAAGTGGAGAATGGAAGTGTTTTAATGGAAACAGAGTGTATTAATATTAGGTTCCTAGGTTCCCTCTGCTATGTGTGCGATATAGAGTGCGAACACATAGCACTGTAAAAAATAAAAAAAATATAGCCTACTTGCGTGCTGGGGTAAGAAAGGATAAATAAAAATGGAAAATTTTAACCTAAATTAACTTAAGCATCTGAATTAATTAATAAATTAATATTTATTACTGTTAATATAAGGGTTGCAAGACAATATATATAAGTATTTTGTTCTGGAATGAATACAAAGGCGTTATTTTCAAATGCCGTAAACGGAGATATAATTTATATGATTAGTCGGTTATTACGACTAAGAATTCTGTCTGAGGACCTGCTTAAAAAATGAACATATAAAAAGTATTTTTTTTTGCTCTGTCTCCCGTATATAGCAGGGAAGGCCGAAAAGCCTTATGATCATGCTTAAAGACCGCGTTACCTACTTTTCACAAGAATTTTGAGACATCACGTGTTGCGTGACGGACTTCAACGCCGCGCTTTTTACATAAGAAAATTCGATGCTTCTCCCGTCCCGTCCCGAGGCATCGAACCCACGACCATTACGCTTACAATCAGATTCTGTACTACCTAAATTATTTAAAATTTGTACACAATACAGTCGAGCTTCGTTTTCCAATATTGGTAGAGTAGCGGTGTTTAGTTCCACGTTGTACTACAAGTAAGTTTTGTAAACCTGACTGGTAAGCTAAGTAGACGTGTACTGCGTATCGAATAGAAATGTATATCGTGTCGAGTGTAGCTTTTTCACGGGCAGTACGTGTCCGACTTAACCTTAATTTGGTGGAGTATATTCTATATATTTTTTTTAAAATACATGTATGAAAACGTGCAAATGCAAATGTGACGGTTGTAGGTTCGATTCCTAGTTGGTAGAGTAAAATATTTAGTTTAATGTTTTCATTTCCTCGCTCTGGTAAGTAGGCAAAGCGCGGTATTAGCCAAAAGCTTAACTTGTGCTTCTATAATATTGGAATTTAATAAATAGACTTTCTTATTTATACAATATCTACTATATCCATAACTCACTGTAAACTTAACGGTAGTAGGTTCAATATCCGATTAAGAAACCAAAAAAATATATACTTGATCGCTCTAACACCAAACACAAACCGGTGTTCAGTTCCGTCACAATACCGAAAACTACCTTCTTTTAATATTTTTGAGAAAACAAAAACTATTTTTATTCACTTACTTCTATCTATAAACCTGTATGTTCCGATGAAACCTGATGAGTTAGACGCTTTTGTTCCACTTTGAAATTCTAAAACTATTAGTGGTCCATGCGAGTACATAGCCGGCGGTGTTTCAGCTCTGTTTCCACATAGAATTCTGGACCAGGATGAATATTCGTTGATGCCGGGTGGCCCCGGCCCGTGGGTACCACCTTCGGAATACACCTTGAGGAAGTCACCGCGGGTACAGCTGAAATTATTGACTTAGTTAATATTATATCAAATACGTCTTCACCTGTACTACAAGATTCAGAAGTAAATGCCGTTATGGTGTAGTGGAAAAGCGACTGAATATAGGCGCGATGGTTGTAGGTTCAATTCCCACTCGGGGTAATAAATTATTTTCATTTTCTTCCTCGAGTAAGAAGAAAAAGCGCGGCTTTGATTTCCACCATTCAAGAATTCGGCGGAAAGTTGGGAATAGAGTGTCTTGACAATAAGTTCTCCGCCTACCCTCCTATAAGCGTGATACTACGTGAATCTGTAAGAAAAAATAAAATATGCTGTTTTACCGATATTTGTACGAATTTGTGTTTAAACGAATTCAAAGTTAAAATATTTTCATTTCTGTCAATCAATGGTTATTAAATTCTCTCCTCAGTTCAAAAATTCTACATACTAAGCCAAAATTAACCAAATACGTATAAATATTTTTGTATAATATATTGAAATACCACTGAGCGAAGCAAAAGAAGAAATATAAGTAAATGAATAAACCAGCTTCACGCTGTATATATCTGCATAGGCAAAAGAGTTTTTTTCTCTGTTAAGACACTCCGTTTACCACGTTCTGCCTCAACGTCAGGCTTTTACCTCGGTTCCAGAGCGAGGAAATGTAAATATTCAAAAATAATAATTCGTTCCCTCGAGTGGGATCAAACATACAACCGTCGCGTTACGTTTCCTTATACTCCTGCGCCACGACGGCCTTTCTTGGATAAAATATAAATAAAGAGAAGTATTTATATTTACGTTGCGTTTACATATGTATATAGTTCTTTACTCCCAAAGGATAAAGGATGTTTAAAAGATGCCTCCCTCATGAAAAATAAGTCTCTGAAAGTCCAACGGCAAGGAGCTTTACGTAGGTACTGTTGACCCGTTACTTCGAGAATTTTCGGCGGTATAAGATTTATAAAGACGGGATTAGATCAGCAACTATATTAGTTGTATGTGTTAGAAAAAATATATTGTACTATGAAATATATTTTCCATATTCAGTTTTGCCTTTTAAATATATAACATATAGAGTAGACGAGGAGAACTAAAAATCATAACTTATACTCTTTTTTTGCATGATGCTATATCACTTTCGTTCCCCATTTTCCACCGAGTACTGGAAAAATTGTGTGTTCAGCGCGGTGGAACTTAACGCCGCGCTTTGCCTCATTATCACAACGAGAAAATTAAAGTCACAACTAGCCACAAATTCTTATGCTAAAGACAAATATTAATATTAAAACGTTAATATTGCACCTACAGTTCGAACGGATGTTCGGTGGATACTAGACGCGTAGCGTGTGAGATGTAACCATACACTGGTTACAAGTGATCACTTTATTGCTGGTTTTGTGAATCAAAATATTTTTTTCTGATACTCGGATAAATAACTTAACGATAGAAAATGTAATTAAAATAAATATTTATAATTTCGATAAACCTAAAAGGACCTATAAAATTTGTTTTCTTGGGTTCACTGTTCACTGCCAAGAATTTATATTATGGGAGTCTTGGGGGTACTTAGGGGTCAAATATTGCAAATTTCAGTCAAAGTGAGCATTTTCATCCTGTAAACAACACTAACGCAAAATTGAAACCCCTAGAACCTGTAGTAACGCAGTTTCATACAAACCATCAATCCCAAAAATAGCCCTTAACGGGTCGAATATTGCGAATTCTCGTCTTAGTAGGCACCTGCGTCTTATAGACAATGTACATGCAAAATTTGAAACTTTTAGCACTCGTAGTTTCTGAGCCGAGCTGAGCTGACCTTTCGATTTTTCTAAATATATATATAGATGATTTTCTTGTACTTATAGGATATATCACATGTCTTAAGGTTGTCTTGGCGTAGAGTCATCAGTGTGCAACCGTACACGTTGTGGGTTCGATTCACACCCGAGGGAATGAAATATTTATTCTAATTTCCTTGCTTCGGTAACGGTTCAAAGCACAGCGTTATGTTCCACCCAATAGATAATGCCTCCAGAATTCGGCGGAAAGTTAATTAGTTCCTATTATTGCTTTGTTTACCCTGCTATGTGCAAGATACAGCGTGAAACTAAAAATAAAATATATGGAATGAATTCAACACCACCTATTGTTTAACAGAGCTGGAAAATAAAAATAATTCATTGCCCCTATTTCTATAAAAATAACAGCCACGATCCATTTATTTCAATTCTAGAATAACAGTACTTTAAAACACCTGCGCGTACACGACAAACTACAAACGCGGGGGACACCCCTAAACACAGGTACCGATGAGTAATAAAAACGTTGTAGCTACACAAAGCTGACTAGAATCCTCTATAATTTGTTGAAACTACCGCAGTAAAACACTTGAAATAGCGAATCTAGATTAGTAAACGACTGACTTGTATATTACTTGAAGGTAAATACTGTGGAATATATTTATTTCTAATATGAAATTCGTAAATTCAATTCTGATGAGTTTTTTTTTGCCTCACGCTGTACCAGTTTTACGCTGTATCCGCTGTATACACACAATAGGTTAAATAGAGGAAACTTAGTGCTAAGACACTCTATTCCTCAATTTCCAACGAATTCTGACGGCATTGTGTGTTGGAAATCAACGCGTTTTGCCTCGACACGAGGAAAAAGAAATTAAAATATAAAATATTTTATTGCGAGTAGAAATCGAACCCATAACCTGTCGCGTTTACAATCGCATTATGTGCCCCTGGGCCACGATTGACCTATTATAATAATAATTTCATATTATTTGAAATATAACGAAATTTTTAACGCTACATTTCTTCTGCCTACCATGTGCGGTGCGAATTTTCAAACAAAATATTTACAAAACTTAAAATTTACCTCCAAACATTGTACATTTTTGAAACATTTTGTAACGCGATATCTGTGCTAAGCAATAAAAACAGTGAAGCCTCGACAAAGTGCTCGAGTTCTCCCATCCGACTATAATTTCTTTGAATGATATTTGCGACACCCGGGATACTTGTTTTGGATTTAAATATTAGTAATGGATATTTTTGGTTATATAGCTGTAAATAGACGTAATTGGCATATTCTTTTCAATTATGACAGAACAATATTATAGAGATTGTATTGAATTTAGAACAATAGAACATATGCAATGCCGAGTTTGAAGCCGTCGTAGGGCGGTTCTGGTGTCAATTCCTGCTCTGGTATCAAGACAAAGTGCAGTGTTGAGGTTGACAATTCAACGAAGTGGGGAACCTTCTACTTACCTTGCTATATGAGGGATACAATATCAAGCGTTCAAATTCACAATTAATATTTTTATGCAAAATTTTTAAATGTATATGGATTGTATATTAAATATGTGTATATGATATCAAAATCTTCTAATAGCTGGTGCTGCAACGGCGAAGTTGAAATATGTACATATGTATGACTGAATTCAAAGATTGTAATTTAACTTGACTCTATATCCCTACAGAAAACCCCAGAGAATTACGCGCCAAACTCTACCATGTTGCATACCTCTTTTACCTTGTTCTTCATTCTCTTCATACATACCCTACAAGGGGTCCACATTCACCTAATGTTTCTTCAGTATCTTTGATAGTATGTTTTTAACGGTCAACCAAAGTCGCAACCTCTTTTACCATTCACTAATTTCTCATAAATCTGTTTTGCCATTCTTTCATTACTCATTTTTTTTATAACAATTTATATTTAAAAATGTCAAATTTATTATATTGTATAATAAAAGTATATGTAATACATTTTGTTTTACTATAAGGAAAATGTTTACTGTATTCCAATTCCAATTCGCTAAATAGAACAAGCTATCTATAAAATATATCGGTTTATCAAGAACAAGCAATAAAAAAGCAAATATGAAACTTTTTCAGATAAAATACGTCATGAAAATGAATATCTAAGCTCCGTGAAAAGGAGTGTTGGAAAGTCTTCAGAGTCCCGACGACGGCCAGTGCTTTCCAAAGCGTAAAAATAAAACTTTTGCCTTTACCCTAGTCTCGAATAGGGATATACAAATGGGAAAATTTGCATATAAAATAAAATTGTCATTCTACTTCGTTAACGAAAAAATATGTATAAATAAATTTAGATGAGTAGAGAATATTATGGTAGTGACAGTTGTGAGTTTGATTCGTAAAGAGAGCAGTCTGCGTTCTTTCCGAGTGGGAATTGTTACTATTTTCTCACTTTGATAAAAAGACGAAATGCAGCATTGAGCTCTTTTGCTGAACACGTAATGTGTGAGCAAGGCTTGGAAAACTGAGTGTCGTAACACTGAGTTCTTTCTGCCTCTTGTAAGTGGGTTACAGTCGGAAACTTTTAGCCAGAAAAGAAATAATTATTTTAGTACTACTATTGTATTTTATATTTTTTAATTCTTATAGTGTAAGAGATTGCGTGAATAATAACATAATGACGACTAGAAACGTTCCTCAAAAGAATAAAAAAGAACGAGACCACCAGCTACGACGTCGAAGACGAAATTTTTGAAGAACGTTTTTAAGCTTATCCTGACTAGATGTATTACATTATGCCCAGCCATATTACGTACTCCGGTAAGATTTTATTATTTTCGACTCATTTATTAGATTTCACTGGGCATATAATGATTTAGCTTTGACTGTCCAAATCAAGTTTTGCTAGAGCGGTGGGTTTCAAACTTCTACCAATTTTAAGCTTTGAGCACTCTACAAAAAAAAGTGGCTCTCTAAAAATTTTTATAAAAGCCGAATTTTTGATTGCAGTATGTATTCACTAGCGGTGTTTGATTAGACACGTTTGTATGGATTAATGAAACTGTGGACAAACCTTTAATTTGAAAGCAAACTGATAGACACTGTTGATTACGTTTTTCACAGGAAAATCATTTAAATCGAGTCTTTTGTAAATACGTTTTGAAATGTACCTTCTCTGAATTCGTTAAACGGAATCCAAATATACATTTTAATTTTTTTATAATTTATTTCTTTCCTACTGACAAAGGAAAATATATTTTCATACGATATATTTCAAAATATAGGTTTTTGTATTTTGTTTGCTAAATCAGAATAATAGTTTAAATACTAACATTTTTACTTTAGAGAGTCAAACTATACCAAATAGTGTTTTCTTTTTTAGTATAATTTTGTAAATATAACATATACATTATTTTAGAAATTATATACATCAACTTTATTAAATATTTATTATTTATTTAGCTAAAAAGCTTATATAGCTATATAAGCTATATCACCTTTTTAGCCAAATCTTTTAAATATCATACAAAATGCACAGACAAAACTAGCACTGAAAACTGAAAAAAAAGTTTAAAAAAAAACGGCACAAATGATTAAAGCACCAACCAACATTTACATGAAAATGTAATTAAGTAAAACCGTAGTCAGCAAAAATATCCACTGGGTTTTGGTTTCAATTAGAATGCCTGGTGGGTCGTGTAATTACGCTGTCATCTATTTCTGTCACGACTACAATTTATGTTCCACTTTCGTTTTGCAATAAGACTAGAAAAAATGTTCGCGCAAACATTCAGATTTCTATCTTTATCCCCTATATTAGGTAGTGTAGGTGAAATGTATATTAGAAATCACGGTAGGGCAGTGATACATCGCCTGAGCGTAAACGTGGGGGTTATGGGTTCAATCCAGTTCTAGAAAAATAATTATTCTATTTTCTCAATCTGGTACAACAAAGCGCGCCATTTACTTTTGCAACACATTTTAGGCAGGAAGGTCAGAATGTGTCTTTATGCTTCTTTCTCTGTCTAAAAAGAAAGATTTTATTTTGAAAATAATATTTTAATAAGACCTATTAATAATTTACATGAGGAAATAAATATTTGTAGTGTAGTTAAACCTGGTGCGTGAACCTAGTGTTAACACACTCCATTTCCTATTTTCCCCGAGGCATTGTGTGTTATGTGGCGGAACTTAGCGCAAAGAGTGAAGCGAAAGAAAATATTTCATTCCCTCGATTGGGAATCGAACTCATAACTTGTGTTCACAGTCACACATTGTACCAGCGCCACGACTGGCCTCAGTTCCGAATTTCAACATACTTTACATCTGCAATATCAATTCTATCCCTCTCGTATGAACATTTAATTTATTCAGTATCGATACGGAAACCAAATTTCGATCGATACTTTTAAACTTCGACACAACGTTGTTAATATTTTCGCTAGTCATATCCGATTAAGCCATTTTATTCGTGAAATAACGTACGGATATGAATCGAATGATTTAAAGATTTATGGATGTATTGTTCGTGTATTATGTGTTTATATGTTTTTTTTTAATAATAAAATCTTGAAAATATTTAGTACTGTTTTTCAGCTTCACGCTGTATCCCGCACACAACAGAGTAGGCAGAGAGAACCTACTGTTAAGACTCTCCATTTGCAGCCAAATCTGGTGTTTCACTGTGTTCTGTGTTTTCTGGTGTTTCTTAACATTTCGTGTTAAGTTGCTCATTCAATGTATATTTATTTTAATTTGACTATGTCAGAATATGTCTAGAATTAGTTTGTCTCTTTTTCAGTTTAAACGCAATAATAGAAATTCAATTCTATAAAGCTTATCTTAAAAAAAAATCAAAAAAATATTTAACAGTATAGTTAGTTAGTTTTTTGGAAAATCTACCTCCTGAATTTTACTGAGAGCGAATTTACGATGGCGTTAGTGGACTTAAACTGTCGAGAATGTTTTATTTTACGCTGTTTTAAAGTTGTCACCATTTTTACAACGATGGATAAAAATGAATGTACGTTACTATGATATTATATAAAAAACAATCAAATAATTTAATATTTAACCACTTTTTATATTGTAGGTTATATTATAGATGATTTGGAAAAATATTATTACAAAGTTACCTACTGTATGATTCATTAGGATACATAAAATTATAATAATGTAGAAATAGTTAGTGACCGCGACGGTGTTAAGTTACGCCACCCCACAACCAAATGCAAACACTGATGTGCGTGAAAAATCGTAAAGCTGCGATGCACTATATATTTTGTATGCATGTTATCTTCAACTTTATTATAATTTTACCTACAATTATTTGGTCAACGAAAAATTTACATTGGACACGTAGGTATATTTCGATTTTCTTATGTTTGTTAAATTGTATTTTAAGCAATTTTTTTCAAGGGTACATAGTATCAATAGCTGTAAAAAACACATCTGTGATTTCGAAGTGGTAAGCAACAACATTGTGATTTCAATCGCCATTTAATGATTTATTTTAATTTCCTTCCTTTGGTAACGTAGTATTGAATTGACCCACAACATGCGATATCCCGGAACTTGATGGAAATTGGAAGACGAAGTATCTTGATACCAGGGTCCATATTAATAAACTGCTCTAAACTCCAAGATCGATCTTAAGATGTCGTTTTCGACTCGTAGATTAAAATTTAGAATGACAACGGATATCTCAAGATGGATATCAAAATTGATACTGGTTTACAACGGGCCTAGGTTCTATACCCTTCTTTCTAAGGCAGAGTAAAGCATAGATACAAAAAAAACTATCTTGTTTTTACTAAGACAGAAAGTTACTTAACGAGATGCTCTAGAGACCTATCTTCGTTGTATAAATATTTAAAGGAAGAAAGTAATTAAGTGTTCAGACTTTAACTGATAGTATTTAAGCGTCCTTTGGTCCTAAGCTAAAGTATTGAAATGGGATTTTGATCTAATTATTACTGAAAATCTAATACTATTATAAATTGTATTTTGATTTAAGTGCTTACTATATTTGAGTATATTATTTACAATCAAAAGTGAAAATCAAAGAACTTATTACATTATTTACAATTTTTAGTCAAGCTGAGACGTTATGCTTGAGTAAATTTACACCCTGATACCAGATAACCATTATCCTATTTATAAAAAGGATAAATAATCTATTGATCCTCTTTTTAGATTGCAATTTCAATATGTACATGCACATAAATTAGTAACTAATATTTATTTCCAACAGAAAAGAGAGTAAGCAGAGGGAACGAGGAGTAGTGATAAAACACTCCGTTTCCCACTTTCTGCGCAATTCTAGAAGCATTGCGTGTTGAACGAAACTGCCTCGTTACAAGGAGCCAACCAATGAAAATATAAAATTATTTCATTTCATTCTTTTGAATAGCAATCGAACCTGCAACCGTCGGACTTATAGTCGCTCGCATGCGCACTGTGCCACGACGACGACCTCAATAACTAATATACAAACAGTAAACTCATCTCTAAACATGACAAACAAACGAAATAAAATCTAAACAAATTTAATATTTTGAAATCACTAAGCGTAACGCCGACCGTTAACTAAAAAGTGCACCAAATAAAATTTTGCCAAACCAAAAGCTTTGTTGCAACATTGAATGAAATACATTCTACGTGGAATAAAACGATACACCTCTATGTATTCACCGTTTGTTAGTTACACTCGATTAGTCTCGCGACGTCACCGCAACACGCCGTGATATACGAGAGTGTGGTGAAGAAATGTAATAAATAATAACCTTTTTTTAGTTGGTTAGATTCAAGGATAAATATGTTTTATGTTTACCTGTGGGATTTTATGGATGATAAGGCTTTTTGGTAATTCTATTGAGTTACTGCCCGAATTGTTGAGACGTGGTGGTCACAGTGCATGGGCGTTTTTCTCAATTGTTGATATTTGCTCAGTTTTGATATATGATTTTTCTATTCAGATCAGCTTTTATGACGCAAACAGTAGGGTAGGCAGACGAAACCTAGTGTTAAGACACTCCGTTGCCCGTTTTCCGCTGACTCAAGAGGCATTGCGTGTTAAGAGGACCTTAACGCAACGCTTTGCCTTGACACCAGAAAATATAACTTTAAATAAATATCTCACTTTCTCAAGTGAAAGTAGAAACATATGTATATATAACTTTAAAAAAAAATCAGCTTCACGCTGTATCCCGCACACAGCAGGGTAGACAGAGGGAACCTAGTGTTAAGACACTCCATTCCCCACTTTTTGCCGAATTCTGGAGGCATTACGTGTTGAGTGGCAGAACTCAACGCCGCGCTTAACCTCGACACCAGAGCGAAAAAGTGGAAATATAAATTTAAGTAAATATTTCATCTCCTCGAGTGGGGATCGAACCCACAACCAGTCGGTTTTACAGTCACACTTCGTGCCGCTGCGCCACGACTGGCCTCTATACAACTTTAATTTTAGCTTAAATTATATTATTCACACTTTGCATATCCCAATGGGTATCTCTATCTATAAAGGAATTTCACCATAGCGTGCACGCTGTGTTTCAACGATGTTTAAATATTACATATCTGTTATGATATTCATAAGGAATCTGTTCGCAGCATCCCACGAGGATTGTGGTTGAGTTATGAAGGGAATAAGAAAAGTGGTATATAGTTAGAGACTAGATTAATATTTATTATTGTATAAAATTCAGCTGAGCTTGTGTCCTGTTTAATTCTGCTATATGTTGTTCACGCTGTATCCCGCACACAGCAGGGTAGGCAGAGGGAAACTAGTGTTAAGACACTCCGTTCCTCACTTTCTGCCAAATTCTGGAGGCATTGCGTGTTGAGTGGCAGAACTCAACGCCGCATATTTTCATATTAATTAATAAGTGTGGCTTATCAGTATATAGTGCAAATGTAAAAACATCATGACATTATATGTAATATCTTAATGAAGGCCATTGTGGCGCAGGACCCTCGTGACTTTAACCGCAACGGTTGTGGGTTCGTTTAATTATTTTCCGGGGTAATAAATTATTTTCATTTCTGTAGTAAAACATAGCGCAGCGATGAGTTCCATCACTGTCTCTAAAATTAGGCAAAGTGTTGTAACACTAGCCTCCGTCTGCCTACTCTCTTACATGAAGAATACAGAGCAAATAAAAAAAAATAAAAATAAAAAAATACCATTCTCCCAAGTGGTGGAATTCAATTCACCACTGTGCGTTTTTTTTTTTCAAATTCATGACCGATTTCAAATATTTAAATTGCAATTAAAATAATTTAATTTAGTCCTAACAAATTTTCTTAAAGGTATGATATTCGAAGGCGGAACTTCTTGAGACATTTAATACTTACTAATATTTATCCCGGCAAAATTTTGATTAAGGCTTCCAATTAACTCGGATTACCCTGATTATAATAAATGGGAAAATTAGATTTGACTCACAATGTCTCATTATCTCCCGTAACTTTGTGGTTGAGTTATGCATAATAAAAATAATCTTTAAATTTGAACATTGTTAAATTTAACACATAATATATTTGTTTTATATTTTATAGTTTTTTTTTACATTTACTCATCTTCTATGTATATAAAACATTTACATTAATATATGTACATAAGTAAAATAATATAAAATATTTTTAGGTTGCATTATGTACTTACGTAAATTTAAATAACGAAAAATCAATTAAATCAGCTTTACGCTGTATGCAGAGGGAACCTAGTGTTAAGAGCGTCGACTGACCGTCGAATGTGGGGAACGGAGACGCCATTCCCCACATTCTGCTGAATTCTGGAGGCATTGCGCGTTGAGTGGCAGAACTTAACGGCGCACTTTGCGCCGTTAAGTATATTTTTAATTTATATTTCCATTTCTTCGCTCTGCTGTCGAGGCAAAGTGCGGCGTTGATTTCTGCCACTCAACACGCAATGCCTCCAGAATTCGGCAGAAAGTGGGGAACGGAGTGTCTTAACACTAGGTTCTCCTCCTTCCTCCTTCCTCTGCCTACCCTGCCGTGTGAGGGCTACAGCGTAAAGCTGTTTTTTTTTAAATATTCATAAATTGCACTAACAACAAATAACAAGAGAGGCCAGTCGTGGCGCAGTGGCACAAAGTGTGACTGTAAAACCGACTGGTTGTGGGTTCGATCCCCACTCGAGGAGATGAAATATTTACTTAAATTTATATTTCCATTTCTTCGCTCTGGTGTCGAGGCAAAGCGCGGCGTTGAGTTCTGCCACTCAACACGCAATGCCTCCAAAAATTCGGCAGAAAGTGGGGAACGGAGTGTCTTAACACTAGGTTCCCTCTGCCTACCCTGCTGTGTGCGGGATATAGCGTGAAGCTAATTTTAATTTTTTTTTTTTAACAAATAACAATTATTTTGTTATTTAAAAATATTAACTTCTTTATATAGATATATAATATAGATATATAATATACATATATATATATATACAACTGAATGAGGGCCGGATCCGAATATCGTTTGAGGAAAACTTCAAACTCCACAAATTAACCGATTTGTCACTGTCAATAGCTTGATAAGTGATTGAGTGAGAAGAGGACGACTATGGCAGTTCAAAGTCTATAGAGGACATTACTTCACAAATTAATACTGCTTTGCACTATCTTGACCAATGGCTATCTGATCATGGTTTATCACTATCAGTAGCTAAATCACAGGCGGTGGTGTTCAGTAAAAAAAGATCCATTCCTAATATTAGTATTAAATTTACGGATAAACTTATTTCTGTAGTAAATAAGGTTAAATTTTTAGGCATTTTTCTCGATAACCGGCTGAATGGAATTGCGCATACAGAATACATTATTAACAAATGCGAAAAAGGTATTAATGCTCTGAGAGCTTTATCCGGGGTGTGGTGGGGCTCACACCCATATTCTCAAAAACTACTGTACCAGGCTTTGATTCGTAGTCACATCGATTATGGCTTTTTCGTACTTGACCCCTGTAATAAAGCCGCCTCAGAAAAATTAAATAAAGTTCAATATAAATGCCTTCGCATTATTTTAGGGGCAATGAGGTCTTCTCCTACCAACGCACTTCAGGTTGAATGTGTTGATCCTCCTTACCCAATACGCCGGCAATTTCTTGCCGATCGTTTTGTTTGCAAACTTCTACAGCTGTCATCCCATCCTTTAATATCCCGCCTGTCCCAGCTATCTGAACTTGTTTCTGATAAGCCAAACATATCTTACTTGTTAGATAGCTTCCTGAAATTTACCAGACTTCCAAATCCTGTCACCTGTTTCACTAGAAATCCTCTTTATTCCACTCCTTTCCGTGCTTTAACCTACTTCCCGCCTATACTCACAAATCTCGGTCTCGTTAAAGGTTCACTGAACACCAACACAGATTTTCAATCCTATGTTCATCTCAATTGGCTTAATCATATTCTTATCTACACTGACGCATCTAAACTATCTAAGGATGGTTGTGTTGGTGCAGCGTGTTGGGTTCCCAAATTTAAAATTATTTTACAGTTTAAATGTCCCCCCCTTACATCGGTGTTTACAGGTGAGGCTGTTGCTATTTTAGAAGCAATCCTGTTTGCCCGCTCCCATGACTTTCGACAGACTGTTATTTTAACTGACTCTCTCAGCTGTCTACTGGCCATTAAAGAGAATCCTTTTCGTAGCAGGAAAAGATATTCCATTATTTTAAGGATTCGCGAAGTTTTATACTCATGCCATCGGGAAGGATTATCAGTCTTATTAGTTTGGATCCCTAGCCACTCTGGTATTACAGGAAATGAATCTGCAGACTCGTGTGCGAAGAATGCTATTGCTTGTGGCACTTTGGAACATTACCACAATTCGGCCCAAGATTTGTTGTCACTTGCAAATACTCGTTTGGACTTGTCTTGGAATAATTACTGGAAGTCATTAAAATCTTGTAAGGGTAAATTTTATGCAACCATACAACCTAATATTACAAGGCGACCTTGGTTTTTCAATCAAAAATTTACTGAACGGAGAATTATAACTACAATCTGTCGCTTGCGCCTTGGACATGCGTGTACTCCAGTGCATCTGGCCAAGATCAGGGTCAGGGACCATTCACTTTGCGAATGTGGCCTGGACGAAGGTTCTGTTTCCCATATCCTTTTCTCCTGTCCTAAATTAACTCATCCTATCTATGATGTCCTCCCTCATAAAGTCCCTCGTCCCCTTAATGTTCAGTGTGTGTTATCGTTTGTGTTTAGTCCCCTTTGTACATTCTTATGTAAATATATTAGACATAATAAAATTAAATTGTGAACTAACGTAGGTATAGATATATATATATATATATTTTTTTTTTGTTGTAGATTTACTGTATATTAGTTTGTGATGTCATGTTTTTATTTTTCTTTCAGGTGGTGGTATATTTAATTAGACCTTCTATTTTTATACGTTTTGTTTAGTCCTTTAAGTGATATTTTCTTTTGTTTTTAATTTACCAATCTTCATCGTGTCTTCTCCATTCTACGTGACATTGGCGAAATAAACTGTGCTCTACTGGCACGCCTAAAAGCCATAAAATCAGAACAGAACAGAGAAGAGGACGAATTAGTGTTATTTTATATCGTTAATACATAATCTTTATTTAATTGGTAAATATATCCTGCTTAATCAGATACTGAGGGCAGTAGTGTGACAGTAAACTCGACAGATTCAGATTCGAGGAAATGTAATTTTGAATATTTCCACTTTTTTCTTTTGGTTAGAGGCAAAGCACCACATTGAGTTCCGCCAGTCAACACGCAATGCTTCCGGAATTCGGCAGAAAACGGAGACCAAAGTTTCTTGACACTAGGTTCCCTCTGCCTATCCTGCAGTGTGCGGGATACAGCATGAAGCTAATTTATGATTAATGACATTTTAGAAGTTTTAAAAAAACTTTTCAAATTACATCTTATTCAAAATAACAAAAAAAAAACCATTCCAAAATTAAATATATAGAATAAATTAAATCACGCAGAGCTTGTATTTTCTTATTTATCTTTGGCGAACGAGCTAACATATGGCTGAACGCTGTACAGTTCGTTCTCTATCAAACACTACCAAAAAAAAGGTTTTAAAAATAATATTACAGATTCCATATAAAAATGTATAGTAGTAGAATATTTACATTCATCGAACTTTTGGAAAAACCGACTTTCGTAAAAAATCCAAGCACTCTAGTTTTATATTTTCTTTGATCAGCGCCCAAATTCTTGTTTATTTGAAAAATCTATAAATTTACCATGCCTTTGTATTGCAGTACGTTCTTACAATTGAAAATATACCATACTTATTTAAGTAATACAAATTTTAAAAGTCAAATTTCGTTATCCAATAAGCAATATCTCTAACTGAATAAACATTGCATGGTGGAGTGACAAATCTCGAAATTTTATTCTCCTACATCGTATAATAAAGACAGTTATTTTTTTTGTCTTTACAATGTATCCCATTCATAGCAGGACTGGTAGAAAGATCTTGGGAACCCGGTGTTATGGCACTCCATTCCTATTGCGACATTTCCGTCTCCTACTTTCCGCCGATTCGTAAAGCATTGCGTGCTAAGTGGCGTAACCCGTTTTCCGGGCTTTTCCTCTGTACCACAGCGAAGAAATTAAAATATTTATTCCCTCGAATAGGAATCGAACCCACAACCGACGCGTTTACAGTCAGCCATTTGTGCCCCTGCGCTATTACGGCCTCAAAGCAAAATAATAAATAATTTTATTAAATGTTATATATAAATATGCATATAAAAATAAACGCTAACCTATTCGTTTATCTCGCAAGGAAACCAGCTCAAAGGATTCGAATGGATATTAATTTTAAATAGTATCTCGAATGTGATCGCGTTTATTGACTGACTTAACGATTGAGCGAGCTTAGATAAAGTTGTTTTGTATCATTCTATTTACAGGTTTCAGTTAGAAGCTATATACGTGAGACAATGAATTTTGTACTATAAAATCATTTATTGTTATATAGTAAATTGAGACGGAATAGATAAAATAAATTAAATAAATTAGCTTCACGCTATATCCCGCACACAGCAGGGTAGGCAGAGGGAACCTAGTGTTAAGACACTCCGTTCCCTACTTTCTGCCGAATTCTGGAGGCATTGCGTGTAGAGTGGCAGAACTCAACGCCGCGCTTTGTCTCGACACCAGAGCGAAGAAATGAAAATATAAATTTAAGTAAATATTTTATCTCCTCGAGTGGGGATCGAACCCACACACGGAATAGATAAGAAATAATATAATGATACAAATATTAAACACTCAGAAAGGTGATAATATTATTACCACACTGGCTACATGACATAGGCATGATTAGGCAAAGTGGGAGACGTAAATGTTAACGAAACAGAGTGTCATAAAACTAGGTTCCCGGGTTCCCTCTGCTTACTTTGCTATATGCGGGATTCAGCGTAAAGCTAAAAGAATGTATAGATTAGAAAAAGTATTTGCATTTTACCTTCTCCATTGTCACTAAAAATATATACATATATATATATATAATCCTCTTGTCATAAGACAGTAAATTTGGTGTTGTCTCTAGTAACGTAACGCAATTAAAGACACTCCTGCTCGAGTTAATATAGTAGAGTGCCGCCATTGTAAGCCACATCTTTTATCTCGCTGAATACGCTTTCAAATAATTACGTCTTATTTTTAGGGTAATTTTCTAAAAAAAGTAGTATTTCTTTAAGGTAATGTTTTAGACTGAATAAATTGTCCGACTGAATAAATAGTGCATAATATAGTAGTATTAAGGCCGTCTTGCCGCAGGGGCATGAGCGTGGGGCTGTAAAGGCGACGGTTGTGGATTCGATTTCCACTCGGCGTTATTAATATATTTTTTTTATTTATTCGCTCTGGTTATAAGGCAAGTCGCGGCGTTGAGTACTGCCACTCAACTCGAAATATCTCAAAAAATCGTCGGAAAATGGGTACGAAATGTCCTAATCGAGAACAATCATAATGTCTTAACACTGTTCCTAAGTATTCTATGCAAATAACAAAGCGTTAAAAATAATGATAGATTACATTAAACAGATTCGTCATAGAAAAACTGACCGATTTAATACATCACATGAAGACTAAAAGGCTGCAATTTTTACTGTTATTTTTTTACCAATATTTTATATTTATTTAAGTAAGACAAATAAGAAATTGATAAAAAATAGTATTATTTTATTATTAAATAGGTTTAACTTAAATTAGTCATATACCAACCAAATGGCTACATCGTAATATAACTCCGTTCCCCACTCTCTGCCGAATTCTAGAGGCTTTGCGTGTTGAGTGGTAGAATTCAACGCCGCGCTTAGCCTCGACACCAAAGCGAGGAAATGGAAATATAAATTAATTACACAAATATATTTATTTCATTTTCTCGACTGGGAATCGAACACATAACCTGTCACGCTTATAACATAACATTAAACTTCCTATTTAAAGAACCTAATAAATTTACATACAGTACCTACTTGTGTTTAAAATGAAACATATACGAGGTGGGTTTACGGTTGAATTAAATTTATTATGCTTACAATCGCCTTTAGCCTTCGCTTATAACTGAGAATGTGCTTGAGATTTGATTGGCACTCAGCAGGCTATATAGAGAACAAATGGTCAATAATATTTTATCGCTGTGACAAAATTTATATAGGCACTCTGCTATTTTTGAATTTCCCCGAACATTCTTGTATATTAGGAAATAAATTTCGTTTCCAATTTGGACCGTCGAACGCCCACCGTAAGAAATTACGATTCTAACTTTGCGAATTTCCATATTCTTTTAAGAGAAATATTTCAACGCTTGTATAAAAACCTTATTTTATTGTAACTCGTTGTATAGGCGTTGAGTTCCGCCTCTCAACCCGCAATGCCTCCAGAATTTGGCGGAAATGAAGAATGGAGTGTCTTATCACTAAGTACCCTCTACTATCCCTGCTATGTGCGGATACAGCGTGAAGCTAATTTTTTTATAACATAGACTATGCTCAGTGACCTAAAGTTCAAAAAGCAAAGTATTAAATCGACTGCTTCAAATGTCCCCAGTTCAAATCCTATGTCAATCGTACATCTGTAAGTTTTTTAATATCACGATTCATTTCGTTTTTAACAGCGGAAGCAGAGAGAATCTAGTATTTCTCTTAATGGTCAAAATGTTAACGAGGGAAGAGACCCCATTCTCAACTTTTGGCCTAATTAGAAACACTGCGTACGTTCTCAACGCCACACCTAGCCTAAAGGAGTAAGTAAATGCAAGTATTACTAAATAATATAAGTCCCTAGTAGGGATCGAACCCGCAATCCAAAAATAAAAAAAAAATGTAATCCTTTACAGTTAGTTACTATCTTGCTGCGCAACTATAACTGTTTTTATTGACATAAATATCTATAACCTAATTTAGTACTACACTTCGAAACATCATTGAGAAACTTAATCTATTGATAGTAAAATGTTTGATTCTAATCTTATTACGTTAATATCGATTGTCTATCTTATTTTTAGCTTCAAGTCGTATTCGTATATAGCAGGATAGGTAGCCTAAAAAACCTGGGAACCTAGTGTTAAGACACTTCGTTCTCCATTAAGGCACTTCTGCTCACTTTCCACATTGTTTTGTTTATTGAGTTGCGGAACTCTACGCCGCGTTTTGCCTCAATACCAGAGTTTATAATAATCTCGTAAAATCACTCAATTTTTTACTTTTCATCAAATTTATAATTAAACTGACATTCAAAACTTGATTTAATACAATATAACATAACAAAGCAATATTTTTATAGTATGTATTGAAGTACAAGAAAAAGAGAGAGCATCAAAAAAGGAGATATTAAAATGAAAGACCATTATCAACTTAAAAAATAATATAAAAAACAGTTTCACGCTATTTTCGCGTGAAACAGGATTGACATAGAGAATTTAGTATTAAAACACTCCGCTCCCCATTGGCGAAACTCAACGCCGCCCTTTGCCTTGTTACCAGAGCGAAAAAATAAAATATTATGTCATATCACCGAGAAAGAATCGAACCCACAACTAGGCCAGTTAAACAATAATAAACGTAAAACAAGGTTGAAATAATATAATTTAAAATAACTAAATCTATTTTTGAAACTGTTTAATAAGTCATAGCTCTGATATCGCGCGGCACAAAGTCCTTCTCATCTATTAATGAGATCGTTCCGCAGCTTATCTCGTCATGTTCTTTATCATAGCAATTTATGCTCTTGAAGATATACAGGGAACTCTAATATAAGTTACTATTCTGTGAAAACAAATTTTAACTTTCTACCCTCGGTTTTGTAATGGCATTGTTCATTTTGGTGGAGATGGTTTTGTTTGATAGATAATATTTTAGGTATATTTTTGTTTCACGCTTTATCCCGTAATTTGTAGGGTGGGTATAAATTTAGTGGTAAGACACTCCATTGCCCGCTTTCTACTGAATTCTCGAGGCATTGAATGTTGAGTGCCATCACTCAAAGTACGTCGCCGTTTCCTTTGTTGCCAAGGAAATAAAAATATTAAATAGTTCGTTCCCCCGCATGGTGATCAAACCCACAAACGTTCCGACACAATCGAAGGCACACAACCTGAGGCCTGACGTCATAAAGTTAAAATATTAAAAATATTAAATGCCTCTAGGGTTTTACTAAATTATGAAAATATCTGTTACTGAAAAAAATAATTTAATAATATATAAATGGTTACATTTAATAAAATATAATATGTATGTATAGTATTAAATAGTCGTTTATACAACACACACGACATTTTTTAAATTTCCAATGATATTACTTTAAAACAAAAAATATATATACTTATTAGAAATACTCACTCCAGTAGCTCCTTATAAACATCGAAGTCGGTGAACACAAGTTCGACTATTTGATGTGGCTCTGCATAGAATGTGTACAGGAGGCAAATGTCCTGAGGGTATGGGCGCGGGTAGTCTGGACTGCTGAAGGTGCCGCGCTCTTTGCCGTGCGTTGATGTGAAACGTATGCAGGAACAACCTGTGAAAAATTAAATTTTCAGTGCCAAATTGTAATAGATTTTGTTTATTTTCTTATTTTTATGTATTCTGTTACTAGGCTGAGGGGACCTAGTGTTAAGACACTCCGTTTCGCAGTTTCCCGGAAGCATTGCGTGTTAAGTTGCAGAACTCAACGCCGCGCTTTGTCTCGACATTTGAGCGAAGAAATGGAAATAGAAATTAAATAAATATTTAATTTCCTCGAATGGGATTCGAACCTGTCGAGTTTACAGTCATATGCTTCTATAGAAGTAAGTTTTAGTATTTATCAGGCATAAAAATATTAAATATCATAAAAATTTGAAATAAAAATATTATACAAACGTATATATCCTTATTATTCAGTTAGGATTTGTTCAAAGTTGTTCAATTGTAGTTGATACAATATCGTGAAAAACTTTTTAATTGAAATAAAAGTTTACCGATCTTGTTACACAAAATGATTGAGCTTAGCCAATATTGCTGAAGTGAGAAAAACAGAGAATAGAATAATTTTACGTATTTACAGCAGGAGAAAAACAAAAATCATCAGCATAAAGGAAAAAAGAAGAAAAAAGAAATATATATATATATATATATATATATATATATATATATATATATATATATATATATATATATATATATATATATATATATATATATATATATATAAGGCCAGTCGTGGCGCATATATATATGTATATATATTATTTTTTTTTGGTATTTATGAATTTCCTCGAATATTAAAAACAAATAAAGATTTTTTATTTTAATATTATAAGCATTTTTTACATTTTTAAAGTGTTTTTCCACAACTAGAAAGGAAAAGTACTGATTTTATATAATTTTATATTTATATAATATAATATTCTTAAAAGTATATTATTACATTTTTAAAATTTCTCTTCAAACTAGTTTATATTGATGAGGCATTACAGATTCACAACCCGAGGGAATGCGGTTTCAAACACCGCTGCATCTAGATTTTCTGATACGAATTTTGTTCCAGTTAATAAATTAGGTCATAATTTTTCATTCAATTTTCAACTCTGGAATGCTTCATTTGCTACTTAAATAATTAATAAAATTTTGTAATTTCAAATATGAAATTATTTGAAACTGTATGTAGGTAAGTATGATATACGTATGGATGCGTATGTAGAACATACATAAATCTTTATGTATTTCTGACATAATTTGTACTGTATATTGTGGAAAAAATAATATAATTATATAAATAAAAAATAAAAGAGGCCAGTCGTGGCGCAGTGGTACAAAATGTGACTGTTAAACCGACTGGTTGTGGCTTCGATCCCCACTCGAGGAGATGAAATATTTACTTAAATTTATATTTCCATTTCTTCGCTCTGGTGTCGAGGTAAAGCGCGGCGTTGAGATCTGCCACTCAACACGCAATGCCTCCAAAATTCGGCAGAAAGTGGGGAACGAAGTGTCTTAACACTAGGTTCCCTCTGCCTACCCTGCTGTGTGCGGGATAAAAAGCGTGAAGCTAATTTAATATAATTATATGTCATAATTTTGTGTTTCATCGCCATTTGCGGTAATTAATATTTTTTTTCCCCGCTCTGGAAAAAGTTAGCATGGCGTTGAGTTCCGCTATTCAATAAACAATATCTTGGAACCGAGTGAGAACTGGAGTTTTAAATAAAATGAGGAAAATCGCAACTTCCTGGCTACTAGGTTCTCCGTATCTTATATATCTTATGCGGGAAAAGGCGTAAAGTTGTAAAAAAAAAAAATCTTAAACGATAAAGCAAATTACATATTTAAAAATATACATATATTTTATACATACAGCAAAAAAATATATAAATAAAAAAGGAATAGCCCTATTAAAATATAAAACTCAATTGAGGGCGCCTCATCAGCACGCATAACAATTGTGACTGAAATGCGATAGTCAAACACAACTGGTGCAAACACTCGTATAAAACATAACCGCTTTCATAATCATAAAATTACCACTTACAACAAATAAAACGTCACAAAAAGATAGGGGACGGCCGGTGTAGTATGGGCTTATTGTGATGAATATTTTATGTAGAAGCCTTTGCTGCTTCAGTTCCTCTTGTAATCTTCTGGATAATATAATGAAAGTTTCAGCATCATATTTTCGAGCAAATTTTTAATGTTAAGCTAGTTAGAATAATCTAATAATATATAATTGGTTTAGGCAAAAGGAACACAGTGTTAAGACACTCCGCTCCCCACTTTCCGCCGATTTTTTCGAGGCATTACCTGTTGAGTGGTGAAATTGAATCCTGCCAGGGCTTTAAGCTTATTACATTTTTTTTTATATTTTTAATTTTAGATGCTAATGCTTACTAGTAATCGCATATTTATAAGATTCCTAGTCACTCAAATACAACATCGCCCGCTTAAACTTATTGCAAATTTTTATCTTAGACCGTTCAGTTCTATATATACATTTAGTAAGTTTTTGGTATTAGTATAGCACTGTTACTATTCTTATTTCTCTGTTTAAATTATATTAAATTATATTACGTTTGCTTTGTCTGATCGAACTAAAACATCGAAACCAGTTTTGTAATATTTTTTGTAAATGATTGCTGTATCTACAATCACCATAAAAAAATTGTTACTTTCTAGCAACGCTACAAACACGCAATATTTTTTGTTAAATATGAGACTCTCCCAGTCATGCCAAAACTTGGTACTCTCAAATAAGATTATCCAATTTTATAACATATAAATATTTTACGATATTTGGCCATACGAGTATTTTTAACGAATGTATGGATATGCCTTAACTATATTACGGATTTAAAATTTTTATTACAACTGTCTTTTACATTTCAAACATACGTATACATTTAAATATCGAAATTATTAAAAATGCCATCAAAAGGAAATTTTGATTTTCAATTTCAAGTTTTAGCTGTAAATGCTTAAAAATTATGTTTCAAACTCGGGTGTTAGTAATTAAAATAGCTACTATAAATTTCTTTTTATACAACTTTGAGATTGAATACTTCGTATTTCAAGTTTTCTTTTATTTTTTTTGCTCATATTTCTAATAACTTTAAGTACATAATTGAAACCAACGTGGCACAGCGTGTGACTGTGATACACGATGACTGTGGGTTCAATTCCAAATTGGAAGAATGAATTATTTAATATTTTTATTAATTCGCTCTTGTTACAAGACAATGTACGGCGTTGACTATCGCCACAAAACAAGCTATGAATATACTTAACAGTGGGTTACCTCTGCCTACCGTTCTGTATGCAGCATACAACATTGTAGTACAACAAGAATTGCAGATGGCCGACAAATATATTCTATAAGGGACCCGTTTTTTTTTACTTTTATGAACGTATGAACATTAAATATTTATTTTTTATTTTATTTGCTGCATCCAAGTTTGTAGGGTATTTCTCATAGACTAATAATTATACATGATAAGAAATGACAAGAAATGAGAACGTTCAGGTCAACTAAAGAAATATATCATAAAAAAGGGAAATTATATGTATATATCAGATAAAATGTGTTACGAACTTAAATTAATTGTATTTAATTTCGTAAAAAATGAATGAGTGCACTCCGAAAATTTTGTTAATTTTAGTTATTATTTATTATAGCTTGTATGTCCCATTAACTTACAATCCTGTACAAAGCATTCGTTAGGCTAGGCCGACTCGCACTTAACCGCTTTTTTTTATTATGCATTTTTTTTATTTATAAAATATACTTTAAATAATCAGCAGATTCCGTCGTAGCGCAGTCGGATAACATCTGACTGTAAAAGAGTTCGCTCTTTGTTTTTTTCGTGGGTTTAATCTCTACTGACACGGGGAAATTAATATTTTTAAATATTTAACGTATCTGTTAAGAAAATTAAGTTGCGGCGTTGAATTTCGCAACTTAATTTTATCTACTAGAGGTTGTCTATTGATAATCATTATTAAACAATCTACTTTACTATGTAGATAGAAGACAAATCTTGCATATATATTGTAAGTTTGCTCATGTTAACGCATCGGCTCGTTAGCTCAGCGGTTAGAGCACCCATCTGAAATGTTAGTAGTGGCGGTCGGGGGTTCAAATCCCTCACGAGCCTTTCTTTTTTAATGTTGCTTTTCTATTCTTATTTTTATTTATTGTCATGAACTACATTAAAACATATATTTCTTACACGTCATAGAAATACGACTAATTTTTTTTCAAAGATAACAAACAATCTAAATATTAAATGTAATAAACAATGTTGATTTTATATAAACGATGTTGATTCATAGTTGATTAATATATATTGATTTCCAGCACCTTTTTGGGATTTAAGTATTTAATAACATCGTATTCGGACAGCATATGGCTGTACGCGCGATATTTGAGACTTAACGTTGAGACGATCGCGTTGTAGCTCCCGATAAGACACTTCCGTTTTTCACTTAAAAATGAAGCAGAAAACGGAGAATAGAGTGTTTTGATACTGCTTTTTGTGTTACAAAAATGTAAAGCTAAAATATATATATGTTACTTTCAAAGTACTTAAAATAAAATATTCTTAATAATATTTAACCTAAAGTTGTTACTTTTGTCTGTTTATACTAAAAATAACTATAAAATATTATTTTCAATATAACGACGACGCATACCAAATTAGATACCATTAATAATAATCAATTTTAGCCATTCAATCTCATCATGCCTCTTTTCATTATTAATTTATTAGAAACAATGAAAGGAAATGGCGAGAGATAAAAGCTGAAATATTTCAAAGATATAGCTTTAACGGAGATTGGTTCTTACAAATCGTTTAGCACAAGGTCCTTATTGAATGGGGCATGGTGTAAATCTAGGTGTTAAAATATATATTTTTGTTAGACCTTCTCGTATTATCACTTTCTTTTGTAATGTTTTGCTTTATTTTCTTATTGAGAGAATACTTTTAAATACTCATGCCATGTTGCGCTGTGGCCTGTGATATGAATTTTGTTATTTCATGCCAAAATGGTATTTTATTTTTATTAATGTTATATAAAATTTGTTTTCTTTTTATATGAAAATATATAGATTTATATAGATGATTGAATTCATCTCACGTTTTAACGTATCAATATAGCAATATATCCATACACATCTAGATTGGAGCACACTTTGTATTTCAATTAAAAAAACGTATAAAATATTTATTCAAATCACTCTACAATCTACATGTACTAAATGATCTAGGCTATAAAAACTTTTTTGATTTGATTGTTTCATAGGAATTGGTATTATTTTTGATTTTAGCATTTTTATACATAAAACAACAGGTATATAAAAATGCTATAAGTAAAAAATATTAACTTTGTAATGAAAATTCAACCTAAGAATCCTTTTATACGATTAGTTTATTATATGAATATTTATTAGTAGACTGAAAGCGTTAAAAATACAAATAAAAATGTTTTTTATTTAGTTTATTTCAAACAAACTATAAATCCTCATTTTATTATTAAATCTTCAATCAAAGCTTTTTTCTCTTCTCTTTATGATAACCATAAAATAGCCAGGGCGAAGTAATGAAAGTATTAATAAACAATAAGTCTCTCCCCCGAATAGGAAGCGAACCCACAACCATCGCGTGTACAGTCACACACGTGTACACCTACACCACAACTGGCCCCATTAACTTTTCATTGTCTCATATATAATAATAAATAATATGTACGTATAACACAACAATGCTCACTTCATACATGCTTATAAAGAAATAAGATAAAATAATAAATCAAAACACAAAATACAAATAGATTTAAAGGAATAAAATCTGTTGGAAACCTCGCAAATGGGGCAACTAATATGATCGTGTCAAGAACTCTTAAGTGAGCTAACAAAATGGTGGTATAATAAAAGAATACTCACTAGGATTTATCGCGTGGCCCTCATCTACAGTGTGTAGGGATAAGTGGACGAGCAGGAACAGTGTCGTTGATGTCTGAAACAGAAATTATTGATTGGTTTCGAATTTCTTATTATTAGAGAAGATACCTCACAAACTTTTGTTTGTGTTGTTCGTTTTATGAATGTTTTAAAAATAAGAAGTTAAGGGCACTGAGTGGCGTTTATTTAACGATGTCTGGGAAATGTCTATATTATTTCTTAATAATTATTATTTAGGTAAAAAGAACGTAATGTTACAAAATATATATGTGTAATAAATAATTACATTTATGTATATTTTTATAAATAACAAATATAAACATTGGTCGTATTTTTAAAATCAAAATAATCAAAAGTTCTTATAGAAATTACGATAATGTAGTAAAAAAATCATATGAGAATAATACAGATTAATGTAATAAAAATAATATTAGAAGTCATTATAGTTGTCAGTTAATTCTGTTTGTTAGATCAATAATCATGTAGTTTAAGCGGGCGAAGCCGCGAGCGGGCCGCTAGTTTAAAGAATAAGGTAGAAGTATTGAAACAGTATCGAATACAATATTATTTATTTGGATAATTATATAGAGGTATGGCTAACATATAGTACAGCGAAGTTTTTGTTAGATATGTTCTTTAATTTTGTACAATATTTTTTTGTTCAATCTTCAACAGTTTTGGCAGCGCATGCCATCATAGTTATTTTTTTCCCTTATGTTATTGCATTATTAAAATTTTAGTAGGGTTCCCTAAAATTTTCTTGAATAAATATAACCTATGTTACTCAGTGTTAATGTAGCATACTAATAATGAAAAATTTTTTAAAATCGGTTCAATATTTTTTATGTTTATTCACTACAAACAAACACACATAGAAATCTTTCCTCTTTATATAATAGTATAGACAGCAAATTATATGTTACTAGCGACCCGCACGTGGCTTCACCGGCTGACCTATATGACTATTTATTTAATTATCTGAATTGCGTTCGTGTTCTAATATACATTCATTGCGCACTTATAGTTATTGAAAGATGCTTACGGAATGACGTTATTGTCTCTTCTTGTTCCCAAAGTAATTAAAATAAAAAAACCGGTTAAGTGCGAGTCGGACTTGCCCACAGAGGGTTTCCTATTAATTTCAGAATTGTAGATTTAACAAGAAGTATAACTTATAAAATTCTACAAACGTGAGTTTGTTGAGTGTATTTGCCCATATGCACTCATTTTTATAAAATGAACTACAAATATCAATTTGCAAAGATTTTTTTTGCCGTTGAAAACCTGTAAATTTTGACGTTTTAAATATATAATAACAAAGTAGTCGGTTTTTACTTTTAGAAGTACGGAACCCTAAAAATATATAATCATGTAAATTTTATATCCAATACGTTGATACTACCGATCTACTTCCAGTAATGGGGTACGGGGATTACTCCAAACATAATCTAATAAGAACATTCATGACGCTCTAATTGGGTTACCTGCTTGATGCTACTTTCATACTAATCTTTTTAAAGGATATTATAGGAAATGGGTTAAGCAATATATTTATATAGGTTTACGTATCATTTTATTAGCTCTTGTTGCTTTTACAATAGTAATATTAATAGGTTTTTTAATGCCTGAATATAATAAATTATGGTTTCTGGTGCAGGGGATCTATTTAAATATGAAAAATATTTAGTCACTTTCATTATTTATTATATTTAAATTTCATATAAAAAATAAATAAATTTAAGACATATTTTAATCAGGATATCATTAGTAGTACTTTCAAATTCTCCTCAGGGTACGTGTATCTTTATAATCTGTTAACAATATGTTTTTAGACGCTAATACAATTTGTTTTTAGACGCTTAATCTAGCAGTACATTCAGAGAGAGCCTAGTGTTAACTTAGGCACTACGTTCTCTGCACTCTGCCTGAATTTGAGATACTTCATGTTGATTGATGAAAGTCAGCAGGGAGCAGAGAGCAGGAAAATAAAAATAAGTGCAAGTCGGGATCTAGATCTCAAAGTAAATGGCGTTGACAGAAGGACTACAAGGTGATACTAAAAGAGTTTTTTTTTTTTGGAGACTAGGAACCTTAAAAAATGTTCTTCCGTGTGAGGATTGAACGCACAATCAACGTGCTTACAGTCAGAATTTGACTGTCAGTTATCGTGTTACTCCCTCACGATGGCCAAACGGTGTATATGTGCAAAAATTTTTTTCGGTCTAGTTAGACAAAGTAAGACATTGCATACTTTAACTCTGTGAAATGTATGAAAAGTGGAGAAAAAATTTACTAATTATAAAGTAATGACTGACCTTCTGCTGTTATATGCAGCGCTTTGATAAAGGCAAGATATTATAAAAACTCACCTAAAACTTTGCTTAAAACATTAAAATAAGCAGAAAATCGAAAAGAAAAATTAAATTCACAATTTGAAATGCAAAAGAAACACATAAAATTGAATCAAACTAAATCAGCTTAGCCCTGTTTCCCGCACACAGCAGGGTAGGCAGAGACTTTGCTTCGACACCAAAACGAATAAATTAAAATTTAAATGTAATTAAATATTTCATTTCCTCAAGTGGGGATCGAACACATGAAGAGGTAAAAAATAATAAACTATATTCATAGAACGTACAACATTTAATAGAATTGATGTAAACAAACAAACATACAAAGTGAGAAACTGTTAGAGCAATCGAATAGAAGTTTCATAGTTTGTTGCGACTTGTTTATTGAAGTGCTACTTCTAGTAGAACTATTTATATGACACTCAGAAAATACTTAGATAGCAATGAGTTAGAATACTATACAAAGTACGTTTGTTAAGTAAGTCATGTTCAAGTGTCCCTTATTACTTAAGTTCGTAATGGCACATTGTAAAAGGAAATTTTATTTATTATTTTACATTTTTTTTTCACTTTCACAATGTATCACGCATGTCGTTAAGCAGAGTGCCTAGAGTTAAGACACTCCGTTCTGTACCTTCCGTCAAATTCTGAAGGCATTGTGTGGTGAGTAGTGAAACTCAATTCCGCGCTTTGCCTCGACGCCAAAGCGACGAAACGCAAATTAAATATTCACATTTCCTCAAGTGGAGATTGATTGACCAACAACATGTCCCGTTTAAAGTCACAATGTTGTGCCCCTGTGCCACGTTTGTCCTCGTAACACTTACAATTTATACCAATGGACTCATTGTTTTGTTAATAGATATTTTTTTAATATAAGATAGGTACAGTAGGCCAGTCGTGGCGCAGGTGCACAAAGTGTGACTGTAAAACAATCGGCTGGTTGTGGGATCGATCGCCATTCGAGGAGATGAAATATTTACTAAACTTCTTCGCTATGGTTCTAAGCAAAGCGCGGCGTTGAGTTCCGATACTCAACACGCAATGCCTCCAGAATTCAGTAGAAAATAGGGAACGGAGTGTCTTAACACTAGGTTCAATCTGCCTATCATACTGTGTGCGGGATACAGCGTGAAGCTGATTTTAATAGGTTCAGTAGAAATCTAATACATTTTTTACAATATATTTTCATATCTTTTTCTACTGCAATATTTAACAAAGCATCGCAGGAGAGTTTGATAAATTATGACTATTATTTACCTCTCGCCGAAACACTATCGGTGAAATACTGCTACTCTCGTATATTTACAATTTAATAGACTTTGTAACCAGTTCCCGTTCCGGCCAACTGCCGATAGTTAGATAAATATTCACACTTTAATACTATGGTTAGACAGAGAGATCTTAATGGTTAGTCACTCCCTTCTCCTTTTTTCTTATTTAAGAGGTATTTCGTTTTACCTAGTAGAGCTGAACGGCGTACTTTATGTGACGATGTTGAGAAATAAAAAAAATCTATCATAATTTTCAGCTGCATGCTGTATTCTGCACATAGCAGGGTAGGCAGTAGAAATCTAGTGTAAAGACTCTCCGTTACCTACTTTCCGCTGAATTCTGGAGGCATTGAGTGTTGAGTAGCAGAACTCAACGCCGCGCCTTACTCGATACCAGAGTGTAGAAATTAAAATATTTAATATGTCGATTCTCAACCGAGGAAATTAATTCCTAGAGTGAGAATCGACCCCACTACCAGTCGTATTCAAAGTCACTATGATTTGGGCCCCTACGCCACGACTGATTTTATTAACTGACTTGAATTATAAAATTGTTATTGACATATTATTATAATACATAATTTGATATTATCTTCCAGATATTTATGAGGCCAGTCAACAGAATGTTGGTTCGATTCCCACTCGAGGAGATGAAATATTTACTTAAATTTATTGTTCGAGGCAAAGCGCGGCGTTAAGTCCTCCCACTCAACACGCAATACCTCCGGAACGGAGTGTCTTAACACTAGGCTTCCTCTGCCTACCCTGCTGTGTGCGGGATACAGCGTGAAGCTGATAATAAAAATCTTATAAAAAGAAAAACTTCTTGAAAAGTAACCTATCTATCCAGAGCTTCGAGTAAATATTGTTAGCTAAGCTTTCAAAACGTCCACTGCGAGTCATAAACTATTGAGCTATGCGGTATGCATGCGGCATTCATATCAAATTCTCCTTCTATAATACCACTTTAAATTATTGCAGAACTACCACAAAGAGTATAATAGGTATTTATTTTATTTACAGTAGGTATGAGTACATACGTTTTCTAAAAAAATTATAAAGCTTTTTCACTGGTCTGTTTGAATTTCACGTTTTGTTTGGTTCTCTGTTTGAGAATGGAGTTTTTTATGTAATATTTTTTACTGTATTTTTTAGCGTGAAAAAAAAATGTTTAAATGAAGGGATATCTTTAAAAATTATCGACCAAAAATAATCATATCCGTACTTTTAGTTGTGTCCTTTTAAAGCTTCGATTTTTTTTTGCCAGGGAGAGATTATTTTTGTATTATGTGATAATACCATATTTAAATTTATTAAAATCTTATTATTTTGATTACTTTGTTCATTTGATTCCCGTAAGCTGAAACTTTATTTAAAACTAGTTCACTACGCCTCGCTTCGCCCGCTTGAACTATACGAAAGTATTAAGGTAAAATTATTTTATAGTTTTTTATGGTCATCTAGACTGTTATACACAAAATAAATAGGAGGTTTTTGATTACTTACAAAAAAAATCGTATTAGAAGTCAGTCGTGGGGCAGCGGCACAAAGTGTGACTGTAAATCCGATTGGTTGTGGGTTCGATCCCCACTCGAGGAGATGAAATATTTACTTAAATTTATCTTTTCATTTTTTCGCTCAGGTAAAGTGCAGCATTGAGTTCTACCATTCAACAAGCAAAGCCTCCAGAATTGGGCAGAAAGTGGGGAACGAAGTGTCTTAACACTAGGTTCCCTCTGCCTGCGGAATACAGCGTGAAGCTGATTTTTAATTTTATATTAGAAAAATTTTACATTTTTTTCCATAAGAATTTTTTTAAGCACCTAATACAAAGCTACATCCATAATATCTCATTAATGTAGACAGAAAACACAGGTTTTTGTCCCAACCGAACAGAATAAGAAACTGCAAAAGCGAGTTTCCCAGCAAAAAAACAAATTGAAATCAAAAAGGGATTCATTAAGACCTACATCACTTTGATGTTTGCCTTACGAGTTCCTAATTGCAAACGGGGTCAATAGAGACTTCCTTGACCAACCTCTAACAAAAAAAAAACCTTTGATAAGGGTGGTAAAGACAAATGAGGTGGCTGCTTAACTATTGGTAGTATTCACTCCATTACAAGCATTTATTACACTATTTTATAAGTATCTACTATGTACTAATATTATTTAAAAATATTTTTGATTGCTAATTGCTTTACAATTAAAAGACATCCGACTGCATATTGTCTTTTTAGTTTATAATATAATAACAAAAATGCCAGTCGTGGCGTAGGGGCACAAGCGAGCGACTGTAAATGCGACAGGTTTTTGGTTCTATTTCTACTTAAGGAAAATTTGTTAATATTTTCATTTCCTCGCTCTGGTAACGTATCTAAGCGTTGAGCTCGGTCACGCAACTCGCAACGACTATAGAATTCGGCGGAAAGTGCGGAACGGAAGAAATGATGTGCTGATGTGTGATATGTTCCCATTAAGAAATGGGAACGGAGTGTCTTATCACTATTTTTCTAGATTCCCTTTGTCTACTCTCTGCGGAAGACAGCTTTAAGCTAAAAATATTAGTATATCTTTATCCGCCCCAGCTGCAGATATACGGGCACCGTTGTCGATCCGCTCGACCGCTTTTATTCTTTTACGCTCCCGGCAATGCTTCATTGATATTTTATTGCTACCATTTGATTATTCTTGAAAAGTTTTTTCCAACTATATACGACATTTATGTTTAAATTTGGCCTGTGGAAGTGTATACCGACATTATATCATTTTGGTAATTATTTTTTTATTTAAAACACCTTATAATAGTCACTATCACTTCTTTAAATTATTTTTTTAAACTAACTTCGTAGCTTCGCTGAGTCAACAGTTACACTAATTGTAAACCTCGATTTACAGCAAAATAACCTCAAAATGGAATCACTTTCCCCTTCACCGCAAGCGATGCGACGCTCTTCTCGTTTAACGTTATAAGTTTTTTGATTGATGATGATGATCAATGATGATGATGAATGATTCTTTATCTATCCAGTGGTATTATTTTATTTTGGATGTAGAGGATAGTTTCGAAACTGTATGCTCCAATTTTGTTATCATTAGGTTTCTTAGACTGCTACCGTACCGTAAAAATATACGACAATGTTGCCTTATAATGTTAATATGTAACTAATTTTGGATAATATTAATTAAAAACACATACGAGTTTCGCTGTAAAAGAAACGATATTTAATGTCTAATACTAATATTACAAAGAATCAAAAATCACTAAATTGTATACTTTTTATATTAAGCAAATTACTTAAATGAACCTTCTGACAGTCTGTAGCGTCATAACAGACTAAATAATTATCCTGGAAACCGGCCAGGCGAAACGTATGGCCAGAGCGCCTGGTCAAATTCCAGGCGAGTTATGTGTGCGTTCAAATTTTTATACGTTTTCTAAATAAATATTTTTAAGTTTTAACCTTATTTGATAATAACTATAAATATTAAACTTTATCAAATAAATAAACTAAAATCAAACAGCAGAAAACAGAATTAAGAAATTACAATAAAACAAAAACAACAAAAACCAGTTTCCTTCCACCCGATCGAAACTTACCAACAAAACAAACAGAAGTAACACATAAACTACGACAAAAATAGCACAAAGTGAAGTAAAAACTCAAGTGAAACGACAAGAAATTTAAACGAACATGACTGTAGAAAGTAAAAAGGAACCGAATTGCGAGACGGTCTCTCCTTTTGGTATACTCGTGCTTACTCTTTGAACTAAAGTAACTTTGAACCACTAAACCAAGTTCCAAGTGTAACAAAGGTAGTTGAGAGCGAGTTGCTAACAAATGGGTGCTCTACGCAGTTAAATGATGGTGAAATTTAGATCTCTTGTTATGCTAATGTTCAACGGCGTGGCTGAAAGAAGGAATTGTGTTTGTTCAAGTAAATGAATTGGCTTTAAGTTTATTTTCTTGTGCTTTTTGTATTGTATACAATTTATAGAACGTTTTTACATTGGTCTGTTATAATTATGTATGTACATATTAGAATTTTTTTCAATGTAATTTTGTCTAGTATGTATTAAAATTAAAGTTATCCTTTTATTGCTTGTAATAGTAATAAAAAAATCAATATCTTTTGCACTTATTGGTTGTTAATGTCACTTCTACTTTTTTCTTTTGCTTACTCCAAAATATTGTGTGAGTATTGTATATAAGTAGTTTCTCTTATATAGGAAGGAGTCTCAAGAGTTTAAGGACAATTCCAATTTTAAACTTATTTAAATTAGATTTTCGAATACATTAATTAAAGAGTTAAGAGAGATGGATACAGGAAGAGAAAAAATTATAGTACTAATGCTGACACTGTGCCATCATTATTCACTACTACTATCGAAATTAATATCACGTGTCAATGGAAACTATTTACAATTAATCAAATGAAGCACTAAATAAAATCATTTTAGATTTCAAATTCAATTCTATATATATATATATATATAGAAATTATCATGTAAAATGATAATAATACCTGTAGGCTCTGTTAATTAGGCAAATTCTCCGTCAATCCGTTCAAATATTTAATGTCGATATTGCTAAATGCATAGTTAATAAACACTGGATAAAACGATTGACGTCCATTAGCATATTAATAATATAAGTTATGAACACCTACATTTATTATAAATCGTGATTATTATGACGTATTTATATAATTTCAATCAATTTTAACGTGTTTCATTTCTTATCACATCTATGTATTGAATGATATGTATTTAATTAAAATAAAAAATAAATCTAAATAAATCAGCTTCACGCTGTATCCCGCACACAGCAGGGTAGGCAGAGGAGCCTAGTGTTAAGACACTCCGTTCCCCACTTTCTACCGAATTCTGGAGGCGTTGCGTATTGAGTGGCAGAACTCAACGCCGCGCTTAACCTCGACACCAGAGCGAAGACGATGGAAATATAAATTTAAGTAAATATTTCATCTCCTCGAGTGGGGATCGAACCCACAACCAGTCGGTTTTACAGTCACACTTCGTGCCGCTGTGCCACGACTGGCCTCTATGTATTATGATATGTATTTAATTGAATGTTGATTTTTTTTTTCGTTTTTTTTTTTCCATTTTTTATAGTAACGTATCACCCATATTTTGTACAAATGGATATTTACACATGCGATAGAGATGGATATGAGATAGAGCATAAGTCTATCTCCTGTTTGACAATTTGTGATTTACTTAGCACCAGAAAAAATAGTTTTACAAATTAAAAAAAAAAACCGGTTAAGTGCTAGTTGGATTCGCCCATCGAAGTTTCCGCGCCGATTTCACGCTTGTAGGTCAACGGAAAGTACAACTTATAAAAGTTTACCAACTGAGGTTTGCGGGCATATGTATGTACTTATTTTTGTATGAAATTAACAAATATAACTTTGTAATGATTTTTTTTTAACCCTATAAACTTTCACCGTACGGATTTTTTTCTTTTTTATGTTACGTTACGTTAAAGTTTTTATACATTTTCTATATAAGTATTAAGTATAATCTGTTTAGTTATTATACAATTATAAATATATATCATTTAATAATTAAACTTTAGATATGTTGTGCTTTTCATGTAGATCGTACTTTTCTTGCATACCAATTAAATGGATATTTTAGAAAATACTGCACGTTTAAAGTACGGGAGAAGAAGTGCGGCTATTATCTATCCCCATATATAATAATAATATAGATTTAAGGCTATATTATTATTATTTTCATATAAGCTGTTAAAATATGTCATTTGCCATATAGTCTTCGGTATCGGCAAAAATAAAACAACTTTTAGCTTTTATTAAATTTTATTTTATTAAATTAGTATGTACTTAAATATACTAATTTAATAAACATAAAAGCTAAAAATTGTTTATTACTTAAATCTAAACAATGTAATTTAATATATCTATTTAGCTAAAATATGAATGTAATTTAATATCTATACTGGTTGTGGGTTCGATCCCCGCTTGAGAAGATGAGATATTTACTTAAATTTATATTTCGATTTCTTCGCTCTATCGAGGCTAAGCACGGCGTTGAGTTCTGCCACTCCAGAATTCGGCAGAAAGTGGGGTCCAGAGTGTCTTGACACTACCTAGTGTTAAGACACTCTGCCTACCCTGCTGTGTGCGGGATACAGCGTGAAGCTGATAATTTAACATATTAATTCAATAAGCATAAAAGCTAAACATTGTTTATCACTCAATTCTAAAACATATTAAAATTAATTTAAATTCAAAATTATTCTATTACAACTGCACGGGTGTAGATAAAACGTATTTAAATGAATATACATAAAATGACCCAAAATAGCTTTAGAGGTTTATTCAAAATAACATTGGGAGCTCTCGCTTACATTCGTGACAATATAATCTTATTTACCTGACATTATTCAGTGGAATTCAACACAATATAGGGACAAAATTCTGTATTTTTGTATTCTAATGCCGATGTAATGATGTTGTGGTTGTGAGGTATCCGACTTTGAACGCGATGGTTCTAGGTTCAATCCCCATATTACAGAGTACAAAGAGTAGGATGGAGAAATTAACTGTAGTGAAGAAAATATATGGAATTATTTGCTCGGTTCTCCTTCTCCATATACCTTAAAAGAGATTTTCTATACATTTTTTTTAGTGTCCTCGTAAATAAAGTATGTATGATGATTATTTGTTATATATATATATATATATATATTTTACCAAGTTATAATCAGTTTTATTATTATCGAACGTATCAATTAAAGTATGACCATTGATTTTTATCACTTTTTGCACATAAACTTAAATGTTTATTATCAATAAGTTATGAAAAGCCGACTGATATCGTTAATGTACTTTAAAATGGCTACCACAGGTGGTCGATTTACTCCCAAATGTATTATCTGTATATTATTATAGTATCACATACTTTATGAATTAACTGGTTTACTGTTATAAAATGGATTACATTTCATAATCATTTTAATATTAAATTCTACTTAAATATATAGTAAATATTTGAAATATTCTCAATAAATACGATTTATATAATCGAATTTGCATCGAAAACAAATTCTAAGTATTATTAACAATGTCGCAAAACAATGGTGACCAATCGTGGCGCAGCGGCACGAAGTGTGACTGTAAAACCTGGTTGTGGATTCGGTACCCACTCGAGGAGATGAAATATTTACTTAAATTTATATTTCTATTTCTTTTGGTGTCGAGGCTAAGCGCGACGTTGAGTTCTGCCACTCAACACGCAATGCCTCCAGAATTCGGCAGAAAGTGGGAAACGGAGTGTCTTAACACTAGACTCCCTCCCTCTGCCTTCCCTGCTGTGTGCGGGATACAGCGTAAAGCTGATTTAATTTTATTTTTTACTAACAATATATTCTTTGTGTATATATTTAAATATACAATTAATAAATGTACATATAATATCAAAATTTTCTTAAAAACGCTTTTTTTATATTCACTTTTTAAATCTGTATTGTTTAACTAACCCTTAAAAGTTTTATTTTTATCTATTTTCATGAAATGTATACAATGTACGGTACATTTCGCTAAGCCAATACACCGGGTGTTACTGTTAAAGGCTTAAACAAATTCAAAATATAGGCGTGTTAAATTGAATATAAAGGAAAGCCCAATTGAATAGTGAAAGCTTTAGTATATGTTGTATGGGATATAAAACTAAAGCTAAAACCAAAATGGATATTCAAACTGAAACAAATAGGCGCATATTGTTGTGTTTCATAGTGTTATTATGTTTTTTTTTAATAGATATTTACCTATATTCTGTTTATTTGTCTGTGTGTCTGTCTATCTGTGGTACTGTAACTTTTGAACGGATTCGACTGCGGTTGTTTTTATTAGAAAGTTTTGTTCATACTGATAGTTCTTAGCTATTTTTTCTAAAAATGAGATTAGTAGTTTAAGAACTATAAGCACTTTGCCAAAATGAGGTAATTATATTTTCGGTCTTTTATTTTCACTTAGTAATTTTTACTTGATATTTGTTTCATAGTAAAGTCTATTGATCAGTCAATTGCATTTTAGCATAAAGCTGATACTTACAATCGTTATATTTGTAATTCCTTATTTAAAACATAGAATAAGATGATTTCTATACGTTAACTTTATAATATGTATATGTAAATAAAAAAAAATCCTAACATTATTATCAAGATAACTCGATGAACATCAAAAAGTTTTTATACTAGTTACGTTCCAATACATTGGTTTTGTTTCTGACATTTACTTTTACATACGAAGTTGAAGTTTACTCAAGTGTAAAAAATAACCTGAAGATAAAAATAAAGTGTAGAAATAAGTTGTAAGTGAAAGATCATTTAATCACAAAACAATTTCAATGTGAATGGTAAAAATAAAATAATGAAACCAGTGGCCAAGATCACAAGCGCACGACTGTAAACGTGACAGGTTGTGAGTTCGATTCTCACTCGAAGAAATTAAACATTCATTTAATTTCTTCGCTTTCGCAGCGCAACTAGACTATAGAGGGGCGGACTAGACTATAGAGGGGCGGAACTCAACTCTGCGCTTCGCAGCGCAGAGTTGAGTTCCGCCCCTCTATACGCAATACCAGCAGAAAGCGGAAGCAGATGTATCCTAATTATAATAGAGTTTCTTTTTTTGGTTCCCAAATTTTTTTCGGCTTAAAAAAAAACACGAAGTCTAGTAGTATACATATACTCGAAAATTTTATGGGTTAGTAATATTTATATAATGTTTCTAAAATATTTTTCTATTCTTAGTGTGGAATAACACTTCAAAAATGTTAAAAATATTTAATAAATGGCACTCTATCTTGGCAAATAATCATTTTTAGAAATAATTATTGGGTAGCGAAAACTTGTTGTGTTTTTAGAAATAAATCTTATTATATTTCAAATCAGTAATTTAAGAAGTTTTATTATAATTGGATATAGCTTGATAGGAACGTATGACTTAGCGCTTAAAATACTTGAGCAGTTTTCAAAAGGTGCAGGTTCGAGTACCAATATCAATGTATTGGGACTCGAACCCGCGTCTTGAAGATATTTGACATTACACTTTAGTCCAAATATACTGGAAACAATTTAAAAAAATCAACAGTTATCTATTTATATCACATTTAAAAATTCTAACCACCCACGACACAGAGCTTTAGATAGAGAATTTCATATTTTCGAGCACATCACAATCGTATATTAAACATTTCATAAATCCCGACGCAGCTTAATAGTTCTTTATTAAAATCCAGCGAGAAGGACTCGACCGACGTTTTACAATGGTTTTTAATATTTCTCGTAATATATTACTTCAGCCAGGAACATTACTGCACACTGTATTGTTTACAATTGCTATTATTTAAGCGGGATTAAAGAATGCTCCACATTTGGCACAGCTCCAATCCTGCTGTTGACACTAGAGTGTAGTAAATATTCGTCATGTCTTATTTTCGAACTAAACTTAACTAACTGGAGATGGTTAAATTTGTTTTATGTCTCTACTGTCGACGCTATATGCTCAAATAAGTTTGATAAGTTTATTCGAAATTTAAAGTTAATTATATTTTATAGATAAATAATCTCTAAGTTCACGCTGTATCCCGCACACAGCAGGTTGGCAGAGGGAACCTAGTGTTAAGACATTCCATTCCCCACTTTCTGCCGAATTCTGGAGGCATTGCGTGTTAAGTGCTGTGTTAAGTAACTCAACGCCGCGCTTTGCCTCGAGCCAGAGCGAAGAAATGAAAATATAAATGTAAGTAAATATTTCATCTCCTCGAGTGGGGATCGAACCTATAACCAGTCAGTTTTACAGTCACACTTTGTGCCACTGTGCCACGACTGGCCTCAATCTCTAAGTTTAAAGTATTTTGAACTCGTAATTAGAAATGTTAATTAAATGTGAAATCATAATACAGCTCTACTAAAATATAGTTTTACATAAAGCTCTATTTAAATTTTGTGTGAATTTTAAAATTTATAACAAACGACAGTCTCGTTCAATAATTGTTCCCGGTGTAACCCGCAAACGGTACGGCATTCGGAGGGAATTTGAAAACCTACCGTTAAGACACGCCGTTGCCATTAAGAATTTTCATTTCTGACTTAATAAAATTTATATATATATATATATATATATATATAACATAGATTTGGCTCTGGAAACTACAGATCGGTCTTTGTTTCGCTGTGTTAAAGTAAAACATTAAATAATAATATATTTAATCAGGTAAGATTTTTTTTAATATCGATTACTGATACTTTTTATACTAATGTTTCATACGAAATGTTTAACTAAATACACATATCAATTATTAAGCATCTGCAAAATAATTCAGATAAATTATATATATATATATATGTAGATTCATTGTAATGATATTCTTGAACAGACAAGACAAGACAAGGCTTCACTCAATCATAATGACCTACCTACAGCGGTTTTCAAAGGAGCTCTAAGATACCAGCTCTAAGAGCCAGACGGTGTCTTTGAAACTGCTAACATACGTATATTAAATGATTACGTTGCTTCTTTTGTAAGTACTCCATATTATGTTTCGTTTAGGGGGTTTCTTTTTTATTAATTTAAGTAAAGTATACATTTAATGTTATAAAATGCTATGATATTATTTTGTTACTACCTTATCGAGGTGGTAGTGGCGCTGGTGGTACTGACTGTATCGTGACGGTTGTCGATTCGATCCCATACGAGGGAATAAATTATTATTTATTAATATTTTAACTAAGTTGATTTCCGCCACTTAACAAATTAAATGGAAAGTGGGGAACGGAGTGTCTTAACACTTTCGTTTCGCTTTGCCTCCTCTGCTAGGTGCGGGATACAGCGTGAAGCTGATTTATTTTATTAATAGAAGCTACTAATATTTTATAATTTGTGGCGAGAATGTATTTTTTTTATTATAGCACTTATAGCAGTACTTTATCATATTAAATACTGCATCAATTACACTTAAAATTATCTAACAAAACTTTTTGTACAATAGAAAGAAAATATAAAATATAAAGAAGACGGAAAGTGGGAAACGCAAGTGTCCAATGGGGAACGGAGTGTCATCACATTAGAATATTATATTCCCAGGTTCCCTCTGGGATACAACATGAAGCTAAAAAAATATACTCATTTTAATTTTAGTTACATAATATTATTATTTTTTGTATTATAAAATGAAAAATAAGTAATTTATTGTAGATTTTTATATCTAATTTAAATATATACATCGTATAATTATGTACAAGTAGATGAGATTAAAAGTAAAATAGATTACAAAAAATATATATAAAAACAAAAAATAAAATTTTAAAATCATAAATATTCTTTATATATTCAAGGATCGTTTCAGATTCAATTTAAACATTTCCATATCACCATAATATAAGGAGGTAACTGATTTCTAGAGACTATGTAACCTGAACGTACTTCAGGTTGGCCATGAGCCAAATTCTATGAAGCACCTAACCAGCATTACCTTAAATTTTGAATCAAACCTTCGGATTACCATATAAAAGAACGGCCAAGATCTAACGAGGTTAAGCTTCGCGTATTATATTTTGATACTTAAATTTCAAAAATTTTAATATCTATCATAAATTAATTCAAGAAAAAAAAAAAAAAAAATATATATATATATATATATATATATATATATATATATATACATATATATATATATATATATATATATATATACGTAGGCCAGTTGTGGCGCAGGGTCACAGATAGTGACTGTAAAAGCTACTACTGATGAAGATCAATGCTTGTTTCATCAGCTTCTACATCAGAATAACGTATAGACTACATTGTATATAATTATTTTGTATTAAAAATCAGCTTCACGCTGTATCCCGCACACAGCAGAGTAGACAGAGGGAACCTAGTGTTAACACTCAGTTCCCTACTTTCTGCCAATTTCTGAAGGCATTGCGTGTTGAGGGGTAGAACTCAACGCCACGCTTAGCCTCGACACCAGAGCGAAGAAATGGAAAATTAATTTAAGTAAATATTTCATCTCCTCGTGGGGAGTGGGGATCGAACCCAAAACCAGTCGGTTTTACAGTCACACTTCGTGCCGCTTCGCTACGACTGGCCTTGTATTATTTGGCTATGATAGCAATAACATTAAGCGGGCGAAGCCGTGAGTATGTCGCTAGTAGTATGTAAACTATTTACATTAGTGCGTATTAAGCACTATAAAGACGTCGTATCTACGCCATATCTAGATATTTACAACATAATCACATGTGACAGTTTACATTCCGGTTTTATTAGTGAAGGAAGGTTATTGCATTAAATATACGAGAAGACGAGCGTTACGTGAAATTTTCTTACATTAAATATTTTATAAGGGAGGATCTAAGATCGTTAAATGTCATTTTTCAACATTCACATATAATTTATAATTATAAATAGCAAAAAAATATTGTGTTTAAATAGGCATATGTAGTAAATTAAGCATAATATGCTATGTTACATATTAACATATTATGTTTAAAAATAGCACCATTTTACTTGATCTAATTGTACGGCGTTGAGTTCCGTTATGTAGCAAGCGAGGAAAAAAAGGGAAAAAATATGTATATATATATATATATATATATATATATATATATATATATATATATATATATATATATATATATATATAACTTTTTATGCAGAAAAATAGCCTAAGCATTCACTTTAACTACTACGAAATCAATATTGTGCATCTGTACGTACGTGTCGATCCGACTGCCACGTCAGTCAGTTTTGTGGCTTCTCTACTGAATAGGATCATGGTATAAACCTTAGGCTGTAGTAAAACCATCATCAGAACAAAAGGAATGCGAAGTCTCACAAACACTTAAAGTATTTTATAAAGTAGCGTAGTGTGATAATTGAGAGAATGTAGAGAAAATGTATTTGACCGGAAATATTTAAAAATAATAACACAATTTTTGCTAATTTATTATTCTTACGTAATATATATATTGTTAGAAATCGGAAGTGGGTAACGTTTTTAAAATAAACACGTTAAAGACACACATCGTCTATACGATCCTAAAGTATTTGGAACGGGATACTATGTAATTGCAATAGGTGATATGTATCACCTACTAACAATACTTTACACTAATTTCCTTCCAATAGGGCTGTCACTTAAAAGCAACTGGCCCCCGATTGGCACAATTCCACTGCTTTTATAGTTATTTTCACCTAAATCTACCTCTTTTACATGAGTACGCTAACAATATTATTATTTTTATAATATATGATTATTATTATTACAATCTTCAGGAATCAAACCTTTATACAAGTCAATGGTTGAGGTTCTATTATAATAAGTTCTAGTTCGTTCTAATTCATAAAAGCGGAATGTGAACGTAACGTGTCATTTAATTGGCTTGAGCTGGTATTTCTATATTTATGTATGTTATTTTATAATATAGAATAAACACTAATAGTTGTTGTTTTTTCTTAGCTGAACTTTATACTTGCACATAGCATAGTAGGCACCTTGGGAACCTAGCGTTAAGTCACACACTGTACACATTACAACACTTTTGATCTCCACTTTCCGCCAAATTCTGAAGGCGCTTCCGTGAATGACTAACCCATATTTATCGCATCTGCAGTCTGACCTTTCAAATCTATAATATGTGTATCTATAATAATATTGATAATATAAGAACAATACATTAGGCAAAAAATAGTACAGCCTTTAAAACTTTTTTCATACGTAAAAAAAAATTCTGAATCTATATCTCTATTTACGAAATATAATATTTTTATGTTTCTAAATGTGCGAAGTTAAATTGAGTTTTTGTTCATTGCTCAATATGTCCTTAACTATAGTTAACTGTAGCTAATAACTGTCGTTTAATAATTTTGTTACTTCGTTTTTTAAGACGTAGTGTTAAGACACTCCCTTCCCCTTTTCCCGTAGAATTCTAGAGACATTGCGTGTTGAATGGCAGAACTCAACGCCGCTTGGACACTTGAGCGAACAAAAAAAATATTGAATATTTCATTTCCCCGAGTGGGAATCGAACCCACAACCTGTCGTGTTTACAATCACATGCTTAATAAAAATATAACACATACGAAAAAAAAATATATACTTATATTGCCTTTATAAAAATTATCTTCAAACTTTTCCTAAATTGTTATAAATAAATTAATAAATTTATATTAAGTATCGAAAGAAGAATTGAATCCACTTTTAAGGCAGCTGTCTTCTCGTACTAAATTTTACAATAGTCAAACATTTCTAAGTAACAAATGAAATTTAAATATTAAACACTTTGTTTTGGCATTCTCGATTCGAAACAATACAAATTAAACAAGTTTTATCTCGAAACTCCGATCCTGAACTCGATTAACAGTTTTATAGAATACTTTATCGAAGTCAGTCAAACAATGAAATAGAGACGGTTAACGTATTAAACATAATATGTATCGCCACTGTGGCGCAGTGCTTACGTCTGTTTGTAGATTGGTGGTTGTTGGTTTGAAGAAAAAAGTAATTTATAAGTAAATAAAAATATTGATCCACTTATATATTATTTCGCCTAGAACAGGGTAGGTAAACGTAGTGGCAAGGCACTCTGCTCTCGGTTTTCCACCGAAATTCCGCCGAAACTTTGTATCACCGTAGACCGTACTCATGTTTAATGAGATCAAACGCAACCCTTTTTCAGTATAAAAAAACACGAGAAATGATAATAAGTAATTCCCCTGAGTGAGGATTGAACTCACGACTATCGCGTTCACAGTCAGACATATGGCTGTCCCAATATGTCATATTGAAATTTCGTAGTAAATGAACTCGTTAATTTAATATTTAAATATGATCCTTAAACAACCAAATATACCTTTTTAATATAAATTACTTATATCTTTGGTCATTATCGTGAACAGTTAATTACTACAGGTTGTTATTGTAATTATATTTCATATAGGCTTTTAAATACCACTTTAATATTTAAAATAAATGATAGACCACGAATGAAAGGAATTAATAAATAATGATAAAAAATATACATAATGAGTACTATATCTATAGAAATAAAGCACAAGAAGCTGTTTTTTTTAATGCGATTATCTCAATAATTGCTGGTGTGAATCGAAACATTGTTATTGTTTTAGATAAAAAAAAAGAAAAAGGCTATAGAGCATATTACATTAATTTAACCTCGTATTGAAATCAATACGAGCCACCTCGGGTATTTAGAATTTATTATGTACATGCTCTTGTTAATTAACGTTTCGTTTCGTTTGACCCCATGTTCAAACAGAAATAAACATGAGTTGTGAAACAAGAAGATGCGGAAGAAAGGTAGTGTAAGTATAGCGTTTTTTACTCACGGTGCCTGCATGAATTATACTAATATGAGGCCAATCATGGGTACAAAGTGTGACACGCGACAGGTTGCGTTTGTTCGATTGCTACTCGAGGAAATGAAATATATAATATTTTCATTGCATCGCTCTGGTGTCGAGGAAGAACAAGACTCAACAAGTATATATAACTCTTTTTTAAAATGTCAATAACTTTTTGACAGGATTCAGAAACAAACAAAAATTTTATTTTAATTTAATTTATATTTAATTTAGTCACAAACATATCCTATAAATTCTATTTATTTATATGAGGGCAGTCGTGGCACAGGGGCACAAAGTGTAACTGTAGGCACTTCAGGTTGTGGATTCGATTAGCACTCGAGGAAATGTAATACTTATACAATATTCATCGCTCTGGTATCGTGGAAAAACGCGGCGGAGAAATCCGCCTCTCAGCAAGCAATATCTCCAGAATCCGGCGGAAAGTGATGGAACGGAACTTTCTTAATGTAAACGGAGTGTTTTAACACTAGATTCTTTCTGTCTATACTGCTATATGCGAAATACAGAGTGTAAATTGGTACCATCATTACTCAACATAAATTTCGCTTAATTTTCAATTGAAACCAGGCTATTAATTCAAATCACCTACTGTTTTATGTGACGTTGACTACGTTAATGAGGCAATTGGAACACCTGTATGTACCTCCATATATAGTGGTAGTATGTAGCGACACATATATAGATGGTTGTAGGAAATTGTATTTAGATTGATTTTGCTAATCAAAATATTCTGAGGAAAACTAAATTAAATGTATATGGGTTATTTAGTGTGTGTGTAAAATTATAGTTATATACAGCAATTTTATACATTGTAGATATTTTAATTTGGTTTCAGTATAATATACTGTGGCTTTATTATATTTAAGTATAGGTCAACCCTATACTGTCCACATAAGGGAATGAATGCATTTTCATAAAAAAAACTAATAAATGCGAGTTACTAAATACTAATTACTTTAACTGTGTAAGAAAAGAGTCAAAAAACTCTTCTTTAGAATGATTGATTTTTAGCAAAAGATATGAAATATAGTAACTGCCCATAGCTGACCGTTAAAAATCAAAGCCTAACAAAAAATCGTTTAAAAATTAAAACGTATTTTTTATTTTGTCACATTTTTTGTTTTTTTTTTAAACATTTTACTTTAAGACCTGCTTTCCAGAAGAAAAAATTAAGGACAATCTGGAAGCATTACGTATTAAGTGGCCGAACTCAACGCCGCTCTTTACCTCTCTATAAGAGCGAGGAAATGAAAATAATTAATATTATATTGTCTTGAGTGGGAATCAAACCTACAACCTGTCGAGTTTACTGTCACATGCCCTTCACCACGATTGGCCTCTACTTAAAACAGTAAATAAAATCAGCTTCACGCTGTAACCTGCACACAGCCGCGTAGGTAGGTGTCTTGTGTTAAGACACTGATATATTACATACATATATTAACCAGGACGAGAATAAAATAAAGGAAAATACTTAACTTTTACCTCACCAAGAAATTTAAAAATCTTAATTATCTACTACCCAAATAAGCAAAGACGAAACAAGAATATGAATCAATGCTAATTAGCAAATGACCTCTATATGAAAAATATATAAAAATTACCACAACTTGTTGAAAAGCGCTCTTATCCCAAAGAAAGGCGACGGTTCCGATCCATCTAACTACAGTTCTTTTGCTATCACTCACAGGTTTTTCCTTTTTGTTTTCCACATTTACTTAAACTTCACTGTACGCCGTAACAGTACTATTTGACTACAAAATACACAGAATTTCTGGAGATTGTAATCGAAAAAGATATATTTATCCAAAATGGTTTTTTTAAATAAATATATCTTTTTCGATTACACGAACCGACCAGCATGCGATTGCGAACGCATGGCTTAGTGGTCAGAGCGCCTGGTCGGTTTCCAGGAGCCGCGGGTTCGAGTCCCGCTACGTTCAAATTTTTATACGTTTTCTAAATAAGTATTTTTCTTTCCTAAGTGTGGAATAACACTTTAAAAAATTAAAAAAGGTATTGAAATTGTTTCGAACATTATTTCATAATTTTTTTGCTCCATCATCAATAGTTTCTGCAGTGTATGCGATGAAAGACATTTAATCCGAAAATTTTTAAACGTTTTGTTACATTATTGAAATTTTAGTAAGGATTCTATTTTTTTTCCAAAAATAAATAAAGCCTATGTTACTCAGTGATAATGTACCATTTTAATAGCGAAAGAATATTTAAAATCGGTTCAGCAGTTTTTATGTGAATCCCCTACAAACATAACTACATACAAATGTTTTCTCTTTATGTAATGGTATAGAAGAAATTCATATCCCATTAATGAAATTTATTTATATTTTATATATGATACGAATTACGCATGTCTGTTGTACACTTTTCACAGAACAACACGTTCCCGCAACATATGACCTCAATTCATTTTAAGGATTTAAATACCAAATTAAAAAAGGCTAGAAACTCGTCTAATTAAAAAATCTCATAGCAAACGCTGTCTCTATAAATATACGATTATTTAAGTATTAAAAAGTCGTGGAGCAAGGGTACAAATATGTGACTGTAAACGCCACTGGTTGGATAGTGGGTTCGAGAAAATAAAATATTTATTTGATTTTATATTATCATTTCTTCGCTCTGGTGTTCGCGCGGCGTTAAGTTCCGCCACTCAACAGGTAATGCCTTTAGAATATGGAAGTTTAAAAAATGTTAGTTATTAAAGGAAATTCTTTCGTACATTATGTAACGTAATCGTTAGTTAGTTTGAAACTACTTATACGAAGCAGGTGGTAAATTAGTTAAAGTAGTATAGCAAATGTCATGAAACCCACGCAAACAGAGTTGAGGTAGGCAATAAGTTACATTATACAACTTTAAGTACAAAATATTCTTATCGTTCAAATATTTTGTTCTTGAAATTGTGTGGTAAAGGCATTAGAGGTCGCGTGGTCCAGGAGCACATTTTAAATTCGTCGCTCTGGTAACGTGGCAAAGTGCGGCATTAAGCTCCGCCATTCAACACGCAATGCGTCAAGAATTCGGTGGTAATTCGGGAACGAAAGTGTCTGAAAGGAAAACGGAGTGTCGTAACAGGTTCCGTCTGCCGACTAGGCTATATGCGGGTTACAGCGTGAAGCTAAATAAAAAATAGAAAAAAGGATTCATGACTCATTTCATGATATTGCACGTGGTTCAAATTCAAATTCTTAGGTTTTATAGCTCGACATACTTTACAGCTCGACCTAATAAAAACGTAATAAAATACTTAAAACCGTTAGATACTTTTTTATATTCACGTGATCAATAAAACAGATATATTTTGTATAATATATTATATACCTACTTTCAAAATGGTACACCACTTTTGACACAGTAAGCTTCTTTCACAACGAGATTCAATGATCCGCGAACACCAAATGAGAAACATATAAGATGAATCGGTCCAAACAGAGTTTCCAATATTAAATTTATTTAATTATAATTATACTGAAGCCAGTCATGGCGCAGCGGCACGAAGTGTGACTGTTAAACCGACTGGTTGTGAGTTCGATCCCCACCCGAAGAGAACAATTATTTACTTAAATTTATATTTCCATTTCTTCGCTCTGGTGTCGAGGCAAAAGTGCGGCGTTGAGTTCTGCCACTCAACACGCAATGCCTCCAAAATTCGGCAGAAAGTGGGGAACGAAGTGTCTTAACACTAGGTTCCCTCTGCCTACAATGCTGTGTGTGGGATACAGCGTGAAGCTGATTTATTTTTGATTTATATTACTACTGTGATTTTCGATCTTATTCCTATTAAGGTTTGAAATTTACCTTTTTATATGAACAGCGTACGCAAAAAGGCCAGTATCTTGTATTAGGATAAGAGGCTTAGCGAATGTCGGTGTCGAGTTGCGTTCACCTAGAACGACTTGATTTGCTTGTACGACTTCTGCTGTATATTTTTTTATGCTGCAGTATAAGTATTGTCGGTTACATAGGGGTGATTGTAGATTTAATTATAATTATAAGCAGAGGAGTTTGTGGGAACCTGGAAACTTAATGCGCTTAACTCTAGATTTCCAGGTTCCCTGTGACAGCCTATATACGGGTATTTTCGTTCCCCACTTTTCGCTGAATTTTCTAGTTAGTTTAGTGGCGGAGCTCAACACCGTGCACATAATTAATAGAACAAGAAAACAAATATTTTGAATATTTTGATAAGTATTTTGAATCCACAACCATTGCGTTTGCAGTTACACGCATTTGCCCAAACGCCACTATGGCCGATTTTCGAGAGGAAATCTGGCAATCGCCATGCCACTTCCATTGCCTCATTAACAGAGGGTGGAAATAAAGATATTAAATAATATATACTCCCAGTGAGAATCAAATGAACTCACAACCATCGCGTTTACAGACGCACGCTTACCTACCGCACCTTTACCCAAAAATTCACCACCCAAAAATTATTGCAGGCTAAAATTCATACATTACAAGGCTTAAACAAAAATAACCTGATATAGAGTAGTAGAAGGCTGTATAGATAATAAACAAAAAAAAAAGAATTTTTACATATTTTCTTATAAGTAAATCCTTTGATCATATTTTTATCACAATTTGAAGATATTAACGTTTTCCCCTACGTCAGTTGTGATTGACAAACAAATGGTGGAATCGGTTATTGGAATCCAAATTGGAAACTGTTATTGAAAGCACAGGTACATTTTATTTTGGATTACTATTATTAAATAGATAATACTAAATTGATCATGACTTTTTAATATTTCCATTAAAAGCCTAATAATATTAATGTTAAAACGTTAATTACAATAGAAAAATATTAAATATATTAAAATACTATACAATATATATCCTCACATAGTGCGGAATACAGCGTGAGCCTAAAAAGATATGAAAAATGAGAAATAAAATTAAAAACTAGTATTTGCAATATAATGTAATAAATGGCAAATAGGACAATATTTCAATACACGCGTGACAAGATCTTACTGTCAGTGGGACATTTATATTTATAACGCTACAATTTTCTTTATTAGCGAACGGCGTTGAGTTTCGCCGCAATTGTATAAGGGGAAAATCAATTTTTAGTGTTAAGCTCCTGTGGGGAACACAGTCGGAACACACTTTCCACCGAGTTCTGGAGGTATTGCGTGTTGAATGGTGGAACTCAACGTCTTCTTATTTCTTCTTATTTTTGCTGAAAGTGGGAAAAGCAGTGTCTTAATACTAGTATCTAGTCTATATGCGATATACAGCGAGAAGCTGTATAAGAGGCCTAAAATATTTTCTGCTATAAGGAAAAAATAGTTCATAAGCTCGGCACCTAATTAAATATTTTACGTACCGCATTACATTGTCTGCGGCCTCATAAAAGCTTAAATTTTAATATAGTTTGCATTCAACTAAGCGTGACTCCGTTTTAATAAATATTAAAGGGAGCTATGGGAGCACATAGAGGAGGAAGCTCAAATTTGTCTTTATTTCTTGTAAAAAAAAAAATCTATGTACTTACTTGTAAAATATATTATTTTTTACTTTTGTTCCATGTTGTTTCTAATTTTTAGCTACCTGCTATATTATAGGATCTAATTTAATATTGGCTATAATTGTAATGCAATCCGTTCAATTTAATTTATCAATTCTTCTAATGTTTTATGGAACTTACTCCGTGCTTTGTATTATGCCACTCGATTTTAGATTTTATTTGTTTTTTTACTATACAGTATTTAAATAATAAATGTATACATATAATAAATGTAAATAAAACAAGTAACTCTATTTAATCAAATCAGTAGTTCCACGGGAAGTCACTGAGAGGGTCGGTTTTGATTATGTTGCGAATTTCATACAAAATTCTTCAATAACGGTTCATTAATGGTCGTATCTTTTGATTGTGTTGATTTAGAAGCTCAATAATTTCGGTGCGTCAAGGGATTATAGACTGGAATATCTAAAATTAATTTCAGCTCGATACCTCCACGCGATCTTGATATAAACGATCTTGACAGACGGACAACAAAAAGATCCTATAAGGGTTCCGTTTTTTTCTTCTGAAATAAAAAAAATCCTAAAAATAGAAACTACTATACAAAATATATCAAAATACACATCAAAATATACAAGGAATTATATAATATAATATAATAAACATAGTATTTAGCTAAAATTAGTTGCACAATACCCTCATGTCGAACTAACCAAACAACTAAGTCCCCAAGCAAACATTTTCCAAACAAGTCACGGGCTTAACAAATTTTAGGAAAATTTGACGCGAACGGTCCATCGTGAAAATGGGGCTCGTTTAGGATGCGGACATATTGTTGACGATATCAATATTTGTATAAAATTCGTGAATAAAGTTTGATGATGTATTTTTAATAGAGCCTTCGTTATGGGATATAGTAGGACTTCTTATTTTATCGAAATATTGTAGGTTTTTTTTTAGCTTCACGCTGCGTGTGCGGGATACCCGCACACATTAGATTAGGCAGAAGGGTTCCCTCCCTAGTGTTAAAACATCGTTCCCCACTGTCTGCCGAATTTAGGCGGCATTGCGTGTAGGTGGCAGAACCCAACGCCGCGCTCAGCCTCGATACTAGAGCGAAGAAAAATATAAATTTAAGTAAATATTTGATGAAATATTGATTATCCTCTAGTGGGGATTGAATCCACAGTCATATACAGTCATACTTCGTGCCCCTGTGCCACGACTGTCATATGTATTGTTAGATTTATATGTATTTCTAACGTGGACTATGATTGGAAAATGAAGTGTTTTTTTCAAAGGATTATATTATTTTTTTTAACAAAAATTTTATAGAGCAACAATACAAACATGTGACAATTAAAATAGGCAGTTGCAGTTCAGTAGGACCACTCCTGAGAATAGAAGACGATTGAGGATTCTATCCCCATTTAGACAAAGACGTTGAGTTCTTCTACTCAACGCGAACTTTGATTATTCTAAGATTGGTTACCTAGGCAAAGAGTTACCTACATGCTTTGAGAGCAAGAAGAGTATACAGGTGAAGCTTTTTTAAAGGCTTAAAAGTCAATATTTGTTTGTTTGTTTTTATGTAATTAAAATTATTTTCTGATAAGCATTAATTTATTTTCAAGTGAATGGAGTTCGTTGAGAGTAGACGAGACTTTACAGTGAACTTACAACTTTGTCATTTCACTTCAGAAGTGGCGATTAGACAAAGCGAACGATTGTTAGTCATTTTAACGGTTCAACGAGGACATTTTGTTTGACGCTGGTCTTATCTTTAGATATTTTATTTTATGTTTGGTTATTAATAAAAATAATTTACTAATTTTATCGTTATATTAACTATCTTATATTATTTTACTAATAGTATGTATTGTTTTTTACCGAATTCTGGAAGCATTTAGTATTTAGTGGCGGTGCACAAGCAAAGCGCGGCTATGAATTCCGCTCAACGCACCGTGCCTCCAGAATTCGGCAAAAACTAGTGAATGTGTCATAAACAGTGTTTTAATATTAGGTTCCCAGGTTCCCTCTGCCTTACCTGATATGTGCGAAATACAGCGTGAAGCTAAAAGAAAAAAAACAGGACTAGCGCTAGTCGGTGCAGCACACCGAGACTTCCGTTCAAAAATTGGAGTTCTCCTTTTTCACTTTCAGCTGATACGTCACTTGAACTAAAGGCTTTTTGTATTTTACCACAAATTTAATACAGTTTTAGATTCCTCAACTAGTATCCTATGAAATATGGCTAGTAACATATAGTTAAAATAAATAAAATAAATAAATAAATCAGCTTCACGCTGTATCCCGCACACAGCAGGGTAGGCAGAGGGAACCTAGTGTTAAGACACTCCGTTCCCCACTTTCTGCCGAATTCGGGAGGCATTACGTGTTGAGTGGCAGAACTCAACGCCGCCCTTAACCTCGACACCAGAGCGAAGAAATGGAAATATAAATTTAAGTAAATATTTCATCTCCTCGAGTGGGGATCGAACCCATAACCAGTCGGTTTTACAGTCACACCTCGTGCCGCTGCGCCACGACTGGCCAACCTATAGTTACTAGCCATACTTCATAATTGTAGTGCCAAAATACACGTGTTTTGCGTTATAAACGGTCATATTTTTTATTAAGTAAATGTAGAATCACGATTTGTTCAGAAAATCATGGCACTGTAGATGTGAGTATATGGTTTGAATTTCAACTCGATGTCTCCAAGCATTTCTGAGATAAAGGCTCTTGACAGACAGACAGAGAGACGATGGGACAACAAAGTGAACTTAACTAAAGGTTCCTTTTTTCCTTAATAGGTATGGAACTCTAAAAATAGGTATTATTTTTAATGGCCAAAAATAAGTTGATAAGTAGCGTTCTCAAGAAAGTCCACCCAAAACAGAAAGTATGAAAATAAAAATAAATGCTTCGTATACTAAAATTTACACAAAATAAATACAATTCTACGACGTGTAACCAATCGCATCCTTCATATAACTTTGACAACAATAAATTGCAACGTACACTCACTCCTATACATCATACGAGTACGTATCGGTGTAAAATACTTTAGCAATTTCCTCTTGAAACCGTTTTAAAATATTACCTGCCAAAACCCGATATCTTGTTAAGTGAAACGCTTATTTCAGCTTTAGATACGGATGTCCACCGGCCGTAAAACTATCAATATACCGTACATATGTATGTGAGGGCAACGTATTATTTTTGTTGTACCTGAAAATTATATTTTGCATAAAAAAATCTTACTTAAATGAAATTTATTATATGTAAATAATATAAATAACAAATGTATTTTTTTTTCAGATTTTCTTCATGTAGTGTGGAAAGGCTTCGCCTATTATAAATTAATTTATAGTGAATCTATTTACTATTAGTTGAAAATGGATGCCGATTCGAACTCACAACCCCGGTCATATAAATTAGTATTTCCTAAAGAATAGTATAAACCGCATATAACACAGGAAATAACATTATCCCTACCAAGATTATTACCAAAATCTTTGTATAAAAAAGTACTCAAAAAGTTATCTTTTATATTTTAGTTGCTTTTTACTATACAACGTGGAGCTAGGTGATTTTATTGGCTCGTATTTTTAATTGCCAAAAAACAACATAAAGTCACAAAATCATAATCATGACCGATCGTAATTTTAAAAGCTATTACATATATATTAGCAGTTACATTTAAAATTTATTGAAAAATCGCTCTGGTGTCGAAGCAAAGTATAGGTGTTCCGCCACTGAATACGCAATATCTCCTTTCCTTCAATTACGTTCCTGAATTCGACGAAACATGGGGTACGGAGTGTCTTAACACTAGGCTCCCTCTGCCTATCCTGCTGTGTGCGGGATACAGCGCGAAGCTGAAAATTAACCCTTAATTCATCAAAGTATTGGGGCGATAATGTTATGTTGTAGTTTACGAGTAATAGTGACTTAATTGGTTAGTTAGCATACAAATTGATTCATTTCTTACTATAGATACACAAGCGTACGGACAATATTAGTATAAAGAAGATTAGGCATGAGTCCATTGAAGTATATTTGTATAGCGTTCGGAAAATCTTTCCTTTTTTTTACTTTAATTATTTAAAAAAAATGCTTAAAGGCTTTTATATGTTTATTTGCAAAAAATAATTTATTATATAATATACAAACAATATTACACTATTAAGGCATGGTGGACAAATCTCATTTTACAAGCTATGGTAGTGGATACGAAAATCACTTTTAAGCATTTTAATTATAAATAGAAGTCTCTTCAGTATGGTAATATATAATGTGGTTTTAGTTTGTAGTTATTTTATACATGATTCGTCATACTAATATTATAAATGTTCATGTAAGTTTGTTTGTTACGCTTTCACGTCAAAAGTACTTATCAGATAGATAATCATGAAACGTTGTACATATTTGAAAAGAAAGAACATAAAATACTTATTATATATTTTTATTGAATTTTATTTTCTAAAAAAGAAAAAATATCATTTGGCTGTAGTATTAAAATAGCTTTAAGCGAATGAAACTACGTTTGAGTCCCTAGTTTGATATATTTTTGAAAATAAGTAATTAATGGTTTGCTCAGCTCCCTGACGACTTAGTAGGTAGTGGTATAAGATAAGATTGGCGAACAAAAAGAGCAACTTACCTTCATATTATTCAATCCTCTAAGTCGCATGACGGATCTGTAAAGAAAAAAGGAATTATTATTTCAATTTCTTTTCTTTTATTGTATTTCAGTAAATTGTAATGATAAAACATTACAATTTACTTTTTTATTTTTTTAGCTTCTCGCTGTATCCCGTACATAGCAGGTCAGTCAGAGGTTATTGTGGAACTTAGTGTCAAAGTATTATTTTAAAATTAAGACGAGAAAATGAAATAAAAGAGGAAATGTCGCGTTTACAGTCGCACATTATTATACGTATATGATTTTGTAAAATTACGTTCTTTTTACCTATGTAATGTACATCTCATCATAGTTTAAAAACTGTGCTGTTAGTTAATAATTTAATGTCATTCTTTAGCCAATAATCTTACCAACGTGATAACATTCACAGGCAATCTAATGCCTTGAGTTAATTCAAATGATGAAAACTTTTTTTTAATAAACCAATGTTGATGAAACCAATAGTAAATTTTATATAATAAATTTTAAGTTGAATTTAAACAAAATATCGGTGAAAGTTTAAAATAAATCAATTCAGTACTTTCGGAGATTAGCGTAATCATACATACAGACAGACAGATAAGGAATTAAAAAAATATATATTTTTGCTTTCTATTATTCTTTTTAAGTGTCCCTCTATAGATTTCAGTTAAAATGACTAAATGTACAGACAATTTTTTTTTACTGTTTTATTATATATAGAGAGATTATACATAAACCTTTATTTGCTACATAGAAATTGAATAAAAGTACGCGCCTACAAAACCTTAGGTGGAACTTAAATCACGCTCACTGTACAATTTTCTCGCGGGTTTTGCGAGACCTCATCAAAAGATTAGGAAATGGGATCCTTTAAAATCCCATAGATCGTAAATGACATTTCTGATTAACGATGATTCGAGTCTACTTTCTATGAATATATAAGGGTATGAACAATATATGATAAAATAAACTCTAGTTATATGAAGAAAATATTGAAAATAAATAATATACAATAAAATACAATTTTATTAGGATTTCTTTGCTTCACGAATGAATTATGACGGCATTGCGTGTAGATTAGCGGAACTCTACTCCGCTCTTTGTTTAGTGGCCAGAGAGAGAAAATTTAAATAATAAATAGTTTTTTTTTTTTATTGGGAATCGAATTCACAACCAAACTTTTACAGTCACACTCTTGGGCACGTACCACGACTGGCCTCTATATAAACTTTAACTATCATTTAAATATGCTTTCGCGTCTTACTATAAAATACATAAACAAAATCAGGATGATTTATAAATTAGATTTTAATTTTATATCTTTAGTGGTTTCGGACACAGTAAGCGAGCGACTGTAAACGCGGTTGGTTGATTGATTGATCGATTGCCTGTAAATGAATTATTTTATTTTATTTTATTTCCTGGCTCTGCTAAAGCAAAATCAGGTTCCCTGGTTCCCTCCGCCTAACCTGGTATGTTCGGAGAACAGCGTAAAGCTACAAAAAAAAAACCTAATTAATATTGACGTACAATATATATATATATTATACAATTCAGTACAATATATATATATATATATATATATATATATTTGTTTTGAATCTAATACATCATTAATTACCGGCATATTCCTGATTTAATATAACGTATGATATATTATTAGTATAACGATTTCGTTTTCTCACAAACAAAAGGAAGGCGGTATTGCGAAAATATAATATGGACATTAAGACGGGGCCATTAGGTCGAATGTTAGGGGTGCCAACCCCTATTGAAGCAACGTCGAGAGCATTACGCGGGATCATTTTTACATTTAATACTACCCCGTATCTGAAGGGAAATGATGCGTTGCTATAAATATTATCCGATAACTTTGGTGAATTAAAAATGGCCGTTGTTTCTAGATGTTGAAAATATTAAGAAAAGTCGTTCTTCTTCTTTCGTGAATTTTTTGAGCTAAGGCGTGTTGAGCTGAATTCAACGCCGCGCTTTGTTTGACACAATTACATCCAATATGGATTACAACGGTATATTTACTTTTAATTATGATTTTTTTTATATTTATCATTGTTCCACGTGTATTTTTGTAAAAGGTTAATAACGTGGAGATAAATCCCCAATTAAAAATGATATAAAAAACTTTTTTACTATAGAATATGACTAACGTTCAGTTTTCCAATGTAGTTTTTTTGGTACATTAATATAGAATTAGTGGTACTACAAAAAAAAAGGAAAAGAAAATGAATTAATTACCAAAATTGTTGTAATTTACATTTTATATGTAACGCATCAATTAAATATTTCAATAAATTATTTTTACAAAATTTTGACAAAATTAAGTACTTACAATTAGAAGTTTTAAATATTAATAAAAATATCGTTTAATATCTATACGTCTTATTCTAATATGCAATGATATTAACTATTTCAAGTCTATATTTAACCACAGTAAAATTAAAGGGCCCATATTTGTGTTACCATCATGTAAATGAATTCTTAGGAATCAGCGCCTATTACAGAAACTGACGTCCCTATTTCACGTAGTTTGTGATGTACGTGGGATTTAGAAACTGTTTGGGGTTTTGTGTTGATAAATCAAGGCATAGTACAGCGTTCAGTTCCACCACCCAACTGGCCTAAAGAATGCGGCGGAAAGTAAGATACGGTATTGTCCTAATGGGAACGGAGTGTCTTAACATTATGTTCCCTGATATATTAATCAAAATTTTCATTTTTTTTGTCCTGCATATGTTTTATCCTGCATAGTGTAATACAGGCAGGGAGATGGTATCTGGTATGAATATATCGATTCTTCACTTTCTTCACTTTCTTCCTCATCTAAGACAATAGTAATGTGTTGCGGAAATAAATGGTTTTTGTAAATATATCGGTTATCGATTTTCTGCCTAAGAATAATCTAAGACCTTGCGTGATGTGCGTAAGACAACGCCATGATTTTGTGTGCGCTGAGCGGAGAAATTTTCACAGGTAGTGATCGAACTCACAACTATCTTGGTTACAGTTAGCCACAACAAATTAACCTTCGCTTACAATAAAATGTTCACTAGTTAAATATCATTCACTAAAAAACTTATTTACGTGGATTTTATTTATTTCACAATGTTGGTCTGATTATATTCCAATTAACGAAATAATTTACTTTTAAGAATTTCAAAGGGAAAGGTGCGGGTAAATTGAGGTCATTGACATTTGATATTCAAAGTTAGTAATTCTATTTATTTGGGTACTCAGATGAATCTCAAGCATATTTAAACATTTTTTATAAAATATCTAATATATGCATATGTTAGTTTGTATTTTTCTTTCAATTTTAACCTGATGATCAGAACTTATGTCAGGACTCTCTTGTCTAGAATTCGCTTGACATGTTTTGGTGGTGACACTTCATTCATAATTCGAAATGGAATGAAAATCGAACTCATAACCATTGCTATTACGCTTCTGATAACGTTCACCTACTGACTCTCTCTGCCTATAGCAGGGTAGCAAGAGATATACCAGTGTTAAGACATTCCTGTCCGCTTTTTCCGTCAGATGAGCCATTGCGTCTTGAGTGGTGGAACTCAATGTTGTACTTCGCCTCGTTACTAGAGCAAGGAAATGAAAATATTAATTAATAATCATTTATTCTTCATAGTGGATTCTTTAATATTCACCTTAATTCTTTTTTGCGCGTCTTTTTCCGTAGGTATATCCAACGAAATTAAAAAAAAGACGCGCATATTAGAAACTAAAATCGAAGTATCTACTCACTTCTACTTTTTTAGCCAAAATACATAAATGTAACTTTCACAAATTAAATATCGTATATTCATTTAATCTATTTCATTTCCACAACGTTTCTGCGCATAAGTTAAGTTTCTATGTGTATTGTATCGAAACGGGGACAACTTGAATCGCGTAGAATTTCTATGCCTGCCCGTTATTATCTTTTAAAGCACGCATGAATAATTTATTTTTATATATGTTTTGCAAAATTTCTTACATCTAACTAAATAATATCAACTTATGTTAGCCATGACCAGGCCAGTCGTGGCACAGTGGCACAAGCGTGTGACTGTTCGTGTTATGAGTTCAATTCCCACTCGTCGCGTCGAGGCAAAACGTGGCGTTGAATTCCACCGTTCATGATGCAATGCCTCTAGAATCAGTGGAAAATAGGGAACGGAGTGTTACAACACTAGATTTCCTCTGACTAACCTGCTGTACGTGAGATACTGTATGATACTAATCTTGTGTTAGCTTGTTTATAGGTGCTTGAAACAATCAACAAGTGAAGGAGTCTCAAGTGTTAATTTTCAATCATGCTTTGGCTTGCTTATTTATATTTCATTAAGGTTAACACTGTATCCCGCACTTAGCAGGGTAGGCAGAGGGAACCTGGGAACATAGTGGTAAAACACTCTTTTCTCATTAAGACACTTCCATTCCCCACCACCCACCTAATACTGGAGACGTTGCGTGTTGATTTGAACTTCGCAATAAATTTCTATACATATGTATAATAGAATTGTAACTAACTAACTATCAATGATATCTGTACTTAGAAGATATATGAGAAAAATGACTATTGGGAGCATTTATCAATGTAATAGTAGCCTAATGGCTATTATTACATTGTAAACCATACCACAACATATTTTATTTTTTTTGTCCCTTTGTAGGTTTGTCGGTTTGTAGATTCAAGATAATCTTAGAAACTGCTAAAATTTTTGCATATATATAATATGTAGCTCGTAAATTCTGTAGTATAATTTGGTATCCATTGCTTATATTTAAAATAAATACATAAGCATTACGTTAACATAACTCTTCGACACTTACTTTTCCATATTTACGAAAATATTTTGCATAACGTAATATTAATAATCATTTAATATTTTTTCAATTATTCTATAATTTTTGTTGGAAGAAAACATTTCAACGTATATAGGAGATACAAAATTGTTCAAATTAATTAAAAGACTAGTATAGTTAAGTGTCACTACAATGTTTTGTTATTGACATTTACGTTACGAATTGACAACAAACAAAGTTATTGTGTTTTAAGAGCACAATAATATATAAATAAAAATTATTAATATTTCAATTCACATTATATTATTAATATACTTAATGCTTATATATTTTCAGCTTAGTAACTATACTAAGATAAATAGTTTTATTATATATGTTTATATAATAAAACTATTTATTTATTATTTACTATTTATTTATTATTTGACCTGTGAGGCCAGTTGTAGCGTAGTGGCACAAAGTGTGACTGTAAATCCGATCGGTTGTGGGTTCAATCCCCACTCGAGGAGACGAAATATTTACTTAATTTTATATTTCCATTACTTCGCTCTGGTGTCGAGCTAAAAGCGCAATGTCGAGTTCTGCCACTCAACACGCAATGCCTCCAGAATTTGGCAGAACGTGGGGAATGGAGTGTCTTAACAGTAGGTTCCCTCTGCCTACCATGCTATGTACGGGATACAGCGTAAAGCAGACATATATATAAAAAACATTTAATTAATATGGATAGTTGGTTATGTTGTTATTTATCAAACAAAATTTTTAATCAAGCAATTTTTTTTAAAACATAATTGTCACTTGTCTTTAGTATTTACTTTATTTTTTGTAAAAGCTAGTTTAGTTAGTTTAAATGTTTTTTTTCTACTAATATTTTTAATTGAAACATACATCATTTTAATTATAAAATTATATTTAGTTTAACTACTTACCAAACATTTCAGAACTCCACTTACAATCACTTTAAAATAATACAAAACTTGAACTAAATATAAATTTAAAACCAAAACTAGCAAAATTGAAATAAAAATACCAATTCAGTTTAATTGAACTTATACCAAAATTATTAAAAATAGAAATTTTAAATGTATAGGACACTACAAGAACTGTTACGATACGTAACAAAATAACGCTACGTCGCTACGCTCGTAGCAACGGCGTAGACGTCCGTCCGCGGGGCCGTTCTAGCCACACTGATAACTCAGCTACGAATGTACGAGTAGAGTGAATAAAACATTATAATTTGATCTTAAAACTACTTATGGCCAGTCGTGGTGCAGGGGCATAAAGTGCGACTGTAAATGCTTCTGATTGTGCGTTCGATGCCCACTCGAGGTAATGAAATATTTGTTAAAAATTATATTTGGTGGAAAGTGGAAAACGGAGTGAGTTAACACTAGGTTGAAGGTGTGCGTGTGTGCGGGAAATAGCGTGAAGCTGATAAAAAAACTTAACACATTTTTATAGCTCAGAAGACAGAAAACCTAGTGTCATAATGCTCCGTTTTCTAATTTCTGTTAAAAGAGAAGATATTGTTTATTATATGACAGGACTCAACGTCGTGTAATTGATCCACGAAGGTGAGCAGAGCAGAGCAGAATTATCTTAATAGGAAAAGAATGTCTCAACACTAGGTTCCCCAGTTCACACTGCCTACCTTCTTATATATGGGATACAGTGTGAAGCTAATAGACGAATAAAATAATATAATTCATTATTTCAACTACAACGTAATAAGGCACAAAAAAGAGAGTAACTTAAACCTAATAATAAACCCAAAATAGGGATAGAATCCAAGCCCAATGGCCATTACAACCAGGGAGCCACTGCACTACAAAAGGTGCTAATCTTATTTATACAAAAAATGCCTTGTGGTACTCTGTACAAATAGAATTCAACGTTTGGTGAGAATACCTGACATACGATTTTGCGTATTGTCTTTTGTTTACCCTAGCCAACCCACTTCACTTATACGCCTAATTTGTCTTGATTTCTCGTACTTTTATGTTATTGAAAATGAAGGTGGATGGGTTGTATATTTTCTTTCGTATGTTCTCGTATATATGTATTTGTAAACGAAAATCTTACTTATATTTTTATGTTTCTAAGTAAACATGGATATATTTTTGAGTGTTTCATAATATTTTTTAAACTTAACTTCACGCTGTACCCCAAGGATGGTTATCGGGGTACCAGAGAGCATGGAGCGTCAAACGCTACCATCATACCATATCTCTGTTTTCGTCATTAAGTTCAATACATTTAATTTGGTCCCCAGGGTGCCATATAACCTCATTTGATTTCAAATTATTTAGTGTATTTGGGATAAACATATTTTTCATACAAAATAAAGTCTAAAAGAAGTGACTATGTTCATTTACACATCTGTTTCTCAGCCTTATCCATAATCCACAATATTTAAATAAAAATATACATAGAAATAGATTCGTATTTCTTTTATTTACCTCAAAAACAAAACAGGAATCCACATTACCACATACTCCCTATATTTATTAGTATAAAGAGAATGTGGCAATGTGGTAAATTTAGCGGTAAGTGGAAATTTATTAATCAATTTAAGAAATAAATCAAGCAATACGAATTAACATTTTTTCCATAACAAAATTCTATAAATATGTAAATATATGTTAAACTGAAATTCATCAACAAATTTTAAATGTGAATAATTTATTAGAGCAACACAAATTTATTCAATTAGGCCATTAAGGCAGTGGGATGGATAGGAGTTATAAAATGTTATTGTCTGGCTTTCAAACGAATAGCGTGTTGATGTTAAAAACTTTATATCTATATTGCCTTGTGCTATCTATATAATCATGTTTAAAATTATATTTAAATAAGATCAGTTTCACGCTGTATCCTGCACAGAGCAGAGTTGGCAGAGGGAACCTAGTGTTAAACACTCCGTACACACTTCGTGCCGCTGCGCCACGACTTGCCTCAATGATGAATGATGAATTTCAGTTTAACATATATTAATGGATTACAAAACATGCATAGAAACATTAATGGATTACAACCTATTAATGGATTACGAAACAGTAAATTAACGAATTGACATTTTTAACCAACTTTAAATAGAAGAAGGTTATTATTAAGTCGACTGCTTTTTTTAAAATTATAAACTATGGCAAATTGACAGATGACTTAGATTTGATTTCACAAGCGACACCATAGTACTTATACGCGTTTTGATGCGATTCTTAAAATTAAAATGTATTATTCTTTGTAGAAATATGATATCTGTTATCATATATTTATCAACATTGATGGCGTGATTCTAAAAGTCTAACTAACATTATGCCTATCGCTCTTCTAAACTAAACTAAAGTCATTTTAGTATGGTGTAGCCGTACATTATACCGATTTCCATAGCGACCGTGTGGCCTAATGGATAAGGCGTCGGACTTCGGATCCGAAGACTGCAGGTTCGAGTCCTGTCACGGTCGAAGATACATTTGTTTTTTATGTATATGTTTTTTTTACTATTTTAATAGTAGTAACTTAACAATTTTTAAAAACACAACATTTTTTAAAAGATTTCATTGACAACAATAAAATTCTGGCACCACGTTACCTGAGCGAAGAAATTAAAATATGTAATATTTCATTTCCTTGAGTAGGATCGAACCCAGAACCAGTCGATTTACAGTCACACTTTATGCCCCTGCGCCACGACTGGCCCCTGATATAAAATGATATTATCATTATTTATTATTATTTGTTGCCAAAATATTCCACACGTAATCTCAAGGGGGTGTAAAGAAATCAATTGAGGAAAGTTGGCAGAGAACGCTCCCCGACAGTATAATATATTTTCATTTGCACATCTTATTTGAACCTGTGATTCAGAACTGTGGCTCAAAGTCCCACATATACAATAAACACGCTTACAATGTTTATTATAGTATTTTATACATATTCACAATTCTCTATAACTTACTCTGATTTAGTATAATGAACTTGGATAATAAAAAAATGCGTAAACTGAAGTTTTTGATTATGAGAGCGGCAGTTTATTTTGCAAAGGGAAGGTTACCTTGAAACCATTGACATTAAAAGACTTCCGTTCCCTACTTAATTCTTTCGTTGAGTGGCGGAACTCAACGCCGCGCTTCACCGCGTTGCCTGAGCGAAGAAATTAAAATATGTAATATTTCATTTCCTTAAGTGGGAATCGATCCAAAATCTATAGCGTTTCAAATCGAATGCTTAAAAAATGTGTTGTAGTCATACCAAAGGGACAACTATATTATGAGATTGTGAATCGAAACGAATGTTTAAATTCAAAGGAAATAATTGTAGGATTTAATCCAAAACAGGCTAGCTACTTGAAAATATATATGAACTATTCTTTGATATGAACTTACATGACGCATTTATCATGGGGAATGTTCTGGGGAACTGCTTAACCTGTTACCTAAAGCCAAATTTTTTAGCCGCACTGTACATCACAAGCTTAAATATTATCCACACCACCTGGATACGTGGCAATCCACTACTGTGCGGTTTCGTAGGAACTTCCTTCCACGCGCAACTGTGGAATGATCTATCCGCGGCAGTGTTTCCAGGTCAATACGACCTGAGTACCTGCAAAAAGCTTCAAAAATCTTTACTTTAAAGGTCGACAACACACCTGTAGCTCCTCTGGTGTTGCACGGAGTCGTGGGCGGCGGTGATCACTTATCATTAAGTGACCCGTACGCTCGTTTGCATTGTCTTTTTTCATAAAACAGAACTTTAAGAAAAATAATCAAAAAACTATATAAAACATACTGTATACATAATCCAATTTATATAAAAAATATAACATTTGAAACTAAAAAATAATTCAGTTTTCAATTCCAAATGTAATACTTTTTATATGAATTAAATGATTACAGTATATGTTGTACAGTGTAGTTCTTATTGCTATTTTTTTAAGTTCATATAAAAAAAATTGTAAGAAATGTTGAATTCAAACACTAAAATAAAAATATTGTAGAAAACATTTTAAAAATCAGAACAAATTAGTTGCAGTTCATCACGTATTTGCGAAGAAAATTGCAAAAGAAACGAAGAAATATTTTAATTTCCTGTTTCCAATAATACTGGTTTTCAAACATTATATATTAATAAGTAAAAGCAAGTCACGCCCCTATAAACATTTCAACTTTTCCCGCAATACAACCACATCATTATTTGTGCGTTTCACATATTTCTATACTATGATAGCATAAATTTCACTGGTCAGTAAAAGCGAAGCGAGCTATGAACTTTCATTTTATGCATTTATTTATGTATTTTAATATTATCGTGACGCATTTTGAAAAAACAAATTTAAATATTGTAGGGTTTTTATTGCCATTTTCTCTCTTTGATAATAAGACGAAACTAGGCGTTGAGATCCGCCTTAATGAGCAATATCTTGAAAATTAGTCGCAAAGTGGAGAATAAGTTGCCTTACACTAGGTTCCTTCTGCCTAACCTGTTATATTTGGGAAACAACTTGAAGCTATTTTTATATATATTTTTTTTATCTCAAACAATGAGTTATAATTTAAAAACTAACTAAATAAAACTATCATACAACATAATGAACATAATTTTTTTCACATAAAAGTTATACATTTCCTTTCTATTGCTTTAAGATGGATCTTTGTAATCTGTCGCTTCGTCTTGGGATTTGAACCTATATCTATCACATATCACAGTATCATTTCACTATAACGGCATCTTGCTGTCCCGTAATATAAATAATCTACGTAGTATTTTACTTAAACGAATGGAGTTTTATTTTCCAACCAGTACACTGAAAAATTTAATCTAGAGAAAGCTTACGAAACCGCCGCTTAGAACGAAGATTTTCTATGAAATGTAGTATATATTATACCAATTTTTGAATTTCTTTAAGGAATTGTATATTCATTTAAAAAATCAGCTTCACGCTGTATCCCGCATACAGCACTGCTGTAAGGCAGAGGCAATCTAATGCTAAGACACTCCAATCCCCACTTTTGGCCGAATTTTGGAGGCATTGCAACTCGAGGAATTAAATATCTATTTATAAATTTATATTTACATTTAGCTCTAGTGTCGAGGCAAAGCGTGACGTCGAGTTCCGCCACTCAGCACGTAATTCCTCCGAGGTTGGTGAACAGAGTGCCTTAACACTAGCAGCGTGAAGCTAGATTTGATTTTCATTTTTAATAAGCATACAAAACGTCTTAACCTATATTATGTACCAACTATTAAACACATAAACAACAGAAATAGTCCATGGCATATAACTAAATCCGGGAGTACGTCATAAATTCGATTGTGCCGCGAATACTGAATAATAAACGACACTCATAAATCTCGTATAAAAACACAATAAATCTAAATGGTTTCTGTTCAGGTTACCCGCAAATGGACGTATCGATAGAAAATGTAAATTCAGCTTAACGTCTTACTTACTATATTAATAACATAATAAAACAGTCAAGTGCGAGTCGGACTCGCTCACTGAGGACTCCGCGCCAATTTTAGGATTTTAGTTCGGGACAGAAGTATAACTTATAAAAGTAGACAAACTTAAGTGTGCTCTCATTTCGTATAAAATGAAATACGATTAAAAATTTCTAATAATTTTTATTTTCGATATAGACATAAATATAATTTTTTTGGTTTTTTTTTTTCTTTATTTATATTTTTATGATTATTTACCCTCACACAGCAAGGTAGGCAGAGGGAACCTAGAGTTAGGACACTCCGTTCCCCACTTCCCAACCAATCATGTTCACAGTCACACATTTATGTCCCTGCGCTACGGCTGGCCACGATTGTTCACCGAATTTTCTAAATGTAGAGTATTTGTTACCAGACTATATTAAAAATACCCTTCATAGGGAATCGAACTGCATCCGGTTCCACGTCCGCAGATGGTAAGACAGACGTAGGGATAATAAATTGTAATAAGATTATTCTTACAAGCACTACGCGAAAATTTCAGCTTCGATAGAAACGACAATTTGTTTCGAAAAGAATTTTATGAAACTGGTCACACTATGGTTAAAATTCTTTTATAGTGAAACTTAAAATTAAATTTGAACTTTTATATTTAACCCTCCTGGTTAAATATGAAAACTTAACCGTACTAAATCTTTAAAGCTTGCGTAAAACAAAACTTAACTATTCTGGAACTTTCTAAATATAATATAAGTGACTTGCAAAGTATTTTGTAAGGACGGTGAAAAATGGAAGTTTTGAATTTTCAAACTAAAAATCTAAGAGGAGATGGAGTGTTTTGTAAATATACTCAAAGTAAAAAGATTTGTGCTACCTTCGTTGTAGCAAATACTTTTAATGCATTTCCCGTACAAAAATGCGAGAGATTTTTTGCTTTAAAAGTAACTACAAAGCTTAAATTTTACTTGCATATTATGCACCATATCGTTTCTTTTAAGCTAATAATATAGTATAAGACACTCGGTTCATAAACTTCCGTCTAATTTTCGAGAACATGTGTTGAGTAGAGGTAATCCTTGCCGAGATTTTTGCTATTACCAAAGCGAAAAACTAATAATATTCATTCCCACAAATGGGATTCGAAACCAAAACATTTTTTAATTAGACATAATACCACTGCGCCACGACGGCCTCATAATAAAGACTACTACTATCTAAAACCAAATGCTAATAATATTAGTTTATATTCTCATTGTGCCTCAGAGTATTATATTTTTTAGCTTTTTGAATTTGCTCGACTGGAAATCGAACCCACAACCCGTCGCGATAACAGCCGCACGCTTGAGACTGACCTCAATAATTAAAAGAACCATATATCAAAAACAAAAGCAAAACTTTACAATAGACAAGATTTACATTTTGAACTTTCATATCTTGCATCCCTTTTAACCTCGAGGGGTTGTTACAAATTGGTTGATGTAATACTTGAAGTAACTCTCTTAACCGTTAATACAGTACAAGTTTGCTTCAAACTCTCCACTCTCTGTGGAACAGGGACAAACAAAATTATCACTGTGTGCGCTTTTTGTCAATAGTTTCCAACAAAACCGTACAGTAGTAGCGCATTAGTCAACAATTAATTAAAAGTTGTGCGAACGCAGTGCGGCTTTTGTGCTGTTCTCTTGCTTTGTTTTGTGCCTAGAGAATTTTAAGTGTTTCATACATTTTGTGAATATGTTTGATAGATGTATGTGTAAGTACGTATTCATAAAAAAATCCCGTAAAGAAAGGTTTGTTTTTAATTAATTTTTATTTTTATTTTTTAATATTTTATTGAGTTCTGAAGACATTGCGTGTTAAGACAATATTAAATATTATATTTCTTAGAATTGGAATTGAACTCACAACCTGTCGCATTTACACCCATACTTAGGCTTGTTTGCCTGCTCCACGAACAATCTCAAGTGTGGTGCGAAAGTATCTTAACACTAGGTTCCCAAGTTCTTCCTGCCACATGGTAAGGACCATGTGAGAGATACAGCGTGAAGCTTAAAAATAATAATCATTACCATAAACTAGATTTTTTTTTTTCGGAAAATCAATATTGATATAATAAGACGAATCCAGAAAGTTATAAAGAAACACACCAAATTTTTAAAGATAAACAATAAATTATATTTACCAAAATAAACTTCTCAATTATTTTTTTGACGTCATAATTAGCAGATATAAGGATCTAAGATCATTTGATTTTTACTTCGAAGTTTGTTTGAACATCGTTTAAGATTATTTGAAAAAGGATCGCGAATATCTTTAAGAGGGGAGCAAGAATTTTAATGATATTTCCAATGATGAAGAGCAGCTAAGTTGGTTTCGCTAACTTAACTGCTTTTACTTCGACAAAAATTGATCAAGAATTTAAGAAAGAAAAAACATGTCGATTATTATTATTAAAATAATCTCTGTATATAATAAGACAGTAAAAATGTTTTGTCTGTACATTTAGTAATTTTGACTGAAACGGATAGAGGGACACTTAAAAACAAAAATAGAAAGCATAAAGATTTTTTTTTAAAATTTCTTGTCTGTATGTCTGTCTGTCAATATGTATGTCCACATTTTTCTCTGAAAGTACTGAACCGATTTACTTGAAAAAATCACTAATTGCTTTGTTTTAACTCAACTTAACTACTAAAGTGGTGGTTCATCAAAATCGGTTCATTAAAAAAAAAGTGATCGTCATTTCAATGAACTCAAGGCATTAGTTTACCTGCGAATATTATATAGCAATCGCGCTGGTAAGATTCTTGACTAAAGAATGACATTTGAAACGTCTTGGTTATGATTGTTGATAAAAAAATATATTTTTGGAGCACTACAATATTTTGTACAATAAAGTAAACGAAATTGAATTGTTAATGGGGATTACCTTTATAAATCATAGCAGTTAAGTTTAAGTCGTAATTATTTCAACACAGAGAAAAAGAACGATTTGATCTTGAAAAGAATATAAGTAAATAAATATAAATATTTTTTTGGTTCGTTGGTTTGTTTGAAATAAATCAATATAAAAATGCCTAAAAACATCATTTCTACGTGTACTTTGTAATAACTACATATTTACCAATTGAACATTTAGCTAATAATATATGTAACTAATTTAAAAACTGTACAGAAGATAATATGCAATTATTACAGTTATTTTGCAAAGAATATTATGAATCCTTACCCAAATCAATAATTTAACATTTAAACCTGATTCTGAAGCAGCAATAATTAAATAATTAAATTATTAACTGATATCAGCACATTTATTATTATTATATATTCTTTATTGCATGTAAATAAATACAAAGAAATAATATAATTGTAAAGATTGTTTACAATGGCGGGCTTATCTTTCTAAAAGAAATCTCTTCCAGCCAACCAATAGAAGTGGATGAAAACTAAGTTGCGGTATATATAGAGACAATTAATGCAATCTTAATAATAAAGAAACAAAATAATATAAAAAAAAATATAAACATAAAACATCGTATGTATAGAATATTAATTATATATATAAACATACATACACATTTACATAAATATACAATATACAAATACATAAAATATAAATAACTATATAATTATTTATATATATAAATATACATACATACATATTCGTGGTGACTATAAATATACAGGTATATACAAAAAAAAGAACATAATTAAGTGAGGTAGTCAAAATAAAAAAAAATACTGAGCTAGGTCAATCAATCACACTTGCGAATAAATGCTTTTTCAGTTGGGACTTAAAGGACATTAAGGAAGGGCTTTTCTGCATGGCATTTAAAGTGTTTTAAACATCATAACATAGGTAAAAAGAACATAATGTTACAAAAATATACATATAGAATACGTATAACAAATAATTAGCTAAATGTATAATTTATAAATCAAATATCAACATTGGTCGTATTTTTTAGTTCGAATCAAAAATTCTTATAGAAATTACGATGATATCGTAAAAAATCATATTGAAGTCATTTTAGTTGTCAATCAATTCTGCTTATTAAATCAATTATCATGTAGTTTAAGCGGGCGAAGCCGCTGGCGCGCCGCTAGTATTGAATAAAAATAATTTGTTTTGATTATTTATAATTGGAAGGTTAGAAACAAAAACTATACCAGAGTATAGTTTTTGTTTTACAAAAAAATATGGCAACAAAAAATTATTTACTTAACTATTATTTTTAAATTTAAGTATTTGCAATGCGTATTTGCAATTTGAACCTACAACCACCTGCACGCCGAAATGACGACGGTTGACGGTTGTGAGTTCGATTCCCACTTAGAAAAAGAAATAATAATAAAAATGTTTTAAAATCGTTTCCATTGTTCTCAATCTGTGAGAAGAGTGTATCCGAACACTAGAGTTCTTCTAGAAAACCCTGCTTTGCGGTAAAAAGCGTGAAGCTACCACGCCGAAATTGCACCATGCATCCAATTTTTAATTTTTTAAAACATTTCAAATAATGTTTCATTTTCCATTCTACTTATAAGAATAAATTACGACAACCCTCTCCTTTCTTTCTAATATGTCTATTGAAATTTATGTCCAGAAGGTGTTCTGAGGAGGATTTTATTAAAAAAGTTCAGACGTCCTTCGCATACGGCCATAAAACCAACTGCCATCATTATGTAAGTTTTAGGACGTTGAATAACATTTTAATTCCTTATAACGATTTGACTTAAGTGTTTATACCGAAACCTAATTTTCGTAGCTTAAAAATATTTCGTTTGGTATAATGATTTCTTTTTTTTTTGTTGGCTTCACGCTGTATTCTAGACGTGGCAGAGTAGGCAGAGGGAATCTGGGAACCTTGTGTTAAGATTTCAATTTCATGAATGTTATATTTAAATTAATTCTGTTGCTCGTTCTGGTGTTTTATATATAAAGCGCAGCGTAGATTATCGCTACTCACCATGCAATGTCTTGAAAATTGAGCAGTAAATGGAGAATATTTTAACACTAGGTTCCCTCTGCCAATCATATGAGATGAAGAAGATAAAGCTTTTTAATAAAACAATGCCACCGTAATTCAACCGAACTGAAATCAAACAAAATACTTAAAAAGAATTTACATAATATTTAATGTAATGAATTTACATAATGTCTCAAAAATAAAAAACAGAGCCAGTAATTTTCTATATATTTTTCACAAAATAAAACATAGAAAATAATCTTAGCATCTACTATTAAAACACTAGCGTTTGCTTTCAAATTGCTCAAACTCTTGACCGGTGATAATCAAACGAGCCCCGCCCACGTCACCGTTTGATGTCACATCGCAAACGACGCGACAAATTTTAATGAATCCAACCTTTAGATATTCAAAATTGGAACCACTGTTCCCTTATCGTTTATTTTAGATAAAATATATTCCTGTAAATTTCCTTTTGAAATTCAATCACTCAAATCTACTGGTAACAGCCGTAGATTGGCGGAAACCTCTAATGAGTGTTTGTTTTAATTATTTAATATTGTATTAAGATGTAAAACACAGTTATAAAGGCTGTCTTAGTGTTGTGAGTTCGGCTTTCATGTAGGGGATTGAAATATTTTATATTTTCGTTTTTTCGATTCGGCAAGGTAAAGTGTGGCGGTTAGTTCCGACACTCAACAAGCAATGTATCTAGAGCTCGATAAGAAGTAGGGAACGGAAGTGCTTTCATGGCACCGGAGTGTCATGTCACTTTTAGATCTATAACTATTATTTTCAGCTGGCACTACTTAGATTTGTATTAAGGTGGCATAATATTAACAAAAAGGTGCTATAATTATATATAATATACAAACCAATTTACCATGTATTCATATTAAAATGAAACAACAAAATATTGTTACACCAAACCATTTGAGTTATAATAATCTTTTATGTTTATTATGATTCTTATAACATTGCAAAAAAGCTGTATAATAACGTCATTTTCTTAACGCGTGTAATTTAAGATATTCATTTTTGTGTTTACGGTCGCGCTTCGCTTCATTATTTCATATTTTTCTATAAATTGTATGAAATACAATGTATTTTGTACTTAGTATTAAATTTAATTGAAATTTATCTAGCATGGCTTGATCATAATACGATTCAAATTCAACCAATATATACAAATAGGGGCACTTTTAATTTCTATAGGTGCGATTCTATTCTGTTAGAGGCGAAAGAGGCTCGTCGTTCCAACAAAAGTTACATACAACGCCGTTGACCACTTAAAAAAGACTAATTCTCTTTAATCAGTCCATGGGTGTTGTACTATTGAATTTGATGACGTTCATGACATTTTTTTTTATTAAATAATATAAAAAATTCGAAATGAGATAAAAATGATGTCGTCCTCTTGACACACTGACACATTATGTTTTTTATCACCTTCATAATAATCGAAAAATATACACGAAAATAATATTAATAAAAACGGGAAATTATAATTGTTCGAGTTAACAGCTACGACGGATCAACTTTAATTAAGAAACCGGATTCGACTGAAATGTCTTGATGAGAAATATTTAACTTAAAATTTCCATCAATGTCCTCCCGCAGTACAGCTTATACCGAGACTCACTACTAAGAATGCTCTCTTCTTCGTAGACAACTTAAACAACTTCACACTTTCAATGAATACTTTTAAGAACGAGGAATTGTCCTTTTATTTGCTTGTTTTTTTTTTTATTTATACATATCTGATTATATCTTTCTTATCTCTTATTTCATATTAAGTAGAAAAATTATTTTATTATCTTTTTGACACTGATTTTTGATCTTTTGTTTAAGAAAATCTAGCAATGAAAATATTTTTTAAGTTTAAACATTTTCACAACTGGAAGTCAGGTCTACAGCTATGGCGAATACATTTAGGCAGTAAGTAGATACTTTAAAATTTCGACCCCGAAAACCTAGTGTTAAGACACACCATTCCCATTAAGACACTTCCGTTCCCCATTTTCCACTGAATTCTGGAGGCATTACGTATTGAGTAGAGGAACTCAACGCCACACTTTGCCTTGTTACCAAAGCGAAGAAATTAAGAATTTAAATATTTCAATCCAATATACAACCTATCTCGTAAAAGTGACGAGATACACGAACTTATATACCATTTTATTTCCAAGTACAAAAAGACTTATAGACAATTATAAAGTAAGTACAAAGTATGTCAAAAGCTTCATCCCTCAACAACTTGGACAGAGACGATTAAATGTTTTACGACTTCTCGTTTTATTTCTCTCATAATCAGCTAGCTTCTCCAAGTAATCATTTTTAAAGGGTAAAAATGGAACTTTGTTGTTATGGTGGAAGTAGCATTGAGTAGCAAATGATGATATGAGGATCAATCTCAGAGGGACGGTGAACCCGACTTATAATTTTTTATTTACAAATATAACGCATTTTTATATGCAAATGTAACCCATTTTTGAGTATATATATTGGTGAACTATTTTTTGTTATCTTAAAAAAAAAAATCTTGAATCATCATTAAGGCCAGTCGTGGCGCAGTGGCACAAAGTGTGTCTGTAAAACCGACTGGTTGTGGGTTCGATTCCCACTCGAGGAGATGAAATATTTACTTAAATTTATATTGCCATTTCTTCGCTCTGGCGTCGAGGCAAAGCGCGGCGTTGAATTCTGCCACTCAACACGCAATGCTTCCAAAAAAATTCGCCAGAAAGTGGGGAACGGAGTGTCTTGTCACTAGGTTCCCTCTGCCTACCCTGCTGTGTGCGGGATACAGCGTGAAGCTAATTTAATTTAATAATTTAATAATGACTTATAAAAGTTGTCAAATCCAATCAGCTTCACGTTATATCGCGCACATAACAAGGTAGTCATAGGGAACTTAGTGTTAAACTCCGTTTTCCAATTTCCACTGTATTTTTCGAGGCCTTCCGTGTAAAATAGCGGAACTCAACGCCGGCCTACAAAATTTAAATAACAATAATATAACGTACATCTGTCTACATATAGATAGCTAAAACCTCTTATTACTATTCAACCACCTGACTTTGCTTATATAATACCCTCAAATAATCCTTCAGATCTTTATCGAACGTTCAAAGCCATTTCGTAGCCAATAAAGCAGGTCGTAAAACTTTGTAGGGTTAAATTTCTATGTGGATAGAATAAAATGTGAAGATGTAGAATAAGCCTTATAATTTTACAGTGTAATGCATTTAAAGTAAAATCTCTTTTGAAATGGTTGAAATTGTTCTCTCGATTTATAGGTTTAGTGTCAATTTACTTTATGAAAAATTTATTTTACTTTATACAGCATGTTTTTTTTCTACTATAAAAAATATTATAATAAGTGCAATATGCTATACCTGTAGAACTTTCCTTTCCGCGGAAAGTAGAGCTAAAAAAATATACAAGTATTAGTATAAATACTTATTTAGAAAAAATATAAAATCTGGAGCGTAGTTAGATTTGAACCCGCGACTCCTGCAAACAGTCCGCCGTGGCCGCTAACTGAACTTATAGATTAGGTCAGCTTAGGTTCAAGTCTAAGTGTAGATCGACGGTTTTAAAATATCAAAAAAAGTATTTGTATATTTTTTAAACATTACATATCTACAGTATTTAGCGACAAGAAAAACCTAAACTCAGACTAATTTTTGAAATTTATCTATATATATAAAAGCCTAAATCTTTAAAACTTCTTCTGCATTCTTCGGCTACAAAATATAAAACGTACCTCCCTCTTCCCCCTATACAAATTCAAGGAACAAAAATGGAAAACATCAGATATCTCTGTCCAAAGTTAACTTTATCGACTTATAAGTATAATTATTTCACTACATTTGTGCTCCAAATTTTCCCGAAACTAAATATTATACATACGTAAGAAAAAAAAGAGGCCAGTCGTGGCGCAGCGGCACAAAGTGTGACTGTAAACTGACTGGTTGTGGGTTCGATCGCCACTCGAGGAGATGAAATATTTACTTAAATTTATATTTCCATTTCTTCGCTCTAGTGTCGAGGCTAAGCGCGGCGTTGAGTTCTGCCACTCAACACGCAATGCCTCCAGAAATCGGCAGAAAGTGGGGAACGGAGTGTCTTAAAAACACTAGGTTCCCTCCGCCTACCCTGCTGTGTGCGGGATACAGCGTTAAGCTGATTTATTTATTTATTTTTAAGAATAAAATATATACTCATATTACACACACTGTAGAGTTTCGAATAATTTTCTATAATATATTATAGAAATTCAAAAGAATTCTATTGAGGCCGCCGTAGCGTAATGGGCACAAAGTTGTGACTGAATCGCGACCATTGTGGGTTCGATCATCACTCAAGAGAATGAGTTATTATTAATTTATATTTTTATTTCTTAGCTCTGGCGCCAAGACAAAAACCCTGGCGTTGAGTTCAGCCACTCAACTTGCAATGCCTCGAAAAAATCGGCGGAATGTGGAGAACAGAGTGTTTTAACTCCCTATGCCTACTTTGCTAGAAGCTGATAAAATAGAATTCTATATAATAATGAATTAAAGAGTGTTACAGAGTACTTACGTGTTTGATCTAAAATAAAATTTTCCGTAAAGTGTAATTATTTACTAACAACCCACTTAAAACTAGACATTTTGTTCGTGAATTTCTGTGACCTTTTCATGAAAGACTGGCTTGAATTAACAAATAGAATATAATGGGCAATGTTTCTAAGCTAGCACGCGATTTTATTTTCAATAATTTCAATAATGAATTTTCATTAATTTAATTATTAAAAATAATTTTATTTCCAGTCCAGCCATTAAGGCCAGTAGTCGTGGCGCGTGGGTACAAGTGTGTAACTGGTTGTGGTTTCAATTCCCACCTGAGTAATGAAACATTTTAATTTTTTTCTAAATATTTCTTCACCTCGAGTGGGGATCGAACCCACAACCGGTCACATTGACGATTTTACAGTCACACTTTGTGTCCCTGCGCCTAACATACTTAAAAACTCGTTAAGCTGTACAAACCAGGGTAGGCAGGTGGATCATAGTATTAGATCACTCAGTCACCCAGTTCCTGACTAATTACAGTAGAAATTGTCTGTAGCGTTAAGGAACTCAACGCCACGCTTTGACTGTATACTGGAGCGCGAAAATTAAAAATACTGAACTATCGCATTTACAACCAGAAGCAACAGCATTGCGCCACGATGTCTCTCAAAATCAAATCCCCAAATTGAAAAAAAAAACGTTATGTATCTAAATATTTGACCAATAAACTCATAAATATTTATTTTAATATGATTATTTAGATCATTAGAAATAATATTTCGTTCTCGCACCGTCGCAACGGTAACCTTAATACTTTGACATTATCATGTCTTGCCAAGGGTCATATTGTCGTGAGCTTTATCTACATGGAACAAACCATTTTGGCGAAATACTCGTTAATACAGATTGTTATTATATGACACATATGTCAGCCTTTATAAGCCATATGAGGAAAAAAATCTTATCGTTATTACTTTTTTACAGGTTGAAGCTGTATCCTGCACACATAAGGTTAAGCAGAAGAAATCTAGTGTTAAGATACTTCGTTCAATATTTTCCACTGATAATTTGGACACCAAAGCGAAGGAATTAAATAAAATAAATAAATCAGCTTTATGCTGTATCCCGCACACAACAGGGTAGGCAGAGGGAACCTAGTGTTAAGACGGCAGAAAGTGGGGAACGGAGTGTTCCCCACTTTCTGCCGAATTTTGAAGGCGTTGCGTGTTGAGTGGCAGAACTCAACGCCGCCCTTAACCTCGACACCAGAGCGAAGAAATGGAAATATAAATTTAAGTAAATATTTCATCTCCTCGAGTGGGGATCGAACCCACAACCAGTCGGTTTTACAGTCACACCTCGTGCCGCTGCGTCACGACTGGCCTCAATTAAAATATTAAAAATATATCATCTCCTCGAGTAGAAATCGAACTCATAACCTGCTTACAGTTACGCTTGTACGCGCCACTTCTCTCTGTCTACCCTACTGTGTGACGCTCGCATGGAGCTAAAAAAACTGTGGTATTTTCTGCATTTCATAGGTTAAAAAACTTTTTTTGTTATTTTTAATTTATTCCTATCACACAGTGAAGCTTAGCTAAGAATATTAAACCTGATGTTAAGATCAGAATTGTTACTCCTTTGGAATTACCTTCTTTAATGAGAGCATCCCAACAGGCGCTTTATGCTAAACCTTGGCAAGTATGTAAACGGTTTACAGCGTTTTCGATAACCATCTAAAGGATTATTTGTTACCATCAGTAGTATTAGTATAACGAGTTAATTAATTAAAATGCGGTTCACAGTTTGTGTTAGACCTGTCGATTGCTAAATAATAAAATACAGAAATTATATAGAACTAAAATATTTAGTAATTATTAATATTTCGAAGACGATAAAATAACACAAAGCAATTTTTTCTGTTTACAAGAATATCACAAATTCACAAAATACAACACAATATGTAAAGTTACTTAATTATTTTTAGATTCACGCTGAGTGGCGAAACCTTGCCTTGACACCAGAGCGAAGAAATTAAAATATTCAATAATTTATTGCCTCGAGTGGGAATCGTACCCACAACCAGTAACGCCACAGTCATACGGTTTCAATACCTTTTTATTTAAATAATTATTTTAAATGTTTTTAACGTTATTTATACAATGAACACATTCGTATTCGTCCTGTAGTTAAATACGAATTATTGTTGTTATATAGTTAAAATACATTGAATAATTTATGCCAAATAAAAAAAAAACCTGGCCTTAAGGAGTGTGCTGGAATTCTAAGTATTATAATAAAAATAAAATGTAAATATATGTAAATGACTAAGGTATACTGTAGGAATAAAATCAGCTCTGATGGTAAAAAACGAGGGTAGCAGTATACAAAAGTGTGAAAATGGAATATATCTTTAGTATGGAAATTAACATGCTTAGTATAAAGATTTAAGTGAAATAAAATAAACATAAATCAGCTTCACGCTGTATCCCGCACACAGCAGGGTAGGCAGAGGGAATCTAGTGTTAAGACACTCCGTTCCCCACTTTCTGCCAAATTCTGGAGGCATTGAGCCAGAGCGAAGAAATAGAAATATAAATTTAAGTAAATATTTCATCTCCTCGAGTGGGGATCGAACTCACAACCAGTCAGTTTTACAGTCACACTTCGTGCCACTGCGCTACGACTGGACTGACATGACTAGGAGCACCATTTGATTTTTTTTTAGCTTCACACTGTATCCTAAACATGACAGATGAGCAGAGGAAACCTGGGTTGTGTTCAAACTTCTGTTCCCCACTGTACGACGTATTCTGAAGGACACAATGCCTTGATTGAGTGGCGGAATTTAACGCTGCGCTTTACGACGCGCTCTGGTAACCATACTCTGGTATGGAAATACAAATAGTTTATATTTCATTTTCTCGAGTGGTAATCAAACCCGCAACTTGTTGCGTTAAACGATTGTGCTCCTGCGCCACGACTGGCCTCATTTTGTTTTGATATCATGTCATTTCTAACCTTTGAATACATTTATTTTAAACAATTTTCTATAACCATAACTCAGTCTTTAAGTTTTATTAATTTCACAAGTTAAAGAAAATAATTAAATGTCACTTATTTTGTTTTTTTTATTTTATTTCAGTGAAATAAGAGCAACGGCGGTACTAAAGGTTAGAATTCTCTCAATAAAATTCTCATCCATTAAAATTTATCGCGTCGTTTGATTTCAAACATCAAACAGTATTTTAGCTTTAATCGTTTATTGGGTGTTGAAAATTAATTTGACTTACCATTCAAATATCTAGTCCTGTTAATATTTAACTGGTGAATTATAATTACTTACAGTATTATTTCTACACCTATTTTAATAGTATAAATATGTCTGGGTTATTTTTGACATTTTTTAAAAAGTTATCCCACTCAGAAAAGAAAAACATTTATTAAAAAAGCCTTTTAAAAATTTGAACGTAGCGGGATTTGAACTCGTGCCTCTTGGAACCCGTGCAAACGCTCTGTCTACTAAACTTGTCTTGAACGGCTCTGGGTTAATTTGTTTTGTTCTTTTTAGATATGTAAAAAAAATTGCAAAATGGGATTTTATCTCTCCGTTTCTAAGTGGTACAGACTTAAATCATAATATATTTGAAATGCTTATACTATTTTAATAAAAAAAAATCCTAAGTATAGAATAACATTTTTAAAATGTAAAAATATTGAACTTTATTTTATTTAATTTATATTTACTTTCCTCGCTTTACGGATTAGGCAGTGAGGACGTAGTGACATAAATTCGTTCTAGTCTGAACACTAAGCTGGATTTTTTTCTTGTTGGGTTATCTTATCCAATTTTGCAGTTGTCTACCTAAGTAAACATTTTAATTTGTTATACTTTGATAGTAGCTTTATACTTTTTTCCATACAGCAAGGTATATAGAGAGGATACAAAATTTATTCCAGGCCAGATGTGGCGCAGTGGTATAAACTTGCAGTTGTGGGTTCGATTCTCAACTCCGCGAAGTAGAATGTTTAATATTTTCATTTTCTCGTTTTGGTGATAGCAGTTTTGTTAGTAAAACACTCCATTCCTCACCCACCGCCGAACTGATATACTACTACACACAACTACTATTATCACACGTAAAATAAAAAAAAAAAAATGAATATATTCGACTGAGAAATTTTAAAGAATAATCTTAATAGCATATAAAGTATTCGGCATTTATCAGCTTAAAAAAAAATTACCAACTTTATGATTTCACTTAATTGGATTATGGCATGGCCGCTAATGCAAATTCAATGTAAAATGCGTAACGTACAAATGAAAAATATTTTATTGAATTATTCATTTGATATTATAAATTTCTTAAATATATATTACTTTACATATATATATATATATATATATATATATATATATATATATATATATATATATATAGCTTTTATAAATATGCTAATGATTAGACAAAATTATAATGTTTCATACTTTACTTGAGATAAATTATAGTAAAATACCAATATCATAACAATATATAAATGCTTAGTCATTTAAGCATTTTAACATTATGATTAAGCTATATTACACTATGGTTTATTAAAATTTATTCTCTGATTATTATATAGTAAGAACCTTTTAGTTTTTTTGTTTTTTTAATTGTATCCCATTCAGTCCCACATATCACATTCAGTGACATAAAGCCAAACTAGCAAAATATTATATAAAAATAAAAAATAAAAGTACTGAGACGAATTCATTTGGTGAGCAGCTCAAAGCAATGTTTGAACATTGCGAGCCAAAAATAAGCTAAAAAGCAAAATAAAATTGATTCTGAATGAGCTGAAACGAATGATCTGATGATAGACGAGACCTATCAGTACATTACAGAAAAAGAGATTTTTTCTTTGTATTTTAAATTTTTAATCTAATTAGTAAAGCATTTCTGTATTAAATTACAAAAAAAATCATATAAAAATTTACAACAGCTGCAATATAGAAAAATGTATACATACTATTTTAGCTTTAGTAGGATCGTTATTCGTGTTTCGGTTAACCTAAATAGAAACCAGTAAGATTTATAGTGTTTTCAAACAATATTTATGAATGTCGTTTATTATTCACCATACATAGAGTAATCGGATCTAACGCACTTTTCGATCTTGGCTTTTTCTATAGATTTTTGTGATTATTTAAAAAAAAAATTTCGTTATCCATAAGGCTATCGTAGATTAGCTAGAATTGACTACTGTGTAAGCAAGTTCTTTATCTTACTCAGCACTCAGGAAATTTCAATAACTTTGAAGAAAATTATAGAATCGAAAATAATTTAATCAAAAACCTTAATATAAAACAGTGTATTTTTTATTTTAGCAGAATCCATGCCAGGCCAGATGTGGCGCAGGGACACAAGCGTACGGTTGTGGGTTCAATTCCCACTCGATAAAGTTAAATACTTAATATTTTTATTTCCTCGCTCTGGCATCGAGGTATTTTTTGTATATACCTATATATATTTTTAAATATACTTTTTCTCCATTGAAGTTCAAATTATTACAATTAATCTAGCTGCGCCAGAATTGTGTCAATTCAATGTCATGATCAGTCATTATTTTGTCAACATGTCATATTCACTTTTATAGAATTTCTACACGACTGATATATAATATATTTAATAAATAATAATAATAAAGAAATATAATAAAATATACATAAAAATGTAGATTATGCCAAAAAGCATAAATATTTATTTCTCCATTTATTTTAAGAAAATTTGCAATTTTATCGCAAGGAATTTGGAATATATGAAAGTTAATTTATAAATGCAATTTCCTGAAACGTATTTATATGAGTATGCAGCAAAATATTTTCAACAAATATGTGATATGTGGGTAATTCTCATAACAATTTAATTATTTTTTTAGCCTTCTTTTAGCTTTAGTTAAATATAAATGAATTTGGTTTTTTATTTTTATGTCATTAACGTTAAAGAAAAGATTCATAGAGTGAAACATGTACAGTCACTAAATAATTTTAGCATTTTAAAGTGTTATTTTGCTTACTTACGAAAGTAAAATATTTATTTAGAAAACGTATAAAAAATTGAACGAGACTCGAACCCACGCATCCTGGAAACCGATCAGGAGCTCTGACCACTAAGCCATACGTTCTCATCAAGCGACGTCGCAATTTTATATGCTTGTTACAACTAAAGTGTGAAAATAGCCTATAATATATAAATATTTGCTGTTTCAAAAGGTGTATCGTAGACTACCACGTCAGTTATAATTTTAAAAATTGAGCCACGTCAGTTACAGAAGCTTAAGACTCTTCGTGTTCTACTTTCGTTTACGTTATTTTTTTTTATTTCCTTGCTCTGGCAACAATGCTTGGGATTGAGTTTCGCCAACTCAACACGAAACGCTTCAAATTCACAATACCTCAAAAATCAGGTGGAAAGTAAAGATCAGAGTGTATTATCACTTAATTCCATCTGCTTACCCTGCCCTACATGGATATGCGGATATAAGAATTAATTGCTTCCATAAAACTTTAAAAAAAATAAACATCACCTACTACAAAATGAAGCAATTTAACACAACATAAAATAATTACCTATACTCTTGGTAGTAATTTTCATATTCCAGCTTAAAATAAGCTTTTGATATTAATTTTTACTTCCACTTTTATTTAATAGGTGCTATATGTTACGTTATATCTCTAAAACGTCTGTCCCGTTAAATCCAAGTACCTATATGAGCTCTCTCCAGATTAAATTTTGCTGAATACTAAAATAGTACGCGTGCGTATCTAGGTAAATAAAATTCTATTTCTTTTATTAAATGACTAAGGCTATAAAGCTTTCCGTTTGATTTTAACTTGTATAAAAATAAAGATAAAAATTGATAGCGTACTATTTTTTTTTTTATATTTTATAGTCTGTTTACTCTAGCAATAAAAATAATCTTTGAATTTTTTGAATCAAAAAATATTTTATGGAGAATAAAAAGTCACTATTATTTAGGAGAACTTTATTAAAATAAAGGCAATAAATTTATTAAACTAACTTGCATACAATAAAATTGCAAGTGGAACAAGTGTGTAACTAAGTTTGACTCCCACTAGGGGAAACGAAATATTTAATGTTTTTATTCCTTCGGTCTGGTTTCGCTGTATCCCGCACACAGCAGGGTAGGCAGAAGGTGCCTAGTGTTAAAACACTTCGTTCCCCACTTTCTGCCGAATTTTGGAGGCATTGCGTGTTGAGTGGCAGAACTCAACGCCGCGCTTTGCCTCGAAACCAGAGCGAAGAAATGAAAATATAAATTTAAGTAAATATTTCATCTCCTCGAGTGGGGATGGAACCCACAGCCAGTAGGTATTACAGTCACACTTCGTGCCGATGCGACTGGCTTCAAGGTAAACTATAGCGAAGAATTCCGCCACTCAATACGCAATGTCTCCAGAATTCAAACGGAAAATACAGGTATTGGAGTGTTTAAGACACTCCATCTACATGCAGGATAGAGTGTGAAGTTTAATAATATATATTAGTATTCAAAGCTAATTAAGTATAATATTGTATAGGCCATAGTAGCGCAGTGTAATAAGGGTAAGACTGAAACGACGGTTGTGGGTTCAACCCCTACTCGAAGGAAGGAATTATTATTTCTTAATATTTTCATTTCGACCAGGCATTGAGGCCATTCTTATAAAGCTGAGTTTGTATAATATTGTAGTCAAAAACAACAAAAACATGACAAATATAAAATACAAAGAACTAAACGTCTATGATTTATAATCTTAAAAATAATCTTCATTTCTTCAGGCAGTTCATCAAGTTAAAGGGAAAAAGCTCGAGTTGTTTGTTAAGGAATTAACTTGTCTTGATTATTTATGAGCCGCGTTTCGTCTTATCGTAGTTCAAAGTTGACTTTTTTTTAACAAAATCCATTGTTTTAATGAAACAGAAACGTGACGCTATCAAACTGTCTGCGAAATAATGAAGTAAAATTGTCTTTACTGTCAAATATATATTATTGTTGGTTCTTTTTTTATTTTTTTTCTATTTTCTGAAATAATTTAAATATTTAGTTGTATAATTAATCACTTTACACAATAAATTACAATATATGATAAAAAATTATTTAAAATCTCTCTAATATTTTCTAGTTGTACGCTTTTTCACACGTGGTAAATTTAGAAAATCTAGTGTTAAGACACTCCATTGCCAATAGGCAAGCAGAGAATTGCTGATATAATTCATATTAATGCATACAATTGAAATCTCTTGCAACATTTCTTGAATACATCTCAAGATATAAATATTTCACATAAACCAAGAATTTTATATTGCTAATATACGTGCATTCTCCAATAGAAGAATTTTTCGAATTTACCAATAATATAAATATTTCTAAAATATAGGATTATGCATGAACAAAACCATCTTATAAATAAACATTATCATATAAATGGAAAAGCAAGGACAGATTAATAAAATGAATAGCGCTCTCAAGTAAGGGGCCTGTTTGTTGCGGGATCGATAAATAACTAAGTCCAACCGACGATCTAAGATTATAAGACATTTATCCAATATACTCGAGAATTTAGAATTTTTTAATATGTTTAACATACAAAATTCTTTAGTACTATCATAAAGCAATTTCTTTTCTGGCTTTAAATATTTCTTAGATCAAGTTTTTTTTTTTTTTTTAACATTAGAGTTTTTATTAGCTATTTTAAAATATATAAGCTTTGTGGATTTTTTTCACAGTATAAAATTTTTCATTTTGTTAATATATAATTATATAGTAAATTTATTTTGACTTAAGTCAGCTAACTATTCAATATTATGTTAATTGACTCAACTCAATAAATTAGCAAAACAAAATATGTTTTTTCCTGTACCTGGAAACTTATTCTCGAGGCATAACACAACACCACTCTTTGCCTCGAAACCAGAGCAAAGAAATGAAAATGTTATATGTTTAATTTTCTGGAATGGAAATCGAACCCACAATCCATCACGTTCACAGTCACACACTTATGACACGACTGGCCTCTATAGAATATAACCTCTATTTATATAGATATAGTACATAAAATAGAAATATTTGTTCATATCTAAGTGGGTCTTTGTGTATTTTAGTAAATCGAATTCCTTCAAACAGATAGTTTTACATTAAAAGTGTTTACAGTTCAAGATTGACTCATGTCAAATATAAACAAAATTAAAGTTGTGTTTGTTCCATTATTCTCGCTAAAGTACATAACTTGAATTATAAGATAATATGTTACTGGTAAATAGAGGGGCACATAGCAGGATAGACAAAGGGAATCTAGTGCTAAGACACTCCGTTCCTCACTTTCCGCCTAGTTTTGAAGACATTGCACTACACCAGAACGAAGAAATTAAAATATCAAATTAAATAAATATTTAATTTCCTCGAATGGGGATCGAAGCCACGACTGGCATCTAACTAAACTATGTAATGATATAAATATTTAATAAGATTGTGTACGGTATTTCAATATAATTTGCCAAATTTGTTTACATAACGATAAAACAAATGAATTAATTGAACTAGTTGATCGACTGGTTGACTGACGGATCCAATTGATTGATTGTGATAAATCAATTCAGTTTCGTTTTATGGTAATTTGTAAAGAATTACAAACAATTGTGCTGTTTAAAGTTCAAAAGTACATTTTGTACTATATTATATTAGCTTCGCGCTGTATCTCGCACACAGCAAGGTAGGCAGAGGGAACCTAGAGTTAAGACACTCCGTTCCCACTTTCTGCCGAATTACTATATATATATAAAAACAGTTTTATCGTTATGTACTCAAAAACTTTATCTTTCCTTTCTTTATAAATCTATCAATTAATTATTACTTTTATATTATTTGTTTAAATAATAGTAGATCTGAATGAAGACATGAAAATATATTAATTTTAATGCTACAATATACTACTAACCTTCTGTTGATATTTTTACTTTAAACATGTCTGTAATACAGGCATGCATATTACAATAAAGTAAACAGATAAAAAAAATCTCTTAAATATACGTAGAAAAAAAAAACAACCAGTTTTAAGAGACCGCTACCCAATACGTTAAATCTTGAATTCTTGTCGAAGAATTCAAGATTTAACGTATTGTGTAACTGATATCTCAAACTCCTTTGAGAATATTATTTAATCAATAATGCCTTGGCTCGTGATGTGTCTAGTGGTTAGAACCGTCTATAGTTGTTATCGTGAAGAACCCAAAATCTTTTAGAGATTCAGAGGTAACAGTATTAAGAATTTGATATTAAGCCATTAGAAGGTATCGCTTTAATAACATATTTGCCATCAGAAGTTGTTCTTGTGTCAGTTATTTAGATAACTGGAAACTCGACAATATAACATTGTCATAACTCGAAGCTTGTCCGAAGAAAAGCCAAGAGCGCGTCCTATCTTCCTCTCCATTATAACCGCGAACTAGTTATAATAAAAGGAAGAAAGAGTACGGGCACCTCCCCGCCCTACACCGTGAATTCCTGCCTGACTGCGGCTGCAACAGTCTTATTGAACTCTCCGGGACGTTTGTGTGTGATCAGTCTGAAGGTACTTGTTACGCTTGTTTATATTAAGATTATTATATTAGAATTGTGATTCGTGATGTTGATTAATTTGTGAGATCAATATAAGTCGTTGGAACGAACGCACTGCCGCAAGGCGGCCGATATGTTAAATAAACGCACGGCACACACCCCACAGTCGTGTCTCGAACCGTAGGCGGACACTACTACATACACCAGAGTTCCAGGACATAAAATAGCACCACACACCCGTATGAGACAGGCGGACACTACTACATACACCGAAGCTGGGACATAAAATAGCACCACACACCTACTAGTCGTATACCAAGTCGTAGAAGTGGTATTCAATATATCAATGGCTAACGCCATACAAGCACAGCTTACGTATCGCGAGCGTACTGCGAGATGGCATCGGCCACGACATAGTCAATGTCGCTACAACAGTTCGCATAAGCCCATCCATCACGTCAGCTTCCGCGACGTCAAGCAACATTCAATATTATAACATTGGTCAAAGATAACTTTAATCCATAATATGTGTCGCTCCTACACATATAATTCCTTTATAAGGAATTCGATCCTAAAAGATCGTGCCATCATAGACTTCGAATTATCATATTATATTCATTATACATTTGGTACGAGTCTTTATGTGCATCATATTTATTAGTACCGTAGTACTTAAGAGTTCGACTCGACCGCTGCCTTCCGATCATCACTACCCCCTATATAGACAGAACGACGGTCGCGACATTCGGGACGGTAATACACGAACTCGTCTCGATTAATATGGTATCAAAAATATATAGTTTGTATTATTCATAATTAACTATGTTATTTATGTGTATTGCCATGCATATTTTATTTTATTTATTTATTTATTTTTAACTTATATCCGAGGTACATACTGTTACAATTGGGTAGCGGATCTCAACGTTGCGAATTGTCTTGCCAGTTATCAGAAAGGAAATATTAGAAAAAAATACGAACATACTTTTGAACTGGTTGGAACAGTATATTATTTTGCATAGCAAGTGCTTAGGATATCGATTTTTAATCGGTTTTACCTCTATAGAAATTGTATTAGCCTTTTAAGCCTATTACCTGTACATTACGTCACGCGGCAACGACGTTAAGCAGTTGGGTATTAAATAAAATTTTATAATGAAATAAATTAAAATTAAAAATTAAATCAGCTTCACGCTGTATCCCGCACACAGCAGGGTAGGCAGAGGGAACCTAGTGTTAAGACACTCCATTCCCCACTTTCTGCCGATTTCTGGAGGCATTGCGTATTGAGTGGCAGAACTCAACGCCGCCCTTATCCTCGACACCAGAGCGAAGAAATGGAAATATAAATTTAAGTAAATATTTCATCTCCTCGAGTGGGGATCGAACCCACAACCAGTCGGTTTTACAGTCACACCTCGTGCCACTGCGCCACGAATGGCCTCGAAATGATATAATGAAATAAAATGTTAACTTTTTTATTGTTCATAGGATATTGAAATTCTACCGACTACGGCTAATATGAAGCCAAACGTGGCGCAGAGGCACAAACATCCACTAACAAAAATGAAACATTTTATATTATCATTTTCTTTGCCCTGGTGTCGAGACAAAGCGCGGCGTTGAGTTCCGCTTAATATACAATGCCTTCAGAATTCGGCAAAAACGATTTTATTTTTACTAGGAACGGAATGTTTTAACACTTTCCTGTGCCTACACAGCTGTGTGAGGGATACAGCGTGAATCTGATTTATATATTATAATTTGTTTATATATTGAATTTCTTTTTTAAAACATTACCATGTTGTACTAGCTTGTATTACACTTACTGCTATACCAAAGTTTTTTTAGCAACCAATCTTTTCATAACGAAGCTAGAAACTCAACACGAAATAAAATGAAAAGAATACCTCGACCAGTAGATCCTGTCTGCTTATCCTATTAAATGCAAAAAGGGTGAAGCTGTATTTTTTAATAAATTCCTTATACACTACCTTATCAAAATACTTTTTTCGAAAACGTATGGAAATTTAAAGATAACAGGACTTAAGCCCACACCTTTAAAACATCAAATAAAACTACGTATTTTTTTTGTTTTTTTTTTAATATTCAATACATGTAAAATAAAACTTTAATATTAAAACAAAAACACTTACATACTATCTAAATTAACAATAACACACAAAAATACATAATCAAACTCATAAAACCGTATAGAACATCACATAGAACTCCTAAGCCAGTTCCTTAATTAGTACAAGTAAATGTTAATTAAAATATCCACCTCACAATACCTACGCCAGGCCCGCTAAATCTTTAACACAATGAAAGTAGGCTTTGCCCCTTTACGCCTTCGCCATGCAAATTAGGTCGAACCACACAAAAGCCTACGCTCCTCTATTCTATAGTATTTGATCGTATTTACCTGAAACAACTAGTCTTTGTTTCACTGGAAGTCACGGTTAAATTTGTACTTTCGAAATGAATGAGGTTAGAATTTGGGTTTTTAAATAATATGTATGATTAAAAGATAGGAAATTAAATATTCATTTAACTTTATGTTTCCATTTCTTCGCTTTGGTGTCGAAGCCAATTTGCAGTTGTGCCACTGAACACGCAATGCTTCCAAAAATTCGGCAGAAAGTAGGGAATGGAGTGTCTTACCACTAGGTTCCCTCTGCCTACCCGGGATATAGCGTAAATCTAAAAAAGGGAACTGAACAGGGTTCTGTATACAACTATTTCGTTTATTTTTTTTTTTATTTGTACGTACAAATTACGACCCTGGCTTAAACAAACGAGAAAGTACTCATAACGCATCCAAATGAACGAAACAAGTGAAGCAAAAAATGCAAAAAATCATTAGGCAGTGTCACTGTCAATCAACTGTCACATGTGTTATTTATAATATGACTAATTTTCATAGATTCAAAATGGACATTTTTTGTTTTTTTTTTAAATAAAAGAATTAACATAATGATCTAAAGTATTTCTTAATAAAAAAAATGCTTTAAAAATCAGACTTACTGACTTACCTACCGCTACCAAATACTTAAATGTAATTTTGTAATTTTCACTTGTGATATCTTCACGTTAAGCTTTCTTTCTTTAACTTAACCCTAGTAAATAGATAGAAACATAATAATACTTTATTGTATACAAAATGGGAAAAAGAAAAAAAATACTAAAAAAAAAGTACAGATTGTGCAAAGGGATACTTATTGGGAATAACAATTACTGACTTTTCACACTGACGTCAACAATCTTTGAAGAGATTAATTTAATCATGAGAGATACTGGCTAGTGTAAATTCAGAAAGTTTTGAAGTTAAAATTTAATAATCGCCCTATTTCTATCGTGTGAAACGGGTTGTGGATTTGATGCCCACTTGGTGAAATTACATATTTAATATTTTCATTTTCTCGCTCTGGTAACGAAGCAAAGTGTGGTGCTTAGTGTCTGTATAGAAAAGAATTTAATTTAAAACTATATTTAAGCCAATTTCAAACAAAAACCTGATAAAAATACAATATGACGTTTCAAACTTTACAATTTTGTGAAACGAAATATGCATACCAAATGAAGAAAGCAGGTCACTGCAAAACTCCTTCTCTATTCATGAAGCAATTTAAATAGCTAGAGGTTACGAGCTTTTACGAACGAGGATGAACACACGCACTGCCACGTAAGGCCAATCGCCAGGTAGGTCTTCACTGTATGCACAGAATATATTACAGATTTTCACCTCATTTTTAAAGAAACTTTCCTCTTAAATTTAAAAAAAAATATCTCACATTTTTATATTTTTCTTGGAAATTTCTTTCTGGTGTAGAATTACTATATTTTGTTAAATAGAATAAAGTTAAAAAAAAAAACAATTATTTCACCAAGCCACCAAAAAAGTATTTTATATATATTTCATGGAAATTAATCATCACAAATTTTTGGGTCATATCGTACAAAATTGCGCACTTAACAGTATGTAGTACCTTTTATATGATTTACTAAAATAACTACTATACTAAAATACTTATACTAAAATAATATGCATGACAATAGACATAATTATTTTAATACTAAATTGATCCAGAGTAGTATTTGTATGGACGGCCCGAGTGTCGCAACCATCGTTTCACAAGAAGGAAGGAAGGAAGGCAGCGGCCGTGTCAAACTCTTAAGTATTTTGATACTAATAAACATAATAATTCAAAGCCTACATATTATGGCAGGATCTTTTAATATCGAATTTCTTATAAAAGCAAAATATGTGACGACGTAGAATTTTGAACAATATTATATATTAAATGTAGCTTCACGTGGTGGAGGCTGACGTGATGGGTTTATGTGAATTGACTGTTACAGTGAAGCCAGTCGTGGCGCAGTGGCACGAAGTGTGACTGTAAAACCGACTGGTTGTGGATTCGATCCCCACTCGAGGAGATGAAATATTTACTTAATTTTATATTTCCATTTCTTCGCTCTGGTGTCGAGGCTAAGCGCGGCGTTGAGTTCTGCCACTCAACATGCAATGCCTCCAGAATTCGACAGAAAGTGGGGAATGGAGTGTCTTAACACTAGGTTCCCTCTACCTACCCTGCTGTGTGTGGGATACAGCGTGAAGCTGACTGTTACAGCGACATTAAGTTAGTGTCATGTGGTGACTGATGCGTCTCGCAATGCACTCGTGGTACGTAAGCTATGCTCGTATTGCGTTAGTCGTTGACAAAGTGGTTTTTTCGTGGTTCTAATCAAAACACATTACGAGCCAGAGCATTTAATTATTAAATAATATTTTTTTAAAAATCTCATAGTAGGTATAATTTACAGTACGCCCGCAAATTTAAATTTGTCCACTTGTATAAATTCTAGTTTCCATTGATTTTTGAATTGACACGGAACCCTCGATGTGCCAGTCCCACTCACTCTGGCCCGTTTTTTTCTATTTAAGACGATAATAGCAAAATTATTTCAGGCTTAAAGTATATATTTTTATATAACTTGATCAACGATAATCTACTTAGCGCGGTCGTAATTGGCTTGGGAGGTAGACAAGGCCAACGTTTTTTAATACATACGTAAACATTACTGGCTTATAATTCAATTTATTTAATTTTACTCTATATAGATCTTATAAAGAAACAATGACGTTTGCCCTTTATTAACAAGATTAATTTCTGGGTAGGACGGCGTACGTCCCACACAGAAAGTTTTCGTAGAAACGACGACGACGACGTCAAGTACCGCCAATTAACACGCAATGCCTCGAGATTTGACGTAGTGACTTTCTTAACACTAGGTTCCCAGGTTCGGTCTACCTATCCGATATGTGGGGATACAGTTATCTAAAGTACATTAGATTAATTAAATTATTATACAAATATTTTTATTATCAAATGTGATACCGAGGGCACCAGAAAGATATAATAATAAAACTCAATGGGAATGATATCCACAACCATCGCTATAACAATCCAAGACATACCAACTGAGCCATAACTGCTTAAATTACAATAAATTTTAAAATTTCATATTTTAGACGATAATTATATTTTAGCACTAAGAATCTTTTACAACGTAAACATGTCTGTCTACATAAAGTGTACTTTTGAAAGTATAAAAAAAGAAGACTGACTGTACGTGACGAAATCTGCGTCTTATGGCTTAAAGTTGTTTGTAACTTAAAGACGACACCGTCTGCCTTCTCAAATTTCTTTTTATTTTCTTGTAACATTGATGTATTATTTTTCATAAGTACTTAAGTGAATTGTAAATACTTAACAATAAATATTTGTATTTATAATATGTAGAGAAATGCGGAGTGTCTTAACACTAGGTTCCCTCTGCCTCAAAATCTAAATTATAACATGATATAAAAAAAATTACGTGCCTTTTTTATAAATCCACGTTTTAATCAGATATTACATATCGAAATATTTCATTGCAGTTGCCTTTGTTCAGATGAATTACGAGCTGCGATGATGAATGTTTTAAACGGATTACGGCTTTTAAAAACTTTACTGTATTGCATACAAACCTAATAAATCAATAATATTACCTTTTTTTTTAATTTCACACTGTATCCTGCATGTGGCAGAATAAACAGAGAGAAGCTGTGAATCTAGTGCTAAACACTTCATTCTCATTAGGACGTACGTAGGAGTGGGAATTGAACCCACAACCGTGGCGTATACGTTCACACGTTTGTGCTCCTGCGCCAACAATAGGCCTTACTCAATTTTCATGAAGTTCTTTAAAACAAAAGAAACGACAGATTGTTATTAACGACAATAAATCGCCATATATAAACAAAAAAGAGCATTTTACAACCCTAACCTTTACAAAATTATACCAAAATTACATACATGATATTTATGTGTTATAAAATAACAATTTTGTGTGGCAATAAAGCTTTGTGAGGCAGAGTTGAGCTAGTGTTGCAGGTTAGTACCGTTATAAACGTATAACCTTAAAATGTTTAATATTAACTTTTAAAGGATTATTTTATTGTGTTTTATTTTTAATTTTCGTGGATTTTTCGTCCATACAATCCATAAAATCTCCTTGCAGAGATGTTTACTTAGATAAATTAAAAATTAAATTGAATCAAAACAGCTTCACGTTGTATCCCGCACACAGCAGGGCAGTTAGAAGGAACCTAGTGTTAAGACACTCCGTTCCCCACTTTCCACCGAATTCTGGAGGCATTGTGTGTTGAGTTGCGTAATTCAACGCCTCGACACAGAGTGAAGAAATATAAATTAAATGTAAATAATAAATAAATTGTAACACGCATATAGGAGTTTCTCATCAAGTAGCTCATCGACCTACGTCGAAATTCTTATATACTTGTTAGCTGCTTCCAAGAACCGTGGGTTCAAATCAACTACGTTCAATTTTTTTATGCGATTCCTAAATATAAGTATACAATATATATATAGCTAAACACTCCTTCTAGAAAATTTACTTAAACATTGTAATCAAATCACGTCCCAACAACTTGTGCTAACGATACTTATAATGTTTTTGGCAGTATAATTTTACACAATCGTTACTAAACGAAATTCTCCATAATAAAATCTAATTTCTAAATTGTATTAATATTTTCGGATCATTTATTTAAATTTTACAACTTAAACACTTTAACTTAAACTCAGAAACATCAATACCAACTAACGGAATCTCTCTAAGAGAAGGTTTGTTATTAGATAATGAGTACTTGCGTGTTGATTTGACGAATTAGTTATTGAGATTCTTTCAAAAAAAATATTATTTTTCTTAATGAAGAATTTGTAGTTGGTTTAACGAAGGTGAAAAAAAACATATTTATAATGATAAAGCTAATATGAAGCTTAACGCTGTATTCCACACACAGCAGGCCAGGGAGAGTAAACTTAGAGTTAAAACTCTCGTTCCCTATATTCCACCGAACTCTGGAGTCGTTGCGTGTTGAGTGGTAGAACTCAACTTCTGCTTTACCTCATCACCAGAATAAATAAATGAAAATGTATTATATTTCAATTTCCGAAAATAGAAAAACCCATAACCTATCGCGTTCACAGTCACACCCTTGTTCCTTTCCGCCACAACTGGCCTCATACCAAATTCGTAGTAGTATATAAAAGCTATAGAGCTCATAGGAATAAACGGCTATTATACCTATAGGAAGAGATGGAAAAGTAGTTCGTGATTGCATTTTTTATCGTATATATCATTTAAAGCTGCAGTTAGCCTTACTGCGAGTGAATAACGGCCACTGATGACGAATTATAATCGGATGAGCTCTTTTCAAACAGAAAGCCTTATTTATTGCTGTAATAATATTTTTGTCTCAATACAACTTGTTTTATTTACAATACTATTGATTAATTGTTGTGGTTTTATGTCGATTTGGGATTCGTTTATATTTTAAACGGTTAAAAGAACTCCGTAAATTAACTGATTTCTGCGTGGTTTATTTTATATGTTTAAATTTACACGCAATGAATTTAATTCTCGTTTGGAAATTGTATATATATATATATATATATATATTATGCCAAACATCGACAAGAGTCGAGGAGATTGTAAGAGTGCTATAGCTATACTGAAGCATCTATAACTATCTTGGTCTTGCTCGCAAGGATAAGCGATGAGAGAGTATTGCTGAACAAGAAATATAATTCATAAAGAAATATCACTAATAATTTAGTGAAGACTATGAGAAACGACCACAATAAAAATATTAAAATTTCTCCATTCCATCCATTTGATCTCAAATATCAGGTGAACCGTAAAAGCTACCAAATATACGCGAGTAAAATAGCAAGATGTTCTGGTTTTATCACTTTTCTTTATGTGGCTATAATAATATAACGACTTGGAGATAAAGTTTCTGAGGATAGCACAAAAATGTCCGAATTGCTGGTAATTGGTAAGCCTTGCCATATACGACCATACCACTGGCTTAAAAGTATAATGAAAGAAGTTATGACACATATATATGTAGTTATTAAATAAGAATTTTCTTTTTTATATTTATTTTACGTGTATATTTTGCGTGAACGACGCTGTATACAGAGATATTTGTTAGAAAAGCTACTATATTTCTTAATCATCCAAATCAGCTTCACGCTATATCCCGCACACAGCAGGGTACGCAGAGGGAACCTAGTGTTAAGATACTCCGTTCCCCACTTTCTGCCGAATTCTGGAGGCATTGCGTGTTGAGTACTATATTTATTCATTCTTCAATAATATCTAGATATTGTGGAATTGATCTACTTGACTAGACCTAGGCAATATTTACGTGATAACAATATGTTCAAACAAAATGTCAACGGTAACGTGCTACAGTAACCTATACATATTAAACCAGTGTACAATTTTTTATAATAGAAGTAGTTAAAAAATAAAAATTACGTCAGCTTTACGCTACCTCGCATACAGCATGGTACCTAGTGTACCTAGAATACTCCGTTCCCCACTTTTCGTTATTTTTTTTAGAAAAAGTACTTACATTTTACTTTTTCAGAAAACATATAACTTTTTTTACGTCGCAGGATTTAAACTCGTTACTGTCGATTACCGTCAAAACTCTGTCGTTTTTATCAAACCCTATCGAAATTCTTATACAATTGTTAGGATTCTTATCTTATATCGCTAAAAAAAAAAAAGACTGACGTCATTCTGCCATTACATTCTGACAAAAATAGATCAGTTGTGTATATATGATATATATACAAAAAAAGTTGTTAGCCGCCATTGTTATCACCCGCGAGGTGTTGACGGGAACAAATGGGCACATAAATATTATTCACGACGGAAAAATTACTAGATTCAAATGAGGTGCGGAATAGTGTATAATTTTATTTCCCTGTAAGCTAGTGTGTTGTTTTCAGGAAGATTTAGTATTGCATTTAATTTTGCTCTGGAGTACAATTTCATTTTATTTTTAAGAGAATTGTCGTTTTGTTGATTTTCTTGTAGTATCGCAGAAAAATAGTACCAAATTTTAAAAAAAATATTAATAAAATCTTGGTACAATTGTAACATAATGAATTGCTCTATAGTAATATTAACATTTATTAATAAAGATTTTGCATAATTTTTATTTAATAGTAACTTAGCTTCTCGCTTTATCCCTAGCGGGGTAGTTAGAGGGAACAGAGTGCCAAACGCTACGGTAAATATTATTAACTAGTATTATATAAAAAATATTAAATTTTTATTATATTAAATTAATACCCACATAAATAATGGCTTTACCTACCATCATGGCTACTCTTAAAACCAACGTCTATTCTTTTTGACAAACAAACATAACATACATACCCCAATCTATTCTTACAGGTCACCAAATTGCTTAGAAATAAAAAAAAATATCTACTACCCACACTTAACGTCCATTGTCTCACAAAAACAATTATTTACTTAAAAATTGACATCTTAATTGAAGCCGCACAGAAAATTGCTTTTGCTTGTGAAAGCCGCAGAATTTGAATACCGTGATGAATGGCCTCACAGAGCACTTTTGACTTTACAGCAATATCGTAAAACAGATCAGTTAAATTGAAAGTGGAACAATCATTTCTCGGGGATTGTTCTTGGGGGATGTGACGAAGCGTTTACTTCCGGAACGAAATTCGACGAAACGCAAGTAAAATGAAAGATAATTTTGATAATGGAGTCTTTATAACGATTCGAAATTACACTCTCATTTGATTTAGTAGGCATAAATAAGGAAATAATTGATTTGTTTGACATTCTTGTTAAATATAAGCATTGAATATTGTCAGCATTTCATTTTTTGTCATTAAATGCATAAGTTACTATAGATAGAGATACGAGTTTTCGTTGATTTCAACTCCATAATTAAAAATGTGTTTTCAAAAATCATATAGATGTTTTATTAAATTCTTAACATCTAAATCTTTTTTTCATTTTGAAAAACAAATATGGAATATTGTGGTTATATGAGCTACTTTTTTAACAAGATGATTAGGTAAAATAAAAGCTAAATATTATTACATATTTAATTTATACTCTAAAAATCTTAAACTCCTTTGGGCAAAACCCTTTGCCTCTTTTGTATTTTTTCTGAAAAAAAAAACATTCTAATGTTTAATCTGTAAAATACTAATATTAATTATATATAAACATTCAAAAAAAAAAGTAAAAGCAACTGTGTTATATCTAGTATAGCTATTTATATACAAAGTAAATAGCTCTTACAAATTTAAAGTAAAAGGGAAAAAATAAAAAAAAAAATTTTTTTTTTCACTTTGACTACTCTGCCCTATATGGAAACAGCGAGAAACTTAAAAAAAAAGCATTACTCACAGCACAACTTCTCTGGTATACAAACACCGTTACCGTTTCTCACTTGGCCGTCTCTACATTCACAAGAGGGCAGGTGACAATTACTATCTATTAAAGGACATGGCCTCGATTTTTTGATATCGACACAAGTCTTATAACACAGTTCAAGTGAGCATTTATAGTATACTTCGTTTATCGGACAATCTGTATGTTTTAAATATAATATTTATATTAATAAAATAAGTAAAACAAATTATAATAGTTATTATTAAATTACGTTTTCAACTTAAAATCCTTTATAAATAAATAGACAGTACCTCTATATTGTAATGAATAAATTATTAATTTTAATAACATTTTTTCATTGTGTTAAATTTAATGTTGGAGCGACTTGGAAAAAAAATATTTTTTATATTAATATAATTTAATTGCACTCACCTAACGGTTTTTTGTCGATAGGTGATGTTAAAATACTATAGCTGAAACAAGTTAAAGAAAAAATAATTAACACTTTCAAAGTCATTTTTTCACTTAAATTAGAGCTGGAGTAGTAAGCAGCAAGGCTGTGAGACTGCTTATAAAAGAATACATACGGTAAAGGTCAAGTTGTTAGCAGAATCTTGGACTATTATGATAAGATAATATACACACACTACTAAAGTCACATAACTAAAGTACAGTATGTAGATATTTAATACTGGTCCCTTGATTCTATGCTAAAGATTTTATGGTTTTTAGGGTACCGTAGCCAAATGGCGTTAAACGGAACGCCTATAATTTCATCAAGTTATCACTTATGCCGTCAATTTTCAAATTTGGAAGGTAGGTGTATGACTACAAAATGATGTAATATAATTTTGAAAAGTAACGTTATAAAGTATCTTTCCATATATGTAAAATCGTGAAAGCATGTCATTATTTTGTAAGATATTCGATTCTAAAGTGGTTTAGGTCGAATTGACAACAAGTTTATATTTAAAAACAAAAAAGTAAACTGGTCTAAGTTCGTCTAAGTTAAATTTAGTACAAATTTCGTTATTCATCCATTTAATACAATTTTAAAAAATGTTGAATGAAGTTTATGTACGATAGCTTATATTTACTAATTTGTTACAAATAAATCTGTGTTAAGACTCAGTCTTATTGAGAACCCATAAAAAAAAATGAATTTCACCGTAAAATTGCTTAAAATTTTTTACAATTTTTCGTTAACATATTATATTACATATAAAAATATTATATTTTTTGGGCATAAATAATAAAACGTGCTATATAGGGTTAAATTGCTGCTACGGAACCCTTTTACCTCGAGTCCTACCTGCTCTTGGATACTTTTAGTTTAAGTATCTTTAACCAACTTTTAATATTTTGACATGAAAGTGTACACAGAGGACACAGTGGAATATAAATAAACTTAGTTTTTTGTGCGTTAGCATTTCTATCTAATATTAAACCTTAGTATTAGTATTACGAGGTTTTTTGTAAATATCAAAATCTTTTTTAATTTTGTAAAACACTCTTTTGTCCTATCCCGTCAATTTATTTTCGTCAGAACAATCGGGGCACAGGTGCACAAGCGTGTAGACAAGACTGTGAACACGCTAGGTAATGGGTTTGATTCCTACTACAAGAAATTAATATTTTCAATCTTTCGCTCAGGTGTTGATGCAAAGTGCGGCTTTGACTTTCGCCACTCAACACGCAATGCCTCATGAATTCAGCGGAAAATAGGGAACGGAGTGTCCTAACACTAGATTTCCAGATTCCCTCCGCCTACCCTACTATGTGCGGATTATTTTGAAAAAGAAAATAGTAAAAAATATATTAAATTCGAAGTTTAATTTGCAACACGCAATGCATAAACTCGGCAGAACGTGGGGAACGGAGTGTCTTAACACTAGGTTCCCTCTGTCTATCCTGCTGTGTGCGCGATACAGCGTGAAGCTGATTTAATTTAATTTACAACTGAGTGCCACGGTATGTATAGCTACTTAAGTTATTAATTCTTATCTTCTAAATAAATAGTATTAATTATCGTCATATGGTAATAAAATATGTGCATTATGTCAATACTTCAATGTATATCAATATTATAAAGAGGATAGATTTATATGTGTGTATGTTTATAATAGATAATCTTAAAAACTACTGAACCAACTTCAAAAATGCTTTCACTATTAAAATGCTGCTATCAATAAATAACATAGGCTATATTTGCTAAGAAAAAAAAATAATCCCCTCTAAAACTTCAATAATGTAATACAATAATAAAAAAACATGGCATAGACAATATATTTCAATGCATGCGCTGCAGAAACTGTTCAAGATAGGACAACATAATGTTTTACGTAATTGAAGAAGATATTAATTAATTGACGCCAGTCGTGGCGCAGCGGCACAAAGTGTGGCTGTAAGCCGACTGGTTGTGGGTTCGATCCCCACTCGAGGAGATGAAATATTTACTCAAATTTATATTTCCATTTCTTCGCTCTGGTATCGAGGCTAAGCGTGGCGTTGAGTTCTGCCACTCAACACGCAATGCCTCCAGAATTCGGCAGAAAGTGAGGAACGGAGTGTCTAAAAACACTAGGTTCCCTCTGCCTACCCTGCTGTGAGCGGGATACAGCGTGAAGCTGAAGAAGATATTCTTAACTACAGAAAACTTCGTGATACCATGTATCCCACTATTGTAGTTATGACAATACACCTTTTTCAGTTTAATATTATATATAAATGGTGACCATAATCAGACCATGTTATTGAGACGTATACATTAATCCTTATCCAATATATATAAAATAGCTGCATTTTAATTTTTGATTTATTGAGACATTCCATTCAAAAGATTTTACTTACAGAAATAAAAATGTCGATCCGAACAAATTTTTCTAGAGGAAAATCAATATGTTTTGTATGAACCTACAAATACCTGTATTAACATAGTGTATCGTAAAGTTTAGAGGTAAATTGGAAAAAAAACTATATATAAACTTTTCATATTAGATCAGAGGTATTTAAGTTTCTGGGAATGAACATAGGCTACTTTTTTCTCCAATTTTTTGACTCGATCTTCATTTCAGACTGAAACTCCAGCCGATTACGAGATAAGTGATCTTGACAGATGGACAAGTAAGTTTAAGGTACAGAACGGAATGGAACAGCTGGAACATGTTCTTTATTTTTGCCGGAACGTAATATCACTAATAAGTTTTAATTTATACTTTACATTATATATTTTTTTAAAAATAATTTAAAAAAAATATCAGATTATCTCAAATATAGCAGGGTTCTTTTGAAATAGAAATTAAATTTTACTATTTTAGAAAACGAATACACATTTTTACGTAGCAGGTTTTGAACCCGTTACTCTCAGTAACCGTAAAAACACTAGCCATTTTTATCAAACCACCTCGCAATTTTTATACGATTGTTACGACTGTCTCTGTAAGGATTTTCGCTAAAAAGATAAGTAAGACTGACGTCATTCCGTCGTTCCACTTTGACGGAAACATAATCACCGAAATAGATCAGTTATGTATATATGGTTTACTAGTATATACAAAAAAATGTTGCCGCCATTGTTATCACCCGCGAGGTGTTGACGGGAACAAATGGGCACATAAATATTATTCACGACGGAAAAATTACTAGATTCAAATGAGGTGCGGAATAGTGTATAATTTTATTTCCCTGTAAGTTAGTGTGTTGTTTTCAGGAAGATTTAGTATTTCGTTTAGTGTTGTTGCGGAGTACAATTTCATTTTATTTTTAAGTGAATTGTCGTTCTGCTGTCTTTTTCGTATAATTTTTGTAAAATAGTAATATGTTTAAAATAAATGTACTGATTTGGTACCAATGCTTTGTGGTATACAGCGTGACTTTGCAAATTATTTCGTTGGAAAGGGAAGTGTCGTAATGGGAACAAAAACGTTACCAGGTTCCCTCTGTCTACCCTACTAGGTGCTAGACACAGTAGGAAAAAGAAAATAATAAAAAATTAAATTAAATTCTTAGTTCAATTTGCAACTGAGTGATACGGTATGCATAGCTATGTACTATAGTTGTTTTTTTTTACCTTTTTAGTAAATAATATTTATTATCTGAACATGGTAATATAATATGTGTATTATGTCAATATATTAAAACTTTAATTTATAAAAAAATAATAATATTTGAAATAAAAAAACAACACTTAGCGTATATTGTATTTATTTAAAAAAAAACTGTAAAATAATTGTATAAAAAGCCATTTTGTTCTTCTTTAACGTTCATCATTTTGGAAATGCTTCTGAAAAAAGAAATTATTTTAATTTACTATATAAAACGCCTAAATAAAAAAAAATCTTTCGATTTTAATAAAAAAAACAATCAAGCATACACTAGCACTATTTGGTAACAAAATATGAAGCAAAATTATGATTTTTTCTATGTCGTCAGCTTAGTGTCTAAATCTGCTATATATATTTTTAGTTAGGTATATACATACTTATGCTATTAAAAAGTGTAAAAAGAAATGAAAAACCGACTTTTCTTTTATGTTTCATAGTAGAGAATAGAAATAAATTTTCGGAATTGATAAATTTTCTGATAATTACACATATTTATAGTTTGAGGCCAGTCGTGGCGCAGAGGTTCGATCCCCGAGGAAAATTATAAAATTTTCTTCGCTCTGGTGTCGACACGAAGCGCGGCGTTGATTTACGCCACACACACAAAAGGCAATGCCTTCAAAATTCGACAGAAAGTGGGGAACGAAGTGACTTAATATGGGTACAGGTTATAAGACTAAATATCAGTTCAGTTCTTCACTTGTGTTTTGTTTCTTTTTAATTCGTTTCCTGCGCTAATATCACGTTTTATGGAAAACACGCGAAAAAAATTGACCACTATTGTCTAACAATGGTTACGACAGTTCTTCCTCATGTACATCACATTTCATGCTGTCATATTAAAATTATATTTAAGCACAAGGTGCACAAGCGTGTGAGTGTAAGCGCGACCGGTTGGGAGTTCGATTCCATCTTGTGGAAATAAAATATTTAATATTTTCACTTATTCGCTCTGGCATCAAAGAAAAGCTCGGCGTTTGGTTCCGTCACTCTGTATACGCAATGCCTCCAGATTTCAGGGGAAAGTCGGGGACAGTGTCCTTATACTAGGTTCCCTTTGCTTACTCTGCTATGTGGTTGTAGCCACTAAAAAAATCTACATCTTCATAACTTTATTTAACTTACAGCATTCCTCAGTTGGTACACAAACACCTTCGCTATTCCTCAAGTGGCCATCTGTACATTCACATGACGGTGAATAGCAGCCACTGGCTATAGCTGGACACGGAGGAGGAGTTTTCAAATGATCACATTTCTTAAAACATACTTCAAGTGAGCATTTATAGTATACCTCGTTTGGAGGGCAATCTGCAAATGTAAATTGAAAAATATATGTTTATTTTAGAACAATAAATGGCCGTCGTGACGCAAGTGGTACGGCGCATGGATTGTAATCGCAACGGTTGTGGGTTCTATGCCTAATCGAGTGAATGCACAAGACAAAGAGCGGCGTTGAATTCCGCTATTCAACACACAATGTCTCGAAAGTTCCGCGAGAAGTGGATAGCGGAGTATCTTAACATTAAGTTTCCTCTGCCTGCTATAAGCAAGATACAATTACAATTGAATCTAATATAAAAACTTAATAAACAGAGGAGAAAAAAAAAAGAAAAAAAAAAAACAATTGCCTCATATTAACTGAGATGTTGTAGGTAGATATATGGAAAAATAATTTTATCATTTAATATAAAATATATCAATTTATTCAGTTTATTCCAATAGTCTTGGGTAAACCCGCACATTGAGAAATCAGGAAGCATAATGATGAGTCAATTTATTTTCCTCTTATCACTGTTAAAACATTATACAAACATTAAAATTCAAAATTAGAGAATTTATTATAATTTATTTATTTTATTTTTTTATTATATAAAATAATTTATTTCTAGTTCACTAAAATTAAGGCCACAGCGATAAAGTGTTTTTTTTTTTACCTAAATTCAATTCATCTAAACGACTTACCTATAATTATCTCTTCTTCAATAGGTGACGATATGACATAATTCAGCAAAAAAACCAACATAAAAACGCTTAACACTTTGGAAATCATGTTGTTTACACTCAAGTTAAAGCTCAAGTAGTCAAGGATTGTATTGTAATGTTCTTTATAAAGGTAGTTTTTATATACGTATGTAGATGTAGAATTAAATAATAATTACAATGTATGACTATATTATCTTTATTAAAATCTAACTCAAATTATATTCCTTAGAACTGTGTATATTATAGGCCAGTTGTTACCAGTTATGGGTTCAATTTCCACTTGAGGAAATTAAATATTTAATATTTTTTTTATTTACTGACACTGATAACGAAGCAAAGCGCGGAGTTGGGTTCCGCAATGGCTCCAGAATTGGGAGGAGAGTGGAAAACGAAAGAAAAATACTTATATTAACATAACATTTGCCTAGCATGTTTTTTATAGTCATGAGTTCACATTATTAACACATTACTCACAACAAAATATTTAATAATAAAAAAAATAATAATTTTACACTTCCTGTTCAATAGGTCAAGGCTGATTGCTGATTTTAGAAATATTTATCTGATTTACGTTATAAATAACATTACTACCTTAACGTGCCATTATTTACAATGATTTTAAAAATTAAATTAATAATAAATTGAATTTAAATAAAAATATCTACATTAATTCAATTTAAGTTATTTTGGAGCAGTGGGACAGCTCCTTATAGGAAAGACAACTGGATGTGATTTAATGTTCACTGGGAGGATTGAATTATTTTGATTTCTCAGCTCTGGTAGACAAGACGTTAAGTTCTGCCTCTCAACATGCGTTCGAGTTCGAGATCTTGAGTTCGAGTGGAAAGCCGAGAACTCAATGTTTACGCTAGATTGTCTCCTGCTCAATCACACGCGGTACAAAACGTATAAAGCTATACAAATATTTATATACTTGAAATTTCTCAAAGTTGCTTAGATAAACAATAGGGGTACAAAAGCGTATTACTGTAAGCGGGCTGTAGGTTCGATTTCCCACTCGAGGTTTTTTTTTTATTTCTTCGCTTTGGTGTCAGGCAAAGTGCGCCGTTGAGTTTCGCCACTTGACACACAATGCCACCAGAATTCGGCGGAAAGTGGAGAGCGTCTCACTAGGCTGTCTCTGTTTACTCTGCTACTGAAGCTGAAACAAACCTATACAATATATAGAAAACAAATTAGAAAGACGCCTAAATTTCTTTGTAACTTTGTTTAATAAGCATATACAAATCCAATTGTTTGTTTCTATTAAAACTATAAAATTTTGAATTCACAGAATTCACAGACTGTTGTTTCTATTTTATATATAAACAAATGTTAAGGAAAATCCGGTATAAATAAAATCATTATTGCTATAATAACACAAACATCAAAGCCTATAATTACTAAGGACGTCAGCAAAAATAAATAAATGTACATGGTGTGGGGAAATACCTTCCACATACTGTGTGTAATGTTAGTTATTATAAACACTCTAGCGGCGTTAAGTTGCGCCACTCAACACGCAATGCTTCCAGAATTTGGTAGAAAGTGGAGGAAATGGAAGTGTCTTAATAAAAATGTTAAACAAAAGGTAAACATAACACAATCATTCTTATTTTTTCTGCTTCACTGCTGTATTCCGCATGTAGCAGAGTAGGCGGACGCCTAGTGTCGAGACTCTCCGCTTACCACTTCTCGCAGAATTCTGGAGGCATTACGTGAACAGTGGCGGTATTTAACGCCACGTTTTGCCTCAACACTTGAGCGAAGACATAAACGTATTAAACATAGAAGTATAAACATTTTTTCGATGGTAATCGAATCCATTACTTAACGCATGCTTATAGCGCCACGACTGGACCTTATTATAATACTGATCCATAATTTATCGCTTATTTTTTTATATCTAACCTATCTACATATTTACATTTCTTTTTTCAGCTTCACGTCGTAGATAGAAATGAATGTTAAGGCACACCGCTTCTCCTCATTGAGTTGCATAAATCAAAGTCGGCGCTTTGTCTTCTTACCTGAACAAGGAAATTATAAGAAATTATTCCTCCGAGAGGGAAACGAATCCACAGCTCTCGTTTATGGTGAGACGCTGTGCCGCGATGTACTCTATAATAATAATAAGATCTAATATTATAATAACTAGCCATTATACTACCTACTAATTCGCTAATATTTATTAACTTAATTTTTTTAAAATTGCGGCATTGAGTTCCGCACTCAATAAGCAATTCTTCAAGAATTCGGTGGAAAGACGGTAACGGTAAGTAAGTGTTAATGGGAAACAGGACAATAACAATTGATTCCCTCTGCTTACCTTACTTTGTGCGGGATACAGCGTGAAGTTAAAGAAAAAAAAATACATTTAAATATTTATTAAGATTCTCAATATTAATAAATATATAAATGTAATTTGTTAAAATACTTGTTTTTGTGTTTTTGTTAATTAATAGTTTTATATAAAACTAGACTGTCTTTTTTTACTTTTTTTTTGACCTTGCGCCATAGCATCTCTACGCAATATTTTTATAAATTTAGTGAATAAAGTCATCCATATCCATATTATTTGTAAAAAAGTACTCTGTTACAAACGTTTGTTGATATAAACAAAATGATATTATGAAAAAACACTTTTTTTTAATTAGATATCGAATTTATAGACAATTTTTTTTACAAATGAACTATCTATTCTTATTTGATAGTTCGATCCAGTGTGTTCTTTTCCTGCAGAGATATATATTTATCGAAGGCTGGCTTACAGTTTTTTTATGAGGGTTGGGAGTGGTGGGCTAGAATGGCGGTTGGCGGAACTCAACGCCGTCTTTCCTACCGTTTATCCCCACGATTGGGAATCAAGTCCACAACAGTCGCGATTGATAACGTATATTTTTTATTTCATTATAGGTATAGTAAATAGAAAGAAATGAAATTGTGAGATTTACATAGAACTACGCACACCGACTCTATCGCGGGAAAAGGACCATTTCAATAGCGACTGCAATATCTTATGTAAACTTTGTACAGCGGAAATATTTTCAAACTGGAGAGAAATAAGTTCATAAATTTTCAATTCATTTCAAATTAAATATTAAAAGGATGAAAATTATGGTATAATAGAGTACGATTATGAAAGTCGATTTCCTTGGTGATATATCAGTGAGGTAATATATAATAATAATTTTGAAAAATATAAAATATTAGTATACTTCCAAAGTGAAAAATTAAGTATCTTAACCCTATGCCGTGATACACTACAGAATAACGAGTGTCATATAAAGACATATATTTATCTGTATGTAAGGTAGATGGAGAAGGTAGTGATACATCACTAACTTATTTTCTTTATTGTATTAATGGCCGAGTTTGTACATTGTTTTTTTTTAAGTAAATATCAATACGCACCTACAACACGTACCTACAAGAAGTAGGTACGTATCGTAGATTGTCAACTTCAATTTACTTCGAATAGATATTCGAAAATACAACATTAATGCAAATAGTTAATTCAAACAACAACATAATCTTAGCAAAGTTCAAGCGAACTTCACCACCGAGAGATGATTTTAAATCTTTTACTTCGCAGCATCTGAATTTCCAATATACCTCGACAATATTTACATGAGAGCTGGACTTTAAGGTGTCAAAAGAAAAACGACTCTACACTACGCTTTTAAAGTTTAATTTGCATCGACGTAAATATCGTCTTAGTTAGATTATTCTATGGTAAATCAAGTTACCAGATCGGGATAAGCGCATCCTTCCCACCCATTGGACCCACGCAATACATTCGGCTTATCTTGCATCCACTCTAACCGCTAAGTCCTCCGTTTGCCTACCTACTTGTGGAGGTCACTCTTAATCAAAACAAAACAATAGTACAGCACTAGTTTTGTTATTCAAGAGATTGAGATCTCAATTGGAATGAATATGGGAAAAAAATATGGTAGATTTTCTCGTTTTTGTGTGGTATGTTTTGTGGTAGAGTATTCTTTATTATCTCGTGGACAGTAAAATAAATTCACAGTTTGATTATTTATGCGGGATATATGATTGTATTATATATTCACTTTTATTGTTTATTATTTGTCAAATATAAATAGTAAGTTAATTTACTTTAGTTACATTAATACAATATTATACTTTTGAGGTCGTTATGGCGTAAAGGCACAAGGGTGTGGCCTTATAGGGAACGGTTGTTAGTTCCATTCCTAACCGAGGGAAAAAAAATTAAGTAAGGAAATAAAGCGCAATGTTGAATTCCACCAGTCAACAAGCAATCACTTAAGAATTTGGCGGAACTTTGAGAAAGTAAGTGTCTTAATGGGAAATATAAAATTTGGCAATATGGTAAATTTTTAATATTCCTCATATTTAATAGTGATACTAACCTAGTGCTACCTAACAATATCAAAATAAGCATTTATTTTGAATATTCTCTAAAAACATCAACAAATGTTGTTATACAAATTTATAAAAGAAAAAAATAGTGGTTAAAAAACTCATTTCCTAAAAAGTAGCTTAAAAAATTGTTACGTTCGAACCAACATTTTTTCAACAACTTACGGAAGCTCAAAATCGTTCCATAAATAGTCTGTTTCACATTATACAGGCTGTATTCAATGGGGAAAACTCGCTTTCTTACAGCAACGAACGCGCGAGCCATAAAATTCTTTTTGAATCCGCATCTTTTCAAAGTAAAATCTTTTAAATTGCACAACTCCACACTTTCTTCGTTAAATGGTATATATTTTCCTTTTGTTTATCATTCATTATTCAACAGTGGAATGTAAAATAATGAGGACAAAATAGTAACTTTTTTTAGCTCCACGCTGTACGTATCCCAATACATAAAATAAATTAAATTAAATTAAATTAGCTCCACGCTATATCCCGCACACAGCAGGGTAGGCAGAGGGAACCTAGTGTTAAGACACTTCGTTCCCCACTTTCTGCCGAATTTTGGAGGCATTGCGTGTTGAGTGGCAGAACTCAACGCCGCGATTTGCCTCCACACCAGAGCGAAGAAATGAAAATATAATTTTAAGTAAATATTTTATCTCTTCGAGGGGGATCGAACCCACAACCAGTCGGTTTTACAGTCACACTTTGTACCACTGCGCCACGACTGGCCTCTCCCAATACATATACATATATATACACATATAGATATATATATATATATGTATATTTATATTGTACGTAATATTTATTTCACAGTGTGAATGTCTGTACAGTATGTTAGTTTAATATAAACATTTATATAAAACCATTAAAAATATATAAAGTTTATTCAAAATGGCAAAACAGTCCTTCAAATGCAATAATAGTAATTATAAAAAATCACATACTTATAAAGTAAATATGTCATATATTTTGTCCTCTCCTCCCACATGCTTAATCGAACTGACCTAGTTAACATAGCTTGATTATAATCAATTATATCTGAGGAGTAAATAACTTAATAACAAACTAAATCAGATCTCGACTGGTTCCACAAACAATTCTTAGTTAGTTACATGTTACACTCGGCTACCTAAGCCAATTAGTGATGGACCGTCAAGTTAACTATCTTGGTCGGGTGTACCGAAACAACTTAACTGATAGATAGGTTAGTTAAACTTCGCTTACATTTCAATATCCAATACTACTGATAAGTACCATTCTAGAGATGTAGAGTTTGTTGGGTAATCAATTAGTCGTATATTTGGTTTATTTTATATTGCATGAGCTCCTTGAGTAATTTAACTTTACCTAATAATAAGTCACTACTTTTACTGCATTTTAGTAGTTTTTGTATAGACGTAGACGATTTACATTGATCTCACAAAATAATTAACATAAAGAATCAAATCAATCTTATACCATCTTTATATAAACATGTGTATAATACGTACCTTCAGGAAGGTAACACACAAAGGTCCAGGAGAGTTCAATAAAGAGGGTTGTGGTATAGTAGGCATTCACGGTGTAGAGGCGAAGCGGTGCTCTTGCGCTTTCTTACTTTTATCTTACCTAACGATAATGTACTGTTGTAGTGAAGAGGAAGATCTTGGCTTTTTTTATCTTCTTATAGCATTATATACATCTCATGTGTTGCAGATTAAACTTCTTAATTTCTTAACAGTGTTATCTCTAAATCTCTTAAAGCATTTAGGTTACCCACGATCACAACGAAAAAGGTTTCTAATCACTAGACACGGGCATTATTTATTAAATAATATTTTTAAAGGTGTTTGAGGAATCAGTTACACCACGTCCTGGAAAACTATTTTCACGTTTTTCCCTGTATTAGGCAAATAAGGGGCAAATCCTCAATCGGTGACCCCCCATTCCTCACTTTTCACATATTTGCCAAAACCTTGCATGTTGCATGGCAGAGCTCCAAGCAGCGTTTTGTCAATCAGAAATCAACATTTTCAATTTTAATAATCCTACCGAGCCGGTATTAAAATCACCATGTTTAACTTCACAGTCAGTATTGTTTTATCACATCATATTGATATCCATATAATTTACAATTATTCACATTAATGCTCTATCAAACTTAATTATGGAATACTTGCTCTAACATTACTGTTTAATATTTCCTTATATTATTAAATTGTTGTTATTCTTCGGTAATGGTAGTTATAACTATTTTTAAAAACTATTTATTGATATTAAATTGACGTTTTCCCCCTTTTTCTCTTAACAACCTATCCGTAATGTTTCAAAGGTTGTTTGGCAGAGATTGCTTAAAGCAATAAGACCGCCTTTGCATACGTGTTTTTTTTTTCTTGTTTATTTATGTTGTTCATTTTTTGTTTATATTTCTTTGTGTGCAATAAAGTTTATTGTATTGTATTGTAATCTTATCTATTATAAGTTGGACACCCTTTCTAGACAACATCGTGGCAGGACTGCCAAATGTCAACGTCTGACTTTAAAAGCGGAGGTGGTGAGTTTGGTCCCCGCCGAGGAAGTGAGTTGTTTTTTCTTCCCTGTTCTGGTTAAAGTGGTTTGTTTTAAGTTCTCTACACATATCAGTTTGGATTCGAACCAAAAACGAATATCAAAGTATCTTAATACTACGTTTTTTCTGCCTACCCTGCCTTATGTAGGAAAAATTTTACTTTTTAAAAAACTGCAGGTGAATTTTAATATTACATATTTATGTCACATGTTTATTTGGGTAGTTCAACTTTTAGGATCTAAAACACTGGACCAATATTTGTACGTTCATTGAAAAATAATATTAAGTCTGTACTAATTTCTTCCAAAATTAAATAAAAATCTTAATTATATATTCCATACTTAATGACTTTACGATTTCACTTATGTTTACTTACATTTAATACTAAACTCAAAAAAAATCAAATCAAATCAGCTTCACACTGTAAGTAGAGGGAACCTAGTGTTAAAACATTCCGTTCCCCACTTTGTGCCAGATTCTGGAGGCATTGCGTGTTGAGTAGCAGAACTCAACGCCGCGCTTTGCCTCGACACCAGAGCGAAGAAATGGAAATATAAATTTAAATAAATATTTCATCTCCTCGAAAGGGGATCGAACCCACAACCGGCCTCAGTACTAAACTCATATACACATTTACCAATAAAACAACACGAAATTAATTAAAACCAAATAATACAGGTATTTTATGGTTATATTTCACATTACCCTTCTACCCAACCCTACGCTGGTACTAATACAGTGTAATACATGGTCGTGTACTCTCGAGTCTCATTATTAATGTTTATCATCTGAGAGCAAATTCATAAATCCAGTATCAGGCCTAATGGACGCTCTAATGCGTATACATACATTGTAGTTAACTGTACTTATATTTGGAAGGATAAAAAAATAATTTTAAAAAGTTTATTAATGTGATAGTGTAGGTTCAAATCTATTTTAGCAAAGTAGCCAAAGAGATCTTCATTTTTTAGACATTGCGTATCGAGTTGCGAAGTGAGAATCAAACTCACGGACTTTGCGTTTACAGTGAGACGGAGTGCCGCTGCTCCACGACGGTTTAAATCTTGCTAACAAAAGAAAACAATATAAAGAAGATAAAGAAAAGTGAATATAGTAATTAGATTCTCTATCATCATCAGACTAACTTCTTGACGTCTTGACACAGGACACACAAATGATGTTGATTCTCTATATCATAAAATATGTGAATTAAAATACATATATTTTACATATATTATGTAACTTTGTCAAAAAGTCGTAAATTATGGAGTTTTACTTATTTAGGGAAAAAAAATATGTTTTCTAAATAAATATTTTTCTTTCCTAAGTGTGGTATTAAAAAATGTAAAAAAATATTTGTGGAGTTTTTTTAGTCGTGCGTCTTACTATCTTTTTTATTTAGATACATTTAAACACTTCCATTCCCTACTTTCCACCGAATTTCGAAGGCATTGTGTGTTGACTGGCGGAACTTAACGCCGCACTTTGTTTCGTTACTGACGAAATAAAAAAAATATTAAATATTTAATTAGAATTATAAATTTTAAGTAAAATAAATTCAGCTATCAGTATCAATTACCAATATTTACTCAAACAACTAATTGTTTACATAGAAATTTCTACGATCATGCCAAAATATGTCGGGGTTTATTCGTTTGTGGTTGTTTTATTACCGTAATTAACGTTATAGGAATCTAATAAAGCACCGCAAAGGTACTCTATAAAATATATGGGTTCAATGTATACTTACCCGTTGGGTAACTAATTAAAAATTTGTTAATTTTGCCTAATAATATTTTAAGTAACAAAGGTTCCGTTATGTATAATAATAATAATAGTAGCGATGTTATGAATTAATATTTAAATATGGTCAATAGTAAAAATGGACTAACATTAGATACTTTAATATGTTTATTTTGGGAGTTCAAAGTTATATTTTTATTTATGCTTAAAGGAGATGGTCATCCTGGCAGAGATATAGATCTACTCACTCGATTATCGACTCGATCGTTTTATCTTCTTACCACAGCGGGGAAATGAAAATAATCAAACTCACATCTGTCGTGTCATATTATTCTATTATATTATTATGAAATTATATTTTTTATAAGCGTGAAGCTGATATTTTTTAAATAAAAATCGAATCGAGGCCAGTCGTGGCGCAGCGGCACGAGGTGTGACTGTAAAATCGACTGGTTGTGGGTTCGATCCCCACTCGAGGAGATGACATATTTACTTAATAAATTTATATTGTCATTTCTTCGCTCTGGTGTCGAGGTTAAGGACGGCGTTGAGTTCTGCCACTCAACACGCAATGCCTCCAGAATTCGGAAGAAAGTGGGGAACGGAGTGTCTTAACACTAGGTTCCCTCTGCCTACCCTGCTGTGGGCGGGATACAGCGTGATATTTTTTATATATTATTTAACACAAAAAATATAAAAAGCGAATATACCTAACAAAATGTACGGACCTAATAAAGAAGATAAGCTATTTTTAAAAAAATATATTCCCAAGAAACCTTTGAATGTGAGAAATCTTGACAAAGTAAAATATGATTAGGGTACTATAATAAATATATTCAATATGTTATTTACTTGATATCTATCTAAATACGTTCAAATACTATGTTAAATAAAATGAGACTGTAAACGTAACGGTTGTGCGTTCGATTCCCATTTGAGCAATTTTTTTTTATTTTTCTTCTTTGTCTCGTTTCAATATAAGTTTTCTTTAAAAATAAAAAAATAAAATATCAAATACAATATAAATAATGTATTTTTATTAATACATAACATTTAATTTAAATTAAAAGTCTTTTTAACTAAAATCACTTTAAGACTGCAGAAAGACTAACAAAATTATTCATTTATAAGGTCAAATCTCAAATGACGATAGGTGATTTATATTTTCAATACAATTCATTGTTCCGCTAGTTAGGATGGTTGTGGGTTCGATCCCCACTCGAAGAGATAAAATATTTACTTAAATTTATATTTCTTACTACTATTCTATTTCTTCGCTCTGGTTTCAAGGCTAAGTGCGGCGTTGAGTTCTGCCACTCAACACGGAATGCCTCCAGAATTCGGCAGGAAGTGGGGAACGGAGTGTCTTAATACTAGGTTCCCTCTGCCTACCCTGCTGTGTGCGGGATACATCGTGAAGCTGATTTATTTGATTTATTTTATAGATCTATAGACGTTTTACACTACATAGAATTTAATATTACGAGATAGATTCAAATATTATTAGATATAATATCCACTAGTGTAAAAATTAAGCTAGTTGATAAAAGCGTAATGAGCGGCGTGACTATAGGCACAAAATATGACTGTAAACGCAACAGGTTGTGGATTCGATTACCGCTGGATGAAACTAAGTGATAAATATTCTGTCCTCCTGTCCTAGATTCTGTTGTGGCGTAGGGACACTTACGTGCGACTTTAAACACGATAGGTTATAAATTCGATTCCCACTCGAGGAAATGAAATTATTTTCATATTACCCTACTTATTCTTGTATCCTACATAAAATATCAGAACTCTGAAGACAAAAGCTTTCTTTGAAATGTCTTTTTTTCAGTATAATAATTTCTTCCCAAATTTCGTTAAAAACAATTAAAACCCAAAGTTATAAAAGTCAACCAGTGTGTAACAAAGGCTCCTTCCGATTCGGGGGAGTCCTCGCCTGTCACGGGGGATTATTAAAGTTCTTGCTTTTTAATTTTTTTCTAATGCAATTTGATGACAGAAAGTGTCAGAAAATTACAGAAAAAAAAATAAAGTGTAAAAAATAAATTTTAATTAATAATTTATTTTATATCAAATTGTGTCTTAAATAATTAAAAAAAGAAAAAACATTAAACAATTGTTTTTACAGAAACTTTTACACAATGATAACTTATTCGAAACTAAATTATAATTAATTAGTTAAATTATTATGTATTTTTTGGACTAAAATATTTCAAGTTCAAATATAAAAAAAATATATTTATTTTTATACAAACTAGGTAAAGCGTGCCTTAATTACCAAGATAAGAGCAGATGCGACGTTAATTCGCTGGATTATACTAATTGTGTATTAGTAATAATAAAGCTTTCTGTTTATCTTTTTTAAGAGTTCCAAAAAAAAAGTATAGGTATAGAAATTGTAACAAGGTTATGCCACATTCATATTAAACATATTATAATAAAGTAAAATTCGATGTAATGTTCAAAAGGTCTCGTGTAAACTCTGCTTCAGTTTACAGTTTCACAATGGGGTCTTTGCGAATTGTGTTTAAATATCACATTTTAGATTCGGATTTCACAAATGATTTAAAACAAGTAGCTTTTAGGCTTTAGTTAGAGAAATTAACATTTATTATTTTAATTTATGTTATATTAAAAATTAATAAAAAAAAATCTGTCGAGACTAAATACTGGTATTATTTAAGTTTCATTATGCTGATTTACTGGTAAATTTAGAATGCAATACATAAGAATGTACCCAAAATAATGTATCGAGTTTCACACTCATGTAAAGTTTTTAGTTATTTATTTTTCGGGAAGAGTTTTTCTTTGCCAGAACTTAAAATGAGCCTATTTCCACAAAGAAAAATTTATTAATAATTTAGAGGAACTATAGTACTGTAGTAAATCAACAACGATGGATCCCTGCTCTTTTCAACTAGGATTATCCTAAAGCAGCAATTTCAATTTAAGCATACAAATATTGACTGAATTATTAATATCTTTAGTGGAATAGTTTCAAATATCGAACCAACCTCAAACATTTACAACCCTTAAGGCGGTACAGTAATTTTCCAAATCTTAGCAAGGGTTTTAAAATCAATGTCATTATTAATAGTATAATAGAGTATAATAAGAAGAGGTGGTAATCATAAAGATTTTGCGATTGTACTACGTTTTGTTCAGAGCTCTAGAACCGAATAGTAATTGGAAACATAAAATTTCAATTAACGTGTACAATTTTATCCCTTATTTTAGTTCGAGTATAACAGATTTTTTTAATAAATAGGGTAAGAAGATTTTTTTTAATGTTTATATATTTTTTTAGTTTTACGCTGTATTCTGCAGGGAAGGCTGATACGAAATTAAAAGTCTCTGATCTTTTAAAGACACTTTCGCTTTCCACTTTCCGCCAATTTTTGGAGGCAAAGATATTGAAGAAAATGAAATATATTTCTTTACCTGAGAATCAAACGCACTACCTCCTGGCCTACGGCTGGCCTCCTGTGTGTGTTTTTATATATATTTGTATTTATCTATCTAACAAATTTTGGCCACGGAACTTACGAGAATTTGAAATCACGAATTATCGAATTATATTTTGTGCTCTGATTCTAAAAATAAAAACTTAATCTTTTACAAACTTTCTCTTTTTCTATAAATCCTTTTATAATTATAAAGTTTTAAATTAAATATTAGGCTTAAAGAAAATATTACGGGAATTTATCGAAGATAATAGGTCACTGGCATTAACTATCGTTACTATTTATGTATACAAAACCACACAGAATCTACTTAGTTTTTCTCTTACTCAATAAGAACACTATCGAGAAACTTATCAGTCCCTTATCAGATTAATTCTTAGAACTTTCTATATCGATTCACGATTACAGAATACTTGGTTACCGAATCATAGTCAAGGGAATTCGATTCTTTTTGTAATTGAATTTGGCTGCTTCGTGTTTGGTCTAACTTTTATTTAGTAGTTCTCCAAGTATCTCTTTGTTGACCTTTGTTTGTTTGGTATCCCGAAGTTGTTGACGACGTCCCACTTCAAATAGGTCGTGGAGCGGATATGGCAGTTGGAGTCTGTTTTCAGTTAAGCTGGTACTAGTGGGATGTTTTTAATAAACTTTAAGTCGTATTTGGCAAGCTTTCTTAGACCAGTGGAATACTAATAAGATTACACGGTGTATTTTTGTGATAAATGGAAAATATCAATGTATATAGAAATATACATACATTCTATATGTATTATTATACATATAGAAATTATTGTAATTTAAGACGATTTTTTATGAATAAGAGTTCTAAATTTCATGAATTATTGGGGAATAAAACATAACGGCGAAAGTTATTTTCAATTTTTTAATTAAATAACAAAAGGTTGATTATATTTTTGGACTTAGAATTTTAATATTACTAACAATCCATATAATGTAAATCGATCATCAAGCGTCGAGGACATATTATGCTCTAATGTGATCAACTCTACATATGACCGCGTCCAGAGCACTTTAGTCATCTGAACAGAAAATATATTCTATTAAACAGAATTCAGCTTCACGCTGTATCCCGCACACAGCAGGGTAGGCAGAGGGAACCTTGTGTTAAGACACTCCGTTCCCCACTTTCTGCCGAATTCTGGAGGCATTGCGTGTTGAGTGGCAGAACTCCACGCCGCCCTTAACCTCGACACCAAAGCGAAGAAATGGAAATATAAATTTAAGTAAATATTTCATCTCCTCGAGTGGGGAGATCGAACACCTCGTGCTGCTGCGCCACGACTGGCCTCAATTAAATAGAATTGATTTTGTATTTTTAACAATTTATTTTAAGAACATTCTAAGGGAGAAGGTTTTCGATAACAATAGATCTGAAAACATAAATTCAGGAAGCCACTGAATCCCTTATCCACTTGTAAATCAATCAACTAGACCACAGTGGCCACTGAATAGTTTCACCGCGTTGAATTATTAAAAAGCTAGGTCCATTGTAATATAGCGCGGCGTTTTGATTTAGAAAGCTTGTCGGTTTAATATTATCTATGTATCGCTTATATATTTTTTTTTATCTTTTCCATATAACAATGTAGATAACTCAGTGATAAAAATCTCTCTCTCTCTCTCTCTTTCAAAACATAGATTTTTTGTCCTAATTTGAGATATTTAGTCCAGGAACTCAACACCTTCTTAGAGCGGGGCAATGTTCCGTGTGGATATTGAACCCACAACTATCACCTTTACGTTTATTTTACCCATTGCGCCACGTGGGATATATTTTTTATTGTATAATAAATAAAAAATAAATCAGCTTCACGCTGTATCCCGCACACAGCAGGGTAGGCAGAGGGAACCTAGTGTTAAGACACTACATTCCCCACTTTCTGCCGAATTCTGGAGGCATTGCGTGTTGAGTGGCAGAACTCTACGCCGCGCTTAGCCTCGACACCAGAGCGAAGAAATGGAAATATAAATTTAAGTAAATATTTCATCTCTTCGAGTGGGAATCGAACCCACGACCAATCGGTTTTGCAGTCACACTTTGTGCCGCTGCGCCACGACTGGCCTCAAAAAGTAAAGTTAAGACACTCCGTTCCCCACTTTCTGCCGAATTTTGGAGGCATTGCGTGTTAAGTGGCAGAACTCAACGCCGCACTTTTGCCTCGACACCAAAGCGAAGAAATGAAAATATAAATTTAAGTAAATATTTCATCTCCTCGAGTGGGGATCGAACCCACAACCAGTCGGTTTTACAGTCACACTTCGTGCGGCTGCGCCATGACTGGCCTCATATATATTTGTAAAAAAAATTCGATAAACACTTTCTTAGACAGACTTTCACGCGGTCGTTGTTTATTCGAAACAAATAATTTTGTGTAACGGGTTAATAAGATGTAACAAGCGTATAAGAATTTTAAAGTAACTTCAATAGAAAGTACGGCTTAGTGCTCCGAGGAATTGAATGTCTTTCAAGAGGCGCGGGTTCAAATCTTTTCAAAAATATTTTTCTTTACTAAGTGTGAAATAATAAATAAATTTAAAAGTGATAAAAAATCTTTGCGTAATATTGACTGCAATATTTACACGTACTTATTATATTTTACGATACAGATGTCAATGATCACAGTTTAAATTTTTCGAAGTGGTTTCAATGCCATTTTCAATATTTAACGAAGTCTATTAGCAATGAAGTTAAGCCAGCTTTAACTCAATTATAAGAATTTAAACTTTTCAACTTTAAATGTTACTTTAGACATTAGACACGTTTATTTATACAAATTTAACTTTCAAAAATAAAACCTTTACTTACTGTTATTTGGTATGTTTCTTTGATTTTGGTAACTTTTATATTGACATTAATAACTCTATAAATTTTCTACCAAAAAATCTAAAAAGGCAATCCAAAAAAGTTAAATCTAACAAAATTGAAGCTCATTCAGCTTCTACATCTAAAATTTGTTTGCTTCTAATAGAGATTTCCAATTAGTATTACTTTCCACCGAGTTCTGGAGGTATTGCGTGTTCAGTGGCAGAACTCAACGCCGCGCTTTGCCTCGACACCAGAGCAAAGAAATGAAATAAAAATGTAAATATATTTCACTTCCTTGAGTGGGGATCGAACCCACGACCAGTCGATTTTACAGCTACACTTTGCTCCCCTGCGCCACGACTGGCCTCTCACGATTTTCTCCAATAATTTAGGTATAATATCTGCATCGATTTACTTTTTACACTTCAAATCTATAATTAATATTACTAATATTGTAACAATAATAATTTTTTCTTGATTTTATCCTTAAAACATAAATAAAAATATGTTGTTTAAAAAATATAATCAGTTAAATAAACGTATTCACAACAAACGGTCGTGTCTATGACACAGCTTTTATTATCAAAGTGCGACTCAGAGAGACATTAAGCATAAAACGACACATACAATAACGAATTTCAAGGTAAAAAAAAACATTTTTCCATTCATATGACTACAGAAAACATGGTTTGATTACCAACAGAAGTAGAGATATAATGTTAGTATTGCCAATAGCTGGATTGTAAGTAAATAAAAATTCACGTGTGTATCTTCGCATACAGAAGGGAACCTAGTGTTAAGACACTCCGTTCCCAATTTCCGAAGAATTCTAGAGGCATTGCGTATCGAGTGGAAGAACTTAACTACGCGCTTTGCCTAGACTCTAGAGGCAAGAAATAAAAAATATAGATTTAAATAAATATTTTATTTCTTCGAGTGGAGATCGAACCCACAATCGGTCGCGTTTACAGTCACACACTGTGCTAATGGTGTATTATACCTTTTAGTATATTAGTTATACCAGTGAAGATTTCTCCTTATACTTTTTAAAAGTTCCACAATAAAAAATATATATACCTAAGTCGAAAACTGTAACAAAGCTACGACATTTTCAGATTAAATATACATAAATATATTATTTTAAAGTAAAATTCGATGTAATGTTCAAAAGGTCTCGTGTAAACTCTGCTTCAGTTTACAGTTTCACAATGGGGTCTTTGCGAATTGTGTTTAAATATCACATTTTAGATTCGGATTTCACAAATGATTTAAAACAAGTAGCTTTTAGGCTTTAGTTAGAGAAATTTACATTTATTGTTTTAATTTATTTTATAAATAAATAATACCATTATTTTAGCCGCAATAAAGAGAACGATTGTATCTAAAAAAAAATTACACTCATGTAAATTTTAGATTTTTACTTTTCGAGATAAGCTAATGTCTCTGCCAGAACATAAAAAGAACCCATCCGAATCCAAATAAACAAATTATTAACAAAACATGATTTCAAAGCACAAAAATACAATAGAAAGTACTGTAGGACATCTATAAGGATACATACTAACCTCGACTAAAATTATCCTAAAGCAGTAACTTCCATATGAACATAGGAATTAACGCTGTCTTAACTATTAACATCTTTCGTTGAATAGTTTCGAACATCGAACTTACCTCAAACATTTGCATCCCTTAAGGCTTTACGCAAATTTTCCATATATTGGCAAGGGTTTTAATAGTAATGTCCATATAATTAGTATAATATAATATAGAATATATTACCAAAACATTGCTCAAATTCGAGCAGGTCGAAGTTATAAGGATTTTCGATTATACAAGGTATGTTGATGTTCCGTCGCGAGGAGCCCGAGAACAGAATAGTAATTGAAAACATAACATTTCAATTAATGTTTACTGTGTGTACAAATTAATCGGTTGTTTTAGGTTCAAGTATAACAGATTTTCAATACTGATGAAGATGTTCTTGCTCAAGAGCGTAAAATATCTCGAGTTTCATTTAAAATGTTCTTAAAATATATGTATATGTGGACGTTCTTCGATTCGATAAGTATGTTTATTATTGTACTTTTTAGCTTCACGTCGTATTCCGCAAAGGGTAGGCTGAGGAAATGTGAAATCTCAGTTCTCATTAAGATACTTCTTTTTATAATCATGTGATTATAAATTGAAGTATCTTAATGAGTATGTAATTGTGACCCTCCTCTCCCTTATTTGTTAAGTTTAAGCAAATATTTAAATATACGACGAAATTAGAAAAAAAAGTTATATAATCATAAAAATTAACTTGTTGGTATATTATGTGTCAAATTAGGGAACATTTAAATATGTTTTGTATTTATGTAATATTCTACTTACTTGCACTAATTTTGGAAGAGGACGAGACCTTCTGAAATTAAGAATTATCGAATTATATTTTGTGCTCTGAATCTAAAAAGAAAGTTACAAACTTTTACAAACTTTTTCTTTTTCTTCAAATTCCACTTCCATAATTATAAAATTTCTAATAAAATATTACGCTGACACAAAATTGGAGGTTACGGGAATTTTACCCAAGATAATCGATCGCTTGCACTGACCAGGTACCTCTACTATTTATTTACACAAAGTCACGCAGAATCTACTTAGTTTTTCTCTTACTCAATAAGAACACTATCGAGAAACTTATCAGTCCCTTATCTGATTAATTCTTAAAAGTTTCTATATCGATTCACGATTACAGAATACTTGGTTACCGAATCATAGTCAAGGGAATTCGATTCTTTTTGTAATTGAATTTGGCTGCTTCGTGTTTGGTCTAACTTTTATTTAGTAGTTCTCCAAGTATCTCTTTGTTGACCTTTGTTTGTTTGCTATCCCGAAGTTGTTGACGACGTCCCACTTCAAATAGGTCGTGGAGCGGATATGGCAGTTGGAGTCTGTTTTCAGTTAAGCTGATAGAATGTTTTTGAACAATTTTAAGTCGTATTTGGCTGTCTTAGATCAGTGAAATACTAATAATATTATATAGTGCATTTTTGTAATAATCGGAAAATATCAATATATGTATATAATAATATTTTTTTTTTTATAAACTTGGGGAAAAAGAGTCCTAATCTTGGGGAAGAATTGGGGAAATTAACATAACGGCTACGAATTTTTTTTTCAATATTTAACTTAAATAACAAAAGAAAATAATATTTTTGGACTTAGAATTTGAATATTACTAGCAATCTATGTAATGTAAATCGATTATCAAGCGTCGAGGACATATTATGCTCTAATGTGATCAACTCTACATATGACCGCGTCCAGAGCACTTTAGTCATGTGAACAGAAAATTAATTCTATTAAATTTATTAATAGGAAAGTTTGTTTTATATGCTAAAATCAAAATAAAATTGCTTAGATAGATACGTCGAGGCCATAGAGGCGGAGAGGTACTAGCGTAGGACTGTAAGCGTGGCAGTTGTGGGTGCGATTTCCACTCGGAGTTATGAAATATTTTAATATCTTCATTTTCTCGCTCTGGTAAAGAGACAAAGAGTTGAGTTCTGCCATTTAACACTCAATACATCCAGAATTCAGTGGAAACTATGGAACAAAATGGTCTTAATGGGAATAGACTAGGTCCCCAGGTTCCTGTTCCATGGGGAATACCTTGTGTAGCTAAAAATAAAGATAAATACGTATACTTTATTATGAACCTAAAATTTCTAAATCAAAAAGGCTTTTTGATAACAAAAGATTTCTAAACATAAAACGGTTTTTATAAATAGTTTTTAGGTAGAAATACTTTTTTAATATAAGCTCCTCGTGATGAAAAGCTTTACAAATCCACTGCATCATTTAGCCATCAAAATCTTGTCAATTAATCAACTGAAATCAAATCAGTTAGACAGAGGGAACCGAAAGATACTCTATTACTCATTTTCATTGCGTATTGAGTGGCGGAACTCAACACTGCGCTTTGCGTCTTCACCGGAGCTAAGAAATATTTAATTTCCTCTAGTGTGGATCGAACCCACAACGAGTCAATTTTACCTTATTAGAGCGGATCAATCCTCAGCTTCACGCTGTATCCCGCACACAGCAGGGTAGGCAGAGGGAACCTAGTGTTAAGACACTCCATTCCCCACTTTCCCAAGAACTAACGCGTTTTCTTTATCCCACTGCGCCACATAGGATTCATTTTTCATCTTAATATATTTTATGTATAGAAAAAGAATGGCTAGTTTTTTTTACTTTATATTATTGTTCGTGCGTGTGAGTGTATTGACAAAACCAAGAATAATAAACGATATGTTTTTAAAACATATAAAACTGCGAGATAAAATGTGACCCAAGAGACCATTATTTATGTATGCATTAAGTGCAGTTAAAATTACGTTTCGGTATGTAATTTTTACATTTAAAACACATGGAGGAATAACTACTAATCAATTATTTTAAAATTGTTATATTAATTGAAAATCTTTTAATATGCTTAGGTTTCCGTACTCAAAGGGTAGAAAACAAAAATATATAAATATTTAAGGAGGTTCCAATACAAATAACCTCATTATTTTGCTCGTTTAACTCATGGACGAGTCCGATTCGCACTTTTCTTGCAGTTTAATTTTTATCATATATTTACTACTTTTAAAGTTAAACATAAAACACGTAGAGATATCTAAAAAGTATTTTTTTTTACCTTTTTTGATGAGCTCTTAAAATAACTTTAACGAGTAATTATTTATAACTAAATAAATATAATCATATATTCTCATAATAATGAGCATTTTCTTAAAAAGTTGAACTTAATTCTAAAATGTTTCTAAAATTATAACTTAGATATGAAATAAAATATTCCTACCACCACTGGTTAATTAGTAACTTGTTTTGTTTAATTTTTTTGGTTTTATAAATCCATGACGATTTGCAAAATTTAATAAAATATATTTTATTTAAATTAAATTTTATTTTCTTTTACGACGTCAATAAAGGTTTTTTTTAGCTTTACGTTACTGTTTTCTGCATATAGCAAGGAAGGTAGGCTAATCTAATCTAGATTCGTGCTGCATCCCTAGCGGGGTAGTGAGAGAGAACGGAGCGCCAAACACTACATTCTCTACGTTTATCTCTACCTCTTTCGCCTCGTCGACTATCATCAACCTCTTCATACACGCCCTGCGGGGAGTCCTCATGTTTTTTACGTGACCTTCCTCCAGTATCTATAATACTGTCTGTACTAAGGTCAACTGAAGTCTCCTCCTACCACTCTTACCGCTGATTGAGACACCGTTCCCACTAAAACACTTACGTTCTTTACTTTTCTGCGAATTCTATAAACATGTTGAGTCACAGCGTCAAACAGCACTTGTCTTGATACGAAAAAGAGAAAAAATTAAAATATTAAATATTTAATTCCCTCAAGTGTGAATCGAACCCACAAACTATCAGTTATGTGCGACTGGCCTCAATCGACGCTATGACCGAACTGGAGCAGAGTTTCTGTCTCACTAAAGTCCTTCAACATTCCTTACCGGACATACTTCAAAGAAGATACGAGTACAGAAGGAGCGACTTCGGAAAACTATCAATGAATTCCAGTGGCAATACCGTAATAATGCCTTGAACGATACATTAGTACATGCTATCGATATAACAAGACACACAAAAGGATGTATTTACTATACAATCATCAAAGAAATCGAGATAATTAGGTTCATTCGAAGGGCAAGTGAAAGTATTGTAATCAAACGAACTGTCTTAACACTAGGTTCCCTGTAGGTACTGTGATGTGCAGAAAAAAGCGTAAAGCTGTTTTTTTTTAATTTTGACGTTGAATAACATCACTTAACATATAATTCCTCTAGAATTTACTAGAAAGTAGAGAACGCAAATATCTTAATTGGTATGGACAGTTTTAACACGAGGTTCCCAATGTATGTATGGGATACAGCGTGAAGCTTAAAAAAAATACCTTACCCGCAAGGGCTTAACTCCCAGTAATATAGTTAAAACAAGTAGCTTAAAGTCTATACTCTAATATTTTGTAATTACAAGCGTATACATCTGTATTATTCAATAAAATCTTAAAAGGCTTTTCATTTGATTTAATGAAAAAATAAATTCACTATGAAGTATCGTCTGTAACGTCCATCATAAATTTTTCCTTTTAATTTACTCAAGTCGTAAATCATGCAGATTAATTTAGGTTCCCCCTTATTTACTTATATTGGTTAAAAAATGACGTCTCGTTTGCAATTTCGCATAATTAATTCGTTAATTAACGTTGTACTTTATTAAGACGATCCACTTTGTACTGTGTCACGGTTGTGTCTTTTTTATTCAAATTTTAATAGTTAAAGACGAATTCAGACTTTGGCGGAAGTTGGACAACGGAGTACCTTAATAATCTTTATTCCTTGTGCCTATCCCGCTGTGTGCGGGATACAGCGTGACACTAAAAATAATAAATATATCACTGGTACAAGCTATATTACATATTTGTCACAAATATATTTATCGTCATACCCATAACACCTTACATAAGCTGAGATAAACGTTTGTACTTTGAAAACCTTTAACTGTAACAAACAAAATCCAAATCCAGACATCACAAACAATAAATTCAATTTAAAATAAATATGTTCGAACAGATCTCCATTCACTGGCTGAACTCAGGAGGCTGGAGTAAATCCGTCCAAGTTCGGACGGTAAAGTCTCTTACTGTGAATGCCTTCCTTCAATTTTCTTTAGTTGTGTCTGTATTCTTTCGACCTCCATCGGATTTTATTTTGAAAGCCTCTTATCCCATTTTCCTGTCTGCACGGTAGTTTTAGCCCGGCAGCGCTGTTTGGAATATATTTGTTTTTGTTTCATCTACACCGTCTCATAGGCTACTACTAGTGTTGTTTATTTTTGATATAGTGTAGTTATTTTTTGTAGATTTTTGCTTAAGAAGGCCTAAGGAAGGTTACTAAAGTACTAAAAGTACGAAAACTAAAGTACTAAATTTCATTTTTATAAATAAATCATGCCTGTGGTAAGTTTTAATAGTTTTTTGTCCAGTTTTAAGAAGGAATTTTCACCCATTAAACAAATAAATATATATATATATATCAAGGCGAAGAAAATATACATTTTTTTTTCTTTTTTATAGATATTTTGTATCGTATTTACTCTTGGACTAAGATCCCAGGGCCCTAAGACCTACGTCAATTAAGTAAAGCTGAAATATTGAGGATTTAAAGTTTGTTTAGAATTGATGAGAATTACGTTATACCAGTTTTAATTTTACATATATTATTTACGGACTCTTTATAAGCACTTAGACCAATCCGATATCTCAATCATTCTCCCAGACAAAGATGAACATTTATTTGGCGCTATCATTGAAAGGGCCCCACTTTTGTGTAAGTGATTATGCATACTGTTTTGATTAGATATTAGACTAAAAGCCTTAAAAAAATCAGCCTTGCTAAAATGACATAGGTCTGGTGACCCTGGGATCTTGGGCTATATGGAGAGCTTAACTATCGAATAAGCGCGACATTGAATTCCAAACTTCCCATAATTTGTTGAAAATTGTTCGGAAATTGAGAACTGATGAAAGGGAATGTTTTAACACTAAGTTCCCTCTGTCTACGCTTACATACACAAAAAGAGTAAACCTGAAAATAAAACCATCAAATTCAAACGAATATCCCACTAACTTACAACTTTATAAATTCCACTAACAATTATTAAATTAACCAGTTTTCCAAATAACAATATATTATTTGTTACAATTTCAGATTTCCTGTTTCCGTTAAGAGCAATCATATAAAGTACCTCTACACGAAAGTCTCGTTAAGTTACAACTAAGCGTCCTCCTAGCATGTCGTTGGAGCCCGCGAGGTTATTGAATTTAAATTTCATCTTATCTTTTTGAATTTATGTATATTCTACATTTTATTATTATTGTAGTTGTTTTATAATTGTCATTTATCAAGTAAATATTTAAATAATGATTCTTGAGTGAGTGAACTCAACGCCGCGCTTTGCCTCTTTGAGAAAATGAAATTAAATATTTCATTTCCTCGAATGGGAATCGAATTCACGATACGTCACGTTTATAGTAACTCGCTTGTGGTCCTGTGCCGCGACTGACCTGACTAGTAGTAGTGAGTGCAAACAAAAGGAAGTAAAATAAGTACAAGCAGAATTTTATTTAATATACGTTTATTTCAAGTAAATGTTAAAATTATATTTAACTGTCAAATTTTCTATATTTAAAAAAGAAACAAAAGAAACATTTAATATTTTAAATTTTGATTTGATTTAAACAAAATACTGTATAACCTAAAAAACCACTACAAAACCAACATAAAAAAAATTATAAGTAAAACATTTATTACTTGTTACATATTTTATAGTATAACATTTTCACAAGATCATATATTAAAAGTTAACATAATTAAAATGGAAATTATATTTCATTTTAATTTTAACATTCTGTGATAGGTATACAAACATCTCTGTCGTTTCGTCTATAGCCGTCCTTACAGACGCACTGTGGCTGGCAGTACGGGCCTGATCGGTAACATTCACGAGGAGGTTGGTTCAAATCCCGACATGTCTCGGTAAAGCACGGCGGTGGACACGGGTTCCATTTTTCGTTTTGTCTTGTACAGTTTACAGGTGCTTCATATAAAAATAATAAGTTTTAGACGGCTTAATTAAAATGTTACCTATCATGTGAAAAATTAAATAAGTAAATATTTGTAGACGTAGAAAGAACTACAAAATTGGAAAAATACGGAAAGTAAACAAATTTAAACGGTGTGACGACGAATTTTGTCGGTGTCTTAAAATTTTAAACAATACTATATTTTTTTCTATATTTGTTGCTGCAAAATAAAAATAAATTGAAAAATCGAATCAATCAAATAGTGATTTGATGTCCACTGAGAGAGAGATTACATTATTTTCATTTCCCTTGACTATTTGAACAAAGTATAACTTAGGATTACGGTTAGAAGATATGGAAAATCTATAAAGTGTTGTCTTAACACAAGGTAGAAACTTCAAATAAAATACTTACGGCAATCAGAAGCCAGTATACACCGATCATCATCATAGCTCAATCTCTTATGGTTCGCCTTGCAAGAGCAACCGGAAGGACAGGGGTACGGTGGGTCACATGCGATCATGGCGCGACTGTCAGATGTGGGACAGTAGTTGGTTGGACAACCAACTTTGCAAAATACGAAAGTTTCGTTTTGACGACACGGGTTACCTCCTAAAATAAAGAAATCGAAATAAATCAGCTTCACGCTGTACTTTGCTTACAGCAGGGTAGGCAGAGGGATTTTAAATAAAAATTGAATTCCTCTTCCACCTTTTTTTTTTTTTTTTTTTAACGCTGGGAAATGCTTTCACGCAGACCATCCGCACACGGCATATAAGCCCTACATACGGATGGTACTGTGGGACTCATTGGACAAAATAGTCCGATACTACCCACTAAAACCCAGCGGGAACCTCTTCACCAATATAGAGACGCCGTAGGATCGCTCGCGCATGCCACTACGACGCCTCGGTGGAAGGCCCGTATATATTGCGAGCCACCATTACTCTCAGGGTACCCTAGCGGTCCTTAGGGGGATTCCGCAACTTCAGAAGTTTTGATTGGTCTATGGTAAAGGTAGTAAGAGATGTGCGTACTGCCTTCTCCTACTCCCTGGTCTTCGACGGCGAAGCGGTTCTGCATTGGCACTGGACTCGCGAACCCGCTCCGCGGCCTCCTTCAGTGCCATAACCGATTCACAAAAGGCGACCATGGCCGACCAGTTCCTCTCACTATCCAGCATGGCTCCTAACACACTGGATAATGAGAGGTCTCTACCCACTACGGCCATCAGGGTATGGCGTTGCGGTGTCCAAGCAGGACATTCGGCCAGAGTATGATGGGACGAGTCCACGGGCGCATTGCATTCATAGCATGCCGGTGACACTTCTCGACGTACAATTTGGTGCAGGTACTTTCCAAAGCAACCATGCCCCGTCAGTACCTGCACCAATCTGAACGTCAGAACCCCAAAGCTCCTGTGTACCCATTGATCCAAATGGGGGCGAATAGCCTCTACTGTTGGTATACCTGCGGCCGGGTGCTCCAGGTCCCGTTTCCATCGTGTGATCAGGGCTTCGTCTGCTCTTTTCCTGATCCGCACGATATCCTCCGTTGATGGTCGTTCACCTCGCGACCGCCCACTTGTGTGGAATATGTGCACTCTAGCAAGTACTTCAGCCTGCAACTCCCAAGGTGGCTTACCTGCCAGGAGAGTAGCAGCCGTCCATGACACCGTACGGTATGCTCTAACCGCTCTCACTGCTATGACCCGCTGCGCTTTCCGCAATTGGGCCTTGTTACGAGTAGTGAGAGAGTCCGCCCACACGGGTGCACCGTATAGTGCCATGGATCTCAACACGCCAACATAAAGTTGTCGGCATGGAGAATCTGGCCCACCAATATTAGGCAGCAGCCTGCCAAGGGCACCGGCGGTGCTTACTAACTTCGGCACAAGTTGGGCGAAGTGTGACGCAAAAGACCATCGACCATCGAGGATTAGGCCCAAATATTTCATTGTAGCCCGCACCTCCACCTCTTGCCCTTGAATGCGTATGGTAGCCCCACGAGGAGGTCCCTTACGTGGGCTATGGAACAGTAGTGCCTCGGTCTTGGAACTTGAAATTTTGAGGCCCAGCGCTTCAATACAGTCAACAACGCGGTGAATACCGACTTCAGCCAAACGTGCCGCCTCATTATAATTTATCCCCCGGGTGGTAACGAGCGTGTCATCAGCATAACAAATGACGCTCATCTCGGGAGACAAGCGACAGCGCAGGAGCCAATCATACCCAAGGTTCCACAGTATCGGGCCTAAAACTGATCCCTGTGGAACCCCGCAACTAACTCTTCGACGGCCTATTTGCCCGTCCCCACCCGTCCATATCACCATTCTGTCCTGAAGATAGTCATTTAATAGCCGCCGGAGATAGAGAGGCACGCCATGGTAACGGAGCGCCTCTCGTAAAGTCTCGAACGGCAGGCTATTAAACGCGTTGACTACGTCCAGCGAAACGGCTAGGAGAACATCTCCCTCTGCCATCGCAATCGATGACCGAGTCTTCAGGGCGTTCAGAGCGTCGATTGTTGAACGACCGGACCTGAACCCGAACTGGTCTGCTGAAAGACCCGGTCCTACCTCTTCTAAGTGGTGACTAATACGGGCGGCGACGATCTTTTCCAATATCTTACCCGTCTCGTTCAGTAGCACTATCGGCCTATATGCGGAAGGTGAGTCCGGCGGCCGACCTTCTTTGCGCAATAAACATAACTTTCCCTCTTTCCAAATCTTCGGGTACTGCCCAGATGAAAGGCACTGGTCAAACAATACCCGAAGGTTATTGGCAAGGTACTTTAGGGTAATACTGAGTACTTTACCCGGAATACCATCTGGTCCTGGGGCGGTTTTTTTTCGGCTTAACTTACTAAGAGCCATTTTCATTTCCTCCTCGGTAATGGGTGGCGCTACCCCTTCTTCCTCTTGTACACGGAGAGGGGCCATTCTAGGAGGAATGAACTCAGATGACTCCGGGAACAACTCCCCAATAATAAGTTGGAGAAAGGCTGGAGATAGGGTCTCCGTTAGTGGAGTACTACTGACTCGCAATTTCTTTCGCGCAGCGAGGTAAGGGCGTCCCCATGGATCCCTGTTTAGACCCGCCAGTAACTCTAGACGCGCTTGACGCTTTGCCAGTCTTATGGCGATACGCAGAGCTCTCTTTCTCTCTCTGTAGGCACCGTTCAGTTGATCTTCGAGAGCGGCAACAAGGCCGTTTCTCCTTCTGCATCTCGTAAATGCCCGTCGGGCCTTGTTACATGCCACCCGAAGAGCTGCAATTTCGGGCGTCCACCAGTAAGCTTGGCGATGCAATGGACCTCGCCGGGCCCTTGGCATAGCTGCATCACATATCGCCATTATGGTATTACGCATTCGATTCGCCGATTCCTCGACGCTTGAGCGAGTGACCTCCATCGTCTCCGTAGTGCACCAATTCGCCACAATAGCCGCCTCCTTGACTAATTCTACGTTGAGCCGACTAAGAGCCCATCTCGGGAATTTTCGAAATGCACTCATGGTAGGCAGAGGGATTTTAAATAAAAATTGAATTCCTCTTCCACCTCCTACAACCTAAAATATTATTTTAAATCATAGCTTTCTTGATAGTTCCTTGCTTTATAGCACTAACTAAATAGAAATGAATTTGAAAATTAATTAAATAAAACAATATGTTAAAACAGGCAAAGTCGAGCGCTGGTCGCTAGTTCATTTCATAATATTATATTACCTGGACAATCATCTGGTAAAATACATTTTCCCTCATCAGAAACCAAATAAAGCGGGTCACATTGGCATCCATTACGTTCACACTGTCTACTACAGACTGCATTTGGCTTCCTACATGTGGATTTACATGAGTTCGCGCACTCTCTTTGCGTTGCGTTGCGGTCGCCGTTGCAATTTAAATATTCTAGAATGATTAAAATAATATTTTAAAGTTTACTTTAGCCTCGACGCCAGAGCGAAGAAATTGAAATATAAATTTAAGTAAATATTTCATCTCCTCGAGTGGGGATCGAACCCACAACCAGTCGGTTTACAGTCACACTTTGTGCCGCTGCGCCACGACTGGCCAAAATAATTAATTTAAAAAAATCTCACTTTGGCATTCCTCTATTTTAACGCACTGGCCGCCTTTTTCAGATAAAATATATCCAGTAGCGCAATTACAGGGATTCGATGTTTGCGGGCAGTCGCTAGGGTTGGGCACGGAGCAGGTCGGCGTGCATCGATCGTAAATACAGGGAGCTCCACCTGAAATTAGGTTTTTATTTCAACTTGTTCAATTAATAGAACACGCTATATTTCTTCTACTTTATTATTGCTTCCTTTGCACTCGGTGAAACGACGTAAAAAGATCGTTAAGTTTTATTTATTTGTTTTAATACGATTTTGAATGAGAAATCTTTACGTTTGTACGTGTTTATTGGCTCACGTTATTGGAAAACGATGATTTTATTTAAATTAAGTATGTATAATAGTTAGAAATCTCATTTTAATGAGTGTTGCAGATTCGATTCCACACCGCAAATAACATAATCGTGTATAAGAACGCTTGATAAGCATTAGCACAAACGTATAAAATTTTTACGTAGCGGGATCAAATCCGCGTCTCTTGGAAATTGTCTAATTGTCCTGACAACTATGTCTTCAATTTGGATAGTTTCCAAGAGGCAGGGATCTATTTTTGCTGCGTTCAAATTTATATGTTTCTAGGTTTTTTTATATGTTTTTTCTGTCTTAAATATAGAATAACACTTTAAAAATGATAAATATATATATTATTTATATTGTAACAAATGGTTATCTAAAATACTTCATATAAAATTTAATTTTATTCTATCAAATATCCTACCAGTATTTGTATTCATATCATTAGACGAAGAAGAGCTAGCATATGAATGGGCCGAAGATGATGCATATGCTGACGCTGAAGATGAAGCTGACGAAGAAGCTTCTGATCCATAGTCTTCCTCCGGTTCGTCGTAGTCATCTAAAAGTCATTTATATTTAAATTAAATTAAATTAAATTTAAAAGTAAAATATAAATAAAAGTCATTTAGAAAAAATAAATTACGTGTTACACTTTATCTTGCCCTAATCATTAAGCAAGCGAAGCTGGCCGTGACGTATGTGAATACGCGTTTGACTGTAAACGCCATAGGTTCTGAATTCGATTCCCACTCGAGAAAATGAAATATTTAATTTTTCTACTTCTACGCACTGATATTGAGGCACAGCGGAGCGTTGAGTTGCCACGCAATGCCTCGAGATTTCAGCGGAAAATGTGTAACGAATATGGGGAATAAAAAATGAAAATATGGTACGCAGAAAGAAGCTAATGTTACGTTATCCCCTGTCCGTCTGAATTCAAAACATCACTCTTATATAGGCAGATTTGAACGACACAAACAGTAACAAATGGGAATCGAACTAACAACTGTCCCACTTAATTTACAAAGCGACAAGTCTTTTATTGTCAATATTTGAAAGGTTCATTAAAAATATACTATATGAATATAGAAACTTCTCTGTCTGAAACAGATTCAACGTTTTAATTGGCTCTCCTGTATACGGAGTCCATGGCTGTGACTTGGAACGAGCGCTATCGAACGTGATTGTTACAATCTAGGGATAACAAAAATGAAATGAAACAATACTAGTCTATATATTGTCATTGAAATGGGGTCTTCTTGACATCTTTTTGTTAAATATACTTATATTATATTAATCCAATAATATTTTTACAATTCAGATTATATTTATTATAAAGAAGCTGTCGTGGTGTAGCGGCGCAGTGTCTGACAGTACGCGCTACTTATGGGTTCGATTCCCAATTAGAGGAATGAATTATTTTGATTTTCTCTCTATTATAACAGCACAAATCGCCGCATCAAGTTTTGCCACTCTATTACGAAAGCTACAATCTAGACACTAGTTGACGGTAAACACCGTAAATACATATTTATTATATACTTAACATATATAAATATTTGTAAATAGTTTCAATGGATAAACTTTAGACAATTTTATTCGAACCTGTGTCACATTGGTCCACCGGCACGCAGTCGCCCGTGGAGTTCCTCAAGTAGTCCCCTATACAGTCACAGCCGGGACTGCAAGGGCCGGGTTTACACGCGTATTTGTCATAGGAGAAGTCACAGTCCTGAGGCGGACACGTTTGTCTGCAGTCTGATGGTACTTCATTATAACCACATTGAATTGCTGAAATCAAATTTATTATACATAGTAGTTAAAAATTGAGACTAGTCATGGCGCAGGTGCAGGTTTGTGGGTTCGATTCCCACTCGAGGAAATTAAATATTTAGTATTTTTATTTCTTCCCTCCGGTGACGAAGCAAAACGCGGCGTTAAGTTCCGCTACTCTATAGCTTTCAAAATTCAACGGAAAATGTGGAGCAAAGTGCCTTAACACTAGCCTCTGTCTGGTCAGCTACATGCAGCATACAGCGTAAAGCCGAAAAAAAATCTTGATCAAATATTCAATTTCACTGACAACTTAAAGTGACTTAAACTAAAGTGTAAGGTTTAAACTTCTATTATATAATTTATATTGTTTATTAATTATATAAAAAAAATAACGTTTTGTCTTAATTTCTAATATTATATTCAAATAAAAACAGTAACTTACTATTGTTTTGGGCAACTGGTACACAAATACCGTCACTATTCCTTACATATTGATCAATACATTTACAAATGTCATCAGAATCACATTCTATATCGGAATCATCACAGATTATTGGCTCTTCAAATTCACCACACAGAGGTGTTGGTATAGCTTAAAAAAAAAGTATAAACCAGATAAATAGAATTGAGGCCAGTCGTGGCGCAGCGGCACAAAGTGTGACTGTAGATCGACTGGTTGTGGGTTCGATCCCCACTCGAGGAGATGAAATATTTACTTAAATTTATATTTCCATTTCTTCGCTCTGGTGTCGAGGCTAAGCGCGGCGTTGAGTTCTGCCACTCAACACGCAATGCCTCCAGAATTCGGCAGAAAGTGGGACACGGAGTGTCTAAAAAACACTAGGTTCCCTCTGCCTACCCTGCTGTGTGCGGGATACAGCGTGAAGCTGATTTATTTAGAATAAATAAAATAAGTCAGCTTGTAATGCAAGTAATGCAGTATCTCGCACACAGCAGGGTAGGCAGAGGGAACCTAGGGTTAAGACACTCCGTTCCCCACTTTCTGCGGGATTCTAAAGGCATTTAAATGTATAACCAACATTTTGAAGTTAAATTACTTGTTATTTGCAAAATTATTATAAATAAAAAGTTACTTTATATTGTATTATCAGAACGATGCAGCAAATATTTTCAATCCGTACATTTCGTTTATTTCATAGATATTTACAGCAATTACAAGCTACAAAATCCAACTCAATTAAAAGAGACATTTGTAAATGAAATATGAATTTGTGAAATTCCAACTTCAATAATTAAAAGCGTATGCTGATATGATTTTCGACACAGTAATAACTCATATTATGAATCGAAACAGAATATTTTTGGTGCTTAAATACATTTCAAACATCGCATATTTAAATTTTTTGATTTTAATATCTTTTTTGTGTTACAATGCTTTTTTGCGTTTGCCTTCAAATTCGTTAGAAAAGTGATTTACATTTTAGTCTACATACATAAAACTCTTGCGTTACGGAGTGACTTTCATAAAAACACTCCATTCCCCACTTTCCGCCAAAGTTTTGATGACCTTATGTTTATTGATGATTGTATGTTGACTGGCAGGACTCGAGGCGGTAAGCCTAGTTACTCAAGCGTGAAAATTAAAATATTAAATCTTTCATTACCCCGAGTGAGAGTCAAACCCACAACCGTCACTTCTGCGGTCGTATTCTCGTGCCCATGATAAATATCAATATGGTAATGGTATAATAATACCATTGTAAAAAAAATAGTAAACTTTAATTTAAACTTTTTTCTACGCTTACAGAAATATTAAAATAATATACGTAAAATTTGAATATTCATATCTACATACAAAGCAGGAGGCTAATTTCAAGTTATACTCACGATATGGGCAGTCCTCATTAAAAATGCACATTCCAGTGTCATCTCGGAGGTAGTTTTCTATACAGTCGCACCCCGGCACACATTTAGGGTTAGGGTTGGGGTCACAGAGGTACTCGGTATAGGCGAGGTCGCAAGATTGAGGAGGACATGTCGTTTTACACTTTACAGGATATTCATTTAGTCCACATTCTATGGGATTCGATAATTCTGTAAAAAAAGATAAGATATTAAAAACTGTAATGAAAAAATATAATATAGAAACAAAACTATTCTGATGGTTATATTACACGACGTGGTCGTGGACGGTTGTGTGTTCGATCCAAATTCGGGGGAATGAGTTATTTTCATTATCTCGCACTAGTAACACGACACGATACGTTTTGAAATTAGGCAGTGCCTTCTGCCTACTCGCACCTATACGCGATATAGCGTGAATCTAAAAATCCTATTAGACATCATATATCTCATCGATCGGTTGTCAATTCGATTCTTAATTTCAAAATGAGCAACCTTGATATTTTTTCTCCGCAAACAAACAAACATTAATTAAAAACCATAAAATATAGAAATCAGGCCAAAATAACAATATTTACAATGTTGAAATTATTAATAACTATAAAGAGTATTAAATTTTATCAACGCAAAAAAATATGATTTATTACAAAATATATTTACGAACTTGCTATTATAGACTAGTCAAGGGCAATCGCGCCATTAAAAGTAAATCGTTATAAAGTTCGACAATCTTTATAAATATAAACTAATATAATATACTTTGGGCAGAGCGCAGAGGCAGTGCGTGTAACTGTAAACGCACAGGTTGTGGATTCGATTCCCACTGAAGAAAATTAAATATTTATATTTTTTTATTTTTTCGCTTAATAAGGTAAGGTAAGGTGCGGCGCTAAAAATAGAACTATTATTTTTATGTTTAGAAAACGTACAATTTGAACATAACAGGATTTGAACCCGTTTGTAAGTATGTAATAACGGTTATAAAAATATTAAAAAATGAAAAAATTAAATTAATTCGTTAAATGTGTCACAAAGTTAATAAAAACTAAATACATTAATATAAAACTCACTTGTATTTGCGAGGCATTGAAATATTATGTTGAATAATATGAAACAAAACACAAACATCCTCACACCTGTCTCGTGAACGACTCCAGCTTATGTCAGTCACGATTTAAATAAACGTGTTGAACATTAAAAATATATAAAGGTACATACATAAAATAGTAAACAAAAACTATCTATATGTAATATAAAATAGTCATTTTGGATTTCTTAATTAATATTTTTTTTTTTCGCTTCACCCGTAGTAGAAGAGTTGATTTGTCACGATATTTCGTTTTCTACTTCACGGCGCCCACTCAGTAGAAATAAAACTCCAAAATAAAAATAATTTGCTCCCCCAAACACAGAACTGAACACACGACTTAGTTTTTCCCATTCCATTGCACCACGATGGCCTCAGTTATTTGATGATTATTCAAGTTATTTCAAGCTCAAAATATAGTTACATTTTAAAGACATTTCTTCTGTCGATACCACACATAATTTGCGGGCTCAAATTCTAATCAAGTTATCAGTTACATTGAATGTTATACAAATGCCGCAGAGCAGGTGTACCAGTGTGACTGTAAACGGGACAGGTTATGGGTTCGATTCACACTCGAGGATATGAAATATTTTTATTTCCACGCTCTGGTAACGAGACAAAGCGGGCGTTAAGGACGCCACTACTTGGCAGGAAAGTGTCTTAATGGGAACGGAATGTATGAAAACGAGATTCCCAGGTTTCATTTCCCTACCTTCTTGTTATGTGCGGGATACAGCGTGAAGCTAAAAAAAAGAAAAGAATGTTAGTAATTTGAACATTTATCTTTTTATTAATTTCATATAACTACAGTAAGCAATAAGAAATTATTCACCTAGAAAATAAATATATATATTTTATTGATCAATATTGAATTATATTAAATTAAAAAAAATGTTTATTTTTAATATTCTTTCTGTGAATACACTGTGTAAAGAATTAAAAAGCAAACAACGTTTATTGTGAAAAATATTTTATTGTTAAATTGTTCAACAAAAGCTTTATTACGAGCGACGCGGCTAAGTAAATATTGGAAAATGAAAACTGAGTCAATAAAAAAAATAATTTATGAAAATGACGTCATTATAAAATAGTTGAGGTTATATCGTAGTGACTGATATCGGTATTTATTAAATAGAATCAGCTTCACGCTGTATCCTGCACACAGCAGGGTAGGCAGAGGAAATATAGTGTTAAGACACTCCGTTCCCCACTTTCCGACGTATTCTGCAGGCATTGCGAGTTGAGTGTCAAAATTCAACGCCGCGCTTTGCCTCATTACCAGAGCGGTTACATGAAAATATTAAATATTCGATTCTATCGAGTAGGAATCGAATACATATCCTGTTGCGCTAAGAGTCACACGGTTGTGCCCCTGCGCCACGCCTGACCTTAAGAATATCTTCCAATCCAATAAGAAACTGACAACCATTTTGTATGTTGTGCTGCAAAAATTATAATTAAAAAAAAAACAAACATATTTATTATATTTATTATTATTATTTATTAGCTTCACGCTATATCCCGCACACAGCAGGGTAGGCAGAGGGAACCTAGTGTTAAGACACTCCGTTCCCCACTTTCTGCCGAATTTTGGAGGCATTGCGTGTTGAGTGGCAGAACTCAACGCCGCGCTTAGCCTCGACACCAGAGCGAAGAAATGAAAATATAAATTTAAGTAAATATTTTCATCTCCTCGAGTAGGGATCGAACCCACAACCAGTCGGTTTTACAGTCACACTATGTACCACTGCGCCACGACTGGCCTCAACAAACATATTTATCCAACATAAAATCGTATCAACAAAAATCGCTTAGATCCAACATCCTACATAAAACTGAAAAGTGGAAGTAAATCCCTGCCTTGTAGGAGAAGCGAGGCTTAGCGGAAATCCTGCGAAAACAGATTCGCTATTGCAAAATAAGTCATCTGGAAAACAAACGCTCGAAGCGTGGGCGTGGGGAGCAAAGAAATTGTTCAGCTCGAGCTCAGAACGTAGCATTTTAAACGGTTTACATCAATCACGAGTAGTCCTCGTGCACTTGTTGTTGTAGATGTCTATGTGGCCTGTTTTGTTTATAAGATTTTGTCATTTCAGATGAGATGAGGTTTGTATTTAATAAGAAGTATTATTAATAATTTTATTATTTATTAGTCTGACAGTAATCGGGATAGTTGTAGATTCATAGCCCTGCACGGGGGAATTATGAACTGATTAGACAAAATACGTGTAATAGGCATTTAATTCAATATTATAATATAACTTGAAAGTTAGTGCACCTCGACAGGCCTTGTTCACAAGGCCTGTCGAGGTGCACACAAAGTGTGACTGTAAACGTGATTGGTTTTAGGTTCGATCACTGCTCAAGAAAATTAAATATTTATTAATAAAAAGTGGTATTTGGACCCGCGCGTCTTTGGAAATACGTTCTGAACTGAATCATACGTTCTCATCAAACTACGTCAAAAATAATAATAATAATAACAACAACTTTCACATAGAACATTTAATAAGATACTTTAATACCATCCAACGAAAACGTATCCCAATTTTATTACCTCCTCATAGGCTTAAAAATGTGTTTCTCGGACAGTACCGCTCTGAAATACATCTCTTTAACTCGTGTTATTTCACGCTACTTTGCAGTAAGTAAGTGAGGAGAGGAGGGCATTATTTATTGATGCGAGAGCCCCTTTTCTCTTTACGCCGTGAATACATGTCTCAAGCCCTAAAGAGGTTTTGGAGAGCTTTTAGGGTAGCGTGTAAGTGACCTTTTTAATTAATGTTCCAGGTACGGTCAAGCGCGGCATATAACATATTTAAATACGAATACTTAATCAGTACTAAGGGGCCAATGGAGGCGCAGGGGTTCGATTCCCAGTCAAGGTTCAAGGTTAAATATATTAAATTTGTGTTTCTTTCCTCTGGGGTTGAGTCAACGCACGGCGTTGAATTCAGCCACTCAACACGCAAAGCCTCCAGAAATCGAAGAAAAATGGAGAGCGGAGTGTCTTGACAGCACGTTTTCTATGCCTACGTGAGTAAAGTTCAATGAAACTCAGAAAATTTCATATCGGGACATTTTTTTTCAATTTCCACAGTTTTGTGTGTTGTCAAAGTTTGTTAAGCGCTTAGTATCGGTTGAATGTATCCCAAAAAGGTTTTGTAGCCTGAAGGTTGAGTTGACTAACGTAATATTTTTTTTTCTATTATTGTATTGCGTACACGTATTTTTTCGCATTTTTAAAACTTCACATTGTATTTCACACACAGCAGGGCAGAGGGAACCTAGTGTTATTTAATAAGTTGTTCTAGGCGTATAATATATTAGATAGTTCTATTTTCAAATTAGCAAAAAATGTTTATTATATTGTTAAACGACTTTGGATCTAAGTATTTATATTAACGAACCTATTCTATCACCTTATGAAATGAAATTACTGTAGTGTTATAAATGTACATTTTACAATGAATATTTAAAAATATCACTAAAGGGTACATTTTATGACACAGAAACAGTAAGATTCTTTTTACTACAAAAATTGACATTAATAAGGCATAAAAATGTTCTTACAAAGCCTAGTACTGGTAGCGAACGCGTACAGTGAGAATTTTTTATTCCCGACATTTCTGTAATTTCGCACGATGTACGAGCCCGACTAACACTCACAGGAGACTGTGGTACAAAAGAGATATTAAATTTAAAAATGTAAGCGAAATTGCCTCGACGCTTTTTGGGACATTTGGAAAAAAGTCCGTTAAGTGCAAGTCGGTCTTGCCCACGGAGGGTTCCGTACCAGTATCATGATTGTGGTCAACGGGAACGTAGCTTGTAAAAGATGACAAAATTAAGTTTGCAGATGTATGCCCTCATTTTGTATGAAATGAACTACAATTGTTGGTTTGTAATTATTTTTCTTCTATCATTTTTCTTTCTTTCATTCTCTTTGTTTGCATAGTAAGCTCTCACTTGCCAAATGAACGAAATCTGGGCCCCAATAGAGAGATGTTGGGATATGGTCTAATTTTTTTTTTTAAACTAAATTTTAGAATAACAAAAATCAGGTCAATAAAAAGGAAAAATATTTTTAAATCCTTAATCGATATAAATAGTCAATTCTAGTACAAGGAAAATAAAATATTTCATTATTTTGATCAAGTCTAATACTTTAGCGCACTTATTATAGCATGTAATTAAAGCATAAATAAAATATCAATTAATTACTGACAACACAAAAAGAAATCCAGTTCAATCGATTAAAATCAATTATATTTTAAAACTGAAAAACTGGCGCAGTTTTCAGGGAGAGAATAGTGTACCTGAATCTACTAAATCGTACCATTATCATCTCTGTACGAATGGCCTAGAATTAAGTACAAGAATGTATGCTATCGTTTCCTATATTATATTACTAGCGACCCGCTCGCGGCTTCGCCCGCTTAAACCACAGTTACCACACCACAGTTACTTAACCTACCTATAATGTATGTTTGCAACGCAGTGAAGATTTTTTATGAGAAAGTTGTTAAAACTTTAGGTCGCATTTTCTTACCTCCCATAAGAATCTTCAATTGAATGTTTGAAATAAAAACACAACTTATCGATACTTACTGTCTGTGAGTTTCTTCACGATAATTTCAGAAACGGCTTAACCGATTAAATACTTTTTTTGGTTTGTATTTTGCCAAACTGCCCTTAAATATTTAGTATTAGTTTTATTTTAGCAGCTTCATGCTCGTCAGAGGGAGGAACCTAGTATTAAGACACTCCGTTCCCCACTTTCTACCGAATTCTGGACGCATTGCGTGTTGAATGGCAGAACGCAACGCCGTGCTTAACCTCGACACCAGAGCGAAGAAATGGAAATATAAATTTAAGTAAATATTTCATCTCCTCGTGTGGGGATCGAACTCAGACAACCAGTCGGTTTCACAGTCACACTTTGTGCCGCTGCGCCACGACTGGCCTCAACTGGACTGGACTTTATTTTAATCGGTTCACATAAAGTTAAAACCAGATCCACGCCCTTAGTAGGGCAACTTAGTGTAAGATATTGGGTATAATGTGTGACTGATGTGCGAAATGAAAATATTATTAAATTATAATTCAATCCTGCATGTGTGGATCGGACCCACAACGTCGCTTTACAGTTACAATTGGGCAAGAATTTAAGCAAGATACATCAACAGTGAAGACGTAGGTTTTTTTTCATTTCACAATGTTTATTCATATCTATATTTCGTATGACGCGGTTACGCATAGGTACCAATAATGTAAACACATACTACTACAAAAATAGTACTAAAATGCTTAGAACTTTAAACTTTGCCGCCAATACCTACGACTCGATTTCGCAATGAGGCGTATGCGGCGGTTTCCCTTTGATAGGTTTATGTGTGCGTGCGTCGTTCTTGACAAATAGTATTTTATTTTACAACGATAATTTTATTATTTATTTTGTTTGAAAAAATAACTTTTTTATTTTCGGGTTTTTAATTTAATATGTAATAGGCTTTTATAAAGTAGTTACACTGTGGTTTCATTTAAAGTGGTCCTAACAAAAAAACTCTGTATAATTGAGCATATTTAATATTTATAGTGATTTTTTGGAAAATAGATACCAATAGTTATTACAACCACTTGCGAAGAAGCCTAGTTTAGGCAATTTTTTATTCTTATACCTTTTGAAAAACTACCAACGTTCTTATAGTTAATATATTTATTTTTCAAATTAAAAAAATTGTCTATGTCATCCTAATGGCGGAAAAATATTCAAAATGTATTGTAATACCACATTAGTATCGATAATGTAGTGTCGATAGTAATTGAAAATAGTTATACTACAGGAGGATACCTTCATATGCACTGTTTTAACCTGTTTTTATGTATAATATAGAATAATATATTCTATAGGGGAATCACACATTCTTTTTATTAAGTTTAGTAAATACATTTTTTAGAGGTTACTCTGTACTAAAATGGCATGCAACTCTGTTCCCGCATTTACGTTCCTGATATATCGATATAAATAATAGAAATACAAAATATAGGAAGGAAACACAAATGCAATTATATTGCATTTTTTCTTTTTTTCATACTTGAAACGTATTAATAAATTACATATTATGTATTACATACAATTAATTTCTTTTGAATATAACACTAATTTTAATCAGCTGCACGCTATTTTAACAGATAACGTAAGATGACATTAAAATGTATTGACATCACTACGTGATCCATCTAAACACAATATAAACTTTTATAAACTATGAACTCACAATCAGAATTTACTTTCCAAATACATATACTTTTTATTCTACACATCGCCATATGAGCTAATCCCGTAAAATATACCTACTTAATTATGTTTGTTAATATCACCAACGTTGACGTTTAAAATAATAATTATGGTAGACTGAACAAATATTGATTATACTTCTTTTTTTAGCTTCACGCTGTATCCCGCACACAGCAGGGTAGGCATAGGACACCTAGTGTTAAGACACTCTGTTCCCTACTTTCCTCGGAATTCTGTAGGCATTGCGTGCTGAGTAGTGAAACTCAACGCCGCACTTTACCTCGACACCAGAGCGATGAAATGGAAATATAAATTTAAATAAATATTTCGTTTCCTTGCGTGGTCATCGAACCCACAACAGTTACACTTTGTGCTCCTGTGCAACGAACGGCCTCAATTTACTTTCTTCTTTTAAAATGTGGTGTAATTAAATGAAATAGTCGTAATTTAATTATGTCGGATTACTATTAACCGACTTCTTAAAAGGGGTCATCAATTGGACTGTATTTTTTATCCTTGTTACCTTAGAACTTTTGATAGTATGAACCGATTTTAATGATTCTTTTTTTATTTGAAAGGTAATGCGTCCCGTGTAGTCTTATTTTAATTTAGTTTATATTCAACAATGGTATCTATGAGAAAATCATATAAATCTCAAATTTGCATTAAGTATATGCGCGACAAATGAACGTATAAGTCAATATCAATTCAACCGATTTTAATTATTCTTTTTTTATTAGAAATGGTTTTTATAGAACATATAAAGGGTAGTTTGGTGAAAGTTTAGTTAAGTTCAGAGTGTGAAATCCAGTTAAAATTGAAGAAGTCGATTTTTTTTATTAAAAAATATAATTATGTAATTTTTTCTACAAAAAATTCTTTATACTCCATGATAAAAACTATTCTATAAGTGACATTAGGCTTTGAACTATTACCATGCCAAAATTAATTTAATTTCATACAGTAGTTATCGGTATTTTAGGTAATTTATATTTTTCTGTTTTTATTTTTTTTAAAGAAAACTATCATGAAATTCGTAATGAAACCGAAAAAAAATGTATCTTGAGGCCCTAGGCTAACACCATGCAAAAATTCATCAATTTCTGTCAAGTAGTTTTTGCGTGATTGACGCACAAACAAACCGACAGACAGACAGACAGACAGACAGACAGACAAGAATTCTGCTGAGTGGTTTTTTAGGTTCTATAATCGACATATTAACCGACCTAATTTTTATTTTTTTTATATCTTTCATGTACAGAATTGACTTTTCTATCCTTTTATTATATATGGAGATATAGTAGACAGACGGACAACAAAATGATCGTATAAAAATTTCCTTTTATTCTTTTTAGATACGGTACCCTAAAAAAACATAGATTGCTTGTGAATATCGCGATGGTGCCACGGTTTCAGTTGTTAAGCCTGAAAGCCGGTGCGAAGATTAGATTTCCATGTGAATTTTTCATATTACGTCTACAAATATTTTTTTTTTATAATTGATGATATAAAATATTTTATATAACATATTTGATTTATAATTACTTCTTTTATTAATTTAAAGATGGCCTAAAGCTGTGTAGTTCTGTGATAGGATGTTTTTGTTTTAAAAAAAAAAAAAATCAGCTTCACGCTGTATCCCCCACACTGCAGGGTAGGCAGATGGAACCTAGTGTTAAGACACTCTATTCCCCACTTTCTGCCGAATTCTGGATGCATTGCGTGTTGAGTGGCAGAACTCAACGCCGCGCTTAGCCTCGACACCAGAGCGAAGAAATGGAAATATAAATTTAAGTCTCCTCGAGTGGGGATCGAACCCACAACCAGTCGGTTTTACAGTCACACTTCGTGCCACTGCGCCACGACTGGCCTCAATGTTTTTGTTTTAATATTAATATTTACATTACTTTACGTGACATTATTTTATAAAAAAAAATGTCGCAGTTCTGCAGTTATGAGCAGATTTTATATCTACTGATATTGGTGCTTAGATCAAGAATGGAACCCACACCCTAAACTGCAACTGTTATTATTTGCGTCTAAGCCAATAGAAAGTGAGTAGTGTACTAATAATACAAGGAAACGAAATAAAACAAAATATTTAAAATAAAAATGAATTTATTGAAAAGTTATGAAACAATCTTATATTAAACTATAAGTAGTTTTCATAATGTAACACAATAAATTTTACAATTACAAAATATAATACAAAAGGTAACCAACTGACAAACAGAAATACAGTACAGTTTGTTAAAAATTACAATTTAATAATAATTTTGTAAAATAAATGGAGTATTTATGTAAAAGTTTAAAAAAAAACTACATCATTAATCGAGCGAAATTCTACTAATATTATAAATGGTAAGGATGGATGTTTGTTGTATTTTCATGCAAAAAACTACTAAAGGGGTTTAGATGAAACTTTACAATTTTATAACTTTTACATCAACATAGGCTATAATTGATGTAAAGATTATATAATTTACCTAACACAAAAAAAAAATTAAGCAAATTTGTAAAAATGCTTCAAACAAAAACTGAATGCGTTACCCTCAAAGTTAAGATACTAATTTTAGTTTATTTTTAATTATAATAAAAATTTGGCACGAATGGCGTTAATCTGAATAAATTATAAAAGAATGAGCATTTCATATTTTATTCTAAAACGAAATATTATATATTTTTATTTTAACTGGCATTTCAATAATCGAATTGAAATAGAAAAAAGTGAAAATTGTATCGTATCGTGTATTGTATTGTATCGTGATTAAATTATTATTATTATTGTTTTAAAAATGGCTTAAAAAATTGTATTTGTTTATTTTTACTAATATAAAATTAGAAATATATTTTGTTAATTTTTTTCTTTTTTTATTTTAATATATACTGTACTGTATTAATAATACGTATTCAATTGTATTGGCAAGTAACAAAATATCTCCAAATAGAACAAAGAATAGTGAAATAAACTTAAAATAGGAAGAAAAAAAAGAAAGCTTATATAAAAGAGGGTCGAAATTTAGTTTAGTACGAAAAACTCTGTTCTATAAAGATCTACTTAAGTATACAATAAAAATTTAAATGGCACTTTTTGCCATTAAAAGCTAAATAAAAAGTAATTATTTGATATATTAGACGCAAGTTTTAATCAATAAAATAGAGTAAAGTATTGAAAATATATTTAAAAACTGATAAAAGACTAAGAAAGGCGAAATAAAAACAGTGTATATAAATAAGATTTTTAAATGTTCTCATTGTAACTGCCTTATATGAGACTATAAAGACGTAATCAAATTTTCAAGTTGATAATTATATTTTAATAGTGAAGGCAAGGTTTAGAGATAAATAGCAAAGCAGATAATAGAATAATATGAAATTTCTTTATATGCAGTATATGATAATTTAAATAACTTCATTTATATAAAGTAAATAAACCACTTCCATATGCATAATTGAACCAAGTACATATATACTTTTAATTATTATTTATTACATTTATATAAAATGTTATATATTTTCAATAATCAAATAATTACTTTATTTAGCCATTATTTATTTTTCCATATAAAATCTTATAAAAAACATATTTATGTACAAATTATTTTGTACCAACAGGTACCAAAACATATAATGCCTCTATGTACATCTTATATTATGCAGAAAGACTAGCCCGCGCTAAGTTAATTACAAAAGAAATATCTAAAAATTCGTTATTCACATTAAAATCGATTACGCTTTATATTTATATAACGATTCAGTCGTAGATAGTTAAAGACCAGTTTTGTTGTAACGGGACAGTTCTTGCAATGTTATATACATAAAAATCGATTTTAAAATATAAATCGATTCCATAACAAAATCGATTCAATGGTATATACAATCATAAATGTTGGAATGTTTTTAATATATAAAATTGCTAAAAATTTACTTTAATAAAATATTTTTAAATCTAAAAAAAATTTAAAGTATATACATTTTTATATCCATATAAATAAATATTGCGTAATTTACTACGCTTATTATATAATTTGGCGTAATTGACCCTCCAATCATCATAACTATTTCTTCGACGAATACCTATTTAAATAAACATTCATTTCTATATTATTTTTTAAAAATGATTTGTATTAAAATTGAAATATAAAAACATAAGCAAATTGCTTTTCAAAAATATCGTATGTAAATTTTTTGTTTAATATTTAATTAATAAATTTTCTCCTTGAAATTTTATCCCGTATTCTGGCAACACTGCTCTTTGTAGATATATTAACAATATATTAAAAACTTCGTTGAACACAAATAGCTACACTTTCGTTCTACACTTTAAACACTTTGTTTATAACACTTATACACAAGTATATTGTATATTAATAATATATGTTCACTTTTGCACATTTTTTTTAAAAACTAGAGTTCTGTAGTAGTCTCTACGTGGGAAGGCTCGTAGGTGAATCCACCGAAGTTACGTTTGCCAAACGTGACATTATCGTTATCTGATGATCTGTAATTTGAAAATAGTTTGTTAGACATAATGTTAAATATATATTATATTTTTTTAATGTGGGAGCCGTCGTGGTTCAGTTATTGATTGAAAACGTGTTGTGGTTTCATTGCCCACTCGAGGCAGTAAATCATGTTAATTTTCCCTAAACTGGTAAGACAAGGTGCTGCGTTGAGTTCCGTCTTCTTTGATTCTAACGGTGTTTCAAAAACGGCGTGAGTTACAATTCGGTTTTCTCTGTCTATGTTACATACATACGTAACAAAATATTACAAAAAAATGTCACATAATTCTGAACTTGCATTTCTTTTCAAATAGACAAAACTGTTGTTGACCTAGAATGGTCTTTACAGTGTCACCGCACAAAAAAAATGCAATACAAAATTTCAGGGTGCTTTAACTTGACGACGCTTTGTTCCGCATACCAGGCAGAAATAACTTACTGTCAAGATAATCTGCTCTCCACTTTTCGTCAAATACGAGAAATAAAACTAATTCTTGCATCACATAGATCCAACCTAAAATCATTCTACTGTATCGTTATACACCACAGCCACATACATAAGTTTTTAATTAAAAATAAGAAATCACCTTTGCAATCCCGGTATTTCATCATACGCCATAATCGGCTGAGATTTCTTCTTATTATTATTATTGCCAATTTTCCTCCCCAGCGTCGTAACCAAACCGGAACCTATATTGTTATTATTGACACGCGGCAAAGTACCCAGCGCGTTGTTCATAGCGTGGTTCGTACACACACCTTGAACTCTTCGGTTCAAAGTTTGTGTGTTTCGTGCGATGGTTGCGTTGTTTGTGTTGTGGTTGTGTATTTTGGTTGTGTTGTTGTCGTTGACGCTTGACGCTCGTGCTGTTGTCGCTGATTCGGATAGTGTTGGGCTTCTTTCGCCTGGAATCAATTAATAAGTTTATAATTTATATCTTTTTAATATATAAATTCCTAATAATATTAATTAATATGTGAAACATAGCATGATTTTGGTTAGAAATAGGGTAAATTTAGTAGTAAGTAAAAGATGAAGAGGTATATTGTATTATAATCTGTATTAATCCGATGATTTCATTTTACAACTAAAAATAAATTTATAAGCATTTTTTTGGTGAAAACCTGTTACTTTCACATGTAATAGTTACATAGCCATGTAGTAATATAAATAATTTTATTACTGATTAAATGTAAAAAAAAATCAAATACCACAAAAAAGACTAAAAAAATCATATAAAATGACTATGTAAAAACTTACCGTTATCCTTAGACAAGTATTGTACACTATGTATATTAAAGGCGTGATTGTTGGGACTGAAGTCTAGCTGCAAATCTGCATCATCCACAGCCATATTTAAAACCTGATATAAAAAAAATATTTGTGTATAAAAAAAAATATTTTTTTATACTTTTACTGCTTAAACTTGTTTTAATTTTTTCTTTGAAAGTAAAAAAAATAGGTTTAGTAAATTAATTAATTTTCTGGTTAATAGAATAGAAACAACGTAAATATTTGTAATTATGATTTACTGTAATACTTTTTTTACGATTTGATGAACACAATTCATACATAACCCTGGTAGCGTATTTAGTAGTATGGCGTTCAGACCGTCACTTAACATACAAAGTAAAGTGGAATATAATAAAGCCATCGTGTCCATGTGGCACAAGATATTACAAGACCGTAACCTCGACGGTTGTTGGTTCGAACCACATTCCGAGTAATTAATTATTTTCATTTCCTTTCTCTTTTACTAGTCAAATCAAAGTTTTTAGTTCCGCCACTCACAACAATATTCAGCAAATGAAAATTCCACAGAAAATGAGTCATTATGTAGTTTCTTAACTCCCTCTAAGCTAAAATAAATGAAACAGTATATAAGCAACGTTTGGTCGGCATACCTGCGTCTCGTAGCGCGGCGCGGGCTCGTCCTCGCTGCTCTCGTAGGCGGAGGGCGGCCGCGCCGCGCCCAGGCTCAGCGTGCCGTACTGCTGCACCGCCTGCTCCTTGTGCTTCTTGTATCTACGGGGTATTTGCTTGTATGAACGATTGCAATTTACGCCAAACCATCTTTATGCTACTTTTCTAGTGATGTTTATTATTTATTTGCTCATATTGTTTCTAAATGTAAACGTAATAGTTGTGAGTATGATCACTCCTCGAGAGAGTGATTAAATATCACATTTCTTTCGGTAAATAACAACATCCGCGACAATGATCTACGCCTCTCAAAATGCATTTGGACTTGTATTTAGACTAAAAGAGAAATCCCCACCTATTCCAGGACGCGCAAATGTATATGGTGGCCGCAGTCGCAGCGACCAGCACCAGCGCGGCGAGCGCGAGCAACGCCGCGGGCAGAGCGCTGGCGAGCGGCGCCGCCGCCACGTGCGGGCGGCGCGGGGGCGGCGGGGCGAGCGGGGCGCGCAGGGGTACGCCGCGCTGCATTGCGCTGCGAAGAGGATTACGATTTATTTATATGTGGAAATTTAATAGGAAGTAATGATTTATTTTAATTTTATATAAATTATGTTTATATTTGGTTATTACTGACTAAATTATTTTTAATTATATTTTTTGTTAACTATTAGTGATGTTTCTTTCAAACGATTGAGTTGAAAAACAATAAGGTGACCAATAAACGTAGACAGCACAAAATACAGCATAAAGCTGATACACTCTAAATATAATACATAATTAAAAGTAATGAAAACAGAAAATATTATGTAAAAAGAAGGAATAACTAACCTTTTAACAGGCTCAGATTCTCTCGTCAATATTTCACCAGAACTAGGATCTAATAAGTATAACCACACGTTAGTTCCTTTAGGATCGCTTTCCAGAGTGCCGTTTTCACCTAAATATAATCTAGGCGTTAGTTTTTCTAGGCCTGCCACTAAACCGCTTTTTGTTTCTATGGTTGATAGCAAATTTCTCGCTTCTGATGTAGTCATGGCGTCTACGTTCAAATTGGGGACTTCTACTATCAATAGATTATCTTTTTGTAGAAGATTTATCTGGAAAAGAAATATAATAATAATATATAAAGAAACACATGATATTAAATTTACTGTTAGACTTCATTTTAATATACTTTATTAAAAAAAAGTACGGAGTACGACTCAAAAAATTACATATCATGCGTAAAAAGTCGCACCTCTTCTTTTTTAACTCTAAATTATTTTGCATTAATAACTGTATAAAAGTAAACTAAAGAAATTCATTATTTTACTAATGACTAAATAATGACATAGTAACTAAACTAAACGTTCCCACATTGTAACGCAGTATCCGACAGATGTGGGTTTGATTTCCACACGGAGGAATAAATCCTTTTCATTTCCTCTATTTTGTGCCAAGACAAAATCCGGCGATAAGTTTCATCTTTCAACATTCAATGTCCCGAAAATTGGGTGGAAAGTGGGGGACCGAGTATGTTAACGGTACAATATTTTGTGTGAAGTTATAAAAAATAAGTAATAAATGGAATTAATTCTTTTACTTTTTTTGCCATTCATGTTAGGTAGCAAGACGTTTAATTACTTTTTATTACTTTTTTTCCACCCCTGCCTAATATTAAGACATTTTTCTGTCCACTTTCCGCCTAATCTGGAGGCATAGGGTGTTTGAGCATCGCAACTCGACACTGTGTGAGTGTAGTAGTGTAAGAAATTAAAGTATTAAAATTTCGTTTCCTTGAAATTAGGAATCAAATCCACAATCTGTCGTATTTATATTCGCACGCCTACGGCCCTGCGCCACAACAGACCAGGCCCCTCGACTTGCCTATCTATGATTTATTAACATATTGTATACTTACAACAACAGACGCCCTCGCAGTTTTATAATCTTCGCCCTTAGGATTGTCCCGGGCCATTACATTAAATTTAAACGGCAATATTTCCTTAGGAACGTTCTCGAATGTTTTAATATTAGTTATGACCCCCGTATCACTGTCCAAATGGAAGTATTCCTCGGCCGCTTTGGTCCAAGAGTTTTTATGGTATTCGATTTTACCGAAATCACCGCTATCTTTATCTTTCGCCTGTAAATGATAATACGATAGATTTTTTAACTAAAAAAACAAATTGGACAAATGTTTGTAGTTAGGCATTCGATTAATTGAACGCATAAAGAAAAACTGACTTTGTGTACATGTGCACATATCAACAAAAATCAATGCTTATTAAGGAATTACATATAAATCGTGCTTGGTAGTCCGGATAACCTCGGATCCGTATAAAAGAGGGTTTTATTTACTAAAGAGATTCATAGAATTTATTCATATAAACTTACTTTAACTTGCAGTACATTAGTCCCCAACGGCATATCCTTAGTGGCTATAGCGAAATACTTCTCCTTAGCACCAGATATATTAGATTGTTCATTAAAAACAAATATAGGTACGTTATCATTTACATCAGTCACGTGTATTTTTATAACGGCTTGATTGCTTTCTGGATTTATTAAACCTTGTATTGATTCTAGTTGTATTTCCAATGAATATTCTGTTGTAGTTTCGTAGTCTAACGTTTGGTTCAGATGTATGGCGCAGTCGCGTTCGCTTGTTAATTTAACGTAGAATGTACCTGAAAAATATATATAATTCTTATTGTTTTTAGCTTCACGCTGCGGCAATCTGCACATAGCAGGGTAGACAGAGGGAATCTGAAAACCTAGTGTTAAGATACACTGTTGTCATTAAAATACTTCAGTTTTTCACTTTTCGTCGAATTCTCGAGGCATTTGGCAAAAATAAATAATAAATTTATGGTTTTTATAATATATATAAATATAAAAATAACAAATTTATTTTCTTAACATATTTAATGAGGCCGGTCGTGGCGCAGGGGCACAAAGTGTGACTGTAAAATCGACTGGTTGTGGGTTTCATCCCAACTCGAGGAAATGAAATATCCATTTACATATTTTCAGAGTGTCTTAGAACTAGGTTCCCTTTGCCTACCCTGCTGTACGCAGGATACAGCGTAAAGCTGATTTAATATATTTAATGTGTTATTTTCACAGTTAGGAAAGAAAAATACTTATTTAAGAAACGTATTAAAAATTTAATGTAGCGGGATTTAACCGCGCGAATATATTACGTTCTTAATAAGCTACGACGAAAGCGTGCATGCAAATGATATCACATATTTCTAAATGATGCATTAATAAAAAAAACTCTATTATACCTTTTTGTGAAGTTTTAGTCAGCAAACATTTGAGAGGCGTGTCTTTAGAATGTTTATTTTTGTTCCATATTGGTAAGGTCCGTATCAACGTGCCGTTAGGGGAATTTTCCGCCACATGTTCCGTGTACGTTGTATCAGGGAACCCTAATCTGACCTGCAGAAAAAAAAAATTAAATAATATTGTACAGTATGTTTTTTCTAATAATATTATTTAAATATGATTTTCTAAGTGAACTATGCCGTTATACATACATACATACTTGATATGTGAGTATTGATTACAATACGGTTAAGTTTTTTGAACTTTTGAGTTGTCTCGGGAGGAAATTATTCAAAAGTAAGGAAAAAATAAACAGTTATGTCCAGCCATCTATAGATAACTTCAATGCGGCCACGACTCCTCGACATATATTAAATGGTAGGTAGATGTATTACAAAGGGTCATAGAGAAGTTTAAGAAGGATAAGGTGACAGTTGCTTGTTTCATACCCATTCTGAAAAATGGCATATTTTCATTTCCTCGTCCTGTCAACAAGCCGCGATATTCGGTTTCGCAACTGAACATGTTGTCTCGTAAATTGGTATGAATGTCGAGAACGGAGTGTCTTAACACTAGGTTCTCTCTGCCTATTCTGTTTTATTACTAAAAATAACCAAAAAAAACTTACATCGGGCGGTACTACCGCAGAATGACTAACATATACAGTAAGACTCATCACTGACGACATAACCGGATCCCCTTGATCGTAGGCTTGTACGTCAACCTGTAATAAATATTAGTGGATTTTTAAAAATATAATTAATATATATACATTACAGTTTGCAAGATAGTATATCAAAGTAACAAAAAGGTTTTAAAGGTTCCTCGCACGACAATAATATGTAATAGGAAAATTGTCTGATTCTAATGATATCTTAAATATATTTTTGTAATTACGTAAAGTAAATGAAGCAAAATGCTGACTATTTTATTTATGATGTGTTCATCGTATGTCTACTGCTAATCACATAGGGCAAAATGTGGCCCTAAGTTCCGCCAATTAACACCGCGCAATATCCAACAGACTCTAAGCAATACATTTTATCTACAAATTACATATTTTTAATTGTCTTTAAATCTATAAATAAAAATCTATTTTATCTGACACAATGGTTTGGTGACGTCGAATCTATAAACACGCTACTGCTAGTCTAGGTATCGCTAGATATAAAAATATCACATGAGGCGAAATTCACCATTATCCGTTTTTCGAAGGCTGAACTTAATTGAGAACAGAACGTCTAAAGTTTAATGACTAACTTCCCTATAAATCTCTATAATCCTTCAAGTAAAGAAAAACTCACCGTATATTCGCTATCAGTTTCCTTCCTCAAATCGTCCCGAACCCTCAAAACGCCTGTATCTGGTTCAATATGGAAGTATTTAGTAGCTTTTCCGCGTCCCACTAACGCGTATCTAACGCGATTGTTTGGTGACGTCGCATCTGAATCTACAGCTTCCACCGTGTCCACGAGAGTGCCTATTGATGATGTGTCTTCTATAGTGACTGGACGCAGAATTGAGGTGAATGTTGGGGCGTTGTCGTTTTTATCCTGGAAGAAAAACGAAAAAAAATTAGCTTAATGCTATATTCCGCATAAAGCGGGATTGGGAGAGACATAGTATCGGGACACTCCATTCAACTTTTTCTGCCCAATTTTCGAAATAGTGAGTCATACAATGCCGCCCTTCATCGCGTTATTAAAGTGAGGAAATGAAAACTATTCATGCTTCCAAAATTCTGAACTCCACGACGCGATAGCCTCACTTCAATATTTATATGTATTAATGATGAAAAATTTGTTTGACCAAACGTGTCGATTGCCCAAACTTTTAAACATTTATTTGACCAATACAGGGTCAAATAAATGTTTAAAAGAACAGAAATATATTTCTTTATTTGAGTGGAACAGATTATCATTGCGATTACCATTCGACAATGGACAACTGCAATACTAGAGCTATCAATGTAACACAGTCAGCCAGCCAGTCCCAACAATAATACCTTCAATTCTTGAATATGGAGATCAGGGTATAAATATTAATCGTCTTAATAAACAAGCGATAAAAAAAATAAAAATCAGACAAAACATCCATTATAAGACACTAACATCAACATTAACTTCAACAGTAGTGGTGCTCTCTCCTTCCTCAGTGCCAATAAGGAGTTCGTATTTTGCTGAGAGCTCTCTGTCGAGCGGGCGTAGTGTACGAATCACTCCGGATTTGCGGTCCATTGAGAAGAGATCGGTGTCCCCTTTGAGTATTGTGTAGGTTATTTCTGGTGTGGTATCTGGGTCTTCCGCCTGAAAGGAGTAGAAATTGAGCATTTAAAAATACAGCAGAGTTGGCAAAAGGAACGTAAATATTGAGATATTGCGTTGTGACTTGCGAAACTTAACGTCATGCTTTGTCTTATTAACAGATCGAGGAAATTAAGGTATTACTATACGAAATATTGAATATGTGTCGCGTTTAGAGTCACACGTTTTGCTATTGCGCCACGACTGCCTCGGCGGGCTTAACATACACATAGGATTTTTTTAGCATATAGAAGGAAAGGCAGAAGGGATCTGGGAACGTAGTGTAACGAAATTTCGCTCCCATAAGTCAGTTCCGTTTCCCGTAGTGTATTGAGGCATTGCATATTTAGTGGCAAAACTTAACGCCGCACTTTGCCCTATTACCAGAGCGGTTAAATGAAAATATCTCGCATATAGGAATCGCACCTGAACTTTGACGACGGGGTAGTGGTCGACGTTCTCGGGCGCGCGCACGCTGTAGAGCGGCCGCGCGAAGGCGGGCGGCTCGTCGGGCGCGTCGTCCACGCGCACGGACACGGACGCGGTGCCGAGGCGGCGGTCGATGGCGCCGTCCGTCGCCGTCACCACGAACGCGTAGTCCTGGAAATTCATTTTTTATATATTTGGGATTTAAAAAAAAATGTTCGCCTTTAATTTTAATATGTACTAGCAAACCCGGCGAACTCCGTTTCGCCACCGATGGCTTCGTTTTTTGTAACATTTCGTTTAGGGATTAAAAAATATAAACCAAAAAAAAATTTTTTTTTGGTTGATATTTGCAAACGAAAAATTTTATTTTATGTCACAACAGTAATGAATTAATTTCGATTACAAAAATGAAGTCTAATTTAGTTGAACTTCTCTAAGTAAAAAATGAAAGTGAAGCGTTATACGTGTCCGCAAATCATCCGTTTCATTAAAGTGCTCTTTGGTAAACCACATTTTTTGTTTTTTGGTCTGACGTAGCGATTAGGTCGGATAGGTCTGACACAATAAAGCGAATGGTTTCCCAACTCGTGAACACGCATCGTATAGCTGCCCATGTGAAAGACAATGATTTGTATCCCGCAAACACTAAGCGATTGGCCTTGTGACTTGTTAATTGTCATTGCGAACGCAAGGCGAACCGGAAATTGCAATCGTTTGAAGTGAAACGGAAGATCAGTCGGAATCATTGGTATTCGACGAATACATACATTTTCGCCTGCGTACTTTCCGTTAATAATGGTTGCCTCAATCAAATTCGGCATAAGTATTTTCACCACAAGTCGAGTACCGTTGCAAAGTACCGTACCGGTGGATTCAAATTACGCAATATTATAATAACTGAACCAACTTTGAGTTGCAAGTTATGTGGTGGGAATCCTGGTAACTCTAGAGAGTTCAAAAACTCCGTCGGATAATTTACTACATCATCGGGATTTGTTATGGAATCAACAGATTTATATGTCACTATCGATTTTTGATTGAATGGTGACATTCCGTGCGTGTACATCATTATTCTTTGCGGCTAGAATTGCTCGTTGACTTAACCGAGCATAATTGTGATAATTCTTACGAATGTTTGGGAAAACATTTTCAATAAGAGCTAATTGAGAGTCTACAAATCGGCAAAAGTCGTTGGTAAAAGTAATTAATCCAGTTGTCGCATCAACTTGGACTTTTCCATTTCCAACAGCTAACAATTGTTTGGAAAATTGTGCAGCACTTTGATCATTTTGAAGTTGAACTCTCATATTAGTGGTTAGCGATAATGTTTTTACGTTACTCCACAAAGGTGATGTCTTCAGGCAAGCATTCAATTCATCTGCAGGCGTTCCACGGGGAGTGATTGGCAACATCTGCTGAAATCGCCTATGCGATCGCAGTTGTTGTATTCAAGGATGTGTTGAAAAAAATGGTTGGAATCGGGATCAATTCCATCGAACAATGGTTTCAGTGGCTGTGGTGGTGTAAGTAATGGATCCAGTTTGACTTTTCCACTTGCGCAGCACAATTCAGCCGTTTCCCTTTTGACCTTTAACGCATTGCAATATCGGCATACAGTCGTCATTTGTCCAATATTTAAATTGTCATCATCACTGTAGTTCGCAGTGGGATCATATTGGAATGCCAAGCGATTGTATGATGCCAATGATCTTCGTGTGCTCACGCGTTGTCTCAATCAAGTATTTTCTCTTATTATATTTTGTCTTTCTTCGCTAAGTTCTGTGAATACACTTGTTGCTGGCTTGCATGTCTTGTGCGGCGGCCGATGTTCGCACGTCGTGCTCTCGGCATTTTGGATTCTCACAATTTCACAGTGAACACAATACCGATTTAATGTATGTGTTTGAAAAAAACGTGAACAATGAATAGCTGTAGACATGGGCGTTATGTAACGTAATTGGTTTCATAAACTGCTTACGAGTCGAATAAGCGCATAACTAGTTTCGCGGACAAACATAACGATTATTTCACATACGCAGTTTCTGACAGTAACCAGTAACATATTTGTCAAAAGCAGTTGCAGCACAATTGTATCTTATTTTAAATAGATTATATTATAAAATAGTTATGTCAATTACACCGATTCTAACATAGTCGCATCTCGCTCCATCTTACTACGTTTCGAAAGAAAAGAGAGACAGCAATAGATCGAATTTGTATGCATCGTACATTATTTCCATATCCATTCTTGGAACAAAAACGTCAATAAATATGATTGATTACACACTCAATGAAAAGAAATATTGATGCTAAAAAATAAAATTAATAAATGCATAAGTTAAATTCTATGGAATTAAAAATAGTACTAAAAAAGAAAAATTAAACTGATTATAAATAATATTTTTAAATATTTTATAATATTGAAATTAAAAAAATCAAACCTAATTATAAGTAGACCTTTATTATTAAATAATTAAGCAAACTTTATTATATTATTAAGTGAATAAATTTTTTATATAAAATTTTTCAAAGTGCAAACGCTTTTTTTATTATTATTTTTAAAATTTAATACACTTAGGATGGTCATCTTTCAATATTTAAAGAATTGTTATATATATTTTGTTTACTTTTAGTAAGAAAATAACGAAACTAAGGAAAAAAATTGAAAATAGAGTTATGGGCGAAGAAGTCAACTTATTAAAATTAAATATATATCTTTCCTCTCGATATTTTAAAATAAAAAAAATATATATCTTACCTTAACATCTTCATAATCGAGTTCAGTATTAGTAGTAATCATTCCAGTGCTGTTATCTATCGAGAACGGGAGATGAGACGGGATGCTGTAACTTATCATTGCGTTGACACCTTCATCTAGATCTGTTGCGTGTACGTAGCCTACTAGTTCATTTGATAAACCTGGAATTACATTTTTTTTTATAATTTTCACGGTCTTTCTCGCATATCAGGGTTGATAAAAGAAACTTAGTGCCAGACACTCCGATTTTAAATGGTGGAACTCATTACTACGCTTTGTCTAACAAGACTAATGCGAGGAAGTAAAAACAATTAATTTTCCAGAGTGGAAACTGTTGGGAGTATAATCAGACGCTAAGTCACTGCGCCACTAATCTTTTTGGATGTTTATTTTTTTGTCTTACATCCCGCATCTAGCAAGCAGAGGGGATCTAGTATTAAGACACTCCTTTCCCCACTCAATAAACAATTTTTGGGACACAGAGTATGGGATGGCAGAGCTCAACGCAGCACTTTTTTTTTTACAAGAGCGTGAAAATGAATATACCATATTATAAATCTATAAAGAACATGGGATTGTACGGGACATTAGATAGTCTTTATTAAAAATATAAACCAGAGTTTAAACGAGTTAGCTACTTTTTTCGCATAAATAACTATAATTAAATATATAACACACCTTCTTTTACGTGGAACAAATAAGAATCTTCGTCGAATTTTGGATTATTATCGTTAATGTCAGTCACTTTGATATTGACCGTCGCCGTTGTTGAAAATTTGCCAGGATCTTCCGCCTTCACCGTCTATTAATATAACAAAAAATAAACTTTAAGTAAAGTTAAAATTAATTATATTTTAATACTAGCGACCCGCTCGCGGCTTCGCCCGCTTAAACCACAGAACTATTTACTTAACACACTGAATTATGTTCGTGTCTTGATATACTTATAATGTATGTTTGCAATGTAATGAAGATTTTTTATAAGAAAGTTGTTAAAACTTTAGGTCGCATTTTCGTACCTCCCATAAGAATCTTCAATTGAATGTTTGAAATAAAAACACAACTTATCGATACTTATTATATGTGCGTTTCTTTACGATAATCTCAGAAACGACTTAACCGATTTAAATACTTTTTTTGTTTGTATTCTGGCAAACTGCCCTTAAATATTAAGCATTAGTTTTATTTTAAGCAGCTTCATGCTAGTCAGAGGGAGGAACCTAGTATTAAGACACTCCGTTCCCCACTTTCTACCGAATTCTGGACGCATTGCGTGTTGAGTGGCAGAACGCAACGCCGTGCTTAACCTTGACCCCAGAGCGAAGAAATGGAAATATAAATTTAAGTAAATATTTCATCTCCTCGTGTGGGGATCGAACTCAGAGAACCAGTCGGTTTTACAGTCACGCTTTGTGCCGCTGCGCCACGACTGGCCTCAACTGGACTGGACTTTATTTTAATCGGTTCACATAAAGTTAAAACCAGATCCCCGCTTTATCACGCTAAAGATATTGGGTATAATGTGTGACTGATGTGCGAAATGAAAATATTATTAAATTATAACTCAATCCTGCATGTGTGGATCAGACCCACAACGTCACGTTACAGTTACAATTGGGCATATAGGGTAAAATAGTTTTTAAGATACATCAACAGTGAAGACGTAGGTTTTTTTTCTTATTTCACAATGTTTATTCATATCTATATTTCGTATGACGCGGTTACGCATAGCTACCAATAATGTATACTACTACAAAAACAGTACTAAAATGTTTAGAACTTTAAATTTTGCCGCCAATACCTACGACTCGATTTCGCAATGAGGCGTATGCGGCGGTTTCCCTTTGATAGGTTTTTATGTGCAAGCGTCGTTCTTGACAAATTGTATTTTATTTTACAACGATAATTTTATTATTTATTTTGTTTGAAAAAATAACTTTTTTATTTTCGGGTTTTTAATTTAATATGTAATAGGCTTTTATAGAGTAGTTAAACTGTGGTTTCATTTAAGGTGGTCCTAACAAAAAAACTCTGTATAATTGAGCATATTTAATATTTATAGTGATTTTTTGGAAAATAGATACCAATAGTTATTACAACCACTTGCGAAGAAGCATAGTTTAGGCAATTTTTTATTCTTATACCTTTTGAAAAACTACCAACGTTCTTATAGTTAATATATTATTTTTCCAAATTAAAAAAATTGTCTATGTCATCATAATGGCGGAAAAACTTGAAAATGTATTGTAATACCACATTAGTATCGACAATGTAGTGTTGATAGTAATTGAAAATAGTTATACTACAGGAGGACCTTCATATGCACTGTTTTAACCTGTTTTATGTATAATATAGAATAATATATTATATAGAGGAATCACACATTCTTTTTATTCAGTTTAGTAAATACATTTTTTAGAGGTTACTCTGTACTAAAATGGCATGCAACTCTGTTCCCGCATTTACGTTCCTGATATATCGATATAAATAATAGAAATACAAAATATAGGAAGGAAACACAAATGCAATTATATTGCATTTTTTCTTTTTTTCATACTTGAAACGTATTAATAAATTACATATTATGTATTACATACAATTAATTTCTTTTGAATATAACACTAATTTTAATCAGCTGCACGCTATTTTAACAGATAACGTAAGATGACATTAAAATGTATTGACATCACCACGTGATCCATCTAAACACAATATAAACTTTTATAAACTATGAACTCACAATCAGAATTTACTTTCCAAATACATATACTTTTTATTCTACACATCGCCATATGAGCTAATTCCGTAAAATATACCTACTTTATTATGTTTGTTAATATCACCAACGTTGACGTTTGAAATAATAATTATGGTAGACTGAACAAATATTGATTATACTTCTTTTTTTAGCTTCACGCTGTATCCCGCACACAGCAGGGTAGGCATAGGACCTCTAGTGTTAACAACAACACTCTGTTCCCTACTTTTCTCGGAATTCTGTAGGCGTTGCGTGCTGAGTAGTGAAACTCAACGCCGCACTTAACCTCGACACCAGAGCGATGAAATGGAAATATAAATTTAAATAAATATTTCGTTTCGTTGCGTGGTCATCGAACCCACAACAGTTACACTTTGTGCCCCTGTGCAACGAACGACCTCAATTTACTTTCTTCTTTTAAAATGTGGTTAAATGAAATAGTCGTAATTTAATTATGTCAGATTACTATTAACCGACTTCTTAAAAGGGGTCATCAATTGGGCTGTATTTTTTAGCCTTGTTACCTTAGAACTTTTGATTGTATGAACCGATTTTAATGATTCTTTTTTTATTTGAAAGCTAATGCCTCCCGTGTAGTCTTATTTTAATTTAGTTTATATCCAACAATGGTATCTATGAGAAAATCATATAAATCTCAAATTTACATTAAGTATATGCGCGACAAATGAACGTATAAGTCAATATGAATTCAATCGATTTTAATGATTCTTTTTTTATTAGAAAGGGTACATATAAGGGGTAGTTTGGTGAAAGTTTAGTTAAGTTCAGAGTGTGAAATCCGGTTGAAATTGAAGAAGTCGATTTTTTTTATTAAAAAATATAATTATATAATTTTTTCTACAAAAAATTCTTTATACTCCATGATAAAAGCTATCCTATAAGTGACATTAGGCTTTGAACTATTACCATGCCAAAATTAATTTAATTTCATACAGTAGTTATCGGTATTTTAGGTAATTTATATTTTTCAATTTTTATTTTTTTTAAAGAAAACTATCATGAAATTCGGAATGAAACCCAAAAAAAATGTACCTTGAGGCCCTAGGCTAACACCATGCAAAAAATCATCAATTTCTGTCAGGTAGTTTTTGCGTGATTGACGCACAAACAAACCGACAGACAGACAGACAGACAGACAGACAGACAAGAATTCTGCTGAGTGGTTTTTTAGGTTCTATAATCGACATATTAACCGACCTAATTTTTATTTTTTTTATATCTTTCATGTACAGAATTGACTTTTCTATCCTTTTATTATATATGGAGATTTATCTTTATCCTACATGGGGAGTTAAAAATTTCTATTAATATGTGTAAAATATGTAATATTTAATTAACTAATTAAACTTACCAATTGATATCTAGTCAAAACTTCTCTATCCAAACGTCGTATCACTGTTATAATGCCAGTGTTAGCACCAATGGCAAACTGTAGAAAATCGTTGCCCGATACTATTGAATAGGTCACAGGTTCATTTTCTGGGTCTTTAGCCTAAAATGTGAAATCAGAATGCGTTTAGCGGGGCTATATATAAATTTTATTATATTATATGTTTATTTCCAGATTTGTATAACATTAGAAAATAGTTGCTTAAAAGTAGAATGATCTTTTACATCAAAATATTCCAGATGAATATTCTATATTATCATAATTTAATTGCAATTTTCTTTTGAAACATAATATTTTTAATAATAAACTATACACAACAAAATGTCATCACATAATAATTACAAAAAGCATAATTTCTTATTATTTTAAGTAATACTTACCAAAAAATAAAAAAATACTCTTACCGTAACAGTAGTAACAGTTGAATTAATAGACGCCCCCTCTGATACTGGAGCGTAATAGTCCCTAGATGCGAACTGCGGTGGTTGGGTGTTCGGTCCCGGCGCGACCAACAGTTCCACAATACCTTGTGAACTTAGCCCTTTTGAATCTGTCGCCCTTATTGTTACACTGTATTGCTCTCCCGCTTGCAAACGACCTGTACTTGCTGTGGATTTTACATAAAAAATTGTTAATTCCAGGAAATCCCATCTCATTCCATCCCATATTACACAATTTTATTTCTGAAAATCAACATCAATTGACACACCAACTTTTCTTTTCGCTTGTTAAGTGAATGATAAAGATCGAATTTATAAAAAATGTGTATAAAAATTTAAAAAATTAAAAACACCATGCAAAAACTGAATTACATTGAGTAAGTAAATAAGTAATATTTTTATATTGTGATATATTACCCAAAATATAGACAAAAAGTCCAAATTTGTGCAAGAAAACGTCATGCGTGTAAAACATATTATATCGACTTATATAATCAAAAATAAAAAATTGCCTTACTGCATGTAAGGTTCAACATCTCATCACAATTGAGAACGGACAAATATTTCTATGAACTTTAAGCTTTACTTGCATACTGGTCTTATGCATAAAAAATATTAAATTAAAAAAAATATGAGAAAATAAAAAAAAAACATTTTAGCACATTTCTGTACATAAAATGTTTATAATAATAACCAAAGAAATGGATGGATGGAGAAGATATATTAAGTGTCTTTTGTGCAAAAAATTTAAAAACAACATAAAATGTTTAAACATTTTACATGATGGAGAAAACAAATTAATGAAAAATATTTTAATAAAAATAACTTCTCATATTATATTAAAATAGCCTGAAATGCTAATATATATTTTAGCTTTAGCATAAATTTTGTTCAAAATAACATATCAATTCAATATAAAAAAGTGCAAAGTGCTCACATATCACTCCAGTGACGGGATCAATAGTGAACCTGTTACCACCGTTGTTAGACACGTGGTGTAAGCTGTACGTGATGATTGCGTTCTCACCCTCATCTATATCTGTGGCTTCCACCTGTAGAGAGTAAAAAATATTTTTAAAAATTTTAGATCAAGCAAAACCTACAAATCCAATATAAAAAGCAAATAATCACATCACTTCAACTAAAAATAAAAATATTTATATTTTTTCGAAGGCTAAAATCATTGCTATTAGCCTTATTGGCTCTGGTCCCTGAGAACTCAAAAAATAAAAAAAAAGAACTAACCTTGATAAGGATTTTAATTTTTTGTTAACGTACATATTTTAACCAGTGGCCATGGGTAGTCTACCTGTTATTTCCAGTCTACCCGTGGGCCGTGATCACTGACTACCACAAAGTGTTCGAAACTTCAGGTTTTCAAAACTGTATGATGATAAATATACGCTATTAATCCATTTAAAGAGGTTGATATCGAACTAACCTTGTAAACCACAGCTGGTTCCAAGCTGGCCGGCACTGTGATAGGTTGAGTTTTAGGTATGACCGGTGCATTGTCGTTCTGGTCCAGCAAACGCACTGATAGCGAGTAGGGAGTGGACGCGGCGCCGCCATTTGCTTCTCTTGCCACTATCTGTTGGAAAACACGAATTAGTAATAATTTGGTTTTGTTCTGGGATCTTCTACTTTTTATTATTTTAATATTTTATTCCTTCTAGTCGGAATCAAACTCACAACCGTCGCGTTTATGGTCAGACACTGTCACGCTGCGCTAAGATAGCGTCCGTTTATTATAACGTTAAACGTTAATTGTACAAAAACAAGTGGAATTTAAACTTATAACCACCTCAGTCATTCTCACACATCACAAGTTTGCTACGATGGATTTAATTTATTAAGAATAATGAGATTTACCTGAAATCTGAATTTATCAGGGTTTGGAGGATCACGATCTAATCTATCGTCTGCTACAATAAGAAAGCCATCTTTGTCGATGTCGAAGAAACTCGTCGTCAACTCAAATGTATATTTCGGCACGGGGTCTCCTGGTCCCTGGAAATGTATATAAATATTATAATGATATATGATTGTGTTTTATCTTTAATAAATTAACTTTAATAATTTTAAACTATTTATTTTCTATAATTTGATATGTGGTATTTATACAAAAGACCTAAAGATTAATCAAGTAATTTAAGTTAAAATCGCGCGCATCTATAAGAAATTACATAACGAAAATACGAATTAGGGACACAAACGTTCAATCTAATACCTTCTCTATTTTTATGTAATGAGGCATCGGTTAAGTTAAAAGTTCTCCACTATTGGTTATTACTTATTACATTTTTTTTAAACTAACCTCATAAATAAATGTAAAAAAAAATAACAAGTTAGAATAGGAAATATAATTGCCATATTGCTAATTTCTAGAACTTCTTTTTAAACACCAATGTACTCAGGTCAGACTTCCTCCACTCTTCCACTTAAAATCTTTACCCATACATAAAAAACAAATCTTACCAAATCAGGATCAGAAACGCTCAATCTAATAGCCATTCTGCTATTATCTAACACTTTGGTTCCCTTTGGCGAGTTCTCCTCCACTTGTCCCTCGTCCGACGTCGCGCTGACGACAGGCGGACTCGCGTCTATAGGACGTACTGTTATTGTTAATTTGGCGGTTGTGAAACGTTTAGTTTCCGATACTTCTTCTGCCTGGAAACGGAAAATAGGTTTGAATTAGAAGTTGTTATTCACAAAAGCTGTATAAAAAATATATATGAATCCGATGAAGAACGTTTCAATTTAACACAATATTAAATATCTTAGGAGAAATTACACTTCTTTTTTTTTAGTTTTGCTCTTCATTCTTTATAAGAGTCTAGAGAGTAGGTAGAGAATACTTGGTGTTAGGACACTACGTCCCCGTTTTCAGTTGGAATTCGAATACGTCGCTATAGAAATTCAGAGTAAAAAAAAAACCAGCAATTTAATCGCACACAGCTGGCTAGGCAGAGGTAACCTAGTGTTAAGACACTCTGTTCCCCATTTTCCATAGACGTCTGGAGGAATTGCGTGTTGAGTTGTGGAACTCAAAGCAGCAAATACAAAGTATATGTATGTTTACATTAACAATTTATTATTACCTTTATGATTAACTGGAATTTCTTGGCAATACTAGTATCTACAGCGACCAGTTGTCTCACAGATCCAGTATTTTCATCTATCGCGAAGTAAGTCGGCCATGATTCAGGATCTCCACTTTCTATACTATATTTTATACGAGCGTCCAATGTGTCCATGTCCACTGCTTGTATCTTTTCTGGCTCTATTTGGAGGATACCGGCTAAAACACCTCCGTTTACCTGTAAATTTTATATTAAAATGGTTTTATTGTGATGTACAATATACATATTGTGCCTATACGGTTAAATAAATTGTTATTGTTAGTTAGCCTATCGTCACATGTTTAAAAATATAAGACAACAGAGTGTTATATTTAATAATCTCATCTGTATTCTAATGCATATTTTTTATAAAATAAATATAACATTTTAAACGCTTTAACAGTCTCAATAATACACCAATGAAGCCGTAGTGACGCAGCGGCAGAAAACGCAACTGTTGTGGGTTCGTCCAGTCTTAGAGGAATATAATATTTTCATTTTCTTGCTCTGGTTACAAGACACACTCAACAATGAACGGGAACAGAGTGAAGCGTCTCAATTTTAAGTTATCTTTGTTTATGATGCTACTTGCGAGATACAGCGTGTTGAAAGTTAAAAAATCAGCTTCACGCTGTCTCCCGTATACAGCAGGGTTGATGGAGGGAACCTAGTGTAAAGACACTCTGTTTCCCACATTCCTCCAATTTTTTTCATGCTTTTTGTGTTAAGTGGCTAAACTCAACGCCGGGCTTTTGCCTTGGCGCCAGAACGAAGACATGAAAATATTAATAAATAATAATACATTCCTTCAAGTGGGTATCGAAGCACAATTAAAAAATTAAACATATAACTCACATAACTAGAGTATTCCGGATTAATACAAGCGCCATCATGTAAAGTGCATCCTTTGTAAATGAATGACGGGTCTTGATCGTCGTCGTCCAGCACGTTCACTGTTAAAGTTGTGGTACTTGATAGCCTACGTTTGGTATCGCGAGCGCGGTCCTAAGAATTCAATCAATTAGTAATTAAAGATCAGCTTTATGCTGTCCCGCACGCAGCAGGGTAAGTAGAGGGAACCTAGTGTTAAGAAACTGTGTTCCCCAATTTCTGCCGAATTCTGGCGGCATTGCGTGTTAAGTGGGAGAACTCAACGCCGCGCTTTGCCTCGACACCAGAGCGAAGAAATGGAAATATATTGTGCCCCTGCAACACGACTGACCTCTCAATCAATCGATTAATAAATTCAAATTTAAAATATTGTTTATTTGAATGGACTTTTACATGCATTTTTGAATAGAATGAATAAAAAGCTACCACCGGCTTAGAAGGCAGTCCTGCTGAGAAGAGCAGGCAAGAAACTGAGCAGTAGCTCTTTCCTATACGAAAGTTACGATTTAATTGTTCAATACAATACTACAATAGTATAAAAAACAAAAGAAAATGTTCATACATAATACAGAACAGTACGTACGCGTATTTGTTACATATACTCAGAAGTGGTTACTTATAGGCAAGTTTTTTATTTACATCTTATAGCAAGAAATAATAGGGAACATAATATTCGTGGTTACGCAAAATAGTGTCGTTGGTTGAGAAAATTGCACAACTTTCTTTATTGTGCAATAACCCTTTCGTATAATTTACATTATACGGAACAATCGACGAATCATGACCGTCTTGAAGTTAGACTTTCTGAACTTTTGCGCATTATTGTCTTGAAAAGAAAATAATCAAATATAAGAAAAATTATAAGAATAAATCTGCTCAGAGATCTACAGCTAACTTCAGGACGGCCGTGACTCGCCGACCGTACTGTACGTTATATAATTTACATAGATACTTACAGAAGCAACAATAGTGACTAGATACTTTTGAGTGCGCTCGTAATCCAAACTCCTGTTAACAGTGACTTGACCTTGATGGGGTAGCGGTATTGAGAAATATTGGTACCCATCAGCCGCATTCGCATTTTCTATAGTTTTGTTATCACCGGGTATTACAAAATATTCGGCGAGGCCGTTTACACCGGCGTCAGTGTCGACAGCTCTGATACGGTCGAATATTGTAGTGCCCACTGGTATAAGCTGAAAAGGAGAATAAATATTATATAAAGTAGGCAGAAAGAGTCAAGTGTCAAGACGTCCCTCCAAAATCCACCGGAATTAGGGATATATAGCGTTAGTAGTGAAATGTTCACTCACTTTTTCTTACACGAGCAGAGAAATGGAAATACTGTATTTCTCGTGTATTATTCCGCGTTTCGAGTAAGCCGTTGACTGATTATTGACAACAGAATCCATATGCTCTTAGTTTTTTCATTTAAAAGTACAAGTCAAAGTGAGTAAAGTAAAAATCATGCCATATCTTTAAAGTATGATATAATAATACTCATTCCAAGTAAGAACAAGAAATTATTTGAAAAGACAAAATATTTAACAAATAGGGCTTATTTTTAGTTTACCACCGTCCAATCGTAGATAACTCTTTACATTTAAAATATAGAATGCAACGAATTATTCTAATTAAACAAACAGTAATACAAACAAACCTCGGAGATATTAGCCTCATATGGCGTTCCTTGGAAAACTGGCGCGTTGTCATTTATATCCGATACTCTGACAATAACGGGTATGGTTCGCCTTTTCTTCGTCGCTTTCACTTGACAAACTAGCTGCAGGCGAAATAAATCATTAGCGAGCTAGTATGGTTTATAATTATATATGGCAATATAATAAACTTATAGCGTAGGTCTGGTTGGTGGTTGATATAAGACTTAAATCAAATCAGGTTCACGCTATATCACGTACTCAGCAGTGTAGGCAGAGGGAACCTACTTCTCCTCCTACTTACGTTCCCCACTTTCCGCAGAGTTCTAGAGGCATTGCGTGTTGTGTGGCGGAACTCAATAAATATTTCATTTTCTCGAGTGGGGATCGAACCCACCAGTCGATTTTACAGTCACACTTTGTACTTGCTTTGTGCCCCGCTTTTATGATTCGCAAAGATATGTGGCTTATATATTTTTTCATTTGAACATATTATGTTAGTATATGTATATCTGATTGAATACTAAATTAATAGGTTGTTTTATGTTTATTCACGCTGTGTAGTGCATATAGTATATGTAGGTAAAAGGGACCTGGGAACCCGCTTTATATCGTTACCAGAGCGACCAAATGAAAATATAGATAATTTCAGTAACTACTGGCTCATTTTGAAAAGATGTTTTTAATCCGAATAATCCACTTATCGAGGAAGGTCATATAGGAATCACGTGAATGATCTCGATGTAACTTAGTTATTTCTATTAGATCACGTTGAAGTGGCAGACAAATAGAACGATAGATTTTATACTCATATAACAAACGATAGAGATATATTTATTATAGTTCATTAAAAAAAAAATTAAATTAGCTTCACGCTATATCCCGCACACAGCAGGGTAGGCAGAGGGAACCTAGTGTTAAGACACTCCGTTCCCCACTTTCTTTGCCGAATCTCTGCCGAACTTTGGAGGCATTGCGTGTTGAGTGGCAGAACTCAACGCCGCGCTTTATCTCGACACCAGAGCGAAGAAATGAAAATATAAATTTAAGTAAATATTTCAATCTCCTCGAGTTGGGATCGAACCCACAACCAGTCGGTTTTACAGTCACACTTTGTACCACTGCGCCACGACTGGCCTCAAAATTAATTCATTAATTTTAAAAAAACAATTTCTAATAAGTAACATAATGAAAAATACAAAATAAAATTAACACCAGTTCAAAATGTTTTCTCAATAACATGTCTCAAGTTTATAATATAACAAATATAATATATCCAATATTAACAGCTATCGCTTAAGGCGTTTATTGTTAATAAGGGTTTGATACACCAACAAATTTTGATAGGCAATTAAGAAGTAATTTTACGATCGCGCGATAAAAGGTAACACTTCGACACCGTATATGTAACACGACAAGTTATACTTATAAACAAAAACTACAAATATTATAAGACCGTTATTTATTTAGCTCGATAGCAAGCACGATATTATTACTAAAATATATTTTTTTTAGGAAGCAGAGGAGGCAGGGAACCTGGGAACTTAGTGTTAATACACTTCGTTCCTATTAAGTTACTTCCGTTTCCCGAATTCTGCTGGCATTGTGTTTTGAATGGAGGAAACTCAACTATACATATTATTTGTTATAATAATAAAGAAATCGATATTTATCTCAATTATAATATATAGTATCCCTTCTTAACTTTATTTAGAATATTATATTCAAGTGTAAATTAAATATACAAGAAATGATTTTGATAATATTTTTATATCTTTTCTTCAATAAAAGCTGTCATTAAAGATACATGGAATATAGCTTAACTATAAGAATTACAAATACATTGTTTTTTGTAATTCGCTGACGTTGTCACGAGTTAATATTAAAATGTTAAAAAAGGAAGTTTACATAAATTAAAATATTTAAAATAAAAAATATATATATCAAATTATATTTCAACCATTTGTCAGTAAATCTTATTACTAGATTCACTTAAGGTTTTTTAATGCTGAAAATTCAATATGAAACATACCTGAAAAACCATATGCGATAAGTTGTCAGCATCTCTATCTAACGGCTGAAGCAATTGCAACCGTTTGCCATCGAGTTGAAACAACGTGGGACCTTTAGGGAACACCGTCGATAGTACCACGTCCACGTCTGGATCACCGACTATTGGGAGCTCTGGTGGTACTGTCGTTTGGTTGACTTCTGTAAGGTTGAAGTGTATTTTGTTAGTGTTTTGGAAAACGTACGAAAAATGTTTCTGTGTTTCAAATTTTCGTTGTTTTGTTTATTTTTTTTTTCAGATTCTATTGTGGATTGCAACGCGTTTACTGATAGCCACACACTGTTTCAGTGCGCCGTTCCTTAGGTATGCTATAATAAATTTATAAAATAACGAAAAGAAATATATATATTTAATAAAAAAATATTTAATATATATATATATATATATATATATATATATATATATATATATATATATATATATATATATATATATATATTTTATTTATTAAAAAAATTAAATTAAAAAAAAATAACATTAAATCAGCTTCACTCTGTATCCCGCACACAGCAGAGTAGGCAGAGGGAACCTAGTGTTAAGCCACTCCGTTCCCCACTTTCCGCCCAGTTCTTTTCCGAGGCATTTTGTGTTGAGTTGAGTTGAGTGGCAGAACCCAGCGCCGCGCTTTGTTCGAGCGAAGAAATTAAAATATAAACGTAAATATTCCACCTCGAGTAGGGATCGAACCCACAACTGTCGCGTTACAATAATACCCTTGTTTGTGCCCTTGGGCCACGACGGCCTCAATAATAAATAATAATATAAACAAAATTACATAAAAAGTTAACTTACGATCGCCTCTACTCTCTTCTATGTCCACTATAATGCTCGACTGTCCAGTTTCCACTTCGCAAGGACCTGCAAAGTGAGCAAAATAAACAATACAATTAAAACTGGTAGTCAAGCAAATTACTGAAATGTAAATATACGTTCGTAAAACCCATTCTGAATTTAGTTGTTGACTGTTAGCATGGATATGTTGTATGGTTTTGATGCTTCCTTTAGCGTTCGTTAGTACTTGCTAATTGAGTATAAAATTTTATGACGAAGGCGCATTTAGATTGCAGTTGTAAACACTTGAAATGTCGTTGCTACTATTTCCTTATTCTTGCTTTATCTTTTAATGGTATGAAGATAGCTAGGACGTCTTATGTTAAATTTATAGCATCTTCACCTCCCGCGTTGTAGTACTATTATGATATAATATATATTTGTTATAGCTTCACGTTGAATCCGCATATAGCAGGGTAGGCCGAGAGAACTTCGGAATCTAGGGTTAAGTCACTCGATTCTCATTAAGACACTTTCGTTCCCGACTTTCCACCAAATCTCGAAGGCATTGCGTTTTGCAATAAGGAACTCACCGCTTCTTAACACGCAATGCTTCCAGAACTCGTTACCAGGGTGAAGAAGTGAAAATTAATATTATATTTTAATTTTTTACAATTTTTTATTTCATGAATAACATTTTCCTGTGTAGTCCTTTATTCCAAATAGAACTATAGAATACAATACAAATGTATCATAAATAATATATTAACTACCACTATGAAAAAAAATAATATTTAGTTTAAATTCCTACCCATTATAGGTACCTATGAGCAAAGTCTAAATTCGTTATTTTCCAAAAAACTAACCGAGAAATAAACAAAATCAATTTAAAGGAAATGAAACAGTATATATAACCACTTGTCAACTACTCAGTGCAGTTCTTGTAGCTGTTTGTTTTAGCTAGCAACTTCTGTTTTAAAATTCGTTACATAATTGTCCATATAAATCAGACGACCAAAGCAACTAAAGATTCGTAGACGCGCCTGAGAAACTACCAATTAAAAATTTATTTGTCGCTCATATAGGTTGGTTATTATAGACGGTGATTTGTAAATTTTACTGTAGCAGTATTGGTACATACATTATTATAACTATAAAGGGAAAGGGAAAGAAGGATAGGCAGAGGAAACTTAGTGTTAAAAAACTGTTCCCCACTATCTGCCAAATTTTGGATGCTTTACGTATTGAGTGGCGGAAGCGAACTCAATACAAAATGAAAATACTAAATATTCCAGTTTCACGAGCGAGAATCGAAGCCACATCCTCAACAATCTAACCGAAGTCACGCCTACAGTCACACTGAGCGCCTGCGCCACTATTCTACCTTATAAAAAAAATTTTTATCAGCTTCACGCTGTGTCACAGCAGGATATTCAGAGAAACTAGTGTTAAGACACTCCGTTCCCCACTTTTCACCGATTTCTGTTGGAATTGAGTGCTAAGTGACGGAACTTAACGCCGCGGTTTACCTCTATACCAGAGCGAAGAAATGGAAATATTCATTTTAATAATTATTTCATTTCCTCATATTATATCGTGCTTCTGCTCATTTAGGTAACATCGCGTACCCTATGTCCGTTCCAATTAAGAAGTAGCCACTTGTTTCGGCCTGTATCGAATCCACTTGCAAATTATTCGCGTGTTTACGATCATTAGCTAAGCGGTTCAACAATTAATTAGTACGATAGCTGGCGACATTCTCGTTAGGATCACTGACTAGATAAAGGAAAGCGAGTTAGTTAAACTTTCTATCATGTTACAAGAGAAGGCAATAAATTAATATAAGATTTAAATATACATATCATTTAAGGTTTTTGTAGTGTAATTGCATTCGTTTAAAAAATAATTAGTTTTGATTATAACTAAATTAGATTTTTAAATCGTTAGGCCAGTCGTGGCGCAGCGGCACGAGGTGTGACTGTAAAACCTGACTGGTTGTGGGTTCGATCCCCACTCGAGGAGATGAAATATTTACTTAAATTTATTTTTCCATTTTCTTCGCTCTGGTATCGAGGTTAAGGGCGGCGTTGAGTTCTGCCACTCAACACGCAATGCCTCCAGAATTCGGCAAAAAGTGGGGAACGGAGTGTTTTAACACTAGGTTCCCTCTGCCTACCCTGCTGTGTGCGGGATACAGCGTGAAGATTTTAAAATATTTTGCTGTTTTTTTTTAATAAAATGCTATGCGAATTTATTGGGTTATGCTTAGCAAGTAAGGCAAAAACGTCACAAAATTAAATTTTAAAAATATCTCAAAGCACAGGTCCTTTTAATGTTAATATTCCTTCTTATTAGATACTTTATATGTTTTTTTTTTTATATATATAACATGTAGGTAGTGTTTACTTTATTAGGGTATTTATTTTTTCGAAACAAAGATACTATAATACTTATTTAGAAAACGTATAAAAATTTTAACGTAGCGGGACTCGAACCCGCTTCCATGGAGACCGACCGACCAGGCGCTCTGGCCACCTAGCTATACGTTCTCATCAAGTTACGTCGAAATTGTATACGTTTGTTACAACTTTATTATGTTAGAAGCATCTCCTTGCTCAAATGTTTTTAAATAAGCATTTTCCTTTCCTAAGTGTGGATATATCACTTTAAACATGTTAAAAAGATACAATAATTGTTATATAAAAAATTTCAAGATTTACTATCGCTGTCACAGTTGTGTTTGATTTATAATATAACTCTCTCTACAAAGGAACAACCGTATGTTTCTGATCGAACATTACCATCGCATAAAAGACTTATTCAATGGGTGCTTCGTCAACCTTTCACTATTGAGGCACAATATATCTAATACATCCATCCAACAAAATACACATAAAATAAATCTTTGATCAACAAAACTTTTGTAATTCAAAATTTTAATATTTAGGAAAATTTTCAATTACAGTATTTTAGTTCATTTTGAAGTAGAACAACGTATTAAAACATATTAAATAAAATGTAGTTTGGGTAGGCGGATTAAGCCTAGTTTTAACACTCCGTCCCCCATATTCCGCCGTTTGAGGAATTGCGTGTGAAAATAGCGGAACTCAACACCGCGCTTCGCCTTGTTACCAGAGTGAAGAAATGAAAGCATTAATAAATAATAATTAATTTACTCGAGTGGAAATTGAGCCCACAACCGTCGCATTTAAAGTCATATGCTTGTGCCACTGCGCCACGATAGTCTCAAAGGGATATATTATATTGCTTTGTTTGAAGTCCACTCCGCTCCCCACTTTCCACTGAATTTTGGAGGCATTGTGTGTTGCGTGGCGAACTCAATACGAAGAAATAAAAATATTAATTATTTAATTTCCTCGAGTGGGAATCGAATTCACAACCGGTCGCGTTTACAGCCACACGCTTACGCCCTTGCGCCACGAATGGCCTCATAATATTAAATACTATATGTACTATATAATATAAGGAATAATTTACCTGGTGTGGCTTGTGTTATTGGCAGAAGACATATCAGAAGCCATATCGCCGTGTGCCGGATAGGCGCTACCCATCGCGCCATCTCACTGCAAACAAGACAACATTACATAAAATAGATATGTAGAAAATTTTCTTAAATTAATGTTACTAAAAGCATATTTTATATCTATATAGAAAGAAATGTGAATAATTGCCAAAAACGCTAGTATAATATAATAATATATGTATTTAAAATGTTGAAGCGACTTCTGAATAGGTTACAATAGGAATTGTATCCTTTTGGACAGAATCGCGCAAAAGGGGTGTCTTAGCACTAGGTTCCCCCTGCCTACCCTGTTACAGCGGGAAGCTAAAAAAAATGTGTTGGCATACACATTTTGGCTTAGGCTTTTACAAATCACATATGAAATATAATAAGCATTTGATTATATACACTTTGGCATCGTTTAAACATAGATACCTAGTTAAGTTTAGTATTTTTTTAATAAATATTGTTAAATGTAAATCATCAAAGTCCCAAGACGTTGGTTCTCAAGAGAAATGAAACAAATGACACTCGATATTACATTCCTTTAATCAGCAGAATATGATTATATTGCGATATAGGTAGTGTAATCATCGTATCATCATGCTTTGAAACAATAAATACAATTTAAACATGTATGTATATAACATATAAGAAATTTAGAGTAGATAGAGACTGTTCTCACATGTTCTCTTTAGTTACAAGACACGGTTGAGTTTCGTCACTCAACACGCAATGCTTCGAAATTTCGGCGGAAAGTGAGGATTGGATTGTCTTAACACTAGGTTCCCTGTCTACTCTGGTGAGTGCGGGATACAGCGTTATCTTTTGTAAAAGACTATATATGTAGATACATAGTCTTCTACTAAAGACTTTTCAATACGAACCAGTAGTTCCTGAGATTAGCACATTCATCCAAACAAACTCTTCAGATACAAATTATTGATATAGATACATATTTATATTACACTAGAAGACCTTTCACTAATATATACTGTGTTTGTGTGTGAGTGTTTTTAACCTATAAAAAATCCACATTCCACAATCAAGACAATACAAAATCAAACACATTAAACACATTAAAATGAACCTTGGGCGCGCATTAAGTAGAATAAATCCATTTATTCTAATGCAATTACGACTGTTGAAATCCCGTTGCGTTAACACGGAAACTGATATGGTCATATTAAACTATATACTTATAATAAAATCGCAACGGATCGGTGTCTGTACATGGAAGATACAGAAAAAAAAAATATTATTAATGTAATAAAAATCTTTTTAATTATATATTTTTTTTTTCATAAATTATTATAAAAAAAAAAATTGTATGCTTGTCTGTGCATTTGTTTACGATAATCTGGGAAACGCCTTAACCGTTTGAAATACAGCGTTATTATTCGGTTCACAAATAAAAAACTTATTTCAATATAAAAAGTATTTTTTTTTTTTTTTTATTGTTAGTTTTTAACACTACAGACACTTGGTCCGTACCCTTTTTAAATGTATTATTATATCTAATTTCCTTATCATATATATTAATTACATTACATTAGTTTACATACAATTAATACCTATAATAGGAAAATTATATTTTTAACTTTACGTTATTTTACAAAATGTTACTTAGATCTAAGGTTAAGCGAATGTTTATATCTGTATATTTAACAATATAAAAAGTTGCAAGCGACAATTTTACTACTAAAATTTTAGCTATCAATATGGATATTGGCACAAATAGATGATTAAATTTTTATTACTTCTAAAAAAAGTTCGCGACACCAGATGTCTATCTCTTATAAATAAGTGACTATAAGGCATTTTTTGACAATCTTTGGCTTTTATTTCATGTAATTTGGACGTATACTTTTCGAGTAAATGTAAAATTTAAAATAATTCAACGCTCTATTTACATCCGCATGCCTATGCTCGCGTCCTGCGGGGGGCGCCCTTACCGCCGATAACGTTCTTTCAACCTGTTGGCATATAAAGCATAATAAAAGCGGGCGAAGCCGCGAGTGGGCCGCTAGTATTATATATACTTTATATTAGTAAGGTTTCCCAGGTTCTAGATTAACTGATAAGATCGCCACATTAAAAAAAACAGTGATTAAATTTGCCGCTCAGTGACACGAAAAACTTTGTAAATTTAGACCATGTGAATTGAATGAATGAAATTTTATATTGTTTTAAGTAGGTGCATTACTTAATTTTTACTTTGATATTACTAAGTAAGCTATGCTGTATTGTAATTTTATCTGACGATCTAAAATAAGTACCTAGTATTAATAAAAAAAACTAACAGCTTTAATGATTAATTTATGAAAAAGATTTTTTTAATGTGTGATTTTTTTTACTTTTACTTGTTTTATTATATTTATAATAAATTTAAATGGTTAAATGATACCAATTGCTTTTTACAATTAGTTGAAGATGCAAGGATGATATATCAAACATTTATTTTATATAGCCATTTTAAGCCAGTCACGGCGCAGGTGCACAAGTATAAGGAAATTAAATATTTTATATTTTTATTTCGTCGCTCTTTTCGCGCGGCGTTAAGTTTCGAAGTTTCGGCACTTTACTTACACGCAATTCCTCCAGAATTTGGCAGCAGTGGGAAACTAAAGTTTCTTAATGGATAGATAACTAAAGGTTCCCAGGTTCCCTCTGCCTACCCTGCCATGTGCGGAATAAAGCGTGAAGCTACAAGAAATAAAAGCCATTTAGCTAGATAATAATAAAAACGCGTTCAGCTCTTGTCTAAATTGCAAATCTAACAGTTGCAGCACTAACAAGCAATAGTTATAACTCACAGCGAAAAGAAAATGGTTGGTTGTTAATTTTGTACATTATCTCATGAAGCAAATTCACAAGTAAATGGCCTAAAGTGATAAGAACTTAAAAAAAAAATTAAATCAGCTTCACTGTATCCCGCACACAGCAGGTTAGGCAGAGGGAACCTAGTGTTAAGACACACCGTTTCCCATTTTCCGTCTAATTCTGGAAGCATTGAATGTTGAGTGTCGGAACTCCACGCCGCGCTTTAGCCTCAACACCACGGCGAAGAAATGAAAACATTAAATATTTCACTTTATCGAGTGAGAATCAAACCCGCATCCTGTTGCGTTTATCACACACTTTAGCCACTGCACCACAACTGGCTTTAATATTGTATATAGTTTATGATGTTTTAAAATAACGTAGTTGTCGCACGTATTGCTAATATTTCACGTGTCGTATTTGCATACGCAAGTGCTCAGTACAAATCGTTGTAATCGTCCAATATGTGGTTACAGTCATGAATCGTTTCTATATAGAAAATGGCTTTAGGAGGCGTCCTATGGCACAACGGTGGGTAACATTTGTTTAAATTTTTTTGTTTAACTTCCCGGGTTTTGTTTTTTGTTTAATTAACATAACAGGGTAGCTTAATTTTTTCGCTAAAATCTGAAGACATTGAGTATTGAGAGGGAGCACTTAACGCCGCGCTTTGACTCAACACCAAAATAAAGAAATTAACGTATTAAATAATTTAATTCCTCGAGTGAGAATCAAACCCACAACCTATCGCGTATACTTTTCTTAATGTTTTGCTCAATAAAAAAAATACGCTTTATAACAAACCCGACATTCAAATTTAATCTAAATTAAAATTCTCCAGAAATACATCTATAAAACACATTTCAAACAATCGTCAATCATTTCCGATTGTAACGGGATAATGTTATAGTCATTTCAGATCATAACGCAAATCTTAAATAGTATGGTGTGTAAAATAATCATTTCATTTCAAGTCTATATTATGTAGAACCCGTTACCCATCCATTGTTTGTATCCCAGCGGTTAGTCTTGCGCACGTACTGAGGTAATAAAAGATCAATAAACATTCAAAGCCAGTCGTGGCGCACAAGTGTGGCTGTAAACGCGACTGGTTGAGGCTTCGAACTCGCACTCGAGGAAATGAAATATTTATTTAAAAATCGCGGGAAAACGCGGCGTTGAGTTCCGCCACTTAACACGCAATGTCTCGAAAAATTATGTGATAAGTGGAGAACGGAGTATCTTAACACAATGTTCCCTCTGCCTGGTCTGCTGTGTGCGGCATATAGCGTGAAGCTGAGCTAAGCTTTTTTTTTATTCATTCCAAGTCTATATTGTGTAAACCCGTTACTCATCCATTGTTTGTACCCTAGCGGTTAGTCTTGCGCACGTACTGAGGTAATAAAAGATCAATAAACGTTTAAAGTTCATCTTGAATTGTTGTTTGGTAATGTAAAAACGTCGTGAGTAACAGGTGGAAGCGAAGTTAGGCAGTACAAAATGTATCTGAAATTATAATGTAGTTCCGACTGTAATTACTAAGCTTTTTGTCAGAACAAAAAATTACAAAGCAGCATCACGGTTTTTCACATAGAAGAGCTACACCGGACAGAGAATCTGGGAACCTAGTGTTAAGACACTACGCTCCTCACTTTCAGTTTTCGATGTTGGGTGCACATTACATTTTTAATGTTGAACTAAACGCCGCTCTTAATTTATAGCTTATAATTTTTTTTTATTTACCTACTGCGTAACTTCGCTGATCTCTCTTTATTTCACAACGTCAACGAAGAGATTAAAACACTTATTGATATATCACTGACTCTCCATTTCACGTTATTCAGATATAAATTATTTATATGACGCAAGACCCAAATTATCCCATATAGAAATCGAATGCGCAATCATCGCATTTAACTTCGCCTCGGTACCATATTATTAAAATACAACCATACACCGACATAGATATTATTGCATTGCATTTAAATAGAACAACGACATTTCTTACATATAAATATCAAATCTACTAGGTACCGTAAATAATATAAAAAGTAAAAAGGAATCTATAATACAACAATATGTAGAGCAAATCTGTACTTATCGAAGCCAGAGAAACGACGACTTTATAGTATGAAGTGCAAAATATAGTTCGAATGAGGTCTATACTGAGGCAAAAAGTGATTCTCGTAGCCAGAGCATCCTCCTTTCAACCAAAGGCTTAACCGTTAGCTCTGTATCGAGTACCATCTGCTTCCGCGTCCTCCCCTCGATTTATAAGCCGAAGACGATTAGTTCTGACCTATATTATATAGCGTTGAACGACCAGTCCAGTTTTGTACTAAACGTTGTTGTTTGAACATGGATATTGTAATATTGTGAATTTCGTACAAATAAAAGTGATTTTTTATATGGTTGCGTATTACATATAATATTTTTTTTAGCTTAACGCTGTATTCTGCATGTAGCAGCCTGAAGGAAACCTAGTGTCAAGACACTCCGTTCCCATCAAACAAATATCAAAAAATATCGTCAAGGAAAAATAAAAATATTTTGTATTTAAATCGAAATTAAAACAAAAATCCCTAACTGTCCATTATGACAATTTCTGAGAGTGCCGCAATGGAGACTGAAGTATATTTAGAAACAAATATTTGCAGGAAATAAGTTAATTTTTGATATATTAATATCTAAACTTCAAATTGACTAAGAGTTGTGAGTTCAAGTAGTGACCTTTATATATTTGCAATTCTTGTGATAAATTCAAAGGCTATATATTCTTAAAGAATGGTTCCTTTGTTAGCGAATTAAAGGTAAAGGTAACAGTTTTCGCATGGCAATTAAAATTACCACGAATAATACTATTTTCCCATTACATTTGTGTGTATAACTTGAAAATAAGCTTGAACATTAAATCCAATAGTTTTTTTTACCTTCACACTGTATCCCACTCACAGCAGAGTAGCTAATGGGAACCTTGTGTGCTAATGGGAAGACCTTCAAAATCATCCTGCGAACTCTGGAGGCAAAGGCGCGGCGTTGAGTGGCGGAACTCAACGCCGCGCCTTTGCCTCGACCAGAGAGAGCGAAGAAATGAAAATATTAAATATTAAATTTCTCTAGTGGGTATGGAACCCACAACCAGTATCGTCGCACGCACAGTCTGGCCTCATATATTACAGAAAGAAATAAAACATTAAAGCCAACATTAAAGCAGCACTTAATTTAAACTTAGATAAAAGGTTGTTAAGAGATTATACGAAATCGTGATATTGGTAGTGGGAATGTCGATCGATTTCAAATAACGCGGCATTTATGTTTATCTCGGTGATCTCATTAAATTATCTGCACAACGCCTTAAACTAGTTGATTTGTAAAGCGACTCGATCGGTTTTTGCATTGAGTGTGGGTCCAAGAGAATGAACGAGATTAAAGTTTCTTGATCCTTCGCGAGACAGGTGTATAGCGTAAAGGCGTTGCTGTATTTCAATTTACACTTTAGTGACTTGGTGTAAAGGCTGTTTTAAATTATATGTAATTGAGATTTCCATATCAGCTATAGCTATTTCCTTGTGCATTTCGTCAGAAATATATACAGTATCCTCGTTGATGCAAAATTGCATCGTAAAAAGTGGAAAACATTTACATGAAAAACTATTTGCAATGCTGATAATGTTTCGAGATACGGCGGCCACCCAGCACGAAGGGATTTCTTCTATAGCTGATGTAGAGATATTTGGACTGAGCTTGTATGCTGTAAATGCCTTTTATTGGAAACTAGCTAAAGTCACAAATGGAAGCATCTTGAAAATATAATTCCTATTATTTTATCGGAAACTGTTAAATTTCTTAAAAAAAAGCACGGCTTTAGGTTCCGCCTCTCAAAACGTCTCACTAAATGTCTCGGAAATTCGGAGAACAAAATGTCTTAACACTAGATTCTCTCTGTATACTCTGCTATATGCAGGATACAGTGTGACGCTAAAAAAATACAAATGTCAAAATAAAATTACTAAATTCTAAAATTAAATCATTTATATAGCTATTAAAAAGCTAATTCCTATTCATTATCATTATTGCACGCGCCAAGATGTTGGCGATTCAAATTATTACGTCAATTAATGATGTTGGCGATGACTGGTGACGTGAAAGTGTTTGAAGTCGGCGATGAATCCTCGAACATTTACCTGACCTTATGTAATAACTCCATCTGGTAAAGATCAAAAGGTCAACGCTTTAGATGATGAGATCGTGATGCAAATGGGTGTTTCATTTGCAAACTCTTCAATTTTAAGTCTTCGTGTCGTGGATATCTTTATTTATTTACCGTAGGCATCGCAAATCTTTTGGTGAATTTGGAAAATAGCTATTTTTAATTGATATAATAAAATATTACGATTAGTAACAAATTCTCTAGTTAAGCAATTTTGGCAGTTATTGTATAATTGAGTGAACAGAATACCAAGCAATACCAAGCGACGTATCATAATTCAAGATGTTTGATCCCAATGGAGCTACAGGTGTCGCTGTCCTTTTAAGGTGGAGATAGATGCACTTTTAAAGGGCACCTAAGTCGTACCGACTGAACCGACCGACCGACCGAAAAGTTGGTTATCAATTGTCATAAATACCTATTTCTAAGCTTAATCTCATTGTTAATTCATCAGCTTACAGACACAGTAAGGAAAGTCAAATAATACATAAATTCTAATTTAATATAAAGAATAAAAGAAAAAGTAAAGCTTACTTATATTTGGATGCACCACCGTTGAGCTCAAAACATTCTCCCATTACTTTAAAGCTGTTTGCAATAAATAGTGTATCTGGCAACACATCCTAATAGTGAATCTCCTGGTAACACCGCGCCTCATTATGGCTATGAGATGGGATCAGCACGCAAGAGAGATGCGATCTCGATGCTATCAGTACATTGCCACTGAAACCTTCACACCTGACTTCACTCAGCGTATGTATATTGAAATGATGTCTTAAGAGATGTGTTTTACAAACACCTTTCCTCCTTTTTTTTAATTATTTATAGTTAAATTCTAGGACAAAAAATATTTAGATTACCTATTTGTTTTCTTAGATTTGTTTGTACGAACATAACGAAATATAATATTTTTTATTTATAAATTATTAATATAAGGCAATATATATAAAAAATCTATACATTCAACTCAATCGGTAAGTAAATCTTAAACACAATAACTCACATAAATACTCATTAGCTGATTTCCTCCGTCAAAGACTAAAGATCATACAGATGTGATTACAATCTATATAGCTCAATAATTAAACCTTCTAACAAGCCAGCCTATCTGCAGTTCAGCATTTAAATAATAACCTGACCGACGCCATATTGATAATAATTCTATAATAGTATCCCCGTAACTGAGAGCTATAATCTTCAATTTATGTTGTGAGAGGAAGGAGGTGAAATAAATCCTATAACATAGATCTTGTACGTTCGTTAGTAGCCAGTGAAATTACTATTTTAATATTATCAAAGAAATAAATGTAGATAGCGTTTTTTTTATTAATGCATATAAATATATATTGAGACCGGTCGTGGCACAGAGGCACAAAGTGAGACTGTAAGCGCGACTGGTTGTGGGTTCGATCCCAACTCAAGGAAATGAAATATTTATTTAAATTTATATTTCCATTTTTTCGCTCTGGTGTCGAGGCAAAGCGGGGTGTAGAGTTCCGCCACTCAGCACGCAATGCCTCTAGAATTCAGCGGAAAGTGAAGAACGGAGTGTCTTAACCCTAGTTCCGTCTGCCCTGCTGTCTGCGAGATAAAGCGTGAAGGTGAATATATATATATATATATTTGAATGCAGCATGCATTTATTTTTTTAATTAACAATTGCTTGTATCATTAAAATGTAAAGTGGTATTTAAAATATAAAAATGAAGAAATCACTATCATTAGCGAATCGCCAATATTGAGAAGGAAACGCTACAATTTAAGTAATTGCTTCTTTCCAAAAAAACAAGTTTCAGTAATATTTGGTTATTTGCGACAGTTAAATATTGTAATTTTAGAAAAAAAAAATCAAATCATATTTTTTTGCGCTGTGCTCTCACGGGCACTTTGTAAGGTAGCAGGTTGGTAGGCAGGTTCCCTCTGACCTGGGAACCTATTGTTAAGACATTCTGTTAAGACACTTAAGTTCCCCATTTCCCACCAAATTACCACCTAAAAAAAATGATAAACATTTCATTTCCTCGAATGAGGATCGAACCTACAACCTATTTCGAGTACAGCCACACGCCCTTAGACCATAATTTTATAATCGAAAACTTGAAAGGACGTGCCATCACTACACAGTACCTAGTCCTAGTAAACGATAGCAATCGATTCGATACGTAATTGACGTATCTATGAATATTTAAGCAACAATTGTCCTGCCAAGCACATCTGATACGTCGATATGCAACAGCAACAAATACCTCCTAAGGAAGTTAACCATTAACATATTAGCTCTGACATATTCAACATACAATCTGACAAAGTGAAGCGACGATCTTCCATGATCAAAGAGTGGTTTAAGTGCGTCGTGGCGCAGTTTGGAAACGTCTGAGTGCACACACGTAGGTAATTCGATATAAGTATCGAATTGTGGGGTTTTTTATATAAAAATAAAGTTTTTTTTTTATGTTTTTTATGTCACGTTTATCTTGAAAACAACGGAGTGTCTAACACTAGGTTCTCTGTGGCCCATCTCACAAAATATGAATATAATTTAAAAATAATATTTAAACTGTCACATTTTCTTTTTTAAATAAATGTCAGTCAATCCTACTTAAATAATAAGTTGACTCGAACATATATAGGTATGAGAAATTGAAATTATTCGTGACATTAAGGAAATGCATGCGTTCCTAACTTAATTGCACGAGGGAGATAGTAAATTATTATACACATACTATACTCCAGCTCCAGCTAACTGAGCTTTCTCAGCTATAAATCAATATAATGTTATAACTTTGACTGGACTTATATACTTATAATATATATAGTCAATTATATAATTGAGAACTGTTTCTATAAAGTTTATATATTATAAATAACAGATTTATTATTTTCTTCGCTGAGTTTCTTTATCAGTTGATGTTTGAAATAATGATACTACAATTCTGCTTAAAATATATATTTTTTTATTGTTACATAAGCAAAATGTAAGAAATTTAGTTCTTATTGCTCGCAAGTTCATATTGAATAATTTATTTAATTACCACTATTCTACTTTAAATTTAACGAATGTTAAACAGCACGAGCAAGACCATATAGAATATTTCTATCTATTATCATATACTTATTTTAGTACTGTTAAATATCACTAGCAACACTGTATAGAATTATTCAATTTCCTGTTGAGTAACTTTTATCTTAAGACCTATAAACAATATGTTATTCTCAATTCAATTATAGCTAATAATTAGTTCATCACACATTGATTTATATAATATATGTATAAATACATTATATAAAAGAGCAACTGTTGAGTTTCTTGCCGGTTCTTCTCTGCAGAACTGCCTTCCGAACCGGTGGTAGCTTCTTTTTGTTTATATGTTCATTCGACGATTCAAAAGTGCTCATAAGAGATTATTTGAATAAATAATATTTAGAATACTTTAATGATTGTACAAATTTAACATGTAATAGTTGCTCATTTGACAGTATGTCCAAATATATATAAATAGACGGTTTCGTTAGCCATGATCAGTCGAATAAACTAAACAGAATGTGACGCTGCTCGTTTTATTATTCCCATATTCAAACCACTACTGGAACACTTCAGAAGTGGGATGATATGGAAATATATAATAACCACGGCCCACAAATTTTGAAGTCATTTTTTTTCTTCTACCTACAATATCATTATCTGATGCGTGCCCACGTATACTCTGAAAGACGAATTTTTCTGGTCAACTCAATTTCGAGACGAAGAACTCCACCCAACAACAGAAGATCGAGCTATGACGATGGAAAGACTACGTATATCTACAACGTTGGTTGCAGGTTCAACGTGATCGAAACTATGAAAGGTTAGTAAAAATGTCATATAATACCATTGTGCCTTAAAAGATGTACACAAGAGTGGTGTGGATGGTTAAAAAGTGTTGTTTCGAGTTAACGTATACAGGAAGTTTTATCACAATTATGGATATGATATATGCCTTAATATATATAATATATGTATAATCTTCAATTTCTGGTCTTTCTACATATTTCAACAATATGTGTAAGTAGTAAACGTTGAACGTACGAAGTATACAAAAGATATTACAAATAATAGCACGTTTTTAACAAAGACAATGTAGTTGCGGAGAGGAGTATGATATTATGATTCTCTTGTATTAAGTATATATCGTAATGATGGTAGCAAACAAGTATGTATGCAAAACAAATAGATATATCAGTTCATTTAGGCGTTCTTATTAAGAATATTATTTGTACGGGAGGGTAGCTTATTAAATTATGGCGGTTTCGGAGCTAGGTTGAAATCCAAGAAGTAAAGACATTAATAGTAGACTATGTTAATACTGCAGGTACTATATAGAAGTTTCTTTTTAGAGATAACAATTGTATATCCGACACGTTACTAATTAATATCAATATTTGCTTTCTTGTTGTGGGTATTTTAAAATAAGTCGTGGCAATTACATAGGATAAAATTTATTCTAAAATGATTTTGTTTCGAATCTCGGGGGGGGGGTTTGCCTAAATACGATATTGAAAATTGCACTGAAGCGTAACGACATACAGTTAAACGGACAGAAATTTTCAAACTGATTGTTTTGAGTTTTATTAATGGATGAGTGCCTCCAATAATGGATGTTTTCATAAATCGTGTACAGACGGCGATCAGTTACTAATTTTATTATAAGTAAAGATTAGTACATTAGAATTGATTTTTATTTTTTAGTACATTAGAGACTTGCAGTTCACGCGTAAGTTATATAATTAAGAGTTATATTTATTTGTCGCGCGGCGTCACGCTGCACCGGTACGATTATTTCTATATGGAATGTCGAAAAGGTTGACCTTAGTGAAGCGTTTAGTTACAGGCTAGCTTTGAGCTTCCTGTTGTATAAACAAATACTATCACACATTGTGCAATTTTACAATAAAATATTTTTGCTAATTAATTGTTATTGCCATTTATGCTGTTAGCTTACAAATGTGATATTGGAGAATCGACAACTATTTTTAATTTTTAATTTGTTAACCAATGTTTCCATGTAAGTGGCCTATGTCTTTAATGGAAAATAAAAATATCTTTTAACCCGGAGAATACTTCATAATTTCACATTAATAAAAAAAACATCACTTATTAAAAAACCATATTATTCCATGTGACAGGTACATACAATATGTATGTATATAACAATTATAAACGTTCCTGATATTTAATAATACTTAAATTATATGAAAGTTTAGATATCAATATACAAAAATGGAAATATAGTTATAAAATATTTTAATTAAATTTTAGTTCTTATTTTGATTTTTGTGCAATATAAACCTATTGTAACGTCTCGTGTAACACGATCATATATCTAAGTTAAGTTCAAATCAAGGGCGACAAATATTCTTAATGTGATATCATGAATCCTAGTTTATTTAACTAAAAACCGCCAAAACGAAAAATAATCTAATAGATAGCCAACATATTGTTGTTGACGAGAGAACACTGTAGCGGATTGTTGTTGTAAGTACATTTGGTCTATCAAGCAAACAAATAAAAAGAAATAAATATTTAATGTTCTCAAAGGTCATTGATACGGCGGCTGCTGGGAAATATTTAGTATTAGTTAGTTTATTATCAGTTAAAAAAGGGAAACTTTTAAATTTGTAAAAAAATATACGAACGTATTTTGCTTATTCCAGTATAGTACATTTTATTACAGTACAGTTTCATGTTTAAGGACAATCTAGAACTTTAAAAGAATACATGTATAGCTATACAATGTCTTTAGTAAAGACTGAACGAGAGTTTGCCTGTCAACGGTTTACGCTATCGATCCGATCATCTACTAAACGATTGGTCATATATAGCAACGTATAGCTTACAAACACTAGAACAATTATCCGCGACTTGAACAACATCGAAACGTCATTTATTATAATTATATATAAATATATAACAATAAAATATATAACTTAATAAATATCAACAATTGTTTGAAATAATTTACGAAACTTAAATCATAAAGCATTTGCTTAAAGATTTCAATAAGACTACGACATAAATAGAATACATCAAGAAATATATATATATTAATATGTAGGTATATATAGTTATAGAGATCTATTGTTTACAGAAAGTAGTAACAACATATCTTGATAAACTGCCGTGTCGTCTGTATGAAGTCGTTGTTAGGTAGTAGTGTCAAAAAAGTTTACGAATGTAGGTAGGCGCGGGGGTGGCCGTTGTATATCTGATGAGTGAATAAAAATGATATAAGTTTTAGTTGTTTGTAAATTAAAATATACAATTAAAACAAATCTCAAATGAAGATATATACAATTTTTTATAATTAGGATGCACAGTTGATCACGGATATTTTCATCATTTCGTATGGAAAGTGAAAACGGAAGAAACTAAGTTTATTTCTTCAGTGCTTCATAAACATGAAGATCACAGATTGGAAAACATACTAAACACCAATAGCACGACGCGACACTTCCGTATGAGTTTAGTAGTTCCTTTTTTTAAAAAAAAGGAAGAATTATATCTAACTTTATTTAGTCAAGATTTGTTTCGTATAACTTATTATTGTTCCCTGTACATTATTAATTTTATTATTATATATTATTCTATGAGAGCTAAGATATATAATACTGTGTGAGCTAGTGTAGTACAATTTTATGAAAGCTAGAATACGGAACGTATGTTCTGTGAGATAAATAGCATATAATAGTGCGTGAGCTAGATTGAGTTGAAAAACGTGCTGTGTGAATTGTTGTAATATAAAAATATTTAAATACTCAGAATATCGAAGTAAATTTAAGAGGTCCATAAAATGACACCGTTTGAGTTTGTAATTCTATTATAATTGCGGACAGGTGATCCTTAAGTTTAAGTTACTGGTTATAAGTCAAAATTAATATTATTTTATATTTTGCAATAAATTTCTTCAGAATTAACATAAGTACTAGATACAGTTCAATTGTACAACTTTAGTGTGCAGTTAATATTGACTAGACATAGATACTGTTACAAAAGAGTGGTCAAGTTTATTTAATGATTATATTATAATAATAGAAAATTAATATAAATGAAACAGGATTGTAATTTAAAAACAGTGGCAATCACTTCTTAGATACGCACGAGGTTAATAATATTGTAAATAAACACATTACTAATGTATGTAATGTATGTAATGTATGTAATGTATATCATCAGGGGTTCCAAATCTTTTATTGACCAAGGACCACTTTTATATAATTTTTGTTAACAGAAACAACTATGAAGGTATAATAAAAATGAACAAATTTTAATTGCTAACTCAATAGGAGCTTACATAGAGAAAGAGACATAATAATGTTTTAGCAAAAATCTTCTGTAAATTTGTATTAATAGAATTTCTAAGTAAATATTTAATAAAATTAAATAAACGTATTTTAATGAATTAAAACATCAAAACAATTATTGTTGACTGAGGAAATAATCCAACTGTAGGCAAACGTTGTATAGGCCTTCACCGAACCAGAGGCTCCACTATCGCTCTTTTCACTCATTGCAATTTTTCAAAATTGCCCACAATGACAAACCGACTCCAATTTTGGCTGCTGCTGTTGACCACTGGTGGATCACGGATCGTTGCTCTATATCGTTCTACTGTTAGTCTAGGAAGTAAAACGCTTTAGTACTTACTAAGCTAGTATGTTATGAGCTATCCGAAAGAATTGATAGAACAACATTACGAGCTGATAAAACATATTCATGAGTTGAGTGCACTAAGTTTAGTGATAGTTGTAGAGATTATTTAATTTTGTTATAAAAAGTATCTGGCAACTCGTAACTCGTGTGTGGCACAGCTCTCTGTGGCTATAGACATATACATATAGGAGTATATGTAATAGATAATACTGTGTGTAAGATATATAGCTGTGTGCTAATAGATAATACTGTGTGTAAAATATATAGCTGTGTGCCAATAGATAATACTGTGTGTAAAATATATAGCTGTGTGCCAATAGATAATACTGTGTGTAAAATATATAGCTGTGTGCTAATAGATAATACTGTGTGATAAAATATATAGCTGTGTGCCAATAGATAATACTGTGTGTAAAATATATAGCTGTGTGCTAATAGATAATACTGTGTGTAAAATATATGGCTGTGTGCTAATAGATAATACTGTGTGTAAAATATATAGCTGTGTGCTAATAGATAATACTGTGTGTAAAATATATAGCTGTGTGCTAATAGATAATACTGTGTGTAAAATATATAGCTGTGTGCTAATAGATAATACTGTGTGTAAAATATATAGCTGTGTGCTAATAGAAAATACTGAGAGGAAAACGATAATACTGTGTGTGGTGTGTTAAAGATTAATGTGGTAAGGAAAACTGTTATAAATTGCATTTAGTCTCTATTTGAACATAAGTACCCAAAAAAATATTAACAAAATAATGCTTTCAGTTATAATATTGGTAAAAAAAAAGTTAACTTTGATGTTGATCGTGCTTATTTATTATAGGATTTTATATTCTGTGTTATCTGCCTACTCTGCTTTGTCCGGGATAGAGCGTAATGCTAAAAAAATAAAATTCTATGTGCATATTAATTCTTTTACTTTTTATTTTATGATAACAATAAATGATGCCAAAAAAAAAGGAAGTCTCTTAGCAATTCAGAAATTAACATTGTAATAATTAAAAAAATCAGTTGAGAAAGTTGTATGAAGTATAATTTGTCCAATACAATATTACTGCTTTAAAATTTTATGTTACAGTTTGATTTACGAAAAACGGCGTATTGGTGATGATGATAGCAACGATTGCAAGACCAGCCGTGAGACAGTGTGTGCCAGACCAGCCGTGGGACACGGCTTCGCAGGATGGCCGAGTGTTAAACAGCACGAGCAAGACCATATAGAATATTTCTATCTATTATCATATACTTATTTTAGTACTGTTAAATATCACTAGCAACACTGTATAGAATTATTCAATTTCCTGTTGAGTAACTTTTATCTTAAGACCTATAAACAATATGTTATTCTCAATTCAATTATAGCTAATAATTAGTTCATCACACATTGATTTATATAATATATGTATAAATACATTATATAAAAGAGCAACTGTTGAGTTTCTTGCCGGTTCTTCTCTGCAGAACTGCCTTCCGAACCGGTGGTAGCTTCTTTTTGTTTATATGTTCATTCGACGATTCAAAAGTGCTCATAAGAGATTATTTGAATAAATAATATTTAGAATACTTTAATGATTGTACAAATTTAACATGTAATAGTTGCTCATTTGACAGTATGTCCAAATATATATAAATAGACGGTTTCGTTAGCCATGATCAGTCGAATAAACTAAACAGAATGTGACGCTGCTCGTTTTATTATTCCCATATTCAAACCACTACTGGAACACGAACCAATAAATTGTATACTATCAGTAATTGCATTAATTTTAAGATAAATCTACAAGAAATAATAATATTTATATCTATAATTTAATGAATATTCAATTAATTATAAGCACGCAATACCTTCAGAACTTGGCGGAAAGTGTAAAACGGAGTGTCTTAACACCATAGTTTTCCTCTGCCTGCCCTGCTGTGTGCGTTACATAGCGTAAAACTGATTGTGTGAGAAAAATACTAAACAGAGGCCATTGTGGCTCAGTGGGCCGACTGATTGTAAACGAAACAATTCGCGGTTTGATTCCCGATCGGGTAAGTTAATTATTTTCATATTGCCCGTCTAGTAAAACAAAACATGGCTTTGAGTGCCGCCTTTTAAATGTAAATACCTCGTATATGTACAACAAATCCCCGGTCACAAGATCCTCTCTGCCTACTCTGCTTTCCAGGAAGCTGTATGCTGCTATTATCAAATACAAAGGTTTAACAGACAGCTCAATAGGCGCAACTTTTTCTTATATATATTATTTATAAACTCCTATCTCTGTATACATAAAATAACCACTTATTATACAATTCACGCCACCGCGTACATACAAATACCGATAAACCATATTCACACCATTCCATATAATAAGTTATAAGAGATTTTGTCTTTTCAAGGGAAGTATTTAACGCATTCCTATGGACAAAGCTCTCTAGTTAGTACGCTCATTATCCCTAAGAACTGGTACAACCTGTACGGTCAGCAACAAAAGTGTGTACAAAATGTGAATCTTAAAGTGAAGTATATACAGGCTATAGTAAATATTATTTAAGTATATAGTTACCCTCTGTACTTTTACAGCGTTTACTGTATCGCTGACTGTAATTTCATTCAAGCACGAAACGCGGTACCTATTACTTATAAGTTCAATTTATCTATCGTTTCAATCCATTAGCCGGGTATTACTCTAGATCTTTATTTTTTTTTAAATAAAATTTCAATATTGTCATAGAAATGGTTTAGGCTTTATATCCTTCACACAGCAGGGTAAACAGAGAGAATGTAGTGTTAAGACACTTTCCGCCGAGTAATGGAGGCATTGCGTGTTGAGTGGCGAGTAAAGCGAAGAAATGGAAATATTCATTTAAATAAATATCTAATTGCCTTGAGTAGGAATCGAACCCACAACCAGTCGCGTTCACAGCCACTTTGTGCCCCCGCGCCACGACTGGCCTCAAAATTACTTACGTTTTATCATATAATATTTCAACGACAAATGTTACAAATTTATAATCAATCATTGCTGATTCCAGCTTAATTCAGCGAACCAAACGTCGTTAGCCTTTGATGGAGTTATAAGCATATACGCTGTGGTGAAGTTAATACAATTTATGATGTTTAAAATTGATTTCGAACTTGTATAACTTCGACCTATTTCGCACACAATTCAATAAAATAATGACAATTATAAATAAATAATGCATGCGATGATAATCTCGTATTAAAGTACTCTTTCAATATTTCATATTTTCATTTCTTGGCTCTGGTAACGAGGAGAAGCGCGGGGTTGTGTTGTGCCATTCAACACGCAATGCCTCCAGAATTCGGTGGAAAGTGGGGCTCGGAAGTATCTTAACTAGGACTAAGTTCCCAATTTTTCTCTGCCTAATCTGCTATAAAAGCCTAAAAAAGGTGAATATGCTATTATTTCTTTATAAAAAAAAACTACAATTACTTAATACCAATGCAAATTCTTTACAGATCATTGCGACCAGATGAATGGAAGATAACGTAATGATCATTACGTGACAGAGAGAATATGTTACAAAAAAAATCTAACAAATTTGGAAGTATTATGCAAGTACCCAATATGATATTTACATAATTAAAAATGACGAATGTATATATGATTTAAAAAAATGCCTCAAATTAAGGTCACTAACCATTTTTTATAGAGGCAAATAATCATTAATCAAACAACAACATACAGAAAGACAAATTTTACAACTTTATATTTATACAGCTTTACCATCAACCATTCATCTAATAAGCTTAAGTAATATAACATTAACAACCGAATATGGCAATGTATCAATACATAAGAGGGCTCGGCATTAGAAAGCTAACTTTAATTTATTAGAGGAAGATCCACACGATTTAAGCTTGAATTTTGACGTTCTTTAGGTAAAGTATCGAAAGAGAAAAATTGCATATTTCTTTTTTTTACTGTCTTGAACTATTAACAAAGTTAGTTTTCGATTATGGATTGTTTTAGAAATCATTAAAACTACATTTTGTAGTAGTTTAGAAGTATTTTTTTAATAGTCACAGCGTTGAGTTACGCCACTCAGTGCCTCTAAAATTCGGCGGATACTGAGGAACGGGGTGCCTTAACACTAAATTCCCTACGCGTATACAGCGTGAAGCAGATGTTAAAATCAAAAAACAATTGACATTTTTCACTTTCAATACTTAGGACCTAAGGACTATCGATTTAATATAACTTGTTTTTCACATAAATATACATATTTTGTGACACTTCCACAATGGTAGAAATAAATCTCAGTAATCGCTGCACGTTGAGATATTTGCGTGACATTGAATTTCTATAACTAGATACGTATATTATATGCGATAGAAGTACAATATGACATTGACTTGTAAGGGATTGATTATATCTTGTTCCATTATACGTATATAAATATTGCATAATATTTAATGACATAAAAAAAGCATATCTGAGGCCGTCATGACGCAGGGGCACAAGCGAGTGACTATAAACAGTTATGGGTTCGATTACCACTCGGATAATGAAATTATTTATTATTTGCTCTGGGTTTCGCAACTCAACTCGATATACCTTAAAAAATCTTCAAAAAAAGGGGAACTGAGTGTCTGAACACTAGTTTCCCTCTGCCAACCCTAATATGTGGAGTATAGTGCGTGAAACTAACAAAAAAGTATATATTTAATTTAATACCCATAAAATGACCGACTTCACGAAAGAATTAAAATAAAAGGAGGTCTCTAACCCTCCTGAATATGTTAGAGATTGTCTCTAGCCAATGTGGGAAGCCTGAATGTGTAGAAAAACGAAACGAAAGAACAGAGGATTCACATTTACATACAAGGATAGGTACCGGTATCGGGTTTTGATTGATTTTATTCTATTGTAAATCCAACGCCAGATGTTTTGCGAGATCAAAGAAATAAATTTTAATGCTACCATAACTTTTAGATCACGTTAAATATATTCAACGATCATGTTCGAAACACTTTTTAATATGCAAAAGCGTTATAAAGCTGTCTATTTATGGGTATTATTATAAAATTTAAGTGATAAATTTATTTTAAGTCCTACATATTTACCAATAAAAGATCTTTGGAGATCTTTTATTGGTAAACATGGGGTACTTAAGATGAATCGATGAACGGATTTCAATAGAACTAGAACTTGTCTTAAAGTAAGTGCAGTATGTATGCTTATAATATAATTAAAATATATAATGCTTTAATATGATTATAGTATATAATGCTACAATAAGACTTACTTTCTGTTAAAAAATCTTCAAAGCAATTTCCACGGCTGTTAGAATTCCAAGCGGCAAAACACGATTCAATCTAACAATACGTTATACGACTTCAAACATGCGCAAGCGCAGTACGTCAAAATTATCAACCATCTTAGGCCTACAATGGCAATTTATTGTTTCAGTGATGCACCTACGCCAGACCAGCGTTTTAAATAACCCCAGCTGTGCTATCGATTAAGCATCCTCTGAAGGACATGGCCGGTGTATTATCCGCGAGCATTTGATCTGAGTACGCATTACCTTTAGAGGCGGAAATGTAAAGTAATACCGTATAAATCTTGTATGAGTGAACACGAGGAATTTCAGAAAAGCTTTGATTTATTATGTTGGTGGGTATGTTTTGTATTGCGAAAATATTTATGTGTATTTGATTTTTTTTTTCAGTTTCAAGCTATATCCTGTTTTGCAAGGTGGGTTTCTGCCATTCGTGGCGAAGAAATGAAAATAATAAATATTTCATTTCCTCGAGAGGAAATCGAATGCATAACCTGTCGCGTTTAAATTCAAACGATTGTGCCCCTGCACCAAGACCGGCTTCGAATTAATTATTATTTGAACATTTCTTATACTTAGATATAAAAATATATAAAAGTATATTTGTTTTATTTTCTAACTGCATTTTACAAGGGAGCTTCCATATTTTACTATGGAGGGTAATACATAGCTATTTCCTCCACCTTCTCTATTAGAAAAAAAACCTACTTGCCTGGGTGGTTTAACCGGTCCGATTAAATAACTGTAATATATATAAATGTTGTCTAGACCAAGATTTGAAATATCGCGTGCAAAGAGACACGTTCCAAATGGCCATCCTGCCGTCACAAATGCAAATAAAACAAGAAAGTTAAATTGGATCAGAAATAAATTATTAAAAGGTATATTATGTACGTATGTATGTATGTATGTATGTATGAGAACAAAAGCAATTGTATGAGAATAAACAAGTTACCTATAATGTAACAAGTACTTACTCACTTATAAAGTAACTCAATTTTTTATTAAGCGATCATTAAAGAATAAAAGAACTAATATATTTGGGACCTACGCGTAACCATATCTATAGCGCAATCAGTTACTGTTGCATATAATAAATACATTAATTAGACGTTTCGAAATGAAACTGTCACTAACATTAAATCACATATTAGATTTTTAACACGTCCAAATTGGGGCCAAAAAAAAGTATCGACGACATGTTCTAATTTGATAAAATGAAATAAATTACTTAACAAAATATTTAATTTAGAATTATATATACATAAGATTCAAAGTGTCAGTTAATTGTCTGTATGTATATTAGTTATACATTTTGATATAGTATTTAGATATTTAGTTACTTTAATTCTTTTAGCTTCACACCAGATCTTGGCAGGACAGACAGTAAAAAAAGAGGTCGTCGTGGCGCAGTGGCACAAGCGTTTGACTGTCAACGCGACGGTTGTGGGTTTAATCGGGGGAATAAATTATCTGCTATTATTTTTTCACTCTGCGATCTTTGAGATCTGCCACTCAACACGCAATGCCTCGATAACTTGGCGGGAAATCGGGATCGGAGTATCTTAACACTATGTTCCATCTGCCTAACCTGCTTTATGCGGGATGTAGCGTGAAGATGAGAAAAATAAACCGAGTTTTAGCGAAAACGCAGTCACATATCATAATTAAGGAAGTGCCAATGTTATTACAGTGAAAGGTATAGCTTGTTTGATTTATACTAAAAGTTTATCTTCATTAAACCCGACAACTCTATGAATAATAATGAAAGTCTTATCTTAGCCCTTGCAAATAAAATATTTATATATTGCAGCTCAGTAAGAATTTACAGTTCATGTGGTTAAGGTACAATGGCGTCGAGGCATAGCGCAGCGTTGAGTTCCGCCACTCAACACTTAATGCCACCAGAATTCGGCGGACAATGGAGAACGGTGTGTTAAGTTGATACTAGGTTCCCTGTGCCTACCCTGCTGTGTGCGGATATTTGTAAAATAAATTAATAAATTTCTTTACTCAACACGCAATGCCTTCAGCTGCCCTCCCATCTAACACATGCTGTGTGCGCGATACAGAGTGTAGCCAAAAATATAAACATCAAAAATAAAATCAAATATGAAATATTAATATTAACATTTTAATTGATATTACAATTAATTAATTAATTTAAATTACAACAAAATGTCTCCATTTAAATGTCTGACATAACAAACACTATAATTCAAAATGTCTGTTTCAATAGTATTTATATCTAGGCATTCGAGGATGGCTTCATTAGCGAGTACATATTATTTACTATCGCAACATTTGTTTTGGCTTTCTACACAAAAGTTTGCGGAAGTGCTAATAGCATTGACCTATTTGATCATAGTGTGGCCGCTTCGTGAACATTTGTAAAATGTTTACACACGGTTGTAATATAGGTATTACATACAGATAAGATTGGAAATGCAATGATGTAATTAATTTAATATTATTTATATTTCCATTTGTTCGCTCTGGTGTCGAGGCAAAGCGCGGCGTTGAGTTCTGCCACTCAAAACGTAATTCCTCCAGAATTCGGCAGAAGGTGGGGAACGGAGTGTCGTAACATAAGGTTCCCTGTGCCTACACTGCTGTGTGCGGGATACAGCGTGAAACTGTTTTTTTTTTAATTAATTCAATATATATGATATTAAAATATATAGATTAAAATAGATTAAATATAGATTCGATAGATTAAAATCAACAAAACATTTTTTTTTATCTTGAAAAAGAAAAAAATAATATAACTGCTAAGCATATATAACAAGAAAAAAGATTAAAAAAAAACCTTTTTTATTAGATACAAAATAAATATATAAAATAATAAAAATTAAATCCTTTATTCCATATTACTGAAATCAATGATTTTAGTCTACTATCTATATTCGATTACTTATAATAGCATAACATATGTATTTACCGCTACGTTATTATAACCAATATCCTATGGCGAGAAGTTTTATTTTCATTTATAGTTAATTACCGGCGGAATCGCTTTTATAATAATTTCTAGTTCGTGAGAACAAGACTGGCAACACGCAAAGGGTAACGAGATGTGTATGTATGTATGTATGTACGTATGTATGTATATATGTATGTATGTATTTATGTATGTACGTGATAATATTTCAAATGCCGCTGTAATAAATTAATCTTAGAGGCGTAATGAGCATGGAATAGGTTTTTATATTAATTGGCTCTACAAGTAAATATTATTTATTAGAGTTTATTATTACATATTTTTATTTATATTCGAAAGATGAGATAAAGAATGGTGTTAAAGAATTTAGATGCAACGCATTCATTATTGCCAAAAGCGTATTTTAAAAGTATTGTAATTTATACAAAAGTATCACTAAAAAATAGATACAGCATATCAATTTTAATATATTAGCGCGTCCAGCCTTTCGCCTCTCTTAATGAAAGTAAAAACTTACATTTTGTAAATTTGAAAATTAGTTAGTTGCAGTAATGCTTCGTTCTCGACTTAACCTACAAAAGAATGGAAGATCGAGATATGGATCCCGAGTTCTGAGTTCATTCGGTATAAAATCAATGCTCTAAATTTGACTTGGCAATTTTTACCACTAAGCACCGCGCCCAATATCAACCTACAAAAATCGTACCTATCTACATAAAAAATCTATACCTACCTATCTACATAAAAAAACGTCAAATCAAGAGTGACGCATTTGTTAACCTTAACTTAAGTTTAACCTAATTCACATATGTTTTGTTTAACCTAACTTTTCTAGGAATCAAAACCAATTTGGCATTTGACAATTTGACAACAACGAACCACAAAAACGGTTATTTCTTAATAAATGAATATAAAATGAATTAACGTCTAAATCTACATATATTAACGATGGCTGAGATCGCGGTAATATCTTTCGCCTTGTCGTAGGCGTTGTCGGTTGGTGAAAACTGACTCGGACAAATGGACCGTGGACTTCTGTGAAAGTTTCACAATAAACTTAAAAAGCATTAAAGGTCGTGACCGTATATAATTGTATTGGGTGCTGTATAGACGTTTTATAGATTAAATATTAAATATTAATGTACTTAAGTATAATTGAGGCCAGTCGTGGCGCAGCGGCGCAAAGTGTGACTGTAAAACCGACTGGTTGTGGGTTCGATCCCCACTCGAGGAGATGAAATATTTACTTAAATTTATATTTCCATTTCTTCGCTCTGGTGTCGAGGCTAAGCGCGGCGTTGAGTTTCGCCACTCAGCACGCTATGCCTCCAGAAGTCGGAAGAAAGTGGGGAACGGAGTGCCTTAACACTGGGTTCCCTCTGCCTAACCCGCTGTGTCCAGGATACAGCATAAAGCTAATTTTATTTAATTTTTAAATAATTATAATATTCAAATTAGGGAATTTTTAATGAGGTTATTAACTAATATTTATTAATTGCGCTCAATGATTATTAAAAGGTAATTACTTAATTTGAATACTTTTTAAAAATCTAATTTTCCTTTTCCTTACATAATAATATGTACAAATATGCATTATGAATGAGGCAATACTAAAACACAAGTGTCAAAATTGCAACCAATGTATGAATTTGACTCAAAAGATAACACTTTTGGCATCAAAGACTAATTAATGACTCCATTCTCCAGCATCCGTTCTCATGAAATCATAATATGATATCGCGTTTGATGGTAAAGTCTGACACTGAGCTTTTTCTAAGATAAAGCGCGGCGTTAAAGTCTGTCATTCAATAAAAAATATTTCAGATTGGGATGGAAAGTATAGAACGTACCTACTCAATTTTTCTACCTACTAAATAACTATGTTTTTGTAGGTATAAAAACTTCTTGTAGATTAATAGACCTGTAATAACAATGACTTAATGGTGCTATAGCAAAGTGTTTCTTGTTTATTCATTTTCTAAATGGTAAACAAACAGCATTATCCTGATGAATTGTGTAATGAAACAACAATTGATTCTTCTACACAATATTTAAACGATTCACAATTAAAAATATTATTAAAAATAACTATAAATTTGTAATCTGTATGCCTTCAGCATTTTTGATTGTTTAAAAAGAATTTAATTTCAATGAAAAATTTATCACTCACCCACTCACTTATTCACTCAATCTATATACCTCTCTCTCTTAACGCTAAATACTAAATAATAAGCCAATATTAAAGCAGTAACTAATCCCGGATGCTATCTGCAAAATAAATATATTATCAACATTAGTAAAGATAAATGGTAGATATTACGATCTATTTAAGAGGGGGCAAGCGTATTCATAACCTGCTGTGTTCGTTCAAAATTATTGCCAGCCAAACAGATGCCACGGTTGCCGCACTATGTCAAAGTGACGGGAGGTTTTGATTAAATAAATAAACTTCTTGAAGGTTGGGTGCGTATCGTAAGCAGTTAAACGTTTATTTATGATAGTTAAGTTCAAGTATGTTAGTCAGAGGTGGCAAAGTAAGGAAGTCTATGGTGTGAAATGGTCGTAGGTTTGAAGTTCGCGTGGAATAAATTGGATTAAATAAAAAAAAGCGTATGTCAGAATTATTAAAGAACATGCAGCAGATGGCGAAACCGTTATTTAGTAATGATTTTATCTAGATAGGCCAGAAAATGGACAAATGCCTTAATAATTTAAAAAATAATAATAATTTTCAGCAAATCAGAGTAGATTTATGATAATAAATAAATAATATTTAACAGATTTAGCTTTGTTCTGTCGCACGTAAATATTAAATGTAGGAGACAAGTTTAATTCGGCGCAGGCGCAGGAATGCGGCGTAGTGTCGAAATGCAAGGCCATGTTTAGCGTGCCCTAGTATGTCTATTTGTAACGTTGATAGATAGCGTACTGTTCACTCTTAATTTTAGGTAAATGTTCCTTAATAATGATTGAATGACGTTATTTTCGTAATATATCTTTAAGTATTTTCATTAACTTTTTCATATATATTTTAAAAAAGAATTCTTGTTATATTAAAAATATGTATGTTTTGTAATAATTAGGTATCAAAACCTTATATGAATATATTATGTATTCTATATTTAATTAAATAAATAAGCATTTATATCAAAATTAACATACCATTTATCACCTAATTTCATTATTTACATAATCAAAACTATTAAATTAGAAAGAAAAATTAAAAAATCGTGTACAACCCGCCGGTCGGGCCAAAGACCTGTTTGCGACAGGTGCGTCTCGTTTGATCGTAACCGTTTTTTTTGGTACAAATGAAAAAAAAATGGTAGAATCGTAAATTCAATCCATAAAACGACTACCGTTATAACTTCTTTTATGTATGTTCACGATTCCAATATAAACTTGAAACTATAAAGTGGCCAAAAACATTTAGGTTACTATTTTATATATTTAATAACAAAAATTCTAAAAACATAAAAACTATGAGAAATGACACCCGAACCTACCTATATATGAACATGAAATGACAAAACGATCACAAAAGCCATTGCGCCTATGGCTATATAAATCGTAATCTGATATCGTCAATTCGATAATAAAAACATAGAAGTACCAAAAAAAGCAATAAGTGACGAAAACAAGTTAATGGAAGTTCCGTTCAAATGAATTACTTAATTTGAGATGCTTTACTAAATATTGAATTAAGTTGAGTAAGACAAATAACGGATTGTCTTTTGACTAAAACGTGATCGTCCCATCGCTTCAATGGATTCGAATCGTGGTTATTATACAGCTTAATTAGGTAACAACACAATTACTTTACACTTTTTTTTTAAATGTTTAAACCTTTGACACGCACGTATTTTGTAGTAATTTTGGTACTAAACGAAAGTGGCAGTGTCGCTTCATTTTCAATATGGCCAACAACATCAAATAAAATAAAGGTTTATTTTATTTATTTACAGAAAATGCAACCAGTTTGTGGTGGACAATTGTGAAACAATATATTTAGAACATTATAATAACATGAGCATGACGGCGTTGAGTTCTGCCACTCAACACGCAATGCCTTCAGAATTCGGCAGAAAGTCGGAAACGGAGTGACTTAACACTAGGTTCCCTCTGCCTACCCTGCTGTGTGCAGGGATACAGCGTGAAGCTGATTTTTTTAATTATAATATGAAAATTTATTTAACCTTTGAAGTAGGTATTAAATGACTACATTTCACTTCATACAAAATAACTTTATTATTCCACTGGAATTAAAATATCCACTTTTATGGGCAATATTAAACAAGCGGATAGATTCCACGAGTAGAGTTTTATGAGCAAATTGAAATAGATTCTATTAAATTTTCATAATGATGTTATTTAAGTCTCAATTTCTTATAAAAAAATTCGATAGGTATATTATTTAATTTTTTTTTTCAGTTTCACGCTTTATGCCGCATGTAACAGGGTAAGACCACTTCCCGCCGTATTCTGGAGGCATAGATTCAATCAAAACCAGAGCGAAGAAATTGAAATACTAAATATTTTCTCGAATGGGAATGGAACCAACAACCTGTTGTGTTTACTGCCATGCTTGTCACCACTTGCTCCATAACTGACTTCACATCTGGTATATCACATTATACATAAAATATTAAACCGTTTTTAAATACCCAACAAGATACCCAATAATTATTATTTGTCGAAACAAAAAAGACAAGCTAAATTGTAGTTATTTTTTACAACCACTAACCCTAAGGTGTTGGTCAGTATAAATTATGTGCTCATTAGCACTGTTCATTGCGCTTGAAACAGGTTCAAAGTCGATATATAATATTCAGTGACACTTTTAAAAGATGGATAGCTTTGAGGCTAGTCGTGGCAAGCGTGTGATTGTGAACAACAGGTTGTGAGTTCTATTCCAATTTTAAAAGAACATTTTTTAATGAAAAAATATAAATATTTAATGTTTTTGCGACGTTGAGTTGTGTCACGCAATGCCTCCAGAATTTGGCGGAAAGTGGGGAGTGGAGTGTCTTCACTCTAGACTCCCTGTGTCTACTCTGCTGCATGCGGGATACCGCGTGAAACTAAAAAAAAAGATTCGTTCTTTTAAAATTATATTAATATTTTAGAGAAAATATGCGACGCAACACAATAATATAGTTATTTTAGAGTAGTTGCTTTAAATAAGAGATTTAGAGCAAATTGTCAATATAACCGAGGTTTTATGTCTCAGAACGCGAACGAGCAAAATAAATAAAGTCACCAGCCTCTTGTGCTTATTGCATGTTTTGCATTACACCGCCAGTATTTTACGGTGATAAAATATTTCCACAGTAAAGTGAGATCGTAAATAATATGACAACTTTATATTTTCTCATTTTTATAACTTTGCCAATTTAACAGGTTAATACTACTCCGTCGGTAAATTAGAACCAAGGTGTTTCTTGTGAATCTTGTTAGTAAATCGTTTTTAAGCTTCACTTACCGGGCGCACCGCTGTGAATCCCGCACATACCGGGATAGGCAAAGGTAACTAAAGAAACGTTGTTTCCATTAAGATACTTCCATTCACCACTTTCCGCCGAACTCTCGCAGCAATATTGCAAGCATTTTTGCGTGTTAAGTGGTCATCAACGATCAAGATATTAAATATTTTATTCTCTCGAGTGGGAATCGCGCCTTGTCCCCTGCGCCATACGGCCTCTAATTAAAATAGTTTAATTCCAATTCAAGATGTAGACATATACAAAACTCTGTCAAATTTTTAGTCGATACATTTTTTACATGACAAATAAAAAGTGAGTTCAATTCAGTTTTTAGTTGAAGACCGCTAGTTCGCCAATGTCCCGTTTTATGATATATTTTAGTCTTTAAAATATATCCTTATGATAAAATTCATGACAATAATATAAACTGAATTGAAATCTAAGATCAAACTCACATATCAAATAGTTTAGGTAAAACAAATTATTTAATGTCATGTCATGTTACCGCAAATGAATGAACATTTCCGAGTTGCAGCGAAAGTTGACTATAAATCGTGGGTAATATTACGAATCGACCACATGTTAGTTCCTTATGCTAATATTCATTTTTATCGTTGTTTTTTTATAATAAATTTATATAAATTATTATTTACGTTTTCAGTCGTCTTGCGCAACTTTTTCTCGTGGATTTCAAGATGTACAAATGAAAATGTCTCTCACGTTTCCCCTACATACTCCCTAACCCATGTACATACCATGTTTAAGCCTGTAAATCAATCAGTAACAAGTTATATAATGAACATATTAAATTAAAATTATATAAACACAAAATTACTTAAACACTAAATTTTAACGTTGAGTTTGCCAGAATTAAATCAATTAAACCGTTTCTGCGATTAACGTGCCCAAACACACAGACAAGCAGACAAAATATAAAAAAATTAGTTGTTTAGGATGCTATTACTTTATTAAATGCCCCCAATAATATAATTTTATTATATGTATTTATGGATAGACATATAGATATGTACCTACTATAAAAGTTCATAATGTGTAGGTAATTTTAGGTAATGTATTTGTCAAATATCTTCCTCAAAGCTTGTTTTAATATATTTTTTTTAGATTATATAGTGTGTATCAAGACACACACATTAGGCCGAATTATCGTCACATGTCGAGCGGGAATCAAACCTTCGTCCAACCCACAACCGTCAATCTTACAGTCACATACTATACCAGTGCGCCACAACACACTCTCAAATAATTTAATATTTCATATATTCATAAATCAATTTGTATTTTTCCACGATGTCCGTTGGTTCGTTTTATTTGTTTATTTAAATAGCTTCTTTTTATTTACAACACGATACAAAAATTTGCATAAATCGATTGAAGATTGGACAAGCCAGTACAGTTAAATATTTTATTTTATTTTAAATAATCAATACAAGTTTTAATATTAAAATTAATTTATTTTAGTTAAGCTCTTTTAAGAATAATAATTAAATAGTAGAACATAATTTACATTTTTAAGAATACTATAAGCACTTTAAGTAATTAGTTGTTAAGACATAAGATTTAAATTAATGTACTAAATTACGGCTGCAAATGCACGCAATCCGGTAAAACACGCAAAAAGCCACCAAGCCATTTTACAAAAATGTCAGCTTGTTCGGCTTAAAATGCTATGTTGAATTATGTTCATGCCATAAAGGTTTTGCTAAAGCGAAATAATAATGGTTATATTTTAAGAAATTTATGACAATACATATTATTTATAAGCAACTAATAGTCCATCGTGGCGCAACGGCATAAGCGTGGGACTGTAACACGATGGTGTTGGGTTCGCTCTCAGTCGGGTGAAAGGATTATTGTTTGTTAATATTTTCATGTCGACGCGCTAGTACAAAGGCGAAATCGCGGTATTAAGTTCCACCAATCTCAATACGCACCGCCTCGAAAATTCGACGAAAGCGGACAACTAACAGTAAACTAAATTTTTTATATACATTTTGTAAATCTTTCTTAATCTTTTTTTTTCTATAATTACGATTTACGTAATCGTATATCGTAATCGTAATAAATAGATTATGACTATTATATTTTTTTATGACTTATGCCTACTTCTTCTTTTACCTGGCATTAATCCCGGCTTTTGCCAGGGTCTGCCTTCCTACTCAACCTACTCCACTTTATGACTTATGCCTACATACCAGTATTTTTACTAATAAAAAATACTCACGCAACAATTATAGCTCCCTTTTGTTGTCATTCCTCATTTCACGCACCCTTCCCATCTGTAAAAAAAGAACAGTCTATTATTTTACTAATATTATTATTTTTTGTTTCTCGCTGTAGGATAGGTAGAGTAAACTTGGGAACCTAGTAATGAGACACTCCGTTCCCCTTAAACGGTATCCGTTTCCCACATTCCGCTGAATTTTGGAGGCAGTGCGTTGTGGCGGAACACAACGCCGCAATACTAACACATCACACATATTTTCCTTATTCACTTAAAACATTAAATTTCATTTACATATTTCAATTACAATCACAAAGAACAGACAAAACCTACAAGGTTGCTTAAACTGAAGGGCACAGTACCTATACTAAACGAAAATCTCCGTACCACTAAAGATCAGATCGCTTTCTTTGCCGGATAAAAAGGCGTTGCATCACACTGAGGTCAGCTCCCAACATTGTCTGACGACAATGGCAATTGTGAGAATAAACAGAAACAATAGACACTCAGTAATTAGCAACCAATTAAATATTTATGCGGACGCAGCGTATTGTTCTTGCATTTTATTTGTTAGATAAATATATGGTTTTTTTTTTCAGGGTACAGCGTGCTGTATCCCGCATATAGCAAGGTAGGCAGAAGGTGCCTTGTGTTAAGACACTGCGCTCCCCACTTACCGTCGGCATTCTAGAGGTATTGGTTGTTAAATGGTGTGAAAGCAGAGCGAAGAAATGAAAATATTACATTGTTCATTTCCTCAAGTTTGAATTGAACCCACAACCTATCGCGTTAACAGTGACGCTTGTGCCTCTGCACCGACTAATCTCTCCACTCACTTCACACATGACTGGATTATCAAGTATGTACCTAATGTCTATTATACGGTAGTGACCGTCGAATTATTCAAAGTCAGCGTATTTAACAATTATTTATTTTTTAAAATAATCCTTATAAAAATATATAAATATGTGAAGTATATATGTATTGTATGAAGGGTATTTAATGTTGGTAAACATATACAGAAAAAAAAACACACACAGGTTATGTCATAATTACCTACATAGATATTCAAATCCTTAAAAAATATAACCATTATTTTGATATATTTTGCAAATCGAATAAGCAATAAAAAACTAAAATAAAAAGTAAACTGGATTCCTCTCCTCCTGGACTCCAATATCAAAGAAGAAACGAAAATAAACATATAAAGCACAACGAAAAAACCGTTATAAATTATAATTTACGGCTACCCACAAATAAACATAAACGACAAAGTGCAAGTGTAAAGCCATATATGGGCAACGATCAAATAAAACGAAGCATAAACAACCCTTGCATAAAATGATGTCAACGGACAAGTTTGTGTGGGTAGCGGTGGGTGTGGGAACCGGTATCTGGAGACCAGACGAGAAATTATATGTTGTTTATATTATATATCAATTTGGATTTTATAGCTCTAATTATTAACTTAAACTAGTTTTTATATAAAAAATGTATAGGTAGGTATTCAGATATTGTTAAATTATTGTTGTATTTTTTTTAAATACTGAAATTATTGCTCTATTTGTTATAAGAAAAAGTATAAATTATATTATATATGAAAAAAAAACAAAATAAAAACTTAAGTAATCTACAATCACTATTATAATATAGAGTCAGCCACTGTGTCTAATAAAAATATATATATTACGGATATTTCACCAGAGTTGTCTTCGTCAGACCGTTTCCACCAACTATTAATCGAATAAGAGCCTATAAAAAATCAATATTTTTTAATAAAAATATATTTATTGATTCCCTTAGCCCAACGAGACAAGAATCAAAAACAAATATTAAACCATGACGTTTGTAGAAAAAATATTATATTGAATAATTATTACAAACAGGAAGGTAAACAGAGGGAACTTAGAGATAAAACACTCCATTCCCTATTCCGCCGAGTTTTTGGAAGCACTGCGTGTTGAGCGGCGGAACTCAACGCCGTGCTTTACTACAAAACCAGAGCGATGAAATGAAATTTAAATATATATTTCATTTCCTCGAGTGTGATCGAACCCACAACAAGTCAATTTTCAGTCACACTTTGTGCCACGAATGGACTTATAATAAATATTAGCTTATTAGAAAAATCAAGGTAGATAAAACAATGTAAGTAAAAGACACGAACATAATATTGCACTCTACACTTAGGTAAACTCTACTTTCGTTGACGCGTAGGTGGATGGGTGTGACGCGACCAGAAATCAGTTGAACAAATATGAACAGGTTATTAGGTAAATCGTTTCGAACAATAAAAATCTAGGTTATGTTAATCATAGGATAGACTAAATCGATTTCGATTTTTTTATCTATTATCTATTACTAGAGAATAAAAGGCAAATAGCAAAAGCGGAGTCTGCTTGCTTAAACTTATTTTTAACAGAAAGTAAGTTGTGTCCTTCAAAGTATACTGGTATGTATGTAAACAAAGTTATATGAGAATCGGCAGAGTAGTTTTGGTTTAAAAGCATAACAAACAAACTTACATTTATAATATTAATACTATGAATAATCGTCTTGTGTTTCGTTGAAGGAAGTATAAAGTTTCTTGACTTACAAATATAAAACGTGTTTACTCCATGTTGATTGGTCTTGAAATAAATCTTAACATTTTCCATATATACAATAGTATAATTATTTTTTTAAATTTTAAATCAAGACCTAAAACAACATTGAGGCTAGTCGTGGGGCAGGTGCACAAAGTGTACCTGTAAATCGATTGGTTGTGGGTTCGATCTCCACTCGAGGAGATGAAATATTTATTTACATTTATATTTTCATTTCTTCGTTCTGGTGTCGAGAGGAAAGCGCAGCGTTGAGTTCCAGAAATTTGCGAAAATTGGGGAACGGAGTGTCTTAACACTAAGTTCCCTCGCTGCCTACCCTGCTGTGTGCGAGATACAGCGTGAAGCTGAGAAAAAAACCAACATAATACAACTAACCAAAAAAAAGTTTACAAAACTCATACAGTTTACGGCCAGTCAGCCCTTATTTATCCAACACGCGTCGTCAAACACGCACAGCAACGTCATCGAACTTGGAAATTATAGGAAAACACGTAAAATACTGTCTATGCCTATATTATCGTTATTAGCAATAATGTGATAATAGGGAACGAGCGTACCGCTACCTTTGAAGGCGCTCGAGTAAAATTAAAATTCCATTTCGTCACAATTAAAATAATTATAGTCTCATGCGGGATTTCAATTGCGTAATAGAATCTTAACTATGTCTTTTTAGAATAAAATTTTTAAGGAGTGTTGTAACAGTGAATGGAGCTATGGAGTTTATTTTATTAAGTACTAATTAAGCTTTAGTTAGGTGTACGATTTTCCTACAATCTTCTCTCTCTCTCTGTCTTTCTCCCTCTCTTTTTAATATTACGAATAAAGACCGTTTTATAATAAATGATATACTTATGTTTTTACTATAGTGACTGAATATTTAAAGTACCTACTATATAAATACTATATACTATATAGCGTGAAGCTAATTTAATTTTTTTTTTTTTACTATATAAAAGTACATACGGGTAATAATATTTTTTTAGCTTCATGCTGTATCCTGGGCATAACAAAGGGAACCTGGAAACCTAGTATTAAGACACTCCGTTCCCATTGAGAACACTATGTTCCCCACTTTCCGCCGAATTCTGGAGATATTGCGAGTTGAATAGTGGAACTTAACGATGCGCTTTCCCTTGTCACCAGAACGAAAAAATGAAAATATTAATCATTTTACTTCCTTGAGTTGGAATAGAATTCACATCTTATCGTGTGAAATGCAGTCCTCTTGTGCCCTACGCCACGACTGGTCTCAAATAAAATATTTCAATGAACTTAAAATATTATCTCTCAAGAATACTCTAAAATATGACACTATTATACTTATATTACAAAAGATAAAGTAATGAAGATTAAATTATTACAGAAAGTACCTACTAAAAAACTGAGCTTTTATAAAAATCATTATAAATTATGGAAAAAGTGGCATTTTGCCTCTTGCTAGTAGGTAGCTACTAGCAAGAGGCTAGGTACTAAGGTACCTACTATTAAAGTAATTTGTCATAGTATAAACCAACAATATAATAAACTTGATAGATTTTACTATCCACGTCGATATGATAGGTTTAGCATTTACATCACGAGATTGGTATCCCACGATTTTATTAATATCGTCATCTGCCCAAGTTAAGCGCTATACTTAAATATTATTGGCATTTCGTGATATTGTAATGTCATTCCAATTTTATTAGCTGACAATTTAATATGGAACAAATTACTTATTTTTTGTATGGGTTCCGTACCTCAAAATGTAAAAACAGAAAGTTCCTTATTAAATTGGAACCCTTATAGAATCACTTTGTAGTCCGTCTGTCCGTCTTTCAGTACCATTTATCTCGAGATTGTTTGGAAAAGTGAAGATTTTGCTGTATTTCGTATGAAATTCGCTGCTAAATCAAAGGTTATGGAGTACTTTCCGTGGTCCTACTACTGCTATTATGAAAATTGACAAGAAATGAGAACTTACAGTATAAATAAAGGATAAAATTTGATAAGTGAATTATCACTTATCAAATTTTATGTGTAAGTATTTCACAGAAAAAAAATATTACAAATTTTCATATCATTTGTAGTTCATTTCATACAAAATAAGTGCATATGACCATAAACTTTAAATTGTCAACTTTTATAAATTGTATTTCCCGTTGATCTACAATCACGAAACTGATGCGGAAGCCTCGAAGCTAACTCCGACTCGCACTTAACCGGTTTTAGTACTGAATTTAAAAATAAAACAAATTTTACGTCATACTTTATATAATGAATCAAAAACGTAATGACGAATTAGCAAATCAAAGACTTACCTACATTCAAGCCGTTACTACTAATACCATCTAACAACCAGTTCGCACAGCTCACTCAAATAAATTTAAGTGTCAATAAAACCATCAATTAGAATCATAAAAGAGCATCAATTTAAATTCATGGGACCATACAAATCAGGTAAATTAAAAGCAATTCGTTATTACCTTTAGTACAGTTGCATAAGAGAGGTTGAGACTTTTGAAGATAAAAAAAAAATATATATATCGATATGAAACGTGATCGCACCGTTCACTTTTTGCCGAGACACGTTACGTTGACTTGTATTCGTACCTACTGCCCGTTCGTCACTGAGTCTCGTATAAATACAATTAATAAGAAATTCATTACATTAGTCAAATTAAACTAACGCCTCACTAATTGACAGATTTGATGAAGCGATTTGTCAACTTTTTGACGACTTCGCCCCTTTGACTCGAACTTTAGCTCGTAGTGACATTACTATAATTTATTACCATGAATAAGGCAACCTAATATAAAAGAAAAGTAAATATAAGAACGAGTCCGTCATGGCTTAGGGGTTCAAGCGAGTGACTAAAAATGCGAATACTGTAGGTTCGATTCCCACTCGAAGACTGATAATGAGTCAAAAGCGCAGGGTTAATGCCTCAAGAATTCGCCGCAAAGTGGGGAACGGAATGTCTTAACACTAGGTTCCCAAATTCCCTCTGCCTATACAGCTGTATGGGATACAGAGTGAAGCTAAAAGAAGAACAAAAAACACATAATAAACATTATATATTTATATACGTATCGTTTGGTTTCCTCATTAAATCACTGGTGTCAGACGCGAGTATCTATACATATATATATATGTATACATTGTCTCCCAAGATATGAGATAGCATCAATCACAAAGTCATGTAATGCTTAGTTTTAAATGTTACATCATGACAAAAACCATAAACTTGGTGGACATTGGGAAAATATGGTTATTAGGTTTGCCTTGTATTATTAAAAAAGATACGTTTAATATCTTTATTTTAAAATTGTTTTGAAAAAAATTACAAAGCAGATTACAATCTTTTATGGCCGATAATTGTTATCTGTGTCTCTTGAACAATAATTCTATAATTTGTTTTTGGTATTTATTTGGTAAGTTTGATCGATTTCAAAATCAATTTATCTTTTTTTATATTTAATTATTTATTAATAATAACACTTAGTTTAAAAATACAAATATTAATAAATACGTTATATAAATTTTCTTTTATTATTTTCCTTGCCACATTTTCTTGCAATAAAATATAAGAAAATGTCATCAGTGATAGGAAGAGGGCCTTTCTCATCGCCTTAAACTTTACGAACACGACTTAAGCCCCAGTGACATTTAAAAGGTACAGAAAATCTAGCTTTCCTATGCATCCATTCTTTGTACATACATAAAACTTTATATACTTTTATTTATCAGTAAAGTAACTAGTAAGTACCGTTAATAATGCAAATTCAATATATTTTATATTTATAAAATTTGACATAATTTAAATTATTCATTTAGGTAACAACAAGGCTAGTCGTGGAGGAAATCTGGAGGCATTGCGAGTTGAGTAGCGGAGCTCAACGCCACGCTTTGCCTCGTTACCAAAGGGAGGAAATGAAAATATTCAATATTTTAATCCCTTGAGTGGGAATCGAATCCACTGACTCACTGACTGACTGATTGATCTCCAGTTAACTAAACTTACGTCCCATGATACATGATTCATTCACTTAACCACAAAGCTAACAATCCCAAATCAAATCATTAAAAATACATCTAATATCAATTTAAATTTATTTACATTGCAAATAGTAATCTCAACAACTTTTCAAGTTAAACAATCTAAGACAAGTAAAGGATGGCATATGATACGTGGAGCCAGGTTCAATCTAATAAGGACCTGGCATCTCCGTTATCAGGGCAGCGCTGTCACGATGTTAGCGGGCCCCAACTCTGAGAGCGGTTAGATCCGTTCCGTTTCAAAGGAACTACTATGGTTGATGGATATCAATGGAATGGAATGAATGGGCTAGTGCATATTTGCTATATTCACCTGTACTAAATAATTATTTTGTTATAGAATAATTTATTTATATACTAAATATAAAAAAAATTAAACGATTTTTATATTACAAGCGCGTTGAAACTGAGGCAGACAAGTGTGCAACTGTGGTTGTGAGTTCGATTGTCGGGGGACTGAAATATATTATATTTTCTCCGTTCATGTTCTTGTTCTAGTAACTAGCAAAAGCGCGGCGTTTAATTCTGCACTCAACACGCAATGCCTCAAAAATTCGGCGGAAAGTGGAGATCCGACGTGTCTTAATAGAGAGTGTTTTACCACTACGTTACTTCTGCCCGTCTGCATCGTCGGACTTAAAATAGAAACAAATATTGTATGCACAATTAAATATTCTTTATATGAATATTAAAAAAGCAACGTAAACTTAGATTAAAGATAACACAAATATATTACAACCCAATGTACATAAATTAATAATCAGACTTAATTAGTTTGTTTAACTAATTGCTTAATGCCGTTTATCTTTTAAATAGAATCAAATTGACTGTGATATTCATTTAAGTAAAAGGCTTGATCGCAATTCAAACGGAAATATATATAGAAAATGTATCAACTTGTCCGACAGCTCGTACTACCTGTTAGTGATGTAATGTTATATCTCTATATAACTTTATGTACATACATCTTGTAGGTTAAAAACTATTCTACCAAAGAGATTACACAAGTTTGACTAAACGTCTAATGTCTAATAAATAATGTAAATACGTTAATTAATTACAGAACCAATGGATAATTTAATTAAGTTTTTCAATTAATATTGGAAATAGCTTCAGGCTAGGTAGGTATATAATATATTATACAGCTTCATCTTCACGTTGTATCCGGTAGGTAGAGGGAATCTAGTGTTAAGACACTCCGTTTCCCACTTTCCACCGACTGCTGAAGGCATTGCGTGTTGAGTGGCGGAACTCAACGCCGCGCTTTGCCTCGACACTAGATCGAAGAAATGAAAATATTAATGTTAAAATAATAAATATTAATTCTCCTCGAGTGGGGATCGAACCCACAAACAGTCGATTTTACAAACACACTTTGTGCCCCTGCGCCACGACTGGCATCTAACATTTACAATTTAAATTTTCATTAAAAGTTAAAATGATAAGATTCGACAATATATGCTGTTATTAGTTTGAGCGCGACAGGTCGAGAGATCTGAATGAAATGAAATATTTAATATTTTCACTTCTTTGCTCTGTACCGCCACTCGATATACAATGTCTCAAAAACTTTGGCGGAAGGTAAAGAACGTAGTGTCTTATTGCTAGGTTCACTCTACCTACTGTAATGTGGGTGATGTAATAAATATTAGAAAAAGCTTCGTGTAAGAAGAGATTGATGACAGTAGACGAGGCGAAAAAGATATGTAGAGACCGTAGCGTTCGGCGCTCCGTTCTCCCTGACTTCTCCGCTAGGGATAGAGCGTGTAGCTATACAGGTTTGTCATACAGTTTCCATTTTCATTAGAACTTATAATAACACGATTTTCTATTATTCTAATGATTCAAACCCACTACCTTTTACGCCAAAGAAATATATTATTTTACAGTTAGGTAAACCAATTCAAACTTATAATTTCCGTTATCGTAGTATAATAACGGCAAAGATTACATTTAATGAAACGCTTATCGACGTTCGATCATCCAAATACAGCCTAGCCGATAGCCTTTTATGTAAACATACGCTGTAGTGAGCTAAATTATTAAGATTTTAATCTTTCAAACGAAAACGTAAGTGACCGCATGCCTTGCCGTTTTTGGAATGTTGGAGCTATTGTATTATATGTACTTTTCAAATGATTATGATTGAAATTTAAATTTCGATACTAGTAAAATATAATGTAATTGTGCTTTTGGTTTCAAATATATCATGTAACAAACATTATGCTATCGCTTTAAATTTTTTACAATTCAGTTCAGTACAAACAATACCAAATGATACCTATTTGATCGATTCCCATTTGCGAGATAGAAATATCTATTTAAAATTTCAATTCCTCGCTCTGGTACCTAACAAGGCAAAGCGCGGTCTTGTCTTTCGCCACTCAAAACGCAATGCCTCGCAATTTCGACGGAAAAAGAGAAACGGTGTGTCCAAACACTACCTTCTCTCTGGCTACCGTGCTACCGTGCTATACGTGAATGGCATTCGAATAGAGGTCAAATCTGTTTCCTTTAAATAAAACTTAATAATACAACTATTAATACATTGATGACAGCCTATAACAACAGTTTCTATATACTGTCAACAACGAAACTACCTGTGCTCGAATCGCGCCAAGTTTCGATTTCATTTCCAATAATAAAATAGTCTACTATTTCTTTAGTTCAAAGGCGAGGTCGGCCACTTTTGGCCCGGCACGATAAAGTCGCGGTTACAAAAGTCACGCGCTATGTAGGTAGGTGCCCACATTTGCGGGCAAAAAAATTATAAAGCTAGCTAAAGTCGGATAATTTGCTACAATCGCGTGGTGAAATGGAGTGGTTATTTCTTTTGTGTTTTTCTTTTATGTTATTTTTATTTTAGTGACCGCAGTCACGATGTTGTATATTTTTTTTTTGTTTTCATAGTCCTCGTGTTGTTTTTTTTTGGATTTGCCATATAAACATGGCAATAAAATTAAATAAATTATTTTTTTTTATATGTACTAGCTGTCAAATGGAAATATCTAAGAATTGCGTAATATGACACATTCAAAGAGCATGGTCACTCTAAACGCAGGTACAATAGATTCCATTAGAACTTTTGACGTTAACTAATATAGCCTATATTCTTACTCGATAAAACTACCATCCAACAAAAAAAATCAAATCAAACCAATAGGTCCTGAGATTAGCGCGTTAAACCTGATGAACTCTTATTACTATAGAGTTATAGATACATACATATACGTATCGTTGCGCTTGATAATATTTTTCTATTACATATTTATAGGTAAAGTACTTACCTAGAATAAAATAAAGGCGAATTTCGTCATATCACAATTAAACACACGTTGAGCCAATATGAATATATTTTTTAATTTTATAGTTCATCGAACATTAATATGCAATTAACCTTGTGTTCAGAAGTAACTATAGCAAGCATCAAAAGTTATAAGTGCTTAAATATAATTGTAATTTTACTAAATTTTATGTGTGTTGTAACAATCTTATTATAGTAATAACAAACAATTTATTTAGAAAACGTATAAAAATTTGAACGACCAGCCGACCAGGCTACTAAGCCGGTACTGGTACTGGTCGGTTTCCAGGAGGCGCGGGTTCGAGTCCCGCTACGTTCAATTTTTTATGTTTAAAAATATATAACAAACCTATAGCGAATGAAGCATTCTTCATGCAAATGAACGATGGAAATATCATTTATAGTGAAGTTTATTTGCATATTTTTTATGTTAATTATCAAAATAATAAAGCGTTTTATTTAAATATCTGTACGTATGTTTATCTATACAATAATTAAAATTACTAAAATTCCCCCTTAGAGATCTAATTGCCCGGCGTTAAGTTCCGCCACAAGTTAAAGGAATTTAGTGTTTCAACACCAGGTTCCCTCTGCCTACCCTGCGAATACAGCGCGAAGCTGTTAAAAAAAAGAAACCAAATTGCCAACATCACTTCAGTAATATCCAACATTGCAAACAAACAACAAAAATAATTTCGAAATCATAGCAACCTCAATTTTATTCATTCTATTACATTGTTTTTCTCTTCCAAATCTCTTGCTGTGCGACTAATACCGCCAATTAAATATTTCACAACACTTAACACCAACCAATTAGGAAATACAAGGTAAAATGGAATGCCAGCATCGATGCCCCAAAAATCGTGATAATATAAACCAAAACAACATTATTTCTCGCGATTTCTATTTTCCAATAGTAGGTATCTATTGCGACATTTGTTTCCACTCACAACGTTTAGCAACGAAACGGTAATACAAATTTCAGTGATTAAGTAAAGCTGGTTTGCTGAAGTGACTAACAAATATATGTATTTGGGCTTCTCATTCAGAATACGGAACGGCCCGGTAATCATTTACAGTTAGCCATTGAGATGTTAGCCTCTTGTTTGCTATTCCGCAACTCGGGTAGGTACCTATAGTGGTTAGAAACGATTTTATGACAAGTTTTCTAATAGTTTAGAGAGTTATTTATGTTAGTAATTTGTTTTAGTCGCTAAATGCCTTGGAACTATGATCATACTATGAGTTGTTGGCGCAGTGCGACAAGTGTGTGAGGGTTAACGCGACGGTTGTGGGTTCAATTTCAACTGTGGATTTTTTTTTCTTTCCTTTGGTCTGCTAACAAGACAAAGTACGAGTTCCGCCACTCTACATGCAATGCCTCGAAAATTCGTCGGAAAGTGGGCAATGGAATGTTTAACACTAGGTTCCCTCTGCCTACAGCGGGATACAGTGATAAGCTGAAAACAAAATTATAACTTGTCGGATATCTATAATCTATGTACCTGACTGACTGAGGTAAGACGCAAGCACAGCCGTAACCGCTGTGCGTAGAAACGTGAAATTTTGATTGTTATAAAATTTGAAATTCAGACTCCTCGAAATATTTCAGTGAACATGTGTTTCATGGTTTTTTAGAATTCACCCCCTAAGGGTTCAAATAAGGGGTTGAAAGTTTATATGGAAAAATCTTTAAATCGCTACCGACTTTTATAAAAAAAATAATTCAGACTCACTTCGCAAGTAAAGATATAATAAGGCCAATAAAACAGAAAGCACATCAAACAATAAGAACATCAAAATAGAAAACTGAAAGCCATCATTACATTAAAATTGAATCAATAGTGAATTGATTAGAATATTTGTTAACAATACTCAAGACAATACCTTTGTTCTTAGTTGTATGCTAATAAAGTAGCGAGAATAAACAATAGTATTAGATCAGCAAGTGGATGCGGGGCGATGCCAAACATGGATGCTGGCACAATGTAAATCATAACAGCCAGTGCAGCATCTCATCATCCTCATCTTGAATTAGATTATATTGAAAATTTCTTCTTATATATAGTCGTAAAATATTTTAAAGTCATATCTTAAATGATGTGCCTATATTTGATTTGAGGAGGCTGTGGCGCAGACGCAACTGTTGGTGTTTTATTCCCATTCGGGAAATTAAATATTGTATATTTTCATTTCTTTGCTCCGGAAACAAGATAAAGTGCGGCGTTGAGTTCCGCCACTCAATCGGGGGTAATTGGGGAATGGGGTGTCTTAATACCAGATTACCTCTGTCTAGTCTGTTATGTATTAAACACAGCGTGAAGCTAACAAAATATTTTATAAGACATTTTATTGGTTGTTGTCAATGTTCTTAATAGATATTTTTATTTTTTATATCAATTAAACTCAATTTATCAACATAATTTCTTTTTTTTTAATACGTGAACACGATAACAACTGAAGACATTCTATAAAACATTTTCTAAACAATTTACAAAATCATCTAATAAAGTTAATTCACGAAACAGATTTTATTCTACAAAATGCTAAGAGATATTGCCGTAACAAGAAGGAGGCAGTAAAGCTGCCAGTGACAGGTATCGACGTTGCTTACAAAATAGTATCTTTTCTGTACCAGTGGAAATGAGCCACGCCTACATCCCTCCACCAATCGACTAATAAATATCAAATAAATAAACCACATTATTTAGTTATACGTTGAATAATGTTCCTAACCCGTTCTGTTGGCCAGAGACTAGTAAAATATAGGTTGCTTTATTAAAGGATTTTTTTTTGTTAAAAGATAGACTGTGGATTTTAAAATTTCTGATATTTTCAACATATTTTAAGACGCCATTGTGGTGCAGTTGGAAGTTGTGTCATTGTCGCGTTATAGTTATATTCGGGTTAGATTCCAGATTTGGGCTGAAATATATTAGTAAGATTAAGTGTTTATTCTAGATTGAGACAGCATTCAACAACAACTATCTCTAAAAATCGACGAAAAATGGAGAATTGCTTAAACTAACAAATTTTGGCCACTCTGTTATATATAGAAAAATATGTTTTTTTTTATCTCTTGGCACTCTTCTTCTCTCTTATAATATTGTTGATACCGATGCCTTTTCGAGGAAGTGTTTAATGTACCTGTTTTATAAGATATGGTCAAAATATATACGTAAAAATGTCAAAAATATTAGAACGAAATGTTTTATTACAAAATTTAATTTACCAACAAAAACAACAAAAAAGTAACAGTGCGAAAAACAAAATAACTATAAAGTAAACAAACAAAAGATTAAAAATAAAAACCAACACATCAATCAATCACTGTATCAACCAGACTATATATTTTTACTCAACACCTGCTCTATAAATAAACACAATGGCTTCCAAAAAAATATATGAGTACGGAAAACGTATAAAAATGTCTAAGAACACGTAGAAACGCCTTTAGCAGCCCATTAAAAGGGCCACCTGCCGTCTGTGTCGCCGCGGCGCATAGCAAATCGCAATTTATACAAGCATTACGTAGGCGGTACTTGTACCTGTAACTAGCTAAACTTCCAAGTGATATTTACAAGATCAATCTCTTCCCTCCCGACGATCTTCCATCGTTTTAATGGAAGGCAAAATAAAATCAATTTTGATAAAGCGAGCTATGATAAGTGGGTTCGTTGGTTATGTAGCTATTATATGCGTAACGGCGGGGCGCAGTCTTCTTTAACGGTGGAAAAACATAAATTGCGATATTGCATTAGTTTTACTTGTAAATTGAAAGTATAACGTGAAGGAATAATTTCTGTTCTATCTCTCCACTCATTTCTCTTCTTTTAAATAAAATATATAAAATAAATTAAAAAAAAATAACTTATAAATCAAAAGAGGCCGTCGCGGCACAGAGGCTTAAAGGTGTGATTTTAACACGACGGTTGTAGATCGATCGACTCAACAACGACTCGAAAATTTAACGGAAAGTAAGGAATGGAGTCTCTTAACACTAAGTCTCCTCTGCTTACCCTGATGTATGCTGGATACAGTACATAACTTCAAGTTTAAGGACATACTCCTGTTGCTTAACGCGTATCGGTCAGTTTTGCCAATACGATTCTAGCAAGTAAATATAATTTCATTTTAAATGTTAATACACAAATATAATTACAATAAACATTTAAATACAACAAACGACTTACTTTAATTCTAAAGGAGCCCTCATAAGTTTCACTAACTTATATGATTTAAAAAGGTACTAATATGTAATAAGCGATACAGATATTATACAATATTACATATTATTGTTATTTATTATATTGTCAGCCTACGCCTTAACAACCGGCGAGTGTCCACTTTGTCATTTCTTGTAAATCTCGAGGATTGTACAATTTGAATAGGAGTAACTAGGAATTGTGGCCGCTTGTGTATCTAGTTCATGATTCATATGACGTTTCGAAAAGGTTTAGAAACTGTTTTCAATGAGTCGTATCTTTTGATTAATATTTATGATGACACGTGGGATTTCTGCCGATTTTGCTTATTTTTAGATTAAGTTAATTAGATTTTGAGTAGGTAGGTCGTGGAGTTTATTGTAGAGTTATATATGGGAGTGGCAGATATTATTGAAGCAGGACGAAACAAAAGAGATATTTTAATATTAAAGTACAGATAGTAGGATTGTCTTGAAAAGTATTTTAATATTATAGTACGCTATTAATCAGTCAGACATTTCCTCATCACGCTACAACGTGGTATTTTTTTACATTATCAAACATTATTTCAATTATACTTTCAAAAGATAAAAACCAGATGTAAATCTAATATCAGATCTCACATAAAGTGAAATTCGTACCTGTCAATTGAGAGTGTTTCAAAAAAAAATATTATTATGTATTCCGAGAGCAAACTTGATCAATCTGATAAGTTGACGTAAGTAGTTTGACAGCGTAATAGCGGTCTTAGAAAAAACTTCAACGCGTTCGAGAGTTGAATCAATTTATATTTCCCCTAATAATATCATTAAATAGTAGTTATTTTTGCTTTTTTTTTTTTGAGAACCTAGTCTTAAGACACTTAAGTTACCCACTTTCCGTAAAATTCCGGAGTAACTATTGCGTGTTGAGTGGCGGGAGTCAACACCGCGCTTTGCCTCGTTACCAGAGCGAGGTAAACGAAATGAAAATATTAAATATTTCATTGTGGATGTCGAACCGACTACCCGTCGCTGTGTTGCTGTTCTTTGTTTATATATGCACGCTTGTGACTCTCCACCACGACTGACCTTAGACTTAGATAGTAGTTAAAAAATAAAAAAAATATTTAAGTGTTACATTTCGGTTTAAGCTTAATCATCGTATTATACAATAACTAACTTTATTTTTTTTTATGTATGTATTTGATTTTTTTACTATTTATGCTCAAAGTAATTTTGTATAAATACTTTCATGTAGATCATTGTAATTTCTATTTTTTAACAACCTGCTAACATATACCTATTACTTATTTGGAAAACCGTGCCTCCTGGAAACCGACCTCCTCCGTCCAACCGACATAGTCGGTTTCCAGGAGGCGCCGGTTCGAGTCCCTCTACGTTCCAATTTTAATACGTTTTTTTCTAAATAATTATAACAATTTCTGTTATTTCAACAATAACAGCTAAAGCATATCTTAATTAAGGAAACGATTTTCAATACATTACTGGGTGTGTATACAAATTAACACGACATAAAAGGCCACCAGATACATTCCAGATTGATTCATTGCTTTTGATTAATACTACTGATATACGCTTACGATATGCAAAATAGTTTGGTAAGAGAGCCATAATTATTAATATAGTTGGGTTTGACTCTTGTTAAAATAGGTTTCGATATAATTAAATAGGTTACCCTATCAGACTTTTTTATTAAAAATGTAGCGTTTTGTAATAAATAGTGATTTTGTACATTAATTACTGGTCTTAAAACATAATATAAAAAAATGTATAAGTAGTGAGATGTTACTTTTTTCACGCTGTATCTTGCACATATCAGGATGGGCAAGAGAGCCACAATTAAGACGAATCAAATAAGAGTGTAGAGTTCCAAACGTAACAACGAAAAAGAAATTAAAATATTAAACAATTCATTCTCCGAATGGGAATCAAACCCATATGTGACGCAATCTCAACAAATATTTTAATAAATCTCAACTCTTCATACAACTGAAAATAAATGGAGTAATTTAAGTAAATTCAGCCACGCATAAGCTTAACAAGAATCGTTACTATGCAATAAAACCGATGGTCCCAGTAACTGTGGCAATCAAAGCTGACTCGAACATTCACGGTGTACAACGGGACATATTTATGCAAAAATTACACGCAGATCGCATAACCGTAGGTAACTTAGTTACTTAGCACCTGCAAATCTTTGTTAAGTCACTACGTTCCCCGTTAAGACGCTTCCGTTCCCCAGTTTCTGCCAAATTCTTGAAATATTGCGAGTTAAACGGCAAAACTCAACGCCGCACTTTTGCCCCGTTACTGAACAAATAAAAATAACAACTAATTATTTCCCCCGAATGGGAATCAAACCTACAACGAATTACATATATTTTAATAAATCTAACTACAACTACCATAACAAATTCGAATAATTTAAGTAAATGCAGCTACACATAAGCTTAACAAGAATCGTTACTATGCAATAAAACCAATGGTCCCAGTAACTGTGGCAATCAAAGCTGACTCCAACATTCACGGTGTACAACGGGACATCTTTATGCAAAAATTACGTGAAGATTTTATCACGCAATATTACATATCACGCAGATCCGTATAACCGTTAGTAACTTAAACTGAGTTAGCTAGTCTTGTTAGCTTCTTATAATATGAGCGCGTAATACAATGTATGGTCCGTTCTAATTGGTTATTTGTAAAAGTGGCGTAAACGCGGCTTCACCCGCTTAAACTTATTGTTATTTTCTAGCTAATTTATACAAAATATTTACATAAATTATAGCTTTTGTATTATTCTAAGTATAAGCTGAGTTACTGTAAGGTTTCATCAAAATCTGTTTAGTAGTTTTTGCGTGATATTGGAACAAACATCGATTCTCACAAACTTTCTCATTTAAAGAAGAAGAAAATGTAGTGACAATTCATTGTATTATTTATTTCTTTTTAATTTTATGCATGCCAAATGACCGAACTGTGTGTTGCACTTTATTTTAGAATTATTAACAATAAAATATTAGACATTTTTAATACAAATCTCGTAAGGTGGTTTGAATCCATAACTATATCATGTAGATATTTCGAGTTTTCTCTCACTGGCACTGACAAATAGCTAATATTTAAACATTATTTCAGCCTCACGGCTTATTCCGCTTATAGCATGATAGTCCGAGACGACATTAGTGTTAAGACATTTAACACAGAGAAAAACTTAGTGTTAAGACACTCTACGTCTCTTTACAGTCAGACTCTGTTTGTGGAGAGCTTAAAATACAATTATAATCAATTTATCTCCAACTACATCATACAAAGTCAGCACCTCGATTATTCCAATAGTATAACATTACCATTCATAAAAAATAAACATACCAAGAAATAATGTAAGACTTAGATTAAGAGTAATTACTAACACTGTAATGACAGTTAACTCATCTTCCTTCTTTATTATTAGATACCAATGGAATGTATGCAAAATTATATATTTTAAAATTACTTCATACAAACCAACACATGTATATAAGAGGCCGTCGTGGCGCAGTGGCACAAGCAAGTGACTGCATACGCTACAGTTGTGGGATCGATTTCCACTCGGGTAAATTAATTATTATTTATTAATGTTTTCATTTCTTCGCTCTGGTAACAAGGCAAGCCGTGGCGTTGAGTTCCGCCACTTAACATGCAATGCCTCGAACGGTGGAATGTGGGGTCCTTTCCCCGTTTCTTAACACTAGCCTACCCTCTACCCTCTACCTACCTTGCTATTTGCGGAATTCATCGCAAAGCTTAGAATGAAAACAATATAAGAGGTTCAAAATGCTACGTAATAAATATTCAAGGCAAGTGGAGTGTGAAATAGAACTAATTATACGTTTGTTAATATCTTAAAAAAACTATAGGTAGTTTAATTAAAGATGAATTTAGCTACAGCGTGTCTAACTTTAAACTAATCGTAAAGTATTTTCTGTTGCACATTTTTTATTGCTTCTATTATAGTTTTTTGTATAAAACTGACTAGACTCGAAATTTTTACCTCTTAATTTCACCAATGTACAACAAATATTAGATTTTTTTTAATTGCAACAAAACAAATATACTTATTTTAAAGTTGATTGGTTGAAATTTAACTAATTTCATTTTGATGTGCAAATTGAAAGTTAAAATTCAAAGTTAAACTAAAGAAAGTTCTTAAAAAAATTGCGAAATTCATAAACTTAAAAAAAAATATTTTCTAAGCAGTCACTAGCAAATTATAAGCCAACATAACAAAAAATGGCACGTACATTTATATTAAGTCTTATATTATGTTCTTATACACATATAGGTACTATATACCTTCTCAAAGCAAAAATAGGAGGAAAAAAATATTATGAACATGTCTTGAATGTAATATTAGTTCAATCGTTTAGGCAAGATATTGACACACTTTTTTTTATCAGCTTCACGCTGTATCCCGCACACAGCCGGGTAGGCAGAGGGAACCTAGTGTTAAGACACTCCGTTCCCCACTTTCTGCCGACTTCTGGAGGCTTTGCGTGTTGAGTGCCAGAACTCAACGCCGCGCTTAGCCTCGACACCAGAGCGAAGAAATGAAAATATAAATTTAAGTAAATATTTCATCTCCTCGAGTGGGGATCGAACCCACAACCAGTCGGTTTTACAGTCACACTTCGTGCCGCTGCGATACGACTGGCCTCATATTGACACACATATTTTATATATATTAAGTACTTAATATTAATTATATAGAAATAATATTAATAATATTGGTCCATGCTACTTACATACATCCTTCCGCTTTTGAAATATCCGGATGGTATACTTTTGATGAATTGTAACTATTATATATTTTTTTCTCACGCTGTTTGAGGCTGGGAACCTAGTATTATGATACTTACTGATAACCTCCATTTTTCGCCGTTTTCTGAAGGTATTGTGTGTTGAGTGGCGGAACTGAACGCCGCGCGTTGCCTCAGAGCGAAGGAACAAAAATATTAAATATTTTATTTAATCGAGTTGTACTTGAAGCCACATCTCGTCGGTGCCACGTCTGGCCTTAAAATATATGCATAGTTCTACAAACTAATTACTTATTAACTACAAAATCATTTGTTTTATATTACGATTTTAAGTTTCATTTTCTATTTCCTATTATATACTTGAGTTGACAAGGATTTAAACCTATCACTAGGACGAATGTGAAGAAATTCAGATAAGCCGACAGCTAGAATGTATTGAATTCAAATTTAATACCAGCATTAAATTTAATGAGTGAGTTAGTAGCATTAATAAAAGCTCTGAAACCAGATTTTATGTTCAATATTATTATAAATGCTTTTTCTTATTCAAATTTCACGGTACCACCAGTAATTGGTCGAACTCAGTGGTCATTTTATTCAAATTACTGTGTTATGAAACAGTGTTATAGATTATCGATATTTTATTATTTTTGTTTTTAAAACAATTTAAGTAGTTCGCTATAGTGCTACAGCTAAATTTTAATATAAGCGCATAACATTTTTTTTTATTTCAGCTTCACGCTATATTTCATACACGGAGGGAACCTGCCAATCTAGTGTTAAGACACTTCAGCTCCTACTAGTACCCCTAAATTTTGGAAGCATTATGTGTTTGCAAATTGCTTCGACTCCAAAGCGAAGAAATGAAAATATTAAATAAATTATTTACTTGAGTGGGAATCGAACCCTCAACCTGCCGTACCGTACTAAGCAATAATGACAACACCTAGGCTTACAACTGTCAAAAGAGCAAACCATTCGATATTAACAATAGTCAAAGTTTTTGCCGATCTGTCAGTTTTCTTTGATCAAAACTCAAACTTATGACGAAATCTCTGTGTACTACTCTAACTATAGATAGACTGTGTGAAAGTTTTTATTATATGATTTTACTTTTCTGTTATAAAATCTAGGACTTGGTTGTTTCAAAACCAGTGAAGGCTCAATCTGTCCACAGGATGTTGAAATTATATAACTTTGTTGTGACTATGTGCGGAAAGTGGAGAAAGGAGTGTCTTAACACTAGGTACCCTTTTCCTACCATTTTATGTGCGGGATACAGCGTAAAACTAAACAAAATTGAATATATAAAAATTAAATACATAGATAAACAATAATATAATTAAATAATATGCAGTTTCATGTATTATATTTTTTTTGTATTACTTCAGGATAGGCAGGTCTCTTATAACTCTTTACAGTTACTAAGATCTATTTACACATATTCCGTTCTGTATGTATCATAAAAATCAAACTCAACGCTTTTTCTTATTAGACCGAAAAAGAAATAATTGTTAAGTAAATGTTTCTAATTCTTCTTCTATCGCTTGATTCAACCCAATTGTAAGAGTAACTTAAAACCTACGACCACTATCACCACTCCTTATTTACAACGCAATGCTATCTAGTTATGCACTCACCCAAACCCTCAATATTAGGCTAAGCGAGATTATTCCGCTGGCTCAGCGAGACCACCGGAATATTCCCATTATTGTATAAGCACTTTCATTGTTTCATATAAATTCATGTTAAATGTCGCAACACATTGTAACTTGTGTATGAGAAATATTTTTAACTTTATAATTTAATAATGTCATGATCTCCGAATCGATCGGACACAATAAATAGTTTTAATTTAAATTTAGTATTTTATTTTTAAAAATATAAAGTCTCAATTAGAAAGTTTAACTGGCGCAGCCGGTAGGATAGTCTATTAAAGGTCTGCGTGTCTTGTAGATTTGGGTGTCCAAATTCGCCCAAAAATCGCGAGTACAGTGCGAATAGACTTAGGCTATCCACGAACCAAAGAAATAAGTTGAACAAGAAGATGGGATCAGCGATCGGTCGGTGAGTAAAACTCTTTGCCTTCCTTTTTCTTATATTCCCACATTCTATTTGAGATTTTTAATAGATATAAGTGGCGTTATTTTGGGATTGAACGTCTCGCATTATAACGTATCTGGTTTTAATATAAAACTCTATTAAAACTGTAGTTCTAAGAAAAGTATCTCCATAGACTAATTAACGTCTAGAAGTAATATAATTAAAATATTTTAATAATTATAAAAAATAAATAAATAATATTAATTAATGATCTAAAAATCGATCGTAATTGTTTTTATGTATTGTGAAATAAAAATAAAAAAATTGAATTTTATTGTGTTTTATTTTCCTACTATTTTTATATTTTTAATTTACTGTGTGCTATTTTATATATATTATTGTTTTATGTGTTTTTGATATATTTTATATTTTTGTGTGTTTTAAATTAGTTTAAAATAATTGTGATTGATTTAAAACTTCAGAGCTCTCTATTAATTTTTACTCTACAAAATGGAACAATCGCGAGAAATACCTTTAGCGTCAAATAGCGTAGTACCAATACCTAATGAAATGTTACGGTTAATTCCTCTTTTCGGTGGTGACAAAAGAATATTAAATTTATTTTTTAGGAAATGTGAGTACATTATAAATAAATTTCGTGGTCATCAGCAACAGAATATTTATGTTTTACATGCTATAACCAGTAGATTAATAGATGACGCCGCCGCGTTGTTATCCGAGCGTGAGGATATAGAGACTTGGCCTGAGCTGAAAGAATTATTGGAACAACATTTCGGTGACCCACGTAGCGAAGAATGTATAAAAATTTCTCTCGAATCATGTAAAATTAAAGCAGGGGAAAGTTATTTAGAGTTTTGTAACAGAATACAAAATATTCGGTCCCTGTTAATATCTAAAGTAAATTTATCGGCAGATGAAGAAGTTAAAAACGCGAAAATTGCTATTTATAACCATACAGCCTTAAATGTTTTTCTCTATAATTTACCAGAAAATATGGTGCGTATTGTGAGACTTAAATCACCTAGTACATTAGAACAAGCTCTATCAATAGTTTTAGAGGAGGTTAATTTTCATGAACAGTATCAACTACGTAATCGCAGTCTTAATAATTCAACGGCACCGAGGCCAACACTTAACGTCTCAGGGTCGTCATTTATACAAAATAGTCTTACCCCTCAGCAAAAATTTAATTTTGGAATCCATACTACTAGACCTCAATTTACACAGCAACCAAAACTTGAATATAAACCACAGCAAACATTATTAAATAATAAGCCTCAATCGTTTGGGTATAGACCTCCCCAAAATTCACAATTCGGGTATAGGCCTCTCCAAAATCCACAATTCGGATATAGGCCTCCCCAAAATCCACATTTCGGGTATAGGCCTCACCAAAATCCACAATTCGGGTATAGGCCACTCCAAAATCCACAATTTGGTTATAAGCATCCCCAAAATTCTACTATGACACCACAACAGTTCGGTCAAAGACCACCTCAGAATAACCGTTTAGAATCAACTGACATATCTATGAGAACGGCACCCCCGCGACCTCAAATAGCTCAACAAGGTTTTAGGTTAAACGAAACTGATTTGCAAAATGAAAATTTGGAATACGACTATTACTACGATTATGATCCTTATGATTACATGAATTACGAACCGTATGTTGAGGACGTGCCTTATGCACCTATTGACGAAACAGACAATTATACTGTAGCTCCACTAGTCGAGGAAAATTTTCGAACAGAAGCCTCGCATAAAACAGAAATTATAGAATTAAATTGTGACCCGAATCTTAAATTACCTCATGTTTTTATTCCAGAAATTAATGCAAAATTAATGATTGATACTGGCAGCACTCGCTCGTTTATTAGCCCCCGTATTGCTTACCAATATTTTCCTAATTTTATTAAATATGAACCTTTTAAAGTTATTAGCACACATGCTTCTAGCTTACACAATGAAATTATTGAAATTCCGCTATTTCCGAGTTTTAATACTATGGATTATCATAAATTTCATTTATATGATGTAGATGAACGCTATGACGGACTTATTGGAAACGATTTACTTAAACAATTGGACGCAATTATTGACCTCAAACATTTACTACTGAGAACTAAGACCATTGACATTCCTATAATTAATAATTTGAATTATCTCATTCACTTACAACCTCGGTGTGAACAACGAGTAAAGATCCCTACTGATTTACACTCGGGAGAAGCAGTTATTGAATTTAAAGAGTTTACACCTGGTATACGAATGCCTTCTGCATTAGTAAATTGTATTAATGGATATGCATCAACCATAATTCAAAACACTTTAGATAGACCTATGACTTTGACTATTAGCAAAGCGTTTAAAACATCGAATATTAATATTTCAGAATGTAATCTCATACAAAATAATAACGAAACAATGACTGACACCGACGAAATATTGAAACAAAATTTAAAAAAGCTTAGAATAAACGCCACACATTCAGAAGATGAAAAGGACTCTATGGTAGTTAATTTTGATAAGAAAGAGAAAGGGCTGCGGCAACGCAACGACTCTAGTACAATATCAGAATGTTCTAGTGAAAAACCTATAACCCTTTCCGATTCTGAAACTTTATCAGTGCCGAGTTCCCCTAGGACATGTGACTATCCGGTTAGGTCACCGTCTGAAACATCCCAAACAGACACAATTCATTCCGCTAATATCGTAGAATCGTTAGGTATACCAATATTACACGAAGCAATAGACACAAAGCCAAATCAAATTCTAGTATATACATGGTTTAAGAATGAAATACAAGTTCGCGATCTTTCACGTGAAAAGCAAAAGGTGTTGGAAGTATTTTTACCAACTTATAATATAGATTTAGTTAAACAATTTTTAAAGGAGTATATTAAACCAAAAACCAAATATTTCATTTATTTTGAAAATAATGAACATCGGAAACAGTTTACTAGTATTGTCATAGAATTATTTAGGAAGGATACCGTTCTATTATTTGAATGTACAGAGCGAGTAATTTTTATAGAAAATGAAAAAGAACAAAAGGCTATCGTATTAAAACATCATCAAGGTAAAACATGTCACCGCGGCATTAAGGAGACACTAGCAAGTATACGTAGGAATTATTTTTGGCACAATATGCAAGAAACCATTTCAGCTATTATTAACGCTTGTGAAACATGCTGTAAAATGAAATACGATAGAAAACCTTTTAAACCTGTTTTACAGTTGACTCAAACACAAGACGCCCCTTTTCAAGAATTATTCATTGATCTTTTTCAAATAGAAGGAAATTACTATTTAACTATTATAGATGCATTTAGTAAATTAGGTCAAGCCATTTCAATTGATAATAGATCAACCGCGGAAGTAGTGCGTGCACTTATGAAATATTTTTCATTTTATGGCATCCCTAAAAAGATTAGTTCCGATCCTGGTAGCGAATTTAATAATGAACTAATGAAAGAATTTTTGAGTTTACATAAAATCGAAATCCATATCGGCTCCCCTAACAATTCTAATTCGATGGGTTTGATTGAGCGTTTACATTCTACTATTAATGAAATTTATAGATGCGCGAAATACGAGGAGAAATGCACGGATGCAGCATCAGTGATGATGTATTCCATTATTGCCTATAATAATTCTATCCATTCTGTCACAGGTCTAACCCCTTTCGAAGTAGTATTTGGTCACACGGATTCAAGTAGTTTATTTGACATAGATTTAGAGAAACAATACATACAGCAATTGGTTAAAGATCATGCAAAACGTTTAAAAGTATTATATAAGCACTTGGCTGAAAAAATGATTGAAATTAAGCAGAAAGTAAAGGAAAGTAGAGGTGGTGAAGATGAAATAGATCTTCCATTAGGGAAAATTATATTTACGAAAGACGTTAATAAACGGAAAAGCAAGGATAAACCGCGATATCATAAGGCCAAAATTATAGGAAAAGACTCAAATAATGTTATACCGATACAAATTGGTCAAAGAAAATCTAAAGTTCCCGTTAAAAACATAAAACGCCCTCCGCAGGTGGTGTTTGCTGACACTGATAATAATCGGACCTGTGCTGGCCCTTCATCTGCAATCTCTTGAAAATAATCCAGGTGTGTATCCTGTAAAAGAAGGTCAGGCGTATCTTCAAACAGATTACTGGACTATAATTAAGGTTTTAAATTTAAATAAAATATATGATGATTTAAACTTTGTTATAAATAAATACAATGAATTTAACAGTTTAATTAATAAAAATATTTCTTACTTACGTGATTTCCAAGTTGCAAGATTTCACGTTGAATATATTCGCGATATCACTATACAGAAATATGAACAGCTAGTTCCCCAAAAACGTTTCAAGAGAGGTCTTTTCAATCCACTGGGTTCTCTTATTAAAATTATTACCGGAAATTTGGATTATAATGACGCTGTAAGATATGAGAAAATCATTTCTCAGCTCGCAAATGATCAAACTACAATGAGGAATAAATTTACTTTAATATCTAAAATGCTTGATAGTTTTATAAATACTACTGAAGTTTTAACTCAAAATTCTGTTGTATTAGATGAACGTTTGAAAATTGTTGAATCTATGATCAAGGACCTAGTTTCTAAGGATAATCATTTAGTGTATACCACGTATATAATAAGTCTTTTTAATTTGTTCGTAAGTAACTTTCGTACTATATTCATTAAGTTAGGAGAAATAGAGACTGCATTAGCTTTCAGTAAAATATCCATATTACATCAAAGTATTATTAATTCTACTGAACTATTACAACATTTAGTTTTAATATCTCAAACTGAACATTTATTATACACGCCGAGTGCGGAAAATTTGGTAAAACTAGAGGAAACAATTAATATTAAATCATATATTAAGCAAAACCAGATTACGTTTATAATGGAGATTCCAATTACGGATAACATTGCTTATAACTATTATAAATTATATTCCTTACCTATTTTTCGTAAATCAGAAAATAAAACCTTTTCCATTATCCCTAAATATCCCTACCTGTTGGCAAAGGGTACGAAATACTTACCGATTATAAAACCATGCCGGTCACTCGCTGCTGGAGAACAATTCTTGTGTAACGAACATCACCAAACTCTTTATCCTGAAATAACTTGTATCGAGCAACTCTTAAAATTCGAAGATAACTTAACACAATGTGAGCAAAGAGAGATTGACATAGAGAATGTAAGAGTCCAAAGAATCACATCTACAAGTTGGATACTATTTTCGAAATTTAGAAACACTTTAACTAAAACCTGTAATGAGGATGTGAATAAATATTCTATTATTGGGACTTACGTTATGACTTTAGATGAACCATGTACTATTGAGGTAAAGAATATAAAGATTCGTAGTCATGTCAACCTCATAGAGAGTGATCCTGTTGGAACCAAGCAAGATTTAGTTTTGCCACAGCTGCCTATGGGTAGAACCCCTGTATTATCCAGTACACGCGTACTTAATATGAGGGGAATCAATTTGGATGAAGTAAAATACATGTCAGCGGTACTGAAGCAAAGTGTTTTTAGTGATAGTGAAATAATTAGTAGTGAAAGGCATCCTAGTGTCAGTGAAATTTTAATTTACATCTTTATATTTTTATTTCTTTTATGTATACTCTCATTTTTGCTTTATATTTTTCGTTATAAAATCTTACATATAAATTGTTCGCGAAATCATCGGAAAGTTATTAAAAATGAACAACCCGATAATTTCGCACTTGGGGAGGGAGGAGTTATGCACTCACCCAAACCCTCAATATTAGGCTAAGCGAGATTATTCCGCTGGCTCAGCGAGACCACCGGAATATTCCCATTATTGTATAAGCACTTTCATTGTTTCATATAAATTCATGTTAAATGTCGCAACACATTGTAACTTGTGTATGAGAAATATTTTTAACTTTATAATTTAATAATGTCATGATCTCCGAATCGATCGGACACAATAAATAGTTTTAATTTAAATTTAGTATTTTATTTTTAAAAATATAAAGTCTCAATTAGAAAGTTTAACTATCTAGCTTTAATCTAAAAAATTGCGTAAACAAAACCAAAACATAATATTACAGAGCTTAACTCCAGATAACAAACTGCCAGTATATATACAACATGTTTTACACGATACCCAACCGTACAAAATTAACGTCAACTGGAACTGGGCGCAACAATAGAATAATGGCGTTATTACTTTAGATTTATTACTTTTATCGATAAACAATGCCCGGCCGTTACCGTAACGGTGTTAGTGCGGACCAATTTTAACGAGGACTCGAAATCTATCAAGTGTTGTTAGGTCTTAAGGCGATCCAAAAAATATTCGTATAGAAAATGTTTTATGTTTGAAAGTAACGGTGTCCATCTGTATTATAGTTGTGGATGTTGCAAATATGGAATTCTTTTTTTGTTTTTTTTTTTTGGAAGTAATATGACGGTGCAGTGGAACGTCTGTATGTAAACACGACGGTTGTGGTTTGCGATTTCTACTGGAACTCTCTCTGGTAACAAGACAAAGAGCGACGTCGAATTGCGCCTCAACACGCAATGTCTTAAAAATAGAGCGTTAAGTAGAGAAAGGATTGTCTTAACACTATGTTCCTTTACGTACCTTATTGTTTGCGTATAGAATTGTAAGCGTGATAGCGTAGATTCTTGTTAAAGTATAGGGAAAAGTTGAGTTCAGCCACTCAACGCGCAATATATATATATATACGTCTTGTCTTGAATACGTCAGTGTCTTAATTTTAGCGATGTGTGCGAAGGTTACTGTATATACTACTATTAAAAAACTTTATTGCTTTCTTATAGCAGTTACATACATCAGAGTAGGCAGAACTAGTGGGTACCTGGGAACCCAATGCTAAGGTGCTCCCATTAAGACACTTCCGTTCCCCACTTTCTGCCGAATTCTAGCGGCATTACGTGTTGAATGGAAAACTCAACATAGAGCCCGAGCGAAGAAATAAATTCATCGAATATTTAATTTTCTCAAATGGGGATCGAACGCACAATCATAACCAGTTTTTTAAGATGAAAAAATAGTAAATTTTACTTAAGTTACTATATATTTTTGCAATTGTGTAGATAATATCATACGGAAGCCGCAATTTTACATGTACAGGTGAAATGATACCATCACGCCTGACACTGAAAAATCGTGGGAAAAATACGTGTGAAGCAATTATTATAAGAGCACACCGCAATAAAGAAGCTCCTGGAGATGTCCTGATAAGCTCCTATGTCGACCTCCAAATAACCTCTCTGAGATAACAGGATATTGCACAGTATTTTGTATTTGATACTTGTAATGTATTGATAAGATAAAACAAGGTTTCTTTAACCTGCCTTTTTTTAAAGTAGCTAAAGCTATATATATATACGTAGTTATAATTTATTAAATTTTTAAAATATAGAGATCCGATATTAATGAAATAGATATATTTCAAGTCTGATGGCAGAAGACAACAACCGCATTTTATTTCTATAAAGAAATAACATATTAAGACAATATTTAAAATACAATTAACGTTAAGCTATAGATATAATATTTTTTCCTCTATATATTGCACTTACCTATGTACGTATATGTATATAACTACTGATGTGTACTAGCGTTACAAATGTTACCTATAAGTGCAGTACTATTGTAGTCAATGAAGCTACCGGGTGCAAGTGTGGAAATACATAATGACATCAAGCTTAAAAAAATGTAAAATAACAAATATATATAATATTCACTCTTTTTATTATTTTTTTTGTTTCACGCTATATCCCGCACATTGTAGGGATAGGCACCCTGGGATAATGACACAATTCTTGGGGCATTGCATGTTGGACGGCGGAACTCAACGCCACCCTCCCTAGTTACCAGAGTGAGAAAATGAAAATATGCCCCCAAATGGTAATCGAACCCACAAATTTGTATACTTGCTAATATATTACGATTTGAAAACAACTAATACGTTTTTCCCGTATATCAGAGGAGGCAGAGGGAACCTAGTGACAAGACATTGTTTTTTTGTCCAAATTTATAACGTACATATACGTATATGTGGATGTATAATAGTGATTTAATATATATTTTTAAAATAAACACGATAACACTATACAAGTGAATAGTAACAAAAGGGCGCCATCGGTAGCGAAACGTGAACGATAAGTCAGCGATACAGCAACGGTACCAGAGATCGGTATAGCCATTCCTTATCTAGAATCACCACGATCGGAATTTAAAGTTGGGATACTGATTCAAGTTATTGGGAGTGTAGCGCTAATAGAGGATTTGAAAATTCCTTAGAATGTTTCTGGGCGAATTGGCATAGTATAAAAAACATGGTGAGACGTATTTGTAAAGTTAATTCCACAGACATTCCTACCATGACACTTCCGTTTCCCACTTTCAGCAGAATTCTGGAAGCATTGTGTGTTTAGTAAAGGAACTTAACGCCGCGCATTGCCTCGTTACCACAGTCGGAATCGAACGCACTACCGCCGTGTTTATATACTCACGCTTGTGCCCCTGCGTCACAACGTCCTACAATGTAATATTTACAACATATAAACAACAAAAGTTAAGTAAATTATAATTAATTCAAACAACAAGATGATAATATATTTGATAGGTTTGTAAACATCTGTTCTACACTAAAGTTTATCTTCAGTTACAACATCCTGTATACAGTGAAGGACGTGAAAATTACATATTTAAACAAGAGCTCTAATAGAAAATTTTAATAGAACATTCAAAAACTATTTTCATCACATATGAAACGTGAAGTTTAATGTTTACGTAATTTAAAATATCGTTTTACAACATATGATCCCTTCGCGGCTTCGCCCGCTTAAAGTTATTGTATATTATAAAATTAAAATTATATAAAATATTTACGTAAATTGTAGCGCATATATTATTGTGATGTACAAGCTATATAAGATTTATGTGACGTTTTATCTAAATCTGTTCAGCAATTGAATTGAAACAAATATACATACAAACTGTGAGTGTAAACGCGGCCAGTTATTGGTTCAATCCTCATTCGAGAAAATAAAATATTTATTTATACTTATATTTCTTCTCTCTGGTGTCAAGGCTAAGCGCGGCGTAAAGTTCCGCCACTCAAAACGCAATGCCTCGCAAATTTGGGGGTAAGTTTGGAACGGAGTTTCTTAAAACTAGGCACCCTACCCTATCCTGCAATGTGCGGGATACAGAGTGAAACTGATTTTTTTTTACATATAAATATGAGTTAAATTTCCAATTGTTCAATAAATATATTATCAATATAACTACTTTCTCATTTTATCTCAATGTTTTAAGATCAGTGTAGAGTAGCAGTGTCTACAGTGTAGTGACTTTAAGTTAATAATTGACTGAATTTAGCAGGTTCGAAACCCACATAATGATTTTAAAACGGTACATATAAAAATATATGTACCGTTTTAAAATCCCAACAGATTAAAAAGTACATTATATTATTTACTTCATGACGTCGAGCAAAAAAGATACGTACGTGCTTCAGAATAGTAATCTTTTAAAAGTGCGACTATTCACTACATATCAAATCTTAAAAAAGAAATATATCTAACTATTAATATTATAAATATTTTTTTGTTGAGTGGCGGAACTCAACGCCATATTTTATCAACCGGGGCAAGGAAATGAAAGTGAGTATATTAATTCTATTAAGTGGGGATCGCATCCACAACTATTGCGGTTATAGTCATACAGTGTCCTACTGAGTCACCACAGCCTCCCTTAGCTATTTTTAGCTTGACACTGCATCCCACACATAGCACGGTAGACAGTAGGAACCTGGGAACCTACATTTAAGATATTCTCTTAGTTAAATAATTTAAATCTCTTCGCTCACTCAATCAGACCAGACCACTATTTCCAAAGAAATGTTGTTTTAAATGTCATAATTAAACAAAGCAAATAACACGCGATCATAACATCGAGGAAAACATTAGTCTTGTTACTATTTTATTATATAATTAATATATCATACTATCTCTATAGGCCTTCAGTTTTAAAGTGATAAATGGGTCTTAAAGCAGTCAGGATTTAGCTTTATCTATTAGATAATATAAGGCTATTAATCTCATATATTACTTGTAATCTATCACAAGTGGTTATTAATAATTAAAAACTGGTTAACAAAAATTGTGAGGCGCGCCCGTAACGGTGCAATCTTTGCCCATAAAAATGTAATAAAAAAAACGATGTTTCGATATATCATAATTGATTAAAATAACTGTGAATACACTAAGTTTATTAACATTGACGTAAATCAATTTTTTTTTGCATTTTTTTACCTATACGTATGGTTTATCTTCCATCATTAAAAGAGCTATGCTAACGTTGTACGTCACTACATTTTCACTCGTTTTACAGAAGTTCATTGAAGTGAAATCAAACTTTCCTTTCGCAGTCACACTAACCAACAGCATACAAATTAAATGTATCTAAATAATATATTTTGCAAATCCCATTTTCCTCCCCAAATACAAAAGCATTCTAATAAAAGGGTAGAATCAAAAAAGTAAAATGGTTATAATAAAATATGTTTATAACAGTAAAAGTTAATTCCGGAACACCATATATTTCTTGTAGGAATTAATCAGTAACCCAACAATGCAACCAAGTATCATGAACTTTATAGACTAACATTTGACCATTAGGTAAGTAAAATAACAGCACATTAGATAAATCGAATACATTGTCTTACAAGTTGCAACACTATTAAAGACTCGGCTAATAGCTGTGATCATAAAGTCTCAGGTAATTTAAATGGTTACCTAAGTTATGTTGAGATTTACCTTTGTATCCACTGCTTAAAAGAAAGAAATTAAATCAGCTTCACGTATATACTGTATTTAAACCTAATGGTAAAATATTAATAAATAATAATTCAAATTTCATTTTTTCATTCCCTCAAGTGGATCGAACCTACAACCGACGCGTTACCTTCACTACTTTATGCCATTGCACTACGACGGTCTCTACTCTTTAACATACCGATTAAACTGATATATGGCATGCAGGAAGAACAATTCGAACCGACACTTATAGTATGAACAAGATGTTATTAAGAACCGTACATAGCAATCTGACTTAAGAGAATTGATGATAGCGAACGACGGACAAAGATGAAACGTGTAGAGATCAACAGACGACACGACTTAAACAATGACGAATACAGTATGTATTTAGATCGTAACACTAAATAAATTACATTGCGAGTTGAACATCTATTAAGTGGTTTAATTTGATCATGTGAAAGATTTAATGTAATAATTTACTTAAAAAAAAATCAGATTCACGCTGTATCCCGCACACAGCAGGGTAGGCAGATAGCCTAGTGTTAAGACACTCCGTTTTCCACTTTTTGCCGAGTTCTGGAGGCAGTGTGTGTGTTGTGTGATGGAACTCAACACCGCACTTTGCCTAGACACCAAAGCGAAGAAATGAAAATATAAATGTAATTTTTTTTTTTTTTTCGAGTGGGGATCGAACCCACAATCGGTCGATTTTAGAGTCACACTTTGTGCTCCTGCGCCACGACTAGCGTTTATCATTAACGTTGATATGTAAGAGTATTCACATATGTTATATTTAATTTTAACTACTTTTTTAGCTTCATATTGCCGCATGGTAAGCGAGGAAATAGAGTTGAGACACGCTGTTCTTCACTTTACGCCACGCCAATTTTTGAACATTGCCTGTTGAGTGGCGGAACTCAACGCCACGCTTTATTTTGTAAAAGAGCAGAGCGAGAAAAAAAATTGTCATTCTGAATAAATTAAAAATAAAATATATAAGGGAAAATAATCATTTTAAGTAACTGTACTATATATTTCATTTATTCAAAGAATTTCTAGATTTACTCGATCAAAATATCTATCCATCTTTATTAAATCGTCTATCGGCAACAGAAGCATTATCACTTCGAACGAGGGCAGATATGTTCCGTTATTCAAACCTGAAATATACAAACACAGCTAACTACGCGTACCAAGTATGCACTTCGCATAGAAGTTGATAAACATTTTGTTTACTTAGAACGCAATCGAGAAATATTATACACGACTTGGCTTTTAAATAATTATATATTTTCTATCTAAGGTGGGTATTTACGTAAAGACTGTCGTTTCACTGTAAACTTGACTGTATAAGCGACGGTTGTCAGTTCGATTTTTTTTTCGGGGGAATTAATTTCTCTAGGTTCCCTTTGCTTGATATGCGCAGGATACAGCGTAAAGTTATTAACTTAAAAATAATTGGGTGATAACGCAATGTATATGCATCATATCACTGTATTAAAAAATAATTTTACTCTATATAATTTCTCTTTAAAATAATCACACGAATCCTTCCACCTGAACTTAACATTCCAGGGCTCCTGTACAGCTAACTGACAAAGACCTTATTAACTAAAGTTCGTGTTCAGTGAAAGATTTACCTAATGCGATTTCGAAGTACCGTGCAGAATTACGTGTGGTCTGCAGTGATTTGGTAGTCAATGAGGCAATTTAACTTAAGCCGTACAAAATTTAAATTCAAATATATAACAAAATCGTTATGATGTTTGCTTGTAAAATTTTCGCTATATAGTCTGGACAAAGTGTTTTAAACTTTAATAGATCGTAAATTTTAAGCCAATTTTCAGCTTTAATATTTGATATCGAAATATGAATTAAACAGCTTCACGCTATATCCCGCACACAGCAGAGTAGGCACAGGGAACATTATATTAAGACATTCTGTTCCCCATTTTCCGACGAGTTGCGGAACTCAAGGGCACGCCTTTGTCTTCGTGCCAGCGTGAATAAATGAAAATATTAATAAATAATAAGACATTTACTCGAATGGGGATTGAATCCACAACCATTGCGTTACTCTCGTACCTCTGCGCCACGACGGCATATCAAAATTTGTATAATTTAAATTGTGAAACATAGGAAAGGAATCGTTCTGGTAAATTTTATGACGCATAGCAAAAGGTACATCATTATTTTATAGCCTTAAGCTAAAATGTACACACTACTAACCCCAATATCGAGAACCGTACTGGCAACTCTCAATTTACACCTCGTTTATTTCACTTGTTTATGGCGAAGATATATTCTCAATATGTATTTGTCTTACAAATATCATGTTTAGTATTTTTTTTTATATTTAAATCTATTTTTAGATAAAAAAAAATTGTCATTTTACAAAATGACTAATTTTTTTTAATTTCCAATTAGTAATAGTATGCTTAAACACTGGCAACATTTATATTCAGTATATATAACAGCACTTTTTTTACTTTAAATGAAAACAAATCCACTTTAAATGGAAACAAATCCAAATTTTTCGAAAATTTGTTACAAAATTGCTATAAACTTTAGGGTATTATTGAGCCATAAATCTGTAAAGATCAATACCAGGTTGAAATCTCTACCTACGACAAAGCGCGTTTACATTGTCATTTGAACAGTGTGTTGAAACACAGCGGATTTGTGGCGTTAGTCGAACACGGTCGCAAGCAACAAGGCGCAGCATAAGTCTCTAACAAACGAATCGTGAATATCTTACAAAGGTACATGGGTAGTGCAACTGAAACCAAAGATAGTGGGTTCAAATACAAAAAATAACAATATTTGTACTTATTTAATGTATTTCTTTATACGACGTGGCCGCGGATAATATATGTCAAGAAGTTAAAATAATATTATTATTGTTGCTTTTTTACATATATTATTGCTGATACACAGCTGATAAAAATGACAATGTAAAATACAAATTATATAATAATTAGAAATTGTTCTTTTTACCTGCCTCTGATGTGGGAGATGCATAAAATCTTAGAAGGAAAAAGTTGTGTTCAAAAAGAAATCAATGTTTTAAAATTAAGCATATTTTGAAACCAGACGTGGCGCAGTTGCACAAGTTTCTACTGTAAGCTCGATTGATCATGTGTTCGATCCCCCATTCGTTGAAATTAAATGTTTATTTAAATTTATGTTTGGTGGCAAAGCGCGGCGTTGAAATCCATCACTCAAACACGCAAGGCTTCCAGAATTCGTGCGGAAAATAGGGAGCGGTGTACCTTAACACAAGGTTCCCTCTGCCTACACTGCTGTGTGTAAAGCGAAATGTGCTCTTGTATATATATTGTTTTAAGTTAAGCATAATAGGAAATTTCAAAACACCCTTCTAAAACTATAAATTATTTAAATCAATAAAGCATACAAGTGCTCTTAATGACATCACTTTCATATAGTAATTAGAACTATACTGTAAATCACCTACTGTCACGATAATATGCCATTTTGTATCGCGAAACCAGCGTAGGTTGCCGTCTAATTTACCGAAGTACCACGCCCCGCGTTGAGAGAACGTCTATAGCAGATCAATTAAAACTAGTACAAACCTACTCATTATTATGACATGGAATATGTAAATACGGATAGTAACTAAATCTCACCTATATTTATACCTCGATTGATCTTCGAAAACACAGTGTCAAAGATACTGGAGGAAGGTCACTTAAAAACATGAGGACCCGCCGGAGGGCATGTATAAAGAAGTTGATGACAGTGGACGAGGCGAAAGAGGTATGTAGAGACCGTAGCGTTTGGCGCTCCGTTCTCTCTGACTACCCCGCTAGGGATAAAGCGTGAAGCCAAGTTAATTTAAGTTACTCACCTATATTGAGCTTGCTCTTCATAACTGCATCCTATCTGTAAATAAGAAATATAATTATTAATACACAATATTTTTTAATATATTTAAAATAAAAAAAATATAAAAAAAAACACCCAAACCCTTCAGAATTCGAGGGAAAGCGGGGAGGGGAGGGTCTTAACAATAGACTCCCTCTGACTACCCTGCTCCACCCTATATATAATATTATTTTTTACTATTTCTTTATTATTAAGATATTACTGACACATAACAATCGATGCAATAGAATATGTAAATATAATAATAGCTCTGTATCGAATTGAAAATCACGACGGAAAGTTTTCCCGTTATTTCTTAACGTAACGATTATACTGTATTTTGTAAAGTAGTGATAACCTAAATAATATTTTAATATTACAAGCTTTTACCAATTAGGTACATAGAGTACAGTGAGATTTCAACCCTAACCGTACCCTTTCAAACGAATAGAAAACGAGCATAACTCAGAAATTTTTAGGAATCGTGGCTTTGTGGCTTGTCGTTACAGCGTGCTACTGTAAACGTCACAGGTTGTGGGTTTGATTCCAGGTCAAAAAAAAAAAAATATTTTCATTTCCTTGCTTTAGTAACGAAATAAAGCGCCGCGTTTAATTCCGCCACACAACACGCAATGCCTACAGAATTCTGAGGAACGGATTAACTTAAAAGTAGGTTTCCAATTTCCCTGTGCCTACCCTAGCCTACGTGTGAGATACAGCATGAGCCTAGGAAAAAACACTGAAGAGAAGAGAAGTTTGATATTCTGCTCAATGGTGTCTAGGTATAATAAATTATTAATACGTCTTATTACTATTATACAATTCATCATATTGATATAATCTTCCACAAGAAAAATGTATTGAACACGAGTAGTAAAAGATAGAATAATTGAAATGTATAAATCAGAATTTGCAATAAGACGCCTTCGATATCGCCGTGGATTGAATGACTTTTTGCGTTCAGTACCACTTCCTTTCACGGACGCTCGTAATAATTTAATACTTAATAATAATAATGGTAGCTACGGTCGGCGGCGTCGCAAAACACTTTTGTCGATAAACCTTCATACAAATTGCACTAGTGACGATATAAAAAACGTAACTGTCAAAGTGACGTATGCGTTGATTTATTGTTGTGCTGGTCACGTATTGGTTGACGTATAACAGATTAAAAATACGTGTCTAATTGGTTTGTAGAATGTATTAATTATTGATGGATAATATGGTTTCCGTTACTTCATTTATTTATTAAATACTCAAACGCGGCTTCGCCCGCTGGCACTTATTTTTATATTATAAGTGAAGGATAATATATATTTTTTTAAATATATACTTCTTTTTATAAAAAAAAAATTGTATATCCTTTCTAATATCTCTAACAATATGTATACAAAGTTTCATGATAATCGGTTAGTTAGTTTAGGGATGAAAGTGTTACAAACAAACTTGCATTCACATTTTCAATATTAGTGCGAAGTATCATATAATATTTGTATGATAATAAAAATACTTAAAACAAAAAAAAAAAGCTAAGTGTAATCAGAACGTAATCGAAATCAACATGGGAAACATACTTGTAAACATTAAACAGATACAAAATTCTGAATGTCGGGCACACCTATGCAGTTGCAAAATTATACGAGAATCTTGATCATGCTATCGTGATTCAAAGTACGTGACCAACGCGAACTAATGTAAACAATGGTTTATATAAATAAATGTGATAAGGTTATATTTTATGTTGGGTGAATCTTCTTCTGTTCGGCGCAGTCTTAGTAGAGTTTATTAGAAAATGTTGGGAAATTAAATTTTTTATGTTTTTATTTCCTCGTTCAGGTAACAAAATGCATTGAGAATTCGGCGGAAAGTGGAGAACGAAAGAATCTTAAAGGGAACGTAGTGTCTTAGTACCAGGTTCCCATGGTTCTTCTGCTCTCACTCTGTTATGTTGTACATAGGATAAGCAGTGGTAATTTAAAAAATACTGTACTGTTGCATGTATAGATATGTGTCATACCTACTATAAATTGTTTATAAATTTTGATAACTGTTGTGATGTTGGAAAATGTCTAACGTCACATGCATTGGATGTGGATTTGATTTCCTTTCTGGAAAGCCTTTAGGTATTCATTTTTCCACTTTGGCAAGACAATGTATAAAACCCCCTTAACAAGACGGCGTTTAGTTCCACCTACCAAAAATGGGAGTAAGTAGTACAATAAATTGTAAATAAACACAATGCTGCAAACATGACCAAATACAACAATAACAATAGAAAATATAATATTAAAATAAGACCCTCTAACTCTATAATATTCTCTCTCTAATATTTCTATAAAGTGGTAATTTCAATCTCTGTAGCTCATTTTCTTACAAATAGTCTCATAACAAGTAGGAAGAGATTTAGGTTCAGAGTTTGACAAATGCCCAACGTGAGTTCGCGTTGAACTCGAAATGTTTAAATACAGTCTCACGATCGTGATATTGTTATTAAAATTACAAGGGTGTTCATGTGTCCAATTTACAGATTTACCAGAAACTATTATCTAGATAATTTATCTTAAATATTTCGGATTGCTATAAGGAAATGCACACTACTTTTTTTTATGTAGTAACTTGAATTGTTACTTAATACACGAAAGTTGAGTCGTAGCGCAGCGGCACGAAGTGTGACCGATTGGTTGTGGGTTCCATCCCAACTCGAGGAGATGAAATATTTACTTAAATTTATATTTTCATTTCTTCGCTCTGGTGTCGAGGCAAAAGTGCGGCGTTGAGTTCTGCCACTCAACACGCAATGCCTCCAAAATTCGGCAGAAAGTGGGGAACGGAGTGTCTTAACACTAGGTTCCCTCTGCCTACCCTGCTGTGTGCGGGATACAGCGTGAAGCATTTTTTTTTTTATATGAAAGTTTAGAAATAAAATACTTACAATGAAAAAAAAAAATTACACGACCGACCACCGGGTCAGTTTCCAGGAGGCGCGGGTCCGAATCTCGCTACATTCAAATTTTTATACGTTTTTCAAATAGGTATTTTTCTTTCTTGTGCGTGAAGTGCGGAATAACACTTTGAAAGATGTTAAACATATCACATACAATACTTTTAAAAGTATAAATCGTTGAATGAGCGGTTGTTAAAAAAGCACAAACTTTCTTTTTTATATGTCAATAATGTTATAAGTACCTATTATTCATTAATTATTTATGCAATCCAGAAAAATCTTAGCAAAAACAATGCTATTTTATTAACTTTCCAATGCTTACTGACAACGTAATAAATAATGATTCTATAATATTTTTTGTTCGTTGTTATTAATAATAAAAGAAGTCAGCGAAATATTATTATATAAACGATTCTGACACACCATTAGAGAAAGATGATATGTTAATTTTTGTTACATGATTAATTGTTATGACGTGTTTTTGATTAACTTTTTCTTTTACTACTTTCAGTGTAGTATAAATCTTTCATCAGAAAAAGTAGTAAAAGAGAAACTTGTAGTACTTTCTTTCTTCATAATATTTGAACGTTTCTTATTAAAATGTTTTCAATACCAAATATAGGTAAAATTCACAGATTGTAAAAGTTAAAATGGAGTATATTATAATCTCTATAATATATATAAGTAAAGACAAGAAAAACAGTGAAAAATATATATAGCCATAGATATAATTAAAGTCAAGTTTAATCTTCATTTACTATAAAATGAATTTAATTTTTTAACTAACGATTTTCATACATCATTAAAATCTACACTGTTTCATTTTACTTCTGTGGATTTGTACACGATACTATAATGGTAAATGTAATCTATTAGATCAAATCGAGCCAGTACATCTACAAAGTGCAATGGTGCTGTACCGTGCTAAAGCCACGTGAAAGTTCTCGACAGCTACGTTCAATAGACCTCAATGTTAACATAGAGTTTAAGGACCTATGTATTAATAGATGGATTGTAATTAAATATTATATTACTCTTATAGATTTGTATGTATTTTAAATAATTATTATATATTTTGAGGCGAGTCATGGCGTTGTGGCACAAAGTGTGACTGTAAAACTGACTGGTTGTGGATTCGATCCTCACTCGAGTTGAAAAACTTACTTAAATTTATATTCCGATTTCTTCGATGATTCGGCAGAAAGTGGGGAACGGAGTGTTTTAACAGTAGGTTCCCTCTGCCTACCCTGCTTCGTGAAGCTGATGAAATATATATATATATATATATATATATATATATATATATATATATATATATATATATATATATATATATATATACATGAACAATACAAGCTTTTCGTTAAATATTAAATAACGAAGTATGTACAACTTAAAAAACTGTATTTAGATTTAACCCATTTTAATATATGTATGTACGAGTACGTACATACATACATAATTAGCTATCTTAATCACGTTTTATGACAAAATCGTCTACTCTAAGGTATGCTATGACGTCAGTATTTCAAGCAATCAAGGCTTATAGGACAAGCCAACTTTAAATGCCAAATATGGTATTACTATAAAATCTGAAGGCACATTTATTTATTATAGAGTTACACAAAAGGAACAATTTATGCTATTACATTTCACACTATTTCATTACGAGTAATTTATACCTTTAGTCACCTACCTATAGCATAAGAAAAATAAAAAAATCAGCTTCACGCTGTATCCCGCACACAGGGTAGGAAGAGGGAACCTAGTGTTAAGACACTTCGTTCCCTACTTTTCGTCGAGATCTGGAGGCATAGCGCGGTGTAGCTGTAAACGCATCAGGTTGTGAGTTCGATATCCATTCGAAAAAACAAAAAAAAAAATTCTGATTTTCGTTCTGGTGTCTTTCCTCGCAAAGCGTGAGAGAAACGTAATGCCTCCCGAATGTTGTAGAAAATGGGAAGCGGAGTGTCTTAACACTAGGCCTAGGCTCCCTTTACTTAACCTGTTATATGAAGGATATAGCGTGAAGTTGAAAAAAACAAGATTTCCATTATATAGTCAGAAACCCTAATAATAAATTATTAGTTCTATCTACAAATTAAATATAAAAAACAAAAATATAAATTATCAATTACTAAAATTGGCGTTCAAAATCTCCAAGTAAAATCCACGCATGTCTATACACCCGCTGGTGCTATCAAACTGACGCGGTGTAAACGATTGGAGATAGGCATTGGGCTCTGATAAAAGAGAATGGATGTTAGGTGTACACGTCTAGAGTTAACGTGTAAGCTGCTAATTTATCGACACTTATATTAAAGGTTTTTATTAGATAAAAAGTTTATTTCACATAAAAAAGATTAAGATAAACTTTATATCCGTTAAATAGTTCTGGTACTTATTTAGAAAATGTATAAAAGTTTGAACGTAGCGGGACTCGAACCCGCGCCTCCTGGAAACTCACCAGGCGCTCTGACCACTAAGCCATACGTTCAAAGGTCTCAGGAGAAAGAAGGAAGTCCCAGGAGAGAATTTTTATACTTTTTCTAAAGAAGTATTTTTATTTCTCTAAATTGTTAAACAAAAGCAGCGAGGCATAGCGGATATAAGTGCGACGGTTACGTGTTTGATTACGATAAAAGTGAGCAACGGAGTGACTTAAGACAAGGTTCCCATGTTCCGCCTGCCTTTCGTAATATGTACGGGATTCAGCGTTTAGATATAAAAAAAAACATTCTAAATTTATAATTCAGATTCGTATATTCCATATAAAGCACGTTTTTGCTTATAATATAAAATTTTAATGCTGATATTAGAGGCCAGTCGTGGCGCAGTGGTACAAAATATGACTGTTAAACCGACTGGTTGTGGGTTCGATCCCCACTCGAGGAGATGAAATATTTACTTAAATTTATATTTCCATTTCTTCGCTCTGGTGTCGAGGTAAAGCGCGGCGTTGAGTTCTGTCACTCAACACGCAATGCCTCCAAAATTCGGCAGAAAGCGGGGAACGGAGTGTCTTAACACTAGGTTCCCTCTGCCTACCCTGCTGTGTGCGGGATAAAGCGTGAAGCTAATTTAATTTTTTTATTTTAACTTGATATTATTATTTATTAAATAATCCATTATTCGAAATTCTATGTAGAATGTTCAGTAGTACCTACACCAATATCTGCTTTCGAGTAAATCTGTAGAGATAAACGCACCTCGGTGATTGTAGAACAATTGCAAGCCGCGGGAAGCTAATTATTTGTATCTGTGATCAAGCTTCCAACTATAAGATTTATTTACTTATCTATAATCTTAAATGGACCATTTGGTTATTTACATAATGGTCCAGATCTGAGATATGACATATATGTATGTATGTTTGTATGAGGTATAGTCAAAATATAAATTATTTTAAATAAATTGAGGCCAGTCGTGGCGCAGGCGCACAAAGTGTGATTTTACATCAACTGGTTGAGTTGATCACTCGAGAACATTAAATATTTATTTAAATGTATGTTTTCATTTCTTCGCTTTGGTGTTAAGGAACAGTGCGGCGTAGAGTTCCGCCACTCTACACGCAATGCCTCCCGAAATTTGGTGGAAAGTGGGGACGAGTGTCTTAAAACAAGGTTCCCTCTGCCTACCTTGCGGGGTACAGCGTGAAACTGATTTTTAAAATGAATTTATATTAAGCATTTCTAATGTTAAGAAACTAATTCGTTACAAGTAAATAAAATACATTTTCAATAAGAATCAAACAAATATGTTTTTAATAAAATCATATAGATATAGTTGTTAGGAAATACAACTACAACAATTTAGAGGAGAATAAACAATAAAAAGAAGCAACCTCATTAAATAGGTTACGCTTTGTGAGTAAATCAACTTATCTAAAATCATCTTGAGGGTCATAACTGTCTACGAATTTTTAATTGAAATGGACAGCTAACCTGGCCTAAAGAAAAATAATACCTGATGGTAATTAAACAAATATCAAGTCTTCATATTGGGGTATAAAATAGCAAAATTTCATTGAAATACATATATTAAAATATATAAATTTAATAAGACTAAACTTAACTGATATGTTTTATTGGTCTCTTGTATACGTTTACGTTTCTGGATGATTTTTAAAAAAACAGTTATTAATATTTTTAACTACATAAATCTATTCAATACATTTAAAAATACTTCAGGCCTTATTAAACTCTCATAATATTCTCATTTTCCTTAATATTCAAAATACACTCCAGACTTCAAGTGACAGAGATTGCCACGTGTTCACAACACGACTATAGTATACTCCAAAGCCATTAACTTAAATGTCAATAAGAAATCAAGTGTGCCGTCCCGTTACACGCACAAAAAGTTGTTGTGGGTCAATGGCACAGACGCGCGCATCTCCCGCAATCGTATAAACGGCGTCTCGAAGCACTTTTAATTTAATTTGAAACGGTCGAAATCATGAGTATTGATTCCTAATTGTATTTTACATTTCTGAACTTCAATTTTTTTAGCGTCACGCTGTATTCCTACATAGATACTTGTTCCTCTCATCTGCCGAATTTCATTCAGCATTGTCTGTTGAGTGGCGGATTTCAACACCGCACCTAAGCTCACGTCGCACCAGAGCGACGAGATCGAACCCACAACCTATCACGTTTAGTCACACGCTTTTGCTCCTGCGCCACACTTGGCTTCCTTCCAATACTTCAATATATCTCAACGTCAATTTGAATTTTTTTTTTAAATTGTATATTCTAAATAATGGGACAATTCAAAATAATGGGATTTAGTCGTCGGCTAATATAATACTACTACTGCATAAGCCATACGATACCAAATTGGAGTTAAATTAAATTTTTCAATTGGTATAAACTTTAAAATAAAATATCTTACAGTGTTGCGTAAGTGGTACAGATTAATTACAGTTGCCAAACCTGAAAACGGTCTCGTGATTCATCTTGGCCGGTTGGCAGTCTGGACTGTGTGAGACTTGCATGGTTGAGAGATTTATGTTTATATATAGTTTATTTATTTAATAGAGTCGAGGTACAGTTAACTTATAATTGAGTTAACTATATGGGAGTTTTATTCCCAATCGGAGGAAAATTTATATATCAATAGTAATATAATTAAGCGAAAGAATTTTTTTGGTTGTTTGTTTAAACGCTAAGAACTCTGGATCTACTGGTCCGATTTACTTTCTTTTTGTTTTTTATAAAAGATGCATTTTTTAGAAGTACTATAGGCTATATAATATTACGGTGTAGGCCTTAGTTAGTTAGGGGCGCCTTTGCGGCCGATGACGTCCCATCATACAGCCACATAGTGTTCATGATTAAATTTATTAATCTCTTGTCAAATGCAGTGTGATAAAATTATTATAGGTGGTATGCAGGCGAAGCCGCGAGTGGGCGGCTAGTCTATAATATTTTGATTAATACAATATAAAAGAAAGGTTTTCCTTATCATTAGGTTTTGTTCACCTACACTACAAAAGCCAGTAAAATGATTAATATAAACTACAATTTTAGCAACAAAAAAACTACATTAGTAGGCACATACTTAAATAAATATCACCTAATTACGTCAAGTCGTGATCGTGTGTCATTAGCGATTCAAGCGAGGTACCAAATATAAACCTACCGTTTACTTCAGGGTTAAACGTGAATACCTAAAGCAGATGATCCAACAGAATGCACATGCCAATACAAATACTATTTAAATTAGAGGCGAACGAACTCCGTACAATAACAGCAGATTACCATTGCAATATAATATTTGCACTTTATTAGAATTTATAAATAATAACTGTTTACATGATTTATTTCGTCTCTTTTATGGAAAATTGGCTTTAATGTAAACAAATGGTTCTAGGATATGAATGTATTATACTGAGGCCGTCGTGGCGCAGTGGCACAAGGGTGTGACTGTAACGCGAAGGTCGTGGGTTCGATCCCGATTCATGCGAATAAATCATTATTTATTAATATTTTCATTTCTTCGCACTGGCAACAAGGCAAAACCTGGTTTCGACAAATTCTGCGGAAAATGACGAACGGAGAGTCTTAACACAGGTTGCCTCTGCTCACGCTATTAGGTGCGAGATACAGCTGCATGAAGCTGATATAGCTTTATAATAAAAAAATAGTTATATAACAAAAAACATTAGATTAACTTATCATTTTTTATCAAAAAGAGAAAGCAATGACCACTACAAAACTAAGGTCAAACGCTCACTTATAATATTGATAAAGTATATTTGCAAGAAATCCATCATACTCTCTGTAACTCACACGTTCCGAGAAAGGGGCCGCTACAAACCGGTTGGACAGTCAACCCGGTACAGTAGATGCTTTGAGACACTGGTGTAAAAGCTATATTGCTACTTAAATCTCGACACTAGTTCAGACTAACTCGACACCAGAACATAATTAAATTATTGACAGGATAGAATAATAACTTGGTAATTGTTAATTCTATGAGTAATTTTAATAAATATTAATTTTGCTACAAATGTTTGAGCGTAAGCGTGACAGGTTGTGAGTTCGATTCCCACTCGAGGAAATGAAACATTAATATATTCATTTCTTCACTCTTTCAATCATTAACAGTTATATAATTATTTTGTGAAGAAAATGGCGATTTTTTTTGATTTGCAAATTGTTAAGAAACATATAAAACATCAATGATTTCATATCAATATTTAAATAATCGAGTACAAGTGTCATAACCAAACTCATATTAAAAACTTTCACTTACACTTTTTTTAAGCATACATATCTTATGTATGCTATAACACCTATCTTAATGTATTAGCAATTGGTGGAAAATTGTTCGATATAATATAAAAATAATGTTACTCAATTTGTGTTTATAACGATACTTGTACACAAGTATCGTTATAAACACTTATTACCCAAACAATAAATATATTTTTTTTTATTACACGAAAATAAAAGTACCTTTCTCTCGTTTTGAAATGTAATATAAAAAAAAATCACAATTTAACACATGATTAGTGATTTTAAACCCGAATTTTTCGATTCGATTTCCACTCGCGGAAATGTCTCGAAAATAAAGTGGAAAGTGAAGAATGTTTTAACACTAGATTTCCTCTGGCTACACTGTTCTAAGCGGGATAGCGTGAAGCTGAAAAGAAGCATTAAATATAGGGTTACTATTTTTATTAAACGAATAAAAAAGTAACTTTCTCTCGTTTAAAAATATAATATAAAAATGTCACTTATTGCAAGTAATAAAACGCTATTCGTGACTGTTATTTCTCAGTAATCTTACACTTACAACGATATCGCAACACCATACAGAAATTTGCTGCACCAACAACTGACGGTGTTTTGCACGACATTTGCGTATATTTTTTTGTGATTACTACATCGTTTAGAAATTTATATTATGATTCATATATATGATTATTCATATAAGTTTTTTTTATAAATAAATAAATAAATTGGTTAAGACCATCATGGTGCAGCAGGAAAAAGTTTGATTGTACACGCGAAGGTCGTGGATTTGATCCCCTTTCGAGAAAAATGAAAGTTTAATATTTACATATATATTTTGCTCTGGTCATGAGACAAAGCGTGGCGTTGAGTTGCGCTATTTCACACTTAATGCCTTCAGAATTCGGCAGATAGTGGGAAACGGATGTTTAATACTGAAAACAGAGTGTTTTAACATTAGATTCCCAATTTCCTTTTAATCACTCTACTATGTGCAGGATACAGCGTGATACTAAATAATAATTATTATTATGAATTTTATAAATAGGGGCCGTTCAAGTATTACGTAAGCACTGAAGGGGGGCGGGGGGTCTTGGCTTTGCTTGTTTTTTACGTTTTCAATGAAATATTTCATAGAGGATTGCTTATTTTTCATGACATAGAGGAGGGGGGAGGGAGTCAATAATTGCAAAAAAACTGCTTAGGTAATACTTGAACGGCCCCATATCATTACATAACCTATAATATATAAATATTAAAATACATACATAACAATAAAATTGAAAATCCATACAAGGAGATCTTAAACGGCAATAGCACCACCGTTGACCTTTATTCCTATCATCTGACTACTATAACACGTGGACGCTTACAAATTCTAATATAACCCACAGATAGAAATCCCAATGTCCTGCATACTTCAACATGCTAATTTAACATCCCATACAAGATGGTTATCTACAGGTTGCGCAAACCGTTTCAGTTTGCGCAATCTTATTTGAATTGAATTTAAATTATAATTTTCTGCACCTAATAGACGTTTTGAATACGTAATGACCAACTTGGTGGATTTATAATTGGTACAATTTTTTTATTGAAATATTCAATGTATACAATATTAACGCTGTTTTGGCAAGTGCAGGTGAAATTTGGCCAATCCATATGACATCGATAGATTTAAAGGTTTACTTTAATATAAAGTAAATAGTGGAATAACGTATCACTACTCTCTCTCTCTCTCTACCATCACTATAAATCGCAAAAATGTAATAAATAACAGTAATTATCAATAATACTAACATAGTTAACAGTACTTAAAGCTATATCTATAAAAGTAGAAAAAAAAACAATCCTACAAAGAATATACCACAGATACAACACTAGACCGGTTTTCATTCATTTATATTGACCATTGCATTTAGACATCATTAATTGGCACTAGCTTAGCAACGGCATCTCAACTATAGACTATAGAATGCCATAATACTGTTAACTTGTTGGGTGGGCACACGACGCGAAGGCAACGTCTGGTAATTTTGTCACGAAACCTCTAAAATGAGAAGTTGACCTGAGAAAGAGTAGAGAGAGAGAGAGATAAACCAGTAGTTTATAGTAGCGTTCTGTGGTTCTTATAAGAACGTTGGAGGTTACTATGACGAGTCGTTGTGTATTAAAATATCATTTTATAATGTACCTAAAATTTATATTTTTAATTATATTAATAATATACTATATATTAATAAAATACTATTAAAATACTAACACATAATTTATGAAGTATAATAAATCTATAAAGCAAACGTTTTGCCTAGGAAGTGGCAACATTGTGATAAATTCTTCAATATAAGAATTATAAATTCAAATAAAAAAACCTAAGAAAAAATAGACATTCTCTTCAAATAATAGTGATATGCTGTTACCTGTAACATAACTGTCAAGAATAAAATACCTATCTTTTGTATATATAAATAATATGTGAGCCTCGATACAATAAAAATGTATTAAAAAAGAGCTTCCGCGTACAAAGTTCTTTTATATGTTGCGATAAAGACTGTAAATGGATTGTTTGTTATTTACGACTAGATGCCAACACCGGTTGTATCTGTAATTAATATTCTTTTTTATTAACTTTTTCATTTAGAACTACTCGACGGCGAAGAAAATGAATAAACGCGCAAGTTAAAATACGTATACAGTAAATAGTTATTATTTATGTATAATTTATAGAGTTAAAAGCTTTATTCAACAAAGCGTGCCGTTGAGCTCCTTCACTCAACACGCAGTTGAGTAAAATTGGTCGGAGAGTGGGGAAAGGGTCTTAACACGTGGTTTCCTGTAACAACCCTGATATTTAGAATTAATGAAACATTTTTTGTAATACGATAGACAGAGGGAACATAGTTAGTACTCTGTTCCCTACTTTCCGCCGAAACTTTTAAGATAATGCGTGTTGAGTGGCGGAACTCAACGCCGAGATCAGCTTTGGTGACAGAGCGAAGAAATAATCATTCATTCCCTCGAGTGGCGATAGAACCCGCAACCGTCGCGTTACAGTCACATCCACCACATCCCGTGCGCCAGGACGGCCTCAAAGTAAGATAATGAGCTTTTGCAACTTGAAATGTATTAAATAATAACAAATAAAGAAAAGCAATCATCGTTTAAAATAAAGCCCCACAAAGAACAAGATTAGCACATCATAATAACATAACCGTATTAAATTTTGCAACAATATCGAATCAACGTTACAAATCTGTAACCGCACGATACGCATAAATACTTACAACATAAGATAACTATAGGGTGTAGGATCGATTTCGCGACACGCCATTATGGATTGTGTTTTTTATGATATAGATAGATATAGTGAGAAGTTTTGAAATCTTTTATAACAAATATATCTAAGTCTAAGATAAATAATAGAGAAAACGAAAGAAAATGGAGCAAAGTGTCAAGTTTCGCCACTAAGCACGCGATGCCTCCAGAATTCGGCGAAAAGGGGGGAACACTAGGTTACCTTTGCCTACCCTGCTGTTTGCGGGAAACAGCAGGACGCTAAAAATAGACAAATAAAGAATAGAGATTCCATGATACTAAATTAGTTTCTAAAAATATTATAATATTATTTAAATACTGCTACGAGATTATTATTAAGATGATATTTTTTGTAAGCATAAGCCCCCAGTGTTGGATATAAATCCACGACCAAAGATTTAACTGGACACCCGTCATCAAATAATCAAACCAAAAAAATAAGATAAAATTATATAAGACTAAGCTTCATATATCAAACTCAATAGTAGAGACTCTTTTGAAATACTTCTTTGTATTCATGAATAGTTTTATACTAAAAGAAACCAATCAGATCTCGTATACTGCAATATTTGACGTATTGAGAAATTAGTCATCAGTCATTTATACTAAATTAATTTATCTTAATACGTTTCAAATCTATTCTATTCAAAAAATTTGGTTATGTTAATAATATAATTATTAATCAGCTTCATGCTGTATCACGCACACAGCAGGGTAGGCAGAGGGAACCTAGTGTTAAGACACTCCTTTCCCCACTCTCTGCTGAATTCTGAAAGCATTGCGTCTTGAGTGGCAGAATTCAACGGCACGCTTTGCCTCCACACCAGAGCGAAGAAATGGAAATAAATTTAAGTAAATACTTCGTCTCCTCGAGTGGGGATCGAACACACCACCAGTCGGTTTTACAGTCACACTTCGTGCCACTGCGCCATGATCTCAATCTTTTTTTATTTTATAATTTTTCATATTTTATAGCATATCGTAATTATTTGAACAGTTGCTTTTCATACGATAAAGTTCCCACGTTTCGTCAAATTAACATTTCCTTTTTACTACAAAACTTTATTTTAATTTATGCAAATTAAAAATAACTTGGTACCGTATTAGCGTAAATGTGTGAACGTTCGTAAGTTACGATGTCTACAAGAAAATGGAACGACATCTTATTTGACATGTACCTTTAAATACTAAGTAGGTAACCTCAGTTGATTTAAACGTAAAGCTCGAAACGATTTCCCTTAAAGTTTCGCGTACACCCACGGCCCCATTTAGAGAAGTGCAGGGGACACCAAACGTTACAAATGAATATATACATATACATATATAAAACACAGTATCAAAAATACTGGATGGAGGTCACGTAAAAAGCATGAGGACCCCCCGGAGGGCATGTATGAAGAGGTTGATGACAGTGGACGAGGCGAAAGAGGTAACTAGAGACCGTAGCGTTTGCCACTCCGTCCTCTCTGAGCTAGTGATACAGCGTGAAGCTAAGTTGTTAAAAGTTAAAATGTTATATGGACTTACTGTTTTAAGTACACTATTTATACAGCCCACATCTTGACGACAGCTGAATTATTGTGTGACCATATGTCACAACAAAGATATAAAATAAGCTTAAAGTAATAAGCAAAATACACCCACTAATGGCACCTAAGTGACCATTCTTTCTGTAACGAGAGTGATTGAGTGAATGATTGACTAGAGTCCCACGCGTTAGATATGTATGACATCTGATTCCACTCTTAAGTGAGATATTATAAAATAAGGTGACCAAAAAGTTAAAATACTTGCGTAATTACTTAATATTTTTGTATACATCTATGACATTTTATATAAATATTAACAAAAAGAATAATATAATTTTTATATGAAACAAAATAACTATTTTCCTTTAAAATATTAAAACGACAACATCCAGTATATTAAATTCTACGTTCAGTTCGTTCAGTTAGAGAGTCGGGCTTGAGATATTAGCATAACTAGAGAAGCGCGGGCGCAGGTGAGCGGCTAACGGTACCGCATATCGATGACGCATCTATAGCCCATCCATTTCAAATTCGCCTCTATCAAAAACTACTTAAACTTTCTTTTTGTTAATTTTACAGTACTATTATTGTATAAGACACTAACGTAGCGCTGCGTGTGTCAGATCAAATTGACAGATCAAATCATTTTCTTATCGATCGGCCATAGTTATATAATTGTGGAACAGGTGTACTGACTTGAATATAGCCTAGGAACGTTTTGCTTATAATCTGACTTATAAATATGACTTCAGATATTTATTTCAATTATGACAAAAAAAGTTTCTTTAAGTATACCTCGCACCCATAGCAGGATAGACAGAGGGTACCTAGTGTTAAGACACTACGTTTCCCACTATCCGACAAATTTTTCGAGACATCAATAGGCGGAACTCAAAACAGGGTTTTTGGTTTGGTGCCAGAGAGAAGAAATGAAAATATTAATAAATAACAATTCATTCCTCCGAGTGGAGATCGAACCCACAACCATCGCGTTACAGACACATCCTTGTGCTTCTTGCGATATGATGTTCAATATTAAAAAAATGTTCATATATTAAAAAAACTCACTTTTCCAAGTGAAGTGACCGAGAAATTTAGTTTATTAAAACAACTGGTGCTTGAAAACAATTTGAAACAAAAAAAGTGGCAAAACAATCTAATTATACAGAAACAACAAAATATAAACACTAAAAATACATTAAAGTTTTTACATTTATCATAATGGCAGCGTAATAATACAGATAGTGGGTAGGTACGTCGGAAAGCGAAATTCGTGATCTTGAAAGTGAATTTAACAATTCACAAGCGTTTATAAAATAGCGTAACTAATGTGCTACATGTCTGTTTGTTACATGATTTTATTACGTTTTTTTCACTGATTACTGAGTGATTTACACAGAGGCATAACAGTGTGATTGTAAACACAGAGGTTATGGTTTCGATTCAAACTCGCGGAAATAGGCGAAATTAATTATTTTTATTAATATTTTGCATTTTTTCGCTCTGGTGACATGGTGCGTCGTTGAGTTCTGACACTCATCACAATGCCACGAAAATTTGGAGGGAAGTGGGAAAAGGAGTATCTTAAAACACTAGGTTCTCTCTGCCTGTACTGTTATATGCGGGATACAGAGTGAAGCTGACAAAACTCATCACGTATAAATAAAATACGTAATTAATCAATTATTTGCATGGCTAATAGTGCTCTTTTAAATATAGTTTACCTTAGTTTTTTTAATACTTTCTTACATTTTACATTAAATGCATATTGCACAGCCAGCTAAGCGTGTAATATCGACAAAACGCTGTACAACTCCTTTCTATCGATACAGATTGTTGCTTCGTGCGGAAATCGAACTCGCGACCTTCTCGATTTACTCAGACCATCTCAAATATCCGGCAAATCCAAAACCTGTTATAACGGTTATAACTCAAAGGGCCTACCAAAACTAGGAAAATATTCCAACGATCATTTACTATCCACGTTTTATAAGGTAAGCAGACAGTGATAAATAACATGCATTAAAATTAACACTTCAACAGAATATATTACATTTCTCACATGTTCCCGTTTTACTTGCGCAAGCGCATGTCACGAATTGGCCGTTTTCAAAACTCGGTTAACATAAAAGAGCGACACTAACTCGCGGCACCGATTCGCGATATGGTTTAACGGCAGTTTACAATACATAATTTCTTGTTTTGTAACAGACAGACCACTTTAAAAATACATTATGTTTCCTTTAAAGAAATGTGTAATATAATAAATACGGGTACACTGCGTGTATGGCACAATGTAGGTACATTTGTTTTTTTATTTTGTTCAGCGATATATTAAGTCACTAAACAAAGTATTTTTGTCATATTAATTTCGTTATATACATACAGAAATTTAACACATCTAACCTCAGACGTAACCATTTAGCGTCACATTCATCATCCCGCACACAGCAGGGTAGGTAGAGGGAACCCAGTGTTAAGAAATACGTTCCACACCTTCCGCCAAATTTTGTGGGCATTGAGTGTAGAGTGGCGGAACACTCCGTTCCGCCACTCTTGACCATGAGCGAAAAAATTAAAATATTAAATATTTCATTTCCTCGAGTGGCAATCGAACCCACAATCTATCGCGTTTATAATCACATTTGTGCCTCTGCGCCACGACTGGAAAAATAAAGTATAAACTGGGAAGGCAAAGAGAATTAAATAGCAAGAGCATCTAATCTGTTAAGTGGCGTAACCTAACGCTGTATATTGATATACCAGACTGAGAACATAAATAATTTCAATATAGGCAATCCCAAAGTAGAGTTTACAATCAGAAACTATCTTACATTGTCACTTCTAGATTAAAATTTTAGATACAAAAAAATACAGGATATTGACAACAAGAACATCAGCACCTAAGCCACGTTGCAATCACTCAAAAGCACCATTTTCTTCCCTTCGCAGGATAATAGCAAAACTGTGTGCACATTTGCCCTCTGAGCTCTCATTAATTACTGGAGACTAGACAAAGCAAGAGGTACTCTCTTAGAGGTACGGTATGCCGCATCCGCGTTCTATGCAATACGGTTCTTGACAACGAATAGGCGTGTTTCGTAAATGTAGGAAAAGCTAGATATCTAGATATATGTAGGCCATGTACAGTATATATTTTTATTACGGTTTATTTAGAAATCTGTCAAATGTAATAGGCTGTAAGAGAGTTCAATTCTGTATATACAATAAAATGTATTTTTAGTGGTATTTACGCTGGAAACAGAAGAAAAATATATATATATTGGTCGCGTTTTATGCAATATTAGGCATCAAATATTAATGAAATTTTCCTTTTTTTATACTTGTTACTGTTCAGCTTTAGGCTGTAATTTATTACGAAGAACTGAACACCTTATGTGAAACAATAGCAGCCCGTCCATTTTAAAAGATATTATTATAACGCCTCAGCAAAAGTTGGTGAACATTATGAACCATTTCCTTATACATAAAAACTAAAGGTCGATATGGAAACCTAGCAGTCCAATTTAATCTTAAGAGAAATTAATAGAACACCTTTAGTATAACAATTTAACTCCAAGACATCGAAGAAAAGTTGACTTATGCCACGCTCTATATAAATATACTGCAACCAAATTTTAAAAATTAAAAAATTAAATTAGCTTCACGCTATATCCCGCACACAGCAGGGTAGGCAGAGGGAACCAAGTGTTAAGACACTCCGTTCCCCACTTTCTGCCGAATTTTGGAGGCATTGCGTATTGAGTGGCAGAACTCAACGCCGCGCTTTGCCTCGACACCAGAGCGAAGAAATGAAAATATAAATTTAAGTAAATATTTCATCTCCTCGAGTGGGGATCGAACCCACAACTAGTCGGTTTTACAGTCACACTTTGTACCACTGCGCCACGACTGGCCTCATAAATATAAAATTTTAAAAAGCTTACGTGGCTTTATTAAAACAGATGATTTTATAGATACATTATTTAAACCTCCTCCATTTTTACCTCCATCCAAAGGTTGCCTGGAAGAGATTGCTGGTTTAGCAATAAGGCCGCGTATTGTACTTTTTAATGTATCATTGTACTCAATTTTTCGGTGTACAATAAAGAGTATTTTACTTTACTTCCCTTCACTTCATTTACCTATCGTTTTTGCACGAAAGCGAAGTAGCGGGATGCAACTAGTGGATCAATATATTAGTATCATTTTTATCATTCAATACTAATAATATTATTGTACGATAAATATTATATTTAAAGGCATGCGACAACTCGTGTAAAACATGAGCGTTTGACATTTGATTTCTATTTCGGTGTCAGGGCCATTGGAATATAGTCGTGTTTCACGATATGAAGCAAATGAAACGAAATTTAATATATTATTATTAGATCACCTATATTAGCAATAAGTTAAATTAATACAATAGATTAATAATTATTATATAGACTTTTAGGGTTTCTTTGTAAAAAGAAAAAACGTCGACGTGGTGCAGTAAGCTAGTATTGAGCTATAAACGTAATGGTTTGGTGGATTCGATCTTAAGAAGAAGAAAAGTTATATCTATTTTTTTTTCTTTTGTTTATCGAGGCTAGTCGTGGTGCAGGACACAAGCGTTCGACTGTAACCTACGTAGGCTGTGGGTTCTACACCCATAAGAGGAAATATTTAATATTTTCAATTGATCGCTATGGTGACAAACTCTGGCGTTGAGTTCCGCTATTCAATACGCAATGCCTCCTGAATTTGGTTTGAGCTGGAGAAAAAAATTGTCTTAAAGGGAACGGAGTATCTTAACACTTGGTTCCTAGGTTCCCTCTTACTATGCTAATAAAAATAAAAGCATTTCTATTCTATTCTGCAGAATATCCCTACACTCAAACTAAAAATAAAGACATAAAATACTATAACCAACTACCCACAAGGAAGCGCAAAAACAACAACACAATGTGATCATACCTTGCACAGTAATAAAGGCTAATATACGTTTTGCGAGCAGTCCATGTAACGCCTATTCTATGTCAATCCGTCTTCAACAGATCGTCTTGTTCGTTTTCCAACCACTCTTTAAGTTCTCACGCGTGGAATTCGACAAAAACTACTTACTATCTTACACGATTTATATGACACCTTTCCATAACTTAGGTATATCAAGCGTTCATTCAGCTTTGCACATGAATTATTTTATTGTTTTTTTTTTATTTCGCTTTAAAAAGCTGTGAGGCCGGTCGTGGCGCAGGGGCACAAGCTGTGACAGTAGACGCCATTGGTTGGGTTCGATTCCCACTCTAGGAAATGGAATATTTATTTAAATTTATATTTCCATTTCTTCGCTCTGTGTCGCCCTTTGTCTGGTTCCGCCAATCAACACGCAATATCTCCAAAATTCGGCGGAGTGTCTTAACACTATTTTCTCGCTAGGTTCACGCAGTATCCCGCAACACAGTAGGGTTTACCCTGGTACAGGGTGAACCAGAGTGAAGTTTATTTATTTATTTATTTACCTTCACGCTCTATCCCGCACATAGTAGGAAAAATGACTCTGAGTGAGTGTTAAAACACTTCCAACCCTAATTTTTGCCGAATTCGATACCAGAGCGAAGAAATAAAAATATTTTATTAAAAAAATCTTTCTATTATTAATGCAAGTGTGTAATATTTCAAAGATGTCCTGTAATTGCATAAATTATGAACAGTCGTTAATATTTCCGGATTGATTTAATGACGGTTTCGCGTTGTAACGTGACCAGTCCAACTGGAATGTAAAGCATTTTCTAGCTGCAAGACATGTGTATATTATTATCATATATTCGAAAGAAAATTACGTTTAGAGATCTATCGTTGCAAAACTACATACAATTAATATATTTAAAATATATATCTATACATAATTATATATTGAGGCAGTCGTAGCACAAGGTTGTGATTGTAACGCGACGCTCGTAAGTCCCCACTCGGGGGACTGAATTATAATTTATTAACATTTTAATTTCTTCGCCCTGACACCAAGGCAAAACCCCAGCGCTGATTTTAGCTACACAACACGCAATGACTCGAAAAATTCGACAAAAGTGGAGAACGGAGTGTAGTAACACTAGAGTCAAAATGCCTACCCTGCTATAATACGGGATACAACATGAAGCGAATTTAACTATAAACACATTAAAAAAACATATTTTAAAATTAAAAAAATAACAAGTCTTGTTACTGCTAGGTTGTTTAATCATACAACCTCGCCTTATCTATATATCAAGTATAGAGAGAAGGCAAAAGTAAAATTTTAATTAAAAACCAGTCAAGTTGGTCACAGGCGACCATATTGTATACAACATCTGAATAAACAAAAGCAAAATTAAAAATACAATGCCACATCCAAATAAATACTACAATATTTAACTGCTGTAGTTCTTAAAATTTGATAGAATTAATTAACAATAAATTATGATAAGTAGGTACTGTTAGAAATGATGTAGTGGACTTGAGCATGCTTATCCTAATCACATTTTCATTTAAACAACCGTATTATGATAATATACTTCATTAACTGTTCGGTGTCTGATAAACTTAATTAATAAACTTCTTTATTAACTTTTGATATGCTTGCAATTAATTGTTTCATATCATTTGTGAAGCACAGTAGGCGTATGGTAATGTGGTCTTGTGAAATATGGAAATAAAATCTGATAAAATAAAAATGGTTTCGTAAACATTTAAATCTTCAAAGTTTGTTAATTTTGAGCTAGATTTCATTATGATTGTATTTTTTAAATATATTTTTGTAATAAATATTATAGAGTTTAAAGTTATCGAAGAAGAGTTTGAAGTTTGCAGTACTTTTTTACAATTCAATTGAGACAAACGCACTAAAAAGTAGGAACAAAAAAATAGTTATTTGGCCAGAGTGAGAATCGAACTCATGACCACTCACGATGTCTACAGCTGTGAAGTATTAAATGTATTCAAATAATTATTTACTAAATACATACATACGGACATTACGAAACGAAATCTAAAAAAATGTTAACCGATAACATTTCAAATGTTTTAAAGTAACTTTACTAACAATAGGTGCAAGTTCCCATGCTAACTTATTAGGTAAGCATTGAGCAAACTAAACGGCTTTTAATGTAAGAGCTCGCTAATCTTTGCGATCTTCAGTGAAACTGTCGCTTTGGGCGGAATTTCCTTTACTAAATCACGCGATTGTAATATTGGAAGGATAGCTGTAAAAAAATTTATAATACATTTTCACTTTATAAAATTAATGGATTTTTATTAATGTTCTTTTTGTAGAATAAAAAAAATGTATATGTTCTTTGTTTTATATACAACAAAATTTACTTTTATTACCATAGAGAACATTTAAAAAATAGAAGAAATAATCTACCGACTCCAGGACAAGGCCATCCAGGCCATCTGTGGCTGTGGTTCCAGAGTGAGGAACCTCCTTACAATACATTTTGTACCTTGAACACCTTTCATTATTTTAAAGCAAATCACAAATCCAATTGACTTCTGTTTATTTGATAACGCTATATACAGCGAAGCGAAATCAGTATTACCGTTTCACTTAAAGACAAATATTACTTACCACTGACAGTATCTTCCGTATTCATTTTTGTCAGCAGTATTGAATTTATTGGCGAGATATTTAATGTATAAGTAGCAATTTATTTTGTATTGACAACTAGCACCGACTACTTATCTATTGAAGTAATGTTTTCCATAAAGTCTACTCTGTAACAGCAGTTTCTATGCACCTAAATGTAGAGTAGAGTATTTTCTTTCGTAATTTCTCAAACACTACGATATACAAATTTAACCTAATTATTGGTATATACATATACATTTATGCCTGTAGTAGGTTTAAAACTTCATGAGGCAATGAAGCATTGAGTTTCAAGATACTAAGTATCTAAACGAGAATAGAGTACTAAACTGCCAAGACAATATGATGTAGAGATAAAAAATACTATAGTTATAAATAAATACAAATCAATACTTAAGATAAGGAAGGAAAAAAATACATTATAATAAAATAAATACGACGTGAAACTATTTATTTATATTTCTTGTAATAATTCAAGATCAATAATTTCTAAGAAGTTCTGCCGCTGCATTGTATTTACAGGTGAATGGAACAATTATGTGAAGGTCTTGAGAAATTGTTTTTGTAATAACGACAATTGTCAATATGTAGAATATAATTATTAAAAAGCTCTACATAAATGTTATAGTTAATTGACGCTTTATTCCTGGCGGGGTAGTCAGAGAGAACGGAGCGCCAAACGCTGCGGTCTCTACATACCTCTTTCGCATCGTTGACTGTCATCAACCTATCCATACATGCCCTCCGAGCGATCTTCGTACTTTTTACGTGATCCTCCTCCAATATCTTTGATACTGTGTTTTCAAAGGTCAACCGAGGTCTCCTTTTACCTCTCTTAAAATAGTATTATACTAAAATGTGCTTGCTGTAGAATTATAATAAAAGTATTTCATTGATATAGATTATCGAAAAAGCGACATTTATACAGAAAAACAATAAATTTGTTGACAACCAATCAACACAAATTCATACATTTTCAAACAATCGGTGAATAAATTCAAATAATTTCCATACTAGGTATGTAACACCAAGATACCATCCCTCTCGCTAACTAGCTGAAAAGCTAAATAGGCGGAAAATATCTTTCGTGGCTGTCAATTATTTTAAGACATTCGTGTTATATTACCAAACAGTTTCCTGTTTCTTAGCAATTTAGGCATAACGAAATGTCAGCTCATTACGTATTCCATAATAACACTGAATTGTGTATCTAACAATCTGGTGTTCGCGTGCGAAATCTACTCATCTGCTTGTAGCTCTTGCGAAACTTGTGACCCTTGATACAACAAGATGGCGGAATCACTTTCTAAGCCTAAGAACTTAAGGAAGATTACATCTTATAGCCTCTATATCTCATATTCAATTTCATCATGATTGTTTATTAATAATACGGTTTTATATAATGTAAATAGTTAACATTGTCATATTATTAAAAGATTGATTAATTATCATACATCTGCTGCGGTTTAACAGGGACAAGAGAAGAACCTAGTGTTCGGTCATTTCGTTCTCTTCTTTCGATTTCAAAGGCACTCAGCGACAGATACCAACGCTCCATACTATAAAACAATAAAGCACATATTGTCTAGACGATTAAGCTCTAAGTACCTAAAGCCAGATACTTTCAGTTGATGGAAAACAATAAATTGTCAATAATTTTCAGTTATATTTTTCTTTCTTGAATTCATTTGAGTAAGATTTTCAGGTTATTCACCACTTTTTACAACGAGAAAGTGACGATTTTTGTTTGAATTTTATTCCAAAAAAATATATAAAACTCACGTACTTAAACAATAAACATTAATTACATACTTACAATTCATATTTTGTATGCACATCCGACAACACAATTACCACTTCTATTATGTTTTCGATTCTGAGCGTCAAACCGACTTTTACTTTTCTTATCTAATGAATTGTACTATATACATGCTATTCTATTTGGGTGTATTGTACTCGGACCCACAGATACAATCGGTATTCTTAAAGAATCACTTCTTTTGTACTGTTACGACTACTAGGCGGTTTGACATTTTAATGAACAGTAAAATGTAACTTTTCAATCGACAATCTTGAGACTAATAAATAAAAAATGAAAACGCTTCGAACAACGACTGAATTAAAGCAGTAATAAAAATATGTAGGTATAAAAAGAATAATAAGTCACTAAAGTTTTCACCAATTGCTTTATGTTGAAGGTGAATAAAGAAGAACATTTTCCATATATTTAATGCTTTTACTTTTTGTGTTTTCTTTTTCACTATGCCATAAAATTCACATGAGTTAAACTTTTAATAATACATCCTCATTTTACTTTAAGTAACTTCGACAAAATTTTGCTTAAATTTTAAAAAATTATACGTATTTGCCAAAAAAAAAAGCGGAAACAAGATAGGACGCCATATTGGCGCTCTTGGGACGTGCCTGACTGCACGCAATCGTGGTGACTCACAAAAGTTTTTATATGCAATTATTTAAAAATATACGTCTTATAGCCTGGGCTGTGCCATAAGGTTTCCCCATGAAATACGAAATATCTCTAATTAGGAGGAAATTGGAAAGCATAGTACAATGTCTGGTATATTGACAAACTAATATTTTGTTACCTGATCATTTTTGAATGATTCTTTACAGCCTCGCCCATCAGTCGAGAAAAAAATTGTGAGTAATTCCCATCAACATGTATCTATTATTATATACACGTTCCATTGCAGAATATAATAGATTTAATAACAAAGAAATATTTATTTTCTGATCCATATCTCAAAAAAATTAAAACGTCCAGATAAATATCACGTTCATGTAAGAACATAAACATAATTTTATCTTACGTTAAGACGATGCTTATAAGAAATGAGGTACGTTTATCTACAAGTTAGCTCAGATGAACTCTTGCTTACATTATGATTCAACGGTCAATAAGTAGGACTCGCTTTCTACTTAAGTTAATAGTCAGCATATGATAATATTGGTGATAGCCGTAGCAACCTTTCCGTGTATTATCAACCTAATCTTTTGTTAATATGCATACAGATAGGTTAAACCTTGTCAAACATTGTTGCATTATTTGTAACGATTTATACTAAGCGTAGATAACCTTTTTAATATAAAAATAGAAAAATATTGTATTATCTATATCTATAACTTTTAGTTTAAGTTTAATTATTTTAAAAAATATTCCACGTTGTCTTGTTGTATTATTGCTCTTATTGATACTGTGCAAAACAGAAGAGACTGATAAAATTAGTAATAACATCTGCTTTTTTAAAACCTCACAAAAATCGATATATTTTCCCCTATATCATTTATTGTATTTTGAGTGATCTAATAAGATTGTTGTCGTTGTTGTTCTTAGATTATTTGAACGTGCCAGACACAAATCCCTTCGCCAAAGTCTCTATGTATAAAGGACACACTAAATAAAAAAGAAATAATGTTACACAATAGAATTTATTTTAAAAGAGATCCAGTTAAAATTTGCCTTCTTCACTTATTCACATGCCTTCTAAGAATGTCGTTCACACAGTTTATATGTATATATGTACCACTTCAAAGAATTTAATCACAATACTATAAGGAACTTCAGTTTCTAGAACTCATACTATAGTCAAATTTATAAAACCACCAAGGACAAACATAAAAGCTGTCAATTTTTTTGATTGTTGAATGAAACGCACATGTACACTGTCACGCCCTAAATATACCGACATAGCACACCAGTAGTCCACTACAGGGGAAATGGAGTTCACGGGCGGTGACCCGGCAAAACGTCAGGCAGCGGAACGCCTCTTCATATCATATTCGGGTAATTTAGGATGATGCAGAAAGTCACATGCACCAACTGTATGAGAATACAAAGGATATCATAGCTTTGAAATATTAATAAGTTTGGTTTTTTTATACTTATCTCGGGAACTACATACTGGAAAAGATTGAATTTGAAAAATTAACATTTTGGATCATTCCATTTGAAAATGCAGGCCAAGGCAGACAAATGTCAGTATTTTATATATAGTCATAAAAAGTTCATTTACCCTTGGACATTGACCGAAAATAGCAGACGTTATAGCTACTCGTGTTACAAATTTCAAAAAATAGGCAGAATAAAGAAATAAAACTTGAGAATAATTTGCAAAAAGTGGCGTTTAGAGTTAAAAATACGGACTACTTCAAGTAAAAATGTCAATAAAGACATTCTGTTGTGAGCAACAAGTGTTACGTGATATTATCTCAGCCTAGCGTGGAATGCATGACAACTACATCCACACATGAATCGACTGTTAAAAGGCAGATTATGTCTCAGAACTTGAATATACAAGTCTATGTGTAGAAAATGTGTTTTAAGCTTGTATCTCTTTTTGCGAGACGGAGTGCGGAGGAACCTGCGGAGCGGAAGGAAGTTTTAAGACTAATGTTTCCCGCTTTTCGCCGAATTTTGGAGGCATTACGTGTTGAATGGCGGAAATCAAAGTGTATTTTTTCAGCTTCACTCTATATTCTGCACATAGCAGGGGAGGCAGGAGGAACTTGGAATCCTAGTTTTAAAAAACTCACTTTCTGCCGAAATCTAGATGCATCTAGAGACATCGTGTTGAGTACATAAAAGAGCGCTTTTAGCGCCTCGTAACCAGACCGAAGAAATAAAAATATTTAATATTTCATATACTAGAATAGGTATCGAACTGACAACCTATTACATTCACAATCGCGCGCTTATGCCTCTGCGCCACGACTGGCCTCTATCGATTTCCCAATACAATTTGCTAAACGACAGTAACGATTTCAAATAATAAAGCAAATTACGTATAAAACCATATAAATTCCACTATTCACTTTTCCCTTATCAAAATAAATTTATAATCGCAATTATAAAGATCTGTATCTAAAACTGTGGACCAATATCAACTGTAAACATTAGGAAACTCGCAATTTTAACAGTTCATATTGTTCATTAAATTATTTGATAAGTTATCTCTATGGGATTGCGCAGAGGTCTAAATTAAATCTAAAATACTATAACTATATATTTGGAAATGTGTAATTATATGGCATTTCGATGTAATTTTGTGATCGAGTGTTAGAGGTTAATAGGAAATTGTTATACATGTTCTATGAAATATAATTAGGTTTGTAGGAGCAATATAGCAAGGAAGGCATTATTCGAGGCAATGCGTATTGAGTGGTGGAACTCAACGCCGCGTTTTATGCCTTATAGCCACGACGAAGGAAATAAAAATATTACTAAATAATAATAAATTTCCCCGAGTGACAATCTAACCTGCCTGCAACCGTCGTGTTTAGAGTGACACACTTATACCACTGCGCCACGACTAGGTTTGATTGTATAGTTGTGGGTTTGATTTCCACTCAACACGCAATGTCTACATTATTCGGCGGAACGTCTTAATATTAGGTTCCTTCTGCTTACCCTGCTTTATGGGAGTTACAGAGTGAAAAAGATTAAAAAAATACGTATAATAGGTTAATGTTTATGCATTCGAAATGGCATGCCATAAAATTATTATAGTTTAATGCCGAAATGATTTAAAGAAACAATGATTTTAAATTACTTGAATCTAGTTTTAATGGCAACACTGCAATTTGCAATCGTAACGTGATAAACTTCACGCGATTTTTGAATGTAATGTTTTGAAGTACCTAATCAATATTTCACAATGTAGTTAAGGCAATTAATTATATATATATACATATATATTTTTAACTTCACGTTGTGTCCTGCACATAACAGTATACGCAGAGGAAATCTAGTGTTAGGACACTACCTACGTGAAAACATGAAAACAGTTCCGTTCCCCACGTCCCGCCGTAAATCTTGAGTGGTAGAACTTTACGCCGCACTTTGCCTCGTTAGCAGAGCGACAAAATGAAAATATTAACTATTTCAGTCCACTAAGGGGATTCGAACCCCCAATCGTTGTGCGTTGACAATTAGAATTATTCTAACTAAACAAATGTTGGTCAAATCATAATAACTATAATATAATAAATAAAATAGCTATAATATAATAATAATAAATATTCGATAAGGTAAATTACATTAATAAAGCTTAGTTAAGCTAAATTAGGGTAACGCGGACTGAGCAATGTAAATAAATTTATGTTAAGGCAAAATATTACCACTATCGTAACGGTTTGGTTCCCATAAAGCTATGCAATACTCTAGATAATACTTAACGCTGGAAAAATAAAGCGGTAGCCGCAAACCGCAGCGTTTCATTACAGAAAGAGGACTTTGCAGTTTGTACACTCGGGAGTCTATTATTTGTAATTTATTGTGTGAAAATTTCAAAATTTTACGATGTATTCTGCACTTACTACGCTAAGGGGGGGAAAAAGGAACATGGGTGGTATAAGAGCTTCACCTTCCGCCGAATTCCGAAGATATTTCGTGTTGAGTAGCAGAACTCCAAGCCGCGCTTTGTCTCGTTTTCAGGGCGAAGGTGTAAAAATATTTAAAAAATCATTACTTCGAGTAGGAATTGAACCCACAACATATCGCGTTTAAAGTCGCCTGCTTATACATATTTTTATAAATATTTTAGATTCATAATAACAATAAGCTGAAATAACAATGACTTTAATATTAAAAAATAGGAATTTTAACACGGCACAGTGGCTTAATTTGCTTTACTTGGGTATATTAGAGCAGTGAACGCGGAAGCCAGTTAGCAGTCTAAAGGAAATCTGATTACCGGCGTCAACCTCGATTGTAAAACACTAGAAGTATACTAAGTAACGTTATTAGACAAATATCTATATTTTATTTTATCGCCTTTATAAAAGAAATATGTATTTAAATAGTGTAAATAGCTCAGAAAGAGTAACAAGTCAAAACACTCCGTAATTTATTTTTTACTCAAATTTAATACATTGCGTGTTGAGAGGCGAAACTTAACGCCACACATTGCGGTATAAGTATTTATAAAAAATAGATGGAAAATATTATCTTATCTTTATTATTGTTTAAATTAGCTTCACGCTATATCCCGCACACAGCAGGGTAGACCGAGGGAACCTAGTGCTAAGACACTCCGTTCCCCACTTTCTGCCGAATTTTGGAGGCATTGCGAGTTGAGTGGCAGAACTCAACGCCGCACTTTTGCCTCGACACCAGAGCGAAGAAATGAAAATATACATTTAAGTAAATATTTCATCTCCTCGAGTGGGGATCGAACCCACAACCAGTCGGTTTTACAATCACACTTCGTGCCGCTGCGCTACGACTGGCCTATTTAAATATTTTTATATGTTTTTCTCATTTTTTATCAACAGTTACAGTCGCTCGCTTGATCCTCTACGCCAGCCACGACTTTATTCCGAGGAATATTTAACAAAAACAATTTAAAATTTTCATCAAAGAATATTTATAAAAAATAATATTTTCAATCAATTTACTACTATCCAAAGAATAAGCTACATATCAAATATCTTGTGTTAAAACGTGTCGCTTCACTGATACAAAAGATGTTAGATAACGCGAGCCCTATCGCATGCATACCTTAGCGTGGTTTGTAACGCCTATCAACGGAACTTCAGCGAGAAGTCACGATCTAAACATGAGAATCATATACGTGACGTATTTTAAATAATTAAGCAAAACAACAAGATCATAAGGTTATGGAATATTATAATCATTTTAATTTTTAATTTGAAGCCAGTCGTGGCGCGGGGGCACAAAGTACGACTGTAAACGCAACAGGTTGTGACTTCGATTTCCACTCAAGGAAACGAAATATGTAATATTGCGAAGAAATGAGGATCGAACCCACAACCAGTCGGTTTTACAGTCACACTTCGTGCCGCTGCGCTACGACTGGCCTCAAAAAAAATATTAACATTTCTTAATATCCTGTCAAAGCACTTCCACACGTCGAAAGCGCTTATTAAGCCGGCGGGCCGTTACTATGGCGTGGGAGATCTAAACAAAACGGCTACCATTCAAACACATAAATTATTTACTTACTGTTAGAATTGCAAATGTAAAATGTCTTTATTTAGTTAACCCTAAGACCTAAAAGCACTCCGTTTGAAACCTTCGATTGCATCTATTAAGGTGCTTATTCAACTTTGAAATACGAAATTATTCGTCAGCTATCTAATGTTATAGCAATTATATATATACTCATACTTATATTATAAACGTGTTCGTTACGCTTTCACGCCAAAACTACTAAACCAATTATCATGAAACATTCTTAGAGGAATTAGAAACGTCTTAGGATATTTTTTTTATAAAAAATGAGAAGGAGAGATGCATAAATATATTTTAAAAGTTCAATCAATAAATTTAAACGTATTTAAATAAGTTACAGTTCAGTTCAGTTCTGTTCTAAGACAATATGATGATGGATTTTCTAAACATCCATTAGAGAGATTCGCAACGCAAAGTAAAAAGGGAACGCATCAAGAAACCTATTGTTCTGACCGACTATTTGATTGAATGAGGGATAGCGTGCTGGCTTGTGTGGGAGAACCAAGAATGTGGAACATGTGAACATGACAGTTAACATCGTTTATGGTGAATTAGTTTAGAAATTGTCTAGTTTAGAAGAAAATAAGAGAAAACGCTTTATATCTGGCGGAAGCTTGCCTAAAACATTAAAAAAACGTTAGTAGCTACCTTTAGTTTACTTTATATTCAATTTATTTTTTCTATAACATCATTAGTGGACGCGCAATCTGGCATCTTTTAAGTTGTTTCAAGATCTCGAAATCAGAAAAAATAAAATTAGGGTGAACGCAGGTATATAATTCAAATAGTAATTTGGGTGCATTAAAAGTTAATGATCACTGCAATATTGCAGGCAAATGGAACCAGGTAAATCAAACAAAAGTTTCCAACCGGTTACAAAGTCAGACGTATGGAGTTACAGAGATCAGCCCACATCCGGAGTCAGTGACGCATGCGGATCGGATGGCAGATGCACTTTGGTGTTAGCCCTGTAGATAGTATACTTAAATAAATAAAAATTAAATTAGCTTCACGCTATATCCCGCACACAGCAGGGTAGGCAGAGGGAACTTAGTGTTAAGGACACTCCGTTCCCCACTTTCTGCCGAATTTTGGAAGCATTGCGTGTTGAGTGGCAAAACTCAACGCCGCGCTTTGCCACGACACCAGAGCGAAGAAATGTAAATATAAATTTAAGTAAATATTTCATCTCCTCGAGTGGGGATCGAACCCACAACCGGTTTTACAGTCACATTTGTACCACTGCGCCACGACTGGCCTTTAGTATACTTTTATAAAGTAAAATTACAAAATGGCTCAACTTACTATACGCATCCTTTAAATAGTAATATTATGAAAAACAATACTTAATATTGTCATAATTATGATAAAAAAAATACAATACATATACATTATATTTTATTTGATTTAGTTTGCGTTGTCAACCATTTCTCCGGAATGATGTATTTAAAAAGTTAAAAAAAAATTGAAGGAATTACTAAAAACAATATTTAACTTTCACTACGTTATTGGTAGGTGGTACGTGGTTTGTGGTATACATGCAATATGCAGTAACACAAATGTATATATAACCTGACCTTATTTACTGGAATTTAATATATTACAGGATATAATATAATTTACGTCTGTCGTATGCTGCTATTCTGTTATATTTATAAACACTAGGAGGAATTAATTATTTTAATTTCTTCGCTGTGGTAAGAAGACGAGAGAAACTAGGACGACGACGACGGAGACGAAAATAGGATAGAAAGTAGTTAACGCCGTGTCTTATCACTAGGTACCCTCTGCCTTGCCTGGTATGCAGCAAAAACGCTTTTTATTTAAATCTGTTCTATGTGATCAATTTCTACTTAAACTTTAGCCGCTTTTCTATCATAAAAATCAAAAAGAAAATTTTACATTAAATACCACAATAACAATAAAATACAAAAAAATATAAAACAAACAAACATCTGTACAAACTTAATATTTAGTATAAACATTTATTTTCTGGAAGTCGTCGTTCACTTCTAAGCGAAATTAGCTTGAGTTAGAGCCACGAAGCATTATATAAGCAACAATAGACTACGCTTTGATAGAGACATTAATGTTAATACAGTCGATTTAAACAAAGTCATTTGAATTTCCCACGCCTACGCACAGCACGATCTCATTTTTTGTGGCCCAATTCTGACCTAATGTACTATAGCCAGCAGCCATCCTGGTTTCACTGCGTTAATGATAGGGATCAAAACATTTTAAAAAATATATGATTAATGTGAAAAGTTAAAGTATTAAGTAAGTGAGACCAGTCGTGAACGATACAGTTTATGAGTTTGATTCTCGATTTTTCATATTTTCATTTCTTCGCTCTGATATCGAGGCAAAAGCGCGGCGTTGAACTCAGCCACTTACCACGCAATGCCTCCAGAATTCATCGGAAAGAGGGAAGTGGAGTGTCTTGTCTTATTTCACATGTTGAAGACGAGATGTAGTGACTACTTACTAAATCTTTCCCTGGAATTTACCAGGAAATTTTCATGTTAACAGAACTAAGATTTACCTACCGCTATATTACAGTAATCTATAAATATAAGAAATAGCCACAAGATTCTTAATTAACTCATGCAAATGAAATCGATAGTCTGATTTGGTTCTTCGTTAGTAAAAGCGAAAGTCTTCTGGCGATTGACACAGTTCTTCCTGAATAAATTATAATAACCAAAAGTAAAGTTACACCGTACAAGATACTATCGTGAGGTTTTTAATTGCTTTAGTTACATCAAAATTTATTGTTTTATTTCTTCTTGTTATATTTATGTATATGAATTATATAAAGGGGATGTGGCGCAGAGACTGGCGTGCGACTGTAAACGTGAGAGATAGTGGGTTCGATTCCCACTCGAGGAAATGAAAAAAATACTATTTTTATTTCTTCGCTCTAGACTTCTGCGGAAAGTGAGGAACGCAAATATCTGAAGGTAACGGAATGTCTTACCACTAGGTTCCAGGTTCCCTCTGCGTACACTGCTGTCTTCGGGACACATCGTAAAGCTAAAAAATTGTATAAATGTAAACATCGTATATACGTAAAATTATACTAGCGTTAATTTTTTTCCATGATATACATGGAAAAAGAGAACATTTTTCTACAATAGATCGATAACACTCTGACACCTTATATATAATACTTATCTGATAAATAATAACAAAAAAGCTTCATATCATGGCAATTGTATCAAATTATTGTATTTTCAGAGATATCTCTTTTTCTTAGGAGCCTGTCTAAAAATGCCCGTTAGCAACGTGAAAATATGTATTTACATGAGTGATTACATATTTTCTCATATGAGTAAATATATATTTTCTTTAATTCTATAGGAATCTGACAGATAATAATATATTGGACGTAGTTCATAATTAAATCTTTCTTATATTATCAATTTTTCACGTCACCGCATATATCAGTGTAGACAAATCTAATTTGTCAATTTTATAAAAACGCCATACCTCAAGACATTTCTTTATCGAGTGGCGGAACTTAACGCCACGCTTTATCTTACCTGATCGGAGTTAAACAAAAATAATTTATTCTAATTTACAACAAACGGGGTGGCCTCAATTAACGTTTGCTCCATAAAAAAAACACCTTAAACTAATAACATCATACCATTTTCTACGACAATTCGACCAACTAAAGATCATAAATGAGCCTTTTTCGTAGTGCGTGTTGGTTTTGTAGCACGCTTAGCAAACAAAAGAAGTGTGAAGATACAAGAGGAGGGATACGGCACAGTGCACGCGTTCAAAGAGGCCGCCACATGGACCCTTTGTGGGCAGGAAGCGGCAACGGGAACTGGAGATTTGATAGCCGAAAACAGTTTTTTATTTAAATTCACTGAGGCAAGATGGACTCTTGATATATGTTCGTTATAACTTTTTAGGTAACAAAATTGTTATTCACATTTTGAGTCACTAGAAATATTAAAGAATGTTTGTTTTAAGTTTAATCATGTTTTTGTATATAATTATATTTTTCATTCATTTCCGCACTTTTACTGATTGTTTAAATAAAATAAAGAGGCCTACCCCATCATTTTTCCATTTTGAATCAAATCGTGCCAAAGCCTACTCACAATAAATCCAATAAAACATAAATATCTCCTTTTTAACATATTTAAATAAATACCTATTTTTTATTACATCACTGCTTTATCTATTTATATTATGATAATATATAAGCAGTTCCTAACATTAATAGGCAATATATTTAAATATTGAAAGTTGTCTGTCAAGGTTAGGTCACCAGTATTAAATCGTATTCATTGTTATAAGAACCTGTACACATAAATTTGTAATAATTTAAATATATTAATATTACATTGTCATAATTAATAGTAATAAAGGAGTTTTTTCTATAACGAAGTGTTTCTATTATTAAAATAACAATGTACAACAAGAAATGATTGGAAAGTAATTTATAAATAATTATACCTGTTATATATTAATTATGTAAGTAAATTGTGTATCTAAATTGACATTAATGTTTAATAATTGTATTGTGGGTATTTAGAAAATAAATTAGTTTTGCTTCATACTTCAAACGTGTAGTATCATTTTATTGGCGACGAGGAAAATTAAATAGATTTTGTGGAAATGGCCACTAATATCGCTAATATAGTATTTCCTGGACATTTTAACCCCAAGACAGACAAGTGGTGCGATTACAAAGAACAGTTGCAATGCGCTCTCGACGCCGCGGGTGTTTCCGAAAGTGAATTTAATAGTAAGGCACGTTCTCTGTTTCTATCACAGTGCGGAAAAGATACTTACTCGTTGATTGCATCATTGTTAGCACCCGCGAGACCTACTAGCGTGGAATTTAATGAAATTCTAAGTGTACTAGACAAATTTTTCGAACCAGAGGTTAACGAAATACTAGAAAGTGATAAATTTCATAAACGACGGCAGTCACCTGATGAGACCGTACAGGATTTTGTGGCTGCGATCAGTTTATTGGGCGCTAAATGCAATTTCACAGATTTAAAGCGCCAACTGAGGGACCGATTAGTATTGGGTATACGAGACGAACGCTTGCGACGGGATTTGTTGAAGACAAAGGAGCTTACGTACGAGACGGCAGTTCAGACCTGTCTCAACTATCAAGCAACGTTTCCAGATTTATACGGCAATACTGAGGGACTGAAGCAAACTCTGTCTGACGTCACAGTACCGATGGAAATCGGAAGAATTAAATCGAATGAATGTCGACATTGTGCGCGGGTGCACAAGCCGGGCGAGCGTTGCACGTTTTCGAAGTCGAGATGCTTTTACTGTAAACGTTTTGGACACATCGCAGCGGCTTGTAATAAGAGACCTAACAAGGTGCACCAGGCGAGTGATGAGGAACAGAACGGCGCTATTTGCGGAGAAGAGTTTTCATCTGAAAACATGATGGGCATTTACGTTTGCGCTGATAATTATAGGCCTCCAATAGTAGCAGATGTTACTTTAGATGACGTCAAGCTATCAATGGAAGTGGACTCTGGAGCTTCGAGGTCAATAATATCTGAGGAGACGTATCATAAATTGTGGCTCACTCCCCCGCCTTTGAATTCTACCAATTTAAAACTCATGACGTGGACTTGTGACCCCTTGAAAGTGTTAGGTATGGCGAATGTACGCGCAGTACTCGGAGACAAGGCAGCCCAATGTGAGCTCGTGGTGGTCTCCGGCCGTGGCCCAAGTCTGTTGGGGAGAAACTGGTTTCAGGCACTAGGGTTGCATATTTCGGGCCTGTGTTGGTCCGCCGAGCAGGTAAGGCCTTATAAAGAAGAATTCCCTGACTTATTTAAGGAAGGTCTAGGAATGTACAAAGGGCCGGAAGTTTCGTTAACTGTTAAGTCAAATATAACTCCACGTTTCTTGAAAGCACGTCCCGTTCCGTTTCCATTGAAGCATCAGGTTGAGGATGAATTGCAACGCCTGATAAAAGAAGGGGTATTATCACCTGTCAGATTTTCGAAATGGGCCACGCCCTTAAGAATTGTCAAGAAAGATGATGGCTCATTACGTATCTGTGGGGATTATCGTTCGACGGTAAATGCAGCTATAGACACGGATACTTATCCACTACCAACATCAACTGAGGCTTTCGTTAAACTTAGTGGAGGACGTGTATTTACTAAATTGGATCTGAAACAAGCCTATACTCAATTAAAGGTAGATGAAGAAACTGCTATGCTCTTGACGCTCAACACACCTATTGGTCTGATGAAGGTGAATAGGCTAGCTTTCGGTGTGAGTGCAGCTCCGGGTATTTTTCAGAGAGTGATGTCGACAGCTCTCGCGGGGATGGATGGAGTGGCATGTTTATTGGATGACATTGCCATAGCAGGAAAGACATTACATGAACACAATCAACGTCTAAGAAATGTCTTATTGAAGCTTAAAAAAATGGGCTTGCGTCTTAACTTGAAGAAATGTGTGTTTGCAGCTGATAGTATTACGTTTTTGGGACATATGATTGACGCAGAAGGCCTGCACCCGTCCCCTGCAAAGGTGAAAGAGATACAAGAAAAATCGGCTCCAACTAACAAAGAAACTTTAAGGGCTTTTCTAGGCTTGTATAACTTTTATGAAAAATTTTTGCCAAACAAAGCCACCGTGTTAGAACCATTATACCGCTTGCTTGAGTCTAAGAGGCCGTGGACATGGGGTAAAAAAGAACAGGAAGCGTTTGAAACGGCCAAAGAATTACTGTCGTCGGATCGCACGTTGGTGGGCTACGACATCAACAGAGAATTGCTCCTTATATGTGATTCGTCGGAGTATGGTCTGGGGGCTATCATAGCACATGTAATGGACGACGGTTCAGAAAGGCCGATAATGATGGCATCACGAACCATGCAACCGCATGAGAGAAGATATGGCCAAATTGATAAGGAGGCATTGGCTATAATTTTTGGATTGACAAAATTTCATGACTATCTGGCGGGCCGGAAGTTCTCTATTGTGACGGATCATAAGCCGTTGATAGGTTTGTTCAACCGGGAGAAACCTATACCGGATCAAATTTCACCGAGAATGTTGCGCTGGTCTTTGAAGCTCGGGTGTTACGATTATGACATTAAATATAGACCTGGGAAATTGATTGGTAACGCGGACGCGCTTAGCAGATGGACAGCCCCGGAAACATCAACAGCGACTAAAGATATTGTTAGAGACGTTTTACTTTTGGAAGAGCAACCTAAAGGGTGGAATTTGGACGTGCGCAAAATTGCTGAACTCACCAAGAAAGACCCTATATTGAGTAGAGTTTTGTTTCATGTTTTACATGGTTGGCCACCACGTAACAGCGACCCTGTGCTGCGACCTTACTGGACACGGAGAGAGGCTCTTTCACACAATAAAGAGTGTTTATTGTGGTGCAATAGAGTCATTATACCTGCGGCTCTTCAAGACCAGGTACTTAAACTTTTACATGCCCCACATGCGGGAATCGTCCAGACAAAGGCATATGCTAGAGGTTACGTATGGTGGGTAGGTATGGATAATCAGATCGAAAGAACGGTGAGTGCATGTGAACTATGCCAGGCAGTCAGAAATAATCCACCAGGAGATCCACAAACGTGGATCACTTCAGAAAAAGCGTGGAACCGTGTTCACATAGATTTTGCGGGACCATTCCAAGGAAAAACTTTTCTTGTGTTAATTGATAGTTACAGCAAATGGTTTGAAGCTGAAATCATTCCCTCAATGAGTGCGTCCACTGTCGTCGTAGTTTTGAGGAAAATATTTGCTGCACAGGGACTTCCAGAAGTTTTAGTGTCGGACAATGGAAGAGCATTTAGCTCTGATGAATTCAATTCATTTTTGTCTAAAAATGGAATCAGACATTTGTATTCACCGCCGTATCATCCAGCAACTAACGGGCAGATCGAACGTGCCATTCAGACATTCAAGAATAAATTAAGAAAAATGTCATCTTCTGACATGCCTTGGAGTGAGAAGTTAAGTAAAGCGTTATACTATCTTCGTACGGTGCCAAACAGCGTAACAAATAAAACGCCGGCAGAGTTATTAAACGGTCGTCGATATAGGACAGCGGTATCTTCTCTCCACCCGGACTCAGTACCCTCTAACACAGAGATACAACTGGAGGCAGCGGCACACAGAACACCCGCTCGCACCTTTTCTGAGGGTCAACCAGTCTTAATACGGATGTATGGTCCAGGTGAGAAGTGGCAAAGAGCTACTGTTGAGATGATTGAGGGTCCTAGCTCCTACAGGGTGCGAACGGAAGAGGGTGAGTTGCATCGTAGACATGCTGACCAGATCTTATCACGTACTGTTACACCACAAGTAATAGATCAGGACCCGATTGCGGATGACCGTACTGCTCGCAGCTCAAGATCTGGAACAGCTACACCAGATATGCCTATTGAGATACCGCCACCAGAATTGTGGCCAGATATAATTGGAATCCCAAGCACTGATTAGAGTAATATTAAGTAATTAATTATTTTAGTAATTGTTTGATTGTCTTCTAATGATTATTTCAACATGTATTGGTATGGGGGGAAGATATGTTATATATTAATTATGTAAGTAAATTGTGTATCTAAATTGACATTAATGTTTAATAATTGTATTGTGGGTATTTAGAAAATAAATTAGTTTTGCTTCATACTTCAAACGTGTAGTATCATTTTAATACCCCATACAGTATTAGCTACATATTGGACTAATAGTTCAGTTTTGCTAAAATGACGTGGGTCTGGAGGCCCTGGGCTCGCAGTCTATTATAATAGATACTGGAAGTTCGCAAAAAGTGAATTATCCATCAAACCGCATTGAATGCACCGTCTATGCAGATAACAGGGGAATATCGAGAAATAATATTTCTTGTATAACAATAAAGATAGTGGGACATCGAAATCACAAAATAATTTCCGCATTACGTGTTGAGAATAAGGAAATTGCTTACTAAACTCACTCCTATTTTAGAATCTTGCGGCGTTAATGTTACTGGTATTATGTTTGTTTGTTCGTGTAAATGTCTATGTTAACAATAAAGGTCAGATGATTTGTGAGCTTTATGTGATAAATATGTTTTATACTGTTTTTTTTCTATTCATTTCAATTTAAGGAAACATTATTGACAAAAAAACAAAATTAATTCGATTTCAAATACATTTCTCTATATATATATGTATAAAGAAAACACGAATTAACCATACATTATATTAACTTGAAGAATATCTTACAAAAAGTGATGTTCTTTTCTCTTTAAGAGTCACTCTACTATAAATTTTAAATCGATGAACTGTAAATGACGAGTATTCACCGTCAGCATAGATTATTTCCGTCCGTTGGTTGTCGTTATTAATCAAATGAAAGTGTTAATATATACGGAAGAATAAATTATACAGTTAAAATATTACTATGACGATAATATAAAACTAGTTAACAATATTATTTTTAATTTGATTGAAAAGTGAAAGATTGTATGAAGTGGAAGAGCTCGTTGATGTCTAATATATGAGAACTATAATAAGTTCTTTGATTTTCACGATTATTACACATTTTAAATAAAACTATTTTAACCGGATTAATCGAGTATATTTAGTTTTTACATTTACGGGTAGTCTACCCGTGACCACGGACTACTGCAAAGTGTTCGAAACGTCGGGTTTCCAAAAATGTAAAAACTAAATATACGCGATTAATCCGGTTAAAATAGTTTTATTTAAAATATGAGAGAGATAGAGAACTACATGTAAGGAATCCTTTGGAGACATGCAGTTTATACGAACAATAACCTTAATGGGAACGGAATGTCTCAATACTAAGTTTCATGGTTCCCTTTATTTACCCTGCTATGTACAGGCCACAGCATGAAACTAAAAAATAACATATCCTATTATTATTTATTTTAGTTAATGTTAATTTTGTTTCAACTTCATTCTATAAGCAGTTTTGTGCCGTATACAGAAGCAGTTTTGTATTATTTTTCCAATATTTAAATGTACCACCCGCTGTAAGAATATATATTGAGCGGCATATGATAATCGAATGACCTCCAAAACCCGATCTGCCAACGACTGTCGAACAAATGCACAATTATGACGACTGTTTTATGCTATTTTTTAAATGGTCGTTTCTTAGTATTATATCAATACTCGAATCATCGTCAATTTCAAGAAGAGACGACGTTTGCAACCGGTTTTATTCAAGTTTCACTAAAATGACTCAATGTGTGTATACATACATACTCATTTCTTATGACTGGTATACAATTTTTCCCATTTTTTTTTTTCAGTTTCATGCTGTATCCGGCATGTAGCAGAGAAGGTAGAGGGAACCTGTGCAGTTAATACCCCCCGTTTTGCACTTTCCACCGATTTTCCGAGGCATTACGTGTCGAGTGGCGTAGCTCAGTGCTGCGCTTTTGCTTTGATACCAGATCAAAGAAATTAAGAATATTATAATTAATTCCCCCTAGTGATAATCAAACCCACGACCGTCGCATTACCGTCACATGCTTATGCCTCTGCGCCACGATGTCATCAATTTTTCTATTTTGTCATAATAAAGTAAAAAAACTTAGTGCCAGGATTATAACTAGCTGTGACGGATTTCTCTTTGCACGCATAAGGCTTAAACATGTCAGGAATGTCTTTCGTAAGAGATTAAATAAATATTACGTGTCGCATTAGATGTCTCGAGCCAACATTTTTTTGCAAGAAACGAATGTAAAATAAAATATGGTGTGAAATGTTAAATGACTACTTACTATTCGGTTTTAAAAGAAGGAACCAAATTTGGATTCGAATGCAGAAAACTTGTAGTTTAATTATCTCATATCGGGATGTAGGTTATACATATTATATATATATATATATATATATATATATATATATATATATAGGAGAAAAATAAATTTCTTCTCAGATCAATCGGAATGCGCTACCATTGTACGTGACATCTAATACTTTTTTCAAAGCAATTCTGCGAAATTTGCAGATATTTTGAATAAATTCAATTCATGACTTGAGGCCAGTCGTAGCGTAGGTACGCGTGACTGTAAACGCAATGTGTTGTAGGTTCAATTCCCACTCAAGGAAATGAAATATTTAATATTTTCAATTCTGGGCTCTGGGGTCGAGTGGGAGAGTAGTGAGCGGAGTGTAATAACATCCTCTGTCTACCTGTAGTGTTACAGCGTAAAGCAGAAAAAAAACACTAATTAGAAAATAATAAATAAAAATAGTTACTGTAATAAAATATGAATAACCTACAAAACAAATTTGCAAATTAACAGTGAATATTTAGTTTCAAACAACCGTTCGAGAGATGACTAAGGCCAAGTACCACACGACGCGAATCTAAATTGGCATTCCGGTGAATCGTGCCGTGATTGGAAGAGACAGGTTGATGTACCACGCATAGGGATGTATTCGATTTTGTCAATGGTAATATTTTATCTTTACACTTTGGAAACTAGTGACATATCCTTCTAAATTATAAACTTATCGAAAGTAATAGGAAAATTCACAATATATAGTGTTTTCTTTTGCGTTTTCAAAATGTTACCATGAAGCTTAATACAATGACTAATTCTATTAAAGAAAAAATCAGCTATTCCGCACACTGCAGTATAGGTCGAGGGAAGCTAGTGTTAAGACACCACCGTTTCCCACTTTCCGCCAAGTTCTGGAAGCATTGCGTGTTGAGTGGCGGAACTCAGCACCGCGCTTTGCCTCGACACCAGAGCGAAGAAATGAAAATATAAATGTAAGTAGATATTTCATTTCCTCGAGCGGGGATCGAACCCACGACCAGTCGATTTTACAGTCACACTTAGTGCCCTTGCGCCACGACTGGTCTCTTAAAAAAAAATCGTAGAATTAATTACCTACCTAGACAGGTCTCGCTTTCTATTGGTAAAAGAAAACATATTTGTATATACGTATACCTTTAGGTACACAAATTCCACAGAAACATTCCGAGATTAGATGATCATGTGTAATGATAATAATATTGATAGTTGATAACTTTGAAAACAAATAAGAAATTGAACAGAACGTTGTTATTACGCACTCATATATAGAAATTATTATCAAGAATTTACATTTAAGTAAATACGTTTATTAATTGATTATATTTTATATAATATTATTATATTAAAATAGGTGATATAAGTAAGTTTATATTATTTAATTTGGTCTTGATTTTAAAAAGTGAGTTCTAGTTTTATTATCCAATATATAATAATAATTAATTCACAAATCCATATTGTACCACGAAGAACTTAACTGATACATTCTCTAATATGTAACAATCAATTCATTTGTCAAAACGTCTATAACTTATTTTGACTTAAGCGACGAAGCAAGGACAAAACAATCACGACAGCACGGCCAGTGCTTTTATTAAACTTGAATTAGTCACGAAGTATAGAAAAGAATAAATTAGCTACACGCTTCATCCCGCACACACCAGGGTAGGCAGAGGGAACCTATTGTGAAGACACTCCGTTCCCCACCTACTCTAACGCTGCGCTTTGCCTCGATACCAGAGCGAAGAAATGAAAATATAAATTTAAATAAATATTTTAATTCCTCGAGTAGAGATTGAACTCACAACCTGTAGCGTTTGCAGTCACACACTTGTAGCCCTGAACCACTATTGGCCTAGTTTAATTAAGTAGTACACATTTCATATACTATAGATAAAATAGGTTTGGTAGTATTAACGAGTCAGCTTACCATAACATACGATATTTAATGTTTTTACTCATGTTAATATGTTAATATATATTGAAGATAAAATATTACTAAACTTAAAACATTATTGTAATGAATAAATTTGTTCAAGTAGAACTTAAAGGTACTGTTTTATATTTGTTATTAAAAAAATCTAAAAAATCAATTTAAAATTTTCATAGGAAATGAATGCTGCAGTTTAAATCGTAATTAATAATCATAAAAATCGTAGCGCAGTGACACGATGTGCGACTGTAAAACCGACTGGTTGTGGGTTCGATTCCCACTCGAGGAGATGAAATATTTACTTAAATTTATATTTCCATTTCTTCGCTCTGGTGTCGAGGCAAAGCGCGGCGTTGAGTTCTGCCACCTCCAGAATTCGGCAGAAAGTGGGTGTCTTACACTAGGTTCCCTCTTCCTTCCCCTCCTGTGTGCGGGATACAGAGTGAAGCTGATTCATTTTTTAATTTTAAATATATTTCATATTCATTGATACAAAGCTATACTTGTAAAAGTACGTCCTCACTACACCTGCCCTTAACAGATGTTAAGGCCGACAACTATCGCAGTTTTGCATTCCTTATACAACATTTCAATGGATTTTAGGCTTAAGTCCTAGAGCAATACAATATATAACTTATTATCTTTGTAATATATTAAGTTGATAAATAATAATTTAAAAATGTATTTGGATTTTTTTTTCAGATAAGACACCCTCGAGGCGCATTTGAAATGTATATTTGACTGACTAAATGACATGTCCGAGTCATATTAGCAAATAATTATTTATCATTTAAGTATTTCATTTTTTTTTAAGTTTTGGAGATACCAAAAAAATTAAATTCGAAACACGCTTTAATTTAATTATAAATAAATAATAAAAATGAATCAAAATAAGCGAAACTAGCTTATGTAACCTCCAATCTCCATCATTAAAATCGCTTTTCCTGTCATTATAATACTTACCGCCTACAGGACAATACTAAAATGGTATAACCAAATTATCGAACAGTAGGCGAAGCGAAGTTACAAGCGATGTAATTTTAATCTTGCATCAGTCAAGTTGATATTTAAGTTTCCAGTCACGAGTGTAAATAATATATGCAATTTTGCATTTCATTATGTTACTTCATTGAATATGTTAAATAAGAATAACATTTATCCAAGAATAACAAATATCCATTAGGGTTCCGTACCTTTTAAGGGAAAAAAAGAACTCTTATAAGATAACTTTGTTGTTCGTCTGTCAAGAGCCTTTATCTCAGAAACGTTTGGAGATATCGAGTTGAAATTCAAACCATAAACCTAGATCTACGGCCCCATAATTTCCCAAATAAAAAAAAGTTTTTTCTACATTTCCTTAAAACATTTATGGCCATTTAAAGAAAAAAATGTGAAAACTATAAATTTGTGGTTAAATTGTAAAAAATTATAGCCTTAAAAGGGAAGGGGAAGCTAATTCAAGCAAGGTATCAGATTAAATTTCAGAAAAAGCTCGAGGCATCCAATTTTTGTACAGAACCCTAGGTGGGCGAGCCCGACTCGCGCTTGTCCTATTTTTTTTGTATCTAAAAGAAGCGACATCTTCGATTTAAGTATAATCATTTGGAAATTTTACACAAGATTATGATTAATAAAAAGTTTCAAACACTCTGTATCTGTCGACTTTATACGGCTTTGTGTGACAGGTGACAATCGAGTCGCCGCTACCTGAATGGTTTTATAAGGCCTAAGGGACAAAGACCCTTTTGACATCTAAGATAACAAAACGACATTTGGTCTTAATTAGAATATTCTATAAAAGTTTATTTTTATTTTAACAGACTAACTGAGCTTACATGGTATTGACCAACTACCGGAATATATTTAAGCACACGGTTTCTAACCATCCTTCCAAAATAAATAGGCAGGCAGGATATGTGGGCCTAGCTTTCGCTTCGTCACTTAAATGCTCTTAATCGTTCATTGATGGCTCAATTTTGTTTTTATAAATTAGAAGTTTTGGAGTTCTTTAATGTCAATCCAATAGACATACCTCGACTTCATTTTTTTATTTTCATCGATTACATTTTTTCTCTTAAAAAGAAAATAGAGCACTTAAACTGCTTTCGACACTAACTTAATCTATACGTTCGGATAAAAATGTCACCTATTTACGATATCATCCCGAGAATCTTTAATATATTCGACGCGAGTAACTATGTAGCCGTATAAAAGACCAAAGATAAAATCAAATAGAACATTTTTGTTCGAAAATGTAAAATTTCTAGTTTTTTTTTTGTTTAACCAACCTGTATTAAGACGTCATTGATGCGCGAACCGTGAAGCAACATTCTTCACAAACAGAGACATTTAGAGAAAAAAAAAAACATTCCAAATATTCTTGGTAATGACAGAATACGATAAAGAAGGCTATGGGCCAAATGACGAACCTCCATATCAGTCTAAAATGGCCTTAAGTATGGCATAATAAGAATTCAAAATATCTCGACAATATACAGACAGCGTCGTGATTTTAAACTAATTATCTAATTTGTCATCCCGACTGCTCGTGCACAAACAAAACGGTTGCGTTCAAGTCAAACTTACATACTTAAGGTCCCTTACAGTTCTCAGATCTGTCAGCTCGTATAAATGAGGCGTTTAATCCTACGTATATAGACTGGGCACGGCATAGCATTCCTTTCGCATACAACAACAATTCAATAAAAGGCTTTGCGTTATTGTAATAGGATTCCAACAATTTGTCCAAAAATTAGATTTGAGTTATTTAAACTAAATTTGTGTTATGTAGTGATTTAGAATATTTTATATTGACAAGGAATTTGTATTGGTAACTGAGAATGTAATTTGCTCAATCACGCTTTGGCTTGCTCTAGATAGCGAGAATTTATCTTTTTTTACAAAATACTGGTTACAAGGTCACAAAAACACAAGACCAATAAATGTGACAACTTTCTACAAAATAAGAAACAAGTTAATTTTTTTTACTTTTTGTTTTTAGATCGGATAGTCAATATTTTTTTTTAATACAATAATGTCTAAGTGAGTTTTTTTACAACAAAATATTTGACTTTTCTAAAAATTTTGTGAGTTCGTCCCGTTATATGTTTATTAAATAATTGGAACTGGTGTTATTTCTATAATTTATTATCTACTATACAATTGTGGTATGTGTTTTTAATTTAAAAAATATTTATTTAAAAAATACACTTTTCATCTTTGTAGCTTTTGCAAGTTTTGCGACATACTATTTCATCATATTATCGAATAAATACAACAAAAAAAATAATCAAAATAAAATATTACCGACCGATATCAACTAAATGCCAATAAAAATAAATATAATAATAACTTACCATACTACAACAAACATTGCTTTAAGTTATTTTATTTCAGATTCTCAATCAAAACAAGTAGACAATGTAAGTTTTACGTGTCTCTCCTTTTCGAATCCGACACAAATGAAGATTTGTGGACTTGCGATTTAGTGATAACGTCGATAGATTATTTTATTTAAAATTTAATAGTCTGACATCTTTAATATTTTACGGTGAAACCTTTTTACGTACTAGGTATATAAGGTTTTTTTTTTATATTCAAGCTGTATCCCGCATATAGCAAAGTAGACAGAAGGGACCTACCTATTAAGACAATTCGTTCCATACTTTCCGCAGTTTTTTCAAGACATTGCTAATTAAGAGGCGGAAATCAATGCCACGCCTTGTAGCTGTTGTACGTTATATTATTAATAAATTTAGTTTTTTTATTGTTATATCAAATAAATAAACAACACTCTTGCATTGTTAACTGAAACCACAGACAAACTGCTGTACGTAGAAAACTAAAAAAAAAGGGAGTATTGCCATAATTCCTATGGGAATGGAAAAAACAATAAACTTAACGCGAAGAAAACAGGGAACTTCAATATTAATGAAATATTAGTTTAACTAATTTCAAATGAAAACAATCCAAACCGGTAGTGGACGCAGTAAATTAAGAAATCAAGAGAACTTTAATTTTTCAGTTGTTATATTTCACTGTTATGTTGAAAGGTTTCCAGTGCCGAAAGGCTTTTTGGTATGGACAGATTTACTGCGACGCTGTCTTTACAACGGCTTCCTGAGTTCACATTGGTTGTTTATTTTATATTTATATTATTTTATAGCTAACAACATACTATGGAGTTGTTTTTAGGTGGAATTGTGAAATAAGATAGTAATAATCTAATTCCTATTGTTAATGTAATTTTTAATATTATATAATTTCACTTTTACTTGCCTGTAACATCGATTTGTTGTTAACACGCATTCGAGTTCATCTAACAACTTAAAAAAAAAAATTAAATTAGCTTCACGCTATATCCCGCACACAGCAGGGTAGGCAGAGGGAACTTAGCGTAAGACACTCCGTTCCCCACTTTCTGCCGAATTTTGGAGGCATTGCGTGTTGAGTGGCAGAACAACTTAAACATTGAAACAAAACAACAGCTTCACGCTGTATCTCGGTAGGAGCCTACTTTTAAGACACTCCATTCCTCCTTTCCTCGAGTGGGACTGGTCTCAATAACAGATTCATAATACGAAATATTAAATTTATAGTAACTAAACGATGTGTAAGAACTACAAACATTCTAGTAAGTAGGTGCTATAGGAGGATCGTTGTATCTAACTATTTGATAATTCTTAATCGATATAGTAACACGAGTAAATCGTTCGAATTACGAACCGAATAATTAAGTTAATAGAGGTTTACACCTATTAATTATAAAGTATAATTACACGTTCAATTACAGATTTTATCAAAACAATAACCCATCGAGCATATAATTCATTTACCAAAGCACGAACGTATCTACAAGCAAGAACACTATAAATTAAAAAAGTAAATTAAGCTGGCTTCACGCTGTATCCCGCAAACAACACAGGAACGAAGGCACAGGGAACCTAGTGTTACGACACGTTGTTCCACGCTGGCATTGCGTGTCGAGTAGCGTAACTCAGCGCCGAGATTTTGCCTTGGTGTCGGAGCGAAGAATTTAAAAATTGATTCCCTCAAGTGGGTATCGAACCCTCGACCGTCGCTTTAATATCACACTCAGCCCTGCGCCACGACGGCCTTAATACCACTATAACATATTTGCAATTTTTTTGTGAACAACGAATTAAATTTTCGACAAACGACGCGTAACGAATTCGTTAGAAAGAAACCAATTTATAATCGCCCACACATAATAATTTCATAGAATAAATTGTATTTGAATTGCAAATGACTTCAATATAATATGAAGCAAGGACAGTATCACAATAGTGATATCGATAACCACTCGATTGTCTTGACATGAAAACTCGACCTACATCATGTGTCTTTATGGAGCTAGATTTCAATATGATAGTAGATGATAACGGTTTCTCTGCCATATTGGGTTGATGATAGACCAAATTGTTGATAGCACACAGAATTTGTGTTAGAAACAAATTATTATGATCTCGGTTATCGTTAGTGTTAAAATTAATGACTTGATTTTTTTCACTTCGCTTCACGCTGCAACCCGCAGCACCTAGTGTTAAAACACTCCACTTCCCACTTTCCGCCAGAATTCTGGAGGCATTGGGTGTTGACTGCTGGAACTCAAAGCAATGAAATGAAAATATTAAATATGTCATTTTCTCGAGTGACAATCGAACCCACAACTTGTTGCGTTTACAGCCATACCTTCTGCCACTGCGCCACGATTGGCCTCTTCTTTTTTTTTCTATTAAAGCTTGTGCAATTTAAGCTTAATGGACTATTGATAAATGAAATTTAGGGAACGGAATATAAAACTGAACAAGGTCTTAAAGTTCTACGATATTACTATAAAAATGGCTGTTGAGTTAAATGTTGTCATTATTACAAAATGTTTAACAGTGAATAAATTAATATTTGATCTGATCTCATTTAAATACTATTATAATACCAAAATCACATGTTAAATGTCACCGGCTTATTAATAAATATGACGTAAAAGTCGTTAATTGTAACGACTAAAATATTAAAATAAGCTTATAAAAGAACTTTTTGTAGATTGACTATTATATTACAAAAGTGATGGTTTTCAATGATTTACTTAAAGTGAGATAAAATTATAACTTCGAACTGGAATGATAGGGTAATGCCTGACTATACAAATACACTGTGGGTTCGATTCTCGTTATTATTAATATTTTTTTATTTCATGGTAATATACCAGGCATATATTCCAATCCTTAAGTTTATACTATAAATTTGTTTGAAAAATAGATCTTTATTGCAAAAAATTCTTGTATTAAAAAATGCTTGTATGTCAAAGTCTAATTTGATTTTGACATACAAGCATTTTTTCGTCCAAAAATTTCCTTTTCAAAGGAAGTTAAATTTAAGCATTAAACGGTAAGTGCATAAATTGCGTTAAATAGCGATATCCGTTATTTAAACGGTAACTAATTGCAATTGGAACGCCCTAATACTTTTTTGAGTAGTTCAAATACATATGGACATGGTTCAGTGACTATTTTTTCTAGTTTTTTTTTATATTTTTTTGTCGTTTTTTTTTATGTATAGAGCATACTTGTATGATGTACAAACACTATGACAAAATTGGGCATGACTTTAGAAGGTTCTACAGCGTTTAACTTTTATTAAATCTAAAAAAAAATATAACGATAGAATGATCTATAGAACACACGTACAATTTATTGTAGGGAATAACTTTAAAAAAAGATTATGTTGTAAACAAACTTTAAAAGCCTGGCGTTGAGTTACGTCACTATTGCGTGTTACGCAATGCCTAGAAATATTCGACGGAAAGTGTGGAATGAAGTGACTTTAAACAAGTTTTAATGAAATGTGAAGCAATTTTTTTTGATGATAAACAAATAATAATATCAAACAAAATTATATAGTTTATCGAGAACAACATTTAGTTACTAATAAAAGTAAATATTAAATCATCGTCTATTTAAAGACATTGTTCATATTTTTATAAAAACTACAAAAGTAAAAAAGATGGCATGACTTCATCAGTATGTCCATGAACGCACTTAAGAGTTGAGGATCCAAATTATAATTATTGTTGTATTTACATTGATAACGATCTTGTTAGTGCGGCGTTGGGTTCTGCGTTCTGCCACGAACAACGCTGAGAATATTAGGCATAGATAGGGAAATGGAATATTTTAACACTAGGTACCCTTTGCACCATGCTGTGAAGGAAAAGCGTTAATTTGTTTTATTTTCTATAATTTTTCGAATGTAATTAAAAAAGTAAGTAACAAGTTATTCTAATAATCTTCTGCAAAATTTTATAAATACAACAGCCATTTTTTATTAAATATATCTATCTATCTGCACTTTCTGTTTACACTGTAACTGGATATATGTAATTTAAGTCTACATGACATAAAACTGTAGTTTCAACAAAATTTGCAACAACAAAACTTTTTATTAGTCAGCGGAATAAAAATAAACATTCGTTTAAAATAAAAGATGGTTTCCACTGATTTTAGTGTTTAAAACTAAAAGTTAAAGATTCTTTTAGTAGTATTTAGTTGTAAATGCTATAAACTTTTTGAAATTACCCAATAAAAGCGTATTAGAAAGCTCTCAAAAATAAGGAACCTTCAACTGTGAATACTCGTGAAGTTGTTGTCTGACATTTACTGCATTTATATAGATACCTTAAGGTTTTTTGCTGACAATAGATATATGAATATTATATGAACATTTTTATTTACTTTGATCGTCAATACGTAATTAATACATTCTTAAATGCTATTATAGAAGTTTTTAATTAGGCGTATCAGTGAATCTATTACGGAAATTCTCAGGTGTGTTTACAGAATTCAATTACTTATTGTATTCTACAATATTTTGTTGATACAAAAAACATGTTTGTAATATTACAAAAAATATACAAAACTACAGACGCTTTCACATTTAAATCATGTAAAAGTATGATTAGATGAAGTACTTACGTATTGTAAATTGTTTGTCCACCTGTTTAGCTTACTAGTGTAGGGTACGGATAACGGAGGCTGTGTGCGTTCCTACTGGAATGCGACACCTGTGATCACAAAACACTGTGCAAACACACCGGCACACGTGTAAAAAAAACTATGTTCAAACACACAAAAAAACTTGGTGACAATCCGTTAAAAAGTTTTCTGGAGGCGCGAGAAAATATCGAAAAAAGTACGCGGGAGACGAAAGTTAAGTACGGCAAAGCGGTCGCCGACAACGAAGAGAACGGCGGCTCAACTTCAACTGACGTCATAACAAATACGCGTGGTTCAGAGAGGGATGGTGAGTGCGAGCGAGATAGCAATATGCGCTACTAGCGCCACCACACCTGTAGAGCAATGTCGAGAGAAAGGTGCAAGCGAGATAGCAGTATACGATACTAGCGCCATTTTACACCTGTAATTAAGAAATTCTAAAAGTATGAAAGAGATAGCACGATATACGGCCGCGGGCTATGGTGTCGCAAATCTGCAGCACACGACTTATTAAGCAACAAAGTTTACGGAACGGGTTCAACAGGAAGAAATGCAACGAGATAAAATCTTATAAAATTGTAGATTTTATTTACTTTTTAATGGATGACTATTTTAATGTATGTATTTGGTAACTGAGCCACAAATATATTTTTGTCTTCGTTTAATATAACAATATAATTCAAATAATGAAGTGCTTTCTAGTTTCTATATCCACAAATAAAAAGTTTAATATAAACGTACTATACATAAAACGTAATATATATTTATAAAGAAACACTTTCAAAAGCATAAAAGTTTACTATATGAACAGTTAAAATAACAATGGACATCATAAAAATACAATATGCTATTATAAAAATATTCTAAAAATTTGAAATTTTATTCGATATTTATTATTAGGAGGCCAGTCGTGGCGCAGTGGTACAAAGTGTGACTGTAAAACCGACTGGTTGTGGGTTCGATCCCCACTCGATGAGATGAAATATTTACTTAAATTTATATTTCTATTTCTTCGCTCTGGTGTCGAGGCAAAGCGCGGCGTTGAGTTTTGCCACTCAACACGCAATGCCTCCAAGATTCGGCAGAAAGTGGGGAACGAAGTGTCTTAACACTAGGTTCCCTCTGCCTACCCTGCTGTGTGCGGGATATAGCGTGAAGCTAATTTAATTTAATTTTTTTTTAATTTATTATTAGAATGATTCCATGATAAATAAAGTACAATCTGCAAATGTTTCGTTACCTATGTATATTTTGTTTGAAATGATATACGTGTTTATATGTATAGAAGGATGTATTGAACTGTTTATTGTGTTTTCTGCTTGAATAAGGCATAGATATGACAAAAATAATAATTTATTTATTATATTTTTTTTATTATTAAGTGTAACATTAATATAGGGTAATTTGAAAATTGTATTTTAAAAGGTTCACCCGGTATTACTGCAATGTAAGTTACATTACGTATATATTAATCATGGCTAGTCAGTATTGTCAGACACCTAAAATGTGATTGTGTGTAATTAATTTAAAAAAATAAATCCCGCCGAGTTTCTTGCGCCGGTTCTTCTCAGGTCTGAGGCACTAACTTTAGTGAACTGGTGGTAAATTATTTGACGTTCAAAAAGTGAAGCATGTAACTTCTTATTTTGAATAAAATTATTTGACTTTGACTTTATTCTACTTTAGTAATCTTTTAAAAAAAAAACGAAACTACGCAATACAGTTCACATAACGAAGTTATTATTTATTGTTATCCTTATTTAGGAGCAAATTTAATATTAAAATATATGTTTTAAAGAAATTTTATAAATCATAGTCAACGCTCTTAACCAACAAATATACTTTTAACTCTCTCAATATCGTGTTTTATGGTAAGAAGGTAAATAAAAATAAGAATTCGTATAAGTAATAATAGAAATAGCTTTTAACCGGATTGTTCGGTCTATTAGCTTCGTCCAAAATTAGAGAAATTGACTTTTAAAATAAAAGTAAATATTCAATGTTTATTTAACTGATTTTATTTGTATCTTGAAATTTTATTTTATTATATGATCGCTAAAAGTAATTTAGGCCAATCGTGGCGCAGGGGCACAAAGTGTGACTGTAAAACCGACTAGTTGTGGATTCGATCCCCACTCAAGGAGATGAAATATTTACTTAAATTTATATTTCCGTTTCTTCGCTCTGGTGTCGAGACAAAGCGCGGCGTTGAGTTCTGCCTCAACTCAACGCCTCCAGAATTCGGCAGAAAGTGAAAAACCTAGGTCTTAACACTAGGTTCCTTCTGCCTACCCTGCTGTGCGCGGGATACAGCGTGAAGCTGATTTTATGATTTTTAAAAGTTTTTGTTGCAATAGACATAAAATTCTCTTTACCTACCATTGAGGTATTTCAATCTTGGTATAGAAATTGCTTATATTTGTTTGACAATTCTAAATAACACGGGGTGAAGGAAAAAGAAAACAATACATAGAATTAAATATATTTATTTATATAATAACGTGCCAGCGTGAATAAAATTTTATTGTGTTATATTGCTTTAGTTGTTAATAGGTAGATGAAAACTTATCACTTTAGAAAATTGCGAATCTACTATTAAATTAGTGTATGGCACAGACTATGGTACAAAATATACAGGAGTATAGACTAGTAGTATTTATATTTATTCTAATATCACTTCATCAATGATAAAGATGACGATGCAGATGCGTTGCGAGGACAGACGCCAAGACCAGCTCTTCAAATAGTCCTTGAAATTAAACAAAAGTGTGGTGTTATTTATATATTGTGTGAGCAAATTTTGTTTCGAAAATATTTAATTCATTGGATAAATAATATGAGCGTGGAAAATTTTAATTTATGCACCTTGTTCATTTTGTCATATTTTACATTTTGTTTACATTATATGCTATAGTTTGAAGAATGAGTAAGAAAAATGTGGGGTAAATATTTTTTTCTTTCTACACCTACATTTTTATAAATAAGTAGGTTCTAGATAAATGGAAGCATTTCCAACACTCTATATTGCTTAAATGTATATAAACAAATTAAAATGGAGAAAAGTGATTTAAAGGAAAGTGACATTTACACTGCTTCGGTGTGTGGTTGTTTTATGTCGATATTTGTAACTTATAATGTATATTTTTTTTAGCTTCACACTATACCCTGCATAAAGCAGTAGTAAAGTAGTTAGTAAAGACAAGTATAATGGCGGAAATCAACGCCGCACTTATTGTACCATAGCGAAGAAATGTAATGAAAATGAAAAAATATATTTTGTTGAGTGGAAATCGAACCCACAACCATCGCATTTACAGTAGACACCAACCGTTGCTACATGTAAAGAATATATATTTGACTATATTTTTTTATATTATTTATTATTATATAATCTTTTCTTATGTTTTATTTGAATATATTCTATATGTATTTGAATAGCATTATTTACGCTTTGTACCATTGTAATGAAAATGGATAACATATATTGTTTGTTAACAATTACATAGTGATCAAAATCAATTTAGTTTTTATTTTTCAAAACATAAAAAGTTCAAATTGCAAAAATTTGTATTGTATAATACAATTGTATAACAAACCAATATACTTACGTAAAGGCTTTGCCTTATCGTACATCGGCGCCTGATATTCATCTGAAACTTCTAAAAACTGATACATTGCTGTGAAGCCAGTCCCGTCCAAACGGTCGTTGGACCTAAAAGTTACTTTGAAGAAATTTCTCTCAGATTCCACATGGAACTCCTTCATTCGCCCGCAGTATCTCCCGTACCTGCTGTCTTCCGTCATATAATTAGAAAACTCTACATAGTCACTCGCGGATACAGCTTCGCATCTAAAATTGCAATTTAAAATTTTATGAATATAATCTGTACTTTATTATGTTTTTGGAGTTCTTTAGCTTCAAATTGTATCCCGCACATGGTAGGATATGCAAAGGAATCCCGGAAATCCAATTCGAGTTGTCTGTATCGTATATACCTTAGATATGACATCTAATTTAATTTAACTTCACGCTATATCCCTAACGGGGTAGTAAGAGAAAACGGAGCGCAAAACGCTACGATCTCTGCATAGCTCTTTCGCCTCGTCTATACACGCCCTCTGGGGTGTACTCATGACTTTTTTAGACCTCTAGTATCTTTGATACTGTATTTTCGAACGTCAACCGAGGTCTCTCCCTACCTCTCTTACCACTCACTTTTCAGTCGTAACAATTCATTCCTTTCAAATACCGTTGTCTTACACGCATTCAGGCCTAGACCATTATTTTCACACCCTTCTTTCAGAGTGGGGACTAATATTTGCAACTCAATGAGTACTGCATCATCTGCGTACAGCAGGCAATTTACTTTAGATTTAGTAGGCAATTTAAATAAGATTTTACTTTATAAAATTAATTGACAATAATTTTCTTGAACTCACGGCAAAACTCCTTCTATATCAAAATGCGTGAAGTGCAAATGAACTTTCTCAGTTTGTCCACCGTGAAAGAAATACGAGCACTCAGTGTCCCGCGGATACGGGCCGGGCGAGTTCGGCGATGCAAATGTTCCGTTACGAACTTCACTACTATTGTACACAAATGCGCACGGAAACTCCTTGAGCTGTCTCCCTGTGCTTATACCGAAGTCTGTGAAGAAAAAAGTTACAAATTAAAAATATTATCTGGCTACTTACGTAAATTTTGTGGACGTGGACACCCTGAAGATATTATGAAGTTTAAGAAGAGAAGAAGAAGAGTTCTCTCGGGAAGAAAAAATTACAGTAGAAATGTAAAATCATATCTTCACAGCTAACTTCTGAACAGCCACGATTCGTCGACCGTACTGCTAATGTTTGAAAAGGGGGTGAAAAATGGAGAGCGAGTCTGTTTTAACTTCTCTCTGCCTCCTTCTATATGCGAGAAACATATTTTAGTAAACTATTTTGTTTTAACGATTCAAACTTGATTCTTTTCAAGGGATTTGTCAATATAATACCCTTATATGGTACTCTCATTATTTTTGAACTCAGTTCTTCCAAGTTTAAGTAATTAGGATGACAGCTTCACAGTTTTTTACATAACTTAGTGTTAAAAAATACTACGTTTCTTACGCATTTTTTTTATTAATTGAAATATAATCATTACCGAGTGCAGATCCCAAATTGCACCTAGGTAACCAGCGACATTGGTCAGAAGAAGGTTAAATTTTAAAAAAAACCTGTTTAGTATTAAGCATTTCGTTTATAAACAAAACTTTAGTATAGTTATAAACATTTTAAATGCGGAAAAACAGGCTTAGCGGTTTTCCAGCCCGCATTAGTGGCACCGGAAGAAAAAACAAACGCCGGATGACTGCGGTATTTAGCGCGATGATTACTCTACTTTTTATTATATTACCGCTTATAAATGTATTACTAAGTACAGATTCATTCAATATATATATTTTTTTAATATTATAAGATGAGATAAAGTAAATGCCGTTAGGTATACATACAGATTTTTTATCTACATTCTTATAATAATATCGTAAGGGATCGTTGTTTGTACATGGTAGATATATCAATAAAACTGTTATTGGGGCCATTTGTTAATATAATAGAACCTAAAACATTTTACATTTTTTTGTCTGTTTGTCTGTGCGTTTGTTGACGCTATACTCTGTAATGGTTAAGCTGTTCCTGAGAACAGTTTGATCTATTTAAATACAATTTTTTCACTATTGGACTTAACATTTGGTGTTGTTTTATAATTTTATTTCAATCTGTTCACAAATAAATAAAGTTATGTCGATATAAAGAGTTGCATTGAATAATATTACTACAAAATAAGTGTTTTATTGAATTCAGTTTAGCAATCAATAATGTATGGATACTGTCTTTAAGATGATAATGTTATTAGATCACGAAAGTAATTGAGATGAGAAAATAAATTATTGTGCTATATAAACGGACGAAGCCGCGCGGAAGATGCTAGTATAACATAACATTTTAATAAAAAAATAATGTTGAGGCCAGTCGTGGCGCAGTGGTACAAAGTGTGACTGTAAAACCGACTGGTTGTGGGTTCGATCCCCACTCGAGGAGATGAAATATTTACTTAAATTTATATTTTCATTTCTTCGCTCTGGTGTCGAGGCAAAGCGCGGCGTTGAGTTCTGCCACTCAACACGCAGTGCCTCCAAAATTCGGCAGAAAGTGGGGAACGAAGTGTCTTAACACTAGGTTCCCTCTGCCTACCCTGCTGTGTGCGGGATATAGCGTGAAGCTAATTTATTTATTTTTTATTTTATTTTAAAGGTAAATACAATTTTAAAGAATAGTAAAACTACGGATCGATCATTTTAGTTTTTTTTTCAGTCATAAATTGCGATTGAACTAAGGAAGTTTAAATTAGAATATAAAACGTTTTATGAACTGTTCAAATTAACAAAATCATTTCAATTTTTATTATTATTAGGTGTTATTAAAAATAAAGGGAACACTATGAGCTCGTTATTATAGGCTTATTATTTACCACAGACTATGATTTACTGTAAACGAACTGAACTTTACGGCACAGTAAAATTGCGCTAACCAGATATTACTCTAATAACTGTGGTGTGGTAATAAATAAATATTATTAAGTTTTCGATTAAAATTACAAAAACATTTTAATAATAGTCCTTTACCTATTTTCATCAGTATTAGTAAGTATCTAACTTAGTTAAAAACCTACATAAACGTAACTATAGATAAGCGGTAAAGCAATATTAATGGCTCAATTAATTATTCCGAAGGATAGTACCAACTAAAAAAAATACTCTGATCTGACTGACATGTTTTGAGATAATATACAAAAATATAAAGAATTAATCTAAGGAACCGGATGTGCCATATTGGAGCTAAATTGCTTATTATTATTATTATTAGCTTCACGCTATATCCCGCACACAGCAGGGTAGGCAGAGGGAACCTAGTGTAAGACACTCCGTCCCCCACTTTCTGCCGAATTTTGGAGGCATTGCGTGTTGAGTGGCAGAGCACAACGCCGCGCTTTGCCTCGACACCAGAGCGAAGAAATGGAAATATAAATTTAAGTAAATATTTCATCTCCTCGAGTGGGGATCGAACCCACAACCAGTCGGTTTTACAGTCACACTTTGTGCCACTGCGCCACGACTGGCTTCAAATCTAGCTAAATTGCCTATTTACATAATACCATTTCCTTACTTTCTACGAACGAATATGATATTTTGAATCCTCTTGAGTGCCTCGACGACTGAGTGCCCCGGAATTCGAGCATTAGCTTGGGTCCGTTCGACATAATTGGTTTAGGAAGGTCGACTCCACAGAAGGTAGCAACGTTTTCCAGCCGTCCGTCCACGTTAACGAAGGCTTGGAGAGAGTCCACGTTTGTGCAACTGGAATTATCAGAGTAAAATGGTTATTACTTACTTTACTTTAAATTGCGTAGTATAATGTTAATGGAAATTTTCTTATATTTATATGCTAAAGTATGTTCTGACGTGTAAGCATATAAGCATCTAATTACCTATGGTAATAGAAATAAATAGATCGTTAAAGGCATAACATGCGTTCTACTCAAAGGTATTCAAATAGATACTTAACTTTTCTAATACCATCAGATTAAATTTAAAAACTGTAAAAATACTGTAAATACTAAGTATACTTATACTACAACTAATATATAGACACTAAAATTAAATTTAAAAAATTTAGCTTCACGGAACCTAGTGTTAAGACACTCCGTTCCCCACTTTCTGCCGAATTTTGGAAGCATTGCGTGTTGAGTGGCAGAACTCAACGCCGCGCTTTGCCAGAGCGAAGAAACACCAGAGCGAAGAAATGGAAATATAAATTTAAGTAAATATTTCATTTCCTCGAATGGGGATCGAACCCATAATCAGTCGGTTTTACAGTCACACTTTGTTCCACTGCGCCACGACTGGCCTCAGACAGATAGACACTATAACTAAATAATATGGAATACGTCTTTAAAAGTTTACTATTTGTTATTTCAAAGCTAAATTAAATAGATAATTTTTTATCTAGATAAGCTAAGAATAAGAAGAATTAAATAATACCTTGAAGATCCATCAGGCGCTTTGTACAAAAAGAAGTCTTGAAATAGTAGTCTAATTCTCTCTTTGCCTCTTCCGAAAAACTCGTAGTGGCAGTGTGTATTGGGAGGATAGGCGAGTGGATAATGGGGCGAGGTAAGCGTGCCATGTTTTGCCCCATCACTGTTAAATTCTTGATGACAAGATGACGCTGAAAATAAGTGTAAATAGACTCAAATTAATTTTTATAGCTCCCAATTATATTTTTTTACATATTATTGTGCGCTAACAGCGTTGATACACAATATACTCGTATATTTAATATCGTCAAATAAAAATCAAGAGAATGAGAATATTACATCTGGCGCTAATTCACTGGAAGACGAGCTTTAGCTATATTATCATATACAGATATGACGGATCTTATACAGATAATTCAAATTGACTAAAATTAATTGTTTCCACGTTTCGATATTATAAAATGCATATATACAACGAAAAATCATTTATTTTTGCATTTTATTTGTAAATTTTATAGGAGAAGGACGCATGCGCAAGAAAATCAATACAACTGTCTAGATTTCATCGTAAATTTTTTAGTCTTCTTTGAACGTGCTAGCAGTGAATATATATTAAATTGCATGAAATAATATTAATAATATTCCTTAGTTATATTGATTTTATTCGTCATTTTAATCTATGCGTTCATTACCGAACGTTTGGCAATCGTTCTGATGTAGAGTTTTGACGTTGACGTTGAAGTTTATGTCATTTACACGCCTATTTATTTATTTTGAAATTGTCTGGTGAATTTGAGTAAATAATGTGATAATAATCAATTTTACTGTATTTTAAAGATTAGATTATAAATATTTACTTTGTGTATATGAAATATTATATAATAGTATAGGAAATTAATTGAAAAATGACAGATTCAACACCATTTTATGTAGACCGGGCGAAAGGAGGCCGGGCATCTTGTAAAGGTTGTAAAGGTAATTGTCCTAGTGGAGAATTACGCATGGCAAAATTAGTTTTTAGCCCTTACGGAGAAAATCAACAAATGAAATCATGGCACCATGTAGATTGTTTAATGAATGCGTTATTAAAACAGCGACCAACAACAAAACGAATTGATTCCATAGATGACGTTGGTAATTGGGAAAACATTAGTAATGATGATCAAGAATTTATATTGAAGAAAATTAATGATATGGAAAAGCTTTATGCTGAAAAAAATAGTGGAAAGTATGTAGCAAAAGTTTTAAAAAATGAATCATTGCTCAAAGCAAGTACTTCATCTATGATGGATGATAAGAAAGATGAGATGGATTCGGATATAGAGGATAATAAATTCTTGACATTTTTTACCTTATGTAAAAAAATATCTAAGGTTGATGCATATACAGAAAAAACTGCAACAGTAAACCATTTTTTTACTAAAGGTTGTGATGGAAAGAAATTTCAAGGAGATATTGGTCTATGGTGTAAGATGCTTTTGCCACAAGTTTCTAAGAGGGTATATAATTTAAAAAGCAAGCAGCTGGTAAAACTTTTTTCCCGACTTTTTAGCACTGATCATGATGACATGTTGACACATTTAGAACAAGGTGATATTGCTGATACTATCCAACAATTCTTTAAAAAGTCAAATTCAGTTAAACCTACATCCGAAAGTACATTAACTATACATAATATAGAAGATTTTCTTGAAGATCTCTCAAAGCTAACTAAAGAAGAGGAGCAAATATACCATTTTAGGAAAATTATAAAAAAATGTACTCTTGACGACATAAAAATGTTAATAAGATTAATAAAAGGGGACTTGAGAATCAATGCTGGGCCAAAACATATTTTAGAAGGTGTTCACCCAGATGCTTATACTGTGTTTCAAACTTGTCGAGACTTAGACATGGTGTTAAAAAGAGTTTTGCCACAAAGTAGTGATGTAAAACACAAAGATTCACTTCAAAAAAATGTACTAGCCAAACTAAGTCTTATGACTCCAGTATTACCAATGTTAGCTGAAGCATGCAAATCAGTTGAAATGGCTATGAAAAAATGCCCAAATGGCATGTTTTCTGAGATTAAATATGATGGAGAACGGGTTCAAGTCCATAAAAAGGGAAACGAGTTCAAATATTTTTCTCGTGCCTTAAAACCAGTAATGGCTCACAAAGTTAGTCATTTTAAAGATTATTTACCTAAGGCATTTCCTAAAGGTGATGATTTGATTTTGGATGCTGAAGTCCTTATGGTAGATGTCAATACTGGAAAACCATTGCCTTTTGGTACATTAGGTATTCACAAACAATCAGAATTTAAAGATGCTCAAGTTTGTTTATATATATTTGATTGCTTGTATTATAATGGCGAGATTTTAATGGATTATCCTATTAAAAAAAGGCGGGAAATTTTACATGAAATAATGGTAGAAGTTACAAATCATGTCATGTTCTCTGAGCAGCAAGTTATTAATAAGCCAGCTGATTTAGCTAATATGATAGCAAAGGTATTTTTTTTCTTTAGCTTCATATGTTTTTATTTTAAGGCAAGTTAGGCAGAAAGAAACAATGTTAAGACACTCCATTTTACTATTTCCATACAAATTTAACATGTACAGTGATGGGGCTCTATACCCACACTTTGTCCTATCAGAACAGAAAAATCAAAACAATTCATTTCCCTAATTGGTAATGGAACCCACAATCATTACATCTCAAAACAGTCTGATGCTGTCTAACTGCACCACTGTGGCTTCAAAGGTAATTTATCTTGTAAAATGTTGTAATTATTGAATGCTACCACATTAACATAGTCATTTCAGATATACATAGAAAAAAATATCATACAAAATAAAAATATGCAGAATATCTTTGCGTCATAATTGAAATAAACAAAAGTTACAGCATTGACACTAATACAAAATACAACCTTTTTTGCTCTATTCCATTAAAAAACATATTTTGTTTATATATTTTTGATAACCAAAAAATTTTTTGTATACATTACAGGTCTTACAACTAGGCCTAGAAGGATTAGTGTTAAAAGATTTACAATCCACATATGAGCCTGGAAAACGTCATTGGCTGAAAGTAAAGAAGGATTATCTGTTTGATGGAGCGATGGCTGATACAGCCGATCTTGTTGTTTTGGGTGCTTGGTTTGGTTAGTTTGGTTTTTATATTATTAATTTTAAATTGCTATTTTAAGGGACACTAGAAAATTAGTTTATTGCTGCTGATCTGCATAGTTTCTTGTTTGTGGTTTCTGTCCCCAATTGAGGGAACAAATTATTTTTATTTCTATTCTATTAGACACTTGTCTAACCGTCGTATAACACATAGTGTTTTAAATTCAAGCTAAAAGTGGAGATCCAATTTTCTTAACACTACTTCATATAAATTTAACATTAATTAAATGATGATGAATTTTAAAATTATTTTAACATGATTTAAGGCCAGTCGTGGCGCAGGGGCTCAGTGTAAAATCGACGGGTTGTAAGTTCGATCCCCACTCGAAGAAATGAAATATTTATTTACATTTATATTTTCATTTCTTTGCTCTGGTGTCGAGGCAAATCGCGGTATAGAGATTCACCATTCAACACGCAATGGCTCCAGAACTCGGCGGAAGCTGGGGAACGGAGTGTCTAACCACTTGGTGCCCTCTGCTTACCATGCCATGTGCGGTATATAGCGTTAAGCTGTTTTTTTTTATATTAACATGAAGTTACAAAAATCTAATTTCAATTTCAGGAACTGGTAAAAAAGGTGGCATGATGTCAGTATTTCTTATGGGTTGCTTGGACAAACGTCGTGATCGTTGGGTCACTGTAACTAAAGTTCACACGGGACACGACGATAGTACTTTAGAGAGATTACAAAAGGAGTTAACGCCTTTAATGTCGAAAATATCTCAAGATTTCAATAAACTACCAAATTGGTTAGACTGTAACAAGGGAATGGTGCCAGATTATGTTGCATTGGACCCTAAGAAGCAACCTGTATGGGAAATTACTGGTATGAATTTATTTTTTATTATATTATTTATTTTGATTTATTTTATTTATTCATTTTTTTTATGTGGCCATGCCACGCCACGTATGTCGTGGCGCAGTGCCACAAAATGTGACTGTAAAACCGACTGGTTGTGTGTTCGATCCCCACTCGAGGAGATGAAACATTTACTTACATTTATATTTCAATTTCTTCGCTCTGGTGTGAAGGCTAAGCGCGGCGTTGAGTTCTGCCACTCAACACGCAATGCCTCCAGAATTCGGCAGAAAGTAGGGATCAGTGTCTTAACACTGTTGCATGAAGCTGATTAGATTAGTATTTTTTTTTATTTTTGAACCCGTCGTGGCGAAGCATTTGCCTAATTAATAAACGTGACGTTTGTGGGTTCAATTCTCACTCAGAGAAATAAGTTATTTCATCACTTAATAAAAAAATAGATAAACCGCCATTCAACACGTATAACAAGAAATTTAAAAGAAAGATAAAAAAAATATTTTTTATATTGTTTTGGTAACTAACAATTACGTTTGATTTTCAGGTACTGAATTAACCAAGGCAAATTTACACACAGCTGACGGTATATCAGTGAGATTTCCACGAGTCACGCGAATTCGGGATGATAAAAATTGGGAAAGCGCGACCAACTTGGATGAACTAAAACATTTATATAAAACGTCTAAAGAAAAAACGGATGTTTCACTTTTAAATAAACTAGCGGCCACTGCTACTGATGATTACGAAACGCCAACCAAGAAAATTAAACAAAGCCCGAAGAATGTAAAAAAAAATATAAGTCCCATCAAAAATGGCCGTCTTGATACCTTTTTGATTAAAAAGCAAAAAGATGTTAAAGACGAAGATATAGAAGTTAAAACGAAAAATGATATAAAAGATGAAAAAATCGTAAATAAGAAACGGAAACTTTCAAATTTGGAACCAAAACTGAAATGTCAGTATGAACCTGACAATCCATTGCCAGATGCGTTCAAAAACAAGAAACTAGGTTTTTATCCCGACTTCATAACAATACCCGAAAATGAAAGGAAATACTTTGAGAGACACTGGATTGCGTATGGCGGTACTGTGATCAAATCTTTAAAATCAATGGACGTTGATTTCTTAGTACACAACGAAAAATCAATAGAATATAAGAAAATGAAAAAATTAACTAACAAGCTGCCGTTTAATGTGCGACACGTTAATAAAAGTTGGTTAAAAAAGTGTATAAATAATGTTAAAATATGTGATACTACTAATTTCGCGGTTGTTGTAGAACCTACTTAATTTTTACCAATTTCAAAAGAAAGGTATATTTGTGTTGAATCTTGTGTATATATTGTTGAAATGTATTACATTTTTTTTATTGACTTGTGTGCTTATTATTTGTGAAAGTTCTTTTACATTTTATATTATAATTCACTTGTTAATTCAACAAAATCTCATCATAAAATAAAAGACAATATATTTTGTATTTTAAATAAATTAGTAATTCAAAGTTTGTAGATTTCTATAAATTTATTTTATATTGCTTTAGTTTCTAACAAAATGATTATTTAGCTGCACCAAATATATGTAAGTGGCCTTCTATCAAATAGAAAATTATATCAAAAAAGAAGAATTTATTTTAGCTTCATTCATTGTAATAATATAAAAAAACTTTTTGAAGGACTATATTGCAATTTTTGAGTTGAAGCAAAACGACATTCTTGGTCCACACGCTATTATTATAAAAATCACTTGTGTATGTTTTTTATAATTACAATAGATAAAATATACATCAATTTCATAACTAAGTTAGATAAACTGAGGCCAGTCGTGGCGCAGGGGTTCAAAGTGTGGCTGTAAAACCGACTGGTTTTGGGTCCGATTTCCACTCGGGGAAATGAAATATTTATTTAAATGTAAATTTCCATTTTTTCGCTCTGGTGTTTAATAAAATAAATTCGTTTAGCTACCTTGTTTAAATACAATACTTATTTTCTCTGATCTTACGATTCTGTTATATTATATATATATATATATATAAATAATTTAATCTATATTATATATATATATATATAATTTGATCTTTTGTATGCAAACATACTGACAGTTATATTACAAATAATTGAATTTTGACCCGGTTGATGTGAACGGATTTCCATATATTTTTCACTTGTCCTAAGCTAAAATAAAATTTCCATATGCCCTTATCATTTTTTTCAGCTTCACGTTGTATCCCGCGCTCATCAGAGTTGGGAGAAGAAACATGGTGTTATAACACTTTTCCGCCGAATTCTAGAGGTATTGCTTGTTGAGAGGCGGAACTCAACTCCGTCCCATGTCCCGACGCCAGAGCGAAGAGAAAAAAATATAAATTCTTAATTTTTTTTCCTCCAGTGGGGAAATATATGACATTTTAAATAATGATTTATTTTCCAGTTGCGTTTTTACAGTCATACTTGTGCCTCGACCACGACTGGCCTTTGTGTACCCTCCGCCTCGACCACGACTGGCCTTTGTGTTGGCCACGATATTTTTTTTTAATATATTACATATAAGTAACCCTATGTTATGTATATATCGTCATTATGAAATTGATTATATAATATATATATATATATATATATATATATATATATATATATATATATATTAGGATTTCTTTTAAACTTGCATTTTTCAATTTTTCACTGTTCGACAAATTATCAATTTTTTACTATTCGGCCTTCCTGTTCAATACAACGTGACATTCGCGAAGTGATTTGTGCTCAGCTGGCACGTTCGAAACGTCGTAAACAAAGAACAAAACATATTAGTTACACTTCGTTATCTATTTGTGTGTCATCATTTGTTCGTATGAAATATTTTATAAATAAATATACAGCTTCATGTATTGGGTATCCTGCACACGGCAGGGTATATATACTATAGTTTATATACTTAAGAACTTATATAACTAAAGAATTTGTTTGTTTGAACGCGCAAACCTCAGAAACTCCTGTTTCGAAATGAAAGAATCTTTTTGCATTGGATAGTATATTTATCGAGGACGTTAATAGTCTCGATTTACTGCTCCTGTGATCGGAATTATCTGGGACAGTTACAATATTTTACGTGTTATACACAACTTCAAGTTATTCATATTAATATTATTTATTTATTTTAATCATTTAAATAAACAGTACAATAATTTTAAATTAAATTGTTATTAAAATTATATTTACCGTAGCGTAGGTAGCTCTGTTCCATCTGACTACCCCGCTAGGGATAAAGCGTGAAGCTAAGTTAAGTTAAAATTATAATTTGTATGAGGCCATATTGGCGCAGTTGGTGTTGAGACACTCTGTTTCCCATTAAGATACATCCATTTGTCACTTTCTGCCGTATAATAGTAGAACGATTAGGTACATATATTTGAATCATGTCCATATCACCGCTGTGCTAAGACTAAGTGCTACATTCAGTCTTGCAAATTGACACGCAATTTCTCCAAATTGGGTTAAAATTGGAGAGTATGACGGAATGTATGACATTAATTTCTCTCTGAATACCTAAAATAGCAACCTTCTCAAACTTTTGACTTCTCAACTCTAACGTACGAGTCATGTAAATTAGTAAGTACATAGTAGTACCTACTTTTGTACTGACGGAAGTTTAGAACGTATGGCACATCTAATTATATGACAAAATATATTATTATCTCACTCACATAATTATAATATTATGTTTAATGTTTTTTTAATACAAAAAAAAAATGTTGAGGCCAGTCGTGGCGCAGGAGCACAAAATATGACTGTAAAATCGCCTTGTTGTGGGTTTGATGCCCACTCGAAGAAATTAAATATTTATTCAAATTTATATTTTCCCTTCTTCGCTCTAGCGTCGAGGTAAAGCATAGCTTTGAGTTCCGCCACTCAACACGCAATGCCTCCAGAACTTTTCTTCCAGAATATTTGTGTTAACTAGCTCTTGGTTTAGTAGGTAGATACCTATTAAACGTAGGCCAGTCGTGGTGCAGGGGCACAAGCGTGCGACTGTAAAAACGACATGTGTGAGTTGAATTTTCACTTAAGGCAATGAAAAATTTAATATTTTTATTTCCTCGTTCTTGTAACAAGGCAAATTGCAGTCTTGAGTTCCGCTATTCAACACGAAATGCCTCCAGAATTTGAGGCAAATTAGGAAACGGAAGTATCTTGATGTAATATCTTAATACTAGGTCCCCAGGTTCCCTCTGCCTACGCTGCCATCAATTTTGCTGCGCCAATCACAGAAAACACTGATTCAATTTCAAAACTGGCTTCTAATCTGCCTTTGATATACAAAATATGAGAAGAAATTGACAACTTAATATAACCAACTGGTTAAAATGGTGTAAAATTACTGTTTACTGTGAAATATGGAGAAATGGCTGTCTAACTCCAAATTACAAAACACATTAGGGTATATTGCTCAAGCAATAACTTTGAACTCTAAATGTTCAAAAATCATGCTAGCTTTACGTATCACATACAGCAAATGTTCATATTAAATTGGAATTTTATTTCACTTTGACATTCTTACCTGAAGCAAATTTGAGTGCCGCAGTTTATAAATACTAGAGAGTAACTCCAGATTTATAAACCAGAGAAACTCGAGAAAGTTCTGTAGACGCGAATGTTTCGCATTTCGTCGTCGGGGGAAAAACAAACGGGCCAAATACAGTAGGTATAACCGCTGGAAACACCTTTAGGCCGTATCGTATACGTTTTAAATTTTCAACGGCTTTCAAACTCTGCAAGGTTAACGCGGCCGTGTGTTGGCCTTATTAGTTATTTACAAACCTATATACAACACGGGTACCTACTGGGAGTCTAACGGTCTGATGTGACCAATTTTGGGTAATTTAGTTTAGGTGGAACTCGATAAGCTTAACGTTTTTAAAATAGCTGCCAGCGATATTTGTTTGTGTAATTTAACTTGTGTTTTGCCTTAAATGTTATTTAGTGCAATTAGGTAAACGTACGTTCGTAACGATAACGTTTCGTAGTTATCATATATTTTAATATACTTCCAAAGATTTATTTTGTGTATTCTATTTTATAACATTTTCATCTGATGAAGCTGATCAAAGTGTATAAAAAAGGCTAGCATAGCATTAATTAAATCAAATATTGCTAAAATACATTAAAATTGTTTCATTTTTTTTTTAAAAATACAACATATTGGTTATAAAAAAATACATATATGTTCTCCAATCAGGCCAGTCGTGGCGCAGGGGCACACAGTGTGACTGTAAACCGACCGGTTGTGGATTCGATCCCCACTCGAGGAAATGAAATATTTACTTAAATTTATATTCCCATTTCCTTGCTCTGGTGTCGATGGATCAAAGTGTGGCATTGAGTTCCGCCACTCAACACGGAGAGTGAGAAACGGAGTGTCTGAACCTTAGGTTCCCTCTGCCTACAATACTGAGTGCAGGATACAGTGTGAAGCTATAATATATATGTGTTCTCTTATTATTATATCTTCATTTTCTGTTATTACAAAGTACGTACATACAACAAAGACAACTTGCGTTTCCCTTAAACCGAATAACAATAGCAATAATAAAATTATCAATAGAATGTTTAATTGAAACACAACAGTATCATATTTTCTATATAAATGAACACTAAATTTAGCATTCAACGATTGTTTGTGTTGGTAAAAGGTTTCTGTTGAAGCGTTTTCGAGTTTTGATTAATTAGAGTAACCTAGGAGACCTGCAACGAATCTATTTTGTTCTCACCAATTTGTTAATTGTGTTGTTGGTCGTTCTTTTTAAGTAATTTGTATTTATTTTATGATGAAAATTAATTATATTTTGTTCTTTTTAATATTCAATGGCATATGAATATTAATAGTGCCAGTCGTGGCGCAGGAGCGGAAGGGTGCGACTGTAAACGCGACAGGTTGTAAGTTCGATTTTCGTTTAAGGAAATGGAATATTTAATGTTTCTATTTTTCTCACTCTGGTAACAACGAAAAGCGCGGCGTCGAGTTCTGCCACTCAGCACGCAATAAACAGAGGAAAGGGGAGAAAGGAGTGTCTTAACATTAGTTCCCCCTGCCTACACTGATGTGTGCGGGATACAGCGTGAAGCAGATTTTTAAATATTCCTCCGAGTATGACTTAAAGTCGCAACCATGAAATTATAATCACTTATTTTATATTTAAAATCAAACTACCTTATTTGTACTACTAATCTTAAATATTAAAGCATTTAAAAATACGAAGCCAGTCGTGGCGCAGTGGCACGAAGTGTGACTGTAAAACTGACTGGTTGTGTGTTCGATCCCCACGCGAGGAGATGAAATATTTATTTAAATTTATATTTCCTGTTCTTCGCTCTGGTGTCGAGGCTAAGCGCGGCGTTGAGTTCTGCCACTCAACACGCAATGCCTCCAGAATTCGGCAGAAAGTGGGGAACAGAGTGTCTTAACTGTAGGTTTCCTCTGCCTACCCTGCTGTGTTCGGGAAGCTGATTTATTTTATTTATTTTATTTAAAAATACTTTCCGAACACTACAGTTTTATATTTTGCAATATGGTCTTTATTTATTTATTTATTTTTTATTATATTCATTTAAAATCTGATAAAATCCCGAAAATCAATGGTCTTTCTTATCTTGTCGATAGATGGCTTGATTCTTACTCGAGGAAATTAAATATTTAATATTTCCATTTCTTTGCTCTGTTAGCGAGGCAAAGAGCGGCGTTGAGTTCCGCCACACAACACACAATGCCTTCAGAAATCGACGGAAAGTGGAAAACGAAAGACTCTTAAATGGAATAGAATGACTTAACACTTGATCCCCAGGGTCCCTCTGCTTACCCTGTTATATGTTATATATATATAAAAAAAGCAAATATCTTATTATTATTCAAATATTCTTTCTTTACATTAAAGCAAACCAAATGGGAATTACAAAAATATTATATTATGAAAAGGTACTTAGTACCTACATATTATAAGCAAAGTAATTCAATATTACCACCGCCCGTCTAATGGATTGGAAACTTCAGTAAAATAAAAATTGCATTAAGAATTTGAATTTTCAACGTTATTGGTTGAAATGTTCGAACTTGGGGCTAATATCTCACCAGATCTAATATTTATAGATGAATCTGTTAACCTTGTCCTGGATAATCCGAGTTGGACCTTTACGATTCCACTGCACCAAAGCTTTGTTGCCGGAGATTCCAGGTAAAGATTGATTTTAGGGTATTAACTATGTAGGTTACGTAGGTAAGATTTAACATTTTACATGTATAAATTAAAAATAATTGGAATAAAAAATTTAAATTAAATTAAATTAGCTTCACGCTGTATCCCGCACACAGCAGGGTAGGCAGACGGAACCTAGTGTTAGGACACTCCGTTCCCCACTTTCTGCCGAATTTTGGAGGCATTGCGTGTTGAGTGGCAGAACTCAACGCCGCGCTTTTGCTTTGACACCAGAGCGAAGAAATGGAAATTTAAATTTAAGTAAATATTTCATCTCCTCGAGTGGGGATCGAACCCACAACCGGTCGGTTTTACAGTCACACTTTGTGCCACTGCGCCACGACTGGCCCCAATATATTATTAATAATTGGAATATTAGATAAATAAATGTAATAGCTAATGAAAATGAATTATGTATGAAAAACAAATTTAAAAATTAATAAATCAACTTCACGCCGTATCCTTTAGACAGCAGGATAGTTAGAGGGAACCTAGTGTTAAGACACTTCGTTCTTTATTTTACGTTGAATTTTGGAGGCATTGCGTGTTGAATGGCGGAAGTCAACGCCGCGTTTTGCCTCGACATCAGAACGATCATAATATACTCGTATTATGTATAATAAATAATATTTAATGTATTTGGATATATATTTCGATGGAAATCGAGTCCACAACCTAAGAAGAAGAGATAGATAAATTAAAGTATTAAATAAGTATAAAATGTATGTAATGTAATGTATAAAATATAATAAATATGAAGATTTATATGAAATACTTTATTTTTTTACGTTCAACGCTGTTCTGAGTACGTTGTAGTGTAAACTCGGCCAACAAGCATTTTAAGTTCCTCTTGGGAATGGAATCTTGCATCACGGACTACAGCCAGGCGACTACTCTCTCGTTATAATAATATACAAGATTCTGTAATTTTATTTATTTTGATGCAATGTTATATTCAGTTTAAAATAGTTAAGTAACATTTGAAAATTTGTTAAGACACTCCGTTCCCAATAAGATAATAATTTCCGTTCTCCACTTTCCGCCGAATTATGGAGGCTTTGCTTATTGAGTGGCGGAAATCAACGACGCACTTTGTTTCGTTACCAGAGTAAATGTTATACATATAGTAAATATAAAATAATTAGTTTTCTATTTCTTCGCTCTGGTGTCAAGGCTAAGCGCGACGTTAAGTTCTGCCACTCAACACGCAATGTCTCTAGAATTCGGCAGAAAGTGGGGAACTGAGTGTCTTAACACTAGGTTCCCTCTGCCTACCCTGCTGTGTGCGGGATACAGCGTGAAGCTGATTTATTTATTTTTATTTTAATTCATTTTCTTGAGTGAGAATTGAACCCACAGCCTGTCGTGTTTACAGTCGCAAGTTTGTGCCCCTGCAAAATGACTAACATTCCATGTTGAGTGCGAGAGCGGAACTCAACGCCGTGCACACAATCAACTTTAACAGCTGTCTTACAAATTAGTTATTAAATTACATCATTCGCACTTTTCAACAAAAATATGTAATTAAAGCCTAAATTTAATCTCCATTTAATTTCAAACCGGCCAAAATCCAGTTGTTTCTATAGAAATATTTCTACAAAATCCAGTTTTTGTTCAAGCCCGAGTTCCCATCCACTCTCATTTTCAGTTGTAGCGACGCATTACGACAAATCGCACCGCGAAGCCCAGCTTAAATGTCACGGGGTTACGTTTCAACATTTCTATAAAGTATGGTTGCGAAATAACAATGGGAGTTTTGAAATATTTTGAAATTAAAAAAAAATATATGTATAAATATATGTAAAAGTTGTAAACGTAATTGGAAGCTGTAACTGAGGATTGACTTAAAGAAAAAAAGAGATATGTAAATAGATAAAAATGGAAAGAATTAACAGATTCATCATCCCCTCCTCGAAAATTCTGTTAGATTTGGTAAATATATATATATTTTAATTTTGTAAATTTTAGTGTGTGAACAAAAGTTAAAGTCTTACATTTCGTACATTTCGTTTACATTTAATGTAATATAATATATAAAGAACAGAAGGAGAAAAAATAAGAAGATAGAGATATCTCCTCATTTTTTAGCTTCACCTGTATCTCACACACAGCAGTAGGCAGACGGAGCCGCGCTTGGCCTCGACACCAGAGCGATGAAATGAAAATATTAAATATTCAATTTCATCAAGTGGGAATCAAACCCGTAACCTGTCGATATGATCTCTTATTTACATTAATAGACACGTCAAGTTTTTAATACGTTTCATAATTCCATTTAATTTTCACACAAACCTAAAATTCAAACAGTAGATACATCTAGATTTCTAGATAGTAGTTTAAAAATATACTTAGCGGATTACATCTTAAAATTCTGCGTGAAATTCATCCATGAATACTATCTGGAGCCATTTTGCATTAATGGATTAAATTTAAAGTGGTGCCCTACATTTGAAGATTAATTGTTACTTAAAGACAAAATTATTGTTGTGGCGCCATATTTATTTTCGTCTGGTGTAGCGAGTTTTTTTTTTCTATTATTCAATATATATTTTTTAATTCAAACTAAGACCCAATGGTGGCGAATTTGATAAATGTTTAAAAAAAATTGTGAGTTCGATAACTTCTCTTCAATCTCGATAAACATAATGCAGTGTTCAGTTCCGCAATCTAACACTTACATTAAGTTTTAAAAAAATTAGACAACTACGAGTCGGACTCGCCCAGCGAGGGTTCCGCACGGAAATTAGAGTTCCCGAGTTCTTTCTGAAATTCAAACTTAGCATAGCCAGAGCCCTTTTATCTGATACCTTACTTGAATTAGCGGTTTTACTACTAAATTTTAAGGTTATTATTTTTAAGATTCAAGCTCAAATGTATCGTTTTCAATTTTTTTTCTGAACCAGTACTAGTTGTAGATGTTGGGTGCCAAATTTCATAATTCTAGATCAACCGGAATTACCCTATGAATTTTGATTCCCTTGATAGTGACGAAATGCGATTTTTGTAATTTAAACGGCTATATCTTTTTTTTAAGTAAATGTAGAAATACTTTTTGTTTCAGGAAATCATGGGGCCGTAAAATTTAATTTATAGTTTGATTTTCAAGTTGATATCTCCAAGCGTTCCTAAGGTAAAGACTCTTGACAGACAGACAGAAAACAGACAGACAGACGGACGGACAACAAAATTATCTTATAATGGTTTTTTTTTTCCTTAAAAACATACGGAACCCCAATGAACAGAAAATGGTAAACGAAACTCCTCAATTCACGTTACCTTTTATCTAATACCAAGATATATATATAAATGTTAATAAAAATATTTGCCACAACCCGAAGCAATTTCAACCACACAAAAGGGCAACACAACAAATAAAAAAAAAGAACTTTGCAATCAAGTTAGTAAATAGTTAACTCAGCTGGCACTGTTTCATAAGCTGTAATATTCTAAAGGCAATACGGTACGAGCGTCCGTCGCCATTTTCAGTTGTTTTACATGGCGTCGTATACATTATTTATTCACGGCGGTCGCTCCCGTCCTCTTGTTAATTATGACGTGGACGCGGTTCATAGGGGAACTTTCAAATTGGGTTATTCGCGCCATCGCTCTGTAACTAAATAGTTAACAATGACCAGAGAGAGTCCTCTGGAAAAAATTGTATAAGTATAATTCACCCTTTTTCCTTTTTGCTGCGCTTCAAAGAGTTTTAAAATGTTAGTTTTGTCACGCTTCACGCATTATCCCGCATGTAGCAGGGTAAGCGGTGGGAGCCTATTGTTAAGACACTCCGCTTCCCACTTTCTGAGGCACTGCCTGTTCGAATAATGCACGTAGGTACATATAAAAAAAAATGACATTTTATATATAAAAAAAAATGATATTTACATATAAAAAAAAATTATATTTATTGCAATTACATAGTATCCCGTTCCAAATAGTTTAGAATCATATAGACGATGTGTGTTTTAATGTGTTTTTTTAAACGTTACCCTCTTCCGATTTCTAACAATATAAAATAAGAATTTTAAATATAAAAATCGTTAAATAAATCAGCTTCACGCTGTATCCCGCACACAGCAGGGTAGGCAGAGGGAACCTAGTGTTAAGACACTCCGTTCCCCACTTTCTACCGAATTCTGGAGGCATTGCGTGTTGAGTGGCAGAACTCAACGCCGCCCTTAACCTCGACACCAGAGCGAAGAAATGGAAATATAAATTTAAGTAAATATTTCATCTCCTCGAGTGGGGATCGAACCCACAACCAGTCGGTTTTACAATCACACCTCGTGCCGCTGCGCCACGCCAGTCACAGGAAAATCGTTACATATTTTTTATTATTTTTTATTATTACTAATTACTAACCAATGCATCATATACCTTGGTATATGAAGTTCTATGTAAAATGATACGTAATTATCAAAATATATCGGCGTTAGATAACATTCACTCAGTTATGTGCGGATGCTAAACACGATAAGCTTTAATGTCAATAAAAGCTAACCGGCCTTCATTTTGCTAGCGATGATTTTAATTTAGAAATGTATTAAAGTTGGCTATATTTTATGTTTTTTCTTCTATTCCACTAATAAATCGGCTTCACGCAGTATATCACACATTGCACGGTAGACAGACGGAACGTAGTGTTAAGACACTTTTTTCTCCATTTTCCGCTGAATTCTGGTGGCATTCTCCAGAATTTCAATATTTAATTAAAATTTTTTTTTTAACTATTCCCTGAAACTGAACTTTAACGTTTTACTATAAAGTGACAATAACATTACATGACACATAACATCTTAGAGCTAAATGTATTTTATAAATTACATTGTATGGAGAAAATTTAAAGTTGGTTCTCGTGAAGAAGAAAGTAAGAAGAATAAATATATTTAATAATAAAGAGAAAAGAAAGAAGAAGAAGAACAAATGTATTTAATAATATTTATTTATTAGTTTGGCTTAAGTCCTTTATACTCGTTCGTTTGAGTTTGCAACTTTTAATTTGAGGCCGTCTTGGCGAAGGAGCACAAGAATGTGGCTGTACACGCAACAACAGTGGGTTCGATACTCTGTTATTTAATATTATTTTTATTTCTTCGCTCTGGCACCACAGCGAAATACCCCTCATAGAGTTCCGTCACTCAACCCGCAATGCTTCGAAAAATTCTGAGAAACGGAGTGACTTAACACTGCGTTCCTTTTGCCTACCCTGCTATGTGCGGGGTACAGCGTGAAGCTGATTTTATTTATTTTATCTTTTAAAAGTGTTAAATTAACCAAAACACTCCACTAAAAGAAATTATACGATCGTGAAGAGGGGTTTGCTATATTAATTACAAAGATTGCCCCGCAAGATATATTTGTTTTAAATGGAGGTACTGAATATTTTGTCTTCGCCCAACAATAGGATGCTTTTAATAAAGACTTTCTAAAGAGTTAAACTAATGACTTCCACAAAAACAAATGTATTTTAAGTTTTTGTTTCTATTTCATTTTCATATCAATAGAAATGTATTTAAAATATACAATTTAGATTATTCAAACATATTGAAGAGACCAGTCGTTACGCAGGTGCACAGAGTGACGCTAAACGTAATAGGTTGTAGGTTCGATTACTACTGGAGGAATGGAATATTTAATATTTTCAATTCTTTGTTCTCGTGTGAGTTTTATTTAGTTCTAGGCGATGAGTTTAGAATTCAAGGGCAAATGGGGAACGGGATGTCTTAACACTAAGTTACCTCTGCCTATCCTGCTGTGTGCGGTATACAGCGTGAACCTTAAAAAATACTTTATATGGACGAATGAAATGTATTTAGTCAGTTGGCACTATTACAAAAGCCGTAATTAGTTAATTAAATGATAATTATTAAACTGATATTTTATAGTGAAAGGGTCATAAGTTCTTTTGTATATTGTAATTTTTTTAAATTTAAATTTAAAAAAAAATACATATATCTTATATTATTACTAAGATATCTTAAATTACATTTTGGTTATTAATTATATAGTACCAGGCAGTCATTTAACGAGAAATGAAAGAAAACGTATAAAACGTCCGTGAACATATGGCTTAGTGGTCGGAACGACGGTCGGTTTCCAAATGTCAACTGGTTCAAATTCCGCTACGTTCAAATTTTTTATACGTTTTCTAAATTAATATTTCTCTATTTTTTCGTTTTTGACGGCGATGGTATTAATAACTTTATTAAAACAAACAGAAACAAGACAAAAATAATTTATTTTTCACAATTTTCTCCTACAGAGAAACGAATTCACTACCACCGTATTCCATTAAACACACAATGTAAATATTAATTTGAATGAAGTACCGACATCGTCTTTAACGATATGACTGCGAACTGGCAAACTAAAACCACAGTTTGCACCCAAGTTCGCTGTTGGTACAGAACACTGCAGCTCCCACTACGGCAAAAGTTACCGCCAAGTTGACATTTTAGGTAGATTTTATTTTATTTAGATCGTTTGTTTTGGTTGAAAGTTAAAATTTTTGTATTTATTTTATGTATAATCTGTATTTATTTTATGTATAAGGTGGTTATATCACCATCTCTATTTTCTCTTTATAAGTTAACTTTTTATTTGAATTTCTATGGCTCTAGAGAATTCTTCTTTCGTCACGTCTTAATTGTGAAGCGAAAAATAAATATAAACGCCATTATAAAAAGCTCACAGTCACGTATAGGTACAATGGGAGGCGAAAGCCAGCTTTTACGTACATTCATTGTTAAGATGTTTCAGGCACATTTGTAGCTATGAATTTAAGTTTTTTTTTAGTTATTAAAATAAAACTACGGATTAGAGAGAGTAGTGTTAAGACACTCCGCTTCCCACCTCGCGTGAACTTAGTTTATCCGTTTCTTTTTTATTTACAATACATTACATGAACAATTGTTTTGCAAATATTTTTTAAAATTTTTAAAGTGTTATTCCACACTTAGGAAGGAATAATACCGACCAGGTCGGTTTCCAGGAGCCGCGGGTTCGAATCCTGCTACGTTAAAAATTTTATACGTTTTTTAAATAAGTATTTTCTAAACGTTAGAGTCGCTGGTAAATGGCAGTTCTGGCCTACTTTCTTTGGCTCTGACTCTTGGTGTTCTGCTTGGTTGACGTCTCATATTACTGTCAAATTAAGTTGTTAATCAGTGTGTTAATCAACTTTATTTTTATAAAAAGAACGTACTACTTTTTCAAGGTTTTTTTAGGAAAGAAAAATACTTATTAAGTAAACATATAAATTTGAATGAAACTGGATTTGAATCCGCGCCTCTTTGTAAATCATTCGTACGTTCTCGAGAACGTATGGCTTAATTGATCTAACGTTTTAATAATTATTTAACTCACTACTTCCACTATATATAATAATTCAACATATAATGCAAATAAAATCTACTTAAGGCTTATAAATCCAAGCAATGAGATCAAAGTGTCTTCATAAAATCTTTACAGCGGATATACCGTTTCACAGAGTGCACAATCACGAAGTACATTATAAAATGTAGAGTATAAAATGAGGCAATAAGAATTGCTGGTGCCTACTATTTTACTTTTAATTTATAGTTAAATATCAGCTTCACGCTGTATCCCGCACACAGCAGAATAGGCAGAGGTAGTGTTAAGACACTCCGTTCCCTATTTTCCGCCGAATTTGGGAGGCATTGCGTTTATACAATGGAATTTAACACCGCGCTTTGCCTCAACACCAGAAAATATAAATTTAGATAAATAATTTATTTTCTGGAGTGGGAATCGAACCTACAACCAGTAGCTTTTACAGCCACGACAGGCAGCCACACATTTCAATATATAGTTGAAATGTAAATAAAAATATATGTTCGTATATAAATAAATGCATTTATGCGTACAACATAAATATTTAACTTTATGATTCCATCATAGTACGAATCAGCCGAGTTTAAAGAATACTGGATATTACAATTAAAATGGTTCAATCACTTTTGATCGAATATTTTATAAATAATAAACAAAATCAAAAAATGTACACAATTTTACCGTATAGTAAGATAGGCAGAAGGAACCTAGTGTTAAAACTCTCCGTTTCCCACTTTCCGCTAAAGGCAAATGTTTATGTAATTTTTTTAGTAGGTTTCAGTTTCGTTTCAGAATTTTACTTAGAGCTTACTCTACCTGGCGTAAAGTTTCGCCACAAAACACATACTTTTAACATTAGGTTCCCTCTGCCTACCCTCCTATGTGCAGCATAGATGTGACGCTTATATAAGGTTAACAAAAACCTAATGTCGTGTAAAAACATCGTGAAACGATTTAATTGAACCAATAAGACCCAAACAGCGTACTACAGATAAATCGGTAAGTTTTATTGGTCTAATTGAATGTTCGACAGTGCACTCCGTAACTTTTTTGAGATAGAATTTGTCTATTATGAGTTTTAAAGGCGGCTATCGCAGAGAAGTAAATTTCAGATTAAGACTTTAGCAACTTATTTAAACATTATTTAAACCGTTATTCCACACTTAGGAAAAATTCCACCTGATCAGTTTCTAGGAGACGCGAGTTCGAGTCCCGCTGCGTTCAAAATTTTTATACGTTTTCTAAATAAGTACTTTAGCAACTTTTACCGTTTAAACTGAGCAGACGGAGAGGACGAAGGGCGGAGAACCTGGTATGTTTTAAAATTTATTATTGTATAAAATATGGACACATGATCCTTTGTTATTTTTTAGCTTCACGCCCACACATAGCAGGGTTGGAAAAGGGCAACCTAGTGTTATAATACTCTATTCCCAATTAAGCATTTCCGTTCACAACTTCCCGCCGAAAATATAAAATATTTCTTTTCTTTGAGTGGGAATCTAACCCACTATCTATCGTATTTACATTCACATTTTGTGTCTCTGCGCCACGAGTGACCTCTGTTGATCTTAAAATGTATAGATCCTTATATTTCAAGATATACATACATCTAAATAAATGTCCAGTCGTGGCGCAGTGGCACGAAGTGTGACTGTGAAACCGACTGGTTGTGGGTTTGATCCCCACTCGAGGAGATGAAATATTTACTTAAATTTATATTTCCATTTTCTTCGCTCTGGTGCTGAGGCTAAGCGCGGCGTTGAGTTCTGCCACTCAAAACGCAATGCCTCCAGATTTCGACAGAAAGTGGGGAATGGAGTGTCTTAACACTAGGTTCCCTCTGTCTATCCTGTTGTGTGTGGGATACAGCGTGAAGCTGATTTATTTATTTATTTTTTTATAAATGTTAATCAATTTCTGTAATAAATTCCCTATTTTCTGCCTTGGAAGTTCTGGAGGCATTGCGCCACGCTTTGATTCAACACTAGAACATAAAAATATAAATGTAATTAAATATTTAATTTCCTCGAGTGGGGATCGAACCCACAACTAGTCGATCTTACAGTCACACTTTATGTCCCTGCGGTACGATTAACTAAATTATTTAAAAGCTATATAATTAATTATTATTCAAAACAATTTGTCTACAACTATAGAAATAAAGGACTTCCAAGACTTATTTTAGAATAGATTACAAAATTAATTACTTAGCGTTTAATTTGGCTTTACTTATATTACATTGAAGTTAGGACATTCTAAATATGAAATTCTTATTTTCAAATCCATTAAAGGACACTGTTCTAAAAATATATCACAAGGGATTTGTGTGAATTATGAAAAGATCTGTAATAGGGTAGGCAGAGGGAACCTTGTGTTAAGATACTCCGTTCTTCCATTTTCCGCTAAATTTTGGAGGCATTGCGTGTTGAATGGCGAAACTCAACACCATGTTTAGCCTCGATACCAGAGCGAATAAATAAAAATATTAAATATTTTATTTTCCCGAGTGGGAATCGAAGCCACAACTTATCGCGTTTACTGTCACTCGCTAGTGCCCCTGTGCTACGACTTGCCTCAAAAGAGATATTCTTACTTTCCAATACATTTTATATTTTAAGATACCGTCCTAAAAATATAACAAGGGAACGTAAATGAATTATGAAAAAGATTTTTAGCGTTATTCCTCGGATAAAACGGTCACTTCCCAACTGATTTACAAAAACCCTTTTTACTTTATTTACAGAATTGCTTCTTGTAGAAAATTCTTGCTTTGCTTGCGGCAATAAACGCAACAGGTTATGGGTTCGAATCCCACTCGGGGGAATGAATTGTTATTTGTTAATGTTTTCATTTCTTCGCTTGTACCAAGACAAAAGCGCAGCGTTGAGTTCCGCCTTTCAACACGCAATATCTCAAAAATTTGGTGGAAAATGGGAAGCGAATCTTAACACTAGGTTCCCTCTGTCTACGAAGAAAATTATTTACACATTAGTTCGTGTCCTGTACGTGAGACCTTACCGTTATCTTTTACAAAATACAGCGTTTAAGCATCCAATGGTAGAATCAGGTCACGAGATTAAATTTTTTTAGCCTTTGATGGATTAAGCTTCGTTTATAAGCTCGCAAAATAATGTTTTAAATACAGCGTACTTTTAAAGAAAATATATTTTTAAGCAAACTTTTATTATTTAGTATTCGTATTTTTGCATCATGCTGTACAAACGGGGAAGTAGTGATAGATTATTATTCTTTTATAAAATACAGAAAAAAAATTATATGTAGATCCCCATTTTTGTAGCCTTTTTAAATTGACAATAATTTAGATTTTATGTAATTTTATACTGTAGTTGTAATGCGAAATTTAACTTAATCGAACACTGGAATGTCAAAGTCAAACATATTTGCAAAGCTAGAATTATGAAGGAATACATTTATTTTATTCCCTTAAACTAATTTCTATATAATATCACTATACTACGTGGGGAACGGAGTGTCTTAACACTAGGCTCCCGCTGACTACCCTGCTGTGTGCGGGATACAGCGTGAAGCTGATTTTATTTAATTTTTATCACTACTCTAGTCCTTATAGCAAATTATCTCACAAATGAGAACTTACCAGCGGTCTCTAAGTAATTAGTAATATTAAAAAGTTAGTGAAACTTTGTCATTTTAAAACTTAAATGGTTTTTTTTTGAAGAGATATAACGAGCTCTATGCTAATTTATGAGCTTTAATACTATTTAACAGTAAAAAAAAACTGTAGTAATAATTTTTATCTCGCTCAGAAAGAAACGAAATATTAAATATTTCATTTCCTCGAGTCGGAGTCGAACTCACTACTTGTCGTATTTATAGTTGCACGCTTGTACCCGCAACGATTGGCCTTACTGCAATTTAATATCGTACCTACTTGAATATATTCACTTTTTGATCAGATCTGGTAATCAAGAAACCATACTGAAAGTCCAGTCGATTTCAATGTATGTTTGACATCGTCTTATAAACTATTTAAAAATACTTAAGTCTGCTTGATACTCACAAGAACCTGCTGGATCTGGATACCTCATCTTCATTTTTAAGAATATGCTATGACTTTTTTTTATCTCTTTTCAGCTTCACGTTGTATATCACTTATAGCAGAGTAGCCAGACGGCACCTAGTGTTATAGGACACTCCGTTCCCCATTTTTCGCCGAATATTTCGAAGCGTTTTGAACGGCGAAACTCAACGCCGCTCTTTTTGCCTTGGTACCATGGAGCGAATAAAATAACATATTAATAAATTATAATAATTTAGTCCTTCGTTCCAACAGTTCAGCTACAGTCCCACGCTTGTATAACTGCGCCACGACGGCCTCGACTTTACTATTTATTTCTTTAACTTTAACCAAAGCTGCTTGAAATTCAGAACGTTAATAGGCAGCAAATTATATAAAACCTAGACATCGTCTAAATTTAAATACATATATGCGATTCGATATAAAATTTCAATTTAAATTAATTTTGGTACTGAAGTACTCTTTCTCCGGAACCCGAGTGGTCCCGTTAGATGTTTGAGTACATATTTTTTGTTAACATGGATGCATATTGTTGTTCAATAACAAAAATATAAAACTTTGCGAAATTTTCAATTTGTTTAAAACACAAACTAAAAATATACATGTTTTGTTGGTTTTTGATACAATACAGTTTTAAGCTATCTTAAGTTATGTTTAAAAAATATTAAGCGGACATACTAAAAGTTTCTTTTTATGATATATAAAAATATGATTATGAAACTATTTTAAAGATTATATATTATAGATTCTTTAAAATTTATGCTTTATATTCCTCCATTATTTCTGGCCACGAAAATATTGTGCTGAACGAACATTGCATTTTCCGCTACATTGCAGTGGGCGTCGCACTTTTTTTATTGGCTTCCAAGAACGACGCTTGAAATTCTGAGTGCTTTCGGGCAGTAAATTAGTATTGGAAGGCTAAAATTCAAAAATTCTTCATATGTGAGTATTACGTAATCTATGGAAGTGAGCGAAAAAACATATTTTTTTTTTAAATAATAATTTAATTTTAATTTTTATCTGAGAATGAATATATGGACAAAATCTCTAAAAATATTTGTTATTCATAAACTCATAAACAATAATAGTTAGTCAGTTAAAATACACAGATAATGTCGCTATAACAATAAATATTAAAAAACATAATAAATTTATGGTGTCTTTCATAGAACATGTCTTTTGCCGTTTAGATATGTCCGTTTTATTTTTGTTTAAAGAAAATAGATTGTTGGGTGATAGACTCTACCGGCATTATACTCTGTACATTGTACACATTTTTCAACTGTAGGTACTAACATCTATGATTAAAATGCAGCTTTACAAAGCAAGGTAGGCAGAGGGAACCTAATTAAGACACTTCGTTCCCCATTTTCCGAAGAATACTTAAGCATTGCGTGTTGAGTGGTGGAACTCAACGCCGCGCTTTTCCTCGACACTTTATTGAAAATATTACCAATTAAAAATATAAATGAATTAAAAATATTAATACCAATTGAAAATATAAATGTAAATAAATATTTAATGTCCTCGAGTGGCAATCGAACCCACAACCGGTCGCGCTTACAGGCACACTAGCCTCACTGGCCTCACTTCAAACGCGTGTTTCCAAATGACTCGCTATCTATTAATTAAGGCTAAATTCCAAAACTTTGACAAACATTATTAGTATTACATAATTATACTGTCTCGACGTAGTCAAAGCGTACTCTGCCCGTGAAGGATTCAGCCGTTTGAATTATTAATCTACGGCTCTCAAAGTTTAGGAGTTTGGTGTCGCTTGTTATAAAATATTAAGTATCCAGTCGAGTGTTAGAGCATGTAAAATGGTCGATGTACGTTAATATAGCTGAATCAATTAAATATTAGATTTAATTTTATAATGTATTTTTGAGGCCGTTGTGGTGCAGAGGCATAACAGGATCACTGTGAATGCGACGGTTGTGGGTTTGGTTTCCACTCGGGAGGAAATGTTTTTTTTACGTTTTGGTCACGAAGCTAGGCGCGGCGTTGAGTTTCGGCATTCTACACGTATTGTCTCATAAATTTGGCGGAAAGCAAGGAGGAGTATCTTAACTATAGGTTCCCTTTGCCTTCCCCGCTATGCCACTTGAGGAAATGTATGAATTATTTATAGAACGTCCTAGTTGATTTTTTCTTTAGCTTTGTTAAACATAGTGCAGCGGTAAGTTGTGCCATCTGGTCCGTAACATTTCTAAATGAGCGGAAAACGGAACACGGAGCGATGGTGTAGCTGCGTTAAAAATGCATTTCATAAACAAGTTACAAAGGAGATACTGATAAAAGTCTCTTTTATTATGTAATGAGGCCATCATGGCGCAGGAGCACAAGGGTGGAACTGTAACGTGATGGTTGTGGGTTCCATTCCCACTCGAGGGAATGAATTATTATTTACGAATATCTCTGGTATCAAGGCAAAAAAGCCCGGCGTTGAGTTCCGCCACAAAAAAAGTAATGCCTATAAAAATTTGGCCAAAACTGGATAACGGAGTGTCTTAACACTAGGTTCTCTTTGCCTGCCCTATATGTACGGAATATAACGCTAATATCAATCAAAAATAACAACAACCAATTTGTTTTATAAATGATGAATTCATATCATAGTATAAAAGACCATTTAAATATTTAATATTTAAATATTGGTGTTAAAAGATTTTTTATACGTTGTTTGAGTAAAAGCATTTTTCAATTAAACTACTTTTGCTATAAAATAAAATTGTTTAAAGTCAGTAAGCATCACTTAAACTTATTATCTTTGTTCTTTAATTTCTTGAATTTATTGTAAAATGAATAAAATTTGTGCATTATAATTAAAATAAGACAGTCCGTTATCATTCAAAACTGCAGTTCCTCACTTTTCACTGAATTCTGGAGACATTGCGTGTTGAATAGCGGAACTCAACGCTGCGTTTTGCCATCATTTCCCAGGATGGGTATCGAACCCACACACAACCTGTCGCTTTTACTCACACGCTTGTGCCACGTCTGGCCTCAATTACATTTGCCCAAAGCAAAAACGTTAATAAATATCGTATAAAATATTATATCAAAAGAGCAGCAGTGAGCAACGTCACTTATGTAATAGACGCTTTTAGGTTGCAACTTTTATGGTACTTTCAAAAGCGGATTTAGACTTTTAGCGCAGCTACAGTGGGAAACTAAAGAAATTTATCGTAGGACCAAGTTTTCCTACTTTTATTATAGTTTAATTAAGGGTAAAATGCAAGATTTATGTTGGTTTGGTGGAAATTCTTATGTAAGCTTCTTTTCGTCTGAGTAAAGTATGCTCATCTATATTGAGATAAAATAAGTCTGTCTGTGCATTGAATATTTTAACAAAAATAGCACAGGTCGGTTCTACATTTTGAAATTAATTTTAATAAACAAGCAGGATAGAGTTTGTTTTTTTTTTAAATAGTGTATTGGTATAATATAAGGTTTTGTAAACTTAAAAACTTTATAATATTCTTTTTAATGTTTTTTAGGTGTTATTCCACACTTAGGAAAGAAAACTATTTAATTAGAAAACGTATAAGAACGTAGCGGGATTTGAACCCGCGTCGCTTTGACAACTAAGCCATACGTTCCCATCCATAATACTAAGCCATACGAACGTTTGTACGTTTTGTAATTAAATATTTATGAAAGTTATAATTAGAAATAAAAAATTATTTCCGCCATCACATTTAAGAAAATATAGAATGTTTTTATTCAACACAACATTTTTATATGTTATTTTATTGTCCTCGGTCGCAAAGAAGAATCACAAGTAAGTAAGATAAATTTTATAGGAAATAAATCATCATTACGTTATATAATAGTACGTTTAAAACACCATTTATCAATGAATAAGTTTAAGAGCCCGTCCTTTGTTTGGGGAAACTTTTAAGGGAAAATAAAAAAAAAATGTTATTTCGTCGTGATTTTTTGGTTCTTTTCTTATTATTATTAATACACACATGTTTTTTTTGTGTTTTTTACTTTTTTATATCATTTTAATATACTCTTTTACAATTGCGTCTGGCATTATAAGATGAGAATCTATATAACAGCAAAATTTAATGGCGGATGCCTAGAGGACCACTTAAATGTATTTGTCATGATTTGAGAAGTGTTGATTGATTCTTGATTTGTGAACTATGTATCACCTTTTGCTTGAGTCATCGGTGGATAAGATAATGTGACTATATGTAACTTTAAATTTATTGTAAGTATATACAAATATTATTCAAAATTCTAATTTAATAGTTAGCACAAACCATTAAACGCTTACTACGTAAAGCTTTTTATATAAATTTGAAATAGATTTTAGAATAATGGAATGAATTTCGTACATTAAATAAAAAAAAGTCAGCTTCACGCTATATCCCGCACACAGCAGGGTAGGCAGAGTGAACTTAGTGTAAGACATTCCGTTCCCCACTTTCTGCCGAATTCTGGGGGCATTACGTGTTATATGGCAGAGCTCAATGCCGCAATTGCCTCGCCGACAGAGCGAAGAGAAATATAAATTTAAGTAAATATTTCATCTCCTCGAGTGGGGATCGAACCCACAACCAGTCGGTTTTACAGTCACACTTCGTGCCGCTGCGCCACGACTGGCATACAATTAAATAGCTCTCGAATATTGTTTCAAGCAAAAAATAATATATCAGCCGCTATATTTGTACGTCTAAAAGCATATTTTTGAGTTTCATCAGTAGCAAAAGTAGATTTAGATTTGGTTAAATAGAATTACAACGACGGATGGACGGACAGACGAATCGGGTAATTAAATTTGTACAATTGAGAGCTCTGTGAAGTTTCGTTTAATGGAACGAAGCCGATCATTTGATTGTAAAAAGGCAGGATAACTTTACCTTTATGTCTATTTTGAAATTACCTTTCATATATTTTGATTGCAATTGCTATTTTAGTTTTAAAATTTAGGTCTGCATAATTGAAGAAAAGTTACACTACGCTAGTTAATTAAAGATATAGCCTGCCAAACTGTCGTCGTAATCTTGGGAGGCATTGCGTGTTGAATGGCGGAACTTAACGCCACGCTTTGCCTCATCATAGCGAAGAAATAAAAATATAAATTTAAATAAATTTAGCAATTTAAACATTTGCTCGAATGGGGATCGAACGTTGAGTTCGATCGGCGTTGAGTTCCGCAACTCAACACGCAAAGCCTCCAGAACTTGGTGGAAAGTGGGACGGAGTGTCTTAACACTAGGTTCCCACTGCCTACCTTGCTGTGTGTAAGATACAGCGTGAGGCTGATTTAATTTAATTCAATTCGTTAAAATATGAATTAAAAATATTATATAGGTTTGACGTAGGTATGTTTATCTGTGCAAGAATATGTACAATATGGGTCAAAAAGGTTTAACATTTCCCAGCTCGCGGTGGATTATACTTCTCAAATAAGTTTGTTCGTTGTAAAATATAAAAGAATTCGTTTTAGGGTTCCATTCAATGCTATTGTTTTTTACGTTTTGTTTTCTTGTTTTACTATTTTCACTTTTTTGTATGACTCTTTTTTTTAAATTGCGGAGGAAATGCAATAACTGATATATTAACTCGATTAAAGCCTAATATGTATATTTTTTATTAATTAAAAATTAATTTATTCAAACTAAATAAAAAATAAAATAATCGTTGTAAAAAGTTCAAAGTTGTTTAACCTTTAGTAGTATTTTTGTTTACGTTATTGGTTTCTTCTATATGTAACTGCGTGACACGAAATAATGGATAAACATCGTGAAATGAAAAAAAAATCCTATATCGAAACTGTAGAGGTATCTTGATTCATTTATTTAGGTATGGCTTTAAAATATTTTACCCTAAATGCTGCTCCCGTAAAAGGAGCGCAGACGCTTCCTTCCGTCTTCCGTCGTACATATAATATTGGGAATAATTTAATGTGACACTTTTGTCTTCTAAATTTTATGTGTTGAGTTCTTATCTTCGTTTTTGTATGAAAATATTACTATTAATCTTTGGATCCTTTAATTGGAACGCAATATACATACATTGTCTTTTTTAGCCAAAAATAGAATCTAGTGTCAAACATAGTGATATTCTCCGAATACGAAAAATTAATTTCAGGGGAACATTAAATTCTCCATTCTCCATTAAGACATTTCCATTCATTGCGTGTTCAGCGGCGGGACACAATGGCGTCCTTCGCTTTTGCTTCGTTGCCAAAGAGAGAAAATTAAAAATAAATTAATTAAATATCTCATTCTCCTAAATGGGAATTGAACTCATAAACCGTAGCGTTTACAGTCGCACGTTTACAGACCCTGCGCTATGACGGCCTAATCTGCTTCATGAAATGATTGATTTTGTAATATTTCCAATTAATTATATCTATTTCTCTTTCATTCTTCTCAACATTATAAACAACATTCACCAACAAATATCAAAAGAACATCATCGATTTGTAATATTACGATTCAGATTGTATCTTAAAACTTTTTCGATAGCGACCAACATTAACCAACATAAAAAGGTGGGCGAAACATTTAACTTGTTGCTAATGAGACGATGTATTTTAGTGCTTTTTGCCAACGAAATTAGATGTTCTTTTAAAAAGTACTAACCGAAAACTAGATGTTCTTTTACTTCTTTTAAAAGTACGAAGAGATTTTCTGAAACAGGTCAAGTATGTCCGTCCGTTTGCGGTTACGGCTCCTTAAATGCATGTTTATAACTTTCCAGCATTCATTCGAGGAAATTAAACTTTTACCCACGTGGACGTTATTTAGCTCAACTCTTTGCTTATTGAAGTTAAAGATGTAACTTTATGTAATTGCATGTGTTTTTAAGCGATTGCAACCAGCGAAAGGCCGTCGTGGCGCAGTGGCAAAGCGTGTTGTGACGGTTGTGAGTTTAACTCCCACTCAGGGGAATAAATTCGATTTTGAAACTCGTTCTGGTAACAAGATACAGCAATTTTCGAGAGTTCAGTTTTGTGTATTTGTATGAATTGATTGTTCAATCAATTATCAATGGATTTTGTTGATACTTTTTTTTACAGTAGCAAATGTTTCATTTCAATACAAAATGTATAAGTTTTAGGGCAATTGATTCAGTATTTATAAAAAAATATATGTTTTAAAAAAATGTAAACAAGTACGAGTGCTATTATTTAGACTTTTCCTCTTCTTGTACGAATCTTTTCTATTAAGTAGACACACACGTTCATCATTTCCATGTCTTTGTTTTTATTTTTGAGTAAGGATTGAACCTACAACTACTTACAATAACTTATTATTCGTGTTTGATGACACGGTTCCACTGTACCGTAATGTCATCTCATTTCATTTCCAATTATCTATTTCTCTCAACTCCATTATAATAAGAGATTATGATAGAGAATATAGTAGTATTGTTATTGTTGAGATTAAAGTACGTCAGCAGGTTACGTTCTTACGATGATAAGTACGTTTGTGCACAAAGAATGGGCTCATATTAATATATTGCGTAGAGATGATATTGCTATTTATAGCTACACGCTGTATACCACACATAGCAGGGAAGGCAGAGGTAACCTGGGAACCTAGTGATAACATACTCGGTTCATATTAACAGTACTTCCGTTCCCTACTTGTCATCGAATTCTGGAGGCATTACGTGTTGAGTAGTAAATTAATATATTAAATATTGAATTATGTATATCTAGCGGGAACTGAAACCACGACCGTCCGTAGCCGGTCTGACCGCAGCCATGTAGCGTCTTTTATTAGGCTCTTGGCGTCAATACCAGGAGATTTAGTGAGCTGTGTTTTTGTTAATTAAATTTTTAATGCTAAAGTTGTTATAAAAAATAAATTTTAAATGTTCTTAGAATATAATAATAATAGGAGCACAAGCGTGTACGTTTACAACTGTAACGTGGGAGGTTGCAAGTTCGATTCTCACTTGAGGAAATTAAATATTTTATTATTTTCTCGTTCCCTTTTTCTACCCTGTTATATAAAAAGGAAAAGAAATATATTACATAACCAAATCTACGAAACAGTAACAAAAATAAATAATTAACAAATATAAATATTTTAATTTAAAAGATTTCGATAATATTAAACAATTTGTCGTAGATAGTGCGACAAATTTCACGGGAGATTGAAATTTGGCTTAATCAGTATTAAATCTTAATAGATCATATGCGATTAAACTTCCCCAAAGTTAGGTAATCGACTTGCGTCACTTCACTCGAGTGTGATATAGCCGTATGTATGTCTTATCGGGTTGGATCTCGAGTAAAAGCTAATGCATGTAATTAGTACGGGTGAGAGATACTCGTGTATAGATATTATAAATGCCAAATCAGTTTCACGCTGTATCCCGCACACGGCTGGTTAGGCAGAGGGATCGTAGCGTTAAGACACTCCGTTCCCCACTTTCTGCCCGATTCTGAAGGCATTGCGCATTGCATAGATAAATATTGTAAAATATTATCCTTTTATAGTTTATATTTATTGGATATTTTTTGATTTATGGGCAAAGAAACCCAATGTTAAGATTTTTCCAATTTTTGAGACAGTGTGTGCTGAGTGGTAGAATCCAACGCTGCGCTTTGTCCTCTCATCTAAGCAAAGAAATTAAAATAATTAATTCTTTCAAATGGGAATCGAACCCACAACCTGTCGCGCCTACAGTCGCACGCTTGTGCATGTGCGTAACACAAATTAAGGTTAATAAACTTAATATAAAAAAAAACCCTCAGATTATATATGAATGCCATGACGGTGTTTAATATTTGTAAAATTATACTTTCTACAAAAGGGTCGTCTCTAAAAAGGTTAAGGGTGCCCATATCAAAAGGCTAAATTGATTTTAAAACATTTCTTACTGTTCATTCTTTTTCACAATTTCTATTCATATATTAGTAATATTTGAATCGCCTCTTATAAAATAATATTTAATTTGATTTGATTTTATTTTTAAATGAAATTTTCGATTTTCCCTTGTGAAAGTTAAGTTATTAAGTTTAATTTATTCGCTCTATTAATATAGGGGCGTTAAGTTCCTAAATCTCATCTTAATTTTTTTACAGTAGATTCTTTTAGCATATCTATACACATGCCTCGAAAGTAAAGTAAAGCTAAAAGCTACAGAAAAAAAACATAAATGTAAAAATAACTTAAGCACATTTTTCGTTCACGTCATTTTACTGGTTTTATATTGTAAAAAGTGTTAAGCTTTTTAGCCTCCGGTCTCAGGTAACTAAGAAAAGTAAGACTTCAGTAGGTGTTTTAAAGGAACGTAAAGAGGAAGTTTACTTTAAAGTTTTTGTTTCATTAATTTAGGATAATAAGTGCAGCGTTCATAAAATGGTAGAATGTAGAAAAAGAATTGTTTGAATCATTATTATTATTATTATTTTTAACTTCACGCTATATCTCACACATAGCTGGGTAAGCAGAGGAAATCTGGGAACGTAGTGTTAAGACACTCCGTTCCCATTAAGACATTTCCGTTGTTACGTTTCACGCAATTTTAAATGCATTGCGTGTTAAGTGATGGAACTTTGAATTGAACTTTACCAGAGCGGAGAAATGAAAATATTAAATATTTCAGTCCTCAAGTCGACGTGGAATCTACAACCTGTCGCGTTTACAGTCACAAACTTGATACCTCACGCCACGGGCTATCGGGCTCTTAGTAAAAGTCTGATACATAAAAATGAAATATTTATATATACTGAAAAAAATTTAAACTTGGTATTTCAAATTCGAGAGTTGCCTAACTTAAGTTATATATATTTATACTAGAAATAAGTAATTTGGCAAAAGATAACATAATAATAAATCAGCTTCACCCTGTATCCCGCACACAGCAGGGTAGGCAGTGGGAACCTAGTGTTAAGACATTCCGTTCCCCATTTTCTGCCGGATTCTAGTGGCATTGCGTGTTGAGTGGCAAATCCCAACGTCGCGCTTTGCCTCGACACAAGAACGAAGAAATGAAAATATAAATTTAAGTAAATATTTCATCTCCTCGAGTGGGGATAGAACTCACAACCAGTCGGTTTTACAGTCACACTTTGTGACCATGCGCCACGACTGGCCTCTTTATTTATTTTATTTATTTTTTGGGCAGCTTGTGGCGAGCTGTTGGGGAGTGGCGACTCCACGGACCTGAGTCCTCCGGAGGGGAATTGTAATCTATCCCCCGCCTCTGGCTTGCCTTTATTGGCCGGCAGAGTGGAGCGCAAGAGCTATATGCTCGAAAGGGTGGAAGTGCTCAATCTGCGTAATAGCGGGGAAACCCGCTCACGAGTTCCTCGTGATGGTGAAACCGGTGCACACCTCTCTACACCCTTAGCCGACCACGCCGATGTTGCGCCCAAGGCACTACGCCGCTTTGTGGGGGCCCATCTAGTGGGAGGCGAGTCACCGTCCGCCAACCGTTCAATTTGAGACTATTGTAAAGGCGGACGTCCGTTAGTCTCACTCAATAGCCCAGTAGCCAGTCCATCCAAATTTCATTCCATAGTCCTAGTTTAGATTTCCACATTTTCCATAGTTTCTACGCATTAACCGGCGACCATCTCTGGGCAATTACCTGTGGTTACCCAGAGATGGATCCCGGCTGATGCGTCACAGTAAAACATTTGTACATTCTCTAAGGGGCCTCTACGTGTTGGACCTGTGTCCCCACGCAAGCCTTCCAAAGGACCGGGTTCTTTTGAATCCGAGTACTATAAAGGAGAAACATAATACTTATAATGTGCATCTTGTTTTAAGCAAGAAAATAATTGTAATATTTTTTTTTTTGGTAAAAAATATGGTGTTTCTTTTGTCTTACTCTCAATAGACAATTATAGTTTTATTAAAAGGATTCCAATTTTGAAAATAATACCTAATTATACATTAAAAATCACGTTGTTGGCTACAAACATAACATTCTTATTTTTACCTCGAAAGTGCTACTACAAGAAATTTAATCTAAACTATCCAGAATATGAATCCATAACTTTTTATTTGAACAAATATTGCATAAATGTCCTTCCTTGCATAAAAAAATAGGTTAGGGATGCCAGGTCTCGGCTGCCGCGTGCCAATTTTTTCATAAAAATTTTAGGCGACCTTGCCAGCAATTGCCATAATTATATAAATTAAAATATTTAATTTTACGAGTCACACAAAGTACGGCAATAATACATAAGTATGTTTTTATACTTATCCTTAATGTAAATAATTTAAATTTAGTTGTAAAGAAATAATTACACGAAAATATAATTTTGAATTACTTTTCGTTTTGCTTAAATGGATAAATTGTATTATCTATAGTATGGTATGTCAATATTGACATATTTAAAAATAATAATAAGTTGTATATATGTATATGATAAAATAAAATAGCTTCATACTCCATCTCATAATTAGCAGGATAGGTAGAGGAAACCTAAGACACTCCGCTCACTATTTTCCGCCCAATTTTCAAGATATTATATGTTAAGTGGCGGACTTCAACAACGCGTTTTGTTTTGTTACAAGAAGAAGGAAATGAAATCAATAATTTCTCTCGATTGAAAATTACAACTCACAAAATCCGTATCCCGCAAACAGCAGAGTAGGCCGGCTACGCAGGGAACCTAGTGTTAAGACACTTCATTCTCCACTTTCTGCCGAATCCTGGAGGCATTGAGTGTTGAGTGGAAGAATTCAATGCCACGCTTTGCTTCGACATCAAAGTGAAGAAATGGAAATATAAATTTAAGTAAATATTTCATCTCCCCCACATCGAACCCACAACCAGTCGATTTATAGTCAAAACACATTTACATTTTGTGCCCCTGCGCCACGACTGGCCTCTGTAAATTAAAGCTGTTCTAATACTTAATTGGAATTCCAAGTACTGCAAAAGATATTTTAAATACTATGACGACGTTGACCTAATATATAATTTAATTTTAATGCTAATGCAAAATGGTTAAATATAATTTTACCAAAAAATCTGTATTTGTTCTAAAATAAGCTTAACAATATTCTACTAGTATTATAGACCAAGATTGAAAAATTAAATTCAAGAAGATTCAGAATCTCGTGCCATTAGAAAATTTTTCTTCAACATAATTGAAGTTGGCGTGGTCTGTGAAATGGGAACGTATAATGTATGAAACCTAGTAGACTAACTCTGTGAAGAATGTAGGTTATGTTTGGTATACGTCCAATTTTCTGGCCAGCTCATCTAAACTTATATAAAAAGCCTTAACTGATGTAACTGAATTTAAAAAGTAAAGCTAAAGACCATATTTTACGATTTTTTTTTCAGAAACCATTAAGTATTGAAGCAAGTCGTGGCGCAGAGGCACAACTGTGTGACTGACTGTAAAGGCGATTGGTTGTGGGTTCAATCCTAAGTGGAGGAAGTAAAATATTTAATATTTTAATTTTTTTCCTCTGGTGTCAAAGCGAAAAGTGGCCTCGAGTTTTAGTACTCAACCCGCAATGCCTCCAGAGTTCTGCGGAAAATGGAGAACGACGACGAGTATTTTCACACGAGTTTCCCTCTGTCTACCCTGTTGTGTTCGGAATACGGCGTAAAAATGAAAAAATATAAAATATTTTATATAATTACATATTTACACTAACCTAAATAATTTACTGTGAACACAAAAATTAAATACTGTAAACGCACAAAACTGAAAAGCCGAAGAAGTCGTTCTGTTTGTAATATCTTCTCACATAGCGTTATTTACATAAAGAGTTGCAATTAGCGAGATCGGGTCATTATCATTTTAGTCTCTATTTAAACATTTATCTGCAATTCTGTTGATTGGGACGTGGAGCCGTGAGCCAATTAATGTGACCTACATTCTTGTAAGAATCCATTTTTGTGTTCGATCATAATTTCGTAGAAAAAATTTGAGAATATACCACCGGGTTTGAGACTTTTAAACAAAGTGCATATTATAGTTTTAAAGAAAATCAAATACTTATAAATAATTTACTCGTATTATAATAAATGTGTACTTTGGCGGCGTGGCGCAGTGACAGCGACGTGTGACTGTAAAAGTGAAACTTATGGGTTCACTTCTGACTTGAGGGAATAATTAATATTGTTACTTTTTCGTTATGATAACAATGCAAAACATGGCTTTGAATTTCGTCTCTCAACAAAAATTCAGTGTAACTACTTTCCGCCAGATACAGAAAATACAGAATGCAACTGAAAAAATAAAAAAAAAAACGGTACTAACGCTATATACTGGAAAATAAGAAACTTACAAAAAAACCCTTCACTTATAATTTTATAACAGTATTTAAACAAAAATTATTTTTAACCTATATTTTATTCATGAAAGTTAATGAGGCTGTATACATATAAATATTTCAGACGCGACTGACCTGTTAATGATACTGCCGGTGCACATTGTCTGACGCGAAGAGCTGCCTTGAGCTGGCTTGTCGCTCATATCTTTTTTTTACAGAGAAGTATCTCTCACAAGTATTCAGGCAAGAACTCATTTCACTTCGGTTTTCTATTTATATGAAATAGGTTTTTTTTTCACGCTCTATGCGGTATATAGTAGGGTAGTCACTTATTGTTAGGTGTTGGGATGTATTGTTAAGTTGGGAACCTAATGTTTAAGACAATCTTTTCTTCAGTATTCCCCGAAATTTCAATTTATTGCGTGTTGGGTAGCGAAACTCAACGCCGCGTTTTTGTCTTGATACCAATGAAAATGTTAATAAATCATAATTTATGTAACTGATTGGAAATCGAATCCATACACTTGTGCGTCACGACGGCCTCTTATCGATACGAAATATTACAATAATATACTATTTGGATGTAATAAATTTGTTTTACCGTTTTAAAAGAAGCTATCATATTTTGTAGTTTCGAAATAAATCATATTATGTAAAAAATAACTACATATACTGCAATACATCTGTGGCGTGGTTGACCGAGCACTTCATTGCCACAGTGAATTCAAATGTAATTTTAGAAAATATATGCATATTTTAACTTCACACCTTAAACTGCATATAGAATGATAACCAGATAGAAACTAGTGTCGATATAATGCATTCTTCGCTTTCTATCGCATTATGATACTGTATAAGCGGCGGAACTCAACGCCGGTTATTTTAAATATTTGGTGAGTAATTTGGGAAGCTAAAAGAGAATTTACAAGAACTATTACACACTGTAAAGCCGACTGGTTGTGGGTTCGATCCCCACTCGAGGAGATAAAATATTTACTTAAATTTATATTTTCATTTCTTCACTCTGGTGTCGAGGCAAAGCGCGGCGTTGAGTTCTGCCACTCAACACGCAATGATTTCAGAATACGGTAGAAAGTGGGGAACGGACTGTCTTAACACAAGGGTTCCCTCTGCCTACCCTGCAGTGTGCGGGATATAGCGTGAAGCTAATTTTTTTTAAAATTCTATTACATAATAATAAAGATTTTTACATAAAAAAGCAACAACTATTTCGCTATAAATTGCGTCATAACTTGCGAAGTCACGTATTAGCCCACAAGTAGATCGAGGGGAATTTTGCGATTCTCGAAGAAATTAAGTTCAAAGATAGATTGAGTGTCAAGTTGGTTGAGAAGTGATGAAGTAGCTGTACGTCTCCAGAAATGCAATTTACTGCTGCATTAATCAGAATAATACGTTACTTTAGATTCGTATTTCGGTTAATTTGAGCTTTTGTGGTATTTTGGTGTAAGTATGTGGTAGTTTAGGATTTTGTATATTGTTATAACTCATTTTCACGCTGTTGTCCGCACACAGTAAAGAAGACAGAGGGAACCTAGTGTTAACACACTCCGTTGTCCCCTATCCACAGAGTTTATCCAGGCATTGCTTGATTTGTGGGGAACTTAACGCTGCGATTTTGCTTTTGTAGCAATGTAGAAATGAAAACATAAATAAATAATTCCTATGATTGCAGATCGAACCCACAACCGTCGCGTTACAGTCACACCCTTGTACTTATGCGCCACGTCGGTCTTATTAATAATAAAATGTAATAAATCTTTGGCACTTTAACTTATTAATCGATTTATTTTGTCACACTATTAGGCCGTCGTTTTACGTATAATACAAACTAGTGGTATTTAATACAAAAATCCAGTGTACCAGTTTAATTTTATCATATTCAAAACCTGTATTAAGTTAATTGCTCAATGATAATGAGGACTAATGCCCATTATAATATCAATATCACCTGAAATAATGTTATCGCCTGAAAATAATATGTCGCTAGTTGAATCGGATTTAAATGTTATAGAAATATATTGACTATAGAGATTATTATTTTATATTAAGCTTAAACAACAAACATCTTGAGGCCAGTCGTGGCGCAGTGGTACTAAGTGTGACTGTAAAACCGACTGGTTGTGGGTTCGATCCCCACTCGAGGAGATGTAATATTTAGTTAAATTTATATTTTCATTTCTTCGCTCTGGTGTCGAGGCAAAGCGCGGCGTTGAGTTCTGCCACTCCATACGCAATGTCTCCAAAATTCGGCAGAAAGTGGGGAACGGAGAAGCTGTGTGCGGGATATAGCGTGAAGCTAACAAATATCTTTCAAAATTTATGTATATTATTTTTTTCTTCTTTTTTTTCAAAATATATACATATTTAGAATTCCGTATCTCAAAAGATCAAAACAGAACCCTTATAGGATTACTTTGTTGTCCGTTTGTCCGTCTGTCCGTCTGTCATGGCTATTTTTCAAGATCGCGTGAAAAATCCAAATTGAAATTAATATAATATTGTTAGCGTACTCATGTAAAAGAGGTAGATTTAGGTGAAAATAATTATAAAAGCGGTGGAGTTGTGTCAATCGGGGGGCAGTTGCTTGTAAGTGACGGAAGGAAACTAGTGTGAAGTATTGTTAGTAGGTGATACATATCACTTATTGCAATTACATAGTATCCCTTTCCAAATATTTTAATATTATATAGACGATGTGTATTTTTAACGTGTTTTTTATTAAAAACGATCTATGATCTCTTATTGTGCTGTAAAAATCAAGCTTTCAAGTAAGCGCTATCAATAGATACGAGCATTTATGCATCGATTTCACAGCATTTTGTATGAGATTCGTTTGCAAACGTGAAGTTGTCAACTTTTATAAGTTGTACTTCTTGTTGATATACAATCCTGGAAGTGGTAGCTTCGGTGAGATATACTTAATATTTTTATATTCTCGTTCTGATAACAAGACAAAGCGCGTTAAGTTGCGCTACTCTACGTGCAATGCCTCATGAATTCAGTGGATAGTGATGAACGGAATTGAATAGTAACAGTGTCTTAACATTAGGTTCCCAGTTTCCCTCTGCCTACTCCACTATGAGCGGGATACAGAGTAAAGTTAAAAAAATACAATTTTGTTTATACATACATACATTTTAATAATAGCAACCAATTAATTGCTTTTAGTCTAATAAAATTTAAAAGCTCACGTCAGTGTTAAGTGAGGAAGAAAATCATCAAGTATTCAAAACACGAGCTGTTTTTCTACCTTAATTGGTCATTAGCATTGTATTATAGTATTAATGTTTTTTTTAAAAGGTTCCTTAATTAATCAGCTTCACGCAACATCCCGTATTTAGCAGGGTAGACAGAAGGAACCTAGTATTAAGACACTCCGTTTCCCGTTGAGTAACGTAACTAAACGCCGCGCTTCCTCGACAGCAGAAGCAATGAAAATATTCAATTATTCAATTTCTCGAGTTTGTGCCCCTGCGCCACGACTGGCCTCAATATTTAATTAATCCATATAATTAATTGTACGATATAAGCACTATAAAAAAAAGTAAAGATGTACTTATTTAACAAAAATAACCTCTACTATTTTTTCGTTACGATGAAAATATAGTTAGTATTAACTAATTTTAACATTTTTTAAAGTGTTATTCCACACTTAGGAAAGAAAAATACTTATTTAGAAAACGTATAAAAATTTGAACGCAGCGGGACTCGAAGCCGTGCCTCAAATTCAAATTTTTATACGTTTTTTAAATAAGTATTAACTGTTGTATGTATATATATTTTTTTAAATGTATGTTCGTTTGTACTCACAAAACTCTGAAACTATTGGACTGATTTAAAAGAAATATGTTTGCTATGTTACAAATACTGAAACTGGGCGTCACAGGTATCTGTAATTGCAGATAATAAAAAACCGATTAAGCGCGAGTCAGACCTGCTCACCGAGACTGTCGTATCAATTTCAGGATTGCAGGTCAAAGTGAAGTACAACTTATGAAAATTGTCAAACTGAGGTTAAATTTTCACATAATTTGTACAGTTAGTTCTCACCTCGTGCCAAATTGCATAATTGTAAGTCAACGGGAAGTACTCTATAAGTTTTGGTTCAGCAGAGAATTTCATATATTATAGTTTTTAACAAAAATCGACTCCTTCAATTTCAACCGCATCCCATAATCAAAACCTTTGAAGTGTATCCTTTTCAATAACAAAAGAGTCACCAAATCGGTTGACGTGATTTTGAATTATTCGTCCAATTCTCGCGCACATATTTAATGCAAGTTTGAGACTTATGGGATTTTCTCATAGATACCATTGTGAGAAATGGGTTAAAATTAAAATGGAACCACACGGTAAGCACTAGCTTCAAATAATAAAAAGAATCCTCAAAATCGGTTCACTAAGTCAAATATTCTGAGAAAACAAACTTAAAAAAAAACAGTCGAATTGACAACCTCCTTCTTTTCCAGAAGTTGGTTAAAAATATAGCAAAATCTACGCATAAGTGATACGGGCGTATCTCTTGATCGCGTTGACTGACAAGTTTGATTTTTGCTGATAGAGAAACCTGAATATTTTAAATTAGTCTCGATTTTGACAGACGGACAACAAAGTAATCCTACTAACACACAACAACAATATAATTAAAACGAAAAAAAAAATTATGAGTAGAAAACTAAAAAACGTTTAACATAGAAAGTTCTACTACAATACAGGCGCCATTATTAACAATCTGAGACCGAACATGCATAACTGAAGACGACCGCAGACGAACCCCGCCCAAACCGTAGTCGCTTCGAGCCACCAAAACATCTTTGTTTACTAGAAACGATATTTGCTTTGTTTCATTTCTGTTTGTGTATTAAAGTCAATGTTTTAGAGACGCGCTTTGTGTTTCACAATTATAAATTCAAAATGAAAATATTTTATGAAGCCTATGTAATGTCAGCACGTTGTTGTGACGCGGGCGGAATGTAAATTACTGTTGTACGCACTATATATTTATGTATATATGGTTTCTAGTGACATATTTATTTTAAGTCATATATTCTTGTAACTCAGACGCAAGCAATAAATATGAATTAAATTAGCTTCACGCTGTATCCCGCACACAGCAGGGTAGGCAGAGGGAACCTAGTTTTAAGACACTCCGTTCCCCACTTTCCGCCGAGTTCTGGACGCATTGCGTATTGGGTGGCGGAACCCAACGTCGCCCTTTGCCTTGACACCAGAGAAGAAATGAAAATGTAAATGTAAATAAATATTTCATTTGCTCGAGTGGGGATCGAACCTACATCCAATCGATTTTTCAGTCACACTTTATACTAGTCCCTGCGGCACGACGGATCTCTATAAATATAATATCTCAATAAATATAAATAGTTAAAATATGTTTCACTTATCATTCTAGGTTTTTATAAAAAAAATCTCTGGTTTAATCACAAAATAAAAATTGTCGTATTTAATGAAAAAAAAAATGTTTGATTTTCAATTCTCTAATAAACATGAGCATCACAACTCTTGCGATATTTGCACTAATTATGGGAGCCCATACAAATGTATGTTAAACAAACCTCAAAAATATGGGGTAATAACAATCCGTCCTCGCTTTTTCTCATGTTTTAATATTACCCCGTGCGTATAACGAATCGTTATGCCCAAAAATTTTATTTTTATATGAATATTATTTTTATACACAAGGAGAGGGAGAGATTTTTTTTCTGGACCAACAATTTCAACACTCTCTTAATTTGTTAATAGGAAAGGCAGAGAGATTCTAGTTATCTATATGGTTTATGAGTCAAGATCAATCTATTTTATGATCATCAGACCTGACACGTCACTGATCTTCAGCTCTTCAGCAATCACTTTGACGTTACAACAGTTAGCTAGAGGTTACGAGTTCAATCCTGGTTAGGCAAATGTATTATTATCATTTCCCCGCATCTCTGAGAATATCAAACGTGACGTTGAATATAAATCGGGCAGTAAGTGAAGAACATCTTGAAGCTAGATTCTCTTTGCTAATCCTGTTTTACGGGTTAGTGCGGGAAGCTAAAAAAATAGCTTAATAGACTCTTTGATATTGTTTAATTCCTGTGTAAAACAATTATAAAATTTCTTTTAATATATGTAAAACTCATTTTTTTTAAGAAACGACAAATTAGCAACGATAATGCAATATTTAACATTTGCAAGTGTCAATTACGTTTCAGTGCGTCGCGCATATTCGTTACAATAGAGCCGCGGTCGGCGACGGGACACGAAACAAATGAAATTGGTCGAAATAAAACTTAACCAGCAAAACCGACGCTTATCATTTATATATCACTATAAAAACTTTTATTTTTATTTAAATGTATAATATTTCTATCATATTGTAGACAAAAGCTTGATAGTTCAAAAGATATCTTATTTAAACGTTTCATTCACTCCGACTCGAGGCATAATTTACTTCAACATTTACTTGAAAATCGACTACAATAAAGTATTTAAAATATAAATTCTTTTATAATTTATTTAAAAGCGTGTCTAGTTTGATCATTAATAATGTTGGTGTCGCGTCCATTTTAATTACAAAGAGAATACCTGTTGTAAAAGTTGCAAGTATTATATTGTTAAATGGGGTTTTTATGGGGTTTAAGCACATAAATGAAGAAAAAAAGAATTTAATTCGTTTTTATTCTTCAATTTCTACTTAATTTCAGTTATTTGAGACGAATCTCAATGCTACAGAGCTATAGACATAAATATAATTGAATATTTTATGGGAAAAAGAATAATAATATCGAGTCATCTAATAAGATTATTGTTATACCACTTAATATATGAAATAAACCTAACTAGATAATGACACAGCAGGAACTAAAAAAATCATATCAAAAGTAACCATGTTAGAGATAAAAAAGAAAGATTTGATAAATGTATATGTATATATATTTTTGAATGTGATTGTAAAACCGACTGGTTGTGGGTTCGATTCCCGCTCGAGGAGATGAAATATTTACTTAAGTTTATATTTCCATTTCTTCGCTCTGGTATCAAGGCTAAGCGCAGTGTTGAGTTCTGCCACTCAACACGTAATGCCTCCAGAATACGGCAGAAAGTGGGGAACGGAGTGTCTTAACACTAGATTCCCTCTGCCTACCCTGCTGTTTGCGGGATACAGCGTGAAGTTGACTAAATTGCTTGCTTGTAAAGATTTTATTAGTAGAAGTATCCGTTACTTCTAATAATTTTTGAAATGGAATAAAATAGGTACACCCATACAAAGATACAAATGAAACGATAAAAAATCAAATTTCCTCAAAATCGTTTTAGAATGACATGGACGCTTCAAATATACAAACACAATCTAACGCCATTTTTATAAGAGACAAACCAAATTTCGAGACAAAAAGATCCAATATAGCGTCGCGGCAAGACGAATTTATATTCAAGTGGGTTATAAAATGATTTTATGTCATTTCTAGGGAACGGTCTGTGGAAGACATGAGGATTTGTGACTAGCGTACTGCGCAGTCAAAGGTAAGAGAGTAGGTTGGCAATTATGAAAGGGTTGTTCGGAACGGTTAAGTCGATTTATTAATTTATCAATAATTGTAATAAAAAAAGTGTGGAAATTTGTGGCCAATGCATTTGTAGATCGGAATATAATTTTGTATGGTTTAATTTTTTAAAAATATTTGGGAAAATAAGGTATTTTTAAAGAAAAATAATATAACTTTTATAGCTTACGTGCAAAATAAATAATTCTTCAATTTGCTTGTTGTTAGAGTTAAAATATTGGTTCTAATGAAAGTACAAAATATCGTTAAGATCATAATAAAGTCAATATAGTTAAAAGTCGCCTATTTTTTTTAGTTTCACACTGTATCCCGCACAAAGCAGGGTAGACAGAAACATGGCATCTAGTGCTAAGACTCTGTTCCCATTAAGACACTTCCGTTCTCCAATTTCCGTCGAAATCTAGAGGCATCGCATGTTGAGTGGCGGAGAGTGAGTAAATGAAAATAAAAATGTTTTATTTCATCAAGTGGGAATCGAACAACAACTAATCACGTTGACAATCGCACGCCACGACCGGCCTCTACTTTTCTAATATTCCTTTAAAGCTAGGTACCCTAGCTATATGATAAGCGATTCAATATTTATATATTCAACAATTTTCAATGCCTGAAATTTGCGAACATTTTCCTCAAATATATGGTAGCCGATTTCAAAATTTCCGAACGTGTATCACATTTTCAATCGAAAATTAGTATTAGATTTTGAATATTTGGTTGAAATATGTGCAATAATAGTATTAAATTCGTGGTTTCCATAGTATTGAGTCTGCATGGAATATTTAATTTTAAAATAAAAAAATCAACTTCACGCTGTATCCCGCACACAGCAGGGTAGGCAGAGGGAACCTAGTGGTAAGACACTCCGTTCCCCACTTTCTGCCGAATTCTGGAGGTATTGCGGTAATATTTAATTTTAGTCTATTAAAATCCACACCGATATTACCTACTACTAGAAGTGAATATTTCCATACGAAATAGCGTCCTAAGTAAGCTGCCTAAAGCGATGGCTTCATATATTGTTTGAAAATACCATTATTTCATCATTTTCCTGAACATTTTGGGTAAAACGTTTGAAGTTTGGCCTTTAGCTTTAAATTTTTGTAATATAAGCTAAAATTGAGAGGCTATTTACTTTCTGAGCACGAGTTTTAAACGCATAAAGTAAACAAAATCAAAAAGTTATTATTTACAACCAATAGAACCAATAGATTTTCATATTTTTTATTATTATTAGGAATGTTTTCTTCACTTTCAATTGCTATTTGTAGTATATGTATGTATAAAAATAATAGAAGTGAATAGTCAAAGCACGAAATTTTATTTAAAAATATATTTTTTACATTTTATCAATTTCATATTTATATAAATTTATATTTCCATTTCTTCGCTCTGGTGTCGAGGCAAAGCGCGGCGTTGAGTTCTGCCACTCAACACGCAATGCCTCCATAATTCGGCAGAAAGTGGGGAACGGAGTGTCTTACACTAGGTTCCCTCTGCCTACCCTGCTGTGTGCGGGATATAGCGTGAAGCTAATTTAATTTTTTAATTTTAATTTAATCAATTTCATACACGCATGTATGATGAGCAGAGAAAGCTTCATAGACAATCCGCTTACCATTTTCCACTGAATTCTGGAGGCATTACGTGGCGGAACTCAACGCCGTGCTTTGCCTCGAAACCAGAGCGAAGAAATGAAAATATTAAATATTTCATTTCCACGAGTCGGAAACGAATCTACAACCTGTCGCGTTTACAGGCTCACACATGTGAAAATTGAGATTTTTTAACATAAACTAACAAAATAAATTACTTTATTATTAATTTTAAAATATAGTATATTTTGCTATATAATAAACTGATTTTTATAATAAAAATACTAAAATTTTATCATTCTATAAACACATTTCTGTCAAACGTTAATTGACTTGTAACCCAAAACTGATTCAGCGACAGTAAATTGTTCTCAATACGCTTAGTGCCAAGTTTTATCGATTTTATGTCTAACAAGGTAAACATACAAATGAGATCAGCTTGCGGGTTCTACAGTAGCCATACTATAGAAGAATATTTTTAGTATGCGTTCTGGAAAAAAATATTATAACATATTTAAAATTAAATTAAATTAGCTTCACGCTGTATCCCGCACACAGCAGGGTAGGCAGAGGGAACCTAGTGCTAAGACATTCCGTTCCCCACTCTCTGCCGAATTCTGGAGGCATTGCGTGTTGGGTGGCAGAACTCAACGCCGCGCTTAGCCTCGACACCAGAGCGAAAAAATGGAAATATAAATTTAAGTAAATATTTCATCTCCTCGAGTGGGGATCGATCCCACAACCAGTCGATTTTACAGTCACACTACGTGCCGCTGCGCCACGACTGTCCTCAAATATATATAATATATTTCGTATATTTTTTTTATAAGTCTAAAGTAATAAAATAGTACTCGTACATAGTTTTTTTAGTTTCTCCCGTATCCCGTACGTAGCAGAGTTCCCATTAGCGCAGTTCCGGTTTCGACTTTCCGCCAAATTTCGAATGTTAGAACTCAACGCCGCGGTTTTGCCTCATTACTAGAGCGAAGAAATGAAAATATTCAATATTTCATTCCCACGTATTGGAATCGAACCGACAACCATCACATTTATAGTCACAATTCTATATACGGGATACGTGAAGCTAAAACCAATTATACTGATTATGCACTATATACAATCTATATTTTTTTTATCCTTAAAGAGAGATGCTTTTTTGGAGAACTAAATACTAAAACACTTCGTTTTCACTTTTCGCTTTTAAGCGATATTTCGTTAAGTCATAGAATTCAAAGCATTATTTATAGCTAATCAGAAAGGAGAACAAGATTAAATTTAATTGAAAATTAAATCGACTATTGTCTATATACATACATTTCTTCCTAATAACACCAAAATGATAAGAAAGGCCGAAAAAAATATTAAAGTTAAAATTTTTCACAAATCGTATTATACTTTATACTTACAATAACTTTATACTTAGAAGTTTCACTAGTATTTTAAAATTAATACAAAAAGACATATAGATTTTGTAAATCTTGCAAATTTACCATCTAATTCTCGCCAAGTGCCGTATATGGGCGTGCAGTCAACGCATACATAATATTAGAGGATGCATACTGTAATATAAATCACGAGCGTAACTCATATCCGCTCAGAAACAGATATTTCAGCTTCATGTAGCTTAATAGTTAATAGTTACAAGGGAGATTGAGATGATTTTCTTTTCTAGTGTCAAATCTCTCCGTTCCCCATGTTCTGTCGAATTCAGCAACAGTGGCGGAACTCAACGTTGATCTTTGCCTCTACACTAGAGTAAAGAAATGCTTATGTAAATTAAATCAAATATTTCTTTTCCTGGAATGGGAATCGAACCCACAAGTTGTGTTTACAGCCATACACTTGTGCTACTGCGCCATGACTGACCTTGGTTTAAATTTTTAATTCTTTCCTTCGTTTTCTATTTATTTGTATCAATATAATTCCATACAAAGTCTTAAAAGGAAAAATTATTAATATTATTTTTCATAAGAAATATATCTTAAAAAATGCTGTAAAAGTCAAACACAATATGTTAGTCTATGTATAGTAATCGCAGTAATCTCAGTAAGTAGTTAATATAGATATTCAAACATTACATATAATATTTACATAAGCTTCCATATACATATGTAAATGTGTACATTCATATTGTGAATGTATAAATAGAACTCAAGTGGTACTCGACGAGCTCTACAATTGCTAGCTCTAATAGAAATGGCAAAAATATATATACAAAAAATCCCATTTTCAATTTCTCAATTTTACATAAATACTTACATATCTTTTTTTATTATTGTAACTTTCGTAGAAATATATAAAAAAAACAACTTCAATTATTATTTTTTATCTGAAATTAATATTTCTTTTATCTTTACATATGTATGGCTTGTTTCGAAAAGATTGATATTTAAACATTTTTATTTTTAAAGCGTTATTCCACACGGATTAAGCAAGAAAAATACTTATTTAGAAAACGTATATAAAATTTGAACGTAGCGGGACTCGAACCCGCGCCCCCTGGCCTTCGTTCTGGCGTTCGTTCGACCGTTTTCTAAGTAAGTAAGATTCAAATTTATTCAATGTATTGGTAGCAACAATGAGTTACATTACTCCATTTAATGTACGTATAGTAATAAAAGCTAAAATAACACATTCTAAAGCAGCTATGGAATGGATGAAAAAGTCGTGTGCTTAAATACGTTTCTTGTATAAACTGGGGTGAACTCCGGAGAGTACTTATCTCTGTGGTTTCGTATGGAACGTGAGGTTATGTTTGAATTTGGGTAATAAAAGGTTCCCATACACATTTATTATAATTATTTGGTATGCTTTTATGTAATTCAGGTAAATAGAATTTGATTTTGAGGGTCCATTGAATGGATTTGAAAATGTTTGTATGGATATGTATAAATATGTTGAGCTATTTTGCTCTTGATATGATTTTTCAGTGAATTCTTAATCCACAGATTTTTTTCACCTAATTATTTTTATTAAGATATTCCACGATATCTTAATCCTTTCTTTTTATAAAGACTGAGTATTGAAAAATATACAGCTCCCAGCTTCGGATTTTAAGTATGAAAAAGGAGAAAAAAAATTGAATTTAAATTTGCCATGTTTATTAAATGAAAATGAATACATAGAGTTCGAGATTTCATATAACTTTTTGCGATACATTTATATATTTTTATAGGACTTACAAATGTATGTATAATAGAACAATCTTATTTTGCAGATCATATAATAGGCTATTAGAAACCAAGCAAAAATCTATTCCGGATTGAACATAATAGTACGAGTAAACGGTGATTCTTCACGATGTTTTTGTAGCACGTGATAAATAACGAGGGCAATCCATTTCTCTTTTCTATTCAGACACATTGAAACATTGTAAGTACCACATTACTATTTTCTATTATATTATTTAAAAAAATAATCAGTTTCACGCTATACCTTGCACACAGTAGGGTAAGCAGAGGGAACCTAGTGTTAAGAGACTCCGTTTCCCACTTACCACCGAATTCTGGAGGCATTGCGTGCTGAGTAGCGGAATTCAACGCCGCGCTTTGCCTCGACAACAGAGCGAAGAAATGAAAATATAAATAAATGTAAATAAATATTTCACTTCCTCGAGTGGGGATCGAAACCAAAACCAGTCAATCAAATCAATTAAAATATTAATATAAAAATATTAAAATAAATTTCCAAAAATCGTAACCAGGTATCCTCGGGAGTCATATTTCATTAAATTGAACCACAACAGTCTGTATTCATTCATATAAATTGCAGAACTTTACTAATTATTTACCCTCCTGCAGCTTTCAAACGCTGTCTCGAATTATTTATTACAATAGTAGAATATAAACTTTGATATTTAAATATTTCATTTGAATCGACATCTATTTTCCCGTAGTATAATAGACAGTATGACATATTGACAATGGCTGTTCCAACTTACCAATATATCTGCTGGCGCTCTTCGCCATAGTTTCAGTCAGTTGACAGCAAAAGGAAAGGGAAACGAAGCTGAGGAACAATCCTTGGTAAGTTTCTTTGATCATCTCTTCACTTTCGTTCAAACTTTTCGGTTAAGTCTTAACTTCATAACTAAGTAGCAAACGCGGGTTTAAGTTAACTCACGTCACATATTAAAGTTTTGTGAATAAATATTAAATGTTTTGATACTTGGTAGAACGTTGAAGTACCGTTGGCAAGGTCGAGTGCTCTCGGCACCCTGGCACCGACTGAACTGCTACCCTCGCGGCGGGTGAATATCGCTGCGCAGTGCAGAATATTATGCCGACTGTACCTCAATGTTTCATTTAAACCGAATTTGTTAGTTACTTTTCGTTTGCATGAACCATTTTTGTTTAGTATTATTATAGTAGTACTAGTTTTGGTATTTTTATACTGCTATTTCAATTATTAAATGAATTAATTGAAATAGCAGTGTATTATTAATAATTGGTGCGAAAGTTGAATTCTATAAATAGTTTTTATTGAAATGTTGGCTTAATGTTTTATATGTTCGCGTTAAATATTCCTTTGTAGATACCATTGTTGGGCATTTAAATTGTAAATTTCGTATTAAAATTCACAATACTCTCCTTATTGAAAGGTAAATACAAATTTTTAATAAAAACATTCTTTATTTTAAGGCCAGTCGTAGCACAGGGGGCGAGTGTGAGACTGTGAACGCGACAGGTTGAGGGTTCGATTCCCATTAGAGAAAATGAAGTATTTAATGTTTTAATTTCTTCGCTCTGTGTCAAGACAAAGCACGCAAATGCCTAAATAATTTTGTGGAAAGTGGGAAGCGGAGAGTTTTAACACTGCTATCCCTCTGCCAACCCTGCAACACACGGGATACAGCTGAAAAAAATAATAATGAAATAAACATTGTTCACGCGAAACGTTCAAAATGTTTTTAATATGCAAATTAATGTAATGAATAATCTCGATGGCGGCCGCTAAATGGCTATCTAGCGCTGTAGTCAGTCTTCAGCAGGAAAAACGACCTATTACATTATCTTACATAAAATCTTTTGTTTCAAAAATCTATATACATTTATATAATGAGTTTCTTCGAATTTGTCTGTCGGTTACTTCGGTTATTTCCTTCCAGGTTCGTTTCGTACTCCCGTACTTGTATCAGTCAAGTTCCACCTGAATTTATGTATGACCTCTTCGCAATGTACGAGGCTAGTGTAAAAAAATACTAAGTCTTCCGCACAGAAGTTTTGTCGATAAATAAAGAATGCTGTTGGAATTTTTTACACTCCAGTTTGTATACAGGGTTATTGGTTCCTGGCGATGGACGGATCCTTGTCTTTTTAGTGTATTTTAGTGTCAGTTGTACTACAATCTATATTTATCTATATTATGTGGGTCAGTTTAAAGTTTTGTATATTTATGGTATATTTTTAACGTTATTGCAATGCATGTTTTTTTAGTTAGTTAATTTTTAAAATTAATATTAAATCGTTTTTAAGCAACGTATAGAAACATATATGGCTTAGTGGTTAGAGCGCTTTGACGGTTTCCGGGGCGCAGGTTCAAATACTGCTACGTTCAATTTTAAACGTTTCTAAAAAAAATATTTGTTGACGAAGTCAAAACAAAAAAGAATTGTTCATTAATAAAACAACATATACAATTTACGTTACATCTGATAGTACGGAACTCTTAAAAAAACTAACATATAGATTCATAATCGTAAAAACGAATAATCTTGACAATACAACTGAATCATGTGGCGCCTCTTGACTGGGGGAACGGAAATCAGCGTCTATATTATATTGATAAATTTCAATGGTTTCTTGCGTTAACATTAAGAGGCCACGTGACATACAGAAGTACACACACACACACATTTTAGAACTAATATTTTTGTGTTTCCGGTTAACCTATTTTTTAGTCAGTATGACTGTATAATCAGTCGTTAGGGGTGAAGGAGGGTCCAAGCCGACCCGGCTGTTAAAAAAAATGCTTTTGTATTGTAGTACCATAAAGTATCAAAAATGCCTTGTTAGTGGTCTCCATGAGTACGCTATAGGCATTATATTAAAACATCAATGGATTTTTGTGATTATAAGTTTAAGCGGGCTCACTAAATTATAAAGACAAAGTCGCTAGTTAGTAGACATATAATGTATCAATTTAGATTTACAGTTCGTGCTAGATTGAGGTGATATAGATGTTTGTCAGTCGATTCAATAAGTAAATCAGCTTCACGCTGTATCCCGCACACAGCAGGGTAGGCATAGGAAACCTAGTGTTAAGACACTCCGTTCCCCACTTTCTGCCGAATTCTGGAGGCATTGCGTGTTGAGTGGCAGAGCACAACGCCGCGCTTAGCCTCGACACCAGAGCGAAGAAAACGAAATACAAATTTAAGTCAATATTTCATCCTCTTGAGCGGGGATTGAACCCGCAACCAGTCGGTTTTACAGTCACACTTCGTGCCGTTGCGCCACGACTATTATATTATATTTAATATTAAATTATTGAAGTAAAGTATTTCTGTTCACCTTTACTACATTTTATAATTTAGCATAGACTGATCAATTATTATTCACAATTTGTTCATTATTATGAAAATTATTAATATTAATGTCTCCTTATATGCCTCCGTTGATTTAAAAAAAAATACCAAAGATGCCTAAGAAATAAAAAAATAAAAAGATAAAATAATTGCCATGTTTAAGTTTTAAAAGATAACTTATATTTTAATTCTGTCTAAAGAAATAGGACACTGGAAAAGAATAAAAGCTATCTTAATACGACACTCAGCCAAGTACAGTAAAAAATGAAACGAGTGGAAAATTATAGCAAAAACTTAAGAAAAATATGCAAATGTCGAGTATTATTAGCTCATATAAAAAGTTAATTAGAAGCTAACTTTATTATTGTTGAATGTTTTGTATACATAATATGATGAGGAATATTTTATTTATCTACCTTTTATTTTAAAAATATGACCTTAATGTTTTAACATATTTGTAACTTCTCCTATTATTTTTCTATTAATTGATATTCTTATTTGTTTTTTTTTTATTTTATATAATTATGTTATATATAATATAGAGTTGTAATATTTGAACCTGTAATCATGGTCTCATACAATTAAATTCAAATCTCACGTTTAATTCAACTAACTACTTGATTAAAGTTAGTTGTATTGACATATACAGGATGGTAGCGCTCTTCTTTTTACGGGAGCAACATATAGGTAAAAAATATTTCAAACCCACACCTAAAAAAATAATCAAGATACGTCAACAGATTAGATGTAGGATTTTTTTTTCATTTCACGATTTTTCTTCACACTACTGTATTGTATGTGACGATATTAAGAATAGATACCAATAACATAAAAACACCTACGGCTACAGAAATCCTACTAAAAGTTGCCGATATTCCACTTTTCATTTACAAAAAACATAGCAGAACGAGAAAGAGATAGCTCTCGTTCTATTTTACACAATTAACTATTTTCTATAATAAACTTAAATAACGTTCAACTTCACCGCCATTACATACGACTCGATTTCGAATGATTGTGCGGCGTTGTCGCTTTAATAGGTTTGTGTCTATGTGCGTCGTTCTTTACAAATGGCGTTATATCTTACAACGATAATTTTATGAGTTATTTATTTAGAAAAATCACTGTTTCAATTTTGGCAAAATCCATTTGGTTTTAATTGTATTAGGTTGTTAAGTTAAGACTGTGGTTTCATTTTAAGAGGTGATGACAGAAACACTGATATAATAGATGTTTTTTTTAGCTTTATGCTATTATGATATTCTGCATATAGCAAGTTATGCAGATTTAACCTGAAAACCTCGTGTTAAGATACTGCGTTCCCATTTAGATACTTTCACAGAGGAACGGAGTGTATTAACTAGTGCATTAACTTGGTCCCTTTTGATCACAAAAAACGTACTGTAATGTACAAGTACTCTTTGTCGTAACTCGTATTTATATAATTATGTAAGTACAGTGTGGAAAATAACTTAAACTCAGTACTCAAAATGTTATAAAAATTCCATACGATTTCTTTTTACGTTTATTATTTGATTTATTTAGCTAGCTGTTAAGTTATATAAAGCGGTTTAGGCAACCTAAGTTAAAACGTATTATGTAATCAGAATCCTTAATTATATATTTTGAACAATTTTAAAAAGAAATAGTTAATCTATTTCTTTTTAAAATTTATAAAAAAATGTATAAAAATTGTAATTATTTTCATATAATTGTATAATTTATTTTCAAAACACATAATAACGAAAAGAGAAAAAATGCGAAAAATTAACTTTGGACTTATCAGAACAAAGCTATTTATCTATTCAGTAACACTGCATATATCACTTTTTATCATACATGTGCAATCCTCAAATAAAAAAAACAAAAACAATCTCTTCAATAACTTTCAATTCCACTCTATTGAGCCATCGAGTACCACTCGCCGTTTCAATAAAAGGAGGAATAATGACATATGAGATGCAATCAACGGATGCTATTTTAAAAACGCCTTAGAACTTTTTAACCGACTTCTCTGAATGGAGGTGGTATTCAATACAACTGTGTTTTGTTTGACTGGGTGGACCTATTTTATTTGGAATGTGGTGCAGTTCCATTCATGGGAAAATTAAATAAATCCTTAATTTTAATTAAGTATGTGCGCGTCAAATGGACAAATAACTCAATTTCCACTTTTAAATTACTGTTTGAGGCCGGTTTTTTTTGTTAGAAATATATTTATTTTAAGCAAAGACTAGGTGGTATCTAACAGTAAGCGTGATTGCGATGAATTCAATGCTCAATTGGTATATAAATTATTTCATTCCTCTTTCATTATCTGAGTTATAACAACACAGCGTTGAGCTCCGTCACATGCCAGTCATATGCATGTATTGTAAGCCATATAGTTCCAGCAACAGTGACATATTTTGCCACAACATGTAGGGGGCCGGTCGTGGCGCAGAGGCACAAAGTGTGAATGTAAACGCGACTGGTTATGTGCTCGATCCCCACTTGAGGAAATGAAATATTTATTTAAATGTATATTTCCATTTCTTCGCTCTGATGTCTAGGCGAAGCGCGGCGTTGAGTTCCGTCATTCAGCACGCAATGCCTCCAGTATTCGCCGGAAAGTGGGGAACAGTGAGTCACTAGGTGCCCTCTGCTTATACTGCTGTGTGCGGGATACAGCGTGAAGCAGATTTTTTAAAAAAATATAATTAATATTTACGTTTGTGGAATCGATAAGATTTTGTAGCAGTTATAAATTTACTCTTCGTTACCGTTATTCGTAAATTTTGATATGATACTTCAATATTTCATGTAACGTACACAACGTATGTTTTATACAAGTATTATCCAATATACGTATGTTCATTATAGGATTTTCTTGAAAAAAAAGGAAAAGCTTGATGAATTAAATAAACGAAAATAAATTGTCAAAATTTTGTGACTTTTTTATTTACATTTTATAGATTATGTAGTTTTGTAAAATCCATCAAGTCAATATTTTAAAATTGATTTATTTATCTACAAATACTATATAAATGTTGTTATTCAACAAAAAAAATAAGCCGTAAAATAGTTCCACACTATTTTAAACGGTAAAACCGTTTAAAAAAGTGTGGAACTATTTTTAAAAAAATCTGACAAGGGTTGGTCGGCCTTGCCCACCGAGGGTTCCGTAAAAAAATGGAGGTCTTAAGCGTTTTCTGAATTTCAGCGCACGTTACGCGTATACGCGTTTTTGCGATATAAACGGTCATATCATATCATTTTTTCTAAATAACTACAAAAATATATTTTTTATCAGGAAGTTATGGGGCCGTAGATCTGAGTATATGGTTTAAATTTCAACTCGATACCTCCAAGGGTGTCAGAGATAAAGGGTCTTGATAGACAGATAGACAGAAGACAGAGTGATATTGTAAGGGTTCCTTTTTTCCTTAAAATGTTACGAAACCCCAAAAAGAGACCTAGAAATCTTAAAGCACTCCGTTTTAATAATAAATTAAAGAACATATTATAATAATGATCAAAATAACGCCAAAATTTAAAAATATATTGAAAAACTTCTTTTATACATAAATTAAAAATAGTTTTTACATACATACACACGTGTCCGGACATAAAAAAAAAATATTGAAAATATAAATATAAAATACAGAAACAACGTTTTATTAACCCAAGGCTACAACTGAAAACATATTTTTGACAAAGTAACATACAAGAGAATTCCACATTATTTTAATGAACGAGTTCCTTCACACTCTATTTCCATAGATAATTGGAGCACTACTGAAACATAGCGTTATTGCATATTTACATACAAATATAAAGTAAGCTGCTCTGTACTGATGATATTAATTAGTTATACCATCAGTTATTTAGACTAATCTAGCCAGTGCCGTTGTGTAATTAACGATAAATCGAAATTGTTTATTTTAAATATTCACGTTGCCCCGTTCGGTTTGATATTTAATTTGTGTTTTGTTGTACTACAAACGTTTCTAAATACATGTAATTAATATTGTAACGGTACAATTAATTCTAATTCGAAATACTACTACTACAGACTTCGGATTAAAATTTATGTTACACTGGAGAATACTCGATATTAGTTGATATAGTTAAAATGTTGAAAGGAGATTTTCACCATTTTATCTATAGCAACTCCCGTTTTTTTGCAATTTTTTTATGGCGACTGTACCTGTACCTGACTGACTCTGGTTAGACGCACGCACAGCCGTAACCGCTGTGCGTAGAATCGTGAAATTTAGAGAGATGTTTATTTTTATAATCTAGACGTCCACTAAGAAGGGATTTTGAAAAATTTTAACCGTAAAGGGATGAAATAGGGGTTGAAAGTTTGTATAGATTTTTTTTAAAACAGCACCGATTTTTATAAAAAACTAGGGGGCACGCAGCTTCGCCCGCGTGTTTGAACCCTTAGGGGTGACATATAAAAAAACCACGAAACACGTGTTCAATAAAATATTTTTAACAATATGAATTTAAGTTTTTATAAAAATCGGTACCGATTTAAAGATTTTTCCGTATAAACTTTCAACCCCTTATTTGAACCTTTAGGGGGTGCATTCTGAAAAACCATGAAACACGTGTTCAATGAAATATTTTTTTTTTCTTTCGAACTGAGGTTAATGCTGTTAGCCCTATTGTACTCTGTCCCAGAAGAAATGCAAGCACTACCTGGCTGCTTGAGAGGGGTCGACGATTGTGAGGGCGCCCCCTGCGGGACTCGAACCTCGGCTCACAGCCGGTTTATAGAAAAAAAATAATTCAGGCAGTTAAAAGTATTTTATTGGATACATGTGTTTCGTGTTTTTTTTTAGAATTCACCCCTAAGGGTGCAAATAAGCGGGCGAAGCTGCGAACACCCGCTAGTTTATTATATAAATGAAGGGTTTAGTTTCAACATATTCAGCGAGCAAATTTGATTCATTGCTACAGCCGATGGTAAACTGACAATATTTACTTTACGAACTATTCTTGGTTGGTCGGACTGAATCAAAATCCTTCCCAGCAGAAATGGTAGAAAGGAAACTTCGAGTTGCCAATTATAAGTTTAAAGCACATGTGTATTGTTGACATAAAGAGAGAGAAAATTTACAAAAGCTTGGAAAAACTCAAATAGAAGTCGAAGCGTATGCCAATTTCAATGATTGTGTGTTTGTATGGAAAGTTAAAGAAGCGGAATATTATAAAGATCAAGTTCTGTCTGAAGATATATTGGAATTTCTACTCACAATTGTTTGAGAAACGCGTCTTGACAATTGAGATACAATAACAATGATTCATACACAAATAACCTTAGGTATTATAAAATAAAAAAAATCTGCTTCACGCTGTATCCCGCACACAGCAGGGTAGGCAGAAGGAACCTAGTGTTAAGCAATCCGTTCCCCACTTTCTGCCGAATTCTGGGGGCATTGCGTGTTGAAGAACAGACCTCAACGCCGCGCTTAGCCTCGACACCAGAGCGAAGAAATGGAATTATAAATTTAAGTAAATGGGATGGGATCGAACCCAAAACCAGTCGATTTTACAATAACGCTTCGTGTCGTTGCGCCACGACTGGCCTCAAGGTATTATAATAATAATTGAAATTATATTATACTAGCGACCTCATCGTAGCTTTGTTTAGTTAGTACATTTTTTATTATATTTTAGCCAAACTATACAAAATATTTAACCATAATCTTCTCATTTTTTTATACTATGGTATAAAATATAAATAATAGATAAATCTTATACATGTGAAATCAATACAAATTTCAATCGCATTTGTATATTACACACTCTATGGGCTTAATCAGCAGTTCGTCGTTCGCTTTAGGACGAACTGAAACTATAAATTGACGTATTTGATATACGTATAGTCATTTATCAAGCGTAAAGGCGTAAGGCCAGTCGTAGCGCAGCGTCACGAAGTGTAACTGTAAAACTGACTGGTTGTGGGTTCGATCCCCACTCGAGGAGATGAAATATTTACTTAAATTTATATTTCTATCTCTTCGCTCTGGTGTCAAGGCTAAGCGCGGCTTTGAGTTCTGCCACTCAACACGCAATGCCTCCAGAAATCCGCAGAAAGTGGGGAACGTATTGTCTTACCACTAGGTTCCCTCTGCCTACCCGGCTGTGTGCGGGATACAGCGTGAAGCTGATTTATTTTATTTATCGAGCGCACTTAGAATACGTTATATAAAACTGTATATTGTAAGAAGTACCTGTAAAATGTGTTTTTTGTCCACGTATAAATTACTGTTACCTTAACATCCAGAGGCCGGTAGGTTGTGGGTTCGATTCCCACTCTAGGAAATGAAATATTTGTTTACATTTCTATTTTCGTTCGGCTTTTCGGCAAAAACTCGGTGTTGAGTTCCGCGAATTGGGCGGAAAATGAGAAACGGAGTGTCTATTACAAGGTTCCCTCTACCTACCCTGCTATAAATGGAATACAGCGTGAACATGAAAAAAGAGAGGCTACAGACATTTAAATGACTTACAGGTAAAAATAATTTCTGAGTTAATTACAAAGTGACAACCGAATAAGTAACTTTTTCCAGTTAATAAGTACTCACAGCTCGTTGAGCACACACCTACCTTCAGGCGTGAACGACTTCGACTCACATACGCATATGATCGTTCAACCAATGTAAGGGTGAGATTTGTTAGCAGTTAGAAGGAAAGCTTTAACTATGTAAGCTTATTTGCGTATAGAGCTTTTGTTTGAAAGTTATGTACCTTCATATATTTATAGACATATAATAAATATTATATATTATTATTCTATATATAACATATGTGGATGTGTAATCTCATGCGAGACTGTTTTGTTTTAGTTTCCCGCAATATCTCGAACGTAGCTGGTAGGTAGAGGCTCATTTTTCGCCGAATTCTGGAGGCAACGCGTGTTTGTAATTTAACGCTGCGCTTTGCATTGTTACCAAAGTGAAAACAAAAAATATTTCATTTCCTCGAGTGGGAAGTCACGCTTGAACCACTGCGTCACGACTGACCCTAATCTTTTAAACTCTTGAGAAAAAAATATCTTAATATAATATCCTACTTTCACGAGCAATATAATTTAGTTACGTTCATAGTTTTTCATTAATTTTCTTTTCAATTGTTTCTAGTCAAATTCGTGTATAGCTTTAATTCGCCATAGGATTGTTTACATTGAGAGATTTTACTTACAAAATAAAACCAAAATAGTTTGGCCGCTCCATTATTCAGTGTGAATCGATATTCAATTTTGTGAAATGCTTTAAATTTTCAATGCATATTGAATAGACAGTTCCAGAGAATACATATCGCAAATATTTTTAGACCTTAGTAACATCAGCGGAAGTTAAAATTAAAAAAAAAAAAATTAGCTTCACGCTATATCCCGCACACAGCAGGGTAGGCAGAGGGAACCTAGTGTTAAGACACTCCGTTCCCCACTTTCTGCCGAATTTTGGAGGCATTGAGTGTTGAGTGGCAGAACTCAACGCCGCACTTTTTGCCTCGACACCAGAGCGAAGAAATAAAAAAATTAATTTAAGTAAAATATTTCATCTCCTCGAGTGGGGATCGAACCCACAACCAGTCGGTTTTACAGTCACACTTCGTGCCGCTGCGCTACGACTGGCCTCAAGCGGAAGTTGCTTTGTATTTTTTTACAAAGGCTTTTTCATTCAGATGAAGAAATATTTGATGTATTATACAAAAATATATTGATTGTACGTAAGACTTTTTAAATTAAGCAATTTTTAACCGTATATTATATTGTAGTTTTCGAATCTTCGGATTTTATAATATATATTTTGTAATACCAAAAATCATGTATAATCCAATTTAGATAATTTCACTTAAATACGCGAAAATATAATTATTTAATATAAAATGTGAAGAGATTTAAAAATTTAAAGATATAAAAAAAACTGTCAATAAAAAAACCTATAGTATATAAATGAATAGCATTTACGTATGATACAAAATGTAAACAAAGATTCCTTACAAGCACCCAGATCGATGCGATGGCTCTATCATCCTCCCAGACAGCGCTACCTCTGAAAGGGGTCCATTTTCAAGTTAATGTCGATTTTACAGTCACACATAGTGCCCCTGCGACACGACTGGCCTCTAATGTTATATAGAAAATGAGAAATTCTGTTTGTAATTTGTACCATTCTCCGTTCGTCTTATAATTTCACGGTAGCACAATGTGCATGCGACGGTTGTGGGTTCGATTAAATTTAAATTTATAATGTTCTTTATTCAAATATACTTTTACAAACACTTTTAAGGGTCGGTATATACGTGTAATCGTTTGTATAATACATGTAAAAATAAAAATCCACAATATATTATAAATTTGAAAATCCAACAATTTAAAGATACTGTAAAAAGAATACCAACAAGTAAAGCATATAGGTACAATATTTTATACCAGTATATTTAAAAATATTTACATGAAAAAGATGTATGGAATTGATATTTATTGAATACCATATAGGATAGCTACCATTGACATTGAAAAGAGCAACTGCTGAGTTTCTTGCCGGCTCTTCTCACCAGAACTGCCTTCGAAACCGGTGGAGGCAATTTTTTTGTATGTTCGTTGATCAACGATTCAAAATTGGAATCGGTTTCAATATTGAGGTTACAATTTATTTAATTACGCTGCCTTATACTTAAAATAACTGATACAATTTGAACGTAAAATATTTTGAAATTGCTACCGTGACGCACTTAGAGCGACGTTTATGGATTCAAATTCCACTCTGGGGAATATAAATATTCATATTATGAATGCCAAATATCTAGCTATATTATAAATATTTATATTCCCTCTATCGTCTTAGACGAAGTGCTGAGAGTTTCGATTGAAGTGGTGGTGTTTCACATGATTTTATTTTTGCCGATCCGCAAAATAAGATATTAGGAAATATGAAAATATGAATAAAATCAATTTTAGCAAGAAAATTAATTACTTTTATTTCTTTGCTCTGGTAATAAGATAAGGCACAGCGTTGAGTTCCGCTACTCAATACTGTCACGTGTACAGTCGCAGGCTAGTGCACCAGCGCCACGACAAGTCTCAATATGAACATAATTTTATAAGTAAAATTCTTATAATGGGAAATCAACAACCATAGCATTTAAAAACTCTAATTGTGTTTTGGTTGTGTCACCTTAAAATTATCATAATTAAACATAAATTGAAAAAAAACATATTTTCATTTCTTCGCGCTGGCACGGCAAGAGCGCGGCGTTGAGATCCACCACTCAACACTCAATGCGTCTAGAATTGGTGTGGAACGATCTTAGCACTAGGTTCCCTCTGCCTGCTCTGCTGTATGCGGGGATACAGCGTGAAGTTCATATAGTTTAAAATTGTATATAGTTGGATATTTTCATTTGAATGTTTGAAGCTTACTTAATGCAAAGTTAGCTCAAACAAAGCAACGCTACGTTTCCTACTTTGCTAGTCAAACAGGAACTTTGAAACAAACTCGAGCGGGATACGCGACAGCCGTGGGTATTTATTATGTAGGTACATGCGAATACAAAATAACTTATAATGAACGTAAAAATGATTGAGGCCAGCCGTGGCGCAGGGGCACAAAGTGTGACTGGTTCGATCCCCACTCGAGGATATGAAATATTTGTTTACATTTATATTTTCATTTCTTCGCTCTGGTATGGAAGCAAAAGCACGGCGTTAAGTTCCGCCACTCAACACACAATGCTTCTAGAATTCGGTGAAAAGTGGGTTCCGTTACCCACGTGTCTGGAATGAATTGTCACAACGCTGGGTTCCTAGGTTCCATTTGATTACCCTGCGGTGTGCAGGAAACATCGTTTAATTAAAAAAAAATCCCAGTAGAGGAAACGAGTTATTTTAATTTCAAAATGATGTAATTTCACGAATTTGTGTTTAATAGGAAGAATAGAATGTTTTAGCACTAACTAGGTTCACTCTGATGAGATTAAGCGTGAAATAATTACGTGACTGTGACTGTGTTCTACTCTTTTTTAATTGATATATGAAATTACAATATAATATATCAATTACTTTCTTTACGTGTGGAAGTTGTAAAATGGGAAACCAAAAAATTCAATAAATATTAAAACAAAAAAAAAAATTTGTGACAATAAAGCTACTTTGCTCTCTAATTACCATTATTTTAAATTTTAATGGAATTTCAACCCACAACTACGAAGTCCAGATTTTTCAAATACAATACTACAATTCAAATATAATACTACAATATAAAATGAAAATATATTATAAAATTATTTAATCATACATATGATTTTAATAAAATAACGATAATTAATTAATATAGGTATATAAATAATATTTACAGTCGATAATGCCACAACAGTAACGTAGCGAACGGTCGTAGTAATAAAGTTCATGGATAATAAAACACTATGGCTCCATAGATTTTCTGGCTGTAAATAACCTAGTTTTGTACGATTTTACTATAAATCTTAAGTCAATTGAGGTGTGGTTTGATAGTAAATATAAATTTTATAACAAAATTTATATTTTATATTTATAAATCTACACCTGCCATCGTGGCACAGAGAAACAGAGTTCGACAACAAGCGTGATGTGTGTGGCGTGATGTATGATTTTACCCGTTTCGGTGAACTAAATGCGGCGTTGAGTTTCGCTAATCATTTCGCCGATTGGATTCGATTCGTTAATTCGATATTCAGTTGTTAAGTGACGCAACTTAAATCCATGCTTCTCTTGTTATAGGGTTCCCGAAATAGCAGGGTTTCCCAATCTTTTATTGATCAGTGACCACTTTTCATTTTTAATAGCAGGGACCATTAGGTATAATAAAAATAAATTAATAATTAAACAAAATAAAAATATTTCAAAGTCAGTAGGATCTTACATGATAAGAAATATTATTAAAATAAATCTGATATTTCGTATGATGGGGTGTGTGAATTTCTAAGTAAATATAAAAAAAAGCCAGTTGAGGCCAGTCGTGGTGCAGTGGCACGAAGTGTGACTGTAAAACCGACTGGTTGTGGGTTCGATTCCCACTCGAGGAAATGAAGTATTTACTTAAATTTATATTTCCATTTCTTCGCTCTGGTGTCGAGGCTAAGCGCGGCGTTGAGTTCTGCCACTCAACACGCAATGCCTCCAGAATTCGGCAGAAAGTGGGGAATGGAGTGTCTTAACACTAGGTTCCCTCTGCCTACCCTGCTGTGTGCGAGATACAGCGTGAAGCTGATGATGATATAAAAAAAAATATGAATGTCCAAGTAAGAATATATTACCAAATTTAAATATCAAAATATTTTATTTTTAACTTAGGAAAAAACTTAATTGTAGGAAGACTTTGGCCAACAACTAAATTTAAAATCATTCTAGGACTATATTTTAACTGCCGCGGAGCACTAATGGTCCACCGACCACTGGTTGGGCACCGGTGTGTTATAGGATGAAAATAAAAATAATTTTTATATTGAATTCGAAAGAGAATCGAACCTACAGCCATCGTATATACAACCAGACTCTGTACCACTGCGATGCAGAGGTCTCTAGTTGATCATATAACATTAGTTCATTCATCATTTACAGTAATCATTTCTCAATGCGTTTGCAATTCCATATGCAAGGTCACCTACTCCACGGAAATGCTTATCTCTTGATAATATCAATTGTCAATTTGATAAACATATAGCAGTTAGTGGTGTCAATAGCTTACGATTTCCTCGACTATGACATTAATGTTAATATTATAAATAAATAAATCAACTTCACGCTGTATCCCGCACACAGGAGGGTAGGTAGAGGGACCTACCCAGTGTTAAGACACTCCGTTCTCCACTCTGGAGGCATTGCGTGTTAAGTGGCAGAACTCAACGCTGCGCTTTGCCTCGACACCATAGCGAAGAAATGAAAATATAAATTTAAGTAAATATTTCATCTCCTTGAGTGGGGATCGAACCCACAACCAGTCGGTTTTACAGTCTCATGTTGTGCTCCTGCGCCACGACTGAATCTAAATTATGTTATAAAATCTAATATTTGTAATGTAATAACATTTAATACACAACATTTAATTAAATATGGAAATAAATAAACAAATATAATATTAACATTTAGTTAAAAGGAAACTTTACAAAATTTGTACATTTAAATTTAATTAAAATTACACGGCGTTTAAGTCAGCAGAAAATCTGCGACACCGTACCATTTGCAAAGTAAAGTTTGTATTAGCAATCGTGTAGCCTCGTTAGGGCTTTTCTATTGAGAGTACTCTTAATTGCGTCGATGTGCTCGTGCTCGTGTCCGTGGGTTGGAATTCGATAGAATTTCCTAATACTCTAGTTTAGTACGCTTTTGAACGGAAATTACAGTTGGTTTATTCGGTAATATTTCATATTTTTATTTAGTTTTACATATGATTTTTGAACATTTTTTTGGTTCAATAATATGTAAAATAAGTGTCTCTCTTAATTAACTCAAAATACAGTACAGTAAATAAATAATAACACACACATATGTTTAAATATAGAAACAAATAGACAATGATAGTATAAAAAACAAAATCAAATCAAATCAGCTTCACGCTGTATCCCGCACACGGCAGGGTAGGCAGAGGGAACCTAGTGTTAAGACACTTCGTTCGCCACTTTATGCCGAATTCTGGGGGTACTGCGTGTCGAGTGGCAGAATTCAACGCCGCGATTAGCCTCGACACCAGAGCGAAGAAATGGAAATATAAATTTAAGTAAATATTTCATCTCCTTGAGTGGGGATCGAACCCACGACCAGTTTTTACAGTTGCACTTCATGCCGCTGCGCCACGACTGGCCTTTTCTACTACTATTAGTATAAAAAACGATATGGCAAAAATAATTGCACAGAATCGGAAATCGAACCTACAACGGTTTAGCTAAGGAACACATAGCTTAACAAATTAAATAACCAGCAAACTTCACCTTTCAGTGGACTTCTCTACTACTATCGACTTTGTACTTAATGCACATAAAGGTACTATATTATGGAGGGTACTGGCTGAATGGATGATGAGTCGATGCAATTTACTGCTTAAAATATTTTTATATGTAAAAATGCTTTCGAATTTAAATATATAACTGCCATTAAAGAATTTTTTACAGAAGAACGGTTTTGTACAATTATAAAATATTTTTATTTATGTTATGTGTATGTTTGCATTTTGTACGTAGTCTATGGATGTACGTATTATCGTAGCGAAGTTTTGCTGATAATAAATATAAAAAATATGAATTCTTCATTTATTAATTATTACTTATACTTAAAATCACGAGAGTAGTCAAATTTTATTACACACTACCGGCTTCGTGGCTTCAACTTCGTATCCGGCTTTGAAAAATACAAATAATTCAATAAATAATTCAATATTACTTAAGTAAATTTAGGGAAAAATTATTCATTTTAATTTAAAATAGTTTTATATTAAATGGTCATTTAAATCTTTCGGAAATTTATAGCAAAAATTGTCGTGTTTAATAAAAAATGTTGAATTATTTCGCTTAGGCGGTCGGTACGCGCGTACAACAAATGCTGTTTTTTCTTCTCTCGTAAATCCGGATTCCACAGGAATTTCGGGGTAATATTCTATACGTTGCTTCACAATCCTTTCTTCCTTTTATAGTTAGTCCCATTAAAAACCGTTTAACTGGTCCGGAAATTAGCCCGGACAAACAGAAAGTCAGACAAACCAAATTTTTTAAATTGCTTATAATAGCTACATACATTTAAAAAGACACGGTTATTTTGAATTACAGATAACATATTTAAATTATATTTATAAGTATAGAATAAAAACATAAAAACAAGTAAAAATGCACAATATCTTATACGAGAATACATGCTAACATATAATGTAACAAAGCATTGCCAGTAACAAAAGGTTCCATATATCCACGATATGACGCTTCTACTACCGGCAAAAAAACCGTTTAACATACGCATATTGATTAATACTCTCACCAAATGAATCCCACCTCAAAGATAGCACCTAAAACCGATATGGAGCAAACACTCCGTATTCCGCAAACATTGGATGCAACGTAATCGTTTGTGAAATTGTAAAGTCGTTTTAAAGGTTTTACCGATCGACCGACGACCGTCGGCGTCGCTTCGCTTCGCTCTAACGGTTCGCTGAGCAAACTAGAGATAAACCAATAACAATACTGAACACGAGATGAAAAGATAAACACGGAATTGTACTAGACTCCACAGTGTACGGGAAGCAATACAAATGGATATCTCGTTGGTAAATGATAGGAGGTAGCGGGTTATGATTTTTTATTTTGTTTTGATCTCTATGTATTATTTTTTATAATGTCAGGTACAGTGAAGTTAGTAATAAATTTAATTTAATTAACTTTAAATAAATCTGTTTTTTAGTTTGTTACAGTAACTACAATTTATGTAAAAATGCTGCATAATTTTTCTATAATATAAGATGAAGTGAGCGAATTTATGTTTTGATTAAATATTTTTTTAAATATTTTTGTAGTTTTCAGCCATCGACTAAATATAACAAATATTTATTATTAAATAATGGCTGGCTAATGCTTTCAACATTATTAGTCGAGGGAGTATGTGTAATAGGGGAGTAGAAGAGAGACCATTGCACCTATAGGTATGTACAACGTACATTTGTTTCTGATTCACGCTGTATACGTATATAGCAGGATAGGCAGAGGGTGCTTAGTGATAAAACACTCCGCTCCCCACTTTTGCTGAATTTTGGAGTCATTACGTGCTGAGTGGCGGAACTCAATGGGCTTTTGTCTTGATACCAGACCAACGAAATGAAAATATTAATAAGCAATCGCATCGGATCGAACCCACAGTCACACCCTTGTACCCCTGCACCACGACCGGCCTGAATTACATTACATATCACTAAATAACTTTAAAATTGGCTATTTCAGTTGTTTTATGTACAAATTTGTTATTATAAAATATGGGAAAGTTGCACTTAGGCAACCGAAGTATAAACGTTAGAACTCTTGTTGTATTATTCACTACAAAGTAATAAGCCTGAGTAACATACACAACTAAGATAAAGTTATATCAATAGCCCGCTACAGTGTTATTAAAACGGGAATGTGTTTTAATCACTCTTCTATAACAATCTTTTACCAACTTTACTTGAAATGTATGTAACGTTTTATCTTTTAAATGTAAGGCATTTTATTTTTACCTTGAAATTTGTACTGTATTTTGAGATAGTAGGAAAGAGCTTGTAAATCGAAGAACCATGCCATTGTGGTGCATAAAATAGGTGATTGGCGGAATGAAAATGGTTATGAGTTCAAATCTGACGCGCTTCAATATTTATATTTAGCGTTTAGCATAGTATGTATGTGTAATTTGAGTCTGATATACTACATAAAAGAGTTGCAATCAAAATGTATCTCTAGAAAAAGCGAAAAAATTCAGATATATATATATATTGCGTTAAATTAGTCAAGTCCGAGTCGGACTCGCCCACTCAGGGCTCCGTATCAATTTCAGAATCGTAGGTTACTTTATAAAAGTTGACAAAATTGTGGGCATATTTGTTCATATTATAGATTTTTTTTTATTCATTTCATACAAAACGATTCTGTTTTCTGTAATATGAATATGAATATAAATGTCTTTTAAGTTCTCAGTTCTTGACAAATTTCAAAATTGTAGGTCAACGGGAAATACCCTAGAGGTTTTGTATACGCGGCGATCAAAGTTGACAAATTTAAATTGGCGGATGTATGCACTTGTTTTGTGTGAAATTAACTACAAATAGGAAGTTTGCTACGATTTTTTTCTACGATTTTTTAAAATTTTATATGAAATTATCAAAATCAATAGGATATTTCCCGTGCATCTATAATGGTGAAATTTGTTTTTTTTTTACAAATTTTACAGATTTTGGTCACGTGGCGACCCTAACAACAACCCTAATAATCTTTTTTTTTAATTATATAGTCTTTGAATTGACAACCACTTACTACACTGCAACCATTTTTGTTAGCAGCAGCTGGTGATATACATAATATATAGATAGAACGATCTTAAACAAAACCTAACTCAACCAAAAGTCGTAACGAATAATTTACTTTCACGATGAACTTTTAAATATGAACGAAAAAGTTCACTAAGTTATGAATCAGTAGAAGTAAAATACAATATTGACTTCAAAATTTCTGCCCCCGACGTACTGCCAACTTTTGAAGGTCCACATTTATCAATTGGCAATCGTTTATGAAAGTTAAAGATAACTTTTAGTTTATTTAGTTTCATCGTTCTTAACTACGATTAAGTTTTTAGTGATATAGTTCTAGAATTTCCTTAAAATTTCTTTACATAAAATTTCCAGTTATGGATTAGATCATTAAAACTACGTAATCAAAATATCTGTACGCGCCGAACTACTTGATAAAATCAGCTTCACGCTGTATCCCGCACACAGCAGGGTAGGCAGAGGGAACCTTGTGTTAAGACACTCCATTCCCCACTTTCTGCCGAATTCTGGAGGCATTGCGTGTTAAGTGGCAGAACTCAACGCCGCGCTTAGCCTCGACACCAGAGCGAAGAAATGGAAATATAAATTTAAGTAAATATTTCATCTCCTCGAGTGGGGATCGAACCCACAACCAGTCGGTTTTACAGTCACACTTCGTGCCACTGCGCCACGACTGGATCACTTGATCTACTTGATCATATGCTATTATATGTATTTTTTTGTTTCCCCAGTCTGGTTAGATAAAGTGATATTCCAAATAGGTATGGAATTTAATAGGTTAGTAAAATCATATAAACGCAAGCCGCAACACGCGGGACAATGTAATGGTAAAAATAATAAGTAAGTTAAAATAGTCAGTCAGTCAGTTTATGAACAAAATGTTCTACCCATTGGGTTGGGATCAGTTCGAATCAAAGCCAGCAAAGAGAACCAATAGTGACATCGAGAAATCTCTTTGATTGCTCCCTATAAAGGTAACCAAAATCTGATTCGTCGTAGCTCGACTTTCCCACGATACCTATATCTATTATCTAACTTGGTGACGCTGTAAAGGACAAACAAATATGAGAAGTAAAATAAAATAAATCAGCTTCACGCTGTATCCCGCACACAGTAGGGTAGGCAGAGGGAACCTAGTGTTAAGACACTCCATTCCCCATTTTCTGCCAAATTCTGGAGGCATTGCGTGTTGAGTGGCAGAACTCAACGCCGCGCTTAGCCTCGACACCAGAGTGTATGATTTACGCTCTGATTTGATTTATATGAGAAGTATTTATTGGTTATTTCGTTAGAATTGTTAATAAATTAATTGTTTTAACTGTAACAAAATATTACCAATTTCATTTTAACTCAGTTTTTCCTCTATAGTTGATCTCAGTTCCTGTAGACTATTACGTACTGGTTCAGCCATCTTTAATGCAACACTCAATGCAGCTGTTTGATTATTTATTTAGCACGTCCCAGATGTTTTATTCCATGTTATAGTACCCGGAGGGGTTTCTGTACAAAATAATATGTTGTAAAGTTTATATATTTTTGATATCCTTACCGACGCGGTTGCCGTCTGGATTGAATTGAATTCATTTGACTGTAGGCCAGTTGTAGGTTGGAATTCAAGTGGGTACTATTATTTCTAATGTCAAGAGTACATTTAGCTTTCTACTGGCTGGCAGAGGGACGCAATGAGCTGAGGATTGAGCACAGTAGCGTGCCAGAGAGGCTTATGTCAAACAATGGACAGAAATAGGTTGATGATGATGATGATGATGATGAACTTCAAGACACAATTTTTTAGTATTATAAAATAAAATTTTAAGTATTTTAAAAAAGCAAAGACCAAAAATATATTTATATCCTATATCTTCCAATAGATTTGAATCCACAACTACTAGATGCAGTGGCCGATTATTCCATAAGAGTGGTAAACACATATAAACATAAATATACTTGTAAGAAGAGCAGTGAATTTTGTAGTTATTACTTGAAGTCATTCTTGCGAAAGTCGTTATTGCTTAGGATTCCATAGTATAGCACTTAATGGTGAGACTCTTTAGTACTGCGGCTATATTCAATTAGCAATATCTCTGAGATGTAGAATCTTCAAGAGTACCACTAACTCTAACAGGAATTTATTTCCTTATTCTTGTTAATTGATTTATTTACGTTAAGCTTTATAATTGTAAAATCAGCTTCACGCTGTATCCTACACACAGCAGGGTAGGCAGAGGGAACCTAGAGTTAAGACACTCCGTTCCCTACTTTCTGCCGAACTCCAGAGGCATTGCGTATTGAGTGGCAGAAATTAACGCTGCGCTTGGACTGGACACCAGAGAGAAGAAATGGAAATATAAATTTAAGTAAATATTTCATCTCCTCGAGTGGTGATCGAACCCACAACCAGTCGGTTTTACAGTCACACTTTGTGCTCCTGCCACGACTGGCCACATTTTTGTCATTAACTAAATTAAATTTAACTGTATTATTACAATGATGATAATAATAACTTATAGCTTAAGTAAAAAGATTAATCTTTTAAGCATACGAGAATAGTAAAAAAAAACCTTCAGTTTAAATTTGTTCAATGAGGACATGCTTCAATTAAAACGTCTGTAGGTAGTTAATTCCCATTTCACTTCGGAAAGTAATATGAAATTGTGGTTGTCGCTGTTTTCTTATTATTCCACACATCTGTCTTATGGGCTTTAGCGTGGTTTTTCATTAAAAAATATAGTTTTTTTTTTCAATCAATATATATATATTACTTTATTTTAAGATATTGCATGGTGATTATAATAGTATTTTTTTTTATAATTGGAAAATATAATTACGAAGAAACGAAGAGTTACGTTGAATGGTATGTAAGCTCTAGCAAGGATGTCACGGTGAGGATGAAGAAGAACGTGCTCAGCCGGTATGGGCACGTCCAACGAATGAGTGAGTTTTTGGTTATACCTTTTTTTAAGGCACGTGACGGTTTAAAATAGCCAGAGAGTGTGTGTGTCACTAGATTCCCGATAGAGATGACTTATAAAAATGTATAGATACATACATACGAGCAGCAACTCAACTTTTAGCAACTAGCGATTTTTTTTTGTGGAATGCTTAAATTATTTTTGAAGTCATTCGTGACGCAGGGGAATTAGTGTGGGACTGTAAGCGGGGTTGGTTACGGATTCAATCCCCACTCGAGAGAATGAAATATTTATTTTAATGTATATTTTCGGCGTTGAGTTCCGCCATTCAACAAACTTATCGAGTTCGGCAGAAAGTCGGGAACGGAGTATCCTAACAGTAGGTTCCGTCTGCCTACCTGCTATGTGGGGGTTACATCGGAAAGTTGATTTAATTTGTTTTTTTTTTATACCTACGTTATACATTTAAGAGTTAACGTTCACATGCTATGAGTTTGTTATTTATTAACTTTTCACATAAAACCCCGTGAAGGTTGACCCGAAATCCACCCTCGACTGGGGATGTAATAATAAATATATAAATATGGCTCGTTCCAACATATTTTATTTCACTTGCAGCTGCCTACGACTTTCAGTTTTATTGCGATTCGAATACAATGGCTTAGGTACAGAATGGTTTAGGTTTATTTAATTCTTCAGATCCTTTAGTTTTTTTTAGATGAAAATGAGTTCCCTTCAAATGTCACTGTCACTATAGTTCAGCGTCGCCATACGTCACGATTTTGGCGGGACGTCCCGATTTTTAGCCCAAAATTTAAATGTCCTGCGCTTTTCGCGAATTATCCGACGCATTTTTGATTCTTATTTTAGTAATTTTATTTTTTAATAAGTTACTAACAATTACAGAAATACAAATATTCTTATGTATTTAAAAACGAAGAAACCTTAAAAAGAGGGAAATGATATCTAATATAATATTTAAATTTTTATACTGTTATCTGGTAAGTCTTCACGTCTTACTGTAATTTATATTATATTTGAAATATAAGAATTTTATGTCCTGCAACTAAACTTAAATTCAATAATTCCAATGTTTCATTGTAGTTCGAGAGCGGTGGACAATTCAGTAATTGAAAAATGCAATTTAGCGCAAAACTGTCTAGAGATTTTACGACTTCCGAGTTAATTTTAGGTATCTACGGCGTTCTAGTTTTTAAAAACTTGTTTTACAACGAAATATGGCATCTATGCTTATACAAAATGTAAAGTTTGATACAATTTATTGTATCAGTTTAAAAATACCTTTAGAAATTTATCACAGTTAATTAAAACAATAATAAATACAGAATAATTAAGGCCGTCGTGGCGCAAGGGCACAAGCAAACGACAATAAATGCGAAGGTTGTGGGTTCGATTCTCACTAGAGGAAAGGCAATATTTAATATATCGTCGCTTTGTAAGTTTCGCTTTTTAAACGAGACCGCAGCGCTGAGTTGCGCCAGCCAAAACGCAATGCCTCGACGGCGGAATGTGCAAAAAGGAAGTATCTTCATGTGATTTAGGTGTCTTAACACTAGATGTATGTGATGATGTGATGGGCCTGCCATCTGTCTACCCTGCTATCTGCGGGATACAGCGTGAAGCTATACATTTTATATAAATATTGTTATTGAACTATAAGTTAATATTTTTAACTCTCAGCCTGAAACGTTTAATCCTCATTCGCAAATATTGCAATCATCACACAAAGAGCATATTCTAATATTTAAACGTTTGAATTTCAGTATTATTAAATCCGCTTTAAAATATTAAACTTCACTTTATTCAAAACATTCATAAATAATAAAGCACATCGTTTATATGAAAGTAAATATTTTATTTAGATATTAAAAATATTTTTAAAATTTTGAAGTTGAAAAAAAGCCACTTACTTGTTGCACTCACTTCAGGTCCAAGAGACTCAAAAGCTTTACCAAAGCTCAACTTCAAGAGGCGATCAGAATCTGCAAAAAATATTGTCATTTTAGTTTTGTTGTTGATGCAGATGTACACCATTTGACTGTAAATTCGAAATTCTTGGGTTCGATTTCCACTCAGGGGAGGGAATTATTATAATTTCCTCATTATGGTAATTAGACAAAAATCGGCGTTGAGCTACGCCTCTCAGAACGCAATGTCTCGAAAATTGAGCGGAAAGTAGAAAACGGAATATCTTTGTACTAAGTTTTCTCCGCTTGCTATATAAAAATTCTAGTGTGAAGCAATTTTTCATGTTTGTCGCCATCTTATGATAACAATATGAATTAGAATAAAAATATTTTTGGTAGCGCCACCTAGCGTTTTAGTGATGTACTATTTGATAACAATCAACAAGCACTCTAAGAATATTGTAGTGTATACTTAAATATGTAGATGGCGCTGTTAACAAAAATTTTGTATAGGTAAAATATGTTTTATTGAAGCAATTGGTCTACAAATTAAGAAGTCACGCTTTTGTAATTTACTTATGTTATAATTTATTACTAAAAATATAAAATATAATAAAATATATTAAAAAAATATTGACACACACTATATGTGTATTTAATTTCAAGAACACAATTTTAACATATTAAAAATCATATCCAGCACCTAGCAGTGTAGGCAAATGGACCCTGATCAGTTGGTGTTAAGACACGCTGTTCTAATTAAGACACATCCGCCTTCACTTTCCGCCAAACTCTGGAGTACTCCGTGTTGAGTGGCCGGACATAACGCCTATTAATTATTTAATTTGCTCGAGTAGGAATAGAACCTACAAAATGTTGCGTAAACATAAGTTATAAGCTATTAAGGAATGTGTAACCCTTTTGGAAATAAGCCAAAACCATTTAAGTCATTTTAGCAAGATACTGGCACACATTCATCACTATAGCTTGGACACTTTATGATGCTCTCACATTATCTTTTTTAGTATTAACGGTATAATGCCTACTTTATAGTAGGATTGGCAGAGAAATTATAATGCTACAACCACCCTCCACAGAGAACCACCACGGTTGTCGGTTCAATCCCCACTGGAGGAAATGAAATATTTATTTACATTTATATTTCCATTTCTTCGCACTGGTGTCGAGGCAAAACATGGTGTTGAATTCCGCTACTAAACACGCAATGCCCTGAAAACTCGGCGGAAAGTGAGGAACGGAGTGTCTTAACATTAGGTTCTATCTGCCTGTCCCGCTGTGTGCGGGATACAGCGTGAAGCTGATTTGATGTGTAATATATTCCCTAAAATATAAAATTCTGACTTGGTCTACTTACTTCCTGACTCAAAATAATGTTATTATAAAATAATGATAGTTAAAAATTCAACGTTGTTGTTGATAATGTAATTTTAAACTGAGTTTTTAAAAGAAGAAACACAAAATTTACATACAACAATATGATTAGATAGAATATGATTAATAATCATAATAATTACAATTTAAAAAAAGATCAACTTCGATTCCGTATTCCATAATCCAGAAGAACCTAAGCAAACTTTTACCAAATTATCCTTGAAGTGTATCCTTCTCAATAAAACAAGAATAATCGAAATCGGTTGGCGCGATATTTAGTTCGTCGTCCATTTGTCGCGCACGTACCTAATGTAAATTTACGTCTTTTGTATTTTTTAATGGATACTTTTATTAGAAATGGACAAAATTTAAATGAGACCACAAAGGAACCACCAACTTTGAAATAAAAAAAAAATATCAAAATCCAGTCAAAAGTTGTAAGCTTCTAACAAAGTTAAATGCAGTCGAATTGATCGTTCAAGTCGAATTTATTTTGTTAAATAAAAGAGCCTATTGAGGGTTGCATACAAAAATTACCTCACTCACGATACCTCACTTGAACTAGCGGCTTTGATACCAAATTTTGCCCCCTTTTTAAGCGTATTATTTTTTAGGAGTTAGTTACAAATGTATAGTTTTCAGTACCCTATTGGTTTTTTTAATTTTGATTGTAATTGTAATGTAATTTAATTTGATTGTAATGTAATTTGTAATATAAACGGCTATATTCTTTTTTAAGTAAATGTAGAAATAAGGAAATGTTGAATTTTTTTTCAGGAAATCAGGACGCAGATCTGAGTATATGGCTTGTTTCTGAGAAAGGCTCTTGACATACAGATGAAAACTGATTCATATTAAAAAATAATTCTGTCGAAAGAGGATCGAAACCACAACCATCGCGTTACAGTCACACTTTTGTGCCTCTGCGCCACGACGGCGCAAAACAACCCGATATTTCAGTACGTGTATTTATTTAAGCTACATTTTTACTAAAACAAAAACATTGTAATAGTAACATTTTATATATGTAACTGGCTTCGTTACGTATTGATATAGTGACAGCTTTCATACTGGAACTGGCTCGGTGCTAGTGGAAAATAAATGAAAAAATATTTGCATCCATATAGCGTTTGTATGAAATAATATTTCAGTATGTCATTTCAAATGTATATTGAAACTGAACGTTGCTGTCTGTCTGTACATGGGAGATATATGAAAAATATATTATTGGAAGCATATATAAATAAATGTAATAAAATCGAAAATATTTTTAAAAATTTTTGCCTGTTTGTCTGTGCACGCCCGTTTTTATGTCAGGAGCGGACTAATTGATTTAAATACAGTTTGCACTATTATATTTTGGCAAATTTCCCTGAACATTTAGTGTTAATTTCATCGGTTTATAAATAAAAAAGTTATATAATTTTTGTCTGTTTGTCTATTTTTTATGTTTATCAGCAAGGTTTGTCAGAAAGAAGGCAGACAGAAGTGAGGCGTAAGCACTCCTTTCACCACGTTTTCTAAAATAATAAAATGGGCTGAACGCTTCACTTTGTTTATATATATATATATATATATATATATATATATATATATATATTTATTAATGTGCCGTCTAGACCGTCATGGCCCAGGGGCACAAGGGTGTGACTGAAACGCGACGGATGTGGGTTCGATCGGCACTGGAGGGAATGAATTATTATTTCTTAATATTTTCATTTCTTCGTTTGGGTACAAAGATAAAAGCCTGGCGTTGAGTTCCGCCACTTAACACGCAATGCCTCTAAAAATTCGGCGGAAAGTGGGGGACGGAGTGTCTTATCTTCCCTCTGCCTACCCTGCTGAGTGCGGGATAAAGCGTGAAGCTGATATAATTTATTTTTTATTAATTTAAATGCTAATTTTACTTCCAAAGCTTGTAACGTCATACAAAAAATAAAAAAAGACATATATTAAGATTTATTTCCATTATAAAATAAACGAATTATTATATACCTGCAGCGGTAGAGTCGGGTGGTGGCTGAAAATGATAGGTGGCTGCAAAACCCTGCCCTGGTGAAGCCGAATTCGCTGTAAATTGTAACAGCAAGGAAGGACCCGTGGAGAGCACCTCGTAGCCTGTGAATTAAGTTACAAAATCTTACTTAAAATTAAGTCTTTTATTCTTCTTTTTTTTACTCTTATAGTATCATTTAATTTTTATATTAAAAGGGCAGCGTTGTGGTGCAACGCCACATCGCTTGACATTCGAGTAAATGAAATATTTAATGTTTTCTTTCTCTCGATTTCCTCGCTCTGGTGGTCTCTTAGTTTCCCTCTGTCTACACTACTTTATTGGAGATAAAGTGTAAAACCATACATTTCAACAAATACAGTAAAATCTCCATATATAATAAAAGGATAGAAAAGTCAATTCTGTACATGAAAGATATAAAAAAAATAAAAATTAGGTCGGTTAATATGTCGATTATAGAACCTAAAAAACCACTCAGCAGAATTCTTGTCTGTCTGTCTGTCTGTCTGTCGGTTTGTTTGTGCGTCAATCACGCAAAAACTACCTGACAGAAATTGATGAATTTTTGCATGGTGTTAGCCTAGGGTATTTCATGATAGTTTTCTTTAAAAAAAATAAAAACTGAAAAATATAAATTACCTAAAATACCGATAACTACTGTATGAAATTAAATTAATTTTGGCATGGTAATAGTTCAAAGCCTAATGTCACTTATAGGATAGCTTTTATCATGGAGTATAAAGAATTTTTTGTAGAAAAAATTACATAATTATATTTTTAATAAAAAAAATCGGAGTAACCTCTAAAAAATGTATTTACTAAACTGAATAAAAAGAATGTGTGATTCCTCTATACAATATATTATTCTATTTTATACATAAAACAGGTTAAAACAGTGCATATGAAGGTCCTCCTGTAGTATAACTATTTTCAATTACTATCAACACTACATTGTCGATACTAATGTGGTATTACAATATGAATGAAATTTTTCCGCCATTATGATGACATATGATTTTCTCATAGATACCATTGTTGGATATAAACTAAATTAAAATAAGACTACACGGGAGGCATTAGCTTTCAAATAAAAAAAGAATCATTAAAATCGGTTCATACAATCAAAAGTTCTAAGGTAACAAGGCTAAAAAATACAGCCCAATTGATGACCCCTTTTAAGAAGTCGGTTAATAGTAATCTGACATAATTAAATTACGACTATTTCATTTAACCACATTTTAAAAGAAGAAAGTAAATTAAGGCCGTTCGTTGCACAGGGGCACAAAGTGTAACTGTTGTGGGTTCGATGACCACGCAAGGAAACGAAATATTTATTGAAATTTATATTTCCATTTCATCGCTCTGGTGTCGAGGTAAAGTGCGGCGTTGAGTTTCACTGCTCAGCACGCAATGCCTACAGAATTCCGAGAAAAGTAGGGAACAGAGTGTTGTTGTTAACACTAGAGGTCCTATGCCTACCCTGCTGTGTGCGGGATACAGCGTGAAGCTAAAAAAAGAAGTATAATCAATATTTGTTCAGTCTACCATAATTATTATTTCAAACGTCAACGTTGGTGATATTAACAAACATAATAAAGTAGGTATATTTTACGGAATTAGCTCATATGGCGATGTGTAGAATAAAAAGTATATGTATTTGGAAAGTAAATTCTGATCGTGAGTTCATAGTTTATAAAAGTTTATATTGTGTTTAGATGGATCACGTGGTGATGTCAATACGTTTTAATGTCATCTTATGTTATCTGTTAAAATAGCGTGAAGCTGATTAAACTTAGTGTTATATTCAAAAGAAATTAATTGTATGTAATACATAATATGTAATTTATTAATACGTTTCAAGTATGAAAAAAAGAAAAAATGCAATATAATTGCATTTGTGTTTCCTTCCTATATTTTGTATTTCTATTATTTAAATCATATATCAGGAACGTAAATGTGGGAACAGAGTTGCATGCCATTTTAGTACAGAGTAACCTCTAAAAAATGTATTTACTAAACTGAATAAAAAGAATGTGTGATTCCTCTATACAATATATTATTCTATATTATACATAAAACAGGTTAAAACAGTGCATATGAAGGTCCTCCTGTAGTATAACTATTTTCAATTACTATCAACACTACATTGTCGATACTAATGTGGTATTACAATATGAATGAAATTTTTCCGCCATTATGATGACATAGACAATTTTTTTAATTTGGAAAAATAATATATTAACTATAAGAACGTTGGTAGTTTTTTAAAAGGAATTCTTATAGAATAAAAAATTGCCTAAACTATGCTTCTTCGCAAGTGGTTGTAATAACTATTGGTATCAATTTTCCAAAAAATCACTATAAATATTAAATATGCTCAATTATACAGAGTTTTTTTGTTAGGACCACTTTAAATGAAACCACAGTTTAACTACTCTATAAAAGCCTATTACATATTAAATTAAAAACCCGAAAATAAAAAAGTTATTTTTTCAAACAAAATCTCCATATATAATAAAAGGATAGAAAAGTCAATTCTGTACATGAAAGATATAGCTGATAATTTAATTAAAATGTCTACCGGATGATCAATTAGCCTGCAGTTTACGTTTTAATTGTTATTATGTATGACGTTACGTAACGTTTCTTTACGTTTATTTATTTATATACATATTACATTTAATGAATTAAATATATTTTATAAAAGGTTCACATATGCGATAACATGTTCACACATTTGGTCCACATATGTGACCACATATTCACACATGTGGTCCACACACGTGACCACATATTCACACATGTGGTCCACATATGTGACCACATGATCACACATGTAATCTTCATATGTGACTACATATCACACATGTGGTCTACATATGTGACTACATATCACACATGTGATATGCCCATGTGAATACTTATTCACACATGTGGTACACATATATGACCACACGATGCCACATGTGGTCCACATATGTGACCACATGATCACATATGTGGTCCACATATGTGAGCACAAAAACACACATGTGGCCCACACACGTGACCACATATTCACACATGTGGTCCACACACGTGCCCACATATTCACACATGTGGTCCACATATGTGACCACATGATCACCCATGTAATCTTCATATCACACATGTGGTCCACATATGTGACCACATTTTCCCACATGTGGTCCACATACGCGACCACATATTCACACATGTGGTCCACATATGTGACCACAAATTCTCACGTGTGGTCCACATATGTGACCACAAATTCTCACGTGTGGTCCACATGAAAGACCACATATTCACACATGTGGTCCACATATGTGACCACAGGATCACCCATGTAATCTTCATATGTGACTACATATCACATATGTGGTTCACATATGTGACCACATTTTCCCACATGTAATCCACATACGCGACCACATATTCACACATGTGGTCCACATATGTGTCCACAAATTCTCACATGTGGTCCACATGAAAGACCACATATTCACACATGTGGTCCACATATGGGACCATATATTTACACATGTGGTCCACATATGTGACCACAAATTCTCATATGTGGTCCACATATGTGACCACATATTCACACATGTGGTCCACACACGTGACCACATATTCACACATGTGGTCCACATATGTGACCACATGATCACATATGTGGTCAACATATGTGAGCACATAAACACACATGTGGTCCACACACGTGACCACATATTCACACATGTGGTCCACACACGTGCCCACATATTCACACATGTGGTCCACATATGTGACCACATGATCACACATGTAATCTTCATATGTGACTACATATCACACATGTGGTCTATATATGTGACAACATATCACACATGCGATCTGCACATGTGAATACTTACTCACACATGTGGTTCACATATATGACCACACGATGCCACATGTGGTCCACATATGTGACCACATGTTCACATATGTGGTCCACATATGTGAGCACATATACACACATGTGATCCACACACGTGACCACATATTCACACATGTGGTCCACATATGTGACCACATGATCACCCATGTAATCCTCATATGTGACTACATATCACACATGTGGTCCACATATGTGACCACATTTTCCCACATGTGGTCCACATACGCGACCACATATTCACACATGTGGTCCACATATGTGACCACAAATTCTCACGTGTGGTCCACATGAAAGACCACATATTCACACATGTGGTCCACATATGTGACCACAGGATCACCCATGTAATCTTCATATGTGACTACATATCACACATGTGGTCCACATATGTGACCACATTTTTCCACATGTAATCCACATACGCGACCACATATTCACACATGTGGTCCACATATGTGTCCACAAATTCTCACATGTGGTCCACATGAAAGACCACATATTCACACATGTGGTCCACATATGGGACCATATATTTACACATGTGGTCCACATATGTGACCACAAATTCTCACATGTGGTCCACATATGTGACCACATTTTCCCACATGTGGTCCACATACGCGACCACGTATTCACACATGTGGTCCACATATGTGACCACACATTCTCACATGTGGTCCACATGAAAGACCACATATTCACACATGTGGTCCACATATGTGACCACATATTCACACATGTGGTCCACATATGTGACTACATATTCACACATGTGATCTATATATGTGACTACACATTCACATAAAAAATTTTTTACTACACGAATAAACTTCAATAAAAGTTTTATAATTTAAAAAAGTTTATTTTTTATGTAGGCTGTCTCCTATCTGAAGTGTAGTTAAATGGAAAAACTAGGAGGACCAGTGTGTGTGTCAGTGATGAGACAAGGTCCTTCATCCTTAGCCTCATTCGCAGGCTCCAAGTCAGCTATGGAGACAGCTATTTCTCTAAGCTACTGAATTAGAAACGATAGTACGACGAAAGAAGGTTACCGACACATTGTTTCGGTAAATGAGCGATGTATAAATGCACTTTGTCACGAAAGGTATTTTAAATTTGTATTGAAACGAACTGAAAAGTCAAAAATTAAAAGGAGTTATAAAATGTAATTTATCACATGAATTCACAAAACAATCTATACCTATTTTTTATTTTAAGAATTAAAAAAATGATGTTAGTTTTGTCTTGCCTGACCTTGTCGCACTCATTATCTTATTAATGTGATTAATCTCCATATATAATAAAAGGATAGAAAAGTCAATTCTGTACATGAAAGATATAAAAAAAATAAAAATTAGGTCGGTTAATATGTCGATTATAGAACCTAAAAAACCACTCAGCAGAATTCTTGTCTGTCTGTCTGTCTGTCTGTCTGTCTGTCTGTCTGTCTGTCTGTCTGTCTGTCTGTCGGTTTGTTTGTGCGTCAATCACGCAAAAACTACCTGACAGAAATTGATGATTTTTTGCATGGTGTTAGCCTAGGGCCTCAAGGTACATTTTTTTTGGGTTTCATTCCGAATTTCATGATAGTTTTCTTTAAAAAAAATAAAAACTGAAAAATATAAATTACCTAAAATACCGATAACTACTGTATGAAATGAAATTAATTTTGGCATGGCAATAGTTCAAAGCCTAATGCCACTTATAGAATAGTTTTTATCATGGAGTATAAAGAATTTTTTGTAGAAAAAATTACATAATTATATTTTTTAATAAAAAAAATCGACTTCTTCAATTTCAACCGGATTTCACACTCTGAACTTAACTAAACTTTCACCAAACTACCCCTTATATGTACCCTTTCTAATAAAAAAAGAATCATTAAAATCGGTTGAATTGATATTGACTTATACGTTCATTTGTCGCGCATATACTTAATGTAAATTTGAGATTTATATGATTTTCTCATAGATACCATTGTTGGACATAAACTAAATTAAAATAAGACTACACGGGAGGCATTAGCTTTCAAATAAAAAAAGAATCATTAAAATCGGTTCATACAATCAAAAGTTCTAAGGTAACAAGGATAAAAAATACAGTCCAATTAATGACCTTTTTTAAGAAGTCGGTTAATAGTAATCCGACATAATTAAATTACGACTATTTCATATAACCACATTTTAAAAGAGGAAAGTAAATTGAGGCCGTTCGTTGCACAGGGGCACAGAGTGTAATTGTTGTGGGTTCGATTACTACGCAAGGAAACGAAATATTTATTTAAATTTATATTTCCATTTCATCGCTCTGGTGTCGAGGTAAAGTGCGGCGTTGAGTTTCACTACTCAGCACGCAATGCCTACAGAATTCCGAGGAAAGTAGGGAACAGAGTGTCTTAACACTAGGTGTCCTATGCCTACCCTGCTGTGTGCGGGATACAGCGTGAAGCTAAAAAAAGAAGTATAATCAATATTTGTTCAGTCTACCATAATTATTATTTTAAACGTCAACGTTGGTGATATTAACAAACATAATAAAGTAAGTATATTTTTTGGGATTAGCTCATATGGCGATGTGTAGAATAAAAAGTATTTGGAAAGTAAATTCTGTTTGTGAGTTCATTGTTTATAAAAATTTATATTGTGTTTAGATGGATCACGCGGTGATGTCAATACATTTTAATGTCATCTTATGTTATCTGTTAAAATAGCGTGAAGCTGATTAAACTTAGTGTTATATTCAAAAGAAATTAATTGTATGTAATACATAATATGTAATTTATTAATACGTTTCAAGTATGAAAAAAAGAAAAAATGCAATATAATTGCATTTGTGTTTCCTTCCTATATTTTGTTATTCTATTATTTATATCGATATATCAGGAACGTAAATGCGGGAACAGAGTTGCATGCCATTTTAGTACAGAGTAACCTCTAAAAAATGTATTTACTAAACTGAATAAAAAGAATGTGTGATTCCTCTATACAATATATTATTCTATATTATACATAAAACAGGTTAAAACAGTGCATATGAAGGTATCCTCCTGTAGTATAACTATTTTCAATTACTATCAACACTACATTGTCGATACTAATGTGGTATTACAATACATTTTGAATATTTTTCCGCCATTATGATGACATAGACAATTTTTTTAATTTGAAAAAATAATATATTAACTATAAGAACGTTGGTAGTTTTTCAAAAGGTATAAGAATAAAAAATTGCCTAAACTATGCTTCTTCGCAAGTGGTTGTATCTATTCTCCAAAAAAACACTATAAATATTAAATATGCTCAATTATACAGAGTTTTTTTGTTAGGACCACTTTAAATGAAACCACAGTTTAACTACTCTATAAAAGCCTATTACATATTAAATTAAAAACCCGAAAATAAAAAAGTTATTTTTTCAAACAAAATAAATAATAAAATTATCGTTGTAAAATAAAATACAATTTGTTAAGAACGACGCACGCACACATAAACTTATCAAAGGGAAACCGCCGCATACGCCTCATTGCGAAATCGAGTCGTAGGTATTGGCGGCAAAATTTAAAGTTCTAAACATTTTAGTACTATTTTTGTAGTACACACATACGTTTACATTATTGGTACCTATGCGTAACCGCGTCATACGAAATATAGATATGAATAAACATTGTGAAATAAGAAAAAAAACCTACGTCTTCACTGTTGATGTATCTTAAAAACTATTTTACCCTATATGCCCAATTGTAACTGTAACGTGACGTTGTGGGTCTGATCCACACATGCAGGATTGAGTTTTAATTTAATAATATTTTCATTTCGCACATCAGTCAAACATTATACCCAATATCTTACACTAAGTTGCCCTACTAAGGGCGGGATAAAGCGTGGATCTGGTTTTAACTTTATGCGAACCGATTAAAATAAAGTCCAGTCCAGTTGAGGCCAGTCGTGGCGCAGCGGCACAAAGTGTGACTGTAAAGCCGACTGGTTCTCTGAGTTTGATCCCCACACGAGGAGATGAAATATTTACTTAAATTTATATTTCCATTTCTTCGCTCTGGGGTCGAGGTTAAGCACGGCGTTGCGTTCTGCCACTCAACACGCAATGCGTCCAGAATTCGGTAGAAAGTGGGGAACGGAGTGTCTTAATACTAGGTTCCTCCCTCTGACTAGCATGAAGCTGCTTAAAATAAAACTAATGCTTAATATTTAAGGGCAGTTTGCCAGAATACAAACAAAAAAAGTATTTAAATCGGTTAAGCCGTTTCTGAGATTATCGTAAAGAAACGCACATATAGTAAGTATCGATAAGTTGTGTTTTTATTTCAAACATTCAATTGAAGATTCTTATGGGAGGTACGAAAATGCGACCTAAAGTTTTAACAACTTTCTTATAAAAAATCTTCATTACATTGCAAACATACATTATAAGTATATCAAGACACGAACATAATTCAGTGTGTTAAGTAAATAGTTCTGTGGTTTAAGCGGGCGAAGCCGCGAGCGGGTCGCTAGTAAAAAATAAAAACAGTGAATCCATATATTTTGAGCGGGTGAAACCACACGGAGCTACAAATAAAATCAAATAAAAAAAATATCACTTAACACTAAGTTCCCTCTGCCTACCTTGATGTGTGTGGGATACAGCGTGAAGCGGAATTAATAAAAAAAACATATCAGATTTTCCACCCTCTCTTTTTCTCTCCCCCCGAAGGAAATAAAATAGGATAAAAGGTAAAGATAGAAAAAAAACTAGCAAACAACAAAAAATATTATTTTTCGACTTTGCGGTATAATTAATCTCGTTGGTACTACTATGTAACGAATCCAAACTACTATGTAACGAGTGGACACGAGTGAGCACGCAAGAACAGGTGTATCGTAAACACTTTATACTCTCAGTTTTACTATCCAATAGACAAGGTTTGTAAGCCTGTGTTCAAATTTAGTTTTCGAGAATATTCTCGATACACAAAGCTCAGTTTTAGTTTTTAGGTTACGAGAATGTGCTATTATACTTATATGTTTTCTGGGAAAAGTATTATTTTGTTACTAAATTCTATTTTGCTAGAATTACATTTTAAAAACGTTAAAAAATATATATTAAATAAATAGCATTCTCTCTAAACAATTGCCTTTGGCTGGCGTAGATTTGTAATAATCTCTCTACAGAGATGCTATCAACATAAGTTGTAACAGATGTGCTTAGCTTGATAAGAGCAGCGATAAGGAAGAACGGATCTTAGTGGTCAGAACCGTTTGAACCTATAAAGGTTCAGGTTTGGCGGTTTGGTGAACCTATAAAAGTTTAGGTTTGGCGGTTTGGTTTGGTTTAGTTTGTACATATAAAGGTTTAGTTTGAACATATAAAGGTTTAGTTTGGTTTTGGTATCAGTGTTTAGTTTTGGCGTGAGGTAATGTCTAATCTCTTCAGATAAGCCCTAGATGCTTAGTCCTTGGCCTTGGCCAACTTAGCTTCGTATTTCCAAATGATCGTAATACAGACAGTCTGGAAACTATAACGCTACTAGGTATATAACGATACAGGCTTTAAGAGGAGTGTTCTCGAAAACTGGTGATATGTCAGATGGAGTTTTCTTTGTGGTTAATGCACGAACTTATCTTCTGGGAATTGAAAAAAGGAAACTTGATTGAATTGAACCTGGTTCCTTTCACCTCAAAAGTAAGTATTCTCGAGGGATCCCTCAACAGAACCGTCGACTTCCGCTTCCGCTGTGCTAACGTCTGCATATCAATGTATGCTAAGATCCTCTAATATGTCATGGATATGCGGAGAGCATGTAGTGGGGGATGCAGTAACATAATTTTACGGCATTAGGTTCTCCGCTTTTCGGTGTTTAAGGTACCTGCTGCGTGTTGAGTAGCAAAACTCAACGCCGCACATTGCTTGCTAGAGTGGTAGTCAAAAACTACTTTGTCTAAATATATTGCCTTTCCACAGTCTAAATTACAAATACGTCAATGAAGTCAATGTTGTTGAATTCTAGTTAAGATGTGTCTGCATATACATCATGGGTTCAAATTCACTCGTTCATTTTCGAGTTTTTTTAAATCTAAGATATAGAAGGAATTTAATGTAGAGTTACACACACACACAACACTAAAAAAATTACAATAAAGCAGGCAGATTTATTTTTTATGCTATGAAACGCGTTACATAATAGAATTTTCCATATATTATATATTTATTTCAGCCATAGAAGAAAATGTTGTAGCACTTTATCGTTTGTATCGTGAAACCTCACGATATTACTCCAGACGAATTTTCGAACTAATTAATTTTAGGTGGCGGTTGTTAACTAGGTCGTGCCACACATCTGTAGAGGTAATATAGCAATCCATTTCTAGAAACCTAAATAGATATACTTGCTGTAATACAATGTTGTAACCTATTTTTTGTTTCTACTGACTTAATGAAAAAATAATATTAAATTAGCTTCACGCTGTATCCCGCACACAGCAGGGTAGGCAGAGGGAACCTAGTGTTAAGACAATCCGTTCCCCACTTTCTGCAGCATGGAAATATAAATTTAAGTTCAATGGGATTGAACCCATAACCAGTCGGTTTTACAGTCAAATTATGTGCCACTGTGCCACGACTGGACTTATTAGTGAAAGTATTTTATATGTAAACTTTTTTTTACCCTTCGAAAACACAATATCAAAGATACTGGAGGAAGGTCACGTAAAAAATATGAGGACCCCCCGAAGGGCATGTATGAAGAGGTTGATGACAGTGGACGAGGCGAGAGAGGTATGTAGAGACCGTAGCGTTTAGCGCTCCGTTCTCTCTGACTACCCCGCTAAATAAACATTCTTTTTATTTTTATTTATATATATTTTAGTGAGAAAAGAAAATGGTTGTGCTGTAAAAGATATGTTTTCTTCCCACTATGTGTTTTATAAAAACTAATAAAGACGTCTGTAATATACACAGATATAACTTTATTTGACTAATACGAGTGTGTTGTGTTTGAGTCTTATCTCGTTATTACTCATAAACTGAGATACATGTTCCAACATGTTGCACTAGCTATGTTACATTTTTTAAGATTTTCTTAGACTGTAAGCTCGATGGTTGTATGTTCAAATCCCGCTCAGCTTCAACTGGATATTAGCTTTGAATGGATATGTTCGTGTAAAGGTATTTTTAGGGTTACGTACATTGAGGAAGAAAGGAACTCTTATAAAATCACTTTGTGGTCAATTCGTCTGTATATTTGTCTGTCAAGAGCCTTTATCTCAGGAACGCTTTAGGATATTGAGTTGAAATTCAAATCGTATACTCATGTCTACGCTTCATTATTTCCCGAAAAAACTCATATTTCTACATTAATTTCTAAATAAAATATGGTCGTTTTTTATATAGCAAAAAAATCGTATTTCGACACTATTAAGAGAATCAAAATTAATAGGGTATTTCCGGTTGTCCTAGAATTTTTAAACTTGGCAGCTAGCATCGGCAATAATGGTTCAGGCAAAAATCTGAAAACTATATATTTGTGGTTAAATTCTTAAAATAATAAAATAGTCAACAATTGGTATTACCGACGTTAGTTTAAATGAGGTATCAGATGAAAGAGCTAATCTTGAATTGTAGAAAGGTCTCGAGACTTCCAATAATTTCACGGAACCCTCAGTAGGCGAGTCCGACTCGCTCTTGGTTTTTTTTATTTTTCAGTGCAAATTTTTGTTAACAATACTCTTATGATGGCACAAATCTAGACTGGGATAGACATGAACCACCTAGCCCCCCCTCTACCTACGCCTTTAAATTTACAGTATATCTATTACATTATTTAAGTGCATTCTGAACTTGCCAAGCGATGTCACAATAAAGAAGAAGATCATACCAGTCGGTTTTTGTAAATTTCGGTGACTTGATGATATTAGTTAAAATGTATATGAATAGAAGTGAAATGAAAATATAAATTTAAGTAAATATTTCATCTCCTCGAGTGGGGATCGAACCCACAATCAGTCGGTTTTACAGTCACACTTCGTGCCACTGCGCCACGACTGGCCTCGAATTAAAATGTATATGAATATATAAAAAAAAAACATCCCAAGTCTATGCCCTTAGATCGTATTTCACTGACAGAAACGAATAAACAACACTTACACAATTTGAATACAGAACACCCATTCGCAATTACATGGTAAAGCGACGACAATCACAACTCGCTCGGCCGCTGACGAAATGTATTTATAGGGACAGAATTCGTTCCGTTTCATCTATATATCTAATAAATGATTTACGGCTGTTTTCAGTTGTAGTATTATTTAAAAAGTTAAATTAAAATTTAGAAAACTTAAAGGAATAGTATACATTTTTTTTTTAAATACAATACATGATTTTTTATTATTTGAATAATTAATCGAATACTATACTTTATTAAATATTTTTTTAGTTTATTCATTAAAATGTCGCGTTTACTGTTACGCATACGTATGTAAGCTACATACGCATATAACGACAAAGAAATGGATAGAGAGTAGTATAGGTCTTACATACAAGTAATTGATCATTTATATTACAGTTAAAAAATAACCATAATCATATCAACCATCGTCAAAGATAAAACTAATAAATAATTAAAAAAAACTCCCGACCAAAAAAATCACTACCTCATTTTGGAAAAGTGCTAGTGTTTAAACTACTTATCCAGTTTTCATAAAACATAGCTGCCGCGACGAACATTGCTTTCGATTAAAGAAAACTGCACTCGAATCGGTTGATTAATTCAGGAGCTACAGTGCCACAGACAAGCACACAAACAAGGTAAACTTACAACACTCCATTTTTGCGTCGGGTTCAATAATGCTAAAACAAACCTTTCATAATTGCGTTTAATCAAAATATCTTTCCTAATCACACAAAATTACAAAACTCAATTGAATTAAAATTCAATTATTGTTTAAGGCATGACAGAACTTTGTGAGATAATTCGTTTTAAAATTATTTAGTCACGTACGTGACAATTTTTTTTCCAATTCTTAATGAAAGTCAGTATTATTTGAATAAAGGCGGCTGAAATTAGATATTGAAGTGACGACGTGAATCTTAATTTAGTACGATTCCAGTAAATGTGTTTTTAGGGTTGACTCCTGCTTTTACGTTAAACGTATTATTTTAACAATTTTATACGTTTACTTTATAATTCTATATGATTTTTTAAATTAAAAACAAGTACTCACATAAGAATATAAGGTTATTTAAAAAATAGTTTCACGCTGTTTTCGAAACATAGTAGGAGAAGATAGAGTGTAAAGCAAGTGTGCAGTGTTGAGATCCTCCATTCCACAATTTCCGCCTAATTTTTGACACACGTGTTGAGTTGAAGAAAACATCATTCTTTTGTCTTGGAAGTCTTACTACCAGAGCGAGGAAATAAAAATAGTTAATTTCTCCGAGTGGAAATCGAAGTTGATGACGGTCATGAAATTTTATTATATCAAATATTGAAATATACAGATTTTTCAGGAGTTATATTTGCTTTAACAACAATGAATTTTTCTTTCTAAATTGACGAACCAGGTACTTAAAAGTCAAAAGCCCAATCTACGAAATAAAAAATTTTGCAAATAATATATTAATTACTAGAAGCTTTTAATTGTTAAAAAATTAAATACTATTTGGTTACAAGCGAAATATGGTACAATTTCATACATGAATTTGAATTTAGATAGATTTTAGGCACATCTGTATATTCGAATTGAACATATTGATCTACCTGAGATTAAGGTATTATATATGTACATTACTAATGCCATCTATAAAACCTTGATGCGATCCTTGAATTTAAAATTTTAATACGTATTGTCTTTTTTAACCGACTTCTTGTAAAAGGGGCCTCTCCCTTTTTTATCAATTCTATTGTATTTTTTTTAAATCAACTTTGTATGAGCTACAATGCGTTTTTGATTTAAAATTTATTAAAAACCTGTCCTCTGGTCCTTTATTTTACATAAAAAACACAACACTATCAGAGTCTATATATATTTAGTAGCTGTTGGTTCAACATTAAAAAAATTGCAGAAAAACTATTAGTATAGGCGAAAATAAAACAGAAAAAAATATATATATACCACTACGTAGTTACCTACTAAAAAAATAACAAAATATATTAATAATATATGATTATAAGATTATGCAGTAGTAAGGCTTTCTCGTGTGCAATTATAAAGGGTAGTTTTAGTAGATGTCAGATTTTTTTAGATCAGTTACTCGCACCTAAGACTTGAGCTTTAATGTTTGTACCTACTAGTGTTAGGCACATGAAGTTGTGGAAGTCAGCTTCATGTTTTTTTTTTCAATTTAATGTTGTTTATATTATATCGCTTTTTTTTTAATCTTTGAGAGGCGTTGTGTTTCGGTATGTTGGGTTAAATGATCGATCTAATTAAAATAAAAGATTAAAAAGGAACCTTGATCTATATTTAAAAATATTGATAGTAAACGGTAATAAATAAAGAAAACGATTGATGCACAAAAACTGTTCACAGAAAAAGTACAACAACACATACAAAACTGCAATGGTAGCATTCGGTGATCATGTTCCATTTCTATCAGAATAAAGAAATAAAAACTAATGTAATTTCTACTACAAAATACATCAAAATATTAATAACTAATTTAATTTTACCTATAGCCAATAACATGCTGTATATATATAAGAAAAATAAAATTAAACTAAATTCCCAAAGCAATTCTTGATACAGTATCCTATCCCTATCGAACTAAAAGTCGACTTTACATCTAGGGAGCATTATTCATTCAATAGCTGCGACTGAGGTAAGGCGACGCCGCTCTAGTAGCGTACAGGGTAACGTATATTAGAATTTCTATGTATTGATTGAAATAATTGAAGCAAGTCACTTGTTTATCACCCCATTTTGTAAGATATATTTAATTAAATTACAAAATGTATTTGTATTATTAGTAAATTATTTAGGTGATGTATATAATTGAGATTCAGGCCGTTGTGGTGCTGTGATACAAGAGTGTGACTGAAACGCGACGATTGTGGGTTTGATCCCAACTCGGGAGTATGAATTATTATTTCTTAATATTTTCATTTTTTCGTTCTAGCACCGACGCAAAAAAACCAGCTTTGAATTCCGCCACTCAATACGCAATGCCTCGAAAAATTCGGCGGAAAGTGGAGAACGTAGTGTCTTTTATCTATGTTTCCTATGCCTATCCTGCTGGGTGCGGGATGCAGCGTGAAGCTGATTTGATTTGATATAATTATGATTTAGATATTGTTAACGGAAGTCGTAACTTCTATCCCAATTCTGACTTCGGACGAAAAGCAGTAAATATAAATGTATTTAAGATTATATATATTTTGCCATTTTTCGTGCCTTTATGTGAAATGAAGATAGAAAATAAATAAAAAATAAACCAAATATGTTGTAGAAATTTTGAAGACAAAAATTAGCATAAAATCAATATACTCTGGCCAGATTTATATTGTAGTCAGAAGTCATATTATATATCGGATATCGTCGGTGTGAATGTAAACGCGATTGTATTGGGTTCGATTCCGACTGAGTAAAATTGATTAACGGTATAAGTGATTAACGTACTATTTCGAAAAAATCGTGAAGCGCGAAAAGTGTTAAAGTCTACTAACATCTATCTACATATATAATACATTCCATTCGCATATCTCTTATTTTCTTTTGTTCCCAACGTATCTACGGAGCGCTTTGCCTCGATCGATGGCGTACAATGAAATCGCGGCTTTCAATGTATATTGCTAGGAATAACTCATTTCATATGTATGGAGGGAAACACCGCCACTATAAAATTGGAAATGGAGTTAGAAACTTGAAGAAGCGGTATAGATTCAGAGCGCGAAATGGAAATGATAGTTTTATAGACGTTGTCGTATATGTAGTTTTATTTCAAATTTAAATATTTTTGTATTTTCGTAACATGAGATGTAAGATAATTTTATATAAGTTTATTTATTTCAATATTATCCAATTTTTATAATTTTATCTTCACGTGTATCCCGCATGTAGCTAGGCAGGCAGAGGGAACCTAGTGTTAAGACGTTTTCTACTTTTTGTCGAATTCTGGAGATATATCTTGTTGGATTGGTGGAATCCAGCGCCGCGATTTGTTCAATACCAGAGCGAAGAAAATAAAATATTTAGTATTTCATTTCCTCGAGAGGGAATCCAACCCACAACCAGACCCTTTTGCAGTCACACTAAGTAATGCTCAATAATAGATTATATGAATTATTAATATTCAAGTAAATTTCTATTAAGCCATTTCAACAGTACATAAAAGTTTACTTCGATATGATAGATAAGGCTTGCTTTAGATCGTGCAGTTCGTATTAAAAGTTGCCTTAGTTCCCTCGAGTGCCATACACGCTGCCACAGTAGATAGGTAACTCAATAAATGTCATAATGAAAAATTATCCAGACACCACGCTGCTTGAAGTATTTCTGTGTTCACTTTTCATGGTACGTTTAGTTCTTTAGTTAGATACGAATATTATGTTTGTAGAGATTAATAAAATGGAATTCAGCTTCAAAAAAAATAATAGTAATATCCTTAGGAGGCCAGTCGTGGCGCAGGGGCACAAAGTGTGACTGTTAAATCGATTGGTTGTGGGTTGGAGTAAATTAAATATTTATTTACATTTATATTTTCCTTTCCTAGCTCTGGTGTCGAGGCAAAGCGTGGCGTTGAGTTCCACCACTCAACACGCAATGCCTCCAAAACTCGGCGGAAAGTCAGGAACGAAGTGTCTTAACACTAGGTACCCTCTGTCTTGCTATGCGCGCGGTACAGCGTGAAGCTGACTTAATTTAATAATTTCCTTAACTAAATAAATAAACAATAAATAGATAATTATATATAAAGTAAATAATATAATTGTTCTTTTTACATTATTTAATCTCTCAATAAAATAAAATTGATATATGCAAATATGATTCAGTCGGAAGTAGGAACTAATAAAGCAACAAGCAAACACGTATTGTGGTTTTCTTTATTTATACATTATTTTAATATTATATGACTATATAAAAACATTTATAGAGAACCTTCTAGGCAAAGGGATCCTAGTGATAAGACACTTTGTTCCTCACTTTCCACTCAATTTACGAGACTTTACATTTTGAAAGGCCGAACGCAAAAATAAAATTTGGATTGTTACCAAAGCGAGGACATGAAAGTAATTTATTACCCCAAGTGGGAATCGACCCTATAACCGCGTCGCGTTTTACAGTCAGACACCACCACTATTGTCTAATATTATTTAGCGTTATTCTACGTGTATTGACAGTTCTGTACGGCCCTCTTTGAAGAAAATTTTTCTTTCTTAAAAGAAAATTTTCAAACAGTAAAAGGATTATGCACTTATATTAACTTAAAATTTCCAATATTTTTTAATAAAATGATATTAAAACACGTCTGGACCGTCTCGAGAAAGGCCGTTTTTTGTTCTTGAAGTTTTACTTAGCGTTCCATTAATAATGTATAAAGAACAATAGAATCGTGTCAAAAGGTTTTTCTTTGCAGTATGTATTATAATATAATGGTAGGGATATTAGTTAAACGAGTAGAACTGATGTCTGTCAATGTTGTCTAGAATAAGAGGCCAGTGGCGTAGTGGCTCAAGAGTCTAAGTGTAAACGTGACGGTTGTGGGTTCAATCCCCACTCGAGGTAATTAAATAATTATTTAAATGTATATTTCCACTTCTCCGCTCTGGTGTAGAGGCAAAGCGCTGCGTTGAGTTCCGCTACTAAATACACAATGTCTCGAAAACTTACGGAAATTGCGGAATTGAGTGTCTTAACACTAGGATCCCTCTGCCTACCCTGCTGTGTGCGGGATACAGCGTGAAGCTGATTTCATTTTTTTTATTTTTAAAGCTTAAACCTAAAAAGACTTAATTTACCTGTAAGTTCGTTACACAGCATCGCGATGGCCGCCGCGTTTGTGTCCTTCCCGTCAAACACTTTGATGATGTCCGCTCTCCGGAGGCAACTGCGAATGAGGGAGGTAACTTTGTTAAACTCTCACGTGGAAATCGGATAGGCAAGTTTGCTATTTATATAGAAATTATAGGTTTTCAGTGGATTGAGGGTTAGTTGAGATTTTTTTAAAATTTTTTATTGTTTCACGCAGAATCCCTTTTGTAGATGGTGGATAGACGAAGCTTAGTGCTTAGACTCCCGTTCCACACTTTTCGCCCAATTCTGGAGGCATTGCGTGTTGAGTGGCGAAATTTAACGCCGCGTGTTGCCTCGACACCAGAGCGGTTGTATTGTTATATTGTTTTTTTTCGTAAAAATTGTAACTATTGCAATGCTTCTGATTTTTTCTGCTTAATTAATTATTTTATTAATAGTTATGAATTTTGAGTGGATTTGACTGCTTTAGCTGGGATTTTATTATAATTTGTAGATGATATTTTTGTTTTCATAAAAATTATAACAATGATAATGCTTCTATAGAATAAAATAGATGAAGAATTTTTGTGTTCAGGTTATTTTTTTTTTAACTAAGCGCAGTATCGATTATAGTAGGGCATGAAGGAACCTAGTGTTTAGACACTCTGTTCCCCACTTTCAGTGTTGATGATGCAGCAGAATCAAAGAAGGCGTTTTTTTGTTGATGGGGATTGCTAAGTGATTTGTTTTATTACCAGGATAATAAAAATAATTCATAAAATCGAGTCCACAACCGTCGAGTTTACAGTCAGATACCGTGCCGCTGCGTCATAATGGCTTTAGCTAATTAATTAAGTTCTTATCATAAAAATGTTACTCAACTTTTTTTCCAAAAAAGTAATAGACTTTTGTAAGAAAATATCATATTAACAATTTTCATATAAAAGTACTTAAAATATCACAGAAAAACTCTTAAATGCTCTAATATTTAAAGTTCGTTCGTATGCACAATCTATCGACTGGCCTTTGTTCGTAGACTCGTATGAATAGAGCACTCGTATCATTTGCCTATAAATTGGCTGAAGGTATAGGCTTCATTCTAGTTCTAGTTTCTAGTGTGAAATATAACAAAAGGTGCAACGGAAATGTTGGAAATTTAAAACTTAGAATCATATGTTTAATATATAGTTTCGAGGATATATATTTAATAGGAAAATGGGATGTTTGTGTATTTATCATTATATATAAATTGTAATGATTAATATTTTAAAGAGAAAAAAATTGGATGAGATGAGTCCTTAGTGCCAAAACTATGTAAAAAAATATAGATTATATTCCGTTCCGTCTATATTTGATTACAATAATTTGATATATAACAGAGTTAAACTTGGGTATCTAGTGTTAAGATACTCCTCTCTCCATTATGATACTACATACCGTTTTTTAACTAAAAAACTAAAAAACCGCCGAACTCTTTTTCGAATATAGAATATTTCATTCCCTCTAGTGGGTTCGAAAAAACCGAGTGTCGTAATACTAGAATGTCTCTGTCTAATTTGTTATACGCAGGAAGCAAAAGCAATAAGAAAAATAGTTGGATCAACATCAACATCAACAACATCCTGCTGCATCATCAATTACGTTTGTAAAAATAAAACGATACCTGTCTCCAACAGGAAAGTTTTGCTACTGAACAAATTAAATCAGAGCTAAGCGACTTTTTGATAAGTTAATTCTACTTTACAGTAAAAAAGTTCTTCTTGTACTTAGAGATAGAGCTAGATTTTCTCTTAATAAATATAAAGAAAATACCTATATTTAAGTACATTTAAAATAAACAATGCCAAATTTCTAAAGCATATTCTAGCGACGGAAGTATTTAAATTTTTAACGGAGGGTCTTTACACTGGGTTCCCAGCTTCCCTCTGTCTGCGTTGCAATATGCGGGATACAGTGTTTTTTTTGCCATCAAGGGTTGCCTGTTAGATTCCCACTTAGGGATAATAACTATTTAGGTACATTATATCGTTTTAGAAAGACAACGCATTTTTGTTTATATAAAATATGTATTTTGTATTTAATATACGACTTTACATAATATATCATATTTATATGTTCATATTAAAAGTTTAAATATATTACTATGTTTAATGGTAAAGTAAAAGCCAATTTGGACTATACCCAGTTATGATGGTTACCTGAGTTGGAATTTCAAAACAAGTTATTGAGTTAGAATGGAAACCTCAGTTTGGAAACAGGAAGTTAGCGAAATCACATTACCGGAAACACGTAAAGCTTCCAGATTTATATGGAAGTGATAGAATAGCCTGGATTCAATATCTTTAATATGGCTCTTAATGTATAGTATTTTTTTATTTTTGAAATAAAGGCTGGCTCCACTATAATTTTTATCTGCTCTTTATTTTCGAATAAAATAAAAATTATCAATCCATTCAAAAAGTATATAGGTATAGGTAATGTGACACCTTTTTTATTATAATGATTTAGTGAGAAAAATAACGAAGTTTTTTTTAAATATATACTTTTTTTCCAATTGAACTCTAATGTTATATTACGTACACGTATATAAAGATTTTATCAGCTTCTCGCAGAATAAATATTGTAGCAGGGTAGGCAGAGGAAGCCTAGTGTTAAGACACTCCGTTTCCCACATTCCGATGAATTTTGAAGGCAATGCGTATTGTGTGATGGAATTCAACGCTGCTATTTGCCTCTACACCAGAGCAGAGAAAATGTTGAAAAAAAAATCATTCTCTTGAGTAAGAATCGAATCCCCAACCCGTGGCATTTACTACGCAACGACTTCAAACGACTATATAATAAGTACCTACCAGCTACCTACAGTCATCGTAATTGAATAACAAATGAGCCGGCTCTATTAATGGTCATTGTCTTATCTTATTTAATTAACTATATCAAATATTCATTTTATATTTCTATCAAATTAAATAGCAGCAGCATAGCAGAAGTATTGAGTGTTCTTTTATTTTATTTTTTTCTTTGTTATTGGTGATATTTTTTTTTATCAGCTTCACGCTGTACACAGCAGGGTAGACAGATGAAACCTAGTGTTAAGATACACAGTTGCCCACTTTCTGCCAAATTCTGGAGGCATTGCGTGTTGAGTGGCAGAACTCAACGCCGCGATAACCCCGAAGCCAGAGCGAAGAAATATAAATTTAAGTAAATATTTCATCTCCTCGAGTGGGGATCGAACCCACAAGCAGTCAGTTTTACAGCCACACTTCGTGCCACGACTGGCCTCATTGGTGAGATTTTTTTTAAAATATGTATATTTTTATTTAAGCAGAATATACAATCGAACGTAAAATCGGTACACAAGTTTTAATAGCGTTATGACAGATAAAACGTTTTAAATTGAATGAAATTTTAAAATACACGTTTCGGAAATACCAAAATGTTGAACAATTTAATTTGCGAGAGTTATCATGTCATCGTGATCTTGTATTGTCAAAAAAATATCGAAAACTTCAAATTAGGTGCTATTAGTGGAGTAGAGTAAAGGTTTTTAAACTAAATGTGTCGAAGACCGAGTACATGGCCTGTGGGAGCCCGGACTCGAGCACTATCCTTATAGGTCCTGAACCAGCCGTTAAGTCGGAAAAGTTCAGGTACCTTGGATCCGTTATGCACGAGTCTGGAGGCATCGATCACGATGTCTATAGCCGGATAAGCGCTGCTTGGGCCAAATGGCGGGAGGTCACTGGCGTGGTCTGCGATCGCAGAATACCGCCCAAACTCAAGGGTCTGATATACAAGAGCATCATTCGACCGGTTCTTTTATACGGCAGCGAATGTTGGCCGGTACTATCTCGGCACACTCAGGAGCTTCACGTCACGGAAATGAAGATGCTGAGGTGGATGTGCGGCGTAACGCGGTCTGACCGCATACGCAATACATTCATTCGAGGTAGTCTTGGAGTCCGTGACGTAGCGGATAAGCTCCAAGAGCGTCGCCTGAGATGGTTTGGTCACGTTACGCGCCGGCCTAAGAACTATGTCGGATGCAAGTGCCTTGCTATGTCAGTCCCTGGAGTGAGACCTCTCGGACGCCCAAGGAAGCGCTGGTTGGATGTCGTGAAGCAGGACATGAGAGCCAATGGTCTAACCACCGAGGACGCCAAAGACCGTGCAAAGTGGAGTAGGTTGAGTAGGAAGGCAGACCCTGGCAAATAGCCGGGATTAATGCCAGGAAGAAGAAGAAGTAAAGGTTTTTAGATAGATTTATGTTCAATTTCCATTCAAGGTCATCAAATGTATAACATTTTTTTATTTGTTCGTTTTGGTGTCGAGTTGAAGTGCGGCGTTGTTCGGCGGTATAACTTAACACGCAATGCCTTCATTGGTGAAAAGCGGACCGGAATGTCTTAACCCCTTAACACTAGGTTCCCAACCCTCTGCCTATCCCGCTATGACCGGGATACGGCGTGAGACTAAAAAATAATATAAAAACTTTTAAATATTTGTAAACAATATAAAATACTGATTGAAACCGACAGAATTTATGCCTTATTGTTTTTAGCCAAACAGAGACAGCAAGCTAACTAAAGTGTGGAATTTCTGTGGAAGTTTGTAGGCCTGGGAAGTAACTTTATTATGCCGAATACTGAACAAACCTATGTTACTAAATATAATATTATTGTTAACCTAACGACGTTAATTTAGATGAACTTTGAAGTTTGTTTGAATGTTGCTGTATTAATAAACAGATTATATTGTAAAGTAAATATTAATGATTTTAAGGCCAGTCGTGGCGCAGCGGCACGAAGTGTGACTGTAAAAACGACTGGTTGTGGGTTCGATCCCCACTCGAGGAGATGAAATACTTATTTAAATTTATATTTCCATTTCTTCGCTCTGGTGTCGAGGCTAAGCGTGGCGTTGAGTTCTGCCACACAACACGCAATGCCTCCAGAATTCGGCAGAAAGTGGGGAACGGAGTGTCTTAACACTAAATTCCCTCTACCTACCCTGCTGTGTGCGGGATACAGCGTGAAGCTGATTTGTTGGACTATTATAAAATCACAAGCACCCATAAAATACATACATTTTAGTTCATTTTGTGCAAAAATTAAGTATTTGAATTTATTGCAGAAGATGCAATAAACGCTTGTTAAATACATAGTCATATTTATGGTTTATAAAAATCGATATTGTTCTTTAGTTTACTAAAAGCACCAGATTAGCCATTTTTTAAACCTATTTTGCATTCTATTCAAAACCGAATTTTGCAACTTAACTTTAAAATATCAAATAAATTTACTAGATAGAGTATAGTAGTATTCATTTAATTAAATATACCACAGCCGACCGCGGACCGCACGCCGCAGCCCTAACGATATGTAATGAGTTAGGTCCAAATTAAATAAATGGACCGAAAAGTGATTCAGATCTAATAATTTTATAATTGAATTGTGTATATATATATTTCACAATTCACAATTCAATCATAGCTTTTAAAACGTTATTTTATATATATTAAGATTTTTAGTATTTGAGAATATTCGTTAGAGGCATAGACACATTTAAAAACGTATTGTTTTAGTAACTTAACAAGATTATGGTTTATATAAAGACATTCCAGGTTATTAGTTACAATTACAGTAGCGGAAATCAACGCCGCGCTTCGTAAAAACAAGATAAATACCTCGAGTAGTAATTGAACCCAAACGACTACCACACAGTAGTGATTTACCTCACTGAAGTGAAGTTTTATAAACATTCCAGTAGAAGGTACCTACTATAAAAGCCATTTTCATATCATATTTGTCGTGTAAATATTTTATTTATTTCTCCTTCTAAATGGATTATAATGATGTTATGATTTTTATATGATATACTGCTTTCAGACTATTGCATGTTTTATGGTAAAAGTCGTAAAGTTTTGTTGCCTTTAGTATAAATTATATTAGGGTATTGACGCCTAAAAAGGTGTTTTATGTTTAAATTTGAAATATTATAAGTTCAGCTTCACGCTGTATCCCGCACACAGCAAAGTAGGCAGAGGGAACCTAGTGTTAAGACATTGCGTTCCCCACTTTCCGCTGAATTTTGGAGGCGTGTAGAGTGGCAGACCTTAACGCCGCGGTTCGACATCAGAGCGAAGTAATGGAAATAAAAATATTTTGTTTCCACGATTGGGGCTCGAATCCAGAAACGTCGCGTTACAGTCACACCCTTGTGCCCCTGCACCATAAATAGTAATGAAATGATAAATTTTTCATTTTGTAACTTTTGAGGCAAAAACAACACAATTACTAAGACGAACTTAGTTAATTCTCAGTGAATACACAATAGGACCGCATCTAGCCTCTACGGTTGAAATTTGATTCCCTAGCTGATAAGACAAATCACAGCGTTGAGTTCCACCTCTCTGTCCTGAATTTGGGCGACCAATTAGGGGACAAGGTGTCTAGATCATAAATCCCTTTGTCTACTCTATTGGAGGTCATTTTGACTGCTATGCGGGTATATAATATTAATTAAATTTATTAAGAATTTTTAGCTAAAACTAATTTGCCCTTACCATATAACTATATAATATAACCAACATAAGAGTATTTCATCACTTTAATATTGCAATTTCAAAAATTGACTAGTAAAGTAAAAAGCAAGAATTCTCGAATAACCAATCCAATATTCACATAGCAAAAAATGGCTAAATGAAGCGATGTTCGTATAAAATACAATTTTCTACGCACCTTACATCCCCCTTTTGTAGGGAGACTTCTTCAAAAACTACCTTCACGCGATCCTTTGGTCTGAAAATGACAAGAGGCTGTACAGCATATTGATTTATAGTATAAGGTCTCAAATATTACAAATATTTTACCTTAAAAGTTTGGAAATGAAAAAAATCGTCAGAAAGTGGGCAGTGGAAGTGTCTTAAATGGGAATATAATACCTTAACTACAGGTTCCCAGGTTATCACTGCCCAGTCTGCTTATGTGAGATGCAACGTGAAGCAAAATAAATTTGTTATTATATCTAGTATTCATTTAAGTAAACATGTTGTACTCATTCGTTCTCGTTGAGTTGAAAAGTCGTTGAAAAGAATTTTATAATGTTTAATGATTTTCTCACTCTCTGTAATTTCATAATGAAAATTAAAAATACCCGGACTGCAGTATACACTTCAACAGTTCCTTTATGATAAAAAATATATAAAAAATTAACCTACATTAAAAAAACGAGGTTACATTAAAAAGCTTACCTAGCGTGAAAATGATAAGAGCAGCGCACGTTATTAGGATATATGGATGGATATCTCGGGCTGTAGAGTCGGCCGTGTGTCGGTCGGTTACTCGACCGGCTAAACTGATAGTCACATTCGGTACCCGGTATCCTGACGCCTTCAGTCTCGAACAAACCTGAAATAGTTAATGAGTGAGTCCATGATTAATGGTATATTTTAATTAGCTTCACGCTGTATCCCGCAAACAGCAGGGGGCAGAGGGAGTTTAGTGCTAAGACGTTTCCCATTTTCCGCTTAATTCTGGAAGCTTTGCGTGTTGAGTGGCGGAACTTAACGCCTCGCTTTGCCTTATTACCAGAGCAAGGAAATGAAATTATCAAAAAAAATGGATGGATTCAAACTCTCGCCTGTTTCGTTTACAACCACAGACTTGAGCCCCTGTGGCCCTACTGACACCAATCAACACGTATATTTTAAATGTATTATAAAAAGTAATTTTATGAATTATAATAATTTTTATGAATTATTTTAGGTAAAAACATCTCTAGTTTCAAGTTTCAGTATAACGTTCCATATAACAAACCTTACACAACATTATGTGGCACAGGAGCCAGTTCATTTCGGCGGTACCTTTACCCTGTCAGGTTATAAAATGCCCTTTAGTGTATTAAATTATGAGGATCCAACGGTTTCTAGGTTAATTGGCTTCCAGGTAACGTAGATAAAGGGAGATAAACAGACCTTGTTGAAAGACGGAGTAATGCTTTCCTCTCAAATATTATATGGCATCACCGTACATACGATAATATATCATATTACAAGGATTTATTTGCTTATTTTGAGGCTTATTTTGTATTTAGTTTTGATGGGTGTCGGATATGTGATACTGTTTTCTTTTTGATTGTGGTTGAGATTTTTATTATTATATTTTTTATTGACAATTGGTAACGTAATGGGAACGAGGTAGTTTCCATTCGGAAAATGATGTATATTTTACTAGTTTTACCATAATATGCTGTAATTTAACATATAATGCTGCTATAAATGAGAAAAAGAGAAAGGAGTGGAGTTACTCTGAGAATACTATTGATGGAGATAATATAGAATTGATTAATATACATAATATTAGCTTAAAACAATTATATTATAGCGGTGGTTTTCGAAAAATGGGCGGAATGTGGGGAACGAACTAAGCACTAGGTTCCATTAACATACTCCGCTCCGCTGAACGCACGGTCGTTTGTAGTACGTGAATATGTTTATGTAACTGGTATTATAACTTATATAAATATATATAGTATTGTAACAACATATTTATGTATTTAAGATGAAAGAGGCCAGTCGTGGCGGAGTGGCACAAAGTGTGACTGTAAAATCGACTGATTGTGGGTTTTATCCGCACTCAAGGAGATAAAATATTTGTTTAAATTTATATTTATATTTCTTCGCTCTGGTGTCGAGGCAAAGTGCGACGTTGAGTTCCGCCACTCAACACGCAATGCTTCCAGAATTCGGTGGAAAGTAGGCATTGGAGTGTCTTAACACTAGGTTTTCTCTGCATACCCTGCTGTGTGCGGGATACAGCGTGAAGCTGATTTTATTTAGGATAAATGCAAAGAAAAAATATACAGGTACAATATTATGTTATTCATAAGTCTTTGATATGAAAAGCACGACACAAATGGCATACAAGATAGATCGAGATCTCTGGTAAAAGTTAAATCAATAAAGGTGTTATACCTACATTATTGGAGAAGTTACAATATAAAACAAATTGAATTCGCTGATCATCAAGTCATGTAATAGTCTTAACCGCGTAGTATGAAGTGTTTTATTTCTGCTAACCCTGTGCCGGGCATACATATTTTTTTTATATACTAATCGATAGATTTTGAGCTTTCTAGCTTCCCCGAGTAAAATGTTATACTATTTGGAAATTATGCCATTGGACGCCATTTTGAGGTTATTTGGTTGCGAATCGAGCGCAACAAAATAATCTCAAAATGGCGTCGGTTTTCCCTCTATCGCTCGCAATGTGTCACTGTTTTCGTTCGTTTTCGAAAACACAAGGCGAAATTGTGTGCCCCGATTTTGGTATCATTAGGTTTTTTGGATTGTCCCCATCTGGTAGCAAATTTATAGACGTATTCACGTCAAAACATACTGGTGAATATGCAGTACTTAATCTCGCTACGAACGGCAACAGATCGTGATAACTGATGCCTTACTCGGTTTGGCTTAAAAGTCGTTTTTATATACTAACAAAATTTTCTTTTACGAAACGCACAAAATATATTTGAACTTTAAACTTTAATATTATTTTTTTGAACAAAACTAAAAGTGATCAGCTTCACGCTCTATCCCACACACAGTAGGGTAGGCAGAGGGAACCTAATGTTACGACAGACCGTTCCCCACCTTCTCCCGAATTCTGGAGATTAGAGACATTGCGTGTTGAGTTCTGCCAGAACTGAACGCCGCGCTTAGCCTCGACACCAGAGCGAAGAAATACAAATATAAATTTAAGTAAATATTTCATCTCCTCGAGTGGGGATCAAACCCAAAACCAGTCGGTTTTACAGTCACACTTCATGCCGCTGCGCCACGACTGGCCTCTCTAAAAGATATTAATAATATAATAGTGCTTAATCGGTTAAAACACCCTAAAATAATAGATTTCATATTTTCTCCTATAATTAACTGCAACAATTTTTCCAACGGCAAGTCCCGACGATGAAAGTATAAAAAAAGCGCACAAAGTTGCCAGTTGTAAATTAATTAACTAAACTTTTCGGAAAATACTTTCTCAGATTCTTTCTACTTAACAATTTTTCGAAGTAAATGTAAACAAAAAGTTATTATTCGAATTCGAAGTTAATTTGCAAAGTGGATTATTACTCGAGAAAAAATATACCATTAATAACAAGACTTAAGAACTTTCATATTACTGAAATTTGTTCAACTGGTGAATAGTAATTATATTTGTTTACAGTAGGGTAGGCTGAGGGAAAATTTCCCACTTTTCGCCAAATTTTCGATTGCTGGTATTTTGATGTGATTTTCCATTGCGTGTTGAGTAGCAGAACACAACGCTGCGCTTTTCCCGTTACCAGGGCGAAGAAACACACAACACGGAATCTAGTTTTAAGACATTCCGTCTCCCACTTTCTGCAGAGTTCTGGAGGCATTCAAAGGCGTGTAAAGTTGCGGAATTCATATAGTTTTATATAGTCACGCCTTGTCCCCGACATCAAAATCAAGAAATAAAAAAAATACCTCGAATGGGGATCGAACTCACAACCAATCTCATTTGCAGCCACACTTTATGCCCAAGACTGGCCTCAATAAACAAAAATAAAATAAATAAGAACATACAAATAAATATTTATTTATTCCCCGACAGGGATACACTTGTGCTACTGCGCCTCTACACCGTCTGTCTAGTTAATTATTACTTTTGCAGCGTCGTTAAACAATTCAGTTTATTTTAAGTTAAATTTAAATTATTAACAGTTGATTCGCTCTCAGAAGACGTCGTGCTTGCAAATTCAAATCAGACCAGTCATGTGTGAAATGAAATAAGGAATTTTATGAAGCATATAAATTTGTCTATTATTTAAAATAGCATCCTCCTTTATTAATTTTGATACATTTTATTATTTTATCATATCTCTCGCACAGAGAGAACGTAGTGAATTTCTTTTCAACTTTCTGCTATATTTAGATTTAGCTTTGTTTTATGTATTTATAATATAATAAAAATATTGTCAATAAAATTTTTACATTTGCTTAGGCTACCTATTATTAGTGGCGAGCAAATTTAATGCATACTTTTGTACGAGTAAGCCCAGTCGTGGCACAGTGGCACGAAGTGTGAGTGTAAAGCCGACTGGTTGTGGGTTCAATCCCCACTCGAGGAGATGAAATATTTACTTAAATTTATATTTCCATTTCTTCGCTCTGGTGTCGAGGATTAGCGCGGTGTTGAATTCTGCCATTCGACACGCAATGCTAGAATTGGGCAGAAAGTGGGGAAATGGAGTATCTTAACACTAGGTTCCCTCTGCCTACCCCGCTGCGTGCGGGATACAGCGTAAAACTGTTTGTACGGGTGCCTATTTTAAACGATGATGAATTTAAATGTCTCTGTCAGGTAAGATAAGATTATATTAAATCAATACCGATATGGTATGTACTCTGATTACTTTGCAGTGTTTATGGGTTGAAATATCACGACGACCAACAAAAAATATTAACAGTTTTCAAATTTGTTTCTACACAGTGAAATTGAAATTTCATAAATAATTCATAATGAAAAGTGGGAATAGGTACGTTTTCTTAGTAAGTATTTTTCTTTCCTAAGTGTGGAATAACACTTAGGAAAAGTTATTTTATAATTATTTTTTTATTGTCGCCCAGGCAAGATTGCGAAAAATCTCATATATTAAAATACCGTATAAGTACAGAATTTCATTAAAATTTATTAATAAATTTTATGTTATATTAAATTATTTTGTTGAGGCCGTTGAGGTCGTGGCGCAGCGGCACAAAGTGTGACTCCAAAACCGATTGGTTGTGAGTTCGATTCCCACGCGAGGAGATTAAATATTTACTTAAATTTATATTTCCATTTCTTCGCTCTGGTGTCGAGGCACTCAACAGGCAATGCCTCCAGAATTCGGCAGAAAGTGGGGAACGGAGTGTCTTAACACTAGGTTCCTTCTGCCTACCCTGCAGTGTGCGAGATACAGCGTGAAGCTGATTTATTTATTTTTTAAATTATTTTGTACGAAAAGCATATTTTACTTTGTAAATAGCCAAAAAACTAGGCTCGGCATCAGCCTCTGGGAAGATTTACGAGGTTTTAGTACTTAAGCATTGCGTGATATAACTTGTGTAATGTAAATGCCCCACTGCCGTAGCGACATTTGGTTAGTGAGCAGTTTTTACATGTATATATATCACAGATTCCATTTTCAGATGGAATTAATGTTTTTTTTTCTCTTATATCTCTCTTTTTTTAATAAATTGGTTTAGTACTCCACGGATTTACCGAGCCGATGTCGTTTATCACGTTGCAGGCTGAAGCTGGCATCCGAAAGTACAAGCTCGAGAAGAGTGAAAAGAAAAAAAAATATTAATTAGTAAATTCTGAAAAATAAACAAACGATCAACCAGCTGCAATTATTAATTTATTTTAAATAACTGCTAAACTCTACTATGAAATCAAGTACATGTATATAGTAGTAATCCTGCTTATTTTTGACACCCGACAAATCATTTTTGGGACAGCTACGTTTGGTTATTCTTTTTCAAAATCGCAACTAATATTGTAAAATCGTATGCCAATAAAATTAGGGGAAATAATATATTTTTTTATTTTTACAAGTAATAAAATAACAGTTTCCGGCCAAAAATAATGTGAAGAAATATCTCTCCTGCTCTCTATCACTTTCACTATTACCTCCTTTGACAATATTTCTTTTACAGATGTCACTTAAAGTGCCAAGGATGTTTTCCTCTATAAAAATCCTATGCATTATTTATTTTACTAAAAATTGAAAAATATACTGTAAAAATGTAAATGTACAATTATAAATAAATAGTACAGTAGAAACTTGGAGATTCTCACTTTTGCTCGAGGCAATTGATATCTTACTAAAAAAAATCTGAAAAACTTGTGTTATTGGAAAACTATTTCATTCCAGAAGACGGACAATTTACATTTTTCCTGATTCTTCGCTATCAAAGTTATTTTCATTTTCATAGAAGTATCAAGGTTTTCTTTTGGTACAATAAGTTTTAATATATTTTTTTCCCATAGAGTGTTGATGTAGCATTAAAGTTAATATTTATCCTTTATCTTACTTAGTACTGAGGTACGACGAGTACTTACATACGTTATGTATGTTTAGTATATATATTTAAATTATAAATCGTTAAAGTTAACTGGCTTTAATTTTTTTTGCAACTGCAACCTTCTAATATTATCGGGCATTTTGAATGTGGTGGTAACGAATTCCAAGTCAAGCTGCTGTATAGAAAAAGATATTATTTAATTTTTTTAAGATATTATTAACATAATTTTATATTTTATTTGAGGTATTTTTTTGGTTCATAAAATTGTAATCGCATTCTTAAAATATTTTTTTTATAATAAAAATTTTTAGCCGTGGAGGTCAGTTCGTGGTACAGGGGCACAAAGTGTGACTGTAAACGCGACAAATTGGGGAGTTAACTTCTAAATGTTTTGAAACAAAATATTTAATGTTTCTATCTTTCTTTTTCTGGTGTCGAAGCAAAGACTCGTTGTCAAAATAAAGGAAACTTGATTTCTACCACTCAACACGTAATGCTCCCAGAATTCAACGGAAATTGGGAAATGGAATGTCTCAATACCAGGTTCCCTCTAGGTGTATACGGGATACAGCGTCACGCAAAAGAAAAATATTAGTAATTATTGTAAAATAAACTATAAATTGAATCTCCCATCTTTACAAATATTTCCCACCTACTAAATACAATGTAGAACAATTTACTATGCTCTCCATCAGATACCCATAGAGGCATAACACATGTTGGCGGAACTCCGACCCAAATGTTCCTCTGTAATAAATTTGAACCTAGATCATTAGTGTCAATGAGATACCTCCTAACTACATTCAATAAATTTAACATCTGTACCAAAGTACTTAAATAAGGTATCATATATTTAAAATTATACTCCATTTGGCACTGGCTGAGGGTTCGATCCTCGCTCGAGGAAATTAATTATTTATTTACATTAATATTTTCGTTTCTTCGCTCTGGTGTCAAAACAAAGTGCGGCGTTGAGTTCTGCCACTCAACACGCTATGCCTCCAGAATTCGGCGGAAAGTGGAGAGCGGTTTGTCTTAAGGTCTTAAGGTCCCTCTGAAGACCCTGCTGTGTGCAGGGCACATCATAAAGCTGATTTATTTTTATTTTTTTAATTATTCTTTCACGATGTTTCCATTTAGATTCTATTTTTTCCATGCGAATTTGAAAAATTCCTTTTTTTATTTGGCGGAACTTAACGCTCTTTATCACAGGGAGGAAATAAAGTAATTAATTTATGAGTGGGAGTCGGACCCACAACCACAAAGTTTACCGTCATCAGCTATTCTATGCTATTGAGGAAATATAATAATGTATGATTTCTCATAGGTGATAATATAGAGGTAGTATCCATTAAAGTATAATGATTTAAAATGATTTAAAAATATTATCTTGCATTTTTATTGTATTGATTGTAAAAGCATAGCAAAATCATCCGTTTTACCTCACAAAATAATCAAAAAGAGTGAACATATACAAAAAAAAAACCCTACATAACACAAAACCTCCACATCCATATTAATCGTAGGGCAATCAAATATGAAACTTTAAGCTCTGTTTGCTCGTTTCCTCCGTTTTCGTAAATAATTACTTTTTCCACATTAAAACCAGGTGAGAGTGAAAAAGTAGGTCGCGAATGCACTTTAATATCAGCTAACAATAAACTGAGCTGATGTATAATATCTCTTCGGAGGTAGCCGGTAATGAAACGCAAACACCACCTGCGTTACTTCGTCTCTACATTGGGATATTCAACTCTATTTCTAATATCATAAGATATAATATATCGTGAATATCTTCAAAGTTAAAGTATTTGTCGCGCTAACCACAATACGTTCAGCAGATTATGGAGAATGCGTTTTGTCACATTTTTTTACGTTTATGTTGTGTGTAGATGTTGTAAGGCGGCATGGTACGTGTCCTTTTAATTTTTTCGTTTGCCAGCACGTACAATTAGATTATTTATATGTATTTTGTAATTATTATGAAGGTTTGTACTGAGGATGATATTGTATTTTAAAATGGTGTTTTGTTGTTAGAAGAAATTAGTGTTAAAACACTCCATTGACCACTTTTAGTTCAACTTTTACGATATTACATGTTGAGTGGAAACAAACAACGCCGCACTTAGATTTTTTACGAGAGCGAGAAAAATAAAAAAATCATCGAGTGGAAATCGAACTCTTACCATCGCATTTACAGACTGTTTCCCACTAATAAGATAACAAATTAAATGGTATTATGAATATCAATATATTTTTAACAAAAAATATGTTGTAGTAGGTATTAGATTCGGTGTTATACTTAATGTTATAAAATTATAATTTAATGTCATTTTTGCATGAATTCTGGTTTTGTAACCATAACAAATGGTTGCAATATTGGTGACAATATATATAGAGCTGAATAAATGGTCATAAAATTTATATTTTATTAGGTGATATTAAATTTATTTTCTTAAGTAGTTTCATAATAAAATACACATAACATCAAATTAACCTTTAAATATATTGATATATGATAGTATCAGGTAGTATCTACGAAAAAAAATCTAAAATCAAATCTTCATCCACATCTTATCATTTCGATCTTCAATTAAAGTGAAAAAAAAGTATAATTTTTCAAATCAATCTATATTAAATAACACAATACAAATGATCAACACCATGTAAAATATAGTCGTCTGCAGCTGATATATGATTAAGCAGAAACGATTTATTCATTGGCATGAAAAATCTACTCACGTGAAAAATAAAAGGAATATTATAAATATATTATACAGTGTGAAGTCTCTGTAGTGCAGTGGAATGTGCGTGTGTTTGCGATGGTTGTGGGTTTGACATTGAATAGGAGAGATAGAGTGGTGGTTTTTAATTTCGATATCTTTTTATTTCTCGCTGATGCAAGATAAAACGTGACATTAAATTTCAAACGCGCCTAAAAACTAATAAAAATGAAATATTTTAAATCTAGGTTCCTTTTATCATATAAAAATAGGAAGTTTTTGAAGACAACGAACAAAATGTTAGAGTATAATATTATCAATTACACATATTATCAATAAATACGTGTTCAGTGTAAAATATATGACACGTCACGTCACGTTAATGGTTTTATTACTTTAAATTGAGAATGTATAAGCACAGGCATAATTATATAAATCAGCTTCACGAGAGTAGGGTAGGCAGAGGGAACCTAGTGTTAAGATACTCCGTACCCTGGATTCTGGAGGCATTGCGTATTGAGTGGCGGAACTCAACGCCGCGCTAAGCCTCGACAGCATAGCGAAGAAATTTATATATAAATTTAGGCATAATTATACGTAAGCCTTAATATAATTAGAAATTGCATGAAGCAACCACCCACACGCCTAAACATTGTAAATCAAAATCTAAATTATAATGATCAGAGGTAATGTTGATAAATTACATGTTTTTAGGATATACAAAGGAGCTTAGGGTTACTTGAACTAATATGTTTTTATTATTGTTATTTTTTTTTATAATTATTAATAAATATTAAACCAAATCGATCCTGGATTAAAAGAAGTTACTGTTAAGACACTTTATTTTCCGTTGTTCGGCTGTATAACAGCCAAAAGCCAGAAAAATATATATGATTAATGATTTCCATTTAAATAATCTCATTTTTTCTTTATCGCATAAAAATATACTATCTAAATAACTCCTTATTATGTCATAATCAACAGTTGAGGTAACAAAAATATAGCACATTTTTGTCAAAACTAAAAAAGTTAAAAGTAGTAAAAATAACGTATACTCTCTCTCCGCCGGTATTCAAGACATTGCATGTTCCTTGGCGAAAACTCAGTGGCGCTCACATATTACGTCAATAGGAAATTCAAATATTTTGTTTCCCTGACTGGGAAACGAATTCGCAATCATCGTGTTACATCTAGATCCAGTTCAGCTTAAAATCTGTGTCAACATGATTATTAGGTCCAAATGGTAAAATTGCATTAAATAGGTATGTATATAACATACACGATAACATAAATATACAACATATTAGAAGTATACATACAATATTTAAAAGAAGCATTTATTAAATAGTTTTATTATAGTCCAAGCTTTTAGGTTTGTGAGTTCTTTACCATTCTTTGTGAGTTCTTTACCATTTTACTATGAGCAAAGGAAAATGTACACGTCTCAAAAGAAATTCTGAGCCAGGTTTCTTTACTTAAGTCTCGGTAACGTTGTGGTTGATTAAAGGCTCACCTTATAAAGGTTGTATTTGCGTTCTAGAGAATGTTAACTAGCCGTTAGCTTGTTTGTTTTTATTTTTCATAGTACTTTTAAAGGTAAAAGATTGGTTTTTTTCTTCTTTTGTATGTATTTAATTGTAGAAGGATATCTTTTTTAAATGTTTGTTGCAATCGTTTGTTTTTGTATGGATTATTCAATTTTATACATTGAAAATTGAAAAATTTATGAACGTACGTGATAGTCTGACTGGCTGACGCTTCTTCATGCAGGGTAAAGAAACATAAATACGAACATACGACGCTGAGGTTTATTAAATAATTTTATTTTAATAAAAAAAGTGATAATTAAATAAACGTAATACTATAATGAATGTCGTGGCGCACTGACACAAGCTTCGACGGTAAACGCGACAGGTTGTGGGTTCGATTTTCTCTTGAGTTTTTTGAGTTCTCGTAATGCTTCCGGAGGTCGGTGCAAAGCGGGGAACAGAAGTGTCTTAACGAGAACGCAATGTCTGTCTTAACACTAGGTTCCCAGTTTCCCCCTCCTACCCTGCTATGTTCTGGACACATCTGCGTCTGCGCCTGGCCTTGTGTCAACTCCAGTTAAAATTTTTAGGTAATGCTCTATTGCTTCCATAATAAGATAAGTTTTCTACAAATACTTTAGAAGAGCGACATTAATTATTTTACTATGTATATTTTCAAAAAAATATGCAAACTAAAATAATTCATATAATTCTTCTAAAGTCAATAGGAAATAGGAATAGGAAATATAAATTCAAATAAATACTTCATCACATCGAGTAGGGATCGAACTCACAACCAGTCGGTTTTACAGTCACACTTTCTGCACTTGCGGGACTACTGGCCTCTATAAAATAAACAAAACATATAGAAAGAAAAATAGAATGGAATCTAAATCTAAATCTTCAATCATAACCTCGCAACGAATATAAAAGTTTCTCTACAAAAATAGATAGATAAAGAGGTCATTTGTCGATGCCAGCTCGTCTAGATCTCTAGAAGTTGGTTATAAGCAAATTGAAAACAATTTATAAGATTCAGCCTTGTTACTGTTTTCTATAAGAAAGCCGGTGTGAGTCGACGCAAGAATACTGTGGTAGTTCTGAAGAATCCTGTCTCTGGCGGTATTATTTCAGTTTTATGTACAAAGGATTTTAAAAATATGAAATAAATATTTGTAAAAAATTATGAAATACATATAAACTTATTTTTAAATGAGCCTTAAGAAGCCAGTCGTGGTGTAGGGGTAATTGTGGGTTCGATTACTACTTGGGGAAATTTAGTATTATTAGTTAATATTTACATTTATTTGCTCCGGTAATAAGCCAACTCAACACGCAAGGCTTCAAAATTTCAAAGTGTGTATTAAGACTGGTGTCCTTTGTCTACTCTGCTATATGCGGGATACAGCGGGAACCGTAAAAAATATATAGGTATATATCCCGCCAACAATAAATGGTAATGGTTGGGAATGTATGAATTTAGTAATTACAATATAGATTACCTAATTTAATGAATTCATCTTTACGAACTTTAATCATAAGTAAAACACTATATGATACAAAAAACTAGTTTCCAAACACGATATTTGATTTATTAACTTGTTTTTTTCCCATTTCACAGAATGTAAAACGTTTCCCGCGCCGAGATTTTTTTATATTTTGCGGTTCATATTTCTTTGGAGGCTAGTTTATTTGAAAAGTTCGGCTAGTTTGCGTCGTCGTCGCTATAAAATGCAAAAAAATGAGACACTGTATGCCTAGTGGAGGAAATTAATTTTGTGACTGCAGCGTAAAATGATAACAATTCAATTCCCCAGTGGGAACAGAATTCGCAACCTCAACGTTGACAGTCAAATGTTTTTACCGCTATGTCACCAAGGCCTCGATTGCACTAACAAAACAAAAAAAATATGTGATACTAAATAACTAAAAATAATAAAAAAAATGTGTTGTGCATTTAAAGAGAAACAAGAGAAATATAAGTTGCAAATACTACTTTCGTGTATCTTGCTAAATTCGTACGAAGAAATGCTTAAATTCCATTCAAGAGCACTTGTTGTTATAATGAATATTCGACTTTGTAAGCGAAACCTCAGTGAAACTTTACGTCTTAACTTTAACCGAGTTTGCTAACATTCTTTACTCAGGACATTGTATGTTTTAAGAGACACGTGACTAGTATGTTACATTTTTAATATTAAAGTTAAAAAAAAAACTGCAATTTTCTACTAAGGCAACAGAAGTAAAAACTTTTGTTGGCAAACTGTGAAAGAGTAACTTTAATAATGTATGGAAACTAAAATTATTAATATTTCATTTCCTCGATTGAGAATCGAACTACAAACTGTCGCGTTTGCACGGTTTTATATATTAATAAAAAAAAAATCACCAATATAAAAAAAATATCAATACATTTAATAGCATAAAAATAAAACAATAAATACAAAATGAAATTTTATAAAATTAAATTAAATTAAATCAGCTTCACGCTGTATCCCGCACACAGCAGGGTAGGCAGAGGGAACCTAGTATTAAAACAGTCCGTTCCCCACTTTCTGCCGAATTCTGGAGGCATTGCGTGTTGAGTGGCAGAACTCAACGCCGCGCTTAGCCTCTACACCAGAGCGAAGAAATGGAAATATAAATTTAAGTACATAATGAAATTTTATAAAATGTTTTTTTTAAATATTCCAATGAGAAAAAAAATTAAGAGAAACTTAGAAGTAATGTACCAGAAGCTCGCTGATATAAACTCCACATTAAATAACACTTTGAAAACAAATGCCTTTGGAGCAGCACGTGGTGCTTTTTGTTGCAAGAGACGGTCTTTTAAGAATGTTTCGTCTTGGTTGTGCTTTTAAGATAAATGGTGAAAACATTGTTGTATTATAATAAATGTTTTTTTATTTATCCGTCCGTGTATATCACATTTCAAGGTATTTTTTGTTTAGAAGTTGCTCTTGGCGACCTTGTAATACAATTTTGGCATGTTGGCTTGTTAGGTTAAATATCCCGGATAACAGGATAGGTAAGGAACCTGAGAACCTAGTGCTAGGACAATCCGCTCCACTTGATTCAAATTAATATTTATTTATATAACCAACCAACCATTTACCATAACCATTAAATAAATATGTGTATAATAAAAAAATGCAAAAAAAAAACCTTAAGTTAAAGCATTGACATTAAGTCTTTGTGTGAGTTCTGCTGCAAATTAGCTTCTAATGCAAGAAAAGTATATTGAAATACAGTACAAGAAATTTTCGAGTTTTTTTCCATTTAAAATTCACTTCCTCCAAACAAACATATCTGACATCCAGCAAAAAATAAGAAAAGAATGATCCATCGTCATACAGCATTCTAACTAAAAAAAAGGGTGAAGCGGCACTCACATTAGAGGCAATGCTTGATACGCCCTAGTTTCCGGGTCGGAAGTCGACGTGTGCTCTTCGTTTTATGTAAACACCTTTGAAGGGGTAAATAGTTTTGGCACACGAGATTCCCAAGTGAGGGTTGGTAGTTAGATTGGGGTAATTCCGATGTATATGTTTCTTCAAGATCATAGTAAATTGTATTATTTTTTTATTTTGTGTTTTTAAATGAATGCAATTAAATTAACGTTTTATTTTGATTCAGTTTATATTTCAAAAGCATTTCTTAGTTATTAAATAAATAGTTAGGACCTTATAAATTAATTTAGTAACTTTCTCTTTTTTTTAGGTTCCCTCTACCTTGGTAGGTAGAGGCCGTTATGTCTGCTATATGCGGAATACAGGGTGAAGCTAAAAAAAAGATTTGCGTAATATGACTGGCAAATTTACTTTCTTATTCTATAAATACATTTTGATCATAAGAAATGATCATGCTGACACAATAAGACTGATTATAAATATATATGTGGAAAATAATCTAATATTTTTAACTAATGTTTTTATGGCTTTGGAAAGAAACTTTTACAAGTGAAAGACATAATAGTAAATGTAGCTTATGAAAAATGTTGTTTTTTTAGTTTTAGGTAACAAAAAATATAATTTGAGTAAATTCTTTACTAGTTTCACACTTGATTCCAGTCACACAGTCGAATATCTAATACGAAAACTATTTTTCTTTAATTTCTGCATATATTACAAACATTGCGAGTTGACTGGCGGAACTTAACTCTTTCACTACCGTCGAAATCAAACCTCATTCATTACCTCGGCAATAAAGAAATCAATTGTTTTAGTTGGAAGTGAATCCACAACTCTCATTTAAAGTTAAATAATTTCCCACTGCGCTATTATGGCGTCAATGGAAGTACATCTAATAACAATAAAAAATCTGCATTATCTGAGCAATTCTCAAGAACAATTACATACAATATATGGAAAATATTTAAAGGTGAATAATTTTCTTTAGCCACTTTACCAACGTTATCACTTAAACGCCGTTATGTCTTACTTAGAAGCCAGCCATTTGCGTTTGAAACTGATAATTTTATTAGAACGTGACTTTTTTGATATTTTTTTAAAACAATAAAATGCATTCATATTTAAACAGGTGCAATATTCATGGAGGATTAGTTCAGTTCGAAACTTGTTTAATCAAAATGACTACCTTTTTTGTTTTTGTCCTGGCGGCTGTGCTCTTTAATGTGAGTATATTTTAATATTATTTATTTCTTGTTATGTCTATTTCAAATGATAATAAGTAAGCTTTGCAGTTTTGGGAACCTCGTGTTAAGACATTTCGTTTCATTATTACTTCCGTTTTCGACTTTCCGCTGAATTCTTAAGGGATTGCGAGTTGAATAGCCTACTCAACGCCGCTTTGCCTCGCGTCGCGGCGTCATTTTCAATTGTTTTTTTAAGAAAAGAAAATCATCAATCACGATTCATAAGTTATACTGTCACATTTCGATTTACTACTTAATAATAGTTAAATTATGAGAAACCATAGTATATTTTTAAGTAGATTTTATATGAAATATATATTTTTTTATAATATTTGTTATTTTTATACAATAATTACAGGTACAAAGCGCACCTGTCGATGTGGAGAGTACAGCATCAGCGTCTAGTGCTATGCATCTTCTGGTAAAGAACTCTGAAGACACCACGAACTATCACTTGACACCGTTTATGAAAGAACTTGAGGACATTGATGAGGAAATCACAGCAGAATTGGACACTATGTTGCCTTATATTAACTTTTTCGTAAGTTTTTTTAGCGTCACGTTGTATCCCACATACGGGTTAGGCAGTGGGAACCTGGATTTAAGACACCGTTCCGTTCCCCATTTTCCGCCGAATTGTGAAGGCGGAATGGCGGAACTTAACGAAGCATTTTGCCTCGACACCAGACTGACGAAATAAAAATTCATTTCCTCGATTGAGAATGGAACCCACAACCTGTCACGTTTAAACACTTTATGCGTGACGACTTGAGTTTTTATTTTAAATTATAGGTACATGCTTGCGCTTAGTTAGTAATATAAATCTCCAGATATTTTTTCACGAAGTAGATTAGACAGGGAGAATTTAGTGATGAGAACCTCCGTTCTCCGTTTATCGTTTCTCTGAATTCACGACATCGCATTTTAAGTGTCGGGACTAAATGCCACACTTTATACTTCCCAAACGGTAATATCAAAATAATCCACTTTCCCAATTGCGGATAGAATCTGCAACTATCGCGTGTACAGTTCTTCATTACCTCAATATGCTGTAATCGAAAGCAATTTTGTTATTTTTTTTTTGAACCAAAGTTAAAAAAACTGTATGTACATTCTCTTGGAGCGCGCGCAGGGAGCGGAGTGTCTTAACACTACGCCCTTCCTGTCTACCCTATTTCATACGGAACACAGCGTGAAATCGAAACAATAAAAACAGTAAAATACACAAATAAACATTGAACGAAGTTCTAATTACATTTTAGAATAGCGGTCAAAGCAAACGCTCGTTTATATTCATAAATAGTAACTACTTTAACAATAGCTAAATACTCCACACACTAGTTTCCCGTTTGTTCTGTAACCATGTTGGACACATTTGGGTATCACACAGTATTAACATACTCGTAATGTCTTTAATATTTGTATTTAGAAAAATTACCGTATTTTTTCTATTTATATAAGGTTTTTGTCATTTCTATTATAGAAAATCACAAGAGATAGAGATAAATTTCTTTCAAAATTTACTGTGACAGAGATATACAAATTTATTTTGAAATACATTCCGACATTCTATTATTTACATTTTTCTTATATAATTATATTAAAAAAAAACGTGTTGAATTTACATGTAATATGTAGACGTAACGTGCACAACTTTGTGAATTGTATTAATAAGACTTTCTTACAAAGGTAGGAACTGGTATTTAGTATGTAAAGTACTTCCGTCACTAACGTTTTATACAAAAATTGCAGAGCAAATTCATTTTTCAAAATATACATGTTAAAATGAATTGCAGAACATACATTTTTAAAAAACAATAATAGTTAATTGACATCTCTGTGTTAATTAACTTTAAAATAGTTTAAAATTTACGTATATTAAATATTAGGTACCGTTATTTTCGTACTTAATTACTCCGTACGTAACATAATTTTGAATTAACTGCTATTATATTTATTTATGCGAGGCCAGTCGTGGCGCAGGGGCACAGAGCGTGACTGTAAAAGCGACTGGTTGTGGGTGCGATCTCCACTCGATGAAATGAAATATTTATTTACACTTATATTTTCATTTCTTTGCTCTGGTATTGAGGCACAGCGCGGCGTTGAGTTCCGCCACTCAACCCGCAATGCCTCCAGAACTCGGCGGAAAGTGGGGAACGATGTGTCTTAACATTAGGTTCCCTATGCCTACCCTACTGTACGCGGGATACAGCGTGAAGCTTTAAAAATATGTATTTATATAAACGACTCGGTAAATAATTTTTAAATTCATTATGACGAAGTGAATTTCGCACATTTTATCTCAAATTCTTGTAGACATATTTCATAGGTCATATGTTATTTTTAGAGTTCATTGTCTTATATCTCCATAAATTCCAGATATTGCAAAATTTTATTAATTTTATCATAATATTTCATCACTACTTGATATTTGCGCTTGATGTTATAATTATGTATTTTTGAATGATTTGTTCCACAATTTTTTGATAAACTTTATTTATATGATATTTTATTTTAGAAATCTACATTATGGCTTTGTATTTTTTATATTCACTTACTAGATTTTTGTATGCATAAATCATATCATATTGGAGGAATAAATAATATTTTACTCCTCTGAGTAGGAATTTTGATTTCCTCGTTCTGGTAACGAAATAAAGCGCGGGAATCGAACGCACAACCGCCGCCTTCACAATCACACACTTGTACTCTTGCGCTATGACTTTTATCCTCCTCTATGATTATTTTCGTTTTAACAAATTGTCACAAAATAATATATGTAAAAATATTCAATGGGTAAACTCGACTTTTCTGAGTGTTTTATTGTACGGTTTATTTTAATCGGGTAGAGCTCCATTAAGTGTTTAGCTTGAACACAAAAGCAAACGCGTTAGTGACTTGTTATCTATAATAAACAAAATATTCTAATATATTCCCACGTCATATCAATTTTTTAGTGAGGCTGACATGGGCACAAGCATGCGACTGTAACGGAATGATTGGGGGTTCAATCCCCACTCGTAGGAATTAATTATTATTTCCATATATTAGGCCAAGGCAAAAGCCCGGTGTTGAGCACCGCCACTCAATACGTAATACCTTGAAAAGAGAGGTGGAAGTGGTAAACGAAGTGTCTCAACACTAGATACCGTCGGCCTACCCCACTGAATGCGGGATACAGCGTAAAACTGTATATACATACATATAAAATCAGCTTCACGCTGTATCCCGCACACAGCAGGGTAGGCAGAGGGACACTAAGTGTGTTAAGACACTCCGTTCCCCACTTTCAGCCGAATTTTAAAGGCATTGCGTGTTGAGTGGCAGAACTCAACGCCGCGCATAGCCTCGACACCAGAGCGAAGAAATGAAAATATAAATTTAAGTAAATATTTCATCTCCTCGAGTGGGGATCGAAGCCACAACCGGTCACACCGGTTACAGTCACACTTCGTGCCACTGCGCCACGACTAGCCTCAATACAAAAATATATACATAAATATATCAGTCATATTTTTATGAAAGTTAACAAATGAAAAATTAAGTCACGTTTTGAGTCGGAAATTAAGAAGGTAGCATGAAGGCGATGTTCTCTGACCTTCATTACTCCGTAATATTTCTGAATTAGAGGAAAATGTAAATGGTAGGTTTAATTAATATTTAAAATTTTCAAAATCATAGAGATAAATTACGTACATTATTATTTGTAGAAACTGAATAGAGAAGTTTCATACTTTTATTAGGAAAATTGCTATTCTAATTGTGTTATTAATAACCCATAGAAAAGAAGATTTTTTTTTTCAGGACGTTGTGACGTAGTGGGACAGCGTCTGACTATGTCGTGACCATTGTAAATACGATTAGAGATTTATTTTCATTTCCTCTCTCTAGTAAAAAGACATATCGCGACGTTAAGATTCGCCAATCCACAAATGATGTCTCGAAAATGTACCTATTTTGTACAGCAAGATAATACATATACTTTCCCCATATTTCTAAAAGTGGGAAACTGAAATCTTTTTAGGAAAGAATAACCATATTTATATATACATATATATTTTTTTGCAGCTTGACACTTTATTAAATCGTCCCACACAAGAACAAGAAGGAGGATGTGCAGACGAAATAGTGATACAATTAGTTCCTGAAAAGTCCGATTCGAGCCCTAAAGGTGGTGATGTTTCTGATTCTACTTCCGACGATTCTGATGATGATTCTAGTGATGATGACTCTACTGCACCTGAGGTTATTGCGGCTTAGTTCTTATTAATAATATATCGAATTAAGATATTTTTTTATTACTAATAACATGTATTAATTATTAGTTAGTTTTCAATTTCAATCATGAAGCATACGCAGATTCATTTTAAAATATAAATATATAAAAAAGAATGATTGTTTTATTTTATGTTTTTTGTTTTGTGAAATCTATATATTTGAGATATTTCTTATAGAATAGTGAAAAAAATACAATAATACATATAAATCTATTTCTCGAAATGAAGCTTGAATCCACAACAATCGTGTTTACAGTCAGATGCCGTTCCTTTCCCCGTTCCGTAGGTCTCAAGAGATAGATACCTTAACTGAAGGCACAAGTATTTTTCGGAACTGGTGGACGTTTTCCCGAGAAACATTTGCGTGGCCAAACTAAATAGCGTCCACTGTGCTATCATCTCCATAAAAATCAATGAATGCTAGAATTTTCGAATATGGCGCTGATATGCAGAAGAAAGAGTGTAGGGCATAGCACACACTTTTGGAAAACGCCAGCGATCATGGACATGTGTCCAGAGTAAAAACAGCAACTTTGATGCTACACTCAGTAAGAAAGCTGGCGATCCACTTGCATAAATTCACGGGAAGCCCGTATGATGGGAGTTTTGCAAGCAGCGCCCCGTGTCACACTCAGTCGAAGAAATTCCTTTGCCAGATTCATACTAACTGCCAGACTCTCTCCCTTGCTTTCTATAGCCTCAGCTCAGCGCCCATGTGGATTTTATGGCATGTGGATTGTGATCTTGCTCTGGCAATTTGCCTCTTAAAGTACCAATAGATACTTCTCGGTTATATTTCTTCTTTGAGACTCTCACCATCGGGTCTTTAAACAGTGCTTCGGCTCAGATTGGATATGCCTCGCGCTTGCAAGAGGTTTCAAACCAAGGCTGCGATTTGTCATTGATTGAAAGTTCTATGCTCCTCAGAACCATGTCGGCAATAGCAGCGGCACAATTACCAAGATCACATCAGACATCAGAAGGGGAGCAAACCGGCCCCTAGAGATAACATAAGTAAAATGTACGCATCCATCCCGAGTCTTTCCCATGCGGGTGTTCTGCTACTACCAATACTATCAAAGCGGATCCAGTCAGTTGACAGGTTCAAAATTGGAAAGACGGCTGGAATTTTAGTTTTCTTCTACAACTATAGCGACCCTGGTACGAGGCATAATGTTATGTTCTATTTTGTAGCCGGGTGAAGTCATCAATATATATACAAATAAATAGGAATGAACTGTCTGTGATTAAAAAATAGCCGTGTTTTACAAGTAAATATAGTTATTTACACGATACTAAAACACAAACAAACTATTTTAAATTTCTGTCAATCTGTTTCTGTTAAACTCCAGAATAGCAGAATCTTTTTTTATTTTACTACTTCTACTACTTTTATCAAAAATATTTTTCTAACACTTGACTTTATGTAAGCTTTTGTGGTTTGTGAGACTGAGATTCTAATAAAATCTCAAAAAACGCATAATATTCAATACACTTAAATGATATTAAATAGATATTCGTATGGTTCAAGCGGGCGAAGCCGCATAGGGGAAGCTAGTTGGTAGGGTGATGCATGAACGTAAGCAAATATTTATTTACCTGTTCAACAAAGTAATATATAAATACAGTACATAAATCAGGAAACAAGTGCGACATCATCAGTTCGAGGTCATTTTCTCAGAAGTCCACAATGGATTGCAAAATAATTTTGCTTTGTGTCTTTCTTGCATTAGAACATGTAAGTACTTTTAATTTCAATTTAAATAATAAAATGACGCCGGTCTTGGCGCAGAGGCACAAAGTGTGACTGTAAAATCGACTAGTTATGAGTTCGATCCCCAGTCGAGGAAATGAAAAAATACGATCAAGTCGTGGTCTGAAGATAGCTGTAAATGACTGCTCAGATTTGATTATAGGATTTTTCTGACTTTTTATTACTTACTTCCCAAGTGATCAATACGCAAAAGTTAAGAAAATCTAGCTTTGAGGTAGGCACAATCATACTAGTATATGACAATCTAACTAGATGGATTTCACCATGCTACCATCGCATACGTATAGACATTTACGTTTGAAATACGTCATCTTCATTTAAGTATAAAAGATACTTATTTAGAAACCCTATAAAAATTTGAACGTAGCGGGACTGGAACCCGCGCCTTCTGGAAACCGACCAGGTTTCCAGGTTTCCAGGAGGCGCGGGTTCGAGTCCCGCTACGGTAAAATTTTCATATATTTTCTAAATAAATATTTTTCTTTCCTAAGCGTAGAATAACTCTTTAAAAATGTTGAAAGTATAACAGATACTTAAAACTTTTATTTTTTAAATTGTTATTCCACACTTACGGTTAACTGAACTTCTAACTTTGCTCATAATAATATTTCCTATATAAAATTTCTAGTAAAAGTATTTAAATAACAAATGATCGTTAATCAATTTATAAACATAATCAGAAGTTAAAAGGTCAATGTCTGTTATCTTATAAGAGTATAAATATTGTAGTAGTAGAAATGTAGTGTATATATACTTCATTGTTACATTTTTAATAGATTTTTTTTCTTTTGCAAAAGAAAATTAAATAAGGTCTATCTCGTTTTCCAATTTTGTAGCATAGTAGCCAAAGGTAAGCATGTCATGTTTTTCAAATTTGTTATTATATATTTTTTTGTATACAACCATATATAATGTAATCTAAAAATATGGTTATTAATCATAAAAATGTTTACAATAAACGGTTTATACTAATATTTATATAGTAAACCTGATTTACGTTTACTCAACTTCAAACTACTCTATAAAATAATAAATTTCACTTATTTTTTTTTAAATAAATATAGACCTTAAAACTGAGGTCGTCATTGTGCAGGGGAGCAAAAGTATGCCTGTAACGCGACGCTTGTGGATTCGATACCCACTCGAGAGAATTAATTATTATATATTAATATTTTCATTACTTCGCTCTGACACCTAGGCAAAAGCCTGTTCTGGCACTCAACACGAATTAGACGGAAAGTGAGGAATGGAGTGTCTTAACACTAAGTTACCTTTTACGAGCCTGCTGTGAGCGGGATACAGCGTGAAACTGATTTAATTAGATCTTTTTTTTTTTTTTTAGATCTTTTTACTCATAACAGACAAATAATATTTTCAAATAAAATTTTTATTCTACAGACAAACGGCTTCGTAAAAAGGGAAGTAGAACTGACCACAACAAATAACATAGCTGATTTGTTCAAGCATAACGTAGATAGGTTCCGTGACTGCGTGGACAAGGCCATGGCGGCCGCTGCAAGTGAAGTCGACGAAAAACAACTCCAACCTATTTTCAATGCCCTCGGGGAGCAAGTTGATAAGTTTTCTAAAGTGGTGAGCTATTTATTTATATTATACATGTAAATAGGCCGTCGTAGCTCAGGAGTACAAGGGGTGACTGTGACTGTATCGGGATGGTTGTGGGTTCAAGCCCCACACAAGAAAATTAAATAATTATTACAATTTATTTGTAAATTTCTACTTAACACAGAATGCTGGAAACCGATTTCTGGAAATTCGGTGGAAAATAGGGAACGGTTTGTGTTAATACACACTGTATTCCACATAGAGCAGAGTAGGCTGAGGGAACCGGGCTTTTGATTTTTCCAGAGCAAAGGAATAAAAATAAATAATAATTAAAAAATCAAATATAAAACATTCTCTCGATTGGGGAACGAACCTACAATCGGCGTGATATAGTCACACCCGTGGCCCTGCGTCACGATAGTACCTACTAGTATTAGTGATACTAGATAATTAAATTAAAAATATTGTTTTTATTTCAGTTTCAAATCCTCACGGCACCTCCTGCATCACCACCAAAACACCAATAAAAATTATAAAGCAGTTAAATGGATATATCCCAATTGGTGAAAAACAGTTCAAATAACATTAAAATAACTGTTTAATAACGAACGTGATTATATATCGTACGTGCTTATGAAATTACAGTTTGCGATACGAAATAAATAATAAATAATTATTGTTCAAATTAATTACATCAAGCATAATATGATATTGAAATTAGCTTCACGCTGTATCTGCTACTGTACCTACAGCATGGTTGACAGAGAAATCCTTGTGTTCAGACACTCCGTTTCCACTTTCCGCCGAAATCTAGAGGCATTGAGTTAGAGGCAGTGGCGGAACTCAACGTCGCGACACCAGAGCGAAGAAATGTTAATATGAATTCAAATAAATATTTCATTTCCTCGAGTGAGACTCAAAACTACAACCTGTCTCGTTTACAGTCGGAAGTTTATCCTCGTATATAAATATAATATCAAATAAATGAAAATATTTTCAATATGAGAAAATGTAAAAAAAATAATAATATTAACAGCAGAGGCACAATGCGTGTGCAAAATCGTGGGTTCGCTTCCCGTTCAAGGAAAGGAATTGTTTATTACTTTCATTTCATAGAGTTCTGTCACTCAATACGCCTTCGGAATTTTGCGGAAATTGGAGAGCGGTGTGTCTTAACACTAGGCGCCCTCGGCCTACCCTGCTGCTTCCACGATACAGTGATATCTAAATTAAATAAAACATGTAAATGTATCTCATGTATTGTTAATATGATAAGATATGAAATGAAATGGTTTTTATTTACGATTCTTAGTTGAGTAAATTTAATTTGTTAGGTTTATAAATTATTGTACGCATTTAATCTATTTAAAACTTTTTCTTTACTGAGTGATTGAAAGATACGAGGAAACTATTGAACTTAGATTTAAAAAAAAAAAAAAAGTTGAAATTTATCATTGATATAGTAGCCCTAATGTTACTTCTATACTCCTTATAGGAAGAGAGGATTTCCCGATATAAACTCGGAAATAACGAGATTTTTAATTTTACATTGTAAAGTCCACAGAGACTGAGCTTCGAACGACCTCCAGTAATTGGCAAAAATAGAGTTCTTTTAAAGTGTTACATGTCTTTTTAAACTAAAACTAAATTAGCTTTTATTTATTATAATATATTTTATTGTAATTGAAAAAGAAGTATATAAAATTTATTTTATCTAAAAATCAGGTCTTTTTTCCTATTTAATTGCAAAAGAAACGCTCACATACGAAATTTGGGGAACGCCGAAATACCACTTGAACTATTCTACAAACATCTAAAAGGAATCCCGCAGCAAACAGTGGAAGAATCCTCGACATGAACAAATAAGTTTATTTTTATCCCCAAATCCGAAATCTACCGTTACGACGTCTTTAATGAAAAAAATTGTATTGGAACTAGCTTTCTTTAGTAAAAGTTTTACGAAAAAATGTCATTTATTTCCAAATTGCTTGAACATTGACTGTATAATTGAAGAAGTATAAAATAAAATGTAATGTAAATGTTAAAATTAAGTTATATAATACGTACAGGTATTTTAATACCTGTACGACCATGAAGTATATACATCTTGATGGCTTTTAGTAATATTTTCTAGTTTTTAAAAGTTTTTTTTAGATTATTCTGTATTATGTGGATCATAGTAAAAAACAATTGAAAAAAAAAATACAATAAGTTAATAATTATTTGGTAAAAATTATGTATTTTATAGATAATTACAATGTATTTTTTATCTAGGTTCCCTTTGCGTACGCTGCTGCCCACACAGCAGGGTACGCAGAGGGAACCTAGAGTTAAGACACTTCGGGAGACATTGCGTACTGAGTGGTGGAACTTAACGTCACGCTTTGCCTCGACATCAAGCAAAAAATACCATACAATAATTGAAGCTATTGACATCTTATTAAATATTTCCCAACAGACATTCAAAATTTATTTACTTGTAAAGGAACAAAAGATACAAATCTTATGATAATGTAAATAAAAGAATGAAACCCTCAGTCCTATATAAATATTATAAGTGGCGTCGGCAAAAAGCTCTTTTTTCGTACAAAAAGGTATTAGGCCGTGCTCTATCATACATAAGAGTTCTTATTAACGAGATTGTATACAAATGATATTGAACAAAGAAAATATAATAATTGTAATGGAATCTACCTTATTTATACGACCTTAATATTTGTGTTAGTTATAAGATTATATACGTATAGATTAATTGGCTAGAATTCTTAGACGGTTTCCATAAGGCGCAGGTTCGAGTCCTGGAATGTTCCAATTTTTTTTCATGTGGATTAACTAAAATTTTATTATAAAAAATCTAATATTTTCTTGATGTTTTAAAGCGATAAAACAAGTCACTGATTTTGCTCTGGAGGATGGTCTGGTAAGACAAAGCGCGGCGTTGAGCCTCGCTAATCAATCATAGTTTCAGTGAAAAATGGCCTATAGTGGAACATTTGTTACTTTGTAGTAGTAGTATATAACGTTACATTGTCATTATGATAGTGATAATGATGCTTTATCTTTTTTTTTTATTTAACCTGTGGTCATGTGACATGAACTTATTACGTCAATCCATACATCATTCTTTTTGTTTAGACTAACAATGAACATTTTGTATAAATTAACATCTTTTAATCTGTATCTATTAAAGAAAAAATGTATTAGATAGCGGAATTCAACGGACTTTTTATTTAAAATCCGTTCAGTATTTTTAGGGTTGTGTACCGAAATTGTAAAAAGGGACCATATTATTAAAAATCTGCTGTCTTTCTGTCTCTCACCAGGCTGGATAATATCATGAGCCGTGATAGTTAGACTCTTGTAATTTTCACAAATGATATATTTCTTTTGCTAAAATAACGAATCTCCAAAAAACATATAACAGCCTTGATTTATGCTGTTTTTATTATAGATAATCTAATCTAATCTCTCTTTGTGCGTGAGTGCGTCCGCTCACAATTGCCTTTTTTTTTTGTTTCAAATGAGTATCGAACTCATAGCCATAGTATTGACGAGTATAGACACTCCCCGCAATATTACATTTTGCACAATATACTATTTAGTTGTGTCTAAATAGTATATTGTGAAGTCTTATAGGAATCCTGTTATTTTATATAGAGGCAGTCCTGGCGCAGCGGCACGAGGTGTGACTGTCCCAACCAACTGGTTGTGGGTTCGATTCCCACTCGAGGACACGAGGACATGAAATATTTACTTTCTTCGCTCTGGTGTCGAGGTTAAGCACGGCGCTGAGTTCTGCCATTCAACACGCAATGCCTCCAGAATTCGGCACAAAGTGGGGAACGGTGTGTCTCAATACTAGGTTCCCTCTGCCTACCTTGCTACATGCGGGATACAGCGTGAAGCTGATTTAATTTAATTCATTTTTTTTATTTCTAGTGCTATCAGCGTATTACTCCCACTTAAATCTATTAATCGTGATCTATAAAATAACTTTTTTCTGGTTTGTTTACCTTTTATCTCAGGGCTCCCTAAATTATCCCTATTTAAAGGTTCTCTCTACCAAACATAATTGATGTAAACTAGTGTGTGAAGCGCAAAAAAATACTTTTATATAATCAAATTTGATCACAAAATAGTTATTATTATTATTAAACATAACATAGCACTTCACTATGTTTGATTAAGAAAAAGTTAAGTTACATTTTAACTTAAACTCAGGAGAGTTAAAGCAATCTTTCCTTGTCAGAATCCATCTTGTAACTAGAAACGTGACACGTGCGGTACGTTGCGACTTAGTTGCACCTTTCAAGTCTCTACAGCAACCTAGGAAGAAATTGCAATGGATAAATATTTTAGGTTTATATTATTTTTATAATATTTTTAACTGTTTTCATTTATTTCTTTTAAATGTCCTCATAGAAATACTTATAATATCAGGTTTTGGTTTCCTATAGAACTCTGTTTGTTTCCCTCGCCAACTTCCGCTTTCTTCTCTTGATAAAAGCTTTTTAAAGGGAAACGATATTATTTTTTCATACTATATTGGTCAAAATCAGATGCTGTTATATCTATAAAATGATCTCCTATGTATTTAATTAAATCATACATAGTTAAAGTCAGTGATTTTCATTGAAACTACGAATATTTCTCTAAAAAAACATGAAAATATTTTTTATACATTTGAAGCACGTATAAACGAATTTAAAACTAGAAACCTAAATATACTAAATTTATTACTCTTTTTTCTTTTACTTTTACTCTTTTTATTTTTATTATATTTTATACAATAATTAAGTAATTTTGATTATTATTAATATTTTGGTTTATTATCATTTATAATAATAATAAAATAAGTAACACATGAGTCTAGTCGTGGCGCAGTGGCAAAAAGTGTGACTGTAAAACCGACTGGTTGTGGGTTGGACCCCCACTCGAGGAGATGATATGCTTACTTAAATTTATATTTCCATTTCTTCGCTTTGGTGTCGAGGCAAAGCGCGGCGTTGAGTTCTGCCACTCAACACGCAATACCTCCAAAATTCGGCAGAAAGTAGAGAACGGAGTGTCTTAGTACTAGGTTCCCTCTGACTACCCTGCTGTGTGCAGTTAAGTAACACATTAATAATATAAAAATATATATATTTACATAAGCAACATTGTATAAGGGTTATAGCGGCGTTGAGCTCCGCCACTCTACAGGCATTGCCAAATTTAAATTTGCACGACCATATTGTTATGTTATTTAAATATGAAATCAATCAATGAGCATAGCAATATCGAGCATAATTTGTTGTTTGTGTCTGTATAGTTAAAATATAATATAATGTGTAAAAAAAATATAAAATAATTCTTAACATTAATTTATTATATAAAAAAGAAAAACTCCCTTTTATCAATCCTCAAACTGTTTATATAAAACGGAGTTTTCAAATCAAAACACATATTATTGACAACATAACTATTTCTAATCACTAACAACACATAAATCACAACAACAAACATAAACAACATTAACTAAATAGTCAACAACAATTACAATATTAATATTAAACAAACAATTTCAACAATTTAACACATAAAACAAAAAAGTTCAAAATAATCCACAAATTATAACATAAGTTTCTAACTAAAAATACTACATTAACAACTACTTTCCTGTAGCCAGAAGTACAGTAGTTAGAAATGGTAAAGTAGTTAACGATTCCTAGCTATTAGTGATGATTGCAAACTAATTTACTAATTACGGTCCAGGAACGGCTGACCTCTGTACGGAGATAACATGAATAAATAAGATGACTTCTTAAGAGGCCTGATATACTGTGGTCAGTGTCATACAAACTTTAGTCTGAGTTCAATACTCGAGTGGCAAAGTCGTGTTAAGATTTCAAAATGAACAAGTTACTTGTCGTTCTGTTGGCCGTCTGCCTCGTCAGTGTGAGTATAACTAATGTTGTTTTTAAGCTTCTCGCCTTATACAAGACAGGCAAAGAAACTGAGTGTTAAGATACTCCGTTATTTTTCCGTCTGTTTATTTTCCGCTAAATTTAGATCTTTAGTGCTGAGAGTTGCTGATAAAAATAATTGTATCTAATAAAAACATTGCTTCGAGTAGGTTTTGAACTTGCAACTGTCGCATTTACTGTTAAACACTGCCATACGATGGCTTTCGAATAATATAAAGATAGAAGATAAAGAAACAGCAGCATCTTTTCATCTTTTGATGTATCATGGTGGATTTACGTGCGACATATTTTGTGATCTAGCTTGCATTGCAAATCGCTTCGAGTTCCATGAGCCTCCGCGTGATTTCGAAAAGAAATGGCCAAAATATGTAAAGACAAATCAACCAGACCTAAGCTCCATCGCTATTAAATATTTTAAATGCCTCCTTCTTCCCACCTTCGAGCTCCATCATCAGACCAGCTCCATAGTACCATTATTGTGTATCTTCACCTAATCTACATATGTATAATATATAAATTGTAGCGTATATTTTGTAATGATATACAAATTATATTGCTGTAAAGTTTCATATAAGTGTTCAATATTTTTTGCTTGGCAGAAAAACTGACATCCATGCTTATATTATTAATAGGATTGCCACGTTTTATAATAGAAATTAGGCTTCTAAATTTTTATCATATACATTTTATTGTTATTATAAAGTGTTTTTTTATAGGTACACGCTTTTGTGAAACGTGATGCTGAAGCACCACAAAGTGTGAACTATATAGAAAAGTACCAAAAGGAAATACAAGATTTCTCCAAGGACATCGGCAATAAGTTACAAGAAGCATTTAATCCAGACGAGATTAAGAAAGGATTTAGCGATATTATTGACAACATCAGTAAGGCGGTAAGTCAATATTTAAAATTAATATTATACAGCATTAAACTTCAAATAATAAAAATAGAAAAAGAAAGGTACATAAAAATCTGAAAATTTATAGATAGATAGTTGATACCTAATCTGTAGTAGAACATTAATTAAATAAAGATGTATCTTTATTTAATTAATTTTTCTGTAGAAAAAGATAATGTAATTCCTTTCAATTCTTCCAATTAAGTAAATTCATTAATACGATCAATATGTTTTCAGGTTAAAGATTTTAAACCCGATGGAGAAGCAGCAAAGCAATGAATAACACAATTATAAACATTTACTAAATCACATATTTATGTATCAGGATTCTTACAAATAGAAAAATATCGTTACCCATAATATATTCTTAAAATTATAAGTTTGTTTTATTGTTATTTTAAATAATTTTGGGTGGTCTATAGACAAGAAATCTTATTTTGTTTATCTATAGCTTTTAAATTAGACACAAAATTCTTAGCTGTTATTTGTGACTTTAAAAGAAGCAAAACATAACGTTGACTTACGTCATCCATCTTGCAAAATATTATTAAGATCTTGCTATTAAATACTATAATATTTACCCTGCCTTAGTAAAACGTGTGAGGTTGTTAATATATATATATATAAATTACAAAAAATGTTATGAGGCTGACGTGACATACCCCCAAGCGTGTGATTATAAAAGCGACAGTTGTGAGTTCGATTCCCACTGGGGGGAATGAAATATTTAATATTTTTATAATTCCCACAAACCTAATCTATTCATCATTGTAACCTAATCATTAATTTGCACATAATTAACAGAGCTTCTCTAATATTATTATTGAATAATTATTTTGCTGATATATTCAGATCAAAGGTCAGATCCATCATTTTATATATGAGATATTTTTGAATGGTTAAATATACTTATACAACAACAACTTACTATAAGATAAACCGTGTTCATATCTCGTAAGAGCTACTCATTTAAACACATTTCTTTATCATTACATTATATAATACAAAGTTAACTTTGACTGATATACGCCTAAGTCTTTTAAACTTCGTAATGGATTTTCATAAGTAGACCGAGTTGTTGCGAGAGGAATTTTTATATATTGTTTTGCATATAGCAGTTTTTTCTGAGGGAACATAGTGTTAAGACACTATTTTCCCCGCATTCCACCGAATTTTTGAGGCAATGCTCGTTGAGCGATGGAACTTACCGCCACGCTTAGCCTTGTTCAGATCATAGTGACGAAATGAAAATATTAATAAATTATTATATATAGAGATAATAATTCAATTCCCTGAGTGGATATTGAACCTATAACCGTTGCGTTTACAGTCACGCCACGACAACCCAATGTAATAAAAATAGTCAGCATAAATTTCACCATATTGCGAAGCGCGTTAAGAAAAAACTTCCTAACCGACCTCATCTACCAGTGTAGGTAGTACCCAATCAAAAACATAAATGTAAAATGCCAGAGCTAAGTTCAATATTATGATATATGACTTGGTTATTGAATTAAACGACATATTAAAGCCTATCTAAATTGGTGCCAAGTCCAATGGTACGGACCATTGGACTTGGCCATTGAAATATATTTCTAACAATATAAAATATTTTATTAAAACTTAAAATATCTTATTGTTACAACCTACACTAGGACAATATGTTGCCTATGAACTGACTTGGCTGGGTTTTTTTATTATTCTTAGCTCTCTTATTCTTAGAAGATGATATCATCTCTATCGATATCTTCGTAAATTCAGTTATTTTGGCTACTTTGCGGATTTCTTTAATAGGCAGACAAAATGACAGACAAAGAGACAAAAAATCTGATAAGTGGTTTTTAATCCTGTATTATTAATACATTAACCAACCTGAGACCTGATTCCACATATCCTACAAAAAGAAAGCACCTCTACAGCACTCTCTCTCTTTACTTTCATATTGCTTCTGTAATATCCATATTTCGCTGTCGTATAACAGCGTCCGTAACAGCACTGCTTTGTATATCAGCTCACATTCACATGCAATGCATCTTGCATTAAAAGATAAAAAGTTTTTAATGCACAATTTATCACTAAAAGTGAACTCTTCCTGGCAACCAATGCAAATTACGAAAGGATCCAACTTACGGCCGTAATGTGGTGCAAAGCGACGTGAACAAACATATATGCATTCTATCCTATCATATCATAACCATTATACATTCTTTGAATTTACTTTCCACAAAAATATATGAAATAAATGTACAAATATAATTTGCTTATCGTGTCTGTATTTATGGAAGGAATATAGATAAAATTTTGAATTACCACTATGATAATTCAATACGATAGCTTTTAACCTAAATAGAAAATGTTTCTAGTCTATAAGATAGTATATAAATACATACTATCTTCTCTCCAAGTGAGATTCGAAACTATCACCATCACGTGTCGACAGTTACTTCAACAACAAGTCACAAGGGTGTCATTTTATTTAAGAAATTACACTAGTAGTATAAAATTAAAACCATAATGTAAATAATAATTCATCCATTTTGACTATAAATCATTTATAACTGTCAGAACGACACTCGCGAAGCATTAAATACAGACTATATTATGTTGTTATCAATCTTATAACGGCATATTATTTTGTTGCCAATAACCTGAACATTGTAGACGCTGATTGTTATATTAAATAATTTATACATACATGCCGAAATATTTACTAGTAATGAATATATTTTTTTTATCAACTGCGCAAGAGAAATAATATAATTTTATTTTTGATTTTTTTTTCATGCTGTATCCCGCACATAGGAGAGTAGACAGAGGGAACCTGAAAACCTAATATTAAGACAAACTGTGCTCATTTGATTCTCGAGGCATTGCGTGTTGAATGGCGGAACTCAGCGCTTTGCTCCACACCAGAGCGAGAAATTCTTCTTCGAACCCACAATCTGGTGGGTTTTTTTCTTATTGTATGTGAGTAGGATGACCGATCTAAAAGATATCTGGAAGACCCTAGTGTACAAAATTCCATTTTTTTTTAAATAATGTATTTGGTGGTAGGAGCAACTCAACACTATACCTTACAAGATCTAGGCTTTTATAATATATTTATACAAACATTTCTAATATTGGGTGAATCAATCTTTAACATATATATAGGACGCCGCCGTCGTGGCGCAATGGCACAAGCGTGTGACTGTAAATGTGATGGTTGTGGGTCGATTCCCACTCAGGGGAATTAACTATAATTTTATAAATATTTTTATTTTCTTTACTCTTCCACTTGTTACTAAAAAAGACAAAGGCGTTGAGTTCTGCCACTCACCACGCAATGCCTTTAAATTACGGCGGAAAGTGGGGAACGGAGTATCTTAGCACTAAGTTCTTTCTGCTTACCTTGCTGTATGCGGGATAAAGCGAGAAGCTAAAAAAACTTTATAGTTAAAATTATATTTTAATATAAAAATTTCAATCAAGTTTAAATACAAGGTACATTCTACGTTTATTAAGAATTTAAATGAGAGCAAAAGTTTCTGAATTTTAAATAAAAATTTTGTTATAAGACAGTCAACCAGGCTAGTTTGAGGCTAGTCGCGACAGGTTGTGAGTTCAATTCCCACTTATGGAAATTAAACATTTCATATTTTCATTTCCCCGGTCAGGTAACGAGTCAAAGCGCTTGAATTCTTCCATTCAACATGACTCGAGAATTCGAAGAGTGGGAAACGGAACGATTTGAACTCTAGGTTCCCAGGTTCCGTGAAACTAAATAAGAAAATAATAAGATTACCTACATCTTTATATGTAGGACGTAAGCGTTTATGTCATACATATAAAAACAAAATATTATCTTTACACTCAAAAATCAGTACTATATAAATATTTTCATTTTATGTAAATATTATTTGAACCCATTATCAATCTAATTCAAGTACAAACCCACCGAAACCAAAAAAATAAATAAAACAATATTTTCACTTTGTTTCCCATTTTCAATTCCATTGAGCTAAAAGTTTTGAGGCCAGTCGTGGCGCAGTGGCACGAAGTGTGAGTGTAAAATCGTCTGGTTGTGGGTTCGATCCCCACTCGAGGAGATGAAATATTTATTTAAATTTATATTTCCATTTTCTTCGCTCTAGCGTCGAAGCTAAACGCGGTGTTGAGTTTTGCCACTCAACACGCAATGCCTCCAGAATTCGGCAGAAAGTGGGGAACGAAGTGTCTTAACACGAGATTCCCTGTACCTTCTGTGTGCGGGATACAGCGTGAAGCTGATTTATTTATTTTATTATTTAAAAGTTTTTTTTGTCAAATGTAATCAATGTTGAACTTTTTATTCTATTATTCGTTAAAGTAAAGAATTGTTAACCGTTGAATGTGATTACGAGGAAGTACCTAAAGTTTATTCCATTGAGGCGTTTAAATTTAACCATCAGACCGTTACATTAAATTGAAACTCACTAAATCAGATCTTTTGTATCTATATGTTTTAATTTCCAAGCCATTCCTTATCTATTTTTGTAGAGGAAGTAAAGGGAACCTAGTGACTCTGTTCCCGTGGGCCTTTTTTAGGTTAACCAAGAGATAACAACATAGTTGATAAAGTTACATATATACATTTTCCTATTGAAATTTAAACTAATATACAACTATTATATAAAATCAGTCAAATTATTAACTGCCACCCGACAAAGATTATAATAATTTTGGTAAGTGAATCGAAAAATGTTGTGTGCGAATATGTTTTGAGCGGCGGAACCTATTTGTAAGCGGGAAATAAAAAAAAAAAATCATTTCCTGGAGTGGGAATCAATGTCACAACCGCCGCGTATTTACAATCACTCGCTTGTGCCCCCTGCTGTAAGGTTCTCCTAAATATAGAATATAATAACAAAATAATACTAATACATCTTAAAAATAAATATATATCAGTAAAAGCAAATAAAACAATATCCATTTTCCCCCATCTAATAAAGAAGGTACACGAATGCAAAATATAACCCATATATCCTGGCGATTCCAATGCATTGCTGTGACGGTCTTCTGAAATTTTCATACAAATGGCACCGAGCGATTGTTCGATTATCATATAGATAGATTGCTCTATAGAAAACTTGGCTCCGTTCGACTCTATAAAAATAAAGCGTGTAGAGATCATAACGCTCGATCATACCACGCGTGGAAGTGTAATGTTGGTGCTATAACAACATCAATTGTAACTTCCCTTAGATAATATTTGGTTATCAGCTGGCTTATTTACACAACGATATTTGTCGTTAGATGTTTATAAAAAAATATTTAGGGTATTTTCAGGTTTCTGTACCGCAAAATGTAAAAACGGAACCCGGAACGGATAGGATCATTTTGCGGTCCATCTGTCCGTCTGTCAAGACTATTTGTATTTTGACTATTGTGTGGAAGTATTAAGTTTAAATTAATATCAAACATTTAGTACTAATATTTAATCATTGAAGTACTAAAACAATCACTCATTCTATATCCTATTCACAAAAGTCACTATCAAAAGATATAACATCAAAATTAAGGTTCATAACGCATCGATTTTGCTATATTTTGTATGAAATCAGCAGGTAAAGTGAGAATTTATAAGTTTTTTGTAGAGAAAAATCATTACAAATTTATTTTTGTAGTTCATTTCGTACAAAATGAGTGCAAATTTAAATTTGTCATTTCGACACTCCTAGTTGAATAAGCCCGACTCGCACTTAACTTGATGATGATAATATGTATTGTTTTATATTTGGGAAGAATCTGCATCTGCAGAATATATATATATATTAGATTTAGATTTTTTTAGTTTTTTAATCCTAAGCTAAACAAATTAGAAAAGAACAAAATCAAAAAAATATTAAATATTTCACGCGTTAAGATTTAAATGTTTGTATAAAATTTGTATAACATTTGTAATGCCAATAATTTTAAAACAGTATTCAAGAAACTATATCAACTCAGAGTTATATATTTTCTTCTAATCTGCTCATTATTTGGTAATTAAGTAGACTTTGGGCTTTGAAGAGGACGATTGAAATTTGAGTTAAAATTGTTATACTTCAGCAAGTAGTCAAAACTACAAATTATTTTGATATTTGGTCTCTTCTAAAGATAAAAAGATAAGTTAAGTTGGCAATCAGTTGGTACTTACTGCCCAAGATACTTGTAGAAGCAATTTAGTGAATAAAGAAGGCAGTATCTGGATAAAATAATATGTTTATACATAGACATTTATAATAACTGAAATTATAAAAATTATACATTTTCAGGCTTTGAAAAGATAAAATTTTGTCTTAAGATTTAAAATGTGCAGATTTTTTTGACATAATAATCTATAATTTACAATATTATATTATATGTACTATTAAAACTACCAATCAAATCCATGGTGATTTTTTAGTACACTTAAAAGCCAAAATAATTAATTATATTTAATTTCTAGTTCTACAATAAAATAAAAATATACTTTTATCATTTTAACAACCATTTACTTTGGATTCAGTCTGGTCCAAAAGTAATTAAAATTTATTTACCATTTATTTACGGTACAGTATACTTTGAAGATGAGATGTAGGTACGCATCCAGTTTAGACAAATGTTTGTTGAGGACTTTCCACACCTGTGCCCGCGCCATACGTCTCCGTCATCTGATTACACCTACACTGGCTACGGTACGTTGACAATGATAGAAGATATCATAGATTTTACTCGAGTGTGTTGACTGCGATAAAGTCAGAAGCTAATAATATTTATGTGTTTGTTGAAATTTATTTTCTTTTATATTTTTTTCTATTTTTTTTTAGCTTTTACACTATAGAGTGACATGCGGTAGGCAAAGGGAACCTAATGTTAACACTTTTCACCTAATTTTCGCGATATAACTATTGGAGCGACAGAATTCAACGTCGTGCTTTCGTCAGTTAGAAGAGCGAGGAAGTTAAAATATTTCATTACCTCGAGTGCTGCTATTACAAGAAGGTCAAATTTTATGTTATCTATTTAATATATATTGCATTGTGCAAGGGGATGAAGTGTGACTGTAAAATCGACTGGTTGTAGGTTCGATCCCCACTCGAGAAAATGAAATATTTATTTCAATTTACATTTCGATTTCTTCGCCCTGGTGACGAGGCAAAGCGCGCCGTTCCGCCATCAACACGCACGCATTTCTCCAGAATTCGGCGACAAGTGGTGAACACAGAGGTGTCTTAATACTAGATTCCCTCTATCTACCCTGCTGTGTATGGGATGCAGCGTGAAGCTGATTAAAAATCCCAAAAGATTCAAATTACGATTAATGTATAAATGATCATACTGAAATAATCAATCAATTTCCCCTAAATACTTTGTTGATAAAGGAGTATCCGCTGTGCGTAACCTGCTGAAACGGGTACGGTATAATAAATCCTTAATGTAACCTTTTTTTTAATTATTTTGCAGCTCAAATTTGTGTAAACTTAAAATAAGACTAAAATTAGTGTAGACGTAATTGATTGTGTGTTCGATCTCGTCTAGAGGAAATAAAATGTTTGGCAAAGGACGGCGTTGAGTTCCGCCACTCAACACACTTTGCACTTTTTCAGAATTGGGTGGAAAATGGGGAACGGAGTGTCTTACTACTAGGTTCCTTTTGTCTACCCTTTGTCTGCGGGATCCAGCGTGGAACCGATTTAATTTTAAATATTTTTAAAAATAAACAACAAAATTTGCACATGTCTTACATTCGAAATTTTCGTAACAAAATTTAAATATGCTTGTAGTCCTAAGTAAATGTCATTTTAAAATATTATAAATGTAAATTTTACTTAATATATAAACCCTCGTCGAGTGGGATTTGAAGGCATGACAAAATAAATATGCTAAGGTCAATCTTACATACCTCTAAAAGTTATAACATGCGTTTAATATTAAAAAAATTATGAACTGTGACTTTTTTATATGAAAAAAAAACGCGACGTTGAGTTCCACCGATCAATATGCAATTCCTAAAGAATTTGGAAGATGGGGAACGGAAGTGTCTTAATTCGATCGTTAGCACTAGGGTTCCAGATTCTCTCTGCCTACCTTGCAATGTGCGGGATACAACGTGAAGCTAAAAATGAATCTCCATCTCCATATATAATAAAAGGATAGAAAAGTCAATTCTGTACATGAAATATATAAAAAAAATAAAAATTAGGTCGGTTAATATGTCGATTATAGAACCTAAAAAACCACTCAGCAGAATTCTTGTCTGTCTGTCTGTCTGTCTGTCTGTCGGTTTGTTTGTGCGTTAATCACGCAAAAACTACCTGACAGAAATTGATGAATTTTTGCATGGTGTTAGCCTAGGGCCTCAAGGTACATTTTTTTTGGGTTTCATTCCGAATTTCATGATAGTTTTCTTTAAAAAAAATAAAAACTGAAAAATATAAATTACCTAAAATACCGATAACTACTGTATGAAATTAAATTAATTTTGGCATGGTAATAGTACAAAGCCTAATGTCACTTATAGGATAGTTTTTATCATGGAGTATAAAGAATTTTTTGTAGAAAAAATTACATAATTATATTTTTTAATAAAAAAATCGACTTCTTCAAATTCAACCGGATTTCACACTCTGAACTTAACTAAACTTTCACCAAACTACCCCTTATATGTACCCTTTCTAATAAAAAAAGAATCATTAAAATCGGTTGAATTGATATTGACTTATACGTTCATTTGTCGCGCATATACTTAATGTAAATTTGAGATTTATATGATTTTCTCATAGATACCATTGTTGGATATAAACTAAATTAAAATAAGACTACACGGGAGGCATTTAGCTTTCAAATAAAAAAAGAATCATTAAAATCGGTTCATACAATCAAAAGTTCTAAGGTAACAAGGCTAAAAAATACAGCCCAATTGATGACCCCTTTTAAGAAGTCGGTTAATAGTAATCTGACATAATTAAATTACGACTATTTCATTTAACCACATTTTAAAAGAAGAAAGTAAATTGAGGCCGTTCGTTGCACAGGGGCACAAAGTGTAACTGTTGTGGGTTCGATGACCACGCAAGGAAACGAAATATTTATTTAAATTTATATTTCCATTTCATCGCTCTGGTGTCGAGGTAAAGTGCGGCGTTGAGTTTCACTACTCAGCACGCAATGCCTACAGAATTCCGAGAAAAGTAGGGAACAGAGTGTTGTTGTTAACACTAGAGGTCCTATGCCTACCCTGCTGTGTGCGGGATACAGCGTGAAGCTAAAAAAAGAAGTATAATCAATATTTGTTCAGTCTACCATAATTATTATTTCAAACGTCAACGTTGGTGATATTAACAAACATAATAAAGTAGGTATATTTTACGGAATTAGCTCATATGGCTCTAAAAAATGTATTTACTAAACTGAATAAAAAGAATGTGTGATTCCTCTATACAATATATTATTCTATATTATACATAAAACAGGTTAAAACAGTGCATATGAAGGTCCTCCTGTAGTATAACTATTTTCAATTACTATCAACACTACATTGTCGATACTAATGTGGTATTACAATATGAATGAAATTTTTCCGCCATTATGATGACATAGACAATTTTTTTAATTTGGAAAAATAATATATTAACTATAAGAACGTTGGTAGTTTTTTAAAAGGAATTCTTATAGAATAAAAAATTGCCTAAACTATGCTTCTTCGCAAGTGGTTGTAATAACTATTGGTATCAATTTTCCAAAAAATCACTATAAATATTAAATATGCTCAATTATACAGAGTTTTTTTGTTAGGACCACTTTAAATGAAACCACAGTTTAACTACTCTATAAAAGCCTATTACATATTAAATTAAAAATCCGAAAATAAAAAAGTTATTTTTTCAAACAAAATCTCCATATATAATAAAAGGATAGAAAAGTCAATTCTGTACATGAAAGATATAAAAAAAATAAAAATAAGGTCGGTTAATATGTCGATAAAAAATTAATATGTTTAAAGTTAATATGTCGACTAAAACTTGACGCTATGACGGTACAGTTGAGAGAACTGAGATTTCTGGTTGTAGCACTAGTTATATTTTAATTAGGTTAAATTCCCACTAAGTGGAAGAATATATTTATTTTTCTGCCCGTAAAAACAAACGAAGCGAAGCCTTGTGTTCCGCTATACTATCTAAAGAAATTGGAAAGTGCAAAATTGAGTAAGTGCACCACTATCTTATTTGAAATTCTTTCTTCTCTCCATTATAAATATTCATAGGATTGAAATGTAATAGTGACGTCTTTGAACAATAGTATATGTTCATAACTGTTAAAGTTAATTATCGAACAAATGGTTTACAACTCTGATGATACAAAGACATTCTGCTTCAGCTGATAATTTAATTAAAATGTCTACCGGATGATCAATTAGTCTGCAGTTTACGTTTTAATTGTTATTATGTATGATGTTACGTAACGTTTCTTTACGTTTATTTATTTATATACATATTACATTTAATGAATTAAATATATTTTATAAAAGGTTCACATATGTGATAACATGTTCACACATGTGGTCCACATATGTGACCACATATTCACACATGTGGTCCACATATGTGACCACATGATCACACATGTAATCTTCATATGTGACTACATATCACACATGTGGTCTACATATGTGACTACATATCACACATGTGATATGCCCATATGAATACTTATTCACACATGTGGTACACATATATGACCACACGATGCCACATGTGGTCCACATATGTGGCCACATGATCACATATGTGGTCCACATATGTGAGCACATAAACACACATGTGGTCCACACACTTGACCACATATTCACACATGTGGTCCACACACGTGACCACATATTCACACATGTGGTCCACATATGTGACCACATGATCACACATGTAATCTTCATATGTGACTACATATCACACATGTGGTCTACATATGTGACAACATATCACACATGCGATCTGCACATGTGAATACTTACTCACACATGTGGTTCACATATATGACCACACGATGCCACATGTGGTCCACATATGTGACCACATGTTCACATATGTGGTCCACATATGCGAGCACATATACACACATGTGGTCCACACACGTGACCACATATTCACACATGTGGTCCACATATGTGACCACAAATTCTCACGTGTGGTCCACATGAAAGACCACATATTCACACATGTGGTCCACATATGTGACCACATTTTCCCACATGTAATCCACATACGCGACCACATATTCACACATGTGGTCCACATATGTGTCCACAAATTCTCACATGTGGTCTACATGAAAGACCACATATTTACACATGTGGTCCACATATGTGACCACAAATTCCCACATGTGGTCCACATATGTGACCACATTTTCCCACATGTGGTCCACATACGCGACCACGTATTCACACATGTGGTCCACATATGTGACCACACATTCTCACATGTGGTCCACATGAAAGACCACATATTCACACATGTGGTTCACATATATGACCACACGATGCCACATGTGGTCCACATATGTGACCACATGTTCACATATGTGGTCCACATATGCGAGCACATATACATACATGTGGTCCACACACGTGACCACATGTTCACACATGTGGTCCACATATGTGACCACATGATCACCCATTTAATCTTCATATGTGACTACAAATCACACATGTGGTCCACATATGTGACCACATTTTCCCACATGTGGTCCACATACGCGACCACATATTCACACATGTGGTCCACATATATGACCACAAATTCTCACGTGTGGTCCACATGAAAGACCACATATTCACACATGTGGTCCACATATGTGACCACATTTTCCCACATGTAATCCACATACGCGACCACATATTCACACATGTGGTCCACATATGTGTCCACAAATTCTCACATGTGGTCCACATGAAAGACCACATATTCACACATGTGGTCGCGTATGTGGATTACATGTGGGAAAATGTGGTCACATATGTGGACCACATGTGTGAATATGTGGTCTTTCATGTGGACCACACGTGAGAATTTGTGGTCATATATGTGGACCACATGTGTGAATATGTGGTCGCGTATGTGGACCACATGTGGGAAAATGTGGTCACATATGTGGACCACATGTGTGATTTGTAGTCACATATGAAGATTAAATGGGTGATCATGTGGTCACATATGTGGACCACATGTGTGAACATGTGGTCACGTGTGTGGACCACATGTATGTATATGTGCTCGCATATGTGGACCACATATGTGAACATGTGGTCACATATGTGGACCACATGTGGCATCGTGTGGTCATATATGTGAACCACATGTGTGAATATGTGGTCTTTCATGTGGACCACATGTGAGAATGTGTGGTCACATATGTGGACCACATGTGTGAATACGTGGTCGCGTATGTGGACCACATGTGGGAAAATGTGGTCACATATGTGGACCACATGTGGGAATTTGTGGTCACATATGTGGACCACATGTGTAAATATGTGGTCTTTCATGTAGACCACATGTGAGAATTTGTGGACACATATGTGGACCACATGTGTGAATATGTGGTCGCGTATGTGGATTACATGTGGGAAAATGTGGTCACATATGTGGACCACATGTGTGAATATGTGGTCTTTCATGTGGACCACACGTGAGAATTTGTGGTCACATATGTGGACCACATGTGTGAATATGTGGTCACGTGTGTGGACCACATGTGTGTATATGTGCTCGCATATGTGGACCACATATGTGAACATGTGGTCACATATGTGGACCACATGTGGCATCGTGTGGTCATATATGTGAACCACATGTGTGAGTAAGTATTCACATGTGCAGATCGCATGTGTGATATGTTGTCACATATGTAGACCACATGTGTGATATGTAGTCACATATGAAGATTACATGTGTGATCATGTGGTCACATATGTGGACCACATGTGTGAATATGTGGTCACGTGTGTGGACCACATGTGTGAATATGTGGTCAAGTGTGTGGACCACATGTGTGTTTATGTGCTCACATATGTGGACCACATATGTGATCATGTGGCCACATATGTGGACCACATGTGGCATCGTGTGGTCATATATGTGTACCACATGTGTGAATAAGTATTCATATGGGCATATCACATGTGTGATATGTAGTCACATATGTAGACCACATGTGTGATATGTAGTCACATATGAAGATTACATGTGTGATCATGTGGTCACATATGTGGACCACATGTGTGAATATGTGGTCACATATGTGGACCACATGTGTGAACATGTTATCACATATGTGAACCTTTTATAAAATATATTTAATTCATTAAATGTAATATGTATATAAATAAATAAACGTAAAGAAACGTTACGTAACATCATACATAATAACAATTAAAACGTAAACTGCAGACTAATTGATCATCCGGTAGACATTTTAATTAAATTATCAGCTGAAGCAGAATGTCTTTGTATCATCAGAGTTGTAAACCATTTGTTCGATAATTAACTTTAACAGTTATGAACATATACTATTGTTCAAAGACGTCACTATTACATTTCAATCCTATGAATATTTATAATGGAGAGAAGAAAGAATTTCAAATAAGATAGTGGTGCACTTACTCAATTTTGCACTTTCCAATTTCTTTAGATAGTATAGCGGAACACAAGGCTTCGCTTCGTTTGTTTTTACGGGCAGAAAAATAAATATATTCTTCCACTTAGTGGGAATTTAACCTAATTAAAATATAACTAGTGCTACAACCAGAAATCTCAGTTCTCTCAACTGTACCGTCATAGCGTCAAGTTTTAGTCGACATATTAACTTTAAACATATTAATTTTTTATCGACATATTAACCGACCTTATTTTTATTTTTTTTATATCTTTCATGTACAGAATTGACTTTTCTATCCTTTTATTATATATGGAGATTTTGTTTGAAAAAATAACTTTTTTATTTTCGGATTTTTAATTTAATATGTAATAGGCTTTTATAGAGTAGTTAAACTGTGGTTTCATTTAAAGTGGTCCTAACAAAAAAACTCTGTATAATTGAGCATATTTAATATTTATAGTGATTTTTTGGAAAATTGATACCAATAGTTATTACAACCACTTGCGAAGAAGCATAGTTTAGGCAATTTTTTATTCTATAAGAATTCCTTTTAAAAAACTACCAACGTTAAACCATTTAATCTTCATATGTGACTACAAATCACACATGTGGTCCACATATGTGACCACATTTTCCCACATGTGGTCCACATACGCGACCACATATTCACACATGTGGTCCACATATATGACCACAAATTCTCACGTGTGGTCCACATGAAAGACCACATATTCACACATGTGGTCCACATATGTGACCACATTTTCCCACATGTAATCCACATACGCGACCACATATTCACACATGTGGTCCACATATGTGTCCACAAATTCTCACATGTGGTCCACATGAAAGACCACATATTCACACATGTGGTCCACATATGGGACCATATATTTACACATGTGGTCCACATATGTGACCACAAATTCCCACATGTGGTCCACATATGTGTCCACAAATTCTCACATGTGGTCCACATGAAAGACCACATATTCACACATGTGGTCCACATACGTGAGCACATATTTACACATGTGGTCCATATATATGACCACATATTCACACATGTGGTCCACATATGTGACTACACATTCACATAAGAAATTTTTTACTACACGAATAAACTTCAATAAAAGTTTTATAATTTAAAAAAGTTTATTTTTTATGTAGGCTGTCTCCTATCTGAAGTGTAGTTAAATGGAAAAACTAGGAGGACCAGTGTGTGTGTCAGTGATGACCTATTGCGTTGAGAGACAAGGTCCTTCATCCTTAGCCTCATTCGCAGGCTCCAAGTCAGCTATGGAGACAGCTATTTCTCTAAGCTACTGAATTAGAAACGATGGTACGACGAAAGAAGGTTACCGACACATTGTTTCGGTAAATGAGCGATGTATAAATGCACTTTGTCACGAAAGGTATTTTAAATTTGTATTGAAACGAACTGAAAAGTCAAAAATTAAAAGGAGTTATAAAATGTAATTTATCACATGAATTCACAAAACAATCTATACCTATTTTTTATTTTAAGATGATCAATTAGTCTGCAGTTTACGTTTTAATTGTTATTATGTATGATGTTACGTAACGTTTCTTTACGTTTATTTATTTATATACATATTACATTTAATGAATTAAATATATTTTATAAAAGGTTCACATATGTGATAACATGTTCACACATGTGGTCCACATATGTGACCACATATTCACACATGTGGTCCACATATGTGACCACATGATCACACATGTAATCTTCATATGTGACTACATATCACACATGTGGTCTACATATGTGACTACATATCACACATGTGATATGCCCATATGAATACTTATTCACACATGTGGTACACATATATGACCACACGATGCCACATGTGGTCCACATATGTGGCCACATGATCACATATGTGGTCCACATATGTGAGCACATAAACACACATGTGGTCCACACACTTGACCACATATTCACACATGTGGTCCACACACGTGACCACATATTCACACATGTGGTCCACATATGTGACCACATGATCACACATGTAATCTTCATATGTGACTACATATCACACATGTGGTCTACATATGTGACAACATATCACACATGCGATCTGCACATGTGAATACTTACTCACACATGTGGTTCACATATATGACCACACGATGCCACATGTGGTCCACATATGTGACCACATGTTCACATATGTGGTCCACATATGCGAGCACATATACACACATGTGGTCCACACACGTGACCACATATTCACACATGTGGTCCACATATGTGACCACAAATTCTCACGTGTGGTCCACATGAAAGACCACATATTCACACATGTGGTCCACATATGTGACCACATTTTCCCACATGTAATCCACATACGCGACCACATATTCACACATGTGGTCCACATATGTGTCCACAAATTCTCACATGTGGTCTACATGAAAGACCACATATTTACACATGTGGTCCACATATGTGACCACAAATTCCCACATGTGGTCCACATATGTGACCACATTTTCCCACATGTGGTCCACATACGCGACCACGTATTCACACATGTGGTCCACATATGTGACCACACATTCTCACATGTGGTCCACATGAAAGACCACATATTCACACATGTGGTTCACATATATGACCACACGATGCCACATGTGGTCCACATATGTGACCACATGTTCACATATGTGGTCCACATATGCGAGCACATATACATACATGTGGTCCACACACGTGACCACATGTTCACACATGTGGTCCACATATGTGACCACATGATCACCCATTTAATCTTCATATGTGACTACAAATCACACATGTGGTCCACATATGTGACCACATTTTCCCACATGTGGTCCACATACGCGACCACATATTCACACATGTGGTCCACATATATGACCACAAATTCTCACGTGTGGTCCACATGAAAGACCACATATTCACACATGTGGTCCACATATGTGACCACATTTTCCCACATGTAATCCACATACGCGACCACATATTCACACATGTGGTCCACATATGTGTCCACAAATTCTCACATGTGGTCCACATGAAAGACCACATATTCACACATGTGGTCCACATATGGGACCATATATTTACACATGTGGTCCACATATGTGACCACAAATTCCCACATGTGGTCCACATATGTGTCCACAAATTCTCACATGTGGTCCACATGAAAGACCACATATTCACACATGTGGTCCACATACGTGAGCACATATTTACACATGTGGTCCATATATATGACCACATATTCACACATGTGGTCCACATATGTGACTACATATTCACACATGTGATCTATATATGTGACTACACATTCACATAAGAAATTTTTTACTACACGAATAAACTTCAATAAAAGTTTTATAATTTAAAAAAGTTTATTTTTTATGTAGGCTGTCTCCTATCTGAAGTGTAGTTAAATGGAAAAACTAGGAGGACCAGTGTGTGTGTCAGTGATGACCTATTGCGTTGAGAGACAAGGTCCTTCATCCTTAGCCTCATTCGCAGGCTCCAAGTCAGCTATGGAGACAGCTATTTCTCTAAGCTACTGAATTAGAAACGATGGTACGACGAAAGAAGGTTACCGACACATTGTTTCGGTAAATGAGCGATGTATAAATGCACTTTGTCACGAAAGGTATTTTAAATTTGTATTGAAACGAACTGAAAAGTCAAAAATTAAAAGGAGTTATAAAATGTAATTTATCACATGAATTCACAAAACAATCTATACCTATTTTTTATTTTAAGAATTAAAAAAATGATGTTAGTTTTGTCTTGCCTGACCTTGTCGCACTCATTATCTTATTAATGTGATTAATCTCTATATATAATAAAAGGATAGAAAAGTCAATTCTGTACATGAAATATATAAAAAAAATAAAAATTAGGTCGGTTAATATGTCGATTATAGAACCTAAAAAACCACTCAGCAGAATTCTTGTCTGTCTGTCTGTCTGTCTGTCTGTCGGTTTGTTTGTGCGTTAATCACGCAAAAACTACCTGACAGAAATTGATGAATTTTTGCATGGTGTTAGCCTAGGGCCTCAAGGTACATTTTTTTTGGGTTTCATTCCGAATTTCATGATAGTTTTCTTTAAAAAAAATAAAAACTGAAAAATATAAATTACCTAAAATACCGATAACTACTGTATGAAATTAAATTAATTTTGGCATGGTAATAGTACAAAGCCTAATAATGTCACTTATAGGATAGTTTTTATCATGGAGTATAAAGAATTTTTTGTAGAAAAAATTACATAATTATATTTTTTAATAAAAAAATCGACTTCTTCAAATTCAACCGGATTTCACACTCTGAACTTAACTAAACTTTCACCAAACTACCCCTTATATGTACCCTTTCTAATAAAAAAAGAATCATTAAAATCGGTTGAATTGATATTGACTTATACGTTCATTTGTCGCGCATATACTTAATGTAAATTTGAGATTTATATGATTTTCTCATAGATACCATTGTTGGATATAAACTAAATTAAAATAAGACTACACGGGAGGCATTTAGCTTTCAAATAAAAAAAGAATCATTAAAATCGGTTCATACAATCAAAAGTTCTAAGGTAACAAGGCTAAAAAATACAGCCCAATTGATGACCCCTTTTAAGAAGTCGGTTAATAGTAATCTGACATAATTAAATTACGACTATTTCATTTAACCACATTTTAAAAGAAGAAAGTAAATTGAGGCCGTTCGTTGCACAGGGGCACAAAGTGTAACTGTTGTGGGTTCGATGACCACGCAAGGAAACGAAATATTTATTTAAATTTATATTTCCATTTCATCGCTCTGGTGTCGAGGTAAAGTGCGGCGTTGAGTTTCACTACTCAGCACGCAATGCCTACAGAATTCCGAGAAAAGTAGGGAACAGAGTGTTGTTGTTAACACTAGAGGTCCTATGCCTACCCTGCTGTGTGCGGGATACAGCGTGAAGCTAAAAAAAGAAGTATAATCAATATTTGTTCAGTCTACCATAATTATTATTTCAAACGTCAACGTTGGTGATATTAACAAACATAATAAAGTAGGTATATTTTACGGAATTAGCTCATATGGCGATGTGTAGAATAAAAAGTATATGTATTTGGGAAGTAAATTCTGATTGTGAGTTCATAGTTTATAAAAGTTTATATTGTGTTTAGATGGATCACGTGGTGATGTCAATACGTTTTAATGTCATCTTATGTTATCTGTTAAAATAGCGTGAAGCTGATTAAACTTAGTGTTATATTCAAAAGAAATTAATTGTATGTAATACATAATATGTAATTTATTAATACGTTTCAAGTATGAAAAAAAGAAAAAAGGCAATATAATTGCATTTGTGTTTCCTTCCTATATTTTGTATTTCTATTATTTATATCGATATATCAGGAACGTAAATGCGGGAACAGAGTTGCATGCCATTTTAGTACAGAGTAACCTCTAAAAAATGTATTTACTAAACTGAATAAAAAGAATGTGTGATTCCTCTATACAATATATTATTCTATATTATACATAAAACAGGTTAAAACAGTGCATATGAAGGTATCCTCCTGTAGTATAACTATTTTCAATTACTATTAACACTACATTTTCGATACTAATGTGGTATTACAATACATTTTGAATATTTTTCCGCCATTATGATGGCATAGACCATTTTTTTAATTTGAAAAAATAATATATTAACTATAAGAACGTTGGTCGTTTTTCAAAAGGTATAAGAATAAAAAATTGCCTAAACTATGCTTCTTCGCAAGTGGTTGTAATAACTATTGGTATCTATTTTCCAAAAAATCACTATAAATATTAAATATGCTCAATTATACAGAGTTTTTTTGTTAGGTTAAAGGGGTTTAAATGAAACCACAGTTTAACTACTCTATAAAAGCCTATAAATCAAAAACCCGAAAATAAAAAAGTTATTTTTTCAAACAAAATAAATAATAAAATTATCGTTGTAAAATAAAATACAATTTGTCAAGAACGACGCACGCACACATAAACCTATCAAAGGGAAACCGCCGCATACGCCTCATTCCGAAATCGAGTCGTAGGTATTGGCGGCTATAAGTTTAAAGTTCTAAACATTTTAGTACTATTTTTGTAGTAGTATGTGTTTACATTATTGGTACCTATGCGTAACCGCGTCGTACGAAATAAAGATATGAATAAACACTGTGAAATGAGAAAAAGACCTACGTCTTCACTGTTGATGTATCTTGCTTAAATTCTTTAGGTACGGGTTTAAACTATTTTACCCTATATGCCCAATTGTAACTGTAACGCGACGTTGTGGGTCCGATCCACACATGCACTATTGAATTATAATTTAAAAATATTTTCATTTCGCACATCAGCCACACGTTATACCTTACACTAAGTTGCCCTACTAAGGGCGGGATGAAGCGTTGATCTGGTTTTAACTTTATGTGAACCGATTAAAATAAAGTCCAGTCCAGTTGAGGCCAGTCGTGGCGCAGCGGCACAAAGTGTGACTGTAAAACCGACTGGTTCTCTGAGTTCGATCCCCACACGAGGAGATGAAATATTTACTTAAATTTATATTTCCATTTCTACGCTCTGGTGTCGAGGTTAAGCGCGGCGTTGCGTTCTGCCACTCAACACGCAATGCGTCCAGAATTCGGTAGAAAGTGGGGAACGGAGTGTCTTAATACTATGTTCCTCCCTCTGACTAGCATGAAGCATGAGGCAGTTTGCCTGAATACAAACAAAAAAAGTATTTAAATCGGTTAAGCCGTTTCTGAGATTATCGTGAAGAAACGCACATATAGTAAGTATCGATAAGTTGTGTTTTTATTTCAAACATTCAATTGAAGATTCTTATGGGAGGTACGAAAATGCGACCTAAAGTTTTAACAACTTTCTCATAAAAAATCTTCATTACATTGCAAACATACATTATAAGTATATCAAAACACGAACATAATTCAGTGTGTTAAGTAAATAATTCTGTGATTTAAGCGGGCGAAGCCGCGAGCGGGTCGCTAGTATTAGAATAAAGAAGATTTTCGACCTTAAATAATACTTTTACACTGATGAATTAAGAATTTTGTATGGTTGTGGAATATTTTTAAGTTCGATTCTGATTATATTTACATTTTTTATTGATAAACTGAATGTGGTTTACCTATATTTAAATATATATAGAAAATAGACTATATATTATAATATTATTTTCTTTATTTTCTAACAAACCGTTGACAAAATTCCAAAACATTAACAATTTTAAAGCCACCAACCAAAAAGCATGTACTAAAAACTAAAATACTGGAGCATATTTCGCTCCATAAACCTTGGTTATAAATATAAGCTGTATGTTACTTGTAACGGTTTTAGACAACGAGAACAAAGGCGTGGTGTAAATCTGCGAAAAGCTGGAGACGGACCGAGGAGCTCAAATAGGATCAAACCTGGGTTTGTAAGGCTGGCTTATCGGTTCCACCCTTGCATATTAAAGCACTATACTGCCTTTGAAAATCTTCTTTGGTGTTATAATGTAATATTTGGTAAATATTCGTATTTAAATCGCAGTTGAAATGTATGAAGCAGAAAGGGGTCGTTATCGACTAAAAGTCAGTTATGGATATATTTATATTACAATTTTTCTCACTCTTAAACCTCTCAACTCTGGAATTGATCTTAAGAGCGAGTTTGAGGTGCCGTTTTAATAATTTAATTATTTAAACGACATCTCAAGATCGCTCGCATAGTTCGTGAGTCTTAAGTCCTTTTTTCAGCTAGAACTTGCAACTTTGCGGGTTGAGTGGTGAAACTCAACGATCCGCTTTGTCTTAACAAATTGAGCTTTTAGTCAAAAGTTATCTTGCGGTCTCACAATAGCCTTAATCTATCTATAGACAATAAAATTGTAAGTTATCTCTATTTGTAGTTATATAGAAAATATATATGTTCAAAAACTATGAAAAAGGACGTTTATCAATATAATTACATTTTTAAAATATCAGACAAACCAACAAACAGACAAGTGTTTGTCGGTTCGTCTGTTTGTCTGTGCGTTTCTCAGAAACAACTTCACCGATTTAAAATTACGCTACAGTTACAGTACATCAATTGATTATATTATTTCAATGGTTTTATAAATAAAAAAAATATATCAACATAAAATATTATGTCGGACAAAACTGCTACAATCACTTACACTCTCTGATTCGACTGAAACTTACTTGACTGTCTTTAAAATGATAATAATATTTAAACACAAAAGTAACTCAGATTATTAAATAAATAATAGTGACCAGCTTATAATATACCTATCCAGTGTTTTAATGATTGTATGCATATAAATTATTCATCAATTATTTAAGCATATCTCGAATTTCTATAGAATTCCTTTTCTTTGGAGATCTTGATGATCATCCTCATTTTCTACTTAATTTACAAGGAAAACATTTTATTTCTCAAATAGTGACGTCTTACACTCGTCGGTACAAGCGCTACACGATGAATAGTTATACGTCCAACTACGCTTACGCTCCACTGACTCAAGGCAGACAGATCGCTGGTAGCTCAGTTACTTGTTGCTGTAATACATCTTTCTTCATATTTTGTATCTTCTATCTAATCTCTTATTCTATAGTTTTTAAATATGTTTTAAGGAAATATTTTGTTTTAGTAGATCTCTACTATGAAAAAGTGTTTTCTTAATTCGTTTTCTTTTTTCACTTTCGATCCAGCATGTATATAAGAATGTAAAAAAAATCGTTTACTTTTCACAGAAATTTCAAAGCATTAAGTTTTGAGTGATGACACTCAGTGCCGCACTATGTCGTATACGCATTTACTCCCCAGAACCGGGATCGGTTCCTTAGGACTTCGTGATTACAGACAGATGCACCCTGACGGCTTTTAGTTTTTATTTAAAATAAGCAAATCAGATTTTAAGACGTTACACCACTTTTTCGGCAGAGAGTGGGGAACGTAGTGACTTAACACTATGAAGCTTTCGCCTATTTGCAGGATACAGCGTAAAACTGAAGAAGAAGAAAAACAAGATTTAGCTAAAATAAGAAATATTCCTCTTATTTATATTTTCACCTAATCTCATAAGATGAATAAAACATTACTACGTCATAATAACAGTTGTGATTAACAAATAGTTTGTTCTATGAAATTCTTACGTGATACAAATATAGAGGAGCTTTTTCGCTAGTAATATAAAAGTATCTACAATATTATTACAAAAAATCTAGTATAATAAGGGCAATAATAATTCCTCATAGCCGCTTTCAGAAAAAAATATTATGTAAAAAAATATTCTACTTCACGCTGAATCCGCACATATTAAGGAAGGCAGAGGAAACCTATTGTTAAGACGCTGTGTTCTGGGTATCGCATGTAGAGTGGCGGAACTCAATATCGGGTTTTTCCTTGGCAAAGAAAAGAAATTAAAGTATTAATAAATAATAATCGAACCCACAACCGTCACGTTACAGTTACACCCTTATGCCGCTGTGCCACGACGGCCTGAATATCTACCATGTTATTACAATAAAGATAGAAATAATAAAGGCAATAATGGTTCCTCATAGCCGCCTTCAGAATATAGCATTTGCATAATACATCGTTATCAAAAACGCTTTTACACGTTCGTTTCCCGAACATAAGTTCTACGATCGTGAGATAACAATACAAGTTTGTGTACTCTTTGTGGGAGATCGTGAACTAACTTCCTAAGTAATTTCCTTTTTGTATTAATATATATGGTAAAGGTTTCTGGAGGAGTCCGTAACTCATTAAATGGGGAGCTGGTAAGTAGTTGTTAGCAGAGTTAAGCGTTAAAAAAATCTTGCCAAGTCATAAAATTTTTGCCATCCTTATTAAATGATAGTAATGTACTGTATATGTATGTTTCGTTGCTCTGCTATTATCTAGAAAAATGTTTAAGGTTCATCTACAATCTAGGTAATTTCCTTTTTTTTCAGCTTTACGCAGTATTCCGCAAACAGCAGGGTAGGCAGAAGGAAGCCTAGCATTAAAACACTCCCTTCTCCACTTTTCGCTGAATTGTCGAGACACTTGTGTGTTGATTGGCGGAACCTAACGCCGCACTTTGAACGTTACCAGAGCGAAGAAATGATAATAAATATTTAATTCCCCGAGTGAACGAACCAAAACCATCGCGTTTACAGTCACAGGCTTGTGCAGCTCAATATTTTTAAATTTCTATAAAGTATTTATGATAGTTTTTAGGGTTCCGTGCCTTTTAAGGTAAAAGATTACCCTTATAAGATTACTTTGGTTTTAGTGCGTCTGTCTGCTTATCTGCCTGTCAAGAGCCTTTATCTTAGGAACCCTTGGAGATATCGAGTTTAAATCCAAACCATATACTCGGATCTAGAGTACTTTATTTTTCTGAGAAAATCGTATTTCTGCATTTGCTAAAAATATATGTGTGTTTGTATCGCAAAAACCGCATATTTCGGCACTATAAAAAAATCTATGTAGATGCTAGTTAAGTTAACTTAGAATTATGAAATTTAGCAACTAACATCACCAGGAGTGGTTCTCTACCTTTTCTTGGCCAAAAACCACATTTATATTAATTATTTTATTATTTTTTTACTTTTTGGGTAGCAGGGACCACTATTCATGTATGTATAATAAAAAATAACCAAGATAATCACAAAAAACTTCACCTCATAGTCATAAAATCGTTCGCGGTCGGTTCATTTGTAGTCCAAAAATATAATAGTCCTAAAAGGTTGACAATATTTGGTTTGGCATTAAAGCTGCTAGTTCAACATCAGGTAGCAGATAAAAGGGCTCTGGCTAAGCTAAGCTTGAATTTCAGAAAAAGCTCAGGACCTCTAATTTTTGTACGGAACACTCGGTGGGTGAGCCCGACTCGCACTTGTCTCGTTTTTTATGTATACAGTTAATATTAATATACATGTTAGCTTAGAATTTACAAATTTTTATTCCTGGTTTCTTGTTTTTAAAGTATATAGCTTTAATAATAAAAATTACCTACATTTCTGAGAGTATTTCAAGCAACTTGACTTTTATATTTTTCCTTAAGAGAACTGATTATTTTAAATGCCTTGCATGTTTTAGACACTATAGCTTGCTTGCTTTTATTAAGAGATAAATTTTATAAAATTAATTTACAATTTTAAAATAAAATCCTACAACGGCGCTGAAAGAATATTATAACTAAATAAGCATTGCAACCTGTGACTGTCGTGCGCACAAAATTAATTTTACCTCATATGTATATACAGTAACTATTTTAAAAATTAAATTGTGAATTATCAAAGCTTGAAGAAAAAAAGACACTGACAAAACACCAAAAAAAAAAATGTTTTTATCTAAACTATTACGGTCTAAGAGTAACCAAAACCAAAAGTCATATATGAAGTGTAGGTATATACCGATGTCACGTCGTGGCGAATTCATTGAATCGAAGCGGGATTAACTCTAACTCGGTTTCGAGTTCGGTAAATGAAATTTGGTCAAGCTGTGATTTAATTCTACTACAAGATACTACTATTGTGTTATTAATAACTCTGGTAAGGCAATATGTGAAATTGGGTTATGATACTTGTAGCATATGTTTATTTTTTTATCAATTTCTACTGAAAAAAAAAAAAAGTTTCGCGGAGTGGGCGTAAGTTTTTTCTGCCTAACCTATAAACCGTTAGTGAAATGTAATTTTATAGAAATAAAAATACAAGAAGATTTTAAATATTAACCCGTGAAATTTAAGTAATAAGTAAAAAATATTTTAATTTTAAATTACAAAATTCGTATGACACACTCCTTAAATTTATGTCAAAATATAATCTAACTAACTAACTAACTTGAAGTTTATTCTGAAAATTACTTCGGTTAAGTGAAAAAGGGCCCTTGGGATAGATAAAAGATTGAAAAGGATGCGGGTTCGCTCTTGACTCCTATATAGAACAAAGTCCAACTAATTATGAGAATTATTTTGAATGTAGACATTCATATTATTAAGTGTAGTTAATAAATAAATGTCCTTTGTTTTTTTTTTTTAAAAAAAACAGCTTCATGTTTCTTTTTGCTTCAGCAAGGTAGGTACTTACTCTACGGTACCTTAGCTTTATTAAATGTATAGACACTGACTATTTTGTGTCCAATTTTCGAGATTTGCGTCTTGAGTGACGGATTTTAACTTTGCCTTTTTACTGAGGCAAGGAAATGCACTTTGCCTTTTTACTGAGGCAAGGAAATGAAAATGCTCCGAGTCGGAATAGAACCCACAACCTGTCGCGTTTACAGTCATTGCTGCGTCTGGCCTCAATTCATTTTCAAGTCATAAATATGGCAAAATCATTAGAAAAAACAGAATACAATAATAAAAAAGAAAATAATATAATTACATCAATAAATATTAGAAAACTCACTAAACGCGTTCATTAACGAACTTGCGATATCGTGTTTTCAGGCAAACTTTGCCTTCATTTATTCTCCGTAAATATTGATTAGTCGGCCGAAGTGCGACGATGACTGTACCAGTACAGTGGACAAGCATTTTTAATCCTTATTTTTACGCTCTTGCAGTTCATAATACTGTCTCCCATAATAGATTATTGTAGAGTTTTAGAATGGATTTCGTTGTATTTGATCCTCGTTTTATCGGCTTATACGGATTTTAGAAAGGTCGATTCTACAAAGTGAATATGCTTTTTGATTTAGCTTTGTTAAACCGGATATGCGTATACGTTAAAACAATGGATATGGTGATATAATTAACGCTCTACATGATCTCTATTAGCTGTTACGTAATAGGAATATTTACATTTAGATTTCCTTATATATATCTGGAAATTTTTAAAACTTTTGAGTTGTTCATTTGAAGATGTTTTTTTTTGCGAGATATAACGTATGTTCACGTTTTTTGCCGCATACAGCGGAATTTTTCAAAACATTGAGTGTGGAATGGCGGAAGTTAACGCTTGTCCGTTTTGGTTGAGTGAGGAAATAAAAATATTAATAAATAAACGAATTATTCGTTACCTCGTGTGGGGATCGAATTCACAACCTTCACGTTACCATCACACCTTTGTTCCCTTACGTCACCACGGTTGGGTTTTTATTTTGATTTATTTACATTTTGCTGGTGAAGCAGAACAAGCCGTGCCCAAATTTTTGTCTATATACATTATAAATTACGTAGCCGCATACTATTTTAAGAAGACCAAGCAATTACGCACATTATTATAATATAAATCAAATTTCATTTCAAATCGAACGATATTAAGAGATTCTTTGAGACGAGTTTGTATTTGACGTTTCACCTGCGCTCTGTAGCCTACCTACTTGAAGACCATTGAGCTTTTATAAGGATAATAACTTTTGCTTGACCAGGACAGGGTTGTTAAATATATCCATTGAATTATAAAAATCAATAAATCATCTTCTTTTTTAAATTTAAATTTATTTTACATTACCAACATCTTTTTTACTATTATAAATGTAAAAGTTTGTGAGTATGAATGTTTTCACTTTTACTTTCATAAAAAGCTACTGAACGGATTTATGTAAAACTTTGCATTATTATAGTTTCTATATTAGAATAACGTATAGTGGATGAAGTTGTTCAAAAAATATTTATTTACTGCAAACGCAATATACGAGTCGATTGTGGGTTTGATTCCGACGGGGGAATTAATTATTATTTATTAATTTTCTTTCTTTACTTTAGCAACAAAGCAGATGCGCGACATTTAGTGCGTCGAAAATTGGAGAACACAGTGTCTTAACACTAGTTTCCCTCTGCTTATCCTGTTACATGGTGGAACCGAAAAAAAAGGAAAAACACAGTTATTATCAGATAACAATAAAAGGGTAAAATTGGATAATTTCTTATTTACACAAAAATACATAAAATTTATCGAAAGAAAAAAGCAAACAAAAGAAAATATCAATCACTATTGATCGTTTCTGGGAATAGAGGAAATTGTGGTGGTCTCTTTATATTTTTTATACATTCCATACCATTCGTACAATGCAATATATATGTTTTCTAACTATCGCTTAGGCTTATTTCATTATATTTTTTTTTCATACGAAGTATGTAAAAAATAATTATTTGAAATATAGGAATAACAAATAGTCGTTGCCTATAGCTCTGTTTGTCTATATTTGATTCGATTTCTCGATAGATTTGTTCGATTTTTTATAGTTACTTGGATAAATTCTCTGTTGGTCTACACATTTTTAAATAGATATTAAATACATAAATACATTTTCTAAATAGATAATAAATTTTACCATAAGTATCTATGACAAAAACTGTAAGCCACAAGTTATAGGCATGATGCCTAGTCGATAATTTTTAGATTTTTTAGTTCTTTACTTTAAATACCTGGAGGGCGCTGTAGTAAATTTAACGTGACGTCATGTAATCTATAACCAGCGGACGATTAAGAGGCTTCTGACGACACCTCGTTTGTCTAATTATGATAACTAGTTTAGAAGTTATAAGGGAACAGATGAACATCCATACCCACATACATACATATGTATTATTATAATGAAATTCCGGTGAAAATCCTAACCTTCCTTTTTGCTTCGCCGTAGTCAACTAAAAAAAATAAACCAAACATACATACTTAAGACGAAATTTTACAAGATACTCTCCAAGTTTAATTCAGTTTATCAAATACTCCACTTCTTTTCATAGTAAGATCGGACAGATGCCAAGTGAAATTGACTCAAGGCATCTGGAGTAAACCCATTTGGCGACTGTATGTGTCGCTTGCATGGCCAAAGACTGAGTACTTTAAAATATTTGAGATTTGCTTTTATTATTTTATACGAGCTCTATTCATCGTTTCAGGATGTTACTCGGTATTATGTTACTCTGTTATTGCTTTGCATTTTGTGTGGTTTTTGTTTAAGATTTAAAAAAAAATGTATGTAGATGTATTATTTTGTTGATACTTAATATACAGCTGTATTCGCGATCGATGGATCAATGGTTCTGTCTATTGGTAAAGTATCTCTTTTCATGTATGGAACTTTTCTTCAAGAATTCGTTTTTTTCCAAAAAGTCACAAATCTTCAAAAATCTGCCGTATCACTGGAAATTGGTTGACATACATGGGGGTGTAATGGATAGATACTGAGGTCCTCTGCCAATAGACAACCGTTGATCCGTCGATCGCTTTACACTCTGTATAAAAACAAATATATCTACAAAATTCTCTTTTTATTTTGTTGTTTCATACATTTTAGTCACTGATATTAACGTCAGTACTGAAACATTCTAAATGTTATAAAAAAATAAAACAATTAAATAACTTACGTCGATCAATGAAGCTGTACGTTCCAAGGAATCCAGTAGCATTATTTTGTCTTGTAGTATGAAATTCCAGCACTAAAGCTGGTCCTGGTGAGTATAATGCAGGTGGAACATCAGCTCGGTTCCCGCAAAGAGTCCTAGACCACCCAGATCGTTCATTGATGGTTCCAGGTGGACCTGGTCCCTGTACTTCCCAGTACACCTTTATGTAATCTCCTCTGGCACAACTGTAACAATAAAATAGTTGTTTATTTTTCACATTTTACTAGAGTGTTTATAACGTTATAAACATTGTAGAACTAGGTTATACCTATAGGCACGATAAGAAACACAGTCCCAGGTACTATTATGTAAATATTGAATCGTGCACTTTTTTTATATTTTACTGGATAGACAAAGAAAATCTAAACAAACAAGTTTGTTATTTTCTAAGCGTGATGGAATCCATCATCACATATAATCTAAAAAAAATGGAGAAAGATTATAGTAACTCAATAATCGAATATAAGCAAAAACGTATTTGAACCAACATACAAACTCAGTCCTATTCCGTCATATATTTTACTGTATTTTAAAAGTATACAACCTTATATATGAGAAGTAGCAAAAGATCTTATCATTATTTACAACCGTCTAAACAGAAAAAGGGCCAGGCTCTTAAACATCCCTAGCTTTATCAAAGCAACGCAACTCCCTTAATTGTTCTAACTGTAGGTACATTAACTAGAAATTCATATTTTACCTAAATTAGAATTTCAAGCGCACAGATATTACGAAAATTTAAATAACTCATTTAGTGTCGTATAATTTGCGCAATAAACGCCTATTAAACGCAATAACATAGTAGATTAAAACTATATTTTATCACAATCTGGTTTAAATCTGGAGGAACTATTCAAATAATATATAACAATTTCCTTTTATGAAATATATTTTACTCCAAATTTAGCAAATTTGTATATATGCATCTATAAATAAGTACCTACTAACAAATATAACAGTTTTCTCTTAATATTATAAGAGATAAGCGTGTGACTGTGTTGATTGTGAGTTCGAATTCCACTCGGGGATATGAATTATTTAATTTGCGGCTTTGAGTTCCGTCGCTCAACTCACAGTGCCTCGAGCGGCGCAAGCCAGAGTGTCTTAACACTAGGTTCCCACTGCCTACTCTACTATAAGCGTGCAGCTGAAAAGAAAAATTATCATATTAAATTGTATGATACAAACTTCCTTAGTTTCCTTAGTTCCGACCACCGTTTAAGAAACGACTACACCTAAAACCTACTTTAAAATGAGCTGATATGATATGATTTATCATAAGCTAATAATAATTATTTATTATATTATACTAATACCATGTATTCATTTATTAAATAATATAATGAAAACGGTGTTAAATAAATAAGAACAAATAAACGAAACATGATTTATTATTTGTATAGGATTACCTATTAAGCCTATTATAACACAAGGTTTTAATATGAAAATTAATTTGAATCGTCTAATTCAGGATTGAAACTGCATAACAATATAATTATATATTAGGAACTCAAAAAATTATATTTTGTATTAGTTAAATGTTATAATGTTATTGTTTTACTCCCTTTTTTGTCAAATGTTGTATTTGTCAGTAGAAAACGGGAAGGGAGAGATCCCTTCCCGTTTCTACTGTCCGCCCAATTTTAAAGTCACGACTCACGTGGAGTTCAACTTAGATTTTATATAAGACAGGTTGGAAATCGAACTTTCAATCGACGAATTTACACTCAAATGTTTAACCACTACGCCTACATAGCCTAAGTTGTCATATTTTGTTTTTATAAAGAATTAATTATTACACGTTTATCAACAAATAAACTTGATCTTTAACTTAAATTATATCGCTTAAAAGCTATAAAAAAGTAAATAAATTAAATCATGCCGTATCCCACATACAGCAGGGTAGGTAGAAGAAACCCTTTGTTAAGAGACACCGTTTCCCACTTTTCGAGTCTGAGCCGAGTTCTGGAGGCATTGCGAGTTAAGTGGCGGAAGTCAACGCCGCGCTTTGCCTCGATATCAGAGCGAAAAAATGAAAATTTAAATGTAAGTAAATATTTCATTTCCATAAACTAAAATCTAAATGCCAGGACAAAGAGGCCGCAGGGCGCCTTTGATTTTTTTTTCTTAACAGCAAATACCAGTTGGTGAAATATCCTACATCTATGTAAGCTATCCGTGTTGGCAGTGACAGGCCGTTATTAAAACGACCCAACTCAATCGTACAGAAATGACAGCCTCGATTCTGTGTAGACGAGTTCTTATCGTTTGAGGGTATTGCTAACTAATATTAAAGTGTTTATAGAAAATAATTAGGTGTGTGCTTATAGAGTAAAAAGTATTTAAAATACATTTAATTGAAAAAAAAAATAGTAATAAATAACAATAAGTTGAGTCCAGTCGTAGCGCAGGGGCATAAGCGTGTGACTGTGAACGCGAGAGGTAGTCGGTTTGATTCACATACTAGTAAAATTAAATGGTTAATATTTTTACTTTTTCGCTCTGGTGTTAAAGCAATGAGCGGCGATGAGTTCCACTATTCCGCAATGTCTCGGAAGAAGATCGAGAAGAAAGAAGGAAAAGAACTCGGAAGAAAATGGGAAACAACTTGCCTTAACACTAGGTTCCCTCTGATTTAATTGAATTTTTAAATTTTGATTATATGATTAATCACTGAGGCCTTAAATGAAGTAAGCGTATCCGCACTAATATTCATAGAGTCGCAGTCTTATTATATAAATTACATGAACTAAGAATAACGGTGTAAGCTCCAAAAACATTTTTTTCAATTGGTGGTACTAATAGAGAGATTTTCTAAGGTGTCGATATGTATTTTATCTAATAAATTTGGGCAATCTATCTTGTTTCACAGCAGTTTATATAGAAACATAATATCCAGCAACTCTAATTTAGCTGGAAGTGAGACGAATAGCAAGCACTATAAAATCCTGAATAAAAACGTATCGTCTCTCTGACTCTGCCGTTCAGTTTTTTGTTTTAAAATGCATATTTAACCATCTATCTCCGTCTACATCTACTTTAGAAAAGGCATACTAAAATTTACTCGACTCATTTCAATCTATGTGTGGGGCGTTTCATTTAAATGTTCATTTATAATGTTCTTCATTTAGTGCCACATTTACGTTATTGCAATTTTAAAAATAGCATATTAAATATTACAATATTTTCGGTAATACTACTTACAAACTTTAATTGCGTCTGCTGCAATATTTAAAAGAGGTAATTAAATTATAAATTTAAATTAATATTTCATTTCCTCGAGTGGGGATCGAACCCACAACCAGTCGGTTATTCAGTCACACTTTTTTTTCTAGTGTTAAGACACTGCTTTCTAGTCTAGTGATGAGTTCATTGTTCACTTTGGACAATTAATTCATCACTTCATCGCCTGTGTGAAGTTTGACTAGCTTTATAAGACTATAGACAATGAATAATCAATATAAATTTTAGATATCACCACGCAATCGTGATGTAAATACTCTTTACAGACGAATAACAAAGTTACACTATAAGAATTCCGTTTTTATCTTTGAATAAATAAAATAAAAATAAATTAGCCTCACGCTGTATCCCGCAAACAGCAGGGTAGGCAGAGGGAACCTAGTGTCAAGACACTCGGTTCCCCACTTTCTGCCGAATTTTTGGAGGCATTGCGTGTTGAGTGGCAGAACTCAACGCCGCGCTTTGCCTCGACACCAGAGGGAAGAAATGGAAATATAAATTTAAGTAAATATTTCATCTCCTCGAGTGGGGATCGAACCCACAACCAGTCGGTTTTACAGTCACACTTTGTGCCACTGCGCCACGACTGGCCTCACGTTTTTATCTTTGGAACCCTAAAATTGTGAATTCAATTAAAAAAGCTAAATCAAGCACTCTCCAACATACATAAATAAGTAGTGACACGTTGCTTTTTCAAAATTAGTACCTAAGGGAGCACTGAAAAGTACATAAAAAGGGTTAAAATTTTATGTGAAGCATACGCGGCTTTTGCACGTCACTAATACATATTTGATGATATTACAATGTATGTACGTGTACCTAAGAATGTAATAAAACCCTTTTTTTGGGTATTTACCGATTTAAAATGTATTTTTTTTATATAATTTAACTATAATACAACAATAACTTAAAGCGGGCGAAGTTGCGTTTGGGTTGGCAGTTATAAATAATTCCCACACATTTCAGTACCCATTTGAGGTAATAACATCTAATAAAACTACAATATAAAAAAATATCCTTAATGAAGACATGTTCTGTATAAAATTCAAGAAAACTATTTTCCAAATTATAAATATTTTGTAAATTTACTAGCGTTTCAGTGTACAACAAGCACGCACTTTCAAAGCACGTAAAAACAACAAAGCAGCTAATACACGCGTACCGTACGATACGTAAGCAAACATAAACATGGAGTAAATTCGAAACACGCAACACCAACAAACCTTTAGAATACTAGTGACCTAACCTGTATTTACTTATTTGGTTTGTGTATTTGTAAATAGGCTATAGTTTGTGAATTTGTACATACATTCATATGTTTTTATATATAAGGAAGGAAAATAACTTCACCTTATATTCAGAGGGAACCTAATGTTAAGACTTTTTCCGCCCAATTTTTTAGACAGCGTGTGGTTTGGCCAAATTCTGTGCCACGTTTTGTCACTATCACAGTATAGAGATGTCAATAAATTAAATTTAGTAATTTTGCTCGAATGGATACAGAATTTCTTATAATAAATAAACATTGTGAAAAAAAATCTATGATAATTGCAATTAAATATAAACAGACAGAGTTATAACAAAGTAATCCTATAAGGGTTACGTTTTTACCTTTTAAGGTACGAAATTATTAAAAATGAGAAAAAAACCTATACAACAAATTCGTTATAAGAAAATATAATATACAATTTTATTCAAAAGTATTGATTTTTGATAAATTGTATATGTTTTTTTTAGCTTCTCGCTTTTGTGTGCGGGATACAGCACACAGCAAGATAGGCAGAGGGAACATAGTGTGAAGACACTCCGTTCCCCACTTTCTGCCGAATTCTGGAGGCATTACGTATTGAGTGGCAGAACTCAACGCCGCTCAACTAATTGTATATTTGATGTATTGACATCTACTACCACCATATATAACTTTACGTTATCCACTAATAACTAAACCAATTTCGCTTGAAAGTTAACTAATAATAACTGAACTCATTGGAATCATCCTTCAAATGTTGACAGAACTAATAATACATAATTAAATTGATTATTTAAGTAATTGATAGACGACTGCTAACTTGACATTCACAAATTGGCCTTAATAATAATAGCTCTTTGATAAATCTAGATTACAGAGTGAGAAGTTCTCCCCAAACTTTTCCTAAATAATGACAAGACTGAGAAGAAGCTATATCAATTAAAGTAAAGTTACGTTATTAGACTCCCTAATAATGTTGTTAAAGTAGTTAACTAAATATATTTCTTTATAAGTACATACCTATAATTTATAGTTTTTTTTAATAAACAAAAAAACTATAAAAAAATTAAATGAGCTAGCTTCACATTTATTCCCATATAGCAGGCTAGAGAAAAAAACCTACAAATAAACTTTATTCCTCAATTTTGGCCAATATTTTAAGATATTATCTGTTGAGTAGCAGAATTCAACTGAAATAACAATAAATTCTATGTAATTTCTCTGAAGATTACTGAGACACAACCACTTACAGAGTATCATATTTAGCCACCACTGCGCCACGACAACCTCATACTCACAGTATCATAATATGCTTTCGCTATTTTTAATAGATATAGCTTAGTTAGGCAAGTTTAGTTTAATACAAAAAAGTGCTGTAAATTTCAAATCTATCAAATCAGCTTCACGCTGTATCCCGTAAGCAGCAAGGTAGTCAGAGGGAACCTAGTGTTAAGGCACTCCGTTCCCCACTTTTCGCCGAGTTCTGGAAGCATCGCGTGTGTGAAACTAAATGCTGCGCTTTGCCTCGACACCAGAGCGAACAAATGAAAATATAAACGTTAATAAATATTTAACTTCTTCGAGTGGGGATCGAACCTACCACCAGTGGATTTTGCAGTCACACTTTGATGACTGGTCTCAAAAAAATGTTATTTAATCTAGATAATTTTTTCATTAACGCAGATCACACAAATTATCCTAAACATGTTGTCACTACGCCGCCACGTATATGGCACGTACGAAGTTTCAAATTCTTGTAACGTATCTTACTCTAATGTAAATAGTAATCTGCCCCAACAGCTAAAGTGTCTCGTAAGCTTCTATAGAGTTTACATATTGAGATTGACTTTGTAAAGGATTATAGGGGCTGTGTAATGTATATGGATTATTTAAGTTTGACTTAATCGTTTATTTACCCCCCTTTTAAGGCTATTATTTTTCAGCATTTAATCACAAAAATATAGTTTTCACATCTTTTCCCTTTCCTTGTACTGCCAAATTTCATAATTCTAGGTTAACCGGAAGTACCTTTTCCTATTCTATTCCATTTCCTTTTTTTAAGGAAATGTAAAAATACTAGGTTTTTCAGGAAACATAATTTGAGGCCGAAAATATAGATCTAGTTTGAATTTCAGCTCGATATCTTCAATTATTCTAGAAATAAAGGCTCTTGACTGACAGACAGACGGAACACAAAGTGATCTTATAAGGGTTCCTTTTTTCGTTAAAAAAGTACGGAACCCTAAAAATTAAGTAAATAAATAGACGTAGGTTACATTATTTAATTTTTACAAGCATTATCTAAATCGAGTAGAATTTGAACTTATCATCTTCGATTTAGTAATTCCTAAGATACAACATTCCAAACCAACATTCACTAGTTATTAATATATACGTTAACGACTAAAATCCAACATCTATTTATGAAAATCTAATCTCAGGAGACACGTAATATAGTTAGTTGTATTTCAGCAATTTCAGATGACTAATATGTCTGAAACAGTCATCTTTCCTTGCGTTCGAGGATAATTGCGTTGGTTTAATGTGCGTGAATTATTACAACTAATACATAAGTAATACCAAAATTAAAGCGTTTTTAAGCTTCTAATTGACCTTTTCATGTTCATATATTATTTTTTTATGTTGATACGTCTTTAGTATTTTGAACAGATGGAAAAACCATTCAGTTATACATATATATTTAGTTATTAAAATGTCGGGATTTATCTAATAAGTTTTTATCATAAAAAATATTTTTGATTGTTGTAATAATTTTGGCACTATTCAATAAAATTAGCTTCACGCCTTATCCTCACACAGGCAGAGGGAACCTAGTGTTTAGACACACCGTTGTTGGATTCTAAGGGCATTGCGTGCTGAGAGGCGGAACTCTACGCCACGCTTTGCCTCGACACCGAAGAGCGAAAAATGGAAATATAAATTCAAATAAATATATCATTTTCCCGAGTTAGGATCGAACCCCAAAACCAGTCGCGTTTAATCCCATATTTTGTGCCTCTGTGTGCCCACGACCGGCCTCGGTTTTTTTTATAATATGCGTAAATAATATTAATTAAATTTATCTAATACATTTGGCTTGGTCCAAAGTAAACTATATATCAAGATATATTTGTATCTATAAAGTAGGTAGATTTATAAATCTACCTACTTTTATAGATACAAAAATATTTTCATTTGTTTCCCGATAGTAAATAATTTCATTCGCCTTCGGCATTTTTTTATTACATGAATCTAACTCACGTCAGCTGGCTAAGATCCTTTATTGCAATTGATATGAGATATCTTTTTATAGTCTTTTGTTCTAAGCATTTTGATAGATATTGGTCTAGAATAATATTTGATTTTAGGTATTTATGAAAATTTTTCGTTATTTGAATAACAAGATGACTGTTATTTTCAAAATGTTGGCAATTTACTTATTGATTTTGGTGATGATAGATGTACTTAATATGTGTATTATGTACATTTTATTTAAAATTACAATAAAATGATTAGTCATTAAAAACCTCGACACAAAAAGCTCTAAAAAGAAAACAAACAACTAGAAAAGAATAGATAATTTTCAAACGACTGAACATATTCTCTAGAATCATGGCTGAGAACACTATCGATAAGCTAAACAAACTTAAACAAAGGAAAACTAAATAAAAATCAGTGAATTTACACATAAACATAAATAGGCACGTCACACTTATAAAATCCTTATTTTTATTGTCGGGAGTTATTTAGAAAATTTAATTTTTAAACTTTAGTTGAGTAAAAAAAAGGAAAGAACTCGTAGATCATAGTTTACACATAATATTTCAAATATCATCACAATACAAAGTGTGTCTAAAAATATTTTTAAACAAAATAACTCGAACCCCTCGTCCAGCAACATATATTTTGACTGACACTTCAATCCCCATATGACGGTCGACGCAATGGCTCAGATATAAGTCAAAGAGTGTAATTGCATTTTCATGTAACATACCCGACATGTGGATCACGGGATAGCTTTGATCATCCAATGGTAACAATATTGCCTAATAAAAAAGGAACAAATCTTTTATTATTGATAAATTCATATATTGTGAAGATGTTTTTTTTTCTTTATAAAGCCAGAGAATCACTCTGGTCTTCTATTTTGGTATTGAATCAGTGGTAGAATATTAGTAGTCACTAAGACCTACTAACGTGAAGTGATATATTGATTTACCTTTTAAATATACGTGAGAATGGCTTAGTTGATATTTTCTTTAAAGTTGTACAGCTTTACACGGTAGTTGCAGTTTGAAACTGATTTAACTTACTTAAGAAATATTTTCTACCTTGGCCGGGTACGATAATGCCTTTTGAATTCTACCACCCAAAATATTAATATATTTTCTGAACTTATAAAATATAAAAAACTATAACCAAAAATGATCTCGATTCAATCTTTCACTTGAAACCTTCGTAGCAATTTCTGGAGGAAAAAATTAAAGCAATCCTTATCAGAGCTCGTCATCTATCAAGTGGCCGGTCCTATGAGGACCCACATTCACTGAAGTTTCAATAAATATCTCCATTTCTTTCAATAGTCGCAATATTCATCCATAACGCTGTGACTTTATCGGGGTCTTTGTAATATTTTCCCCAATTTATGGGGCGCCTTTTGCGGTTTCCGAAAATTTGATTCATACATTATCTTAAAAGCAAGTGGATTAGATTTATTTGGTCCTAGGAGATGGTAATGTTTACGTTAACCATAGTTTTACTACTGTAATGTTTCATACATTTGTTGTTACTTTGTGTTGTTACTTTTTTCTTTTTTCTCTCTTTGTTTAATTACCACATTCATCAACCAATTTCTCCTGAGATATTGCGAGGAAATTAATTAAGGCCATCATGGCGCAGGGGCACAAGCGTGATTCCACTCGGAGTCGTGACATATTTACTTTTTTCATTTCTCCGCTGTGGTTAGGAAGCAAAATGCGGCGATAAGTTCCGCCACTCAACACACACAGTGTCAAACCTTGTAAAAAAAAATATTAGTATATTATTATACTTAATATGTATAATATTATTTTAATATAATAAAATATTAATATTTATTACAATACAGAACAAGTGTTAAGCAATCAATATGTAATATAGTTGTATGTATTTCATGTTCAAAACGTAAGGATCGTGGGGAATGTAGCTGCATGCTGATACGTCGAATACCTCTATCGTTTTGCACCTATTGGCGTGTGATACATTTCTCGATAGTAGCAACGTTTAGATGGTATTTTGTATGGTAATATAGAAGTGAATACCTAAAGTATACTAATCATTTATAGTGAATGAAACGTTTTGAGTCGTTGAAGAAAGGCACTTGGCACAAGTGTACACGTTACTGGTTGTGGGTTTGATTCCCATTCGAGGAAATGAAGTATTTAATATTTTATATATTTTATTTCCGTCGCTCTGGTGTCGAGGCGAAACGAGGCGTTTAGGTCCATTACTCAACACACACTGTCTCCAGATTGGGCAGAAGTTGGGTAGCGTAATGTCTTAACAATAGGCTCCCTCTGCATACTCTACTATACGACGTGTAGTTGAAAAAAAAACGTTTAATATAAAAAAAGTGAAACTAAAAGTTTTATTAATTTATATTTTTTCCTTCTAAGATTTCATTTTAGTCTCTACTAGTCATATTTTACTAGGTGCACACCTAGCACCTATGCGGCAGCCATTTTGATAAACTAAATTAATGAAAAACACATATTACAGAAATAAATACTTATGTAAGTAGGATTTGTGTGTCATCAATTACAGTACGAGGGCGTGGGAGGAATATTATTAATGATCTTTATTCATGTAAAGTGGGTAGAACTGAGGCCACATTATTGACATCGGGGCGTACTGAAAATCTACTAAAACTGTTCCTGTGTTTGTGGATTCGATTTCCATTTGGGGCACTTCATTATTTTCATTGTGTTCCGCCATTTATAACACAATGTCCTAAATTTGGGTGGGAAATGGAGAGCGAAATGTCTGGACACTAGGTTCACTCTGCTACCTTCGTGTATATAATAAAGCGTAAAGGTAAAAAGTAGGCCATATTTATTACTAGACAATGTGAATCATGTAAATGAAGCTAATCTTGTAATACTATATAGATTAAGATACAGAATATAATATTCTCTAAAAATTTTAATAAACATCCCAAAAGTACAACCTTTTTGTATAAAACTCAAAAAAAAATTAATTTAGAAAATCCTATTTCAACATTACAAACGTAAAAGTAAACGATAATTATACACGGACTCTACAAAAATCAAGTTACATTTTAATATAACGTTTTAGAAGCAACAAAATAAATTCGATGTAGGAAGCAATTATTTTTCCTTTCAAATACATATATTTGGTAACGACTGTACATTCCCACGGTGGAACCTGCGCTTCTTTGTGAGGGCTTTCTACCCGTATTGAATTTTCTACACGCGTTCTAGCGTTTTGTATCAATTTATATTTTTTTTTCCTTTTTTGCACTGGCGCTTAAAGACGGTTACTTTTTATATTCACTTTTGGCTTTTGTTACTAAATGGACACTATTTATATTTATTTTATATTAACGTTACATTTACAAATTTCCTCTTATCTTATCATTGTTTTACTTCTCCTGTATTTTGTGATTGGATTTTTTAAAGATAGAAATTCTTTTGGAAACTAAAAACTAGTCTGTTCCCTACGTGCAATTAGAATTATACTTGAGCACGCCAAATTGTATCATTAACATTTTTTTTTAACTTTACGCTATGCTGTGCTATAGTGTCAAGACACTCCGTTCCCCAGAAAAACACTTCCATTCCCCACTTCCCTCGTTCCCGTTGAGTTACGAAACCCAGCGTCTAGCTTTGTCTCGTTACTGTTACTCGTTTATTTTATTTCCCCTAGTGACATAAATTATAATTGTCATTGTCAGTAAAATCAGCTTCACGCTGTATTCCGCACGTACCAGGGTAGGCAGAGGGAACTTAGTGTTAAGACACTACATTCCCCACTTTTTTTTCCACACAATTCTGGAGGCATTGCGTGTTGAGCGAAACTCAACGCTGCACTTTGCCTCGAGTGGGGATCGAACCCACAACCAGTCGCTTTTACAATTACACTTCATGCGCCTGCGCCACGACTGGCCTCAAATAAAAATAGAATTTGTAAGTATTGACTTAAACAAAAAGCTTTTATACCCATTATAAACAACAATTAATTAAAAATTTTGAATTTCAACGTAGTAAAAACATGTGAATTTTTCGGCACTTCTTTTTGACAATTACAACTCTTGTGACAAAGGCACGTCGGTGCTTCGCGTGCTTGACTCGTACGTACGTAGGTAGGTAGATGCAGCTGGAAGGTTATGAAATTTCACTTTGTAACAGATAATAACATATTTGAGAGTGGGATTTAGTAAGCGTTATGGAGGAAACTTTTATATAATTATTTTATAAATTATACGTTAAATATCTTGTATAAGCATAATTTAATTGCGGCTGTAGTGGCGCAGGGGCACAAGGGTGCGACTGTAAACGCGACGGTTATGAGTTCTCTCAGGGGAATGAAATATTTAATATTTTTATTTACGAGGCGAAGAGTTCCATCACTTCAACACCCAAGGCGGCCTATTTATTTATTCAGAAGATAGAGAATGGAAGTATCTGAAAGTCTTAAGACTAGATAACATTTGCCTAATTTGTTATGTGCAAGGCTTAGTAGTGGCGGAACTAAACTCTGTGGTTTGACTATTAGAGTGGGAAAATTAAAATATTAATATACTACAAGCACTCTTTACCCATCAGTGGAGATTATACCCACAAATATCGCCGTTATTGTCACGCTTAGCCTATAAATAATTACTAGTTAAACAACTCAATATTCATGTAATTTAACTGAAAAATAAACCACAAAAACTTTCCACACCAGCAGAAAACTTCTTCGAATAACTTTGGTTTGCGACACCCTTATTGCTATACATCAAACGTGACATTTGGAGCACGTACTCGTACTTGTGCGTTGAATACCAAATAGAAAAATAATATCGATTGTAAGAACATCTTAAAAACATGTAATATAATTTTTGGATTTATTTATGTGATATATGATTTCACCTCTTATAAGCAACATTTTAAAATTTGGTAGGTTAAACACGCTAATCTTAGGAACTAATTAATTCAAATAGATTTTTTTTTCTAAAACAAGAGAGATGTCGCAAGTAAAAAATATTTTTACGTTGTGACTAATAAATGTACATAATTAATGAAATTAAAATACCAATAAAAAGCAGTGGCTTCGAAAATGGCAAATTTTCTTGAAGCGTCATCCGATATCAAAGAATGGATTAGTAAAGGAACAAAGCGAATTCTTTAAATGTCTTGTAGACAGATTTTAAATTAAGTCGATTTTCCAAATCAAGGCCGAATTCAAATGGAATAGATAAAAACGATTGGAAACCGCACGATAAATTACTTTGGATGTTCTTTAAATTTTGTTTTATCGTGATACTTGCTTTTGTGAATTTGATCTTTATTGGTTTAAAAAAAAACAAAAAAAAAAATACAATACAAATGCAACGATACAATACAATACAATTTCACTATAAATTATAATACTATAATTCATTTTTATGATTCCTACATAGAAGCTAATATAAATAATGAAGGTTAAAAGTAATAAAAAATAACAACATCAATATTTTTTTAATTCAAAGATTAAATTAGAGTAACACTTTAGGAAAGTGTCTCAGCAATACATTCTATGTTACTGTTAATAAATAAAAGTCAATAACACAAAAAGTCAAAAATAGAAGAAAGTATTCACAGCAATTTGTTATTTTAACCGAAAATCGAACCTTTCAAACATTGATTGATATTAATGACTTCCCCGGGGAACTAATTTGAGTGGATAATAGGAGTTTTGAGGGAAAAAGTAATTCTTACAGTATTCTCCCACCGACCAATTAAAGGAAGGGAACAGAACGATTCATCATCATGATTAAAACGATTGGAGCGATATTGAGACATTACTCCCGTTTGATCGATATCAAATCACAAACGTGAATGTGATTTTCTTAAACTTCACCGTAATTTATGGACGAGTTTCAACGAATGGGGTTTAAATGTTGGAAGCAAATAATATAGGTTTTGGATTTTTAGACAAAGTATTTTTTTTCTGTTACGTTAGAACGATATTGTGTGTGGAGGAGTAATTTTTTGATGTATAAATGTGTATGTAATATTTAAATATACATTAATTCACTTCATTATCTTAAAGTTATTTACGATGTATATATGAACATTATACATATACAGGGTGGAAGTGTTAGCGCTATAATTTCATTTAGTTCGAAATGTTTATAAAAAATATAGCAATAAAGTGACGAATACTATGTTTGTGCTACAAAAATTACTATATAAAAAGTATACATTTAGAAATATCTATATAGACTAAGAATATATATAAAAACGTATAATAAAATTGTAGAAATAATATAATTTTGCTTACAATAAATAAAATACAAACCAAAAAAATATATATATTAAAAAAAGTCACAGCCATTAGTTACTCTAAGAACATGTTGTGGTGAGTGTGCTTAATCTGGAAAAATCTCACCAAAGTAAAAATTGTCACACGTTAGTAAATCAAACTAAATCCTGTCAGTGACTAGGGATAACGTCTAAACCTCGGAACGCTCTATCAGACTTTAAAGGACTTAGTGGAAAATAAATACGGATTACTTTCCTAAGTAAGCGAGGGACGCGATATATTTTGAAATTACTATTTATTAGTTGGTTAGGTAGTAAGGGCACCAAGTGTGGGTTCGGTTCCCATCCGAGGTGGAAAATGAGGAACAGAGTGTCTCAACATTAAGTTCCCTCTGATTACCATGCTGTGCGTGAAGCTGATTCATTTTGATTTTACTATTTTACACTGATCTTTACATATTTGTATATGTATAAATAACAAGTGAGTACGTGTTATAGAATCTATGAATTATAGTTTTTTTTTATATAAATAAAAGTTATATACCTTTTTTAGTTATAAAAGTTTCATAATATTGATACTATGAAGAATGTATGAGTATGAACCAAGATCTCATAGTTTTAAATAAATATAAATTTTAAATCACTGATAATGTAGTTTTACATTTTCAGTGATTTAAAATAAAGTCATATTATAAGTGCTATCTAAATTATCTATATAAGCAAAAATAAAAAGTATTTTTGATACTATTAAAATTAAAGAGAGACCAGTCGTGGTGCAGGGGCACAAAGTGTGACTGTAAAACCGACTGTTTGTGGGTTCGATCCTCACTTGATGAAATATTTACTACGATGAAAGGAAATAAAATATGGTGTCGGGGCGTTGATTGAGTTCTGCCACTCAAGACGCAATGCCTCCGGAATTTGTCAGAATGTGTGTGTGTGTGTGTGTGTGAAGCGAAGTTTCTTAATACTAGGTTCCCTCTGCCTACCCTGCTGTGTACGGACGCGTGACGCTGATTTATTTATTTTATTTATGATTTTACATTCAGAAAATGCTACCACCAATTAATTATCAATGCGTTGCTGCGAAATAAAAGTTTTTTATACAACATCCACAATTAGTAATAGATATCTATTTCAAGCTCCAAATCGATTATTTCCCATCTATATGCAAAACGTTTTAATTTTTCAAATTACAATCATTATTTACTACATTACTATTCCACGTTCAATAGCACAGAGGAATTACTAAGAGCTAATATGGAGAATTCCAAAGTTTGGCGTTAGTTGAGATGTCTGTTGGTTCCAGTTTAATAATAGTGAATTAATAGTTGTGCATATAAAGCGAGTTTTCAACTCCGGTGTTTGTATTTCACGTGGATTTGGCAAGTTTCTGTTTGTTGATCCCTTTGATTTGATGTAGCGAAATAAAATATATCGACTAAGTTTTATTTAAATGTGAATATACCTATATTTGAAGAAATAACTTGTTTTGTTTTCACCTTTACGTTGTATTCTGCACATAGCAGTGCCACAGGTGAAACGTGCGATTGTAAACGTGATCGTTGTGAGTTCGATTCTCACTCGTGGGAATGAAATATTTAATATTTTCATTTTCTAGCACTGGTAACAAGACAAAGCTAATTTCAGTTAATTAGCATGCAGTGTCTTTGGAATTCGACGAAAAGTGGAAAACGGAAGTGTAAGTTAAGAAACTTGAACGTCCTTTCTGTCTCTTGCCGAAAAATAACTTATATTTTGGCCTAACAAAAAAAACTAATAATACAAAATTTCAATACTTTATTTTTACTGCATTACGCACTAGCAAATATTTAAACTTATACAAATATCAACATATTCGACAGCCGGATCTACATTAATACGGGGCGGAACTGGCTTTGATTAAGTTCGGAATCACCGTTAGTAATCTCGTTATGTGCGACATTATGCAAATTATATCCGGCGATTATAGGAGATACAAGATATGTATATATATGTAGTTATAATATTATAATGAGATATAAATATTTTTAACCGTATTAATTGTGTATATTTAGATTTTGAAATTTTTAAAATCCGACATTTTGAGCACTTTTTAGTGTCAATATAACATCAAAATATATATTATATATATATTTGTTCGTTCTGGTAACGAGGCAAGCCGCGGGGTTGAGTTCCACCTCTTTACTCCTCCAGAATTATAGTCAGTACAAAAAATATTTTTGTAAAACAAAAATGTAAAGTTGTTTTAAATAAAAATGTTATAACTTGGTTTTTAAAAACATAATTATTAATGGAATGTAAGTTATGTGAATACATTTTCTATGGTTATTTCAGTAATTTTTATTTTATCTGAAAAGGAAGCAAGTGAATTTAAATATTCTTCTTATTAGCGATTCAATTCCTTAAAAAACGAGCGATGTAAGAAAAATATATTTTTCTTACATCGCTCGCTTTCACATGTGAATTCCAAAGTACTGTTAGAATTTTCTGTTAATAAAAAAAAAATCTATAAATTTTAAGTCGTCGTGGTGCGCAGCACGTCGTTCGGCTATTAAACTCGATTGTTATGGATTCTTTCTGCACTCAAGGGAATAAACTAATATTTTTAATATTTTTGAAATGTTATTCCACACTTAGGAAAGAAAAATACTTATTTAGAAAACCGAACCCGCGCCCGTCCTGGAAACTGAGTCGGTTCGAGTCCCGCTACGTTCAAATTTTTATACAGCTTCACGCTGTACCCCGCACACAGCAGGGTAAGCAGAGGGAACCTAGTGACATCCATTGGTTAACCTTTAATAGTATATTGTCGAGGAACTCATGCAATGAGAAAAATTAAAGATATCAAGATATCTTCATAATATGAAAGTACAACTCTATCTAAATTCAAATTGTCCCAAAGTTGATAAAAAAAATATAACACTTTTTTTACAGTAGATATTGTCTTATTTAATCTTGGACATATTATTATATTCTCGCTCATGATATTTGTTAGCATGTTATAAATAAAAGAGCTACTCTGTTTTTCAGTTTTAAATATACAAAATATAGATACATATCATAATGATATATGATAATTAATTTATAAACATGATACGGCGCGGCGTTTAGTCCCGCTTTTTTATACAGAGTATCGTGAAAATTGAGCAATGCATTACGAACAGAATATTTCCATACTGGATTAGAGGCCAGTCGTGGCGCAGCGGCACGAAGTGTGACTGTAAAACCGACTGGTTGTGGGTTCGATCCCCACTCGAGGAGATGAAATATTTACTTAAATTTATATTTCCATTTTCTTCGCACTGGTGTCGAGAATAAGGGCGGCGTTGAGTTCTGCCATTCAACACGCAATGCCTCCAGAATTCGGCAGAAAGTGGGGAACGGAGTGTCTTAACACTAGGTTCCCTCTGCCTACCCAGCTGTGTGCGGGATACAGCGTGAAGCTGGATTCCATTTGTTTATCTGCTATATTCGAGATATACCGTGAAACCAAAAAGGAAAAAACCCGAAAAATACACATTAAACACCAACAATACAAAATATTTTACTTTCAGTTAAACTAAAACTTCCTCGTACAGACATACATAAGTACGTACAATAACAATTTTATAAACGTGCAAATACACCAACTCCTTAATAGTTAAACAAATTTAATCGGACCAGCAAACGTTTATACTGTAATGATTCACAGAGACTTATCTAATGAGTAACGTAAGTTTGTTCTACGGATTTTATTCGGGTTGCGTCATATGCTGGTGTGGAGCCAAATGCTTATACAGAACCGACCCTTTGGAATGTTGACTTTATGCTGACATAAATTGTTGGTTGTGAATACCGTGCCTTGTTTTCAATTTGAATGTAGATAAATATGGCGTTTAATTTGTATAGCTTTTAGTATTTGGGGTGTCAGTGGACGTAATAGAAATGAGAAGAGATGTGTCAAAATGTTGTGTTAGATGAGAGAAAATAATAAGAAATGTTTTAATAATAATTTTGTTAATTTTTGCCGTTGTGTCTCTTAGACAAGCATGTGCTTGTCTTGAAACGCTAATAGTTGTGGGTTCGATTCATACTCGAGGAAATGAAATATTTAATACTTACATTTACTCACTTTGGTAACGATGCACGCGTTGCCTCCAGAGTTCGAAGCGAAAATATTTGTAATGAAAACGGAGTGTCTTAATAATAGGTTCCCAGATTTCTTCCGCCTATCCTACTGTCTGCGTGATATAGCGTGATATTTAGAATTAATGGAAATACTGAAAACGTTATTTCAAAAGAATTGGTGTATCAACTTCTTCTTAAAACATGTAGATTTAGTTATATCAAATTTCTTTTTCTGCTTATTTCATATAGATACTTGTAACTACTTATCACGATAGCAATACTTATAATTTGCAATAAAATTGTAAAAAAGCAGCAAAAAAATAAAGAAGCAAAAATAGTCTCCTTTCATACATTTTCACGAAAACTTTTTTATAGTATAGTTGAAATAAATTCTAAATATTATTAAAATGATATAATAATCCTATACACAAGTATATTACAAAAAAAAAACAAATCATTAAATATATATAAAAAATGTCTATTACAATAGGGATTTAGGGTAACGCCAGATAAATGCGTTGACGTTAGACCTGGGATCACGTATCACTCGGGCTTAGGCAGCGCGGTGACATGTATTGATAGATGTGGTGAACTGATGCTGGCAGTATATAAAATTGGCTATTTTGCCGGTATTTTAAAATATTAACCTAATTCTACATAAAAAAAAACTTTATGAATATGTTTTTATAAATTTTGGTAATAAAAGGAGTGTAATATTTCAAATAATTTATTAAATTGGTATAGTAAGCTAGTTAAGCCTTATACGTATATATAGCGTGGCTGGGGATGCATACCCCACAAGTTATATATTTATATTTATTTCTTATAAACTTTCATTTATATACAATTACTATCATTTGTCGCCACCATTTTAAATAATATCACCACGTCGCGACTCGCGATCAGTGCCAGATAGTTTTTAATATTAAAATCATAAATATTAAAAACAACAAAATTTGAACGCAGAGGAAATCGAACTCGTGTGCCTTGAAAAGAGTACATAGAAATGTTTCTGTTAGTGTAGAAAAGAAATTTAAAAATAAAAAAGGAATATTCATACAAAATATATGTCTGGATTCGTACAAAATGTTTGTATCTAAGCACAAAATAGACCTGTTTATAAATGAGCGAGTTTTGGCCTAACGGTGTATTGTATCGGCATTTCATCAATTTGCGCGAATAAACAAACTAAAAACAAAGCAAATTTAAGCAACGGATCATATAAAATAGTCAAGTAATAAAAAATAATTAAATTTATAAGAAAATAATGACGAAAATCAATAATTTATTTACTTATTTAGTGTGTGGAATAGTTATAAAATAGGTTCAAAATTATTTGCATTTAACATTTCTGAGCCATTAGGATTATGATTTAGTGTATTTTGTTTCGAATAATAAGATAATTAGAACAGATAGTTAAGGTTTTTTTATTTTATTTTATGGTTAAAGAGAAAATCTACATAATATGGTTGCTAACGATTTTTTACATAAATGCTATGTTTTATTTTTAAAATTCTAGGAAAAAATATTTAAAAGTAAAAAAATTATTGTGAGATTTTGTAATAAATAAGCAAAAAGAATACTTATATTTAAAAAAAAACATTTAAAAATTTTTACGTAGCGGGACTTGAACCCGCGCACCTAGGAAACTTTATATGCGCAATAATCGCTAAGCTATACGTTCTCATCTCGAGCTACGTTAAAATTCTTATACGCTTGCTACAGCTTATCATCTCATCTCTGTATCTACCCAAATATAATTACTAAGAATTATCATTTGGCAAGAGAGAATGGTATTTATTAAATATTTTTAACAATTTTAAAGTGTTATTCCACACTCAGAAAAGAAAATGATACGTTTCAATTTTTATACGTTTTCTAAAAAGTATTTTTCTCTCCTAAATGTGGAATAATATTTAAAATTGTTAAAAACATGTGAATTCTTGTTAATTTTAGTTACGTTGATATTTCAATAAGGAGCACAGATAATTAAATATGATCAATTATTATTAATAGGTCCCGCTGAGTTTCTTGCGCCGGGTTCTTCTCAGGTCTGAGGCACTAACTTTAGTGAACTGGTGGTAAATTATTTGACGTTCAAAAAACGAAGCATGTAACTTCTTATTTTGAATAAAATTATTTGAATTTGGAGCCGCTCGAGCCCAACAAAATCTTGATACCTGGTACCTTTAAGTGTTAACATGTTTTTAGATTAAGTGAAATATTAATTTTATTTTGAAATATTAATTTTGTTAAATTTTAATTTTATTTTTTAATTCATATCTTCCACTACTCAAAAAGTTACATAACTCAACTTTAATTGCATTGCTGCACCTGTTTCATTACCTCTTTTAAGGCCTCATAAAACTAAATCGATTTCAGCTGAACAAGGTTTTTTATGCGATAAAAGCTTGCGCTAAGAAGTTTAAACATGATTACAAAATATTAACTAAAATGTGTCTCTATTGTCAATTAAAAAAATAAATAATTCATTCAACCAAAAAACATCGCATGTACAATAAGACACTGCGCTACGTTGGCTTCTTTAGGCGTCACTTTGTATTGGAAAGTCTAGGAACAATCTTTATAAATAAGAAACCCGGACAGGCGCAAGTAGGACTCGAACACCGAGGGTTCCATACAAAAATCGGAGGTCTCGAGCATTTTCAGCTTTGTTTAGAAAGAGCCCTTTCACCTGATAGCTCACTTGAACTAGCGGCCTTAATACTAAATTTTGCCCATCTTTAAGGGCTATTATTTTTTAGGATTTAACTATAAATGTATAATAATCCTTGCTTTTCCAAAACTAGTACTACCTGTAGATACTAGATGCCTAATTTCATAATTCTATGTTAACCGGTAGTACCTATTAATTTTGATTCCTTCAAACCTTTTCCTGGCGCATGGCCACATGCGTGTGACTGTAAACGCTGACGACTGTCGTGGCTTCGATACCCACTCGGGGAATGAATCATTTAATATCCTTGTTTCCTCGTTGTAATAGCAGTATTATAATTGAAGCAAGATTGAAGCCATTCATATATTGTCATCGCTATATTCACATATAAACATTTACGTCACGATTGACCTATATGGGGATAAAAAATGTTCAAGTAAAAATAGTATCGTACGTGACTTAATTAATCCACTTATAAATTTATAGTAAATTTATGTTAAAATTATATGTAGTGTAAAAATATATTTTAAAAAGTATTTCTTATAAAATGATAAAAAAATGTCAGTTTGTTTTTTTTGTTTTTAAAATATCCATTTTCTATTTTTCAGATCTTTTGATTTATTTGAAATTACGTATACTTAGAAGCGTGATTTTCTTGTGCTCTAAAGGAACAAAGACTTGAATATTTGATATTAATTACAGCCTGACACCTCTACACGTTCTCAAGATAAATAATCATGACAGACGGACAACAAGATGATCCTATAGCGATTCCGTTTTTCTTTCCGAGATACAGAACTCCAAAAAAATTTGAAATCCACAGTAATATTACATTCTACAACTGTTTTCTTAAAAATCCACAATGAAATACGCAAAAAAGTTACCTCGGGAATACCATGAAAACACTTTGGCAAAAGCAATTTCCACTCAAAACTTTTTATTGCGGTAATGTAAATAATTAACGAGATGTTTAATTGGCAACAGGATCGTCTGAGCAAATTGGATAATTCGCCAGTTTCATATATACAGGATGTTACAGTCTATTGTTATTTCCTCGTATTATATAATTAATTATGCGGTGGATGAGCGGCTGGCGCAGTGTAAATGTTTGGCTGCAAGATATAGCTTTTATTTTATATAGGGTGATAATTTTGAGATTAAATTTAATTTAATATATGAAGGCTGGTCGTGACACAGGGGCATAAGCATGTGACGGCAAAGGCGACCTGTTGTGCGTTCGATTCCCACTTGAGTAAATAAAAAAAATAACATTTTCATTTTCTGAATGCTGTAAATTGCTTGTATTATGTAAATATCCGTGTTTGTAAGATATTGTCAAAGTTGTCATAAATAAATCTATACTACTATTTAAATGAAAAAGAATATTATACAAAATTGCTTGTTGCCTCAATATGAAGTCGGTATTTTATGAAAAATGCTTCTTTGTTTGTTCATGGAAAATGAGGAAATAAAAAAATTTTTCCTTTACAAAAATCTCGTAGCGATAGGACTCTGTTGACGGACGGATCTTGACGGACCTCAACACCGCACTTATTTTACCAGAGTAGAGAAATTTCATTGCATAACAGAAATTGAACCAAAAACCATAGCATTTGCAGGCAGACGTTGTCCCACTACGCCACGATGTGCGAAGAATATTATGAAATCATTGAGCTTATAATATAGTTGAGAATTTATGTCCCCCTTAGATCGCGTCGCCCAAGGCTAGAAATAAATATTTATTTACGACGCCAAAGAAAACATATTAATAATATAAAAAAGTATACCTATACTGTTTTAGAGTTCCATACCACAAAAAGTAAAAATGAAACCCTTATTATGCATAATTTTTGCTGCATTTTTTTATTAAATTCACCGCGTAATCAAAATCTATATACTTTTGGTGCAAAATTTTAACATACGATACTAATTATAAAAAACTGTTTCGAAAAGTAAAAAATTATAGATATTACATAGAAAAATAATCTTAACAATAATTATATTATACTTAATTTTAAATAAAATTAGCGCATGCAACCATAATCTTAATTTTCAACTATTATAACTGCTACTGAAATTGGTACGGAACCCTCGGTGTACGAGTCCGACTCACACTTGGCCGGTTTTATTTAATTAGAACAAATTCATTGTTAAGTACGCGTTATAACACGCAATGTCAAAGCTACGAGTAAAGCGTATAAAAAAAGGAACATACATGGTTTTTATAAATGCGAGGCATTCAACGAGGGGATTTTTTTTCTGATGTTTTTATAAACACCCTTTTATTTTCTATACCACTGAACAAAGGTTTACGGGGGTATTAATTTAACTGCCGCAAATAGAACTGACAGAAGTAAAAAATAAATAAAATGGGAAAAATAAATAATCTGTGTATAGATACATAGCTCTTACGTTGCTGGGTGACTGAAAAAACCGCCATGGATACATTTGGCCTACTTACTCGATTAAGGAGTAAGAAATGATTTTTCGAATTTCTTAAGGTAACGTGAAAAATCAAGATTTTAATTTTAATTCTTAGTTTCAATCCACGTTATCGAAATTACTCGTTGCATAACGAGCAACGAAATGAACATATTCAATATTTCAATATGTGGTGTCGAGTCCCACTTATGGACAATATATAATTTTTTTCCTTAGTTGGGACTCGAACCCACACAATATCTCCGTTATAGTCGCATACTTGTGCCCCTGAGCCATGACCAGCTTCAAAGTCAAGGACACTTGATTTGTTTTATACAATATTTCATCATTTACATATACTATTTGCACAAGCAGAGAACCTCGTGTCAAGAAATTTCGTTACCTGCAATTATGATATATTACGAGTAGCGCAAATCGAGGAATAATTTATTATCTGCAATGGGAATTGAACCCACAACCATCGCTTTGACAATAAGAGCTATCCCAAAGCGCTGCGGTGGGCATGACTTTTAATATACATATTTGTATTAATAAATATATTTATTATATAAATATATAAAAAAAATGTATTTATATCCATACATATTGTTACATTATTATTTCTTTTTCTAGCATAAAAATAATAGCCAAGGTTAGATGTACAAAGGAAAGGAAAATAAGTAAAACATAAGTAACGAATAATAGGATCCAAGCAGTAAAACGCTTAGCTTAATGTTGTAGTGAGGCGAACAATAATTCAAGAAAAATATTCTCTTATAATTTAGTGAAATTTGACGCCGTCGTGGTGTTGGGATATGAGTGTATGTGACTGTAAGCACCACTACCACTGAATTATTAATATTTTTATTTCTTTACTCTGACAACTAGGTAAAAGCCCAACGTTGAGTTCAGCCACTGAACATACAATGCCTCGAAAAATTCGGCGGAAGGTGGAGAACGAAGTGTCTTAACACTACGTTTCCTCTGCCTTCTCGAATGTATGTTGGATGAACAGTGAAATGAAACACAGTATAAATAAATATATTTAGAAGTAGTATAATACTGTACAAAAATGTTAAATAATTTTTATATATATTTATTATATTTTATATATGTATATGTATATATTTATAATTTCATATTTTATTTGTTAAATTGATCGAAATATTTTTTTTAAGGACATTTCACTTTGGAAATTGAACTTTTATCTTTATTTCCAACAAGCGAAATAGTTTTCACATACTTTTTATTTTACTATAAAAACTGTATAGACATAAAAAATGCAGACCGTAATGTCATTTTAAAAAACATATTAAATATAAAAAAAAATGCATGCAAATTGTATGAAAAATATCGAAAGAATCTTTTGATAGATTGCGTTCGGGAGGGAAGCTTTCTTAAAGCTGTATAAACACGTTTGTTCAAAAGAACTCAGTGGCTCCTTTAAAGACTTTTATTCTATTTTCTTCCTTTTCCACTTCCTCGGCTACTGTAGTCTAAAAAGAAGATTTGTGTGCAATTTGTTACAAAAGAAACGTAACGGAAAATACTGGCGCTAAGCTTTTTATGGGTATTTTAAAATTCTTTATATGAATTTATTCAGATTAAATGATATATATATATTTTAACTTCACGCTGTATTTCGCAAGTGGGCAGAGAAAGGTACCTAGCGTTAAGACAGTCCGATCCTTACTTTCTGTCGAATTTTCTTGGGATTGCATGTAGAATGGCATTGGCAAATTTGACATTATACATATAACATTTGATTTGAAAATAGAGTATTAATAAAAGTTAATACTTATATATTAATAGGTATTTTGGTTAACAAAAATATTTAAAATGTTATTGTTTTTCTTTTAATTTGATATGTATCCAAAATGAAATAAAAGCGGAGTTAAAGGTGTGGTAAGCTTTGTAGGGGTGCTCTACACTAGTATCATTTTTTGTAAGATTTTTTTAAGAATATTCCTTAACAATACCAGGAGGCCATCGTGGCGCAGTGAAACAGTGTACATTGTCTATGTATGCTCGATGATTGTAGGATCGAACATGGAGATCAATCAGAATAGGAAGAGGAATTGATTTCCATCATTTCACCCGATATGTCTAAAATAGGGGTGAAAGTGGATGTTATCTCCTAGGACAGGGATAGCTTTACGAGAGCGTAAAACTTAGTAGCTATTTTAATTTTATTCCATATAAATACATATATATTAGTTGAAATAATTATCTACCTACAAATATTTATTATTCCAGGACATACACTGAAACCGGTCTTTTGATTATTCAGGCGATATAGACTTTTTTACTTTTGCGTCTCTTTTACCTTAAAGCCGTATTTCGTTTCGTAAAACAAAAATTTTTTTTGACAATATGTTACATATTATTATTTCAGGAACTTTACTTTGAAGTAGAAATGTAATCTATTAAACGTCGTATACTCCTATTTTAAATTTATGTTCGTGAGTTTCGGTTGGAAAACAGAAGAAGTAAACTTATATTTTCAAGAGGTCAATCGCGGCATAGGAGCGTGAGTTCGATTTCCAGTCGAGGACATGAAATATTTAATATTTTCATTTCTTTGCTATTTCAAATCATAAGCAAAGCGTAGCGTTGAGTTCCTCTCAAGATACTTTCTTAATTTTGTTATTAAATTACAAATATTTGACTGAAATATATTAGAGAACTCATTCACTGGTAAAATCGATCACACTGTGGAAATGGCATAGTACAAATTATAACCTGTGTGGAAATTGATTTTTTATTTTGTTTTAAGGAGAACTTAAACTTAATAATTAAAGATTTTTAATTTAGAAAAAAAATCATTTACGCACATGGAATCCAAATACACAACCACCTACGTTCTACAAAATACGCTCGCTATACGCTATATATAAGCTATAAATTCCTTAATCTAAAAAAATAAATTTATTTTCGTAAATTATTCTATCAAACGAAACTAAAAGGATCTTTGGATAGCTGTACCTAAGTGCATTAGATTTTTAGTCTATTTTCATTACTCAACGTTAAAACGTACTGTTACTCGTACGTCTGTAGTGTCATTTTACTTTAACTTTTTTATCTTTTTTGAGAGAATTAAACACTACATTATCAGCATTTTAAAAAGTATTATTTTTTATTTTGAATTAAATATCAGTTGTATTGTGTTCCATTTTGGTGTATCACGTGTCGTATTGGAAAAATAAATATTTAAGTAGCTTATGTGGTTTTTGTACGTTGAATTCACTATTTTAATTTTTATTTTTAGGTTACGCTGTATTTCGCACACAGTAGAGAATCTAGTTCTAGTTAGGACTTCATTCCATTACCCATTAAGCTTTTAATAAGCTTTAAATTTATTAATGAGGCCAGTCGTGGTGCAGCGGCACGAAGTGTGACTGTAAAACCGACTGGTTGTGGGTTCGATCCCCACTCGAGGAGATGAAATTTCTATTTCTTCGTTAAGTTCTGCCACTCAACACGCAACGCCTCCAGAGTTCGGCAGAAAGTGGGGGACGGAGTGTCTTAACACAAGGTTCCCTCTGCATACCCTGCTGTGTGCGGGATACAGCGTGAAGCTGATTTAAATTTATTAAAATAATAAACTCAGAAAGGAAGCGCAGTTAAATATACTTTATTGTTATACGCTCAATCAACGCACATTTTTAAATATATTTTTAGGTACGCAAAGGACAAAAACAGACTCTGTTATTAAGAGTCCAACGTCCGTCTGTTTGTCCGTTTGTCACCAGTTTAGCAGGTAGGCGATTGCAATTTTCGGAGGTGACGTGTAGATAATTCTGTTACCGATATAATTACAAACACTTAAACTTAGAACAAGATCAGTATATAGGGAGCCTCCCATATTACATATTTTTTAATATTAACTTTTATTAAAGGAGGTTAGATGCTACAAATATTCATAGAATACTTAGTTACATATTCAATGAAAAATACACGATTAAATTAAAATACAGTAAATACAGTTCTCTCATCTTATACATTTTGTGAGATACCCACACAAAAACGTAACACATTTTGATTCTTTTACAAAATAGAATTTAAAAACTTTAAGCTATCGTTTTGAATTTACATTTATAATTTAAATTCCAAGTGCTTTTTGACTAACAACTAAAAGAAATTTAAAAAAATCCCTCCAAACACAGTAAAATAAACGTATCAAGTGCTAGCAATCGAAATTAATCTGAATATGTGATATACTGGAGATGATCAAATTTACTCATACGATCTTGTTTTCCAATTAACCGTCTCGTTAATTATTTGTTTTATCTTTATCAAAGAGCAAAATGTTTTTGCTGAATTGTTTTTGAATACGCCAGGTATTTTTTTAATTAAATCCTGATTGTAAAGCTGTATGTTCGTATGATACTTGCCAGAGCTTTTTCTTGGTTATTATTGTATTTTATTATTGAGTTCATTTTCACATTTTGCGAAAAAGAACCTTGGGACCTTGTGTTAAGTAAGACACTCCGTTCCCATTAAGACACTGTCGATCCTCACTTTGTCATATTAACAAAATAAACTGAACTAAGATTATCCCATACTTTTGGCAAAAAAATCATTAATCGAATGACAAACACACCACTTCTACACATTTTAAACACTAAATCAAATCAGAAAAGAATTTTTTACAGAAACCAAAATTGCATATACTTTCTATTTATATAATCCAATATACTTCACCTTGCAACTTCACCAAGCATTCTGAAATTTCACCTGAAACGCTAAATCATAGCACAGCGGTGACCTAAAAATTTAAGAGCAGTTTCCGTCTCAAGATTAATTAGTCGACGCAAACACTTATCTAAAATCTAATTGCATTGAAGCGAAATAAATGATAATCTCCTCTGTAATTGCAATATATTTATATAATCTTTGGATTTAGTCAGTTTTCCAGCTCTGGAGAGGACAGACGTTTATGTATTGACATGGCTGATGAAAATCAAGACAAACCGTCTAAAACGAAGGTGAGTTGATTTTTTATTGGTAAAAATATAATCATTATACAACATACTTAAATGTTCGTATTATATAATATAAATAAAAAAAAAAAATCAGCTTCACGCCGTATCTCGCACATGGCAGGGTAGGCAGAGGGAATCTAGTGTTAAGACACTCCGTTCTCCACTTTTCGCCGAGTTCTGGAGGCGTTGCGTGTTCCTTCTGACTACCCTGCTATGTGCAGGATAAAGCGTGAATCTGATATTTCAAATAATATGTATTTAAATATTTATATATATATATATATATATATATATATATATATATATATATATATATATATATATATTGTATAAAAAAAATAGAATTTATTATAAACCTATTTCTTGTGTACATCTGTCATTATATTTATCCTAAATGATTTTTACTCACATTTAAATGACTCTAATAGAAAAGTAAAAGTGAAAAAAGTCAAAGCCGGAGAGAATCGGATGCAGAGCAAGATGAAATAAAACAGTTTAAAGAGAACCTCCTGCAGTCTGTTACCGGTGGAGAGTAAGTTTTTTTTAAATGATATAAAAGAAAAAACTATATTATAATATTATACATTCTAATGAGAATTTAAAATTAGTATGATTTGAATCTACGTCTGTTACTCAGATTTCTAATCATATTATTTGTCCAATTTTTTTTATTGTATATATAAAGACGTTAAGCGAAACACATCACAAAAACATTCTATGAGGCTTTCGTACCGCGGCGCAGGTATATTATATATTTACATTTTTTTCTGTTGGTAACGAGGGAAAGGGCGGCGTTAAGTTCCGCCATTCGATATGAAATGCAAGAATTCGACAGAAAAAGGGAACTCAGGTCGTCTGTACTTTATATGCGGAAAATACCGCGGAGCTTAAAAATGTATAAGTTAAAATATTTTTTTTACCTTATAGAATATTAAATTAAATTTCTCTACAACATCTAATATTTATAATATGCTAGTGACGGCAAGTTTAAAATATTTCTTATTACATTGTTAAAATTACCAATAGCGTTTTCATTAAGTCACACTTTAAAATTTATAAAGCATTTTAAGAAAATATCCTCTTTCCTATATTGAAACTGTTGAAGCTAGTGTAAAATTACAAAGAATGTTTGAAACAACGAGCCTTTTGAAAGATACTGGCAATCTTTCATCGCAATTTTAAATTTAAATTTTCGTACCGTTAGGGTACTCTATTGTAGGAACAAATAATATGACAAAAACTCATTGTAATAATAAGAAATTTCCTTTATCGTATTTTCGTCCGTCTTTCGTCCTTTATCGTTGTGGGTTCGATTCCCATTCGGGGGAATGAATTATTATTTACGTCGTTTTTTCGTTCATCGTGATAGCTTCGTTGCCACTCAACCCGTATTGTCTCAAATTCGGCGGCAAGAGTGGAACGAATTGTTTTAACACCGTCTATCTGCCCTGCTATACGCGGGATACAGCGTAAGCTTGAAAAATAAAAAGAAAATTAAATATCGTTAAAAAAATTTATCTGTTTCCTTTTTTTTTCTGAACATCTTGCAGGGAGAAGCTAGAAATGAATCTGAATTTTATTTTTAATCAGACCAGACTATCGACTCCAAGGTTTTATTACGTCAAATCGTAAAATTCCTATCATAAATATAAGAGTTGCCTCAAATGATTAGCACTTTAATCGTCTACAGCCAGGCGTTTTACTTATATTTTTATAAAATTCTCTGACGGAAAAAACGGATAATAAAGAAAACAGCTTGTTTTAATACAACAATTTTGTAAAGAAAATCTAAAGTTCACATCATGAGACGTAATTTAATGGTACGACCATAAGAAATTGCAAAACTGGCATGAGATTTAGCGTGTCAAAAGCAGAATTTTCGAAAGTTTCAATAATTAATTCGTATTTTACTTAAATTATTATATAAGTACATTACTCAAGGAAAAACTTTTACTTAGCAACTACGTGATTTACGTAATGATGAAGTTTCTGCTTCATCAGAACTTTTTGGCGCAGTGATCAAGATATTATTTCAAAACCTGGTTCAGGCAAATATTTGTAACGGTCAACCACTACGCCTAATTTTTTTTGGATTTATTACAATATAACAATTTAGTACAAAACATCAACATACGTAACATCTAAAACCAAAAAGATCATAAGCGATTTTATTGTCACTTAAATTAATACATTCTCTCTATATGGCATGAAATATATCCAAATTAAAAATAAAACCACAATTTTCTTTTTGGCTATTAAAACCAGTACAACGACTTTTATTGTACAAATAACAAAAAAGGCCAGTGACTGTAAACGCGACAGGTTCGATTCCCATTCGCGGCAATGAAATATTTATTAGTTCAATTTTTTTCATGTTCGTCATTAGGGGTTGAGTTCCGCCACTAAACAGCAATAGCAATGTCTTTCAAATTCGGGGCAAAATAGGTACGGGGTCTACTTAGCAATAGGTTCCCTCCGCCTACTCCGCTGCGTGCAAAATACACTGTGAAGAAGATAAATAACAAAAAAAATCTAAGGACAAGAATTTGTGACGTTTGAATCAGATGTAACGTTTTCTATGAACTGTGCAATAAGTATATTAAAAACACGTGCATTTCCAGCTTAATTTTATCTGAAAACAATATAGAAGTGGGAGAGCGGCGGAGTTTTTCAGCCAGAGCACGCAAAAGCCTGTCCGTACCAGACAATGTTCTAGCCGAATTAGACGAAACAAAAATATTCGAATTGAAAGAGGTATCACATGTATTTTTTTTATTTTATATGCATTGTAGAGATCGTGGCACGGGACACTGTTTTATTCCTACTCCAGGAAATGAAATGTTTTATATTTTTATTTCCTCGCTCTGGTTAAGAGGCAAACACACGGCATTCCGCAATTCAACACGCAATGTTCTCAGAATTCAATGGAAAGCGAGGAACAAAAATGTCTTAATAGGAACGGAGTGTCTTAACACTAGTTTCTTATGTTCCTTCTGCCTACTCTTATATGCGCAGGATACAAAACTGAAGTTAAAGAACTCAATGGATAGATAACTTGTAGAACATAAAAAATACCAAAAATAAATTGTCCATTGATTATCCTGTGTTTTACACATTCTTATTGCTCAATACAAGTATTAAAATTGTATTACTTTATTTATATTTTTTATAAGGCGTTTCTGCTTTTTGATATGGATGGTGATGGGTGCATTGACCACAACGACCTATGTGGCACTTTAGTCAGTCTTGGAGAGAGAGTCGACGAGCAAGCCGTAAGAAATATGTTAGCTGAAGTAAGTTAATCTATGCTGATATTTTTTTCGTTTTAATCGTGGTTCATTCATTTACTTTTGAATATTTTTAAATATTTTTATAAGGATTGTTAAAACCAGTACAACGACTTTTATTGTACAAATAACAAAGTTAGCGAGTTCACCGGCTCAAAAGTTGTTTTTTAATATCCAAATAATACAAAATGTTACATGAATTATAAATCCTTAATTGTTGTTATGTTATTCTCATGTCTAATATTGTAAAGATTCATCTAAATTCGTTCAGTAGTTTTTGCGTGACAAAGAAACAAACATCCATCCTCACAAACTTACATATTTATAATGTTCGTACTATTGGACAACTTATGACCTGATAATCTGGTTATTAAAGCAGTCAAGGCAGCAGTTGGCCAGTCGTGGCGCAGTGGTGCAAAGTGTGAATGTAAAACCGACTGGTTGTGGGTTCGATCCCCACTCGAGGAGATGAAATATTTACTTAAATTAATATTTTCATTTATTCGCTCTGGTGTCGAGGCAAAGCGCAGCGTTGAGTTCTGCCACTCAACACGCAATTCCTCCAAAATTCGGCAGGAAGTGGGGAACGGAGTGTCTTAACACTAGATTCCCTCTGCCTGCCCTGCTGTGTGCGGGATATAGCGTGAAACTAATTTAATTTAATTTTTTAGAGCATTATTTCTATCTCACGGAAACACATGGAAGAAAAATATATTGTTATTTGATGTACTCGTGTGTACGCTGTTTTGATGTAACTTTGTAAAGCAACTTTTACGGTCTAACAAATAGAAATAGAGGAAATATATAAGTATTACTAATACTTGAATTATATAAACAACAGCTGCAACAGCAAAAGATATGATATTAGTAAAACTTTTACTTACTATAAGCATGTTGTTGCTGACAAGCTACTGAATAAACTCAATTTTTCAGCAACATTTGTTTGAAATATTTTGTATAGCCAAAGATTTTTTTCAAATCGTTAACATTTATTAATAATTTTATGAAAATCATATTTTTAAACACTAAGGGGATGATAATTAATAGATGATAGCCTTCGTATCTTTTAATGAAAAAAGGAAGCCAAAAAGGAAATTATAGTTCGCTATTTCCTAAGAAAAAGTTACAGTCGTTTTTATCACAAAAAAATGAGTATTTCGACACTATAAAGGGAACCAATCATTAATAAGATACATCCGGTTGACCTAAAATTATGAAATTTGCTGCTGGCATCTGAAAACTATAGTATAATATACATTTGTGGTTAAATTATATAAATTAAATCCTTGAACATCAACCCTACTGTCGTTACTTTACATTTTTTTTTTAAACTTATAATATATGTTACAGGCCTCAAATCCGCTGGACTTTGATTCTTTTGTCAATTTACTCGGATATAAGACGTTAGAGCTCGACTCTGAAGAGACCCTAATTGCGGCGCTCTCCCGATGGGACAGTGAAAATACTGGATATATCTCTGAAGAAAGGTAACCTTGTTTTCTTTTTATGTTAAAATAATACACTATGTTGTGTAATTTCAAAAAACAGAGTGTATTAATTCTCTAATAATTGTTATATGTGCGACAATTAAGTTATTTTTATTATCGGTTAAAAAAAAATAAAGCCGCAAAAAAAAAAACATATTAGGTACTATTTTCTCATACTACCCCGCTTTTGTTAGCTTTATCTTAATCTATCTACCAATCAATGCAATAAAAAAAATGAAATTTTATATTTTGTTTTACTTATTGGCGGGCGGAAAGCTTTCCCGATGGACATGTTCGGTTTTCACGACAATACAATCTTTCAAAGCATAAATTTGACAAGTTTATCTCTTGTTAAATAATACTTTTTTGGTTTAAATAATATTTTTTAAGTAGTGCGTGTTCCTTTCTTTTTTTTACTATCTAGTAAAAGAAATAGAATAGAAATTATAATGAAAATTATGTTATTTGTTTCCACGCAATTTACGCATTTTGTAGAGACGACGGTAATTTTTTTTTCCTCTATTTATCTCAAGCTTAGAATAACTGTTTGAGAGGTGGAATAACCTATAATTTCACATCATATGCTACATAAAACAGAATAGGCAGAGACTTCTTCGAACTTCCTTTTTTATTTAGATAAATATAATTTAATTTTAGCGAGGCCAGTCATGGCGCAGCGGCACAAAGTGTGACTGTAAACCGACTGGTTGTGGGTTCGATCCCCACTCGAGGAGATGAAATATTTACTTAAATTTATATTTCCATTTCTTCGCTCTGGTGTCGAGGCTAAGCACGGCGTTGAGTTCTGCCACTCAACACGCAATGCCTCCAGAATTCGGCAGAAAGTGGGGAACGGAGTGTCTAAAAACACTAGGTTCCCTCTGCCTACCCTGCTGTGTGCGGGATACAGCGTGAAGCTGATTTATTTTTATTTTTTTAATTTAATTTTATTAATTCGGGAAATAAACATACAAACTCCCTTGTTCTACAGATTTCATATTATTAATATGACAAGTTTAAATATTTGGGAAGTTCCCTCGTCAAAAAGCCCTTGTCCCTTCCCGATGGGATTGATACAATTTGAGATATATTTCTAGGGGCAACTCTGCCCTAACTTTTTTCAATGTATCGCATTTGTTATCTTTATTTGGTACAATACGTTCTTATAAGAGAAATGATCGCCCCAATTCGCTTCCTTTGGGGTAAATGCTATAAATTTACAGAAAGTCTAAAGAAAACTTTATACTGGTTTGTATATTTAACAAAAATATAGTACGTATTTTTGTTCAATCGTATATTCTTACAGTAATTGAGTTGTATAAAGGTGAAAAGCAGAAAAAACACATTATTTACAAACAATTTAATTTATAAATAAGATTCAAAATAATTTTAAAGATGTTTAACTTTAAGTTCAACATTCATTAAATTCGAAAAGACCAATTATTCTTTTCAGCTTCACGCTATATTCTTAATGGAGGCAGGGCAGGTAGAGGGAGCCTAGTATTGAGACACTCCGCTCTCCGAATTCTGGAGGTATAATTGAGTGGTGGAAATCGACACCGCGAATTTGCCTCAACACCAGATTGAAGAAATGAAAATATTAAATATAGAAATTTCTGGAGTAGAAATAGAATCCGCAGTCTTGCGCCAGAACTGACCTTTAATTGTTATTAAAGAAAAATATTAAAAAAAGTTTAACGTAAATTAAATATATATTGAAATCAATTTCCACAATTCCCAATGAAGACATTTTTAATCAACGAAATTCAGCTTTCGGTCCCTAGATGGATCTCCAAATAAATGAGTGATATAGGTACCTATCTATTAAGTCAATATGACTGGCTTTAGGGACGGTGAATCAATATTATTTTGTAAATATTTCTATAATTTCAAAATTTAAAAAGTTATACAAAATTTAAAAAGTTATATAGACAGCTATTTAAATCAAATTTAATGATACACGGATTAAGCTAATATATTTATATTAAAGTATTTTAAAGTCTTTCTAAAAGAAAAGAAACATTTAAATAAGTTACTATAATCTTTCAAGTAGGTATCACAGCATAAGTTATCTTTTTATATTTCTTTTTTCTCACTTTCTACATCTATACTAATATAATAAAAATCAAATTAGCTTCACAGCACTGTAGGCAGAGGGAACCTAGTATTAAGATCCGTTCCCCATTCCTCATATAATAAAACTGGAGAGTTTATTTGGTTGAACGCATTAATTTCAGTAAGTACTGGTTCGAATTAGGACTTTTTTTTGCGTTGTTTATTTGATGAAGTTGCCACGTTGATGCCGCCTACTACCTACCGTACTTGTGTCATACATAACTTTTTATTATTTCTATTTAGCGACAAACACCAGTCTAATAAAAATAACTAACTAAAACCAAAATCAAAATATTTCATCCCATATAAATCATTAAAGGCCTTCAAGGGAACCTAAACTAGGCTGACGTTAATAATAATTAATATCACATCGTCACGTAAGTAATAAGAAACAACTTAGACAACTATGCGGATAGTATAACTTATCTAATCTCTATGGTATAGAGGCTTCCCAACTTTGCCCACTAAAACACATGTCTCAGAACTAAGTTTGGGAATTTATTGATTGCTTCTATATATTACATTTTTTTCTTTTATATTAAATTATGTAGAGGCCATGATGGTGGCACATTAGCGCAACGTCTTTTTGGAAACGCAATGGTTGTGAGTTCGATTCCGGTCGAAGCAATAAATTATTTTCATTTCTCCGGTCAAAAAAAAGGGCGAAGTTAAGTTGTCTCGAATTCGGTCGACAATCGGTAGTAGTTCGGTTGAAGAGCGAACGGTCTTTATTAAATATGAAAAGAATTGGTTCGATTTGTATTCATCATCATCAAATCATCTGAAACCAGTCGTGGCACAGGGGTACAAAATGTAACTGTAAAACCGACTGGTTGTGGGTTCGATCCCTACTCGAGGAGAAGAAATATTTACTTATGTATTTGTCTTTCCATTTCTTCGCTCTGGTCTCGAGGCAAAGAGCGGTGTTGAGTTCTGCCACTTAACACTGAGTTCCCTAGGTAGACCTACCCCGCTGTTTGCGGGATACAACGTGAAGCTGATTTATTTATTTATTTTTATCTCCTACGCCGCTCCCCCTTTTTGAAATCGGTTAACTAGAAATATTAACAACAATAATATACTTACCGTAAATACCTCTAACTATTATATAAGCAGTCCATCAAATCAAATTTCTAAATAAATACACAACAGTCATGCTGAGTCAGAATCACCTTTAATGAATCAGTTTAATTAACTATAGAAGTTCCACAGTAAGCGAAATAACACGACTGGGTAAAATGAATTTAAGGCATGAATAGAATTTACTTTCAAAGAGGTGAGTTCAGTTCAATTCTAAAAAATGTTTTTTTTTTAACGCTATTAACTTATGAAAAATTTACCTGGAGTGAATATTTCATGTTATTCCGGAACCTTGAATGGAGTCAAATACATATATATATTTTTGTTTGCAAAACTAATTAACGTTGTATGAACGTTTTGTTAACACAAAAACGTCTGGTCTATATAGGATTTACTATTTATTACTGTTATCTTCTTGTGTGTTATTATTACTGGTATGTTTTTGACTATTTTTTTGGCCTTAACGCTGTATTCCGCAGGTTGTCAGAGGAAGCCTAGTGCTTAATCGTATATAAAGGTCGCGATTTCTAGGATACTATTAAAACTGGGTAGAGAAGGCAGAGGGAACCTAGTATTAATATACTCCGTTGCCCACTTTTCGCCGGATTCTAAAGACATTGCGTGATAAGTGGCGGAATTTAACTCAGCGCTTTACCTTGACACCATAACGAAAAAAATGGGAAAATGAAATATTTCATGTCCTCGAGTAGAAATCGAACCTACAACCTGTCTCGTTTATTATCATACATCTATGAATAGCTATGTTAATTATTTGCCCACGACTACCTAGTAATTTACAAAGATGTTACCAAAACTATCATAATTTTAAAATATGAGTCTTCTATAAGCAATAAAATCAATCATTATAACCAATTACAGAATTCGCCACGATCTGATGACGTGGGGCGATCGTTTCACGGAGAAAGAGGCGGACTACGCTTTAGACGAGGCTCCCACCATCCAGAAAGACGGCTACAACTTCATAGACTACAAGCAGTTTTGTAGCAAGCTCTCTGGTCTTAGAAAATCTAATAAAAAAGCTTTGGAAGTCTGAAAGATAAGAGAAAAAAGATATATGGCTCAGAAAAAAGGCTTGATAAAAGATGTTTTTTATGCTTTTTCTTAATATATTTACTTTTGATTTTGTTTTTTTTTTTTTTTGAAAATACAGTCGTTTTCGACGTTTTTTTCGTCGTCGTTTTTGTTAATTATGTGAAAGAATAAAGCAATTTAATATTTATTTTAATGTTTTATTGTTTGTTTCCTGTCGCTTTGTAAAGTGAGTTGTATCACATATCTGAATCTGAATGACATTCATCAAGAGATTTTTTATTAACGCTATTAAAAAAATATTTATACAATGGCGCAAAGGCACAAGTATTATAGACGAAATGGTTATGGGTTCGATTTCCACTTAGGGGAATGAAATATTTATTATTTTAATTTTGTCGCAAAAACGAGGTTTCTGGTAACGAGACAAAGATTCACGCTATATCACGCATATGCCAGAGTAACCACAAGGAAACCTGGTAGTAACACACTTCGTTCCCATTAAGACATCGTTTCCTATTTTCCACCGGATTCCTGAGGCATGACAATAATATATACTGTTAAAATATCTCTTTTATATATTTTTTCCACAAGACGTTAACTATTATATCTCGAAGCCCGAAGGAATGTAAAAGCAATGACATGGTAATAAAATTCAAAATAAACTACTAAAGTAGGGATATTGGAAGAGCTTGGATTTAACATGAGCACGACGTCCCCTCGTGAATTGTTTTCTAATAGCTAGTTTTACTATCGAGATTTTTTTATTTGGTTTTAGTTATAAAGCTTGCTTTTGATGCCAGGAAAATATAAAGTTATCGGGAAATTTTATTTAAAAAATATAGATTATAAATTTAACTTTTAATATGTAAGTGACCGACTATACACACGATAGTAGTGGATTCCATGGGATTGATATTTCGATTATAGAACACGCAATGCCTCCAGAAGTCGGCGGAAAGTGAGAACGGAGTGTCTAAACACTAAGTTCCCTCTCCTCACCCTGGTGTGTGCGGGATACAGTATCAAGCTGAATTAATTTTAATTTTATTTTACTCATAATATGCTTAATTAGCTTTTTTAGCTTCACGCTAAATATTATACATAACATTGTAAGCAGAGGAAATCGGAAATTTAGTGTTAAGACACTCTGTTCCCATGAAGTCATTTCCGCTCTTTACTTTACGCCAAATTCTGAGATATTCCCTGTTGAGGGCAGAACATAATGTCACGCTTTGCCTCGTTACCAGAGCGAGATACTAATAAAATAACAATTTATTTCGTTTCACCGAATAGGAATCGAACCCACAACAGCCGCGCTTACAGTGCCCTTGTACCACGAAGACTTCAGTCAAATCGTACATCATTATTAAAATATCAACTATATTTTAATAATAATGTACGATTTGATAGTTAAAGCAACCATAGTTGCATTAAATTAAAATATTTTAGACTAAAACATACTTAACAACCCAATCCATTATATTTGAACAGGAAAAAATCTTTAAAAGCACATAATATATTTGTGGAAAGCTTTGTTATATTTGTAGAGTCTTTAAGAGCTACGTTTATATGGGTTAAGGAATATAGGGTAAATTTCAATTACTTTATCACTAAAGTGTTGTGCATTTTTTTACGCTTAGATAATTTTAAAGTTCCTGTATAATCATCTCCACGCCGTATCCCGCGCACAGCAGGGGAGACATAGGGGACCTAGTGTTAAGACACTCCGTTCCCCACTTTCTGCCTAAATCTGGAGGCTGAACTCAAAGCCGCGCTTAGCCTCGACATCAGAGCGAAGATATGGATTTTACAGTCACACTTCGTGCCACTGCGCCACGACCGGCCACCTTTCTTTATAATTCTATTCTATTTGCTATAGAATATTATTTTGAGGCTAGTTGTCGTGTATCCAGGACTTGAATGCAAGCACGATAGATGACAGGTTCGATTCCCACACGGGGGAATGAAATATTTAATACTTCCTCATTTTAGCAAAGCGCGTTGTTGACTTTCACCACTTAACGCTTTCAGAATTCTACGGAACGGAGTGTCTCAAACAAAATGTGTCACAAAGTCCCCACTGCCGACCCTACTACGTACGGAATACAGTATGAAGATAAAAAAAAGTAATAATAATAATAAATATACTTTAATGCACCTTAAAAAAATAAAATTAAAATACAACCATGATTAAAGAAAATATAATTTATTCTCATATCAACTCACTCAAGATCTCCTTTGAAGACATCAAAATCTGTAAACATCAGTTCGACAATTTGGTGTGGGGCGGCGACGAACGTGTACAAGAGGCAGATGTCTTTCGGGTAGGGTAGCGGGTAGTCGGGGCTGCTGAAAGTGGCCCTTTTCTTGCCGTAGGTAGAAGTGAAGCGGATGCACGAACAACCTGCGAATAAATAAATTATAAATATTAATATTTGTTGTTGTTGTTTTACACTATGGTTAAACATTTTATATGGTTAAAGGTCGTGCCGCAGAGGAACAAACGTGAAACTGTAAACGTGACAAGTTCTAGGTTCGATTCCCACTAGAGGAAATGAAATATTTAACATTTTCATTGATCGTTTTGTTAACGAGGGCAAACGCGGCGTTGAGTTCTGCCATTTAATACGCAATGCCTTCAGAATTCGGCGAAAAGTGTTGAACGTAAGTAATTCATTCTCTTTACTTGACTATGTGCGAGGTACAACGTGAAGCTAAAATAATAAACGAAAAAATTTTTACAATATATTACAGGCAATACATACACTTCGAATAGATCTTTAACAGTAATATAGATCAGACTAAAATTTTGCTTGCTAGTGATAAATGGTAAAAATGAGCAAGAGACACCGGACTCTTAAATACAAAAAGTTTTTTTTATTAAAAAAAAAAGTAATTGTAATAAAAAAACAATACAAAAACATAATAAAAGACGACTACACAATCACAACAAAACTAAACTATAAACAACAAGTACTCGTAAATCAAACGAACATCATTATTTCCCCCCGAATACTTTTCCGCCATCGTTTTCGTATGAATTGTTAAAAACGGATTTAAATTTTGCGTTCTAGAAATTTCTTTTCACAGTCTCTCTGTTTTAAAGCTCCAAACAAAAGGCGACTGAATTTTAGCTCCCTTAAATATTTGAGTAACGCCTGAGGCCGTTTCGAAATTAGAACCGTGGATGATTACTCAGTGGAAGTGTTGTATAATCGCCGCTTGAAGCCAGCCTCGGAAATTGGGACGGCTTGACCACGCCATCCGGCATCACGATATACACACCCCTTATGATATAGCTGATGCATTTCATATTGATTAAAGCCAAAGCCGAAAATTGGCAAGGTCTGACCACACGATTCGGGGTCTACTAGCTGCTGATATAATATGGAGGCGTGTTCCTGGTTAGAATTGTTAAGTGATATGTGTGGATATGGCATGAAGTTATGTTTTGATGTTAGTGGGAGTGGATGTGATTAATTTAAGTTTTTGTGATATTTTCTTATTAACATAATATATTTTGTACGTTAAAGAGATGCTAGTTTTAAATTCCCAATTTGCTAATCCGATTTATGTTGTTAAAATGTGTGTCGAATACAAGAATACAATGCCTTGTTACTAGACTAAGAACTTATAATTTAAATATTATTTATTATTTCCTCGAATCATCACCATCACCAGGAAAGTCAGATTGTGTTGCATATATCACATTATTTTTTAATAGAAAAACGTTAATAATTTTTTTTTAATATCATAAAGCCCGTTGTCCACCGCAGGCGTCATGACCCCATTAAGAACTACGTTGAACTCTCAAGAGTAAGCTGCATATAACTTGTTTTTCCACCAACAAATACCCGAGTGGAAAGGAACTAACGAACAGAAAAAGTTTAGTGTTCAAGTCTCTGTTGATGCAAATGTAACACTATTTGATTTAAAGGGATCCGTCCTCCTAAGCATTACCCGCCTATAGCTCTTTCCCGGTGGAAACCAGGAATTATGTATCTTTAATTGAAGATATTAGCATTTAAATTAAAATATTTAACCCAATTTTCCAAATAACTGAAAGATGTCGTTTGGCACAAAAACAAAGTATCTATAGGGCTTCAATAGGTTAGCTGCCAGCAGAGTTCATTGAGTAAATGAAGATCAAGCACAAAGGAATGAGCTATTTCAATTGGATTAAATGAACCAATCTAAGACATTATTCATGGAGCTTTTTTAAATATAGAATAACTAAAACTCTAAAATATATTGGGGCAATTTTCGTACATCTTATGTTAAAAAAAATCTCTAATATATATCTTTTAACAACTAAACTAAACTAACTTCACGCTTTATCCCTAGCGGGGTAGTCAGAGAGAACGGAGCGCCAAACGCTACGGTCTTTTAACAACAATAAAATAATACTTATATATAATATAATTTATAAGAATTAAGAACTATACATATAAATAAAACTGAAATGTCTGTCTGTAATATCAAATCGACTGTGTTTTTTCAAGTGCTTATAGCTATTTACTTGATACTAAAGCACAAGCAAACAATTAAAAAATATTGTGGTACTTTTACTGAAAGATTATGAAGTAAGATTTTTGATTGTAGAGCAGCGTGGAGTCTACTTTTTATCCGTGAAATAGCAAAGTCTCGCTTTGTAGAAACGAACCCACAATAAATAAAATTTCAAAAAATAAACACGCGCGCGATGCTGCGCGGTGACTACTTGAGTAAAAATTATGCTTAATATAATATGCATTCGATTCTCACTCGAGAAGCTATATTTTAAAAATACTAAAGTATTACACATAGTTTAACCCGGCGTCATGGGAGTTGGGTCTGTGAGACCGAATACATTTCATTTAATTTATAATTCAGTTACTGTGTCATGTGTGTGACGTTGCCGCACTTCTTAATAGAAGGAGCTGTCGATTTATTCTATGTGTCGGAGGTAGCACATTAGTCGTGTCATGATCGCAGTGAAATTTATTGGTGAATCTTTAGGGAAACCTCCGGCAAAAAAAAGGTATGTTCGCAAAGGGTACTAAGAGTATCCCGCAAAGAAAGACAAATTATACTTGCAAGAGTTTTAACAAAAATATTTGCTAAGAACATATTGTAACTTTCTATGCTGACTGTACTAATGATAATCATTCAAAGTAATTATTTCTGTTTTTTTTAATATTCGTTATATAATATAAAATATTTTGTTAATATTTTTCGCTTGTTTTCGAATACTCTAATAAATATGATGCAAACATAATTTTATATAATATTTTTCTTTTATTTATTTACCATGAATACCTAAAAAACTGATCACAAATAACTATTATCACTTTTCATAATAAACTATTGAAATAACTGCTATCTGATGAATGGGTCTATAAGACCTACCACGTCGTCCTTGTTACTCATTTTTTTGCACCCCCACGACGCTGGGTAAATCGTTTAAAAAATAGAGTGGATTAAAAATAAAGAAATGGTCGTTCCAACTAATTTTGATGCAGTAGACATACTCGTGTAATAATAAAGAAAAAAGTATTATAAAATTTTATGTTCATATGGAACCAGTAACTGGAATCTATTATCTGATGAAAATCAAAAAGGGTATAACAGCGAAACGCGAATACGTCAATCATCGAAAAATTGGTTCATTCATCAGAAAAACGAAACAAGGGTTGAATTTGAGCTGTTGATGCGGTTTTTTCATAAATTTAAAATTCTTTTGTTTTAACTTTTTGTACGTGAGACAGCAAAAATTAGTTAAGCATGAAATTGTTTAGTAAAATGATTTTGTGTAAGTTGATTGACGTTGATATTCACCATATTTTGATTAAAAATAAATATTTTTGTTTGTTTCAGGTTCTCGCTGTATCCGCCGTGTAACAGGTTACCTAGTTGTCAGACTGTGGAGGCATTGCGTGTTGAGTGGCGTAGCTCAACGCTGCGTTTTGATTCAACACCCGATCGAAGAAATAAAAATATTAAACATTTCATTTTCTTTAGTTGGAATCGGACCAACAATATTTTTTTTGCATATAATGTAGGAAAAATGCTTAAGCATGCAACTATATATCTGAGAGTGGGAGTATTTTACATGTTATCGATGGCCCCACACAGGTTCGAACTCCACTAATTCAAAATTCTTATATTTTTCCGAATTACTTAAATAATTTACTTTAAATATTTAGTAACGAAAAAGAGAATAAAGTGGAGAAAACATTTATATTTTATTCGAATATTAAATTCACTTAGCAAGATTCTTTTCAATTGCTTTTATATTATTAAGAGTCTTTTGAGAAATACAACCTTATATTTATGAAAAGACGAAAATTAAATAAATAAAATATTTGCGAATTTTATGCGCTTATTTATAAAAAAATTAAAAAAAATACAACCTCGTAGCAGTATAATGTTCAGTTTCAAAATATATCTCTATATTTGAATTTTTTTATATCTGTGACTGTAAACGCAACAGGTTGAGGTTTCGATGCACACTCAGGGAAACAAAATACTTAATATTGTCATTTCCTCTCTCCGGTAGAGGCAAAAGCGCGGACTTAGGTTCCGCCACTTCAAGCGATGTCGCCAGAATTCAGCGGAAAGCGAGAGAAGGGAGTAAATTAATGAGAACGGGATTTCTTAACAATAGGTTCCCAGGTTCCCTCTGCCTACTCTGCCATATATTGTATTTCAGCGTGAAGTTAAAAAAATATGTACAATTTGTTGCCTAAAATTCATACTTCATATATAATACATTAGCTTCCTAACCTAGTGTTAAGACACTCCGTCCCCCACTTTCTGCCGAATTCTGGAGGGATTGCGTGTTGAGTGGCAGAACTCAACGCCGCGCTTAACCTTGACACCAGAGCGAAGAAATTGAAATATCAATTCAAGTAAATATTTCATCTCCTCGAGTGGGGATCGAACTCACAACCAGTCGGTTTTACAGTCACACTTCGTGCCGCTGCGCTATGACTGGCCATATTAATTACAAACACCCTACGTTTAATTTTTATATATAAACAACAAAAATTTTGTTCAAAGTAAAAACTGAAACCACAACCTCAAGCTTAAGCAACATAACTATTATAATTTTGTTATTAAAATCAAGTTATTTCAAGGAAAAAGCCAATCTTAATATCTGGACTCACTTAAGAATTAAATATCTAGAGAAAATTATATATTAATTTTAATTAGCAGATTAAAAACGTATATTAAGATTAGAAAAAGTTAAAAAAAGATAAGCCGATAGATCAGCCTGTAGTTAGTGTAATGAAGTTAAAATAATATTAAAAAAAACTAACCAGCCATATCCCCTGTTATCTAGTTCTTAGTTAAGAATTTTTAATAAGATTTAAATTGTCACATTGCCTAAGAAAGGTAAAAATATTAAACAATGGATAATTATTATTTTTTGTTTAGATAGTTAACAACAAGTTGGCGTCACACAAAGACTCGTAAAACATTCGACTACATGAAATTAGCAGACGAATGCAATTTAAAAAAAAAGTGTTACCAAAATACGTTTTCAACTAAGTTTCCGATTTACACCAAAAAAATGTTTTAATTAAATATTATTTCTGTTTCATTTATTTTCAACGACCAAAATTATTATTACCTAAAAAGATATGAACATTAAAAAAATTCGCCGTCGGAATAACCAATTTGCGTCGTAACGTAATGTGAGCTACGAAAAGGTGATATAAAGTTATAGGGAAAACGTGACTTAAATAATATGGTAATAAATGTATATAAGCCTTGAAAAAGAGAAGCGTTGAAATGTTCTTATACATAGATAGACCTATTTTTTAATCTTTCCCCCTTTATTGAAATACTAGCGACCCAAACGCGGCGTCGTCCGCGTAAATGTATTTAAAATTATATAAATTGTAGCCTATGTGATATTCTGATAGATAGATAGATAGATAGATAGATAGATAGATAGATAGATAGATAGATAGATAGATAGATAGATAGATTGTAAAGTTTAATCTAAATCTGTACAGTAGTTTTTGTGTGAAAATGGAACAAACATCCAATCTTACAAAATTTACAAGTTAATAATATTTGTAGTATTAAAAATATTGTGTTTGATTCTAAAAGCTTTAAAAATATATATTATTCCGATTTTCTTATTTATTAAAATCTTACTAATAATTAATAAACTTAACCACGTTATAGATATTATTTAAAACGGATCAACGGATTTGATATTTCCTTAACCATTTTCATATCCATATCAAAGAGGCATCCCTTTTGGGAGATATCCAAGTATTTGAGAACAATCTTAGCATAAGTTGAGCACGTGAGTTATTAATTATAAGGATCATGTTGTTACATTATAGGGCATTATCTTTAGGTTACTTGTGAAGGGCGAGTCGAAATAGCTAAAGTTTTATCGTAACCCGCATCCATAGGGATTGGGCGTGTACATATGTTCATTGTATACCAAAACCCTATGAGACGATAAGAGAGAATTATATGGATTAAGGTAAATAATTTTAGTATAAAAATGTGAAATCAAATATTTTTTGTGATTTAAGTGAATAAATTAACATTTTAAATTTTATAATAAACTTTTTTTTTACTTTAAATATAAATAAAAATGTATTTGTATTTTTATATGTGCAACGTTAAAATGTTTTAAAGTCTTTTTGAACCGTCCGTTTGGTAAAGTCTAGTTGAATGCTATACTTGGTTGTGAATTCAAATCAGGTCTTGTAAGACACTACGACATATTTCTAATTGATTTAGATAAAGTTACAATGTTGAGAAAAGTTATCTTTGAAGTAACTGGAAAGTATTATTTATTATATCTGGAACCTGAAGTAAGTAATTTAAATCAAATTATACTTCAGTTGAAAAGTTATTTGACTGAACTTATAACCGTTTTCTTATAATAAGAGCTAATCTTGCAAATTAGAATATTTCGATATAATATTTTTATAAATTTAATCAGCTTCACGCTGTATCCCGCACACAGCAGGGTAGGCAGAGGGAACCTAGTGTTAAGACACTCCGTTCCGGACTTTCTGCCGAATTTTTTCGGAGGCATTGCGTGTTGAGTGGCAGAACTCAACGCCGCGCTTAAACTTGACACCAGAGCGAAGTAATAGAAATATAAATTTAAGTAAATATTTCATCTCCTCGAGTGGGAATCGAACCCACAACCAGTCAGTTTTACAGTCACACTTCGTGCCGCTGCGCTACGACTGACCTCTATAATATTTTTATAATGTTTACGTATTCGTTTCTTGTATCTTACAAGGTAGGAATAGATAATTCATTACCAGAGTGAAGTTGTTAGTTTGTAAATACCATTTATCTCGAGATTGCGTGGAGATAATAAGTGAAATTAACGGTGCTAGAGCGAAGAAAAAAAATATTTACATATAATCATTCATTCCCTCGAATGCGGATCGAACTCACAACCCTTGACTTATGCCGACAACACACGACAGCAAATTAAAACTTTTATATTATTATTAGCTATTTTTTTAAAAACACATACAAATTTATAATTGTAGTTCATTTCATACAAAATGAATGCGTACATCCGCAAATTTAAGTTTGTCAACTTTTATGTACTACCCGTCGGCATACAATCCTGAAATTGGTATGTAGTTCTCGGTATGTGAGTCGGAGTCGTATTTGATCGGATTTTTCAGGGATAATGCAGTCAAAGAGTTCGTTAGACTTGAAAAAAATATATAATATAATAGTAAAAGTTAAAATAGTTATATTAACTTCACTTATAATAAAATTATAATAGCACTATTTTAAAATACTTGGAAATACGTTTTAGAAGCTAAAAGTTAGTTCCCAATTTCTTTCATTTCCGAAGGCGTGATGAAGTGTTAATTAGGTAGGAAGCTTTTAATGGAAAAACTCGAAGCTAGATACCGCTGCGTTGATTTAGTTTGAAACTTCGTCACTCGTTAATTATTTGCTATTACGGTTGTCTGCAAGGCTTGAACTTTATTATGAATTTATTAAAATACATTTTTCGTTTGATTACGATGAGAACTTTTAATAAAGTCGAGGAAATTTTATTATGCGATGTACTTTCTTTAACTGAGGAGTTTAGAGAAGCTTATTTCTCATTTTAGTTGTACAATTTAAATTTTTTGTGTACTTTAAGTACTTTTTTTGTTTCATTTTAAATGTTTTAGTCGCTTTCTTTTAGTCATAGGCAAAATATTGTCATATCGAAACTAAAATAAGTGTTCAGAATTAGTCTAATAGCGCTTGTCATATTATTATACTTTTATTATAACTTTTTGTATTTTTGTAAGTAATGTAATACTTTCAATCTTACCAGTCTGGAGTTTCAAACATCAAAGGAAGCAGTTTTTAATCCCTCAATTCAAGTTATTTTATATTAGATAGATTGCCATTTTGAAATAATTTTTAAAGCATTTTTTTGTAAAATATATTACGTTATTAGATATTTTTTTGAATTCCTAGCTATCTGTATCCATATTACATTTATAATATTAATAAAATATTAAGGTTCTGGTACCAAGGCAAAATACCCAACCCCCGTTGAGTTCTGCTACTTAACACGCAATAACTAGAAAATCAGATTTGTAGATAATGTGAACCACTGTCTTAACACTAGGTTCCCTCTGCAAAGAATATTAAACCATAACAAATACAATTTACGACTTATGTTTTTATTATACGAAGAAAATATATGTGAGATACGCGAAAATGATGTCTAATTAGAGTAACAACTCATTCTCAAGGGTAAAATAAAACATTAGATGTTGCAAACTCGTTATCAAACTTTTGTATAATAATGCATTTCAATTATATTTTGGGTACAAAGTTCCCCTAATTTTAATAATGGAACATACAAAGTATAAAAAAGTATATTGTTTTTCTTTAGATGTATACGTATATAAGAATTTTAGCCGCCGAAGTAAGGTCTCAATTCCACATGCATATAATTTGATTTATTTTAGCACTTTTAGGAAAAAACCTACAAAATTTATAAATTATCGTAGTAGGTACAAATAAAAGATAATTATTGAGTATTTCAATTTGAAACATTAATTATGGAGTAGCAGAATTCAACGCAGAGTTTTGTCTAATAAGATTTTTTATACGGTTAATATGTATTACAACTTTTATTTCTAGCATCTCTACCTGCTTTGCCTATTGTTTTCTAAAGATTTTTTTTTACCAAGGAGGTTGCTTGATATATTTTTAACAAAAAAATAAAAAAACCGATACTCCTCATACATACGTAAACACAAAATCAAAGAAATGTGATATTAAGATATTTGTATGGTTTATGGTTTAAGTCCATAACTATAAACCTGAAAGCTCTATATCTTAAGGGTTCAAGCCAGATCACCTAAAAGTGCCATAATTTGCAGGTCTATTGCCATAAAAAGAAGGATCGACGTCGTTTCATATCCTTAGTTTCGCTATAGTGAACGACAATTTTCTGTTATACGGTAGAATATAAAATTCTCTATCATACTTTTCATCGTAATATGGCTTGCTTTTATTTGCATCGTATAAATTACATGTAGGTGTTCAAACATTTTATTTGTAGACTTGTATAATTATAATGAAGTCAATAACTAATAGTTATAATAGGACTGAGTGCAGAGAACCTAATGATATATTCTCCACTTTTTACGTCTTTTAGGAGAGTAGAATATAAAAAAAATACTTGTAACGTTTTCTCAAACTTAAACTTGCTTATAACGTTTTTGAGATTATATAAAATAAATAAAATAAATCAGCTTCACGCTGTATCCCGCACACAGCAGGGTAGGCAGAGGGAACCTAGTGTTTTTAGACACTCCATTCCCCACTTTCTGCCGAATTCTGGAGGCATTGCGTGTTGAGTAGCAATAACTCAACGCCGCGCTTAGCCTCGACACCAGAGCGAAGAAATGGAAATATAAATTTAAGTAAATATTTCATCTCCTCGAGTGGGGATCGAACCCACAACCAGTCGGTTTACAGTCACACTTTGTGCCGCTGCGCCACGACTGGCCTCAGATTATATAAAAAATTCAAAAAACATATATAATATCTATAAAAGAAGTTATTAAAGAATAATATAGTTTATGAAAGAAGAATGCACATCGCACAATCAGAACAAAATTTCAGCTACCTCGTAGAATATCCGTATTTTCAACATAGTTACATAAAAATATTTTGAGCAATTTTATACACGTAAAGCAGTAGAAAATATTATAATTTTAAAATTCAGTTACAAAAATATCCGCCTTCTGGCCTTGACAAACCAGCGTTAGTACACGAAACGAATTGGTAAATATTAGCTGACGCTATTGTAGTGCAGTGGTGAAGAATTATTAAATATGTATGTTGTGAATATACTGTGGGTTCGATCTCAGCTCGAGGAAATTAATTATTTTTATTTCACCCATTTGAGTCACCCATTATGGCGCAGTAAGTTGTGCCTGTCTGCAGTTTTGCAAACCTGTTAAAACACAATGGTCGCAGGTTTCAATCCCGCTTAGGTGTAAACTTATATCCATAATATTTTTTTTCCCCCCACCAGTTAAAAGGCATAAAAAAAAATTTGCGCTTGCTTAATAAGAATTAATTTCTTTATTTTCATAATTAAATAGATAAAAACGTAAATAAAAGATACGTAAATTGTCGAATTGATATGCATATATGTACTTCAATATAAAATTTAAAATATTATAGTAATTATCACATTTATTCAATATAAACGTAAAGAATATATTTTAAAATTTTACATTTTCTATTAAAAAAATATACACAAAGTTTTCATAACCAGCTAAAACAATAAACAAAATTAAGCTTTACAAAACGAACAGTAAAATTTAAATGTACTGAAATGTTAATTGATGTTCTTTCACTGCAAGTGGGATAAATTAAAAAATCTAAATGCGGTTTGCGCAGGACGATAAAGAATTCACAGCAGCGTCTCACCAAAGGTTAAAAATTACCACTTAACCGTAAATTAACATAAAACTTAGTTTAGTTAATTATTTTAAGCCAAAGTAGACTTTTTAATTCCATGGTCAAGTGGTATTAAAAATAAATTTCGATTGTTATCTCTACTAGGCAAGTGGTCGCGCAGGGGCACAAGAGTGACTCTAAGCGCGACAGTTTATGGGTTTCGTTCCATTTGAGAAAATGAAAGTTTCCAGAACAAATGAAAATATTAATTTTCGAAAAAGAACGGAAACGAAGAAAAGCGCGGCGTTGAGTTCCGCCATTCAACACGCAATCCCTACAAGATTCAGCGGAAATTCAGCAGAGAATCTTAACACTACGCTCTCAGGTCCCGTCTGTCTACCCTGCAGACTGTGGGTGTATAACACATCGCGTTGAATAAAAAAACAGAAAAGTTTTTATACAAATAAATTTCAAATATTATCTCTATTCACAGACAATAGTACGGATAATCGGCTTACATTTATTGTGATATGTAAATACAGGAGTATTATCTCTTTGTGAAAATTATTACACTCGATTATAGTGTCTATTTAGTGTTTAAAAGTAATATAAAATTTACTTTGCTCTTTCTCACTGGAATAATAGTGATTACTTGATTACCACTCGAAGAAGTATTAAAATATAATATATATAAATTAGTTCGGCTAAATGTAACCTTGTAATATTATTGTAACACTAAGTGGATTTCTAATTACTTATTATTAGATTTCTTGGTCTATTTCAACCATTTTTAATGTGTAATTTCATATAAGATATATTGGGTATTAAAGGAATTTCAATAATACATAAAAAAATATAACAACCATCATCATCAGTAGGTATAGTTGAGACGAGTCGTGGCGCAGGGGCACTAGCATGTGACTGTAAACGCGGCAGGTTGTGGGTTCGATTCCCATTCGAAGAAGTGAAATATTTACCATTTTCACTTTCCCGCTCTCGTAACGAGGCAAAGCGCAGCGCTGAATTCCGCCACTCAGCTCGCTAGCAATGCCTCAAGAATTCAGCGGAAAATGCCGAAGTGGTAAAAGAATAATGTCATTATTTATATAAAAATTTCTGATACAAATAAAGAAATTTAACATTAAAATTAAAATATATTTTCGAATAAATCAGATACATATCTAGCAATAAATAAAAGTCCGCCTTTGTTTATCAGCTAAAGCCTACTCCGAGCCATCCCTTTGTAAATAATTCAGAACTGACCGCTTATTATGTTATCGTAATAATAAATAACATTTTTGTATAATATAGTATATTTTTGTATATTGTTTCTGTGTTTTCATAACACAGTTTGTTAAGTATTTGAATGTGAGCACCACGGCGGTTGGTTCGATTCCCGCTTTGGCAAGACAAAAAAGCGTGGTGGGTAACAGAGAACTTTCTGCCTACCTCGCGCTCAGTTCTCCGTTATATACGCATGGGAAAATTTAAAAGCTTGCAACAAGCTGTAACGAATTCAATAATCACGCTTATTCCTGAAATATTCTGTATAATTTAAAAAAATCAGCTTCACGCTGAATCCCGCACACATCAAGGAAGGCAGAGGAAACCTAGTGTTAGGACACTCCGTTCCCCACTTTCTGCCGAATTCTGGAGGGATTGCGTGTTGAGTGGCAAAACTCAACGCCACGCTTAACCTCGACATCAGAGCGATGAAGTGGAAATATAAATTTTAGTAAACATTTCATCTCCACGAGTGGGGATCGAACCCACAACCAGTCGGTTTTACAGTCACACTTCGTGCCGCTGCGCCACGTATAATACTCACCATATATTACCAAGTTTGTTATAAGACTATAGGAATTACATTTCGACTTCGTAGTCTGAATTATTTAAATACAACTAATACTAGTTCGACTCATTATCTCGACTCGATTTTTTTTCTATATGATTCACAAATCCACGACCAACTTAAATATTCAAAAGATTATTTCTTTTCATCAACGAAAAATGCAATTTTGACTTTAATCAATACTCAGCCTTACCAGTAATGTCACAACCATTCTTTTAATTAAAATGTTAATTAGGTCAAACTGAAATTAATTTTACTCACTCGGATTAACTGCCTGTCCCTCATCCACCACGTGCATTGATAAATGAAGCAAAACCAGCAATATCGCTGATAACTGAAACCAAGATAAATATTATATTAGGATAGTCGATGTTATAATGAATCAATCATATTATGATTTAATTAATTATATGTTTTACTCTATTATTATTTTTTCAGATCCGTTCCCCATTTTTCATCGAATTTTTCGAGGCATTGTGTTGTCGAGTGGCGAAAGTGAAAGCGCAATACCTCAAAAAATGAACGCGCTTTTGCCTTGGTATCGGGAAAAAGAGATAAAAATATTAATAAGTATGAATTATTTATTCCATCGAATGGAGATCGAACCTAAAACCGTCGCATAACAGTCACACTTCATTACGACTCTCAGTGCTATAAAACATAAATTGCATGGAAATTTTACCTTTTAAGAAGTGCACATGATAGGATTTTATTATTTTGTTTTTGATGAGAATACGTCTAATAAAATTGTTACCATATGTGGGCAATCCAAAAAACTTAATGATTACAAAATCGGGGCATAGAGTTTTGGCTTAGTTTCGAATCTATCCTTTTCATCCAAAATAAGTTTATACTACTGGATAGCTAAAAAATAAAAGAATTTATTACGTTTATTTTTAATCGTCAGCTATAGTTAAATCTATCAATAGGATATAAAAAAATAGTTTGAAGAAGTGACCGTGACTATTTATAAGGAGTTATAATTAAAGAAATATGTATGCCAATTATATAATGTCGTCCTATACGCCTCCAAAAACCAAAACCAAGCACAAACCATGTCGGGATCATAGAGGTTGAAAATATGTAAGTAGATGATGAATTTGCTCCTAAATCGACAACTAACTGAATAGGAATAAATTTGTTCGATTATCGATTATGAAGAAACATTGGGCTAGTGTAAGTTTCAATACGTTTGTCAACAATTTATTCGAACATAAGCGTGGTGGTTTCTGCGCCAACGACAGATAAACACTTACCGCTGCTTAAAAATACTATTCCTGAAGAACCAGTGCCATCGTAGTAAATCACGTGTAAATCGAGTCGCACTACAACGTTAGATGGCCTATTTATGATCAATATCCAAAATGATTTCAAGTTTTATCACGGATTTGATCAGGCGACTCCTACAGTTAAAGAGATACGAGATGAGTACCAGAGATTGGCTCAGCATCTGTTGCTGACTAGTCACCATTAACGCACAAAGATTGATCACGCACTTAGAAGACATCTCTACTGATACAATCATCAACCGATCTCAGTAGTTGGCAATCACCAAAACTGACTTTGATCTGAGATCACAATGAAATACCGCTAAGAACAGACAAATTACACCTAAATGACGATGTACTGGTACGTATCCACAATCAAAAATATATCGCAACATCAATGTCTGTAATGGAATAGAGTTAATACTGTCTAGTGGTAAACGTAAAGGCCGATGACATCTTTAAATTCATAGTCACGTGTGCGTATACTACAGGCACAGCGTTATTGAAATATTCCAACAACATCCCTGAGTTGATACCCAATTACGAGCCTGATCTAATAAGATCTGGTGTGTCTCCAATTATAGTACCTGGTGTAAAAACACCAATTATTATAGTTGGAAACTTTACTGTTGATGTCTCATAAAACCGGTCATTTGTAGCGCTATGGTTGGGAGAATAGAACCCCCAACCATCAACTTTCATATGCATCGGCACTACAGTGGCTTAAAAAAAATGTTGGAATCAAAAATGTGTAAACGAATAATTGTAGCTGTAACCTTGTATGAAACAAAAAGTAATTTGAATTGAACACAATACGTACACAAAAGCGCGAAATAAAAAAGTTACAAGCGCTATGTAGTACACGCTGCAATAAAAATTTGTAATGCGCAACGAAGTAGAATATATGATAGTCAATTTTTTTAAAGCTTCACGCTGTATCCCGCAGGGTGAGTGGAGGAAGCTTAGTGTTGAGAGCTTGGAATACAACGACCGGTTTTCAGTCGTCATCAGAGGGAGAAAATGTGAATATTTAATATTTCATTAACATGACTGAGAATCGAACCGACAATCTTTCACGTCTTTAAGCATGTGCTCACATGTAATTTTGGAGACATTGCGTGTTAAGTGGTAGAACTCAACGCTGCACAATGCGTCTTTTCCAGAGCGGGATAATTAAAATATTAATAATGAATATTTCGTTTCCTCAAGTGGGAGTCGAACCCACGACCTACTAAGTTTATAGTCGTTTGCTTGGTCCCCTGCGTTATTATTTTGTACAATAACTTTTTTATGCTATTATAAATCGTTAGGATATTAATAAATCGACCAACATGTGACCGATTTTAGACTTCGACGGTTCTCAATTCGAATTCCTCTTATGGAAATGTTAGACAGGCTAAACAAAGTGATTTTCTATACCAAACATTCCGCACAAAAGGTGGAAAATAAAAACAAAGTGACTGATCACTACGTCCATATCGACATCATGTATAACATCATATATAAATAAATTATCAAGAAGCAGCTATAAAGAAACGTAATAAAATTTGAGATAATCCTTTCAAAGTTCCGACATAATATAATCTCAAGCGAGTGTTTTGATCGGAGTTTTGTTTTCGTATCCATAAAGACTTTAACTTTTGACAACATGACATGTGGAAGTCAGTTATGCAAGAGCACCCTCAGCTCGCGTGCTTAGTAAGCGATTTTGTTCTAATTTTGGATGTCTACACTTTCGACTTTCCGATTTATTGTTGAAATTCTTTTTTTTTTTTAATGTAAGACCGTATTTGACAACGTTGTGGTACAGCTGTAGAATGTTTGACAGTACTTGACGGTAGCGGTAGTAAAGATATAAATATACAAATAAATGAGAAAGTAGCTAGTGGAAGGCTGAAAAAAAGATATATAGTATCTCCTGAACGCCTTGGTCCAATAACCAGAGCCAATAAACGAAAATATAAATAAACAATAATTCATTCCCCCAGAGTGGGAATCAACCCTACAACTATCGTTTACAGTCACTACCATGTGCCACCGGTGTCTTTCTCTCGCTATGGTAACGAGGCCAAGCACGATGTTGAGTTCCGCCACTTATACTTCACGTACATCAAAAGCTCAAAATAAAAATAGTATTTTTAATATATAACATACATATTTTTATGTCCCAACGGCCTCTAATTAATTTTCTTTAAAATCTAATCATGTTATATACAGCAGTAGCAAAAATACTTATAATTTAAGCGTTAAATTTTTATTTAAAATGCATACCGCGTTCAACGTTGGCAAATATGAGAAACCAGCATATTTTGGAAGAAATTCTTAAATGTCGTACCTGGCAAACCACAACTTAAGCAATATATTTAAATACATATAAGTTCTTGTTTATTAAGAAATGCATCTCCACCATTGCAGTAAGATATTAAAAATATTTTAATTAACTCCATCCATAAAGCTTTGTTAAAGTTTATATAAGTTAAAAACCTATTTTAGTTTTAGCGGAAAATCGTGATCATAGATTATTTGAATATAGATATTTATTTTTAGGAACCAAGTGACCGGCGCGAGAGATGAAGTGGACCTCCTATAAAGTCGACTAAGTGTAACTGGAAACGGGACAGGATATTGGTTTGATTTCCAGTCCAGTCCAGTAATGTCTTAACACTACGTTCCTCTACATGCGGCATATAGCAAGAACCTATTATATTTATAATCTGGAAGGCACAATTTTTGTAAAAATATTTAACAATTACTCTACGTTTAAATTTGTTTCCACCTATTATTTTGAAATAGATTATAGAAAAGTAAAAAATATTTAATAGTAATTTAAGTACAATTACTTAATTTAATGAATGATTAAAATGCAATCTATTTTAAATTTTTGTGCTTATAAAATCATTTTTAAGGAAATTATTTGAGCGGAAAGTTGAGAACAGAGAGACTTGGCTCTAGAGGTAGGTAGTGTCTCCTGCTAAATGCGAGATACAGCGGAGCTAGAAAAAAAACCCATACTACTAGCTTAGACCTATTTTTATAGCAAAAGCGTTCTAAAAATATCATGAATCTTGTAAAAATTTATAATGTACTAAAATGTTTTTGTGAATGTACATTCTTAAAGAATTTTCACGTTTCGTTTCTTTCGCGTTTATTTCTTTTTATATAACCGAAGAAAATGCATACGACTACATTTTTAGAACCGTCTGACGAAACTAAATATACACATTGTAAATAATATTTACTTTTATAATATAGTATATGTTTTTTATTGAATTTTTGTATCTTTAAATATTGATAGAGCGGTTTGACTTCTATTTTATTGCACCACTTGTACTTTACTGAATATTGTTCTTGATAGAGATCAAGAGAATAGCAAGTCTCTTAATAAATAACATAACGGAGTTCAACGCTGCATTTTTTCATACATATACATTTAAAAAAATCTTTGTAAATCAAAAATTGATGGCCGCTAGTATTTAATGTTTTCATTATCTCGCTCTGGTAACGAGGCCAAGCACGGCGTTCTCTTCTAGCACTTACGCAAATTCCCTCTGCCTACCCTGCTATGAAGAGCCTGCAATATACAGCGTAAAAATAAAAAAAAAATAAAAATCAAATACATTAGCTTATATTTTCTAACGACACCTTTAAAAAATTCAAAATATGTATGCAATTTTAAATATAATATACATTTCTAACGTCATATATATTCAAAACAGTTTAGTAACAAATACGACCTAACTTCGTGCACATAAAGATTAGCAACGGAATAAATTACAGGTCAAGAGCGATGGAAGTTTAGAGAGCATTAAATGTAACGGAACGGGATACATTTTATCTCGGTCGTTCCCCCTTCCACCGTAGTTTTAAGTAAACAACCGAGATCTGTGGCGGAGTGCAGTTGGAATAGTTTGAGGTAAAATTTACTTCGTAGTTACTTTAGCGAGGATTTTTATTATTATTTCTTATGTTGTGGGAAGTAGACGAGAGGGAGAAATATATTATGTACATAACTTTGGTAACAAACGACTTTTTAGATGGAAATGCTTTTTGTTATATAAAGTTTGATGTAATTAATTGGTTTTGTGGGATGTTTCTGATATTGTTTTATAAGATTGTATTAAGGATTCTATATTTTTACATATTTATTTAATGTTCGATTATTTAAATTAAGATTACATAACTTATTAATAAAAATACTAAAGAGTGTTTATATTATCAAAATATTTTTCCAATTTTCAGCGTTAATAAATAATTTACTCTGTTCTTCTCATTTTTCTCAATTATAGAATATATCCGGTATTTTTATTATATCAAAATCTACAATTGTCTACATTAATTGGCTAGAGAAATCGATACTCAAGTCAAAGGTATCGGATATCGATATCGATATCGAATACTGTCGCCATTTGCGAATTAGCAACCTCACTATTTTCATAAATTGACAGCAAAAGAACTCGTCTATTTGTTAAAGCCGATTTCAAAGCCTTATAAAAGACGTCTTGAACGGGAAAAGTTCTTGATTCGTTGTTTTTTTTAATTTCTCTGTTCAGCTCACTTTGGATATTAGGTTTCTTTGTGAAACTTTTCAGTTATATTATAAAATTAAAAGGCGCAAAATATAATGGATAGAATAAATCACATGCGGCGTTGAGTTTCGCCACTAGACATGCAATGCCTCCAGAATTTAGTGAAAAATGGGAAACGGAATGTCTAAACACTAGTTTCTCAAGTTTCCTCTGTCTACTGTGCTATATACGGGACATGGAAGAATCTAAAAAAAAAGGAAAATACATAAATATAAACACATAAATATAACAAATTAGTGTCAAAGACAGTTCTGTGCTATCGTAGTGGAATGAAATCATAATCGTTATCATAATAAATCGAACTTCTTTTTTATATATTTACAGTTGTTTCCTTTTAAGCAATGTATAAATTTTTACCTAACCTACTAAGCGAGAAAACAAAAAAAAATGTATGTGTTGTGTGTGTTGGATGGCGGATTTGTTTCATTGCTTCGAATGGCAATCGAACCCATAACCCGTCGCGCCTACAGTGGCACGCTTATTTCACTGCGCCACGACTGTTTAATTTAAAAGTCAAATCAGCGCTTCACGCTGTATCCCGCACACGCCAGGGTAGGCAGAGAGAACCTAGTGTTAAGACACTCCGTTTCCCACTTTCTGCCGAATTCTCTAGGCATTGACTGGAGGCGTGTTGACTGGCAGAACTCAACGCCGCGCACTGTCTAATTTAAATCGTTCGATTACTAATTGTAAAATTTGAATATTATGCAAGTATTGAATTAATAGCTTTTAATTCTTTAATAATTTATCATGCATAATCTAATTTTTAATATAAAAGCGAAGTTTTCAAATTCCGTTACACAAAATCGACGTCCCAAAATAATGAATCCACAATGATCTTTCACTTTTTATGAAATCCTCAAATATATTTTTAAAAAGGGCAAAGCGCAAACCAAATGAATATTATATATGTTTTTAGCTTCGCGCGTAGTATACAGGAGCATATATTTAGAAATGTAGGTAAAGGGAACCTAGTGTTAAACACACTAACACTTCATTCCCACTTTTCCTCTATTTACTAAGCATTCAAAGACAAATACAAAACGTAACTTAACCCGTTGAATGACTTGTTGTTGGTTTGTCTTGTTACCAGAGAGAAAAAATGAATATTTAAAAAAAAATAATTATCCCATATGGAAATTGATCTCAAAACAGTTGTTAATACATTCTGGTGCTATGCCGCTGGCTTCATATATTATTATATTACGTAAATTTATATTAATAAATAAATCTAAAGATATTTTTGAATTATATATTAATATAAAAAATCAAACCGTGTTATATGTAATTTCAAAGGAAAAAAATGACTAAGGCTTATCACGCACGGACGAAAATGATCCCGGAGAACTAAATGAGGTGATATTGCTACCTTTATAAGACGCTTAAGCTCTCACCAATCTCCCATAAAGAAGGCACATCACCGAAGTTACAAGATGTTAGAATTCATTGTGTAAATCCAATATGATAGATATTAAATCAAACGATTACATGAACTGAAATCAGGCGTCGAGGCGCAGTGGCATAAGCGTGTGTCTATAACGGGATGGTTGTGGGTTCGATTCCCAGCCAGAGTAATGTTCTCTCTAGTATCAAGGCGCGGCGTTGAGTGCTGACACTTAACTTACAATGCCTCGAAAATTTGGCGGAAATGAGGATCAGAGTGTCTTAATACTAAGTTACCTTTGGCTTCGTTGCTATATGCGGAATACAGCGTGAAAGTGAAAAAAAATCCATAGATTTTTTTATTTATAAAATAACTACATGAATGCTGCGTTTCGCAATTAAATGTATATATAATAGAAGTATAAACGATTTTTAGTACTTATAATAATTTAAAACATGTGTACAGTATTGTAAGCCCGACGGTTGTTTGTTCCATTCCCAATCCTAATTATATGAAAATTATGTTAATTTTTTGGCTTTGGTAAGACTTAAAATCGTGTTTAGTTTCGCTCAGCACATAATATTTCAGCACATATTATTTGAATGGAAAACAGCCACCCAGAATAGGGTGCCCTGACGTGAAATCTTTTGTCCCTCCTGTGTTATAAAACGGGAAATAAAATAAAATAAATCAGCTTCGCGCTGTATCCCGCACACAGCAGGGTAGGCAGAGGGAACCTAGTGTTTAGACACTCCATTCCCCACTTTCTGCCGAATTTTAGAGGCATTGCGTGTTGAGTGGCAGAACTGGGGATCGAACCCACAACCAGTCGGTTTTACAGTCACACTTCGTGCCGCTGCGCCACGACTGGCCTATATAAGACGGGAAGTTAAGAAAAAAACATTTATTTAGAATACGAAGCTGCAGCTAGCTGTCCCAAATAAAAATGCCAAACGTGTAATTATTTTACATCTATTAATAAAATATTTTATCATTTCACCCAAGTTTCAATTTTAATCTTGTCCATTTCATTTAAGTTGCGATGCTTAAAGCAATATGTTCGTAATACATTCGTATGAATCTCGCGAACGACCACACGACGGGGGTCGAAACCATATGTCGTCCGTGCTCAACGAAGATTTAGTGACTTAGTAATATAATGCCCATCCCTTTATATCTGCGAGACGTTACGAAATTAGAATGTAAATCAAATAGCTTATGTTACCTGTTTTGGCTTATCTGCTTTTGTATCCCGGTCATAGGAGGGTAGGCGGAAAGAACCTGGGAAACCTAGTGTTAAAAAGACATTTACGTGCCCCACTGCCCACCGAATTCTTGGCATTGAGTTTTGAGTGCCGGAACTCAACGCCGCACTTTACATTAACAGAGCAAGGAAATGATGATATTAAATATTTTTTTCCTCCGAGCGGACACGAACCTATAACCTTCACGTTTATAGTCGTACTCTAATGCCCTACATTAATATGGCTTCAACTTTTATATAGTTTTGAATGTTCTGTTTTCTAGTTTACAACTAAAAATCTTTGAGTAATAAGTCATTTTGCCCTCAATTTTCCGCTCATATCATTCACATGCATTCCTTATAGGTTACTAAAATAAAAAAAAATATAGTTAAGCTAAGGTAAGTTAAGTTTATTTTTTCGTATCAACTAATTATAAAAAATCATTGAAATTTTGGGATATTGAGATTGTAGAGCAAATACTTAATGGAAGTTTAGGAATTATGTGGCTTTCTCACAGATAATATTGTCAGAAACGGACCAAATAAAAATGGGACCACGCGCAAAGCACTACTTTTCAGATTAATAAAGAATCATCAAAATTGATTCACCCAGTTCAAAGTTTTAAGGTAACAAACATAAAAAAAAACAAAACTCCACCACAACATCCTTTTCTTACAGAAGTCATTTAAAAAAGTAGGTATCTATTTTGTTCCCTTCTTAAAATAATTCAACTTCTTTCACGCTGGTGCTTAAATTTATAAAAATAAAAAAATAACAAAAAAGTCGACTTCAAACAACGATTTTTTTTTATATTAGAAGTAATTGAAATATAAAAAACAAATATAAAGTAACAAACTATTACACGACGATGTTAATTATTAATTCTTCAACTATTTCATGTTGAATTATTAAGCACCTCGTGGTCCCAAGTTAAGTACTCTGTCGCATTCAAAGACGTCAGCAAATACTTAAATAGTATTACGTTTGTGCATTTTGTACTGAGTGCATTTGCTTTTGCGCATTTTAAATTGCAGTTAACAAATTGTTTTTTATGTTTACGTATTGTCGTTTACCGCGGAAACTAACGCCGTGCGTATCATATTAATAGAAGAAAATGTATATGATATTATATTTTGAGGAATTAGGTTCCTCTTCTCTTCGGACTAATATGTGAGGTTCAAAATTGAAACACTGTTAAATATAGATATTACGACATTATGACATTTTTAATGTAGAGGGAGCCTAGTGTTAATACACTCCGCGACCCTCTTTCCACAGAATCGTGGAGACATCGCAAGTTGAATGATAACGCGGTAAAAAATGAAAACATTCAATATTTAATTCCCTCGAGTAGTAATCGAACCCAGAACCTGTCGCGCTTACAATCAGACACTTGTGCTCATGTACCAAGACTGACCTCATTCCATCAATTATTTCAATAATTGACAAAAAAAGTTGAATTAAATAATATACCTACCTTTTCAGCATCTCGTACTGACAAATAAACAACAAATAACGAGACGAAGTTTTAAATGAATATACTGTAACTGTATCAAGAATAACTATAAAAGAAACGGAAGACATAAAAGCCCTTCCCATTGTTCTTTTAATGTGAAGATGCATTAACTTGTGATAGTCGACGCTCTTTTGTCTGCAGACATTTTGTCATCGGCCTTTTGTTGTGGAACTAATGTATCTTTTGAGTTGAGATGGATTGATTGCTTTATTATAACATCATATTGTATAGAAATCGGAATGTATCGGTAATATTAATTATGGTTATATAAAATGTTGATATTATTTTGATATTGTGGTCCGGTGGCGCAGAGGTGTTACTGGAGTGTTAAACAACGCCTATGGGTTCAATTCCACTTGAGAATTAAATATTTAATATTTTAATTTTCTTGCTCTGGTAACGAGGCGAAGCATGAATGCCATTCTACCTCCATATGAATTACATACATATAATGGTATCTTATATTATGTTCTTTATTGAGTATGTATATGTTGTTAAAATTAATAGAGAATAAGGGCTATTTACATTATCGCAATGTTTTTTTTATAATATATTATATCAAAATACATTAAATAAATGAAATCAAATGTACAAAACGGGCCTTTCTACCTTTTAAATCACAACATTTACATTACTGTCGCTACTTACTACGATATTGAATTAGAGCCCAAGTCCTTATACTTCAAAAGAGCAAATTGTATTACTACTAAAAACCTTTCAGAGACATTCAATAAGGTTTTTAATAAATAGAGTTAGGATTGTATAATCACCTTCTTTGTTACACGAAATCTCGGGAACACTCAAAAAGATTAATGCCGAAAGGAGGAAGACGTATTACACGGAGAAATGAAAGTGTCGCCGTGAAATAGCCCTAAGCCCATCTAACAGCTGTATTCGACAATATCTTCGTAGTCGTCGTTAAATTTCCGCTTTACAACGCGATAACGTCGCGTTTGCTATGGAAGATTTAAACTTTGGAGCGAGGTTTAGCCAATTTGTATTGAAACGGCAAGAAATGGTATAACGCGGTAGGATAGTAAAAGACACCTTTGAATGAATATTTTATTGTACGAAAAGTAAAGTTAAATATTTTTGTTATATTGGTTCAAGGTTTCTTGCTATACGGTAAAAGTGATTTTGTAACTTGAGAGCGGCTAGCAGTGGCTGTGGGTTCGATTCCCATTCGAGGAAATTAAATAATTATGTAATATTTTTATTTTACTCGCTATGGTGACGACGCGTGGCGCTGAATTTCGCCACTGAACACGCAATGCCACAGAACGCGGCAAAATGTCTTAACAACAGGTTCCCAGGTAACCTCTGCCTATCTTTCTGCATATATACAGAATGATGCAAAAAAAGGTATAAGAATATATAAATATATGAATATGCTTCTCTATCTAAATATTATCTAGTATGTAGATTTCAAATTGCACTTTTAAAGGCAACAGCATAGAAATATCGTTAGTTGCGTCACAACAATCAATTTAGTCCAAATTTTCGCCTATATAAATAACAATAATCGCTCGTCACATTGAAGCCGTTAATCAACGACCGAATTAAATGAAAACAAACCTAATGCTAAATTTAATTTATATACTTACTTGTTTAACTAATTACTATTTATATAGGGGTTGAATTCGGGTAAATCAACCCTGCTGTGTTTGAAATTTGAAATCAAGAAATTTAGGAATTAGAAATAGACATTTAGGAGGTCAGTCGTGGCGCAGGAGCACGTGACGTGACGCAACGCGACGGGTTGTGGGTTTATATACACGAGGAAATTAAATAATTAAAATTTTTATTTCTTTGCTCTAGTATCGAAATACTGTGCGGCGTTGAGTTCCGCCACTCAACACGCAATGACTCCAGAATTCGGCAGAAAGAAGGGAGTGGAGTTACTTGACATTAGACTCCCCCTGTCTAACAGGATATAATGTCCTTCTTCTAAAAAATACAATAGAAATTAATTCTCGAACCAGAAATGATTGCCCGATTTCGCCACCGTCAATGTTCACCTCCAATCAACTTCCCTCCGATGTCCATCGATAGATTTAGATAAGCGAGATCTGAAGAGAAATACGGCCTTTAGAGCGCCTCGTAGGAGCCGTTTTATATCCGAAAGATAGTCTACGTAAATTGCTCTCACTAACATCTCGAGTGTTTAACCACTTCGTAGGTGGTTTATGGTTATTTTTATTATTAAAATTGGAACTTTAGTAAAATTGAGATTATTAGAACAAAAAATTATGACTGTGCGATTAGAAATATGACAGTTGTGGGTTCGATTCCCACTTAATCATTTCCTCGTTCCGGTAACAAGACAGCGCGGCGTTGAGTTCCGCCACTCAATAAAACCTTCACGCTGTAGCCAGTACATAACAAAGTGGGCAGAGGTAACATGGAAATCAAGTGTTAAGACACTCCAATCCCATTAGGCCACATTGATTCCCCACTTTCCGTCGAATTCGGAAAGCATTACGTGTTGAGTGGCGGAACTCAACGTCACACTTACTCTCGTTACCAGAGCGAGAAAATAGAAATATTAAATATTTCATTTCCTCGAGCGGGAAACGAACCTACATCGACTTGCCTAACATATCATATAAATGGACTGACCTAATATAAAAAAATATTTTTTTAGCTTCATGCGGGATACACCGCACACATCAGGGTAGACAAAGGGAATCTAGTGTTAAGTCACTCCGTTCGCCTCTTTCCGCCGATTCCAGAGTGAGGAAACAAAAATATAAATTTAATTTAATATTTCATTTCCGCGAATGGGGATTGAACCCACGACCAGTCGCGTTTACAGTCAGTAAGCAATGTGTATACACATGATTAGCCCTAATCACATATATTGGATGTGATATGGTTTATAATTGATTAAATTATCTCCCGTAACATACTTGTCTTAAGCCTCAAGAGGATTTGTCATAAATGTTCCTTATAATATTCTCATATGTCAAATAATTAATACCTTATGGAATTTGTATGTTTACAGTTATGCTAATTTTAGCAAATTGCTTTGCGGCTTGCTACTTCTACTCCTGCACACTGCAGGGTAGGCAGAGGGAACCTTATGTTGAGACATTCTGTTTCCTACTTTCTGCTGAATTCTGGAGGCATTGCGTGTTAAATGGCAGAACTCAACGCCGCCCTTTTGCTTCGACACCAGAGCGAGGAAATGTATATATAAATTTAAATAAATATTTTATCTTCTCGTTTGGGGATCGAATCCATAACTAGTCGGTTTTGCAGTCACACTTTGTGCGTAACGAGGGACCTCGATTTATATATGTGGGTACATCATTATATAGAAAATGTCGTTTTGTTGAGAATTTCTGAATGTGGACTGTTATAGATTCCACTACTTTGTTTTTCAAAATAATATTTATGGGTCTCCGATCTGGTTGAGCAAATTTTTACCATCATCCTGATCAACAGAAAAATGGTTAAAACGTATTAACACTATTCTTTCTCTAATTATATCGTTAAAAACGGAACGCGTCTGCATTTAAAAATCAAAAAGAAATTATCTTACAATTATCTTCATCTTTTGGAGCTACGCCAATTACAACTAACCAGTTTAAATACCATGACGAGATTGCAACTTCAACGAGGAGTAGGTCCACGCTGAAACCGCTACGACTTTTTAATTACATATTACATTTATTTCGTGAATCTTTCCAGAAACGGGCACGAGGTCTTTTAAATAAAATTGACATCAACAGCGAAAGAGGTTTTGTTAAAAAGATTGTTGTGAAATCTTTTTGTGTTCTTCAGTATAACGTCCGTAACTAGCTCTCTCGTTTTAATATCTTTTTGTTATAGGATTTTTTTTCATGTCTTTGTTACGCTCTTTGCTTATTTTAATAAAATGAAGAGCATTTTGTGTGTTTAGAGAATATTTTGTTATTTTTAGTACTTTTAGTTATAGTATTATATGTTTGTATGAACATAAATCAAATATAAGTAAGAAAATAAAGTACAAATATACAATAGTCCAACTGAAAATAATCGTGCAAAGTTGACAAGCGGTGAGCGCTGAAACTTTTTAAAAATAAATTAATCCCATCTCTCGGTTTTGTGAATATCCGTCGGGTTACAGTTATGAAACAACTCGGAACGAGGTTCACTTTATTCTCTTTTGAAATTTACAATTTCACCATTTTAATTATGAATGGGGATTTTTATAATACCTAACGTAGAAAAGATATGCGAATGTTTGTCACTGGGAAGTACTTTGACACGTAAAAAACATTTTTTTTAAAAAATCTTCCTTGATTATTAATTTAATATATAGATATATATATAGATTTGTATGTGCTGTGGTTACAATCTTAATTTAAATCATACTTATTAAGAAAACGTACGTAACTTATTTATGGTGTTAGCAGTAGTCGCTGTAGGGAGATTTTTACAAATTTCCGCTACACAATGACAATTACTAAGAATTATCGTTTGGCAAGAGAGAATGCTATTTTTTAAATATTTTTTAACGTTTTTAAAGTGTTATTCCACACTTCGGAAAGAAAAATACTTCTGAAGATAACGTATAAAAATTTGAACGTAGCGGGATTTGAATTTTCTTTCCACGTGTTGACTTTAAAAATGTTAAAAATATTCATTTGAATCAAACAAAAGGTGATTTAAATAAGATTTAACAGTCAAATATAAGATTTTTCAATTATTTTAGTTTTTATAATTTTTAAATTGAATTATAGACATAATTTAAGAAAAAAAATTATGTTAAAAAAAATTGGCATTATAAAAATATATGAGTTATATACTGTGAAAGAAGTTCATAATTCTTATAAATAACGAAAAATAGAAGAATAACCATACCTGCATTTCACTTCCACTTCGTCTCATAGCGACACGCTATCGCCACCATAATAATCTGAAACAATAATATGCAATAATTTAAATTAAATTTAACAAAACATCTTCAAACGATTTGTTCAAATGAAGAATTTAATGAAGTTTTTAAATGAATTTTAACTCTACGAGAGATTTATTCTTTATTTAGAATGATTGCAAAAAAAAACTCAACATTTTCAACAAAAAAATATTAACACGTTACATTGTTACTTTATTGCATTATAAGCCATACTTTTAATTTCTATTTTATTTTTTAAAAATCAGTCAAATGTGAGACAGACTCGCCCACCGAGGCGGCTCCCATACCAATTTTAGTCCAAATATAAGTTTGTAATGATTTTTTATGAAATATCTTTTTGTGTTTCTTTCTCTAATGTATATTGTAAGTTCTCACTTTGTGGTAAATTTCATAGCTCTAGATCCATCCATCAATCCATCAAACCATATCATGAAGGTTTAGTCAAAACCGACTACGAGTTTTAAACATAATGAAAATGCAGCAAAATCGATACATAAATGATGATGACTTGATGTTTTCTGTGCTCCTAAGAACTATACACCATTTTTTTAACTTCCACAAGATCTCGGGATAAATGGTCTTGATAGACGGACAGACGGACTGGTTGTCCGTAGTAATGCTATAAGGATTCCCTACTTATCTTTTGAGGAACGGAACCCCAAAAATTACTGAAAGTTAATCTATAAATGAATTCGAAAGCAACTCCCAAACCAAATTAATTAAATACACTGTACAAGTGCAAATTTGCTTCATTTCGTTTGAATGTATACAAATTTAATGACATTACCCTGATTACATGATCATATTACTAATGGATAGACCAGCCTTTACTGCGATAAACGCAGATCACACTTTGTTCAATATAAAGGAATTATTATTTAAATTGAAATACCACATTCATATAAAAATTAGGTTTTGAAGTATGATTGTTATTATAATCAGTTTCACGCTGTATCCCGCATACAGCAGGGTAGGTAACCCAGTGTTAAGACACTCCATTCTCCGCTTTCTGCCGAATTTTTAAGAGCATGTTGAGTGGCGGAACTCAACACCGCTCTTTGCCCCGACACCAGAGCGAAGAACTAGAAATAAATATTTCATTTGCTCGAGTTGGGATCGAACCCACAACTACAAAAATCGAATAAAACAACAAAAAACATGTTATAAAGGGCCTTTCTAATTGGAAAATTATAGAAGTAATAAAAATATTATAACATTATTTAAGATTCTGCTTTCCCTATCTGTAAAAAAAATATTAGATAACAGGTCCATAAACGTATTTTTTTACAAAAGAAACATTTGCAGAGGTTGAACCCAGAACCTACTCATCAATATGATCGGAAAACCATACCAGTCCCCAGCTGCATCACTAATAGACCAAAAATATTTATTTTCTACATAAATTCAATATAAAACTCGATTAATTTCAACAAACTCAAATAAACAATGTACATCGAAATTTATTATAGCCAAAAAATATTTATAAAAAGTTATAGATCCGGCGAAATAAATGGTTTCAAATAAAAAAAAAAGCCTTGTAAATACTAAGCGCGCGAGTAATCCGCTGGCAATTGAAACACGCAGAACAATTGAAAGCCGTAAATAAAATTGTAAAACTTAATTACAATAAAATTGGTTTCAAAACGCTATGCGGTATGAGAATATATGTGATGCAAAATAGACACTAACTGACATTGTAAAAATATGTTGTTAAATAATAGTATAGGTCGTCGTGGCGCAAGCGTGACTGTAAAACTTTACCGGGTGTGGATTCATTCCTATTTGGGGGAATGAATTATTATTTATTATTATTTTAATTTTTTTCGTTGTGGTAACAGTTGAGTTCCGCTACTCAACACGCAATGCCTCGAAAATCCGGTAGAAGGTGGGAATGGATTGTCTTAACATTAGGTTTGCTCTGCCTGCTCTGCTACATGCGAGATACAATTTGAAGAAAAACAGCAATGGCAATGGTAGAGTCTGGCTATAAGGATGACAATAACGGCTTTGATTTCTATTCGAGGTGTGAATATTTCCTTTTCCTCGCACTGGTGTTACCAGCTTTATTTATCTTGTGCATCTTACTTTAGATAGATAGATGGGGGATACAACTTGAAGATATAATATTTTAAATATATATTTAAAAATAATCTATATTTTTTATCGAATAAACTTTAATGGTGTTGACTTGGACTGGTCTTGACAGCGTCACCGGGCTGGGTTTTTAAGCAATGGTAACATTATAAGTTACAAAATATATTAAAATAAGTAAAAATATAATGTACTCTTATTGATATCAGTGAACACGTATAATAGTAAATATTAGAAACATTAAAAAACAGAACAAAGATTATTCAAGAAGCTAATTTAAATAATCCCGAAACAATTTGAGAGAAACATAAAAAGAAAATCTCTAAAAATATTTTCTAAAAATAAACTCATCACCTAACTTTTTCTAATGCACACCCTAAATTCGAGATTTTTTAAAGAATTACGACACTAGAGATGAATTTTGTTCCATTGTTTTAGACACGTTCAATATTTCACATTCATGGTTCTGTCAGTAGTTCGAGTATTTTCCCGCAGTTTCAGTTCATACAACATACATTTCACAACTTTGTAGAGTACTGGACTGGAGTTCTGGACGCTTTTAAGATTGCCGGTTCAAATACAAATTCTTTTTGCCTACTAAAATATCTAATAAAATTTAATATTTTCATTTTGGCTTTAGTAAAGCAGTAGTATTTATTTTATATTAAAAGACTTACATTCCGGACTTCCATTCTCCTGTGAATTCTGGAGTAATTACGTGGTACTTAATGGTGGAACTCAACGCCACGATTTGCCTTATTACCATGAAATATTTATTTCTTTCATTTCCTCGCTACCAGAGTAACGAGACAAAGCGCGGAGTTGAGTTCTGTCACTCAATACGCAATGACACAAGAATTCGACGGACAGTGAATAAAGGAATTTAATATGGACCTAATATGGAACGGAGTGTCCAACACTAGTTATCATCATCTAACCACAAATTTGGAAATATGCAACAAAAGTATTAATACATACAATAATATTTTTAAATTTAATTTATTATAATTAATTAAGTATCAAATTTAAATTATTTGTATACATATTCATAAATTATATGAAAAATAAAGAGCATTTATACGTTTAAAAGTTGACTTTGGCATAACTTCCTCCAAAAAGGACACATCTATTATTTTCCCTTCTAAATTTAAATATCTTTTGAAAGTACAATATGCTCATATACTCAAAGAACTAGTCGACTTTAAAATTTGCCTCACTGGCTCTACTGTGCCGCCTGACCCATTTTTCCGCATAATGGCTGTCTAGCAGTCGAACACTAGAAAATAACGCCAGATGCATCGCATCAACATTTCTCTGTGATTTAGCTGTAATTTTCCATGAAATAATTTTCAATAAAGTATTGGAAGAATAATTTGAATAGGTATAAACTTAGGTAAGAAAATTATTCAGTTTAGTTAAAGCGGCGTTAAGTTCCGCCACTCAACACGCAATGCCTCCAGAACTCGACGGTAAATGGGAAATGGAGTGTCTTAACACTAGGTTCCCTCTGTCTAACCTGCTGTTTGCGGGAACGTTATTAGTGATGGTAAAAAGAATTAAGTATATTTTTTTACTTTCACGTAGGAATCTGTATCACGAAGCGATGTGTGAATCCAGTTTTAAGGTTTTCTGATCTTTTCTTTCCGCCCGAAACAATATTAGATGTTGGGCGATGCCCTTCTTTATCGTTCCAGATTTGTGGAAATGAAAATAATTTTTATATTTACGAAATAATATATAAAATTATAATAAATGAGATGAATTAAAATTAAAATAAATAATGAATTTTAGATTAATATAACAGTACTTAAAACCATTGGTTTTTGTTTTTTACACCATTATATTAGTTTAGTAAAAGTAAAATAAATAAGCCCCACGACGTATCCCGGACACAGCAGATTAGGTAATGATAACCTAGTTATAAGACACTCCGTTCCCCATTTTCCACCGAATTCTGAAAGCATCGCGTGTTGAGTGGCGGAACTTAACGTCGCGTTTTGCCTCGATACCGAAGCGAAGAAATGAAAATATTATTTTTTTTATTTCCTCGAGTGACGATCGAACTTATAACAAGACGCGTTTACAGTCATAATCAGTGCCCCTGCGCCACGACTGGCCTCAATACTACTAAATATACGCAGTATATACCTGTATATTTTTCAATATATAGTTAAGATAACAAAACATAAAACATAAGTATCTTCTTCTTATATACATAATATTTTTAACCACTCTACATTTACATTTTAATAAGCCGAACATTTTATAATTAAAGCAAATTGTTTTATGAAGTGATACCTAGGATGTAAAACGCTATTAATATGTTAATTATTCATTTCGAACAAATTAATGGCTTTGTTACTGCTATTCTGTCACAATAATTCATTTATACTTTTCACGATCGTCGCTACTGAAGTACTATTTAGCGATTTTAATATGAAATTTACTTTAAAAGTATTTTGTGAGGGATATTTAAATTATGTAAATAATAATATCAAAAAAATCAAAAATCAGCTTCACGCTGTATCCCGCACAGCGGTTCCCGCTTTCCACCGAATTCCAGAGGCATCGCGTGTTGAGCGGCGGAACTCAACGCCGCGATTTGCCGCGACACCAGAACGGTGAAATGAAAATATATAATTTAATAAATATTTCAATTCCTCGAGTGACGATCGAACCCACAACCAGTCTTGTCAACACTTTGTGCCCCTGGTTCGACTGGCCTCATATACATAAAATGTTTTGTAAAAATATTTAGTTAAATAACAGAATACCGTCGGCCGTCTTCGCTCTGGCACCAAAAAAAAAAAACGAGCGTTCCGTCAATCAAACGTAATGTCTGGAAATTATACGAAAGGTGAAGGACGGAGTGTCTTAACACTTATAGGTCGTTTGTAATCGTGATAAAAATTATAATGCCTTTACTGTGAGCAATCTTCAATTAACCATTAAAAATGTTTGACCGGTTTGATTTGTTTTATTTCAAAAACATTAGGCGCTTCGACACAGCGTGTTCACAATAAATTTTGCAACTACCGACACTCGAGTTCATATACAGACATTCGATATATATATACAAACATATACTGAGTATATATGTCAAAGTCTATACAACTCTAACTCTAATGGTCAATGAAATTTAAACGAAAATGTGACGTAACGTTCTCAATTATATTTATTTGTAAGCTATATTTTTATACATCAATCGATTATTTAAAGAGCTTAAAATAAAATGTTGTCATTAGCTAAATGCTTAACTCCGTTTAGTTTTAATAATGTATGATTTTGTTAAAAATATTGTGTTATATTATGAAAATTTTAATCTAAGTCGTAATTGAAGCAATTTAAAACGTGAACGCTTAAACTTTCCCTTTTAAAATCACCTTACCTTAGCATCCAATTAGTAGGCGGCTAATATAATTTTCTTTCCTCATAAATATTATTAGCTAACCCTCTTTAAAATTAAAATGATGTTGGACTCTTGGGAAGTACAGTTGTTATTTTTGGGTGGCCGTGATTAATTATATTTTTGTGTAATATCACAAGCAGGATATGATTTTCAATTAAAAATAAAAACATATATCTAATCCAACGAATTTTTTAGTAGATACTCATTACCTACCCTGATTAAAATCGCTGCTTCACGCTGTATCCCGCACACAACAGAGTAGGCAGAGGAAACAGAGTGTTAAGACACTCCGTTCCCCATTTTCTGCCGAATTCTGAATGCATTGCGTGTTGAGTGGCAGAACTTAACGCCGCGCTTAACCTCGACCCCAGAGCGAGCAAATGAAAATATAAATTTAAGTAAATATTTCATCTCCTCGAGGGGAAATCGAATCCACAACCAGTCGGTTTTTTGAATACAAATACTATTTGATATTGCATATTGTGTTCATAATATCCTATCTCTTTCTGTATGTATTCCGTACCCAAAGGGTAAGCAGGATAGGCAAAGGAACCTAGTGTTATGTCCATTCTCCATTAAGACACTGCCGTTCCCCACTTTTCGCTGAATTCTTGAGGCATTACGTGTTGAGGAGACCCGAAATTGAAATGAAAAACAGTTATCATAAAATCAAATTAACAATATAATGACTAATTTTAATTCTTACCAAGTTGAGAATATTTGGTTAACTTGGTCGCAAATTCAAAAAAAAATACTTCCTAATAGAACTTCCTAAAATACAAAGTTATTTTCTGAAATATTAAAAATATAAAGTTACCAACATTCATACTAAGTAATTTATGTTTTTTTTTTATTACTCCATATTATATTCCGTGCCTATTATTTCAATTTGCAGTCATTTCAATACTTAATTTAACCTGATAATAGAATGAATTCCTTTGTTTATAAAGCTATTAAGCGTTCCAATTAGACCTGATAAACTTTTTAAATTACGTTTATACAATTAGAATCCATACAAAACGGTTAACTATCGTTAATGATGTAAATAATGATACTATTTATTATGCCGTATTTTGTTAAGACCGTCGAAGCTGGGCCCAGTACGACTGTCAATACAGCGGTATAGGGTTCGATTCCCGTTCGGGATAATGATTTAATATAGAAGGAGCGGGTGTTTTAAGAATCTCCCTCCAGAGATGCTAACAACGTAAATAAGTTGTAACAAGCGTATAAAAATTTCGACGTAGCTTGGTAAGAGTATATGACTTAGTGGTCAGAGCGCCGGGTCGGTGTTCAGGAGACGCGGGTTCGAGTCCCGCTCGTTCAAATTTTTACACGTTTTCTAAATAACTATTCTTCATACTAATTTAGCTAAAACGCATGAATTAAGGCTATTAATAATGCAAAGCATTTCTATTTTTCTTTACCACATTAACTAAATCAACAATATTTAAGTACAGAATTTAAGAATCGAAAGTATCTTGGACAATCTCTGACAAATTGTGCATCGTAGCATTACGAGATATAATTATGTCCGGATTATAAATAAAAAAAAACAGCTTCACGCTTTCTCCCGCACCCGGCAGGGTAGGCAATGGGAACCTAGTATTTACACTCCATTCTCCACTTTCTACCAAATTTCAAGACCTTGCTTATTGAGTGGCGGAAATCAACGTCGAGCTATGCCTCCACACCAGAGCAAAGAAATAAAAACGTTATTGAACAATAATTCATTCCCTCGAGTGGGGATCGAACCCATAGCGGTCGCATTACAACCACACCCTGGTTTCCCTGCGCTATGACTGACTCACGGCATTGACGGATTATAAATGAAACGTAAGTAAGTGAAAATTTATTTGAAATTCAGCATCTATCTTAGTCTGTAATTGGTATTAGACGTTCATCGCGTGTTCTATACAAGTGACGACGTACATCGGAGCTAAAGCCTATAGTATTTTCATGATTTTCATCTATAGCCAAGTCGCACATAGTATTAACACTATATAATCATTTTTATACTGTAACACTACAATTTTGTATAATTATTTATTATTTCTTATAATGGCCATTTGTAATATTATTAACAAGAAAGTTTAATGTCGCATAATTGGATGTTTGAATATGTTTCTTATAAATATAATTATTTGACGCCGTCGTAGTGAAGGGGGCAGTTTTACCACTCACGCTATGTTTCAAATTAGGTTGAAGCGGAGAAAGAAGTATATTGGTTACCTTGGTTATTTCAATAGGTTCACTAGGCTTATTCTGCTTAAAGCTTAAAAGATAAAATAACCTTTTTTTAGGTTCACGCACATTTCAGAGTATTAAGAAGAAAACTGGGAACTTAATCTCCAATCCTTATCTCAATCCTATCTGGAAGATTGTTCAGTTTGTTAAGATAGGCAATGTATCAGTGACTTAAAACCGCACCGAATTTAGGGAACCACAAGGTATTGTAGTCGGGCCTACCCTCTTCCTAATTTACATTAATTAGCTTTGTAAGTTGCCTAATTTCAAAATCATAACTTACGTTGATGACATTGCCCTTCTTATACACGGCGCAACCTGGTCTGAGACTCAGCGTCTAACTGCTGTTTTGGTCTGGCTGACAATCTCTGATTCTCTTTATCTGGTTGAATGTATCGAAGACTAATTTTATTGCACTTGCTACAAATCCTACATCTCTTTCTACCAGCCTCTTCTTGACAGCACACACTAACTTTTGCAATCTGAGAACGTGTTCTTGTACTAAGTTTGCCAATGTGTGGAAAATAAATGGTACTGGGAAAAATAAACGTCCCTGAAAAGGCTCAAAGAGGAGTACTTAAGGTACTGTCTCTTCGACGGATCCGTTATCTTCCTTCGACTTATATAATGAATTACAACTAACCATGGATAGTTAGAAAATTTTACTTATTAAATATAATCTAACTAAAGCACTCCGAAGACTTAATTTTTAGTAGGGTAGCTTAATAAAAATGTCCAATTAACAGTATGTCTTACATTCTATTGTCCTACTACTTTTCATTATGATTAATTTACAATACGAAAATTTCAATGTGAATTGTAATTTTATTCCATTATTATTTTAACAGTAACATGCAATTTAAAGAGAAATGTAATAAACAAATAGAATAATCTGAAACGTTATACTACATTATCGTACCGCTATAGTAAATTAAAATTACCGCATAAACCACATACCATTTTAAAGCTGTTAAGTTACCACAATGAATTTATACTAATTTTTAAATAATATTTTTATAAGCAATTCAGGTACAATAAAATAAAGGAACTCTATACTTATTTAGAAAACGTATAAACATTTTAACGTAGCGGGACTCGAACCCGCGCCTCCTGGAAATCGATTAGGCGCTCTGACCACTAAGCCTCGATAAGGAACTCTATATTTTGAGTTTTAGATATTCGTTATAGAAATTATATTTGAAGCATAAGTGATAAAAAAATAGGCTTCCGATTAGATGATATTATAAAAATGAATTACAACACACCTTGATATCAGGTTATATCAAGCCAAGAAAAAAAAATTAAAATACATACATTAAAGATATAAATAATATAATAGTTATGACATTAAAAAAAACTTTATTTTTAAGTAATATAAAAAAAGCAAGCTAGTACGCCTGGCAAGTAGTTGGTCTTTGTATTTGTATTTTCATTCTAAACCACAACTCGTCAGTTGCTGTCTATTCTTTTCAAATGTATTTTTTTCTTGCATAGGAAAGAGTTAATGAGTAAACGCATGTGGTATCCCACAGCTCTCTAGAAATTACGTCAATTGTTAAACACAATGCGATCTAAGGAAAATGTCTATAAAGTTTTTATTTCTTTCATTTTTTTTACTTTTTTTTTAAATAATTAAGTAAATCACCGTTATGTTCGATTCCTATATACATAGATATACAAATGTAAGAATAAAAAAATATATTATCGCTCAACATACAGTCTCCAAATCGGGCGGACACTTTATACACTAGGGACTTTTTGCTACACAATATGAAAAAAAACATGAAGCTATTTAACTCTATTCTATTTTATTATTTCCATTACTTTACTAACATAACTTTGTTCGCATATAGAGATATATTGTTTTAGCTTCACTATCCCGCATACAGCGTGGTGGGCAGAGCAAACATAGGAACCTAGTCTACACTCCAATCTCATTAAGCCACTTCCGTTCCCCACTTTCCGCGGAATTCCGGAAGCCGCTCTTTACCTCGTTACCAAAGCAAGGAAATGAAAATATTAAATATTTCATTTCCTCGAGTGGGAAAAGAACTTCTTAAGCCTACCGCGGTTACAGTAGCACATTTGTGCCTGAAAAAAAAAACATTTAACAGAAATTTAGAAAATTCTACACGAGTTAATAACGCAACTTTCCTCATATTTTACATACATACATACAAATACAATAAAATTTACAATTCATTCATCTTGTTTACAACACACTAAGGTTCGAATTTAAATTTGAACGGTACGTTTCAAAATTTTAAATTGCTCGCGGCAGTTTCCCCTACCTTAAAATGCTTTCAATTTGCGCTTAAACATTTAACAGGGATGCCATTTTTAATAATGGTCCTCTACAGCCTATCGTTACTGGAAATACAAGCTCGTAACGTAAAACAGAAAACATTAATACGTATTTTATTTATTTTTATATATTTTTTTTTAATAATTTGTGTAATTTATTTTAACCTGTGGTTAAAGTTATATTTAGATATAGTTTATTTATTTATATAGTACTAAAATAATAAAAAAAAATCATAAAAAACATATATATATAATCATAGTATGTACGACTATTACTTTATTCATTTTTTAAATTATGTCTTTATTTTATAAGCTAAGTTGGAAATTGCATCTCTAATTATGTGATAATAAATAGTACGTACGTACAAATTTATGAATGTTCGATATCTTAAAATATTTAGCATAAAAGGCTTTATGCTTATCCGAAACCTTAACGAAATAGATAAATATTAAAAAGATTAAAGAAAAGAAGTCAAGCAGATAAAAATGAAGATTTTTTTTATCAGCTCCACGCTGTGTCCCGCACTGAGCAGGCTTAGCAGAGGGAACCTAGTGTTAAGAAACTCCGTTTCCCACTTTCTGCCGAATTCTGGAGGCATTGCATGTTAAGTGGCATTATTCAACGCCGCGCTTTGCCTCGACACCAGAGCGAGCGTAAGTAAATATTTCATCTCCTCAAGTAGGGATCGAACACACAACCAGTCGGTTTTACAGTCACACTTTGTACCGATGCGCCACGACAAGCCTCAAAAAAAAATGTTTTTATATAAAAAATATTTTGTTTATGGATTTCATATAAATTGCCGCAATGAAAACATGTACTATTAATATTTTATTTCTTATATAATATGTATTCGATATCAGTTAATTAATTTAATTAAGCTGCGTAAAGTTTTCATTTTTAATAATCTCGGTGTTTCAAAAAAAAATGTAAGCATTATAAAATGCATGATAGGTCTAGTCACATTCGAGTAGAGGGATTCTTTATTTATATGTATTTGATTGAATTATTATTGAATCACATCAGGAAATATTCCTAATAATTTCATTTTTTTCTAGTAAAGAGGCAAAAAGCGAGGCGTTGAGTGCCACTACTCAACACTCCATGCCACAATAATTCGGCGGAAAGTGAGCAACTAAAGTATCTTTAAGCACAGAAACAGAGTGTATTAACACTAGGTTCCCTCTACCTACTCTATTTTGCACGAGATGCTGCTAAAAAACTCATCGTCACTCCATTTTCACAATCTATTGAAACAGCGATTCTCAGAATCAATTCTATTATAGCGATGTTCATCACTTGTCAATACGTGACACCGTGCTTAATCAAACAAGTAAAACAAATTTCCTTTCCTTGCGACTATCGTGTTTACTGAACAAGAAAACAATGTAATTTTGTTAAATAATTTAAATCCTAAATCTCATTTTCAGAGAGAAGATAGCTTTTATATACATTTTACAAATGTTATATATAATAATAATACATAATTATTTTTGTTTATAATTTTGAATTTCCTATATGGTCATTGCTAAGGCCGAAAGTTTTGGATTCGTATCCAGGGAAAATATTAATTTATTATTAAACTTATAAATTAAAAACTTTTTTTTGCAAATGTAGGACTTCATTTTCATTTTTTCCGGCGAATTCTAGAGGCATTGCGTGTTGTGTGGTGGAACTCAACGTGTATATTCATTTTTTTTAGCTTCACGTTGTATCCCATGCACTGCAGGGTAGGCAGAGGGAACCTAGTGATAAGACACTCCATTCCCCACTTTCTGCCGAAATCTGGAGGCATTGTGTATTGAGTGGCGGAACTTAAGGCTGCGCATATCCTCGACATCACAGCGAAGATAAAAAAATATAAATTTAAGTAATTATTTCATGACCTCAAGTGGGGATCGAACTCACAACCACTCGATTTTGCAGTCATACTTAATGCCTCTGTGACACGACTGGCCTCGTATATTCATATGTGTGATATATTTAATAATCGGTCTTGGCGCAGGGCCAAAGGATGTGACTATAACACGACGGTTGTGAATTGGTCTCCAAATAGAAAAATGTATTATTATTTCTTAATAATTTAATTTTTTGCGCTTTGGCACAATCGCAAAAGGCCGGGCGTTGAGTGGGGAGTCCTAACACTAAGTTCCTTCTATCGCGCTGCTGCTGCCTAACCTACTGTATACGGGATGCAGCGTGAAACTGATAATATATATATTTAAAATTATATAAACAGTGGTCTGATAGTAATACTGAGTACAAACAAAGCTTTGCTCGGAAATAGATAGTAATGTACTAACCAAAGATATTATTATTACTAATTAATATAGATAAAGGACAATACAATATATATTAACATTATGTAACAATCTCTACTAGCCTACTAGGTCCCTTAATATAATAAATAGACTAAAATGGATCACTCATTCTTTTCTTTGCTGTAAGTATGACAACAGGTCTATACACTACATCAAATGAAAATGACGTTTAACTTCTATAAAATTTTTGGTATTTATTTTAATTATATAGTTTTGATAAATTTTTAAAAGTTATAGCTCTTTTTAAATCATCTCAATATTATTCGAAACTTTTTAATTTTTATTCATTCGATACCATTTTAATAACTAATTTTACCAGCCAGTAGTATAATTATAATATAAAAAAAATAAATTAAATTAGCTTCACGCTATATCCCGCACACAGCAGGGTAGGCAGAAGGAACTTAGTGTAAGACACTCCGTTCCCCACTTTCTGCCAAATTTTGGAAGCATTGCGTGTTGAGTGGCAGAACTCAACGCCGCGCTTTGCCTCGACACCAGAGCGAAGAAATGGAAATATAAATTTAAGTAAATTTATCATCTCCTCGAGTGGGGATCGAACCCACAACCAGTCGGTTTTACAGTCACACTTTGTGCCACTGCGCCACGGCTGGCCTCTAATTATAATATATATTTATCCAATTATGGAAGAAATGTTATTGCATAGTTAAAAAGAATCACACATTTTCTGTTACTTTGGACATATAAATATGTTAAATTGAATAGTGACTTATAAAGTGATATTTTAATGACAACGACGATTTAATGGCGAATATTTTTTTTTTGTAAGAAATGAAATATACATATAAGTTTGTCATTATTTTTTCCTTTGAAATATCTGTTTTTTTTAATTTTTGTTTGTTTTTTTTTATTTGTATGAAACCAGCTCACTTTGTACCTAAATTCATGACTGTTGGTCTTTAGTAAGTAGGTATCTTGGTTACGCCACGAATTTCATATAAAATGCGGAAAAACAATATTTAAATGCTCGTAATATTTAATTGCGTTGACATGGAAGTTAGATTTTTTGTGCTCCAAAGAATCGTCGTCTTGGATGTTTAATATTAATTACAATTTGATATCTGCATGCGATCCCACATTAAGTAGTTTGGGAGTAAACAGACGAACATCAAAGTGATCCATGATATGATATAAGGGTTCCGTTTTTTTCTTTTTAAGTAGAAGATTCAAATATATTTACTAGATCATATATCCAAAAATAATTCCTGCCTTACACTAAATATCCTTAACCTACTTTATTTACTAGCTATATTCATAAAGTTTCGTCACTGAATAAAGCTGTTTCACATCTATTGAGCTTTCAGTTATAAGACAAATTTAATATCGCATTTCCCAAATAACCGGCTCGTGAAAAGTAGGAATTTTCAGTGATTGTGCTGACGATGTAAAATTTAATGAAAATTCATGGTAGTTAGCAGAATACCCGTATTTGCTGAACAAACAGAGTTTACCTACTAAATTTAGTGATAGATTTGTTTACTTTCAAATATATAGAAGAGGCTTTAGATCTATTTTTCTTTTTCAACACAAAAAGGAAACAGGCCTAAGTTAGATTAAAATACTTTTGTAACTTTAATAGCTCTATCGGGTTGTGAGAAGAACGTTGCCAATCTGGATATTGCCAAGCACTTGAAAGCCTAAAAATATGGCGAACGTCCAACTTTTACTGTTTGAAAATTAGATACGACATATTGTGTAAAAGCAATCAATCTCAATATTTCTTTGTGTGTATTTATTACTTTTTGGTATTTATTAAAACATAAATATTAGTATTAATATAGCATGAAAGAAAAGATAATAAAAAAAAACCTGTCCTGTATTTTCAAGTGTGCAATAAGGACTTATTATTAAATAAATCAAGCCAGAGGCTGGTCGTAGTGCAGGGGCACAAAGCGGGACTTTTAAATCGACTGGTTCGATCCCCACTCGAGGAAATGAAATATTTATTTACATTTATATCTTCATTTCATCGCTCTGATATCAAGGCTAAGCGCGGCGTTGAATTCCGCCACTCAACACCCATTACCTCCAGAACTCGGCGGAAAGTGGGAAACGGAGAATCTTAACACTAGACCCCGCACATAGTAAGTTAGAGGGAATTGGTGTAACTTACTATGTACGGGATACAGCGTGAAGCTGATTTAAGACTTATTACTTTATATTAAAAATAATGAAATTAAGGCATGATTGTGAACTCTTCCATGTACAGTAGGTAGCTTGAATATTCCCTATACGATTTCTATTTACTCCTCCATAACTTTATTTCCAACAAAAGAAACAAAATATAATAAAATATTATAATAACATATATATGACTCTACTCACCTATATAATTTTAGCAAAATACTTGATTTTATTTAAAATAATAACTGCGCTTCGTAAAAAACTTGAAATTTAGTTCAGTTTAAAAGGAGCCTAAACACGGCTAGGGTGCTGTAATGTTTTCAAAATTAGTACTTATGCTGATAATCCGCATCATAAGTACAAATTTGAAAACATTACAGCACCGTAGCGATAAAAGTTGTAGCATCAAATTAACATTTCCATATTACTGTTTGATCTCCAAATTTTCACATGTTTACCAAATTTTAAGAACTCAACCTCGGAATACTAAACAAAAGCCAAATTATATTGGCATTAGACATGAGCGAGGAAAACACATAGTGGATTTCAACGGCTGAACGGATTCTGCCCAGACGTAGTTAAGAACCACCGTGATTTAATTATTTTTCGAGTAAAAAAACCGCTCTAAAAACGGTCCATCCGTTCGGGAGCTATTACACAAACGCTAATGACTGACACACAAACAGACAGACAACGGGTTCAAACTTCTAATATCCCTATTTTTTGTTTCTCGTTCGGAAAATGATACATACATTTCTAAAAGTGTCAGTTTCTAAAAGTGTGTAAAAAATTTGACTCTTTTTTTTTATTTTTATAGTTTTACTTAATAAATTAAAATAAAATTGGAAGGCTATTGGCTGATTGGATTATGGGGGTTGGTTAGTTAGTAGCAAAGTACGAGCTTTGATGGACTTTCGTGAAGTGATGGTGGTCGCGGGAGAATGAGATGCAGATGGAGAATACGTACGCTAATCATTGCACTTGTACTAGTAGTAAGTCTTTTATTAGAAATGTAGTTATGACGAAATAAAATAAAACAAGAGGTCGAATATTAAAGTTACTAATTATATGAAAATCAAACATAAAAAATTACATCTAATCATTTTTTTAATAGTATTGGATAAACTTAACCAACACTACATTGTGTACGGCCAAACGCTCATCTGCGCTGACGTTTCGCCGTAGAGACAGTAGCGTTTGGCACCCCGTTCTCTCTGACTACCCCACTCGAAGCTAATTTAAATTTAAGTTATAACAGAAGTTGATATTAACATATTTAATGTTTATCTTTGTATTTCAAATGTCAGCGATACATTCGATTAAATTGAAAATGTCTTCTAACAAAAATAAATATTGGAAATTAAATTTAACGAAAACGTAAAAAAATATATTAGAACTTACTTATAACTTAAGTACATATATAAAATGTAACTGTCTTTTTACAAGGACAGAGTAAAATTTCATTCAACTTTACAATATTCTTCTCTGTGCCAAACTTCGCCATTTGTTGGAGTCAATCCAGTAAATACAGCAGTAGTAATTAGCCAAAAAGTGTATATGTATGGATATGTAGATTATTTGATATTTTTTTGTTGAATATCATGGATTAGGTTGCATTTTTATTAAAATTATTAAAGAATCAAATTTAAATGTTGTCAATAATTCAGTTTCATATTTTATTAATGTAAACACGATAGCGTTCAGCTGGCATTAATTACTGCATTTACTAGCGACCCGCTCGCGGCTTCGCCCGCTTAAACCACAGAGTTATTTACTAAACACACTGAATTATGTTCGTGTTTTGATATACTTATAATGTATGTTTGCAACGCAATGAAGATTTTTTATGAGAAAGTTGTTAAAACTTAGCTTCACGCTATATCCCGCACACAGCAGGGTAGGCGGAGGGAACCTAGTGTTAAGACACTCCGTTCCCCACTTTCTACCGAATTCTGGACGCATTGCGTGTTGAGTGGCAGAACGCAACGCCGTGCTTAACCTCGACCCCAGAGCGAAGAAATGGAAATATAAATTTAAGTAAATATTTAATCTCCTCGTGTGGGGATCGATCTCAGACAACCAGTCGGTTTTACAGTCACACTTTGTGCCGCTGCGCCACGACTGGCCTCAACTGGACTGGACTTTATTTTAATCGGTTCACATAAAGTTAAAACCAGATCCACGCTTTATCCCGCCCTTAGTAGGGCAACTTAGTATAAGATATTGGGTATAATGTGTGACTGATGTGCGAAATGAAAATATTATTAAATTATAATTCAATCCTGCATGTGTGGATCGGACCTACTACGTCGCGTTACAGTTACAATTGGGCATATAGGGTAAAATAGTTTAAACCCGTACCTAAGCTTAGAATTTAAGCAAGATACATCAACAGTGAAGACGTAGGTTTTTTTCTCATTTCACGATGTTTATTCATATCTATATTTCGTATGACGCGGTTACGCATAGGTACCAATAATGTAAACACATACTACTACAAAAATAGTACTAAAATGTTTAGAACTTTAAACTTTGCCGCCAATACCTACGACTCGATTTCGCAATGAGGCGTATGCGGCGGTTTCCCTTTGATAGGTTTATATGTGCGTGCGTCGTTCTTGACAAATTGTATTTTATTTTACAACGATAATTTTATTATTTATTTTGTTTGAACAAATAACTTTTTTATTTTCGGGTTTTTAATTTAATATGTAATAGGCTTTTATAGAGTAGTTAAACTGTGGTTTCATTTAAGGTGGTCCTAACAAAAAAACTCTGTATAATTGAGCATATTTAATATTTATAGTGATTTTTTGGAAAATAGATACTAATAGTTATTACACCCACTTGCGAAGAAGCATAGTTTAGGCAATTTTTTATTCTTATACCTTTTGAAAAACTACCAACGTTCTTATAGTTAATATATTTTTTTCAAATTAAAAAAATTGTCTATGTCATCATAATGGCGGAAAAATATTCAAAATGTATTGTAATACCACATTAGTATCGACAATGTAGTGTTGATAAGTAATTGAAAATAGTTATACTACAGGAGGACCTTCATATGCACAGTTTTAACCTGTTTTATGTATAATATAGAATAATATATTGTATAGAGGAATCACACATTCTTTTTATTCAGTTTAGTAAATACATTTTTTAGAGGTTACTCTGTACTAAAATGGCATGCAACTCTGTTCCCGCATTTACGTTCCTGATATATCGATTTAAATAATAGAAATACAAAATATAGGAAGGAAACACAAATGCAACTATATTGCATTTTTTCTTTTTTTCATACTTGAAACGTATTAATAAATTACATATTATGTATTACATACAATTAATTTCTTTTGAATATAACACTAAGTTTAATCAGCTTCACGCTATTTTAACAGATAACATAAGATGACATTAAAACGTATTGACATCACCACGTGATCCATCTAAACACAATATAAACTTTTATAAACTATGAACTCACAATCAGAATTTACTTTCCAAATACATATACTTTTTATTCTACACATCGCCATATGAGCTAATCCCGTAAAATATACCTACTTTATTATGTTTGTTAATATCACCAACGTTGACGTTTAAAATAATAATTATGGTAGACTGAACAAATATTGATTATACTTCTTTTTTTAGCTTCACGCTGTATCCCGCACACAGCAGGGTAGGCATAGGACACCTAGTGTTAAGACACTCTGTTCCCTACTTTTCTCGGAATTCTGTAGGCATTGCGTGCTGAGTAGTGAAACTCAACGCCACACTTAACCTCGACACCAGAGCGATGAAATGGAAATATAAATTTAAATAAATATTTCGTTTCCTTGCGTGGTCATCGAACCCACAACAGTTACACTTTGTGCCCCTGTGCAAACGGCCTCAATTTACTTTCTTCTTTTAAAATGTGGTTATATGAAATAGTCGTAATTTAATTATGTCGGATTACTATTAACCGACTTCTTAAAAGAGGTCATCAATTGGACTGTATTTTTTATCCTTGTTACCTTAGAATTTTTGATTGTATGAACCGATTTTAATGATTCTTTTTTTATTTGAAAGCTAATGCCTCCCGTGTAGTCTTATTTTAATTTAGTTTATGTCCAACAATGGTATCTATGAGAAAATCATATAAATCTCAAATTTACATTAAGTATATGCGCGACAAATGAACGTATAAGTCAATATCAATTCAACCGATTTTAATGATTCTTTTTTTATTAGAAAGGGTACATGTAAGGGGTAGTTTGGTGAAAGTTTAGTTAAGTTCAGAGTGTGAAATCCGGTTGAAATTGAAGAAGTCGATTTTTTTTATTAAAAAATATAATTATGTAATTTTTTCTACAAAAAATTCTTTATACTCCATGATAAAAACTATCCTATAAGTGACATTAGGCTTTGAACTATTACCATGCCAAAATTAATTTAATTTCATACAGTAGTTATCGGTATTTTGGGTAATATATATTTTTCAGTTTTTATTTTTTTTAAAGAAAACTATCATGAAATTCGGAATGAAACTGAAAAAAAATGTACCTTGAGGCCCTAGGCTAACACCATGCAAAAATTCATCAATTTCTGTCAGGTAGTTTTTGCGTGATTGACGCACAAACAAACCGACAGACAGACAGACAGACAGACAGACAGACAGACAAGAATTCTGCTGAGTGGTTTTTTAGGTTCTATAATCGACATATTAACCGACCTAATTTTTATTTTTTTTATATCTTTCATGTACAGAATTGACTTTTCTATCCTTTTATTATATATGGAGATTACAATGGCGAACCGATTTTTTAAAGGTCAACCGGTGTCCATATAAATATTTAAAAAAGTCATCAAATGTGACACGGGCTCAAGAATTCGGACTTAATTTCAAGGATAGGTTAACAGGAATGTACAATTTAAAAAAGTTGACAAACCTAAGCCTGCAGGTGCATGTACTCCATGGAGTCAGCTACTACTATATTTTTCTTGTAATAATATTTATCTGTAATATATATTTTTTTCTTCTATTTATATTGTAAGTTCTCACTTCTTGCCAAATTTCATAATTGCGGGTCTACGAGAATTACACCATACAATTTTTTTGATTGCATTGACTTATAAGTTTGGTTTTTCTGTACTCTAAAGGCTATATTAATAAATAATAATTTATTACTCCGAGTGGGGATTGAACCCACAACCGTCGCGTTACAACCACACCCTTGTGCCCCTGCATCACGAATACCTCAACCCTTATAGATATGAATAAATACTGTCCGTATGTTATTACCACTTTGTCCCTATTAAGTTATAAAACGAGATATTCTTTGTTCTCTTTGTCGAGTTCTATTCTTGCAAAGTGTTGCGTGAATTGTATGAATATTTTCATAGCAATTTAGAAGTAAAAATTATTATAATAGAACACAGCAGCCTAGTGTAACATTACACGAACCATTTAAAGAATTTTAAATTTAGAATTCTTTATATTTTTTTATAAACAATTCCTTGCTCTTGGTATGAAGGTAAGGTATTCTTTACATGAAGTGACAACTGGGACCGCTGAGTCTTGTGTAAAATCTCTTCAAGAAATGGAAATTATTTTTGTGAGTTCGACACAATACAGCTAAAGATTTAGATGTTTGAGAGATTTCTGACATGGCATACCAGGAATCTCTGTTCAAAAAGCGTGTCATACAACGAAGCCATAGGAATTATGTCATAAAATTCTAGAAATGTTGTTAGTTTTTGTAGCATGAGATTTTTTTTGGAAGGACACACACTACAGTCCGTCTTTATTATTTTTTCGCAAATTTCACGTAGATATAGCAAAAACGTGGACCATTTAAAAGAAAATGGTAGCCCTACACAAAATATCTAGGGAATCTAGTGTTAAGACACTTTGTTTAAAACTTTCCGCCAAGTTCGGGAGGCATTGCGTATTGAATAGCGGAACTCAACGCCGGGCTTTTACCTTTGGTATGTATAATAATAAACAACGAACAGATATCGGAGCCCACAAGAATCGCGTTACATTTACATTCTTGTGTTCTTGTACCACAACGGTCTCTTGTTGTATATTTCCATCATAATTTTAAAAATTTTAACCTATGAGTGCATAATATTTTCGTTTTACATTGTGAATTGTATTTTTGTTTCACATTTACAAGGAAAGTTACATATGATTAATATACAATGTACTTGTACATACATAGAGGAGAACGTACAATAGATTTGTACGGTTAGAATTGGTTATAGCCGGGCTCGCTCGTGCAGAAATATTCATTTCTTTTTCATTTTACGTTACCGTTGACTGGTCTATTTGCTAGCATTGAATTGTATTTGTCCCTAACGTTTTTTCTTAGTTGCAAAAAGACATCTATTGAAAGTATTTTAGTATAAACTTTGGTGTATTAAAGATTTTTTCCTTTTTTTAAATGGTTATTGTATGTTATATTAGATTGTCGTTGAATTAATTTATTATTGACAAGAACGGTGGTTGCTTCTGTAGCCTCATGTTAGCTAACATACCTATCAATATTAAAATTATCAGTTGGTTCTCTTTGGTTATAATGCACGGTGCGGGAGGTATTTTAAGAAAAAATATTTAAATAAATTTAAATATCTACAATACAATACATGGAATTTAGAAGCACATTCAATTTCGTTCCAAATTCAAATTTCTGCAATATAATATTGTTAGAGATTTCTAACGGAAGCGGCTAACATTAAAAAAATGTACAAGATAAAAACACATATCGTCTATACGTTTCTAAACTGTTCGGAAAGAGATTCTACGTAATCGCAATATGTGATATGTATCATCCAATAACAATAGTTCACATGAGTTTTCTTCCAATAAGGGCCGTTGTTTAGCAACTGACCCGGATTGGCATAATTCCACTACTTTTATGGTCTTTTTCACCTATGTCTACCCACTTTTACACGAGGTTGCTAACAATACATTAATTTTAAAAGCAGACTCAATTTCGTTGGAACACGCGTGAGCTTGAGTTCAGTATGTTTTTATTTTCGTAGTATGTCAATATCACTTTGATATTGTTAAAATATTAATTTGTTATTATTTTTATGCTATGTGAGGCCACGACTGTTGTGTAGTGTCGAGCCAACGCGCGGCATTGAGTTCTGCCACTCAGCACGCAATGCCTCCAGAATTCGGCAAAAAGCGGGCACGGAGTGTCTTAACACTAAGTTCTAGTTAGGTACAGTATATAATATATACTGTATAATAGATAACAAAATACTGTATAATAACGATATTATTTACTATTGCTAAATTATCTTTTAAGATCATAATATATTGTTATCTTATACCTAAGTTGTATGGTAATTACTAATGTACGAGTACCTACAGTATTTGAAAGCCGTTGAAATAAAAAAAACTAATTTTCCAAAAATCGCACAGATTTCTCTCAACACTTCAGCTATTTACATTTTATTGCTTGCACGGTACTTTAGTTTCAGAATCGTTATTTAGTGCGGTCATAAAAATTATCTTTACGAGTTTGTTACTATGGCAGTATGGGACTTATACAGCCTTAAACTACATTACATTACGTAATCTAATAATAATCCTTTATTCACAGTCTATTTTATTTATCACACTAGCGGCCTCCGCGTGGCTTCGCCCGCTTGGACTATTTAAAAAAATATATATTTTAATATGGCTCTGTCTATGAAGTTATGCGCTAAACAAATCGTTATTTAGGTCTTTCTTATTTTTGCATGATTTTGCTTGTAATATAAAAATATTGTTGAACTGAATAGAAATATATTTACTTATTTCACATCTATCTAGGTAGGCCGTGGGTTCATGCGCACGTCTAGCGCAATTTTTCCACGAAAATTCTGGGTAAAAAATCAGCTTATATATTGCTCCATAATCCCTTCTATCTTTCAATATTGGTCACATGAAGATCAGTTCAATTGCTCCGTATAGGACCCGAGAAAACTTTTTATTTTCTTTTGATATTTAATGAAATGATTGTAGATTCAATACAATTTATTATAATTTTAAATTTTATCGATATCTCAATCTCAAACTACACACTGCAAATATATTTTTTTAACTAAACTTTATTTTGTAATAAAGCAAGAAACGTTCTACCTTACGAGTATAAAGAGTAGTAGTTAAAATTTTAAGAACATAAACGGTTACAATATAAAATAAGCACATATTTTCTTTTATTTATTTTTTTTCATTTAAAATAAAATACATATAAAAACATATATTATACCCCTTTACCCTAGTCGCTTTCATCGATACCACAAGTAAGGGAGGATTCACACTATAGTGCCTAAATGTATAGTTTAAATATACTTATACTTGACCAGAACTCGATCGGAAGGATAATATAATTGCTCTGATTGTTTCTTATAAAATAATATTTTGGACAGATTAGATCGCACCGAGACCGAACCATGGCTTACAGTGCTATAGTGTGAATGCTCCCTAATTTTGTCGCCAGTTGCAGTCACGTAGTGACCTTAATTTGATTGCACTAAAGTTACTGCAATATTATAAACCAATTTGAAAAACCATTATCTACTTTTTCAATTGGAAAAACTGTTTGTTTTTAATTTGTACTATACAAATGTGAATGGAATTAACTTTAAAAATTTCACCAAAATGGCATATTTTTTAATGTAAAAGGTTTGTTTTTATTATAAAATATTTTAAATGAGAAAATCTTTTACAAATTTACAATTCAATTAAGACAATAACTTTCAAATTTTAATTAACCTCTCTTAAAATTATGAAATTCTTGTTAGGAATCATAACAAGTTGGAAAAGAAAGTAAGGAGCTTTATTAATCCGAATACCGTTTTTAACGTTTTCCTTCAAAAGCAATGTTATCTTCTAAGAAATTTTATTAATACAATAAATGACAAATTTGAGGGTGTATCTCGTAATTAATCAAATTTCAGACAATTTTCCAAGACGCCGCCAAACCGCAAAACGTAAATAGCGTTCGCTCTTTAAATAAGGAAAACAAATTACTTTTAAAGAATACATCCAATTAAAAATGATGGTTTTGACACAAAGGATGACATAAAAGTAAATGAAAAGTTGTGAAAACATAAATTGGTTTAGACATTTGGATATAAATCATATTTTTGAAAACAAGATTCTTTCTGTTTCTAGTTATCTATTTTAAATTAAATAAATTAGCTTCACGCTATATCCCGCACACAGCAATGTAGGCAGAGGGAACCTAGTGTTAAGACACTCCGTTCCCCACTTTCTGCCGAATTTTGGAGGCATTGCGTGTTGAGTGGCAAAGCTCAACACCGTACTTTTGCCTCGACACCAGAGCGAAGAAATGAAAATATAAATTTAAGTAAATATTTCATCTCCTCGAGTGGGGATCGAACCCACAACCAGTCGGTTTTACAGTCGCACTTCGTGCCGCTGTGCTACGACTGGCCTCAAATCTATTTTAGTTGTTTAAAAAACCCGTTAAGTGCGAGACGGACTCGCTCGACGAGGTTCGTACTGATTTCATTTGAAGATTATAGGCCAAGTAGAAAGGTTTAACTTACATTAGTAGAAAACTTAATTTTGCAGATATAAGCATTCATTTTGTATGAATTGCAAATTTCATCATATATATATGGTATTGTCAGAGGGATAGACGAAAATTAAGTTACTCTAAAAGGACGTTTTTTTTTTTGTTTGAGGTATAGATTATATTACGTTTAGAAATTTTCTTGAAATATTATAAATATGTAAAAGCTTATACTTTTATCGAAATGTAAAATATCGAATATGTTAAAGTTGCCGATGACTCCTTCGGGAAATTAAGATGGATAGATAGATTTATTTTAAAGATAAAGTTAACTCAATGTTATACTGATCTATTTGCTGAAATAATTCTAATATATCAATCACTTTGACGTTGCGTAACTGAAAATTGCGTATAAATGTTAGAAATACTAAAATTAGATATGACGTTTTGCTTGTTTGACTTGCCAGACACCTCTAAGTTAGTTAGTTACAACCTAAACAATTTATTTATTATTTTTAAAACCTTATGTTAAGAAAATCGGTATTGGTTCCTAATATGTTGTTAGGCGCTTATAGCTATATATATATACTTTTAGTTCCCTCTGCCTTCCCACCTATATGCGGGATACAGCGTGAAGCTAATACGGTATTGTTTAACATTCCTCCATCGCAAAATGTACAAAACCTTTCCATATAGGAATACAAAAGCGTCGACACACGGGGCGTTAACGGAAGTATTATAAAAGGGCAATTTAAAATCCATTAATAAAGTCTACTGTCACGCGACCGCTGCCGCTGCCGCTTCAAATTGATTTTGTTAGAAATCGAATATACATAGAAAAAGAAATCTACCCAAGATTGTTCGAGTTAAATACGTATTCTATAGAACATATAGGTAATACAGGTACATATAGGTCAAGTTTGACTGTAACACCGACTGGTTGTGGGTTTGGATCCCCACTCGAGGAGATGAAATATTTACTTAAATTTATATTTTCATTTCTTCGCTCTGGTGTCGAGGCAAAGCGCGGCGTTGAGTTCTGCCACTCAACACGCAATGCCTCCAAAATTCGGCAGAAAGTGGGGAACGGAGTGTCTTAACATTAGGTTCCCTCTGCCTACCCTGCTGTGTGCGGGATATAGCGTGAAGCTAATTTTTTTTTTTTTTTTTTAAATAGGTAATATTTATTTAAATGATTGGAATGGACTGTCTTTTGTAGTATTTATATACGGTAATGTTTTTGATTTGAGATCAGTCATGGCGGAGGAGACCAGGTCGTCTAGAAAATTAAATATTTACTTACATTTATGTTTTAATTTCTTCGCTCTGGTGTTGAGGCAAAGCACGGCGTTGAGTTTCGCCACCGACACGCAATGACTCTAGAATTCGACGGAAAGTAGGGAACAAAGTGTCTTAACACTACCATCGCGATCGTGTTATTTTAATTTACATCTTTAATATTTTGTCAGACAAAATCAAGTATTTAGTCTTCGATTTTCTACTCTTAACATTTTTCAAGTCATTTATGTGTTTAATGTCATAATTTCTCTCTAGATCTATTTTCGGGCAAATCAATCTCAGTGTAATATTCAGTTCGTTATTTTTATTTAAAATTATAATAGTAAAAGAGTTTGTTCATTTAAACGCGCTAATCTCAGGAACTATTGATTTGAACAAAACAAAGTGATTTCACCTCTGATTGTTCATTTGTCAAGGAAGGCTATATGTATTAGTAATAAAAATATTTCCTGAATAAGAAATGGCCTGAAAGCCTGGGATTTTCAGATATTTTCTCTTGCATGCAAAGCTGCGTATAAACCTAGCAAATGATAATTATAAATGAACCTTATTAACTAAGCATCCATGATCCACAATCATGTACCAAAATTTCCACCAAAAGAATTACCAATTCTTAAAAATTTAATTTAATTAAATTAGCTTCACGCTATAACCCGCAGACAGCAGGGTAGGCAGAGGGAACCTAGTGATAAGACACTCCGTTCCCCACTTTCTGCCGAATTTTGGAGGCATCGCGTGTTGAGTGGCAGAACTCAACGCCGCCCTGTGCCTCGACACCAGAGCTAAGAAATAAAAATATAAATTTAGTAAATATTTCATCTCCTCGAGTGGGGATCGAACCCATAACCATTCGGTTTTACAGTCTCACTTTGTACCACTGCGCCTGACTGACTGACTGGCCTCTTAAACAAATTCTTAAACAAATGATAAATTATTTAAATTTGATAAATTAAAAATCTAAAAGTTATTTTAGCAATTCCCCATGAGGGAAGTATAAGTTTATGTCAAGTTATTCAAATTGCAACTTCAGTATTCATGATCTATTGAGCACATACAAATTCAAGCGCACATCGAGGTAGTAGCAGCTATTCTAATTGGCAAGTTGCCGACGAACTAATGTTATAATACTACCGTTTTAATCTACGAAAGACGTAAGATCGAATGTTTTGTAACGAATTGTTTTTCTGGATGCCACTCATGACGCAAGCTGTAGAAATGATTCGTTGTGGGTTCGATTCCCAATCGAGGAAATTGAATTGAATATTTTATCTTTATAGCTTCGCTCTCATGACGAGGCTAAGCGCGGCGTTGATATTCGTCGCAAAACATAAAATGCTTTCAGAATTTGACGGAAAATGGGAAAAGTAAGTCTTAATGCAAACGGAGTGTCTTATTACTAGGTTCGCAGGTTGCCTGTGTGCAGCCTAACCTGCAATGTGCAGGATACAGCGTGAAGCTTTATATATAAAAGTGTTTAAGAGAATAAATATCATAATCAAATTATATGTATTTAATTATACTAAGAGAATTTATTACAACTAATAGATAGATCATTTACTGAGAATAATATATTTTTTTTTGTTTTTACTTTTAACATATTTATTACAAGCATTACTTAGGCATTCTACGTCGAGCTATAGTTAACAATTTCAATGTTATATTTTTAAATCTAAACTCTATTATGCATAGAGTCAAAACACCACTACCACTACTGTTCTATATTCAGCTGCGGCCTTCTCGCTGCATATTATTCTCGTACGATGCAAATGTGTCACTGCACGAACTCAAAATGTGTATGAATATCTTAAGCAAAGTGTTTTAAATATTTAAAATTTTGACTTCATAGAAACTTCTAAAACAATATATGTTTATATGTTCATGTTGTCATATGTAGAGGCCAGTCGTGGCGCAGTGGCACGAAGTGTGACTGCGAAACCGACTGGTTGTGGGTTCGATCCCCACTCGAGGAGATGAAATATTTACTTAAATTTATATTTCCATTTCTTCGCTCTGGTGTCGAGGCTAAGCGCGGCGTTGAGTTCTGCCTCTCAACATGCAAGGCCTCCAGAATTCGGTAAAAAGTAGGGAACGGAGTGTCTTAACACTAGGTTCCCTCTGCCTACCCTGCTGTGTGCGGGATACAGCATGAAGCTGATTATGTTCATGTTGTATACGAGTTTCTTAGAAGTAAAATAAGTGGTTATTTGTTATTTTTTTAAGAATGTTATTACGGTCTAACCATATTTCATATAAGTAGTTTAATAAAAAAAGTTCTAACCATTTTAAGTTATTTTTAATATATTTTTAATCCCTTTAGAAACTAAAATTTGTTAATATTAAATAGAAAGGTTCCAGATTTGAGGAAAAATGTAACAAAATAAACATACACAACATAAAAGCCACAATAATATATCTTTTAAACGATCATATCCTTCTAACACGTTCTTTAAGTCCAAATTTAGTTGCCAAAACTTAAAACATGACAGTTAATTTCCAATTAAATGTATGGATCTAAAAGAAAAAATATATTCGCCATAACATTTATCCAAGTTAAATGTAATAGTAAAATATAGATAGATATAGATAAAAAATATTTGCAGTCAAAATAAAATAATGTGTTATTTTTTAAAGATATAAATGCCTGAGTTGGTTATAGTAGCACTCACACAAATCATTTTAAGGAAACACTAAGACAGGATTTTGTGAAATTCCTACAAGTGGTGGATTTATTTAAGATGGGAAAGTAAATATGAACAAACACAACTTTACAAAAACTATAAATGTATATTATGGTGCAATAGGACAATGTCAGGATGCTAACGCGATAGTTACGAGGTCGATCTCTACTTGTGGAATATTTTTTTACATTCCCCGCTTTAATATGAAATTGACAGAATTTACCATGTTAACACTCTAGATTCTCTTTGTCTACTCATCTAGAAAGGATAAATGGTAAAGATAAAAAAAAAGGAAATAAAAATATTTGTATAAAAACACTTTAGATTCCCTTCGTCCACATTTCTATAGGTAGAATAAATAGCAACAGTAAAAAAAAATAAAAAAAATATATATAAAAAAGAAATGATTAATATAATCTCAAAATTAAATAATAACAACAACCCACTACTCTTATTCAGTTATTTTTCTTATGTTGAAAACAAATCACGTTGAATTAAACGTTTCATTACGTATGGTTCCTCCCTTGTTCCTCCTGCTCCTACTCTACAAATGCAAATGATAGCTACTCTGAAGATACTCTCAGCTCTACACAAACAGTAACAACTTTATTTACTTCCTCTCAATGTTAATTGAACATAAAATAATTATGTATATACATATTAATTGTATGTGAATTAATTGAAGTTATCCTTATCGTTTAAATATTTTGTAAGAAAATGTACGAACAAGCTATGGAGAGAGCGTACCGCTTATCAGTCCGTCCTTTCTTAAAAATTATCTTTAAGATTAATAAATTTTCTGCTGAATAAAAAATATCTGGTTTTTTTTCAATATGGTTAAGCAAAGCGTGACCTCCAATGGATATAAGTAGAAAAACTTACTAATATATCACTGTTATCGATTATTTCTACTTATTGAAGAAACTTTATTTAAATATTACAAAAGGTAAAACAAATTTAATTAAAAAAAGACATTTAGAAAACAAATATATTTTTGTATATAACATTAGACGAATGCTCTAGGATAATGCTTACAAAGCGAAGAAACTGTTCCTACATTGTTATTTTAAAGTTTTATTTAGAAATGCAGTCACGTGAAACGTAGGTGTACGTTACGTGACTACCCGCTCCAGATCTTATCAGCTACAGCACAATACATGTATGAAATTCATTTTTTACTTCAGCATAATTGTATAGTACTAATTTAACTTGTTACTTTATGTTAGGATTTGTGACATTCCTCGTTTGGTAATTAGCTTTTTAAGTACTTTTTGTAAATTTAAACCATTATTGAGGCCAGTCGTGGCGTAGTGACTCTAAACGATTGGTGAAGGATCGATTACCAGTCGAGGAAATGAAATAATTAATATTTTAATTTCCTCGCTCTGTTGTTAAGATCAAGCGCCGCGGTAAGTTCCGCCATGTAACATGCAATAACACTGCAATGTTTATGTGTATGCTACTATAGTAAGACATTATAAACCCTACAAATTGTAACAGTATGTACCTCGGGTATAAGTTAAAAATAAATAAATAAATAAAATAAAATATGCATGGCAATACACATAAATAACATAGTTAATTATGAATAATACAAACTATATATTTTTGATACCATATTAATCGAGACGAGTTCGTGTATTGTCGTCCCGAATGTCGCAACCGTCGTTCTGTATATGTAGGTGGTGGTGATGCTGGAAGGCAGCGGTCGAGTCGAACTCTAAAGTACTACGGTACTAATAAATATGATGCACATAAAGACTCGTACCAAATGTATAATGAATATAATATGATAATTCGAAGTCTATGATGGCACGATCTTTTAGGATCGAATTCCTTATAAAGGAAATATATGTGTAGGAGCGACACATATTATGGATTAAAGTTATCTTTGACCAATGTTATAATATTGAATGTTGCTTGACGTCGCGGAAGCTGACGTGATGGGCTTATGCGAACTGTTGCAGTGACATTAACTATGTCTTGGCTGATGCCGTCTCGCAGTACGCTCGCGGTACGTAAGCTGTGTTTGTATGGCGTTAGCCATTGATATATTGATATACCATTTCTACGACTTGGTATACGACTAGTGGGTGTGTGGTGCTATTTTATGTCCCAGCTCCGGTGTATGTAGTAGTGTCCGCCTGTCTCATACGGGTGTGTGGTGCTATTTTATGTCCTGGAACTCTGGTGTATGTAGTAGTGTCCGCCTACGGTTCGAGACACGACTGTGGGGTGTGTGCCGTGCGTTTATTTAACATATCGGCCGCCTTGCGGCAGTGCGTTCGTTCCAACGACTTATATTGATCTCACAAATCAATCAACATCACGAATCACAATTCTAATATAATAATCTTAATATAAACAAGCGTAACAAGTACCTTCAGACTGATCACACACAAACGTCCCGGAGAGTTCACTAAGACTGCAGCCGCAGTCTGGTAGGAATTCACGGTGTAGGGCGGGGAGGTGCCCGTACTCTTTCTTCCTTTTATTATAACTAGTTCGCAGTTATAATGGAGAGGAAGATAGGACGCGCTCTTGGCTTTTCTTCGGACGAGCTTCGAGTTATGACAATGTCATATTGTCGAGTTTCCAGTTATCTAAATAACTGACACAAGAACAACTTCTGATGGCAAATATCTTATTAAAGCGATACCTTGTAATGGCATAATATAAAATTCCTAATACTGTTACCTCTGAATCTCTAAAAGATTTTGGGTTCCTCACGATCACAACTATAGACGGTTCTAACCACTAGACACATCACGAGCCAAGGCATTATTTATTAAATAATATTTAAAAGGTGTTTGAGATAACAGTTACAATTTGGTGCCGTGACCAGGATGGTCTAATGGCTTTGTAATAATAATATATATACACAAATAGGCATACGCCTACAATTTGTTGTCCGTGAAATGGAATGAGATAGAGGAGGGTTACAGTGTAAGGAATATTCATGTTTGGGATTGTCAAAACAAAGCATAGTGAGGTTGGGGGGTTGTCTAGTCTGGGGGTTGGTAATAAATATATAAATAAATAAATGTAAATTCTATTTCGATGAACTCCATAGAATTTAGGGGGTTGAATGTAACAGTATGTACCTCGGGTATAAGTTAAAAATAAATAAATAAAATAAAATATGCATGGCAATACACATAAATAACATAGTTAATTATGAATAATACAAACTATATATTTTTGATACCATATTAATCGAGACGAGTTCGTGTATTGTCGTCCCGAATGTCGCAACCGTCGTTCTGTATATGTAGGTGGTGGTGATGCTGGAAGGCAGCGGTCGAGTCGAACTCTAAAGTACTACGGTACTAATAAATATGATGCACATAAAGACTCGTACCAAATGTATAATGAATATAATATGATAATTCGAAGTCTATGATGGCACGATCTTTTAGGATCGAATTCCTTATAAAGGAAATATATGTGTAGGAGCGACACATATTATGGATTAAAGTTATCTTTGACCAATGTTATAATATTGAATGTTGCTTGACGTCGCGGAAGCTGACGTGATGGGCTTATGCGAACTGTTGCAGTGACATTAACTATGTCTTGGCTGATGCCGTCTCGCAGTACGCTCGCGGTACGTAAGCTGTGTTTGTATGGCGTTAGCCATTGATATATTGATATACCATTTCTACGACTTGGTATACGACTAGTGGGTGTGTGGTGCTATTTTATGTCCCAGCTCCGGTGTATGTAGTAGTGTCCGCCTGTCTCATACGGGTGTGTGGTGCTATTTTATGTCCTGGAACTCTGGTGTATGTAGTAGTGTCCGCCTACGGTTCGAGACACGACTGTGGGGTGTGTGCCGTGCGTTTATTTAACATATCGGCCGCCTTGCGGCAGTGCGTTCGTTCCAACGACTTATATTGATCTCACAAATCAATCAACATCACGAATCACAATTCTAATATAATAATCTTAATATAAACAAGCGTAACAAGTACCTTCAGACTGATCACACACAAACGGCCCGGAGAGTTCACTAAGACTGCAGCCGCAGTCTGGTAGGAATTCACGGTGTAGGGCGGGGAGGTGCCCGTACTCTTTCTTCCTTTTATTATAACTAGTTCGCAGTTATAATGGAGAGGAAGATAGGACGCGCTCTTGGCTTTTCTTCGGACGAGCTTCGAGTTATGACAATGTCATATTGTCGAGTTTCCAGTTATCTAAATAACTGACACAAGAACAACTTCTGATGGCAAATATCTTATTAAAGCGATACCTTGTAATGGCATAATATAAAATTCCTAATACTGTTACCTCTGAATCTCTAAAAGATTTTGGGTTCCTCACGATCACAACTATAGACGGTTCTAACCACTAGACACATCACGAGCCAAGGCATTATTTATTAAATAATATTTAAAAGGTGTTTGAGATAACAGTTACAAAATCAATTTTCATACAGAAATAACAATGGTTTTTCTGTAGAAAAATTGAAACCATGGCACAAGATGGTGGGTGCCAGAATTTCCATTCTCCCAAGTTACATCACATTTCTAAAATTCTATATCTCACTAACAACTTGCTAATTTTAATCACTGTTTTACTAAGTTTGAGTTTATATATTTTTTTTCGTATTGCGAAATAAAGATGGATGATCGTTTCTTAGTCGAAAATTGAAATCAAAAATGAATTTTATATTTTTTACATCATACTCGTTTGCTATCGTTATTGTGTTTTTTTTTCAACTTCACGCTTTATCCCGCACACAGATGGGTATGCAGAAGGAACCTACTGTTAAGACGCCGCGCTTTGCCTCGACACTAGACCGAAGAAATAGAAATATAAATTTAAGTAAATATTTCATCTCCTCGAGTGAGGATCAAACTCACAATTAGTTGGTTTTACAGTCACACTTTGTGCCCCTGCGCCACGACTGGCCTCGTTACCTACTTTCTGCCGAATTTTAGAGCTATTGCATTTTGAGTGACGAAACTCAACGTCGCGCTTTTGCCTTGATACCAGCGACTGCGTTTGACCTATATAACTCTTACTATATATGATTTATGTGATGTGATATTAAAAAGATATATTTCATACATTTACCTTAATTAATTATATATATTTTTATTTTGAACATTTTTATTTAATTTAAGATATTATAAGTAAAATGCAAATGTATTTTTTTGTAATTTAATGATCAGACAACTGATAAATTTATATATTTGTGTAATATAATTAAAAATAAAAATAAATGAATACTTCGACACGGAACTGAAAATTACAAACATGGCTTAAGTGTAGATATGTGGATAAATATTGAATCCCCGGCCTCCGATCTTATATTCTGTGTCAGTAACCACCAATCCAAAGTATTTATTGATTCACATAATTAAAAAGATTACTATTTTTATATCCGTATTAATAAACTTATATATAGATATAATAGAATCTATATAAAATTTTATAAATAAGACCGAAAAATCTCACCTTAATCCACTAAATAGAAGCAATATGTACGAAATTCACTTACAAATTAACTATATCATACAATGAAACACTAAACAAAATTACACTAAACTACATATATACACTTATCACGAGTCTACGAAGTTAACAAAGTTACACGTTTTTCGTAGCACGTCTACGGCGTAGACGATCGCGCTCGCTCGGTGACCGCGTGGCACTGAACGAGACTCACTCGAATCGGTCTCGTAGCACTTTGAACCACAGAATATAACCTCTAAGCCTCCAGTACTTGAAAGGTCGCGGTTAACATATCATAACTGTATATAATTACCTATATATTTGTGTATATATGAGTAGAAAGTACAGATAGAAACGTAATATTGTTTAAAAATATATTCACTGGCGCAACTGAAAAATGTAATTATTATTTGAGTTATTTGAATTAGTATTTATTTGTACTCTGTTTTCTTTACATAGCAAGGTAGGCTGAGGGAACCTGAGTACCTAGTGTTGAGACACTCCATTCCGTTCCTCATTATTTTGAGAGGCGGAACCCTACCAAAGCGAAAATGCAAATAGAAAATGATAATATTAAATATTTCATTTTCTCGAGAGGGAATCGACCCCACTACGCTTGTAACTCTACACCACGGCTGGGCAAAAATCATATTTGATAGTCACATTTACTAATTAACTTAAATAAATATAACAAAATGAATACAGAACGTAAGCAACGCCACCCACCATAATCACTGAAACGAATTAAATATATGAGTATGATAAAAGAGTTTTGCTTACAAAGTGAGTTTCGTGCGGCCTCGTACAACAATATCACGCAAGTAGTGAAACAGAGGCCACTAATTAATACAATATTAGCTGGCATTGTTCACCCACTCTGGTAATTTGATGAAATTTTTGAGTAGTAAGTCTACTAATTGGGTTTAAGCTAAATGTACAACTGAATTTGAAGCGTACAATGGTTGCTACCATTTCCTTGCAAAGTAGAATTGGAGTAACTTCCTCTACTGAACTACTCGTAGTTGTATATCTGTGTAAAGTCGACGTTTTGAAAAGGATCTGAAAACGAAGGTAACTAAAATGTGCTTGCTATATCTACGAAAATGTTTTTTTTTTTGGAAAATTAGATTTTTTCTTTTTTTTTATTTACAGTTATTTTGCTTGAAAATATAAATATAATGTCCGAACGTTAAACTTAATAAAATTCTACTGGAGAGAATAAGAATAAGAATCCCAGTAGAATTTTATTATGGAAATATCGGAATAAAAAAAAATATTGTTGCGTTTAGCTATTAGCATTGAATTCTTTTATTCCATAAAAATAAAATGTTATATATATAGAAATGTACAGAAATAGAATAATAAAATGCAATAGATAGAGGAAATTTGAGCACTGCATATTTAATGTTATTTTATGTATCCAGTTACGAACAAATTTTTTTTTACTATTAACTTCTAGCACACAAACGCAACTGCTACGTTTATTAACATAATTTCAATTGTAATGCAATTATTAGCCTTTGTAAACAAATTAAGGTCTCGAAAGATATAAATATATATTTTAGCTTCTAGCTTACCTCACACATAGCAGGGTAGTCAGAGGAAGCTTTGGAACCTAGTGCTAAAACGGGTCCCAAGACACTTGAATTCTGTAGGCTGCGTGTTTAGCTCGTTATAAGAGCGATGAAATGAGCGTATTAAATTCTATTTCCTCGAATGGGAATCGAACGCAAAACGGTTGCGTTTAAAGTCACACACTTCTGCCCCTACGCCTCAATTGACCGTACAGACATTTTCTTGAATGCATCAATCAATCAGCTTCACGCTGTATCCCGCACACAGCAGGGTAGGCAGAGGGAACCTAGTGTTAAGACACTCCATTCCCCACTTTCTGCCGAATTCTGGAGGCATTGCGTGTTGAGTGGCAGAACTCAGAGCCGCGCTTAGCCTCGACACCAGAGCGAAGAAAGGGAAATATAAATTTAAGTAAATATTTCATCTCCTCGAGTGGGGATCGAACCAACAACCAGTCGGTTTTACAGTCACACTTCGTGCCACTGCGCCACGACTGGTCTGAATACATAAGTTAGCTTTATATAATAGTGCTTTAGTACACCAATGATCCACTTAGCCATACATAACGAAACGCAGACATTGATATGATTACTATGTATGTACAGTGTACTTGTTCAATTGAATACACCTACAATCTGAGTAAGTTAGTTATAATCACTGTGGCAGGCCGTGTTGCGTCATTGCGGTAGTTTGATCGTCTGACTAGAGCCACATTAATTACTAGAATGTCATACATTCGATCGTAAAGTCAAGGGTTTCAATAACAAATATGATTATAATTTAAAAATAGTTGATAAATAGACTATAATTTCTACTACGTTTTGAAATTTATATTGGATTTAACATAATAACCGGATAAGTACAAGTCGGGCTCGCCTACCGAAGGTTCCGAAGGAAGGAGAGGAAGCCTTTGCTTGCTCTCTTATCTCTGATACCGATATATCTTGATATCGCTTTATATCTGCCTGATATCGCTTATATCTGATACCTTACTTTTTGCCTCTCTTTTAAGGCTATTATATTTTATAATTAATCACAAATGTATAGTTTTCAGATTTTTTCTTAATTTAGTACTACCTGTAGATGCTAGCATCTAAATTTCACAATTCTAGGTCAACCGGAAGTGCCCTATTAATTTTGGTTCAATTTTTAGTGTCATAATATGCTTTTTTTTTATATAAACGGCCATGTTCTTTTTTAAGTGTATGTAGAACTACGTTTATTTAAGGAAATCATGGAGCCGTAGAACTAAGTATATGGCTTAAATTTAGACTCGATATCTCCAAGCGCACCTTAGATAAAGGCTCTTAACAAACATACAGAAGCACAGACGGACAATAAAATGACCTTAAAAGGGTTCCTTTTTTCCTTAAAAGGTACATAACCCTAAAAATGGAGGCAAGTTTGATTCCCATTCGGGGAAATTAACACTCACTAAGTTCCCTCTGACTGCCCTGCTATGTGCGGGATACAATGAATGAAAATAAACGAAAAATAAAAACCATTAATGCCTCATACTTCAAACGAATGCTAGTGGTATTGAGATAAAATTAGCTACGCAAATAGCTATTATGATGCAGTGATCACTTACAATGGTAGTTTATAAGCATTTTCAGATATAAAAGGCATTCACTTGCAGTTTGCAGTATACTCGTAGCGGTATATATAGAAACACTACTCCGTTCACCACACGAACCAATAAAAAATAAAATAATTTCTTAATTTTATAAACCAATATTTGTAAACATTTATTTTATTTTAAAGTTAAGTTAGTATCTAGAAAACAGATTCAGCAAAGTCTTTATGTTATGACAATAAAGACGAGTATGATTTAATTTTTGTATAGTTTTCTATACATATTTAATACGCTAAAAATTATTATTTTACAGATAGACAATAAGAAAAAGAAAGATTGACTTTAACTCTATTACACGATATTTTGCCTTAGAACATAAGGCAGCCGGCGCATTTCGTCTTGTATCCTCATAGTCAACGGAAATGGCAAAAAATAATTCAAATGATGCCATCCTCTGCTTGCGGCAGCTATTTTACCGGCTTTTTATTTAACCATGTGTTGAGCAAACATGTGAGTGAAAGTACTCAGTATTGAGTAACCTGTCAACCCTGGAGTTGCGGCTTACTGAGAGGCGGCAACCATTTTTTTTGCAATTTCATAAGAAATTATTTGAAACTCGTTTATGAGAGTTTCTTTGTTGGATGTTGGATTCACATATTATAAAAAATATATAAAAATATAAAAAAAAATCACAAAAAATAAAAAAAATAATAAAGTGTAATCAACTCCATACTGAAATTACAAATATACAAAACTACATTTAAATATGGTCAACAAATCCAAAATTAACCGACGGCCTCGAATAACGTATACAAAATTCAAATCCCAATCCAATCCCCAGCAATAGAACTAATCTATTGGTATTACCGATCGTCATCTTGACACACAACTCTATTATTATTGACATTCACAAGATCAATAGCATAATATCAAGGCAACATACAAACACTATAATAAGGTAATCAATTAATGGTCGTTGTAAACACACGACAGTTTATAAATCCTTGTGGTGTGAAGTTTGACACGGGTTTCCACTTATGTCATTAATTATTAGATGTACAATACTTAAGAGAGAATTCAATTTATAATATCTTAATAAGAGAAACATAAATTTGAGTCATTGGTTGTGGGTTCGATTCCCACTCGAGGGAATGAAAAAAAGGAATAATTGTGGTATGATCAACCACCACTATTAATACGCAAGCAATTAATACGCAAAACAAAATAATTTATTTCTTGATAATAATTTATTAATACTCTGCTTTTTTCAGCATTATTTTCTATGTCACGTAAATAGGTATAAATACCTATAGTTAAGATATTAAAGCTATCGCCCGAAAAAGACAGACGCGACATCGTGTTTAGTAGCATCACTCACGTACTCACGTTGTACTCCCTTTTGATGGTAATTTTCATCAGATAAACTGACGAGGCACATAGTAAAAGACCTGCAGATCTAGAAAGGCCACATGCAGAGCTCCCCTATTTCTCTTTAAGCCTCCATTCAATTCTAGTTAGTGAGTATGAGCACACCAAGAGATGTTTGATATAGTCCTTTACTATAACTACACTCCCATCTCTACCCTTATTATATTGACAGTAAAATGTGTTTCTGATACCAGACACAGGTCTATATTTTCTATATCTAGGACTTCTTGCAGGTCGTGTTGGTATTTTAATAGTCCACGGCCATTATTTAGAATTTTTTAATTATTTTTTTATATCTGGTTACAGCTATTTTGGTGCTATTTTCAATCTATTTTAAACGTTCATTGTAGTTGACCATGAGCTTTAAGATTTCATTGAATTTTTCCTTATTTTTGGCTTCTTTTGTTCGTCGTCACTCTGTGTTATAATGGATTTTCCTGTAGTAACTTGGGCAAAATATATATTTTTATTTATGACTACACATTATTTGCTCTGCTTCTTTTAAATTCTCTTGCGTTCGATTTTGCAGTTGTTGCATCGTTGAGGATTTTTTAAATATTTTATTTCGCATTTTCTGCATTTTATTTGGCATCGTGCAGCCTCTGAAATTAGCAGGGTGTGGTTCACCGCAATATACGCATTTTGGTTTTTCTGTTCTTGTGTTCTTTTTTACAGCCTTAGTAAACTTGACACACCTTTTGTGTTTGTCTATAGACCTGACCTGATCTTTTACACTGAGGAATCAGTTTTGTAGATCAAGGAAATTTTATTTCAATATCACATCCTAGGATATATTTAATTTCACAAATCCTTTTAATTTTTTCTCCATTGCTGAAGGTAAAAGTAAACATATTTAGTGGCTCCTTAGTTTTTCAGCTCAATTTGCGTCCTGTATTTTGAGACCCTTAAATTAAAGATCTTCAACGATTATATCAGGTTTGCAAATAAAGAGATGATTTATTTATTTATTATTAGAGAGAGAGAGAGAGAGAGAGAGATTATTTATTTATTTATTATTATATGTTTATTATGGAGCGGCTTATCTCACAATTTCTAGTATTCACTTCGACACTTCTACCATTGAACATCTTCACGGTGAAGATGTTCCAGTGCGAGGACATGTTGAATTTCCTTTTTTTTCCTAGTTTTTACTACAGAGAATTAGTCTCTGAGTTTCTCTCGCAAGTCCTTCTTCAACAGTCTCATACTCAGTATATTGTGGGAAGTTTGCGTCGATTAATCTGCAACACATTGTAGCTGTTGTTGTGACGCAGTATCCATATTTGATGTTGATGGAGCTTGCGTCGATTTATCTGCAACACATTGTAGCTGTTGCTGTAAAATTATTATTTGTTCCTTAAAATCTTCTATTAGGCCCTGTAGTTTCATCCGCTCTTCCTTTTCCTTTCGGTGGTAGCATTGTACCTCTTTAAGACGAGTATACAAGATATGTTCCAGATCCGTTTTTAAAATATTCTATCTTTACTCAGCGTATTTATTGTGCGAGTAGCCTTTACAATATAATTTGTCGTTTACAGATGTGCCTTATGCAATGACTATCTAGGTCATTATTGCAGTCCGCCGCCTCGACACTTTGTAAAGTAGGTGCGCGCGTTTGCGGTTGTCAAGACTAGTCTCAGTGAAAATCAAACATCATTGATGAACTAAATTATAGAAAATGCATTAACAGTATAACTATTATTTAGATTTTTTAAAAGACAATAAGTAATGGGTTCAGAAAGCCCATTATAGACAAACTTTTCGTAAAACAGCGTAATTCTTTTTAGTACGTAGCTTAGTGTAGTTTTTTAAGATCTTTTCATCATCTTTCATCTTTTTTCATCTTTCATCCTTTTCTTTTTTAAGATATTTTCAAATAAAAGATATCGAGTATATTATAAATAAGAGAAAAAAAGTAGCCTATATTTATCCCAAGACACTCAAGTAGATACTCGAGTGTCTTGGGATTAATATATGAAATTATATGAAATTTTATCACAATCGGACCACTTACGAGTGGCAAAATCACTTTCGAATTTATAATATAAGTATGGATAATACTTTTCGATTTACAAATCAAATTAAATCAGCATTACGCTGTATCCCGCTCACAACAGGGTAGGCAGAGGGAACCTAGTGTTAATACACTTCGTCCCCCACTTTCTGCCGAATTCTGGAGGTATTGCGTGTTGAGTGGCAGAACTCAACGCCGCGCTTAGCCTCGACACCCGAGCGAAGAAATGGAAATATAAATTTAAGTAAATATTTCATCTCCTCGAGTGGGGATCGAACCAGTCACACTTTTACAATCACACTTCATGCCGCTGCGCCACGACTGGCCTCTTTCGATTTTCAAAAGAATGTAAAAAAAAAATATTTATGAGTCAATCAAAATTCTAAAGGAAAGTTTACCACGTATTGTAGCTATCTTAAATTTTCATAAGAGTATTTTTACTCTTAGTAAATATGCGAAAAATTGTATCCTCACGAAAACATTTCATCAAATTAGACGTTCCCAAAATATTGTAGCACTTTATTAAATCTTCTTTTGTTTGTTATGTATAACATTTTGTGTTTTACATTTTATAAAATATTCTTGCATAACGCATTTAACCTTTATTTTTCGGACATATTAAACGCCTTTGTAAAAGCTCGGCGCCTCTGTACAGGTCCCTCGAGATAATTAAATTTCCATATACTAAAATATGAACGCAAAGGAAGTTTTTGGTTCTGGGAATAAAATTATAGCAAAGGATAGATATTTTTATCTTATTTTTTTTTTTGTTTTTATATTTTACTAGGCTTTACCTGTGGCTTCACGCGTGACTCTGTCCTTTGGGGCATTGCTTGTTCAGCGTTGACCAATTCTTAAATCATTCCGTGATTTTCTCAAGTGCGAATCGAACCCACAACCAACGCTTACAGTTACACCTGATAATTAATAAATTATATATTATAAAAACATAAATCACACTGATTGACAAAATACATAAATACCAATATTACAAATGACACCACAAACGTTTAAATACTCCCACAATTCAAGAACATGAATTATTAAATATATACATTACAGATGCTAAGACCGCTAAGGCAGTCCGTTCGTAACTTTTGTCGAACTGCCAACGCGCGATGTTCAATTGCACATCACGTTTTACCATTGCAAATACGTAGAAACTGTTTGTGGACCTCCGGGATTTATCCGACGGTCGCCCGTAACAGATGCAATCGTGTAGTTGACCGCAGAGCATCAAATCTATAGCGTATGTTTTATCTCTGGTGGGTATCTCGGTATCATATTTTCTATACCGTGAACTGAATTTTAATTGTAGTTTCAGTTTAGTATTTGATATATGAAAATTTAAATTAAGTGTCCAATTTTGTTTTGTTTTTTGAGCATACGTATGTAATTTAGGTGATTGTTATCGCATGGACAGCGAAACTACATTGTTGTAATGATATAAGAATAAACAATTATTTATTAGCAGAAGGGACTGACTTTTCGGAAGACGACTTAGTTTTAAAATTATCACTAATTTTTACCAGCGGCATTACTCCCGTGGTTCAATAAGTTATGATGAACTATAACTATATAATACACCCTAAAATTTGACTTATCCAACACAAAAAAAAACTTTCTATATGAACTAATACTTTTCGAGATTTGCGCGTTTAACTTTACAAATTTCTTAGTATATTAGTCAAAATAAAAATTGTCATTGTAGTTAGGCAAATTGAACTTACTACCCAATTCTTTTAAAGTAAGTGATTTTTAAAATTTATAAAGTTAACACTTAAATCCATTTCTATATGAAAGTAAAATACTTATTAAGAAATAAGTAGTAAGAGACTTATTTTATTTGCATATCATTTCTATACTCAATGGTTCAGTAGTGCAGTGACCAATATCTTAAATATAATATAGTTCGATGTTTGACGAATTCTGAAGGCAAAAAAATTAACGTTTTATAATTCTTTAAATGCACGTTTTATAAAAGATTTACTTTAAATAAAAAAATAAATAAATCAGCTTCACGCTGTATCCCGCACACAGCAGGGTAGGCAGAGGGAACCTAGTGTTGAGACACCCCGTTCCCCACTTTCTGCCGAATTCTGGAGGCATTGCGTGTTAAGTGGCAGAACTCAACACCGTGCTTAACCTCGACACCAGAGCGAAGAAAATGGAAATATAAATTTAAGTAAATATTTCATCTCCTCGAGTGGGGATCGAACCCACAACCAGTCGGTTTTACAGTCACACTTCGTGCCGCTGCGCCACGACTGGCCTCAAAGATTTACTTTATTCATCCAAATGCGTAATACTTAAAATATACAAGAATACTTTAAAAATTATTTTACCAAGAAAATTGTTATAAAATGTAAAAAACTCACACTAAATCCAAGATGGAATTACCAATTCATCGTAATATTTTGAGTACTTAAGCACAAGGTTTTGAATTCTAAAAGGGAATCTTCAGTGTCGCGTAAGCGTTATAAGAACATTTGGCTCTTAACCAGCAAACAACGATCCAACTGGGAAATTTGCTTGCTTTTGAAGCACTTCAAGTACTATATATATTTTTGAATAATCAATTAACATTTATTTCAACTTTAGTAGCAAAAGAAAACAAAATACATTTTTAAATATTTTAAAATATTATTTAAAGGTGTGTCCACGCTAAGGATAGTAAGACATAAAATGTTATTTTTTACGTAACAGCGCTCGAATATCCTACATATCCATAAGACTTAGTGGTTAGAGCGCTTGTCCGGCTTTCAAGAGGTGCGAAATGCAATCCCGATTCGCGATTTTTTTTATACATTTTCAATAAAAAAGGAAACAATAAAACATATGTTTTGCTACGTTCAAGCGTTTTAAAGTCATTAACATCTAATAATCCACATCACATTAGTTTACGTTTACAGAACATTACAGTACATATTGAAATATTTTACCCTATATGCAGTTTAAGTAAATGGAGCACTGCTATATAGTAGGTATGTAAATATAACTAAACTAAACAATAATGACTAGAATTAAAGTAAAAAGTATGTAAATACTTGAGTAATATTATTAAAAATTTCTTCAACTATTTTCTACTTACTTTTTTTTATTTTATCTGATACTACAGGCACTTAGCTAGTACTTTTAGAGTTCCGTACTACAAAATGAAAAAACGGAACTGTAATAGGATCATTTTGTTTTCCGTCTGTCTGTTTGAGATCGCGTGGAGATATCAAGTTGGAAGTAATATAAAATATTCAAATCTACGGTCCCTTAGAATATAGAAAAAATTAAGCTTTTATGGAAATATTTGTGAGCATGAAAGCATTTGTGCATCATTCTTGCTATATTTAGCATGATATTTGTCACATAATCGAAAGTCGGAATACTTCTCGTTAACCTACAGTTATGAAATTTGGCATGATATGAAATTTTCCAGTACAAATAATGAAGTATTCTAATCTAAAAAAATTATAGCCAAAAATATTATTATAAACATATATTTGTAGTTCATTTCGTACAAAATGTATACAAAATGAACCTAAATTTGTCAACTATTGAAATATGTACGTACCGTTGACCTACAATCCGAAATCTATACGGAACCGTAGTAGAATATTTTCAATTTTTTTTGTTTAAAAAAAATTATAAAAATATTACCTATCCCATTTATTATTCAAACAAAATCAACTGAAACGAACAATATGACACATTCATATTTAAGCAAGCTTCATGTACTACAATTTTGATACTCTATTTTTTTATCTGTATTTCTATATTTCACTGTAAACACGTTACAAGCGAACCAAGTGGAGAACTACATCGAACTAGAACAGATGAAACTAATATAAAACTGGGAGCAAAGGGAAGTATAGTATCGGGACAAGAGGCGTTCACAACTTGAACTACTTGGTACTTATGTAAATCGATGCATTTTGAGTTATGTAATAACTGCACAATATCTATATACATGTGTATGTATGTATGTATGTGTCACATACAATTTCTACATATTTTTCATAGGTTTATGCTGTACGCCGTATATAGTAGGATAGGCTAAGGGAACCTGGGAACCTAGTGCTAAGACATCTCGTCCGTATTTAGACACCGTTTCGTTCCCTAATTTCGTATTAGAACTCAACATCGCGCCTTGTCTCGATAGCAGAGCGAATAAATTAAAATATTTACAATAATACTCCCTTGAGTGGAAACTGAACCCACAACCATCAACTACACACAGCCACGGCTTTATTTATCCTCTTTTTTATTTCATGTAGCATAAAGCGTGAAGATAAAAAGAGTTTGTAAAGAGAACTTCGTGTTAAGAAATTTTCGTTTTGTCGTTGTGTCCGTTTTACATTTTCTACAGTAATTCAAGACGTTGCGTAATGAGTGGTAGATCTCAGTGTGAGAAATTGGGGCGCTGAGCTCTAACTCTGGAAATGGAAACAATTAATTGCAATGGGTAGGTTACTTCGAAAGCTTTGCAGAAGTCCAATTCCCTTTACCAATCGATAAAATGGTTACAAAACACAGCCTTTACCTATTAAAAAAAAATCAAGAATTTACAACAAGAAATTGATGACATATTAAAAAATACAATAAAGAAAAATATAAAAAGAACTTCCGTAAATACCATTGGCTGTATATTCTATATAAAAGTATTAACCTAATATTCTACCCTCAAAATTGAACTTGGTAAACAAAATATAAAATCCTTTATACTTAACCGACTTAAACTTCCTTTGTCATTTAATTTCTTCGGGCGTCGCAAAAGTTTCACACAGATTGATTCAGGACTTTGTGAAGTTTATTAATTACTGGGAATAGGAAACCGTTGTTATGGAAGAGGTAATTACTGCATAGATATAATAGAGTTCGTCAACAGTTTTATTATCTTGAATATTTTATCGATTATATTATATTGTACAAACGACCTACACGTGGCTTCGCCGGCTTAAATTAATTGTTATATTATTGCCAAATTATAAAAAATCTTTACATAAATTGTAGCTTATGTATACATTTTACTTTTTTACTTTTAAATCCATTTAATAGTATTTATGTAAAATCGAAACAAACATTCATCTTCAGAAAAATTACATATTATGTAATTTAAGGGTACATATATAGTTATATACACCACATAACCTAGTTCAATTAATTAATCCTATAATCATTAAAAATAATATTTTGCTTTATATTTCTTCTACTGAAAAAATAAGAATTTCTTTAAAATGTACTATAAATTGCAAAATTTATCAATGTATCCAATTACGAAGTTGCTGGCACTCGATACGTCTTTGTACTGAGTATGTGAACCGTAAAATTCCTTATATTCTATCATCTTTCAAGCGTGAGCCAACTACATACAAGCTCGATGAAACCACGTCTACAAATATATTAACAGTTAATTGAAATTTCATCTTAACATTTAAAAAGTAAAAAATAAATTAAAAAATAAAATATATATTAAGACAATCCATAGATTAGGTATTTTTGTGTTTCCAATATAAAGCATTTACTATTTATAATATTTTTAATTTAGACGAAAAAATATATAGTTACATTAGGCATAACGTATGAATATGATATAATTATTCAAAATTTTCATTCGAGGCCGTGGTGGCCCGATAGCACAAGGGTTTGACTGTAAATGCGACGGTTGTTGGTTCAAGAAACGAAAAAACTCAGGAAAATTAAATATTTAATATTTAAATTTCCTTGCTCTAGTAACAAGGCAAAGCGAAGACTCACCACGCACCGCCCTATTCGGTAGCAAATAGGTAATGGAAGCACTAGGTTCCCATGTTATTTCTGCCTACTCTGCTATAACACGAAATATAACGTGAACCTAAAAAAAACTAAAATACATTGATGTTATTAAAGAAGTTATAGCGCAAATTAAATTGTATAAACACTATTTTGATCACAAAAAAACCTTAGCCAAGACATAATTATTCGATATTAAAGCTATTATTTCGATGGCTACAAAAACAAAAGACTAACAATAAATGAGCAGACAAGCGTGAAGATTCCACTAACAAATGATCCACGGATGACATCACGCGATCTAGAAGTGGATGATTTAAATCAGTAAAAAAGTATTATGTGAACTAACAGTTATTAACTTTATATAATATTTATTTTTACACATTTCAGCACAAAAAAGGTATAAAACTAACTCATATTTTTCTATTCCAACTTCAAAAATTTATCAACTTTGATAGATGATAAATAAATTAAACTTTTTTTCTTATATATTTTTAAAAAATTGTTAAGTGGGAGTTTTACTTACCTATCGAGGGTTCCATACCAATTTTAGGATGTTGATACCCTTTCTTGCTGATTTTTTGCTCTGGTAAGAGCGTAAGTGCTGTGTTGAGCTTCGATAGACGTCATTTAATTGTAAAATATATTTCTATTTAAAACAAACAAAATGTTATGTATCAAAAAACTGCGATAGATTCCTGTATATCTAGTTTGTACCTGTCTATATCATAATGATAATAAAGTTTCTCCCCGTCTTACTCCTTACAAAATATTACATATATGTAAAAAAAACATAAAACAAATATATTTTTTAACAAAATTTAAGATCATATAATATTTTTATTAAAATACGTCGCTTTTCTGGCGCCGCGTAAAATTATTTAATGAACTCGGTTTTATGGTAAACTGCAGGATTTCAGAGTAAATTTTTAGCCTCTAGAGAATGTCTGAAGCTCTTGTTTTACTATTTTACTTATGAAATTCGAAATTTGCTTCTGCATTTTACGGTACAACCATAGAAAGTTAAATAATCATTTAAATTCAAACTCATAATTTTGGAAACATTATTAATGCTTGTAAATGTACTTTAAGTGACCGGAAAATTGAGAACAGTCACTCCGGCCACTTTTTTTTTATTTAGCTGTCTGTCCTTCAGATGTAATCAAAAAAGATGTAATCAAAAAAGAAAACAAAATCAGGTCCACGCTGTATCCCGCACATAGCACGGTAGGCAGAGAGAACCTAGTATTAAGACACTCTGTTCCCCACTTTCTGCCGAATTCTGGAGGCACTGCGTGTTGAGTGACAGAACTCAACGCCGCGCTTTGCGTCGACACTAGAGCGAAGAAATGGAAATATAAATTTAAGTAAATATTTAATCTCCTCGAGTGGGGATCGAATCACAGCTAGTCGCATTAACAGTCACACTTCGTGCCGCTACACCACGAGTGGGCTCAAATTAATCAAAAGATGCTTAAAAAAGGTAAAATAGTCTTTAATAAAAGCTTCAAATCAATTATTACTTTTATTACATCGTAAAGACCACTAACGTTAGTTTTACAACTGACATTTACAAAATGTACTAAGAAACTCCTTTTTTTCAGCTTCTTTACGACTCCAGTCAGATATAACGGTTTTATGAGGCAAGTCATATAGTGACACACGTATTTTTTCCGTATTAATAAATTATTATATCCTCTCGGTACAGGCTTCACTTTGTTTTTTTTTTTTTTATTTTTGACACAGCTTTGCATGTAATAAGCGAGAGTGGATCAAACGTAAAATATTAATATTAGGAGTAGTACACACACTCTGAACGTCAATTGCGAATATTTTGTGTTTTTTTTTTTAATAACAATTATAATTTTTTTTTAAGTGTGAGTGTTAAAGTTACAACTTTTTTCCTGCAGTTGTTGAAGAATAATCTAAATGCCTTTCTTAATAATTTCTTTTTATATATTTTTTTTTTAATATTTAAAAATGATATACTTCATATTCTTTTTTCTTTTAGCTTCACGCTATAACCCGGATGTAACAACGTAGGCAGAGAGAGCCCAGTGTTAATTAGCGGAACTTTACGTCACACTTTGCCGAGACTAAGCCGAAAATATTAAAATATTAAATATTTCATTTCCTCGAGTGGGAATCAAACTTACAACCTGTCGCGTTTACAGTCACACTTTGCACCTCTGCGCCTCGACTGACCCGGTATGCATACTTTTATATATTTTCTTTGGTCCTGACGTTTTGTTATCATAATAGCAAATGAACACCTCACAAAACAGTTCATAATATAAAATTTTACCTAATGTGTACAGCTTCTCTAATGCCTTTGCAATTTGCTAGGTCACTTTTAGGTTTACTAGCACGTCTCACATCATGAGATTTTCAGTATGCTACGTTATTCCTTTGTCAACAAATATAAAGTATTTTTACTTCGTATTTTAAAAACACACAGACAAAAATAATATAAAATTCTTTTTTTAGTCTCACATTGCCAACAACCATTTCTTATTTTCTACATAAATGTGACGCAAATAAAGATTTTTATTTCTAGAGATAGTAACAATTTTGTGTCAAGACACTATATTCTACACTAACTGAGTGCTTGTCAACACCTTGTCGTACATTAAATATTTTTTAATATTAAATGTATGGAATGGGAAACCAATCCAATATCATTGCAGACACAATCAGTTACTATACCACTGAGCTAAGTTGGGCTCAACGGAAAACTAACTTTTATATATATATTCAATATATATATATATATATATATATATATATATATATATATATATATATATATATAAGAACCGCCCGCGTGTGAATATTTTTAATTTAATGTATTTTTGAAATTATTTACAGTTTACAATAGGATTAGTAAGAAAGTATAAGTCTAAATAATCAAAATAACACGAATAATAATAATAAATAGACACAAGCAATGGAAATAAAATTCTTATCAATAAAAAAAACCTGAGTAATTGAAAAGGAAAAAAAAAGTAAAAGTTATTAAAGGTTTTTTTTAATATTAGAAAAAATATCTCACTAATTAAAATATTTATAAAATAATAAGTAAACGTAAAAATATGAATACAAAAAAACAATCAAATAATGTGTCTGTATATTCTTGTAAAACATTATTTATATGTGGATCATAAGGACGTGTCAGCGCACGCCATGTAAGCGTTCGTACGCCTATTTTAGGGCGACCTTTTCTTAAAACAACAAATTTGTTGTAATTAACATGGCAGAATAAATTGCATGTCACATTAAAAGTTTAATATGAAAAAAAATAAGCTATGTCCATCCCAAGACCCTCAAGTATCTCTATATGAAATTTTATCACAATCGGATCAATGGTTTTGCCCTGATTGCGTCACAGAGTCACTTGCGAATTTACAATGTAGATAAAGATATGTTTTTTATAAAGAAAAATAAATAAAATAAACCAGCTTCACGCTGTATCCCGCACACAGCAGGGTAGGCAGAGGGAACCTAGTGTTAAGACACTCCGTTCCCCACTTTCTACCGAATTCTGGAGGCATTGCGTGTTGAGTGGCAGAACTCAACGCCGCGCTTTCCTTCGACACCAGAGGAAAGAAATATAAATTTAAGTAAATATTTCATCTCCTCGAATGGGGATCCAACCCTTGTGGGTCCCCCAGGTGGTTTTACAGTCAAATTTCGTGCCACTGCGCCACGACTGGCCTCGCAGTGACTCTGTCTATATATACAGTTCAGTCACTTGCGATGATTGATTATACAAAGAAAAATTACTATTTATTATTATTTACTTTGACTATTTCTTTATATACGCATCACTTTCATTTTTATTATGAAAATTTTCTTTGTGTGGTAATTAACATCCTTGAGTTTCTTGTTATTACTCGTACAGTTGATTAATTAGCATAGTTTTGATTCAAAAGCGCTTCTTTACAAGAGCGATCAAAGAAGTGCGGGTAAACATTCTAAAATAGTTTCTTAAAATAGTTTGCGATTGGTTTTATATTGCGATTTTAATCTTTATCCATTACCGTCCAACGTAGCCTTAATCACATTTTATTAAAATCCTCGCGGCTTCACCCACTTGGAATATACAAATATTTATTAAATATCTTTAAATTTTATTATCTTTTATCTGTATTTTTATCTTTTGTTTTCGATTTTCAATAGGATTAATAAGAAAATACAAGCCTATAATCAAAAGAAATTCGCATCCTTGCGCCACGACTGGTCTCAAGGAATATTAATCTTACAAAAACTAGAAACATTTCATTCAACAAATAAAAATGTTCAAAAATCAAACTTCGATAAACTTTTTAAATGTGAAATCTATCTGATCTTTATTAAACACTTTTTAGTAGGATGCAGTTTTTTAATCAACCCAAAGCGTAGCGGTTTGTGTACAAATGTAATGGAATTAAATCAGTGCAGTGCTACGGGGCGCTTCTTAACCCCATTTCGGGTGAGATTGGGTACTTTGTGGATTAAAACGCAAGTAATACTGTTGACTAACCTAATAGTGTAGTTATTAAATATGACTGTTGAGCTAGAGGTCTTGGGTTCATTTGCTTTCTAACATACATTTACATATAAAATGTCTATGGAGCGTTTTATATATATATATATATATATATATATATATACAATTTAAGACACTTCCGTTCCTCACTTTCCGCCGTATTATTGAGGTATTGCGTGTTCAGTGGCAGAAGTCAGTCGTCGCGAGTTTCTTTTTTGTTTTTCTTTTTTTTTTAGCTTCACGCTATATCCCGCACACAGCACGGTAGGCAGAGGGAACCTAGTGTTAAGACACTCCATTCCCCACTTTCTGCCGAATTTTGAGGCATTGCGTGTTGAGTGGCAGAACTTAACGCCTCACTTTTGCCTCGACACCACAACGAAGAAATGAAAATATAAATTTAAGTAAATATTTCATCTCCTCGAGTGGGGATCGAACCCACAACGAGGGGGTTTTTATAGTCACACTTCGTGCCGCTGCGCTATGACTGGTCTTACTATATAATAATAATATTAAATATTAGTCATATGCAATAACAAAAAATCAATAAGAGTTTTTTATTAACATATAAAAAATGTATTACTTTCGTATAATTTTTTTGTTCATACAAACATATGTATCTATATTTTATACCCAACATAACAATGAACATAAAAAATGAAATTTTGAACTAATATCGAATGGCTTAGTTATAAACTAGTGCGATCAAGCGTTCATTTTCTGTTTTAAAATTCATTTACTGATGTAAAATTAAATATTAACTATTAATTATACTGTCGAACGATTGTTCTATTTATATATTTTTGTTATTTATGTAGGCATTCTTCTATAAGGTCACATTGAACCTAATGTCAAAACATTTCGTTCTCGGCTCTCTGTTCCAATCGAAACTCTCGAAACGTTACTTTGTGACAGAGCTTAACACCGTGCTACATTCAAGCATGGGAATAAAAATAATAATCATAAGTGTTGCATTATTGGTGAGACGCTTTATCCATTGCATTATTACTGTTCGTGTGTTTATTGTTTTTAATTTCACGCTGTATACCATACACATAGCAGGGTGGGAACCTAGAGTTAAGACACTCCGTTCCTATTAAAACACATTTGTACCCCACTTTCAAACGAAAAATCATATATATGTACAATAATGATTACTTTCAATTATTTAAATAACAATATTTTAAAGTAATTCTCATTAAATAAATTGGTAACCGTGTTTCTATTAGTCCGTATCGCATGCGACAGCACGTCCTCGCATTTCAATTGAGTTTATTGAATAGACCCTGTGCGCTATTTAAATAAATAAACTAACTTTTGCCGTTTTCAAAAGTTACTCCAACATTGTAAAGTGATTGCGTGAAGCCTAAAAGTTATTTTTTTTAATAATATTTAACTAATAGTTGGTTTGACTTCGCTTGGCTTCTAAAACTGGTCGCCTTGATGTTCACCTTTGTTCAAAATTTTATATTCCAGTTGGATTGTACTTATAATATTATATATTATTTCTATATTATTTATACGTTTGGTAAATATTATACTTCTGTAAATATTATTTTTCTGTTTCACATACAGCAGGGAAGACAGGAGGAACCCAGTATATGTTCCCCATTCATAAGTGAAATTCAACACGCAATGCCTCAAAAGAATTGTTACACTAAACACTGCGCTTTTGCTTTGTTATCATAGCGAACAAATGAAAATATTAATAAATAATAATTAATGAAACCGAGAGGAAATCTAACCCACAACCACTGCGCTACCGTCGAACACTTGTGCCCCTACGACACGACGGCCTTAATATAATTTATTCATCATTATCTATTGTAATAACTAAATGTATATTAAACAATTAAGTAGCTATTTACAATGTAACTTAAAACGTAGAACATTTCATACAAAAATGTAAAAACAGTAGCGTTTTCTAAAATCTTCTCTGAATAACACTAAGGCTGCGATGACAAAAAGTGATTGTTCCTATTTCAAAGATGAATCTTAAAAGATAATTGTGTATCTGTATCCCGCCCACAGCGTCTTAACACTAGGTCTTAACACCGTCTGTCCAGTCAGTCAGTCACAGTCAGCCTCTGCCTACCCTAGACAGAGGGGACCTAGTGTTAAGACACTCCGTTCCCCACTTTCTGCCAAATACTGGAGTGATTGCGTGTTGAGTGGCAAAAAAGGAAGAGCTTTTAATAATAAAAAAATATATTTTATATATTAAAAGAAAATTTTTGTGTTAATAACATTATAATATAAAACAATCAAACATACAGAAAAAAATAACTTCGAGCATATTTTTATCTGTTCTGCTACTAAATAAATATTAATGCAATTGAAAACATAAAAAAAAATTAAAATCAAACAAGGAACATTTAAGTCTTAATAAAACGAAGAAATCAATGCATAAATGGTTTAAGCAGAATGGTATCAAACTATCGAAGTATCATTAATTTAATTCAATCTTGTCGTCTGTAGCCGGCGGACAAAAGGCAATCTACTTAATTCAATAAGTTAATGTAGACTGGGCTATGTCAATTTAAACGATGTTTTAACTTCTACTTGCCAATTCTGTATAAGCGTTTTTTTTATCTATATATAATATTTGATTAATTAATAACTTAGTCTGTCGTAGCGTTGATGGTTATAGGTTCGATCCTCATTCGAGGGATTGATAATGTTATTTTTATTTCCTCGTTGTGGTATTGATTTGGGTAGGAAAAATGAGGAATAGAGTATCTTAATATTAGATTCCCTCAATTAAGACAACACCCCCCCCCCCCCTTGGGGGAAAAAATAAAATACAAAAAAAAATATTGATTCAAGTTCAGTTTAAGTTGTGCGTAATCTAATAAGGTTGGTCGTCGTAACAACCTCGGTTGTCCTACGAAGACACAGTATCAAAGATACTGGAGGAAGGCCACGTAAAAGCATGAAGACCCCCCGGAGAGCATTTATGGAGAGGTTGATGACAGTGGACGACGCGAAAGAGGTATGTCAAGACCGTAGCGTTTGGCGCTGCTCTCTGATTACCCCGCTAGGGATAAGGCGTGAAGCTGGTTTAGTTTAGTTTTTTGTAAATATAAGAGACCCTCAAATATATAATTTTGATGCTAAATGAATAAAACTTTTCACCTACACTAGACACTAGAACACATAGTTTTCACACAGCGACACTAACTATCGTGACACAATAAATTTAGCAATTAGAAACACTCGTGTTATGTATACACTGAATGTATAGTGTACAGTGTCGTAGTTTGCATCTTAAGTCTAGGTGATTTACCTACTACCTGGCAATAAGGTACGTTTGATACCTTGAATTACCAATATGTTGTCCATTTCCTATAAGATAACGCCGCAGCCATTTGCATAAACAGACAAGCTATACATAAGCCATATTGTAAACCGATCTGACAACATGGCGTATACGATAGCAGAACTTCGAACCAAATTGAAGGAATAAAAAAAATCTTATTAACATTATTTGAAATGTTTAATTATCCAACATTTAAACATTTTCCAACTATACCTTCAAACATTGTCATTGTCAATATAAAATTTAACCAATTAATTTAAAATTAATCTAAAATTAATTGAATTTCAAAAACATATATGTAGACGCGACAGGTTGTAGGTTCGATTCCCACTCGAAGAAATAAAATATTCAATATTTCCACTTCCTCGCCCTAGTAACCAGGCAAAGTTACGTTGAGTTTCGCCTCTCAACACGCCATCCATAATTCGCTGGAAAGTGAGGAACCGAACTCGGTGTATATATATATATTTGCTTTAATAAACACTATAACAAAATAATATTTACTATAAAATTCTATAGTCGAACTACTTAAATTGATTTCTCATTCATACATTCGTCCTTCAAATGGACTTCACACGACCGTATCGATTTAATGTCGTGGTTTTGTGTTCTTACAACACAAGTAACAGTACAATGCCAGCTTGTAACATTAATCAAAGAAAACATAATAAATTATAAGTCTTGCTACGGCACTGAATATTTTATGTAGAGTTCGCGTTATAGCTGCTGTGTCGAACGATGATTGATCTACTTTCCGCTTGAATGATTATGGATTTATTGATTTTTGTATGAAGAATTTATTATTTTGTCAAATCTACGGAGTGATGGGTTAATTTAAAGTTTATTGACGTTTTTGTGGACCGTAGTGGCTCAGCAACTGGTTGCAAAGGCGTCGCATTGATCGCCTTGGTGTGAGTTCGATTGACATTCGGTGGAATGAAGTATTTCACCCAAATAAATAAAAATACGCTAAACATACATTTATCCTAAGCCTTTCCAATAAATAAAACAATATCAAAATAAATTTAGAATCTTGAAATAGAAATAAAAATATTGTCGTATCTCCACAGTACACAGCCATTTGATTGTACGCTCGTATCTCTAAGATGTTGCTCAAAGCGTACCAAGGGGAACATATCTGAACAAGTTATAAGCGGTACAAGGAAGTTGGTCGAACAAGCGATAACGAGGCCCCTATCCGCTGCTATGTTAACAAAAGTACGCATTGGATTTATTACGATACTAAAAATCCAAATTTTAATAGCTTCACCTGGGGACCTGGAAACCTAATGCGAAAATAGTCCGTTCTTATTTAGATACATCCATTTTACACTTTGCGCCGAATTGAGTGTTGAGTGGCGGAATTCAACGCCGCCCTTTGTCGATTTTCTGAGTGGAAATCGAACCGCATTTTCAGTCACACGCTTGTAACATACCACAACATTTTTAATGTATTAATATACAATATTATTTACAAAAAAATAAATAAAATGAATACACGTAATATTTTAAAAACATTTTAATCTACAAATTGCTCTATAGAGACGAAAAATTATTGTCCTTAACTTCAAAATGTCATACCTATATTACCTATCTATATTGACTATTGAACGAGCAGCGTTCACCGTCAACGAATGTAATAAAACTACAGTTTTTATTCTCTGCAAACTTGTATAGCGGTAGCGTCTATTTAAAATATATATTTGTATTAAATTCTATATTTGAAATTAAAATTAAATTATTGAAAAAAAAACTAAAATACTCTTATAATCTATTTTTAATTAGCTTCACGCTATCTCCTGCATGTGGCAGGGTAGGTATAGGGAACCTAGTGCTATGACACCACTCCATAAATTCCACCGAATTCTGGTGGCATTGAGTATTAAGTAGCGAAAGTTGCAGCGAAGTAGAGGAGTTTGCGTCGCTTTTCGCTCGTTTTGTCGGGGATCGAACCCATAAATGCCTCTGTATAGTTATAAATTCAAATAATCAGGTAAAATTTTATAAAGGAAATTTGAATAACTCCACTGTAGGATATGTCGTTGAATACATTTTATATAACATTTTATATCTTCAGCTTACAATTTTACTTGAAATAGAACTCAATAAGAAGTTTTATATAACTCAACTGAACTACTTTCAAAGGAACTTTGCGCTAAAAGGAACTTGTAAAAATACTAGTAGGTTGACTAGGTACAAAAAGTACAGTTGGTAAATAATTTTTCGAGATCCAATGGAATTATTGAAAGGAACATCGAGACTTTTTAATTCGTTAACTCCTTATTCTACTTCTATTTCGACTGTTTTTTTTGTATTCCGCATATAGATATATACACTAGGTTCCCTTCCCATACCCAGGTATGGGAAGGGAACATAGTGTTAAGATTTAATGAATGCATTACTCACTTCATTTTAATGAATGAAGAATTTTTAAAATGCATTTCTTACTTGAGGCCAGTCGTGGCGCAGTGGCACGAAGTGTGACTGTAAAACCAACTGGTTGTGGGTTCGATCCACTCGAGGAGATGAAATATTTACTTAAATTTATATTTCCATTTCTTCGCTCTAGTGTCGAGGCAAAGTGCGGCGTTGAGTTCTGCTACTCAACACGTAATGCCTCCAGAATTCGACAGAAAGTGGGGAACGGAGTCTCGTAACACTAGGTTCCCTCTGCCTAGCCTGCTGTGTGTGGGATACAGCGTGAAGCTGATTTTTATTACTCACTTTCTGGTGAATTTTCAAGGCATTACGTGTTGAGTGACAGAACTCAATACCGCGCTTTGCCTCGACAACACGTATAGCTACAACTTTAGACTATTCCTTATATATAACTTTGTCGAGTAACCAGTTAACAGTTCTTCACGTGAAGCTGAAATTGCCTTAATCTTGACTTTTAAAATTAAAACAAAAATAATCAAACAAAACTATTTCTGATATAAAAAAGTAGAAAATATTAAGTAAAAATACGATAAAACGTGAAACTATGATGACAAAATGTCGCAAAAATAGACAAAAATATAAAAGTTTCAACAAAAAAAAAATAAGAAAGAACAAGTAAAAAAAACTTAACTACGAACGTAAAACGGTGAAAAATTTAATTCATTTGTATTGCATTTCCAGCCTAGTCTTATTAATTTTATGAGATTCTACGTAACGCCGGCGAGATTAACAAAAAGTACTCTATAATTAGAGCGGAAGCCAGAATGGTCTGGAAAGTTTAATAAAGACAGCCTTCGCATTTAAATCCCCCATCTAACTTTGTCGCGGCATAAGACCAAGGATTAATGGAGAGACAGTGGCAGTAGTCGTGACACTTTTAAATCTTTTTAATCAGGTTTAGTTTCAGTCTTGAATTAAATCTTTTAAAGATATCGCCTGATTGGACGTATACAGGAACAGGGAAAGTTTTGTGTTCAATGAAAGTTTTTAATGATTTATTTTTATATATTTTTAAGTTCTTTCACATTAATGGTACAAAAACATTTTTTGAAAATATATAAAATTTTAAAATTGCGGGAATCGAACCAGTGCCTCTTAGAAACCACGCACTCTGACTACTAAGTTAAGAGTTGTTGTTGCTATGTTAAATATTATTATTATAATTAGTATTAGTATTAAGTAACATACTTACACATATTGATTGAGATGTATTCAATTTTTTTCTACGTATCCCAGCGAGCAGTTAGAAAGGAAAGGCAATAAGAATCTAGTGTTAAGACACTTAGTTCTCCATTAAGAGACTTCTTCTCTAGCGGCATTGTGTATTGAGAGACAAAACTCAACTCCATTTTTAATTTCTATTTAAATTTTATGTAAATTTCTTATGTTTTTCACTTTGAATCTGGAAACTTAATGTTTAAATACTCAATTCTCTAATGGGCCACTTCCATTCTCCACTTTCCGCCAAATTCTCTGAACGCCTCGCCTCGTTACATCAACGAGGAGATAAAAATATTAATATTTCATATTCTCGTGTGAGAATGGTACCTCAACTTGTCACATTCGCACACTTGTGCCGCTGCACCACTACTGGCCTTTTAACAATTTAAAAAAGGTTCATTTATTTTTAATTAATTTGTTGTTTCAAAATTAAATGACGAGTGTGGGTTCGATATTCGCTTGTTGTCGTCGACAATTGAGCAAAAAGTGAGCAACAGATTATTAACCCTTCTAAATAAAAAAAAATATCTATAAAATATAGGTTATATAATATCTTTAAATTAGCGACTCTTATATTTCACCACAAAAGTGCATTTACCACAAATTTATACCTGTAACTTTTCCCATACATTTACAAAACAAAATAAAGTTTCAACGCAATTTACTAGCATTGTTCTCAAGCATGCAGCGGTGTATTTCAACCTGAAAGTGGACATCACGACAGGGTAATTTAAAATATATTTTCGAACATTTTACAGTTTTTTAATGAAACTTGGAAAGAAATCTAAATTTGTAATATATAAGTATAAAATAATTGATGGCATGGCGCCATACAAACATGATTTTAGGTACGGTAGCTTCGGGGAAATCATTTTATTTAAAATGTTCTTAATTTCTGCAGTTCGGTTAAACATACAAAACACAACGGCTTTTGTAAATTGGAGTCTTGTTGTTGAGATTCTTTCTGTCTGTTTAGATAAAAAAGTAAGAAAATGTAAAATTTTTGCCTAAACCCAACATAAACAATTTTAATTCAACACAAAAAATAATTCTATACATCACATGTTGTGGGTTCGATTCTCACACGGCGATATGAAATATATATAAATTTCATTTTTTCACTCTGGTGCCGAGGCAATGTGAGGCGTTGTGTTCCGCCACTAACCTCACACCTTCAGAAATCGGCGGAAATTGAGGAGTGTCTTAACACTACCGGCATATAGCGTGCAACATGTATGCGTGGCTTATGCTTGATGAGACTCGTTAGATAGAGCTGAGATAATTACAGATGCTCAATAGTCAATTAAGTAGCGCCCTAATCGACATACCGACATTAACAGAAGTGAATTGTTCATTATTAATTAGTTAGTTATTATAACAGAAAATCCACCTAATATTAGATTCATGGTATATAATTATATAATATTAATAATAATAAAGTTTAATTTGATATTCGTAGCTTAGTTGAGTTCAAATTGAGGTCAGCTTGAATATTTGATAATAGATTGTTTTTGATCAATATTATATGCTTTACGGTACACAGCGGTGAGGTCGGTCGCTCAACATGCCATACTTCCAGAATTTGAGGAAAAGTGGGGAAAGAAAGTGTCTTAATGGAGTATCTTAACGCTAGGTTTCCAGGTTCCCTCTGCCTACTCTGCTATTTTCGGAATACAGCATGAACTTAAAAAAATATTGACAATCAATACCAACAATCTCGGTATAGTACAAGGTGAGCGGTGATAATGTTATAAAGTGTCACTCTAGCCTCCAGTGGCAATACATTTTAAAGATACTAAGTATTATTTCTTTATATTCGTCAAAAAATATCGCGCGTTCAATTAAACATGTCCTAGCCGTCGTGGGACATGGACAAGCATCTTACTGTAAATGTGACGGTTGTGGGTGCAATTCCCCCGACCCACGGGGTAATTAATTATTTGGATTTTTTCGATCTGGTAACGAAGAAAACGGGCAGCGTTTAGTTTTGCCACCTGACATCATGAACCAGTTTGAAACTATTCTGAATAGTGTTATAAAAAATATCGTCACAGTGTCTTTATATGGAAAATTATAAAGAAATATAAGTAACAGCAATAACATTACATTTGTAACTTACCATTAATAACCAATCTATATAAAATATATTAGAAAAGCTCACAAAAGATAATAATTTATGATCGCGTGCCAATATAAGGATACATAAATAGCGTTTAACATGAAACCGTAATAATTGGAAATGAAGAAATTTACTTCATAGTCTCAAGAAATATACCACAATAGTTCTATTGTATTTATTTTAATATATTTTAACACTTAAGAAAAGTTTAATTTTAAAACGTTAATTAGTCAAGTGACCTTCCTCCAGAATTTCTGTGTTTTCGGAAGTCAACCGAGGTCTCCCTCTACCTCTCTAACCGCTCATTTTTCTGTCATATTTTTTTTTCTGGTACTTTTATAATTCTTCTTTCATCACTCATTCATTCGGCGTGCCCAAACCAGCTAAGCACGCTCTTCTTTATTCTCACTATGACATCCTCGCTAGTAGATGCTGGTACCTGCACTCCCATGTCACTCACACACACACATTGTTTCAAATCCAATCCGAGCGTTCGTCAGATCGTTTCCAGAGTGGAAATTGGGCAACGGGGTGTCCTAATGCCGGGTGCCCTCTGCCTACCCCGCAGTGTGCGGAATATAGCATGAAGCTGATGAAGCGTAAAGTTGTGTATGAAGGGACACTGTCGTAAATGTTCATGTCGTATTCATTCATGTCGTATAATATAACAACAATATAATTATCTTGTAAGAAGTTATTTTTTATTAACATGCATTTTCTGGGAAGGTGGGCGAGGAGATTGTGATTGTAAAGTTAAAAGATCAATAAAAAAAGATGAAAATAGAGGACTATATATTCTAAAAAAATATCACCAGAAACATTATAAGAAAGAAGCCAATCACTACAACACTGTATGGTCTATCAAAGGAAAATTTTAGAAAAGCAGGGTGTTAAGTTGCGCCACTCAGCACCCAATGCCTTGAAAATTTAGTGAAAAGTATAGAACATCTTTGCGAGACTTAGCATCCCGCATATCCCGCTGAAAAAAAATCCATCGATCTAACACACAATCAACAAAATCACTCTTTCTACCAATATAAATCTGTTGTTTCTTATTTATTTCTATTACTTATCCCAGAAGAAAGACAACACACTGATATATGGCAGAGTGGTGACATGTCAACAACGTAAGGGCGGAATCCGATCACATCAGATACTGGAATTTAATTCCACTTTAATAATGTATGTATGTCGTTGTAGAATTTTCAAATTAGTACACTAAAGCTTTTATTAAGCTTATTGAAAGGGAATTTTCATGTCCTCCTTTGATTTAAATAGAGAAGAATTTAAGTTCATGTTATTTGAAATGAGATTTCTAATTACAGTTGTAGTTTATGTGTTGTTTCATAAATACTACTTTATACTAATACTATTCCTAGACACGAATGTTACGGTTATAAGTTTGATTCCCACTAGGGGTAATAAAATATTTAATATCATTTCTTCACTCTATATATAGTAACATGGGGTAGGGGGGTAATCTCAGCTCTGCCACTCAACATGCAATGCATCGAGGTGGATAGTTGGGAATGGAAGTGTCTTGATGGGAACGTGTCATAGCACTTAATTGTTGTAATTTAATGTCTTAACACTAAATTCCCAGGTTCCTTTTGTCTGCTTCGGTATATACTGAAAATAATAATAGGGAATTTGAAGGTTTATTTCAAGCTTGATATTCACTTTTATAATGTACAAGAAAATATTAGAATAACGCGATATATTATATTATTGTAGGTGCAATTTTCAAAAGTTTTTCCAAAATAATGGTGAAATATTAAAAACTCAAGTTTTCTACCATGGAGATCACTCACTGCATTTGAATTAGAAGAAACAAGTGAATCTCAAGATCTAAATCCTAAATCAAAAATCCATCCATATGGATAATAAGAAATATTACAGCCCCATAACGACATAGATTTACATAATGACTTTACGAGTAGTTCCTCTATAATTACAAACTTATTACATTTGACACTAACCTTTGAAGTTTCGACCCAAATACTCAAATATATCAAGTAGTCCGAGCTGGTGGATAGGTGGCATGTCAACGGGGAAAGGGTGGATCCTGTCCTATAGCGCGCGTCATTCCACATTGGGCAACCGGAATTCAATTGCTTGGGTCTACAATGTTGATATTGTACACCTTATATCAGTAGTATGCGGCTGTGTTTGGATGCTGAGACTCAAAACAATGCTATTTTGATTAAAAGTTATATACGATTTATATTTTATACGGTAAAAACAACATAATAAAACTTCTAATTTAACAACGCGATCTCAAACGTAGTAATAAGCATATATAAAAATAATAAATATATTGAGGCCAGTCGTGGCGCAGTGGCTCGAAGTGTGACTGTAAAACTGATAGGTTGTGGGTTCAATCCCCAATCGACGAGGTGAAATATTTACTTAAATTTATATTCCCATTTATACGTTCTGGTGTCGAGATTAAGCGCGGCGTTGAGTTCTGCCACTCAACACGCAAATCCTCCAGAATTCGGCAGAAAGTGGAGAATGGAGTGTCTTAACAACCTCTGCCTACCCTGCTGTGTGCGGGATACAGCGTGAAGCTGATTTATTTTTTATAAACATATAGCAGGATAGGCAGATGAAGCATAGTGTCAAGACAACCCGCTCCCCATTTTCCGCCAAATTCTGTTGGCATTGCGTGTTAATTACTGAACTCAATGCCGGGCTTTGCTTCGCCACCAAAGCCAAGAAATAAATATATTAAATATTTAATTTCCTCGAGTAGGAATCAAATGCGCACCTTATATTAAATGTTGCTCTTTTTAATTCAATTAAGTAAAAAAATATATTTTTGTACATACTTAAAAATATTTAATAATTCTTAATAGGTTTAGCTGCAGATCAAAGTGGAAGTATTGTAGAGGTCCCCGAAGACGCACAACAAGAATTTAAAATCTAAACTTGGTCTGGAAAGCTAATCCGATTTGTCTCTAAAGCCTTAGCTATTGCTTTCTAACTAGAAGCTTTGGGCACAGTAAGTATGAAGATTTCAAACCTTAAAATATAAATGACGTGTGAATTTTATTAATAGAATTGAAACAATTTTGTTGTTAACTTAATTGAGCGATATTATATTATTTAGCAAAACTTGCTGTTTTGGCTTCAAAAAATCTAAGAAGGTAGAAATAAAAAATAAGTATAAAATAGCACGCCGGCATTTGTTATCACGATCCAAGATAGGTCTAAAATAGAAAAGATAGTAACGAATACAGTAAGCTGTTTCAATTTTTTCTCTGTCTTCCTGATATAATGTATGGATTATGAGCTAGTAGTTAGTTTAATCAAGGCATGCGCTTAAGTCCCGCTTAATTTAAATATTATATGTTTTCTTGTTGTAACACATTTATAATTTACTTTTATGATTTTTAACTCCAATGTGGATACGGGAAAACGGAGTGTCCTGTCTGAGTTCTTCTCAGGTAATCTGTTATATACTGCAAACTAAAAAAAAAACATTTTTATTTTACTTGAATCTATGGCCAAAATATAAACAAATAAAAAAATATTCAATTATAAATACCATTTACAAATCTAAATACAATTTACAAATTAATACCGCTTTAATATCTACCACGCATTATAAAAACCAAACCACTTCACCCCAGATAAATCTCGACTACATACGTACTTATACAACCAATGTATTCGAATCGAGTTTCAAAGCGAATTTATCATCAATACAGGAAATAAATGAACCATTGAAGTCAAAGCGGCCCCTAATCAATCCCTGAGGTGAAGTGAGCACTATCTAAAGCATATGAAATATTCTCTTTTCAAATATAAAATAGTAAAATAGATGAGAATAGGAGTGAGCTTTGTAATACATTTTGATGCAATTTTGAAGCTACCTTCCTTTTCCTTGTTTTTAAATTGTTAAAAAAATATTATACGCTTTTAATATTTTTTTTCTCGTTAGAAAATCTAGTGGAAAGGCAGTCCTTTCTCAGCTTTCCGACAGAATTCAGGATAATGCGATTTGAGTGGTGTAATTCAAGATTTCACTTGTCTCACTGGAAAAATGGGAATATTTCATTTCTTGCAGAACTTATTCAATAAAATAAAATTGTTCTTCGTTTAAATATTTTTCATATTGTATCTTCATTGTATTCTACAAAACGTTGGAAATATTTTGCAAAAAAAAAGAAATCATATGCTATACGTTCTGTTGTAGATTGGCGTACATTAAAAATAGTATTATGAGACCTAGTGTTAAGATACTCCGTTCTTATTAAGGCTCTTTCGTTCTCTTCTTTCCGCCGTATAAGTGAGGCATTACGTGATGAGTAAATAAATATATTAAACAACTATTACGTTACGTCAAAAATGTCACAGAATTCAACCTGTCTCCAATTATCAGATATAAAGTTTTTTTAGGTATATACAGAGTGTTTTTGTCAGCACCACTTTAAATGAAACCACAGTTTTAACTACTCTATAAAAGCCTAATACAATTAAAAAAATCCCAAAAATGAAAAAGTATTTTTTTAAAAACAATATAAATAATAAAATTATTTATTTTGTTTCAAAAAAATCACTTTTATATATTTATTACAAGAACGACGCACGCAGGCATAAACCTATCAATGTGAAACTACCGTACGCCCCATTCCTAAATCAAGTCTCAGGTATTGGCGGCAAAATTCAAAATGGCTTAACCTTTAGTAGTATTTTTGTAGTAGTATGTGTTTACGTTACTGGTATCTATGCGTAACGAAATACAGGTATGGATAAACATTGTGAAATTAAAAAAAAATCCTACATCTAAACTTTTGAGGTTGAGGTATCTTGATTAATTTCTTTAAGTATGGCCTTAAAATATTTTCCCCTTTATATATATATATTCCAACAGAAGCGGTATATTGCCTGGATGCATCGAAAATTACGCATAACTTTAAAAGCTACGATGCTCTGATCTAAGACTTTGAGCTCTATAATATAATCTGATATTTAAAATATTCATCCTATCTTGTAAGAAAGTTATATAATGGAATAGAGAAATTATGTTGTAATTTGATGGCTGATTTAACTTTGGATTTTTTGTCTGATTGTCTTAGTATCAACATAAATATTTCTTTTTAAGAAATAGCATCTATTGATAATTTTTTTCATGCACTATCCTTCCGTCTTCCAATTTTGGCCGGTAAATAGAGAGAATTTAGTCATTACTTAGGCTGTACCCACCTTTCTGCCCTTTTAAAGTGATGAGTTTCGGAACCTAACACCATATTTTGTATATATATCGCAAACAATACATTGAAATTACAATTATAGCCACTACTATAAGCTTTCATCCTCCTGAATTGGACATAAAGAGACTTTAAACGAACCAACTGCACCACAATAATGTGAAGATTTATTTCTATACAAAAACATTTAATTGTGCTGTTTACATTTAAAACAACATTAATTACAAAATTCACAGTCATTTGCTTTTCAAAGACGCCATTTAAGTATTTGAAGAAAGAGGCCATCAATATACAACAATAAAAAAAATATGTACGTTTAAATAATTAAATATATAATATGTATAAACATATTACATACGTTATATTCTTAATTAGAGTTAAAATTGATTTTTGGACGAGTTGTAGTCCAAAACGTCGTTTGTTTGGAGTGTAAAATCTCATAAACATTATAAATTTCGGGAAGTTCTAACGTAACACCCCCTTACACTCCACGAGGAACTTCCAGGACAAATTTAAATACACTCTTCACCTAGCAATCCAGAAATCCACGAAAAAAAGGGAAACGGAGTTTTTTGCACTACGTTCCCTCTGCCTGCTATGAGCAGGATACAGAATAAAGCTAAAAGTTATATAAAAACTCATTACATAGTAAGTATGCAATTTCTTTCTTTCAGCATTTTATTTAAATACCAAGATTAAATTGTAATTTGTGAAAAAAAAATGTATTTCATACCCTCTTAGGCCTCACTTAGGCTAAGGATTAGCTTGAGCTTTCCCATGAATAAATTTGTATCATTTTATAATAGGTATTAGTTTAGGTTTGCATTTTGCTTTGCAAATTTTAACTCATTTATTTATTTTATAGTAAATATTTCCAGGTGTTATAAAAAACAGGAATCTAGAGAGAACACGTGTGGATTTCAGTCCCGTTGAATATAAAAATCTAGTGTTTTTTTTCACCTTTACTTCAGTTACTAAACTAAACAGAAAGAACCTACTGACAAGACACTCCACTCTCCTGAATATGATTTCGATTTTTATGATTTATACAATTCATAAAAATCTATTCACATTTTATCTTATGGTTTTTTTTATGTATTGCTTTCGATTTTTGATTATTATCAGTAGCTACCTTAAAATAAATATTGACGTTTACGTTTACGTTTCTCTTCAAATATTAACCCAATTAGTGTGACTCTAATTCAATTTACCTTCCCCTTCTGTTCCTTTTTCAAATCTTTCTTATAAAGATTTTATTTTTTTAATGAATCGGCAGCTCGCTTAAAAATTAAAATAACCAGAATTTTCTTAACCAACTTGTTTTGTTGGCTGAATAATGATAGAATTTTTTGTATATTTTTTTAGAGGTTAGATATTTTTTTCTTTCCTTCTTTTGTTCCAATAATTAAATAAATTTGGATTGAGCCGTACAAGAAGAATTCGATAGTATTCCTACTTTTATAAGAAATATTCTTAAACACAATATATACCACAAACAAAAGTAACTCAGTTACAGTAGCAATAAAAACGCGAGGTAAGTATCATAAATGTTGTATGACAAATCCGACCGACCTTATTTCTTGTCTACGTATGGCAGTTTAGGGTGATATCAAGTGTAATAGAATAACTTAATAATCTAGACTTTTATTTCTAGCGTCTTTTTTTTTGTATTTTATTTTTAACGTATTTTATACTGTTTGTGTCTAATACGGTCTAGGTTAAACCCAACACCACTCTTCGTCGGCAAAGCGTCAAATCAGAAAAAAAATAATAATATTTAATTTTTTTGTATGTAGAACTATAACACTCTCAAATAACCTACCTGTTTCCTTTTCAGTAAAAAAAAAGAAATATTTAAAAAGGAGATAACACCATGATATGCTTCCCGTCGAGCCCGTTTCCCATGTTTTCATTGTAATTATATTTATTTGTATCGATTAAAATACATATATCCTATAACTTTGTCTTAGGCGCTTTTCTATGATAAATATGATGTAGTTGATCTTTAAATCTATAACATATTAGCTTGTATTTTTATGGTTTAATTTTATGCGGTATTAGACATACCAGAAAAAAGAATGTAATGTCAATATAAATAATACCGCTCTTTAGATTTGAGAAAAGAAATCTTTCCCAAGTTGAAAAAATAATCAATTTTTTCTCATTTCAGATATTTCACTGAACGTATATTTTAACGTAAGATGTAATGCAGCAGCTACAACTACCTTATGGCATCGGATGTTGTGTTCTGTTTCCCTATAAACCAATTAAATGCCGAATCGTTCAATGTAATTAGAAAGATTTAGTACATTTGAACTCTTTAATATAATTAAGGTTACAACGTACTTCTTTATTATATTAAATTAAGGCCACTACAGATCTTAAACGTTTTAAACATATCAGTTAAACTTGTGTCAATAAACCAAGTGAAATGCTTACAAAAAATATATAACGTGAAAAATGATTATAATAATATTTAAATATTGAAAAGAAAAAACATAATGAAGCCTCAATGACCTTCCAAAAGAACAACACGTATATCATTTGTTAGTCACTTCTGTGATCAAATATCCTGTAAAGCTAACGGCCTTGCCTTAATAAACGCTATTCAAGTAATTATTTTCTTTAATCATCATTTTATTGTTCCCTATATAACGTTTAATGAGAGTTTATTGAATAGACGTCGATATAATATGACATTTGATCATTTCGTGCGATTCTGAGTGTTTAGTACCATTTAATATATATTGCTGCTTGCATCTAATAAATATTCATTTAATTTTACCCTGTATAAAGTATAGATAGAAAGAAGAAAATATATAGAGAACCCCATGCTAAGCTAACATAACGTGTTGAGAGGCGGAACTCAACGCAGAACTTTGTCAGAGCTAGAACAGGCAAATTAATATATTTCAACCCTCGGAGCCGGCATCGAACCACCAAGCATTGTATTTATAGTCAGACTATGTAACACAGCGCCACGATACCCTCAAATCTAATAACTTGAGTATTTTATTCAGCAATTCAAATTTAATAATATTTTTATTTTTTTCGTTGAGGTAAATATTTAAATTAGAATGGCAAATACAGCAGTAAATAATCTTTTTTCTCTTTGGGCATTATAATTATATTCTTAAGCTACTATCAACAATTTATAAGTAGCGTATCAAACTTCCCAAAATTCTATTAGAAAGAGCTGAATCATTTCACTCCAAGGGTGACTGATGAAGGTTGACTTCTGAAAGCAAAGTTCATGTTTTAATACTTCAAATTTATTACAAATTCTACTTCAAATTTACTATCTATTCTAGTTATTTGTATATTTGGTTATTTAAAAGATAGAGGCAGTCCTGGCGCAGGGGTACAAAGTGTGACTGTAAATTGACTGGTTGTGGGTTCGATCCCCAATTGGGGAGATGAAATATGTACTTAAATTTATATTTCCATTTCTTCGCTCTGGTGTCGAGGCAAAGCGCTGCGTTAAGTTCTGTCACTCGGCACACAATGCCTCCAGAATTCGACAGAAAGTGGGAACGGTGTGTCCTAACCCTCTCCCTCTCCCTCTGCCTACCCTGCTGTGTGCGGGATACAGCGTGAACATAGCTTAGATAATTAAATAAAATATTTCAAAGACTTAAACTATTTAAATAAGCTAAAAAAAAATAAACGGTATACCACAAAATAAGCGTCTCTCACAAAAAATAGCAATATAGCGTACCCCTTCCCACTTTATCTCTTTTCATCCTTCAATGGGTTCGTGTGATTATATCGAGCAACGAATTTCCTTTAAAATAAAATGTGAAACAATAGTCATTTGGCACTTCACCTATATAAAATCGTTTGTTCTGGAAACGACGGAATTTTATTAGCTACGTGCTTATGATGGCTGATTTAATGAAAATTCCCTGTGAATTGAATATCTCCAAACACGTCCCTATAGATATTAATTGAGACAAAAGTTTCAAATTATTAATTACAAGAGTGATCATTAAATTAGTGAAATATTAGAATTTTTCACGTTTAAATAAACGTAGAGATGTTTCAAAGTCAAATATATTAATTAATTGTTTTAGGCACTTATCTTCTTTCCTGTTATTTAAAAAAATATTTTTATTAAAAAAATATTTTTAATAGTTTTGGTATGAAAAATATGTATTAGAGAAAACTGTAAGTGTTTATAAGAAGTTATATGTTTTAAGCCCCGTTATGTAGGTGGTGGTAAGTAAGGAAGGCGAGGAGATTGTAGTTTTGTAGTAGTAAGGTTATCAGATCAACTAGATTCTCATAGTGCATAAAAACTTAAGGGTTCATTAAAACAAAGGTGCACTACAGTGAAACGAAAGCAAAAAAAAATAACTTCACGCTGTATATAGCAGTGTGGGCAGAGGGAACGTACTATTAAGACATTCTGTACTCTATTTTTCGCCAAATAATTCGAAATATTGCGTCTTGAGGCTTTTGGATTAGTAGCAGAATGAGGAAATGAGAATATTAATAAATAATAATTCATTCCCCTAAGTGGGGATCGAACCAACAAATCGTCGCGTAACAGTCACATTCTTGTGTTCCTGCGCTACGATGGCCTCACATTCTTACTTTACAAGATAATTCAGTTCAAGAACACAAGTGCCGGGCGCTATATCGAAATTAGTCGTCTGTTCTAGAAATAATCACCAGAAACTCTGTAAGAAATAAGACAATCACAACACCACTATATAGACTATTGAAGAAAATCCCTTTTATTGGCAAAGCAAAGTGCCAAAATCAGAACAAACATTTATGTATATCTAAGTATGCCAAACACCATCATATATTTTAAGCGTTATTTAAATATAAAAATTTAAAAAAAAACTCTTTTTTAGTATTCCATATCAAGAACACATTGCAGGGATCTAGGGACCTAGTGCTTTACTGTAGTTCTAGTTCGTTCCCATTAAAACACCTCTTCGGCTGACTTTCCACAGAATTCTGGAGGCATTGCGTATGTGTTGGGATACGAAACCCAAAGCTACGCATTGCCTCGACCATTTTAACAAATCCATCATTATTCTTCCTACCAATATAAATATGTTCTTTCTTATTTATTTTCACTACTTATACCAGAAATATATAGCATAGTGGTGACATGTCAACAACGTAAGGGCGGAATCCGATCGCATCAGATACTGGAATTTAATTCCACTTTAATAATGTATGTATGTCGTTGTAGAATTTTCAAATTAGTATACTAAAGCTTTTATTAAGCTTATTGACAAAGAAATTTTCATGTCCTACTTTGATTTAATAATGGTAAAGAATTTAAGTTCATGTTATTTGAAATGAGAATTTTAAATACAATTTTAGATTCTGTTTAATACTATTTATTTTGAGACAGGGCAGAAGAGGGTCGTACGAGTTTGATTCCCACTAGGGGAATGGATTTTTTAATATTTACATTTTCTCGCTCTGGTAGCGTCACAGGTAGAGCGTGGCATTGAGTTTCACTACGGCACATTCCATACCTCAACTCGGATTATTATAGCACCAATTGAATTTGAAAATTGGTGAAAAGTTAATCTCTACTTTCCTACCGTCATCGGGGTCACTGCATTCAGATAAGAAGAACCGAATGCTATACGATATAACGAGAGCATCAAACTAAAACAACAAAAAACACTTTCCGCGAGTAGAACTCGTGCCCTACATCCTAAGAACCTACCCTTATGGATAGTCGACAATATTTCAACCCCATAACGACATCGACATTATAAAATAATTTCAACACATCACATAACATGATTTTCATAATTATATAATGACTTAGTTCCTGTATAATTACAAACATATTACATTTGATACTATAACTTGAAACTTACCTTTGAAGTTTTGGCTCAAATATTCCAAGCAGTCCGAGCTGGTGGATAGGTGGCATGTCAACAGGGAAAGGGTGGAGTCCTATAGCGTGCGTCATTCCACATTGGGCAACCGGAATTCAATTGCTTGGGTCTACAATGTTGATATTGTACACCTTGTGGATATCTGTAACATGCGGCTGTGTTTGGATGCAGAGACTCAAAACAATGGTATTTTGATTAAAATTAATATTTTTATACGATATAGACAATACACTCATTAGACAGTCATTTTAGACTGTTAATTTTATATGTATTAACGGAAATGCATTGCATTTAATCCATCATTGTATACAATTTCTAGGAAATGTATGTAATTCCTAAAATTACCTGGAAATAAATTATATCAGAGACATCCTATGAAGTCTATACATTTTCTAAATAGCAATCAGAAATGTAAAACATGTTAAATGTCATGTGTACGCGGACATAGTGAGGGGAGGGTACTCCAATGTCTGACAATCGCGCAGTGTTAAGTTAAAAAAAACTAACGTGGCGGCGCCTAATCAATCCCTGAGGTGAAGTAAGCACCATCTAAAGCATTTTAAATATTCTCTTTCCAAATACAAAATAATCAAATACAAGAACAGATAACAATGGGAGTCCCCATTGTAATGCAATTTTATGCAATTTTTTTTTCAATTTATTACCATTTAAAAATTAATAGAAGAAAAACAATACATATAATATTTAATAAAAAGGTTTGTAATGATAATTAATATTAATATTAATATGTTTGTAATTTAGAGCTACCTCCCTTTTCTTTTAAACAAAAGAAACAGAAGGTAGCTCTAAAATTCTTAATTTTTTTTTTATTTTTACGTTAGAAAATCTCGTGGAAATATTTAAATATTTCATTTCATGTAAACTTATTCAATAACATAAAATTGTACCAAGTTGAAATATTTTTCATATTGTATCTTCATTGTATTCTACAAAAACGCTGAAATTATTATGCAAAAAAAAAAGAAAAAATGAAGTCTCATTCTTTTTTTGTTTCGTTGTCTAATCAGATAAAGTAAAAAATAAAAATGTCAATATTAAAAATTGAATAATTGAAGAATTTGAGCCCACGTCTATCTATCATCTAACTGAAAACACGATAGTGGTAAAGTGGGGATAAAACACTTAAATTATTCTTATCTCTCTTGTTCCTTTAATAGTACGGGAGCCGACGATGTTAAACCGGGATTTACGAGCGTCATAGAGATCTATTGAATTGCGAAGCTTATTAATCTGATTATTTCCATGATGGTCGTATGAGGTGATCCTGCGTAAGAATTAGAAATAAAAAAAAAATAAAAATTGATCGAGCGCGTCTAATTTTTTACGGGGATGTTAGTAATCCTGTAGAAAAGCTCTTATAAAACAATCAGACGATTTGCATGTGACGCAAACTCTCAACCTTTGTTAGAATGTTCAAAAATAACTTTGTCACTTTGAAATACTCAAGCGCGTCAGATTAAGATACGAGTATACATAGTTCATTTTCATGCCCTAGAGGTGGTTTCTAATAATCTAACGATTATCTAAAAGGACTTGCCTAATATGAGCTATATTGCCTATATGATATTATTAAAAATCTCAAGAAATAACATGTAAATAGAAGAGTGTATGTTTGAAGTAAAATACTTTTATTTACAAGAAAATAATTTATAAAAAAAAAATTTTTTTTTTTAATTGTCATCTTCATCGATGAATGAAAAAGTAATAGATAGAAATAAAAAAAAATAAAAATAGAAATAGCAAAACAGTAAGAGAGGGATAGAAACGCGGAGAGAGAAATATAGGCAACCCGTAGTTGCATTACACTTTAACGATCAATTTTTATTACTTGGGCTTGTGGAATTTGTCAGGTTATATATTTTTCGTAATCCTGAAATTGTTCCCTTCAAAACAAAACAAATTGTCATGCTCGACAATGTCGAGATAACGTTTTTTTTTATAACTTTGTAGTCCTCTCTCTTCTTTACATCACTCTCAAAATAGTCAGATTAGTGGAATATACATGATTTTGCATGTAACTTACTCATTCTACCTTAATCTCACGAGCTCGAATTTAAGGTGATAATTTTTTAAACCTTTCTTAAAGACGGGTTAGACATGTGGGGTTCAATAATGAACCCCACATATATGACCTGGTGGAAGTACTTAACCTAGTACAAACAATCCCCTAGTATATTAATCTGTCGCACTTTTGTAAATCATGAAATATCCGCTTCAGCTCCCGTACCAGTGAAGATCTTTGTGAAATAACACTAGCTTGAAACTGAAAAAAACTATTACATGCTGTATAAACATGCACATAGCAACATAGACAGAAGGAACCTGTGAAACTTATGTTACGACAGTCCGTTCCCCACTTTCCGCCATATTTTTTGAGACATTGGAGTAGAGTGGAAAACTCAAAGCCGAGGGATTTTTTTTCAGTGCTAGGAAATAAAATTGATATGCAACAATGTATTTACTTACATTACGTCAAAAAAAATCACAACAACGTGCTTTCAATTAACTGATATTAAGTTATTTAAGCTAATATATATATATATATATATATATATATATATATATATATATATATATATATATATATGTATATATATATATAGCTAAAGCTTAATATGTATTTATATTTATATATATATACATATATATATATAAATATAAATACATATTTCAATACAAGCAATATATTTTGGCCGGATGCATCGAGAATTACGCATAACTTTAAAAGCCACTAAGCGTTGAACTAAGACTTTAAGCTCTATGTAATCTCCACTTTAAAATATTCGTCGTATCATGGTAATACTAAAGTTACATGATGGAATAGAGAAGTTATGTCGTAATTTGATGGCAGATTTAATATTGTTTGTATTACTCTTATAGTTATAATTAAATGAAAGTTGCATTTTTTTTTCATATAATAAATTAAATCCGGCTTTGGAATTTTCCGATAAGCAAATTGGATCTACTGAAAAATTTTTTTAATTATATACAGCCTCTACTATAAGCTCTTATCCTCTTGAATTGAACATAAATAGACTTCACATACAATCTGAAATGAACGAACCAACTGCGCTTTGCTTTTCTAACAAAACCAATTAAGTTTGTATACAAATCGCCTTAATCATAAAACAATTAAAATTTAATAGAGGTTTAATATACATTGCATACTTTGTGTTCTGTAACAGCTCAATTATAGTTAAAATTAATTTATAACAATATGTAGTCCACAACTAACTCCTTTGATACGAGTAAAAAATGTAAAATATTTCTTTCTCATTTTAAACATTTAAAATGTTTTTTATTATCTTCCACACTTAGGAAAGAAAAATACTTATTTAGAAAACGTACTCATATAAAAAATTTAACGTAGATTTTTAATTTTTATAACACAAAACCAAAAGTAAAAATAAACTTATATAGCACTTACAGAAAGATTAAATATATTATATAGATATACGATATATTATAACCTGTGGTGTTTTCATTCACACGCTTTTGCCCCTGCTCCACGACTGGCCACAAATTATTCAATTTTTTTTGTAGATTAATAAAAAAAGAAAAATAAAATTATAGAATAATATTTGTAGAGACAACCATAATGCCAGCATATTGCAATAAAACCTATATATTTGTTTCATAAAAGAAGTAAAAAATATTTTTAAGCACCCTTAAAAATCTTTAATAACTCTTAATAGGTTTTTAAACTGCAGATCGATGTGAAAATATTGTAGAGGTCTCCAAAGACGCACAACAAAACTTTTAAATCGAAACTTGGTCTGGAAAGCTAAGCCGATTTGTTTCAAAGCCTCCGCTATTGCTTTTGTACTAGAAGCTTTGGGCACTGTAACTACGAAGATTTCAAATCTTTGAAATAAAAATAATATGTGAAATACAATGAAAACGATATTATCGTTAATTTATTTGAGTGATTTTGAATTGCTTCTATTTGGGTTTTTTATTAAACAATAAATCACAAAGTTTTAGGATATAAGACATAAGCATAAATACATGTACAACGTTCGATTTCACTATTTAACGTGGGTCTAAAATAGGTAAAGAAGTGACGATTACAGTAATTTGTCACAAATCTCTATTTTTCTGATATAATGTGAAAGATGGTATCTGGATAATTAGCTACCAGCTAGTTTCCACGAGGCAAGGTGAGGTTTTCTGTGAATATTGTTTTATATTTTAAATTTACGTTTATTTTTCCTACTTCTAATGCTAGTGGATAGTAGAGTGTCCTGACACTGAGTTGTTTCCACGTAATCTGCTATAGGCCGGATTATATTAGCTGCAAACTACACATGAATCGCTTTATTTTACTTAAATCTATAATAAATGAATAATTCTTTCCCTAATATGTATAAAAATAAAAACAAATAATAAAAAACACATCTATTATAAATGCGATTTACAAAGACAGCTATATCGACCGCTACATTTAAAAAATCCAAACCACTTCACTCCATATAAATCTCGACTATATCGTACTTATACAACCATTGTATTTGAAAGCGAAGCTAACTTCAAAGCGAATTTATCATCAATACAGGAAATAAATGAACCATTGAAGTCAAAGCGGCTTCTAATCAATCCCTGAGGTGAAGTGAGCACTATATAAAGCATTTGAAATATTTACCTTTAAACATAAAAAGTGTTTTTATGCAATTTTAGAGCTATTTTCCTTTACCTTGTTTTGAAATTGTTAAAAAATATTTTTGTTTTTATTTTTACGTTGGAAAATATAGTGGAATCTCAGCTTTCTAACAGAATTTGAATGATGGTTGGGAAAATGAGAAAAAACATTCCTCCGATTAAATTATTGGATTGGAAGAATGTGACGCATCATCTCACTGGGAGAAATAATTATATTTAAATTAGTTTTTATATTTCCGTCAGTCCGTCCGTTTCCGTCAGTTATTTATCAACGGAGATTCCTAGATTAGAAATATGAGAGAAAAATACAAATAAACAAATTATTTTTCTACTAATATAAAACAAAAAAAAAACAACTAACTTCTCATTAAATTATAAATACTTTCGTAAAATAAAACAGTAATGTAATAGTTTCGAAATGCGATTTTCACGGACCATTGGATAGCTAATAAATGCCGCGGGCCGGAGTTATGGCGGATATAGCATTTTGTATGTAAATTGCAAATCAATTATTTGTAAACTACTACTTCTACTACTGTGAGCTGTTAATTATGTTATTTTTTATTCATATATAATGTTATTTTATTAATAATATACATATTACAACAAAAATATTTAACATTTTTATTATTGTTTTTTTTTTTCATTAAATAATGCTTTAAAAATTATTCAATTTGTACAGTTAAAAATAGAATAGGGTATAATATTTTCCAGCTTAACTCTGTGGCATATAGAAGGGTAAGCAGAGGAAAGCGAGTGCTCAGATAGTCTGGTTCCTACTTTCCGCTGGATAAGCGAATTGCGCGTGAATAGCGAAACTCAACGCCGCACATTGCTATATTACCGGAGTGAGAAAAAAGATAAATTTTGTTTAATAATAATAAATTATTTCCCACTTGGTTGAATAAATAATTTTTATTTGTACGCTATTTTACACAAAGAGCGAAGTTATTTCACCACCAACAAAATAAGTGGAGAACGAAGTGATTTAACACTAGGCTCTCTATTAGTGATTCAACGCGAAGCTTAAAATAAAAAAAAACAAATAAATATCAAAAATTTGCTTCACGTCGTGTCTTGCATACATCAGAGTACGCAGAGAGGACCTAGTGTTAAGCCACTCCGTTCTCTACTTTCCGCTGATGTTTCAGAGACATTAGACATTGACTGGAACAACTCAGCGCCGGGCCTTGGCACCGGAGCGAAGAAAAATATTGATAAATAGTACTTAATTCATTCCCTTGACTGGGGATCGAATCTACAACCATCGCATTACAGTCTCAAACTTGTGCTCCTGTGTCACGACGGCTTCTAAAATAATAAGCTTACTATAAAATCACAAAAACAATTTAAAACATGGTAGAAAATCCGGCATCGTACAGTTCGCTTGTCTAGACGGTCTTTATATTAAGAAGTAGGCCAAACTCACTCACTGATGTATTTTATACACTCCAGTAACCTTTGCGTTTTTAATTTTTTAGTACTCCAACTAGGTCGTGTCACGCTCAAAATAGACAGGTGAGAAATGATAAATATTTTTAGCAATATTGATAAATTTTATTATTTGTAATGTTTATAGTTTTATATTGTGTCGGGTTTTTAATTTCTTATATAATATGCTTTTATTTTATTTTTTCGCTTAGTAAAAATAGCAGAAAGCAGATGTAACTTTTAGTGTACTAAAAATATTTCATATTTTGAAGTGTCGAGGCCTTCGTGGCGTTAAATTCCGCCTCTTGAAAAATTGGAAAATGGGGAACGCAGTGTCTTATGACGTATGAATTTCGTTTTTTTTTTAAAGTAAGCATAGAAAAACTATTAAGGAATTAAAAAAATATGAAACAATCTTTAAAGAAAAAAGTGTAACACCAAGAGGCAGGGATTTCACCTTCGTTCGTCTCTTGGCTGGTATTCTACGACTTATGAATTCGAACTCCGGTCCGTTACAGTTTTTATACTTTTTTTTATCAAATACTCGAAGAAATTGGAGAAAGGAGTGTCCTGACACTAAGTTCATCAAACCTGAACAAAAAGGTAAATAGGGCACAATTATTTTATTTTCCTATAACCTTTCAAATAAGTGCTACTTTAAAAAACAAATAGATAACAATATAGTCTAACGCTGACTTCCTATTACTATTCGGTTATCTAAGAACAGATCAACAAATAACTAAACCAATCAAGCTGAAGGAAGTTATTTTATGAGGCATTCTCTTTAATAGAAGTTGTCTTACTACGAAAATTAACCTCGTGAATCTAACTATAAAAGATCCAAGGTAAGTGTCGTTAATTTTGTGTGGTGTGACTAGCTGTTGGCGTTGTCGGCGGTTTTTATTTAATATTATGTTACATGTAGTCATGTTTTAGGCTGGTCATGGGACAGAGGCACAAGTTTATAAATGTGTCTGGTATGGGGTTTGAATCCAACTCAATGAAATGAGATATTTAATATTTTCATTCTTTCGTTCTGGCGTCGAGGCAAAGTGTAACCATATAACACAAAATGCCTCCAAAATTCGGCGCAAATCTGCCTATCCTGTTGTGTGCGTGATATAACGTGACGTTAATTTATTATGTTACATATCCATATATGAATTACTACTTCAGCTTATAGGTTCCTTATTTTGTTATTATAAAAACATCTTAGGTTACGAATCGAAAGTGAAATTGTTGTTAATTAAAGGCGTAATTATATGTTCGTAAAAAAAATTATATCACTTTTGTTCTTCACGCTGTAACTCGTACATTACAGGTTAAGCAGAGAGATCCTGGAAACATAGTGCTTAAACACTCTGTTCCATTAAGACATTTCACGGTCACCACTTTCCACAGAATTCTGGAGAAATTGCGTGTCCAATGGCAGAACAGTGCAATGCTTTGCCTCGTTACCATAGCTAGGAAATGAAAATATTAAATATTTCTTTAGTTCGAGTGGAAATAGAACCCACAACACTTTGTGCCCATGCGCTACGACTGGCCTAATAAATCTTAGACTAAATGATGAAACCCTTAGGATATTAGGCGTAATATAACAAAACATAAGTTTCTAAACACACCCACAAACTACCAATCAACAATAAACAGTTGCGTGTCCAGTTTCATTAGAGCGAGATATGTGAAAATTCACATTATCCGCCCCCATTTTCGTACAGTAATCGAGCACTTACAGTAAAATAAGTTAGATATTCATTCAATTTAGATCCTTATTACAATATAAATAAGAATTAGATGTAGTCTACGTAAATATTAGGTTACTACTATAAGGTTAAAAGAGGCTATTAATATAGTTGTAGTCAACAACATTAACAAAAACATTGTATAATAAAAGTATTGTAATCTTTAGTATAAAAACTTATTAATTCCATCGAAATGGTTTTAAAAATAAGCGACTTTTTTTCTTTTCTGTTTCACGCTAGGATTCTTGCCTCTAAAATTGTATGATAGATTTTTAGAAAAAATGATATAGACAAACCTTTTATTAATTATATTTATATTAATTTATAAATTATGTTATCAAATCTTCCTATAAAAAGCTGTCCTTTTGTGTACAAGATTCTCAGAAACTTTGCAATTTGCGAAGCCACGCTCAGTGAAATTACAGTTCATTTGATACACAAAACACAAACAGCTCTCTGTTCCAACTCTCTCTAAGGATATGAATGGCGCTGCATTTAGTGACTTATCTGATAGAAAAATGCTTATTATGTACACTCACTGTTCTTAAATATTTATACTCTATGTGCATATTTTTTTATTTATTGTCAAGAAAGATAGTTAAATGCGGCAGAAAATGCATAAAAAAAGAAAAATGTAGAGAGAATATATTCTTTTCTCGTGTTTCAATTAACTTTATTTATATAACTGTTCAAAATCGCTTCCTGTGATCAATATCCTATTTTACAGATTTTAATATTGTTATATAACATAGCCAGCTATAATGGGATATTTATTTTATAATTTAATTTAACTTTATGTTTGCGGCTGTCGCGGCGCTGAGGCACAAGCATGTGAAACGTGCGACTGTAATGCAACGGCTCTGGGTTCGATTCCTATTCCGAAAAATGAATAAGGCGAAAGGGCTACGTTGAGTTCCGCCACTCAAGATGAGTCAAAAATTCAGTGGACATGGGGAAACGCAGTGTCGTAATACTGGGTTCCCTTTGCCTACCCTGCTATATGTGGGATGTATCCCAGGCTCAGGTTGCAGACTGAATCTGATATATATTCGATAAGTCACGTTTTTCATTCCCGAAGTTAAATTTTCAGAGGCCAGTCGTACCGCAGAGGCACAAGTGGGTGGCTGTAAACACAACTCGAGGAAATTTAATATTTAATATTTTCATTTCTTCGCTTTGGTGTCGAGGCTAAGCACAGTGTTGAGATCCGCCCCTCAATACGCAATGCCTCTAGAATTCTGTGGAAAATGGTGAACGGAATGTCCTAAAACTAGGTTCCCTCTGCGTACGATGCAGTATACGAGATGCAACGAATATTTTTTGCTTTACTAAAAAAAAACAAGATTGAAATTGTACTTTAAGTCTGTATTATAAGATTGTTATATTACGTTTAATTAATCGAAATCACAATTATAAGCTGCAACTACCTTTAAAAAATTAATTATAATTAAATAAATAAATACATGAACTAAAACTACTCTCCATATAACTTAATATTTAAAGCCAATATAGTCAAAGCTCTTTGAAGATGGCTTTTGATGTAATTGACTTGGCGTTTGTCATTTACTTTGGAAGTTTAGACGAAGTATGAAAATGATTATTAATGTAAATTAGTATAGACATATATATTTTTAAACAGCAATTCGGTTTTACGAGTTTTCCAGCATATTGATAGTAAGAAACTAAAGAAACTAAATATTTTAATAAAGTTACTTCCTTTATTTTGTTTGTAGATGCATTATCTTTTATATAGGGCTAGGGTTATATAAGGTTGAATATTTAAATGGAACAACGGCAATTATCTTGATATATTGCTAAAAATGTTTGCTTTCATTGGAATTTGCAAAAAACTGTTTTTTGCTAAGTTTAATTCAAAAGTTTAGTCTTAATTGAACGGACTGTCGTACTAACGTGCCTACGCAGCAGTGTGCGGGATACAGCGTAAAGCCGATGATATATTTAAAGAGGATGGAGAATGGAAAACAGGATGGAAATCTTTTTCAATAAAACTTAACCCTTTTTATATTTTTATAGTTTATATATAATTATATTCGTATATATTAGTACCTTTCATCTCATATTTAAAGTAGTATAAGAAAATTTAAATTTTATTTTCAAAGGAAATAGACATCTGATAATATAAAATATTTTGTATATTATTGACTCAATCTAAGCTTACTTGAGTTCACATAACTAAATATATGATATAACCAGATATCAATAGATAAACAAGCAATACGCTACAAAGAACTTTTTCTGATCGTTATTAAAGATAACTTATATAATTCAGTAGTTATATAATAGTTTAGGGATTCGATTCCCACTAGTGATTTGGTAAAGTGGCAAAGCGTGGCAATGAGTTTCACCACTCAACGCGGAATGCCACCAGAATTCAGCAGAAAATGGTAAACGAAAATAAAGTAAAATAAAATTAAAATTAAATTAGCTTCACGCTATATCCCGCACACAGCAGGGTAGGCAGAGGGAACCTAGTGTAAGACACTCCGTTCCCCACTTTCTGCCGAATTTTGGAGGCATTGCGTGTTGAGTGGCAGAACTCAACGCCGCGCTTTGCCTCTACACCAGAGCGAAGTAATGAAAATATAAATTTAAGTAAATATTTCATCTCCTCGAGTGGGGACCGAACCCACAACCAGTCAGTTTTACAGTCACACTTTGTGCCACTTCGCCACGGCTGGCCGGAAAATAAAGTAATAGGACCGGAATAATTTAACACTAGGTTCCCTCTGCCTGCTCTTCTATGAGAGGAATACTGTAGGAAGCTAATAAAAGTCTAGTAATATTTCTACCATTCTTATCAAATCTGTAACATATAGTAAATAAATAAAAGAGAAAACATGGAAAATAACAGCAAGCGACGTATCGCCGTGCCGTTCACTATATTAAACTAATTTCGTATTATTACATTTAAAATAATACATTTAAAAGCATATTCTAAAATATAAATTATGATTAACAAAAATATGTTTCATCATATTCTGTATGAAAATTATTAAAATAATTTAAATATATAGATATATTTGAACGTGATTAAAACAAAGTAGTCACTGTCGTCAGTGACACGTATATTTCAAGTAATTGGTTACACTTGCGTAGTCACTCGTAGTAGAGAGCTATCATATCTCTATATGAAATATAGATTACATTATATTAATTTTTGGTAATATTTTTACAATAATAAGCTACGGAAAACTTCGTCAGATCTTCGATTCGCCACTACCTCAATGCCTGAAATCTCGGGCATTCGACCAGTGCGTTCTCCCGGTCATGACGTACGGGGCTGAGACATGGACTCTAACAAAAGGCCTCGTCCATAAATGTCAAGTCGCTCAACGAGCCATGGAGCGTGCTATGCTCGGTATATCTCTAAAGGAGAGAATCCGAAATGAGGAAATCCGGAGGAGAACCAGAGTTACCGACATAGCTCAAAGAATTGGTAGCTGAAGTGGCAATGGGCGGGGCATATCTGTCGTAGAGCCGACGGCCGTTGGGGCAGACGGGTCTTAGAGTGGAGACCCCGTACAAAACGTCCGGTGGGACGACCCCCTGCTAGATGGTCCGACGACCTAAAGAAGGTGGCAGGAAGCGGATGGATCCGAAGAGCTGAAGATCGGGTGTGGTGGCGAGAATTGGGAAAGGCCTATGTCCAACAGTGGATGATTAACGGCTGTCGATGATGATGATGATGAATAAGCTATTTCTTTTCTATCTGCTTTTAATTTGATTAAATCGTATTGTTATAAGATACTATACATTCGCTGTCAGTCAAAAAGTAAATGAAAATGTCATTTGTAACAACCAAAATAAATTGTGAGCAAATAACAAAATAGAAATAATTGATATATCATTCACTGAAATTTAAATCGAACCCACGACGTACTTCCAACACGGTACGTGAAATAATTTTGTATTAATCATATTATATTTAATATAAAATAATTCATACTAAACGTATAATATAAATCTTTATAGAATTGTTAGTTACAATAAAAAAAATTATACCGTTATTTCCAAATTCGAACTCTACATAACTGACACGCGAATTACGTGATTTCACTCAACTACACCACTTAGTGAACATTTTCACTAAAGCTTAACATATCCATCAAATAGATATTTGCTTTGATATCATATACAATGATGCCAGTCGTAGCGTAGGGGCACAAAGTGTGACTGAAAAATCGACTGGTTTTGGTTTCGATCCCCACTCAAGGAGATGAAATATTTACTTAAATACATTTATTTCCATTTCTCCGCTCTGGTGTCGAGGCAAAGCGCGGCGATGAGTTCTGCCACTTAACAAACAATATCTCCAATTCGCAGAAAGTGCGGAACGGAGTGTCTTAACACTAGGATTCCTCTGCCTACCCTGCTGTGTGCAGGATACAGCGTGACGCTGATTCTAATATCATATACAGAAACTTAGTTATATAACATTTAAAGCAAAATTTAAAGATGATGAATTTTCAAAATAAATTTTGTATATTTTTTCATCACGTTCGCGCAAAATTTTGCGTATAGCAGGTAAAACAGAGAGAATCTAGTAGTTAAACCGCCAACGCCGGACATGTGTCTTGATACTAGAACGAATAAATGAAAATATTTATAAGTAAAAATTCATTCCCCCGAATGGAAATCCAATCCACAACCGTCATTTCACAGTCACACTCACAGAATATTGTTTAAAATGTTGATTTTAGTTTTATTTAATAATATTTAGTCATCCTTCAAAATAAAAGCTAACAGCTTTAACATATTTGTTTCCTCTTCCTATAAAAGCTCACTCTCGGTAGCATGCGGCCAAATCCTCAACAGCAATTAAAAATAATTATCTCACCAATTATCCGTCGAATACGTTGTAGAACTACCAAAGTCGTAATTGGTCATTACTACACTGAAAATGCCATTTCATAAAATATATATGCTTTTTAAATTAGGTTGTAAAGTTGAAAATTCACGTTGAGATTTTTATTTCAATCTCGAGAAAAAGGAGTGGAACACATTTGTATTCAATTTTCTTTTCGTGAGTGTCATATACTAATGTCGTTAAAAAGATCTAGGAGAGAAGAACAGACAGAGACAATTTTGTTAATATTTTTTTTATCATTACAAATGTATCATCGGCTGGAGAACCTAGTATCAAGATCCTCCGATCCGCATTTTCCACCGAATTTCAAGGCATTTCTTTTGGTATTAAAGCGATGAAATGAAAATATTAAATAACTCATTTCCCCAAGTGAAAATCGAACCCACAGCCATTGCGTTTACAGTCACTCGCTGTACCACTGCCGGCCTTTAAATATTTTTACCAATTACCACACGAAGTTAACAATAAGTAAAACTAATCCATACTTTCCACGTACTTTAATACATCTGTTTTAGACACACAACCTCTCCAAACTTATGAAATTGACTTTCGACTGCAGTCTATTTAGACCCCCGACTCTTACAAGCGTGATAAACTACTCGAAACATTTACCCTGGATAAGTCGGTAAGAGTGTATTGAGTTAATATACTAATATATGTTTTATTTATATTGTAATAAGGACCTAAATTGTTTATAATATAAAGCGAGGCTTGTAGGCCTCTCATAGCCACGTCGTGCACATTGTCAAACAAACGAGGGTCGAGTTTGTAAGTCGAACTCTGATGGAACTGAATTTGTTAAATTAAATTGTTTTATATTTATATATATTTATGTTTCAGATTTAAATGTGGATGTGGACCAATGGAAATAACTAAGAGTAAGTTGTTAGTAGGTACAGTGTGTTACATCGATTAAATCAATTTTATATATTAAAGCCTATATATAACCTTTTCCTATAAAATTTTTCAAAACGAATTAGTAGTTCTTGAAGCTATCGAGTCACTAAAAAAAACTCTTTAGTTTCATAATATTAGTTTAAATGGAATGCCAGTAATCGTGGCACAATAGACTTGCTTAAAAATAACTGTTATGAAAAAGCATATAATATTATCGTATTGTATTAATGTTAATATTGATAAATACTACACTTTCCGCCGAAATTTGGAGGCATTGTGTGTTGAGTGGCGAAACTAAACGCCTCCTTGCGTCTATATCAGAGCGAGGAAAATGAAAATTATATTTTAATTTTAGAAAAGCTTGTAAATAACAGAGCTACTCACGGTCACCACTATAAAAGTTTCTAACGTTACAGGCCAATGTATTTTCAATAAATGTATGTTAAACGTATTAGAGGTCAGTCATGGTGCAGAGGCACAAGAGTCAAACGCGACTGAGTTTGGGTTCGATCCCCACTCTAGAAAATGAAATATTTATTTAATGTTATATTTTCATTTCTTAGCTCTAGTATCGAGGCAAAGCGCAACGTTGAGTTCCGCCAATCAACACGCAATAACACTAGGTTCCCTCTACCTACACTGCCGTCTGCGGGGTACATTTCATTTCCGAGAGTTTAAAGTAATATTATATAATAAAATGTAAATTTTACTTTCAAAGGAAATAGACGTCTGATAATAGCGAGAAGTCCGCAAAATTACAGAAACTACCACTACCGCGGTATAACTAAGGCAACTGCAGCAGCACATTTTGCATTCAGAGTTCAAAACAACTCGGTTCGTTCGCCGCGACGCCGACGTAGGAAACTTTTCTTGCGTTAGATAATGTCAGGTGGAACTTTATAAACTATTTGTGTGCAGCTTATAATATATTTAACTAATATACTATTAATTTCACGTCATTATTTTTCATATATTTTTTATAAAATATTGTCAGCGAACTCGTGTAAAAGAGGGTAGATTTAGGTGAAAATAATTATAAAAGCAGTGGAATTGTGCCAATCGGGGGACAGTTGCTTGTAAGTGACGGCCCCTATTGGAAGGAAACTAGTGTGAAGTATTGTTAGTAGGTGATACATATCACGTATTGCAATTACAGAGTATCCCTTTCCAAATACTTTAGGATCATATAGACGATGTGTGTCTTTAACGTGTTTTTTTAAAAACGTTACCCACTTCCGATTTCCAACAATATATTATTTTTCGTATACTAATAACTTGGAGTAATACGACACCAGAGCGAGGAAATTAATATATTAAATATTTCATTTTCGCGAGTGGGCATCGAACCTCGCAAATAAATAATGTATGTCGGCCTACATATTTTGTTTTTGATATTTATATATTAAAACACTTAAACTTATTATACTCAACTTTAACTTACTGTCTTTATATATATAATCGATAGGTTTTGACGATATCTGACGATGAAAAATTTAACTAACTTTGTAGCTTTCCTGAATTTATACTAATTATAAATCTCGAAATGCAGCAAAATAACCTTAAAACACGCAGTTATGTCGCAGAATGCCGTCACTGTTGTCGATTGTAATATTTTTTTTATAGTTTAGCTATCCAGTGGTATAATTTAATTTTGGATGTAGACTTGTAGAGGATATAATCAAAAGTACAAGGCAAAACTGTATGCCCTGATTTTGTTATTATTAGATTTTTTGGATTATATTTTAACGCCATGTTTTAGCAGATTTATAGACATATGTTAAACAGCACGAGCAAGACCATATAGAATATTTCTATCTATTATCATATACTTATTTTAGTACTGTTAAATATCACTAGCAACACTGTATAGAATTATTCAATTTCCTGTTGAGTAACTTTTATCTTAAGACCTATAAACAATATGTTATTCTCAATTCAATTATAGCTAATAATTAGTTCATCACACATTGATTTATATAATATATGTATAAATACATTATATAAAAGAGCAACTGTTGAGTTTCTTGCCGGTTCTTCTCTGCAGAACTGCCTTCCGAACCGGTGGTAGCTTCTTTTTGTTTATATGTTCATTCGACGATTCAAAAGTGCTCATAAGAGATTATTTGAATAAATAATATTTAGAATACTTTAATGATTGTACAAATTTAACATATAATAGTTGCTCATTGGACAGTATGTCCAAATATATATAAATAGACGGTTTCGTTAGCCATGATCAGTCGAATAAACTAAACAGAATGTGACGCTGCTCGTTTTATTATTCCCATATTCAAACCACTACTGGAACACTTCAGAAGTGGGATGATATGGAAATATATAATAACCACGGCCCACAAATTTTGAAGTCATTTTTTTTCTTCTACCTACAATATCATTATCTGATGCGTGCCCACGTATACTCTGAAAGACGAATCTTTCTGGTCAACTCAATTTCGAGACGAAGAACTCCACCCAACAACAGAAGATCGAGCTATGACGATGGAAAGACTACGTATATCTACAACGTTGGTTGCAGGTTCAACGTGATCGAAACTATGAAAGGTTAGTAAAAATGTCATATAATACCATTGTGCCTTAAAAGATGTACACAAGAGTGGTGTGGATGCTTAAAAAGTGTTGTTTCGAGTTAACGTATACAGGAAGTTTTATCACAATTATGGATATGATATATGCCTTAATATATATAATATATGTATAATCTTCAATTTCTGGTCTTTCTACATATTTCAACAATATGTGTAAGTAGTAAACGTTGAACGTACGAAGTATACAAAAGATATTACAAATAATAGCACGTTTTTAACAAAGACAATGTAGTTGCGGAGAGGAGTATGATATTATGATTCTCTTGTATTAAGTATATATCGTAATGATGGTAGCAAACAAGTATGTATGCAAAACAAATAGATATATCAGTTCATTTAGGCGTTCTTATTAAGAATATTATTTGTACGGGAGGGTAGCTTATTAAATTATGGCGGTTTCGGAGCTAGGTTGAAATCCAAGAAGTAAAGACATTAATAGTAGACTATGTTAATACTGCAGGTACTATATAGAAGTTTCTTTTTAGAGATAACAATTGTATATCCGACACGTTACTAATTAATATCAATATTTGCTTTCTTGTTGTGGGTATTTTAAAATAAGTCGTGGCAATTACATAGGATAAAATTTATTCTAAAATGATTTTGTTTCGAATCTCGAGGGGGGGTTTGCCTAAATACGATATTGAAAATTGCACTGAAGCGTACCGACATACAGTTAAACGGACAGAAATTTTCAAACTGATTGTTTTGAGTTTTATTAATGGATGAGTGCCTCCAATAATGGATGTTTTCATAAATCGTGTACAGACGGCGATCAGTTACTAATTTTATTATAAGTAAAGATTAGTACATTAGAATTGATTTTTATTTTTTAGTACATTAGAGACTTGCAGTTCACGCGTAAGTTATATAATTAAGAGTTATATTTATTTGTCGCGCGGCGTCACGCTGCACCGGTACGATTATTTCTATATGGAATGTCGAAAAGGTTGACCTTAGTGAAGCGTTTAGTTACAGGCTAGCTTTGAGCTTCCTGTTGTATAAACAAATACTATCACACATTGTGCAATTTTACAATAAAATATTTTTGCTAATTAATTGTTATTGCCATTTATGCTGTTAGCTTACAAATGTGATATTGGAGAATCGACAACTATTTTTAATTTTTAATTTGTTAACCAATGTTTCCATGTAAGTGGCCTATGTCTTTAATGGAAAATAAAAATATCTTTTAACCCGGAGAATACTTCATAATTTCACATTAATAAAAAAAAACATCACTTATTAAAAAAACCATATTATTCCATGTGACAGGTACATACAATATGTATGTATATAACAATTATAAACGTTCCTGATATTTAATAATACTTAAATTATATGAAAGTTTAGATATCAATATACAAAAATGGAAATATAGTTATAAAATATTTTAATTAAATTTTAGTTCTTATTTTGATTTTTGTGCAATATAAACCTATTGTAACGTCTCGTGTAACACGATCATATATCTAAGTTAAGTTCAAATCAAGGGCGACAAATATTCTTAATGTGATATCATGAATCCTAGTTTATTTAACTAAAAACCGCCAAAACGAAAAATAATCTAATAGATAGCCAACATATTGTTGTTGACGAGAGAACACTGTAGCGGATTGTTGTTGTAAGTACATTTGGTCTATCAAGCAAACAAATAAAAAGAAATAAATATTTAATGTTCTCAAAGGTCATTGATACGGCGGCTGCTGGGAAATATTTAGTATTAGTTAGTTTATTATCAGTTAAAAAAGGGAAACTTTTAAATTTGTAAAAAAAATATACGAACGTATTTTGCTTATTCCAGTATAGTACATTTTATTACAGTACAGTTTCATGTTTAAGGACAATCTAGAACTTTAAAAGAATACATGTATAGCTATACAATGTCTTTAGTAAAGACTGAACGAGAGTTTGCCTGTCAACGGTTTACGCTATCGATCCGATCATCTACTAAACGATTGGTCATATATAGCAACGTATAGCTTACAAACACTAGAACAATTATCCGCGACTTGAACAACATCGAAACGTCATTTATTATAATTATATATAAATATATAACAATAAAATATATAACTTAATAAATATCAACAATTGTTTGAAATAATTTATGAAACTTAAATCATAAAGCATTTGCTTAAAGATTTCAATAAGACTACGACATAAATAGAATACATCAAGAAATATATATATATTAATATGTAGGTATATATAGTTATAGAGATCTATTGTTTACAGAAAGTAGTAACAACATATCTTGATAAACTGCCGTGTCGTCTGTATGAAGTCGTTGTTAGGTAGTAGTGTCAAAAATGTTTACGAATGTAGGTAGGCGCGGGGGTGGCCGTTGTATATCTGATGAGTGAATAAAAATGATATAAGTTTGAGTTTGTTTGTAAATTAAAATATACAATTAAAACAAATCTCAAATGAAGATATATACAATTTTTTATAATTAGGATGCACAGTTGATCACGGATATTTTCATCATTTCGTATGGAAAGTGAAAACGGAAGAAACTAAGTTTATTTCTTCAGTGCTTCATAAACATGAAGATCACAGATTGGAAAACATACTAAACACCAATAGCACGACGCGACACTTCCGTATGAGTTTAGTAGTTCCTTTTTTTAAAAAAAAGGAAGAACTATATCTAACTTTATTTAGTCAAGATTTGTTTCGTATAACTTATTATTGTTCCCTGTACATTATTAATTTTATTATTATATATTATTCTATGAGAGCTAAGATATATAATACTGTGTGAGCTAGTGTAGTACAATTTTATGAAAGCTAGAATACGGAACGTATGTTCTGTGAGATAAATAGCATATAATAGTGCGTGAGCTAGATTGAGTTGAAAAACGTGCTGTGTGAATTGTTGTAATATAAAAATATTTAAATACTCAGAATATCGAAGTAAATTTAAGAGGTCCATAAAATGACACCGTTTGAGTTTGTAATTCTATTATAATTGCGGACAGGTGATCCTTAAGTTTAAGTTACTGGTTATAAGTCAAAATTAATATCATTTTATATTTTGCAATAAATTTCTTCAGAATTAACATAAGTACTAGATACAGTTCAATTGTACAACTTTAGTGTGCAGTTAATATTGACTAGACATAGATACTGTTACAAAAGAGTGGTCAAGTTTATTTAATGATTATATTATAATAATAGAAAATTAATATAAATGAAACAGGATTGTAATTTAAAAACAGTGGCAATCACTTCTTAGATACGCACGAGGTTAATAATATTGTAAATAAACACATTACTAATGTATGTAATGTATGTAATGTATGTAATGTATATCATCAGGGGTTCCAAATCTTTTATTGACCAAGGACCACTTTTATATAATTTTTGTTAACAGAAACAACTATGAAGGTATAATAAAAATGAACAAATTTTAATTGCTAACTCAATAGGAGCTTACATAGAGAAAGAGACATAATAATGTTTTAGCAAAAATCTTCTGTAAATTTGTATTAATAGAATTTCTAAGTAAATATTTAATAAAATTAAATAAACGTATTTTAATGAATTAAAACATCAAAACAATTATTGTTGACTGAGGAAATAATCCAACTGTAGGCAAACGTTGTATAGGCCTTCACCGAACCAGAGGCTCCACTATCGCTCTTTTCACTCATTGCAAGGCCCACAATGACAAACCGACTCCTATTTTGGCTGCTGCTGTTGACCACTGGTGGATCACGGATCGTTGCTCTATATCGTTCTACTGTTAGTCTAGGAAGTAAAACGCTTTAGTACTTACTAAGCTAGTATGTTATGAGCTATCCGAAAGAATTGATAGAACAACATTACGAGCTGATAAAACATATTCATGAGTTGAGTGCACTAAGTTTAGTGATAGTTGTAGAGATTATTTAATTTTGTTATAAAAAGTATCTGGCAACTCGTAACTCGTGTGTGGCACAGCTCTCTGTGGCTATAGACATATACATATAGGAGTATATGTAATAGATAATACTGTGTGTAAAATATATAGCTGTGTGCTAATAGATAATACTGTGTGTAAAATATATGGCTGTGTGCTAATAGATAATACTGTGTGTAAAATATATTGCTGTGTGCTAATAGATAATACTGTGTGTAAAATATATTGCTGTGTGCTAATAGATAATACTGTGTGTAAAATATATTGCTGTGTGCTAATAGATAATACTGTGTGTAAAATATATAGCTGTGTGCTAATAGAAAATACTGAGAGGAAAACGATAATACTGTGTGTGGTGTGTTAAAGATTAATGTGGTAAGGAAAACTGTTATAAATTGCATTTAGTCTCTATTTGAACATAAGTACCCAAAAAAATATTAACAAAATAATGCTTTCAGTTATAATATTAGAAAAAAAAGTTAACTTTGATGTTGATCGTGCTTATTTATTATAGGATTTTATATTCTGTGTTATCTGCCTACTCTGCTTTGTCCGGGATAGAGCGTAATGCTAAAAAAATAAAATTCTATGTGCATATTAATTCTTTTACTTTTTATTTTATGATAACAATAAATGATGCCAAAAAAAAAGGAAGTCTCTTAGCAATTCAGAAATTAACATTGTTTTGTAATAATTAAAAAAAATCAGTTGAGAAAGTTGTATGAAGTATAATTTGTCCAATACAATATTACTGCTTTAAAATTTTATGTTACAGTTTGATTTACGAAAAACGGCGTATTGGTGATGATGATAGCAACGATTGCAAGACCAGCCGTGAGACAGTGTGTGCCAGACCAGCCGTGGGACACGGCTTCGCAGGATGGCCGAGTGTTAAACAGCACGAGCAAGACCATATAGAATATTTCTATCTATTATCATATACTTATTTTAGTACTGTTAAATATCACTAGCAACACTGTATAGAATTATTCAATTTCCTGTTGAGTAACTTTTATCTTAAGACCTATAAACAATATGTTATTCTCAATTCAATTATAGCTAATAATTAGTTCATCACACATTGATTTATATAATATATGTATAAATACATTATATAAAAGAGCAACTGTTGAGTTTCTTGCCGGTTCTTCTCTGCAGAACTGCCTTCCGAACCGGTGGTAGCTTCTTTTTGTTTATATGTTCATTCGACGATTCAAAAGTGCTCATAAGAGATTATTTGAATAAATAATATTTAGAATACTTTAATGATTGTACAAATTTAACATATAATAGTTGCTCATTGGACAGTATGTCCAAATATATATAAATAGACGGTTTCGTTAGCCATGATCAGTCGAATAAACTAAACAGAATGTGACGCTGCTCGTTTTATTATTCCCATATTCAAACCACTACTGGAACACATATTCACGTCAAAAATAAAAAATTTAAATGTTTTATATGAAACCATGGAAAATGATAATTAGCAACGTATCGTCGTGCCGTTGACTCTATTAAACTAATTTAGTATTATTACAATACAAGTTATGAATAATACAATTTTATTCTGTATGAAAATTATTAAAATAATTTAAATATATAGATATATTTGAACGTGATTAAAACAAAGTAGTCACTGTCGTCAGTGACACGTATATTTCAAGTAATTGGTTACACTTGCGTAGTCACTCGTAGTAGAGAGCTATCTTGCCTTTTGATAATAACATAAGTTGATTAAATTGTATTGTTATAAGATCTTAAATTTTTATACGAAATGTAGCTTGTAATTTAATTTCTAACAAACACAAAACCATATACCTGCCCGTGATTTCGAATCGAATAGGAATACCTCAATATCGATCTAAGACTTGAGAGCAATCTATAAATACAGGCCTTAGCCCGTTTTAAATTGAGCCGACTTCAGATGAGTATGAAAAACAAGACAACCAGTAAACTCAAAAGTAAAAATGCAAGTCGTAGTATGTGTTTTTTAATTTTCCCCTATCTCTGAAACTACTGAAGTGATTTTAATGAAACTTGTACTGTTCTCTAAGTTGAAGTATATTTAACTTGAATAAAAAGGAATCGTATCGATATGAACATGTAGAAAAGAGAAATTCGTGAACAAACATACAAACACAAATTTACCAAATTAAACAAACGTACTTGCCTAAATGGATTGTTATACTTGAATATTTTTCAATTCCAACAAAACACATGTCAAACTGATAAACTTATTTTTTTGAAGTTGATAAAAAAAACAATGTTATTTCCAAATTCTAACTGCTCTCGTAATTGACACGCGAATAACGTGATTTGAATTAACTACACCACTTAGTGAACATTTTCACTAGAGCCTAACATATTCATCGAATAGATTTACTTTGATATCGTATACAGAAATTCAGTAATGTATAATTCCTGGGTGTAACTTTATAATGAATTGCCAGATAGAAACTAGTGTTAAGGCACTTTGTTCCTCAATTTTGGCAGAATTTGTCGAGGCCAGGCCTTGGCGCCAGGGCGAAGAAATTAAAACATTAATAAATAACTATTCCTTCCCTAGAGTGGAATTGAACCCACAATCAACCCTCCGTCCATAAGTATCCTTATGATTTTGAATTCAATAAGTTTCATTTTGTATTATTAAATCTTACTTCCAAATAAACGCGAACAGATTTAACTTTTTTTGTTTCCTCTTCCTTTTTAAGTTCTCAGTAGCATACGGCCAAATCCTCAACACATTACAACAGCAATTAAAAATAATTGTCTCACCAATTATCTTCGAACACGTTGTAGATCTACCAAAGTCGTAATTGGTCATTACAGCACCGAAAATACCTTTTCATAAAGAATATATTATGCTTTTTAAATTAGATTGTAGCATCGGGAGTTCACGTTAAGATTTTTGTTTCCATCACGTAAGCAAGGAGCAGTGAAACACATTTGTATTTAAAATTTTACTGACTACTACTGAATTCGTCTTTTTGTGTCCAATCGTTATTGACCAGTGAAGAGTTATCTCGTCTTAACGTGGCCAACCGTTGATGACCGGCGACGATGAACTCATCATTGCACTTTTATTATTATTATTTTAGTATTTCTTTAATTAGGGTCAATGTAAATTATTGTTGAAAAAAAAACTAAGATGGCCGCCACAATAAATTGGCGGACTATATATTTTTTAATTAAACTTTGATATGGATATCAAAAGAAAGGGCTTGATTAAAAGAATACAGCACAGTATTAAATAAATCAAAGATGGTCTCCAAAACAAAATGGTGGACTACATATCCCTTTAACCATCCTAGATATAGGTATCAAATGAAAAGGCTTGATTAAATTTAAATAAATTCAAGATAGCCACCACAACAAAATGGGTAGATTGCCATTTACATATATTTCATAAATTACCCTTGATGAGGCCCATCGTTAGAAAATATATTTTCCAAATATCACATAAAATTAACAATGAATAAAATTTATCCATACTTTCCACGTACTTTAATACATCTTTTTTTTTAGACACACAACCTCTCCAAACTTATGAAATTGACTTTCGACTGCAGTCTATTTAGACCCCCGACTCTTACAAGCGTAACAAACTACTCGAAACATTTACCCTGGATAAGTCTGTAAGTATGTATTGAGTTAATATACTAATATATGTTTTATGTATATCGTAATAAGGACCTAAATTGTTTATAATATAAAGCGAGGCTTGTAGGCCTCTCATAGCCACGTCGTGCACATTGTCAAACAAACGAGGGTCGAGTTTGTAAGTCGAACTCCGATGGGAATTAATTTGTTATATTTGTTATATTAAATTGTGTTTTATTGCTTATGTTTAAAATTTAAAAAAAATGTAAATTTATATATCACTAGCTTTTACCTGCAGTTTTGCTTGTGGAGTCAAATCACTAAGACGACGTCATACTTTACAACACTTACAGTTAACTGTACGTCCACCACATATTAGGCCACACCGAATGTATCAATTTGATTTAATAAAGCCTATATGGACCTTACTCTATAAAATGTAAAGTATTTTTCTATTCATATGACTAGTTCCTGAGATTATCGCGTTCAACCTAACAAATTCTTCAGTTTCATTATATTAGTATAGATGAGTCGTGGATTAGTGGAGTAGCTTAAAAATAATTGTTATCAATAAAGATAAAATATTATCGTATTGTATTTTTTTTACTAATGTACTAGCATGTATAATGTACACGGTTATGCCCCACGACTAGCTTTAAATAATTTAATTCTAATAAAGCTAAATTATTCTATTACATTGAAGTTAATACATTACAATAAAGGCTATCGTAGCGCTTGAGAAAATTAATAATTATTTATTAATATTTTCATTTCTATTCTCTGGCACCAAGGCAAAAACCCAGCGTTAAGTTCCGCAACTGAACACGGAATGTCTCGAAAATTTTGGCGATAAATGGGTTCCTTCTGCTTGCCTTGTTGTATGCGAAATACAGCGGTAAACTGATTTGATTCATTACAACAATACCAGAGGCGGGCACGTTCTACACACGAAATTTGCAGCAGTTCCTATTCAAAGTGATTGCGGAAGGTAAGACAGGTGCGCGATGATGTATGACTATTACATGCGCTTTGTTCTAAATCGTGAAAATTCACAATTCAATTTTCTCGCAACCAGCGAATCTCTTCTGAATACAGAGCGTGAGAAATTTTGACTTCAATCAAATATACATTACCGTATCTAAAGCGTCGTTCATTTATATTTTTTTTCTAGAAATATAGGTACGTATTTGTTTTATGTGATGCTGCATGCATATATTTTGAATAAGAGTAACTACGTAATAAGCCCTAAAAATACATAATTTTTTTTTCGACTGCTTTCTAATACCTGATTTTTATTCTTCGAGGTCGTCGTGGTGCAGTGGGACAACTAGAAGTAGTCGCAATGGTTGTAGTTTCAAATAAGCGTGGGGTTGATTTCTTAGACTTTTATGTACAGAACATTTACTTATTTACTTTTAATTCATCAAAGTCAATTTAATCACTTCTACGTTTAGATTATTAAAAAAAGTAATATCTTATTTTTTAAGAGTCATACAAAGCCAAAGTAATTTCAAAGCTTAAAGTTGAATAGTAAGCTTTTACATCTTCTTCATCATCTTTTAATCTTGAAAGCTGTTTAAAGACAAAATTAATATGAACACTTTCAAATGCGCCGAATTTGGATTCAATTTTCAACTGCCAGCAGATGATGTGAATTATATTTAAGGATTCACTTATTATTGAGGCCAGTCGTGGCGCAGTGGTACAAAGTGTGACTGTAAAACCGACTGGTTGTGGGTTCGATCCCCACTCGAGGAGATGATATATATATTTAAATTTATATTTTCATTTCTTCGCTCTGGTGTCGAGGCAAAGCGCGGCGTTGACTTCTGCCACTCAACACGCAATGCCTCCAGAAATTCGGCAGAAAGTGGGGAACGGAGTGTCTTAACACTAGGTTCCCTCTGCCTACCCTGCTGTGTGCGGGATATAGCGTGAAGCTATTTATTTTATTTTATTCACTTATTTAGTAATATTTTATATCACTTTCAACTATTATGCATGTATTAACACTCTCTGGTCTCCACTTTGAGCCTATTTTTGAATTATTTTGCGTTGAGTACGGAAATTCAACGCTAACTTTGATTTATGAGAACAGAGAAAAATAATTTAAATTTAATCAATACTCCGAAACTGGAAACAACAACTATCTCGTTTATATCATTATCCACTCTTAATACAACATTTTCTTGGATTGAAAATTGAGAATAATGTTTCCATTTCTTCGCTCTAGTATCGAAACTCGTCGTCTGGTGTTTCTTTTTCTTTGCTCTGGTGGTGGTGGTGCTAAGCGAGGCGTTGAGTTCTGCCAATCAACACGCACGCAATGCCTCCAGAATTCGGCAGAAAGTGGGGAACGGAGTGTAACAGTAGGTGAAGGTAAGTGAATTATATATTTTTTCCAAATAAGCCGAAGAAACACTTAAACTACGTTTTAAAGATACCAATATTATTTTGTACAGGAACCGAATCTGCGATAGTTATACTTAGTATAATTTGTAAATCTAAGTTTATAACAACTTGAAGCAAAAAGTTTTTTGTTGTATGTTTTGGCACAATAATTGAGCGTAACAATAGGATATATTATTATCCTACTGTTTTATATAAAAGCATATTAACTTAGTATTTGCACAATGAAAACGATTCCTCATAATACGTATGAGGTATAACAGCTTCAGTAGCTAAAGTGCATTCACGAATAAGCGCACATTAAATTAAATAGGTACAGCTCGTGGTGTCGAGTTAAGCGATCTGTCCTCTTGAAATTTCGCAAATATACTATAAGTTGAAGAGATTTTAAATAAATTATGATACTAGTTATTTATCTCTATATATAATAAGACAGTAAAAATATTTTGTCTGTACATTTAGTAATTTTGACTGAAATGGATAGAGGGACACTTAAAAAGAATAATAGAAAGCAAAAATATTTTTTTTGAATTTCTTGTCTGTCTCTCTGTCTCTGTCAGTCTATCGTTAGTTTTTTGTCCGCATTTTTCTCTAAAAGTACTGAAACGATTTACTTGAATTCACCAATTGCTTTGTTTTAACTCAAGTTAACTGCTAAAGTTTAGTTCATCAAAATCGGTTCATTAAAAAAAAAGTTATCGAGGACAAGCGCGGCGTTGAGTTCTGCCACTCAACACGCAATGCCTCCGGAATTCGGCAGAAGGTGAGGAACGGAGTGTCTTAACACTAGTTTCCCTCTTCCTACCCTGCAGTGTGCGGGATACAGCGTAAAACATTTTTTTTTATATGTCTTAATATGTGATTTTTTTTGTTTAACACATTTGACATAATACGTAAAGGATAAATTCAATCCGTTCTCGTAATTTATAATGAACATACAGATTTTTTTTTTTTCTATATAAAGATTAATCCTTAATATTTAATCACTAATCTGTTGAGATTATGGATTGTAGATTACGGATTATGATCGATAAATAATCATTACTAAGAAATATATAATTGACAAAATTGTTGGACGTTGATCGGTGATCGATCTAGTGTTCAACAATTTTTGTGCAGTTTGTTTGCGTTTTTGCCGGTTTCTTTAGAATCTTTTACGTGACTTGAGCTCAAATTTAAGGAGGCATTATACTTAAATGCAGAATATTTATATCAAAATACTTGTAAATATTATTGAAGATTTATAGACATAGAAGATTCATAAACATTTATCTTCAAAAGTCATCGCAGAATCGATAATATATATGCCTTCCTCTATGAAAGCCGAATAAGGCACTATATGCAGGAATACAGTACAAATGGATTTCCCGTCGTAAATCTGAGGCACGCTTTTCATACAACATAAATCAACTCACTAGCGCCAGTATTAATAACTGTGGGAGCTCATGTTGACTTGCTTGGCGAAGTGAATGTGATGGAGGAATTTGAAAACTTTCATATTTTACAATATTGAATGTCATTGAAAATTTTCTAATACAGAGAATAAATATTTATCTATTGTAAAGTCTTTTATAAAGGGAAATAATATATAAAAAAAATTAAGTATATGTATGTATATTTGTTTGACATTTTTAATTTTATAGAATTTTACTATATTAGAATTTTATTATAAATATATAATTTTGTTAACAATTTTAAACTTGGTACTTTTACCGGGTTTGAAATCGTAAGGTTCGTCTTATCATATTATGTTTGTTATCTTTACATTGCATGTTTTTAGTTATACAATATTGACAACCACATATTATAGGTTTAGCAAATCTATTTAACGTTTTTAGAAAATATTTTATAGGTAATTTATCATGGATCATTTAGAAGTAGACTAACTTTACGCCAGGTTGTAGGTGAAAATTGATTTTAACATCGTAAAATGGGTCGTTTCTGCATAAATGTAACTAGTTTTACGAATCAGAATATACAATATTTTAATATTATGCATTATTTTTTTTATTTTCCATTTAATACAAATTTAAATGAATATTTAGAATGTTCAAATATATGTGCAGCTTTTATTTAAAAGTGTATTAAATTAATAAAAAGAATAAAGCAAAAGCTATCGTTAAACATTTTAGTCAATTTGGCAAGTGAAAAATTTTAACATTTTAAATTTCCTTACTCCTTAGAGAAAAAAAAATGTTAGTTATTTTTATTAAAATTCATTCATAAAATATAACTATAACAGTGTTTTCAACTATTGTTATTATTTCATAAGTATAAAGAAAAGCATAACTCTACAAACAATAGCTTTAATAATACCACTGCAATTCCAAAATATGATCTGAGAACTGCATTAAAACACTGAAAATGGATAATTGTCATGTAAGGCTGGCAGAGTAGAACTTACAATATACAAATATTACATATAAAATAATATTATATACAAAATGTAATATATAAAGTTTGGTATCTTGCATATTTGAGGTTGAGTTTCGTCCCAAGTGGAAACAGAACTCGGCACCTATACAAGTCTCCATTTTTTGTGGATGAAGTCGAGAACGATGCATCACTTAACACTTAACTTGGCTCTCATTTCACATTTATGTTTTTGATGGAATATAAGTAAATAGAAATAAAAAACATCAATTATATATGACGGTAAATTCTCTAAAAATTATTCATGATTTAAAAATGCTATCTTGGCTCCCCAGGTATAACGTAAGTCACATGCAGTAGACTATTCATCATGCCAGGAGTTAGAGCCGAAATATCGTAGTCTTTCCATGATATACGGATTTGAAATCATAGTTTATGTGCGTCCCACATACAAAGTGTGGGCACAGGGGACTGATTAAATATTTATACCTAATGTCTTATTTATCTCCCATTTTTCTAAATATAGATAAACCTCTCGCATACGTTATATAATTGAGGAAGATTTTTTTAGCGTCACGCTTCATTCTGCATATAGTATTGAAGGTAAAGGGATCAAGGGAACCCAGTGTTATAACACCATGTGCCTATTAAGGCACTTTTTTCCCTACTTTCCGCCAAATTCTTGAGGCATTACGTGTTGAGTTGCGGTTCTTATCACCGCACTTTTCATCGTTACCAGAGCGACGAAGTGAAAATATAAAAATAAAATATTTACTCGAGTAAGAATTGAACTTACAACCTGTTGGATTTACAGTCGCACGCTGGTGCCCCTCCGTTGCGACTGGTCTTGTTACTCATATATGTGAGACAGCTTTAATTGTTCGAGTAGACGAGTAATACAAATGCTATCTTCACTGCCGTGTTTCTACGTGATAAATCTATTAGCATAGCTAATGAACATGAATAGAAACAAAGCTTTACGTACAATATGCATGAATTGCTTTGTTTGTTTTAGTATAATCGTCACATAATGAATTAAATTTAGTGACCGAACTTAATTATTTTTTTCTTGATATTCCTCTATAATCACCGTTTAGTTAGTGTTCTGTTCCCAGCTCAGAACCCCTAAACACTCGCATGTCCATTACTTGATAAATTACAAATTTCTAATATTCAATCTAAAACTCGTTTCCAGCTTCATTTATTCTCTCCTCATTATATTTAGCATCCGCTTGTCACCGATTCACGCAGTTCCCACCTCAAGGTTGCCTAATGGAGCTGAGAGTGCTGGCGCATTCGATTGTGTCATTCCCCTGACGCTTGATCTCAGTCACAGAAATAACATCCAAATCTCCGTTTTCTTCACATTTAATAATTCTCGCCTAGCTCGCTATTCTACGCACTAACAGTGCGCTCCGGCGAGTTGGTCGTGATGGATGCAGCCCTCGTGAGGGTTGGCAACAAGCCTTCCATTCCATTCCATAAAGTGTACCCCCGAGCTGTCGAAGTCATATTTTCCAGATGTATTTTTTTAAGGGTTAATGGGAAAGGTACCTTCTAACCAGCTTATATTCCAATTTACTTGTAAAAATATTAAAAACATTTAATACCTTTTTACGGCAAACAGTATAATAAAAACTTTTAATCTCCAAATACAAAAATAAATCCAAAAATCCCAAAACATTTACGCAAATTAAAAAAGTACTGCCAATAAATGTGTCATTAACGCGAGGGAACAAAAACGTGTCGTATCGCGACTCCCGCGGGTGCAGTAACACTCGTCCCATAGACAAGCGACGCCATTACCCACTCTTAGTGTTCCCAGAGAGACTTAAAACTGCATCATCAATCCGAACTAGCTTTAATTTACACCGTTAGTTCATTTCTACACTATTTTCATTAAAAGATTTTACCGCTTTTGTTAGATGTATAGATTTTTTTGCGTACTGATAGTATTTATTTACTCAATATACGAAAATTAAGAATCGATGAAGCAAAAGAAAATTTAATCTTAAAATCATAGGTAGGTTTTCTGGAAAAGACCTTAGTAATGATAAATGTAAAATAGATTCTTTATTATATTTAACACATTAAATAAAACTTTTTTGATATTACATATTTAAAGTAAATTAAAATTAAATAAATCAAATTAAATCAGCTTCACGCTGTATCCCGCACACAGCAGGGTAGGCAGAGGGAACCTAGTGTTAAGACACTGCGTTCCCCACATTCTGCCGAATTTTGGAGCCTCAACTCAACGCCTCACTTTTGCCTCGACACCAGAGCGAAGAAATGAAAATATAAAAAAAATATTTAAAGTAAACCTAAATAATTGTTTTTTTTTTTAATTAAAATACTTTATAGGTATATTTATCTGTAATATGAAATGTGCGTATTATAAATGTTTATGCTGTCAAGGAATATTTGTATTTGTAATATCACTATGAGGATTAGAACTCCCACCATTTTGAGTAGTCAGCAGTCCGTCACAACCAAATTAAGCCGTATAAAAAACGTATTACCAAAGCAATTTTGGAAACGTAATGTGTAACGTGACGTAATACACAAACAGAATCTAAAACACGATCGTATTCAAGATCACGGATTTATCGGATATATAGAAGCTTCCAAAGCCTTTCAATCAGAACGTTTACATAATTGTATACTCGATGTGTCCCGGGACACGTGCGGACGTGTTCCACAACGGCGGAATTAACAAATTCTACTAATGTCTACGTTTTAGGGCATTTTTAGGGTGAACATGAAACGAAGTGCAGTAGACTGACTGTCAATGACTATATATGATAGTTGCGGATTGGATTTGTGCTCGGTAGAATTACTATTTTAAATTATTTTTATTTGCTCTCTCTGGCAAACAATTTTGAAAAGGGCGACGTTGAATTGAGTTGCCTCAGAATTTTGGCCGAAAATGGCCTACTGATGCGGAAAATTGCAGCTTAAAATTCGATTGATAAAACTTAATTTAACCTCTAGAGGCATTGCGTGTTGAGTAGTAAAACTCTAGGCAACGCCTTACCTTGACACCAGAGAGAAGAAATGGAAATTTTAAGTATTTCATTTTGTAGAGTGGGAATCAAACCCACAATCTAACGCGCTTAGTCACACGCTGCGCCCCTGCGCCACTACTAGCACCAAAATAATTCAATACAAAATGCATACACAACGTAAAATTGAAAAGAAAATTTTATTCTATATTAAAGTTTATAACTTAAACAGGTTCTTAGTACAATTGCAAAACTACATTAATTAATTTTATTTTTCAACAAACAGTCTAATAAAATAAGTGAATTGCGAATAAAACAATAAAACTTGGTACAATTTCCTTCCTAAGTTGAAGCAACAATTAGGTGACTGTTTTCGCTGCTATTTCACTATCGCCCTACTTCTGTATTACATTAAAATTAGAGTGTTCAGTAAAGTTATTTGCTTAATTCAAATTATTTGAGCGCTCCCGTAGTGATGCAACGGAACTATCTCTTATTGTGAACTCGATGGTTGTATGTTAGTTTCCAAGGTATGACGTTATATAAATTATTTTCGTTTACCCACCACTCTTTTTTTGTAAAATATATATTCAACTTCACGCTGTATCCCGCACATAGCAGGGTAGGCAAAGGGAACCTAGTGTTAAGACACTCCGTTCCCCACTTTCTGCCGAATTCTGGAGGCATTGCGTGTTGAGTGGCAGAACTCAACGCCGCGCTTTGCCTCGACACCAGAGCGAAGAAATGAAAATATAAATTTAAGTAAATATTTCATCTCCTCGAGTGGGGATCTAACCCACAACCAGTCGGTTTTACAGTCACACTTCGTCACAGTCACAGTCGTAACTCGTTCTTTAAGAATTAAACCGATAGTGGAGAACGGAGCGGCCTAGTAAAAACTTCACATATTTATTTATATTTACGGGTACGAGTTTCCTTAATTTGAAAATTTAAAGATGCAGTTTTAATCTCCGCCAATCGTTTAGAATGTTTAAAAATAAACAAATGTTATTCGTTATGAATGAAGTCTATTTTCTTAAATAATAAATAAACATGACTTTATTCAAAATAATCTTACTCGTTCGTTTTAATAATTTAACTTTTAGTTAACGTTACTAATTTAACTTGACCTCTACAATAAAAAAGCATATGTTTTATTATTTTTTATTTAACTTCACACTCTATTCCGCACATAGCAGGGTCGGCCAAGCAAGCCTAGTGTGAAGACACTCCGTTCCCATTTTTCCGTCGAATTCTGGAGTAATACCTCCGTATTGAGTATACCAGAGCTTAGAAATAATAAAATATATATATTTCATTTCCTCGAATGAGAATCGAACCCACAACTTGTCGACCTCAACGATAGCAGCATGAGCAGCGAACTTATGATTGTAGTAAATATGGAACCAGTCCACTATAACTAATTGGGTAAGAACCAGAACTCGTGATTGTGTGGTTTGAGCAAGAGAGTTACTTAGTATTGAACGGCAAGCTTCATTTATTTTCGCTTAAGACTATTTCGAAGTAACTAACCGCTTGTATAGTAATTATTTATGTTGAATTGTTATTATAAATAATAAAATTCAAACAATTCTATTTTATTTTTAAAAGGTTTTTTCCTGTCTCTGTCCAACAAAGCGCGTCCAATTAATTGATACTAGAAAAAAAATATATATTAACAGATAATAATTATTATCTCCGAGTAGAAAACGAACCCGCAACGGCCTCAATAATAATAAAATTCAATTTGCGAGCACATGCACTTATTTAAAAAAAAAATAACTACCCATAAATGTTTGTAGTAATTTTTTCTGTGAAAAGGCCATAATTTTATTTGATATTTTTTATTTGTATTGAAAGTTTTCACTTCGTGCCAAATTTCAGAACTGTAAGTCCACGGTAGTGTTCAATACCTCGTAACTTTTGATTACATTGCCACTTGAGGATTAGTTTCTTCTGTGCATCAAGAGACAGTAGACCTAAATATTATATATGAATTTCGAGATAACAAAATAAGGGTTCCTTTTTCACCTTTTAGGGTATGGAACTCTAAAAATACATCAAAGGAAAACTTAACGCTTTATTACAATTGGAAACAATTGAAAATTAATCACTCACTTCGCGTTAACCGAGCATTAGACATCCAAGTTACCGGATACATTTTATTCACTCGTTTTTTTGCACAGCACTAGTTTTGAACTAACTTATAAAATGTTTAACCAAACTTTGGTCAAAATTCAACAGCTGCCAACCAAAACTCTACTTTTATTTTGTTGTAAACAAAACCCAGTTGAGTTAATGTTTAAAACATACACATTTTATAACACTTGAGAACGTGTTATGATTTTTAAGAGAATTTAACCCGAATCTAGTACTTAATAAAATATAATAATAGAAACTTTCAAAAAAACTCTCTGGTGTCGAGGCAAAGTGTGGCTTTTAATTTCACCACTCAACACGAAATGCCTCCATAATTCCGCAGAAAATGGGAAAAGGACTGTCTTTACACTAGCTTCCCTCTGCCTGCCCTGCTGTGTGCGAGATATATATATAGCTTATTTAAAAAAAAAAATCATATCAATTAGAAGACTCTATACGTATCTCATCAAAGTTCCAAAAGTAGGCATGTGCTGGCTTTTCCAGTAATCTTTCGGGGATTAGAGTTCTTAAGCCAACATGGAGTCTGATAAAAAGACTTAAGCACGGACGCTCTTAATTACGCTGCCTAGACCAAAACTATTAGTACTACGATTGTATACGTAACTTTTGTTCGGACTTTTGTTTGACATTATGTTTAGTGAATATAAAATTTTAATTTAGATATCATAACTGTCGTGGCGCAGTCGCACTAAGTGTGGCTACAACATCGACTGGTTGTGGGTTCGATCCCCACTCGAGGAGTGAATTATTTATTTACATTTATATTTTCATGCCTTCGCTCTGGCGTCGAGACAAAGCGCGGCGTTGAGTTCTGCCACTCAACGCCTCCGATCGCTGAATTCGGCAGAAAGTAGTGAACGGAGTATCTTAACACTAGGTTCACTCTGCCTACCCTGCTGTGTGCGGGACACAGCGTGAAGCTGATTTTATAAAATTGAGACGCTAACATCAATTACTATGTAAAATAAAAACCATCCTAGAAAATATATAAAAAATTCTAGAAAATAGAAACAGATTTAAAGATCAATAAAAAGATTGAATATTTTTAGAAGAAGCGAATATCATTGATGAGTACGGTGACCTATTTGGCTCATTAATGCTGATTCAAGTAGCAAGATTCGATTAATATTAAACACCAAAATTCAATCATCTTAAAAATGTGTTAATTTCATCGTTTTTGGGAATTTATTTTCGTTTTAAAATACCAAGGTGTATCTCCTTGTAAGTCTCTATTACACCTAGTTTTATTTCCATGTACTATGTATCTTTTTGAATGTACTGATGTAAACAAACGTTGGTAGAACTAAAATAAATATAATTATATTTTTACTACCGTAAAAGAAATATAATTTTGTTTCCTACTTTTTCATGAAAGTAAAATAAATTATAATTTGCTTTAACCTTTGCTTCTTCGAATCAATTGTGCTATTTCCTACTCAAGTAGCGAAACAACACAATTAGGTTTTATTTAAGGAAGAAGGCAACTAAATTGTCTTGGCTGGCTTTCCACGTGTAATACATAAAACCGCAGTTTAAAGGAATTCGATACGCCCGCCACGTGGAATTTATTGAAATGATGGTTTGTGTGCACAGAACTTACCCTGCATTCTAGTAATATGAAGGTATAATCAGTATAAGAAAAGATTGCTTTTTTTTGAAGATTGATATTTTTGTAGTTAAAAGAAATTAAATCAACTTCACGCTGTATGTCGCGCAAAGCAGGGTAGGCAGAGGTAACCTAATGTTAAGACCATTTGTTTTTCATTTTTCGCCGATCTTATAGTAGTATTTAATAAAATTATATAAATATGGTCAGTCGTGGCACAGGGGCAAAATCGTGTGTCTGGAAACTGGAAATGTTGTAGATTCGATTCCTTCTCAAGGAAATGGAATATTGAATATTTTCTTTTCTCCGCTCTAGTAACGATGCAAAGAAACAGAGACAAAGTGGGGAATGAAAGTGTATTAATGCGAACGGAGTGTATTAACACTAAGTTCCCAGGTTCCCTCTACTTTTCCTTCTAAGCGATATTCTTGCTATCTATGCATATTTTAAAGATGATTTTGCATAAAACATTTCCCTAAAACCCATAAATATCGGAAATGTATAATTATCGGAAATCTGTACACGAATCTTTGAAACATACAATAATCAATTTTTGCATTACTCTTAATACAGTCTTAAGCGACGAAATAAAGGATTATGAGATGTACAGAAAAATTCTATTATAAATATGATTAAGAAGTTTAGACATGAACCGTCCAAAGCCGAGAGGGGGCCAAAGTTTGCAAGCTCGGCGCCGTATATCTTAATTTTCACCCCGGAGCTGAGCTCGTGTGTAATGGGAAACAAAAATAGGAGACTTTTATATTTCACCGACATTACTTATCGAATTAGGTCGGCTGGATGTCAGTGCGTACGTGACTGACAGCCTCTCCGAACCTCTTTGGCTAATCTATGGGGAACTTACTAAATATTTCAAGGAATTTAACACTAGACCGTGCTCTATTGACCGTGAGTAGGATCGTTATGCTATTGTTAGACAATTATTTCTATATTATATTGACTTAATTGAATAAAAATATTTGAGTGTTCGTTTGATTCGGTAGGAAAATACAACGCTGAAATAAGTTAAGTATGGCCATCGTGATAGCGTCTGAGTGTTAAGCGTAATGGTTGTAGATTCGATTTCCAGTTGTAAATTAATTTCATTATTATAAATAAATACAGTGTTAAGTTCAGTCACACATGTAAAAATCAGAGAACAGATTATATTGACACTAGGTTATCTTATACTAAAAAGATAATTTAATTTATTAATATGGAATATCTAATTTTCTTGCAATATATAGTATAACATATATTACTATTTAAGGCCATCGTGACGCAGAGGCACAAGCGGCTGGCGGTTATGGGTCGAACCCACAACCCACTCGGCGAATGAAATATTCTCATTTCCTCGCTCTGGTAACGAAGCAAAGCACAGCGTGGAGTTCCGTCACTCAACACGCAATGATTCAAGAAAATGGCGGAATGCGGAGGGTAGTGCCTTAACACTCACTTCCCAGATTTCCTTTGTCTACCTGTAATGTGCTGGATACAGTATGAATCTAAAAGACGAAGAAAGAATGAACCACTTAATGAATTGTCGCCCACATCGCCATTTATTAATTTTTCATATTTTTATAATTCTGCACCATAAGGCATAAAATAAATCTATTCCGTTAGTTTCATTAAATATGATAACAAGAAATAGTGGCGGTATCGCCGTATCTCAGCTAGCAATACTTGCCTTTAACTGCGCAATAAACATTTATTTCCCTGACCCCGTTTATTTGGAACCGCTCGAATTTCCTCACCTTCCAATGCTACCTTCACACTGATCCTGACCAAGCTCAACAAATAACAAATCTGTGCTACATGTTGGATTTAGACTATCTCGGTGCTTTAGCTGGGTACGTGTAGCGATCACTTTAGAGCCGTCTCTAAGTCAGACTTTATCTTACAAGTGAAAGAAGGTTTTACTTATTGCCTCTAAGAATTTATTCCAATACTGTCACTATTATATAAATGTATGTATTGTATCGGTTTTCTGCCCATATTAATACACATATTATATATTTATTAATCTGTTAATCTGATATATAAGATAATTGATATAATTTCTAGCGATACGCTGTATTACCCATACAGCCTCCGTTCTTCATTTTCCGCTGAATTCTGAAGGCACTGCGTGTTGAGTGCGTAGTGAGTCCTCTATACTCTGGTGGAGAGGAAAGAGCGAAGAGATTAAAATATTAAATTTTTTTTTATATGATCAGTTTGTTGACCATCTGTTCATCTCTCAAGACCATTTATCTCAATCATGAAAACGTATCGACCTGAAATAAATTTCAAATATTTGACAAACCAAAAAGCTTAAATCTATGGATTTTTCACAGAAAAAAACATTACAACTTATAGTTGCAGTTCATTACATACAAAATAAGTGCACATATCCGCAAACTAAAGTTTGTCAACTTTTATAAGTTATATTTTAATGTACTGTAAGTTCTACAATTCTCAAATTGGTATATATTTCTAATTATGTTTAAAATTTAAAGTAATAGATATGTTATATATTATGTAGGCACAAATATGCATAAACTATCTGTTTTAGTTTAATCCAAAATTATCAGAGGCTCAGAAGTTTAACACAAATTAATTTATTCACTTGCGAAATGGATGACGGTTATATTAGACTTAATATCGCTACCCTTCATCGCATTACCATTTGTGTTTCGACAATTTGTTGTATATTGTAATTATCTTTGTTAACAACAAAATGAAACATAATGTATATATTTATTATATAATAAATAAATCTTCTTCTTCTTCTTCTTCCTGGCATTAATCCCGGCTATTTGCCAGGGTCTGCCTTCCTACTCAACCTACTCCACTTTGCACGGTCTTTAGCGTCCTCGGTGGTTAGACCATTGGCTCTCATGTCCAGCTTCACGACATCCAACCAGCGCTTCCTTGGGCGTCCGAGAGGTCTCACTCCAGGGACTGACATAGCAAGGCACTTGCATCCGACATAGTTCTTAGGCCGGCGCGTAACGTGACCAAACCATCTCAGGCGACGCTCTTGGAGCTTATCCGCTACGTCACGGACTCCAAGACTACCCCGAATGAATGTGTTGCGTATGCGGTCAGACCGCGTTACGCCGCACATCCACCGCAGCATCTTCATTTCCGTGACGTGAAGCTCCTGAGTGTGCCGAGATAGTGCTGGCCAACATTCGCTGCCGTATAAAAGAACCGGTCGGATGATGCTCTTGTATATCAGACCCTTGAGTTTGGGCGGTATCCTGCGATCGCAGACCACACCAGTGACCTCCCGCCATTTGGCCCAAGCAGCGCTTATCCGGCTATAGACATCGTGATCGATGCCTCCAGACTCGTGCATAACGGATCCAAGGTACCTGAACTTTTCCGACTTAACGGCTGGTTCAGGACCTATAAGGATAGTGCTCGAGTCCGGGCTCCCACAGGCCATGTACTCGGTCTTCGACACATTTAGTTTAAGACCGCCGTTCTCAAGCGTACCCTTCCACAGGTTCACTTTACGCTCCAGCATCAGTCGGTTCTCATCAATAAGTGCTATATCATCGGCATACATCATCAGCCATGGAGGCTGGTCTTGGATATGAGCCGAGACAGTATCGAGCACCACATTGAATAAGAACGGACTAAGAGCCGAGCCTTGGTGAACCCCTACTGTAATCTGGAAGGGTTTAGTGTCGCCAACAGCAGTCCTAACCATAGAAGCGGAATCGCGGTACATGTCTCTGATAATCTCAATATAGGCCTCAGGGATCCCTTTGGACCGCAATGCCCACCAGATACACTGACGAGGCACACAGTCAAAGGCCTTCTGCAGATCTAAAAAGGCCACATGCAGAGCTCTCCTTTTTTCCCTGTATGCCTCCATCAATGTTCTGAGGGCGAAAACGGCGTCCATAGTGCCCGATCCTGGCTGAAATCCATATTGAGACTCAGAGACAGTACACTCGCGGCGGAGCCTGAGGTCGATCATGCGCTCGAAGAGCTTCATGGTATGACTCATAAGCTTAATGCCCCTATAACTACCACAATCTTGAACACTGCCCCTTCCCTTGTAAATAGGGGTAATGAAGCTAAGCCGCCACTGGTGTGGCATCTTTCCAGTGTTCAAGATATGATTAAAAAGGACAGTAAGTATGAGCACACCAAGAGAGCCCAACGATTTCCACGCTTCGATCGGAATGTCGTCAGGTCCCACCGCTTTTCCATTCTTCATGCGTCGAAGGCAATTACGAGTTTCGTCAAGGGTTATTGGGGCAATAAGTCCGAGGTTAGGCGGTGGGTCGTGATGAAGACTGCATGGGTGCTGAGTATTCAGCAGCTCCTGAAAGTAGCTTCTCCACCTCTCCTTCACAGAAGCATGACTACAGAGCAGCGTGCCCTGGGAATCTCTGACGCAAAGACATTTTGCGATATCTTGCGTCGCTTTATCCCGGGAACGTGCCAGCTTGTAAATGAACTTCTGCCCCTCCACAGTTTCAAGTTTATCATACAGTGGTGACAAACTCTCACTGCGGGCTCTGGCTACAGCTCTTTTACTGGCATGTTTAGCTACTATGTACTCCAGTCTGTCTTCAGGAGAGTTGGATTGCTGCCACTTCTTAAAGGCATCCTTCTTTTCACGAGTCACCTCCTGCACCTTGTCATTCCACCACCATGTCTCCCTGTCGATGACACGTCCTCCCTTAGAAAGGCCAAGAACTCGCCTGCCTGCCGCAATGATTGCCGACTGAGCTCGATCCCAAGCATCCTGAGCAGTCTCGGTGTTAGTCGAAAGATTATGACTTTTCACCTCTGCCAGGAACTCGGTCTGCATCGGTCCATTCAGCAACCACCACTTGATCCGAGGCCTACGTTTCTCAGCTACTTTCTTCTTCGGAGTAACGTTAAAGTCCATGACAAGAAGACGATGTTGGGCCGTTAGGCTTTCGCCTGGAATGACCTTACAGTTAGTTACCCTGCCCATATGACACCGTCTGGTCAATAAGTAGTCTATTTGAGTTGAGTGGGACCCGCTCTTATACGTGATAAGGTGCTGAGGATTCTTTTGGAAGAACGTATTCACGACGGCCAGATCTGATGCAATACAGGTTCTTAGAATATTTTCTCCCTCTGTATTGAGAAGACCGTGCCCAAAACCCCCGTGAACACGTTCAAACGGCTCAGCAGCCTTACCGACGTGACCGTTCAAGTCCCCCCCAACTAAGACCACTTCGGTAGACGGTATACCAAGTAGCACTTCTTCATACTGCTCCCAGAATGTCTCCTTTTCGGACGCGCTACATCCCGCCTGGGGAGCATAGGCACTGATTAAGTTAGTGGTAACGCCCTCAATCAGTACCCTTACTCGCATCAAGCGGTCGCAGCGACGGTCAACTTCAAGGAGCCCATTCTGAAGCTCTTCGGAAAGCACTACCGCCACACCGTTTCTACCTGAAGGTGACCCAGTGTATATAAGCCGGTAACCCTGTCCGATGTTACGGGACTTATTGCCCTTCCAGCGAGTTTCCTGGAGGAAAGCACACTGGACCCGACGTCTCATGAGTACATCTGCGAGTTCCCTGCATCGTCCGGTTAGAGAGCCAATATTCCACGTTGCAAAGCGGAGTTTCCTTCTGGGTACTCGCGTCTTTAGCCGTGCCCGTACTTGACACGGTAGCCCTTGCCCACTTATCGCAGGTGTAGGGCGATGTGCCTGCGCGTCGTTTAGCGGCGACGCCCTAGCCGTACCCAGTTTCCTACTCAAACTGTCCATTTGTAGCGGCGGATGGCGGTTTTTAAATGGAGCGACTGCCATCTGACCTCCAAAACCCCTTTATGGGGAGAAACCGGGGGAAGAGGAATAGGACATATAGAAAAGGGGGGGGGGGGAGGATGGGTAGAAGGAGAAGGTAGGAAAAAGGAAGAGATTGAAAGGAGGGGACACCACTTATACGGATTGGACGGGGTTATAACAAGTGGTGGCTCGAGGATCCGGGGTCGCGTACCCGTATGCCCAAGAACTAATATCGGACAGATATTAGTCAGGGCACCCTCTGGATAAATAATATATATATATATATAATAAATAAATATATATATATATATATATATATATATATATATATATATATATATATATATATATATATATATATATATATATATATAGCTATATGCTGCTGCACTGCCTACATTGCTTTTATGCCACTGCGCCGCGGCGGCATTTCTATAAATTATTTTATTATTAATATTAATTATTATACAGTTCCATACAAGTGCTAAATCCCTGACCAAACAGTACCTACTCATTTTATATTTTCTATCCATGTAAGTAAACATTTCCTTTGTAAATCACTGAATTACTAACAAATTACTCACAACTGAAACTACTGAGCTGTAAATTCCTTAAGGGAAAGCAATAGAGAAGGTTTACAAAAATTCCTATGGAGATGGAACATGAAACCATTTTTTTTAGTTTTTAGAGTTTGTATCGACAACAAAGTTATAATAAACAAAATATTTTGCAAAAGAGATAAGAATATAAAAATCTATTTAATTAGCGTATTAAATAAATAAAAAATGAACTTAAAACCACATCCTCTATGGAATCCTCTAACAGACGTTACATGGATATAATTCATTCAAAAATGTAATTGCTTTGATATTGCTTTGCAGTCTCATATTTCATAGCAGGCGGAGGCCCCTCGACCACGGTCACGGCTCACTCGTTTATTACATTACGTTTCAAATAACAAAATTTTAACTAATTTAGTTAACAGCTGCTTTTGACATTCTAAAATGGGTATAAAATGTTTCTTATTGTTTACATCTTTAAGTTGTACTCAAGTAGCAAGGTGAGAGGGAGCAAAATGTTAAGACAATCCGTACCCTAGTTTCCACCGAACTTAACGCCGCGTTTTGACAACAGAGAAAGAAATGAAAATATTAAACATTTCATTTCGACGAGTGCGAATCGAACTCCAACTCTGTCACGGTACAGGCACACGTTGGTAGCTTCAAATAATTTATTCACAATATAACATTATTCCATTACACTGTACCTATTTGGTTAATTCATTACAACAATACCAGAGGCGGGCACGTTCTACACACGAAATTTGCAGCAGTTCCCATTCAAAGTGATTGCGGAAGGTAAGACAGGTGCGCGATGATGTATGACTATTACATGTGCTTTGTTCTAAATCGTGAAAATTCACAATTCAATTTTCTCGCAACATGTGAAGCTCTTTTGAATACAGAGCGTGAGAAATTTTGACTTCAATCAAATATACATTACTGTATCTAAAGCGACGTTCATTTATATTTTTTTCTAGAAATATAGAGATACATATGTATTAATGTAATGTTGAATGCATATATTTTGTATGTGAATAAAACCGAACTGTGTTATAAGCGCAAGCAAAAAATACTTTAAACTATTCTCTAATGGGTACTTATTTTTATTCTTTGAGGTTCTCTCGTGGGATGGGAACTTAAAAAAATTTAATTTCCTGTTGATAAAGCACAGAGTTGAGTCCTATCACTCGAAAAGTAATGTATCGGAAAGTGGAGAACAGACTCATAACAATAGGTTCTCTTTGGCTATTCTGCTATGTGGGATGAAGCGAGAAGCTTACTTCGACTTTTATTCACCTTTATAATGTGATTGAAAAAACAATATCTTATTCTATAAGAGTCTTACAAAGACAAAGTAATTTTGAAGCTTAAAGTTGAGTTTTAGCTTTTACATTAAATCTTGGAAACTACTTAAGGACACTTTCAAATGCGCCAATGCAGTTCATATCCGAATTTCGATTCACTTTGCCAGCGGATGGTGCTAATCTCGACGAAAATAACTTACATTTAACTTAAAGTTATTTAATTTTTTTTGGTTATTTTTTACGCTTTCTTTTCTTGTGCATATGGTAGAAGGGACCTAGTGCTAACTTGCACTTAACACTCTTCGTTCTCCATGTTTATCAACACCAGTCCTGATTTATGATAGCAAAAAAAAGTAATATAAATTTCATCATTACCCCAAAAGTGGAACCTACAAACACCTCGATTATAGTCAGACGGTGTCCCATTGCGCTGCGACAGCGCATATAATGACAATATTTATACTGACAATATCCATCTAGCTTATATACTAATAATCAAATAATCAGCTTCACGCTGTATCCCGCATACAGCGGGGTAGGCAGAGGAAACCTAATCCTAAGACACTCCGTTCCCCACTTTCCGTCAAATTCTGGAGGCATTGTGTGTTGAGTGGCGTAACTCATCGCCGCATGTGACAGTATTACTGATATAAAAAATATCGTTATTTTTAACGTTAACTTGCAACTTGACATTCACTAGCTTAACTAAATTGTAGGTTTCTTAATATTTATATCTACTGACCACACTATTTTAAGATGTCTTAATTTACAGCTCAGCGAATGTTTATTTCTTTTACAGTGTAAGCATACACAGAAAATCTTTGGGTATTTTTTTATCATTTTCCTCTTTTAATCCAACATGGATTAATTTTTTTAATTATAATATTGGAATATATCATATCTAAGTATTGGGAGTTATTATAACTTTTTAACTAATTTATTGTATTTAAACTACTAATTAAAGATATGAATAATATTTTGTACATGACTAGAATTTGCGATTGTTCTCGTACATTTTTACTAAAAATCTGCTTCACAATATACCGTACACCGCAGGGTAGACAAAGGGAACCTAGTGTTAAGACACTCCGTTCTCCATATATTCTATGTTTTACACATATAAATTTAAACAACCGAAACCAGTAAAAATGTTTTTGTTGTATGTTTTGGCACCATAATTGAGCGTAACAATAGGATATATTATTATCCTACTGTTTTATATAAAAGCATATTAACTTAGTTAGTATTTACACAATGAAAATGATTCCTCATAACACGTATGAGCTATAACAGCTTCAGTAGCTAAAGTGCATTCACGAATAAGCGCACATTAAATTAAATAGGTACAGCTCGTGGTGTCGAGTTAAGGGATCTGTCCTCTTGAAATGTCGCAAATATACTATAAGTTGAAGAGATTGTTAATTTAATATGATTTAACTAGCTAGTTTATTTAATTGAATTACCTTTTGTTACATTAATATATAAGTTATGTCTTAATATGTGAAAATTGTTTAAGGGGTCGTTCAAGTATTACGTAAGCACTTTAGGGACGTGGGGGGGGGGGGGATTGGGTTCTTGGATTTGCTTATTTGTGACGTGTTCAATGAAATATTTTTTAGGAGGATTGCTTATTTTTGATGACATAGGGGAATGGGGGGGGGGGTCTATAATTGTAAAAAAAAACTGCTTACGTAATCCTTGAACGGCGCCTAACGTAACATTTGACATGAAAACTAAATTTCACGCCGTTCTCACATTCTCAAATTTAGCCTGTAAAAAATAAAACTTGCGTTTGATTAGATTGAACTTCAACAGTCAATAGTCGATAGTCAAAGAACAACGACTGACGACCGAAGACAGACGAGGGATGATCGACACTTCATAATTCATAATTATTAATCCCTTATCCTTATTATTTATTAATTACCAGCTACCCAGCGCAAGCACGAGAGACGTTACATATATATATATATATATATATATATATATATATATATGTAACGTCTCTCGTATATATATATATAATTGAAGAAAAATAGAAGATAAAAATTATTGAAGATTTATAGACATAGAAGATTCAATGAACATTTATGTTCAAAAGTCGTCGCAGAATCGATAATATATATGCCTTCCTCTATGAAAGCCGAATAAGGACTATATGCAGGAATACAGTACAAATGGATTTCCTGTCGTAAATCTGAGGCACGCTTTTCATACAGCATAAATCAACTCACTAGCGCCAGTATTAATAACTGTGGGAATTTGGGAACTGTTAATAATCATGTTGACGTGCTTGGCGAAGTGAATGTGATGGAGGAATTTGAAAAGTTTCATATTTTCGAACTTGAATGTCATTGAAAATTTTCTAATATAAATTGTTGAATTGGCTATTAGAAATCTTTTGTAATGAAAAATAATATATCAAAATATTTTAATTTTGTAGGATTTTATTAGATCGATTTTGAGCTCGTTTGATTCGTCTTGACGAGTACTTTGATGGTATATGGTCCACCAGGTACCAGGGTCTGATGACGGAGCTGGAAGGTGTTCATAAGAACTTCGTAACTTCGGAATATGAGCTCGTTTGATTCGATCGATAATCTTTGAATTAGAAATACTAAACAGTTAAAAATAAATGAACCTTAGTTATTTATTTTATTTAAAAAAAAAAATAATTAAATTAGCTTCACGCTATATCCCGCACACAGCAGGGTAGGCGGAGGGAACCTAGTGTAAGACACTCCGTTCCCCATACTATTTTATTTAAAATTTCCTTTATCATAAAAAATTAAATAAATTTTGTAAAATGCTTAAAAAACATTTTGTTTTAACATTTTAAACTTTTTTAGTATAGAAAAAAAAAGATAATGTCGTTTTTTTTAATTGTATTTTTTTTATATAAAATATATTAGTATATTATTATTGTGATTCATTCGTTAGTATTTTGCACATTCACATCCAAGTTATGAATCTTTTTTTTCTTATAGAGTATATTTTTATATTTTTAAACTTAACTTAACTTAACTTAACTTAACTTCACGCCTTATCCCTAGCGGGGTAGTCAGAGAGAACGGAGCGCCAAACGCTACGGTCTCTACATACCTCTTTCGCCTCGTCCACTGTCATCAACCTCTTCATACATGCCCTCCGGGGGGTCCTCATGCTTTTTACGTGACCTTCCTCCAGTATCTTTGATACTGTGTTTTCGAAGGTCAACCGAGGTCTCCCCCTACCTCTCTTACCACTCACTTTTCCATCATAAATCTTTTTTGCCATTCTTTCATCACTCATTCGTTCGACGTGCCCAAACCAGCTGAGCACGTTCTTCTTCATTCTCACCGTGACATCCTCGCTAGTACCTGCCATTCTGTGTACCTCTTCATTGCGGATTCGATCAGCTAAGCTGACTCCGCATATCCTACGAAGAGATCGCATCTCCACAGCATTCATCTTTCTTTCATTCTTCTTCTGTAATACTTTTTAACTTTTAAACTCTAGAAACTTTTAACTAACTTTAATAATTTGAATGTAAATATCATCTGAGAAGGGAGATTAAGAAGCTACACCATAGGTAGTTATCATGTAAGACTGGTAGAGTGGAACTTACAATATACCAAATTAAGACTTGGTATATTGTATATTTGAGCTTGAATTTTATCCCGAGTGAACACAGAACTCGGCACCCATCTGTAATCTTTCTTTTGTCGATGAAGTAGAGAACGATGTATTACTTATCATTCAACTTGGCTTTCATTTCTCATTTATATTTTTATTGGGATATAAGATATGACTAAAATTATTTATTTACCTATTATTCTTAATAATAAACGACCATGAGTTCTCTAAAAATTATTCATGATTTAAAAATGCTATCTTGGCTACCCAGGTATAACGTAAGTCACATGCAGTAGACTATTCATCATGCCAGGAGTTAGAGCCGAAATATCGCAGTCTTTCCATGATATACGGATTTGAAATCATAGTTTATGTGCGTCCCACATACAAAGTGTGGGCACAGGGGACTGATTAAATATTTATACCTAATGTCTTATTTATCGGCTTTTTTTCTAAATATAGATAAACCTCTCGCCTACGTTTTAAAATAGAGAAAGATTTTTTTTAAGCTTCACGCATTGAAGGCAGAGGTAGCCTGAGAACCCAGTCTTAAGACATTCTTTTCCCATTAAGACATTTCTGTTTTCTACTTTTGGACGAATTCTAGAGGCATTGCGTGCTGATAGGTGGAACTCAACGCAGCGCTTCGCCTCGTTACCAGAGCGAGGATATGAAAATTTCAGTAGCTGTGGGAATTGAACCTACAGCCTGTCGCTTTTTTTTTTTTTTTTTTTTTATGGAAAAGGACAAGGCAAACGAGCGTTCGGGTCACCTGATGGTAAGTGATTGCCGCCGCCCACGGCCCCGTGCAACACCAGAGGAGCTACAGGTGCGTTGCCGGCCTTTTAAGGTGGAGAAAGACGCGCTTTTTGAAGGTACCCATGTCATATCGACCTGGAAACACTGCCGCGGGTAGGCCATTCCACAGTTCCGTGGCGCGTGGAAGAAAGTTCCTACGAAACCGCACAGTAGTGGATTGCCACGTATCCAGTTGGTGTGGATGATATTTTAGCCGATGACGTACGGTGCGGTTAGAAAATTCGGCGGCAGGTAACAGGTCAAACAGTTCTTCAGAACACTCCCCATGGTAAATGCGATAGAGAACGCAAAGCGAGGAAACGTCTCTACGCAAAGCCAAAGTATCAAGCCTTTCACAGATCATTGGGTCCCCAATGATTCGAATGGCTCTACGTTGTATGCGATCAAATGGTTCAAGCTGATACTGGGGTGCACCAGCCCAGAGGTGAGAACAGTACTCCATATGAGGCCGAACCTGGGCCCTATATAGGGCCAAACGGTGTTTTGGCGTGAAGTACCGTCTCGCTCTGTTGATGACCCCCAGTTTCTTCGAGGCCAACTTGGCCTTGCTTTCCAGATGATCGCGATACTGGCAGTCACTCGAAACATTAAGGCCCAATATACTGATACTGGGCGCGGCTGTAAGAGGAGTGTTTTGAAAGCCTGGCGATATGATAAATGGGATTTTTTTTGTGGTTAACGCGCAAACTTGTGTCTTCAGGGGGTTGAACTGAACTAAGTTCCTTTCACCCCATGAGGAGACTTTGTTGAGGGATGCCTCAATAGAAGACACAAGTTTATTTCGGCACTGTTCAGCGTTTTCCCGAGAAAGACTTGCTCGGCCGGAGTAAACAGCGTCCACTGTGCTATCATCTGCATAGCAATGAATGCTAGAATCCTCTAACATGTCATTGATATGCAAAAGAAACAGCGTAGGGGACAGCACGCAGCCTTGGGGAACGCCAGCGTTCACGGGCATATGTTTAGAGCAAAAACCATCGACAGCGACCTTGATGCTGCGCCCATTGAGAAAGCTGGCGATCCATTTGCATAAATTCTCGGGAAGCCCATAGGATGGAAGTTTAGCCAGGAGCGCCTCATGCCAAACTCGATCAAAGGCCTTCGCCATGTCCAAACTAACTGCCAGGCCCTCTCCCTTGCTTTCAATAGCCGCTGCCCAGCGGTGGGTAAGGTAAACCAGAAGATCACCGGTTGAGCGACCATGGCGAAAGCCATATTGTCGGTCATTAATCAATCGGTGATCCTCTAGATAAACCAAGAGCTGGCTATTGATGATGCTCTCCATGACTTTTGAGAGCAGGGAGGTGATGGCAATAGGCCTGTAGTTAGATGGATCGGACCCATCGCCTTTCTTTGGGATCGGGTGGATAAGAGCGTGTCGCTTTTAAAGTCACACGATTGTGCCTCTCCGTTGCGACTGGTCTTGTTAGTTACATATGTGAGACAGCTATAATTGTTCGAGTAGACGAGTAATACAAATGCTATCGTCACTGCCGTGTTTCTACGTGATAAATCTATTAGCATAGCTAATGAACATGAATAGAAACAAAGCTTTACGTACAATATGCACGAGATGCATTTTTAATGTAAATTGTCATTTTATTAAGTTAAGTAACTAAATTTAATTCATTTAATGTCTAAACTTAATTCATTATAATATAAATAATTTTGCTGAATATATAAAATATATTTTAAAATAATATATAAAATATATATATCATTACATTATCATTGAATTATAACCGTGACAGATTGTGGGTTCGAATCCCGTTGGAAGAAATGAAATATTTATGATTTTTATTCCTTGAGGTGACGGTGTTAAGTTCGGCTTATCACCACGCAATACCTCCAGAATTCAGTGGAGAGTGAGCAGCAGGTACAGCGTGATGCTGATAAAAAAATATATAACAAAAACCAAACTTCTGTACTTCGTGATAAAAGTTCTAAAAATCATTTATTTAATTACAAAATGATCGTACCAAAAGTCAATTCTGGTAATTTTTGTTTGCCCAAAAATAGGAATAATATTTTTTCAAGATGAATTTTAACACAAAAACAATCAACTATTTACTAACTCTATTATCATTGATAATGTAAGAGTTACCTTCTAACAAAGTAATCTTCCATTTTACATGTAAAAATATAAATCCCCATTCTTAATAACTTTAAAAAAAACCCCAAAACATTTACGCAAATTAAAAAGTACTGCCAATAAATGTATCATTAATGTGAGGGAACAAAAACGTGTCGTATCGCGACTCCCGCGGGTGCAGTAGCACTCGTCCCATAGACAACCGACGCCATTACCCACTCTTAGTGTTCCCAGAGAGACTTAAAACTGCATCATCAATCCGAACTAGCTTTAATTTACACTGTTAGTTCATTTCTATACTATTTTCATAAAAAGATTTTACCGCTTTTATTATGTTTCTGTTGCTATACTTATTAATTTTATGAAATATAATTGTATTTGAAATACCATTAGGAGGATTAGAACCCATACTATCTTAAGTAGCAACCAACCTATATAAAAAACGTATCCAAAGCAATTTTGGAAACGGAATGTATAACGTGACGTAATACACAAACAGAATCTAAAACACGATCGTATTCAAGATCACGGATTTATCGGATATATAGAAGCTTCCAAAGCCTTTCAATCAAAACGTTTACATAATTGTATACTCGATATGTCCCGGGACACGTGCGGACGTGTTCCACAACGGCGGAATTAAAAGATTCTATTATTGTCTCCGTTTTAGGGCATTTTAGGGTGACTACATTCCTCAGCTTCACTCTTCCCGCATACAGCAGTGTAGGCAGAGAGAACATAGTGTTAAGACACTCCGTTCCCCACTTTCTGCTGAATTCTGGAGGATGGCAGCGCTCAACGTTTCGCGTTGCCTCGACGAAATTGTATTGTAAGTTTATACTTCGTGACACATTTCAGAACTGTAAGTCCACGGGCAGTATGACGAATGCAGCAAAATCGATGCATTCATGCTCGTGTCTTTTGATAACGTTGCGAATTCAACTTGATATTTTTACGCAATCTTGAGATAAATGGTCTTGACAGACGGATTAGGACAATTAGGACGGACAGACTTATAAGGGTTCCGTTTTCACCTTTTGAGATACGGAACCCCTTAAAATGCATGAGGGGTTTATCAAACCTTATGTAATGGCTAGCATGTTTATGCACAGTGTGCTCATATACAGTTGACTTTAATACATGCCCATTCTTTATATCGGAGATGTGTTCCTTCACCCTAACACCGATGCTTCTCTTTGTTTGACCAATGTATTACAAGCCACAGTCACAATCTAGTTTGTATACATCTGCACAGGTGTATACAAACTAGATTGTGAATGTGGCAGGTTTAATAAGCCCCTCATCCTCGCTAAGGAAACAGATATATCCCTAGAATGATCCCCGAGGCTATTGAAATACAGAAACTTCCTAATTTCAATAGAGAGGACGGCTGGTAGCTTTCTAACGCCTGGGACCCACTCATAAAATCTTTGAAGTCTCAAACCTACCATACTAGAGGGCAAGATACAGTTAGCTCATTTTGCAAGAATCCAGGGCAGTACGCGAGAAAATTAAGAAGGAAAAAATTTGGCGGTAATTTGATATAATAATTATATCAACTGACAGACGAATGCCACCTCAGTCTACCCGTGGCCACGGACTATTGTAAAGTGTTCGAAACGTCGGGTATACAGAATATACGCGATTAATCCGGTTAAAATAGTTTCATTTAAAATGTATAATAATCGTGAAAATCAAAGAACTTATTACACAATTTAATCACCCATGCCGCGGTAGCCGACCATCAGACATCCAAGTTACCGGATACATTTCATTCCCTCGGTTTTTTGCACAGCGCTAGTGCTAGTTTTGAACTAACTTATAAAATATTTGACCAAACTTTGGTTAAAATTCAACAGCTGCCGACCAAAATTCTACTTTTATGTTGTTGTAAACAAAACCCTGTTGAGTTAATGTTTAAAATATATAAATTTTATACCACTTGAGAATGTGTTTTAAGAGAGAGATTTCATATGATAATCGAATCTAGTACTTAAAAATAATTGAAAATCTAAAAAAAACTCTCGGGTGTCGAAGCAATGCGCGGCTTCGAATTCCACCACTCAACACACAATGCCGCCATAATTCTGCAGAAAATGGGGAACGGAGTGCCTAAGCACTATCAGGGCAAGGCCGGCCCTGCTGTGTACAGGAAGCTGATGGAAAAAAAAACACTTTAATTTGAAGACTCTATACGTATCTAATCAAAGTTCCAAAAGGAGCTGGCTTTCCAGTAATCTTTCGGGGATTAGAGTTCTTAAGCCAACATGGAGTCTGATAAAAAGACTTAAGCACGGACGCTCTTAATTACGCTGCCTAGACCAAAACTATTAATACTACGATTGTATACGTAATGGATCTTAATTAGGACACCGACTTTTGTTTGACATTATGATTAGTAAGAGAATAAACTTTAATGTAGATTTTATAACTGTAGGTAATATAGTTGAATTGAAGTAGTTTCTTGAATATTTTAATGACATTTAACTTTAAATCCATACACACATAAAAAATATATAATATAATATATTGCAAGTTTGTATCATTAAAAGTACCAAATACAATTATTAAAGCCAATCAATTAATACTAAAATTGTAACGGATCGGTGACTATTTATATATGACTATACATGGAAGATATGTAAGAAAAAATGTTATTGGTTGCCTTTATCAAAGTAAAGTAATGAATGTGCGTTTGTTCACGTTCATCTCAGAAATGTTTTAACCTGTTTAAATGCAGTTCATTATTGGATTCTGGCAAGTTTCACTAAACATTTGATGTTTAGTTTATTTCAATTGGTTTACATATAAAAAAAAATAAAAAAATAATTACGCACACAGCAGGGTAGGCAGAGAGAACATAGTGTTAAGACACTCCGTTTAAAATAAAAAAATCAAAATATTAATAAAGAGTAGAGAGTTTAGAACAGTTATAAAGAGTTGCATGCGAACGTATGGACATTGTCGTCAAAATGATAATGTTATTAGATAGATCATAGATCATGAAAGTAATTGAGATGAGAAAATAAATAATTGTGCAGGTGAAGCCACGGGGGCTACTAACATTAAATAAATAGAATAAAATAAAATTTCAACACTAATATCAATTATAACGTAAATATAAAACATCCTAGCAAATAAATAAGAAATTCCAGTGGAAAAATTCAAGAAAATAGAAATAGGATTAAAGTTCAATAAGAAGACCGGATATTCTCGGAATAAGCGAATATCAAGCTTGTTTATATAAACAACCGCACTATTTCCGCAAATTGGCCGTCGTGGAGAAATGTTGGCCATTTGTTGTGTTCAACTAGGCGAAAAGAACTCCATACGATCTGAAAGGGAAATAATATAGTACAGTATAATTTTCATATTAATTTGATCATAGACCTTTAATTATATTTTTATTACGGTAAAAGAAATATAATTTTGTTTTCTATTATATATCAAAGTATTTTTTTTTTATTTAATCTAACCTAATCTTTGGTTCTCCGAATCAATTTTGTTCTTTTCTATTCAAGTAGCAAAACAACACAATTACGAGTACGTTTTATTTAAGGAAGGAAACTAAATTGTCTTGGCTGGCTTTCCGCGTGTAATACCTGAAACCGCAATTTAAAGGAATTCGATACGCCCGCCACGTGGAATTTATTGAAATGAAGGTTTGTGTGCACAGAACTTACCCTGCATTCTAGTAATATGAATTATAATTAGTATAAAGAAATATCCAAAGGCATTGCGAAGGCGAACAATACCTAAAAATGTATCTTATAGTTCTTCGTAAAAAAACAAAGTGAGAATAAATGCGACAGGTTGTAGGTTCGATTCCATCTCGAGGAAGTAAAGTATTTAATATTTTTATTACTTCGCTCCTGTTTGAGACCCCCTCAACGCGCAATACCTTCAGGATTTGGCGGAAAGTAGGGAACGGAAGTGTCTCAATAGGAACGAAGCGTGTTTATTTTATAGATGATTTTGCATTAAAACACCAGATAATTATCGGGAATCAATACACGAAACTTTGAAATATACAAACATTTTCTTGTTCATTATTCTTCATATAGTCTCAAGCGATGAAATAAAGGATTATGAGATGTACAGGAAAATTCTATTATAAATATGATTAAGAAGTTTAGACATGAACCGTCCAAAGCCGAGAGGGGCCAAAGTTTGCGAGCTCGGCGCCGTATATCTTAATTTTCACCCCGGAGCTGGGCTCGTGTGTAATGGGAAACAAAAATAGGAGACTTTTATATTTCACCGACATTACTTATCGAATTAGGTCGGCTGGATGTCAGTGCGTACGTGACTGACAGCCTCTCCGAACCTCTTTGGCTAATGGGGAACTTACTAAATATTTCACCGAATTTAATACTAGATCGTGCTCTATTAATCGTGAGAAGGATCATTATGCTATTGTTAGACAATCGTTTCTATATTATATTGATCTTATCTGTCAGTTTTAATACATTTATATAAGTGTTCGCTTAGTTTGCTAGGAAAATAACTAAAACGATGTATAAATTATTCAGTGAGGCTATTCTTAGATAGCGTCTGACTGGTGAGCGTAGTGCTTATAGATTCCATTTTCACTTGGGCAAATAATTATTTTTACTGTGACCAAGTACGGTACAGTAGTCAAATATATATTTTTATATTTCTTTGTCTATATTTCTATTTTATTACTACTTATTGCTAAAGATTTAAGTAATTTCTTAATTTTCATTATTTTTATATATTATATCATATTTATATATTATACATTCATAAACGATGATTAATTTCACGAATGTGATTTAATTCAAATTCATTCGATTCAATTTTAACACTTCTGATTTTTTTAATAACATTTCAAACCCCCAGAGCTTCCTCCTTAAAAACATATTAACTTAAATGATTATCTATATATACAAAAGGACATGTACTGACTGACTGAGGTAAGACGCGCGCACAGCCGTAACCGCTGATGTTCATTTTCATAATCTGGACATCCACTAAGAAGGGGTTTTGAAAAATTTTAACCCTAAAGGGATGAAATTGGGGTTGAAAGTTTATACGGAAAAATCTTTAAACCTCTACCGATTTTTATAAAAATTTTGATTTATATTGTTAAAAATATTTTATTGAACACGTGTTTCGTGGTTTTTTTTAGAAGACACATACGCGGGCGAAGCTGCGCGTGCCCACTAGTAGGAAATAATTTTATGTCATGTATACGTGCAGAGTTTACCCATTACTCAGATTGGATTGACTCATTTGATTTAAACAATATTTACGCTGTTCTAGTCTCCAAAATATTTCTCAAGCCAGTTTTGCCATCTACTTTATATGGTCTGCCAGATTTTCAAGTAATGCGCAATTATAGGTCAGAGAAGGGTGTCTTTGTAGTCATTGCAGTTCATTTCATATAAAACGACTGCACATAACTGTAAATTTAAGTTTGTCTTTTATAAGTTATATTTCCCTGTACTGTAGATCAATATCTACTCTCGAAATTGGTCTTTTGAGGTACAGAACTGTAAAAACAGATTCTAATCCGAAATTATTAGAGGCTCAAACGTTTAACATAAATTAATTTCACTTGCGAAATGGATGACGGTTATATTAGACTTAATATCGCTACCCTTCATCGCATTACCACGGATGTTCACACGAGGGGCATTTGTGTTTCGACAATTTAATTTTGTTGTATATTGTAATTATCTTTGTTTACAACAAAATTAAACGTAATGTGTACTCGTATATAGCATGCAATTTTTTTTTCATCTTCACGTTGCATCCCGCTTATAGAAAGGTAGGCAGTTGGAACCTAGTGTGTAATCACACTCCGTTCTATAATTTTGCCTGAGTTTTAGTGCGTGTTAAGTGGCGGAACTCAACGTCACTCTATGCCTTTTACCAGAGCGAAGAAACGGAATTATTAATAAATTTGCAAGTGCAATAAAATGCAAGCAAAAAAATATATTATTATAATTTATTATTACAGTTACTGACAAGTGCTAAGTGCTTCTCATTTTGTTACACTCCATGTTAGAAGACGTAACCAAACGGTACTACTACCATTATAGGACTCGTTGATCGAAACTCCTTTACTTTTTCGTCTATTTATATAAGTAAAAAATAATCCTTAGTAACTCACTGATTGATTTATAAATTACTCACATCTGAAACTACTGGGATATAAATTCCTTTAGGAAAAGCGTTAAGAGAGAATTTCCCAAAAATCCTACGGCGACGGAATAAACAAATTTTTACATTCAGCTTCACGCTGTATACCGCACACGGCAGAGTACACAGAGGGAACCTAGTCTAACTTCGTTCCACACTTTCCGCCGAGTTCTGGAGGCATAGCGTGTTGAGTGGGGGAAATAAACGCGCTTTTGCCTCGACACCAGAGCAAAGAAATTAAAATGTAAATAAATATTTAATTTCCTCGATTGGGGATCGAAACCACAACTAGTCGATTTTACAGTCACACTTTATACCCCTACGCCACGACTGGTCTCAGTACAAACAATTTTTTATAGTTTATATATCTTGCAATAAGTAAAATATTCTGTATAAAAAAATATGGGCCTATTAAATATACGTGTTGTATTAAAAAAAATACCTAAAAAGCACAATACAGAATCCTCTAACGGTCATCCCAAAACCACTGTTAACATGGATATAATTCATTCAAAAATTTAATTGCTTTGATATTGCTTTGCAGTCTCATATTTCATAGCAGGCGGAGGCCCCTCGACCACGGTCACGGCTCACTCGTTTATTACATTACGTTTCAAATAACAATATTTTTAACTCATTTAGTTAACATCTGCTTATGACATTCTAAAATGGATACGATGTTTTTTTTTTTTTTCTGCTTCACGCTGTATCACGCACGCTCCGCACGCACCAGAGCAAAGAACCAGTTCAGTAGTTTTTATGTTTATCCACTGCAAACATACAAACATAGAAATCTTTCCTCTTTTTATAATAGTATAAATTTCCTTTTACATCGAGTGGGAATTGAATCCACAACTTGCCACACGCTTGTGCCTCTGCGCCACAACTGGCCTCATTTACATTATTTTTCAAATAACAATATTTTTAACTAATTAGGTTTACAGCTGCTTTTGACATTCTAAAATGGATTCAAAATGTATTAGTGAGTAAAATCAAATAAATCAAATCAATCAGCTTCACGCTGTATCCCGCACACAGCAGGGTAGGCAGAGGGAATCTAGTGTTTTTAGACACTCCGTTCCCCACTTTCTGCCATATTCTGGAGGCATTGCTTGTTGAGTGGCAGAACTCAACGCCGCCCTTAGCCTCGACACCAGAGCGAAGAAATGGAAATATAAATTTAATTAAATATTTCATCTCCGCGAGTGGGGATCGAACCCACAACCAGTCGGTTTACAGTCACACTTTGTGCCGCTGCGCCACGACTGGCCTCAATTAGTATTAGTGAGTATTTTGTGATATTCATATTAATCTCTTAACTGTTGTAACAACTTTAAAAACGAAATATACCTCAGATGCGGTTTAGCTTCGATCTTTATCTCGCTGCTATGCGAGATAAATGGATTTGCAGAAAACCTAATATCTAAATCTTATCTACGGAAGTATCTTCTCTTCTTTCCTCCTGCGTCTAAAAAAAAAGTAAAGTATTTTTAGCTTTACGCCAATGTTAAGACAATCCGTTCAACAATTTCAAACCTACCTATTAGTAACTATTCAATTAAATCAAATAAAATAAAATTTTCATTGTAAAAGATTTAGATATCAAAGTTTTGAGTTATAAACTCACGATATTATTATAAGATTGTTTGCTTCTAAAACTTCCCATTACCATTTAAAAGTAAAAAATAAATTAAATTAAATTAGCTTCACGCTATATCCCGCACACAGCAGGGTAGGCAGAGGGAACCTAGTGTAAGACACTCCGTTCCCCACTTTCTGCCGAATTTAGGAGGCATTGCGTGTTGAGTGGCAGAACTCAACGCCGCGCTTTGCCTCGATACCAGAGCGAAGAAATGGAAATATAAATTTAAATAAATATTTCATCTCCTCGAGTGGGGATCGAACCCACAACCAGTCGGTTTTACAGTCACACTTTGTGCCACTGCGCCACGACTGGCCATTTAAAAGTAATGCTTTGATAAAATTATATAAATATATAATGTTACAATATTTTTTTCTAGCTCCTTCTAAATTCACGCACTTTATTATAGGCCACCACTCGTGATCACTTAAATAAAATAAGCCTAATTGTTTAATTAATTTGAGCTACAACGTTCGTCGCGGAAAATTTTATTAGTTAATTAAATCTTACCGCTCTTGTATTGAATGGAATTTTACTTACATTTTGATAAGAGCGGAGAGTTGATATCATACCCAAAAGGATATGTAATCAATTTCACACTGTCTCCCGCATTCATTAGGATACATAGAAGGAACCTTCAGTGTTGAGACACTCCATTCCCCATTTCTCGTCGAATTCTGGAGGCTCTCCTGGGAGGATCTTCTAAATAAAATACCGAATACTAAATAAAATACCGACTCTCGATGTTGTGCAGTGGGACAACATTTGACTCCACCAAAAACGGCTATGGATTCCATCCATAGCCGTATCTGGTGGAGGGATCGAATATGTCTTTTCACTGTAAGTGATGATTTCTTTTTTTTATGTTCACGCTGTATCCTTCACATAGCAGAGTAGGCAGAAGGAACCTGGGAACCTAATAATAAGACACTTCATTCCTATCACATTATACGTAACTAAATATGTGTTCGGCAACTATTACATAAAGATATATTTGTTATTGTACGTAGTTTGTATAACTAAGCAATCGAAACCATATGACGCGAAATTGCAATATAAAAGTTTCAGCTGCACATAGTTGAAGTTCGGTTTCAATGCTGTTATAACACAACTTCTTGCCACGAACGAGTGTAGCCACACTATTGAGAACTTGTGAATGAGCTTAACATTTATATACATATATATATATATATATATATATATATATATATATATATATATATATATATATATATATAAACATTTTATGATAGGCGATACAGGCGCACAAATGTGTGAATGTAAACACGACTGGTTGTGGATTCGATCCCCACTCGAGGAAATGAAATATATGTATTTAAATGTATATTTTCATTTCTCAGCTCTGGTGTTCAGGCAAAGCGCGGCTTTGAGTTCTGCCAGATAACACGCAATTCCTCCAGAATTCGACAGAAAATGGAAACAGAGTATCTTAACACTTTTATTATGCTGCAATTGCCAACAAATATATACATATATTCAATCATGAATACTACGTGACTGTATGATAGGACGATATCGGCGGCAAGGGCTAGCTCCGGGGAGCCTTGGCTCGACCGTAAACAGAGCGTTGAATTATTTTTAGCCGGCATCTGTAAGAAAAGGAGGTTAGCAATTCGACTGTATATTCTTTTCAACCAACTTCAAAAATCAGAATGTTCTCATTTTCAATCGTCTTCAAAACAGAAAGAGGTTCCCTATTTGCCCGAATATTTACTAAGTATGTATTGACAAGCAATATGCCAAATGACCTGAAATTTTATAAAACCTTTTTTTATTATTTTTGTTTAACATAATCAAAGTACGGCTTATTTTATGTAAAATTATTTTTTACTTTTTTGTAAAAAATAAAAAATAATTTATAATGTTACATTTTCTCGATGAGTAACATATGTCCAAATTACATGCTATAAAAGAAGATTATCTCCTTTAAATTTCCTTGATGATGAGAAGAAATTTAGTTCGCAAGTTCAGTCAGATAAAAATCAATGTAATGTAACAATGTAATGTAACATGTAACAAGAATTTTATGTTTTCTTACAAAATCCACAAACAATACAAAAATGACTGTCCTAAGTAAGCTATAGCTCCAGCTTAAGCTATACAGAATCACAGCATCCAAGTAAACTTGTATCTCGAGGAGCTAAGCCGTTCAGTCGAGTAGTATCTAAGCCTCCTCAAGACGCTCGATTGTAGTGGTTTCGACAGCTGCATTGCACTAGTGTCGCTTACGATAAGTATAAAATATAGAAACTTAGAATTTTTATATTTTTAAAGTGTTATTCCACATTTAGGAAATAAAAATATTAAAGTAAAATAAAATAAATCAGCTTCATGATGTATCCCGCACACAGCAGGGTAGGCAGAGGGAACCTAGTGATTTTTTAGACACTCCGTTCCCCACTTGCTGCCGACTTCTGGAGGCATTGCGTGTTGAGTGGCAGAACTCGACGCCGCGCTTTGCCTCGACACCAGAGCCAGATTGAGTTCTGCCACTCAACACGCAATGCCTCCAGAATTTGGCAGAAAGTGGGGAACGGAGTATGTTAACGTGTTTGTGTGTGTGCGGGGTACAGCGTGAGATTGATTTATTTATTTTTAAGTCAACACAATCAAAAGATATGGCATTCATGTACGCATCAATTTTTTTGAATGAAATTCGCCACGTTATCAATACCTATGGGGTATTATCCGTGGCCCTACAGTTATAAAATTTGGCATAAACTGAGAACTACAAAGAAAAAGTCCGAAAAGTGATTTTTTATTTTATAAAAAAATCATAAAAAAAATCTTTCAAGCTTTGTAGCTTATTTCTTAAAAAATGGGCATATTAAGTTTGCCCGCAAATTTTGAGTTAGTCTGTCGTTTTTATGAGTTGGATTTAACGAGACTTCCGTACCAACTTGAGGTTTGTTGGTCCACACCTCCAATCCTGAAATTGGTACGGAAATCCGACTCGATAGGCGAGTCCGAGTCACACTTAACCGATTTTATTCCCAAATATTTTATTAAGTACCAAACCCAAGCTATATGAGCGTAAGACAAAAAAAATATATACAATATTAAGACGTGGTTTCAAAGGATTTTTTAGAATTTTTAGGATCAATATAGTTCTATATTAATATTTAATTTAATTTAAACATAGAAATATATTGATATTTAAAATCAAAAAATACTTTTAAAACTGTCTATCAGAACAGTTAGATACGCAATAAATACGCAAAATCGAAAACAACAACACACAATACACAGTATTATTTTTCTGACGCTGCAAGCGAAAGAGCGTAAAGTAAAGCAATGTGAAAGTCATTTTTCGTATATTTTCAATTTTGAAAATTTCTTTTCAACGAGCACGAAAATGTTTAATAGCCGCGATCGGTTTCAGTCGCGACTCCGTCCCTCGTTGATTGAACTGCAGTATGAGCAAACACGAAGCGCATATATACGTTGGTATTTTTGTTTACGTTCAAACAACAATATAAACTTTTGTTCAGGGCGCAGGAGCACAATAGTGTGACTGTTGTGGGTTCGATGCCCATTCGGAGGATTCAATATTGTTTATTAATATATCTTTGCTCTGGCACCAAGGCAGAAGTCCGGCATTGAGTTTTGCCACTCAGTGCGTAATGCCTCAAAAATTTCAGCGAAAAGTGGAGAGCGGAGTGTCTTAACACTAGGTTCCCTTTGCCTAACCTGTTGTGTCCGCATACGCAAAGTAAAAGATAATTTAAATACAAATACAAATTTATTTTCGAAACAAATGTTATCATACAAAGTTGTGACAAATCAATCTCAAATAAAAAACCATGTACAATATTCAATAATGTTGGGGACGCAACGACCGCAAGAAACAAAACGACAAACCATTTCGCTCCGTATATACTTATCTTTCCTTTCAGCAATTCTGTTTCAGTTCTCGTCCTAATTTTCTTAAAAACGTTTCTTTGTCCAAATGCTAAATTATATAATGAGCATTACGTCTGTAGTTACTGCCGTATCTTACTTCTTTTATTTTTATATTATTATACAGTCTACATAGTTGAGCCACTGTGAAATTAAAATTAACACATTTAAATTAACACAGCATACAAAATTAACACGATGGTTCTGAATACGATGCCCACTCGTGTCAGATTAGGCATTCCACTATTTTTATTTTCTCGGTCAAGTCAATCGGAGCGCGGAGTTAAACTCAGCGACACAACACTATATCCATACTAAAAAAAGTGCTTATACAATAACCTATTGCTTGGCAATGTCTGTGCTCGGACTTTCGTCAATTTCTTTTTTGTTATTTAAAACTATTCATAACAGGCACAATCGTGTGTCTTTATACAGACCAGACGTAGGTTCTATACTATCAAGAAAATTAAACATTTAATATTTTCATAACTTCGTTGTAGTGGCGAGGCAAAGCGCGGCGTTCAGTTCCGCCAATCAACATGAAATGCCTACAGAATCGGCAGAAAGTGGGGAGCGGAGTGCCTTAACACTAGGCTGCTTCTGCCTTGCCTATTTATGCGATATACAGTATAAAGATAAAAAAAGTTGACACTATACATGGTTATTATTGTTTTTTTTTTCGTATACAATATAATATACTAACGAGGCGCCTTTATATGCTTCTTCGATAGATTTCACTTTGATATCTGGTAATTTTGGATATTTGTAGAACTTAGGTACATATGTATCGTAATCAAGTTTGTATGTATGTTCTTGAATGTACGATTTAAAATCTTTAGGCTTCGGATACGTGGTAGCAAGTTCTAAAAGAAAATTTACACCTATTCCAATATATATATTTTTTAATACAATTAAATTTTAAAAACCAATTCCATTCCATTCATAAGCTCGAAACATAACAAAAAAACAATTTCAATTAACATTATATAAATATATTGTTATTAATAATAACGCACTTAAAATCTTTATTATTAAATATCATTCACCTTTATTTTAACCTTTAAATAAATGTATACAAATATAACAAATTGTATATTTAATACCGTAATATTGTGATGTAAATTGAATGTATTATATAAATGAACCTAATACATTAATATTGGGATTCGGCCCTCGAGATCATTGCCATATGAAATAATTGTACCAATAGTCGTTCCAGCTAACGGTTTAATAGCGAAAAGCCTCGAACAATATCTTAAGCTTTTAGCTTTACTGTTAGGTCAAGAACGAGACGTATAAGGGGCCGTTCGAGTATTACGTAAGCAGTTTTTTTGCAATTATTGACAACCAAACTCAATATATATATATATGTAATACTGGATGTTGTGTACATGGACTAATGTACAAGTATCTGTGCACTGCCTAACATATGTGATTAAAAGAATTATAATGACAGCAGACTTAAGATGGCGATTTTGAACTTGCTTATCAAGTAATTTAATTCAAGTAAATTAATTTGCCATTGCCTGAAACTATATTACAAAATATTGGAAATAAAAACATTAATTGTCGATTTTTCTATTTTAGGTTAGTAAATTGATGATCTTAATTAATTAGAACGTTATAATTTTATATTAATATTAAACTTTCTATTTTAGATAAATACAATTTGTGTTATTTGCTCCGGTATCATCCAACATATATTACATATATATATAAAATAAATACGTCATTGATATATCAATATGAAATCACAAAAAAATAGGCGTATTTAACTAAGCAAACAAGTTAATTTAATATATATATATGTATATATACACGATGTAATTAGATATATAGAAAAGACAAATGTATTATTATAATACATTAATATTATATATGGATAGGCGTAACCATAATCATATTACCTATCTGACACGGGTTGCGAGAGTAATGACTCTAGTTGTATTGAGAAGCTGAACTTTTATTATGATTTTTTTAATAATAATTTTTATAGGACATCTAAGTAGTATTTTTTTTTATATTTATTAAAAAGCCTTAAAAACATATCACGCGTATTTCCGCAGTTGAGTGGAAGAATTCAACGTCGCATTTTGTCTACCAGAGAAGGAATATTAAAATAAGTCGTTGCAAATTTAATAGATGTTGAAAATCACATATTTACAGCTCATATTTAAAATTAAGATTTAATTTTATTATATCTTAGAATGACTTAACTACTTTTTTTTGACACTCAAATTTTTATAATTTGAAATATTCTTTTTCTTTCTGGTTCACGATGTACTCCATATGTAGTAAAATAGACAGAGAGAACATAAGTCTTAAGATACGCTCTCCCCTCTTCGATCCGCCGATTTCGGGAACCATTGCGTGTTGAACTCAACGCCGCGCTTTGCATCAACACCAGAGTACCCCCTCACCTTCCTTGTACGCCAGCTTGGCGACCTCGACGGCGATGTCGAGCGACACGCGCCGGAGGTGCCCGAGCGGCGGGAACACGCGCCCCGCGCGCAGCTCCCGCTCGCTCACGCAGTCCGCCAGCGTCTGGGTGCAGTACGGTTTTAGATCAATTTGATATGGGATGATAAAAAATATTAATAAAACTTTCAGAGCTAATACTTTAAAAAATGATTTATCTGATTTTACATTACAGTAATTATAATATTACTAATTTCAATATTGTAGAACAAGTATTGTACTGATAATATTTGAAACCATATATATTATCTTACCAATTGAGGGATACTAAAATATTTTAAATATAAACATTGTCCCTCTCAGGACTCCATCCGACAAACAACCGCACTCTGTGGTAGTTTTTAGGATACTAATGGGTTTTGAGACTTTTAGAGTACGTCCGTCCGTCCGAAAAAAATGTATTCCTGCATTGACTTAAAAAAAATAACGCCTGTTTATCTAGCAAAAAAAAAATGTTTTTCGTTACTATGAAGGGAACCAAAATTAATATAAATGCGGTTCCAGTCCAGTTGACCAAGAATTATGAGACTTAGCAGCTAGCATCTACAAATGTAAGCTAGTTCTAAAAAAATTGAAAACTATACATCTGTGGGCGTTTGTCGCCACGGCGGCGGGACTCAACGCCGCGCTTTGTCTCGACACCAAGACGAAGAAATGAAAATATTAAATACTATATTATCAAAATATCCTAATACTTTTTGAAAATAACGTGCTACTTCAAAAGTTACAAAATTTACAAATTTGTATAGCAAATAAAAAGAACCCATATCTCACTTTAGCAGCCACCAGGAACATGCTCTCCGTGATGTGCCGCGGCCGCGCCACGATCACGCCCAGAGCCATCCCGGGGAAGATGTACGCGTTGTTCCCCTGTCCCGGGCGATACTCCTTACCTTTGTATTTGACGGGCGGGAAAGGGGAGCCCGACGCGAATATACATCTGCCCTGGGAATAATAATGGACATTTATATGATACTTTCAACGATAGGATTTTTTTTATATCGAAGGTATCGCGTCGTATCATTGTGGGATCGATATCCACTTGAGGAAGTGAAATATTTTTATCTTCATTTCTTCTCTCCGTTGTCTAGACAAAATGCAGAGTTGAGTTCCGCCACTCAGCGTAATGCAGGCTGCATTGCCCGCTGAGTGGCTGTGAAGAGTGACATGAAGTTGATTTTAACAAAAGAAACTCCTTATATCGACTACAAATTTGTAAGTTCATAAAGTGTATTACATAATTTTGTGAATTATTTTGCTTTCATTTCTATAATAAAAAAAATAATATTCTGACAGAGTAAAATAATCATATAATGGAAGCTGTCGTTGCGCAATAGCACAAGTGACGGTTATGGGATCGATTCCCTTTACTCGGGAAAATGAATTATTATTTATAAATTTTTCATTTCTTCGCTCTGGTGTAGAGGCAAAACGTGGCGTTAAGGTCCGTCACTTAACACGCAATGCCTAAAAAATTAGGCAAAACGTGAGGAATGAAGCATCTTAATACTAGATTCCCCCGTCTACCCTTCTACATGCAGGATACAGCGTGAAGCTGAAAAAAAAAACCAACAAGCAAATAGATATATCAGAGTTTATAACCTCCGTGTGGTCGTAAGCGGCTTGCGCGGTGCACTCCGCGTTGCTCGTGGGGTTGGAGAGCGCGAACACGACCGGCCTCTCGGCGTTAATCGCCATTTGCTTCAGCACTGCTTCAGTAAACGCGCCCCCGACCGTAGAACAACCTTACACAGTAACACTTAGAGAAGGCGCACTTATATACACTACACACTGGGTTTCAGTTTTGTTAGTGGTGGGCAATTATCGTTTGTAGTGAGATAGTTTTTAGTTTCCAAATTGGTAGTGGTGATGGCGTTGGATAAACTACGCTTTATTGAAATATTTAAATAATAATATTTTTCAAAAATTATGTATATGAGTGTGTGGAAAACAATTTATTTTAGTTGATTGAGTGCAAAAAAAACCTTTTTTTTAGTTTCACGCTATATCCCAAATGCAAGTCTCCGCCTAGAAGGAACCTAGTGTTGAGACACTCCGTTGCTTACTTTGGAATGGCTGAAAATGGTTGAACCAAACCCACCGCTTTGCCTCGATACAAGAGCGAGGATATGAAAACATCAAAAATTTCATTTCCCCGAATGAGAATCAAACCCATATCGTGTCGCCCCTGAACCACAACCAGCCAAATTAATAAAAGTATTTAATAATACCTAATGTTATAACTATTTAATTAATTTAATGTTTATTTTTATTATCTTAATTGATCAAAAAATATTCAGAAATATAAAAATAACATCCTAATACTTTATCAAGAGAAATAGATGGCCGTCTCTCATTTCTTGAGTATTTTTTCTTGTACAATTTATAAAGCTTAACCTGTTTAATAAACAGACTGTATTTCAGGTCAGGACATTGATTACTTATTGTCGTGGGAGGATATTTTAACTTTTAAAATATAAAAGATTCCAATACCATTTGAGCTTTTGACTTTAAATCATACTTATTTTTTAACCGACTTTTGTAAGAAAAGGATCCATTCGACTGTATTTTTTTTAAGTTAAGACTCCTTTGTGGCGCAGTGGGAATAATTGTCATAAGAAACGATTATCGGTTCAATCTAGAATTGAGTAAATAATTTATGTTTGTTTCTTTTACCTAATTATTAATTATTAATAAAAATAAGCCAAAGACTGGCATTTTAAACATAATTGGAATTTACTCTGTGGAAAGTTTATTAATTTGTGTAAAAAATTGTACGTTATAGGTTAATATTTATTATACGGTGTGTTTCCCTAAAATATAAATAAATAAAGAGGTGAAAGATAAATGTATCGAATTTAATTCTTTGCAAACATCTAAAAAAACACTATTTTAAGTAGATTTTTGAAGACTTTAATTAAATATAAACACAGTGTGAATGTAACAAATAATTTTACTAACCAATAAGGCAAGTTGGTTTGATTGTAGCTACACACTTTTCAAAGTTAGTTTCGGGCTCAACATCTTTTCCGAAATGTTTCGCGTGATCAGGGAGACCACTTTTCCGTCGTTTTGATAGGAGTCCTTCCACGTCGAACATGTATATCAGATTTAACGCCTCTTCTCTTTTCATACCTTCGTCAACCATCGACGCCACTATCAAATTGGCTATGCCCGTAGCCGCCTAGTAAATATCATAACAATTAGTAAGCGGATTGACTTTTCCTTAAAATATCTTTGTATAATGCTAAATTAGTAAATTAGGTTAATTAAAACAGTATTTAAAGTAAACACTTTTTGTGTAATAATACCGCTGTGGCGCAAGGATACAAGAGAGTGACTGTAAATGCAGCGGTTGTGAGTCCGATTTTCATTCGAGGAAATAAAAAAAAATGTAATATTCTTTGTTCTGGTAGTTAGGCAAAAACGCAGCGTTGTGTTCCGTTACCGAACACATAATGCCCTAAGAATTGGGGAAAGTGGGGAAGAGGAAGTGCTTAAATAGAATAAAAAAAAAGATGACTCATATCACTCATGAAAGACATAGCTGGGACCGACCGAGCCCGCCCCGAGGAACAGGTACACGTGGCGCGCGACGCACACGCGCGCGGCCGCCCGCAGCCCCGCCAGCGCCACGCCGGCCGTGCCCTGCACGTCGTCGTTGAACGCGCAGTACTCGCCGCGGTACCTCTCCAGCAGGCGCGTCGCGTTCCCTTGCGCGAAGTCCTCGAACTGGAAGAGAAGCAGAGCCAAAGAAATTAATCAAGATAACTCAACAGTTAAGATGTAGCACTTTTTTTTTTAATTTAACGATGTATTTCGAGTCACGCAAATATACCAGTAACGTAAACACATACTACTACAAAAATACTACTAAAGATTAATCAACTTTGAACTTTGCCGCTAATACCTCCGACTCGATTTCGCAATGAGGCGTATGCGACGATTTCCCTTTGATAGGTTTATGTGTGCGTGCGTCGTTCTTGACAAATGGCATTTTTTTATTTATTTTGTTATTTATAAATTAATAATTAACATTAATAAAATTTAACAAAATAAATAAATAATAAAAAACAAAATTAATAAATAATAAAATTTACACAAATTTTAAATAATAAAATTTATACAAATTTATACAAATTTTATTATTTATTTGGTTAAAAAAAAAACTATTTTTCATTTTTGGAAAAAAAAATTGTATTAAACTTTTATAAAGTAATTAAAACCGTAGTTTCATTTAAATGGTACTAACCCTTCCACCCTGTATATATAGGTTTGTAGAACTAAATATCAATAAGTGTAATATATAAAAAACATAGAAGTTATAACGTAATTATTTCTGTTGTAAAATAGATAGTAAATATAATCAAACATCTCTTACATTCCCTAGTTATGGACGCAATAGAACGAAACTCTATGTGAAAATGGTGTGGATTAATAGAATCAGACGGTACATTTAGTTTATTAAAATATGAGAAATAATACTATATTCATACATTTTTCTAACTTGGACTAAAAATAACATAATTATTTTCATTTATTTTAAACTGTTTGACTATATGACGAATATAGTCAAAGTTAATATACAAAATATTTAAAACTTTTTTTTAATTCTATTACGAAAATATACTCAAAGAAACATAGTAAATAAATTATAACAACATGACTTTAAACCTGTAAAAGAATATTTGAGCCAAATCGTTCAACGGCTGCTTTCATGAATTCATCTATAAATTCGTCATATTCTTTGCCACGGACTCTCTTTTGCCTTAAACCTATGTAAAGTGGATCTTCTAACAGTTCCTATAAATTTAAATAGATTTTTTATATTTTAGCCATACTTATACAACATTACTAAGTACAAGAAAAGATTGTAGGTACAGCCAGCAAATTAAAATTACGAAAGAATATGGCTTAAAGGTAGGATTTATTTATTAAATTAAAAAAATAAAATTAGCTTCACGCTATATCCCGCACACAGCAGGGTAGGCAGAGGGAACTTAGTGTTCAGACACTCCGTTCCCCACTTTCTGCCGAATTTTGGAAGCATTGCGTGTTGAGTGGCAGAACTCAACGCCGCACTTTTGCCTCGACACCAGAGCGAAGAAATGAAAATATAAATTTAAGTAAATATTTCATCGAGTGGGAATTGACCCCACAACCAGTCCACTGCAGTCGCCACGACTGGTCTCAATAAACCATAGGCACAACTATATATAAATGAGAGATAAATAAAAAGTAACTAATATAAAGTAAACTCAGATAAAAAAATATAAATCTTTATACTAGTTAAAATACGTAAACAAGTTACATTTATTATAAATAGTATTTCTAGGCGTGTATTTATATACCGATCGATCGCTCTCAGATCTACCTGACCTTAACCTACCTGATTATCAGTACCCACATCCAGCGTGATGGGCAGGCACTGGTGCGGCTTGATGCCGGCCAGCGCGGTGTACAACGCCAACTTGCCCACGGGGATGCCCATGCCGTACGCGCCTAAGTCCCCTAAGCCCAGGATCCGTTCGCCGTCGGTGAATACTATTGCCCGCACATCGTGTTCTGGCCTTTAATTTGTATATAACATTGCATTATTTGTATATGAAACGATTGATTAAAAGTTTTTTTTGCTTCAGCTGTTATCAGGTATTTACAAAGGGAATGGGGTGAGGGATTTAGTGTTAAGACACTCCGTTTGCCTAATTTCTGCCGAATTTTTGGTACATTTGAGACGATAACGCAAAACATTGTAATACAGGTGATATAGTAGAAAGATTTATAACCTAGCCACGCCGAAAAACCTCTTTATTTTATTAGTAATTTAACATTCCCCTGAGGAAAGTTTAAAATAATAATCAAAAATATTGTAATTCTCTCAATAAAACATATTAATATTATCTATCTGTTTCAACAATACCGTACACAGTAGGCCAAGTAGAGGGAACCTATTCTTAATATACTCAGCTCCCACGACAACTACCGATACTTCAGTCGTCTTAATACAGCGAGAGGATTAATCCCATTTGGAGAATGAAGATTATCCCTTCCCCCACTTGCAATAACTCGTTCTAACGCTATACCATGACAGCCCCAACAAAATTATTCCACTTATAACAAAATTATATTTACAACAAAACAACAATATACAAATTCATACCAATTGTTCAGTATGTCCAATACGTGGCCTTTATCATAAATCGTAATAAATAGACCTCGAGGCCTTCTATAAATAAGCCCGAAACGTTGACAGGCCAGGCCCACGGTGGGGGTGTAAACAATGGGCAAATATTTTTCAATATTTTTAGAGAGTAGACTATAAAATATTTTTTCATTTGTATCCTGAAAGGAGAATAACAATGTATGTTTGAAAATGTTGCTTTTATTAAAACACGCTATTATGCCTTTAAAAGTTAAGTTAAAGACGATAAATACTCATATACATTTTTTAGCTTCCCGCTATATCTCATATAGCAGTATAAGCAAAAAGAACCTGCAAACTCAGTGTTATAGACTCCGTCCCTAATAGGATATTTCCGTTTCCCACTTTCTACCAAATTCCGTAAGCATTACGTGGTTCGTATTGCATATTTTCCTCTCGTAACGAGGCAAAGCGCGGCGTTAAATTTTGCCACTCAACACGCAATGAACGGAAAAATTCTGCGGACAGTGAGGAACGGAATGTATTAATACTAGGTTCCCTCTGCCTACCCTGCTATATTTGGATTACAGTGTGACGCTGAAAAAGAAATGACTCCACAAAATATTCGACTTGCGTTGAATGAGGCACGTCCCAATTGCTAAAAAGAGAATATAGTTAAGAAATAAGTTGTTACATAATATAATTATAGCTCCTTTTACCTGTAACTCTATCAAATAAAGATACTTGTTCAAACTATCTTTATATCTGTCCAAGGACAACTGACAAATGTTCAGTTGCTCCTCCTGCGTTTTATAATTCGCGGCGAGAAGGCCTTGAATGCCTAGAGCTTGTCGTTCTTCTATCGTGAAAGCTAATCCCTTAAATATTTATTTAATTGATATTTCTTATAATATTTTGTACCTAAGCTAGGCTATGCTTTTCGCCGGATTTTTGGAGGAATAGCGTGTGTAACTCAACGCCACGCTTTCTCCGAACCCAAAGCGTAGAAATGGATATATAATAAAATATTTATCTTAGCCCAATACTCGCTCGCAGAAACAATGATATTCAGTTTATATTTATATATTTTTTTCAGCTTCACGCTGTGTCCCGTATATAGCAGGGTAGTCAGTGAGAAGCTAGTGTCAAGACACTGTTGCCCGCATTCATCTGAATTCGAAGCATTGCTTATTGGAATGGCGGAACTCAACTCAACTTCATTACCTCGAATGGAAATTGAACCCAAAACCAACCCCCTTACAATCACACGCTTGTGTCACAGCACCACGACTGGCCTCAAACAATATAAATGTTAATTGAAAACCTAAGTCACTTTTGTTATAAATCCTTTGAATTCCAACTTCATTAATAAGTTAAAATAAAAAATAGTTAAAATAAAACATTTAAACCTTACCTTGTTCAGACGAGGATCCCTCAAATGGTCAATACCCTTAACCATATTGGGACATATCATATCACCCGTCACCTCACTAATGCACTGGATTCGAGTTAATTCAAATAATACCAAACATTTCTTCAAAAGAAAATCAATCAAGTGATTTTGCGATATTTTATTTCTACAGCTGTAAAAGATTCGAAGACTTAACAATGTTATTCAAAAACACCTTCGTCTTTTGTGTTTTATAAAAGAAAGTAGCCGAAATGAATTGTATTTAAATGTTGATTGACTGTAAGCTATTAAGTTTAAGTGGTCTCTTCAAACGTAATTGACGGTATAAAAGGTTATTCTCGTCTGAAACGCCATTATGTATTCCTTATTTATACAGAATCTATCAATTCCATTATTTAATATTAAAATGGTATCTAACTTTAAATTAACGACAATTTTATTCATTAAATGCCCTAATAAATATTACATGCGGTGTTGAGTTCTGCCACTCAACACGCAATGTCTCCAGAATTGGGCGGAAAATCGGGAACGTAGAGTCTTAACACTAGGTTTCCTTCTGCTTACCTACTGGGATACAGCGTGTTGCTAAAAAAATATTACATACAAAAACTCATCATCCAATTTCAAATGCACGCAGAAACCATAAAAAATAGAAAGTTCCATTCACGATATAATAATAGTAGATTCTACTTTTCCATAGAGACAGTATCGAACGCTTAGCATTTATTGTCGTTTTAGAAAGATTTGGATTGGCGTTATTTGTTTTTTTTTTCAAAGAAAGCAACAAAATTATATTTTAAATGTGATTTTAAATAAAACTCATGGGCATGACACGGCAAAGGTACCTACTTCAATATCATTTCTAATTGGTGTTTATATAAAAATTAATCATTTAATAACTATTTAGGCATAACAAAATACTAAAACGTATTCCATGTTTATAATAAATTAACGTTTTACTTACAAAATTTTGTAATGTAAATTTGTAAACATTGTAGCAAATTATTCAGAATGACATCTCAATGTCTTATCGCTGTCTTTCATAGAAAGAAGTAATTCTTACAATAAAAAGGAAAAATAAAACATTTTTTTTTCTCCCATTGTCTATTGACTTTGCTTTTCAATTTCTCACTGTATACCTAATAGAGGGACACTGAACTGAACTGAACTGCGTATTTAATTTTACGCCCCCAGAAAATAAATAATGTGAAAATTGAACTTATAACCACTACATTTAACTTGTTTCTGCTTCATTGAAAGACGATAACTTATTTTTTTCATCACGCAATTCAATAACCTGCTATCAATACATTTTTGTAAAACCAATTAATCGAGTCTGTAATATTAATTATATAACGCAAAAAGTAGATATTGAAATTGATTGAATGTATACCCCTCGGAGGGGCTTTTCTTACACAATTACAAAGACGAAAATATTTCCAATTAACTTAATTTTTACTGAATATAAATATAAAGGACAAGTATTTTCTGATTATTTATTAATATTTTCATTTCGCTCTGGCACCACGGCAAAATTCGCAATGCCTAGAAAAATTCGGCTGAAAGTGTGGAACAGTGTCTTAACACTACGTTCCTTCTGTGTACCATGCTGCATGCGGGATACGGCGTGAAATCGATAAAAAAAACATCTACCAAGTAATTAGGGTATCTATAGAAAATTGAAAAAATACACACGGTTAGATTTTAAACATTTTTAATTAGTAACATCCATTCATTATAATTGAACAATTTATATTCTAGATGTAACACAACTTACATTCCACGAAGTAAACGTTGAAAAGAATTGACCTAGTAGACTGTTTAAATTATAGAAAACAATCAAACTTCTGCTAAATGATAGAAACGGCTCAAAAAGCATATTGGCACAATATATTTTTTATAAAGAAAACATTAAATAACTCCTTGAAAAGTTGGGTAAGAAATGCAAACAAATCATAATTAATAATCAAATAGCATTTTCTATTACAATGTACATTTAGCATTTATTTTCAAAATATAATGCGCCAACTGGGATAGGAAAATGATATAAATTAACTGAAGTCACTTAAAAAAAAACAAAAAAGCGAAAAGTCAAAATTAATCTTAAAATATGGAAAAATAAAACAAGAAACAAGATCATAAGTCAAAGTGCACAACATTAATAAGTGTGGCTACGAAAAGCTTTAAAAACTTAACGCAATACTTCTGGCAGTTTTGTGTTGTGTCAAAACACTCAGTCGAATACCGTTATTAAAGAATTATTTCAAAATTACATTTCCTTATCAAATCGTATGTTTATAACAGACAGGACAGCTTTAAGTTGACTTAAAATTGTGTCGGTAGAAATTTCGAGAAATCCTCTTTTAGGGCTCCCTAAAGCCCGGTTCCACCGTAAGTAGTACTAGCAATTAAAAAACCGTACGTACCCTATTAATTTTGATTCCGTGATAGTGTCGAAATACGCTTTTTTCATATAAACGGTTTTTTTTAAATAAATGTAGAAATACGATTTTGTCAGGAAATTGTGGGATCAGATTATATGGTTTAAATTTCAACTCGATGTCTCCAATCGTTCCTGAGATATAGACTTTTGACAGACAGACGGACGGACAACAAGTGATGTTATAAGGGTTTTTTTTGGTTAGAGAAGAGTTAGTTCCGTGTAAGCATTACACTCTCATTTTTCTTTCGCAGTGGAAGCCGAGCTTTACACTCCCCCCCAGGGATCCTAAATACCAAATTTCAGCGCTTTCCGCCGCGTAGCTGAGGATGTGCATTGTCTGTCAGTCATTTACTAAGAGTTTTATGTAACCAGAACAAGAAAATGAGATAAAAGGAAAAAATAAATTATTTAAATCACCTATACACAGCAAATTAAATCACATAGTATCAATAGATACATAACTTTTATTTAAACATAAAGAATTTTCGCTCAGCGAAAATAATATTTATCTCACTCAATATAAAAATAAATACTGAACGCGAAACGTATACTAAAAATCCAAGTCGAAATATATATATATATATATATATATTTAAGTTACATAATAATATAATAGCAAGTATCGATTTGTAATAAAATCGATAATAAATTACGATAATTTACTAAATATCGATATAGTTGCCAAACATTTATTAAGTTACTACCAAGCTTATTATATAGATAGATAAGAGGTCATAATATTTCGTCACAATTATTTAATTAATTTAAGCAACAATTTATACTGTGATTTTTTTATATTATACATAAAATTATAGTTTTAATCGATTATTCCTTACAAATAATGTTATTTTTATTGTACGTTTGAAACGTTAATGCTGCGGTGACTAGACGTTTATTTAATGCCATAATACTCACGGAAATAAAATAAATAATACAAAATATATTAAAAACAGTTATAACATACCGACAAAAAAAATATTTTAAAATGTTATTTAAATGAACGTATTTACATAAATTTTCAAACATAAATGTGTTGATTTAATATTTTTGTGAATTATACAGATCTAACACTATGGCTCGTTTACAATTTAAAGGCCACGTACATTTGCACAACATCACTACTTCTACTCACATACATAATATATAATATAATATAGTATATAACAATTTAATCACATAAAAACAAATACATCGAAAATATATCCAAAATATTGGATTCTTTTGTGTTTATAAATATAATATATGGATAAGTTAAATGATATTTGTTCTAAAGTTACATTTATTATTATGAGAACATGTTTTATTTTAAATTAGATAGAGATAGATTTATTTGCTTTTGTATGATTAAATTATTATTTAATAATAATATTGAACTATTAATAAACTAGTATGTATAATATAATATGTATATATGGAACTTGGTTTATAATTGATGTTTTATATATTTGGTAGAAATGATAAAATGTCTAATGTCGATGAAATAAAACCATAGTATTACATTTAATTTAAATTAAATTAACAATAGTCTTATTTAATATTATCATTAAGTTTAAGAAGCATTTGTAAGTATATTTATTTACTACTGACATATTTAGAATTTTTTTCACGACCTTTTTTAAACTAGCGTTTAAGAGATAAGACATAATAAATACGAAGTAGGAAAGTATGGATTAAAAGTTAAATTTTAGTTTTTAATTAAAAAAGTATTTACAATATTGGCTTTCTAGTAACTTGAAAACAACAAACTGGAGAAACTATATGTGAAAAAGATGACAAAAAATATTATTAATAATTTCCATTTAATAATACTATGACTTACTTCCGACATTATTAACTTGTCTAATACCGAGGTAATAATACTTTGTGTACAGTTAAATATAACAAAAAAAACTTATTAATAACAACATTCCGAGTTGCCACTTATATTTTATTTCATAAATAATAAATAAATACTGTCATTATTTTGTATATCATTATTTTAGATTTTACATACATACGTTAGAACCATTGTGACATTTAATATTATGTATAGGTATTTTTCTATTAAATTTCGAATCGGATTCGGATCGCTCTATTTTATAATGTCCGCGAGTTTAATCTGAGCTTTGTATTTAATTTAATTTTAATTAGAAAACAAACAAACAAACAGTAAACAAGAAGAAGATCGTGGACGCAATGCTGTTTTTGATGATTTTTTTATTGGCATTGCTTTTATAATCACTCACACCATTGCTAAACTCAGTTTAAACCTCGTGAACTGTAGTACTACTATTTCATATATAATTGCTTTAGATTTCACATCATATATTTTATTATTATTGTGACATTTAATATTCACTGAAGATAAGATTTTTTTTTTAATTTTCAGATGGGAGTTGTTTTACATTTTTGACATTTTATTTAAATATATATATTTAAAAACTTAAATATTCTTCGGTACAGGTTGTATGGGTCTTACGTTGAACTTCTCCTCGGGCTTCCATTCCCATACAACTGGCATTGAACATTCATAGTTATAGTTGTACATTTGGTTCTCGACGTGTTTGGCTAAATTCTTCGGTTCCGGATATACTGAAGCCAGACCTGGAATTTAATTATGAATTATTGTTAATATAGATCATAATTTTAATTATATAAAATGATGGAATTTTAAGGGTTATCACTTTTGCTGAGATTATTTTATTTATAATAAGCTTTAACAGCCTAAAATGTAATAAAATAAGAAACGGTTGTGATCAAATGCTTGTCGAGAGGAAATTTAATTTTTTTGGTACATTCTTGTTAAATAAAATGACGTATATGACGTATATACGTCATTCATATGAATGACGTATAAAGTTCCGCCTAAATCGCTACATGGAGTAATATAATTGAACAGAAAACAGGGAACGGAATGATATACTAACACTAGATTCTCTCTTCCTATATAATAAAATATAAATTTATAAATTATTGAGGTCTTCATATTAAACAAATTCAATTAATAACGGCTATACTAAATTATACATAGCTATCTATAATATCGACATATGTTGCCCTGATCAAGTCGTCACATGAACAGGTGAATGGACATTTGGGGCAGGAGGGTAAGTGTGCCATCGTTTGTGGGTGGGCACCACAGTCGCAGGTTGATTCATCCTTTAGTGCGTACCCCGCGACACTCGAGAATTCCAGAGAACATTGGTAAGGAGACAAAGCGCAGATTAGAGTTCCGCCATTCAAAACGTGAGGTGCATTTTTGTAATTCCGAAGAATGTTTTTTTTTAATACTACTAAGTGAATTCTGCCAAGACATGTAATACTTCTTTTTTCTAAGTTTGGTTGGTAAATATTAAAAAATAACCTCGGTTCGGTATTATCAGAATTTATCATAATATCTTGGAAATTGTATAGAAAGTTGAACTGCTGTATGTTAGATATATAATATAATTTTCTCTGATCTTGTTACATTTAATGCCTTTTAATTAAAAGACAAGTTAAGAACAGAGTGCTTTACACAACGTATATTCTGTCATGTTGCGGTTTAGAGAATATAGAGCTAACTCTATATTATCCTAAAATGGAAAATGGAAATGTGTATGGATATTGATAATGTATAATTAACTATACAAATAAAATTAGTAATTACATATCAACTACCATTACCTAACTAATAACATACACTGTTTATTCAATAAAAAATATTTATCTAGCAAATCCCAACTCTAACCTAGCTTCTAGTAGTACAACCACAAATTTATAATCCAACCAAATTAAAAAGTATTCAAAACTCAAATAAAAACATGCATTTAAAGGTGAACAGGTGATGTTCTTCCTTCGAAGTCTTTATAATCTATAGTCGGGTATTCCGGCCAACAATAGCAGTCGGGCAGTTGTGACTCATAGTTAACGTTATACTGACACATTCTTATGTGCTCCTCGAAATTTGTCGGCTTCGGGTATACTGAACCAAAACCTATTTTTAAATTTTTTATTATTAAATTATAGTTCATTTTAGTTCTGTTGGGTTTTCTTTAAGCCTATTTTATATAAAATAAATTAATATTATTTTATTTTATTTTGTAAAACCTGAATCATACTATTGCAAAAAAATATACAATTATCAATTGGATAACGATACATATTTAATTTAAATGTTATATTTATAAAATATTATATTATAAACTTAATATTATAATTTTTTGTCCAAGCAAAGATCAAAAATATTAGACTGGAATTATTAAGATGATGTTAATTATTTATTTTTAGTGTTATTTCACACTAAAGATGGAAAAAAATAGTTGAAATCGTATCGAAATTTGAATGTAGCGGGATTTGAACCAGCGCCGCTTGAAATTTCATTAGCTACTAAGAAAAAATATACATTCTTATAAGTTCTTCTGCGCTAATTACAATTTATTTGTACTTTTATCAACACAATGAAATTTGTAAAAGAATGATTGGTCTAAAAATGTGTGATAAAAATACATATTTTATGGCTTAGTGTTCAGAGCGCTTGGACTATTTTCAAAAAACACAGGTTCTAGTCCCGTTACATAATTTATTTATACGTTACGTTATACAATTTTTCATAAATAAAAGCTTTTTCATAACTCAAAAGATTGAAAAGAAAATAAAAAAACAATTTTTCTATTTCAATTCAATTCTCAATTATAACACAATTGACACACACCTTCGTCGTACGCCATTTTGGCGACCTCGATGGCGATGGCGAGAGACACCTCCTTGACCTCCGCGAGCGACGGGTAGATGCGCCCGATGGCCAGGTCGGACTCGCTCACGTAGTTTGCTAGTGTCTGGAAACAAGTATTTGTTTTTTATTACAGTGGAAATTTTATTACTAAATTTATTAATATTAAGATTATTAACAGGAGTACTTGGTCGTTGTTAGGCATCCAGATAATCGAATATATCGAGGCTGTCGTGGCGCAGGGGCACAACGTAAACGCGGCGGTTGTTGGGTTGGGTTCGATTGCCACTCGGGGAAATTATTTTTATAATATTTACACTGTACAATCAATTTATAAGTATAAGTGCACCTGTATCTAGAAGGTAGAACTAAGTGTCGTGGCGAAACGCGGCGTTGAGTACCGCCACTCAACACGCAATGCCTTTAGATTTCGGCGGGAATGGAATGTCTTAACATTAGGTTCCCTCTGTCTACCCTGCTGTGTGCGGGATAAAGCGTGAAGTTGTTTTTTTTTTTTATATTTATATTTTTATTTTTTCGCTCTGGTGTCGACGCAACGCGCGGCGTTGAGTTCCGCCACTCAACACGCAATGCCTCCAGAATTCTGCGGAAAATGGGGAACGGTGTATCATAACACTAGTTTCCCTCTTCCTACGCTTGCGTGAAGCTGACAAAAAATTTTAATATTAATATTTAACTTCCTCGAGTGGGAATCCAATCCACAACCTGTAACTTTTACAATCACAACAAAGAAACTTTTCAGTTTTATAATATTATAAGTTATGAATGCAAGTTTAGATTTACATATATCGCCGTCAACAACAATGAAGATATATTATAGATATACCTACATACTATGGCATTTATAAAAAAAACACAAAATCGTCTACTAACTCGAAAATATCATCACTTGGCATCATAACAATATGTCATTGCCAACAAAAACAATTCCCAGTCATAGATTCTTTATAAGAAACCATATTTTAGTACAAACTTATAGCTTCATTGAAATTTTATTTTTAAACTAATTATTATAGGTTTCATTTTAAAAAAACTAAGTCCAAGTAATTATTTATTTTTATTTTAGCTCTTTGTTGAAAAACATTCTGTTTATTTTCAAACACAGAAGATGGGAAGATTTTAAAATATTAACTTCAAACACATTTAAGAAGTGTCATAACAGTTTATTTATTTCGTTATGTATATTCAATACTGAATGTAAGTCAGTACGTAGTATAAATAGTATAGACCATTTTAAAGACTGTAAAATCTGATGTGGACCAGCTAAACTATAAAAAATAATAGCATGGCTTTTTCGTATCCATAATTTTAGCCATTATGATTATGGATATTAGAAAATGTAATAGTAATTTTCGGATTATGATTATGGATAAAATAAAATAACAAAAAAGAAGTAGCATTAAGTAAAACTGTTCTGTTTTTGTATATAATATAAACCCTAGGAGAGAACAATGACAATTTGGGTTTTATTATCAACAGTAATGGCTAGTAAACAAAAATAGTGTATGTCAAGAGTTATAAAATTCACATGAACGACCACCTAGTTTTAAGTTACAAAAAAGTTAATTAACTCTACCAGTTGTGAGGAAAAGATGTGTATGTTATGTTTAACTATTCCTGTTCTCTTGTCTAGGATTATGTTGACCTTTTCTAATTCAGCTTAAACTTAAAGTATGCCAAATTTTATACTCCTGATATTATATCTGAACATAAAAAATATCTACCGTTACCGAGTAAATGATAAACAACGCGCAAACAAAATTATTACAAGTAAGAACACTAGAAGAGGATTTTCTGAATTTTTAAGTATTGGGAAAATTTGAATTTTAAGAGAAGATATATAAAAATAGTAAGAAACTCACTCTTGCAGCCGTCAGGAACATGGTCTCAGGTATATGATGTGTAGCCGTCGCTATAACACCGAGCGCCACTCCGGGGAATATATAAGAATTGTTTCCTTGTCCGGGATGATACTCTTTGCCGTTGTGCTGTACTGGAGGGAAGGGGGATCCTGAGGCGAAGATACAACGACCCTGGAAATGTTAAGAGGAAAAATATAAATATAATTATACTTTTTTAGCTTCCCGCGGATGCCTGGTGCCTATAGTAGGCAAGTGGATATGTTCATAAAATGTTTTTTTATTACGAACAACGATCACTTTTTGCCTTTACAATTATTATTAGTGATGTCCACAGCGATCATTTAAGTATGACAAAATAAATTTTTGCTCCCAATAATTACAACTTTTATAAAGCATGTACTAGGCAAATTATGTAAGATAGGAACACTATATTATGAAAAGTCAAAAAACTAAAACAGTAACTGATTTATTAATGTCATAATATTCCTTTTTTATGAGTAAACCTCCAGTTTCTAAATAAATCATTCACTTTCTAATTCTAGAATTATATATATAAAATTATATTAGATATTTATAATGAAGTCTTTATATACAAAATGCAAAAACTTAATATTAAAAGTGGGCTAACACTAATACATTTTTAAAAAAGTATTACATAAGACAAATAACATCTCTAACCTAGACCTTGAGTCAAACAAAACAAAACAATAATTAAAATCGAATGATTGACAAGGACAGTGTATTATTAGCATGGCAACATTTTACTGTTCACACCTAAGGTTAAATCGTTCCGTACGTTTAACATTTATTGAGGTCGGCAAAGGGAACCTAGCGTTAATCTATTTTCCAATTGTCCTTTCTAGGTATATGTATAACATTTTTATTTTTAATTATAACAGAGGGAGCATCAAATTATAAATATACTCAGATAGCAGGATGCATAGAGACAACCTAGTGTTAAGAATGTCAGTGAAATATTTAATATGTTCCGCGACTCAACACGCCTATAAAATTCGGCGGAAAGTGGTAGGGGTACGGAAGTTATCTTAATGGGAACGCAGTGTCTAGACATTACATATGTGCGGAATATAACGTGAAGCTTAAAAGAAAGAAAGTCCGTTGCTCAATTTACGAGGCATTACGTGTTAGCGAAACTTAACGCAACGCTTCTCCTCTTTTACTCAAAACGATTAAACGAAAATATGTTTCCTCCAAACGGGAATTGGACGCAACTGTATATGTATATTTAGAATCAGACACTTAACGACGATAATTTAATTATAGCCATTTCCTTCGTCTAAAAATATAGAGATCGAAAATATTTTCCAAATATAAATATATTTCCAAATGGAAAATAGAACTTGTGACTTTCGTTTATAGTAGACACTATCCGATTTAGTTACGATAACGTTTTCTTTATATCGTTTTTCACACAAACTGTATTTGATAGTTTACTGATTGACATAATCGATGTAATCTTGAGTCAATAAATTATAGATAGCATTTTTATCTGTGATTAGAGATATCCATTGTATAATAAAAGTTTAAAGTAAATGTTTACAGGTTACATGTTACAGGTTGTGTAAATAAAATTATGTACGTTATATGGATAATAAAGATTATTTTGTCAGATTAATGAACTAATGAACTAGGCTCTTTCTGTCTACCCTGCTGTGTGGTATAAAGCGTAAAGTGGGCCTCGCCCACTGAGGGTTCCGTAAAAATGGGAGTTCTGAGTTTTTTTGTAATTCAAGCTTAGGTTAGCCAGAGCTCTTTCATTTGATACCTCAGTTGAATTATCTATGTGGAGCATCCACTGCTATGCAATATGGTTTCTTATAAAGATGACAGCTGCCAAATTTTATAATTCTAGATCGGGCTATCTTATAAATTTCGATTTCCTTGATAGTGTCGAACTACGCGTTTTTTGCAATACAAACGGCCATATCTTTTTTCTAAATTTAAAAATATATTTTTATAGTTAATTTAAAAATATATTTTTATCAAGAAATCATGGGACCGTAAAACTGAGTATGCGGTTTGAATTTCAACTCGAATCTCCCAGCGTTCCTGAGATAAAGGGTCATAAGTGCAACAAAGTTATCATATAAGGGTTCCGTTAAAAAGGTACAGATCTGTACATGAACTCACCTCAGTGTAGTCGTAGGCGTCCTGCGCCGTGCACTCGGCCTTGCTGGTGGGGTTGGAGAGCGCGAACACGACGGGCCGCGACGTGTTCTGCGCCATCTGCCTCAGCACGTTGGGCGTGAACGCGCCGCCCACCGTGGAGCAGCCTGCGGGCAGCCCACCGGTTGAGCGCGTGTATTTATTATTTTACATCTTGGAAATCCCTTTTTTATATAATCATTATGTCAACTGACAGACGAATGCCACCTCATGTCTACCCGTGACCACGGACTACGTACTGCAAAGTGTTCGAAACGTCGGGTTTCCAAAACGTAAAACCTTAAATATACGCAATTAATCTGGTTAAAATAGTTTCATTTACAATCAAATAACTCATTAAGTTTACTTATAATATTATTATATTATATAATATTAAGGCTAGTCGTGGCGCAGCGGCACAAAGTGTGACTGTAAACCGACTGATTGTGGGTTCGATCCCCACTCGAGGAGATGAAATATTTACTTAAAAATACTTATTTAAAAAAAGTTCTTTCCTAAGTGTGGAATAACACTTTAAAAATGTTTATAAATATTTACTTAAATTTATATTTCCACTTCTTCGCTCTGGTGTCAGGGCAAAGCGCGGCGTTGAGTTCTGCCACTCAACACGCAATTCCTCCAGAATTCGGCAGAAAGTGGGGAACGAAGTGTCTTAACACTAGGTTCTCTGCCTACCCTGCTGTGTGCGGGATACAGCGTGAAGCTGATTTATTTATTTTATTTTATAATATATTTAAGAAAATTGTAAGAATATGTTAATAAATTTTGTCGATTATGATTATTTTGTCTACTGAACCCTAAAATAGCAATCGCTTAGCGTTACATAATAAAAGTAATCGTAACTACGTAACCGGTAATGCGAATAGATAAAGCTTTATTTTATCGTTAGTCACCGGGAATACACTAAAACGAGCCTAATACTCCATACAAATAAATACTATAATAATACAAATAAATATTAAGTTATAGTAATATATTTTATCTTGAAAAAATTGAAGTAATCATGGCACAGCAACACAGCGTAACTGTGAACCCATCAGGTGTGGGTTCCAATTCCTCTTGGGAAAATTAAGTATTTCTATCATTTAAGTTCGGGCTCTGGTAATCATTATATGGTAAAGGCGGAGTAGAGTTCCGCCACTCAACACAAAATATAATGCCGTCAGTTTGAGAATCTTAACGTTTTGAAATAACTGAGTTACGCATTTCGAAAATTGATTTGTATTGTTTACTATATGGAATAAAATAAAGATTAATTTTCTTTTTATAAGTTTCGAATCGAAAAATGCATTTAGCAGGTTACACTCTAATCCGACGAATACATAAAAATTAGGCAGTGCATGAAAATACAGACCATATTGATGCTACGTTTCTTCTGCCTATCATGCATATTACTCAACGGGGAATTAAACAAAATTAGAAATATCAAAGACTATTATAGAAAGTTAGACATTAACGCAGAATAAGTTGCAGATATTATGTATTTTAGACAGTAATTGTCAGTTCGTGAAAAAACGTGTGCTAACGTTATAATCTCAAGTACCTATGCAAAAAGAAAAAAAATAAAAAATTGTCATCATTTTTATAAAAAAATTGCATAAGTATTCTCATATTTTATAAATTTTTTTTTTAAATCGCCATAATAAAAAAACTAAGGAAAGATATAATTTTATCCAACATGCCCGTAAAAATTGTCACTTCGATAAAATCATATCATATCGTTTTTATTTTTATTAAAGCAATGAATTCTTATGAATTATACCACTACTCATCAAGGCAGTCTCAATTACGATCAGACACTTAGGAACTATGGCATAATTGAATGAAAGAAGGTAAAATTTAGCATAAATTTACAAATAACAGCTAATTTTCATCTTAACCACACACTTTAAAATCCTTTTTACCCTATTTAATAAGAGAGAGAGAGAGAGAGAGAGAGAAATTCTAAAATCAAATCTGTTAATTTCCGGGCTGCCATAACTCCTCGACTGCTCTCAAACTTACCAATAATGCAGCTAGGTTTTATCTTCGCCACACATTTCTCAAAGTCCTGTTCGGGCTCGATGTCTTTCCCGAACACCTTGGCGTGCGGAGGCACTCCGCCCTCTCGCCTGGTCGACAGGAGACCGTCGATGTCGAACATGTATACTCTCTCTTGTGCTTGTTTCTCTGTTAGACCCTCCGACACCATGGCTGCTACCGTCAGATTTGCTATGCCGTTTGCTGCCTATGAACAGATGTAAAAATATATACCATTTTTTTTATATGGTTGTATCTCCGAGAAAATTAAAGATTATCTTCGCTTTGGTGTACAGACAAAGTACGGCGTTGAGTAATGCCACTCAACACGTAATGCCTACAGAATTCGGCAGAAAGTGGAGAACGAAGTGTCGTAACACATGGTTCTGTCTCCTCTGTTGTGTGCGAGACACAGCGTGAAGCTGATTCATTCATAATATGGTTGTTTCAAATTTTAGACCCTATTTTTATACTATCTAAAAATATTTTTTTTGTGTATAAAAATATTCATTAAAACTTATATTTCAATGAAGTACTAAGATTTAAGAGTAAATATTCACCATATGCTTGTAAAAATGTACCATTCAGTTGGACAAAGCGTTCCGACTGAACTATATATTAGCATATAATATTTTATTATCATTACAATATAAATACCATATAAAACAAAAATAAGCATCATTTAACTGTCGTTATACATATTATATAATAAAAGTATTAATAAATATATTGACTTTTTTATCATTCTATTATATAACAGCCAATGTTTTATATACATAGTCTAAATCTCGAAAAGATAAGATTTGTATAGGTACTAGATTATATATACTGATTGAGGCCACTAGTAACGCAGGGGCACAAGTGTGTGACTGCAAACGCGACTGGTTGTGGGTTCGATTGCCACTCAAGAATGAATTAAAATTTATTTGCCGGCCCGGCGTTGACTTCCGCCACCCAACACGATTTTGATGGAATTTATAAAGTCAAGCCACTTCTAAAGTATGATTTTTTCTCTAAAAGAAAAATAAAAAATCAGCAAAATCTATTCATAGTTATTGACAATTGTACAATAATATACAACGTAATCAAATTGTCAAAAAATTGCCAACCTAAGTAAATTGTAAACTGTATTGAAATTATTAACTTTCCTTAAAATTTACGCAACGGTAATTCTATGTTTGATAATAAACATTATTATATAGGTACGTAAAAAACTAACACAATAAATTTCTTGTTATAAGTTTAAGGAAAACATATCAAATAACCCTTGACTTTCTAAGAGTAAAAAATCGTTTTTCATTGGAGCCTTTTTGTTCTATTTAAATAAAATCATAAAATAAATCAGCTTCACGCTGTATCCCGCACACAGCAGGGTAGGCAGAGGGAACCTAGTGTTTTAGACACTCCGTTCCCCACTTTCTGCCGAATTCTGGAGGCATTGCGTGTTGAGTGGCAGAACTCAACGCCGCGCTTAGCCTCGACACCAGAGCGAAGAAATGGAAATATAAATTTAAGTAAATATTTCATCTCCTCGAGTGGGGATCGAACCCACAACCAGTCGGTTTTACAGTCACACTTTGTGCCGCTGCGCCACGACTGGCCTCAAACACAGGTCTAATTTCAGCTTTCCGAATTCCGAATTCTTGAGGCACTGAGTATTGAGTGGCAAAATTCAACGCCGCGCTTTGCCTTGTTACCAGGCCGAGGAAATGAAAATATTCTTTCTCCCGAGTTGGAATTGAACCCACGACCGCTAGTGTCCCTGCACCACGTCGGCTCGACTTGTGTATTTAATATATTATAATTAAACAAAATTATAATAAGTTATAAAATAAAGGATTTGCGATAAGATAGAGAAGTGCATTCCATCTATGGCGTTGTATTGTTACGATTTAAGATAAATATTTATATATATATACATATATAAATGTTGCCATATATTTATTTTACTGATAAAGAAATCATATAATAATAAAGATTATAATGAATAACAATATATAATACGTATATAACCATAGAAACATTGAAATATTTGTACAAAAATGACATTAAGTTCTATACATCTTCTTATATGATTAAATACATCCTGTTTAGAAAACGTATAAAAATTTGAACGCAGCGGGACTCGAACCCGCGCCTCCTGGAAACCAGGTCTGGTCCTGGTCGGTTTCCCGTTCGAGTCCCGCTGCGTTCAAATTTTTATACGTTTTCTAAATAAGTATTTTTCTTTCCTAAGTGTGGAATAACACTTTAAAAAATGGTTAAAAATATATCCTGGCTGTTATAATAGAGAAATTAATTTAATAATAGGCCCAGAGGGAATGTATGAAGAGGTTGATGACAGTGGACGAGGCAAAAGAGGTATGTAGAGACCGTAGCGTTTGTCGCTCGGTTCTCTCTGACTACCCTGCTAGGGATAAAGCGTGAAGCTAAATGAGTATTATTAAAATGTTATGAAGAGAGTAAATAAACACAAAAAAAATCAACTTACCGACCCAGCACCCAAGAACAAATAGATATTTTCACTTAATTTTCTCTTTGTGACCCTTACGGCCGCCATTAGTCCCGCGACTGCCACGCTGGCGGTGCCTTGGATGTCGTCGTTGAATGTGCAATACTTGTTCCTATACTTCGCCAGCAAACGACCCGCGTTTCCTAGGGCGAAGTCTTCGAACTGTGAAATAAAATTTAATATTATAATATATATATTTTATTATATTTAATATTATAATAATTTAACTAACATATCTGGAAGCCAGTCGTAGCGCAAAGGCGCAAAGTGTGACTGTAAAACCGACTGGTTGTGGGTTCGATCCCCACGCGAGGAGATGAAATATTTACTTAAATTTATATTTCCATTTCTTCGCTCTGGTGTCGAAGCATAGCGCGGCGTTGAGTTCTACCAATTAACCAGTAATGCCTCCAGAATCCAGCAGAAAATGGGGAACGGAGTGTCTTAACACTATATCCCTCTGCCTAAGCTGCTGTGTGCGGGATACAGCGTGAAGCTGAATTTATTTATATCTTAATTCATTTATTCAGGACTTGATACTTAACTGTCTTTCTGAATTATGCCTAATATTACCTATAAACGCGAAGGATATGTATTGCAATTCCCACTAGACAGAATAAATTTTATATTTTCATTACCTTGTACTGGTAACAAGACGAAGGACGGCGCATACTTTCGCCATTCAAAAGGCAATGTTTTTAAAATTCAGCGGAACGGAGTGTCTTATCACTAGCTTTCCTCTGCCTATCTTGTTATATACAAAATACAGCATAAAACTAAATAAAAAATATTCGATTATACATTTTAATTCATATACGAAAAATAATTAATTTATATAGTATGTATGTAAAAAATATATTTTAAAAGTGCTAATACAATTCAATCATAAGATTATTGATAAAAAATGTGATTTCGCATGGCATTTTACATTAACTTACAGATCAATATAATCTGATCAAAAATAGTCACGCAGAACCAGTTAATATTAATAAATAATACTACTGATGATGAGATAGATATATTATTAATCAATACTAGTGATTAAATGAACAAAATTAAAAATTTATACATATTTTCCATGATTAACGCTAATTATATTTTTTATTCCGCTTCACGCTGTATCCTACACATAGCAGGTTAGGCAGAGGGAAACTAGTGTTAAGACACTCCGTTTCCCACTTTCCGCAAAATTTTCCATTTCACCGCTCTGGTGTCGTTTAAGCGCGGTGTTGATCCGCTCAACACAAAATTTACCGGAGAGTGGGGAACAACGTGTCTTAACACTAGGTTCCCTCTACCAACCCTGCTGTGTGCGGGATACAGCGTGAAGCTGATTTATATATTTTTTTATATTAAAATATTATACAAGCAATAGGAATTATAAGCATTATTAATATTTACTATAACAATTTTACGCGATGAATGTCTAGCTTCATTGGCTACAGCGCTTGGAAGATATCCAGAAGTCGAAACTACACGGTTCAGATTCTGGTACGGTCATATTTTAATATGAAATTTCAAGATCTCGGACTTTTGTTAGCATAAAAAAAATTCGACGTAGCGGACTATTGTATATCTAGTCAAAAGATTGCATGTTATAAAAATTTTATAGCAAAACCTACTTTTACCGTGGTGAAAAGAAAATAACAAACATTGAAATCCAACATAAATTAATAGCCTATAATCTCATTGCTTAAATCTGTAGGTATACTGGTTTTTTTTATGAATCTTATATTAAATATACATAATAGTAGAATATAGATTAGACTAGGGTTGCCTAAAAGAATCCTGCGGCAATCACCTTTAATTAAATATTATGTTGGAGAAAATTGCACTCATTTCTTTTTATGTTAAAGTCACATTTGCAAGAAAATCGCATAAGAAATTGGAAAAACAATGGTTGCCAGCTCTCAATCTGCTGCAATGGGCTCGCTTGGGTTGCCTGGTTTAAACAGGTCACTTAATGTTAATAATTTGCACTCTATGGGTTTTTAAATGAATTATATATTTCGGAGAAGGTGTTAACAATATAAACGAGTAGAATTAATAAGAATTGATGACGCGATACGCGTCATATAGTGGAGTGATCGGTGACAAATACAAAACTATTAATATATACATTCACATTATTTTATTCACACTAATTTTATTTCTAAATAAATACGTCATATTTTAAAACATAATGAAATATTTCTTATTTAATTAAACTTATCATTCTTAAAATAAAAATAAAATTAAATTAGCTTCACGCTATATCCCGCACACAGCAGAGTAGGCAGAGGGAACCTAGTGTTAAGACACCCCGTTCCCCACTTTCTGCCGAATTTTGGAGGCATAGCGTGTTGAGTGGCAGAACTCGCCTCGCCTTTGCCTCGACACCAGAGCGAAGAAAATGAAAATATAAATTTAGGTAAATATTTCATCTCCTCGAGTGGGGATCGAACCCACAACCAGTCGGATTTACAGTCACACTTCGTGCCGCTGCGCTACGACTGGCCTCCATTCTAAGTTAAAGCAATTGAAATAACTATATCGACATCGCTGCCTTTAAAATAACTGCCACAAGCAAGGGTTGTCATTATTTGAAATATTTTATTAATATTATAGAATATATACATATAAATATAGATTTCAATATATTTAGGAATATTCAAATTTTATATCACTAGATGGTTTATCATAATATATTTTATCTCTACGGGTTGGCCCGAAACCAATATATGATTAGTCATTACATTCTTGAGGCATTTTGTTAAAATTTGTCACCCCGGAAGCAAATTGAATATTAATTTTATGTAATAGTAGGCTAATAAAAGACTTATATAAAGTAGTGTTCTTTTCGATTTTTAGACGGCTATGACACGCAACGATTTATCAACAAAATTTAATTCAATAAAACAAACATGTAATTCAATGTCAACCAATCTAAGTTAAATGAAAACTGGTTCAGTCTTCTTGCATCTCGGTCCTTTCCTCCCATTATAAGTCAAATGACAAATTGCTTAAAATTATCGTTCTTCGATACAGTTAAGTTAGTTAAATTTTACGTCAATTTTATGATATAGTTGTAAGAATACACACAAAAAATGTTTATTAAATGAGTAAACCGACACCGCAAACGTTAATTTGTAATATTTACCTAAAATATTTATTGATGTAGCCTTTTTTTACGTCACGAGAAATAAATAAATATTTAACATAGTAAAAAAAATATTAAAAAAGTGAAAATAATATTCCCCTAGATGTTACCTAAATATGGATGTCACTGTACCTACTAGTATTTCAGTATACCACTAGGAACTACTAATTATAGCATTTTCTAATAGGATAAAAACGACAAACGGTTTCGTTCTTACAAAAAAAATTATTCCGTACCTTGAAAAGTCAATTCATTCAAAAAAATCAGTCATATAAGTATCAGTAACGTGAAAAACATACGTCTTGAATGACAAAAAATTCGAGATACAGATATATTATGAAGATAAAACAAAAGCGTAGATAAAAAATGTGCTAAGTAACGTCACATATTATGTCGTTAATCAAAACTACAAAAGATAAGATAGCAAAGATTGATAAAGATATCTATACTTAGAAATCTTTACGTACATATAGTCATGAATGTAAAAAAAAGGCCTATTAATGATAAGTTTCAATTTAGAAAACCTTTTAGTATAATAGCGATTTCATTAATTAGAACATATGAATGAAGACTGAGGTGGTTTATACGGGAAGTATGTTAAGTAGATACGGAAATACGAAGCGGAAGTGGAAAGGCGTACTTTTTGAGGCAACAGAGTCAACGGTAGCTTATCTGCATTGATGATCAGCAAAACGTGAGCCGCACGTTTGACAGTACACAATACAATACAGCTGGTCCCAACGCCGTTACGCGTCAGAGAAGAAGAATTAAAGGAAGGTAAATGATGTAGAGATGCGTTCTCGTCGTAGCATATGCGGAGTCAGTTGAGCTCATTGAATCCAACTTGAAGAGATACACAGAATGACAGGTACTAGCGAACGAGACGAGACGAGACGAGACGAGACGAGGTGGAATGAGACAACATGTATACCTATGCAGAGACAATAGCGTTTGGCGCTCCTCTCTGGGTATACAGCGCGAAGTGAAGCTTTTGCATTTACAAAATTATAATATTAGTAAAATTATCGTTTTAATTACACAGAAATGATGTCTGGCTGTAAACGACATGCCAAAAAATATTATAATGAACTTATAACCGGTTCTTTTTAATACCCATCTGATAAGACAAATGGTATCGAAATCCAGGAGAAAAGTCGATAACGGAGTGTTTTGACACCCTAAAACTGTCGAAGAAAAAAACATACGTAGTAACTAACGCCACAAGATTAATTAAATAAGAGTATAGAGATTACATAAAAAATATTGCGTAAAGAGTGACGTCAGGAGCAATAAAATTTTCGAGAATTTCAACAAAATTTCACGGAAATCTATACGTAATTCAATGTTTACATACATCGACAGACGTCACATCTGGCATTCATTTTGCCTTGACGTAATTGTATGCGAAATACGAAACGATTGAAAGTGACATTTTATATGTAAAAATATAGATTAAATAGAAAAAGATGATCTTTTTTCCTTTAAATCTAAATAATCCATCATTATACACGTTAGTCTATAAATAGTGTTAAAATAAAGGTCGTTGACTAGCAATTACGTTTTTTGTTTGTACCGGTAATCATATTTTACGAATCATAACCGCACTAGATACATTTAATTTATTACTTTTGAAAATATTGTCTCATATTTTGGAGCAGGCAAAGAAAACTTTTGCGATTTGAGACATTGTACAAACTGGTTTCGAATCCACAACGATTCATATCACGTCACGTTGCGTTCACGTTGCGTTCACGTCAAGTATAATTTATAGAATTTAATACAACAAACTGATCGTTAATTTGCGTTTGATAATAGCCAAATCAATTTTCTACTATTCGTTTCTGTTATTGAATACAAAGCCGTAAAATTAAAAGTTATTATACAAAAAAACTACCATATATAAATAATCACAATTTATACTGTACTATATTATTAAGATAATAAGTAGGTAAAGTTAAAAATGACGTAATTTTAATATCTATTTAGTACCTATTGTAATTGTCATCACGTAAATGACGTAGTCTATATCCGTGGTTAAAATATTGCATAAAGAAACAATTTTCCTAATGTTTGTCAAAAGTAAAGGAAAATGTAGTTTATTTTGTACATATTTTGAAACAAATGGCACGTTATTTGGAAAATCCCTACGAGGAACTTTTTTTTCAAACCTCACTCTGTATCCCGTTAAAACACTCCGTTCGCCATTTTACACTCATTCTGGAGTTCTCAGTATAAGAGGGAGCAAATCAAAATAAAAAAAAAAAATCATTTCCTCAAGTAGTAACCGAACTCACAGCCTGTCGCATCTACAGTCACATCCTTGTGACCCAACGCCGCCAAAATAGCAAAAATGGACATATTCATCCACATTAGATTAACAAATCTAATCTATAGCCCTTATAAATTTAGCCAGGTGCTCTACTGCGTCGTAATAAATAATACTGTCGACAATATCTACTATCTTAAAAATAAATAAACACCGTTTCGAGATATATTATTTATATTAGACATTGAAACCTATTTCACGAGAAATAATAATAAATTAATTTTAATTGTCACGCGAGACACGACTTAAATATAAAATAAAACAATGTACTACAATGTAAAACAGTAATCAAATTTGTAAGTTAAATATTTGGCTTATTTCCATATGAGAAAAGAATAAAATTTAAAAAAAAAAAAAAAAAAATTAGCTTCACGCTATATCCCGCACACAGCAGGGTAGGCAGAGGGAACCTAGTGTTAAGACACTCCGTTCCCCACTTTCTGCCGAGTTTTGGAGGCATTGCGTGTTGAGTGGCAGAACTCAACGCCGCGCTTTGCCTTGAATAAAATTAAAGATATCCTTAAAACCTACTAATTTAATAAAATATTAGTCTAAAGTTATGACACTCCGTTTTCCGTTCCTACTTTTCCCCTATTTCTGGAAGCATTGTATGTTTAGTTGCTGAACTCAACGTCGCGCATAGCTACGACACCAGAGCGAAGACATATGTTTTTAAATATTCCATTTACTCGAGTGGGAATCGAACCAACGACCTGTCGCGTTTACAGGCTCAATATATTTTTTAAACATTATTAATATGATAGGCATAGGTTATTAACGTAGTAAATTAAATAAATTTGTGCAAATTATTCACTGCAAAAAGTCAAGGCCGATGTCAAATATCAGACGTTCTAAGATCTATAAAACAGAATTCTCTCACTTTTTGTCTTTAACCATTTCAATTGCAAGTGAATGTAGAGTAATATTTTTATTTCAAAGAGTATGTATGATTTAATGGCAATGTGAACCTAAATCTGAAGCAAGAGTTTTTATTGTGGTAAAAATCTGTCATGGCAGTTTGCCCTTTTAAACGACGATAATATTAATTATATAATTATAGGCCAGTAGTGGCGCGGGAGCGCAAAGTGTGATTGTAAAACCGACTGGTTGTGGGTTCGATCCCCACTCGAGAAGATGTAAGGAACATAATGTTAAGACACTCCGTTTCCCGATTTTCGGTCGAAATCTGGACACATAGAGTGATCAGTGGGAAAACTCAACGCCGTGCTCTGCCTCGACACCAGAGCGAAGAAATAAAAATATTAAATACATATTTTATTTCCTGGAATTGATTTGGTAATCGAACCTGTCGTGTTTACAGTCACGCGTAATTCCGCTGCGCCACGACTGAACTCCATATTACTAAATTTTGTTTTTTTTTTGTGTTACAAACGTGCAAATTATATGTAAAACACTTGACCTATATTCTATTATAATATACATTTGTATTTGTATGTACAATGCCGATAAAAGATAACGATTAATTACATTATACCCATGGAATAAAGATAAAAATAAATATAATTGTTGCCTTCGTCTGGTTTTGTAGGTGGGAGGTAATCAAATGTACACGCGATGGTTGTTGGTTCAATGCTCATATGAAATTTTAGCCGGACTTTAACTAAGGAACAGAGTATTTTAGCACTAGATTCACTTGACCGCTATATAGCGGATATATAGCGATTGACCGCTATATATAATATATAGCGATACGAAATTCTATGTATATTATAAGTAAAAGCTTAAGAAAACACAAAAAAATTAGTGTCCCCAATAATCAAATGAACCAATAAAAAAAAGTACTCACTTGCAATAATGTGTTCTGTCCGTATCTCTGTACGCACGCCTCCATGAACTCGTCGATGAACTCGTCATACTCTCTACCTCTGACTCGCTTCTGACGTAGCCCGATGTAAAGCGGGTCCTCCAGTAAGTCCTGTAACATTTTACTTGATGAGATACGATACTACAATACAACGGTAATTGCAGGTTCAAATTCAATTTACTTGTAGCGATATTTGTGTAAAAGATGGAAATAGCTTGTTGGCACAAACCGCAAAAGTGCAAAACACATTACAAAAAAAATTACGTCTTGACTCTATTAAAACATTTTTTTTAATATATATAACACTTATACCTAAAGCACAGCGGGAAGAACGAAAATAAGTCTCTTGTTTCTTTAGTTTTCCTTTTACAACTATACATTTTCATATAGTATGTGTATACATATCTATATACAATAGCAACAATAATGCAATTATTGACGTGTATAATAATATATACATGCTGTCACACTAAAAAGCATTTAGAAAACAGCTTACGGTTATGATGTATGTATAAATACATTTTAGCTTCACTTTAGGGAAGGGCAGAGGAAATTTAGCGTTAAGACACTCGGTATCGCATTTTCTACCGATTTCTGGAAACATTGCGTGTTGAATAGCGAAATTCAACGTCACGCTTTGACTTGACACCAGAGCGAAGAAATGAAAATATGAAAAACTATTTAAAAAAAATTAAATAAAAAAAGTACATTAAATAGAAAATTCTTTTGTCAATGGAAATTTTAAATTTATTTAAATTTAAAACGAGTTGAATAAACTCAATTATTTCTGTTTTGAAAACGTCGCGTACATATATAACGTAAGCTGTTAAATAATTTGGCACGCGAATGCGGTCACATCTCACAATTAAACGATAATAGTTCGAAGACACTTTTATGGAGCACTCAGAAGGCGCCTAGCAGTGTGATGGTTGTGGGTTCGATTCTCGAATTATCATTATCTTTACTCTACTCACATAATGTATTGTTTGATGTTTAATTAATTCTAAATGCAATATGAATATCACAAACAATTTTGTTCAAAACATAATTTTTTTTTGTCATATAAATGCACGCACCTGGTTGTCGGTGCCGACGTCGAGCGTGATGGGCAGGCACTGGTGCGGTTTGATGCCGGCCAGCGCGGTGTAGAGCGACAGCTTGCCCACGGGGATGCCCATCCCGTACGCGCCCAGGTCGCCCAGCCCCAGGATGCGCTCCCCGTCCGTGAACACCACCGCGCGCACGTCCGGCTCCGGCCTGCGCGCGTACCACTCACGTTACTACTACTGCTCCGGTGGGAAGTGAACCCGCAATCACCGTGTTTACAGACAGACCACCGGCAACGGCCTCATTTACTCGCGATAACGGTAAGAAATCACTATTCATTGTGGTTTGTATGTATAGAACGATTAACGCTACAAAAACAAAACCCGTTACAAAAAATGATTTTTCACGTTTATTGAAACTTTAATAAATGCTAGCTAGTCATAAATTCGACTTCAATTGAAAATTCAATTAATCATAAACCACAATTAAAACAGCACTGGTTAACCCCTATAGAGACACAAAATCAATAGCAAAAATGCATAAAACATTAATATTAAATAACATCCTCATAAACTCACCAATTCTTGAGAATATTAAAAATATGTCCCTTATCATTGATAGTGATAAAGAGACCTCGGGGCCTCCTGTAGATGAGGCCGAATCTTTGGCACGCCAAGCCCACGGTGGGTGTGTATACGATTGGCAAATACTTCTCCACATTCTCGGATAGGAGCCTGAAGAATAATTTCTCATTTCTGTCCTGAAATGAAATAACGCTATAAATAAATTCAAGTATCTGTAAATATATGTTGATAATATTTATTTTGAGGAAAATACTTTTTCAGAAAACATATGAAAATTTCGACGCAGCGGGATTGGAACCTACACCTTGGAAAGTCGGAGATTCAGTGGAATCTTTTGGGAAATCATTTACAATACGACTGATGATTTTTATAGTTGTTGTACGAACATTTTGTTTAAATTTACTTGAAAAGTTACTATTACAATCAGGGTACGATTATACTTAAAATATAATAACTAAATATATTGTACGAAACACGTTTAAGGGATATTAACTAACAGTGTATATTATAAACTATTTTTTATAAACATAAAACGCAAAGAAGTCGTTGAATCTTACGTCGGAACAGCTGCAATAATCATTTATTTTACTATATATATTTCACTAAATATACTTTGGCTTTTCGAATATAATTTTAATTACAGCACAAAAAAAACTATAAATAAATAGCACATTATACAATCTGTTTTGATGAAATTCAATGATAAGAAGTAATAATAGACGATATTTTATATATAATAATTGAAATTGTCATGAAAAGTTTATAATATTAGAGAAAGAATACAATTATGCTCGAAAACCTTATTTTTTCATACAGTTATTTAATTTTTAAATAAATTTCACGCCTTATCCCAGCACGCTGGGTAGCCAGAGGGACGGCAGCAGAACGGGGTATATTAGGTAATATTAAGACACTCCATTCCAGTTCCGGAGCAAAAAATATGGAAATATTAATAGTGGGACTCGAACCCACAACCAATCGCGTTACAGTCACACGTTTCTGCCGCGGCGGCGCCACAAAAGCCAGTTATATATAGTTTTCATTTAACACAAACAAACGAACTTGCCCATTTAAATATATAGCGCAGATATCTAAAAGCGGATGGAGGGTCCGCAACAAACGTTTAATAGGTGTATCACACACGCTACGAATGACCGGTAGTAGTAAACTTCAAAAGAACACTCCCATATAACCTATTTAGGTTTTTTTATTATTATTTTTATTATTTATTATACAAATGCGGCATCTGACTTTGCATTTACTATATATTCCACGACTTCTTCATATAAAATGCCTTTTGAATTTTTATTGTGTAACGCGTTACGTAACTAGGATATAGTAATGAATGGATGCGCCATACTTAAAACATGTTTTTTTTTTCTATTTGTTTTACCACTTATTTATAGATACAAAGATTAATATGAAAAACAAAAATAAAACTGAAAAAAATTAAATAAAACAAATTCATTAAATCAATGGTACCTTTATGGTGTTTAGTCACCTGTAACTCGACGAGGTAAAGATATTTGTTCAGATTGTCCTCGTATCTATCTATTGATATCCTGCAAATGTCCAGTTGTTCCTCTTGAGTTTTGAACTTGGCCGCCAAGAGGCCGTGAATGCCGAGCGCTTGACGCTCCTCTAATGTGAACGCGAGACCCTTAAACAATGGATGGTAAGAGTACAATAGACTACTGTGTACTTAAGCTGTACTAATAGCTACAAATTATGTCACCATATTATATACAAGATAGAGTATCTTAGATAATCATTTCTTTTCTTTTTTAATAACTTAGCGCTGTACTTTTGAAGATTGTAATAAATAAAAATAGCACATTCAAAATTATTTTTATTATTCTATTGTTGTGTACCCATGTGTTTTGATAGTATCTATTGTGTAATATAACGCATTTATACATTATATATTATATACAATTCGATATTGGTATTAAAATCTCAGAATCACCTCTGTTTAGGTATTCGTTTTTTGCTTTCGGCTGAAAATACAGCACTTTTACGACGCTCCAAGTAGATGAAATTGTATTACTTTTTTTACTGTCTCTCTTTCTTAAAAAATACGACTTACACTAAAATCGGTTTATATAACTAGAAGCAATAATATTTACAATATGAACATGAGATCAGCCCAAAATAATTGCATTTAAAAAGTTATATCGTCTCACTTTCTTACCTTGTTAAGACGTGGGTCCCTCAGGTGGTCGATGCCTCGCACCATATTGGGGCAGATTATGTTGCCGGTGACCTCGTGGTACTTCCGACATTGGTCTAAGAACACTGGACATTTGCTCAGCGCGATGGCTAGGGCCCGATTCGGCCCTATCGCTGTGGAACAGCATCTAGGACAACAAAATATGAATTTTATTTTATAGTTAAACATTTTTTTATTTTTTTTGTTTTATAGTTAATTAATTTTATTTCGTTTATTAAGTTATTGTGTGACGGAACTCAACGCCCAAATGTGTTACGCAGGTTAAAATTCCAAGTCCACACTAGTCGCGTTCAATTAAAAACATGTTTAGTGTACACTATGAGAGCGTCTACGCCACTCTTGTTCAGTACCATTTACTAATTCAATACTATCGACTATTTAAAAGTATTAACGTAAGAATAGACTTACATATATATGTATCTACTCTAAATTCTCAGTAGAAGGCTTAAATAATATGTCCTTGAAATTGAGACATCATTTAGTGAAAATATATAAATTCAATTAAAGTTAATTGCTATTAGTGATAAAATTAAATGATTCATCAAGTCGTATATTTACAACAACTTATAAACTTGTACTAAAGCAGCATAACAAGTTAGACTTGACCTTGCCTATGACAATAGCGTTGACTAAAACCTACGCCAAACTCCCTTTCCTTAGGCGAAAAATAAGGATTTGCCTGTTCCAATTATAAGGCCTTATCGTACACATAGCTGTTCTTTTTTCATTTCACGCTTTATCTCGCATATAGCAGGATAGGCATAAAAGTGTTCAGGCACTCCATTTTCTCACATGCCGCCGAATTTTCAAGGCATTGCGTGTTGGAATGGAGGGATTTAACGCCGGCTTTTCTTTTGGTAACAGAGGGAAGAAATGAAAATATTCATAAATAATAAGCGAGTCCATCTGGTGGGAATTGAACCGACTACCATCGCGTGACAGTCACACACTTGTGCCTGCGCACGATTGATTAAATGACATCGTCATATATTACTAACATGAAAACATTTTTAAATAATAAATTTAATGACATTAAAAGAAAATGCTGCTACAGCAGCAGATTAATAAAATTATTTACAAATAAACAGCTCTGTCTCTTCTTAATCCGGAATATTCGCGGTTACGTCACTCAATACGTTTTTAGTACAGTTAGCGTTGTTTGAATTTTTTGCGTCAACAATGTTTGCTATATCAATTTCTCTAGTACCTTTTTAATGGCTCGTAGTTAAAAAAATATTGGGCAGGAATCCAATAATCAATATATTTGTAATTTTTTTTATATAAAAAACCTTAAAAGTTATACGAGATAAGGGATTTATCAATGAAGAAAATAGAAGAAAATAATAAACTATGGAGGCATAGTTGGTAAGTAGCTGGAGACATGGGGGCACTCGAATTTGATTACTATTCAAGTTTGGTTATAACGTTAATTGTAAGCTTGGATTAATTGCATGTACATAATATATATAATTGCTTTGAAATTTTACAGGAACGTTGTGAACGACACTGTAGTTTTTGAGTAAATGGTCAAAATGTGTACCACAGAGTTAAGCTGTGGAACGTTTTGAAATTCACGCACACAGATTGAACTTTGACTAACCTAACCAAAAACCTAACCTGACCGTCAAAACAGAAAATTTTGCAAAATTTTCACAAAAAATTCGCAAAATATTGCGCAACATAGCTTCACTCAGCTCCACCCGTCGTGCACAGCGATTCACTTCTTTGTAACATAATTGACGTACTTGGGTAATTTCAAAATATTAGTAGAACAATTTAGTAATACATTAACGTAACGAAACAACTTATGTGAATTCTCACATAGTAATAGGAGTTTTCCTTATAATCATATCAAAGATATAAACGAGAATCTATAGGAAGTAAGATAGCAAGTTTTACAATGGTAATCGATACGTAGCATTTTCAATGTCAAGCGAAATCGCTAGTGAGTTCTTATTGGACGGCTTTTCCTCAATTTACTGTATGTATATACAAAAAAATTCTGGTTCTGTTTTCATTTATATATTACTTAAATAATTTAAATTCTGTCACATGACCGTAGCTACGTAAGCCCATGAACGCCATAACGCAATACATAATATGTCATCTTCACACTGTATTCCACAATAAGTAGCAGGGTAGGCAAAGGGAGCCTAGTGTTAAGACACTCCGCTGCCCGATTCCCGCCGAATCCCGGAGGCATTGCGTGTTGAGAGGAGAAAATCAGTGACGCGCTTTGCCTCGACATCGGACCAAATAAATATTATATATATTTTTTTTCTTCGACTGGTAATCGAACCCACAACCTCTCGCGTTTACAGTCACACCCTTGTGCCCTAACACACGACTGGCCTCACATAGTATTACATTAATAAACGTTTCCGCAACTAAATGTAATGCAAAATAATATTGTTCACATTAACTAATTTAAAAATGTTTAGTTTTTGTATGGTCGTTGCGTTTTATGGATGACATCGTGCAACCAACGATATTTACGCACATATAGATGTGCAAGTTTTAATAGAAATATATAAAACTAAAGTAATGTAGTGTTAAATGCGACATACTTAGAGATAAATTCCATGGTAAACCTGGACTTCAGCTTTAAACAGATTTGTTCGTGTAAACGGTTTTTTCGAGGCTAATTTCTTGTTATTAAAATATGTGCGACACTATTCAGGGATGGGCACGGACCACCCGACCCCGCCTATTCCTTCACCCATAGCCATTCTTTGCAGTAGGTAGATGATCTTTAAGGATAATTCTCTTATTTCTATTATAATATGATAATTGTACGAAATACTAACAAGTAAAAGATGCATTTTTATGTCTTTTCAATTAGCAAATATAATAAAAGAATAATTTCAGTTATTTGGTAACTAATTATAACACATTTGTAAAACATACTGTCGGTGACATTACCAAGGTGTTAGAAGTGGGTCAATCCAAAATTAGGTCACTACTAGGTACATTTGTATGAAAATTGGAAACATTATGATTCAATACTACAACAAAACTTAAATGAAAAACTGTAATAATATTATTAAAACTATCTAAGACGAGAACTATGAGATACTTATAGGTTTTCCCTCCTGTTTTTCTTCTTTTAAAATGTGACTATAGCTTTAATATTTAAAAACATTAAAGCTAAAGTCACATCGTATTTTTTTTAACTAGGTTTACTTTTTATAGTCATCTTTAAACTGTTGTCATGAATGAAACAATTTATACATGAACTATAAATTATATGTTTACGTCATACTTTTATATCTAACCAAATGTATAATATATAAATTATATTTTTTTAAATACAAAATTTTTAATTAATAGATAGCAAATCAATTTTTTCAAAGACTTTTGAGTGGATTTTTATTAATGATAGGCGAATGAGTCAATTTTCCAAGAACCGTGATATCATTACTATGAGATGAGATCAATAGCCGAGACCGACAAATTATTTTTTTCTAATGCTGTTCGAAATATACTACGGCAACGAAATTATATAAAAGTTTCACTAATTATATAGTTTTATAAAACTGAAAATATTGTAGTTTTTACACATGAATTTAGAAATTAAAGGTATTAAAAAATTGCATTTATATTCGGCAACGAAATATCCTTTTTGTGTATGAAAAATTTAGTAAAAAAATTAAATTTTAACAATAAATCATTGACAATATAAAACAACGTGATTTACTACAGTTCTACAACGACAACAACCTAGAATTTCTTTACAAATTGAATAAAACACAGGTGTCACGTTATGTAAACTCCAAAAATAAACGAAAAGCTACTTACATCAACGACCTGGGAATACTCGAAAACATTTCAAAAAATATTTTTCATCTACAATATAACTAATCCCGTGAAACTATTCACTATACGAAAACTTATTTTTAAAATATTATTTCGTCCTCCATGTGTACCACTAACGTGAGATATCCAGTCTGTATATATTTGACTGGCTGTCGTGTGCTTGGGGCTTGTGTAGGCGGTACGACCATAGACAAAGCGCAACCGATTGATGAAATCCTTTTTCCTTTCTACTGCCAACATAAGAATGTAATTTTTTTATATATAATTTTCCATTCCTTGAGACTTGTCACTTGCGAGGCGATTTAAATTGTTAATAAAAATGATTTAATTATTTATTTCCGTTTAAAAAAAAAAACAAAAAAAAGAAACAACTAAATATTTTTTTGTAGATTTAAAAAGAAACATCCAATTTTTATAAAAATGTAAAAAAAAATACGTTCATAGTTTCTTCTAAATTAAAATAGGTATATGTAACATATATTCATATAATAAATTGCTATATTAAGGATACATTTAATATTTTGGCTCGTTACAATCCCGAACGAATTTATTTTTAAACATTTGACATAATATGACAGAAACATATGAACATATGATCAGTATTATTGAAATATATAGTATATTAGAATATACTTATTATAACATTTCTTCAGGTTAGGATAAAAGTATTGTTTTAATGCTATGATTCGAGAAGACGACCCTCAATTTCGAATAACACCTTTCCAACAAATGGCATCGGCATGTTCCGGTGCATTAATAACCTCTCTATTTAGTAAGTTTTATTGGTGTTTTGTAATCACAGGACAGATTTAAAAGCATTTTCTAATATTTTTAACAACAAATATTTAATTTCTTTCACAGTGACACCATTAGATGTAGTAAAAATAAGATTACAAGCGCAACAAAAAGCTTTATTATCAAATAAATGTTATTTGTATTGTAATGGTTTAATGGAACACTTATGTCCCTGTGGTGAAACTGCATGGATACCAAGAAGAGTCCATTTTAATGGAACAATAGTAAGATAATTTTTTTGGCTGGCTATGTAAAAGGATAAATAGTATGGCTTTGTAGAAGAGTAAAAAGTAGGGCTTTGTAAGGGAATAAATAGTTTTTAAAAAAGAACCATTTATTATGCATACATGTTAATATGTTAATAATGTTATATATTTCAGGATGCTTTTTATAAAATAGCAAAAATAGAGGGAGTACCAGCTTTGTGGTCAGGTTTAAGCCCTACACTTGTTCTTGCTCTTCCATGCACTGTGATATATTTCGTTTCATATGAACAACTTAGATATAGAATGAAAACAATTTATAACAATATGACTGGCAATAGTAAGTATGCAAATTAATTATTCACTGTTGTTGTCTTATATAAAATAATTAAATAAATATAAAATGTATAATGGAACCTTTTATAATTGGAACTTATAAAACTAAATATTTCATTTGACAGTGAATCAACCTATGTGGGTCCCTATGATAGCTGGAGCTAGTGCAAGAATAACTGCTGTTACACTCTTCAGTCCTTTAGAATTAATTAGAACAAAAATGCAATCTAAAAAGCTGACTTATTTGGGTAAGTTTTCATCGAAGTTTAAAAACAGACTTAACCACATTATACACAATAAAAAAAATTGAATAAAACAGATGGATAGCTTTGTATTCTGCCAAGAGTAATAAATTTTTATAAATTAAGGATTATCAGATAGACTTATTACAATTCTACATATCTCCTTAAAAAAATTAATTAGTAAAAGATTGAGAATGATTCCTACACAGGAAAATTTATTATTTTCATTTCTTCATTGTGGTAACGAGACAAAACTTTGAGTCACACAACTTTACACTGTAAAAAACATAAATTTGTATTACAGAAATCAGCTCAGCATTACGTAAGGTTTTAAAATATGAAGGTTACAGAGGCTTGTTTAGGGGATTAGGATCTACATTATTAAGAGATGTACCATTTTCAGGTGAGATAAACTATTTCAGTGAATAAATTCTATCTAAAGTTAAAAATTTGGATAGAAAGTGGAGAACAGAGTATCTTAAAACTAGATTTGTGTTGCTTATCTTGTTATTCAATGGGATACAGGTTGAAGCTAAATAATATGAAATAATATTAACATGGAAATGCAATGAACTAGGTTCCTGACTGTTAATGCAATGGTTGTGTGTTCGATTGCCAATTGGTGAATGAGTTATTCATTTCCTTGCTCTGGTAAGAGTAACTCTACCTACAATGTTTTTAGTAATGGCTTCTTCCTTCACATATTAGTTTAGGTCACACTGGTGTTATTATGAGCTCTTATGTGGACCTCAAAACTGGTTCTTGCTGTAATTTAGCTTAGCTGCACCCTGCAGAGTAAAGCTGCCAATACAAGCAATACAATATATATAAATAAATAATGTGCAAAGTCTCATTTAGGCCACACTAGGCTTTCTTTGCTATTGCTATATGTAAGATAAGAGAGAAATGAAGTTGTTGTTAGTCTAATAAACAACTGTATTTTTTTTAAACAATTGTAATTTTTAGTTTATGACATTGTACTTAACATAAAAAATGTTGTTTATTATTATGTTTATGTGATATTGTTTTGTTATGTGATATTATTTATGTTCAAATATGTCATTGTGAATATGTAACTAGTAATAAATTTTAAATAAGGAAAGTAGTGGTGCTATATAATTATTTTTTGATTATTTTAATTTTTTTTATATATTTAGTTATTATATTTTAATGCCACATATTAAAATGATATTTAATTTAAAGGTATATATTGGACAATGTTTGAATCTACAAAGAGAGTATTTGACAAACCAGATTCAGAAAAGAATTCATTTATATTTAACTTTTTCTGTGGATCAGTTGCTGGCAGTGTAAGTTATTTCTATTATCTTTTTATTACAAACTTAACAAAAATTAAAAAATATACTTAAAAAATTGTGCATTACTTACTTACTTAGTAAGATAAAGTATTATCTATACGTAAATTTTATTCTATACTTTGGTAATTGGAAATGTAAAAACTAAAATGCATGCTTAGTTAAAATACAAAAAACATATATCCACAATATATTGCTTTAAATATATGTATTAATAATTAATGTAAACATTTAAAAAAGTGAAAAAAAAGGAGTTTGCTATTTTTAGGTTGCTGCATTCATTACATTACCATTTGATGTTGTTAAAACACATCAACAAATTGAATTAGGGGAGAAAGAAATATATACAGGTAAGTGTTAGTAATTATCAATTCTTACTATTCGCAAGGACACAAGTGTGTGAAAGTTATCTGTCTGGTTGTCAATTCTACTCCCACTTGGGCAAATTAAATATTTCATATTTTCATTTCCTTGCTCTGCTAATAACGTAAAACGCAATGTTGAGATCCTGCACTCAATATTAAGTGTCTTAATGGGTATTAGAGTGAATTAATTTTATGTTCCCAATTTCCCTCTGCCTATGTGCGGGATACAGCGTGAAAAATTGGATTTTTACTAAATTAGGATATCTTGCTATGGACGTGTGAGGTCATATAGTTGCATTGGCACGCATGACTATACAACAACAAATAGATTGTGGGTTCAATCAGTAGAATCAGTTCAATCTCAGGAGAAATAATATTTTTAATTCCGTGCTCTTACTAGACAATGTGCGGAATGGAGTTTCGCCATTCAATGTTGCGCATGAAGTTTATTAATAATAGTCTCTCTTTTCCTACCTTGCTAAATGTTATTAAAATATAAAATAAAATTTATATTTGAACAAACCTAATTTTAGATGGCAAAGGTCATCAAAGGGCATCTAACATGAAAGCTATAGCAAAGACAATATATAAAAATCATGGTGTAAAAGGATTATTTACTGGTTTATTACCTCGAATATTTAAAGTGGCGCCGGCCTGCGCCATCATGATAGCTACATTCGAATACGGCAAGCAGTTCTTCCAAAAATATAACACACAAAAATATAAGGAAAAAATGCAAAGGTATTTTTTAAATTGATATATTTAATTTTTTTTGTATAATTGTGTTTAGTTTGGTTTTAGTTTTGTTGATTCAGTGTATTTTTTTTGTATCACATATTATTAAGATTAGTCAGAGATTCAGGTAAATGCCATTTTTTTATTATATTTTAAGATGAGGTTTTGAGCTTACAACCAGTGCTTATAAACAGATTTGACTCAACTAAGCTTTAAAAATGTCATTTTGTTTTTTTAGTTATGTTTTAAAATGTGTGTTTGTGTAATACACACAGTGTATGTGTGTAGTATCACATTACAAGTGTTAACAATAATCATCATAAAGTTATATTTTAGTTTGTGTGGAATGATATTTAATTGTTTAGTTATTTAGTAGTGTTTCTGCCATTAGTCAAAATAAAGCGAGATATTTCGAAAATAAAATAATGTTTAGATACAAATACGCACAGAAATAATGTATAATAAAATTGCATGTTCTTATTGCTTTCATTATTATCCTTTTTTTGTTTTTTTTTTCTGTAGTTTGTGCATGTTTATAACATTTTTTATTTAATTTCAGACACGGAGTAGATCTTAAGATAATAAAAAGTGATTAAACCTGAATCTTCAAATTACTTTTGCCTATTTTTATAGGTATTATTATATTTTGGTATAAAATTATGTTTTTTAATTTTGATTTTTAGTTCAATTCCTATGTTAGTGTTTTTTTTTACATTTACTCATATTGTTACCAAATAATATTTACCATATTGAATCGAAAACATGGATTATTAAATACTGCTTTAATGGAAAGAATAATCTTAAATATTTATTTTATTAATTAGCTTGTAATTGTTACAGGCATCAAGAAATAGTTGTTTTGGGACAAACAAGCAATAGCAAATATAGTTCCATGTAGAATGAAAAGTAAATTTATTAAAAATATTGAGGATATATTTCTTTATTTAATGAAATGAAAAATATGTATCATATACTTATGGAGGCATTATTAATGACATATGGTTTTTGTTCTCTGTACTTTGGTAACCATCTATTCTTATGGTTGTGGATTTTTTATTCTTGTTACTAAAATAAAGTGCTTATTTGCATTACAATATTCTGAACACATTAGTTCATTTGTATTTTTTTTATAAATAACTACTGGATTTAAAGTTTTATTAAATACTTCTCCTACTTCTTTAGATTTTTTGAAATTTACCATAAGAGTGTTGAATGAGGTAATTTAATTATATTTTTATATTTAACATAGTTTAATTGAAATTATACTAAAATTATAATTTCCCTCAAAAAAATTATAAAAATTCATCAATAAATGATGGGACTTATACTTTATTAAAGTCAATATATATTTTGACATCACATCGTCTGCCAACCATGCAATGATTATGGACAAAATATAAAGATGACTACTTTTGTGTCCTATACAACCAAAATATGACTTATAACAAGCAATTGATACTTAACAGTGGTTCACAATAACTGCATTTTCATGGTCAAAAGTCAAAAAGTATATCACCCAATATATGGTGAAAATACATTTATTTTTATGATTACAATTTTAAAGTCCAATAAGTTTTTATTATATCTTTTTTACTAGCTATATTTGAGACTACTTACTAGCTTTATTATATCTTTTTTACAAGCTATATTTGAGACTTTTTTTAGTATGCTTTCATTTTACTTCTACTTGTTTATTTTATACATGGAAAATATAAATAAACTTCCTCATTGTAACTTAAAACTATATAAAAACTTGCTATTACTGTTGAATCAGATTTATATTACATCAAATAATTCAGTTAAGAGTACAATTATTATGAAACTGTTTATGTTAGCCATAAGTAGTAGAAAAATGATTTATCATTCAATAGTTCAACTTAATATTAGGATTAAAGTATTCAGAGTAGCAATGGAGTAGTAAAACCATTAGAGACAATATTTATATTAAAACTTTTCATGTTTTTGAAAACACTACAACAAAAAATATATTTATCCATTTTTTGCCCAAAATTGTAGTATCTATGTAATGAATTATTTTCAAATTGATGCTTGTGATAATTAAATTTAAATATGTATCAAAATAAATTTTAATATTAGACACACATGTATTAAAGATAATTTGTAAATATACACTGTTGTAAATACTGACATAGTTGTTTTATTATAAACTAATTTTTACTTATATCTCTGCCCCTATTATCAAATAGAGATAACTAAGAATTTTGTATGAAACTTCACATTCACATTACATTCTAGTAAGGTATTTCATGTCAATTTGTAGTTCCTGAGATTAGCGCAGTCAAAAAAAAATATTGTACAATTTTGTTTACAACAGTATAATTTTCACAACTATTAGGTAGTCTTATAACTAAATTTATAATAAGGCTGAAAATAAATTATGACAAGTGGTAAAAAAAAATATTTTATTACTAATATTAACACTTAACTAATCAATGTACAATAGGTCCCAAAGGTTCAGCCCTTATATTTCCAAGATCTAATCTGCTATCTATAGATTCATCTATTTGGCCTACAATAGCTATGTTATCACCACGAATTATATGAAGGCCGAGCACAACTTGCGCTACTCCCGTTGATGAAGAAAACACCCTTTCATGGGATTCGTCTAAAATAATATTTATTGTTTGATCGAATCCCTTTAACGTTCCAATGAAATTTCGACCATCTGATGTTATCACTGATACTGTTTGGTTGATATAATTCTCTAAACCCGACGCCATAGTATTTTGTTTGAGTTTTCAGAAATATTTAATAGTAAATAAATATGTTTTTTGGTTATTTCGGCGGCACAATCTATGTTCTCAACATAAATTTCAAAATGTCAAACATTCATCGTTGAAAGTTGACAGATATCTCAAAATACTGTCAAATGAAAATTAAGAAGCCAAATTATTAGTATAATCTTTGCCTCCCTCAGCGTAATGCTAAGGCCACACTACGATATGCCACGCCATTACCGTTAATACCCATTCTTGGTGATAAAATTATAAGTATGTTTTATCTAATTTATTACCACTTTACTTATTACCAAACAGGGAAAAAAGAGATTCGTAGTGTAGCTGATTTAAATTATTAACTCTCGTTGATTTCTTTGTGATGAATTACCCGCCAGCTTGGCCCTAGTACAAAGATGGGTACTGACTGCTAATCGACTACTTTTACGAGGTAAAATGTATTTTTACAACGAGCATAATGTTAAGCCATGTACAAGAATGTATACGCTTCTTTCGAACTTTCACTCGCCTTGATTTCCCGTACTAGCGACACGACGTTATATAAGTGTAATGCGTTACATTAAGTCCCGTAACGTCGGTCAGCATAATAGGTATGTACAGTATTAATTAAATTATATAACATTATAACCTACTGATTAAGGTGCAAAAGTGTTATATTTTGATTTTGTCTTATCATGATAAATAAGAAATGAGATATCTAAACCTATTCAACGATTATTTCACGGTAATAAAATGTAGTGGTTCACTGTTTAAATACGTATATTACTATATTTTTAAATGTACAAATTTTTATATGAAAGATGATGTGAACACTAAAACGTATCAAATAAGAAAATAAATAACGTCAGAAAATATAATTATATTTTTTGTTCTTTCTTTTTCAGTTGTAAAACAATAAATGTTACTTTCTTTAAAGAAACACAAAGATTGTTATAAATTTGCATTAAAATAAAGGAACATCATTATCATCTATTCATGTCACTATGACATTGACATTAAACATTACTTATATTTCTTGATTCTTGACAGCTGATCAAGTAAATAGGTTACAATAATAAGTTTCATTAAAATACATAAAGAACAACAACAACAACAATTAAAATATATTAGATTAAAAAGGAAAATTAAAGCAGGCTATAGTTGACAATAATTGTACCTTGTATATTTTCTCTTTAATATTATTACTATGTCCAACTCAATAGTTCAATATGTGCTCCTTAGGAGTGATTTACTTAAAGAACTAGGATGGTCTATTGGTTCTTTAGTTGCCCAAGCCTGTCATGCATCTACAGCAGTGTTACATATCTTTAGAGAAGATGAACATACAATAGAATATTTGAATGATTTAGACAATATGCATAAAGTAGTATTAGAAGTAAGTATTGCAATTTTATTTCTGAAGTAACTATTACTTAATTTAATTTATAATATAAATACTGTAGCGGATATTGGAATCCAGTAGGAGAGAATGTGTATGTCAACTTGTTGGTTGTGGGTTTGTCTCCATTTGTTTCCCCACTGTCCTACTTTTCTGTCTACCTTTCTGTATATAAAATAAAGTATAAAACTAAAAAAATTCTGCTTAAATCATATATATTACACAATTTTTGCATAATATTGAAACTGTTTTTTTTTGCTTCAGGTACCAAATGAAGAAACATTAAAGAAAATAGCTCTGAAATTACAAGAAAATTCTATAGATCATAAATTATGGATAGAACAACCAGAAAATATTCCAACATGTTTGGCACTCAAGCCATATCCTAAAGAACAAGTTAAAAAATATGTTGGCAAATTAAAATTATATAAAGAAACAATGGGTAGCTAGCAATCTTAATTTATAAATCAAAATAACTTACCACAATAAAATTATTAATTGAATTTTTTTTTTATTTGAACTTTACTATTCTAGCAAAGAGGCAAAGAGGGCTATTGAACATATTATGCCTTAAAAAATTGGTTGAAAGTAGGGATTGGAAATATCTTAATAGGGATGGAGTATCTGAATGCTACATTCACTCTACTTACTCTGCTCTATGCAAGATACAGTGTGATGTAAAAAAATCTGCTAAGGAAGATAATTCTTAAGATTAGTAATAACTTATACCTGATTGATTAGTTTCTTTAATGTCTTATCTTTTCTCTTAATTCTCCCTTATCTTACTAGCAGAATATTTGTTCTTTTTATAAATGCATAATATAACCACCCGAAAAAAATATACTGCACACTAATAATAAATTAAAAAAAAATAATATAATGTACAAACAATATTCCAAAGCAATTTTAAAATTTATAAAAACCCGGTAAATTTCAAATACAAAGACAATATACCGCTGCGTTCAAATTTTTATACGTTTTCTAAATAAGTATTTTTCTTTCCTAAGTGTGGAATAACACTTTAAAAAATGTTTAAAAAAGATAATATTGTTTTACAGGTGATATTTTGCTCAATACAGATACAGATTAAAATTGATTATTGTGACGAAACTTATAACTTGTCGCAATTTAAGTAATTTTGTAATTCTAGCTTTAATGTTATATATAACTTTTATATACAAAATAAACATATGACTAGATTAATTTTCTTTAATATCGTAGATTGACTTTATGTAATTCATTAGTAGAATATTTTAATTGGCAACAAGCAACATTGCTGATGTTGTCATAATTGGTTTATAAAAAACATTGAATGAATAAACTGAAACGACTAATTTTTGTGGAATTGTGTAGTTAAAATATAACTGTTTTATTTATTTTCCACTATTTTTGCGAATGGTAAGTAAGAATGTTAAACGTGCAGATACGTATTCTATTTAAATAACACTTCATCATATCATTGTAGGTCGATTTGTCATACTATGTGAATACATTTTATCACACAGGAAAAATGTCAAATATTCATTAAACATACAAAAATTTGTTTATTTATTGCTTAGTACTTGTTTCTCGTTCGTTTTTGTATACCTCAACAAAATACCATATCATAATTTAATTTCATAATAATTTAGTGATTTCAATTTCAATTCAATTTAGTAACTTATAACATCTAAAAAATGTATAATACATTTAATTTAAACATTTAAACACCCATAAATGATTTTTTCTTATATACTTATGTTGTAGGTGTAAAGCATCAAAATGGCTTCATCTAATACCTTACAAAAGGCCATTGATCTTGTCACAAAAGCTACTGAGGAAGACAAAAATAAGAATTATGAAGAAGCATTAAGACTATATGAACATGGAGTGGAATATTTTTTACATGCAGTGAAATATGAAGCACAAGGTGAAAGAGCAAAAGAGAGTATCAGAGCAAAATGCTTACAATACTTAGACAGGGCAGAGAAACTCAAGGAATATCTTAAAAAGGATAAGAAGAAAAAACCGGTAAAAGATGGGGAATCTAATTCCAAAAATGAAGATAAGAAAAGTGATAGCGATAGTGATTCTGATGATCCAGAAAAGAAAAAATTACAGGGCAAGCTCGAGGGAGCAATTGTTGTTGAAAAACCACATGTTAAATGGAGTGATGTAGCTGGACTTGAAGCTGCTAAAGAAGCCTTAAAGGAAGCTGTAATTCTTCCCATTAAATTCCCACATTTGTTTACAGGAAAGAGAATTCCCTGGAAGGGTATACTTTTATTTGGCCCTCCTGGTACCGGTAAATCATATTTAGCTAAAGCAGTAGCAACAGAAGCTAACAATTCAACATTTTTCTCTGTATCATCATCAGATCTTGTATCTAAATGGCTTGGTGAATCTGAGAAACTTGTAAAGAATTTATTTGAATTGGCTCGTCAACACAAACCAAGTATCATATTTATTGATGAAATTGATTCTTTGTGTTCATCTCGTTCGGATAATGAATCTGAATCAGCTCGGAGAATCAAGACAGAGTTCCTAGTTCAAATGCAAGGGGTCGGCAATGACATGGATGGTATATTAGTACTAGGCGCAACCAACATTCCTTGGGTTCTAGATGCAGCTATTCGGCGTCGTTTTGAAAAACGTATTTACATCACCTTACCTGAAGAACATGCCAGATTAGACATGTTCAAATTGCATCTTGGCAACACAAGACACCATTTGACTGAACAAGATATGAAGGTGCTAGCATCTAAAACCGATGGATACTCAGGAGCTGATATAAGCATTGTAGTTCGAGACGCATTAATGCAGCCAGTTCGTAAAGTTCAATCTGCAACTCATTTCAAAAAAGTATCTGGGCCAAGCCCTATAGATCCAAATACAATAGTGAATGATCTCTTGACACCTTGTTCTCCTGGAGATCCTGGAGCCATAGAGATGACTTGGATGGATGTTCCAGGTGACAAGCTTGGTGAACCACCAGTTACTATGTCCGACATGCTCAGATCTTTAGCTACATCCAAACCAACTGTCAACGACGATGATATGATTAAATTGAAGAAATTCATGGAAGATTTTGGTCAAGAAGGTTAATTTTATGTATAATTTTAAGCAGATAGAAGCACAGTGCCTATATTTTTGTGAGAGCTTATTATAATAATTGTAATTTTTCTTTGTGAAATAAATACTTGCGTAACCATTACTTTTCTTGCTTTTCACATTTATATAACATGATAAGCACTAGTTTAGAATACCACAATGTGTACTAACGGCTGAAGTTTAAGTCTTGACTTAGAGATTGTAATGTTTGTTATAATTATGTAAAGAAATATTTTTAACATTTTTAAAGTGTTATTCCACACTTGATAAAGAAATATACTTTTTTAGAAACATAAAAAAAAATTACACAGCGGTACCTGTGCCTCTTGCATATATGACCAAGAGACCAAGAGCATGGGTTGAAATTGCACTGTGAAGATTTTTATGTTTTTAAAAAGTATGTAAAGAGATATTTATTTCTATTTGAAATATATCAATGTTATGTCGATCAATAAACTTAGATAAATGAATTGAATAGTTATTGTAAAAATAATTCATGCCATTTGTTGTAATAAAAATATATGTAATAGCATTCATAACATATGTTAATTATTCTGTTAATTATACAGTTTCAAGATTATTTTCATTTCAGTTGATATTTATTGTTAAATTTCAAAGAAAAAATATATTTCAAATGTATTTTTTTTATTGCCATGATGTTCAAAAATCTGATGACTTTTGCATAGTGATGTATGATAGTTTTATCATTTTTAGAAGACAAAATTATTTTTCTATTTTTTTTTATTTTGTGTAGTCTTAATTGTCCTCAGCTCTATTGATACATAAGATTTAATAAAACTGAATGTATACAAATTCATTTTTAATTTATCTCTTCCCAGAAATTAAAAGAAACAAATAATAATTATAAACATTTTATGAAATCAATATGTTAAAGATTGCATTTATTTAAGAGGCAGGGGTAAAAGTGACGATTGAGAGTTCGATTCCTGTTCGGGGACTTGAATCTAATTAATATTTTTTTTTCTTTCTATACGAGACTCAAAACGAGTGTCCCTACAGAGACGGGTCGTAGGGTTAATGGCATACGTATTTTCTCGGTCAGGTTAAGAAAATTCATATTAGTAATTATGCCATCACCATAATAAAGTAAAATAAAAAAATAGCGTTTATTTATGGTACTATAGCAAAACATATCAAAATAAAATACTTAAAAAAATTGTGCATCATCTAAAAATTACGAAAATTATTTAGTTAAACACAAATTTTGCAATTTATTGAGGATTACACTTTTGGTGGATTTCACCATATTCATATCAAATTCTTTTCCCGCACACAGCAGGAACTCCGTTCCGCACATTCTGGCGAATTCTGGTGGCATTGCGTGTTGAGTGCCACTCAGAGGAGACCAGAGCTAAGAAATGGAAATATAAACTTAAGTAAATATTTCATCTCCTCGAGTGGGGATCGAACCCACAACTAGTCGGTTTTACAGTCACACTTTGTGCCGCTGCGCCATATTGAGTAATAAATATAAAATATTTGGGAATAAATAATAAAAGCAAATATATTAATTATAAGAGTACTTTATTTACAATAACTATTCTAATATAGTGAATTCATCACGACATCATTTGTAGTGCTTTATTCATACAGCTAAATAATATTATAAAATTGAAGTTCGCCGCTATTCGCCAACTTGTAGATTTTGTTTCTGTAAGAGAAAAAACTATTAGATTTTTTTATTTCACGCTGAATCCCGGGATTCGGGAATTAAGGCGGGATAGGCGGAGGAGACCTAGGAAATTAGTGTTAAGGCTCTCCGTTCCTATTAAGACACTTCCGTTCTCCACTTTGAATTGAAGACCGCATTTCGCCTCTTTACCGAGTGAGGAAATGATTCATTTCCTTGAGTAAGAATCGAACCCATAACCTGTCGCGTGCACTTGCGTCATGACTGGCCTAAAATACCTTATTATAAACAATAGAAATAAAATATATCACAAGTTAAATACTTAGATATTTTTGTCTAAGCGGCAAGGAGTAATAACCAATAGTCAACCAAAATATATAAACCAAATTAAAATACCAAAATACCTGCTATACATATATAAAATTACCTATTAAAACAGTTTGTTCTCGTCTGTGAGTTCCAATAATCGCTACACAACGGATTCTCATATGTTTCATAGTAGGGGCCCGTAATCCAAGAGCAGATATCAATAAGCCGTTGGAAGCGTGTACCGCGTCAAATGGCACTAGCCACGATGGCTCTGTCACCTTTAACAAAATATATATGTTATAAATAGGTAAATATATTTGATATTATGATATTAATACCATCATGGCACAGTGGGGCAGCATCACGATGTTGTAGGTTTAATTCCCAATCAAGAGAATTATCATAATCATAGGCATTTCTTGAGGGTTGGGTTTGAACAGAAATGTTCATATAAAGTCTTTTTTTCTTGGCAAGGTTGTCTATTTTCCGTCGAATTCTGGAGATATTGCATGTTGAGTAGCTGATCTAAACGCTGCGCTTTGCCCTCATACGACCTTCTCCGCCTTTCGCCTCTGGCTGATTGGCTCATCTCTCAAATTGGGCAAAACTGAACACTGCACTTAGTCTACCATAGAAAGGAAACAATTTGAACACAATCAAAACCGAGTGTTTACAGATAAATGATGCTCCACTGCACATGATGGCGTCTATTTTTATAACATAACTAAAATCCAAACAAATCCAAATAATTTTTAAACACATAATACAGACTATCCAATATTCTTAATCTCATAAAAGAACATAAATTCCAACCAACCTTTTCTCCATTTATGTGCCATTGTAAATCCGGCGCGGGAAATGCTTTAGCAGAAGAGCAGTTAACATCGAGTGGCTCCAGGACTTCGTAAGGTCGTTCGTGACCGACTATACGTGGGCTCTCACGTGGGAAATCTGAAAGTAAATTATCATAACTATTATATGTACTGTGTTAATTTTATTTTATGTTTTAAGGTGTATTCTTTTATTTCTATCAGTTTTACGTTTTATGTACCAAGGTAGGCAAAGGGAACCTAATATTATGATAAACAGGTTTTTATAAAAAGCACATTTTTAAAAATGGAATAGTATACCACGTACTGTTATTATTAGATAAATATTAGCATGACAAAGCCATAGTATATGAAGGAAAGTAGTTAATAATATCAACATAGAGATATATAGGTAAAAACATACAACTTAAAGGCCGTCGTTGTGGCGAAGGCGCACAAGCGTATGACTGTAACGCGACGGTTGTGAGTTCGATTCCCACCTGTGTGAGTGAATATTATTTAATAATATTTTTATTTCTTGCTCTTAGCTAAAGTAAAAGCGTGGCGTTGCGTTCCTCTACTCAATACGCAATGCCTAAAAAAGTATCTTAACACAAGGTCCCTTTTGCCTACTCTACTATCTAGTAGAGCAGCCTGTAAAGAAGAAAAAAAATATATTTTACTAGTATTCGTTAAAACATGATAAATACCGATTTGGAGGTCCAAATTAATAATACAAACGGTAACAACAAAACTCCATCAACAAAATATGAAATAAAAAAAATCTATATAAAATTACCCACAATAAATTTCCATAAAAGTTTCCGCCTGTGCCGAGTGGAAGGAAGGAGCTTCCTCGGAAACTTCACAACGATATGACCCTCTGGACTTTAGGATCAGCTCTCTGAGATGTACGCGTCGGGCGCTCGACTTCTCCAACTACGGTATAAAATAAAAGTTTTCGTAATTAACCTAGAGTAAGTTTTGTAAGGATGTTAATTCGAAACTATAAAAGAAAGTGATAAAAAGAATTTATGGTTAGAAAAGATCGTTTAAGTCATGTTTTAGTTTAAATGGACTTGCGGTTTTATTTTACTTTGATTACAGGTTTGATACTGAACATATAAAAAATATTAAAGTTAATATAATTTTCGTTTATCTCCCAGCATCTTTAAGAATATCTCAGATAACCCACTCAGTTTTTGCCCATTTTTTTAGCATACTGGACAAACAAGGAAGCATGAAAAAAAACGAAGTTCTTATCACATTATGGATAGAGTGTGTTTTAAAGTGATATATATTTTTAATTTATAAGCCGATTGAAATAAACACACACCAAATGATAAGGAAAGTCTACCAAAATACAACAGTAAAAATTGAATTTAAATTGGTGAAATTATTTTTTGGATTACCATGCACAAACGACCAAATCAACAACCAGACAAATGATTTAAAAATAATTGTTTGGAGTATTATTTACATTTTATTGCTAGCATGTACCGAGATTTTTACGAATTTCCGCTACCCAAAGATAATTTCTTAGAATTATCAACAAGGAACTAGCAACAAAAATAAGTTGCTACAATCATATAACAATTTCGACGTAGAACGATGAGAACGTATAACTTAGTAGGCCAGAGAGCTTGGACGGTCTTCAAGAGACGCGGGTTCGAATCAAAAAAAAAAAAGGAATTGTTTTGAGTTTTATTACGAGTACCGATATAGATTATTAAATACCATTTGTTAATTTATGTCGGCACACGTAAAAAAATCATGTATTTATAAAATACTTCACCAGATATCATTTGCCTAGTTTATACTAAACAATCATAAAAATAATAACAATAAAATAGGTCATCGTATATAGTTCATCATTAATAATCGTACAAAACATTCACCGGCTTCGACCGACGTGATAGCCAATGTGATATGAGTGTGATGCTGATAGCGATTTCATGTTATATATATTTTCTGTGTAAATTAACATTTCACAAATTAATATATTATTTATCTTTATACATCTCCCGCTCCATTTGGTGAACCTAAAAGACCTATATATGATGATGAGATGCAAGTCACCCTCATATTTATTTATTTACTGCGTCATCTTCATAAGCGGGAAATTAAACCACTAATAAAATAAAATATACTAACGAGGATGTCACGGTGCGAATGAAGAAAAATGTGCTCAGTTGGTTTGGGCATGTGGAACCAATGAGTGATGAAAAAATGGCAAAACAGATTTATGATGGAAAAGTGAGTGGTAAGAGATTGTAGGAGAAAACACGATATCAAAGACACTGAAGGAAGTTCACGTTAAAAGTATGAGGCATGTATGGAGAGGATGATGACAGTGGACGAGGCGAAAGAGGTATGTGCAGCGTTTGGCGCTCCGTTCTCTCTGACTACCCCGCTAGGGATATAGCGTGTAACTAAATAAGTAAATATAATATAAAAAGAAATAAACAAACAAAACAAACATTTTTTTTTAATCTTGAATCTGTATATTTTTTTACTTTTGCCTTCTCATCTTATATTTAATCGAAATTATAATAAATTAGCTACCCAAACACAACTTCTTCGGTTAAAATCCATAATATAACCAAGTAATATAATATTTTTACATAAATTATAGCCATGTATTATTCTAATGTACTCATACATATAAGCTATATTACTGTTAAGTTTGTAGGGAACTATTATTTATATTTATAGTTTATTTAATATGTGTTATCTATTTCAATATTGTAATTTACTTATTTATCATTTATACACATACATAAGTTTAATAGAATTTATATATTTGGTAGTAAGTATTCGTATTTAGTTTATTTATATCAAAGCGCTCCCTGCCGTCGACTGAACCGGTAAGGTGCTGTAAGATTTACGCCTACCCCCTTGTCGACGGCATATTTTATTACAACAGTCGTTGCTTGCCACTCGATGCGCTTTACATACGTTGCTTTGTTTTATCTAGTACTTTATTCTAAATTCGTGTTTTTCGTGTTCTATTATATATATATGTGTTCGTAGTTGTCTTTCTTATATACTGTACCGTGATTGTTAATTGTGATTTGTGTTATCACTGTAAGTACATTTAAAGTGGTGTTGATTAAACTCAGTGCTATTTGTAAGTAGACTTTTATTCACCCATTATCAACACTACAAGTTTTATCAAAATCCAGAGTTATGTAGTTAGTATGCGCGTAACTGAAACAAATATCGATCCTCACAAACTTTCACATTTATTATGTTTTAATAGTATAGGATGTGCAGATAAAATAATTCTTTAATAGTTAGTAAAAGTGTGAGACCGGCGAGGCCCAGCGGCACATTCTCTGACTGTATAGGCGGTGGTTTTTGGTTAGATTTCAATTAGGAAGAATCAATTATTCTCCTCACTCTCATCATTTAACACTCAATATCTCGAAAATTGATTAGTGTGCGGAGAACAGAGTGTCTTAACAATAGGTTCCCTTTATCTTCACTGCTATATACAAGTGTGTCTTGTGTGGCGTGAATAATGTTGATATTTCTAAAATGTAAAATGACAAAGTGCAAATACAGTAGTAACATATCAATAGTGGAGCAGCTGTTCTGCATTTGCGGATCATGTCATCTTAACATTTTACTTAGCGTACGAAAGCATTGAATAAAAAATATTTTGATTCCTAAGATTTGTCATGATCTGTGATATTATTTTGAATGTTATTATATTATGTTATTTATAATGAAGTTATAATTTAAAAACATTACCTTGATTGAAACCGGATTCTCCAAATTTAATTATAAATTTGGATTTGCCGGTTTCAATCGTGATATTTTTTTAAATGTAAAAATACTATTAATGTTGCTGGTTGAGCGTTTTTTTGAACAAAAACCAATAAATACCCATTCTAACTTCACGCTTTATACCTAGCGGGGTAGTCAGAGAGAATGGAGCGCCAAACGCTACGATCTTTACATATCTCTGTCGCCTCGTCCACTGTCATCAATCTCTTCATACATGCACTCCAGTATCTTTGAAACTGTGTTTTCGAAGGTCAACCGAAGTATCACTCTTACCACTCACTTTTCCATCATAAATCTTTTTTTCCCAAACCAAATGAGCATTTTCTTCTTCATCTCATCGTGACATCGTCGCTAGTACCTGCCATTCTGTGTATATCTTCATTGCGGATTCGATCAGCTAAGCTGACTCCGCATATCCTACGAAGAGATTGCATTTCCACGGCATTCATCTATCTTCCATTTTTGTACTGTAATACCCACGTTTCGCTACCGTATAACAGCGTTGATACCAACACTGCATTGTGTACGGCCAAACGCGCAGCTGTGCTGACGTTAGATATACTTCCCAAATATACCACTTCATTCACTTGTTCTAATATCTTGCTATTTACACTGATCTTACATTCAGTCCTTTTTTCATTTGTTTCAAGAAACAGACCCTTTGTTTTATTCACATTCAGGCTTAGACCATTATTTTCACACCCTTCTACCAGAATTCTGATGATGCAATGAGCATTCTGATGATGCAATGAGCACTGCATCATCATCATCAGGCAATTCACATTCAAGTACCTACTTTCACTTTCATATCAATTTCTTTCACTCCTTACCTTATATTACTATTACAACACTCATATGCAAAATTTGCTCCAAACTCGTGCTGCTATAATTTTACTTAATGGATAACAACATTTGACATGGCATATGAACATTATTTAGGTATATTTAACAAATGTTCCCATTAGATACGACTTGTAAAGTACACATTCTAGTACTTATGTATTTATATAATAAATGTCGACGTTACGGGGTAAAAATAACATTGACCGAATGCAGCCAAAGGCTTCATTCCCTTAGGCTCTACTGTATATACTGTATAATGTATATATGTATATAAAAGCAAAATTTTGGTACATAATGTTACTATCAAGGGGACAATTTGATAAACGACATGGGGACAATTATTTAATACGCAACCTATAAGAAGACTAAGTTAATTATCAATTTTCAATAATTGTCTAGATCCAATAAGGTATCTGCATATAAATCCTATTATTTCTAGTTAAACAAGACTGTCGTGGCGTAGCAGCACAGCGTTTGTGTCTGAACGCAACGGTGCTGGGTTCGACCCCTATTTGGGTCGATAAATTATTTGCATATCCTCGTTTTGATAACAAGACAAATTGCCATTTCCCAAATAATACAATGTCTTCGATTTTTTTTTTTAATTACCCTGGTATGTGGTAAAAAGCAGTAAAAAAATTAAAAATGTATTAGACTTAATTAAATTAGATTCTGTCTGATATCTATTATAATAACAAACCTAGTTTATTTAATATATTTGTAGTGAATAAATAATTATAAAATTAAAATATAAATCTATGATGTGTGAAAAATCCTGATTGCTGTGGTACGGTGGCGATAGACTCGCTACATGTTTGCGCTCCATTTGGTATAGCTGGTAGTGCACGGTCTGCATATTCCTATTTCTTTTTTATATGAATATATTCGAAATATCAGGCCAAAATTTTACCGAGAATTCAATTTTAATATAAATTTCATGTATAAAGAGCTGATGAAATATTAAATAATTGAGAATGTATTAAAATGGCGATTTTAATATTCTTATATTTATTTTTTATAATGACAATTTTTATAATAGAGTTTTGTAACGTATATTTTTATAACTTAACTTATTTTAGCTTCACGCTTTGTCCCCAGCGGGGTAGTCAGGCAGAACGAAACGCCAAACGCTACAACCTCTATCACCTCTACCTCTTTCGCCTCGCCCACTGTCATCAACCTTTTCATACATGGCCTCTGGGGGAGTCCTCATGCTTTTTTGTGTGACCTTACCCCAGTATCTGATACTATTTGATGTGTTTCCGAAACTCTACTTTTTTTTAATATTATGCAAACAACATATCTACGTGGCGCAGGGACACAAAGTGTGACTGTAAATCGACTGGTTGTGGTTTCGATCCCCACTCAAGGAGATAAAATATTTACTTAAATTTTTATTTTCATTTCCTCGCTCTGGTGTTGAGTCAAAGCGCGGTGTTGAGTTCTGCCACTCAACACGCAATGCCTTCAGAATTTGGCAGAAAATGAGGAACGAAGTGTCTTAACACTAGGTTCCCTCTGCCTACCCTGCTGTGCGCGGGATACAGCGTGAAGCTGTTCTATAATATATTACATATCTAACAGCTCTGTAGCTTTTAATATATATAATAAAAACATAGCATATATATTTTTCAAAACATGTAATTAACCAAACTAAACTAAATCCTTAGGACAAGCCAATTACCGCTCACTTTATCACCATCTGATGTTGACACGGCAAGTAAACAGCGATTGTAAAGTTTAACGACGCTAACTTACATACTATTTCGGAGTAATTTATGCACTTCATTGGGATACTCCAACTAGGCGATATGTGGCATACAGGCGAGATTAGCTTTGAGCGATCGCGACGCAATTGATGGATGTGACTACGTGTGGTGGTTACGGGTTCTGTCCCCATTCAAAGAAAATAACTGTAAGGTTTAGTGTAATTATTCTTTCTCGCTTTATTAGGATAAGATACTTTTCTCAGGAGTATGAGAGTGTTACTGTATCTGGACGGGTATAAGTTCGATCAACGCATGAGGGAATGAATTGTTCTTTATTGAAATTTTAATTTTTTTGCTTTGGCACCAAGGCAAAAGCCCGGCGTTGAGTTCTGCCATTCAACACGCATTGCCTCAAATAATTCGACAGAAAGTGGGAAACGGAATGTCTTAACCATAGATTCCCTCTGCCTACCTTGCTGTATGACGATACAGCTGAACTCAAGCTGATTTAATTTTTATGATTTATTTATTACTCTTTAGTCTTACAGACAATAACCTCTAATAAATATGCGAATTCAAAAAAAAGAGGCAATATTTTATACATTTGATTGGCTCGCTTCAACAAGCCCACATATGGAGTACACACGAAATTAACTTATGAAGCTATGTAAACTTTTACAGTATCTAACTCATAGACATGAACCATGCATGTTTTAGAGTAAATATATAAGTTTGATTGCTTACTAGATTATGTTAAATTTGAAATAATAATGGTCTATTTTGTACAATTTTAAGCTTTTAAAAAGAAATTGGCATTTATTTGTATTATAGACTATGTAAACTTGCGTATTCGACATGAATTCAAATAAGTAATTTAAAAAAAAAATCTTATTATTACATACATAACATTAATTTAATTTCCGCAGAAATAACCTGAACTATATAATTAGACAAGTTTAATACTATAAACATATACTACACTATTTCATTACATTTATTACAATATCAATTAAAAAAAGGGATGATTCAGTACCATCCCTTTTTTTAGTAATTCTTATTTTTTTTAATATATTTAAAATATATATTATTAGTCAGAGAGAGCTCTGATAATAATTTCCATGATACAAATATTTCCGCTTATTGGAGTTTCAAAGTGTCAGTTCCATTAGCAATATACGTTGTTAATAAGATTAGTTTCCTCTTTGTGCCTCCCTAGAGGCATAAAAAGCATAATAAAATGAGAAAAAAAATATAAATCTAATATTTCTTTTAGGGTCACACAATAATGGCTATGTAGACTAATGGTAAACGATAGTTGTCGGTTCTATTTCAACTTAAAGAAATTTAGTATTTAAAATATTTTCGTTTCAAAAATCTGATTCCATCCAGCCTGGATGAAACCATCTCAAATGCAATATTTCTAGTAATATATTATTAAGCTTTTACAAAAAACATAAACAAAACTTACATCAACTCTAACTCCATCTAATTTATGAGCATGCTGCGGCGGCCTCAGTCTGGGCATGTACCGGTAGAACTCTTCATTGTCCCGGTACCATTTAACTGAGTATAGTTTACCTCCTTCAAGGTCGTAGTCACATGTCAATGTTACAGATTCACCTCTTTGCTTGAGGCTTGGTACTGATATACCCACTACGCGAAGGCATATAGATACTAAAACAATATATATATATATATATTATTGTAAAAACTTGAAAATATATAAAATTTAACATTGTGTATGGAATTTTTATTTAATTATAAAATGCAAAAAAAAAAAAAATGTATTTAAAACATCGTAATTTGTGACTGTTCAGAGATTGTATAAATGATTTTCAACTATATAACTTATAAATATTATAAAAACACACGAATATTCTTATATTTAAAGTAATTATTATTTTTAATTTTTTAAAACAACAAAACGTGAATTAAATATCGAACTTTCAAAATTATTCTGCATTGGACCTGTCAAAAATTATGAAATTAAGCACGAATGTAAATTACCTCTGGGATTGAAGAGGAGAAAACACCAAAAAAATATTTTCAACTTCATCGTTCGAAATTATAATTGGTTTCGTGATCGTGTCATTTCACAACGTGATTTATTATATTTTTTTTATAAAACATGTCATATTATTAAACATTATTATTATTTAAATAATTAAATAAAGTTAATTTGTGTACAAAGTTTTCGCGTTAGTGTCTTTTCGGTATGGTTAATGTGGGAGCGAGCGTTTCGTAGCGCACGTCGTAGGCAACTGTTGCTACAAACGTTTGGGTGCTACGAATACGTAGACGCTACAATATCTTGTCATTTTTTCTGAGGGAAATATTACGCTTTCGGCGTTAATTTGATTAACTGACAAGTATTTACAAATGATTATTGAAATAAATCATTTCACTCATATAATTTATAATGTAAATATATTTATATTTGATCATTTAGAAATTATAATATGTATTATTAAATACATATTTGACTTCTAAATGTTATTAAACATTCACTTCCATATCAATGTTTTTAATATATTATATACTAATAATAACTACATATAAGTCGAGGTTAGTTCGAGAGGCCAGTCGTAGCTACTGGTACAGCCTGCGAGTGTAAACGCTAACGAGGTAAAGCGCGGCGTTGAGCTCCGTCACTCAAAATACAATGTCTCCAGAACGTAGTGACTTAATATTAGGTTCCCAGGTTCCCTCTGCTATGTGCGGTAAACTACGTGAAGCTAAAAAAAACGACATATAAAAATAATTTATTTTGAAATATTTTTTATTTCTTTCACTTTGCAAATTGTATTAAATGCAAATATTAATGCCATTAGTAGGATATATTTCGAGTGGCATTTACAGCGTTAGAGTATCAAAGCTGTGGACAAGGATTAGTGATGGATTTAATAAATAGGTAATTCGCTAATGGTCCTTCTCTGAGTGTTTTTCACTTTGCACGACCCATGTTATGATGAAAATAAAATAATATAGAAAAGAATAGAGAAAATAGAAGTAGATAGTGTAATAAAAGAAATAATTATCGTTAGTTATTTTAAAAGTAGCCATTAGAACTAGATTAAAAAAAAGTTACTGATATTGATAGTAACAGTGCGTTAATATTTTTGTTGTAAATTGAGGTATATAGAAGTTATTGTAAAACTTCTTTTCGTTTTTTCGTATATTGTTTTTATTTTTCTTCATCTTCAAGCTGTATTCCACAATTAGCAGGATAGGCAGAGGTAATTAGGGAGCCTAGTGTGACGACACTCCACTCTCATTAAGACTGTTCTCCATTGTCCGTGGATTTTTTGCGGTATTGCATGTTGAATGGCGGTACTCAACACCGCGACTTACTAGGACGTTACAAAGGCGTGGGCGTACCTGGTTACTAGGGCAAAAAAATTAAAATACTAAATATTTCATTCCCAGTCGTAGCGCAGGGGCACAGAGTGTGAGTGTAAACACGACTGGTTGTGGGTTCTATCCCCACTCGAGGATGATATTAATTTAAATTTATAGTTCCATTTCTTAGCTCTGGTGTCAAGGCAAAGCGCGGCGTTGAGTTTCACCACTCAACACGCAAATCCTCCAGAATTCGGTGGAAAATGGGGAACTGTGTGTCTTAACACTAGGTTCCTTCTGCCTACCCTGCTGCGTGGGGGATAAGCTGTTTTAATTTTGATTTAATAGTATTTTAATTTCCGCAAGTGGAAGTCGAACACGTAATCGTTACTTTTACAGGCACACCCGTATGTCCTTGGGCCACGACGACCTCAATTATTCTAATATAAAATAAAAAATATTTTTTTAAGAAATAATTATTTTTGTCAATTGAACCCACATTCACCGAATGAACAAAGTAATTTATTAAAACTATGCCAAATTGGCGTCAAAATGTGTAACCAATTTTATTTATTGTTTAAAATTTCCTTTTATTCCTATATTTATTTCTATTTTATAATTGGCTTCAACGAATTTAATCCATTTTACTCCGCAATGCTGATTACTTCGTAAATTAACAATATTTAATTTAAACAATATTAATTAACTTTATTAATTAAAGATGGTAGGTCGATGCCTATGGGAAACGTCATAGAGCTTCGTTTATTGGCAACGAGAATTTCCTTTGAACTCTGTGATAACGACTTCTGTGGCTATCTTTTTGCATAATTTTGTAAAATCTCCCGATCTTATCATTTGTGTTATTCTTTAAAATGCGATGAAATTATTTTGAAATAATTGAAAAGATATAAAATGGTGAGCAAAGAAAAGGTTTACTATAAAAAATATTTGCGGTTTATTTGTACCATAACCAATGGTTGTGTCTTTGATTTCTACTTTTTCGTAGGAGATCTACGTAAGAAAATATTTTGTTTATAACGTAGACCCATCAATAACCAACGTCTCTTTATGAAATATATATATATATATATATATATATATATATATATATATATATATATATATATATATATATATATATATATATATATATATATATATATATATATTTAACAGTAAGAGTCTCATGTAACTCAAGTTTTACTAATAGGAAAAAAATAAAGATTAATTTGAACTTTGACTTTTTTTTTCTTTTGACATTCCATTTCCATGATTTATAGGTATTGCAATTATGCCTATAATCAGTACTGACCTAAATGTAACGTGAACCATAATATACATAGACAATAGCTCAGCTTGAGGCCGTCTTGGCGCATTGTCACAAAGGTGTAACAATAACGAGATGGTTATAGGTTCGATTCCGACTCGGGGTAATAATTTCTGATTTATTAGTGTTTTTATTTCTTCCCTCTGGCACCAAAGTAATAAACTCGGCATTTAGTTCCACCACTCAACACGCAATACCTTAAAAAACTCGGCGGAAAGTGGGGAATAGAGTGTCTTTACACCAGGTTCCTTTTGCCCTGCCATATACAGGGTACAAAGTGAAGCAAATAAAAGACGACAGCTTAAAATGGATGATTTATTTAAAATAAATGTTTCCATACAAAACATAAACGATAGTCGTTTTGGCGCTTCTAAGCGCATCTATCGATTATTTTAGACATTTATTATTATGGGCGATTCTTACTTAGTATATATAATGGTCATAATAGCAGAATGGTCAATATATTTAGTGTATATTGTTATAACATTTTTGTATTACTTATAAAGCTTAAAATTTTGTATCTATTTTGCTACAAATAGTTTAAGTTCGATATATACATGCTGTAGAAATGAAAAAAAAATTGCTTATTTCGAATAATAGCCAAGTAAAATATTGAAATTAGGTCCCGACTGTTACTTTAATAAGAAAAATATTGGGCGTTTTACAGTATAATGGGAGGATTTTTTATTAAATTTAATATTTATGTGACCGATAAAGGTTTCCATCGAGGAGCCAAAAAAACTTCTTAGTCAACGTTCGTTTTTAATTTCTTTCGTAAGAAAATTGTCTCTTAATCAAAACAAATAAAATCAAACAAAAAATTGAAAAAAATATAATAATTTCGTTGTCCCCAGAGTGTCCTAAGTCAAAATCTAGGCAATTTCTGAAGTTGTGCTTCCCGTTGATCTGTAATACAATTCTGAAAATGGTGCGGAGCTCTGGGTGGTGGCCTGACTAGCACTTGACCGGGTTTTTAAATTAAAATGATAAATATTCAAACAGGACAATAATAAATATTAAAAAAAATAATATATTGGTAACATTTTTCATAAATTATTTATATATAATATATAAATGCTATATGAAAATTGCTTACGCTGCCGCTGGCATTTTTAATTATGTTTATCCTTCGGTTTATTACAACCGAATTAATGTTTAATTAAAATATTATCTAGGTTGTTTTCATGAACGCAACAAAATATACTCGTATATTTTGTTTTTAAGTAAATTAAATTAATACAGACATTAGGGACTTCGGTCGGTTAATTTAATCTAAGAAAGTAATAAGATATTTTTTACGTTTTATGTTTTATATTTCATTTGGTAATGTGATGCCTTTATAGAATGTTTCTTTATTGAATGTCGACAATATACTATTAAGTACTTTTTTATTTCACTGTATTCCGCACATAGAGAGAACCAGTGAACCTGGTGTTATGACACTCCGTTTGCATTAAGACACTACCGTTTCTCTTTTTCCGTTCGAGTGAGGGAACTCAACGCCAGCGTACCTCGACAAAAGAGCGAAGAAATGAAAATATTAAATATTTTATTTTCGATAGTGGGAATCGACTCCACAACCTCAAAATGGCCTCAAAATAAAGAAAATTTGTTAGATATTTTGTGTTAGTACAAATTCAGATTGGCAAATGTCACTTAAAAATTAATTGATTTTTTTAAATTTGAAAAAAGTATGGCTATATTAAAAAAAAACTGAACAGACATAGATACCTATTTGGTATAGTACTTGTGCTGATTACATTATACATTCACTGGAAGCCAGATTTATTTTGAATTTAGCTGTCGAATTTTATGCTTGTATAGCTGAAGCGTTCACTCGTTTCCTTTTCAATTTAAATATAAGTAACTCAACACACATTTTGCCTTACTAGAGCGGGACACTAAATTATTTTGATAAACTTGATGATTTGTTTCGAGCAAAATTTTATTTTAAATGATTTGATCTTAAGTATTTGAGGTTTTAAATATCAATAAAGGTCCATTATAGACCTTGTAGTAATTAAAGATAATATTCACAATAAATATCATCAAATAATACAGCTATACCTACTGTCTAAGTCTAAAAGGACATTGTGCGCTTGTTACAATTTTTATGGTAAAACAATATTTTTACAATAAACAAGATTTATTTTCAATATTTTCAAATTCTATAAGTATATTACTAAAGTAAAACATGGAGGTGGCAGGTAACGCCGACGTGAGAAACTAATCTAAATGATAATAATTTGCTCTCAAAGTTCGTCGTCTCGAATATTGGATAACAGACGTTTATCCTGTTTCAATAAGCTCCTTTGTATCTACGACAAAGGAATGAAAGTATTTTGTATCTCCTTGTGTTCTCGACTTTATAGGAACTAGAAAGTGTTAATTTTCACTAAGTAGCTACGATTCGACGTCATTTTGTTAGATTATGATAAAGTGTCAACGGTGTCGCAATTGGATGTACAATATATTTATATACATGTTTTTTTTATATTTTTTATAGAAGTCCTGATAAAAAGTTTTGTATAATAAAATGTTTTCTTTTTCACTATAAATACACAATGAGCTAATTTTCATTTGGTGCAACCAAAAAAACATTTGCACTTTTTTTTTTTTTTGAATATTGTATAATACGTTATTAACATTTGATAATAGACGTTTCTAAATTGTTTTTGAAGTGATAACTTCTTATGGGAGGGTAAATTATTTCGTAACGTAACGCGTTACGGCGTCTGTCTTTTTTCCCTTTCTTTTACCTATACGGCAGTGGCAGGTAGCCATCTCTTCTCTCACTCTAACCTACAGTGCTAGCCATATTTCTGATAGATGCTTCTTTCTTCTTTCTTTGCATGACTCAGTGTTTATTGTGCGTTAGACATATACTATTGTCAGTGAGCATATACCCTTAAAGCAAATCGTTATTGTAGGATAAAATAATCATATAATATACATACAAGCAGTTCTAATGTACACATTCAAAAATTGTAACTAAGAATAAATTGTATTTTATAATCAATAAAAGGTTTTATTTAAAACGCCTCAACTGTACCTTAAAGATATTTGATATCCCAATAAAAACACTACTAAAGTTTTATACCTTTCCTATGAGCCTGAAAATAGAGTTTTCCTACTTTTAGATTAAAAATGACATAACTTCAATAACTTTCAAATCGTTATTCAGCTATTTCAAATCCGTAGAGGATTATTTCCATAAATTATAGTAGTAATTTTGCGCTTACCATAGAATAACTTTTTCTAATATTAAATAGTAGGATAGCAAAAAAAAACATTTTTAATAGAAGAATGCTTAGTTATTTTATGTCAAGCTGATAAGGTCAGTAAAAACAGTTCAAATGATCGGGTCGGAAAAATAAAAATACAGGGAAACGGACAGAATAACTATTTGTTTGTATTTTAATATCGTTTGAAAAAAAATGCACTGAAAAAAACACGGATACTTAGAAGTCGCAGACACATACTTCAATTTTATTTATAAGTATAGAAGCATGTATAAATCTCCCTTAAATCTCTATCCCGACAAATGATTAAATAGACATAAACTGATTGTTTTTGTTTAATTATTGTTTAAATAACTATATGCCCTTGAAAATAACCTTATTTTGTAATCTCACACACGCAATCAAATTTTATTTGAAAACCGAGCCCTTAGTAACACTTTGCTGTCCGTCTCTCCGTCTCCCAATAGCATTTATTTCAAGATCTTGTGAACTTATCAAACTGAATGTAATATCAAATATTCTAAGTCAACGCAATTAAAAGATACGAACTTTTATGCTATGTTTTTGCAGATTTTTTTGAAATTCGTATAGAATTCGCCGCATAATCACAACCTACAGAGTACTGCCCGTGGAGTTATGAAATTTGGCACGAAGTGAAAACGTACAATACAAATAAAGGAAAAAATCCGAAAAGTAAAAGTTATAGGTAGGTTTTTTAAAAAAAAATCGTACAAACTTATATATGTAGTTCATTTCATACAAAATGAGTTTGTACGTTCGCTCACTTAAAATTGTAAACTTTTATATGTTGTACTTTTCATTTTACTGCAATCCTGAAATTGGCACGAAAGCCTCGGTGTGCGAATTGGACTCGCACTTGACCGGTCTTTTTAAATATTTCAGGACACGCAATGAAAGTTTATAAATAGTATTTCTGAATACATCGACATATATAAATTGTTTTATGAACAAAAAAGTGGTATCACTAAAAAAGTCATTCTTGCACTAAATAAGCGACATAAAATTGAGTGACGTATCACTAAAACTCACCACACGCACACACACACACACACACACACACACAAACACAAGTAAAACAAATACTAATCAAAACGTAAATCGAAATATTCATAACGTAGCCACTACCTAATATTTCATTATAATACAGAATCCGATTTCGCCTAGAGGTACATATCTGATTAACATATGAGCGGGATTCACGTTCCAATCAACCGGGATAAAGCTACAATAGCGTGCATTTTGGTGGAACACAAGCTAAAAGCTTCATACTGCCGCATTCACGTATTGACAGCAATTCATATTTCTAAATTGAGTTTTGGAATGTGTTACTATTATAGACTGTTCGCGTTTCGGTAAAAGGATTTATTGTACGCAATTTTTTTAAAAAGTAACATCAATTTTGTAAATATATATTGTTACATAACATATCTTGAGGCCAGGCGTAGCGCAGCGGCACGAAGTGTGACTGTAAAATCGACTGGTTGTGGGTTCGATCCCCACTCGAGGAGATGAAATATTTACTTAAATTTATATTTTCATTTCTTCGCTCTGGTGTCGAGGCCAAAGCGCGGCGTTGAGTTCTGCCACTCAACACGCAATGCCTCCAAAATTCGGCAGAAAGTGGATTTTGGAAAATATTTAGTGGTAGTTTATTTTATTATAGTTTATATATTTATGTATGTATATTGTAAGATATTGTATTTTGTGTAATTCATATTATATTGTAATGTTTCTTTTTGCATATTCTTCTATTTATTTGAATTTGATTGAGTACAACTATTTTCCATCCGACAAGGTTGGATGGTAGAGAATGCTTTTGTATAGAATGAATAAAATAATAAAAAAGAACTAAATAACTTAATATTTTGATATTTGTACACCATAACGCTGGACGCTATGCAGTTAAACGAAGTCGTACTGAAGTCTCTGTAAGTTGTTAGAGTTAACAAGCCGCTCCTAGATTGGTTCACTGTACTTCGGATAAGCTAAGATGTAAACTTGTGTTTACATTGAATAATTAAATGAAACGATATAGCAATATAAACGGCTACTTTGATCAATAAATTATGTATTAAAATTTGTAACTTGTATTGTAAAATCGTTACACTCCAAAATATTTTACCATAACCTTTTTGTAAAAATCAAAAAAATCAGCTTCACGCTGTATCCCGCACACAGCAGGGTAGGCAGAGGGAACCCTAGTATTAAGACACTCCGTTCCCCACTTTCTGCCGAATTCTGGAGGCATTGCGTGTTGAGTGGCAGAACTCAACGCCGCGCTTGTCCTCGACACCAGAGCGAAGAAATGGAAATATAGATTTAAGTAAATATTTCATCTCCTTGAGTGGGGATCGAACCCACAACCAGTCGGTTTTACAGTCACACTTTGTGCCACTGCGCCACGACTGGATCTACCTTTTTGTATTTTATTGATATTTAAGGCAATTCTTCTTTTTTTACTGCTAGAAGCAGGTAGAAAGGAGCCAGAGGTTCTTATCATCTGAGAGCCTAAAAAAAGATTTCATTTATGGGTTTTTATTTCTATGTTTCGAATTTGGATGAGAAATGGAGGACCGAGTGTGTTCGGGATACAGATGAATCCAAAAAAAAAAATACATTCGTAACTATACGCTATGATTTTTTTTTAAGTTACGAATGTATTTTTTTTGTGACCGATGGGTCATTTAGCATAAAATGGAACGATCGGAAGAGAATTAAAAGCCTAGGTCTATATTTATTATAATAATTCTCGTCTCTTGCAGGTAATCAATTCTATTACAGTTTTTTGATAAATAAAGTTATAACAATAAATCAAAACACAATTTCGTGTAAAACTATTGAAAGTTCGATGAAAATATATAAATTTCATATAACTTTGAATTTCATTATGTTTGTTTTAATACTACACATATAACTAACATGTGGAAGTACATACACATTCTGTTGTGCTTTTGAAAAGTTTCAGCTTTTGTAAAAGTTGTGTTCATATAAATGAATATTTTTAACTATTTCATTTTATACTTTGTGTTTCAACTGTTATTATTATTTTTTTATGACTGTGCATAATGTTTTTGTACGATTTTAGGAGGGAAAGAACCATAATTATTCAATAATTGAATATTGCAAAGATAAACTGCTTCCTGAGGCCGTCGTAGCGCAAAAGTGCAAAGGTTCCTTCGGGCTTCGGGGAATTAATTATTATTTATTTATATTTTCATTTCTTCGCTCTGTCACCAAGGCAAGCTGTGCGTTGTGTTCCGCCAATTAACACGCAATGCCTAGAAAAATCAGTGTCACGAAATCACGTGTCAACGAAGTGTCTTAACACCAGGTTCCCTCTGCCTACTATGCCATGTGCAAGGTACAACGAGATCTTTCTTCGCGAAGTAAAAAAAGAAAGTTTTTTTTTTACAGAAAAACTGCTTGAATAAAAACCGAATCGAAAATATATATTAGTCTTAAATTCAGATTTTGTATGCTGACGCTTTTGACGCTGTATCCCGCATACAGCAGGGTAGGCAGAGAGAATCTAGTGTTAAGACACTCAGTTCCCCCACTTTCTGCCGAATTCTGAAGGTATTGCGTGTAGAGTCGCAGAACTCAACGCCGCGCTGTACTATATATAGAAATATTTAAATTTTTATTTCGTTTTAAAGCAACACATTTTCAATATGCATACAGCCTCTGTAACAGAGGTGGTCTCACCGTTGGACTTCAATTAAACTTATCCCATTCGACGGAGCATCACGTGCATAACACACGACACTATTGCATTACTTAGCAACCAGTTTACACTACCACAATATGGAAAGCGTTTATTTTCATGTCTCAAAACTGTTTTGTCAAGTGGAGAAGACGTTTTTGACCTTTTAATAGATTGAACTTCAATGTTTTAAGTGTAGTTCGAGTAATTCTATTTGTATAATAAAGCCATGGAGAAAATAACAACATTAAATAAAATTTAAATGTATCCTGCACTCAGCAGGGTAGGCAGTGGGATCCGAGGGTTAAGACACTCCGTCCCCCACTTTCTGCCGAATTCTGGAGGCATTGCGTGTTGAGTGGCAGAGCTCAACGCCGCGCTTAGCCTCGAAACCAAAGCGAAATGAAAGCGAATGGAAATATAAAATAAAATAAATATCTTATCTCCTCGAGTGGGAATCGAACCCACAACCAGTTGGTTTTACAGTCACGCTTCGTGCCGCTGCGCCACGATTGGCCTCAAAAATATCATATGATCTATAAATACATTGAATAAACAGTAATAAAATATTTTTTGTAAAAAACTCAACTTCAAAATATCAACATCAACTCTAAGAATAACGGATTTTCGATAGTAAATGTATCAGTTATTTCGTTAATGCCTTTTCAAAACACAGGCGATATAAAATTTAACGCACACAATTTGAAAGAAAAACGCTCTTTCATCTGATACCTCACTTAAACTAGCGGCATTCATAGCAAATTTAGCCGAATTTAAGGCCATTATTTTTTAGAATTTAATCACAAATATATAGTTTTCAGATTTTTTTCTAAACTACCTATAGATGCTAGCTGTGAAATTTCATAATTCTAGGTCCAATGGAAGTACTCTATTAATTTTGATTCCTTCTATAGTGTCGAAATACCCCTTTTTTGCGATGTAAATGACAATATCTTTTTTCAGGAAACCACAGAGCTGTAGATTTCAGGTTTGACTTTCAACTCGATATCTCCGAGCGTTCCTGAGATAAATATATATTTCCTGAGGTCTTGACAGACAGATAGACTGACGGACAGATAACAATGATCTTTTCTAACCGTGATCTTTTAAGGGTCCCTTTTTTCGTTAAAAGCTAAGTAACCCTAAAAAGTTGAACTTTTGCAATCTTAATTAAGTTCATAATAAATGTATCATATTTTCTTATGGCAATAAACGTTGTCTTTACTTTGAAGTCAATAAATTGTGTTTAAAGACAGTTTTAGTTTTTAAGTTGGTTCTGTTTTTTGCATTTACGATTAACACTTCGAACAAAACACAAGAACACCGGTTGTGTAATATAATATGAGTGTATAAACATAATACAATATTAAATAAACAATAAAACCGTACGAAGATGAAAGGATTCCATTTCCACGAGAACGGCGCTCCCAGCGATAGTAAACGTAAAGAAAACAAGAGATGGTGCCATTTTAAAGTCGCTACCTAGTGCTTTTTCCCACGTGTCTTATTTTTATAAAATATAGCTCATAAACTAAGACATAAACCAACGATATTTTATTGAATCTCATCGACTAAGGCTATAAACGAGATATCTGGTGTGGAAATTTATGGATAGTGATATTTTTGTAATAAGAAGAGTGTCTTTTAATATTGAATTTTAAATATTTTGTACTATAATATTTTTAAATTAAAATTAACTTAATTTTTTTAAAGTCAACGTATGTGTGTAGTGATTAAAATTCACGTACATAGTGAATAGCTATATACTAACGTAGTGATTTTTGTATGGTCCGTACATTAAAAAAATAACAGAACTCTTAAAGATGTGTTCTCTGTTTGTCTGTGTATATATCCGTTTGTCAAGACAATTTTTTCCCAAGGACGCATAGTAACAAATTTTTTTTTTTTTTGAAAATAAATTGTATTTTTACTTCAGGCTCCAGGATTTTACCAAATTTTTTTCGTATCAAATTCGCCACGCAATCAAGGTTGCGTTGCCTTTAAGGTGTTTCCTTTTTACCTTAAATTGCGATACTTGGCAAGAAGAGAAAAGAAAATATTCAATATAAGTGCATACACCAGTGAATTTGCGCTTGTCAACTTTTATTAATCATACTTCCCGCCGACTTACCGCTGACGTTTTTTCAATGCGACAATACCGCACATTTTTGAACTTGCAAATGAAAATATTTTAAATATTAATATTTTACTCCGTGAAAAGTACAAAAAAATATGGCGTATATAATTAATATTATTTTCTTTTTCACCAGAAGATCATCTAATGAATAAATAAAATAAAAATAAATCAGCTTCACGCTGTATCCCGCACACACCAGGGTAGGCAGAGGGAACCTTGTGTGAATACACTCCGTTCCCCACTTTCTGCCACAATTCTAGAGGCATTGCGTGTTGAGTGACAGAACTCAACGCCGCGCTTAGCCTCGGCACCAGAACGAAGAAATGGAAATATAAATTTAAGTAAATATTTCATCTCCTCGAGTGGGGGATCGAACCCACAACCAGTCGGTTTTGCAGTCACACTTCGAGCCGCTGCGCCACGACTGGCCTCTTGAATTAATAAATGAGTGGAATACAAAACAATCAGCAGTTTTTATTAAGACAATCACGTCCTTTCACGTTATAATTAGTTCCTGCCATTACCTTTTGTCTAAACCAGCTTAGCAATATATCAGTGGGCAACACAATAGCATAGACAGAAAGCACTGAACTAGCAACAGTAAACCTAACTGTCCGCAATTTGGACTCACATGAAATAGAATAAATCGGTCTTGCACATAGATAATTATGAAAAACTGAAACTGAATTCTATTTTTATGCATGTAGATTTTACTTTCCCTTGGCTGTTACAACGTCTTGTTTCATTTTGGATGCGGTTTTGAGAATTACCTTAAGCTTGGTATGAGGGAAAATGAGCTTTATTTTTATATTGAAAAGGTTGGGAATCGTAGAACGATGTATTACGATACATTACTAAGTTGGTTGATGTCTATTGCGGGCGCGAGAGAGTTAATGGAGCAAATGTTATTGAAGCCAGATATTACCCCAAAATTCTGTATCACACTGCAGGTTCCAAGTACAAATGTTGCGGTCGCGGTAATTTTGGTGCGAACGGTAATTTGTTTATCTGTTGTTACGACACGATAAATGTGCCATTTCGAATTGATTATTTATTGAATCGTTCTCGTATTGGTTTATAATGAAGTTATTATAAGATGTTTGGTATATTTTATTGTTATATGTTCACGTAATGACGGTGAATGGACACATTGGATGGAAGTTTGTGCACCGCTTAAATTTATTTGTGTGTCGATATGTAAATTACTTTTAAATTTAATATGATTAAAACATAAAACATTTTCTAATCTTAATTTTAACATAATACTGTTCTATTCTAATTCCGTAAATAATCCGCTTTGTAATAATTTCAAACTGTTAATAGTAACCACACCAAAACGATATACAAACTAAATTAAAAGTGTAGCTCGAACAGTTTATATAAAAACGTTTTGCAATACCATCTAAATTGATCCGGTTATTCCGTTTACAAGAGGATAAAGACTGGATATCACGACCGTCACGTATATGTGCCTCGTGGCGGTCTAGTGTGGAGTGGTCCGACCGTTCGTTCAGGATACGCCGTTTAAAGTTTGGGAATTTAAATTTCAAATTTTATTTGCACGCTAGTGCCGTTTTTACGTGGAGTGTGGATTTTTCAAGTCTATTCATCTATCGAACACGTATTCGGAATATTACAAATATACATCATCGAAGCCATTTTGATAGCAGAATGATAGAAGGAACCTAGTGTTAAGTCCACTCCGTTGCCCACTTTTCGCCGAATTTTCGAGGTGCAACGCAACGTCACGCTTTGCTGCATTACCAGAGCGGAGAAATAAAAATATTAATAACAAATAATTAAATTAAAAATTAAATAAGCTTCACGCTATATCCCGCACACAGCAGGGTAGGCAGAGGGAACTTAGTGTAAGACACTCCGTTCCCCACTTTCTGTCGAATTTTGGAGGTATTGCGTGTTGAGTGGCAGAATTCAACGCCGCGCTTTGCCTCGATACCAGAGCGAAGAAATGGAAATATGAATTTAAGTAAATATTTCATCTCCTCGAGTGGGGATCGAACCCACAACCAGTCGGTATTACAGTCACACTTTGTGTTACTGCGCCACGACTGGCCTCAACAAATAATTAATTCCCATAAGTTTTAAAAAAAGTTACTTAAGTTTAAAAAAACAAATCTTTGTTAAAATGTATTCTTTATTGTACTTAAATACATAATAGACAAAAACATTAAAACAAAATCGTGTACAAAGGTGGAATAATTTAATTAAATGTGTGAATAATTTGATCAAGAAGTGCTGATGGCTAGAAAAATGTTGCTATTTCAAAATATTATGCATATTATTATGCCAATTGTATCTCTATCTTTTTCGTGCATTTAACTTGAAATTGACACTTAAAGAAATTGAAATTTTGACTCATTTTTAATTCTCCGGTTTGGTAACACAAACCGCTACGTTGCTCAAAAACAAGAACTCAAAATTTTAAAAAGCGATAACTATAAAAATGGATGAAAAAAATGAGGCTGCCCCTGCCTATCCCGCTTTATGCGGGATTTAAACTTAATCCGTTTGGAAACCAATCAAGCACTCTCGCCAATTACTAAACATCCACAAAGACCACTTCGTCGCAAATTTCCATTTGATTTTCTATTACTACGCCTATTTGTGTGTGTCTAGTACTAATTAAAGCATCATCGAGACTGCATGTTTATTAGTGATACTACTTCTTTCCCACATGCAGCATGGCAAGCAGAGAGAGCCAAGTTTTAAGACACTCCGTTCTCCACTTTCCGTCGAATTCTGAGGGCATTGCGAGTTGAGTGGCGGAACTCAAAGCCGCGCTTTGCCTCGACACTAGCGCAAAGAAATAAAAATATTAAATATTTCAGACATTCGTTTTGGAATCGAACTCACGACGACGACGAAAGGTTATACCACTTATAGGATTTATGTAGGTATATACATTTCAAGGTCACGTACTACTTTTAACGCGAATAATAAGCTTATCAAATAAAATCATAGCTTAAGACAATTTTATTTTCTTCTTTTTTTATGATATTATATGGAAATGACAGACGCTATTGCATCATTTCATTCATTCTCACAGTAGTTTCATAATAAGAATAGTAAAATAATAGGTCATTTTCAAGTCATTTCATTCAGCGGTAATCATTTTAATTCCCAGAATTAAATAAAAGTAAGGTAAATGTAACAAAATATTTTTTTAATGTCGCGAAAGACAAAGTACGGCTACGGCCTCCTAATCGGGCGACGGAGAAGAATGCCACTTGCCGCTATGTTTAAATTACGCAATATTTATAAACAAGATAAATTATTTGATATCTTTGCTTAAAAAGTTATCACAAAAAAATATAAATAATAAAATAATTACAATTTGATTTATAACAAAAATTAAATTAAAAAGGATATGAAAATTTTTGTTTAACAAAAAAATTGATATTACTACTATAGACTGACATTATTTTTTATTCTTTTTGGCTACATTAACATTTTATGTAGCTATGCTTATAAATCATAAAATAAAATAAACTTATTGATTATGATATATTGTTATTTAAAAAAAATACTTTGTCACAATGTATTCAAGTAAGTGTGGAGAATGAAGTATAAATAAATATTTTGTTATTTCTGTTTTCATAATATTAAGGCAAAGACGAGCTCCAACAAAGCATACGTGCGTGTTTTTGATTAAATTCAAAACATAGCTGAGCAAGGAGATGTACTGAGCAGAGTCAAACAAAACATGGTCTTTATTCTTTCAAAAAGGTGTAATAAGTGTGAGCTTGTATGAAATGATATAAACTGTTGCTTTGCATTTACTTCACTTAACCGCTGGTTGATTTTGTCATGACAGTATGTGTATATGACAGTAACAGTAATATTATTGTTGTTTCAATTTTTTTTTTAATTCACACTGTATTGCTGGTATATAGCAGCAGTATAGGTAGACGGAACTTGAAAACCTAGTGTAAATACACTCAGTTTCTACTTTTCGTCGAATTCTGGACGCGTTGCGGAACTTAACGCCACGCTTAGTCTCGATACCAGAGCGACAAAATTAAAATATTGAATATTTCATTTCTTCAACTGGGAATCAACTCCACAACCTGATGCGCTCACAGTCGCACGTTTGTGCCCGTTGGCCACTGACCTTTATATAGCTTTCAGCCTTATTTTATAATTGTAAGTAGACCAACACGCTGTATATCTATCTATTTTTTCACAACAAACAAAAACAAAAGTGAAATAGAAATACGGAGCATTTCATCTTTCCAATTATCTTATCTGTGAATCTTGAATTTTAATAAAAGTTGCTTGAAAAAAAAAATGCAAAAGCACCGACTCATTAATCTTCCTTTCATATTACACCACAAATTGTATATTGTATCGTTTAATTTAAGAGGGCCTTGTCTGAAATAATATTAACAGAGGTTGCTTTGTGAAGCGCTAACAAATTGGCGAAGAGACTGTACGCGGGTCCTATAGCTACTATAGATGTGTGTTACGTGGAACATAAGATGCTGTATTACAGCGAGCTAGGTAAACTAAAAAAAATATATATAAATAATATTTATTAATCTATAATATTTTTTAGTAATAACATATAAAAAAATAAAAAAAAATAGTTATTAGAGGTTGGATATTTAGGGATATCTCGCTAATGTTTTTCTATTTGTCCATACTATAAATATAGGTATTTTTACTTTTTTAATTATTTCATATTTTAGAAATAAGTGCCGGAAGAAAAATAAATAATAACCGATCGATAATAGTAAGAAAAAATTCAACACAGTACACGTGTTGATTAGTAGTGATTAAAAATTAAATTAAATTAAATTAAAATTAGCTTCACGCTATATCCCGCACACAGCAGGGTAGGCAGAGGGAATCTAGAGTAGGACACTCCGTTCCCCACTTTCTGCCGAATTTTGGAGGCATTGCGAGTTGAGTGGCAGAACTCAGCGCCGCCCTTTGCCTCGACACCAGAGCGAAGAAAATAGAAATATAAATTTAAGTAAATATTTCATCTCCTCGAGTGGGATCGAGAGGGATCGAACCCACAACCAGTCGGTTTTACAGTCACACTTTGTGCCACTGCGCCATGATAAAATAATAAAAAAATGTAATACAATATTTTTTATTAGCTCATTACAATTGGATACTGTGTGTTAACATTGCTAGTGAAATATCTCGAGCTAAAGTGAGTTTCCGTGAAGCTTTTTGTTGGGTGTGAAGCCTTTTGCCTGAACAATGTATGAAATTACATTTCATAGGTTCTCCAGGCGCATATTGCTATACAGCATCATAATATATTTTAATGTAAATAAGCATTAAGTAAATTGTACACGAAATATTAGTAGTAGATGCTCGCCCGTACATAATTTTTTTCTCCATTTTCTGCAAATTTACTGTCACTGGATAAGTGGCGTGATTCAACTTTGCATGTTAAATTAGTATTTATTGTGTACAATCGGAGAGTTCTTTATGCGGAACGGAAATGTATTGATGGAGAACGGATTGTCTTAACACTAGATTCCCAGATTCTCTCTGCCAACTTTATTATGCGTAGGATGCATGTGAAATTAAAAAAAAGGTTTTTTATATGTGATATAGGAATCAGCAATTTTATGTATTGAAGTTATAGCATACAAAAATCGTTGTAACGATACTCACCGTTATACTTACAAAGTTTTAATTGGAAGGATCCATTTTGGTGGTTTGTAATTTGATTTTTTTTATTGTATAAATGACTAAAAGTTCAAGTTGTAAACTTATTTGTAATACACAGTCATTTAGCGAAGTTTCAGTAAATTATGAACAAAGGAGCAGTTTAAGTTCTTGAAGTATATTTATAATTTATCAAAAGTAAATCGTCTACATATCTCTAGAGACATTCTTGTGAAGTTGGACGTATCTTGCTAGTTCATCAAACATTGAATAAGTTAGGATCGAGTTGTGGAGAGTTTAAAGGAATTTGATGTCTCGGTATAAATCGAATATATAAACTATACGGGTATTTTAAGTCTGCTATTCACATGTAAACTATAGTCAACAAAATTGTGTGTTCAAAAATATTTTAATTATTCATAAGAATTATTAAAGTTATAAATAAATTACGTTTTTCAAAAAAAACAAACCAAAATCATTAAAAACAATAAATTCGACTGTGAAATATATCAAGTTTTATCTTGTAACATATAGTTATTGGTGTGTTTTTTTTAGCTATACATCTCTGTGACGGTATTGGAATACTGTTTTGTTATTAAAAAAGGTTGTTATTGACAGTAGGTATATAAATATTTTAAGTTTTGTCTTAAAATATGACTTTTGTGTTATTCTTTGTTATAATATGTTGAAATACGAAATTCATGAGTACATTTCAAAGAACGATTTACACTTCGCTCGTGAAAAATATAGTTGTATAAAACTTCATAATTGGTATTAAAAATGAAAAAAAAACATTGTCATGAAATTTGCAGCGAAAAACCAACGCGACCCATAATATTAATTGTACAAGTGAGAAAATATATATTTTATATAGAAATAGAAATGACCTCTATCTAATATTTAGCAAAATATCTCTATTCGTCTCGATGCGACGCTCGTTTCGTTGGTGGTTGCGGTTTGTTTGCATCTTGTTAACAAAAATTGAGATACAAATATTAATATTTCGGAAATTAAATTTGTTTTTGGGAAAATGTTTTCAATTATATTTTTTGGAACCTTGAGCGGAGTATCTTAGCACTAGCTAAGACACTAAGTTGAGGGGTCCACCCATTGCGCTTGGCTTGGGAACGAAGTGTCGTCCACGCTCAGGTCCGCCTCAACGTCGCCCTTTGTTCTAAGAGCGTGAACGAAGAAATGGAAATGTTTATAAAATATTTCCCATTTGATAATCGAACCCACGACGGTCACATTTACGGTCTCATTTATTATGAAAAATGTCTTTAGGCGTCGTGAAATTAAAATATTTAGTTTAATTTTTTCGCTTTGACAGAGAAAACGCGGCGTTGAGTTCCACCACTAAACTTACAATGCCAAACATTTTGAATTGCTTACTTATCCCATCATCTCTCATATAAGAACCATCTTGACTGGGTTAGATTACTAAAGCTTCTCAATCAATTGCCATTTATAAGCTTGCTAAGTTGTTTATATCTTTATACAACGTTCAACCGACGTTTACCGGCTTGCCGATATTGTGAACTGAATGCTAATTGCTTTATAATGTTGCTGATTTGCTTAGTACTTGAATCAGCTATAAATGCGTTATAAAGGGATACAGATTGGCCCTATTAGTTCCGTTAGAGGCGGGTTTCCCTTTGACTTGGCAGTGCATAATTCAAACGCTTTCCTCGGTTTCCCCTTGGGATCTATGTTAGCACCTGTATTAATATGTACTGATCCCAGCAAATACGTCTACACCTTATATTATATACATTTGTATGTTTTATATATACGAGTGCTTATACAACTGTGACAGAATAATCGTTTGGTTAGCGAGTCATCTTATAGAACGAAACCAATTCTACAAATAGAATATACAACTCTTACAATGTTTCTAGGGCTCCATACCTCAGATGGTCAAACGGCACCCTGTCTCGAGTGGGAAACGAACCCACGACCAATTTTCATGTGAGTTTGAGAATTTTGAGAATTTCTGGAGTGAGCTCCAGACTGTTCTAGGAGGTCGTGGCTCACTCCATTTTTCTCTCTTCCTACGCCCACGCCCATGATCTGTCGCGTTTACATACATACGCTTGTTCCACGACTGGCCTCATACATAAAAATTGAAATCCTTACTATTTAAGTATTTACTACTTATTTACAAATTATACAGCAGCATTTAAGCTATCCCAAGTAGTTCTAATCCACGAGGGATTGTACAGTCTTGGAGCAGCAAGCAGCACTTGAACTACAACAAACACGATAGCGAGTCAAATGGCATGTATGTTTGCTTTCTACTTCAAAATGTCTTTATTTGAGTTTTCTTAAGGAAATGGGAGGTGTCGAATATGTGCATTTTTAGTACGTTCTATATATTGTATGTGGAGTCCAGTCGTGGCGCAGTGGCACGAAGTGTGACTGTAAAACCGACTGGTTGTGGGTTCGATCCCCACTCGAGGAGATGAAATATTTACTTAAAATTTATATTTCCATTTCTTCGCTCTGGTGTCGAGGTTAAGCGCAACGTTGAGTTCTGCCACTTAACACGCAATGCCTCCAGAATTCGGCAGAAAGTGGGGAATGGAGTGTCTTAACACAAGGTTCCCTCTGCCTACCCTGCTGTGTGCGGGATACAGCGTGAAGCTGATTGGATATACTATAAAAAATTTATCATATTATTTTTAGACAAAGTGCATCGTTGAGTTCCGCTTGAACGTTGAACTTGCTTTGGCTATGTCTGTGAACTCAGTAGCGCATTGTCAAGCAGAAACATTTAAATAGAAAAAAAGTTCGTTACGTTCGTTTAATAAATTGTTCGAATAATTGAGTAATTTAAAAAAAGATAAAATTATGCTCAGGCGCCGCAATTCTTTGATTTTCAAAATAATATGGTCTTTGAAATAAAATCTGTTATAAGCAGTGACAGCGACCGCTTGTTACTGTAAAGGGATCCCTGATGTCCTACTCCTGTGGTCGCAAGTTCCAGGCACCGTTCCGAGCTTCACATAGTGTAAAGACATACTTTTTCACTTCTGTGGAAAATAATTAGTGGTTTATACTTCAAGTTATCGTGATTCAGTTTATTAGTTGAGCTGTATGAATATAATAATTATTTTTTTTAATTACGAATTATTTAGTCTTAATACCACGAGTGATCAACGTAATACGTGTGAACGAAGTGAATGTAATCCTATACGACGTGTTCTCTTCCGACGGAGATATTTTTTTTAAAGTAAACATGCTCCGAACCTGGAACTCTTTGATTTCTTACAGAACTCGTGTGAAAATGCCAGCAGACCACAGTTGAACATTCGACTTGTTAAAAAATATCAATTTTAAATTGTGCAGCACTACGTGGCTGCTTGAAAGAGTGTCAACTTACACTGGAGAATCCTAAATCTTGAAATCTCGGTCTACGAGTAAAAAAAAATCAGCTTCATGCTGTATACCACACACAGCAGGGTAGGCAGAGGGAACCTAGTGTTAAGACACTCTGTTCCCCACTTTCTGCCGAACTCTGGAGGCATCGCATGTTGAGTAAACGGTCTACGAGTAACAAGTATTAATAATCATATGATCTATTTTTTTTCATTATTATACAAATTCACATTTATAAACAATATCAAACAACAAAACATTGAAAACTAAAGGTTTGGCCAATGCAATATAACAGTTGTATAAACTTCTTTGAGAAAGTAGCAATTTTGTCAAACGACATAATTATAATAAATTGATATAACTTTTTTTGTGTCAAAATAGCCTTTATGCTCCACCACCATCTATATATTTAAGTGTTAGTCCCACAATAACAGGTTCAACTGGAACGGAAGTTAGCCTGGATAAACAGAGAGACAGACAGATAAAAATGTTAAAATTATTTTATTGTGTTTTGGTATCATGTTAATAACTATATGCACTTGAAGAAGAGTAATGTTGATATCAAAGCAGACCCTTTAATTTTACTTATGTGTATAGATGTGTAGGTATAGGTAAAATAGATGTGTAGATAGAGGTATAGGTAACTTAATTTTTTTTTCATTTCTCGCATGTATAGCCGAGTATGGAATCTAGTGTTTAGACACAGTTTTCTTCACTTTCCTCGCTATATTCGAGACACTCGATGTCCCGATGAAAATTGCTAGCGAAATTGAGTGGTCCACCACTCAATACTCAAAAACACGCTGCATCCTGCACGCAGCAGGGTAGGGGGAGGGAACCTAGTGTTAAGACACTCCGTTTCCCACTTTCCGCCAAATTCTCAAAGCATTGCGCGTTGATTACCGGAACTCAACGCCGCGTTTTGCATCGACACCAGAGCGAAGAAAATGGAAATGTAAACTTAAATAAATATTCCACTTCCGGGAGTGGAGATAGAACCTATAAACAGTCGCGTGTACAATCACACTTGCCTCATACATATATATAAACATAAAATATTACACAAGTCAATGAAAGTAGTTATTATGTCAGAATAAAAAAAAAATACTAAATGATTGATGCCGACTAAATGTTATAATTAGGAACAGACGTCGCGTGCGACATAATAATTGTGCGTTATTTTTTATGGTGTTCGCCATTTTTCATGCGCTTTGATTGATGTTGCGATTTATTAAGATTTTAATGGTGTTCTATAGAACGGATGAAAAATATTATTCGAAGGGTGAAAAAATGATTTGAGTATTTCAATATTAATTTATTATGAGTTTAAGAAACATTAATTTTACTTTGTTTTAATCAAAGGGAAATAGGTGGGAAGTTAAGCATTAAATTGAAAAGATCTAAAGAAATACAATTACCTTCATTTTAGATTTTTAGGTTCAAGTATTGACCTCGTTTTCTTTATATTGTCTTATCTCTACTCTGACTAGATAAATATATATATTTTTTTATAAATTACGTGTCGTCTACAAACTACTTCTTTAGCTTAATATTATGGCCTGTGGGCTGAGCGAGTTCTCAATTAGAGTAACGATGTTAAAGTGACCGTTGTTAATATATGTAAATTGTACTAGTAATCTGAAAATACAAGAAGTTATTTCCAAAATAGTTGAGTCTATTTTGATTTAGGTAAGTCATTAGAGTAAAACAAAAAAAACGTTTCAAAAATATACATTTTATAAATATAATTTCTTTCAATTTAACTAGTTTATATCTTTATGTTGTATTATTAATTATTTTTATCGATATTTTATTTACAGATGTAAATTCACAAAATTTAGCTTTTTGGGAAACCCTTTTTCTTTTGGGATTTTTTTTATTAAAATAAAATAAAAAAATAAATAATAAATCGCAATCGCCGAGGGTCCCGTACAAAAATTGGAGATTTCGAGGTTTTCTAATATTTCAGCTTAGCTTAGTCAAAGCCCTGTCATCTGATACTATTGAACTCGCAGCTTTAATACAAAATTTTGTCCCCATTTTAAGGCTATAGTTTTTTAGTACTTTACTACAAATATATAGTATCCAATTTTTTTTCTGTATTTTGTTCTACCTGTAAATGCTAGCTGTCAAATTTCATAATTTTAGATTAAGCAAACGTACTCTATTATTATTCTTTCCCTATATAATTTAGAAATATACAGGTGGAAGAGGCTACGACTTGATTTCGGAATGAGACGTATGCGACGGTTTCCCTTTGATAGGTTTGTGTGCGTGCGTCGTTCTTGACAAATGGCGTTTTATTTTAAAACGACAATTTTATTATTTATTTTGTTTAAAAAAAAACATGTATTGTATGAGGCTTTTATGGATTAGTTAAAACTATGGTTTGATTTAAAGTGATGCTGACATTTTCACTCTGTAGAAAGACGGACGAACAACAAAGTGGTCTTATAAGGATTTTCTTCTTCTTTTTTTTCTTAAAAGGTACAGAATCCAAAAAAGAACATAGCTAAATCTCACGACCCAACATACTACAATTGCGTGACAGCAACAAAAATATATATATATATATCTTCTTGAAATAAATAAATATAATATAATCTGTCTGTCGATCGAATATTTTTCAAATATAAATGAAACCAATATTTATGTCAGCCAAAGTTTTGTCTAATTATCTGGAATACCTATCCCAACCTAAAAGGATTTAGAAAACATGTTATGTCCAATTTAATGATTGATTAAAATTAAATGTAAGCCATTGGCACTTATAAACTTAAAAAACAATGTGTATTTACACCCTGCATAACTAATCGATCGAGGGAACCTGCATGCATCATCTGTTTTCTAGAAGAAAATACGTAACTCGCGTCTCAAGTCTCAATAGAGCCACAAGGACAGAGAATTGCTTGTTTCATCTAAAAAAAAATACAAAGTTATTGCTCTCACCATTGAAATTCGAACCTATTCGATCAGCATTTTTTTTATAAAGACGGAAGAAAACGACTAACCACTTTGAACAGTGAATAGACTCGATTTCTCTATAGTTTCCCGTTATCTTTAGGCTGCGTGAGAGTACTAGTCAAATTGAACGGAATGAAAGAGGAATCGTAAAAGCCTTTTGGCCTGAGTGTGCTGAATCATCGCACTGGAGTCGAGGGGCGCTCCGAGTTATGGTAGTGATGACGTGCTATAACAAGCTAGTGATGTTTATTATTAATATCGGTAATAATTTTACCAGATTTTTTAAAATAATTTTAACGTGGGAATGATATTTCGAAATAGAAATAGAGAAGTTCTAAAAATCTTTTCGATTTAGTAAGCTGTACATATTATAAAACTATGTGTTTAGTTTCTGTATGAACCATATAATTATTTGGGTAGGTCGATCAAGTCTAATTCTAATAAATTACCCCCAATCGTAGATACCTTTAGATGGATTTACACGCTTTTTTTTAAGAAAAATCTAATTATAACTTAAATTTTTTAAAATTTAAAAATTAAATTAAATTAGCTTCACGCCATATCCCGCACACAGCAGGATAGGCAGAGGGAACCTAGTGTTAAGACACTTCGTTCCCAACTTTCTGCCGAATTTTGGAGGCAATGCGTGTTGAGTGGCAGAACTCAACGCTGCGCTTTGCCTCGACACCAGAGCGAAGAAATGAAAATATAAATTTAAGTAAATATTTCATCTCCTCGAGTGGGGATCGAACCCACAACCAGTCGGTTTTACAGTCACACTTTGTACTACTGCGCCACGACTGACCTCAAATTTTTTAACAACCTCAAAATAACATAAATGAAATTCACACCTACGCTTTATGCCTGCTATACCCCAGCCTATATAAAGGTACTACTTCCCTAACGTAACACCTAAGAACCAGTGCCTAATCTTGGTCGGAATCTGAAAAGAGGGTTTGAAAGCGGCACATCGTCTCGTATGATGAAAACCTCGCTCAAGTGTCGCCGGGGCCTTTAATATTCACCCTTCTTTTGTCTCTGGCGATTGACGAAAATCGTCGTGTTAGCCAGGAGCAACGTGTAGTTAACTATGAAGTTTGTTTTTGTATAGTACACCTATTAGAGTTTTGACCTTTGTGAAATATGTATGTGGTATCAAGGTTGTTTTGAGAGGTTTAGCAGATGGAGAAAATTTATAAAATTGATCAGTTTTTAATTATAAAAAAATAAACTATTTAAAATATAACCCGTTAAATATTATTGAATTATAAAAGTTATAAACTCATTTTATTACATAATTTTAATAGTTACAGAGGTTTACTTAACGAACATTAAGTAAATGTTGTACGTCTTCATTTTTATGTAAATATTTTTTTAATGAAACTACTTTAATTAAATGAGGCCAGTCGTGGCGCAGTGGCACAAAGTGTGACTGTAAATACCGACTGATTGTAGGTTCGATCCCCACTCGAGGAGATGATATATTTAATTACATTTATATTTTCATTACTTTGCTCAGGTGTCGAGGAAAAGCACGGCGTTGAATCCTGCCACTCAACCCGCAATATCTCCAGAATTCGGCAGAAAGTGGGGAACGGAGTGTCTCAACACTATGTTCTCTCTGCCTTTTCTGCTGTGTGCGGGATACAGCGTGAAGCTGATTACTTTAATTAAAATGCGAAAGTTAAAAAGTATTTTATTTCCAATATATATAAAGGGAATTATTGAAGATTAAAGTCAAGAGTTACCGACATAGCTCAAAGAATTGGTAAGCTGAAGTGGCAATGGGCGGGGCATATCTGTCGTAGAGCCGACGGCCGTTGGGGCAGACGGGTCTTAGAGTGGAGACCCCGTACAAAACGTCCGGTGGGACGACCCCCTGCTAGATGGTCCGACGACCTAAAGAAGGTGGCAGGAAGCGGATGGATCCGAAGAGCTGAAGATCGGGTGTGGTGGCGAGAATTGGGAAAGGCCTATGTCCAACAGTGGATGATTAACGGCTGTCGATGATGATGATGATGATGAAAGTCAAGAACGACAGCTGCGGTTACGCTGACATAATACAACCTACCTATATCGAAAATTCGATTAAACTTGAAATATCATCATAATAATTGTAGTATTTCAGTATCTGGCGTAGTTAGTCTCGCATTTACGAAATTCAAAGTCCGTCTATCTGTTTCATTAGTTAAATGGAAAATTTGTTGTCTTGTAGCTATTTTGGTAACGGTTCTATATTAGATAAGATTGAAACGGATAAAACGCTTTTGAAATTAGTATTGGATTTATTCATATAATTATTATTATTAATGATATCACAAAATCAGTTATATATTATTTACTGTATCAAGAGATCATTTTATATGAGTATAATAAAATATATATAAAGCAATTTATTTCTAAGAAATGCTGCTATCTGAGGTCAGTGATTGTAAACGCGATTGGTTGTGATTTCGATTCCTAATCGACGAAATTAAATAGTTCTTTAAATAGATATTTTCAATTCTTCAATCTGGTGCCGGCGTTAAGTTCCGCGTACTCAACACGTAATGAAGGTAGTATATAAAAAGATGTGATGATTTTGCTGACGCCATGTTTTATTAAGTATTTTTGTATATTTTTCGTATGATTTAATAAACAATAGAACGAGAATTAAGTAATTGGCGAACGAAGATGGGCTAGAAAGAAAAATAACACTATTGTTGTAATATATTATTATTTTCTGACAAATAGATAAATAATTGTAAGAAAATCGATATTGAGTTTCTATATTGTTTTTTTTTATGTATTATAAAAGTAGATTTTTCATGAAACTCACAGTTCAGATATTCCAAAATTTACTGCCATCTGTACTAATATATAATAAACTATTAACCAAGTAGTGACTTACTTGTACTGCCGTTTAGTTTCCAATTGCTAAAACGACATCTAGTTAAGGGTTGAGAAACTAGGATTTTTTTTCTTACGGATGCTTTTAAATACAGCTTTGTACAAGTTTCGATGTTATTATATAGATGGCGTTAAGAAAAAAAATACCAGATGAAAAAAAGATTGTTTTTTGATTAACCAAACGAAGACTGAGTTACATCATAGAAATATCTTTTCTCAGTAAAAAAAAATATGAATTTAATTTTGGCGGCGATGTAAGCTAAAGTAAACTGTGTGCTTTCAAAAATAGTACGGCCGTCGAAACTCACCTCTTTTTCCCGGCAATTTTTTTTTCATATGACAGCTAAAGCAGTAACATTTATTTGTTAATTGTAAATTATAATATAAGATAGCACAGCTTATCTAACACATAATGAAACAACACAATTTTATGAAATATTGTGATTCAGCAGAAAAAAAAGCAAACATAAGTCTCATCAATTACAGACGCCAAAACAAAGAGAAGACGCGAATAATTAGCAGTTAATTAATGATTTTTCCACGATGTTTAGTCTTTTAATGAGGGGTTGAAATTACCGCCGCCATTATTTCACTGGACGAATATTTTATTACCACTGACGGATCTGTACTGTGGGGGCGAGACAAAAGAAATAAAAAAAAAAAACATTATATAGCCAGTCACAAAGGGCTCTTAACGTTCTTTAGACGAAGGTCGCTACGAGAGTTACGGCTGTTACGCATTAATATAATTTTTCTTTTGTACTCTGAATTTACTTGAACTGGGTCCCCAATTCTTTTTGTGAGTCTTTTTTATTTTTTGAATTTGCCATTGATTAAGTTTACGTAATTTTCAATTCTATTGAAACGTTCCTTTGTTATATATAATAGGTTTTTGTGTTTTCTCGGTAGCGTGTATAGAATGTGTGGTGTGTGTAAATAAAGTTATTTTTCATATTTTCGCACCTTTTCAACTATATATAAATAAAATAACTAAATCAGCTTCACGCTTTATCCCGCACACAGCAGGGTAGGCAGAGGGCACCTAGTGTTAAGACACTCCGTTCCCCACTTTCTGCCGAATTTTGGAGGCATTGCGTGTTGAGTGGCAGAATTCAACGCCACGCTTAGCCTCAACACCAGAGCGAAGAAATGGAAATATAAATTTAAGTAAATATTTCATCTCCTCGAGTGGGGATCGAACCCACAACCAGTCGGTTTTACAGTCACACTTCGTGCCGCTGCGCCACGACTGGCCTCAAAACACATTAGTAGGTATTAGGAATATAATAAAACTATACAATTCTATCTAGATTACATTGATTGGGAAATATATATCTTATCCTACTTGCGATTTGAACCTGTTATTAAATTCAGGCAAAAATGTTCCAACAGCGTAACTACAATACGTTGACGTTCATAAAATAAATAAAACAAGAAAATATATTATTTGACCCAGTGTTTTACTGGACATAATAAACATCAAGCTACTATTGCATTCTCTTATAATAATGTAGATTTAAAAAATATAAATGCAAAGAAACACATTCTAAAGTAATGAGTTCAAGAAAGTGAGTTAAAAATATTCTGTAGGAGATTTCTTTTACTAGAAGGAGCAAATGAAAATATTACACGACAGGTTGTGGGCTCGATTCCTACTTGAGGAAATTTCATATTCATATTATATTAATTTTATTCGCTCTGGTGTCTCAGAGCCGCCACTCAACACTCAATGCCTCCAAAATTTGACGGAAAGTAGAGAACGGAGAAGATAGTCACACTTAACACTACGTTCTGTCTACCCCATTGTGTCCGGGATACAGCGTGAAATTAAAAAAAAGTAAATAGTAAGAAAATAGCCTAACACATACATTGCGCGAAAGTTATAACGTGAACCTCTGTAAGCGTACGTGCAGCACAAATTCCCGCTCAATCAAGGAGCTGGAGTGCAGGTCAACAACGTTAATTGGCATCAGACAGCCAGGTTTGAGTTACGAGTTAGCAAACTTGCAGCGTTTGATTTCAATTTAAATGTTGATGACGTTGTTTAATGGCTGTTGGTCCATGTGTTGGTTAGTGCAATTTATTTATATAGTTCTACTGAAATTGTAGGTGAAATGTGTTTTTTTTTGGGTTTTTTTTAAATAATATGGATTTGTTATCTGTTTACTGTTATATGATGATTTGTTTTTAAAAATAATTTTGGATTTTTAATATTTTTAAAGTGTTATTCCACACTTACGGAAATTTGAATTTGAACGACTTCTAATGTTATTATTTTACTACATTATCGTAATTTCTATAAGAATTTTTGATTGTTTTGAATAAAAAATGCGACCAATGTTGTTGATATTTGATATTTATAAAATACACATAAAGCTAATTATTTGTTATACGTACATATTTTTGTAACATTGCGTTCTTTTTGTCTATGTAATGTAAGTCTCATCATAATTTTAAAAGTCCGTTAAATTTGCTGATGTCAGTGAATAATTTAATTCACCCTTTCAGAAAAAGCCTCATGTGTTAAATTATTGATTTGGGTAATGAATCATAATATTCTTTGTAAAATAACTGTAATGATTGCATATTAACTCCTGTACAGTTTTTAAATTTGTTACATATGTTATTAGATAAATGTACAATTGGTAAATATGTAGTTATCACAGTGTACACCGAGATAGGATGTTTTAGGCATTTTTAAATCAATTTATTTAAAACGAACGAACGAACCAAAAAATCTGTGAATGTACTTGATATTTCATTGAAGATCAAATCGTTCTTTATCTCTGTGTTGAATTAATTACGACTTAAACTTAACTGCTATGATTTATGAAGGTAATCTCCATTAACAATTCATTTTTTTTACTTTATTGTATAAAATATTGTAAAATAGTGCTTCAAAAATATATATTTTTATCAACAGTCATATAAGACGTTTAGAATGTCATTCTTTGGCCAGGAATCTTATCTTAGGCTATATAATATTCACAGGCAAACTAATGCCTCCAGTTCATTCAAATGACGATAACTTTTTTTTTTAATAGACCGATTTTGATGAAGTAAACTTTAGTAGTTTAGTTGAGTTAAAACAAAGCAATTGGTATTAGCAATTTTCAAGTAAATCGGTTTAGTACTTTCAGAGAAAAATGTGACTATACGACATATCGACAGACAGACAGACAAGAATATTTTTGCTTTCTATTACTCTTTTTAAGTGCCCCTCTATCCATTTCAGTCAAAATTACTAAATGTGCAGACAAAATATTTTTACCGTCTTATTATATATAGAGATAAACATAAGAACAAGAACGGAGGCAATAACCCTTAAATCAAGATACGACTACAAGTTCGTGGTAATGAAGGTTTTGCACTAGATCCTTCACAAAACCTTATATTATCTTTCATAATAACAACTTCCTAAATAATATGTACAGGGTTGAACACATTTCGTTTATTGTAAAATAAGAAGTCGTATAAGTCTTTTATAGAATCATAAACGAAAGTAAATGTTTTTGTTTCTGTAAATAATGGAATGTGATTTTTTTTTATATTATTGTAAAAGAAGAATATATATATATATATATAATAAGAGATAGAAGTAAAAAAAAAATATTTTTTTAACATAGAACAATATTTTTTTCTGTGATAGAAAACTTCTTTATATTGTTTCTTTTGGTAAAATCAGTTTAAAATGTTTTATTCGATAGAATTCAAAAGCAAAATTTGCTTGGTAAAATTATTAACTGATTCTTAATCAGGCAACGCATGGATTATGAATTAATAAAAATAATACATATAGAAGTTTCGTCCTTAAAAAATATAAAAAAATATATAATGTATTTCTTTAAAGATTACTTTCTCGTCCGAATTTGGTAACCCTGATCATAGAAGGGATGAGCCCATCTTATCTCGATAAGTGGCTTCAAACAGTGGCTGTCCTTATGGGTCTAAGTTAATCGAAACTTCTGTTCCATCGCGATAGAGCATAATCAAAATTTTGTCTTTGGAACCGATCTTCATACTTTTTATCTGATGTAACGAGAAAATATTGTTAAATAAAAATATCTTTTCATAAAGGTAAGATAGGAATCTTTCATTTTCTACAATAATAAAGCTTCGACCGTACCGTCTTATATTTTCTACGTATATTGATTTTCTGTAGAATGCGTCCTAGATTATTCTATTTGTTTTTTTAGTTTCATTATGTATCCTGCACGTAGCTAGGAATGCAGAGAGAACCTGGAAACCTAGTGTTAAGACACTCTGTTCTCATAAAGACACTTCCGTTTCCAACATTGCGCCGAATTTTCTAATATTTTGAAATATTAAATTCAAATAATTTTATTCAAAATAAGAAGTTACATACTTAATTTTTTGAACGTCAAATAATTTACCACCAGTTCACTAAAGTTAACGCCTCAGACCTGAGAAGAACCGGTGCAAGAAACTCAGCGGGACTTATTTTTTAAAAATCTTTTTTAAACAAATACATATTTAATTATCTGTGACAATGATACCTTTGAGACAGACTGGAGCGAGCATTTCATTCCCATGGCGTGTTATCATTTACAAAATGATAACGTCTTTTCACATTTTTTTTAAATCGTGATATAGAAAATTATCTGACGTTTTTAAATACTTCATTTCCTCGAATGGTAATCGAACTCATAACCTTTCACTTACTACATCTGGCCTTTGGCCTTTTAAGATCATCAGTTATATTGTCTGCACATATACATAGGTAGTGAATATTTAAAAGATTTCTCCTCAGAAATTGAAATATACCAACTTTACTCTAATATACTTAAAAAAGTCTAGACATTACATTGGAGTAGGAGAATACTCCTCACTGCCCCTAGTTCCAGCCCCAATATTGAGACATTGTATTTTAAGTGGTAAGGTACTATATGCCGCTGTAGTCCTAAGTCTTTTCTCAAACAAGGACATACTGTCTTTGTTTGAGATGTACATTCTCTTGGTATTGCAATAGGTAAAACATTCTTGTAGAATAATTCAATAGTGCCATATTATTTTAATATATAGAGAAAATCCCTTTTATGATTTTAAAATCAAAACAAATCAGCTTCACGCTGTATCCCGCACAAAGCGGGGTAGGCAGAGGGAACCCAGTGTTAAGACATTTATATTCTTGAGGCATTGTGTGTTGAGTGGCAGGACTCAACGCCGCGCTTTGCCTCGACACTAGAGGGAAGAAAAGGAAATATAAATTTAAGTAAATATCTCATCTCCTCGAGTGGGGATCGAACCCACAACCAGTCGGTTTTACAGTCACACTTTGTGCCACTGCGCTACGACTGGCCTGGTTTTATGATTTTCGTACGATTAAAACATACACGTTAAACTCATAAATAACGACGCGCCCTCTTTTGTCTGGTTATTTGTTATTTTCATACAAAATAAATAGCATACGTAAACTTAAATTTATCAACTTTTACAAGATATTCTTCCGTTGACTTACTATCTTGGAATTGGTACGAACCCCTCGGCTAGTCTTATTCGCATATGACAATTGGTATTTTTTTAATAATACATAAAAAGCTATATATACATACATATATACATATGTGTGTAATGTTAAAAAAAAAGTAGAAAAGGAATTACCGGAAAACCCGTTTTTCCTCAGTTAACTACTATTAACGTCCTCTTTCCGTTTTTATTGCTTGAAAACAGGACGTCACGTACGGTCCAAGTTTTATCTGCACTGAACGGAATTTACATTGAACAATGCAAAACTTTCTTAATTACCTTCACGTATGAGCATCTAGCAACTATCGCGATCGGTACAGCGTCTGTGTTGTATGATAAATTATTTCCTTATATTTCCTTATAATTTGATATTTAAAATTAATTACTTTTTTTTTATATTTATCTTGCAGAGATTCTTCGGATTATTGGGATTGAGCTGGATTAAGAAATAAATACTAATGCCGTGCTTAGTGTCTATCAGAGCTTCGAGAAAGTAGTTAATCGAAATGTATGTCATCCATTATCTTATTTTTTTCCATACTGATAAGATAGTGAATGAGTAGTAAGAAATCTAAGTCCATATTACATTCATATATATATATATATATATATATATATTTAAATAACAATAGAAAAAAATAGGTATTAAATAAACACAATAAGTATGTACTCTATAAGAATATGATTTTTCAAAATTTTTCCAAGAAAAAAAATATATATATATATATATATACATACACACAGTGTTAGACACAGTGTTAGTAACTTACAATATGTTCTTTGTTCAGAAACCTATCAAGTGGGCTAATCAAGTACGAAATTGGTTGCCCGGACCACCGTCCTTCCCACGCACAGCTGTTTTTGGAGATAAGCTTCTTAGGATGTGATTTGATGCTCATTCGTGTAGAAAATTCACTATAGTACAGATTATATTTTATGAAAATATGTACTTATATAGTAAAAAATAAATAAATCAGCTTCACGCTGTATCCCGCGAACATGAGGGTAAGCAGAGGGAATCTAGTGTTAAGACATTCCGTTCCCCACATCAATTTATGGAAATATAAATTTAAATAAATATTTCATTTGCTCGAGTGGTCATCGAACCCACAAATGTCGCGTTACAGTCACACCCTTGTGCCCCTGGGCCACGACGGCCTCACCTGTATGTATGTACGTTTCACTATAATATATTTTTATTTGTTCTATAAAAAGTATTTTTGACGTCCAATCGCTACGTTTTTATCGACGCCATTTGTACAAGTTACAAAGCAATTTGGGGGGCATTTTTAGAGATTTATAAACGTTATTGACGAGCGAGTGTCGTGGTCGGCATACGTAACGCCCATTAAAATCAAAGTTAAATGGAAAAAATATTTAAAAAATACTTTTATTTAATCGTTTGGTTTATTCAAATAGTAAAAATATTTCGCTACCAGTAAACCATATCAATGAAGGGCAGTTGTTAAGTGGTTTTCTGTACATGTAATTTTCATGGGATATTAAGAGAGAAAAGTGAGCACAAAGTTTTGTTACTATGAAATTATCGCTTTAGGAATCCGTATTTCAAAAGGTCAAAACGGAACCACTTTGTTGTTCGCCTGTCGAGTTCAAGATTATTTATTTCGAGATCACGCAGAGCTATCAAGCTTAAATTAATATTGAATATTCAGGTCTATGGTCCCTTCTCAATTTAACTAATCGTCATGGCACAATTTCATAGAATTAGATACCATAAACTTTTTTTTTTCACTAGGTTCCCTCTGCCTACCATGCTGTCTGCGGGATACAGCGTGAAGCTGATAAAAGATTAAAAAAAACATGTTTATGTAGCCAAGTATTTATACTTAAGGTAACAAAATTATCAAAATATTTCATTAATTAAATTTAGTATCATAAATCAATAATTACGTGAGTATTTTTTCTATGTTACCTGGCTAAATCATAAGATGTCTATTCACTAGACTATCGGGCGGGACACTGGTCGGGCTTGCACGACGCTTGGTGTTATAAGTCTGAAGTTGACTTTAAAGTTTTAACAATAAGATTCATTTTTACGGATAAAAACGTCTGTTCAACAAACCCCAGTCTCCCCTATATTTTTTTTACCTTCATGGCAGGGTAGGTTAAGTGAACCTGGGAACCCAGTCTTTTCCCGTCATAACACTGTCGTTCCCCGCTTTCCGTCGAATTTGGAGTGTTCAGTGGCGGAGCCCAACGGTAAAATTTGCCACGTTACCAGAGCGAGGAAATGAGAATATTTAATATTTAATTTCCTCCAGTGGGAATCGAATCCACAACTATGTACCATGACTAGCCTCTAGTAAATGATGACCAAAAAAAGATTTCATTATTATAATGAAGCAAAATTAATACAATTAATATAATTATTCGTTGTAATCACCAACCCATAAATTTCCCAGTTGAGTTAAAAATATTAACATATAATTTCAATCTCATTTGATTGAATTCAATTAAAGTAAGCTTTTGAAGATAATTTTACAAAGTTGAAAATTACGTATAATTTTTTTAACTTCACTCTGCTTCCCGTTACTCAACGTAAGTTTTCTACTCTCTACTCAGAGAGTAGAAAACTTACGTTAAGACCTTTCCCACTTCAATGCCAATTTTCGAGACACTGTGTGTTTATTAGCGGAAATCACGCTGTGTTTTTTCTTGTTACCAGAACGGGAAAACGTAAATAATATATTCTTCCGAATGCGATTCCAACGTATAGCCTATAAACCTCAAAAAATTCTATAAGTAAAAATATTTCCCCAAACGAACTTTGAACCTATAATTACCGTTCAGTTCATATCCCATTTCGTACGATAGCGCTAAATAATTCTAAGCGTTCAGTACAATCAATTCAATACATAATTAAGCAGAGGCAAAGACCGACAGTGCGAATACTAAATGACTATTGTCCTTCAGTGGTAGGTGGTTTGAGTAGTTTAGACGATATATTATGTATATTATAATTATTTATTTTATTATTTAAAAATGGGAAACGGAGTGTCTTAACACTAGGTTCCCTCTGCCTACCCTGCAGTGTGCGGGATATATCCTTTTTCATTACTACTAGTAGTTTCTGAGGTAAGTGCGTTCAAACAAGATTAGTTGTTTATATTTTTAGTTTCATTTCTTGTAACGCACACAGCGTAATGTTAAGACTTAATTTTAAGACTCTTCGTTCGCCATTTTCCGCCAAATTCTGGAGGCATTGTATGATGAGTGGCGAAACTTAACGCCGTGCTTGGTCTCGTTACCAGAAAGCGAGAAATATTAAAAGACAAGAAATGTAAATATTAAGAGAGAAAATCGAACCCACAACCTGTCGCGTTTACAGTCGCACGATTGGTCTTTTAAATAAATTATGTTTCAAAAAAATGTCGTTTAAAAAAGACGACACATAATACGATTTTTCTTTATAATATATACAAGATAAAATTATATTTCACCGACACTAGTGATTTATACATAGTAATCTCTATATATAATAAGACAGTAAAAATATTTTGTCTGTACATTTAGTAATTTTGACTCAAATGGATAGAGGGATACTTAAAAAGAACACTAGAAAGCAAAAAGATTTTTTTAAATTTCTTGTCTGTCTGTCTGTCAATATCTATGTCCACATTTTTCTTTGAAAGTACTGAACCGATTTACTTGAAAATTTCACCAATTGCTTTGTTTTAACTCAACTTAACTACTAAGGTGGTTGGTGGTTCATCAAAATCGCTTCATTAAAAATAAAAGTGATCGTCATTTCAATGAACTCAAGGCATAAGTTTGCCTGCAAATAATATAGCCACCGCGCTGTTAAGATTCCTGGCTAAAGAATGACATTCGAAACGTCTTGGTTATATGACTGTTGATAAAAATATATATTTTTGTAAACAAAATTGAATTGTTAGTGAAGATTACCCTCATAAATCATAACAGTTAAGTTTAAGTCCTAATTAGTTCAACACAGGGATAAAGAACGATCTTGAAAAAAATATCAAGTAAATATAAAGATTTTTTGGTTGGTTCGTTCATATAATATATGTAACTCATTTAAAAACAGTATGGGAGTTAATATGAAATTATTACAGTTATTTTACAAAGAATATTATGAATCATTACCCAAATCAATAATTTAACATTAAAGGCTGTTTCTGAAGTAGTAAATTAAATTATTACAGAGTTTTAAACAAAAACATAATATAACATAACATAGGCAAAAAAGACGTAATATTACAAAAATATACATCGTATATATGTCGTATTTTTTAATCCGATAAACAATAATTCTTATAAAATTTACGATAATGTCGTAAAAAAATCATATGAGAATATTACAGATTAAAGTAATATAAAATCATATTAGAAGTCATTTTAGTTGTCAATCAATTCTGCTTATTAAATCAATTACCATGTAGTTTAAGCGGACGATGCCGCTGGCGAGCTGCTAGTTTATAAATATTTAGACTATTTTCTCTCGTAAAAAACTTTGAAACTTTGATAGGCTATGTCAATCAATGTCTACAAAAGTATTATATTAACTGACGTCTCCAGAACAAAGGAACGCTCTTTTCTCGAAACTAAAAAAACATTCTAATAAAGTATATATATAAATGTATATGAACCAGAAAATAACACGTCACTCAGTTGTAAAATTTCATGTTGGTATAAAAAAAGTAAACTGCAAAATTAAGACGAAGCATAAAAACCGCCATACATTAGTTTCGTAAATATATAGTAACTAAATATACATTAATACAGTAATAACTAGAATAAGCTGAAAGAGAATAATAAGTGGATATAAGTAAGAGAGACAAAATAATTAATATTAGAAAAAATACCTATCTAATTACAAAGAAACAAAAGAAAATAAACATGGAAAAATATTAATATTGGATTATAAATTATTAAATAGTAATTACTCAAAATAAAAATAAGTAAAACAAGCCGCATTACCAACCTACTACACATAAACATTAGTAGTAGATAGAACATGTCCCACCCGCTTGAGTCCTTCATTCAGTAACCAAACCGCCGCACTTCCGCAAATCGAGCGGCTCGTAGGCTAGGTTATTATGAATCAGTGATATTTCCTACAATATGTACTGCTAAGTACAATTTTCTTTATAATATTTATTTTGATAAAGATTAATTATAAAAAATACATTAACAATAACTAGATAAATTTTAATTTAAAGTAAATATATTAAAATGGTGTCAACCTTCAGAGTTAGAGTTTTTGTAGAGTATTCTTTTATCCTAAGATTGAATCAGCGCACGCTATGCAAGCTTTCAAAGATCCCATTTTCGGCGACTTTTTTTTAAAATCACGAAAAACTGAAAATAAAACTGTAAAAAGTAATCTATTTTCATTCAAAGATCCTCAAGTATCTATATGAAACTTCATCACAATCGGCTCAACGGTTTGGCCATGGTCGCGTCACAGACGGACAGAGATACTCTCGAATTTTTAGGCTATCGCTTTTAGGTTCAAATATAACTAGTCCTAATTTCTTATAATTCTTATTTTACTAGAAAGCTTAGTCGTAATTAACGTATTAAAAAATGAAAGTATTAAAAACATTTAAAAGTGCATCAAAAAGTATACTTTATTACAAACTACCTGTGTAAGATAATTTAAACTTTTTATTCGGTCACTCAAATTTTTACTTTACGATGTAATATAACACTATCACGTTAGGCATCTTAGAAGGATGATATGGAATAGATAAAGTTCCAGTTCCAAGTGCGACCGAGTTAACGCCTTTCCGTTCCGCCTTCAAGTTTAAAACTGTTCGTATGTGGATACAGTATCGAAATAAATTTATGGAGAATTATATTAAAATCATATTACACATAAGTATGTTAAATAATATCCAAAAAAATATATTTTTGCATACATATTGGTATTTAATCAAGTATTTTTGGAAATATGAAGGCCAATTCCTTCAGATTTGAATTTAAGATAAATAGCATTACTTTTAAAATTAGTTCCTAAAATTAGAGAATGAATTAAAATGAGTTTTAACAATATTATGTATATTGTCATCCAAATGATCTCATTTCAATAATTCATGTCGATTTGCCCCAAATATATTATTACTAGGAATCTACATTACTATAATAAAATATTTACTACAATGTTTATCAAAACGCATCTAGTTACAAAACAATTCGTGAACTAAAATCCGGGTTTATAGAACAGCTATGTAAAACATCCGGCGAGAGGCCGCAGAATTTCGTTCACCGCCATAAAGTGACCCAAGTTGTCGCTTAAATAGTTTTTGGGCATGTAATGCTCGGCATTCAGACTGAATCCACAAAATAGATATTCAATAATTTTAACTTCATCTTTATTTGTTTCTCTTATATATTTGTTATATTAGGCCAATCGTGACTCGTGGCGCGAGCAAGGCACTTGTGCCAAGTGTGAGACTGTTAACACGACTGGTTGTTGGTTTGATCCCCACTAGATGAAATGAAATATTTATTTAATTTTTCTTTCTGGCTCTTTTGTCTAGGCAATGCCGGCGTTGAGTTCCAGAATTAGGCGAAAAGTGGGAAATGAAGTGTCTTAACACTAGATTTCCTCTGCTTAACCTGCTTCTATGCGGGATAAAGCGTGAAGCTGATTTGATTTTGATTCTCTGCTAACAATCTATTCATATTTGCTCCATCTACTTTCATTTATTCATATTATTCAATCACTTCATTTTGAAGATTGATATTAAAGTAAATATAAATATATTTTATCCTTTCGTATACATTTGAGCTATAAATTTCAAAAGCGAAGTGTAACGTGGTCGTTATAGACAACCCAGAGCCACATCATATATGACCTTTTTTCATCCTTAAGGAGATGTGCTGGTGTATTTTTACTTAATATTTGGGTAGTTTTTTTATAAATAACTGTCCTAAATACAGGGTTCGATAGCCGAACCTACATGTTATAGTATAAGAAAATAATGTTATTACGTAAAAAAAATGTCGTAGAATTGTTAATTATCTCGTTTTCGGAGATATTTGAAATTTATTTATTAAGCCAACCCACTAAAGAAATATACTAGTAATAGTAATAAATTTAAACGTTTATTTAAACTCTTTGAAACTTCCGGAAAACTGAAAAGATGAAATTTCATCTTCGACGTAAACAAATAAAAATATTGACTGTAAACTTTACACGGACTAGCATAATGCCATTATTAAAAATATTTTTCAAATAATTTATTATACAATATATGAATAAGTATTAGTACGTTTAGTGTGAAAAGTAACCTAAAATACTATAACCACACTATTGTCTATGACAAATAATATGGATATATAACAAAGGATGAGGCCAGTCTTGGCGCAGGGGCGCAAGTGTGCAAGGGGCGAAAGATTGTTGGTTCGCCTCCTACTCGGAAAATTAAATATTGCATAATTATTTTCATTTCTTTGGAGCAAAGTGAGTGTCAAGACACTCCGCTCCGAAGAATTGACTATGCGGGATACAGCGTAAAACTGAAAAAAATACAAAGTGTTTATTTATAAATATTATCCTACGCAGCATTTTGCTATAATGAAACCAGCATCGCCAGTTCAAGCTTTGATCCTTGCGATCAATACGTTCTCGATGCCCTTATAGACCCCTTACCCTCAGTAATAGAGTCATAACCCAAGTCTTTTAGATTCTAACAAAGGAGACATGAACTACTATAGAATATTATGCTTCTCACTAGTTCCTTTGCTGAAGCTTCTTAGATCATACAAAGACAACGGTTAATTATTTTATATCATTATTAGAATATTGAGTATATAAAAAAGGTCAATTACTAATAAAAACATGCAAATACCTCCAGATTTCGGCGAAATAAAAGTGTGAAATGGAAATGTACTAATTTAAACTGAGTGTCGTAACACTAGGCACTCAGGGTCCCTTTGGTTACCCTTCTATGTACGGGATTCAATGTAAAGCTTAAAAAAACTCTATTGAAATGGACAATTGCAAAGAAAATATAAATTTGGCGTTTTGTCGTACTGGCCACTTTAATCACAAATTTCTCCTGTTTGGTCAGGAATTCTATAATTAATTTCTTAAATTTATACAGCTATTTGCTTGAAATATCGCGTTATTTACGAATACGATACGAGTTCCCCCGTGGCACCGGTGCTGTGGAACCGGGTTAACCGGGTTAATAATGTGTATGGCGGTCATGTCGCAAAAGAAAACACAGTGTGTTTTTGTTTTCAACTTTTTTGTTCTGGAAATCTGACCTGTATAACAAGCCCCATGGTCGGCTCTCCAACTTGGGTCTCCCAGTTCATAATTTAGAATTGAAGGCTATTGTTAAATCGGATCGGATCTATCGCAAAACACGTCCGAGTTAGCTGCAGGATATGATAATAATAAAATTGTCCATAACTTCACTTTGAGTGAAGCAAACCGGCAAACGCGCGTTGACTGCTGCGTTATATTACTTGACCAGCCCAATAATTAAGGGTTCTTGAATCAAATGAAAGATGGATTGATTATATACGATAATTGGAAGAGCAAGCCAGCTAAATCCTGCCCCAAGCGAAAATTGACCTAAAAAAAGTTACTTGAAAAGCTGAAAAGTTTTCTTACATCTGACCAGACGTTTACGGCAGATGTCTATTGAAAGCAATTATAAACCATGATGGAAAAGCTAGCTGTTAAGCAACCGAGGCTGGTCAATCGCTCTAACGCCACTGCTGCTTCGCGACAACACAAGACCACGCACTGCACAACAAAGGGCTACCAAATTAGAAGAGCTTCAATTGGAATGTCTAAGACATCCTCCAGGACCTGCATCTATCCAGAAGCTCAATCCAACAAATTGCCTTTTTTTCGAAATTTTGATTTTTTAAAATTTTCATGAAATTTCAACTCCGATGCGAAGTACCGTTTTTTGTTGATGTCCGTCCCCGTCCGAGTGGTTTTTTAGTAAAGGGATAAATTACCACCTTATAGATGGCAAAAGTGCTTTAGATAATAATGGTTTATACTTTGATAAAATAAATATATTACATTTAAATTATATTCGATTTTTTGTTTATCCTATATCAAACGCCAATTTCATATGTACGGACCTAATTTCTTTCATTATTACCCAAATTACTATAACAGTATCGTTAAATATAAACAAAACGAAACGTACCAATTTCTGTGTTGTAAATAATTGAGCCAATCGGAAAGATCAACAGTGGGAATATTAAATGGCTATAGTCCGTTGTACGGTCTCCGGCGGTTGCGCTACTCGATAATAGATGAGACTAATTTCAAACTCGGGCAACGGACAAACATTAATCTACTTCAATAATAAAGTTAATATTTACAGAGTATGTATGTATGATATTGCAATGTTATATCTAATGAACACAAAATAATCTATTGCACTGTAATTTGTTGTTTAAATAATATTGTAATAAATTGTAGTTACATAAAATGATAAATAGCGAAGATACACGCTATTCCATTTTAATATGCACTAGATACTATAATGTGTCTACCGGAGATAGAGGTACGTGTCTACGAGTACAGGATGACTTTAGGTTCGATTCTTACTCGGATTTTATTAATATTTTTATGCTAAATGATAAGACTAACCAAAGAATAGGCGAGGCCAGTCGTGACACAAGGACATAAGCGTGTGGCTGTAAACGCGACAGGTTGTGGGCTCAATTTCTACTCGAGGGAAAGGAATGTTTAATATTTTTATTTCTTTTCTCCGGTGTCATGCAATCTCCAGAGTTCTGCGGAAATTGAAGAAGGGAAGAATCGGAACGAAGTGTTTTATCACTAGGTTCCCAGACTCCTCTGCCTACCGAACTATAAAAAAAGCTTTAGATTAATAATGTTTCATATTTTTAAACTACTTAATACTTAATTATTTAACAGTTTTAGTAAAACGTTAGTTAGTTGGTTGGTTTTTCAATTTGTGATTTCACTGTAAGAAACCTCTGAAGATGGGGTTAAAATATATAAGGCCTTTTATATAAAAGATATGTTATAAATAGTTAAAATTATATTATTAATGGCTTTGGATGTGTAATTACTTTCTATTCTTAATTTACGCAACAACTTGACTATTTAAAGCTTGGAGTACAATCCACAAAAAAAAAAAAAAATTGCAGACAACGATTAGTTTTACATATTTATACAGTCTTCTAAATTAAATTAAAACCATAAAAATATTTTTTCTACACATCAATCTCTCTTTCACTATATCAGCAGAGTGATTCAAAAATATTTTTTTTTATGGCTTTCGCCTTTATTGCTTATACAACAGTATTATTTTTATGGACGTGGCAGAGCTTTAAACAAATATGTCCTAGGGAAGAAAACAAACTGTAACAGACATTCTGTGCCGCGGTGGATATTAAATTCCCTCTGATTGTTGTTCCTTTACTTATTTTATCCACAATTTACGGGAATTTATGTCTTCTATATTTTATTACCCTTTGAATTTGTAAGTATACAAAATATTAAATTTGTTTTAATTATTTATTATCAGAAATTACTAGAACGGTGTCAAGCTTGACTTCATGAAATTCATGATCTGGTCTGGAAAAGTTTAGTCCCGTAGCACTCACACCTCTGATATTTTCATTCAACTTGACTTGTCAAAAGTGTAATGACCTCATTTTAATAAAAAATATTTTGATTTTGAATTGTTTTTCTTTACCCTGTACATTCATGTCAGAGGGCGCTGGGGCACAAGGTGTGACTGCAAAAGCGACTGGTTGTAGGTTCTATCCCCACTCAAGGAAACGAAATACTTACTTAAATTTATATTTTTGTTTTTTTGCTCTGGTGTCGTTGAGTTTCACTACTCTACACGCAATGCCTCCAGAGTTTGGCCGAAATTGGGAAACGGACTGTCGTAACACTAGGTTCCCTCTACCTACCCTGCTGTGTAAGGGATATAGCGTAAACCTGTTAAAAAATAAAAATACATGTTTAATTATGGACTTATCTTTTGCCAGATTCAAAATACAGATTGAGTTATTTTGAGGGCGGCACATTTCATTGTCACATTAAATGTATTAGCATTCTCAAATGAAATTTGGATTTATTACTATAAAATATGATCAGACATTGACTAAGTATCCAAACTACAACATTTTCAGTACTTTATTTTAAAGAAAAATATTTTCAAATAGCAATTTGTTTGTATAAATATACAAATCTGCCGTATAATTCTAAAATTTATTCCTCAAAATTTTACACGCTAAAAAAAATTCAAGCGAGCAGTATATATGTAATAAAAAGTTTAATGATCCAGTCGCAGCTACCCTCACCACCTCTGGTTCCATTTGCTTAAACTTGCATAATTACTATTAATACGTGCTTTAACCGCTAATGTTGGGTAAAATGCTATGTTAACTATCCTCGCGAGACCTAAATAACCAAAAACCTAAAGTTTCTTTTAAAATATTAAGTCTTAAAGTATAAAGATATATTAAGACAAATCTCATCCTGGTATAATGAAAATATATAGTTTGAGAAGATTATAAGTATAAGCGTTTTAAACAGGACCTCAAGCCGCGCCTCCTGTAAAACGTCCGTCCGTGGCTCAAGTCGCTACGTTTAATTTTTTATACATTATCCAAATTAGTGTCACTTCATCACTTTAAATTTATAAAAGAATATCAAAGAAAAAAAAAGATATTTTATTTAGCTTCACGCTGTATCTCGCACGGAGCATGGTAAGAGGTGACCTATTGTTAAGACACTCCTTTCCCTATTTTCCGCCGAATTATGATGGCATCGCGTGAGAACTCTGTAAAATGTGAAGCTGGCGGTGGCTGGTGACTTTTGCCTTGACACCATACACAAGAAGTACCCCGAATGGGTATCGAATTCACAATCGTCGCGTTTATAGTCGCACGCTTACCCATGCGTACCCATGCACTACGACGGCTTCAAAATAACATAAATATCATACTAAACAAATTACAATTATATATATTAGTTAACAAAACGTAATAAACAGGAAGTTACGGAATTATAACAAAGTAACTTTGATTTTAGAATATCAAAAACAAAATAGGCCAGTCGTGGCGCAGTGGCACAAAGTGTGACTGTAAAACCGACTGGTTGTGGGTTCGATCCCCACTCGAGGAGATGAAATATTTACTTAAATTTATATTTCCATTTCATCGCTCTGGTGTCGAGGAAAAGCGCGGCGTTGAGTTCTGCCACTCAACACGCAATGCCTCCAAAATTCGGCAGAAAGTGGGGAACAGAGTGTCTTAACACTAGGTTCCCTCTGCCTACCCTGCTGTGTGCGGGATATAGCGTGAAGCTAATTTAATTTAATTTTTTTTTTTTAAAAACAAAATAAAATTTGATAATTAAGTAGGGTAGTTAAAATACCTAAAGTAAGTTACAACAGAATTTGTAGCTTAATTTATGAATGAATAAACCAGTCATTATAATAAGATTATTAGTGTTAATAAATTTCCTATTTTATGGAAATACCAAAATACACACGGACATAAAAAACTCTGTCATCGTTTAATTTAATAATTTTCCCCGGGTCTATTAATTCTGATTTAAGATTTTTTTATTTGTAAATCATCGAATTAATGAGATCAGCTTCACGCTGTATCGCAATCCCGGTGTAAGCAGATGGAGCCAAGTGTTAAGACACTTCGCTCCCCACTTTCCGCCGATTAACAAGGTCAAACAATTTTATCACCGTAAAGTAATTAAAGGAAACGTAAAATTAAAAAGTTCTAAGGCAAACGTGGCCCCATAGGCCTTGGCCCGCGCGCTGTCACCGACGGTCTTTCAGGCTCTACGCAAACAACAAGGATCTACTTCTCGCGCCACCACGCGTCCAAATCAAGTCTTAAAGATCTTCTCTACCTTAATTTTGGAGACATTGCCTTTTGAGTAGCAAAATTCATCGCCGCGCTTTATCTCGACACCAGAGCGAAGAAAATGGAAATATACATTTTAGTAAATATTTCATCTCCTCGAGTGAGGATCGAACCCACAACCAGTCGGTTTTACAGTCACAGGTTGTGCCCCTGTGCGTCACGACTGCCCTCAATCCGCCAGCAACAAACCCGCGGTCTGAACGCTAATATTATCTAAGTACGTTTTTGACAAAACACAATAACATTGGACATCTGTCATCACATTATAGTGTAAGCGCGGCTTTAGGCGGCTTAGAGCGAGAACTTTGCGGCGGATAACCTAATAAGGAGCTTATTCGTCCGTTCGTGTTTTATTCATGAAGCTCCCCCTCTCCTCTGGACCCGATTAGTAAACGGTGATGTAAAATATTAACTCAAGTAGCTCAGAGCTAAACAACAGCTGCCAGGCATAGTGCGCTATTCGAATTAGGAAAGTGGATTAGTGCTCGCCTGTGGGCACGTTCGAAATTCGCTTTTATTTTATTTTGATTTACTTTGGTCGTGTAAAAGTCAGATAGATTTATAAATTTTTATAGTATTTTTCTTAGTGATGTATAAGTCAAATATCCAATTTTAAGGCCAAGTTTTTAACTTTTTACCAAAATAAGAAAAGTTTCAGATCGAGATAATAATATCATTTAACATTCATCAGATCAGATCAGATCGAGATAATAAAACTTTGTATGAGTGAGTTATTACTGAAGAATACAACCATTACTTCTCAAGTACGTCAACATCGACAACAACGAATATAACATAAACAATATTTTTTATGCTATGTTAAAAAAATATTCCTACAATGTTTTTCATATTTACAATACAGAACTCATGCTCCACACAATCTATAGAAAATGTATATTATTAAACAAATACACTTCATAATGGTACGTGTATGTACATAATACCAGATTTAACTTCGCGCGTTGCACCAAACCTATTTAAACTGAGGCTTTGAAACAGTTGTAAAGAAAAATAGAAAAAATGAATTTTATATGAATGCTTTCTGAAGTTCTCAAATATGAAAAAGTTGTAAAATCGTCCAACTTTTGTTCAACTGAATATTGCAGGACGGCGAGCGGTCACGTCCGCTTAACTTTGTAAAATATTTTCCAGTTCAAGGTACTTTAAAATTTTTTATTGGTTTCCATTTTATTATGCTTAACTATACTTCAATTGTTGTCATGTGTTGTGCCTTGTAATGAATTGTGTTATATAAACAATATACAAAATATATAATATGGGGAACGGAGTGTCTTAACACTAGGTTCTCTCTGCCTACCCTGCTGTGTGCGGGATACAGCGTGAAGATTTTTTTTTTTACAAAATATCTCGCCTTTTAAATATGAAATGTCTGTCGTGGCGAAAGGTACAAGCGGGTAAATGCGATTGGATGTGGGTTAGATTCCCCACTTGAAGAATTGAAATATTTAATATTTTCATCGGTGTTGAGGCATAACGCAATTTCAAATTCCGCCACTCAAGATCCAATGCCGCCGGAATTCTGGGGAGAGTAGGGAGCGGAGAGTATTAACACCAAACTTCCTCTGCTTATCCTGCTACATACGAGATGCAGTGTGAAACAGAAAAAAAAAAGAAAAAAGAAATGTCAAGTTAAACTGTATAACTCATTAAAATAAACAGTCTACTATATAAAGAAACCCTATTTTAGTACATAGAAATATATCACAAATCGTACACGCAACACATTAAAGAAAAGATGTTTCACATTTCTTTTTGCAATTATAGGGCACCGTCAAGCAGTACGTCGGTAGAGTAGACTTAAAAACCGCAGACTCGTTTGGCTTACCGCCAGACCGCTTGACACATCTACAGTCCACTTTGCGACGCAGCTACAAGAGCTTATGGGGAGGGAAACTTGTAACTCATAAGGAAATGGAATAAAAGAAAAAACTCAGTAAATCATTCGCGATTAATCGAAAGAAGTTCCGGAAAGTTTTATCGTGAATTAATGAGGCTAACTAGAAATGCTGGAAAGTTCCATTAAACTCACGTAATGGCCAATTGATTTTACTGGGTATTGTAGGAAATCTAGCTATTTTCATTGTTATTTTATTTTTAAATCATCAAAGAAACTTATGTTATGTTTCTAGACAATTGCGTATTTATCAGATTTTTTATTGTATTAGTATAAAGTTATTATCAGTTGTAGAGGCCAGTCGTGGCGCAGCGGCACGAGGTGTGACTGTAAAACCGACTGGTTGTGGGTTCGATCCCCACTCGAAGAGATGAAATATTTACTTAAATTTATATTTCCATTTCTTCGCTCTGGTGTCGAGGTTAAGGGCAGCGTTGAGTTCTGCCACTCAACACGCAATGCCTCCAGAATTCGGCAGAAAGTGGGGAACGGAGTGTCCTTAACACTAGGTTCCCTCTGCCTACCCTGCTGTGTGCGGGATACAGCGTGAAGCTGATTTTTTTTATTTTTTTTATTATCAGTATTAAATACTGACTTATTTAAAATAACATTTATATATAATAACTAATGCTAGTATATGAATACAATACTTATTATATTTTATAGAAAAATATGTAGGTCTGTACGGTACGTACTCGCGCGCGGTTATTTGGGTATTTCCTGCAAAAATATAAGGAAAAAGTAGCATACATGGTGGTTCCCAGTCTCCTCTGTCTTTCAGTAAAAATCTTATAAAAATCAATAGAGCTGTTCTCGTGTTTCATTCGGACAAACGGAGAGACGGACAAATTGACAAAAATGTTAAAAACTATATGAATTTGAAAAAAACACAAATTACAGAGAGACACTTCCATTTTATTTATATGTATAGAAAGGTATAGATCACATTATATTGTTTACATTAACATTTCCAATATATGAACAGTCCCAAAATATCAGAAAGTCGTTATAAGGGTTAACCATTTACGAAAGCCATTATTCAAAATCGCTCCTTTGAAACAAGCAAGAAAATTGCTACATAACCCTAAAATAATAATAGTAACCCTCTCAGGACAGAGTTATTATTGAAGGGTGCAGAAGTAGGTACCTACGTAGCTGTGGGTAATTCCACATGACGTGTACCAGCAACCGACGCAATAAATTATTTAAAGTCATGGAAACAATTGTTAATTGGACGCCCGAAACGCTTCTGTCTGTCTCAATTACGCGTTTATGTCAAAATGTTGTTTGGGAGGTTTTACATGTGTTAATAGATGATGAATTAATGTTGTAAATGTATATATAGAGAATAATTATTAAGTTACTTCTGTGTCGTGCCTGTCGTGGCGTAGTGGTAAAAGCGTGTGACTGGAAACGTGACGGTTGTGTGTTCAATTCCCACTTGGAGGAATGAATTATTATTTATTGATATTTTCATTACATCGGTAACACGCAATGCCTCGATAATTCGGCGGAAAGTGAGGAACGGAGTGTCTTAAAACTAGGTTCTCTCTGCCTAGCATGCCATATTTGGGATACGGCGTGAAGCTGACAATATATATTTACTAAATAATTAAGTACAAACTTAATTTACTACTTATAATAAGTACTTCAATGTCGCCAATATAATGTTAAATTGTGTCTTTAAATGTAGTGTTACATTTTTAAAAAAGAATTAATTTCAATCAGAATAAATAAAAAATAAAAAACTTCATATATTAATGAATAAAAAATAAAAAACTTCATATATTTCAAATATTTTAATTTGTAGGCCAGTCGTGGCGCAGTGGCACGAGGTGTGACTGTAAAACCGACTGGTTGTGGGTTCGATCCCCGCTCGAGGAGATGAAATATTTACTTAAATTTATAGTTCCATTTCTTCGCTCTAGTGTCGAGGCTAAGCGCGGCGTTGAGTTCTGCCACTCAACACGCAATGCAGGTTCCCTCTGCCTACCCTGCTGTGTGCGGGATACAGCGTGAAGCTGATTTATTTTTTTATTTTAATATTTAAAATAAACTCTAGAGATTACATATCTCATTATTAGGTTTTCGTAAAAACTTGAGGAAACAAAACTGAACTATCGTCAACGGCAGTTAAATAATATTGTGTACTTATACTTACACCGTACTTAAGTATAAAATATTTATTTTTCCATACGATAGAGCATTTTCATTTCTCGTAAATTGGTGCATTGGTAAAAGGCTCGCGGGCTGGGATCAGCAATTTCTTACTTGATTTAGCCGCCTGATGGCTTTTCGAACAAAGAGCTGGGGGAAATGGAGAAACAAAACTGGTTCCGATACGTTGGCAGCTACAAATCCACCATCATTTTTGCTCAGCCATATGGAAACTTTAATTGAGGACTTTTAACTGCAGAAATAATATTGAGATTTTTTTATCTTTTGTTATAAAATAATTGACTGTAATATATTAAGTTAATCTGAAACTGTCATATGAAGTTAAAAGTAATGTTTGAAACTCGAAATTAATTTTGAAGATCTCCTTGTCTTCCATATAAATAAATATGAACGAGAAATATTATGAATAATTCAATTTATATTTTTCTCAGTGTGATTTTACGATCTGACTATAATAATCTGATAATAAATTTATATTTAGATCTTTAGTAGGTTCTGTCTATCTCCTTTTCTAAACCTCAAAAAATACGTTTGAAAATAAATAACATCTTTAAAAAGTTGTAATTTCTAGTTTGTAATCAGTATGTACAACAAACAGAGGTCGTCATGGCGCAGGGGCGCAAGCGTGTGACTCTAACGCGAAGGTAGTCGGTTCGATACCCACTCCGAGGAATTAATTATTATTTATTATTATTTTCACTTATTAGCTCATTCTTTGCCACTGAACGCGCAATGCCTCGAAAATTTGACGAAAAGAGGGGAACGGAGTGTCTTAACACTAGGTGCGTTCTGTAATATGCGGGATAAAGCGTGAAGCTGAAAAAACACAAATTACATATAACTAAAATTTCACAATGACTTCATATCTTTTGTTTTAAAGCTTTTTATTTGCATTCCACCATCGAATTTTCACTACTTGGAGTTAAAGTGAATAATTGAATACCAAATTTTAAATTTTATCGCAGTTTCAAGTGTATTTTAAAACAGAAAATATTTAATATTAATATATACGCCACGAAAGTATAATTAAAGTACCTACTAGTAAATCAAGATAATATTGTTATTGCGGCGAAAATTGTAATCATGCTATTGGAAGGGTAGTATTTACAAAATTTTAAAGGGTTAAATGTTTTAATAGACTATGGAAAGGGAAAAGAAATTTTTTAAGATCGTCGTGGCGGAGGGGTACAACAAACGTATGATGGTAAACTCAAATGGTTATGGGTAAAGGTTAACACTCAAAAAATAAAATATTTAATATTTTCATTTCTTCGCTCTGGTTAGCGAGCAAAGTGCGACGTGGAGTTACGCCACCCTCAAAAAACTGGCGGAAAGTGGGGAAACGAAGTTTCTCAATACTAGGCTCCCATTGCCCGCCTCAATACACGAGGAAGTCAGCGTGAAACTGAAAATAAAATAATTTAACTTTTAATTTAATATAACCGATGAAACGTTCATAATTAAGACTTCAATATTTTAAGAGATCATCTCTTAACTACCCATCCAATTCATAACAAGATAAAATAACTGAAAATAAACAAAAAAAATCATAATAACCGCCATAAAAAAGTAAATTCAACGAATAGTATTCACAAGGAAAGTTCTAATTAAGAGAGTGAAAATGCAGACGGTCGGTATAATTATAATTGGTCTCTGGTAGAGCTCGGCCGCAAAACTCTTTTGTGTCAAAGTGAACGATGCGCTGCGTCTGCCGCTTAAAGATTTTACACGATTACGTTAATTTAACTAATTATGTGGAAATTATATTTTTAATTTATTTCAATCGAGGCCAGTCGTGGCGCATGGGCACTAAGTGTGATGTGTTGTGGCTTCGATTACCACTCGAGGTAATGAAATATTTAATTTTTCCATTTTCTTCGCTTCGGTCTCGAGACAAAGCGCGGTGTTGAGGTTCGTCACCATAATTCGGCGGAAAATGGGGGGAGGAGTGTCTTATCACTACTGGCTTTTTTCTGTCTATACTGCTGTGTACGGAATGCAACGTGACACTAAAATATACATATATAATTTTAACTTGATTTAAGATAAGTAATATTTTTAAAAATATAATGCTTCAAATGTGCCATCATCCATTACAATTATTCTAATAGGCAATATTGTGATAGTGTTCATAAATTCTCAATATATATGTGTATATTGATTCGTTTACGAAGCTACACAGTGGCTTTGTCGATCAACCATCACTTAACTGCGCCTCAGTGTTAACTACGTTATCTTCAACAAGTCAGATTGCTAATTAGATAAGATATTTGCAATATACTGCTAATAATATTGTGGCATAGGGGCAAAAGTGTAATACTGTAAACGGGACTAGTTTTTAATTTCTTTACACTGGTGCCGAGGCAACGCGTGGCGTTGAGTTCCGCCACTCAACACGAAATGCCTAAAGCATTCAGCGGAAAATTGGGAAAGGAAAAACTTAACACGGGGTTCCTCTGCCGTGTGGGAGATACAGCGTGAAGCTGGTAATAAAAATATCACACATATGCTACACTGGAGCCAATATGTTGATATATCAATTTTTTTTTTTTTATTCTTAGAGACTGGAGTAATAGATAGATCCACGGTATCGACTGGACTAATAAGATCTAAAACAAGTAACTGTGGGATCTCGGCTGCGAGACGCTAATCGGCCTCCAAATAGAACACCGGAAGTGGACTTAGATTGGGCACAACCTAAGAAGAGCCCCCGACCCAAGATAAGTCCTCGAATGGACACCACAAGGAAAAAGGAAACGTGGCCGTCCTAAGCACACTTGGAGGCACGCGGTGGCAGTTTGTGTTGCCAATGAAAAAGGCAATTGGGCTAACGTGCTCCAAGAAAGCGAATTGCCCAAAATAGAGTGCGGTGGCGGGGCACTGGGGAAGCTCTCTGCACCACCTACAGGACATAGGATAATTAGACAAAGTCAAGTAAGTCAATCATTTGCCACTTCGTTTCCGTCGGATCTTATGACTTAAAGGCATGATGCATCTAATTGTATATATATTGTGCCCCTAACAATTCCCAAAGAACCGACATGTCTTTTTTCAGCTTTTTACGGCAAGTAGGAAGCTGAAAAAAATATATGATAAGTATATAAAAAATATAAGCTAATTACTACAGACAATACAGAGACAAAAGTAGCAAATTTATAATGCCAGAACTTATTATAAACTTTAATTTATATTTTAAAACAATTCTGAATTACAATTATATAAATAAATCAATTGTGTTATTTGATACAATGTATTCATTACAGCTTAACAATTAAAGGTCCAGAGGACAAAATAATTAGATTTTTGGTCTTCTACCATACTTGAAATGTTCTTTTGTAACATTACTATATAGTAATGTTCTTCTTAGAACGTGATTTGATATAAACAATCATTCGTGTAGAAAAATCCTAGAAATACAGATTATGTATATACATAAATATTTTCATAAAATATAATCTGTACTATTGTGATTTTCTACACGAATGAGCTTTTATGTCAAATCACGTCCTAAGAAGCTTATCTCCAAAAACAGCTGTGCGTGGGAAGGACCGTGGTCCGGGACACCAATTTCGTACTTGATTAGCCCACTTGATAGCTTTCTGAACAAACGCATTGTAAATTACTAACAGTGTATATATGAAAATATTATTTTCTTGTAAAGATTTTGAAAATTCATATCCCTATAATTGCTTTTATTAAATATTAGATCTATACATCTAATTATATATTAAAATAAAATAAATCAGTTTCACGCTTTACCCCGCACACAGCAGGGTAGGCAGAGGGAACCTAGAGTTAAGACACTCCATTCCCCACTTAGATATATATTAATCTGTGAGGCAACAATGTTATCCCTTTTAAGAAAATTGTGCGGACGTACGAAAATTGGCACAGATATAAAAAATTAAAATATAGAAGGAGTGCTGTTTATTTTTTTTTAAATAATACATAAAATATATATTAAATTAATAAAATAAGTATAACATACAGTACCATGCATTTGACAATGTATACACTTTTTTGTACCTTATAAAGTGACACATGTTGTTGTGGCAACGTGTATATCATACGGGTCAACGAATCGAACTAGACAGTTATTTAAAAAGCTTTATACCTAATAAGGACTTAGATTATAATTTTGTATTGAATATTCACTCAAACAGCAGAGTAGGCAGAGGGGACATAATATTAAGACACTGTTCCCCACTTTCTGTCGAATTATGGAGTCATCAATGCGTGTTGAGTAGCGTAACTCAACACGCAATGCCTCCGGTTGCAAATAGCACCGACTTATCGATGTAAAGTTTACAACACTAACTGACAGTTATAACGGTGTTACAATTGGCAAAAAATCATAATCCTTTGAAAATATTGGTTTTAAGAGTACCAAAACTACGTAGCCGTAAGATTAGATTGACCAATAAAAGTTGTCAAAATGGAATTGAAATTAAAAAGTCCCAGTTCAGCTCCAGTTCTTTGATCTCGTTTTGTTAATTAGATGATTTAAACATTAAAAAAATAAATAAAACAATGATTGGAAAGCCATAAAATGAAACAATGACAAAGTTTCTATGCCCGGGCTTAATTTTGGTATTTTCATAGAATAGGAAATTTATTAAGAGCGATACAATTGTTTATTCATTTCTAACTTAAGCTACGAGTGCTCTTGTAACTTTGTTAAGGTACTTTAACTGCCATACTAATTTACCTTTCATTTCGTTTTTGATAATATAAAATCAACGTTACTTTGTTATAATTCTGTAGCTTCCTGTTTGTTTCGTTTTGTTAGCTAAAAGGTATAACTGTTATTTAATATTTCTTGCCCCCGAGTTCTGAATAAACTTTCGTTCTGATTGGGAAACGGAGTTTCTTACACTAGGTTCCCTCTGGCTAACGTGCTGTGTGCGGGATACAGCGTGAAGCTGATTTATTTTAAATTTTATCTTAAATCTTAATTTTGGTTATTTAGGTCTCATGAGGATAGTTACATAGTATTTTACCCAACATTAGCGGTTAAAGCACGTATTAATAGTAATTATGCAAGTTTGCGCAAACGGAACCAGAGGTGGTGAGGGTAGCTGCGTCTGGGTCATTAAACTTTTTTATTACGTACATACTGCTCGCTTGAATGTTTTTTCGTGTGTAAAACTTTGTAGAATAAATTTAGATTTATACGGCAGTTTTGCATAAATAAATTGCTGTTTAAAAATATATATTTTTTAGAAAGTACTGTAAATATGGTGTGGTGGGTATTTAGTAAATGTCTGATTGTATTTTATAGTAATGTAAATGTATAGTAATATTTATGAATATTATTAGTGGTTTAATGATTAACGGTTTTAATTTATAATTTTAACTATAATTTGTCATCTTATATTTTTACACCTCCTCAGAGTTTTCGTATTTAAATCACAAGTTGACTAAGAAAAAAATGATCGTATATACTTTTCACGAAAACTTTTAATGAAAAAATATATAAAGTTTTAAAATACGGAATATATTATTAGTCTATATTTTTTTTTTGTTTCACGATGTATCCCACACATAACATGGCAGGCAGGGGAAAACTGGGAAGCTGGTTTTTAAAATCTAGTTCATTCCCATTAAGACACTTCCGGTCTTCCAGATTTTTCTAGAGGCATTGGTTGTTAGATGGCGAAATTCAATGCCGTGAGTTGTGTATTCAAACCCAGAACCTGTTACAATTACACTCTTCTACCGCGAATGACTTCGCCTAACGTATAGTTGAGTCTTTTCATTTAATATTAAAAATTATTAGACGTTGACAAAATCGCAAGATATTACAATTTTCCCAATATTGCATATTAAAATGGAATAGCGTGATCCTTTATACGACTACAACCCGTACTTATTTGAACAACAAATTACAGTGCAATAGATTATTTTGAGTTCATTAGATACAAAATTTGCTATTTCATACATACATACTCTGTAAATATTAACTTTATTATTGAACTAGATTAATGTTTGTCCGTTGCCCGAGTTTGAAATTAGTCTCATCTATTATCGAGTAGCGCAACCGCTGGAGACCGTACAACGGACTATAGCCATTTAATATTCACACTGTTGATCTTTCCGATTGGCTCAATTATTTACAACACAGAAATTGGTACGTTTCGTTTTGTTTATATTTAATGATACTGTTATAGTAATTTTTGTGTTATTTGAAAGAAATAATGTTTAAGGTAAATTAGAGCCAGGAAATGTTTCAGGTGATCAAAAGTGCTAAGATGTTAATACTTCTCAAATAGTAATAATAATAGTATAAATAATAGTAAAAATACACGTTATATTCTAGAACTAGTACTTAATAACTTAAAAATTGTTTGTTTTCTATGCAATTATTATGTTTCATTTCGAATTTCAATATACTTAGTTAGGGTTAGGCAGAGGGAACCTGGGAAACTAATGTACTAACTAATGTGTAACTAATCTGTAATGGTACTTCCGTTCGCCACTTTTCACCGAATTCTAAATACATTGTTTGTTGAGTGGCGAAATACTCTGCGCTTTGCCTTGATACCAGAGGAAGGAAATGAAAATATTACATATTTCATTTCCTCGAGTGGGAATCGAATCCATAACCATGTTTACGGCCTCAAATTTGAATTTCAATATATTTAATATTCTTATTTTAATATGAAATAATTAATCATTCTCTTTCTACGAACTAAGATGCTTTAGTAAGGGAACTATTGAGGAGCATTATATTCTTTAGTAGTTCATGTCTCCTTTGTCCGAAACTAAAAGACTAAGGTTATGACTCTATTAGCGAGGGTAAGGGCTCTATAAGGGCATCGGAAACGTATTGATCGCAAGGATCAAAGCGTATACTGTCGATGCTGGTCTCATTACAGTAAGTGCTACGTTGAGAAATGTTTATAAATAAACCATTTGTAGTTTTTTTAGCTCCACGCTGTATCTTGCGTAGCAGGATAAGCATAGGGAGCCTAGTGTTGAGACACTCCGTTCTGAAAGAAATAAAAATGATAATAATTGAGTGGAAATCGAACCCAAAACCTGTCGAGTTTGCAAAACGACTGGTCTTACCTGTTGTAGTTGTCCAGTTAATTTGTCAAAGACATAGTGGTGTGTGATAATTTCTCATGATACTCTTCACACTTGGATCGCGATAGTCCGTATATAGTATACTGTCAATATTTTCATTTGTTTACGTTGAATATGAAATTTCATATTTTCAGTTTTGCGGAAGTTTCAAAGAGGTGTAAGCAAGCGATAATTTTTCCAATAATAGTTAATGTTTTGATATTTTATAAACGTTAAAAGTGATTACTATTACTAATACATTTCTTGACTAGATTGGTTTAATAATAACATAAATTTAAAATATCCTAGGCTAATTCATTGGAAAATATTGGAATCTTATGACATGTAAAATTTTATATAATATAAACATTCTTTTCTTATACGATAAAACGTATGTTCAGTTATCAAACCCTAGAGTTAGGCGGGTTCTTTATAAAAAGCCACCCAGATATGAAGTAAAAATATGACAGCACCATATTTTTTATGGTGGAAAAAGGTCATACAGATCATGATGTGGCTCTGGGTTGTCTATAACACCCGCGTTAAGAAGGAAAATACTTATTTAGAAAACGTATAAAAATTTTAACGTAGCGGGACTCGAACCTGCGCCAGTTGGACCGACCAGGTCTGTCGGTTTTCTTTTCTAAGTGTGGAATACACTTACACTTTAAATATGTTAAACACACCCACGTTAAGCTTTGCTTTTGAAATTTACAGCTAAAATGTATATAACAAAAGGTTAAAATAGAAATTTATATTTACTTTAATATCAGTCTTTAGAATGAAGTGGTTGATATAATATATAACTAAATGTAATAGATTGAGCAAATATAAAAATAGAATGAAATAATGCGTGGCATATTTCAATTTATAATTTTGTTTGATTTCTTAGATCTGTTATTTAAATAAAATTAAATCAGGTACGTATACAGCTGTGTAGGCAGAGAGTGTTAAGACACTCCGTTCCCCACTTTTTTTCGGAGCATTACGTGTTGAGTGGAACTCAACGCCGGAGTTTTGTCTTGATACCATAAGAAAATTGTTTTATAACTAGATATGTTGAAATAAACATTATAGCAAATCTTTTACGATACTAGTGTAGTAGATTTCGAGAAGTAATTTTTTTGTGGCAAATTGAATTGGGGCATGAATCATTAAAATCTGTTGTTAGGATGGTGGAAAGGAATGCTATGCTGAATTTTATTAAAACACATTTTGTTCATTCTCTTTTATGTTGAACTAATTTTAAAAGTAATGCTATTTATCTCTAATTTAAAGTTAAAGGCCTACCTTAATGTTAAAAAAAACAACACTTATTTTAAACTAAGACGGCATGTGTTAGGTAATTCAAATTATAATATACACTTAAAGGCACATGAGTGTAACTGTAAAACCGACGGATGTGGGATCGATTCCCAGTCAGAGGAATTAATTATTATTTATTAATATTTTAATGTTCTTCACTCTGGTACCATAGAAAAAAGCCCGGCTTTGGATTCCACCACACAAACTGTAATGCCTCGAAAAATTCGGCGAAAAGTGGGGAACGGAGTGTCTTAACGCTAGTTTCCCTCTGCCGTTGCTGTATACGGGATACAGTCTGAAGCTGATTTTATTTATTTAATACCAATATGTATATTTTATACATTATTAAACGTTCATATGTATAATATAACTTTAATACAATTCTCCATAAAATTATTTCGATACAGTATCAACATCCGAGCAGTTATGAAGTAGTGAAGGCGGAGCGGAAAGGCGTTAACTCTATCGCACTTGGAACTTTATCTATTTCGTATGATCCTTCTAAGAACTAAGGCAAAGTAGGTAAAACAATACTTAACATCGTAAACTTAAAAATAAGAGTGAATTAATAAAAAGTTTAAATTACGTTTTTGATCGATTCGTATATTTGTATGTTGGATGGCTCCACAGTGACTTGCCGGATTGGGGTGTTTGTTTTTGGAGCCTTTTGTTGGAGTAATTTCTACTTCCAGGTGTCGATGTTGTTTACATGTTTTGTCTCTAATAGGGATACAGACTTATTGCGAATTACAAAATCGTAGTGTTTAGAATTTTGTTCAGTTTTTTAGGCCCGGTAATTATTATTTAATCAAGGACTTGTTCGGGGAGTCCAAATGTTCTCAATTACTTTTGGTATTGATATCTTCTATAGGATAGTTTATAACAAGTGTATCTCGCTTTAAATATGAAGTCTTTTCTTTTTCCTTTTCTCTTCTTTCTGAACTCTTCATTTTTTTAATATTCAGGTAAAGCCAACAAGTAACGGGCGTTCTCTATTATGTTTCCCTTTTATTGCTAGTCTGAAAACTTTGTTTACTTCGCAGAGTTCGATAGATGTTTTAGTCTCTTTTTTGATTAGTGACTAGATTATATAATTATTATCTTGTGCTTTTTTCAACTTCAATAAATACCAGGTTCGTCTATAGTTGTAACTCTATGCTCCAAGATATTCTCGTTAAATTTATTAAAAACAACGAACACCTACAAAATTTTATACACTATGTATTCGAGAAATTCACAGATCGCCAAAACAAAAACTTAAAGTTGTAAGTAAAATTCTATTCAAATTCTTCTTTATTCAAATAACATAATACTAGTATAGGTCAGCACGAAATAACAAATGATTTTATGTTAAACTACTGTGTTTTAGCACGCTAAAACATAATCTATAAATATAAATTTGAAATAATTATATCCTCATAACTCTCTTTTATATGCATCTTAGGTTATAATACAATATTATGGTGTTAACGAGCTGATGTGATGATGGAGCCTGGATCTAGATATTGTAACTCTTCAGAGGTTACTAGTAAACCACTACGTTCTCCAGATTCCGCCGAGTTCCGGAGGCATTGCGTGTCGATTAGCTGTACTCTACGCCGCGCTTTTACCTTGGTACCAAAACGAAGAAATAAAAATATTAATAGATAATAATCCATTCCTTCGCGTGGACATCGAGCCCACAACTATTGCGTTACAGTGATAGATACGCTTGTGCCATTGCGCCACGACGACTTCAATTCTATAGATTTTTATATAATTATTAGTAGGTAGGTTTCTTCCATCTTATCTTGAAAATGTTTTATAGATTTATATCGACACGAGAAATCGACAGAAGAAAATATATACGTCATTTATTGTAACATTTTTTAGTCTCGAGAAAAGAGCGTTCCTTTGTTCTGAAGACGTCAGTTAATATAATACTTTTGTAGACATTGATTGACATAGCCTATCAAAGTAGTCCAAATATTTATAAAATATTATTAATATATATATATACATACATATATATATATATATATATATATATATATATATATATATATATATATATATATATATATATATACACACTACTACATACACCAGAGTTCCAAGACATAAAATAGCATCGAACACCTACTAGAAGTGGTATACAATATATCAATGGCTAACGCCATACAAGCATAGCGTACGTACCGCGAGCGTACAGCGAAACGACGTCAGCCACGACATAGTTAATATCGCTGCAACAGTTCGCATAAGCCCATCACGTCAGCTTCCACGACGTCAAACAACATTTAATATTATAACATTGGTCAAAGATAACTTTGATCCACAATATGTGTCGCCCCTACATATATATTGACTTTATAAGAGATTCGATCCTAAAAGATCGTGTCATCATAGGCTTCGAATTATTATATTATATTTATTATACAATTGGTACGAGTCTTTATGTGCATCATATTTATTAGTACTGTAGTACTTAAGAGTTCGATTCGACTGCTGCCTTCCAATCTTCACTAGCCACTATATATATATGAAAGACGGTTGCGACAATCGGGACGACAGTACATGAACTCGTCTCGATTAATATGGTATTAAAAAAATATATAGTTTGTATTATTCATAATTAACTATGCTATTTATGTGTATTGCAATGCATATTTTTAATATTTTATACCAGGTACATACGTACGTACTGTTAAAATCCGCGAGTGGGCTACTAGTCTTTAACAATACTTAATGAAAATAAATCTGAAGCACCACATCCACAGATGGCGGATCAACTCTCCTTTATCGGACGTCGAATCAAAGAACCGCGGTTATGACTCTATTATTTAGGACCCTTGCATTCGAAACATATTGGATTGTGAGGATCAAAGCTGAGAGATAGTGGACTTCGGTTTTAATACATTAAGTGTAATGTTGGTATTACTTTTTTATTTAATAATATATGTTATGTTTATTCGTTTTGCTTTTGAATGATTCCTACCTAATATTATCTGAATTTCAAATATTATTTACATTTTTTAATATACTATTTTATAAAAATAACACTAATTACTTTTCTAATAATCTATACCAATTATCTACCATAATAGCCTCTAATAATAATCTACGACTACATTAATAACGTCATTCAACGTAGCAATATTGCAGCGTCAGCGATCTCATACTTTTGTTCTAAATATAAACTTAGTATAAAGGATATATATATAAAAAAAATATAAACTATTTTGAATAAATTAATAGTTTAAAAAACGAAAAACACGTTTTTTCACTGCATTAAAAAGCATTGAGCACAGACTCAAAATGATAGTTTAACGCATTTACAAAATTGCGTGTTTACGCTGTCAACCGTTGAGTACATACATCTCTTGAATGCAGCTCACTCCTGGGAAAGCCGTCTCGTCTTCGTTGAATTTTATATTGACTGTCATAGTTGAACGCGAATCAAATTGCCCGTTTATGCTGTCCACTGAGGAGATCTGTTGAGAAAATCTGTAGATGGACGTCAGACCAAGTCATGCTCATCATATTCATGTATTATCATGAAAGTGGATTTTTTGTTTAATATTTCAATTCCATAGAATGAGAGAAAGTGCTTCTAATTTAGTTTGCAAAATTGACCTAAATAAGTATATTTCCTTCCTTATTTATTTCCTTACTTATTATGATATTGCAAGTTAAGTAAAAACTTGTAAAAAGTACAGATTTCAGTTCTTCTTTTAAATACTCTTAAAAATGATCTTGAAAAAAATATAAAGATGATCTTGAAAAGGCTGGTATGATCCTTATTCGAAGAAATGAAATATTTACGCTTCCGTTCCACCACTCAACGCGCATGCCTCCAGAATTCGGCGGAAAGTGGGAACCGAGTGTCGTAACACTAGTTTCCCTCTGCCTACTCTGCCATGTGCGGTATACAGCGAGAAGTAGATTTTTTTTCACTAAGTATAAATCTACCGCAACTTTATTTAAAAGGAGTTCATTTTGTAGTATTTTAAACATGTTATAGTTTTTTTGCACACTAATGGTTGAGATTTCATATGTAATTTTTGTCTAGTACGAAATTATAATGATATTAACGTAGGCGCAGTTTGCAGACCAAGTTCGGAGTTTTAATGCAGAACTTTGATGAATTTAATGCGACTCAGACTATTTAAGCTCCTTTCCTATAATTCTATCCCTCTTAAAGTTTACCGTTTCAGAACTGTTCCAGGAATAAATTTACTTTACAATATTATGACGCTCAGTAGGTAAAACTTTATTGTTATTAAAGTTTAAAGTGTATGTACAATGCACATATAAGTTTATTTTTTATATATTAATTGTTTATCCGGTTTCCAGGAGGTTAGAATCCCGCTATGTATATTTTTTTATACATTTTGTAAATAAGTATTGTACAAACACAAAGTACAAAGCATTTGCCTATTTATAAAAAAATCAGCTTCATGCTGAATCCCGCATATAGCAGGATAGGAAGAGGGAACCCATGTCTAAGACACTGTGTTCAACGCAGTGTTTTTGGTCATGGTGCCAGAGCGAAGAAATGAAAATATTAAATAATTAATAATTCATTCTCGCAGGCGGGGATCGAACCCACAACCGTGTTACAGTCACACCGTCGGGTCTCTTCTCCACGACAGCTGCATCGGACGGTCTTTTATAAGGGTAAAAATTTTTTATGTATATATATTATAATATCAATCTTTTTGTCTTACAAGACAGATAGTTTTCTATGTAGTCAAAGTACACGCTATGTTAATAAATTGATCATTTTATGGTTCAAGGTTTTGAGGCCGTCGTTATGTAGCGGCTCGGCGTCTGGCTGTAAACACAAGACAAAGATTGTAGACAACACAAAGATTGTAGGTTCGATTTCCACCCGGGATTATTTTAATATTTCCACTCACGTTGCAAAGATAGTTGTTAGTATATTTCTATATTTATATATGTAATTTAAATATTTACTAAATGCTTGGTAGAATCATATTTTTAAGTTCAGATATAGAAGAGACTTCGAATTTCTTACCAAGACCTAAGCATCTGTCTGTTCCAAAATATATTTTCAATGTGTCAGCTCAAATCTGTGCAGTCTTCTCGCGCACTAGACCATGCTGCTTATACAGTAATAAATCAATGAACACGATATTGAAAAATCTATAATTGCAATAGCACAAAAATAAAATTTTTGTTCGCTTCAACGACTTGGTTTTTTCCACTGGCTAGTATTTGATACGTTTGTACTGCAGCTTTGTCCGTTTTTAATACTGGTTGTCGGTTTTCGCATAGATTTAATTTTCGCTTTGTTTTTGACATGGATCAAATAAATCTTTCTGTATTGTCGGTATTTCTGGTTTCTCGTTAAAATAGATTTCCAGATTGTTTTTTTTTGGATTCTGGGTAATTTCAGTCAGTCTAGCCGGATGAGATCCCCAAGAGAGGCCCAGCCTATACAACCAGAGAGAGGAAAGACGGTTCCGAGAGCCACGTTTTGCTGAAATTTTCGTTCGCTCTTACGGGATAGCGCATACAACGCTGGAGCTGCGTACGCCAAGTGGAGCTGACGTATGTTTTGTATAGCGCTAATTTAGTAGGCAGTGAGGACGCTATTTAACCACTGGCTGCACCAAGTTCAGCGCTACTCTGGCGTTTTTGGCTTTATGGACCTGACAAACATTCACAGTCTCCTATCGACGGCCACGCCTAAGTATGAGACTTCGGGGGACCTACTGATCTGTTCGCCCTGGAGGACGCTTTGATAGTGTACACACTGGAAAACTGTCCACTGGAAAGTCAACAGCGTAATCCTAGGCGTAGGATGGTGTTAAGGAGTCTGGTAATCACTGTAATCGTCTTCATCGGAAGATGTCAGAGCACTTTCTGTGGTCACACCGTCGATTCCCGGAATTTTTCTGGGCATTTGGTTAACGCTCGACAGATAGAAGGGTCTATCAAGTCGTGCTGTCAATATTTTGCTGGTTAATGGGCAGTCGGGTGATGAGTTCTTAAACCGAATGGGCAGTCCAGTTGTATGGATCCGCTCTCGACCTTCGCTTAAGGCAATAAGGACTTCTTTAAGGGTCTCGATAGCCCTGTTGATAGTCGTACGTGCCTCTCCTTTTGCGAGTGCTAGTGTTGTGGATTTAATAGTAGCAAAGACAGCATCAGGGGCTACCTGTGTTTTAGTGGAGGTAGAGTTCTCCGATTCTTGTTTTTCTTTGTTTGTGCTCCTTCGCCACGACTGATCTCTTTATATTATACTGTGCACAAATATCATTATATTTGACGGTTTGGTTAAGTATAAAATTTTATAAAATGTAAGAGAGTAATTAAATGAACTCGTTTACAGTATCTCATATTTATATTTACTCTTATATTTAATGTTTCTCGAATTGTATCTTCATGTAGGTACATACATATTTAATGTTATTTCACGAACATTCTGTTAGCGAGACAGTTCTCAGATAAGTTTGTAGCTGCAGTATACAGTGTTTGTTTTACAAACTGCGGGCAACTAGAATTAGAATATGGCTGTGCTTTTTGTTCAATGGCTTTATATTCGCCTTAAATTTAAATTTTGCATAAAACATAAATATGTAACAAAAAGTAAAAGTGAAGAAATTTAAAACATATGAAAGTATCTATAGCTCTATTAGGTAAGCGAATAAAATGTTGTCAAATTTTATTAGGATTTACTGCAACGTGGCGCTCGAAAACTAAGTGAGCTCGGAGTAAGCGTAAAACTTTATTGATTCGAACTTAACCAACCATTTACCGCACATGGCCTTAAGTGGCCGCACTATTGGAGATTATCAAGCATAAAACTTTCTACTGCTGATCTTATTTTAGTATCTATACTTACCAATTAAGATTGGTAAACGAGCGTTAATGGATATTGAAAGTAATAGAGGAAAGAACTGAACTAGGTGAACTTGAGGGGTTTAAGTTCCGTACAAAATAAAAATTAAATGTTTATCATTGACATAGATATTTGAATCTAATTTAGATTAAATTTATATTTTGCCTACCTTGTTCTGTCACAGCTTCAGATGATAATTTTAACCTTTGATGTACCAAGGCCTGTATTATTAATATTATAGGGTCTTTCTTTCGTTGAAATAATTTAGTGTTTCGCTTGTAAATTATTCATTGATTTATTAGCTATGATTTTTTTTCAGCTTTCGCAGTATCCATGTCCACCGCAAGTACCAGAGAAGGGAGAGGAAGCCTAGTGTTAAGACTCCGCTCTGCTCCGCTTTACTCTTTTCACCGAATTCTTTGGGCATTTCGTGTTAATAAAATGAAAACGTTAAACATTTCTTTTCCTTGAGTAGAAATCGACACACAACCACTCGCGCGTACAGTCACACGCCAGCACAATGACTGGCCTGTATCACTTAAATTTAATAAAAGACGATTGGTGTAATATTATTTACAAAGAAGTAATAATATTACATAAAAATAATTATTCAAAAAAAAGGAATAAGTTGTTTTTAGGTTAGGCTTAGTTTTAAAATGGAAAAAAATACTCAACTATAATACAATAATTTGCTTATTTAAAAGCGACAAAAAATTTTAGACACAGTAGCATTAATGTTGGTAATCATCAATCAAATAGTATGTGATTAACTGACATGACAAAAACATCCATTTATCACGATTGTAACAATACAATTTAGTCATATATTTCAAGTATAGACTGAGATCCCAAAGACCTACGTCATTTTAGCAAAGTAGATTTTTTTTGGATTATTAGTGTAATATGTAGTATGCATACAGTATGCATACTTTTTACAACGAGAAGCTAAAAAAAATATTGATGAGGCCGTCGTGGCTTCGTTTCCCACTCGAGAGAATTGAAGGTTTTCATTTCCTAGCTCTGGAAACAAAGCCCCAAAGGACGGTGTTTATTTCGCCTATCAACATTCATGGCCCCTTTAACAGGTGGAAAGTCGGGAACGGCGGTTCTTAATATTAGGTTCCCTCTGTCTTTCCTATCGTGTGCGGGACAATGCATTTCACATTTTCCGAAATGTGGAGGCATTGCGTGTTATGTAGAAACTCAATGCCACTCTTCGCCTCGATACCAGAACGAAGAAATGGAAAAAAATATAAAAAAATAGCTTCACGCTGTATCCCGCACACAGCAGGGTAGGCAGAGGGAACCTAGTGTTAAGACACTCCGTTCCCCACTTTCTGCCGAATTTTTGGAGGCATTTCGTGTTGAGTGGCAGAACTCAACGCCGCGCTTTTGCCTCGACACCAGAGCGAAGAAATGGAAATATAAATTTAAGTAAATATTTCATCTCCTCGAGTGGGGATCGAACCCACAACCAGTCGGTTTTACAGTCACACTTTGTGCCACTGCGCCACGACTGGCCTCAGAAATGGAACTATAATTTTTAATTTCCTCGAGTGGGGATCGAACCCACAACCAGTTGCGTTTGCAGCCACACTTTATGCCCCTGTGCTATTAGACTATTAAGCTTAACATTTAAGCTTATTTTTTTTATTTTTTTATTTTTCATGGGTAAATATAAGATGTAATCGGAAACGATAGCAAGTACTCTTTCTAGCTGTTGTTTTTGATTTTTTTATGTGTTTTTTACCTATATGTTTTTAAATTATTTTATATAATAAGTATCAACTACCTGATCTGAAATCGTCTCACGATAGAATTTAGAATTTAATTTCACTTGAAACAAATAACAATATTATACGTCTGCAAACTTTTATATCTATTTAGGAAAAGGAGCGCTTTAAGTAGAAGCGTGCATGCGAGAGTTGGCAACTTTCTCAATTTAAACGTATCCAAAATGTGATCCAGAATTCATAAAGAGAACGAAACGAAAATTCTGATAGTTCATAACTTTGTACGTTAACTTTAAATAATGCGTTTATTTCCAAACTTTATCCTATTTTCGTAGTATAAATCGTATAAAATTGTCAAAAGTAATATTTAATACATTAACATATAATAAATACACTTGTGAATACCTATTTAATATTTTTTATTAAATAATTATTAACTAGTGAATTATATTATTTAATAGAAACATGTTTAGCTATTTCATATTTATCTAGGTAGGAAGGCCCCCGATAGCCGTGGTTTTACCCGCGTAAATCCCGATCCCGCGGAAACCCCAGGATCAAAAGTAGCCTACATGTCATTTCTCAATCCCCCATTTATTGTTCTATGTATAAATATAATGTGTTTATGTATTCCAAAGATTAGGTCGGACAGATAGAAAACCAGACAAATAAACATCAATTTAAAATTATTTGCATCTGTTTTACTAACATGTAAGTAACTATATGCACTTAATAAAAAAACTTTCTGGTAAATATTAAATAAATACGCCTCCGCTACTGCTGTTTTAGCACCGCTCGGCCGCATCATTCTTCTACGTTCCCGGCACTGCTTTATTCGGTCAGAAGGTGTTTTTTTATCGATATTTACACGGTAAATGTTCCGATTACCACGCAAATATACTTTCCCCTATATGAAATAATTAAATATTTTTCTATTAAATATTACAATTAAATCTTGATAAGTATCATATAATAAGTATAACTACAGAAAGGTACAGTTATATAGTTATATATAGTATTTAAATAAAAATTCGTGGATTTCAAGCCGCGGGAGGACTTGTCTTGTCTTGTTGTGTCTTAACACTGGTTCCCTCTGCCTACTCAGCTGTGTCCGGGATACAGCGTGAAGCTGATTTTTTTTATTAGTAATGTACTTATATGTTAGCATGAATTATTGCAAATAAATATTATTTTACACAAGCGTTACTGATAATAACATTTTATAAATACGTTATGAGTTTTACCGCAATTAATATAAACGTTATAAATAATTTTTAATCAGATAAATACACTAGTAATCGAGGCCAGTCGTGGCGCAAGTAGAAAGTGTGATAGTAAATGGAATATTTATTTACATTTATATTTATATTTCTTTGCTCTGGTGTCGAGGCAAAGTGCGGCATTGAGTTCCGCCACTCAACACGCAATGACTTCAGAATTGAGTTGTCTGCCGTGTGCGGGATACAGCGTGATGCTGAAAAAAAATAAATAAATGAGATAAATACGCAATTATCTACAAACATAACTTTGCCTTAAAATCAATACTTACATGTTATTTTTATCGAAAAAAAAAGTTACAAAGAAAAATAGCTAGATTTCTTGCTAGAACCAGTAAAATCAATTGGCCATTACGTGAGTTTAATGGAACTTTCCAGCATTTCTAGTTAGCCTCATTAATTCACGATAAAACTTTCCGGAACTTCTTTCGATTAATCGCGAATGATTTACTGAGTTTTTTCTTTTATTCCATTTCCTTATGAGTTACAAGTTTCCCTCCCCATAAGCTCTTGTAGGTGCGTCGCAAAGTGGACTGTAGATGTGTCAAGCGGTCTGGCGGTAAGCCAAACGAGTCTGCGGTTTTTAAGTCTACTCTACCGACGTACTGCTTGACGGTGTCCTATAATTGCAAAAAGAAATTTTAACCATTTGTTCTATAATTTAGATTTGGGTTCTATATATATCTTTTTTTACTAGAAAGTACAAGGTAGATGCTTATTTAAAAGAAATATACAGTTTTAAATGAAATATTATTTATCTTTTTATCTATATATTTATAAATATTGCTTATATAACACAACCCAATACAATGCACGCCACATGACATTAATTGAAGGATATTTAAGCATAATAATATGGAAACCAATAAAGTTCTTTAAAGTACCTCGAACTGGAAAATATTTTACAAAGTTAAGCGGACGTGACCGCTCTCCGTCCTGCAATATTCAGTTGAACAAAAGTTATACGATTTTACAACTTTTTCATATTTGAGAACTTCAGAAAGCATTCATATAAAATTGTTTTTTTTCAGTTTTCTTTACAACTGTTTCAATGACTCAATCTAAGTACGTTTTTGCATCGTGCGAAGTTAAATCTGGGGTACTGTACATATTTATAATCTACAATTTTTATAGGTTGTGTGGGACATGAGTTCTGACTTTGTTGATAATGAAATATCTAATATTTTCATTTCTTTGCTCTGGTAGGGAGGCAATGCGCGGCGTTCAGTTCCACCAGTCAAGACTCAATGCCTGCACAACTCAGAGAAAAATGGGGAACGGAAGTATCTTAATGAGAGCGAAGTGTTTTAACACTAGGTTCCCAGGTTCTCTCTGCCTACTCTGCTTAGTGAAGGATACAGTGTCAAACTAAAATAATTGATATTTTTCATATGGATCCCATACTTAACCGAATCTTATTTTTTTGCGAGATATTGAGTTATTCGTCAATTTGTCACTCACGTACTATATGCAAATTAAAGATTTATGTGAATTTCTCATTGATGCCATTGTCAGAAATGTACTAATTAGGACTATACAAATGGAAAGAACTAGCTTTCAAATAAAAAAAAGAATTATCAAATTCGGTTCAACCCGTAAAAAATTCTGAGATAACAAATATAAAAAAAAAACATGGATAACATAAATCCTTTTTTTATCGATAGGAAATGCATTTAGGCAGACCGCCCGCCCAGATGGTAAGTGCCTTACAGCGAGCGGTACTATGAAACTCACCGGTGACACCGATCCTACCCACTAAAACCCAGCGGAAACCTCTTCTTTTACAAAAATTGGTTAAAAAAGAGTTCTCTTGTACGTTAGATTCCCACTCAGAGAAAGTTTATATTAAATAATATATTTATCTCGAAAAGTAAAACTTTGGGCTTAAATTAAGTTTTTTTAAATTTCTATGCCGCAAACAACAAAATATATAAATTTTATTTTCACAGTAGAAAATGTGAAAGTAAATCATAATAAAATAATCAGCCATTTCGAACGTGGCCACAGGCGAGGACTAATCCACTTTCCTAATTCGAATAGCGCACAATGCCTGGCAGCTGTTGTTTAGCTCTGAGCTACTTGAGTTAATATTTTACATCACCGTTTACTAATCGGGTCCAGAGGAGAGGGGGAGCTTCATGAATAAAACACGAACGGACGAATAAGCTCCTTATTAGGTTATCCGCCGCAAAGTTCTCACTCTAAGCCGCCTAAAGCCGCGCTTACACTATAATGTGATGACAGATGTCCAATGTTATATGTCAAATATTTAATGAAATAAATAAATTAAATTAAATTAAATCAACTTAAATCAGTTTCTTGCTGTATTCCGCCCACAGCAGGGTAGGCAGAGGGAATCTAGTGTTAAGCACTCTGTTCCCCACTTTCCGCCAAGTTCTGGAGGCATTGCGTGTTGAGTGGCGGAACTCAACGTCGCGCTTTGCCTTGACACCAGAGCGAAGAAATGAAAATATAAACGTAAATAAATATTTAATTTCCTCGAGCGGCCACCCACGACTGGCCTTAAAACATAAATATAAATTTACTAGTCTGTATTATCTTTGTTTTCTATAAATAATGCCATTTTGAATTACACTATCCCTACGTATTCCTACATAGGCCAGTCGTGGTCGCACGCAGGGGTACCGAGTGTGGCTGTGAACATAAAAGGTCGTGGGTTCGATTCGCACTCGGGATTATTGTAAATTTAAGCTTTCATTTCTATGTTCTGGTGTCAAGGCAAAGCACACGCAATGCCTCCAGAATTCTTCAGAAAATGGGGAGCGGAGTGTCTTAACACTAGATTATCATAGGTATACATATAGGATGCTAAAAGAAAATCTATGAGTATATTGAAGAGTAAAGTTTCAGTCAATTCAGGAAAAGATGTATTTTAAGCAATTTTGTAGAACAACATTCTTTAAAATGGTACAACTTTTGTTATTCATAAATCCATAAATATAAAAACACTAAATTTAAAGGGAAGCTTGCCAAAAACAAAAGTGGAATTGCAATTAATGCGATTGAGCCGTTCCTGATATTAACGTAAACAAACGAACAAACGCACAGCCAACAGACAAGCAAAGGAAAATAGAAACACTTAAATTAATTTAATATGTTTTTTTAAATATTTAAAAGAGAAATGTTTTGTTAAATAAATTTGGATTTAAATATATAAATTAGAACCCTAAAAATGTTATTAAATACAATTAAATTTTTAAAAACAACGTTTATATGTGTTTTTATAAAAAATACCTATATATAAAGTATTCATATTAAATTAGTATTCAAACAGTATTAACGTAGCATTCACTTTACGATGTCAAAGTTCTTTGATCTCGTTAATTAGGTGATTTAAAAATTTAAAAAATCTTAAAGTAGAATGAATGGCCTCGGAATAAAATATTAAATGAAACAATGACAAAATTTTCTATGTCCCTGCTTTATTTTGGTACTTTCATAGAATATGAAATTTATTACGGCTTAATAGAAATGTTTCTTCATTTCTAACTTAAGCTACTCTTGTAACTTTGTTTAGGTAATTTTACTGCTCCACCAATTTACCAAATTTCATTCCGTTTTTGATAATATGAAATCAAAGTTACTTTGTTATAATTCCGTAGCTTCCTGTTTGTTTCGTTTTGTTAACTAAAAGGTTTAATTGTTGTTTAAGTAATAAGATGTTTATAATAAACGCGACGGTTGTGCGTTCAATTCCCGTTTTTATGGAAATGGTGATCGAAAAAATTGGGAAAAATGGAAACGGGAAATGAAATATTTCATATTTCAATTTCCTCACTCTGGTAACGAGGTAAGGCGTGGCATTGAGTTCCGCTTATAAACACGCGACGCCTCCAGTTTTTAGTGGAAATTGTCTTAATGGGGAAGGGAGTGTCTTCAACCCTCAAGAGCTATAATGAATTACATGACCCACAAAAAACTATAATGCGTGTAAAAACACCTTATTTAAAAAAATAAAAAAAATAAATTAGCTTCACGCTATATCCCGCACACAGCAGGATAGGCAGAGGGAACCTAGTATTAAGACACTCCGTTCCCCACTCTCTGCCGAATTTTGGAGGCATTGCGTGTTGAGTGGTAGAACTCAACGCCGCGCTTGCCTCGACACCAGCGCGAAGAAATGAAAATATAAATTTTAAGTAAATATTTCATCTCCTCGAGTGGGGATCGAACCCACAACCAGTCGGTTTTACAGTCCCTACCTACCCTGCTGTGTGCGGGATATAGCGTGAATCTAATTTAATTTTTAATTTAATTTTGATATTACGATGAAATCTGTCGTCTTCGAAATGGCTCAATTTCTTTTGAATTTGTATGAATATTTTGAATTTAGTGCAATGGGCAGTGCATTATTATATAGGTATGCTTAGAGTAGAGAAAAATAATTCAAATTCAAAATATTCCTTATAATACGTTATCACAAGTTCTTTTGAAAAGCCAAGAGCGATTGAAAATGTCACTAAAGCTACAGGACTACATATTTCAAGACCAGATCAAAAACAACTCTATCTTAAATACAAATGTGGACGTACAATTTTTATGTCCAATGTTGGTACTTTCTAAATGCACTGTAATGCTATTTTTAATGAAAAAACAATATAAAGTCAATCTCCACGCTGCTCTAGTTATTTTTGATCATAATCAAAATAAAAATAATATTTCATATACGACTTTCAAAATGTAACGAAATATAGAAGACATAAATTTCCAAGAATTGTGGATAAAATAAGTAAAGCAACAACAAACAGAAGGAATTTAATATCCATCGCGGCACAGAATGTCTGTTTAAAGCTCCGCCACGTCGATAGAAATAATACTATTGTATAAGCAATAAAGGCGAAAGTCGTAAAATTATAATTATTCTCTCTGATGATATTGTGAAAGAGAGAGAGAGAGCGTATCTTCATAATTTATTATTCTATTCGACTCAAAGTCAAAATCTCCAGAATTCGAAAGAAAATGTGGAAGTGTCTTAATGGAAACGGAATGGGGATCAAACCCACGAACAGCAGCACGACTGCGACTATAAGCGGTCTCGTTTATAGTGTGGATTAGTAGATTGTGGGTTCGAATCCCACTCGAGGAAATGAAATATTTCATATTTTTATTTACTTTTCTCTGGTGACGAGGCAAAGCTCGACGTTGAGTTCCTCCACTCAATACGCAATGTGTCGAACAATTCAGCTGAACCCACGAAACCCTGGAATCTGCTGTGTACGGGAAAGTGTGAAGTTCATTTATTTACTTTTTTACTTCATATACAAATAATATATGAGTTGTAAGTAAAGCAATGAAGTATCGATCGACATCTAGTATATAATATAAAAACAATATTTAACTAAGTAAATAATAAATATATCGTGAAAACTTCTCAAAGTTCGGGATACAACTGAAGGACAATAGCCATTAAATATTCACACTATCGGTTTTTGCAACTAATTAATTATGTATTGAATTGGTTATACTGAACGCTTAAAATGAGATAAAATCGAAAATTGTAGACTCGAACATCATTTGGGGAGCTATTTCTCTTTTTTTTTTTGGGGCACAGTGGCACCCGCTGGTACCAAGGCAAAACGCGACGTCAGTTCCGCTAATCAAAGCGCAATGTCTCGAAAGTTAGGCGTGAAGTGAATTCAAATAATTGAGATTGAATCAAAAAAAATCAGCTTCACGTTGTATGTCCGGATGGCATCTAGCGTTAAAACACCCCGTTCTCCATTTTCTGCCGATTTTTTGGAGGCATTGTATAGTGAGTGGCGGAGCTCAACGCAAAGACCGCTTTGCGTCGAAACCAGAACGAACGAACCGGTTGTTGGTTCAATCCCCACTCGAGGAGACAAAATATTTACTTAAATTTATGTTTCCATTATCTCGCTCTGGTGTCGATGCAAAGCGCGGCGTTGAGTTCTGCCACTCAACACGTAATGCGTTCAGAATCCAGCAGAAAGAAAGAAACGGACTGTCTTAACACTACGTTCCCTCTGGCTACCCTGCTGTATGCGGGAAACAGTGTAAAGCTGATTTATTTATTTTATTTTAAATATTTTTTCATTTCCTCGAGTGGGGATCGAACCCACAACCATGCGCCACAAGGGCCTGGTGGTGGTTAGAATCAAAGTTAAATGGAAAAAAATATTTGAAAAACATATTTACATAATCGTTTGGTTTATTCGAATAGTAAAAATATTTCGCTACTACCAAAGGCATGTACCCACTGCAATAGAGAATTCGGTGGAAAATGGGAAACGTGGTTTAACACTAGGTTCACTCTGCCTACCCTGCTGAGTACGGGACACAGCGTGAAGCTAAGTTTATACATAATATACATTTTTCTTAAGTATCAATACTTATCCTTATCTATACTAATATAATAAAGCGGAAGAGTCTGTGTGTTAAAACGCTAACATCTCTGGAAATACTTGTGGGATTTACTTATTTTTTGTTTTATATGAAAGCTACATTACTCGGGAGTGCTATAGAATATATAACGTTGCATATTGTAACAAAAAAAATAAAAATTGTAAGGTGATTAAATTATATAACTAATCTGTTGGCAAATGCGTACTGCATGAATAATTAAAAAAAAAATAAGTACTATGCAGGCGAAGCCGCGAGTGGCCCGCTAGTCTATATATATTTTTGTATTCAACCAAATAACATAATGGAAATAAATCTGAAGCACCACATCCACAGATGGCGGATCAACTCTCCTTTATCGGACGTCGAATCAAAGAACCGGGGCTATGACTCTATTATTTAGGACCCTTACATTCGGAACATATTGGATTGTGAGGATCAAAGCTGAGAGATAGTGGACTTCGGTTTCAATACATTAAGTGTAATGTTGGTATTACTTTTATATTTTATAAAATATATTTATTTATATAAAAAGCTTTACGTGGTATGCCACACGTAGGAGTATAGGATAGGGGGAACCTGGGAACCTCGTGAAATATTCCGTTCCCGTTAAGACATTTTCATTGTTTACACTCCTGCGCCAGGCCCTCTACAACAATGTGCCAAGTTCTTGTTGCCTTATGTCGAATTATTAATTATTTATTCCATTTGCTATTGAATTATTCCTACCTAAAATCATTTTAGATATAAAAAAAAAATCAGCTTCACGCTGTATCCCGCTCACAGCAGGGTAGGCAGAGGGAACCCAGTTAAGTGTTAAGACACTCCATTCCCCAATTTCTGCCAAATTCTGGAGGCATTGCGTGTTGAGTGGCAGAACTCAACGCCGCTCTTAACCTCGACACCAGAGCGAAGAAATGGAAATATAAATTTAAGTAAATATTTCATCTCCTCGAGTGGGGATCGAACCCACAACCAGTCGGTTTTACAGTCACACATCGTGCCGCTGCGCCACGACTGGCCTCATTTTAGATATAAAATACATTTTTTGAAATACTATTTTGGACATATAAAAATAATACCAACTATTTTTTTTTGTATAATCTATAACTACTATGTACAATAGTAGTATCTTATAATGGTCTATATTAATGCGTCATTCGACGTAGCAATGTCGTAGCGTCAGTGCAATGTAAGGTTACGGATTTTTAATGATAAACAAATATCAAGAATATTAATATTTTTACAACTATTTTACAAAGTACTGGTTTAAGTTCTTCTTTTAAATACATTATGTGGAAAGTAGAAAGTAGAGAAATTCAGAGTAATGTGTCATTAAGTTAAATAAATAAAAAAAAACACTAAACATAAATGTACCACAGTTGTTTCTAATAGTTTTTTAATTGTTATAATTTTATTACATACCGATTGTTCATATACGTAAACGAATAAAATAAATACAATAGATTTCTCACTTCATTTTTATCTACTATTAAATTATAATGATATTAACGTAGGCTCAGTTTACAGGCTAAGTTTGGAAATTTAATGCAGAACTTTGATGAATTTAATGCGACTCAGACTATTTAAGCTGCTTTCCTATAATTCTATCCCTCTTAAAGTTTACCGTTTCAGAACTGTCCCAGGAATAAATTTACTTTATAATATTACGATATTAGGTATAGTAGATAATACTTAATGGTTATAAAAGTTTAAAGTGAATGTGAGTTGAAGTGTATGAACGTACATGTAAATTTATTAAAAAAATCTGCTTCACACTGTATCCCGCGTATAGCAGGAAGGCAGAGGAAACCTAGTGTTAAGACACTTTGTTCCCCACTTTCCGCCGAATTTTTCGAGGCATTCCGTGTTGAGCGGCAGAAATCAACGCCGCACTTTGCCTTTGAGAAAATGTAAAATGTTTATAATATTTTATGACAATTTATTTTGTGAAATGTTTATTCTTTTAATAATATGTATTAATTGAATTTAAGTTCATATTCAAACAGAGTAGAGGAAGTTTACATTTTGATACCATCGCAATATATCTTTTTGCTCTAGTTACGCACTTAGGAACATAGAATCTCGTTATTTCACATAAAATATATTTTATGAATGTATGTAAATTTTCAAAACCAAATTATGCGCGCTCGTCAAATAAACGTAAGAAAAAACATGAAATATTTTTCTTATAAGCATCAACTAAGCTTCAAGTTTTAACTCGATTGCTGAAAGAGAGGAACACAATATATATATATATATATATATATATATATATATATATATATATATATATATATATATATATATATATATATATATATATATATATATATATATATATATATATATGTCGTAGGAAGCGATTGGAACGGAAATTATATTATCATAGATGTTTATTGATTGTTTAATATTATTATTTATAGCAACTGTTTACAATATGATTGGCTATGTTAATGTATAAAGACAATGTGTTGACTTTTGTATAACCAATTAGATGGTTGGACCAATAGTGTGTAGCTAGAACGCTATGACAGCCTTCAGCTTCAGAGGAAACGATCGAAAAGAAACTAATTGTTGATTAATGTAGAGTTACGATTGGCTGATAGAATTTTAAGAGATTGTGTTATGACTTTTATTTGACCAGTGGAGTAATTTGACCAATAATGTGGAGGCTTACGCCTTGAGTGGAGTCGTGACGCGTTAGGGTGAGGCGTTGTTTTGTTTTAAAAAAGAAAGAGGAAGTTGACGATCGTCGAATGAGGCATGATGATTCTTCTGATGTTTTCGGAAAGGAAAGGACTAGTGTCACGAATCTACTACGTTTTATTTCTGCTTGCATTAACCCACAATGGAGCCCACAGGTCCAGTAAGAGTCGCTTGTGATGAACAATCTCCTACATATATATATATATATATATATATATATATATATATATATAGGCCAGTCGTGGCGCAGTGGCACAAAGTGTGACTGTAAAACCGACTGGTTGTGGGTTCGATCCTCACTCGAGGAGATGAAATATTTACTTAAATTTATATTTCCATTTCTTCGCTCTGGTGTCGAGGCTAAACGCGGCGTTGAGTTCTGCCACTCAACAAGCAATGCCTCCAAAATTCGGCAGAAAGTGGGGAACGGAGTGTCTTAAGACTGGGTTCTCTCTGTCTACCCTGCTGTGTGCGGGATACAGCGTGAAGCTAATTTAATTTAATTTTTTTTATATATATTCAATGTTAGGTGGTGCATAGGTGCCTTAACTAAAGTATCAGAAATATTCGGAAGTGCTTGTGACGTATTGTTTTCCAAATGCATTCTCAGCGAAATATCTTCTATGAAACATAGTCTCGTTACACCACTGATACACTTTGTAATTTATCTAGTTGGCTAAACGGTGCTGCATGGTTCACTGAGACCATAAATCATTTAATATGTATTGAATATATCGTAGTGGTAAATGTTTTGATATATTTCAATTGTTTTTTGTCGAAGACTGTTTAAAAAATACATTTTTGTGTAGTCTCATACCAGCTTTTTTCTTGTTTTATGTTCTAAACACGCGCGTGTTTTAAATAATGAATAAATAATTATTAATAAATAATTATTAAATTAGCGCCAGCCATTCCTAAACCGAAATGACAAACACACACACAAATAAATGTTATTACAATTACGCAGTTGTCATACAAAAACATGTAGTTTGTCATTTGTTACTCAGTAAACTTCACAACCAGAATAAAAAAAAAAATATCAACACCCCCTTTCTACTGTATCTACCATACAAGTCTGGAAAGATCTTCCTTAAGGTTCAGCTCTGAGTATTCTGTTGTATAATTTATATACTCATGACCTCGAACTGTCAGTCAATATTTTTTGCAACATACATTTCGCTGATAGTATCGTCCTCTATTGCAGCTCAAAATCTGTGGAGGACATAACTTTTTGCTTAAATACTACTTTGCATTATCTTAACCATCTCGCTTTCAACCATCTTGCTTTCTGTTTCTGATGATAAATTCCATTTTAATACTTTGTATGGTAATGTTTCTATCTATTTCTTGGAAAATGTAAAATTTTTAGGTTTAATACTTGACAAACGACTGAACGGAATTGCTCATGCTGAGTACCTCAGCAGAAAATGTGAAAAAGGCATAAATGCTTTGAAAGCTTTTGCTGAAAGAGGCGTATCTGGTGTGTAGTGGGGTGCCAATCTTCCTCACGCTCTGTGTAATTTTTGTGATAGTGTTTGGTTTTTGCGCCAACAACAGATAAAGACTACCGCTGCTTATCCTAATACTTTTCCTGAACAGCCAGTAGGAAACTTTAAACTGTGCAGTTAAATGACCTGTATGTGAGAAGATTTCTAGTCTCCTAGAGGCTACCCTCTCTCTCTCCTCTCTCTCTCTGGTACTTATCTCGTATCCTTAGAGTGATACGAGATAAGTACCAGAGATTAGCAACTATCCGTTGCCAACACTAGCCGTCAAAGTAAAAAAAAAATTGTAAAGGTTTTACTGATCAGCATTTCTTACCACACTTAATGTACAAGATTAGGTCAAGTTTTCAGAAGACTTTTCTACCAATACAATCATTAACCGATTCGAATATTTCCCGTAAACGTAAATATGCATCTTTAAATGCTTACTCTGGAGTGTGTTTATCCACCAGGGGAGATTTTAGCAGAAATTAAACCTTTTATGTTTGGATCGTTGTTAAAATATTCCAACAACATCCCTAAAATTTTACCCGATTACGGTCTTACTACACCAATTTTAATAGTTGGAGACTTTAATATTGGTGTCTCACAAAACCACTTTATTGAAACTTCCCCAACAACTTAATATCCTATATGTATTGATTTTACTTTTACCAGAAATCTTGATGTATCTTCTATGCCATTTGTGTTCTACTTTTTGCATCTGTGATACAATCGATAATTAATTAAGATATTGCACCAATATTTTTTTTTCTTTAAATTTGTTGGTTTCAAATATGTTATTTAAAAAAATATAACCTACAGTTACATAAAAAAGTTCACGTACAACAAACTGTCGTTCCTAAGACAACCACACGCAAATTCTAATTTTTCGAAATTGCTACAAATTGATATTAGATATCGAAGATACTTCAAAGTCCCATTAAAAGAAGAATTTGTTAGCAAGCCTTATTTTCTTAAGCCCTAAGCCTGTGTCTGTTTAAACATACCGCATCATTGTGCCAATTCGAAGCCGCGCAATCTTCGCGTGCACTAGACCGTGCTGGTTACACAGTAACAAATCGATGAACACGATATTGAAAAATCTATAATTCCAATAGCATAAAAATAACATTTTTGTTCGCTGCAACGACTTGTTTTTTACCACTGGCTGGTATTTGATACGTCTGTACTACAGCTTTGCCCATTTTAATACTCGGTTTTCGGTTGTCGCATTTAATTTTCACTTTGTTTTGACATGGATCAAATAAATCTTTCTGTATTTCCGTTATTTCTGATTGCTCGTAAAATAGATTTCCAATTAATTTATTTATTGTTTTTTTTCAGCTTCACACTGTATCTCCCATGTAGCAGGGTAGGCAAAATGTTATGACACTCCGCCCTCCACTCTCCATTGAACTCTGGAGGTTCTGTATCTTAATTGGCCGAACTCTACTCCTTATATTGCTTCCACACCAGATCGAAGAAATGTAAATATTAAATATTGGGTGATGAAGGGCATGTAAGCTGTTGCTGCTTGGAACATCAGTCCAACCGGGTAAGACCCTTATCCCAAGGGACGCTTTGGGTACACCAAGGGAGGCTCAACTTAGAGTACCAGTTACCATAGCATCGGTTCTGAGAGCCTAGTTTTGCGTCGTCTGCAGAAATTTTCAGAGCTTGGAGGTCGATAGGCAGCGTAGACTCTCAGTGGTCGTATGCTCTTGTGAATCTCGACCCCCAGGGACTGGAAGGTCCTAGTGTTGGAGTCCAAAAGCAGCTGGAGGTTTATGGTGCGCCTTACTCTAATAATCAGCTTTCTCCATGCTGCAACTTTGGAGGCATCCATTTGATATGTAATATATGGTAGCCAGGTATGCTGGTTGCGTTCGATGGCTGGAGATGCGATTAATTGATAAGGGCCAGGTCGATTTTCCGAAACGGAAGGCACAGTTCAGTCATTTTAAAGAATTCGCTTGGGTCGCGATTACTTCTGAGGGCAATAAGGGCTGCATCAGGAGCTGCTTGTGTTTTAGTAGAGGTAGCGTTATCCAACTTTATTTTCCTTGATCCCCTGCGCCACGACTGGCCTTTTTATATTATACTGTGCACAAATATCATGCATGATATTTGACGGTTTAATTAGGTATAAAATTTTATTGGCAAGCGTGTTCAATATTGTTGTATAAGCAATTAAATAAGTGTCGTAATTAAATGAACTCGTTTACTTTATCTCATATTTATATTTCCTTTAAATATAGATGTTTCTCGAATTGTATTTTCATGTAGGTACATATTTAATATAATTTTGCGAACATTCTGTTAGCGAGACAGTTTTTAGATAAGTTTGTAGCTGCAGTATACAGTGTTTGTTATACAAACTGCAGGCAACTGGAATTAAAATATGACTGTGCTTTTTGTTTTCCCTTCAAATAGTTTTGAGAACTGTTTATTTTAACTATTTTAATAATATACAAAGAAAATTAACAATGGCTTTATGTTCGAGTTAAATTTAAATTTTGCATTTCTTTACTTTTACTTTTTGCTACATAAATATGTAGCAAAAAGTAAAAGTAAAGAAATTTAAAACATATGAAAATATCGATAACTCTATTAGGTAAGCGAGTAAAATGTTGTGAAATTTTATTAGGATTTACTGCAACGTGGCACTTGAAAACTAAGTGAACTCGAAGTAAGCGTAAAACTTTATTGATTCGAACTTAACCATCCATTTACCGCACATGGCCTTAAGTGGCCGCGCTATTGGAGATTATCAAGCATAAAACTTTCTACTGCTGATCTTATTTTAGTATCAATTCTTATTATTAAGATTGGTAAACGAGAGTTCGTGGATATTGAAAGTAATAGCTTAAATGGAGTGGGTTAACTTCCGGGGTTCAGGTTCCGTACAAAATAAAAATTAAATGTTTATTATTGACACAGATATTTGAATCTAATTTAGATTTTATGTGTATTTATTTGAGGCCAGTAGTGGCGCAAGGTCACGAAACACGTTGTGAATTAGACTCCTACTCGAAAATATGAAATATTTCACATTTTAATTTTTTCACTCTGGCTTCGAGGCAAAGCGCACAGTTGAGTTCCATAACTTAACACGCAATGCCTCCAGAATTCGACTGAAAATGCAACGCGTTGTCTTAACACAAGGTTCCTGTTGCCTACCGTGCTATGTGCGTGACGCTAAAAAAAATGTATCACAAACAATAAGCATATTTAAACTTTCATCTTTATTTTTTTATTTCACTATTAATTTAATAAAGTAATATATGTAGTATGGCATATAATTAAAAACACTACAAACACACTGTGTACATTACGATAGACTCATTTTATTAAACGCTCCTTTGAAAGTGACCAACGTAGTTTGTTATAGTGCACTTTACTGAGTGCCGTACTCAAACGATGATTTATATTATCATTTTCACAGTAGCGTGCTACATAAGGTATATATATATATAGTAGTTCCATTTTGAAAAGTGCTTGTTTCCATTTTTTACTTTTTTATGGAATATCTGTATTCGTGGAGTTTAAATCCAAAAATCTGTTGTTTTGATCCTTTAGTTTTGAGAGTGCCAGTTGCCAATACAAGGACTTGCCTAACATTACTTAATATAGAGAACACACGAAGAAGATTTATCGAAAAAAATGTTTTTTTTTTGTTATACGTTGTATTCCGCACTTAGCAGAGTAGACATTGAAACTTAATATTGTAATAAGCTATTTTATTTTTATTTAAATAGTTAAAGGTTATAGTTTTGCCCATTGAATTATAATTTAGTTAAGTTCTGTTACTCAAAATCCAATGCCTCTAGAGTTCGGTTTCTCCTCGATTCCCTTTGGCTACCATGCTACGTGCGCGATACAGCGTGAAGGTAAAAAAAAGAAAGAAAATAACATTCACAAATAAGCGTTATATTATTTACAATAAAATTGAAATCTTGTCTAACCATAAAAAGACTGGAACGCAAACATTTCAAAGTTAATTATTGAAATATGGAAATTTTCAGAATAAAGTTACTATTCGTATTCACGAATCATCAAAGCAGGGGTGCCCTCCTCCCTTACACCGTCACCGCTCGAGATGATAATTTTAACCTTTGATGTGCAAAGGCCTGTTCTATTAATGTTTTGGGGTCCTCCTTACGTTGAATTAATTTAGTGTTTCGTTTGTGAATTGTTTATCACATTAAACAGGTGTTGTATAATATTATGTTATGTTTTTCTTAGTAAATATAATTAAATAATTTCTTTATTTACTTATCACAATTAGCTTAATTTTCTTATATATTTTTTCAGCTTCACGCAGTATCCCGCATGTAGCACAGTAGGTAGAGGGCGCCTAGTGTCAAGATACTCCGCTCCCCACTTTCCTCTGAATGATGTGTTGAGTGTTGGATTTCAATGCCGCGCTTTTCCTCGACACCAGAGCGAAGAAATAAAAATATTTAAATATTTGATTTCCGCGAATAGGACTTGTACCCGCAACGTGTCACGTTGATAGTCACACGCTTGTGCCCTTGCGCACGACTGGCTTCTATAACTTAATTTTAATAAAATACGAATGGTATAATGTAATTTACAAAAGAAAACATAATAAATTAAATTAAATTAGCTTCACGCTATATCCCGCACACAGCAGGGTAGGCAGAGGGAACCTAGTGTTAAGACACTTCGTTCCCCACTTTCTGCTGAATTTTGGAGGCATTGCGTGTTGAGTGGCAGAACTCAACGCCACCAGAGCGAAGAAATGAAAATATAAATTTAAGTAAATATTTCATCTCCTCGAGTGAGGATCGAACCCACAACCAGTCGGTTTTACTCACTGGCCTCAAACAATAATATTAGAATGATAATAGGTGTTATATTAAAATAATTATTCGAAATCAAAATATTAAAATATTGCAGTATAGATAGATTATATTAAAAATAAATAAGGCCAGTCGTCACGCGGGGGCACAAAGTGTGACTGTAAAACCGTCTGGTTGTAGGTTTGATCCCCACTCGAGGAGATGAAATATATACTTAAATTTATATTTTCATTTCTTCACTCTGAGCTGAGTTCTGCCACTGCGTTAAGTTCAGCCACTCAATACGCAATGCCTCCGGAATTCGGCAGAAATCGGAGAACGGAGTGTCTTAACACTAGGTTCCCTCTGCCTACCCTGCTGTGTGCGGTATATACCGTGAAGCTGATTTATTAGATTTTTTAATAAATAGTCAAAAATATATAAAATACCCAATTACAATATAAAACAATGTTTATTTCAATGTGACAAATTTTTTTAGATACACTATCACTAATGTGGATAATCATCAATCAAAAAGTATATGATTAAGCGACATGACAAAAATATCCATTTATCACGACTGTAACAATACAACTTTGAAATAGATATGTTTAACTACAAGTGTTAAACTGTTATAAGCAAATATGTAGTATAATAATGTATTATGAGGCCAGTCGTAGTGCAGGAACACGAGCGTGTGACTTAAACGCGACCCGTTGTGGGTTCGATTCCCACTCTAGAAAATGACATTTACTATTTTCGTTTTTCGCTCTTGTACCGAAGCAAAGCGCTGCGTTGCGTCCCGTCACTGAGCAAAGATGTCTCCAGAATACAGAAAATGTGAAGTAGAATGTGAAGAGAAGTATCTTAACTATAGGTAATTATGTTCCCTCTGCCTACCTCGCTGTGTGTGGGAACGGCGTTAAGTTAAAAAAAAATATTACATTATTGATGCCGGTTATTTAAATATTTTCTAGAAAAAAGTGTTGAAACTGAAAAGTAATGGTTTCGTAGCAGATTAACTTTTAAATCTTTAAAATAGTTATATTTATAACGTTGCAAGCACTAATTTTGGCCTTTTGTTCCGCTGTTCCATAATAGCTCTTGAGTGTAATCTCTGTGTCACACAATATATATTTCTTATAAATTCTAATATTTAATTATTGAGTGAAAGCAACACAAGTAAACGCGACGGTTGTGAACTCGATTCCTACTCGACGGAATGCTTTATTATTTATTTCGATTTAGTAACAAGACAAAGCGCGGCGTTGAGTTTCGCCACTTATGTAATGCTTTGAAAATTTGGCCGTAAAGTTAAGAATGTTGTCACTTAACTTGAGGCTTCCTCTACCCTACCACATGCGGGATACGATATGAAGCAAAATAAATAATCTGGTTTTACTTAACATTTGTATAGTAATAAGGGAATTTGAGGATATAAAAATAATTATATTGTTTCCTGCCTGTAAGCTTAAAGTATTAAATGCTTAAAAGAAATGAAATGTAAATGCTATGAAGTTTCTTTCCAAGATCGTAAAATGTGACGTAATCCAATTTATAATGCTCTCGTGACGATATTCAAGGCTTTATGAATGGATTGTTACAAATTCCAATTTATATATTCTTTCGAAGGAAATTACATTGTATTTATATACATTATATATATATTTATATATATATATATATATATGTATTTATATGAATATTCATAATATAGTATGTATACTCATATTTAAAAAAAAAGAAGATAGTAGCGGGATGAGGCTGCAAAAGAAATCATTTGCATCTTTTTGTTGGTGACATTTTATTTGTATGAAAAAGACAATATACATTAAATATTTAAACTGGTAAAAATATATTGTTAGTGACAGAGGTCCAAACAATTGTTAACGATGTCATACAATGTACATACACAAAAATATTTCGATAATCAGACAATATGAGAATAAAATATTTGATTTACATGAAATAATTACAAATTCATTTTGTATTATGTGTGGTTATCGGCCATCACAAAATATTCCCATACAAGTTCCCGGTCGGGGCGGAGTGTGTCTGTAATTGCAGCCATTGTTGGACATCGTTATAGCGTGCTTTACATTCATATTCATATTAGTTGTATGCAATTACTAACGTTAATTTTATTGTGAAAATTCTTTTGTACACACAGCTAGGTTTTGGTGCCGTTAAAAATAATAAATTGCTACTAATTACCACTTTTAGCTTTCTAGAAAAAGTATGTTTCACTTGTTACCCCGTTTTACAAAGTACGTACACAAAACATTATGCAAATACTTCCTCTATACAAACTTTTTAGCTTAAATTGAAAAGGTAAGAAACGAAGTGAATTTTGTAAAGTTTTTTCAAGTAAGTGTTAACTCACTAAAAAGAAATTTTCGTTTTATATGTGTCGTAGACGTATTTTATTATTTTAATAAGGAAAAGAAATGTATGTGGCGTATCCCTTCGTATGTTTTACATTTATTTCCATACAAATATTATGTTCTTCAGCACCGTAGGATTTCGGTTTATTTTTGGTGTAGGCTTTACCAGTTGAAACATTATACCGGTAAATCGTTTAAGAGCTTATTTGAACGACGATAGAACGAATTACAAGACAAATTACACTAAAACTCCATTTTTCCTTAGATGGTAAATACCTACTGTAGGGAAGCCCTCTTTAAAAATGTACCTACTAAGACTGATGTGATTCGTTCTTTCCTGATTCACTATAGATTTATTGTTTAAGTACATGATTTTACTGACATTTTGATCTTAGTGACTCCTCAGACTTTTGTGACTCCTCAGTGGGTTCAGTAAGACAAGTCCACTGTGGTTGTAATTTTTTTACCAAATATACGTTTATTTTTTAAATATAAACCAAACATTCTCGATTTTCTTACATGCTTCTAATTAAAATATTTTCTTACCTTCACGCTGTATCTCGCACACAGTAGTACACCCAACACACAATGCCTTTAGAATTCGGCGATAAACGGGGAGCGGAGAGTCTTGACACTAGTCTGAATAATTGATAAGTAAGATAAACAATAACTGATGTGATATAGTAAAGAGAACTAATAAGCTTCGTTCTACCACTTAACATATCTTATTTATTGTAAATTAAACAATTTTGTAAATGAAATATTGTTTTAATTCTCTTATTATGAGACACAAAATAATTTCTACTGTGATTTAAGATATACATGTAATGTAAATTTATGTTAAATACTATACCTAATGTATATGAGTAGATCAGCTAGTCTAGACAGTGATAGATATGAACAAAATATACATTTTGAAACGACTTTCGAAAAGGAGGAGGTTATCAGTTCAACTGTATTTTCATTTATCAACTATTAACATTGAGGCCAGTCGTGGCGCAGAGGCACGAAGTGTGACTGTAAAATGGACTGGTTGTGGGTTCGATCCACACTCGAGGAGATGACATATTTACTTAAATTTATATTTCCATTTCTTCGCTCTGGTGTCGAGGCTAAGCGCGGCGTTGTGTTCTGCCACTCAACACGCAATACCTCCAGAATTTGTCAGAAAGTGGGGTACGGAGTGTCTTAACACTAGGTTCCCTTTGCCTACCCTGCTGTGCGCGGGATACAGCGTGAAGCTGGTTTATTTAATATATAAATAAATAAGATTTCAACACGTAACCATAGGAGTCTGCACTGAATTATGACGATTATTTTCAAAACCTACAAAAAGATAAAACATTATTCTAAAAGATCAAAACGTTTTACTTGGCTGTACGTTTTTTAACTAGAATCGCTTCCGGATTTGTAAGTGACTTTCTTTGACCTGAAATCCTAATCTCAAAGCCTTAATCCAACTGAGACTGCGTCCCCCTTAACGGTCGTCGTTGAGAAATATAACCAATGCGGATATTTTATAAAGAGTCTACCAAAAAGAAATCGTCTGTTGTGTTGTATAAATCTTTTATTCGTTTATTTTGCTCTTATATTATATATTAATTTATAAGGCACAGCGGTAGAGTGCCTTACTGTAAACAGTTTTGGGTTTCGTTTCCCACTCCTGTTCTGTTAACAAGACAATGTGCAGCGCTGGTTTCACCACTCGAAACGGAATGTCTCAAAATTGGGTGGAAAGCGGTATCCATACCCCGCGTACTGCTCAATTTTGAATGCTGCCTTGATTCTCTCTGCCTACTGTATAACAAGTTTGATTTTGTTCGCAAAAAACATCATATTAGAAGACACAATTTTTTAAAATTGTTGTTTGTGTTTTGGTATCGCATATAAAACTATATGCATATGGAACTATTCCATATGATTTCTTTTTGTTCTTAATTTTATTTTAATTTTTTTTTAATAATTGCATTACAAACTAATATTAACTATTACTAATATTAACTTTAAGTTCATAACATTTTAATTATGGGAAATATTATAGAAAATTCAATAAGTAAATAGAAAGTACAGAAAAAATAATTTTGTTTATAAAAATATTTTTGTTAATTTTTTTTCGTAATAGGATTTTTATAATTTCTACATACTTCTCACTTATTTTTGAAACTGATCTGAAATGGTCGATAGAACTTAGAATTTAATTTCACTTGAAACAAATAACAATATTATACGTCTGCAAACTTTTATATCTATTTAGGAAAAGGAGCGTTTTAAGTAGAAGCGTGCATGCGAGAGTTGGCAACTTTCTCAATTTAAACGTATCCAAAATGTGATCCAGAATTCATAAAGAGAACGAAACGAAAATTCTGATAGTTCATAACTTTGTACGTTAACTTTAAATAATGCGTTTATTTCCAAACTTTATCCTATTTTCGTAGTATAAATGTATTAAATATTACTTTTGACAATTTTATACGTATCTCATTTATTATACACTAGTGGCCCCACGCGGTTTCGCTCGCTTTTACTAAATGAATGTTTATTTAAATAATATTTAAGTACATTTAGAGAAAATTAGTTGATTTATTTTAGTATGTTTATCTATAATGTTATACATTTAATGTATCTTTTAAATTTTTAGGGTTTTATTTGATTTTTGTATTTAACAAAAAAATGGTTTGCTATTTCATATTTTTTGTTAGCACATGGTACGCGCGCACGACACGCGGTTTTTCTTTTAAAATCCAAGGATAACATGTTTATACGTTGCTTCACAAGCTCTTTCACCTTTCAGTGATAATTCCACCAAAATTATGTGTTTCCGAGATTAGCCCGGATAAATGAAAAGACAGACAAACGAACATAAATTTTAAAATTGTATATATGTTTAATTCTATATGGACTTCATAATACCATGGTTACTTTGTAATCATAGACAGACATTTCAATTTTATTTACATGTATAACTAAAGTATTGATACTTTTATCTTTTAAGATGTACAATTCCAGGAGGGTTCGCCAGCGTATGCGTACATGCTGGAAAACGATCACCGTACACACCTTTTAACTCCTCCAATTCCTGCTTTTCGCAATAAAATATATTCTCCAAACGCTTCAAAACGCTTCTTGTAATTGTTTAAGACTGTTTTTTTTATATATAAAAAAAAAGCTTCACGCTGTATCCCGCACACAGCAGGGTAGGCAGAGGGAACCTACTGTTAAGACACTCCCGTTCCCCACTTTCTGCCGAATTTCGGAAGCATTGCGTGTTGAGTGGCAGAACTCAACGCCGCGCTTTGCCTCGACACCAGAGCGAAGAAATGGAAATATAAATTTAAGTAGATATTTCATCTCCTCGAGTGGGAATCGATCCCACAACCAGTCGGTTTTACAGTCACACTTTGTGCCACTGCGCCACGACTGGCCTCACTTTTTTTATATATTTATGTTTATTTTAGTTTAATTCTTAACCAAACGTTTTATAGGTAACTCAAATGCTCATTCCATTTCGCTTGTTGTCCTCAGTCAATCCCCTGTGCACAACGTAAGCGTATTATGTAAATTGTAGCTAATCTATAAGCTGTATACACAACAAAGTCTTAACCAGGTCAAGATAATAAAATGTATATTGTACATTTATATAGAAACCGAGTACTATTTTATAATGTAAATGCTGACTGTGGATTTGATACATTTTTATTTGGACTCTGCAATATAATCAAATGAGCTTCATGCTGTATCCCGCACACAGTGCTGGGTAGGCAGAGGGAACCAAGAAACCTGTTAAGACTCCGTTCCCCACTTTCTGGCGAATTCTGGAGGCATTGCGTATTAAGTGGCAGAACTCAACGCCGCACTTGTCCTTGACACCAGAGCGAAGAAATGTAAATATAAACTTAAGTAAATATTTCATCTCCTCGAGTGGGGATCGAACCCACAACAAGTCTATGCATAAATGGTTATATCTTTTGATTGTGTTGATTTGAGAAGCTTGATTTTCTCTGTGTTTTAAGAGACTGTGGAGCTTATTCTTATGGATGTTAATTTTGGCTTAATACCTCGAGATAAATGGTTTCGACAGATGAACAGACTGACAACAAAGTGATTGGAACCCTTATACGATCACGGAACCTTAAAACATTTATATTTTTTGCTTATTGTGTTTCCTTATTATAATTTTTTTTTGTTGTTCTTGTTAGTTTAAGCTGTTTTTTTTTTATATATATTTCAATATTTTTATTTTTTAGTTATTGTATTTTGTTCATCTTTGTTACTTAACCTAATTTTAATTGTAAAATAATGTATAAGTATACAGTCGAAGCATGTTGTGTCTGCCTATAAGTGGAATGACACCTTGCAATGTAATTTTTAGAATTTGTATATGTGTGAATTTGTGTGTCTATTCTGTTGGCAGACCTAATAAATAAATAAATAAATAAATAAATAAATAAATAAATAAATAAATAAATAAATAAATAAATAAATAAATAAATAAATAAATAAATAAATAAATAAATAAATAAATAAATAAATAAATAAATAAATAAATAAATAAATAAATAAATAAATAAATAAATAAATAAATAAATAAATAAATAAATAAATAAATAAATAAATAAATAAATAAATAAATAAATAAATAAATAAATAAATAAACAAACAAACAAACAAACAAACAAACAAACAAACAAACAAACAAACAAACAAACAAACAAACAAACAAACAAACAAACAAACAAACAAACAAACAAACAAACAAACAAACAAACAAACAAACAAACAAACAAACAAACAAACAAACAAACAAACAAACAAACAAACAAACAAACAAACAAACAAACAAAACAAACAAACAAACAAACAAACAAACAAACAAACAAACAAACAAACAAACAAACAAACAAACAAACAAACAAACAAACAAACAAACAAACAAACAAACAAACAAACAAACAAACAAACAAACAAACAAACAAACAAACAAACAAACAAACAAACAAACAAACAAACAAACAAACAAACAAACAAACAAACAAACAAACAAACAAACAAACAAACAAACAAACAAACAAACAAACAAACAAACAAACAAACAAACAAACAAACAAACAAACAAACAAACAAACAAACAAACAAACAAACAAACAAACAAACAAACAAACAAACAAACAAACAAACAAACAAACAAACAAACAAACAAACAAACAAACAAACAAACAAACAAACAAACAAACAAACAAACAAACAAACAAACAAACAAACAAACAAACAAACAAACAAACAAACAAACAAACAAACAAACAAACAAACAAACAAACAAACAAACAAACAAACAAACAAACAACAAACAAAACAAACAAACAAACAAACAAACAAACAAACAAACAAACAAACAAACAAACAAACAAACAAACAAACAAACAAACAAACAAACAAACAAACAAACAAACAAACAAACAAACAAACAAACAAACAAACAAACAAACAAACAAACAAACAAACAAACAAACAAACAAACAAACAAACAAACAAACAAACAAACAAACAAACAAACAAACAAACAAACAAACAAACAAACAAACAAACAAACAAACAAACAAACAAACAAACAAACAAATAAATAAATAAATAAATAAATATATATAATATCCATGCATAAGTTACAAATATGCGCCGTCGGTATCATTGGTAGGCAGAGGGAACCTAGTGTTTTTAGACACTCCATTCCCCACTTTCTGCCGATTTCTGAAGGCATTGCGTGTTGAGTGGCAGAACTCAACGCCGCTCTTAGCCTCGACACCAGAGCGAAGAAATGGAAATATAAATTTAAGTAAATATTTCATCTCCTCGAGTGGGGATCGAACCCACAACCAGTCGGTTTACAGTCACACTTCGTGCCGCTGCGCCACGGCTGGCCTCTGGCCTGGCCTATTTCGGTATATGTATTTCCATTTTGAATATTAAAGTTATATATAGTTTTCCATAAAAAGAAACAAATTCTTATAATATAGGTATTTATTTTTTATTTTATTTACCAAAAAAAAAGCCAATTACAGTTTTTCAGTTACAAGTATTATCTGAAGTAGAACTACACATCAATTGAATATCTTATTATTAAAAAATATATATATCAACAAATTATCTTATTATTATAAAAGTGTAATGATATACAAATTATAATAAAATGATATACAGAAATTAATTTACATTATTCAATTTTTCTTTAAATGCGTTGTTTTCCGGGTAAGCAGAGATAACCTAGTGTCAGAATACTCAAATTTTCATATAAATTCACCCGTTTCATTTCATCCAAGAGCGGGTGGAAAAGTTTACAGCCCAGTCACTATGTCACGATGATTTTTTTTATTTGATTATATTAATTTTGTATTATTTAATCATTTTTATACAAAAAATGAGTGAGTTCCGAAACTCAACAAGCAATGCTTCGAGAATTCGAGTGTTAGTGGAGAACGGAAGCGTCTTAACTAGCTTACTCAACACCAGGTTCCCCATGTCGACTCTGCTGTGGACGGAGATACAATGATGCTAAAAAAAAATACTTAAAATTATCATATTTTAATTAATTAATAAATAAACTAAAATATTAATTTTAATGTAATTCGTTATCGAAAATATTATTACTGTAAAATACCAGCCGTATGCTAATAGCCAATTTCACGTTCCAAGTAACGTTTATGTTTTCATCGGATGTATTGAAACGTAATTGCTACTGAATATAGATTGATTTAATTAGATCACTTTATTATACAAAGTAGGGTACTGAGTTCGGTAAGGGACTACAAATGCTAAACTAGAGCGTTTCGTGTTCGAGCCGTGTTTTTATTTTTTATTTAATTTTTGGATTGTATCTTAAGTATTATAAATTTAATATTTTTATTATTTTACGAATTTTCCTGTGAATTGGGATGTTATATTTATTTGTACTTAATAGTTTTTATATGTATATGTATATAAATTATTATTGAAGTAAGATAGCAGATTTAATTAACAACGGCCCTACCTTTTACAATCAATTTGTTATTGGCGTTACCATTTTAAACGTATCACGCTGTATCATACACAAAGCAGGGTAAGCAGAAGGAACCTAAAAATCTAGTGTTAAGGCACTCTGTTCTTAATAAGACACTTTCGTTTCCTACATTCCTCCGAATCATACAGGGATTACGTGTTAAGTAGCAAAACTCAATGCCGCGCCTTGTCTGATTAAAGAGAGCGAGGAAATGAAAATATTAAATATTTAATTTCGTCCGGTGGGAATCGAACCCCTTGTTCCTGCCCCAAGAATAACCTCAAATTTGTAATATAATAACAGCAATATAAGCCTATTATGTAATTACAATTTAAACAATATATTGAAATGGTACCAAACTTGGTAAAGTGACCGAACCCATTTCAATAACACTTAAAACATATGAAGGGCCCTTAGGCACATAGAACGATGGGCGTTTTAGCGAATACGTTCTGTTATTCCAATCATGAAATCTATTTCGGTATATAAAATAAATAAATAAATCAGCTTCACGCTGTATCCCGCACACAGCAGGGTAGGCAGAGGGAACCTAGTGTTTTTAGACACTCCATTCCCCACTTTCTGCCGATTTCTGAAGGCATTGCGTGTTGAGTGGCAGAACTCAACGCCGCTCTTAGCCTCGACACCAGAGCGAAGAAATGGAAATATAAATTTAAGTAAATATTTCATCTCCTCGAGTGGGGATCGAACCCACAACCAGTCGGTTTACAGTCACACTTCGTGCCGCTGCGCCACGACTGGCCTCTGGCCTGGCCTATTTCGGTATATGTATTTCCATTTTGAATATTAAAGTTATATATAGTTTTCCATAAAAAGAAACAAATTCTTATAATATAGGTATTTATTTTTTATTTTATTTACCAAAAAAAAAGCTGATTACAGTTTTTCACTTACAAGTATTATCTGAAGTACAGAACTACACATCAATTGAATATCTTATTATTATAAAAGTGTAATGACATACAAATTATAATAAAATGATATACAGAAATTAATTTACATTATTCAATTTTTCTTTAAATGCGTTGTTTTCCGGGTAAGCAGAGATAACCTAGTGTCAGAATACTCAAATTTTCATATAAATTCACCCGTTTCATTTCATCCAAGAGCGGGTGGAAAAGTTTACAGCCCAGTCACTATGTCACGATGATTTTTTTATTTGATTATATTAATTTTGTATTATTTAATCATTTTTATACAAAAAAAGGCCACACATAATTTTAGCATAGTTATTAAAAACATGTTTAATTAGTAGGAGATGAATACATTCAAAATCTTCATTTCTCGTCTTTAATATTCCGATGCGAATTATTGCAAAGTAATATATAACTAAATAGCAGCGTTAAGTTCCGCGACGCAACTCCTCAAAAGTTCCCTGCCTAACCCGGGACATAGCGTGAAACTGTAAAAAAAAACTTAAAAGTGTACGTAAATCTTACTAAATATACCTTTGATACCTTTGAAGACCATTTTTCAAAGATGAAACGATCCATAGTATATTGATAGGCAGGCTATAGGCAAGTGGGTCGGCCCATTAGCCTAATAGCAAACAGTGAGATGGTAAGCATATAAAGCAGTGCGTCGTCATCCCTTTTAATTGATTAGTAAATCTCTTTTTTGCACTGAAATTTGGATTTTTAATAATTTTTATTCAACTTTGTTCTTCTTTTGTAAAAATTTATTTGTATCTGCCATTAATTCAAGCAGAAATATAATAGTTGTAAAAAGTAAACTATTTTTTGCGATGTTAACGCAACGGCTGTGGGTTCGATTTTTAATCGGTTAAATTAATTGTTTTTTTTTTATTTTCACGTCCTCACTCTAAGCATATGTGTTAAAAATTCGGTGTGAATCGGGATACAGAGTATCTTAAGACTAGGTTTCATCTGCCTACACTGCAGTTATACGCGGGATACAGTGTAAAGCTAAAAAATATATTTATTTATTATTTTTACTTTATCGGGCTGGTAAAAAGATATCTCGCACTTCACTCCGTTATTAGTAAAAATAGTAATATTGCTTTAACAAGTGCCGAAGCTTCAATTTATCTAGCAAGAATTTAAATACATTTTTTTATTAATTTTTCGAATTGATTAAAACCTACAACCATTTTGTATCAAAAAAATAATTTTATCTCGAGTGAACACAGAACTCGGCACCCATATATCCCAACCCATCAAACCCTTTCTAATAACGGTGAAATCGAAACGACGTATAAGTAAAAATTTAACTTGGCTCTCATTTCAAATTTACCTTTTTGATGAGATCACTATAGCTCTAGCATCTGAAAGCATTTCGTTATAAAGGTCACTTATTTTTTTAATTTATAGTCAATTTGTGAAACCATTTACACTATTCAAATAATCTAGGGTTAGAGCAGAAAGAATTTTTAATTATGCCATGTAACAGAACCAAAAAAAGCGTAAAGCTAGTCATTTCTCCAACAGCTGAATGCTCAGATTCATTCTACTTCCTTTAGTAAATTGCTGTCCTCGTTTTAAATGCGAGATTTTATTATTACACTGATCGAGCAACCTACGAGACAAATAAGTGTTGAATCAATTTTCTGCTCATTGAGAGCTCGAGTAACAGAATATATATATATATATATATATATATATATATATATATATATATATATATATATATATATATATATATATATGTTTCCTGTATAATACATTAATAATTGACATTTTTTTTCAGCTTCACACTGTATATCGCATGTAGGGAGCCAAGTGTTAAAACACTCCGCTCCCCATTTTCCGATTCTCAATTTTGAAGGTATTGCGTTTTGAGTGGCTAGTTCTAATTGGGGGTCTCGACACTAGAACGAAATAATGAAAATACTAAATATTTCATTTCCTCCAGTGGGAATTGAACTCACAACCTGTCGCGTTTACAGTCATACGACTGGCATTATATTTAATTCAATTTTGTAAGCATCGCTAATTTCATACTTAAATATTTCTTTATTACTACTACAAATATTTAGCTTTAAATGTATTAAGCGAGTGCGTTTTGTAAATTTTTATACATAAATATGACAATATTGTTATATTACTATTATCCATCAGACCGACACCATTTTTAATATATTTATTATATATAAAAAAATAAAATAAATAAATCAGCTTCACGCACACAGCAGGGCAGGCAGAGGGAACCTAGTGTTTTTAGACACTCCGTTCCCCCCTTTCTGCCGAATTCTGGAGGCATTGCGTGTTGAATGGCAGAACTCAACGCCGCGCTTACCCTCCACACCAGAGCGAAGAAATGGAAATATAAATTTAAGTAAATATTTCATCTCCTCGAGTGGGGATCGAACCCACAACCAGTCGGTTTACAGTCACACTTTGTGCCGCTGCGCCACGACTGGCCTCAATATTATATGTAATGTTTTTTATTTACTTCAGTAGATTGGTAACGTTTTATTCTAGAAGTTGGGATCGTATTAGATAGATATGTTTCAGTCTCTTATGTTTCAAGTCAAGATTGGTTAAGAAAAGGTATCTATCAAGTATGATATAAAAGGCGAAAAAAAAGATATCGATTGAAATGATTTTGATATTCTACTTTCTATTTTCAGAAAATTATAATTTAATTGAAAAAATAAAAGCTAGAATCTGAGTTGTCAAGCTAAAGCAAGTTAAAATATATTTTTACTGAACTCTTTTGGTCGCGCTTATTAAACGTTAGGAGGGCAATTATACCTCATTGAAACGGCAAGTGCCTCAAATTAACGTTAAAATTGTTAAGGGAAGATATTAAATTTTATATTGCTTATATAATAAATCAATTATAAAGAATATTTTCAAATTAAAATTTTCATTAAAAAATATTAGAATTTTGCTGTGGCAATATTAAAGTATCTCTCTTCATTGAAACGAATATAAAATCTAAAATTTATGTATGGTAATATCAGTTTGAGATGTTATCCATAACATTTACTAACAGGTCTCTAGTTTCTGATTTTTTTTGACAAATTTAATAACTATAAGTCAACGAGACCGTGCTTTATCTATAAAAGTTGACACATTTATGTTTGCGGGCGTGGGTGCACTTATTTATTTAAATGAGCTGCAAATATAAGTTTGTAATGATTTTTTTCTGTGATGATGATATTTGTACAATAATTTCTCCATTCTAGCCAAATTTCATAATTGCAAGTCGATGACAAGTATCCTAGGTTTTTTTACGCGGCAAATTTCATACAAAAAGCTGCAAAAACCATAAACGCTCGTATCTTTTGATTGCGTTGATATTAAAGCTTAATTTTTTGTGCTCCAAGGGACCGTACGACTGGATATTTGTTATTAATTTCAGCTTTATACCTCTTCATAATTTTGAGATAAATGGTCTTGACAAAAGCATAGATATACATACAAATGGACAACTAGGTTATCCTATAAGATGTCTGTTTTTTTCCCCTAAAAAGCCTTACGTAAAGACCAGGCGATCCTGTGCTGCAGCACAAAATACCCATATGTACGTACATTCTTTCATATAACACTACAGAGAAACAAGATAAATTGTTATAATCGAAACATTTGAATGGAATGAAAGATTGTTTTGTATTATTCCGCTCGTATTTTATGGCACATTGATTGATAGATTTTTCTAGCGTAATATATTACTGTCTGTTGCATATACTGACTAATATTTAATTTATTTTCTATATTCACATGAGTTTTATATGAAATGTGGTATTATTATCATTATTTTATTAAATACAGTGTGTGAACTATATATATAAAAGGTGAACGGCGTGTCTTATATATATATATATATATATATATATATATATATATATATATATATATATATATATATATGATGATGTAGTTCAAGCGGGCGAAGCCGCGAGCGAGTCATTATTATAATATTAATATTACAAATATTAATATTTACAAGTGCTTATAATCTAATATTTTCACAAAATTACGAGAATTACGAGAATGTAATTTAACATGAACATTACAATTTTTTAATCTATTTTCAAACCACGTTACTTATTATACTTTTTAAAATATTAAATCCAAAGTAAGAATTGTACAATTTTTTAGGACTTAGTCCTTAGTTAAAACTCATTTGAAACTTGTAAAAAAAATCAAATGCCTTTGTTAGTTCAGCGATATCCGGAAATGTGTATTCAGCGTATATGGGATTAGCGCCAAGCTCCCGGCGCATTTCCGCACTGTTTATGGTTATGACACTGCGCTCTGACAACTTAGAACGCCTATTTTATATGTGTTATTATTATATACGTTCTCGTTCATATTTGTGTTTAAGGGATAAATTTAGGCTTATATGTACCTATATAATGAAAAATATTGAGGCGCAAAGGAAAACTGTAGGGCAACTGTTAACGTGTCAGGTTGTGGGTTCGATTCACACTCGAAGAAATGTAATATTGGGGCAAAGTACGGCGTTTAGTTCCGCTACTCAACGCAATGCCTCCAGAATTCGGCGGGAAGGTTTCATAAGGCGTCAGCCTATCATACTAAGCGGGACACAGCGTGAAGCTGAAAAAAAAAATTTATATTTTAAGAATATTTCAACTTTAGGTGTGTTATTTCACCTCATTTTAGGTTCACTTATCGCAATTGGAATATTTTTATTTTTGTTCTTCTGTAAAGTGGCCATAAAAAGTATCCAGTTATTCTTTTACCTGTCCGAAACATGTCGTAGAAATGACCTTTTTCAGAAAATACAAATACAAAAATAAAATCTTAAATATAAGTTTATATAAAATGGAATGTTCTAGTAAAATAGAATAATACACTCGAGTTGCCTTTTATAAAGCGCTTTCTATATGCATAAAGCAGACATGATGACGAAGACGTTGCATTTTCAACATTCCTTTTCTATTCTGTGTTTCATCCGTTAACTTCAGTTTTTGAACATAACATTTGCGTTTTGAATGAATTTGCAGTTTTCTAATATAACCCTACTATGTATGGGTCGAGTAAGATTTATATCATCTCTTATTTTAACTGTAAAAGAGAATGTTTTAATTTATTAAAGTAGTAGCAGTCAATTTTTCTCTATACATTTTTGTCTTAAATGTGGGCGTTGAAAGGTTGATGATAATGATGATGAAGTATTTATATACGAAATTATTTATCAAGACAAAATATATTTTTTATATAAAGGTTAAGGCTATTTTCTCTACTCCTACTTACACTTAAAAAATAAATTAAAATAAAATTAGCTTCACGCTATATCCCGCACACAGCAGGGTACGCAGAGGAAACCTAGTGTTAAGACACTCCGTTCCCCACTTTCTATATAAATTTAAGTAAATATTTCATCTCCTCGAGTGGGGATCGAACCCACAACCAGTCGGTTTTACAGTCACACTTCGTGCCGCTGCGCTACGCCTGGCCTCAACTTATACTTATATTGCTAAAACCTATAGCTAAATTTAAAGATCATTAATAGTACTTGTTTTTGACAATAAATTCAAGTGAATCCAGTCCAGAGAAACATAAATACGCAGTTCTATACATAAGACCTTAGATCTGAGTAAAATTTTGTAAAATAATGTGAAGTTAAAAATAACATTTTCTTATTATAGGTATTAATTGTATGTAAACAATAATGTAATTAAAATATATATAGATATAGTAATAAATCAAAAAGGGTACGGACCAAGTGTCTGTAGTATTAAATTATATATATATATATATATATATATATATATATATATATATATATATATATATATATATATATATATATATATATATATATATATATATATATATATATATATGTCACATCCTATTACATAGGACTTCCTTGCCTATCGAAGCAATCAAATATATACTCATATATAATGTATCACTTAAATAATTCACGCTCGTGTTCCGAAACTAGGTTTGATGTAATTTGCGCGCCCGAAGGTGACTTTTGTACGGAATTAATGACGCGAAATCTAATGTTGCCTAAATTCGGAATTTTCCTTCGGGAGTTGGGTCCCAAAGTTGCCGGCGGCGATTAGTGAGTAAGGCGAAAGTTTTGCAAAGTCGCACCTGTTATGAATATTCTATTAATTAACAAGTCGATATTAGCGTAACTTCAAAAGTTTTCCTGGAAATTATTATTATTTCACTATATTTGTGATTTTATATGCCTATGGAAACGTTTTTTAGGTACATTTTAATATTTTTTGTTATTTATGTTGTTACCTACTTACTTCACTCGTGACCATTCTTAACTACGCTCCCTCTGCCAACCCTGCTACATGCTAGATACAGCGTGATGCTGAAAAAAATTTAAAACATACTTAAGTACATATTGTTGTTCAATATTTCGAGCTAGATGTGGAGTTTAGTTTTATAATAACCTGCTGATTTAATCACAATAAAATTTTCTTTTTCTCTCTTTGTATTTTATAAAATAAAGCATTCAAGTCTTTTATTTACTTGTATCACCTGAGACACCTCAGTCTGAAGTGAAACACCAATATACACATAAAAATACACATTCTTATTCCATTTTCAATACATGAAAATTTGTACTATAATATCACATTTCAACAAACATCGAGAGACCTTAAACCTCGGTCTGATACCGGAAAGCGAGAACGCGATTATCGATATATTATTCAAATTACGCAAGCGCGAAGATTCCGTAATAAAAACAAACTCCACCGAATCCCTGTTACCCTAGTAATAAAAAGAAGCAATTTTCGACCGCTTATATCTCTTGTTTGTTGAGAACGTGCTAGAACGTGTTTTTGTTAGGAAAGTTTTTGTATAGAATCTGATAAAACAAATCTCGTTCCGCCGCGATATTATTTCGCAACTTGTTTTCGTTGACCACTTAATTTTGCTTAGAAATAAGTGAGAGAAAGTTTTATCATATTTTATCGTTATTGCATATTGTCGTTTAATAATGTTGGTTTTATCTACATTGTTGTTAATATAACGGTTTTTATCTATATTGTTGTTAATACAAGTATAATTCTTGTTAGTATAGCAAAATAAGTGATCCACAGTTTTGTAATATTTTACTTGCAATTATGAAATTTGTTGAATTTTTGAGGTTAAGGTCGATTTTTACTTAAGAATATACGTTTTCATTTCCTCGTTGTTGTAACAATGCCCAGCGTTGAATTACGCCACTCCACATCGAGTGATTTAACGCTAGGTTTTAATCCTGGGTGGATTGAATTTATATTATATCTTTTTTTAGCTTCATGCTATATCCTACACATGGCAGGATAGAAATCTGGGGGTCTAGGGTTAATACTCTTCCGTTCTCCACTTTCCGCCAAATTGTCCAGACATTGCGTGTTGAATGGAACTTAACGCCGTGCTTTACCACTATACCAGAGCAAGAAAATGATAATATTAAATATTTCAAGCCCCTGAATAGAAATCTTGTGCCGCTGCGCCACGACGGCTTCACTTTTTTATTAAAAGAGCTATTTTCATGCTATGAGACTATAAATAAACATGGAAGGTGTCAAAATTTCTGGACGTACTCGCTTGATTGCTATTGTTGCGAATTCGCGTCCCACTGTGGATATTTTTTCTCGACATGCAAACCTACATTTTTACATTTTTTTTGCTACATACTTGTGTATTGATAAGTTGAAAATTGTTTAAAAATTCGATAGAAGACAATTAGAAATTAATCTAATTAGAATTAGAATCTTACTAATATTATAAATGAAAGCTTTTGAGGTTTGTTCCACTATTATAGCTGATATTTCAGAACAAAATATAGGCAACAATTTAAATAAAAAGAATTGGTTATAATATTAAAATAAGATTAAGCGGGCGAAGCCGTATGTGGACCGCTAGTAGTACTATACAATTTTAAGACGATAGCGTCTACGATAAACCAATCTTATAATATAACATAGCAACTTCACACAGTACAACGTAAACAAGTACTACGATACAATAAAACAAAGTAAGATATAGCGGACGAAGCGGCAACTTACTCATACACAAATTATTTTATGCACTTGACTCAGACAGGGGGTGGAAGCAGTTTTACCACTCACGTGTCAGGAACTTACCACGAAGTTTCTTTCTCGAGCGAGTCAAGCTGTCTAAGTTTGGTCGGGTGTTGGTGAACACAAATTATACGCGTAACGTTTCAAGTTAAATTTCCACTTTTAAAGTATCTAGGAAAAAAATTATTAATAATCATTTATTTGAGGTGTTTTTGGTTTCCGTAACAAAGAAGAAACAAACGGAACGCTTATATGATCACTTTGTCGTCCGTCTGTCTATATCATTTATCTCAAGATCTTGTGGAAATATCAAGCTGACATTAATATCAAAAATCCAGATCAACGATACCTAAAAATGAATGTTTTAATTAAAAGATACAAGCGTTTATGCATCGTCTTGCTGCATTTGATATGAACTTAACTTAGACGTAATCAAAACCGTATAGATTTCCGTGGATCTACGATTTTGAAATTCTGCAAAATGTAACTTATAGGTATATTGTGGTAAAGAATTATTATAAGCTTAAGGTAAATAATTGAAATAAATTACAAATAAAAGCTTATGATGCAAGCTTACAAAATGGAACTTAAGTTTGTCAAATTTAATAAGAAAATATTACAGTACACGTCAAAAATAAATAGACGAAAAAGACATACAAAAAGTTATTTTAATTTTTGACGTGTCCTCTTTTAAAAATAAATTAACAATTGATATAAGTTTCTAAAACGTTTACTTAACATTCGTTCCACTCTCGTCTACAATAATAGCTTCTATGCGTAGAATTTAAATTATTAAAAAATTTAAAATTCTTAAAATATATGTTTTACTAGAACGATGACATATATAAAGATAAAAAATCTAATAATAACGTTATCAATTCTTGCCAAAGTTCATAAACGGCAAATTCCATACAAAATTCAGCTAAAACGAAGCATGAACGGCGTACCTTTTGATTACGTTGACTTGGATGTATGGATGAATAAAACTTATATATATTTTATATCGAAGCGTGAAGCTAATTTATTTGATGTTTATATTTTAAATACATAATATATATATTTGAATATTAAATATTTTAAAGAAGAAAAATGAAGTGCTAGTTATATAGTGTCTTAGCTACGGTAAGTTGCTGTACTTGAGATAGAGCTTAACTAGACGGCAACGAAGGTACAAAATTACAGTGCAATTTTGAAGGAGCTCTTACTTGATATATCACGGGAAAGCTCAAAATTGGCAGTCTTTAGGAGAGTGGAACTCACAAAGGATCTATTTGGAAGATACGAGCACTAAAATTTTTGTAAATATAACTTGGTGAATTTTAATATATTTTTTAATTTAAAATTTTCGACTAGAGTCATTTACATTGCAATGTAAAAAAAATATATATATCATTATAGTACCTGTCTTGGTGCAGGAGTACAAAGTGTAAAACCGACTAGTCGTGGGTTCGATACCCACTAGAAAAAATAAAAATATATACATTAGCGTTTAAATTGAATTCACCGGTAACAACTACTGGCGTAGTGTTTGCTTTTTTGACTTCACGTTATATCCCCACCCATTAGGATAAGCAGAGGGAACCTGGGAACCTAATGTTTAAACGTTTCCGTTTCCCACTTTCCGCTTAGTTCTGGAAGTTTTGAGGGGCGAAACTCAAGGCCGCGCTTATATAATATTTTTTAAATATTCCATTTCCTCGAAATGGGAAATGGGTGGGAATCGAAGCCAAAATCTGTCGGGTCACAGGCTTAAGCCCCTGGTCACAACTAGCCAAACATTTAAAATTTATTTCATTTTATTTTATTCTTACATTATATTAAACAACAGGCAACTGAAATGTCAACATATCGTTACATTTGTTATTCATGCCACAACACTAATTTACATCACAAGAACGGATAATTAAAAGAATTTTAATTAATAGAATGTAGGGATTTTTTTTTATATTTAAATTAAAAAAAACACAAAGTACGAAATCCCTGAGCAATACAATGATATTCATTAAAGGGGTCTCTCGTTTAATGATGTATTGTACTATTCAGAGCGAGGGTGTCTAATTATTATGCTGTCGGTGCCGACGTATGGTTTATTACTTGTAGCTTTCAGTGCGAACAAAATGTAACATGAACAAACTGACTTGATGAAAATTTGTTATAGCGAGTGCCATTTTTAATGTTTACTTAGTATTTTGTTTTAGTATATAATATATTTTTATTTAAAAGATAAAAAAAGCGTTCAAATAAAGATAAAGGTGATTATTCATTTATGTAATTTAAAATTCAAAATTAAATCAGCTTCACGCTGTATTCCGCACACAGCAGGGGAACGTAGTGTCAAGACACTCCGTTCCCCACTTTCCGCCGATTTCTGGAGGCATTGCGTGTTGAGTTTATATTATTTGATTAATTTAATTGAGAAATTTTAATTAGCATTTTATTTATATAATCATGAAACTGTAGACGAAAATTAACGTAATTAATATAATTTTCGCTAAATACTCAAATTGTTGTTACGTTACTAAACTTGGTGATAATTTCTTTAGTCCATAAAAGGCTATTTCTTTGGGATACATATTAAATCATCATTAAAATTTCCACGTTTCAGCTAAAAATTGCATAAAAAAGTAAATTTAATAAAGGTAAAGTATAATACTATGCATAATACATTAGTACCCAAAATCAATTCGACATTCCTTTCAGTAAAAATACGTCAGTAATCTCTTTACATTCGATGTCCAAACGAACAAATTAAGTCAACACTTCGTGACAAAGGAGAGCCTTTTCCCATTATTCTAAAGTAAACTCCAGTAATTTAGTTTGGATTGCTTTAAAGATTTATGTGCATCTACATTCTCGTAAATACTCTTATGTTCCAATATTTTTATTGAATCGGGATATGCGGTAATTCGTGAAATATTCGTCAGGAATTTAACCAGATTGCAGATTGGTTTTTCCTTAAGAGGCACTATCTAGGTCAATAAATGTGATAGTTATTTGAATATTTGTTTACTTTTTTTTCTGTTTTAGCGTCACCCTGTATCAGAAAGTCAAGCAGATAAAAGAGAGTGTTAAGACACTCCGTTTCCCATTTTCCACCAAGTTCTGAATCTATTGCGCATTGCACCTCGATACCAGAGCAAAGAAAATGGAAATATTACATATTTTATTTTCTCCAGTCGAATTTGAGGAATCTAAGCACTTATTGACCCTACTTAATTTTTAGTGAAATAATATTTTTATTTAATAAAGACGGCTAACTAACATACATTTTTTTTATCAAAATATGTAACTCTCCCTACAATTCACGAACTTAAAGTTTGAATTGGTTTCAATATTTTCAAATTGGTTTTATATTGCCAAGATATTATTTTAACCATGCCTTTAGGTATCGTAAACCCAAGATATACAGGATGTATCGTAGAATATTTATAGATACGTTATACTTTCACTTAATCCCGTGAGTGGCCTAGAGCACTGGGAATCACGATCTAGACACAGATTTTTAGACCACCTTTTCTAAAGTATGGAGCAATTCCATTTATTTATATATTTATTTGTATGTGTAAGGGGCAATGTTTTTATTACGTTTGTTACGAAATGTTATATTCTTATGTTGGCTTACGGATTTCGTTCAAATTTGTAAAAAATAATATTTAGATACAACAACATACTGGCCTGAATCAGTCATGGCGCAGGGGCACAAAGTGTGACTGTAAAATTGACTAGTTGTGGGTTCGATGACCACTTGAGGAGATTAAATATTTACTTAAATGTATATTACCATTTTTTCGCTCTGATGTCAACGCAAAGCACAGATAGGGCTGAGTTCTGCCACTCAACAGGCAATGCCGCCAGACTTCGACAGAAAGTAGGGAACGGAGTGTCTTAACACTAGGTTCCCTCTGCCTACCGTGCTGTGTGCGAGATACACCGTGAAGGCGATTTATTTTATTTATTTAGATACAATACTCTTTTGTAATGACTTACAGATATTGAGCGACAAAGATATTGAGTTTAAGAAAGAAAGATATTGAGTTACGGAATGTAATTTAGTACCTTATTTAGCATATTACGGAAAAGAAGGAATTAATTTTGATCAAACCTATACTAACAGTATTTGACTCTCTCTACTCTTGGAAAACCTTTGTTGGTACTTAAATATTGTAAAATTATTTACAAATATTTGGGTGGTATGTAATGATTTGTCTCTACAGTTAATCTCCTATTATCTAGTTAATATCTCTAAATACACAAGAAGCATAAAAATCTAGAAAAAAAATCAACAAATAAAATAAGCTTTAATAAAATAAGATTTTTTTAACGACTTCAAAACTATACATATACACACGAAGACAAAAAAATAAAAAGTACAATAAAAGTAAAGACAATCAAAGAACCATTAAGAAAATTAATGATACTTCTATACTTATTTTCTATTTAAAATCCATTACTTTTGGAGTTGGTGTCAATCTAACAATCGTTATTAAAAAGTTATTTCTGCCTCGGCTGGTTTCTATATTATATTTTATATATATTTCCTTTCTTTTGCCATTAAGGCATATTATTCTATTAAAATATATATTTTTAATAGTAATTAACTATAAATTATTTAATAATTAATGATATAAATTAAAATAAATGCACAATTTCTTGTACAATAGTAAAACGGCGGCTAGTTTGCATGATTGCATATAAATATGTTTTTTGTGCAACGACAGTTCTTATTTAAATTTCACACTGTATCACACTGTGTTTCGCATTTAGCAAGGTAGGCAGAGGGAATCTATTGCCAAGACTCTCCGTTTCCACATTTAGCCTAATTTTCGAGACATTGGGTTGCAAAATAAAATATCTATTCCGGATGAATATATTCTATTAATTATTATTATGGAAATTGAGAGATAGAGATATTATCGAGGTTCCCCATCATTTGGTCTCCGCCCGACTGTTCTACGCCCATGGCCGTAGATACCACAATTTTGATGTGTTCTAGCTTCTGTTATTAAGCAGTTATCACGTGAAGAACGGAGTGTTGTGATGGATGTTCTAGTAGGGTATAGCAACATATTTGTTTATATATTTAGGATTAAACATCGAAACAAAATTTTAAGCGTTTTCCCACAATTCCAATAAAATTGACGTGAACTCGCGCAAAATTGCATGGATTTGAGATAATTGAGTTAATTTGCGGTCACAATGAAATTGCACTGTTGGTATGAAAACTCACTACTATTTTAGTCACTACGCTCGAACAAAATACAAATAAAACTCCTCGATAGCGAATTTGATTTAGGTACTGTTTGTACTAAGTGGAAAAGGGAAATATATGAATATAGAAAGTTAACAAAGATATTATGAAGAGATCTAATGACAAAATGCCGCAAAGACAAATTCAAAATTATTAATAATCAGATTCATGCTTGAATCCCAAACACAGCAGGGTAGGCAGAAGGAACCTAACATTAAAACACTTCGTTTCCCACTTTCTGCCGAATTCTGAAGGCGTAGCGTGTGGAGTGGCAGAATTCAACGCCGCGCTTTGCCTCGACACCAGAGCGAAAAAATGGAAATATACATTTAAGTAAACATTTCATTTCCTCGAGTTGGGATCGAACCCACAACCAGTCGGTTTTACAGTCACAGTTTGTGCCCCTGCTCCACGACTGGCCTCACTAAAAGCTTTGACTGGACATCATTAAAAGCTTTGCTTTTTTTAATATCGTACAAGTCGTTATATACATATAGCATGGTGATTAGAGGGAGTGAAAATACACTCCATTCTCTATTTTTAGTATAAATTATGAGTGGCAAAACTCATTGCCTTTAATTACTTAGCTATTTTTGAGATGGTAAGCCTTATTATTAAGTCGTGGCTTAGTTTTCAATTATAACTTAAATTAAATTTGAAACTTTTAGAATAAAATAATACTATTTATTTCATTTTAGTTCAATTCAATATTGTATTTCTTTTTAAATTGCTACAAGGTTTTTTTATTAATATGGCATAATTTTTAATATTATTATTGATATAAGACAAAAAAAAAAACTAGTAAATGCTGATTTGGCGGAAAATGGAAAATAGAGTGTCTTAACACTAGGCCCCCTATGCCTACCACACCGTGTGCGGGCTACAGCGTGAAGGTATAAAAAAAATTATGACACAGTCCGCCAGGTAGTGGGTTCGAGGGGAAATAATTATTTTCACTCTCGTTTTAGTATAACAGAGGCGGGTTTAATGTAAGTTTACTTTCGCCACTTTGTAGAGAATACATAGAATTTGGACAGAAAGTAGAGAATGAAATGTTTCGTCTTTTAGCTGTCTCTAATTACCCAAATATATGTGGGATACACAGTTAAGCAAAATTAATAACTAGTATTTTAAATGAAACTCTTTAACCGGAATAATCGTGTATATTTCGAATTATAATTTTTTTGAAACCCGACGATTCGTACCTTTACAGTCTATGGTCACAGGTCCAATAATGTATAATACTAAATTTAAATCATAAATCAGCTTCACGCTGTATCCTGCACACAGCTGGGTAGACAGAGGGAACCTAGTGTTAAAACACTCCGTTCCACACTTTTTTCCCGGAGACATTGCGTGTTGAATGGCAGAACTCAACGCTGCGCTTAGATTTGACATCGGAGCGAATAAATTGAAATATAAATTTAAGTAAATGTTTAATTACAGTTTTGTTTTACAGTCACACTTCGTGCCGCTGCGCCACGACTGGCCTCAACTGGCTGAATGGGAATCGAACCAACAATTATCATGTTTACAGTCAGATGATGTCTTGTTTTGCCACGACGATGCCGTAAAATATGCAATTAATATGGATGATATTCTTATTATTGAAGGATTTAGTTGTCTCTAGTAAAACAGAATTTGACTCTACGTTTTCTAAAAAAAATATAGAACTCGACTCGTTCGTTGAGCGTTCATTTGATGAAACATTCAAAGGGCGGCCCCACATTGTTCTCGATCAAATAACATTATAATGGGATTTGGTATATCCTTATCCAAACATAGCCTCATATGAACATTGGCCATATAATTTGCCGAGCAAACAGACTACGTAAAAACAAATATCTTATAAATATATAAAATATTAAAACAGGCATAATATTTAAATATTCGCTTTCAATCTAAAATTGTAAAAGAATATATTATATGGTACATAAAAGAAAAAATTGGATAAAAGAAAAAAATCTATAATTATAATTTCATTGAATATTAAAAAAATACTTCTAGATCTTAAAGACCTTATACAAGCAACAGAATCTCTTTTATTTCTCTCTCTCTCTCTCTGTCTGATGTTCGCGTTTAACATATGTATTAGTCCTTGGAAACATACTAAGTATAATTTATTTCGAATACCTGATGTGAAACTCCAGCAGCCAGTTGAATCTGTTAATACAACACCTTGGCTAAAGTTGGTGAACTTGATGAGCACTTTTTGTTAACACTTAAATTTAAGATCTCAGTAAAACTTAAAGCGAAATGAATAAAACGTTCTTAAAAAGTTATTTAGTTTTATTTGCACTTTCTGAAGAAAAAAAAACCGATGACTACGCGTGTCGGACTCGCATATCGATAGTTCCATATCAATTTCTGGATTGAATGTTAACGAGAAGTAGGTACATTTTATAAAAGTTGAATATGATTATGTTAACAAATGAAGAATACGCAGCCGCGGAAACCGGTCTTCATACAAGGTCCATATTGAGTAACATTGAAATAATAATTTCCCTTAACAATAAGATCAAGTTGCTACCATCCATAACACAATTTTACTTAACACAGTATTTGACAGGCCACGGCTTCCACCTGGAATATTTAAATAAATTTAAAATAAAAAATAATAACATATGCCCGTGTACAAATAACTCAATTCAAAATCTCATTCACCTAATAAAATATTGTCATCGATATAGCTCACAACGATCAGAACATCTAATTAATTGCAACATATACAACATAGAAACGCCATTTATCTTACATAAGTTAATAAATAACGAGAATTGCTTAAAATCATTTATTAAATTTATATCTCACATCTTTAGCACACTTAAAGACTTCAATAACACAGTAACATAAATAATATACGTGTAAGTATGTATATGTGTATATGCATGTATATATACATGTATGTATATGTATGTGTGCGTGTATGTATATGCATATGTGTATTATTATATCGTTATTATATTTACATTATTATTAAATTTATGTATGTTTTAAATATTATTACTAATAGTATACTATTTAATAATCAATAAACTGTTGTATCGCCTGTATAAAATCGCAGCGGCACTCCAGGAAGTGAGTAGGAGTGTTTAAAAAAAAATAAAAAAATGTGATTATGTTAAACTTAAGTCTACGGACTATATGCACTCATTTCGTATGAATTAGAAGATTAATTTAATTTGTAAGTTTTTAATTATTTCTTTGTTTAAAGGTAATGCAAATTTTCACTTACTCAAATTTCTTAATTGTAGGTCCATGGTAAATACTCTATAACTTTTGATTACGCGGCGAATTTCATACAAAATCGATGAATAAATGCTCGTATATTTTGATTGCGTTGACTTAAAAAAGTGATTTTTTCTGTGCAACAAGGGACGATTGACATGAGTATTAGAAAAATGCTCTTGAAAGAACTTTCTGTTTTTTCCTTCTAAAGTACAGAATCCCAATTAAAGGTATAGAAAATCTGAATAAAATCCAAAGACCTCAAATGAATCTCAAGAAGATAAATTTATGTGGACCCTTCTTATAAACCTAATAGGTATTATAGGTATTGGTAGGTACCTTAGTATTAAAATAATAATTTTAAACAGGTTACGTGATATTATGAAAAGAAATGGAAAGTATTTTAGATGCATAATTTTTTTTGGAACCACTTGCTAAATGGAAATAGCAAAGTTGATCGTAAAGTCTACGCGAACGAAGTTACGGGAGGTAGGTAGTATCACAATAAACTTTTACACTTAAATATTTCACGTTATTTTGGTTCTGAATGTGTATGCAGTAAGGATAGAAATCCTACTCCACTTTTTACTCCACTTTCTGCTAATATATATGTAGCTCTATTCTTCAGCGCACTAGAAAGTGAATTATTTTCATTTTCCCATCTGATAAGACAAAGAGCGGATTTGAATTCCACCATTTAACATGGCATATCTCGTTTTAAGCGGAGAGTGGAGAACGGAGTGTTTTGACACTCTCTCCGTACCCCGCAATATGCTAAATTCAATGTGAAACTAAAAAAAAATTATACAGCGGAGCAATTTCCTCGCAACAATACAATTTCTACTTTAAACATAAAATAATAGTAAAGTTACCAATAATTTTTCAGCATAAAATTATAGAAGCAATATTTATGTTAATACTGGATAGAAATTCAATGTTCATACATCAAACAGCCATAATAACTAGGTCGACGGTGAAGGTGAAATTTTAATGAAACGGTACATCGAGCGAGACGTAATTACGACCTGACTCGGTCTTTGTAACATTCTCACGAGTTAATTATCCCCGAATGAAATGTCTTGCCCCCCAAGTGGCTCTATTCCACTGAATCACTTAAACTGTTGGAGGGATTTTCAGAAAATACCCTTTTTTATAAGAACTTTCGCTGTTCTAAGTGAATACTTGAAATTTCTTGTAATAATTTAGATTTTAAATTGTAGTTTAAACAAATTTTGCGAAGAAGTTGCGAGTAGTTTTGGGCCTCATAAGGACAATAATAAAATTGAAAATGTCAAAGTATATTTATATTATTTTGTCCTCACAATTTTTCTAAGTAAACAAAAGCACACAAACAATAGTACTAGGAACTAAGTTTTAGGTCGGAACGATGAATCAAAGCTAAAAAACATCTATAGTTAGTAAAATTCTTCAAAAATATTATAGTAATTCTTCTACATGGGCATATGATTTATATAAATATTTCTTTTACACATACATTCAATGAAAGTTTATATATACGGGCGATATAAAAAAATATTTGTTTTATATGACATTTCTTCGTAATGAATTCCGCTCAGTAACAAATAAAACTGAAATATGACTGGCTATTGGCCGTTTCCGAATACGAATCCAATTTGTCAGAGTTTATTACAAAGTACAATTTATTTCACTTTAATTTTTCCTGCAAAGTTTGCCCATTAATTTGTCAAATTTTCCATTTGTAAGCATATAATGCTAACAAGTGTTGAAATGTGAATTCATATTATTACCAATTATTTTTAGTAAAACAACGTTGATTAAAAATAAAAAAAAATCTGATTCTGATGTTATGAGATGTACATCAAATCATTGAGACTAATAGCATCGTTGTTTTTATATTCAGAGGATTACTAGCATTAGTTGCCATTTTTGAAATAATATTTTTTTTAATGAGGCCAGTCGTGGCGCAGGAGCACAAAATGTGACTGTAAAATCGACTGGTTGTGGGTTCGATCTCCAATCGAGCAAAAGAAACATTTATTTAAATTTATATCTTATTTCTTCGCTTTGGTCTCGAGGCAAAGCCCGGCGTTGAGTTTCTTCACTAAACACGCAATGCCTCCAGAACTCGGCGGAAAGTGGACCATGCTGTGTGCGAGATAAAGCGTAAAGCTGAAAAAATATACAAATTCCATAACCTTCTATTTAATTATAAGATATAAAAAATCAGTCAACGTAAAAACTCCGAGCTCAACTAAAGTTTTATATGAAAATTGTTGAAATAATTTCCTCGTCAGTACTCTAATAGCTGTTTACTTTGACGAGGTTACTATAAAGCAATCAATTTACATCGCTTTGAAATGCGCTACGATTCAGAACAAGTTTCCCGTTTCATTATATTAAAATAAAATATTTTATATTTTTTTCTGGAAAAATTTCTCGTTGAATAGTTAGTCGTAAAAGTGAGTTCGTATTTTTCAGTTTATCTATTAGAGTATACGAAGGGAATATTTAAATATAAATATTTGTATGTTCATTTTTGAAGTTTGTAAAGTCAACTGGAGTTAAAATTTATAAGATACATATATATTTTAACATATCTACAGCATTTAAATGTATGTTCGAGGCCGGGCGTGGCGCAGAGGCCTAATGTGTGACTGTAAACGCGACTGGTTGTGGGTTCGATCACCACTCAAGGAAATTAAATATTTTTTTTAATTTTATTTCTGTTCCTTCGCTCTGCTGTTGAGGCAAAGCGTGGCGTTGAGTTCCACCACTCAGCACACAATGCCTTTAGAATTCGGTTTACCACTAGGTTTCCTCTACTACTTCCTGTTGTGTTCGGGATACAGCGTGAAGCAGCTATTTTTTTTTATTTAGATTTTTATGTATTTGCCCATTATATGTCGTTTTTTCCTTTTATATCAGCTCTCGTTAACCAGAAATTATTGTTGTAATATTTTAATTTTTTCGCTCTGGCCGAGTGGGAATCGAACATTAATCATAAAGTCAGGTACTTAATTAATTATAGTATATACCTACTATTATTTTGTTTGTAATATCTGCAATTTATGTACATAACGGGAAACTGGCAATAGCGCTAATAAAATAATAAATTCATATGAATTCCCTATTGAACATGAAAAAATGTGCCTGAGCATCGTTATTCATCTATTTTATTTATATTACTACTAGATATATTAAATTTGTTTTATAATTATAAAAAAAACCTCACCTTTTGTAAAAGTTTTCAAAAGCGGAAATAATAATTATATTTAGAATATAAACCATTTACTGAGGCCAGTCGTGGCGCAGTGGCACAAAGTGTGACTGTAAAATCTACTGGTTGTGGGTTTCATCCCCACTCGAGCGGCGTTGAGTTCTGCCACTCAACACGCAATGCCTCCAGAATTCGGTAGAAAGTGGGGAACGGGTTGTCTTATGACACTAGGTTCCCTCTGCCTACCTTGCTGTGTGCGGGATACAGCGTGAAGCTAATTTAATTTAATTATAACCATTTACTAAATGTATCATCATTCTTGAATGGGCAATAACAGTTATAGAATTGTGTTACTACATCGCGCTTATCGTATTTTCACAATAATATTTTATGAAGAAAATTTTAAACATTAACAACTTTCTAAGCTATTTTAAAACAAAAGAAATCTTATATATTTTAATTTTAATTTAAATAATAAATTTATATCTATATGCTAAGAACCAATCCATTTGATATCCTAAACTCAATGCATATGAGGCCGTCGTGGCCCAGGGGCATAAGGGTGTGACTGTAACGCGACAGTTGGGATTTCGATCTTCACTCGAGGAAATGAAATATTAATTTAAATTTATATTTCCATTTCTTCGATCTGGAGTCAAGGTAAAGCGCGGCGTTGAGTTCTGCCACTCAGCACGCTACGATTCCAAAAATTCGGCTAAAAGTTCTGAATGGAGTGTCGTAACACTACATTCCTTCTGCCTAACCTGCTATGTGCGGGATACAACGTGAAGCTGATACAAAAAACAACTCAATGCAGGAATATCTCCCCAACGATACTATGTCGAGTCATATATTGTTTGCGTCTCCAATAACACAGTGGTAAATATTTATATATTTTCATACAAGTACGTCTCGCTCTTACGTGTACGCGTCGCCCTCGGGAAATTATATGTGAAAGGAAATGGAAAGCCAGCACGGTATCTTAGGAGTATCAATTTATAAGCGTACAGAGAGTATTTTTGAAAGATAAACACTTTGCATTCGTTTCATATTATTATTACGTAATGGGAAAATGTGATATTGTTCTTTGAAATTCTTGAATTGTATGGTTTTAATATGTAGAGATAGCAAATGCTTCATATAATATGCAGATACCTACTTAGATGTTTGTACCTGCGCGGCGTTGAATTCCGCCACTGTACTTCAATTGTTGAACCGAGTGTCTTAATACTAGGTTATCTCTGCCTACCCTGTTGTGGGTGAGACACAATGTGAAACTGTTTTTTTAATATGTTTGTATACTAAAAATAAATAATTAATTTAAACGAAGAATCCATAAAAAAATGTATAGCGTCAATAATAATTGAAAATCGCTTAAAATTCAATACTTACTGAATTTATCTCTAACTGATTAAATCTGTGGTCACCCTCCTTTTCCAATTAATTCGTGAGTGAAGTGGATCGGCTCCTTTGCAGGAAATCGGTTTGCAAAGCAAATCCCGTGTCGAATTACCGACATTAATTGTGATGTCTTTGCGGGAAAGAAAATGGTGCCGTGTGTCAATATATTTTATAGCGTAGCTTTAGGTTTGGGTAATAAGATTTTCTATACACGTTTGAATATTTTAATGGTGTTTTTATGATATATGTATGTGATGACATTGAAAATGAGACCAGTCGTGGCGCAGGGGTACAAAGTGTGACTGTGCATCGACTGGTTGTGGGTTCCATCCCCACTGGAAGAAGGGAAATATTTTTTTGAATTTATGTTTTCATTTCTTCGCCCTGGTGTCGAGGCAAAACGCGGCGTTGCGCCCAATTCGGTGGAAAATGGTGAACGGAGTGTCTTAATACTAGGTTCCCTCTGTCTACTGTGCGGTTTGGGATACAGTGTGAAGCTGATTTTTATAAAATATCGCTAGAGAACTTAATTATTACCGTAGATAACTTAGCTACATTTAAATGGTATTTGGTTACCATAATTAGACTTCAGACTACACGTAGTAACATCATATTATTTGGCTCTTCTGTGTATATTACGTGCTGGCTGGTGAAACCCAATACTCTATCTAACATTACCCAGCTGGCATCGAGTTAAATTAAATTCTATATAGTCGAGGCCAGTTGTGGCGCAGAGGTACGAAGCGTGTAAACGTGACTGGTTCAATCCCTATTCAAGAAAATTAAATATTTATTTACCTTTATATTTTCTACTTCATCGCTCTGATGCCAAGGCAAAGCACGACGTTGAGTTCTGCCTGTTCTAAAAGTGGGAAACGGAGTGTCTTAATACTAGGTTCCCTCTGTCTACCCCGCTGTGTGCAGGATTCAGTGTGAGGTTGATTTATTTATTTATTCTATATAGTCTCTGTAGTCAACATATATGTAGGTATTATCATATGCCCCACAAACACGCAACTATCTCATCCTCATATCATATTTAAGGGACTACAGAGTATGTAAATTACAGAAAATTTGCGTTAAGATATTTATGAGTAGATTAAGTTTAGATCACGCTGTATCCCGCACACAGTAGGGTGCCTCCGCCGCACCTCTGGAGGGAAACTAATGTTAAGACATTCCGTTCCCCACTTTCCGCCGAGTTCTGGAGGCATTGCGTGTCGAGTGGCGGAACTCAACGCCACCCTTTGCCATGACACCAGAGCGAATAAATGAAAATATAAATGTAAATAAATAGTTCATCTCCTCGAGTGAGGATCGAACCCACAACCAGTCAATTTTACAGTCACACTTTGAGACCACGCGCCACGACTGGCCTCTAGAAATATACCATTAACTCAAATAAATACATTATTTCAAAATACCGAAAGGTTTACATAAAAGGCAATGACTTGCTCTTTTAGTTGCGGGTTCAATGCGTCAGAACACCGCTCGGCGGTCTTAATGGATTTTCGATCGTAGCGAACACTACGCTTGATATTCACGATATGAATGGATTTGTAATTTATCTCGGCTGTATGTAAATGAGACGAACATTGATATGCCCCACTCAAGTAATGCTTCAAATGAAAGGTCGAATGGTTGCATTGGAAACTGGAATTTGTTCCATTTTTGTGTGTAAAATATCATGGGTAAAAATCGGAAAAAAAATCATATACTGCTCTTGATTTTCCGGGAAAGGCCGATTGCTTTATCTTTAGTAAAAATCTATAAAAGTGTAATAGAACATTGCTAGATTTCACATACACCATTTTGATTTTTAGATATTTCCAACGTTGTGTTTTTTAGATGTTGTCAACGTATATGTAGCTCGTTTTATGGACCACAACGTTATGGGCAATCACTTACCACTAGGTGACCCGCTTCATAGCGTTGTGTTTTCAATGTTTTCATTTCCTCACTCTGGTAAAGAGGCTAAAACGCGGCGTTGAGCTCCGCCACTCGGCGGGAATTCGGCGGAAGGTGAAAAACGGAAGAGTATTAATGGGGACGGCGTTTCTTACCAGGTTCCTCTAATCTGCCTGCCTAATATATAAAAAATATGTATAATAGATAGTTGTATAAAATGACAATACATTAAAAATATTTCTCCATATGAGATATATTTTATTTTCTTTACTTTTTAATATTATTCACTATAATTTTTATTTGTATAAAATGACAATATATTTTTAATATCAATTTTATATAAATCAAATCAAAATCTGATCAATTTTAAACTAATAATAAAAATATTATATTAATATGAATATAATCTTTGCATAAGATAAATCACCTGTATTCATCGAGTCTAAGTTTGAAAGCAGCTCGCTCAAGATCTCGTCCATCACTGCTCTGAATACGTCACACCCGCATTAGCACGGATGCCAGTAAACCTGGCTGGATAACTTAATTTTTGCTCTCTATTTAAATAAATTCTATATAATATTTTTGCAATTGAAAGAGTTTAATTTAAAATTGATTTTATTAATCGGATAAGTAAAGTTAAGGCCAGTTGTGGCGCATATCCACATATGCGACTGTAAATGCGTCAAGGTTGTGAGTTCAACTCCTACTCGGGGAAAAGAAATATTTAATATTTTCGTTGCCTCGCTCTTGTGTGGAGGTAGAGCGTGGCGTTGAGATCCGCTATTTATTGTAATGCCGCCAAAATTCAGCGGAAAACGGGGAACGGACTGTCTTAACACTAAGATCCCTCTGCCTTCCCAATTGTGTGCGGGATACAGCGTGACGCTAAAAAACACAGCGTGATACTATTTTGCTTAAGCAGTTTATTGAATAGCAAAAAATACAATTTTCAATTAGTTACACTTTTTTTAGAAAATATAAACATGACACAGTAGGTACTTTTAAAATATACTTTCACGAAATTCCTTTACAGTAAAATGAGACTAATATAATATTACCAGCTTTAAAGAGATATGTCAAGCCGAGTTCGCTGCACTATATGAATCTTGTGATTCGTATAATATGATTACATACAATATACAGCAAATATACTAAAAGTCATATACTGTAGAACTGCTAAATCTTTATTTTCCATTTATAATATTTATTGGTGGTTGTCGGTTTAATTCCACTTGAATTCCTTGGTTATCTTAAACAAAGTGCGATGTTAAGTTTCGCCATTCAACACGATTTCAGGTGAAAAGTGGAAGAGATTACAGACAGATTTACAGAGTTAATAAAAAAAAATGACGTTGAAAAATTATAAGAGGCTCTCACTTCTCAGTGTAGATATATTTTGTCTTATAGGCTCTATAGAGTTTACAAAACCTTATTCATCTAAAGTTTATATTCATAGCGCTGAAGTGAACATAATTTATGGTCTTTTGGGAAATATCACCTAATAACAAACAATGTCTATACAAATTATACAATGTTCATTGTTCTAAAGTTTAACATAAAGTATACACATACCTTTGAGGCCAGTCGTGGCGCAGGGGCACAAAATGTGACTGTAAAACCGACTGGTTGTGGGTTCGATCCCCACTCGAGGAGATGAAATATTTACTTAAATTTATATTTCTATTTCTTGGCTATGTTGTCGAGAACAAGCGCGGCGTTGAGTTCTGCCACTGAACATGCAATGCCTCCAGAATTTGGCAGAAAGTGGGGAACGGAGTGTCTTAACCCTAGGTTAGTTCTGCCTACTCTGCAGTGTGAGGGACACTATGATTAAAAAATATGTACATACCTCATATAATTTATTTGTTATATACCATAGGTGCACTATAGGTACATAACAAATAAATTATATGAGGCCAGTCGTGCCGCAGAGTCAACGCGACAGGTCGTGGGTTCGAAGAAATGAAATATTTCATATTTTCATTTCATTTTACTGTGGTGTTGAGGCAAAGCGAGGCATTGAGTTTCGCCACTCAACACGCAATGTCTCCAAAATTCGGCGGAAAATTTGAAACGGAGTGTCTTTAACACTAGGTTGTCTCTCTTAACCCTGCTATAATGGAACAAGGAGTTTTGACACTACGTTCTCCCCACATATTCCGTTTAAACACGATTAAACTTGAACCTAAAATAAAATATTTTACTATAATCTACAGTTGTATATTAATATGTAGTTGTTCAAAGCTTACCCTTTGTATACAACTTTTCTGCTATACATGTGTACGAGTACCAAGTAAAAGTAATTTGCATTGCATAGATATGAGATATGAGTTTGAACTAAAATGCTGGTTATATGTATTTTCGTCTGAGAACAAAGTTGTAGTAGCTGTAATTGTAAATTTTCATTTTAGCAATGTATGTATATATGTATTTTATTTATTTTTTGTTTTACACTGTATTTCGCACTGACAGGGTACGCGGGGAGAACCTGGGAACCTAGTATTAAGGCACTGCGTTTCCTTTAAAACACTTCCATTTTGCTATTTCCGCCGATTTCTGGGGGCATTGTGTGTTAGTGGTGGCGCTCAACGCCGTGTTATACGTCGTCCCAAGAGCGATTAAATGCAAATATAAAATATTACATTTTATCGCGTAAGATTTAAACATACCACCAGTCGCTTTCATGTTTGTTTACCTCCGCCATGACTGGCCTAATGTAAAAATAATTTAAATTACAAATTCAAATAGTTAAAAATCACTGTTAACATGAAGGCGTGAATAGTTTGAATATTTATAAATATACTACGAGTATATAAATCTAAATTAAAAAAAATAGCTTCACGCTATATCCCGCACACAGCAGGGTAGGCAGAGGGAACCTAGTGTTAAGACACTACCTTCCCCATTTTCTACTAAATTCTAGAGGCATTGCGTGTTGAGTGGCAGAACTCAACGCCCCGCATTTGCCTCGACACCAGAGCAAGCGTTTAGTAGTAGTTTTTTATAGTAGTCACACTGAATACAGTATAGATAAAAATCATGAAATGAAAATAGTTATCCTACGTCTGAACTGTTGAGGAATCTTGATTATTTTTAGGTATGGGTTGAGTGGAAATATTTTGTCCTGTATACTGCTCCCGTAAAAGGAGCACAGTCGTTTTCACCTGTATATAAATTAGAAAAAACTTTATATTTGAAAGTAAAAAATACTATTTTTTTTTATCAATATCCTGTTTATAAAAGTCAGCACAACAACACGCTATTTCCATTAAGTTGAACACGAAGAGAGCACGGTGACATATTCCATCAATCTTCGCTTTCTGTCAGCTTGAAGTGCGTTTCGGGATGTGGATGCTATTTACATGACTAACAATTACATTATCTTATAAAGTGAATGTATTGTAGTATTTTTACCTTATTTAGCATATCATATATGAAAGGAGAAGCTAATATTTTTATATCACCTGCTGAAATTTTAATTGGAGAGCGAAACAGAATTGCTTTTCTTAAAAACACATTTTAAAAATAATTATTAAACATATTTTGATAAGCTTTCCACAGATAAAACAATAATTTAAATATTATTTTAAGTTTCTACTTAGTTGCTGATTAATAATATCAGTCTTATAACGAAGTTAATATTCATATCACACGCAACCAAAACTTCTCTTTTGTTCCGCTGTAATTTACTTAATTAACAATAAAACTTGGCCCCCATATGAAAAGTTTCAATTTCCCCCAGGTATTTGAGAACACGCACTAAAAGTAAAAAATAATTATTATTTTTGAACATAAATTAGGCATGTGATTTTAATGATTACCAATAGGGATATTTTACGATTTTATTTGTCGTAAGTTGCTTTCACATAAAAGTGCTTTAAATCCAGGAACTTTTCTTAGAAAAAGTAAAAATTTTTATATGTTATGTTCTCGTATACTAAATTGGAACATATATTCAAAATTGAACAGTAAGATTGAATTCGTTCGTTCGTATGAAATATCGAAGTTTTGTGTATTTTAGCAATTTTAACAATGTAATATATTTCTATGGAAACCAATAACAAAACCATTGAAACGGCAATTTTTTTTTTCAATACCTTTGCAATATTAAAAATAAGATTTTGAATGCTAAAAGCTTAGCCAGAGATGGTTCAATATAAAAAACATTAAATTAAATTAGCTTCACTACACACTGCAGCAAATCTATGCTATGCTTCGACACCAGAGAAAATATTAATTTAAATAAATAATAAAAGAACTGAAATCGGCACCGATTTTAATAAAATTTGAAATTCAGACTCTTAAAAATAATTTATTGAACACGTGTTTCATGATTTTTTTAAATTTACCTCCTAAGGCTTCAAATAAGAGGTTGAAAGTCAATATGGCAAAAACTTTAATCGAGACCGATGTTTTTAAAAGTAACTAAATTCAGACTGTTTAAAATATTTTATTGAACACATGTTTTTTTTAGATTTCACCCCTAATAAGCGGGTGCAAATAAGCGGGCGAAGCCGCGAGCGCTAGTTAATAATATAAATTAATGTATATGAATTTAAGTAAATAAATATTAATATTTATTTAAATTTATATTTTCAGTTCTTTTTTTTTCTTGAGTGGAGATTGAACCCACAACCAGTCGCATTTACAGTCACACTTTTTGTGTCACTACGTCACGACTGGATAAAATTTATGTAACAAAATTTTATGAGAAAAATATTTTTTACAGGTACACCACAAAATATGAAGTGTCCCTATAGATCATCCGTTGTATTTTTAAATAATATTTTTCCCTTTTCCGCTTTTCAGTCACACAGTTAATCCGGAGAGCTCCTAAATTTAATTTATGCCGTCACTGAAATTCAGGTCATGATTTCAGCCACTTACCGACTTAAGGCTACAATTTTTTGACTTGATAAGATAAAAGGGTCGGCTTAAAATTACAACTACTTCAATTTTATCTTATAACAAGGTTATTATATTTTTTTCTTTAAAATTGCTTATGAAAATTTTCATTTTATATTTATTTAATATAATTTAGATTTATTGAGGCCAGTCGTGGCGCAGTGGCACAAAGTGTGACTGTAAAACTGACTGGTTGTGGGTTCGATCCCCACTCGAGGAGATGAAATATTTACTTAAATTTATATTTCCATTTCTTCGCTCTGGTGTCGAGGCAAAGCGCGGCGTTGAGTTCTGCCACTCAACACGCAATGCCTCTAAAAATTCGGCAGAATGTGGGGAACGGAGTGTCTTGACACTAGGTTCCCTCTGCCTACCCGGCTGTGTGCCGGATACAGCGTGAAGCTAATTAATTTTTTTATTTAGATTTATAAAAACAGGTTACAGTATTTGATGTTTATTAATATTTGTTATACTTCCACTCAATTATCTAATATTAAACAATATTTCCATGTTTAATTTTAAAAACAAAACCAAACGTTCTGAGTGAGAGATTAACGCTACGCTTCGTCACATACATGCACCGCTCCAGCGCCACTAATTATATTATTTGTGGTGATTTCTACTTATAATATCTTTAACCAGACGCACTTAGACATAACAGGGTAGGTAGAGAGAATCTAGTGTCACTCCGTTCACTATTTTCTGCCGAATTTTCTAGGAATTGCGTGTTGGGATGCGGAACTCAACGCCGCACTCTGCCTCTACACCCAAGCGAAAAAATGAAAATATAAACTAAAATAAATATTTCATTTCCTCGACTGGGGATCAAACCCACAACCAGTAAATTTTACAGACGTACTTTGTGCCTTTGCGCCACGTCTGGCCTGGTATTTAGTAGTTGACATAATAAATATTGATTTTGCTTGGCCGACACGGAATCCAGAAATATCAGGTCTTAAATAGAAATACTTATAGGAAGTTGGACATGGAAGATCCAGTCTTAGAAAACAAGCCGTATCCATAACTAACTAGAAAACAACAAGAAAAGTACAAGGTTTACTGATTTGTAAATTTCGTTTTATATTTGTGTTTAATACGAAAAGTATTAAACACAAATATAAAACGTATTTAACGATTCGTAGTCAAGTACACTTTTACAAAGAACGACTTTGACAGTTAACTTTGCCTTTTCAAAAACAAGGGACAGTGGCCATTTTACACTAACACAATTGAACATATGCGTTTATTAAGAGAGCTTTTACATTTTATCGTTACTAAATATAATAACGGCATAATAACTTACTTTTTTGTGCAAATTTTAATTTTTTTGCGAGTGCCTGATATTATTAGTGTTTCCACACAAAAAAAAAGTTATTGTATAGAGATGATTTTAATAGTTGCGGTAAAAAATGTAGTGGCTTTCTCTGTCAGAACATGTCTCTGCTTTGCATATGACTCTTTCATGCTCACTCTCCCCATACATGCAGTATTATTAATTTTATTTAAACTTCCTTTACTTTGGAGTAATCAAACATCATTTTTATCTACGTTTTAGAACTTTTTCCTAAAATTATATTAATTTGGCTACAGGTAGAATTAGTTCAGGAAAAAGTCTAAAATCTATAGGTAAGTGGTTAAATTCTAAAAAATAATAACCTTAAAGGGTAGGTAAAATTTGGTATTAAAGCCGCTAGTTCAAGTCAGGTCTCAGATGAGCTCTGGCTAAGCTAAGTTTGATTTTTAGAAGCTCGAAACCCTCAACTTTTATACAGAATCCTCTGTAAGCGAAGCGACTAGAGCTTGTCCGGTTTTTTCCTTTTGAGTACGGAACCCAAATAAACGTAACAGGGTTTGAACCTAAAACTTTTATATACCGTCCGAGCTGAACCTCATGGAAACCAAGCGCCATGACCAGTAAGACAAACTTTCTTAACAAGCTACGCCGAATTTCTATTAAGAAACTTAATTCTAATTCTAGCTACTAAAAACTTCAAAAATGTAAAAATAAATTGTTTAAGTTAGTGTATAGTTTTGGATTTTCTAATATATGTTTTTCCTTATATATAATTTACTCATGTGTAATATTATTTAATATGGAATTTTTTGAGTACTGCATTTTTTTTTATTTTCATGTCACATGTTTAAAAAAACTTAAAAAAAAAAATAAAAAAAAAATCTAAACTTCGTCTGCCCCCTTCGTTTTAAAAAAAAATCTAATGGAGACTTAAATCTAAATCTTTAATGGATAGTAGAATATAAAAATTTGTTACGACGTTCTTACTATCTAGTATCTAGTGTAGAGCTCTCAATTATTACTAAGTAAATAATATATGAGGCCAGTCGTGGCGCAGCGGCACGAAGTGTGACTGTAAAATCGACTGGTTGTGGGTTCGATCCACACTCGAGGAGATGAAATATTTACTTAAATTTATATTTCCATTTCTTCGCTCTGGTGTCAAGGCTAAGTGCGGCGTTGAGTTCTGCCACTCAACACTCAATTCGGCCTCCAGAATTCGGCAGAAAGTGGGGAACCGAGTGTCTTAACTCTAGGTCCCCTCTGCCTACTCTGATGTGTGCCGGATACAACGTGAATTAATTTTTTAAGTAATAAATGTACAATTGTAAATGTACATACATTTCTGAGACGACTGCATTCCATTGTAGTATCGATTTACGGTTATGTGATGGACTGGGCCATCGTCTGACCATTACCCTTTACTAATGGACCTGGGTATATTACATTCTGACTACGAAATAACGACGACGGTTTGATACATAGATGTATAATATTATAATTGATGAGCACAACGTGGCGCAGGGATACAAGCGTGTGGCTATAGCGCTATCGATGTGGGTTCAATTCCGTGAGCGCGGCGTTGAGTTTCCCAATTCGAATTTCGTCCCTCAATCCTCATCTCCTTTAACTAGTGTTAAGCGGCGGAAAGTGAATAACGGAGTGTCCGTTAAGCAGTTTCCGCGTCCACAATTTCGCCCTGTGCTTGAGGCATTGCGTGTTGACTGATGCAACTTAACGCCGCAGAACGAAGAAATGAAAATATTAAATATTAGAACCCGCTATGGTCGCGGCGTTTACAGTCATACGATTGTACCACTGTACCACAACACAAATAGTTAATATTATGTAAATTAATCGAAGTTGTTTATATGGAAAAGAGTGCTTGAACATAGTACCAATATTACATATTGAAAAAATAATTGGAAATTACTATGAAATATAGAAAACAATACGTCATTAAAGTTTTTATATCACTAATGAATACCATTGTATCGATAGTAGCTCTCTGCTGATTAATGCTGTAGTAGTATATTGTCTCAGATAATTAAAATTCTATACAACTCATGTTTCTGGCTATTGTGTGTATTGTGTTTTGTGTTCAAAATGTGTTTGTTGTTTTTTAAAGCCTTATCGCAAAATATTTTTCATAATTTGGTGGTGGTGGTATAAATTCTAATACAGGTGATTGACTAACTGTTGCCCCGCGACCAGCTAAATATTTGTTATACGTAACAACAGTTCGTGGTTTTATTAATTTATTATTATTTTCTTTCACGCTGTATCCCGCACACAGCAGGGTAGGCAAAGGGAAGCTAGTATTAAGACACTCCATTCTCCTTTTTCTGCCGAATTCTGTAGGGATTGCGTGTTGAGTGGCAGAACTCAACGCCGCGCTTAGCCTCGACACCAGAGCGAAGCAATGGAAATATAAATTTAAGTAAATATTTCATCTCCTCGAGTGGGGATCGAACCCACAACTAGTCGATTTTACAGTCAGACTTCGTGCCACTGCGCCACGACTGGCCTCAATTTTTTTTTATTATTTTCTTTATTATTCAAGCTATTTTATATTCAAAGCTGTACAGGAAAAACGTAAAGCTGTCTAAATAAAAAAAAATACATAAGTGAATGATTTTACTAAGAACAAATCCGCTTTTTTGTATAATCAGATCACATTTGATTTGTTTTTATATTATTAATAATACATTAGTTAATGAAAATTTAACGTTATAAATATTTTCTACTAAATCTGCGATATCACACATTCGGCCATATTCTGTTTAATTTGTTATAAGCTTATTTGGTATGCATTTACATAATATCATTAATAGTATATTATTCTATTCCTCTCATACATATACGAGGTCATTCATGGCACAAGTGTGACTGTAAACGCAATTGACTGTGGGTTCTATCCCCATTCGAGGAAATGAAATATTTATTTGAAATGAATATTTTCATTTAATCGCTCTGGTGTAGAGACAAAGGGCGGCGTTGAGTTACACCACTCAATATGTAATGCCTCCACTATGTGCCCTCTGCCTACCTTGTTGTGTGCGCGATACTGTGTCAGGGAACCTGATTCCTTTATGTAGTACGCGCGATGCTACTTTTGTAAACGTTACTTCTGAAATTATCAATCGTCCAATTGCAACTGTGAATGATTAGATAAAGCTTTGTAGGCTTTTACTTGCGGTTTCGCCCGCGCGGTCAAAGAGAAATAATTAAGAGACGCAACAAATTCTAAGTAACTATGATTACAGGTCACTACCTGTGCTACATCGAAATTATTGACCTTCTTCTAAATCTATCTATATTAGATTATTATAACGTTTAACCAAACAAAATCTTAAGCTTTATAATGTTAATATAGATTATTTCAAGTAAGACGAAGCATGATGTCTCTTCAGGAAAAGTGAGCACAAAATGTGTTTCTTAGTAAGTTCTCTTTAGCTCTACTTAACCTTAAATGCGGCTATAGCCCGGGAAAAATATATTACGAAAATATATATATATATATATATATATACAAATAATATATATAAATTTATATATGCGAGAGCAAAATCATTGTATATGTAGATTATGCAAGACATCTGATTAAAATATATATATATATATATATATATATATATATATATATATATATATATATATATAATAAAATAAATCTACGTGACTCGTAGTTTGATTTAATTAAAATGAGTACATTTTCCTGTTATGTTGTCTATTGAAATGTGTTACAAATATCCAAACAAAGAGACCACCTTTATTTAGTAAAGTAACAACATAAAATCTATTAGGGATTTGGATGGAATGAGAAAAAATATATATTATATTTAAAACTTATTTACAAGCAATATTTCACAGTGAACTTATTTAGTTTATAAATATTTCCAGAATTATAGTAGCACATTTTAATCGCGTGCTTTATATTCAATAAATGAGAGCCGTAATGGCCGTTACGCTAAGAGTTGTTAAAGTTTGATAAAAACTTATAATGATCAAAAAATCTAAATGTGCTTTTATTACTTGGAAAGTCGATTAAGTTAGAAAAATGACTAAACTTTACGTAGTTCTGTGATAAACGCCGTTCAATCTTTATGATCTATTTACGCTTGATCATACAAAATTGTTTAAAGATTTGCAACGAATTACATGTATATACAGAAGAATATTACGAACAAAATGATGTATTAATCTTCTGGATATACATATATTTTGACGTTGGCTATTTTAATTTTTTTTTAAAGTGTTATTCCATACTTAGGAAAAAAAATACTTATTTAGAAAACGTATAAAAATTTAAACGTAGCGGGATTCGAACCCGCGCCTGGAAACTGAACAGGTTGATCTCCAGAAGGCATGGGTTTGAATATAATAATATTTTTTCTATTGCTTCGTGTATTGACTCTTTTATGTATTTACTTCGATTTTTGATATGAAGTACGAGTGTTCACTGCCGCCACTTAATACGGAATGCCTCAAGAATGTAGAGGAAAGTGGGAAACGGAAATGTCTTATAATGGCAATAAGAAACAGAGGCCATTCATGGCGCAGGGGCACAAAGTTTGACTGTAAAACCTACTGGTTGTGGGTTCAATCCCCACTCGAGGAGGTGAAATACTTACTTAAATTTATTTTTATATTTCTTCGCTCTAATTTTGAAGCAAAGCGCGGCGGTGAGTTCTGCCACTCAACACGCAATGCCTCCAGAATTTGGCAGAAAGTGGGGAATGGAGTGTCTTAACACTAGTTTCTATTATATCTGCATACCCTGCTGTGTGCGGAATACAGTGTCAAGCTGATAAAAAAAATAAACTTGGGAGTACGTTGTTTATTTGCGGGATTCCATAAAAATTAAAATAAAATTTATCTTTATTTTACATAATACACCAAAGAGAATATACCATGTTACTCAAGGCTCCGATCAAATACATATATATATATATGTCTCAAGGTGGAGATCGGAAAACAAAGCCAGCTTCGTTCGTGCTATAAGAAAATATGCCGAAAACATACAACATCTAATTGTCTAGTTGTGTTGTCAAAAACTGACGGATATTTAATTAAGGTTTTAAGTTGTAACACAAATACTCATAGTTTTTTTTTAATTAAATAAGGCGTACGTGTCTTTTTACATTATTTAATATCAATTTGTTTGTTTCCAAAGCAAAAATTATAACAAATGTAAATTTTATAATATCCAATTGCTTAAGATATGAAACTATGAAGTAGCGAACGTTTGTATATGAAAGTGTCTAGCGAAGAACTCCGAGTTCATTCACATAAAAATGGCGGTTCTTTACAATTTTATTCATTTATCTTTTTATGAGAGGAGTAAAATTTAACGCAAAATCTCATAGCATTTATATAAATTATAAATTATATAAATAATATGAGATTATAAATTAATAATTAAGCTGAATATGCTTCATTGTTTGCGTGATATCTCAATTTCGAAAGTTGTGAGTAATATAATTTCACGAAACAGCAACTGCAGAAACGAAGTGAGAAAGTTCATTTAACTTTTTTAATTATTTATTACTTCCTTTTTTGTTTTTTCCAGTAAAATCCTCCATCTTTACGGAAATAAATCAAATATATATAATACGAGTCAAGTGTAATATAAATATTTTATAATTAATAAAGTAAATCGCTTCAGTAGTGAACGACAGGATGGTACAAAAAATAGCACAGAAATAAAAAAAACTACAGTTAAACATAATTTAGTCTGCTAATATTTGTAAAATATAAAAAAGATATAAGATTGAGACGTATGAGACACCGTCTGTATTCTCCCAATTATATTTCTTTGGGCGCTTTAGTTAGTGGTATGATGGGTTATTTTAATCTATATCTATATTTATAATAAAACCGATCGGTGTCGGTATATAGGAGATTTTTCAGAAAAACTGTTGTTGGGCATTTATTACTGTAATAGAAACCAAAATAATGTTTTTTAAAATGTTTGTATGTTTTGTGCCTTTGTTTACGTTAATCTCAGAAACGGCTTAACCGTTTTGAATGCCGTTGTCACTATTGTATTCTGGCAAGCTTAATATTTAACTTATTTCGCTTCTATAAGAGACGGCTGTGGAACAACATATAGGCTAATTTGTATCCCAGACTTTTGCGGAATCGGAATTCACGCGGAGAAAAGTGCGTTTGTAGTGCGCATTTATTATCTACATGGATAAATGTGTTATGTGTTTTAATTTTTTGCGTAAATCAAATACGTTTCCAAAAGACTTAGATTACGATTTATTTAATGTATAATAGTTTAAATAACCATACTAATACAATTAATATTGTTTTCTTAAATATAATTATATAGTTCTTGCATAGCTGCGCGGGGGCCGCTGTAAGATTAATAAAAATAATGGAGGCTGTCGTGGCGCAGTGGCACAAGCGTGGGACTACGACGCAGTGCCAATGCATCAAGCGTTGAACAATGGGGAACGGAGTATTCCCCACATATCGTCAAATTTTGGAAGTATTTCGTGTTAAGAGGTGGAACCCAACCCCGCGCTTTAGTTTTGTTTAATAAAAATAAACCTATCAATTTCATTTCTATTTTCGTTCTTTTAAAGTAACTTTAACGAACAATCGAAAATGTTTTATATCGAACAGATATTGCGGTTGCCCTGCAGCGGTTCTCATCGGTTCTTCTATTTACCGGATGTTTCCTAACAAAATATGTCAAGTCGCGGAAATTAAATATAAATATTCACTTATTTAAGTTATCTTCTATGAGCATATTTTTGTACTCCACCCATAGATAAAAAATAATATAATTGTAGCCCAGTTGTGACGCGCTTAAATGTCATAGAAATTGAAATAAAAAAAGTAAAAACGTAAACACTGAATTAAATAAATATTATAAATTAAATTTAATAATATAAATAATAAGCACTGAATTAAATAAATTCAGTGTTTACGTTTTTACTAACAAAAAAAAAAAATTACCCCAAAGAAATTAAGTCCTTTTCAATGTATACGAGTGCAAAAAACGAAAAATGACCGCTAACTACACCAGAATAATCAATTTTATAGTCAAGATCCAACCAATTCTTCCAACCAATTCCTACAATTATTATTTTCGCAGTCTAACAATGGATACCTCTATTGGGAGTTGTAATCAAAAAGTGCAGACTTCAATTATTGGAGAATATACTTTTGCTGAGTTACCTCATTTCCTACGCTACTATTTTTTCTTTATTCGATTTCTCCAATGAAATTATTAAGCGTGAACAGGAAATATTGAAAAGGAATATACTCAAGTTTCCAATTATTAAAGCTTTCTTTTATAAAAGTTTTTTTTAGTAGATACACAAGTACGAATGAAATGAGAATGTATTTAATTAACATAACAATATAACGTATAATTTAATTTATAAAAAAAAAAGGAAAAAATTGAGGCCAGTAGGAGCGCAGGGGCAAAGTGTGACTGTAAAATCGACTTGTTTTGGGTTCGATTCCCGCTCGAGGAAATGATATATTTATTTACATTTATATTTTCATTTCTTCGCTCTGGTGTCAAGGTTTTACCTCGAAGAGTCACACTCTACACGCAATGCCTCCAGAACTCGGCGGAAGATGGAGAACGGTGTGTCTTATTCACAGGTTCTCTCTGCCTACTCTGCTATGTGCGGGATACAGCGTGAAGCTGAGGCAGTCATATTGATTTTAGATGCAGTTTATCACTATACAGCTATGCTAGTAATTTATCATTTTCTTTAATTTTCGATAATATTTATGCAAGTATCACAAAATCCAATGACGTATTTCGAAATACAACATTTTATTGTCAGGCTTGTCCTCTCAAGACCCATTCAAATCCCATCCACCTGAAATAGCTGTCGCACTACGTTGATACAGAGTGTCCTTCGAAAGCAGTCTTCGGTTATTGCCCACTATAGAATAAAGGAAATTTGCCTTTAAGATATATAGACAAAGATTTTTGTAAAAAATATCCGTCTATATAATATTTTTTACTCTTAATTAACACTAGCAATACTATATAGAGTCATTTTATTTCAAATTGTATAAATTTTATTTTAATGTATTGTAATAATGTGTTCTCTTTTTTACTATGTTTAATTTATTAATTGTGAACGAGTAAGAGTTATATTTTGTATAATCTTTTTTCAGATAAAAAGTAGTTCAATACTTTAATCCAAAATGTATACAAAATGTATACAAACTGTAGTGTTCAAATAATAAGTGAGTTCAATATTATAAATATTGTAATGTGATGTTTTATCATATTCAAAACCTTTTCCATAATGCAGTGAGTAGACAAGCTCCAAGGTTATATTATTCAGCATAGCATGGTAAGCAGAGAGAGCCTAGTGTCCAAGCACTCCGTTTCCTATTTTCCGCCCGAATTCGAGTAAAAAAGTATTTCATATTTTAATTTCTTCGCCCTGGAGTGGAGGCTAAGCTCGCTCCAACATTTAGCGGAAAGTGGAAAGCAGAGGGTCTTAACATTAGCCTCCCTCTGCCTCATCTTCTATGTGCGGGATATGCCTGATGCTGGAAAAAAAAGAATATCATAATTATTTAAAAAGCAACAATTTTTTTGGTGTATGTTTTATTTTAGATGACAAGAGGTGGTTTTTAAATATGGTTTGCTAGAATCGTGGAATGAATAATTCAAGACATTTTTCATATAAAACGTTGAAAAACCTAGCGCGTGTGTATATTACAGGCGAAAGGAAGATTGCGTTTTCATGTCACGTAGTGTTAAAGATTTTTATGCCGTAACATTTTATTTACCAGATTTTGCTCTTTATCTTACCCCTTTTCAGCGAAAACTTAATTTTCCTTTATTAATTAAATCATATTTTACGTGGATTCCTCGGTTTTCCTTGCTGGAGTTTCTAAAGCTTTAAATTCTTATGATTTTTCTGAATTCATAATGTTTTTAAGACTTATAGAGTAATCAAATAAGTTAACCTAAAATTACATATGTACGGTAATATATGTATATATTACATCACCACATATATATAAAGAGAGGCCAGTCGTGGCGCAGTGGCACGAAGTGTGACTGTAAAACCGACTGGTTGTGGGTTCGATCCCCACTCGGGGAGATGAAATATTAACTTAAATTTATATTTCCATTTCTTCGCTCTGGTGTCGAGGCTAAGCGCGGCGTTGAGTTCTGCCACTCAACACGCAATGCCTCCAGAATTCTTAACAGTCTAGTCTTTAACACTAGGTTCCCTCTGCCTACCCTGCTGACGATATTTTATATGTAAACATATATTATTTTCCATAAATCGTAATTACTATTAAATTTAAGTAAATATTTTGTTTAATTAGCTTTTATATTTTACAAAAACGATATTTTTAAATAATAAATAAATTAGCTTCACGCTATATCCCGCACACAGCAGGGTAGGCAGAGGGAACCTAGCGTTAAGACACTCCGTTCCCCACTTTCTGCCGAATTTTGGAGGTATTGCGTGTTGAGTGGCAGAACTCAACGCCGCGCTTTGCCTCGACACCAGAGCGAAGAAATGAAAATATAAATTTAAGTAAATATTTCATAACCTCGAGTGGGGATCGAACCCACAACCAGTCGGTTTACAGTCACACTTTGTACCACTGCGCCACGACTAGCCTCAACGATATTTTTATTGTATATAAATCTACTTAACATCAAATCAAATCTGCTTCACGCTGTATTCCGCACATAGCAGGGTAGGCAGAGGGAACATAATGTTAAAAAACTGTTCCCCTTTTTCCGGCGAATTCTGGAGGCAGTGCGTGATGAGTGGCAAAACTCAACTGAAAAATGTTTTTTTTAATAATAAATAATAACTTCCTCGGGTGGGAATCGAATCCACAACAAGTCACACTTCGTGCCACTGCGCCTCTACTGGCCTCAACAAATTTTATACTCGGATATACTAGTATTCTTTGATAAGGTAAATATTTATTTTCACTTACTAGCAGTGTAGTACTTATTCAATTAACACGAAGAAACACCCTCTGGAAATAAATGTCTTATAACATTGATATACGCTTGTACTCCAGCAGGTTGGGGAGTGCTGCACGCTTGGAACCCATTACCTAAATTAGCTTACTTCCCGCTTTGCACTAAAGTGCCCCATCCCATACAATTGTAAAGATGTGTATCCTTATTTGTATCTGTGAAAGATGGCGCTGTTCGGGCGTTTAGGGAAACGTTTAAAAGAATTAACGTAATGTGAATGTACAGATAAATAAATGTAATATGTTGCGGGTGTAAATTGCAATAGATATAAACCTTTTATGCTGTTTTGATATTGAAAAAATGTTTCAATATTTTTAAATGAAATAAGGAAAATATGATTAAAGTGATTTGAGTTATGATAGTTGAGGCTAGTCGTGGTACAGCGGCACAAAGTGTGAATGTAAAATCGACTGGGTGTGGGTTCGATCCCCATTCAAGGAGATGAATTATTTACTTAAATTTATACTTCCATTTCTTTGCTGTGGTGTCGATGATAGGCCCGGCGTTGAGTTCATCCACTCAACACGCAATGCCTCCAGAATTCGGCAGAAAGTGGGGAACGGAGTGTCTTAACACTGGGTTTCCTCTGCCTACCCTGCTGTGTGCGGGATACAGCATGAAATTAAAATATATATATACATATATATATATGAAAGTGTTGTGAAAATTGAAAAGGCACGGTATTGCCCGTATATTGATTGACATAAGGTTGTTAAATTTGAATTACTAATTTAATTTACACTTTAGTAACGACTGTAACATTGATATATAAGCGCAAAGTCAAGAACTCAAAACTTGGTAACGAATCATATGACGACGATTTTTTTCAGCCTACAATGCACTGCCCAATGTTCTAAGAGGTAACCGTCCCGGTCTAAGGCTGCTCTGTCCATCACACCCAGATCTATATTCATGTAAATAAAGATTTTTTAATTTTATAATATAAATCTATTGAAATACATTTATAATGTAACTTTAGTAGGTTAATAAATAATTAACTATTAAACAAAAGGTCGATGGAGTCTTGTTGTATAGACATTTTACGTAGTTATAGCTATTACATTTCAAAATCTATCAAGAATTGGTGCGCCATAAATTATTCCTTGCAGAGCCGCTTTAGTAATTAATCCTATTAAAATCTATTGCAGATTACTTTGATTAATTAAAGTTAAGTATTTAAACATTTCAATGGAAGTGGATTGATAGTTCCTTAGCAATTCAGAATTTAATTTAGCTTATATTATTTTAGAAACTCTAAAATGGAAACCAATTTTAATGATCGAATTGTTTGTGTTCGGAGTTATTCGCACTTGTTATTGGTTTATTTTGAAGTATTTTGGTTTTAGATAAGAGATGACTTTTTAAAATTCAAATATATGAATTTCTCAATAAACGATATTCTATATATATTTACTGTAATATTAATTTATTATTGTACCGGATTAGTGTACCGATTTTGTTTAAAGCAATAAAGCTATTTAAAATTGTTCTATTTCAAAACATGAATCTAAAATAGGCCATTGTTCTTGATCGGAATATTGTGTTTCAATTAGCATAGCTATCTCGTGTGCCAGGCTTGCTTTATCAGCAAATAAAATTAGCTTAACGTATCTGTATATAATTGTTTATCCATATACCTTTATATTATAGCACATATTCATGGGCCCCCTTGATATCTTAATAAAAGTTCAGTATTTTAAGTTTTGTTTTTTTAAATAATACTGATAATTTGTAAAATTGTGGCTTCTCGAACTATCGAAGACGAACGTTTTTATAAGAGGTGCAGTTTCAAATCCCAAAGTTATATATATAAAATATATTTTCCTTTTCTAGGCATATAATTACACTTTAATACAAGATATATAAAATACAGGGTGTCGATTAATTTAAGAATATCCAACGATTAAAACAATACTTTATTAATCACTTGTTATAACTATATTTTTTTAAATTAATATACTCAAAACAAGTGTCGTATATTTCCATGTTTACAAACAACAGGATCCACTCCCGTTTACAACCGGACATTGTTGTTTTTCCACGGCAGAAAATAAACAAGGAAACTGAGTGGAATGACTCGAGCCTCTTTAATTTCCGGTTGCACTCCACTCGCGATGTTTCTTTCATCTCAAAGTCGGTACTTGTTTTAGATATTTTGAATTATTCATATTTTCTTTATAGAAAAATTGAAAATAAACGTAACTGTGTAAGTAAATTGAATATTTGACTTTAAAAGTGACCACAAAGAAGAATATATCTAAATATTATATATATGACAGAAACTGACTATTTTTTTTTATTTTTACATAAAAACCAAAAAAAACATTACAGTCACTATGAAATTATTTTTTGTTATTTTAAAAAAAAAAATCGAACATAAAAATATGAAAATGCTTAAATCTGTAATATTGCAGGTACTATAACATTTTTCATAGCACGTTAGTCCAACATTTATTCTACAAAAGCTTTTACAAACTGTGAAATATTATGTATTTGATATTTACATCCTTTGTTACGAAAATGGGTTTCATACAAAAGTATGTTGAATTTATAACACTTCCCCTTTTATGTTGGAGGTTAAAAACCGAGTAAAAACGAAAATAAAACGTCCAATTTCCCTCTAGATATCTATTCAAGGCGTGAATCGTAAATCTGGCCCCATTCTGCTTTGTCTACGCGGAGGAAATATGCAAATTTTCAGGCTTTGCAGCGCTCGTTTAATGCTTGTGCAGACGTACTTTTAAGACTTGGTATGTAAAATGAATGTATTATAAGATATTTCTCAGCTTCACGCTGTATCCCGCACACAGCAGGGTAGGCAGAGGGAACCTAGTGTTAAGACACCCCATTCCCCACTTTCTGCCGAATGAGAATAAGATATTTTTGCCATATTATATTATTGTTATTGAAGATGAAGTTATAAGAGTGCCTCTAATTAAACAATTTTCAAATATATAGATTGTATATAGATTATATGAATGTATTCTTAAACCTATATATGTTTCAATTTAGTTGAAGAACAGGCAGAACCGGATCTACTCGTAATAAGTGGTATTTATTGCGATCATTATCATTATTTAATATTACCTGGAATTAGTTAATTTTATATAAATCACCTCCCACTTTTCGTTTTTTCTTAAGTAATCTTATTTATTTTTCAAATATCTGTTTTATATTTTAATTATAAAATGCCAATTGTATAAACAACCAATTGTGTGTACAATTTTAACTAACACGCAAAATTTGTGGTTCAAAACTTTAGTGGCATTATTTATAATTTAAAAGCGGCCTCACGCTGTATCCCGCATACAGCAGGATAGGCAGAGGGAAGCTAGTGTTAAGTTAACACTCCGTTCCCCACTTTCTGCCGAATTCTGGATTCAATGCGCTTTGCCTCGATAATAGAGAAATTGAGATATAAATTTAAGTAGATATTTCATCTCCACAACCAGTCGGTTTTACAGTCACAATTCGTGCCCCTGCGTCACAACTGGCCTATATCTACATAGTCTATTTACATGTATTTTGCATATAAAATTAAACAAATAAACATAACATTTGAATGACAAACCATGTCAAAGCGACTATACGAGAAGATTCAGAGCCTAAGCCTAAGCACTGAGTTACCCTAATCCGCAATCCTAAGCCGTAGCAGTAAATTTAGATGGAAAGATAATCTGACAATGAAAAAATATTGAGTTCCAATATATTTATTGTTGTCGATGCTCGAAAATATACGTTGCTTATCAATAAAAGGTTATATATTGTGAAAGGAGGTGGTATTGAATGTTATTTATTTCGTCAATTTTGTAAATAACTAAAAGAATTTAGTTTAAAAGAACTCTTACAATCAAATTAACTGTTATCTAACAAAAAATATTTCATATTTTCAAGCGAAAATCGAACTAAAAGCTGGTCGCGTTTACAGTCACACGCTTGTATCTCTGCACCACGACCGGCCTCATAAATTCTCAAAAATCGAAATATATTAATATTTAAAAAAAAAATGTTCATGTACATATTCCATCATCTCTTGTATGAAGCGCAATAAAGAGGCGAAAATGTTGTTTTTTATTATAATTAAAATATACTCGCGTGGACTTTACATCGATAATGTAGCGGTTGTTTCGGGCGAGTGAGATTTTAAAATTTTAATAGCGTATTCACAGAGCGTGTGAAATATATTTTCCGGGGTGGCTAACGAGCTCCGCTTGTTCAACAATGCGTGCTGAGCGGCGCACTTTAATTGATATTATATAAAATAAGGCAATTTAATTAGTGTCGAGGCCAGTCGTGGCGCAAGGGATCAAAGTGTGACTGTAAAATCGAGTGGTTGTGGGTTTGATCCCCACTTGAGGAAGTGAAATATTATACTTTCAATTCTTCACTCTGGTATTGAGGCTAAGCGTAATGACTCTCCAACTCGGCAGAAAGTGAGGAACGGTGTGTCTAAACACTAGGTTCCCTCTGCCTATCCTGCTGTGTGCGGGATTTAGTGTGAAGCTGATGATTAGTGTCGAAATTGTACAAACATCTTTATAATGGATTTACAAAAATATATAAAGCTAAAATATAGGTAGATATAGGCTATCGCGGCGAAATGGCAGTGTCTGGACGTGAATGCGATGGTTGTGATTTCGATTTGTCCTCGGGGTATTAATTATTTGCAGTTGCATAGACGCTCTCTCGCTCTGGTAACAATATGCAATATCTCAAAAATTGGGTGGAACGTGGATGAGTGTCTTAATAATAGGTTAGTTACCTCCGTCGATCCTGTTTTATGCAGATTACAGCGTGCAGCTTAAAAACACGTAAATGGGTTGACTCAAAGCAAAAAATAACTTAAAATTGTAAAAAAATCGAAATAATTTTCTAAATGCCAGTCGTAGCGCAGCGACACGAAGTGTGACTGTAAAACCGACTGGTTGTGGGTTCGATCCCCACTCGAGGAAATGAAATATTTACTTAAATTTATATTTCCATTTCTTCGCTCTAGTGTCTAGGCTAAGCTTCTGCCACTCAACACGCAATTCCTCCAGAATTCGGCAAAAAGTGGGGAACGGAGTGTCTTAACACTAGGTTCCCTATGCCTATCCTATTGTGTGCAGGATACAGTGTGAAGCTGATTTATTTTTATTTATTTTCTAAACATCCATCTACAATATAAAATGTATATACCTATACCTCAAGTATATTATCTACACTACCCTTGAACACTCCATCCATTTACTCGTTAATTAGAGAAAGATCACAGGAGTTGATTATAGAGCTCATTATCAACGATACAAGGGGATTGTGTAGAATGATAGATAGAGGCATACTAACGAACGCCTTTGATGTTTCAAATATTGAACCTTCTTGTATTGATATCTTCAAGTCGTTTTTATCAAGTCTCATTGTACGGAGTGGGCTCAATTCCTGAGTGTAAAATTGTGAATCAATAGTGAAAATATTCTAATCGTTGTTAAGGCCATCGTGGCACTGTAGTACTTATATCTGCCGCAACTGGCCGCAAGCATAGGCACGAGTCCTGCAGGGGTGCCCTTGCCGCCCATTTCGTCCGCAAGTAGCCATGTTTTTCTGGCACTTTCTTAAAATATGCGGGCGAAGCCGCGAGTAGGCCGCTGCTAATCAATAAAATAATCGTTGAAACGCCATTTGTTAAGAATGACGCACACAAATACTAACATAACAAAGCGAGTATTGACGGTGAAGTTGAACATATGGTTTATGATAGCAAATAGGTAGTTGCGTAAAATAGAACGAGATATCCTTTTCTCGTTCTGGTATGTTTTTTTAAAACTAAAGTGGCAGATCGGCAACGTTTAGTAAAATTTTTATTCGTAACTGCGGCACACGTAATAAAGTATGGAAAAAAAATCGTGAATTGAAAAATAAATCCTAAACAGTTGATGAATCTTGATTATTTTTTTTAGGTATGCTGTTCCCGAAAAAGCCCCTTTTCTCTGCATATTCTTAATATTTTAATATTTTTAAGCAATGATTAGAACAATTTAGGCCAGTCGTGGCGCAACGGCACACAGTGTAAGCGTGACAGGTTGTAGGTTCGATTCCCAGTCGATGAAATTAAATATTTCATATTTTCATTTCTTCGCTGTGATGTCGAAGCAAAGCACGGCGTAGAGTTTTGCTACTCAACACGCAATGCCTCCACAATTCGAAAAATGAGGAACAGGGTGCTTTTACACTAAGTTTCGCCTGAGTGCGGGATTCAGCGTGCAGCTGAAAAAAAAATAATTATTATATAAAATACTGTGAATATTTTAACATGAATGTTAAGATCAATTTGACATAAAGAGAAACGATGTACACTAAAATATATTAATCAAAGCTACATTTTGTTTAACAGAAATAATCCGATTTTGTTTTGGGCATATTGGTAGCTATCAATTGCTTTTGAAATAGTCGAAAATTTTGATATTATAACCAATCTGATACATTAAAAGCTTGTCAGTATAATCCTATTATAATATATTAAAACGTATGAATTTATATTAGTAGAGATAAATGCGGGTTTTTCGTTACTGCGAATATTTATCGTGGTCATTATATAGTATTGAGTATAGTAGTACAGTAATTACGCCGCCGTGGCACAGGGGCACTACACGAGACGGTTGAGAGTTCGATTCCCATTCAGGGGAATAAGCTATTAATTATTTTTATGTACCCGCTCTGGCAACGATGCAAAGCGTGGTTTTGAGATCTGTCACTCAACATTGGATGCCTTCAGAATCGGCGGAAAGTGTCTTGATGGGAAACGTCTTAACACTAGGTTCAAGAGTATCCTGACCTATTTTTATTTTTTTTATTGGTAGGGGAAATTTTTATAAAAGATACCCAGTTTCTTAGGGTAAAAATTAACTAAAGAGTGGTTTCCTAACCTAACCTATCCTGTTTATACGCGGGATAGAATATCGTTAATCCAGTATAATTATATTTGACTACTACTAACTTTGTATTATTTATTTTACCTTTATATTTAGTTTCTATAGGTTTACCTATAATATAATTACAATTTTAAACCAAAAAAAAACCGACTTCCTTAATCAGAACTCTCATCAAACTGCCCTCAAAGTGTATGCTTGCCAATAAAAAAAAATAAATGAAATCAGTTGGCGTGATATCCATTTGTCACACACATACGAGCATTTATGTAAATGAATCAAAAACAATGTTTTTAAATTTTTTGTCTCTTTGCCTGTGCGTTTTTTTACGCAAATCTCAGAAACAGCTTTATCTTATTTAAATGCATTATGATAATGGTAAGCTGTTCTTAACATTTAATGTTTATTTTATTTTAAGCGGTTCACAAAAAAAAAGTTACATATATCAATATAAAAAGGCACATGCAACAATATTTCTTTAAAAATATATATATATATGTATGAATATTATCTTTAAAATGATAATATTATTAAATGACGAAAGTAATTGAGATAGGAAAATAAATAATTGTGTAGAAAAAGCGGGCAAAACCCCGTTAGAGCTACTAGTATTAATCTTTTATAGATTTTTTTTTTTTACTTAGCATTTTGACAAACTCACGTACTTACTATAAGCTTATTTGTGCCGGAACCAATGAACCATATTTAAAAAAAAAACATCGTCATCATCAACTTCACGCTGTGTCCCGCATATAGCAGGTTAGGCAGAGGGAACCTAGTGTAAAGACACTCCGTCCCCACTTTCCGCCGAGGAGGTTCGTGTTGACATCAGAGCGAAGAAATTAAAATGTAAATAAATATATTATTTTCTCGAGTGGGGTTAGAACCCACAACCAGTCGATTTTACAGTCACACTTTGTGCTTTTTAATAGTTTATTTTATCTTTATTTTTATTAGATAATTTATTTATTTATTTATTTATATTATTATAAATGTCACTCAAGATCATACTTGTTCATACTTATAATATATATCTTAATATTAAATTCATTTCGGTTCTGGTCTTCTAAATATAGTTTAAGTGTATTTATTTATTGTTTGGTAAAATAATAGAAATGGCAGGACGAGAACGGAAAGAGGAACGGTGTCGGAAATTAAGGGGCGGTCAGAGAGCATGTATTATCCTGTGGCCGAAAAACAAATAATATCCGTTCGCTTCCCTAAATAATGATTGAATAGAAAAAGAAAACACTTAGGATTTATTTTATATTATTGAAATTTAATTTAAATATTTAGTAGAGTTTAGTCATCAGCGCAAATATTAGATTCTCATTTGATGAAATGAAATATTTAACATTTCTATTTCTTTCGAGGTAAAGCGCGGCGTTGAGTTCCGCCATTCAAAACGCAATGTCACCAGTATTAGGCGGAAAATGGGGAGCGGATTCTCTAAACACTAGACTCCCTCTACATACCCACGGGATACAGCGTGAAGCTAAAATCAATACCATGTAATAGACTAATTTATTCCATTGTTCATCCATACAACTCATTCAACTTTACCATTCGTTTTTGCATTGCGCTTGTCGAAATATAATATTAACTTCCATAATTTCTCAACGGCAAACCTAAATTTCAATATTATCTACGAAACTAACTTGGCAAATACGATTCCGTGAACAATAGGTTCAAATTGATCTTCAGCTTGAAAAGATAAACTATACATCCCCAGGAAGTTCTGGTCTTAGCTTAGTCATTTCAGCAAATTTCTGCAACTAACCTTATCCAGTCCTTAGACTACTTAGGTAAGAGTGGTTTAATCTGATAATGGACTAGCAAGTAAAAATATAACTGGAATTCTTTTAATCTCACGTTCGTATATGCGAAAGTATTCATATTATGTGTATGGTAGTTCATTTAATGATTCCTTTTTTGAAGCTTTAAGCTTTATCCAGCACTTAGAAAGGTGAGCAAAGGGAACCTAGTATTAGACACCCCGTTCCCCACTTTCTGCTGCATTCTGGATGCATGTTGAGTGGCTTTGCTTCGTTACCAGAGCGAGAAAATAAAATGATTAAATATTTTATTCCTTCGAGCGGGAATCGAACCCACAAAAAGACACCCACAAAAAGAAACTTTGATTTGTAATAACAATTGCTTTTACTATATTATTTTATTCAATCAAAATAGGAGTCTATGTCTTATGTAATTTAATTTCTCTAAAGTAGTATTGCAATCCTAACGTATAAATAAGGCGACACAAACAGTCTAGACCATTCGTCTCATCTACTTTATTTATATCAACAAGTCTCGATCATTCAGATCCGTATTTATAAACCGCTCTCAAATCTAAGATTGATTTTAAAATGCCATTTTCATTCGTAAATCTATCAATAAGAATGGCATCTCAATATCGATCTCAGACTTGAGAGCGATTTATAAAACCGGTGTTTTTAGAAAACACGGAAATTTGATAGTTAATTATTATTACCAGAATGTAAGGTTAATTAAAAGATTTTATCGAATAAAAAGGTGTTTTTGAATTTACTGTTCATAAATATAACGTACCTACATATATATAATAGAAGTTTTTTTTATAGCTTCACGCTCTATCCCGCTCACAGCAGTGTAGGCAGAGGGAACCTAGTGTTACGACACTCCGTTCCCTACATCCCGCCGAGTTCTCAACGCCGCGCTTTGCCTCAATACTAGAGCGAAGAAATGAAAATATAAATGTAAATAAATATTTGATTTCCTCGAATGGGTATCGAATCCACAACCAGTCGATTTTACAGTCACACTTTGTGCCACTGCACCACGACTGGCTTCAATAATAGAAGTATCTACATACATATAACTAGAGCCACTCCTACTAACTCCTATCTGATGGTGAACACAAATTATTCGTGAAGCGTTTCCAACAACATTTCTGCTGTCAAAATTATCTAGAAAGGTAGCATTAGTTTTCCAATCTGAACGAGTACCCTTTTAACTGAGATAAAACTTTCTCATACTATTCACTGCGCTTTCAACGCAAACGTAAACATCAATGGATTTTATATTGTACTTTGAATATTTTATAAGGATTATTTATTTCGTTTGTAAATAATATGGGAGTTAGTTTTAGTTTTTGAACATTTTTGTACCTTTGATGTTTTATTTTAAGCTATGACTGGGTTATAGGTGATATCACAAGGAATACGCCTCGTAATTAAAACCCATAGGACCACTTGAATCTACAGGTATGTAATTTGGCACAAGTGAGGATACACAATATAAATAAAGGAAAATATCATAAAAGGTCACTTTGATACCTCCATCCTATCTTGACAGACAGACAATCATACAGACAAATGGACTGAACAAAGTATTTATATAAGAGTTTCATTTCTTTCTCTACAAAAATAAACAACAACATAATTCAAGCAAAAATTAATATATCTTGACGTATTTTAAAAAACTAAACGACAGTTATTGTTTTTTTATTCTACAAAAAAAAATGTTCTTAAATTGAAACATGGACTTGTCAATTTAATATCAATAACTCAGTATTTAAGTAGGTTTCGCGTACCAACTGTTTGTTCGGCAAATATATGGCCAATTTACATGCGAGGCCATGTTTGGATAAGGATATAGCAAATCCCATTATACTGTTGTTTGACCGAGAACAGTGGGCGGCCGCCCTGTGAATGTTACATCAAATGAATGCTCAACAAACAAGTCAAATTCTGTATTACTAGAGATAAACGAGAGCTTGCTGTTACACAGCTGTAACAACAATTTTAAAGTCATCAAGTTATATTATAATAATATATTATTATTATTATAAAAATCAGCTTCACGCTGTATCCCTTACACAGCAGGGTAGGCAGAGGGAACCTAAGCGTGTTAAGACACTTCGTTCCCCACTTTATGCCGTATCCGGGAGGTATATGAGTGGCAGAACTGAACGCACTCAGCCTCGACACCAGAGTGAAGAAATGGCATTAATTATTATATTAAATATTGTTTTATGATAATCGTTAAGGTCAATATGCCACAAAATGCAATGATTTTTGGTTATCTTTTTTTTAGTTTAACGCTGTATCTCCCACACATCATTGCAAGCAGAGAGAACCTAATGTTAGGACTCCATTGTGTATTTTATGCTCTATCGTGTAGAAATTGCTTGCTTGAGTTGCGAAATTTAACGCCGCGCATTGCCCCAACACTAGAGCGATAAAAATAAATTATTATATGACATATTATTTCCTCGATCATTTAGAACTGTAAACCTGTAATAATCAATAATATTACTTGCTTTTAAAATAAAAATCACATAAATCAGCTTCATACAGTATCCTGCACACAGCATGACAGACAGAGGGAACTAAGCGTGTTAAGACACTCCGTTCCCCACTGGAGGCATTGAGTGTTGAGTGGCAGAACTCAACTTAGAGCTAAGAAATGGAAATATAAATTTAAGTAAATATTTCATTTCCTTGAATGGGGGTCGAACCCACAACCGGTCGGTTTTACAGTCACACTTTGTGCCGCTGCGCCACGACTGGCGAATATATCTTATAATAAGCCTTATGCACTGTATACCTAACCTCAGATGATAATAACGTAATATCCTATTCGAAGATACATAATAATATTATGCTATCGGTTACGATATTGAGATAGATTTCCAAGCAACTCAGCAACTGAGGTCTAAACGGCAATCACTATCGTCTTATTATACAAACGACCAGAATCTTGGCAAAATAACAGTATTTCTCCGTGAAAAATTACGAACAGTACCTACTGTGGTGGTCTCTCTTGGCTTTAGTTGGCAATAAAACTGTGCGTTGTGGATCTATCAAGATTTGTTATCTATCTTTATTACGTCCATACTTTCCTGTAAATAAATAAGTAAATAATATACGCTATATTTATAGACGATCGTTATATTTCAATTTCTGAATATTTTCTTTTTAGTTTCATGTTGTATCCCGCACAATGCGGGGTAGGCAGATGAAACCTAGTGTTAGGACACTCCATTCCCCACTTTCCACCGAAATCTGGAGGCATTGCGTGTTGAGTGGCGGAATTCAACGCCGCGCTTTGCCTCGACACTTAAGCGAAGAAATGAAAATATAAATTTAAATAAATATTTAATTTCCTCGAATGGGGATCGAACACACAACCAGTCGATATTGCAATCACACTTTGTGCCCCTGCACCTCGACTGGCCTCACTTTTTAAATATTAATTTCGCGAATGGGGACCATTGTGCCCTGATGGACTTGATGACATTTTATATTTAATTCCTTTGCGTAATATATCTAAGTGTATATGGTTCTTTTCGGAAGCTATCTACTAGTAGTGTATTTTGTTAAAAAAAATATAACAAGACTGAGTCTACAACTACCCTATAATAAAATGATTTATATAGTGGCGGGTCTCAGTTCAAATTTTGTCTTCTTATCAGATCAATAAAAGTATTAAGTAATTCATTTCCTCGACTAGGTATCGTATCAATAACCATTGCGTTTACATGCTATGCCACTGCGGCACAACGTGACGGCCTCAAACTCGCTCGTAATACATGACAGAAACGCTAGCTGCGCTCCCCGTGGAATCACAATGTGTATTTTTTTTTGTATAAAACAAGCTAGCTCTCTTGTCACCGACAGGTATACTAATTACCACCGACGACGGGTGCATTAATTCGAGGCGCAATTTTTTTTTTAATTTACTTGCACTAGTTAGTGAGACCAGTCGTGGCGCTGGGGTACAAAGTGTGACTGTAAGATCGCCAGGTTGTGGGTTCGATCCCCACTTGAGGAGATGAAATATTTATTCAAATTTATATTATCATTTCTCTGGTATCGAGGCAAAGCGCGCCGTTGAGTTCTGCCATTCAACACGCAATGCCTCCAGTATTTGGCAGAAAGTGGGGAACGGAGTGTTAACACTAGGTCCCCTCTGCCTACTCTGCTGTGTGCGGGATACAGCGTGATGCAGATTTTTGTTTTATTTTTACTAGCTCTAATATTCTAAGTACAAAAATATAAAATTATGTGTGGCTTAAATATTTATACTTCTATCTCAGTTAATCTGAGATTACGGTTGTTAATTTTGACGTTTATTAAATCAAATTATTAAGGCTGAAGAAAGCATATATATGTTATAATTATTTGAACACTCAATTCTGAATTGTATACTAAAGAAATAATAGGCGGTTTTTGCTTAACAACAATAATATTAATATAGATTTTAATAATAAATTATTACTAATTTACAACAAATTTAACTTTGCCAATATAAAGTTAATTAATTTACATTGGAGCTGACTTACCAATTATGACGATGGAGAAAAGTGATGACTCCGCACAGCTTAATCTCTTTTACCGTTTCACTGCTCAGCTATTAGGCTAATGGACCGTTGAAGTCCAAACAAATAACTTAGGCTGTTTTTTTTTTTCATAAATTTGTTAAAACTTCCTTTTTACGCTTAACCTAAAGAATTGTATTCGATTTTTTATCTGTTTAGGACATCTTATAAAACATTATGAGCAAAAGCTTTTTTTTTATTTTATGACTTTAATACGAGTAGGGAAAATAAAAGCTAAGACCGCATTTTCAATCCATTTAAAATATCTTTGACTTAAGTAGAGAAAAATATACACATACCTATGTATACCTATGGAAATATTGTAAGTTTAACAATGAAAATAAATTTCAATTAGAAACACTAATACGCCACAAATCAATTCCTTATAGCATGAAAATATAAAATTTAAGGCATAAAATAAGAATAAAAATACATTTACGATAAATAAAAGTACCAGTTGTATTTTGTTACTACGTAAAACTATACATCAACTTTTGTAAAATTGTTTATTTTTTTTGAGATATAAATTTGTCTCACAATACATTGGTACTACTTTGACATATTGACAACTAGAGTGTCATAGCACAAAAACGTTTTTATTCGAGAAATTTTAGTTTATTTTTTATATAGGCAGTGCAATGTTCAAATATTTGATTCATTTTGCTTATATATGTTTCATTTTATTTATTTCCTTATGTTTTTACTTATAATACTTTGTAGCGTAGAGCTACGAAATATATATAAATACTCTCTCTCTCTCTACTCTCTTTTTTTTGAGGCCAGTCGTGGCGCAGCGGCACAAAGTGTGACTGTAAAACCGACTGGTTGTGGGTTCGATCCCCACTCGAGGAGATGAAATATTTACTTAAATTTATATTTCCATTTCTTCGCTCTGGTGTCGAAGCAAAGCGCGGCGTTGAGTTCTGCCACTCAACACGCAATGCCTCCAAAATTCGGCAGAAAGTGGGGAACGGAGTTCAGCTAGACTAGGTTCCCTCTGCCTACCCTGCTGTGTGCGGGATATAGCGTGAAGCTAATTTATTTTTATTTTACTCTCTTTTATTAATACTTTGCTTATGAATTTCTTTACTACAATTTTAATCAAAACGTAACAAACTAGAATACAGTTAGTTATAAATATTTATATTCAAAGTCAATATATAGTTCGAATGCAGTATAGTTCTGTATTTACAAGAGTTTTATACAAATGATAGTGCAAAAGTTTGGCTTTTAGAAACTAGAATTTAGCTTTTTGAAAAGTCGAATTTCAATAACAGTGTTTATTTTACTGAAGCCACAGCTATCAAAACTGGGGCGTCCATTTTGCTGTACATCAATAATTTATGTTTGTGCAGCTTTACACTACGTTTATAGAGTACTTATTATATACATAATAAAATTAAAAATAATAATAATAATAAATTTATTAAACAAATACAATTTTCTAATAAAATTCATCCCGTGTCCAACATGGTAACGTATATGGGATTAACGCCAGGCGCCCCGCCCGCCATGTTCCGCACAGTTTACGGTTATGACGCTGCACTAACAGCTACCCGTACCCCGTACGGCCATTTTATGTCTATTATTAACCCAATGGGTACTTCCATAGCCATACACTTTGTGCAACATCTGCGGTATGCAGTTTATAGGTAGTTAAAAAGTTTTAGGTTCCGATGTTGACTGGATGCATGGAGGCTGTGCTGAGTTTTAGTTTTGTAGAGAATTATAGTGCTTAATAATTTAAAGTGTATTTCAATTTTGCCAGTTAAATTATGTTTATAATGTACTCTATATATTTTTTGTTTTTATAACAGTTTAAGTGGACGTCGTCGTGCAGGGGCACTAGTGATTATTAACTTAACGATTGTAAGTTCGATTCCCAGTCGAGGGAGTAAAATTTTGAATGTTTTAATTTCCTCGTCGAAAAAATATTTTACTATTTTGGAGTTATGAAGGGCCAATCGATAAGGTAACGGATTGTACACATGATGCTTGTAGGTTTCATACTCATACGTAATGATATTAATATATAAAAAGGAAATAAGAGGAATATTTTTTATCAGCTTCACGCTGTATCTCACACACAGCAGGGTAAGCAGAAGGAACCTATTGTTAAGACACTCCGTTCCCCACTTTCTGCCGAATTCCGGAGGCATTACGTGTTGAATGGCAGAATTCAACGCCGTGTAGTAGTTAGTAAGATAACATTTTCTAGCACCACTATAATAAAAATTTAAAAAGAAAAATACACTTGTACAAAGTTTTTTTATATATAATATATACACATAATTCTGTTAGAAATAAAAATATAGGAAGTTATTCATATAAACCATACTTTCTTACTAAAGTTTTGCCATAATAGTATTTTATTAACAAAATGACATTTAGGAAAAACAGTCTATCTTGTAAATGGTAAACACATAATGAAAACGACATTTAACTTCATATAACAGACAGAAATTATACCCAGTGAGCCGCAAACTGCCTAAATTATACAGCAACTAACGCAAAAAGCATTAACCATAATAATACCATTATTTGTATGAATATTTTTATTGAAAATCTGTGATATTATGTTAAATAACTATTATAAACTATTCATTGTATATCGTTTGTTATAATTTTATTGCACATGGCAGGGTAGGCAAAGGGAACCTGGGAACCTAGTGCTGAGACAATTCGTTCTCTTATTTTCGCAGTATTCTGGGAGCATTTGCCGCGGTTTGCCTCGTTACCAGAGCGAAGAAATTAAAATATTGAAAATTTCGTTTCATTAAATTATAATAAAATAAAGGCCTAAACTATATAAAACCAAGTAAAATGTAATGAATTATGTAAAACCAATGAGCGTGCTAAAATTATGAAAACACCTCTGAATTAATTTAGTAAAATAATATTTATATATGTGATTTTATAATTTTCAACTTTAATTTAAATAGTTTTCAACTTTATAGAAATTGATCAATATGGATTTAAAAATATCATAAGCAGAAAACAATTCGCAGTACTGTCACAATTATTTCCAAGCTCAATGACTTTGATATTTCAACTGTAAAAACAATATTTCGTCGAATAGCTTTTCCAAAAAAAAAAGGTTTTTACTCATAAAAAAGCATATAAAAAGAAATGAGAAGTTCTATAATAAATAAGAGTACTGGTTGGTAAAAGTAATAATTCTCCTTGAATAGATTTATTTTTGTCGTTCGTTGTCGTGTTTAACTATCCGTAACGGCAAGTACGCCATAACATGTTATATTTTAGCACGATAAAAAAAAGACTTATCTGTTTTCCAATAACTTTACGTTACAAATAAATAAATAAGGTTTTATTATCAAACTTATAAAGTTACAGTAAAGTTCTCTCACGTTCTATTTTCAAAGAAATATCAGTTGTAAATGTTACCGTACATTTTTGTATCTGTAGAATAGTAGGTGTAAGATGTAAGAAAGAAAAGAAGAGAGAAAAAGAAGAAAAAAGAAAATTATGTAAGAATAAAAAAAACCAGACAAGCGCGAGTCGGGCTCGCACACCGAGGGTACAAAAGTCTCAAGATTTTTCTTAAATTTAATCTAAATATTATTTGAACTTGCGGCTTTATATCGAATTTTGCCCCACCACCACAAATGTATAGTTTTCAGATTTTTGAACTAGTACTAGTGGTACCTGTGATGTTAGTTGCCAAATTTCATAATTCTAGGTCAACCAGAAGTACCCTATTCATTTTGATTCCCTTTATAGCGTCTAAATACGCGTTTTTTTGCGATATAAAAGGCCATTTTTTTTTTAGTAAATATGGAAAACATTTTTATCGAGAAATCTAGGTACCGTATATCCGAGTATAAAGTTTGAATTTTAAATTTGTCCAAACGTTCCTGAAATAAAGGCAATAAAGTGATCTTCTAAGGGTTTCTTTTTTCCTATAAACATACGGAACCCTAAAAACGTCCCCGAATACTCACTCAGGAAAGGAAAACACTTGAAACACGGTCATTGCAAAGCACATTTTATAAAACTGACGTTCAAAACATGTGGACACGTAGAGTATCCATCGAAAGATTACTAACAAATAAAGAAGCAAAAAAGGCATGTATGATGAATGATTGTACTAATTAAAATTTATTTTTACCACACCATTACTTTTACGGTTTAGGTTAACTTAGGTTTAGTTAAAACTTTATCCCACAGGGTAGGCGGAGGGAACCTAGTGGAGACTCCTTGGTCCCCAATGACTGTACGCTGAATTCTGGAAGCATTAAACCAAGAAAACTAAAATGTTTGAAAGCATTTGTTATGCAGAGACCAGAGTAATAAAAATTTTAATCTGAACTCGTAAAATGTTTTTAGTTTAACTTAAGCTCCGAAGTTCCAAATTTAATTTATTCCGTAGCTAAAATTTAAGACAACATTTCAGGCACTTATCTCAGAGACGGCTTATTGCACTACTAACATTTGATAGGTTGAAAGAGATAGCTATAAAAATAAATTAAATTAATTTAAAAACTTTCATAATGAAATTTTACTTAAACCACTCTAAGCCTCAATCTGCCGATCATTTTAGATTTTTCATTTAAAAAAATATATTTTTGTGACTTTCAGTTTTGACACATACTTATGAAAAGTAAAAAAGTATACTTATAAATATATTTTCATCACACTAGGGGCCAGACTTTGCGCAGATACACTTGTATGACTGTAAACGCAACAGGTTATGGGTTCGATTCATACTCGAAGAAATGAAATAAAAATTCACGGAATCTTCTCGTTGTATACCGCGCACAGCAGGGTAGCCAGAGGAAATCTAGTGTTAAGCCACTCCGTTCCCCATTTTCCTCTAAATTCTGTAGGCATTGCGTGTTGAGTTGCGGAACTCGACTCCGTGATCGACTCGACCAAAGCGAGAAAATGAAAATATAAATGTAAATAAATATTTAATTCCCTCGAGTGGAAATTGAAGCCAAAACCGTCGCATTACACACTTTCTGCTCCGGCGCCACGACTGGCTAACGATTAACTAACTAAAGTAAAATATACATAACCCCTGACATGTCCATAGGCGACTACTAGTACATAAAACAAAATATTATACATATTTTATATACATTTTTATATAATAAACATAAAAAAATATCGACTAAATGAGTTCAAATATATACATCAATGACCTTTATTATTAGAAAAAAAGATTTTGCCGAGTCCCTCACGCCTCACTAAAAAGTCGAATAAAACTTTCTATAGACTTCTTATTGTTTTAGATTTGGTAAAAAAGATGTCCTTATTTATAAGAAGAACATTTTACAAAGTTTTTCTAACAACAGTCGAGGCTTTAACTTTTTTGGCCTAAAGTTTTATTCAATTCGATATTTATTGCGTGACCAAAATATTTTTTTTAATCTGTTGTTTCTTATGAAGTGGAAAATATACAAAGAAACAATAAATTTCAGGATTTTCATTATGTTACATAATCATTTTTCAATTTGAAAGGTCAAAATAAAAAAGAAATGTAACTTAATTTATATTATATAGTACTTAAACTATAGTTTGAGATCCCCACTCGAAGAAATAAAATATGTGCTTAAATTTATCTTTCATTACTTGTGTGTCGAGGCAAAACACGGTGTTGAGTACTGTATGTACTGTATACCTCCAGAATTCGGCGAAAAGTGGGGAAAGGAGTCTTTTAGCAGGTCCCCTCTGCTTAACCTGCTGTTTGCTGGATCTAACGTGAAGCTGAAAAAAACTATAGTTTTCTGGAAGTCAGTTTTACAATTTTCTCTTATAGACATATCTAATTTAAGAATTTAAGAATTAACTTTTTTTTTTTTCTTTTTATATTACTGAAATTGTGTTTATATTATAAGATTAAGTTTATAAGCCTGTTGTTTTTAGTATTTTTTAGTTAAAAACGTTATTTTTAATTTTTTTTTATTACTTTAGATGTGAGCAACAACTTGAATACACATGTAAAGTTAGCCTATAATTGAGACATACTTTGTATCAAAATAGTTAAAAATGTTTGTAAATTATTGTGGTCTTAGTATGTAACGTTGGCTTCCTAATAAATAAATAAATAAATATCTAATGGTGTAACAGATACCTATTATTATATGCGATAATCTTGGTGATATTTGATTTAAGCCATATACGATCTCTTTTACTGTAAAACTTTTTAAAATTTGAATATAAAATAAGAGCCTTAACAAAATTTCGTGTATACTCTTGTTAACTATTACAATAGTAGAGTTTAAGAATACAATTTAATGAAATAAGTTCGATAACGAACTTAATATTCACATCACACGCAACTTCAAGGAAACTCCGCTTTTGTTCCGCTGTAATGGGCCGCATTAACTGCGGAACTTGCCTCAGAAAAGAAAATGTCGAATTTAGGTAACATCAGACCGCGCGTCATTAATTCCGGACAGAAGTCACCTTCGGGCTTATAAATTACGTCTTATTCCAGCGTAACGCGATCGCGGAGTTGTTGAGTGGAACCATTTGTGCTTATCGGAATTTCGTTTTAATTTCTATGACATGCTGGGTCATTAGAAATATTTAAAATATATAAATGTTCTGTTATTTAGTGTTTTTTTTTTATTTTATAATCATACTTATTTTAGGCCAGACGTGGCGCAGGGGCATTAAGCGTGACTCTAATCGTGAATGGTTGTGGGTTCGATCCCCACCAGAGGAAATTTAGACGCAGTGTAATTTGATTACGCGCCTCTTGGAAACCGTTTAACGCTCTGACCGTTAAGCCTGTAACTACTTATTTTTGTTGTTAGTTACAACTAACATTAAAAAAGAAGCGTATAAGAATTTCTAGCTCTGGCTTGATGAGAACGTATGGTTTAGCGGTCTGAGCGCTTGGACGGATTTCAGGAGACGCGTGTTGAAATCGCAATAATTTTTTTTTTTTCCTGAGTGTGGAATAACACTTTAAAAATTTTTAAAAATATGTATTTTCATGTTTAACATATTATAAAACGTATTCAATTTCGAGATTGAAAATATAAAAAGTAATTTGCTCTCAAACGGTCTGCGAGCCACTTTAAAATAGTTACTGATTACATACCTCCATAACAGGTAGTACAGTTCTAAAAGCACTTTTACCAATTTAATTTTATTGCAAAAAGCTCTTAGAGCATAAAATTTACGCTAATTTTTGTATATTTAAAAATATTTTCTTGAAATATTTCTTATATATTATCAAATTTTAATTTTAAAAACGAAAATATTTTTAAATATTACCAACCTACATTTAAATATTATACAAAAATACAATTTTAGAGGTATTTTAATCGCTCGTTCTAGTCGTATAAGTTATTTGCTTAAGGCAATAGCTATAATCCAAGAAGGAACAAAAATTAAAGTCAAAAAGTTGAAGTTTCAAATTTAAATGGTACAATAATGTGATCTTATTATTTTTAGTCTACCCTCCTGTGTGCGGGATACACTGTGAAGCTAACCAATATCAATGTAAAACCATTATAACAAATTCTATTGAATTGGATTATTATCTAATGAAAAAAGAATTATAATGTTGTTTAGTGGAGCTCAGACAAGTTATCCTATAAAAAAAATTGTAAAAACAAAAACCCCAGACTGCATTTAACTAAAAAGAAAATAAACAAGTCCAATAGTTTATTAGGATTAACAGTCGGGACCTATAAGTAATACTAAAACATAACCCTTCCGTAGCAGTCGGGAAAAACGTGCATCGGCTTTAATTTAGTTCATCTACATTCATATTGTTAAACATGAACTTAGTTCATGTTGTTAAACATTAATTTATTGTAAAAAATATGTTTTTTATAAGTTAACATATTTTTTTTAAATCCACAAAAAACAAAAGATAAATAATCTAAACGTAAACATTCGCAATAAATACGTAGAATTCAGTAAAAAAACGACGAATCCCCAAAAAACAACATTTCAGGCGACAAACGCCCTGGAGGCTGCTCGGCCAGAAAAACAATTCGCCGAAAAATATTTTTTTAATCCTCACCAAAAAATTAAGTGACTCTAGGGACCACCCGTCGTACTTTGAACATATTATTTTTCCCATTTCGCTTTTCAGTCACACAGTTAATCTCTAAAGTCTTCTAATTAAATTTATTCCTATATAGAAATTTAAAAAATGTTATCCTCTTATCTACTTATAAATATCCAACATATAAATCACTATTTAAATGAAGTAGTAAATTTAAATGTTATTTCAATTCACAAACTTTGATAGCAATTTACGTTTTATACATTATATTAAATATTCAGATAGTAAAAATATTTCAAATGTGTTTATAATTTAATAAACTTTTCATTCATTTTTGAGGTTTCTGTGACTTCAAAAGAGAAAAAATAACCCTTTATCAATATATTGCCCACCAATCTGTTCACATGTCTGCCCGTCTGTTAGGCGCTTTTCTGTATATTTTCTGATATATATATGAATTTATAGTTTGACTTCCTACTGATCTGCAATTTTTTTGAGTGCGAACTTAAACCGATTGATTTTTGTGAAATCGACCGAAATGTGGAAATTAAAATATTATTTAAAACTCAAAAACTAATTAAACAAATAAATGATTCACGACCGATTATAATTGCTAATGATTTTAGGCAAAATGTCATCAAATGTCACGTTATGCGCCTGGGAATTAATTTAACGCCGAAGTTAGACGATTCGCTTCTGTCGTTGTCAATTTTGATGAAACGACTAAATTGAATCGTGTTAACGACGACGACCGGGACAATGGTGCCGTGTCTGTCAGCATTGGCTTTTGTATCGTAGGCACGATTGAGATTTCCGCTTAGAAATATTATTCATGATACCTAGCTTGTGTTATTTGTTTGTAGTTGGCACTATCGTCTCGCATTGGTGAAGTTCGATGTTAAATTTGATTTGTAATATGTATTAATGGAAAATGAAAATGCAAAATTCTGTATATGAAAATAAAAATAGAAAAAAACCTAGTCATGTACCGTTATATGAGAACGTTATATAAATTAAAAAAATAAATTAGCTTCACGCTATATCCCGCACACAGCAGGGTAGGCAGAGGGAACCTAGTGTGAACACTTCGTTCCCCACTTTCTGCCGAATTTTGGAGGCATTACGTGTTGAGTGGCAGAACTCAACGCCGCGCTTTGCCTCGACACCAGAGCGAAGAAATGGAAATATAAATTTAAGTAAATATTTCATCTCCTCGAGTGGGGATCGAACCCACAACCAGTCGGTTTTACAGTCACACTTTGTACCACTGCGCCACGACCGGCCTCAGAACGTTATATCATGTATTTTAAAGAAAATATCTGCTGATGTATGCATTAATTTAAAATCCGTTGTATATATTTTTTAACTTGTAAAATACAATAACAAATCAGACATATGGATATCTCCATATGTAATAGCTTAAGATCGCAGGGCCCCCAGACCTAATTTTAGCCAAGTTCAAATTTTGAGGATTATTAGTCTAATATATAGTTAAGACGATATGCGTACTTACTAAATTGAAAATGGAGCCCTTTCTGAGGTAGCGCGAACTAACCAATAATATATGCAAAATTTTGGCTTGTTAGTATAACGTAGTTTGCCTTCATTTTAAACAACTTTTAGCGGAAGTAAAGGTCACGGCACACGTCAAAGATCTGATAATATTAAACATTTTTTTTAACATTATTCTTAAAGACTTATTTAATTACATACCATCCTAACCACATATTAGACCAATAACCTTAAAAAATCATCTTTGCTAAAATGACGTAGATCTGGGGACCCTGGAATCTTAGTTTATAATAATTTGTTGTTGTTAATTACATTTATATATTTCATGTGATAGACACAAAGTGAATTAAAGGGAACAAAATTCAGTAATGGAAGTAATTTTAGTAAAACAGTATGATTAGGCTCAAATTTTTTAAGGTGCAGAAGGATATATGAGGATGAAATAAAAATTGAGCTTGTGTTGACGAAACATTTCCATTTAACTGTTTAAATCGATACGTTTCTCTCTACTGCCAATCCTGTAATCCTTTCGGCCGTAATAGTCTATCAGAGTGGTTTGTTTTTTCAGCGTAGATTAAAGCTTTAGGCTGAAACTCGGACAAGGATTGGCGATTTGGTCTCTTCTTCTAACTATTTTCGTTGCATTAGCTTAAATCCACGAGAGCGTCCACCCAAATGGACTGCAAAAGGAAAATACATTTCCATTAAGCCAAAAAGTTCGAGCATTCTACAGATATAATATAATGTTATTGAATATCTACTATTATATATATAATTTAATTATGTATTATTGAAATCGTAAAACGATTACATCCATTAGACAATCTGTGTTAAATAATAATGCCGCTGAATCCATCCAAACACCATTTCAACTATTCAACATTTTTAAACAGTTCTTGTTAGAGTTTCCAATGTAAATTATAATTTTTTTTAGCAAAATGTTTGAAAGCTTTGCTACCCAGCATTTTTTACAATATAAAATTATATTTTAGTAAATAAAACACTTTGACATAATTTTTTATAGGTTTTTAAACGTATAATGAAAAAGATTGATAGATTTAATATTAATGAGAAAGATTAATATAATTTATTAACGAATTAATATGATTAATTAATATTAACGTAATGTTATTAATTAATAAAACCTTAACATATTGTACTGTCGTATCCCGCACTTAGCAGGGTAGGCAAAGGGAATCTAGTGTTAAGATATTTCGTCCCCCATTTTCCAACGAATTCTGGATGCATTACACGTTGAGTAACTCAACGCCGCGCTTTGCCTCGATACCAGAGCGTAGAAATAAAAAAAATCCTCGAGTGGGGACCGAACCCACAACCACTCGCCTTTACAGTTACAGACTTGTGCCGCTACGCCACGTCAGGAATCTGTAGAGATTTTGATATATTTGATTTTTAAAATATTTCCTTACTTAAGAAAATTCTTAGAAAACTAAAAATTAAAATTCTTTTTATTTTAAAATCACAATGAATAATTCATAAAACGCGGTCCTATCATGGAATCTTAAATTAATAGTAGAACAGAGGTGTCATAGTCGTGGCTAGCAAAATTGGATCTATGTTCGGTGTAATTCGAGTCACCTGCTTCTGCAAACCGCTTTATATCAACGTTATGTGACAGTTATACCAGTGGAGTGTGACTGGATGGTCCTCGAGTGAATGTACTTCGCGGTAAAATGTTATATTTTGAGATACGCGCACTAACTTTTTAAATTTTATGACCTTAGCGTTGTTGACCTCTTTCTTTTGTTGTGCATCTAAAAAAAATTTGGAGTAAAGTGTTTATTGTTAATATTAAAATTACCAAGAAAAGGCTTGAACTAAATGAATAACTCGTATTAGGTTCGCCTAATTATATATTTATTACAAAATATCGAGTTACTATTCAATATTTCAAATGGAAAAAGGATCACTGTAGATTCGTTTTGTTATTTTAACATATTATGAAGAAGCTATAAAAGTTTACCATCATGACTGTAAACTCGATCGTTTTTTTTTTGAACAAAGCGCGGCGATGAGTTCCGCCACGTACGCAATATCTCGAAAGTAGAGCAGAAACTGGGCACTTAACACCAAGTTTTCTGTGCATAGCTCTATTATGAAACTCAGAACCAGAACCAGATCAGGTTTTTAAATTTAAATTTAACAAAATGCTTACTTAGAATCACTCTAATCATGTGGAAAATCTTCCTTCGCTGACATTTAATTAAATGTGCCTGCAATTTTTTTAATATTTTGAAGCAAATTAATAAATATTTCCTTTATTAAATATGTTATGTATATTTTTCATAAAGTAATGGAATAAACTGCGACGTTAAAGCCACGAAAATATAAAAAATGAATAATTAAATTATGAGTAGTCAACAATTTTACTTTAAAGTTTTTTAGCTTTACGCATAGTTCAGTGTAGGCAGAGGGAACCTAATATTAAAAATAAATAAATCAAATAAATCAGCTTCACGCTGTATCCCGCACACAGCAGGGTAGGCAGAGGGAACCTAGTGTTAAGACACTCCGTTGCCCACTTTCTGCTGAATTCTGGAGGCTTTGCGTGTTGAGTGGCAGAACTCAACGCCGCGCTTTGCCTCGAAACCAGAGCGAAGAAATGGAAATATAAATTTAAGTAAATATTTCATCTCCTCGAGTGGGGATCGAACCCACAACCAGTCGGTTTTACAGTCACACCTCGTGCCGCTGCGCCACGACTGGCCTCAACCTAATATTAAGACACTTTATTACCTTTTAAGACACTATTCCGTTCCGATCCCTATTTTCGGCCGAATTATGGAGGCATTGTGTGTTGAGTGATTGAACTCAACGCCACGCTTTCGCCTTGAACTTACTTTAATGTTATATATTGTAATTATAATACCAAGATACATTTTAATTAAAAGTCTATCTAATATTCTGTAATGCAAAATGAAACTTTCATTCCGAAAGAAGGAAAATAACATTGGGAATTGAGTCCCCGATGCAATCAACCACGGTGTTTATAATTTTGAATATATAATGGTAATATAATAATAGTTACTTAGATCGTGGAACGAGATAATAAAAGATTTGAGAGTATGTTTACAAAAATGGATTACGCAACTTATGTTTTTTTATTTTCTCACACTTCATCGCGACCGCATAAAGATTTTGTTACAGACTTAACTGACGGAACACAACACCACAAAATGTCTAAATATAAGTATATTTATGATTTATGAATTCCTCTTATTAATAATCTAATTCACAACAAATAAGAAATAAATACTTACAAATTTGAGATGAGATTCAGCTTCTCGATGATATGAATCATGTATGTCCTTAAATGATAGCTACAATGATTGGCTATTATGTGCGTGAAGATTGTTTATTATATCACTATTATATCGACCAGTATTTCTTCTAAGCAAAATTACGTATGAAAAAAACGAAAAAAAAAATGAATTTACATGTAACATGTGGACCGGTAATTAGGTTTTAGTACGTATATATGTATAATACTACCGACGTGGAAAATGGAGTGTTAAAACACTCCATTCTACACTTTCCGTTGAAATCTGGAGGCATGGTGTGTTGAGTGGTGGAACTCAACGCCGCGCTTTGCCTCAACACCATGGCAAAATTTAACTAAATTTTTCATTTCCTGGAGTGGGTATCAGACCAACAACCAGTCAAACTTACAGTCACACTTAGTGCTCTTGGGCCACGTCTGGCCTTAGTGGCTCTTATACTTATAAATCATTGCACAAACAGTAGTCTATAGGTCATTCTGACATAAGACATTAGAAAATTAAGACATTACTATAATGTTTCATATAAATGCGTTCAGTAGTTTTTGCGTGAAATTGGGACAAACATCCATCTTCACTTTCACATTTATTATATTATATAATGTAATACGTCATGTCTTTAAGTATATTATAGATGTTTGTGGTATATTTTACATACGAATATTCAATTTAACTTCATTTACTTCATATGAAATAATAGTTAAAGTTAAGCATATCCGTACATACTAATTAAAACCACAATATAAATGTGGTTTTAATATCATACAACAATCATAAATTTTGTAACCTTATGCTTATTTATTTTTACTGTTGTTTACTTTAGTTAATAAATATTTTTTAATGAAGAAAAACTAGAAATTAAATTAGCGTTTCTAAATTTGTACGTTTAATTAAAATGAAAAAAATATGTAAAAAAATAAGAAATTTATGAGTGCTTAAAATAGTTTTATTATAAACGTATTAATTGTTATAATTTGACCTGGCGTCAAGCCAAGTGTGTGCGCAGGGGCTTGTGAGTGTACACGCGACAGGTTGCGGATTCGGTCCTCGAGTAAATGAAATATTTAATATTTACTTCGTTCTTCTGTCGAGGCAAAGCGCGGCGTTGAGCTCTGCCATGTACCATGTATGGTAACAATAGCCTCCCTCTGTCTACCCTACTTCATGCAGGATACAGGGTGAAGCTGAACAAACCAACGATTTATTACAAATGTCGTATAATCTTAATAATGCAATCCAATGGGTTTTATATGAATACGCAGTTATATGAACGTATGGAATGGTTCTTATATTAATAGGCAATTTTCTGTTTATGTCCCGGCAGCAGGCGCTCAATTTTACACGCCTAAGATAACCTGATTTTATTGCCAGTATCAATTTTATGGTTACAACCATAAAATATGTTCTTAACGTTTAAGTACCGTGTCATATCACCATGTATACGAAACTGAAATAAAACTATTAAAAAAATATATATTTTCAATTATATTTAAAAATATGTTCATATCATAAATACATGCGTATCTTTTGCAAGAAAAAGTAGTTAATGTCATAAATAAATCAGCTTCACGCTATATCCCGCACACAGGTAGGCAGAGGGAACCTAGTGTTTTTAGACACTCCATTCCCCACTTTCTGCCGAATTCTGGAGGCATTGCGTGTTGAGTGGCAGAACTCAACGCCGCGCTTAACCTCGACACCAGAGCGAAGAAATGGAAATATAAATTTAAGTAAATATTTCATCTCCTCGAGTGGGGATCGAACCCACAACCAGTCGGTTTACAGTCACACTTTGTGCCGCTGCGCCACGACTGGCCTCTATATGTACCTTAGTTTTCCCAATTAAATTAATAGTGTAATACTAAATGCATTGAAAGCCGCGCCATGTATGCCTGATAATTATTATCTATAATGCCAGAAAAGTGAAATTAAAAAAAAAATTGCACGAAATTTATGTATAGAATTTGAAGGAAATCGAAACTACAACCATCGCGCCAACAGTAAGACGTTGTCCTACTGCGTTACGGTGAACTCAATGATAATGATCTATAAAATGCTTTTGGTAAATTTTATTAAAATAAAAACTTCAATACACTAATAAAGGATTATTTATTCAGCCAACCCAGTAAAATTGAGGTTATTGTGTGTCACATATGTTTCTGTTTTAATCTGTTAATGGTTCCAATACTTTTTAGTCTTTGCGAATATTTGTATGCAGACAGAGTAGTCGTTTCGTTAATACAGTAATAGTCTTTTAGCAAAATGTTTAAAATTGAAGTGAAGAAAGATGACATGTAAAAAAAATGTATTTTTGATTTGAATACGTCAATAAATTTGCTACAATACGGGGCAATCAAAAAAATAAAAATATATTTATAAAAACAAAAACTCTGACTAATAGTTTATGAAGATTAACAGTCGGGACCTCTTTACATTATGCGGAGTTCCTGGAAAAGATTTTATTGATTAAAGAATTACTTAAACTATTGGGCTTGTTTATTTTCTTTTTAGTTATATGCAGTCGGGGTTTTTCTTTTTACAAATATATTTTTTATTTTTCACTTTTTTTTAGGATTCATTATGGTAGTGATAGTCATGACCTTTTTGAAATCCTTATATTGAGTTCTTAAAATTGATATCCATATTGTGGTATACGAAACGAAAAAAATTTTTTCACCAAGTCAAATGGCGTTGCACAGCCGCCATGATTATTTTTGTTAAATCCGTTCAGTGGTTTTGGAGACATGAGATAATAAAAAATATTACATACATACATACATACATACATATAAGAGGCGCACGAAAAACATAACCTTTCCTTAGCAGTTGGGAAAAAGTATAAAATTAAATTGAAGAAAGATGATATGCAAAAAAAATACTTTTGATGTGAATGCGTCTATAAATTTACTACAATACGGGGCAATCAAAAAATATTATTACAGTAAACGAGAAAAATGACGCATCATGCTCGGCTGATGGGGAACGACGCCATTTTGAGGTTAGTTTGCTGTTTTGTATCGAGATTTGAAATTAGTATAACTTTTAACTCAGGGAACCGATAAAGTTAGTTTAATTTTTAATCGTTAGCTATCATCAAAATCTATCGATTGTTTATGAAAACACTTGGATGTTGCTGTGTTGCTGCTGTTATGGACACAGTAGTTAGTTATACGTGAAACCTCTATGTAATGGTTATATTTTTTAAACAACATATTTTGTTTATGTAAATAGGATAAAAAAAGGGAAAAATAATTATTGGTGCAATATCATTTTATACAGAATTCGGCGGAAAGTGGGGAAAGGAGGGTCTTAACATTAGTTTCCCTCTACTTACCATGCTGGGTACGGGACACAGCAGATTTGATTTTTGATTCATATTAATTATATATCTGTGATACAAAAAGATAAATCGAGATTTCTGGTAAAAGTTAAGTCAGTACACGTATTAACCCTAAGTTGTTGGACAAGTTTTAATAGAAGCAAATTGAACTCGCTCAGCAGGAAGTCGGGCAATGATTGGATTAGTATAAAAACATCAACATAAAAGTCTCCAACTATCAAAAGCGATTTAAGCGATGTTGTTGGAATATTCTAAACACGATCGTAACATAAAAAGTTTAAAGTTCTGCTAACTGCCCGTGTGTATATATACACCAGAAAACGCATTTAAATCACCAGTTTTTGCGTCTTTCATTTTTAAAACAATTTCCGACATTAATTCCCACGTCATTGTTAACTTTATTACAATCAGTGTAACTATAGATATTGCGATATATGGAGACACCAGCGACTGCGTTAAAGATGATGATATCGCTACTGATGATGTAGTTACAATTTGCCTGTACTTAGTGATATTACAATATGATCTAAGATCAAGGTCAGGCACGTTCACTGACATGAAATTTTCCATCCAAGTTTTGCTAATTGCAAAATATTCGGATCGGTTGACGATTGTATCAGTAGAGATGTCTTCTGAGTGCGCGCCCAGTCTTTGTACATGAATGGCGGTAATAAGTATAAAAGAATGCTGATCAGGAGCACTATTACAAAACTTTTTTAACAACTAGTATCGGCAACGAATGCTGGGTCAAGTTCTGGTACTCATCTCTAACTGTAGAAGACGCCGGACCAAATCCGTGACACATGAAATCATATCGGGTATTGATAATATACAGGTTATTTAACCGCACAGTTTAAAGTTCCCTGGCTGGCTCTTCAGGAAAAATATTTCTAAGCAGCGGTAGTGTTTATCTGTTGTTGGTGCAAAAACCAAAGACTACTACACATATCGCATTAAAATCTGAATGGATCGTTAATAAACGCATCATTGGACACAATATATGTCTATACAGTTCGTTCTCGATGTAAAAGTGACTTCATCATGTACTTGCTACCATATTTTCAACCACTCCAGTTGCAGATTCGTTCTTTCAGGCCGCATTCATCCTTCTACGTTCCCCGCTCTGCTTCATTCAGTCAGATGATGTTTTATTACTACAATTTAATTGTTCTTGAGAAGCCGTTTCCAATCTACATAATTGGATATTTGTGTTTGGTTTTGACTTTTTTTGACGCGTACAGGCCGATATTGTAATTTTGATAATATTTTTTTTTTACAACACCTTTTTATATTTACTATCATTAATTTAAATTATTTTTACTAAACGATCGATAGATTTTGATGACAACTTTAAGATTTAAAATGAAATTAACTTCGTGGCTTCGAAAGCTTGGCGTCAAAAGTCAAAGTTATACTAATTGCAAATCTCGATACGCAGCAAAATAACCGCAAAATGGCGTCGCTTTTCCCTCCACCGCACGCGTCACTATTATCGTTTATTAAAATATTTTATTTGATTCTTTAGCTATCCAGTGGTATAATTTTATTTTGAATGTAGAGGATAGTTTGAAATTACAAGGCCACACTGTATGCCCCGATTTTGTCATTATTATGCTTTTTTGGATTGCCTCGTGTGGTAGAAAATTTATAGACGTATTCACATACAACAAGCGACCATTTCCATGACCGTTTGTGGTATGTGAATACGTATTTTTTACTTGTTTAGAAAAAAACTTATTTAGAAAAAATCCTAAGTGTGGATTAACACTTTAATAGGGTTAAGAATCATTTTTTTTTCATATGTTTTGTATGCCTGTAAAAAATAAATATCATAATAACATAATATCATTATTGTTTTATATCACAAATTAATGTCTTAATATGAAATGGAGTATCTTAACCATTAGTTTCCCAAATTCGCTCTAACTACCCTGCAATGTGTGAAGCTAAAAATGAAAGAAAAAAAAATCGTAATATTAATTTTAACTTTATATTTTCGTCAAATTAAAACCTTATCTTATTTTGTAACGTCAGTGACCTTATTTTATTTTATAACAAGTAAATGAAAATAATTTACCGCAGAAAGGTAGGAACAAAGTTGCGCGAACTAATTAGTAAATAATAAATGTTTTCAGTAAGCGATGCCGTACCTAGAAACAACCTAACAAAAATATTATATTTAAAAAATATGAGAAAAAGATTTCATTTTATCTAGATCCTCGTATAAACAATTATTCAATTTTAAACCTACATTTTCATAATTCGTCGACTGTAAAAATTTTCTTCAAACGAAATTAATTCTTTAATTTTTTCCTCACTTTAGATTGCATCCTGTTCAGTCTGCTTTGTAGTTGAAATTGTTTTTATCGTACGCAAAAGTAATCGTTTATAACAGGAAAAATATAAAAGACATTTAATTTATAAAGGAAAATAATTTTGTAGTGTAATTTATTATAATATTATAATAATTTTTATTTATATTTTTATTTTGTATATGTAGGTACATAATATGTATATTTGCGTCTAGATCCGACCTTCAACTTTATTTCTTACTCTAGCTACCCTGCCATGAGGGGAAATGCGAGAAAAAAAACTGTAGCCCTAAGTAATTATATTATTAAACATTTAATTATAATATGAGGAAAATTTATCAAGTAATAAATTTATATAATAAGATCGTTCTTATTATTACTCATTCTATATATATTGTCGTTGAATACAAGTTCAAAATAAAATTGTTATTTTCGTATTCCATTCCGTTGAGTAACCATTGAGTTCAGATTCACAGTTTCAGTAGACAATTTCAATAATATAATTTGATCATTCATCACTTAATCGCTAAGTAATTGGTTGAATATATATAAATATACATACATATATTTATATACATATATAGAGCTTAGTCCACAGTCGATTATATCAGATTAGTAATAGCAACTCATAATATAATTGATCTGCTATATAATCGCATCAATTCGCTTTCAATTAATTTAGTAAATACAAATTTATTGACGTACTATAAAATTTGAAATTTCATAATTTTTTAATATGTTACCATACGTGTGCTTATATCATAAAACAAGAGGCTAAAACAAACGTTAGTGGCTGTTAACCGGACAATATTACGTAACAAATCCATTATTTCTCTTATTATATCATTTTTCTTATTATATTATTATTATTATTTAAAAAATAAATAATATAAAATAATTCTTATAACTTTAACACTAGGTCTTATAATAAAGGTTTTGGCACAGTGCGTTCTCTCTCGCTCGTCGTTTCCCAAACAGCTACGATGTGGTCTGAGACTCAACTTTATCTGAGTAGAATAAATAAGTACCTCAGTTCCTTTTAAGTATTAACATTCGTTCAAGTAGGATTTACAATAGAGTTCAATTCGCCCGTAGCATGCAAATACCCTGCAACTTTGCCATCACGTCATACGGCGTCATATATTAGTTTTATAAAATTCAAAGTTTGAGCACCTTTATACATTTATACTAGCTTTGCTTACCACACAAACTCAAAAACATCCTGTCTTCATTGAATATATGAAATATGAATGGCCGTCGTGGCCAAGAGGCACAAGGGTGTGACTGTAACGCGAAGGATAAAGGTTCGATCCCCACTCGAGGGAATGAATTATTATTGATTAATATTTTCATTTCTTCACTGTAGCACCAAGGCAAAAGCCCGGCGTTTAGTTCTGTCACTTAGCCTCAAAAATATAGGCGGAAAATGAGAAACACAGTGTCTTAACATTAGGTTCTCTCTACCTACAGCTGTGTCCCACATACAGCATACGCATGAAGCTGATTTCAATTTTTTTTAGTCGTTGAATATTGGCACGTCTTTACAGTAAGGTTGGGGAAACTTACATTCGTAAAGTAAACACGTTTAAAGTAAACCAAACATGGAATCGTGTTTCGTCGAATTTGCTTGAATTTATCGCGGCTTCATATTTGTTTTGTATTACGTTGTTTGCGCCTGTATGGCGGATGTGTTTGCTTTATGGAGCGTAAACTGGCGATATCTCCAAATGTTCCCACATTACTTCGGTACAGATAAGTTAACATGTGATAAAAGACTTAAATTAATTCAAATTTATATTTTTAATATATTTTTTCAACTACACGCTGTATTTCGAGTATAGCAAGATAGGCAGAAAGAACCTAGTCTTAGTCCTGAGACACTACATTCGCCACCTTTCGTCAAATTTTCGAGGCATTGCATGCTTAGTACCTACCTAGGTACAAGCGGAGATATGAAAATATTAATAAATTGAATATTAATAAATTATTTACTCACCCGAGCAGAGATCGAACCACTTATATTCGCGTTTTAAGTACAACTTTTGTATCCATGCGTTATTATGATTTATTTTTGGTTAAAAAGAACAAAATGTGTAACAGTATGTACCTGGGATATAAGTTAAAAATAAAGAAATAAATAAAATAAAATATGCATGGCAATACACATAAATAACATAGTTAATTATGAATAACACAAACGAAATATTTTTCATAACATATTAATCGAGACGAGTTCGTGTATTGTCGTCCCGAATGTCGCGACCGTCGTTCTGTATATATAGGTGGTGGTGATGCTGGAAGGCAGCGGTCGAGTCGAACTCTAAAGTACTACGGTACTAATAAATATGATGCACATAAAGACTCGTACCAAATGTATAATGAATATAATATGATAATTCGAAGTCTATGATGGCACGATCTTTTAGGATCGAATTCCTTATAAAGGAATTATATGTGTAGGAGCGACACATATTATGGATTAAAGTTATCTTTGACCAATGTTATAATATTGAATGTTGCTTGACGTCGCGGAAGCTGACGTGATGGGCTTATGCGAACTGTTGCAGTGACATTAACTATGTCTTGGCTGATGCCGTCTCGCAGTACGCTCGCGGTACGTAAGCTGTGCTTGTATGGCGTTAGCCATTGATATATTGATATACCATTTCTACGACTTGGTATACGACTAGTAGGTGTGTGGTGCTATTTTATGTCCCAGCTCCGGTGTATGTAGTAGTGTCCGCCTGTCTCATACGGGTGTGTGGTGCTATTTTATGTCCTGGAACTCTGGTGTATGTAGTAGTGTCCGCCTACGGTTCGAGACACGACTGTGGGGTGTGTGCCGTGCGTTTATTTAACATATCGGCCGCCTTGCGGCAGTGCGTTCGTTCCAACGACTTATATTGATCTCACAAATCAATAAACATCACGAATCACAATTCTAATATAATAATCTTAATATAAATAAGCGTAACAAGTACCTTCAGACTGATCACACACAAACGTCCCGGAGAGTTCAATAAGACTGTTGCAGTCGCAGTCTGGTAGGAATTCACGGTGTAGGGCGGGGAGGTGCCCGTACTCTTTCTTCCTTTTATTATAACTAGTTCGCAGTTATAGTGGAGAGGAAGATAGGACGCGCTCTTGGCTTTTCTTCGGACGAGCTTCGAGTTACGACAATGTTATATTGTCGAGTTACCAGTTATCTAAATAACTGACACAAGAACAACTTCTGATGGCAAATATGTTATTAAAGCGATACCTTCTAATGGCATAATATAAAGTTCTTAATACTGTTACCTCTGAATCTCTAAAAGATTTTGGGTTCTTTACGATCACAACTATAAACGGTTCTAACCACTAGACACATCACGAGCCAAGGCATTATTTATTAAATAATATTCTCAAAGGAGTTTGAGATAACAGTTACAATTTGGTGCCGTGACCAGGATGGTCAAACGGCTTTGTATTAATATATATATACAAATAGGCATACGCCTACAATTTGTTGTCCGTGAAATGGAATGAGATAGAGGAGGTTTACAGTATAAGGAATATTTATGTTTTGGGATTGTCAAAACAAAACATAGTGAGGTTGGGGGGTTGCCTAGTCTGGGGGTTGGTAATAAATAAATAAATAATAAATAAATGTAAATTCTATTTCGATGAACTCCATAGAATTTAGGGGGTTGAATGTAACAGTATGTACCTGGGATATAAGTTAAAAATAAAGAAATAAATAAAATAAAATATGCATGGCAATACACATAAATAACATAGTTAATTATGAATAACACAAACGAAATATTTTTCATAACATATTAATCGAGACGAGTTCGTGTATTGTCGTCCCGAATGTCGCGACCGTCGTTCTGTATATATAGGTGGTGGTGATGCTGGAAGGCAGCGGTCGAGTCGAACTCTAAAGTACTACGGTACTAATAAATATGATGCACATAAAGACTCGTACCAAATGTATAATGAATATAATATGATAATTCGAAGTCTATGATGGCACGATCTTTTAGGATCGAATTCCTTATAAAGGAATTATATGTGTAGGAGCGACACATATTATGGATTAAAGTTATCTTTGACCAATGTTATAATATTGAATGTTGCTTGACGTCGCGGAAGCTGACGTGATGGGCTTATGCGAACTGTTGCAGTGACATTAACTATGTCTTGGCTGATGCCGTCTCGCAGTACGCTCGCGGTACGTAAGCTGTGCTTGTATGGCGTTAGCCATTGATATATTGATATACCATTTCTACGACTTGGTATACGACTAGTAGGTGTGTGGTGCTATTTTATGTCCCAGCTCCGGTGTATGTAGTAGTGTCCGCCTGTCTCATACGGGTGTGTGGTGCTATTTTATGTCCTGGAACTCTGGTGTATGTAGTAGTGTCCGCCTACGGTTCGAGACACGACTGTGGGGTGTGTGCCGTGCGTTTATTTAACATATCGGCCGCCTTGCGGCAGTGCGTTCGTTCCAACGACTTATATTGATCTCACAAATCAATAAACATCACGAATCACAATTCTAATATAATAATCTTAATATAAATAAGCGTAACAAGTACCTTCAGACTGATCACACACAAACGTCCCGGAGAGTTCAATAAGACTGTTGCAGTCGCAGTCTGGTAGGAATTCACGGTGTAGGGCGGGGAGGTGCCCGTACTCTTTCTTCCTTTTATTATAACTAGTTCGCAGTTATAGTGGAGAGGAAGATAGGACGCGCTCTTGGCTTTTCTTCGGACGAGCTTCGAGTTACGACAATGTTATATTGTCGAGTTACCAGTTATCTAAATAACTGACACAAGAACAACTTCTGATGGCAAATATGTTATTAAAGCGATACCTTCTAATGGCATAATATAAAGTTCTTAATACTGTTACCTCTGAATCTCTAAAAGATTTTGGGTTCTTTACGATCACAACTATAAACGGTTCTAACCACTAGACACATCACGAGCCAAGGCATTATTTATTAAATAATATTCTCAAAGGAGTTTGAGATAACAGTTACAAATGGAAACAAATATATTCATGCTTATTGCTACGAAATACATAAAAATCATGTGATAAATGACGTATTTTTTCGACTACAACTTAAAATTGTCCTTTATACCGTTACTAAAACAGTTCATATGGATTGTGTCTCATTTGAAAAGTTTACATTTAAACAAAAATATATATCCTTGGCGCTGTTTTCAAAGAAAATTTTGGGCATTGTAAGTGAATCTATAATTAACTGTCTTATCCTTGTTACTCTTAAGTTTTAATTGGTCTTAAAAGTATTTTTGCTTCAAGTACTCCGTAAGATATACTTTAAGAATGTATACATAATAAACATAATTATTTATAACATTTTCAATTAATATCAAGACACTCCATTCACTTCTTTAAACAAGAATTCGAGACATTGCGTGTTGAGTAGCAGAATTCACAACCTCGCTTTGTCTTGCAAAAGCGGGGAAATAAAAGTAATCAAGCGGTTCAAAGGCACGTTTCAATTAAATAGTTACAAAAGATAAGAATTATATATGTAAGGTTAGCAAAAGTAGTATTTTAACTTACAGAAAGTTACTTACAGTGGCGCTCCGTCCTCTCTGACTACCCCGCTAGGGATACAGCGTGAAGTTAGTTTAGTTTTTTATGTAGCTATTTCATGACGTGGGGAACGGAGAGTCTTAACACTAGGTTCCCTCTGCCTACTATGCTGTGTGCGGGATACGGCGTGAAGCTGATTATTATTATTTCATGACGTATTATTAGAGTATATCTATAAGAATTTCTTAATGTTTTCTAAATTAAGATAAATCGATATTTTTTAAATTTGAAAATTATTGATAACTGATTTCCACCCATAGATGTTTGCATCAATATACAGGTAAATATATTGCAACCTGGCGTAATAAAATGCGTCATTTTGTCCCGCTACAAAACATTTAGTGACTGATCAGCTTCACACTGTGTCCCACATATAGCAGGGTGAACAGAGAGAGCCTAGTGTACCTACACTCTGCGCGCCACTTTTCGCGGAATTCTGGAGACATTGCCGCGCTTTGCCTCGACACCGGCGTGAAGTGAGAATCGTACCTACAACCTGTCGCGTTTACAGTGGCACGCTTTTGCCTCTGTGCCACGACTAGCTTCATAACTAAATAGTTCTTTTATGTCACGAAAGGTTGATAACGTACTTTCCGCTATTATCCACCCAATTTAAACGCCGCCTTACCCCTTTAGGGGGTTATAGCCACGAACCAATTATGACTTTTCGCAGTAACTATTAGTTGACTCACCTCCATTTTCGTAATTACATCAATTGCCTTTAAACGGTATTTACTGTAGAGTATGCTAGCGTTTTCAGCTATGTACCGAAATAGTTGCTTTGTTTAGGATGGAATAAAATATTTAATTTTCATACGTAAATTAATTTTTGTTTGAATTGAATATTATTTTAAAATATTCTCAAGCTTGAAGTACACTTTTAAACCCTTGAACTTGCCCCGAAAAAAATATATAACTCATGTTTTGAACTTTTTCAAAGATTTAAATACTTATTCACCAAAAAGCAACGAAGAATAACAAATAAAAAAACAAATTAGTTACGATCATCACGTGCAACTTTTGAAATGATCACATCGACCTCCATACATTCTTTTTTTCTTTCCGCATAATACGGTAGGCAGAGAAAACAAAGAAATTATAGGTAAAGTAACGGAACTCAATGTGGTCGTAGGTTCTCCTCACTGGGAGTCGAACTCACAATTACCGCTTTCACAGTTATACCTATCTCTTTTCACTATGCCACTGCATCACTAGAGTAAATAAAGCAAAAAATAATATAGTAAAAATTAAAGCTATTACAATTTACTATGTTCAAATGTAATTTTCTTAAAAGGAATTGATGCATCGAATATTACAAGCCATTGGCTATATTAAAGCGCCCGTAGCAAAGAATATTCCATGCATATAAACTTTAATGTGATAATATCGGCGCCGCTATCGTATTAGAAGGGCATTAACTTGAAAACTTGCCACTTCGTGCACGCGAAAACCGCAAATTTAAGATAATGCAAAACATCGCAAAACATAATATGAAAATATAGTTTTTTTTTTCAGCAGCGCTGTATCTCGCACACACCAGGGTAGGCACAGGAAACCTAGTGTTAAGATGCTCCATCCTCCGTTTTCCGCCGAATTCTGAAGGCATTGTGAATTGAGTGGTGAAACTCAACGCCGCGTTTCGCCGCGACGCCAAAATAAAGATATTAAAGTATTAAATATTTCATTTCCTCGGGGTTCCATCAAACCCACAGCATGTCGCTTTTAAAATCACACGGTGGTGCTCTGCGCCACGCATGGTCTCAAATAAAATATTTTTAAGTGTTATATTTATCTACATCAATTAATAAATATCTCTATCTATTAACATGCTCGGATTTAACTACTAATGGTAACACTGTACATTATGAGTATAATGGCAACACTATGTTTTAAGTAATTGTATTGTTCAAAAACGCTATTTGATTACATTATATTTGATTAGACACGAGCTCCAGCAATGAAGGCGGGTACATTGTAAAAGGACCTCTGAAGCGTACTCGCTGCTCTGAACTTATAGGTCGAGATCCTAGTGCATGAATCTGTATGTACGTTTTTTTTTAATAAAACTTATTTTAGGGATGATAGATGATACACCAGGGTTGCCTAGAAGAATCTTGCCGCAATCACCTTAAATTAAATTTATGGTAATTCGTTTTTTTTTTTTTAAATTGCACTTACATGTTTTTTATGTGCATCAAACATCATTTAAAAGAAAATCGTATAAGGAATTAAAAAAAATAGGATAATGAGAATGGCTGACACCTCTCAGTATGCCGCAACCCCAAAGTTTATTAAAAGTTTATTAAAATTTATCTATATATATCCCCACTTTCTGTCGAATTTTGGAGGCATTGCGTGTTGAGTGGCAGAACTCAACGCCGCGCTTTGAGAAGAAATGGAAATATAAATTTAAGTAAATATTTCATCTCCTCGAGTGGGGATCGAACCCACAACCAGTCGGTATTACAGTCACACTTTGTACCACTGCGCCACGACTGGCCTCAAGCTATGTAAGTGACTAGATATATTTCTAAAGAAAACCTCCTCTTGTTATTTTTTTTATTTTGCATAAGAAATATAAAATAAACATGTACGTACGACCATTGTACTCTCTCCGTTGAGAGGCTGCGACGGTGAACGCTCTCTAGTAATGTTAAAAGCTGTTATTGTCTTCAAGTTAAAAATGAGAAAAGTATTCTTCACGAATATACATTTTAAAATTTATTTTAAAAAAGTTGTAATGTATTTTTTCTACTTGTCTCTTATTATTTGTGTTACAACTTCTAACAGCAACTGTATGAAATATCGCTATTAAAATATCTTCTTGTTTTTTTTTTATTTGACAAGAGAGACCGATGTGCCACAGTGGCATAAGTGTATGACTATAACCGCAATGGTTGTGAGTTTAATTCCCTCTTGGGAGAATGAATAGTTTATATTTAATATTTTCATTTCCTTACTCTGGTAACAAGACAATAGGTCGCGCTAATGTCTACCACACAAGACGCAATGTATTGAAAATTTGACGGAAAGAGCAAAACGGAGTGTCTTAACACTAAATTTCCTCTGCTTTATGCAAGATATAGTATAAAACTAACATAAACAAAAAAGTGATAAATTCACTATCTAGATATTCTTATAAGTTATAAGTATACACTCACATTTTCAATCTACTGCGTACTTAAGAAGTAACTAACATTCTAGCAGTAGATATCTAACTATTGACAAACCTCTCGATATCAGTAACGTTTGCTTTTTGCTAAGATGTTGTCAGATAGGGAATGTATATATAATGTTACATCGACGAGCTTGTAGCGATGTTTACTTAGTAGAGCAGGATATCTTATGCATCTAGAACTTTGTAGACGTTTTTTTTGTATTTTATTTTCTATTTAATATGCAAAAACGAGGGGCAAACGCGACGAGGACCACCTGAAATCAGCGAAACCATCGCTCATGGACATCTACAATCTGAGGGGATTATATTTTAAGAAAACGTGACACCGTTTCAGTTTTACGCTTAAAATATACTGGAAAAAATAATAATATTTAGATGAAATTTGTGATATTTTCAGAGTTCAGTTCTCGTTCGGGGGGATGACTTTTTCTTATATTCCCGCACTGGCAAGAAAAACGCTGCGTTAAGTTTTCTTTTATCATATACGCCTATCTCTCAATATTTCAAATAACAAAAATAAGGTCTCTTCACACATTGGAAAAGCGAGTCCTGTTCTATAATAATAAAAAAACCATAGTAAACTTTCATTTTACTTTCGGTTAATTTGTTTTTCGATGTGTTAAGCTTTAAAGGATCTTACTTAATAATTATAGCAAAAATAAAAACGCCACAAAATATTTTTTTAAACTATTATTGTTGTAAAAATTGTTTTATAGTCGCCTTGTCTAGCTCGCCTAATAAATCTTACCTTTTATATTATCACCAACTCACTAATACCATTTAAGTTGTTATTAATCAAAAATAACTTTTATTTCAAATAAAAACATACCTTCAATTTCAGCTATGAAAAAGTATTGTGAAGATAAATTAATTATAAATTCAATTTTCATAGAGATACGTCACGCACGTAATATTTTTAAGTAAATATGTCAAGGGTACTGTTGTACAATTAAAATCGAAGGATCGATCTAGGGTTTTTTTTTATGTTTCCATGTCATAAAAATTTACTGCTGCTTTTTTTTAGCTTCATGCTGTATACCGCACACAGCAGGGTAGGCAGAAGGAACGTAGTGTTAAGATATTCCGTTCCCCAATTTTCGCCGAGTTCTGGAGGCATTGAGTGTTGAGTGGCGGAATTCAACGCCGCGCTTTGCCTCGACACCAGAGCGAAGAAATGAAAATATAATGTGAGTAAATATTTCATTTTTTCGAGTGGGGATCGAACCCACAATCAGCCGATTTTACAGTCACACATAGTGCCCCTGCATCACGACTGGCCTCAACAGTATATAATATTAAACATATTTTTGAACTGTAAGAATTATGAGGCCCCAGTGGCGGAGTGGAATCCACCACTCAACACGAAATATCTCTGATTAGACAGTTTTCTAATATAAACTTAAATATATAGTATCTATATTTTTTTGTGTATCTTGCTGTATAATTTATATAAAAAAAAAAAAAAAGAATTTCCAATTATTTCCTGAACGACTATCACTATTAAGCACCTATAGCTGTACTCTATTAAAATGACCAACGGTATTTAAAGCATTTTTTTTTTTAAAAAGAATGAAAACGTCGGATATGACAGAGAAAATTGTACTATCTACAATAATAGCCACTTTTCAAAAGAGCTCCAAATACCGGAAACGCCGTGTCGGCAATATTCATCAGAACTGTGCATCTGAAAGCCTTTTGTTCTCCTCTCTTTGGGTATTCACCATTCCGATAGGCATCTCTTATATCAATACATAAATACTGATTCTACTTTAATCGTATTTCTTTATACAAAATCAATATTGTATTTGAGGCCAGTCGTGGCGCAGTGGCACAAAGTGTGACTGTAAAACCGACTGGTTGTGGGTTCGATCCCCACTCGAAGAGATGAAATATTTACTTAAATTTATATTTCCATTTCTTCGCTCTGGTGTCGAGGCAAAGCGCGGCGTTGAGTTCTGCCACTCAACACGCAATGCCTCCAAAAATTCGGCAGAAATTGGGGAACGGAGTGTCTTAACACTAGGTTCCCTCTGCCTACACTGCTGTGTGCGGGATACAGCGTGTTTTAAAAAAAAAAAAAAAATTGTATTGTAATTTGTAATTTTTCTTTTAGCAGGGTAGAGAGAGGGAAACTAGTTAGTAGAGCTAAGATATTCTGTTCTCCACATTTTGCTGAATTCTGGAGTTACAAGAGTGAGGAAACCAAAATATTATACATTTTATTTCTTTGTGTGGGTAAATTTATGTGTAAAATGTGGGTAAATTGTGGGGAAATAATATATTGTAAATTTCAAGACAACAATGTTTTAAATGATATTGATGATGTCATACATAAAGTATCGTTTATAAATCGAAACCTACTCTGGTTTTAAATCGAACTCATCTCTTATAGTTATATCATAGCAGTCAAAATGGTCTACAATTGAATCAAGATATATTTTTTATAATTATAGGTAATGTAAATTTTACACCTCCGCCATTTTCCTTCATTTAAATCTAACATTGTTCTTCTCTTTGTAGAGGTTATTAATTATTCAAAGTCGTTCTTTCAAAGTTAAAAATAACAACGCCTAAGATAGTCAAACTAAAATATTTGCATTTCAAATTATCAATTTTTCTGGAAAAGTTTTTCACAAATTGATATTCTTGTGGTAGCATTTGATAAACTGATAACTATTATTTATTTTGTTTGATTCCACCAATCGGGAAAATAGATTTATCTACAACCAATTTACGCCGCATTTTGTTTTTTTTACGACCATAAAGTTATGGTAGCTTCATCTAATAGTTATGGTAGCTTAATCTTTTAAAAAATTCAGCTACCCGCTGTATCCCGCACACAGCAGGGTAGGTAGGCATAGATGGAACCTAGTGTTAAGACACTCCGTTCCCCACTTTCTGCCGAATTCCGGAAGCATTGCGTGTTGAGTGGCAGAACACAAATAAGTAAATATTTCATCCCCACGAGTGGGGACCGAACCCACAACCAGTCGATTTACAGTCACACTTTGTGCCTCTGCGCCACGACTGGCCTCTTAATCTTTTAATTTGAAATAATATAAGCGAAATTTAAAGTGCTACTACTCTGAGGCTACTTAAAAATGATCATATAGCTTAATAGAAAAATTGATCCTTGCATAAAAAATATTTTTATATTTACTCCATTTTTAGGAATCCCTACCTCAAAAGGTAAAAACAAAACCCAAGGATCACTTTGTTGTCCAACTGTTAAGAGGGATTATTTCGAGTTCGTGTGGAGGTATCAAGCTAGAATTAATATCATATATTTAAATGTATGTATGGTCAATTATCTTCTTCTTCTTCTTCTTACGTGCCTTTTCCCTTTATTTGGGGTCGGCCCTCCTCGTATTCCGGCGCCAAGTCAGACGATCTTGGGTCAAATAAAATTAAATTAGCTTCACGCTATATCCCGCACACAGCAGGGTAGGCAGAGGGAACCTAGTGTAAGACACTCCGTTCCCCACTTTCTGCCGAATTTTAGAGGCATTGCGTGTTGAGTGGCAGAACTCAACGCCGCGCTTTGCCTCGACACCAGAGCGAAGAAATGGAAATATAAATTTAAGTAAATATTTCATCTCCTCGAGTAGGGATCGCACCCACAACCAGACGGTTTTACAGTCACACTTTGTGCCACTGCGCCACGGCTGGCCTCTCTTGGGATCTTGGGTTGTCTCTGTATTTAATTTTGCCCGCGCCAGATCTTTGGTGACGGTTGTCCACCACGTGGCTTGTGTATGGTCAATTATAGGATAGAAATAATAAACTTCTAAGTCATTCCAATCGAAATATTTGTGCATCAATTTTGAGGCCGTCGTGGCCTAGGGGCACAAGGGTTTGACTGTAACGCGACGGTTGTGGGTCCGATCCCCACTCGAGGAAATGAAATATTTATTAAAATGTATATTTGAATTTATTCGCTCTGATGTCGAGGCAAAGAGCGGCGTTGAGTTACAGCACTCAACATGCAATACCTCCCAAATTCGGTGGAGAGTGGGGAACGGAGTGTCTTAACACAACGTTCCCTCTGCCTACCCTGTTGTATGCGGGATACAGCGTGAAGTTGAAGTTGATTTGATTTTAATTTTGCTGCATTTTGTATGAAATTCGCCGCGTAATCAAAATAGGGATAGGAACCCGTGGACCTACAGTTTTGAAATTTGGCCAAAAGTGAGAACTAATACAATTAACAAAAAAAGGAAAGGCAAGTAAAATTTATAGATATTTCATAGAAAAGTAATATTACACACTCTTAGTTATAGTTCATTTCATACAAAATCAGTGCATGCCAACAAATTTAACTTTCTCCTTTTTTTATCGTTTTATCGCTTGTTCATATAAGTTACGGTAGCTTAGGTGGGCGAGATGGACTCGAACTCAACCGGCTTTTTAACATACATATTTACATTTATAAAGTGATTTATTTGACTACGTAATCTCTTAAATCTGAATTTCACTTTCAAAGAAACAACTTAAGGCTGGCTTACGGGGGCGAGCCCGCTTTAACGTAATGAACTTTCGAAGGATTATGGCCGAGTTTACCAACAAATATAATATGTATTCATATGTATTTAAGACGTAAAGTCAGAGCTAGTATGTAATACTAAGTAATGGTAATGGGTTGGAATCAAACCTAGAGAAGATGTTTTTATTTTTAAAAATGCTTTGCTTTTCTATATAATTTTACAAAGGTTAATGTTGTACGCATGAAGTTACTAGCTATACACAATTCTTCTAAATTAATAATTGAGAATCTTGTCCAAAGAAGATAAAGTCACAGATAGAGAGAGGATAGAGAAATGATGTAAGAGTTTCGACGTAGCTCAATAAATACGTATCGGTCAGTTGGACGGCTTCCAAGAAGCGTGGGTTCCAATTCCATTACGTTAAAATTTTTACCTGTTTTCGTTACAAATTTAAATAAACCATATTATTACTAATACATACATACAGAATTGTTTCATGTAAATATCTATATTTTAGTATAATTTTTAATATTTGAAATATAAATGTTACTAATGTGGCTCAAACCCCTAATCATTTTAATATTATGCCAAAAGTAGTCGAACTGCGCTACTGTCGTCATTAGACAAATTATTAAAATTTCTCTGTACCTCTCTAGACTGTACGTGTACGGAATTTGAAAGCTGTAGCAGATGTCCCAGTCGTTAAGACCTCAAAAGCAATGTAAAGCGTCGATGAAATAAAATCCATTTTACTGAAAAATGGCTATTACGCAAATTGAATATTAATGTACTAAATCATATGGAATACGTCTCATAAATATATATGTTACAATAATAAATAGCATATTAGTGATTGTTAAAAACAAAAAAAAACTCTCTTTTCTAGAGTCTTTTAAAATTAATTTATTCTTTTCATTTATTCTTTCCTTAATTATTTTTTAAGTTTTAAAATACTACTTACCTAAATATAGAAGCAAGCATATTTAGAAGCAAGCGTCATATGTACTACGCAAATAAGAGGCTCGCCTCTAAACGTAAACTAAATTGCACGGGTCTAGCGTGTATGGAATGTATGGAGAAGTTTTATAAGCACGTATATACAATTTTCTTTTTATTTAGTTAAATGCATACAAATATGTTTTGAAGTAGATTTTAAAGTGAAATAAGACTATTCGTTATTAATAGACTGTAGTGTTTTATTCTATCTTTTGGGCATAGTTACCTACTATTAGGTATATAGTAGAGGCCAGTCGTAGCCAGAGGCCAGAGGCACAAAGTGTGACTGTAAAACCGACTGGTTGTGGGTTCGATCCCCACTCGAGGAGATGAAACATTAACTTAAATTTATATTTCCATTTCTTAGCTCTGGTGTCGAGGCAAAGCACGGCGTCGAATTCTGCCACTCGATACGCAATGTCTCCGAAATTCAGCAGGAAGTGGGGAACGAAGTGTCTTAACACTACGTTAACTCTGCCTACCCTGCAGTGTGCGGGATACAGCGTGAAGCTGATTTAATTTGATTCAATTAAATTTATTATATGGTATTTTGAAAAAAATAAAATTTTCACAGTATTCATTTTAGTTTTATTTCATTTGAACAAATTTTATACGTAACATTAACCATCAAACGTCACCAATACCTATTACCTGTAGATGTCATAAAAAATTGGAAGTTAAAAAATTGAAAAAAAAGAAAATATATTTTTATCTATATTCCGGTTCATATAATTAATTATTAACTACGAATTGAAAAATATTCACTAAGTCCATTTTATGAAGCCGACTGTATAAGTTAGTAGCAATCCACTAGTTCTTATTGACGTTCCATTGAAAAAGAACAGACTTTTTATGTTCACTCAATTTAACCACCCAATGACATAGAAATGCGGGTGAAAGCAGATTTAATCGGAGGACAATTCGACATTATTTTGGCTTGGCTTTGATGTGTAATTTTCTACCAACGAGCTGCCCGCGTCTTAGTTGTTTCCACTTCAATTGACTGAGTTTTGTTCGAGTATTTGTTATTTATTCCTTTTCTATACAAAAGGAATGAAAATCTTATTTTTTTTTCAAGTAGATTTATATGAAAATATGTTTTTTATTGGTTTCATTATTTGCTGTATTGCTGATGATATTATTATATATATATTTTTTTGTTATTTAAAGTATATATATATGTATATATATATATATATATATATGTATATATATATATATATATATATATGTATATATATATATATATATATACATATACATATACATAAATACATACCTATATATCTTGATGCCGTAATGAGTAAAGTACAAAACCGAGCGTTCGTAAACGAATCTAATTAGAATCATTTGTCTGCAATTTTTTCTTCTGAACCAGAAAAGTTTTATTTCCGAAATTAAAGTGTTGCTTTTACAGGAAATTAAAGCTTAATTTTTTTATATATTTTTTTTATATATTTTTATGTTTTTTGAAATTGAATTGACATTGGTTGACGTGATATAAGTTATTCGTCCATTTGTTAGGCATACTCAATGCAAATTTAATACTTATGTAATTTTCTCATTAATAATATTATCAAAAACGGGACCACACTTAAAGTACCAGTTTTCAAATAAGAAAATAATCGTCAAATTAGGTTCACCCAGTCAAAAGTTCTGAAGTAACAAGCAGAAAAAAAAGCAATCGAATTGATAACCCCCTTTAGGGGGTAAGTCATTTAAAAAAAGATAAAAGAAAAGATCCCATACTGAATATGTTAACGAAGGGTAATGAAACTTATATTAAAAAAGGAAGGCGCTATTTCATTAAATATATAAATTACCAAATATATATAGGTTACAAGACCATACATAATATAACCTTCATACCATTACGATAAAGCCTACCCTCTAAGACGAATCTTACAAAGTTAACGTAACGTAACGTAAATCAAAACATTTCCTCAATTTCATAGCTCTCAACGTAGACTGCTCGGAGGTATCCGGCTAACAAAGAAACTGAACCGGACGGACTTTGATGGGGAAACCGGATATCTTCCACTAACGAACAACTAGTTATAAGCGAGCTGAGTCTCAGTTGCCGTTTGAGCCTATTTCACGTATGTATATGTATATATATATATATATATATATGTTTATGTCAAAATTTATTAATATTATGTGTATGTACAATATGTTGATATGTATACTCTATTAAATAAATAAAAATAAATAAATCAGCTTCACGCTGTATCCCGCACACAGCAGGGTAGACAGAGGGAACCTAGTGTTAAAACACTCCGTTCCCCACTTTCTGCCGAATGCTGGAGGCATTGCGTGTTGAGTGGCAGAACTCAACGCCGCGCTTAACCTCGACACCAGAGCGAAGAAAATGTAAATATAAATTTAAGTAAATATTTCATCTCCTCGAGTGGAGATTGAACCCACGACCAGTCGGTTTTACAGTCACACTTCGTGCCGCTGCGCCACGACTGGCCTCTCTATTAAAGGAGTCATAATAATATGAAGTATCGCGTGTTTCACGCTAAAAGTTAACGTCACTTTTAAATAGATCGGTAAAACGAAATTTAATATATTTCATTGAGAAGAATCTAAACAACTGAAAATAGAACCTAATGTAATATAGCTGCAAAATTTTTGTCTAAAACTAAGTAAATATTGATGTATTTTATTTGTATTAATTATTTTCTTATCAAATTTTAAAAAAAAATAAAATTGATATGTTTAATAAATTATCATTAGCCACTCCTAAGATAATTTATTAAAGATCAGTATTATATCTACAGTATCTTTAAAAGGAAAAAAATAAGCTGTAGCAATATAAAAAGCAAAGATCTTTTGATACTTCCTTGCTCTTGTTAATTGGTTTCCATATATAAAACAAAATTATTAAAGGACTCAAAGAACTTTTCGTAATGAAAAATACAAGGGATCTAAAGATAATTTAATGTGATGCGGCCTCTTGGAAGTAATTACATAGTATCAAGTTTCTATTTAAATTTAAATTTATACTTGTTTTTTATCAGTAAAAATAATGTTTACATTTGTATTATTTACAGACGACTATGAATTCAATACACAATGAGAAAAAATCGGGTGAAAAGTGGAGAACGATGTTTCTTTTTACTAGATTCCTCTGCCTACCCTGGTTAATGCGGAAAAGCTAGAAATTTAAATAAAGAAAAATAAAATAATAAATAAATCAGCTTCATTCGGCATCATGCACATGGCAACAGCAGGTTAGGCAGAGGGAACCTAGTGTAAGATACCCCGTTCCCCACTTTCTGCCGAATTCTGAGGTATTGCATGTTAAGTGGCAAAAACCGCAACGCCTTGCTTTGCCTTGACACCAGAGCGAAGAAATGGAAATATAAATGTAAGTTAATATTTAATCGCCTCGAGTGGGTACCGAATCCACAACCAATCGAAAATAAAAATTAAATTAGCTTCACGCTGTATCCCGCACACAGCAGGGTAGGCAGAGGGAACCTAGTGTCAAAGCACTCCGTTCCCCACTTTCTGCCGAATTTTTGGAGGCATTGCGTGTTGAGTGGCAGAAATCAACGCCGCGCTTTGCCTCGACACCAGAGCGAAGAAACGGAAATATATATTTAAGTAAATATTTCATCTCCTCGAGTGGGGATCGAACCCACAACCAGTCGGTTTTGCAGTCACACTTTGTGCCATTGCGCCACAACTGGCCTCTATATTCAATTTAAAATTTAGTAATTTAAAGGGATGTTTGCACAAACTTTCATGAATTGTATTTCATTTTTGTACTTAGTTAAGCGTCTTTTAGTACCGAACGAAAGTTTTCCATTTTTTGTTTTTTGTATGTAAGTTTGCCTTTAACATTAACTGTTTGGGTATGTCATACCCCATCTTGTATACATAAGATTAAAGAAGAATAGAGAGGACACGAGAAGAAAGTATCGTAAAAAGGATCTTTTTATAATATTCACCTAACTTGGATAACTTTACCGTCCATTTGACCTATCAATTGAGGCATTCAATTAAAATTTTATAAACTTCGTAACTCCCACCTTTGTATGGATTATTCGGTATCATTGCTGTACCACGTTTCAATCATCTCTACCATTTTAATTATTTATGTAGCAATTAGTACTTTCAGATTGAGTTAATGATTCATTGAAATGCGAGAGTTTGTATCCGACTGAAAAAGGAAAGGGTAAAGTTATTACTTTATTATTTCTAGGGTTACGTATCTCTTTAGGAAAAGAAGAACCCTTATCAGATCACTTTTTTGGTTGTCTGTCCGTCTGTCTGTTACATCCCTTATCTCAGGAACATTTATTTAAAAAAGATATGGCCGTTTATACCGAAAAATACGTATATCGATACTTTAAAGGGAATCAAAATTTAAAGGGTACTTCCCTACTAATACTACTACTAGTACTAGAATTATGAAATTTGGCAGCTACCATCTATAAAAAAAATCTCTAAACTATACATTTGTGGTTAAATACCAAAAAACAATAGCCTTAAAAGGGTGCAAAATAATAGCTTTTAGAAAATTACACTCGTCTTGACCTTTACCTAGAGATTTAATTATCCTTTACATAGAATTCAAAAAGTATCGCGAATTTAGTGTTTTTACAAAAAAAAAATTATTCATGAACAAAAATTCAAAAAATATATTTTTTTTATCTTGTTGAGCTCCTTCGATTCCGTTTTTATCTAGTCTAGTACTACTCTTCAGTTTCGGGAACAAGAAAAAGGCCAATTCTGGGAACCACAGGAGCTGCGGCATCATGCATTAGCAACAATGTGTGAGCAGGAGCGTTATCGCGGTGACTCGTCTCATGCCCAAAACATTGAAAAATATCGAATGCCATGAGCCTATCGATATGTTTAGGTCCTCAACAACTTCTCTAACGACATCTAAAGACACTCAAACGCAGAAACTCTGAAGAAACGTCGTGATATCAAAGATCAAGTGTTGTTGTATAAGGCGGTAAACAATTTGATCGATTCTTCTCTTCTTGTAAATGAACTAAACTTTGCGTGTCATGGATTGGGTGCACATAATAAACCTTTGTTTGCATTTCCTAAATTTAATACAAAATACGCCTCTAATAACTTTGTGTCACGTGCATGCAAATATTTGAATTTTCAGCATAATAACTTAGACATTTTCAATTTAAAATTTAATTATTTAAAGGGATGCTTACACAAACTTTCATGAATTGTAATTCGTTTTTGTACTTGGTTAAGCGTCTTTTAGTAGCGAACGAAGGTTTTCCATTTTTTGTTTTTTGTATGTAAGTACATAAATATCTGTACCTTAGACGTATGAAGTAAGTACATTGTAAAAATATCAATGGTAACATTTTTGTGCGTTATTATATATATTGTATGTACTGTATGTTTTGTTTAAAAAAATAATAAATAAAAATAATCGAATATAAAAAGAGATATAATATATAATGCCTCCAGAATTGAGGCCAGTCGTGGCGCAGTGGCACGAAGTGTGACTGTAAAACCGACTGGTTGTGGGTTCGATCCCCACTCGAGGAGATTAAATATTTACTTAAATTTATATTTCCATTTCTTCGCCCTGGTGTCGAGGCTAAGCGTGGCGTGAGTTCTGCCACTCAACACGCAATGCCTCCAGAATTCGGCAGAAAGTGGGAAATGGAGTGTCTTAACACTAGGTTCCCTCTGCCTACCCTGCTGTGTGCGGGATACAGCGTGAAGCTGATTTATTTTATTTATTTTATTTATAATCTAGCAACTATGTTCTATAACGTTCTAAACGTAGCGCGGTTTCATATTTTCATTCTGCAGTCATTTTTATTTAGCATGAATGAGCAAGATACAAAGACTTGTCAACCCCCTATATATGTAAAGTATTGTGCATTTAGAGTCGACATGGAAGGGCTTTCTATAATATATATATTGTTTAGCTTGTTAAGTTAACTAAAGCTGTTAATATCTCGAATAATTAATATACTCGTGTATGATTAAATTGATTAATTAGACATGTTAAGCTTGGAAATATTTTCCAGGGTTGGCCTGGACTTTACTACTTTTTGGAACAGATGTTCATGTACCTATAGAAAAAAATTAACACGAAAAAAAAATTCACGCTGTATCCCGTACCTAGCAGTGTAAGCAAAGGAAACCTAGAGTTAAGACACTCCGTTACCCATTTCCCGCAGATTTTTTCGAGGCATTGCGTGTTGAGTGGTGAAACTCAACGCCGGGCCTTTGCCTTGGTACTGGAGCGAAGTATGGCTAGTACAATTTCTGGGATAGATACAAGACTATTCTGGGGTGGGCATAGATCATCCGGTCCCCTATTCCTACGCCCACGATCTTAACTAAATAATTACGCATATAGCGTAGAATCGATCGACCTAATTAATACATTTTCTCAGGCAACGTGCACACCTCAATAGATTCGTTGAATAGTCTCTAATTAATTATCAAGTGATAACTAGGAGCGAGTCAATATGTTCATACAAAAGGTTGCCCTATCCAGTTTCTCTATACGGTTCAATATTTCGGTGTATGGCTATGTATGGCATAATCATGGTTTCATCAAAAGAGCGACACTACTCGCTTCATAGCCATCAACGTATAAAACGTCAGGGTTTTCACTGAGCCCCTTCATGTCGAACAATTATAGGGTACGAATGTACCCAAAATACATGTCTTTTGCTTTGAAAGTTTATATAGACAATTTTAAAAGCAGCACTTTAAAGTTTTTACATTTCCCAGTTTTCAGAAAAAGTTTGTAATAGAACTAAATTACTCGACAATTTGTTAGAAAATATACAAATGTTTTCAGTCTTTTTTATATAGCAAAGTTTGTCTTGTTTGTAACTTTACTATGAATGGAAATAAATGTTATGTTATTTATTTATGTTAGTCAATTGCATTTTTTTATTGATCGTTTTGCTTCTTATGGAGAAAATTATTAAAATTTGCTTTAAGCAAAATTTTCTTGTGTATTGTATTTTAAAAATCGAATATTTTCTTTTGATAGCCGTAGTAGGTGGGTTATTTTCTTACGGCGGCCATTTTGAATTAACTACAATATTGATTTATGTCATTTCATTATCACCAGAATTGTGCCTTAAAAATAAGCGAAAAACAAGAGAACAGAATATTTTTCCACTAGATTTCACCTGCCTATATTCCTATGCGAAAAAAAATGTGAAGATGCTATTATAATAATTAAAATCGATTCTAATTCGAATTATATTACTTTATAGGGTATTTTGAACATTATAACATGTTGACGGTAAGACAGCTATTCAAACTCAAGTAGCTGAGACGTTAAGCGGCGTCTCCTTAATGACCAAACGTAAGTTTAACAAAGGATAATTGTTTTGCTATCTCTACATGCGTCGTTAAGGGTAGTTATAGGAGGGGGTTATATAAATTTGACAGTGAAGACATGTTAATGTTTACTTTTAATTTATTTTTAATTACATAAACAGCCAGTGGTGGCGCAGTGGCACGAAGTGTGACTGTAAAACCGACTGGTTGTGGGTTCGATCCCCACTCGAGGATATGAAACATTTACTTAAATTTATATTTCCATTTCTTCGCCCTGGTGTCGAGGCTAAGCGCGGCGTTGAGTTCTGCCACTCAACACGCAATGCCTCCAGAATTCGGCAGAAAGTGGGGAACGGACCTTCTTAAAACTAAGGTTCCCTCTGCCTACCCTGCTGTGTGCGGGATACAGCGTGAAGCTGATTTGACATTAATAAACAATTAAGTGATCAAAGAATCCGTTGTGGCACAGCGATATAGTGTGTAACTGTAATCGGAACGGTTATAGGTTTGGTTCTCCTTCCGATAACATAATAAATAGCAACGTTGGGTCGCGCTTGCTTGCAATATCAAAACTGGGGAAGAAAGCGGCCTAAGATTAGGTTCCTAATTCTACTCTTCCCGTTCCTTATATGTGGAATACAGCGTGAAACTACTAGAAATAATTAAAAAAATATATACTATTATTTACAAGTTTGAATACCGAATAAAGCAAGAATCTTATTTATATATTTCTTTTAAGTAACTCTAACCGCAAATCGCTTGCAAAAGAAACAGCGTAATGGAAGATTTATTCAAAGGTCGTGTTTCTTGCGGCCCCTTAATGCCCTAATATAAAATTGAACATGCCAGTAGGAATTTACATTCATGACAATGTAATATATCGTAACTCGGTATTTTAGTATCTAATTTACGTCGTGATAAGTACAATAAAAAAAATTGTTTTATTTTAAAACAATTTTTTCCAAACATCCAAAAAATTTGGAAATGTATTTCTCTTCAAAATTTTTACAAAACGTATAGTCGAAATTTCACAAATTACATTACATTTTACGATTCAATCAAGTATCCTCTTATATTTTGCCATTTTCTCTGTTTCTATGTATTACAAGAAATAATTAAAGAACAAAAGAGCGATCACAATGATCGTTTAATAGACTTTAATAACTGTTATTATATATTTAAACAAAACAGGGTTAGATGTTTAAAAATAAATTGACCAGAAAAGTAAAAAAAAAAATTGAAAATAAGGTATAAGAAAGAAAATATATGAAAATATCCAAGGTACGAAATAGTTAACATTTTATTTTATTTATTCGTCTTGGAAACGAGGAAAGTGCAACGTCGATTTCCGCCATACAACACGCATTGCCCTGAGTATTAGATTTTTATCCTAAAGGGAATGGAGTGTCTTAACACTATGTTCCCAAGTTCTCTCTAACACCCCCCCTGCTATGTACAGGGTACTACTTGAAGTTAAAAAAAAATAGTAATAAAAAAAATTGGAAGTAATACAAGCACCAATTTATTTTTTGTAGATTGATGTTTACCAAATATTTTTTTATAGGTAATGCTCGAATACTTTGTAATTTAAATTTCAATTAGGATTGAAAGGTCTTATTTGGATTAGAAATTTCAAGTATCAGATTTAATCACAATCAATAAAGATAAGTTAATTATTTTAGACTTTTACTTTTATTATATTATCATTTATTATAAGCACTTGGAATATTTTTTAAAATTACGTGTTTATATGCAGTAGCGTACCTCGACTAAGTTTTAATTAAAAAAATTGTGAAAAGAAAGGATATTTTACGTTGTTATACAATATGTTATATTGTGAAAATGGAACTTGGCTCTCATTTTACCTTTATGTTTATGATGAGATAAGAATTACACAACAACTACTACAAATTATATGAGTACAATATTTTAATTTATATTACTATAATCTCTGTTTTATAATATATGTCCATCGCTTCTGATACTATCCTTTTTAATAGTAAAAGATTGATTCTATACTTATCAATAGGCATCTCTCTCCCTTTCCCTTTTCTATCCCTTTTGTAAAGCAAGCAAGAAGACGTGACTTATCGCTTCATCTTCCACTTTCCATTCCAATAGAGATGTTACGTATTGAGCGGCGGATACTCAACTCCCTTTGCAATCAGATCAGCGAAACCCTTATATTTGAAATATTATATTAAGATGAAATTCCCTGTGAACTGTGTAACGGTATCGTCAAAAAATATTGTATTTCTCAGTACTTTAATAACTGAATACATAAATGCTTATTTCTCGGTAATAACGTTTTATATTTTTATTTTTTTGTAATATAGCTTAGTTGTATAGGAACAAGATTAATAGGCAGCGTTGGTATTAAATAGTTAAATAGTATCATTGTATCAGGTTCAGTTAAATAAACGAATGCTAAAAAAAATATTAAAATTAAATTAAAATTAAATGTATATTCTGTATAGCAATTATATATTTAACTAATAATATATGTTACTAATTTAAAAACTGTACAGGAGCTAATATAAGTTATTTTACAAAGAATATCGTGAATGCTTATCCAAATCAATTAATTAATAATTAGGGCCGTTTGTAATATTTATATTACTTGAATAAATAATCATTTAATTCAAGCGGGCAAAGCCGGGAGCAGCCAGTATTAAATATTTCTTTGTGATTTATTATCAATATTAGTAGCATAAAACTCGTATCGTCTCCCACCCATAAACTCGTAACAAAAGCAATCGGAAAGAGAACATTGATGTGAACAACACGAATCCAAGTTTAGCAGTTACCGGACTTATCGGTTTTACCACTTCTGAAACAATAGTACGATAAAACACGACGAAACTGGACTTCTAAAGTTTTATGATGCATGGCGACGTTGGATCTCGAAATTGGAAATCCTAGCAACGGTATGTTACAGAATTTATAGTCCCTCTCTCATCTGAGTTAAGTGAAAAAAATCAATGAAAATCTATTTTTAAGCGACAATTACACAAGAACCTTTTAAATCAAACCATTTAAAATTGTTTTTTTCAATTCCCCAATGAAAGCAAACGTTTTAAATCGGCTATAAAAATAATCCAGGGCAACTTAATCATTCCGATCCACGAAAGCTGTGGCGGACGGCGACTGGTACGCTATTCATTTATTATTTTTACAATCTTTGTTCCTAATAAAATCGTTAGTGAGATGGCAATTTCTTTTGTTAAGAGGCTTTTCGATAGTTTGCTGTTTGTTGAAATGTTACAAAGTAGTTTTTTATTCATTTACAGACAAGAATAATCGATTCTGAATTGCAAAAGTTTCCTTACAGCTTATGCCGTTCTCCTTTTCTTTGTATATGTTTTCATTTTAAATTTGTTGGGGAGAAAAGTTTGTGCAATATATCAGAATATAGTTTAAAAGTTACTGACGTGACTGAGGTAATAAATTCCATTACTGTGTGATGTGAAAGTTTCGTTTAAAGCTGGGAGTCTTACCTTGGTGCCAGAGTCAAGATATGAAAAGATATAGGAATAGTAATTCATTTTCTCCATTGGGGATCGAACCCACAACCGTCGCGCTTCAGTCACACCCTTGTGTCCCTGCGCCACGACGGCCTCAATCACTTAGGTATCTAAGTATTTAAGTATCATTGTATGAATATTCATTTTATAAAAAAAAAACAAATTATTTTTTTCTATAAAAATCAGCTTCACGCTTTATCCCGCCCACAGCAGGGTAGGCAGAGGGAACCTAGTGTTAAGACACTCTGTTCCCCACTTTATGCCGAATTCTGGAGGCATTGCGTGTTGAGTGGCAGAACTCAACGCCGCACTTAACCTGGACACCAGAGCGAAGAAAATAGAAATATAAATTTAAGTAAATATTTCATCTCTTCGAGTGGGGATCGAACCTTGTGGGTTCGACAGTTCCCAGTCGGTTTTACAGTCACACTTCGTGCCGCTGCGCCACGACTGGCCTATATATATATATATTTTTTTTCTATAAATATATTAATAGCACCATATCGTACAGAGCTGTCACGTGATTGTCATAAATATCATCCCTCTGAATTAAATCTCTATACATTGTACAAAAATGACTGTAGAGCTTAATAAACCCAATCTCAGAGGAGCGACAGAGAAAATAAATCAACCATTGTCGTCCACATTCCAACATACGAAATAACTTCATCACAACAATGTACTGAAAATGGCGGAACGCAAGCGGGTGGGTACTGTTTTTTTAGCCATTTTGTAATAAAATGTAATTTGTGAAATTTCAACAATTTGTTTAAACAAATTGTTAGGGAGAAATTCATTTTCATATTTTTTTTTATGAATATTTGTCCTGTTTCATTTCAAAAAACGTTTTATATTTTGAAAAAAATATCTTCTGTCGTTTACTGTGTGTCGTAATGAAACATTCCTCTCTAAAGGACAATTTCTATTAAGACGGAATTTTAGTCAAATAAAAATAACACTATTATACAAGTCTAATAATAAAGAGTACATTCTTGTTCGTGTAACAAACAAATACTTATGGATTGTATACAATTAAATGTATAGAATTATTTCCCCGCTTTCAACCGAATTACTAGGCATTGGATGTTGAGTTGCGGAACTCACCGCCGCGCTTTCCCTTGGTACCAGAGCGAAGAAATGAAAATATCAATAAATAAATTACATTTCCCAGCAAGAATCGAACTCTAACTGTCGCGTTACAGCTACATAAATGCGTATGCTCCTGCGCCACGACCGCCTCAAAACAACAGACTAAATAATCAACATTTATAATTTAACAAATAACATGAAAAAACGATTCCACGCGTACCATTTTATATCGTTTCCAACGTGTAAAAGGAAAAGACATTCATTTCAATATTAAACAGTTTATGGAATTTCAGGATCCACATAAAAGAGGGAATGAGGGGAGGGGTATTGCTAAGGCGATTACGCACATGCGACTGCTGGCTCAGGTGGGTGTCGAAATTGTCGCCCATTACACCCGCTCCGCCGGACCATTTCATAGCAACTGATGTGAAATCGTTAGGAAATGGTACACGTTAACATTCATGTCTTGAATAAAATCCATAATTTGGGAGAGAAAATAATAATTCGCACGAACGCCTTTATTGCACGTTGGTGTAAAGAAAAGAGTATATTGTTTTGTTTTTTTTTTTTGGCTTTACGATGTGGGGTAGGCAGAGAAAGCATAGTGTTAAGACTCTTCGCTCCCACCTTTTCGCTACGACGACGACGAAACTCAACGCCGGCGCTTTGTCTTGACACCAGAACGAAAAACGAAAATATTAAATTAGCTTCACGCTGTATCCCGCACACAGCAGGGTAGGCAGAGGGAACCTAGTGTTAAGACACTCCGTTCCTCTTTCTGCCAAATTCTGGAGTCAATGCGTGCTGAGTGGCAGAACTCTACGCCGCGCTTTGCCTCGACAATACAAAGAAATGGAAAGAAATGGAAACGGAAAGTCGGTTTTACAGTCACGCTTTGTGCCACTGCACCACGACTGGTCTCACGAAAATATTAAATATTTCATTCTCTCGAATGGGGATCGAACCCAAAACCAATCGCGTTAACAGTCACACACTTGTGCCCCTACGCCTCGACTAGCCGCAATATATTAATAGCATATTATTTTGTTATCTAAATGTCACCGTATTTTAGTCAACACTTCTAAGAGGATTTACATAGATGTAGTTATTATGATTTCCCTTTGTATGCCGCCACTTTAATGGCTATTACGGATTTCAATTGACAACACTACATAACAGTATTAAACATGTTCGTATTATAGGAAGTCAGAGTGAAATACCTGATCCTCTAAACCAGGGGTTCCCAACCTTTTATTGATCAAGGATCACTTTTATATCATTCTTCGTAGCAGGGACCACTGTGCATATAGGTATAGTAAAAATTAACTGTGATAATTAAACAGAAACTTCCCCTCACCATCTCCTGTCATAAAATTAAAATCGTTCGCGGACGATATTTAGGCTTCTGCGGACCATTGCTTGGGAACCACTGCTCACAAATCTAAATTATATTTAACAAGTCAATCATGTTATTATTAATTTATCCGACTACAAATTTTATGTTTTGAGGCCGTCGTAACCCAATGGCACAAGTATATGAACGCGACGGTTGTGAGTTAAATTTCTACCCAAAGGCACAAAGCAAGAGCGCGGCGTCGAGTTCTGCCACCCAACACTATGTTCCTCGCAATGTTCATCGGAAAGGGAGGAACGGAGTGTCTAAATACTAGGTTCCCTCTGCCTACACTTTTATAGGTGGAATTCAGCGCGAGGCTCAAAAAATTATAGAAGAAAAGAATATATTAAACCTTTATATAGGAAATACATAAATAACAATAATATGAGGCCAGTCGTGGCGCAGTAATACAAAGTGTGACTGTAAAACCGACTGGTTGTGGGTTCGATCCCCACTCGAGGAGATGAAATATTTACTTAAATTTATATTTTCATTTCTTCGCTCTGGTGTCGAGGCAAAAGCGCGGCGTTGAGTTCTGCCACTCAACACGCAATGCCTCCAAAATTCGGCAGAAAGTGGGAAACGGAGTGTCTTAACACTAGGTTCCCTCTGCCTACCCTGCTGTGTGCGGGATATAGCGTGAAGCTAATTTAATTTTTAATTTTTTTATATAGGAAATAGCAAAGAAGAAAATCTCCAAATTATATTACTATATTATATGACTTACGTGTAAGTATTCAAATCATGTAACCAACCAACCAACCATTTCGGCTATCTAATACGGCTTTAAATATCTCTGGTACGGAGTAGAAAAGGAAACAGCCAGAGGCTTAAACCTCTTAACAGCCGTTTTATTCAAGCCATATTTTGTAGCCGTCCTTTGATACCGTAATCTAGTAGGATTATGATAGTGTACAGTACTGTTGAGCCTACTAAACTGATTTGACTGAAATATACATTGCTTATAATTTATATAGGAGTATATTTTTAAATAACTATGAAATTTCATAGTTATTCTTTTTATTTCTCTTGCCTCTTCTCTCTCTCTCTCTCTCTCTCGCTCTCTCTATCTGTCTTATTATGTCTTTGTCTATCCTAGGTTTTATCCAATTCATTTGTTGTATTATAGGAATAACAAGTACTTATAAGAAATTATTTTCGTTGGGTTTATTACTCGCTTACATCGCTGACTTCTTAAGCGTAGCTGAAAACAATAAATTTAAAGAGATCGTTTTATAACCATACACTGATTAATATATATAATATTTCATTTTATATGTAAATATTTCATCTCCTCGAGTGGGGATCGAACCTAAAACCAGTCGATTTTGCAACACTTACGATCACACTTTGTACCACTGGAAACTACGCAAAATTAATGTTTTTAAAATAAAAATAAATTAAATAAATTAGCTTCACGCTGTATCCCGCACACAGCATGGTAGGCAGAGGGAACCTAGTGCCAAGACACTTCGTTCCCCACTTTCTGCCGAATTTTTGGAGGCATTGCGTGTTGAGTGGCAGAACTCAACGCCGCGCTTTGCCTCGGCACTAGAGCGAAGAAGCGGAAATATAAATTTAAGTAAATATTTCATCTCCTCGAGTGGGGATCGAACCCACAACCAGTCTGTTTTACAGTCACAACTTGCGCCACTGCGCCACGACTGGCCTGTTTTATATTTATATTTATTTATTAACGTGTTAACACTACATATTTATTTAAGACTATAGCAAAATTGGCTAATATATTTTATCGTACATTTTGTCTTCTTACCAAGGTGGAGAAATAAAAATAATTCACTTCTCCAAGTGAGAACCAAACCCACAACAATTAGACACTGTATGTATAGTGTCACAATCAATTCTTATATCAATTCTTTATTTTTCTTATTTTTAATAATAAATTAAACCAAAAAACGATTAACATTCACTATTTGTCTCACTAAAATAATAATAAAATAAATACCAAATTATAGTAGAACTAAGAAAGGCAAAATACACTTTGGTACATTCATATCTCATAATAACGAGCTATACGACGGCTAGGGTTGTACATGAATGCCGTTCTGACGAGCTGATAGGTGCTGCGAATACGTATATGTAGCGCTTTTGATGAAACCATGATTACACCATACATACTCGTGAGTGTGCATAAGTATTGATACATAGAGATTTCTAGATGTGACATTTATAGAAATAATAAATAAATAGAACTGGTATACAATTTTAGTTAAAAACACGTAATTGATTACATTTAGACTTTTAAATTTTGATAAAGAAATATAGATCGTAGCATAACGCCACAGCGTGACTGTAAACGCGAGGGATGTGAGTTCGACTCCCACTCGGCTCGAATTATTTTAATTTTCCGGCTCTGGTAATAAGAAACAGAACGGTATTCAATTCGGACGGTTGAAAATTGGAGAATGGTGTGTCTAAGTATTAGATTTCCATTGACTTCCCTGGTCTATATTTATGTTTTACGCTGAAAATAAAATATAATATAAATATTGAATACTCATAATTAGATGTAGATTTATTTTCTGAAAATTCTAATGACAGACATAAAAATAGAACTTTCGTTTTTTCAAAGAAAATATTTTTTCTTGTCTCATTTTTGGGTGAATATCATCATTGAAAGACAGTCTTGCCAAAAAAACTTATATAAGATTCAAAACAAAATTGATAAAAACCTTCTAGATAACTTTTTCTCTTAGTACTCCATATGGTTAGTTGACACAACTTTGTATGTCGTTTGTACGAACTAAAAAAACATGTTATTTTAAAAACTGTAAAGCTGAATGGCTTGTTTTCAACTAGTGTAAAAACATTGTGGTATTTAAATAAACTACATATTTATTTATGTACATAGATTTGGTCAACAGTGATATCATATATTTTTTACGTAGAATTGATTACTAAAGTACTGTAAATTAATATACGAAAAATGGATCTTATCCTACCCACAAACATATTAATATTCTAATAAGTTCTTTGATTTTCACGATTATTACACATTTTAAATAAAACTATTTTAACCGGATTAATATTTTCTATTATACATTTTTGAAAACCCGACGTTTCGAACACTTTGCAGTAGACGCGATTAATCCGGTTAAAACAGTTTTGTTTAAAATAGTACTATTCTACTTACAAGCAAAATAAATTAAAAAAAATTAAAAAAAAAAGCTTCAATATACAAAATCGAATTAGTATACTATCTTTGTAGGGCATCTGTGGAACTGCTTGTGAATTACACATTATGAGGCACAGTACCGACGGTAGGTAGCTGTAGGTAGGTACTGAACACACCTCGTTTTAATAAAGAAGAGTATGTAAGGTCGCTATTTCAACAGTATATTCAAATTTAATAAGCGAGCCTACGGTGCTTTAATAAATGAACAGCCGAGGGTTCGACGCATTTATTAAAACTTATATTTTGCATTTGTCTTTTCCAAGTTTATGTAAATTGAATCAATATGGCTTTCACTTTGTTTGGTTTTAAGAAAATATTTAGTAGTTTATATATCTCTTATTTCTAATGTTCTTTTTGGTAATATATGTTAATAAGTTGAAGCCAGTGGTGCAGAGGCAGAGGTATAGCTCTAACCGCGACAGATCTGGTTTCGATTCCTACTTGAGGAAATGAAGTATTTAATATTTCCATTTCTTAGTTCTAGTGTCGATTCAAAGCGTGAAATAGAATTCCGAACTCAAGACTCCAATGCTGCGACACTAGCTTGGCACTAGACTCCCTTTACCTACACCGATTCATATAGAATACAGCGTGAAGTTGGAAAAAAATATGTTAGTAAATACAATATATATGTACGTATAGAGATATATAGAAATTATATAACTTAAGTAAATTAAGTTAAGTTTATCCAGTCAATCAGCGTACTGCCGGATAATAGTCTGTCCGGTCACGCGTAACAAAGTACCCTTGAGCCATTTGTAATTTAATTAGTAATTTCCTTATCAGGTAGCGAAGTGTAAAAACTAGATAAGACAGACAAAATATATGAAGCTTTCACGACCGGATCTTTATAAATCTTTCTCTTTCCCATTTCTTGTTTAGAGAAAAAACAATAATAAAAAAAGTAAAAGAAATATGACGAATTTCAACGTTTCAGTTTAAATAAATATATTAATTATATTTGCTAATGAAGAGCAAATTTTGTAAGTAAGGTCATCAATCTTTCTGACGACAGAATGATGTACGACCCCAGCTATCGGCAGGGGGCACATAAATTTTAGATGTACCTCGGTGTTGACTAAATAATAAATGCACGTCATAAAATACTGTATATATTAATAAATTTCTTAGATTCGAACGTAATATAAAGAACGATGTTATTGATGTGGTTTATGGCTGACTAATTATTATTTTCACGCTGCAGCCCGCACACAGCAGGGTAGGAAGAGGGATCTAGTGTTGAGCCACTCCGTTTATATATATAGGAGGCCAGTCGCGGCGCAGTGGCACGAAGTGTGACTGTAAAACCGACTGGTTGTGGGTTCGATCCCCACTCGAGGAGATGAAATATTTACTTAAATTTATATTTTTATTTCTTCGCTCTGGTGTCGAGGCAAAAGTGCGGCGTTGAGTTCTGCCACTCAACACGCAATGCCTCCAAAATTCGGCAGAAAGTGGGGAACGAAGTGTTTTAACACAAGGTTCCCTCTGCCTACCCTGCTGTGTGCGGGATATAGCGTGAAGCTAATTTAATTTATTTATATATAAGTAGGGAATATAAAACCACTTGAAAATAGGCCAACTAAGTAGGCATAAATCTAAAATATGCATCGTATAACAGTTCAGTGTGTTCGCTTCCGAAAACAGTTTACCGCAAAATATTGGCACATAAACTTTCTATTCTATCTACAAAGAGGCTGTCAAGGTAATCCCTGTGAGAGCACGACAAAATATTTGTTTATAACCAAGTCGAGCAAGAAAACAATGTGTATGTGAACGTGATTGAATGGATTTAGTTTGGAGGATGTGTATTTTTGGATTTTACTCTTTTGTGCTAGTATGTTTCTTGTATTTCGTACGTTGAGCTTAATTTAATTTTGAAAATGTGTTATTTATCCTTTTCCCGCGCTGGTAACGGCAAAAAGTGGTGTAGATTTCTACAACTCAACAAGCAAACCCTCAAAAATTCGATGGAAAGTTGGGAACGGAAGACTCTCTCTCTCTGCCTACCCTGCTATATACAGGATACAGCGTAAAGCCAAAAATTTATAATACAAAAAAAATGGATAATTAACAAAATCAAGACCCTACTACACCCATGTTATCAGATTCACGCTTTATACCACACACAGCATGGTAAACAGAAGGAACCTCATGTTATGACACTCCGTTCGCCACATTCCGCCAAATTCTGGAGGAATTGTGTGTTGAGTGGTGGTACTCGACGCTGCGCTTTGCCTTGACACCAGAGCGAAGAAACGGAAATATAAATTTAAATAAATATTTAATTTCTTCGAGTGGGGGATCGAACAGACAACCGGTCGTTTTACCAGTCACACTTTGCACCCCTGCGCCACGATTGGCCTCACCCATACACCCATATTTCTAATAAAAGAACAGCGAGGGGAACCAACGTTGTCTATGAATATGCCACAGTGATTAAAATACATTATCATCACGGATCTTAGTATTAGATGTTTCATTACGAATCCCAAATATTCTATGAGGATTACGTACGGCGCATCCATTAGTGTGACAATGGCTGCCGGCGCTCATCTCATTAATTTTACACCTGTCTTCGTCGTTGTCGGTTCAAAACTTTGTCAAACACCTGGTTGCTTATTTACTATGTAATAATTTGTTTATTAACTAATTTTCCTTTATGTGTGTAAAGAGGCCAGTAGTGGCGCATGGGCATGTGCGTGTGACTGGAAACGCGACAGGTTGTGGGTTTGATTGTCAGTTGAGGAAATTAAATATTTTTTATTTCTCTAGTGATGAAGTAAAGTTTGGCGTTGAATTCTACGAAACACGCAATGCCTCTACAATTCGGGGGAAAATGGAAAGCGAAGTGACTCAGTAAAAAATCTTAATTAATAATTAAGAACAAAAAAATCCGTTTGAGGCGGTCGTGGGGCAGCGGCACAAGTTTGTGACTGTAACGCGACGGATGTGGTTTCGATCCCCAGTCGAGGAGGTGAAGTATTTACTTACGTTCATATTTCTATTTCTTCACTCTGATTTTGAGGCAAAATGCGGCGTTGAGTTCCGCCACTCAACACGCAATGCCTCCAGAATTGGGCAGAAAGTGAGGAACGGACTGTCTTAATAATTAAGAATTTCACAAGTAGGCATAGCTTTGTTTTATTCGTAATTATGTTTTTTTGTAATACATTTTATATTTTCTAAATTGGTCATGTAAATCAATTTAAATTAAAGCTATTGTGATAAAATTGTAGAAATTTTTCAAAATATACAGAAAAATACGTAATATTAAACAAGGTTTGCAGTAAGCTTTTAGCAATTTTCAAAGATGTTTATCGCATATTTATTGAACCGAAGAAAATGAATAATATTTCTCTGCCAAAGTACTGTCAAGACCAAATGCTGTTAGCGTCGACATAAAACAAGATACTAAATAGGTAGTAAATATACAACTCAGTAACTTTTTACTGAACGTAAGGCAAACATTTTGAAATTTAATAATTTTAATAATTTCCTGTATCTCGCACACAGCAGAGAGCGAATCTGGGGCACTCCATTCTCTATTATCCGCCGAATTCTGGAAACATTGCACGTTGATTGGTGGAGCTCAACGCCGCATCTGTTTTATATTTATTATATAAAACACAGTAACTTTTTAACGGTCGTAAGACTAAAATATAGAGCTTAAGAATTTTAATGTATACCATCTTTGTAAGCGTAATGAGTCTAAGGATATAAAATAAAATATAGTTCCATAGAATATTGAAAATAATATTGTATAGTCCGTATATTTAAAATAATAACATAATATATTATTAATTACGTTGAGAATGCAGGTCATCGTGTCGCAGTTAAATATTGATCGATACCCAAATCGAAAAAACGACTTTGATTTATTTTTCTCCGCCCTTATAAGAGGAAGAACGACGTAGATTTCTACTATTTGACAAAAGGGAACGAAGTGTTTTGACACTAGATACGATGCAACATATGGGTTATTTTAGTGGTTAATGCGAAAAGTTGTATTTTTAGGGGATTGAATAAACTTGGGGACTCTCACGTTCACGGACATGTATTTTCAGCAAAAACCATCGACAGTGACCTTGAAGGTGCGCCCTAGCTTTAGAAAAAAATAACATTTAAGTATAAATTAGAGATTGTTTTTTTTTTTGTATTTCAAAACATTTAAGATTTTTTTCGTCCTCTTCGCTTATTTTTCCAACGATTCTAAGCATTAATAATTTCATTATTGAAAATATATTTGAACTTTATGCCGGATTATCCGGTTCTAACGAAGAGATATAACCGGACGCGCTTCGACTGATAAGGAAACCGGATCTTGTATCCTAACGAACCATTAGTTACGTGCTTATCGACATCCAGGAAGCCAATGCCTTGTTTTCCAAAAGATTAAGTATAAATTGATTTAAATTATAATAAATTATTAAATTTCTTAAATATTTGTATTTTTTAAATATCCTATCAATTTTTATTGGGCATTTATGGTTACACGTAGATGTAAATTTTGAATTAGTCTAAGAGACAAGTACAAAAAACTCACCTTTGTATAATAAAATTTTATAAAAATATATAAAAGAAAAGATAAATGGCACTCTTCGAATTAAAAGTACTGAAATACTGCACAAAAAATATCCTGCTACGAGTACGTTTAAAGTTTTATATGGAATTTCAGTATACTATAAGCTGCATATTTCGAGCTAAAACTTTTTTTTTATAATATATCACGCTTAAGCTTAATAGCACGAGCTTAGCAGCTTATAATAGCTTGTATAACTTTAAATATATAAAGGTAACAGAAAAATATTATAAAAAATCCTGTCCTTATAGGACAATTAGTTAAAGATTACCTACAAAAATTACTTTTAAGATACAAATAAAATTATCAGTAGTAAAATTAATGATTTTATAAATGATAACACGCCTTGAAATGCTCGTATGCAGTCTGTTTCAAAAATATCATTGTCACAGATAATTAAATATGTATTTGTATAAAATTGATTTTAGAAAAATAAGTCACGCTGAGTTTCTTGCGCGGGTTCTTCTCAGGTGAGACATTCACTTAAGTGAACTGGTGGTAAACTATTTTACGTTCAAAAAACGAAGCATGTATTTATTTTGAATAAAAATTATTTGAGTTTGAATTTGGGTACAAATCACTATTAAGAATGACATCACTACATTACGTTGTGCACCGTAAAGGAAGGTAAAGCATATTTAGATTTCACGCCCTTACTATCTTGAATACACGAGGCCGCAGGATTAAGTATCTCGTGAGTATGAAAGATATTGGTTTCTCGGTACTTAGTAAGGAGGGTTAGGGTAAAGTACGTGAAATATGAGAGAAGATACTAAAAATATAAGGAGATATATCATATAATAAGCTTTTCACGTAGAGGCTGTTTTAAATAAATTATGAAAGGTATTTTCTTTGTTGTTCAAACGTACTATTGTGTTTTTGTCGTATTTCGTAAATAAAAAAATAGGTTATATTTAAAAGGGTTTTTCTCATGCCATAGTTTGTCAAAGTAGAGATAAAGTGAAATGATAGCCAAAATGGTTACATACAAGCTATCTTGTTAAGTAAATTTCAACTAATTACTATACGATGCTTTTCAATTTTAAATAATAATAATTAATAATACTAAAAACAAAAGAAAACTGTTTTATTTTCTAAACAATAATGTTTCATGTACATCATGATTTTGTGCAAAATTTTAGGGCTTTTGCCTTATCACCTGATTGAAGACATTAAAATATTAAATAGTTATATCGGGAACATTTTTTCGAGTAGACATTGAACCACAACTAGTGTATTTACAGACACACGCTGAGCCATTGAGTCAGGTAGGTCTCGAAAATGTAATAAAAACATGTATAACTTGATATATTCATATTGCAATATTTTAATGATGCACCGAGAAACGACGCAGTCTTACCTTTGAAGGTTTCCACTTAAAGTAATTGCTTCTCCAGTAATGGGCAAGATGTGTCTATTTACTAGCATACTGTATATCAAAGTGTTCAACTTTTCATTCAACATTTAGTAGAATATCTTATTCATTAGCGGAATACGGCAAAAATATTTTGTGAACTTGTGTTGTACTGTATAATATTTAATTTAACTTTTTTTTCTGTTTCACGCTGTATCCCTTACATGTCAGGCTACGAGCGTACGTGTCACCTGATAGTAAGTGATCACCGCCCTCGACCCCATGTAACACTAAAGGAACTACAGGTGCGTTATAAACCAAGCAATAATGTTTTCAGTTACATACTATACAATACACATACATACAGACGGTATTTTTGATGCTATGCACTTATAGAAATAAATAAATAAATGTTCAATTGGTTTTATTTATTAATCCGTTTTATAAATATTGCACTATTTTTGTAAATAGGGCATCTCATTGGTCTTTAGAAACTTTCGTGAGGCATATGTATTATTAAGACAAGTATCACCAAGTTTTAAATATAACGTTTGTTTGTGTCAAAATGACGCATGACTGTACCTTTACGGAACTTTTTAAATTTTAATTCATGGAGTATTATTTATTACTTTTCGTCTTTTTTACGGTTCTTTTACACGGCAGCGAATGTTGGCCAGCACTATCTCGGCACACTAACGAGCTTCACATCACGGAAATGAAGATGCTGAGGTGGATGTGCGACGTGACGCGGTCTGACCGCATACGCAACACATTCATTCGGGGTAGTCTTGGAGTCCGTGACGTAGCGGATAAGCTCCAAGAGCGTCGCCTGAGATGGTTTGGTCACGTTACGCGCCGACCTAAAAACTATGTCGGATGCAAGTGCCTTGCTATGTCAGGAGTGAGACCTCTAGGACGCCCAAGGAAGCGCTGGTTAGATGTCGTGATGCGGGACATGAGAGAGCAGTAAGGCAGAACCTGGCTGGAAAAGCTGAGATTAATGCCAGGAAGAAGAAGAAGAAGACTACCTACTTTTTCTCCTATAAATCAAAATCATATAAGACGTTTTGAAGTGTAATGATGTTAGCGGCCGAGCGGACAGAGTAAACCAAATGTATCTCTGTATACTGTAGAAAGAAGACAAATAAGTGTTACTGTATGAAATTACTATTATTGTCCGTATAAATGTTTATATTATTTACTTTTAGAATATTTAAAGCAAAGGTAAAAGAGCCAAAAAAGCATGGAACTGCTATCAGCATTTATGAACAAGCGTTTAAAAGCTTCTACTTTGAAGATATGTATATGTAATATGAGATTTCTAATATATTGCCAAGGCGGTGCCTTGTACTTCAGAAGAAAATATTGTAGAGTAGCGAAAAATATACTCATTGTATTTATTGCCTCTATAAAATAGGACGAAAGACAAGATGAAAAAATGCAAAAAAGTAATTTGCGCAGAGCATAAAATTGATATTTATCAAATTGTTTCTGGCTGACTTTTATGTAATATGTTAACCTAATGTTCGTTTTATAATACATACAATGTTAGTATCTCAGAACTAATTTTTATGAAGAAAAAAAATGCTTATATTTTTTTTTTAATAAATATATTTAAATTAATCATCTGTATTTTTTATTATTTGTACAATAAAATAAATATGATCTACAGTTCAATAAAAATTTGCGCTAATTTTACGCATGACTGTCTTTCTAGGGTTAACTATTTATTTATTTGTTATAGATTTTTTTTGCTGATGTTATTTTTATATCTCATTTGTATGTGTTCGTAAGTTTAGTTATACATTAGATGGACACTTTTTTTCTAGTTTTTATATTAATATTTGTTTATAGTGTTAAAAATCATCTGCATTATTCCCATCCCATCAAACCATGTCTTATTCTGAAAGATTTTATTTTTTGTAATTTTTCTTTCTTCTGCGGAAAGGTCGCAGCATTGTTTAAATATGTAGGTACCTGATTTAGGACGCTTGTGCGAGTAAATTACAATTTTACTTCTAAGGTGATTTATTTTATAGAACTATTGTAATATAAAAATATAATAGGCGTAGTGTGACTGTAATACGACGGTTGTGTGTTCGATTCCCACTCGGTGTCATAAATTATTATTTATTAATATTTTAATTTATTCGCTCTGGCACCAAGACAAAGGCCTGGTTGAGTACCTCACCCAAAACGCAGTGGTTCAAAAAATTCAGCGGGAAGTAGAAAACGAAGTGTCATAACACTAGTATCCCGCTGCCTACCCTGCCATACGTAGGATATAACGTGAAGCTAATTTTTGATTATACTTATTTAGATTATAGGCGCAATTATTTGTAAATAATATTTTGGCCTTGTAGTACATTTTATTTCTTTAATGCAAGAATAATGAAACCGAAAGAAACATAGAAAGAAAGCGTGTAATGAATCTATAATTGCCTTTCTTTTGCCTCGAGTAACATCTTGAGTCACGGGAAGTACTTCCGTTTATAAAAACCAAAAACGTGACCCTGTTTTTCTAATTAGCTTCGTTAATGAAATGTTCTTTTGTATTAAATAAATAATATTTCGGGGTCTTGAATTTAATTACGCTGTTGGACATTTGATACAAAGAAAAATAATGGGGGAATGACATAATATGTTTCAGAATAGACTTTTGAAAAGTAAATTTTGCTTTGAAGAATATTATGTTTTAGTACATGATGTAGATTTTGTTTTGACATCACATTGCTTCACATTAGCTTTCAAAAATGTTGAATTGTTTATTTTAATGTAGTTGCTTTTCTACTGTTGCTCAATCGAACAGAGAATGGTGGATGTGGTAGAAGATTATTCACCTAATCAGTTTCTAATTACAAAATATTAAAAAAAGAAAGAAAAAAAGCAACTATTCTTTCATCAAAATATAAAATAATTTAAAATTTTCAAAAGGTAGGTTGTTATTGAATATTACAGCAAAAGTTGAAGTCTTCGAGCACGTATTGTAAGACAGATGCTTAAAACTTTTCAAGCTGCATCGATTGAGAGGCGTACTTTAAAGAAGTAAGTATCTAAAAGCTTTTCCGAGGTTGTATTGAACTGTTGACAAACCACTCGAAGACGGGAGGAAACGTTTACTTTGGTGAGATGTCAAGTAAAACGTTCATCCGAGGAGTCGTGTTCTTAAAGTGATGTAGGTACTATAGGTTACTTTATGTTACGCAAATTAACATTAGTGTAATTTGTTTTAGTTGTAGAATGTAAAATTAAAAAAAAGGGTTTTAGAAAAATTAAATTAGTTTCACGCTATATATATCCCACACACAGCAGAGTAGGCAGAGAGGAACATAGTGTAAGTAAACTCCGTTCCCCATTTTCTGAGGAATTCTGGAGGCATTGCGTGTTGCGTGGCAGAACTCAACGCCGCGCTTTGCCTCGACACTAGAGCCAAGAAATGGAAATATAAATAAATATTTATAATTAATAAATATTTATTTATTAAATGTAAGTAAATATTTCATCTCTTCTAGTGCAGATCAAGCCCACAACCACTAGATTTTACAGTTACACCATGCGATTTTACAGATACACACACCGCGCCATGACTGGCCTTTAAAAAAATCAATTAATTTTAATTAATCATTTATCTTTTTTAGCTACGTAAGTAAAGAAAACAATAGAATTAAACATACATACATAAACTAAATGCGTCCCATGCAGAAATTATAATTTTAATAAACGTTTTATTTGTATCAAGATTATTTGTGTTTATATTAATTGAGGCCAGTCGTGGCGCAGTGGTACGAAGTGTGACTGTAAAACCGATTGGTTGTGGTTTTGATCCCCACTTGACGAGATGAAATATTATTCTAGTGCCGTTTAAGTGTATAAGCACTAGAAAAAACACAATATTTTATAATTTTATTTATATGTATAAATTTAAAGAATAGTCGTATTATCTCATATTTTTTTCTTAAAATAATATAAATAATATTTGTAATATTCATTACTACATACTGTCTCCTAGAATTTGTATAAATATTTCGAATTGTTTATTACAACAATGACTAAGTATTTTTTGATCTCTAAGGTACTCGCTGTCCATAGTTTTTTTAATGTTTATAAGAAAATAATACATACAAATTATATGTAACTTTATATTTATTTCCAATATGAATTGTCCTTTAAAATTAAATGAAATATTAACAATGGAAATACTATTATTATTCTATTCTATTTCTGCCATTCCATTGTTAATATTAGTGTCATAGAATGATTTATTCTACGAAACCAATACAATCCTATGCAGTGTTTACCTGAAACACGGTTTCCCCGTAACGAACAGGCCACGTTGGATTTGTCATGCTTTAAAGCGCTCAATCCTATCGATAAGAGCATTACAGTGGGAAACAAAATGAAGCGCACGTTCAGTTAAGGTATTTAGTCTATACTAAGCTTTACTATTATATAAGTTGAAGAAAATTGTATGTGTGTATGTTTGTTATGGATAAACATATAAACTAAACCCATTTTAAGAATTCTTTTACCATTAGAATGCTACATAGGCAAAAAAATTATTAGAAAAATTCAAGACTCCCTACTAAAACTTTAATTATGTAACCCAAAGGTAAAAAGTTGGCATAATATGTATATCCTCGCATGCGTTGCAGAAACGGTTGAAGATAGAATAAAGAAATGTTCAACAAAACTGAAGAATAAATCCATATCTAAAAAATTTTGTAAGACGACATGCCCTACTATTCTAATTTTTACAATACAACAACTTTTTTACAGTATAATGTTACATAAAAATGCCGGTCTCAATGTTTGCGTTAAAAAAATCTGAGTATGCTATTCATAATTTAATATTAATTCTTACCTAAATAAATATTTTTTCATCTGAGAATGTTTCAATACCTCCAATACACTCCTTGAGAGATTGTCCGAACCGTATCTATGCGGAGGAACGAAGCATCAAAATGATTTAATATGGATAAGTCAATCACTTTACGTGTTGGGCAGCTGAATCTGCAAGGGTCAGCTGCGGCAACAGAGAAGTTGCCAATCGTAAGCAGAGCCCTGAATTTAGACCTCGTTTTTGTCCAGGAGCTACTGCTCCTGGATAAGTATAGCCAGACCAAGACAGCCAGACCAGGACTGTTCTTCGTCGTTCTCTATCTTGTCTTCTCTCCGGACGTCCGGAATTTCTTCCAGAAAGGCTAGCTCACCGATCCTGAAGCGTATAGACCAATAAGCCTCCTGCCTATTCTAGGCAAGACATTGGAACACCTATTAACCACTTGCGCTCCAAGCTTCCAGAGCGAACTTCGTCTTTCACACTAAAATTTCCAGATTGCTTGAACTACATTTGAGCTACTCTTATTGATACCGCATTAGGTCGGTAAATCGCACATATTTTATTTGCGGCGTTTGTCTCATTTTTACCTTTTTTGTAATAAAACTAAAATGTACCAAATTTCTTCGTCACATACATTCATTTTGCTGGCAGAAAAATGAATTTCAATATAAAAAGATTAATCGAAATCATTTGTCGCCCACCAATGTGATTTTATCATAGAAACTGGGGTACAACAAATAGGACCACGCGAGAAGCACCAGCTTTCAAATAAAAAAAAAACATCAAAACCGGTCCACCCAGTCAAAAGTTCTGAGAAAATAATATTGTCGAATTGATAACCTCCTCTTTTTACAGAAATCGGTTAAAAAATTATTATTATATTATGGTATACGTAAAGGCACAAAAACATACATTATTTATTCATGATACATACAGCTTTACAACTAATCTTAGATGTCCGATAAAACTGCTCGTCCCCTACAAGCCGGCCTTGAACTGTAAGTTAGGGAAAGACCCCTCTATCCTCAAAGGCAGCAATTTGAATTGCTAATATTCGATGGCTATGGCTATTTGAGTTTTGTATTCTGAAGAAACTTTATCTTTCTCTCTTTATTTTCTACTTACATTACAGTTTAGGGAACCTTATAAACAGGAAATAAACAAGGGATAAAAAGGGATCAAACTTTAATAATCTAGTAAGTAAACTTTTGATATAGTATGTTTTTGGTTGTTTATGTATTATTTTTATCTCTTATACGTGACGTTGGCGCAGTGAAGAAATGTAACCGTTATTGATTTATTGTTTTATTGTTTTCTTCTATGGTTAGATTCCACGAATATTTCAAAAGTATAAAATTTTCATACTTTTAATTTTATTTCTAATCAGTTAAATTTTAAATAATGCAGTACAATGAACATTATAAATAAATCAGCTTCACGCTGTATCCCGCAGACACTCCGTTCCCCACTTTCTGCCGAATTCAGTGAGTGGCAAAACTCAACGCCGCGCTTTGTCTCGACACCAGAGCAAAGAAATGGAAATATAAATTTAATTAATTATTACATCTCCTCGAGTGGAGATCGAACCCACAACCAGTCGGTTTTACAGTCACACTTTGTGCTGCTGCGCCACGACTGGCCTCTATATATTTAAACATTTATTAAAAATTAAATATTCCCTCAGCCCGCATTTAACGAGTACAATAATATACTGACTGATGTAAAACAAAGTCGGAATAAAACTGGTTAGTCTCTTTTTACGGTAAATTGAACTAAAAGGCTTTCAGAAGCAGACAGTGCCGGATGTGGCCGGAGCCGGTATTCCGGCTTTAGAAGCACCGGTTTTACATGCATTTTTTCAGGCGACCTCTTATACTTTATGGTTGTATAAATCTTGCTGATACAAAACTTTACGAATATACTTTTGTTAAGTATTCTTTTAATTTATTTCAGTTTTTGATTTGATTAGTGCTGGGAAAACATTTTAGTTCCAAATGTGTGACCAAAATAAAGTATGGGATAGCTGGGATGCAAATGTATAAAGACAGTAGATAAGTTGAAATAAAATTCAAAATGTTTTTTTTTCGCAGTTAGTGTATTTTTATAATTACTATAGGGTCAAGCAACTTTTTAAGGTCCGGTATAATTTATAAAAGGGAAAACTTGAGAATTTTATTTTTTTGTATATCAATATATTTATACAGATTATTTTCGTATTATTACAGCAGGAACGGACTCTTTCTGCAGGCTGGAAGATAGTATTTTCATTGAGATCACTCAGTCTATGTGCGAGTAGGAGATGGCATGTCGTCTTGGTTAATCATATGTGCGCTACGGAAGCTTGGTTTTTGAAGTTGTATTTGAATAGCTCTCTCTGAAACAAATTGCTTATTCCATCTTTCAAATACCTTAAGTTTTTTTTTTTTTAATTCTTTTAAATACCAAAAACTTTTGTCTTACTGTAAACTTAAAAAAGGACGGAATGCAAGTTCAGCCTAAATGGTAAGATATTACAACAAGCGAATGAAGTGATGTATTTGGAAAGTATATTGAGTAGCGATGGAATATACAAAATGAGAAAAGGCGAGAAAGTTTAAATCAATGATATCTTAACTACATTAATGATATGGCGAAATGTCAGTATAAATACACGTTTTGCCATACACAATACAGTGTCAGTAGGACCTTTATCAGTTTCACGCTGTATCCCGCACACAGCAGGGAAGGCAGACGGAACCTAATGTTCCACACTTTCTGACGAATTCTAGAGGCATTGCGTGTTGAGTGGCAGAACTCAACGCCACGCTTTGCCTCGACACCAGAGCGAAGAAATTTAAATTTAAATTTAAGTAAATATTTCATTTCCTCGACCTGGAATCGAACCCATAACCAGTCGGTTTTACAGTCACACTTTGTGCCGCTGCGCCACGCCTGGCTTCAACTACTTTATAATAACTGTTATAAAATATTTTAATTAGGTTTTAGTTGGCCTTTTGCAAATTTACACTTAACTTAATTTAGTGTCACTATTCTTTGTTCGTAGAGAAGGGATCGTTTATACGCTACAATGACAAAGACTGGAATTTTTCATTACCAGTACTTGGACGGTAGCTTATAATGATGCAGATGAATTTGATCTTTACCATGTCAATGGGTAATTAATTTTCGTTCAAAGGAACATTTTACGTACAACGCAACTTTTTTTAATTTATTTTATTTGAGTTTATTTAGTATAAACTCGGAAAATAAAAGTCGTTATAGTAGATAAGGCTTAATTTTCCCAGGAATTTCTCTCTGTAAGTAGTAGTAAGCTGTTATTTATACGTATAAATGAATATTTATGTTACCCATGATAATATCAAAAGATTCAAAATTAAGCGTTAAGAAATTTGAACGCAGCAAAACTTGAACCTTGGTTTTCAGGAGGCGCGGGTTCGAGTCCCGCTATGTTCAAATTCTTATACGTTTTCTAAATAAGTAATTTGTGAGTACTTTAAATTACTGTTATAATAAAGTGATACTAAAATATTTGATTTCTATTCGAATAGAGTTAGGAATTGTTACAAAAGTACAATTAGAACAAGAGCACTTGTCTAAGCATTAGGATAATTTTCGCATAAGTAAGTTAGCTGAATCTCAAGTGCTATTTTCGAATTATATATAAACTAGTGGGCGCGCGCAGCTTCACCCGCTTATTTGCACCCTTGGGGTAAATTCTAAAAAAAAACACGAAACACGTGTTCAATAAAATATTTTTAACAGTCTGAATTTATTTTTTTATAAAAATCTGTGGCAATTTAAATACTTTTCCATATAAACTTTCAATCCCTTATTTGAACCCCTAGGGGGTGAATTCTAAAAAGCCATGAAATTCGTCCCTTTGAGTTAACATTTTTCAAAATCCCTTCTAAGTGGATGCCCAGATTATGAAAATCTGTCCAAGTTTCACCTTTCTACCATCAGTGGTTACGGCTAGCGGTTACTTTTATATATACAGATAATTGTCGATTTTTACAAATTACTATTTATTATTATTATTATTTGTTTCTCTTTCAGTACTCAGGTTCAAAAGAACCCGGTCCTTTGGAAGGCTTGCGTGGGGACACAGGTCCAACACGTAGAGGCCCCTTAGAGAATGTACAAATGTTTTACTGTGACGCATCAGCCGGGATCCATCTCTGGGTAACTACAGGTAACTGCCCAGAGATGGTCGCCGGTTAATGCGTAGAAACTATGGAAAATGTGGAAATCTAAACTAGGACTATGGAATGAAATTTGGATGGACTGGCTACTGGGCTATTGAGTGAGACTAACGGACGTCCGCCTTTACAATAGTCTCAAATTGAACGGTTGTCGGACGGTGACTCGCCTCCCACTAGATGGGCCCCCACAAAGCGGCGTAGTGTCTTGGGCGCAACATCGGCGTGGTCGGCTAAGGGTGTAGAGAGGTTATTATTATTATTATTATAACTATAAAACATAAAATTTTATTCATACTTAAAACCTATCTAGTTAAATTCAAATATATATATATATATATATATATATATATATATATATATATATATATATATATATATATATATATATATATATATATATATATATATATGATATTTTTGAAGTTTTAAATATATAAATTACGAAAAAGCTTTAATAGGATAGGCCAGTTTAAATTATGTAGTACCTGGTCCAGCCATAGTGCGGCCATAATTTAAATGCATGCCGCTGACAGAACGGTGCTTACTATAAAATATGACTTAGTATAGCTACGTAATAATTTTGCGGCAACTAGCCTCTATTTGTACTCAAAGAGGAATTAACTCTCAATCTCCAAGTTTGAAACTTCATGTATTATTCATATATCCCAGATTATGTTCGGGTTCATTCATGTTGTAGAAAGTTTCGGGAAAAGTTATTGTTGTTGGCGTTTTCTTTAATTTGCCTCAGGGAATCTATTTTATTTTTAGCCTCACGCTGATCCCGTATATAGAGTAGGCAGAGGCAACCTAGTTTAAAGATACTCCGTTTACTACTTTTTTCGAATTTTTGAGGCGGTGCGTGTTGAGTCGGCACTCAACGGCGGGGAATTGGCGTGGTATCAGAATCAGAACGAGTAAATGAAAATATTAATAAATCTAAAAACTGTCGCGTTACATACACGCGCTTGTAACACGCGCCACGACGGCCTTAAAGTTTCAAATCATATATCGCAGATTATGTCCGAGTTCATTCATGTTGCAGGAAGTCTTAGTAAAATTTATGATTGTTGGAGCTTACTTTAATTTACCTTGAAAAAAATATATATCAGCTGATCGCGTTCATAATTAAAATAGTAAAATATATAAATACTGAATTATCACATAAATTACAACTGATAATGTTAGGAAGCTATCCGTGTAAAATGTCGTCAGTCTCTGTGGCGCACCTTTAAAACGACGACCACGGCCGCTCCTTCAAGAGCGAAATAACAATAAAGAAGAATTGTTAGAGAACGTAGAGTCAATTTTATGTGCACTTAAAACCCTTACTGCATACGTATAATAAGTACAGTTGGTACTGTCAACAAGTTGCCCTGAAGATAGCTGTATTCTGCGCAGATTTGATTTTAGGATTTTCTTCAATTTCTTTTAGGGTGGCCGCGACTTGTAGACCGTACCGAAATGATAACACAAATATTAAATGTTGCGATAATTAAGAAAAAGCTTTTTTATAGCCTTTTTAAGTATTATTCCACGCTTTGGAAAAAAAAATAGTTGTGCGCCCCTCCTGAAAACCGACTAGGCGTTCTGACAACTAAGCCATACGTTCTCATGAGTTCTCTTATTACAACTTATTAATGTTGTTAGAATTTCTCTAGAAGATTTTTACAAATTTCCGCCTCCCGAAGAGAATTGTCTGGCAAGAGACAATGCTATTTATTAAATATGTTTAAACATTTTTAAAAAAAATATTCCACACTTAGGAAGAGAAATACTTATGTGGAAAACGTTTAAAAAAAAAAGAAACAGTATTTTATGGAAATGCTGCAATTTAATTGACCTGTGACCACACAACACGGTCGAAAACAAATTTATACTGTGCATTTAAAGAAATATTTAAGTAACTGATACACGGAATTCGCTGTTATGTTCAGAAGAAAAATAATAAAAAAATCCGGATATTGGCAAAACATGACGTTGAGTTTCCTCATAGATTGTAATAGCGTGATACAACAGAAGCTGTAACATGGAGTAAAACAGTATTGGTTTCTTAGCTATAAAATGCAGATTATATATGTGAGGCCAGTCATAGCGTAGCGGCACGAAGTGTGACTGTAAAACGGACTGGTTGTGGGTTCGATCCCCACTCGAGGAGATGAAATATTTACTTAAATTTATATTTTCATTTCTTCGCTCTGGTGTCGAGGCAAAAGTGCGGCGTTGAGTTCTGCCACGCAACACGGATGCCTCCAAAATTCGGCAGAAAGTGGGGAACGGAGTGTCTTAACTTTAGGTTCCCTCTGCCTATCCTGCTGTGTGCGGGATATAGCGTGAAGCTAATTTAATTTTATTTTTAATTTTATTTAATTTAATATATAGTATATATAAAACAAATTTGAAAAAAAAAAAACGGGCGCTTATTATTGGAATTAAGAAGATTGCAGAGTAACGAAAATTGTTAAAAAGGAATCTTTAACGCTTATGTTTTTATTGACGTTTAACAAAGCACTAATAAATAACATTTCTATCATCTATGTAGTTACTTTAAATAATATATTAATTATAGTACAAATTTGTATGTATTGTCTCGATATGGGTAAAGAAAAAATCATAGAGATTGATCAAAACAATTTAATACAATATAGTGTTTTTATTATAAAACTCAATAAATAAATAAATTAACAAGTGTGACAGTGAACAGACCACTAATAAATATACGTAAAATTAAATTGACTTCTCGCTGTATCCCGTACATAATAGACAGAGCAGAGGGAATCTAGTGTTAAGAAACTCCGTTCCCAACTTTCGGCCGAATTCTGGAGTCATTGCATTTGGTGGTGAAACTCAATGCCGCGAAACACTGGAGCGAAGAAATGAAAATATAAATTTCATTTCCTGGAGTGGGGATCACCACAATAAGTACAAAGACTGCTAAAATAAAAATATTACTATATAAATTAAGAAAATTACAGCGCTAACATTCAAATAAAAATAAAAAATTGGAACTTCCAATGTAATAACATTCTCGATACAATTTCCAATATATTTTGTCCAAAGAATTTCTCATTTATTACGTCAAATAAGTTAATTGTTCAGAGCGGGCAAGAGCAGCGTTCAGGAAGCCGGATATCCGGTCTTAGTATTGCAGCAAAAGTGGCCAACGAAATATTTAGAGAAATTCAACTACTGCAAGGATTTTATTTTTATTATACATTTTATATTATTTACATTTTATATATGAACTATTCAATATATTATATTATGATTGATGTATCTTGCTATTGTGTTAAAAAATATATGAGTGATTATTCAAATGAAGAATGTTTTATTATAAAATTCTTACTTAAGTGCTTTTATAAAAATAGTAAGTTTATATGTAATATAAATACATATTACATATAAAAAATGTAAAAATTAAACTTTATATGTTGGAAGTACAGATATGGTTCATTTACTTTGCTAAAATAACTAATTGAACTTTGAATGAAAGGAGGAGAGTTCTAGGAGACAGTATTTCAATAAGAATATATAAATAATGACACTATTTTCAAATATTACATATAAAGGTGACGTTCACAAAAAGTTCATAAATGGTTGAACTATGACAAATCATAGTACTATCAGAAAGAGACGCGGACATAGTAGTAATTATTACAAATATATTATTCTATTTTAAGTGATATACTGTGAGATACCTTAATAGTTAATTATTAAATAGTTATATATGACTTAGTAGTCATATTTAATAGTTAAAATAATAAAAAAAACAGCTTCACGCTGTATCCCTCACATAGCAGGGTAGGCAGAGGAAACCTAGTGTTAAGACACTCCGTTTCCAACTTTCTGCCGAATTCTGGAGGCGTATTGGAGTGGCAGAATTCAACGCCGCAAATCCATAAATTACCTAACTTGAATAGAATCTCAAATTGAAATTTACAGCCTCAGTTTTTCATTAATAATTATAAATGTGTAAACATATTACGTTAAATAAATATAATTTATACATTATAATAAGAACTTTATTCAATTTAAATATAATATTCGAAACATTTAATTTAATACAAAAACTAAAATTCATTTAAAACATTGTTGTTTGGCGTCACATTTTATATTTTACGGTAGTGCCAAAGTTAGATTAAAGCACCTAACGTAAAGTTTATGTCCCAAGACAAGGACACGTTCCATCCTGCAGTGCTTGGCTCTTTTCCAGTCATTGCTTATAGTAAAACCATGTTCGGATCGCTTTAACAGTTCATAAAAAACGTGTCAGCCATAATTTAAAGGATTGGTTATCTTTGCTAAGATAAGTTTTTCTTACTTTCAAGCTGTTTCTTGCACATAGCAGGGGGTAGAGGGAACCTGGGAACCTGTTGTATTTTTTCCCATTTAGACATTTCCGTTTCTCATTTTTTTTGTCCACTGCATTGTTGAAGTTTTGCGTGTTGAGTGACGGTACTCAACTCTACACAGAACGAGGAAAACAAAAATAAATATTTCGTTTCTTTGGTTTGAAGTGGTAATCGAACCCGCAACCTGTCGCGTTCACAGCCACACGATTGTATCCCTGCACCACGACTGAACTGAATGTAATTTTGCGAATAAGTGAACCTATTGTCTTCATCCAATTAAAATTATAACATAGAAAAAACATCAAGAAGATTCTAGATCAAGCCCTAGTTTATATGAAATTTCTACTTTACTAAAACTTGACTTATTTTATATTACAAGAATTTCGCTCAATAAAAGATAAGATAATCGATATACAACGTTATACTTATTCCTATGTTCATTTCAAACCATAACATTCACAGTCGTTAAAATTTACGAGATTTTAACGGTCTTATATCTGTCGTCTGCGTATAGTTGATACTGTAATAGCTGTTTGTTGTATATCTAATCAAAACAATAATTAAAAAAAATCTGCTTCACGCTGTATCCGGCACACAGCGGGGTAGGAAGAGGGAACCTAGTGTTAAGACACTCCGTTCCCCACTTTCTGCTGAATTCTGGAGGCATTACGTGCTGAGTGGCAGAACTCAACGCCGCGCTTACCCTCGACACCGGAGGATCAAGCGTGCGACTGTAACAGCGACAGGTTGTGGGTTCGATTCCCACTCGAGAAAATGAAATTTTTAAATATTTTCATTTCCTCACTCTGGTAACGAGGCAACGCGCGACGTTAAGTTCCACCAATTACCACTCGCAATCCCTCCAGGACTCTGCGAAAAGTGAGGAACGGAAGTATCTTAATAAGAACGAAGTGTCTTAACACTAGATTCCCAGGTTCCCTCCGCCTACCCTGCTATGTACATAATACAGCTTAAATCTGTATATACACCTACTAAAATGCTTAGTCATGCCATGATATAAATTTGCATCACGTTTTTAGTTTTACGATAGTGCCAAAGTTAGATTTCTCTCGGTTTATTTGGAGTCAAGCACGACTTATTTTGGCAGGACTTGGCACCTATCCCTGAACGGACACGATCTGCTTTTTTAGTATTCTGTTAAAGTGTCATTGGCATCGTTACTTGCTAGGTGGACGTTCCATGGCAAATATTTTGGCATGAAATATTTTCGACTGAGTTTCGGACAGCTATACAAATTATGATTTATGTTCTTTATGTTCATATGAACTCTGTTTCTGTCAAAGCTATGTAGAGCCAATGTTCAAAATCCATTTTATGAGTTATTCGTGTAGTCTCAATTTTTCATTGTCGTTAGTTATTGTTGTTGTTGTTTTTGTTTTCTTGTTACAAAGCGAGCGCTACGATTTCGTAGCGTTATAATTTAATTACTTATTTTTGTGAAATAGTTGGTTCTATCTATGTAGTAAAAGTGATATTTTAATTAACATAAAATTTTATAATGGGTTGTGAGAATGATTTCTACAGTAATTTTCTTTTATATAAATTATTTAAGTAAAACTTTAGATTTAACAAATTTATGTACAGCGTTTTTACGTAAGATATATACTAGAGGCCGGTCGTGGCGCAGGGGCACTAAGTGTGACTGTAAATGCGACTGGTTGTGGGTTCGATCCCCACTCGAGGAAATGAAATATTTACTTAAGATATATTTATTTATCCATTTGTTCGCTCTGGTGTCGAGGCAAAGCGCGGCGTTGAGTTTCGCCACTCAGCACGCAATACCTCCAGAATCCAGTGGAAAGTTGGGAACGAAGTATCTCAACACTAGGTTCCCTCTGCCTACCCTGCTGTGCGCGAGATATAGCGCGTAGCTGATTTAATTTAATTTAATATAGACTAGAAAATATACCATAGAAGTATCAAGATAGATATAAATATATTTAGAAATAGATAAAACACCTAAATCGTCCAGAAACAATACAAACATTAACACCAGTATAATAGAAATGGATCTGTCGTAGCGCAGTTGCGGCGGGGGACACGATTGGATAATTTGAAATTGTCTCGCCGCCGACTGCTGTTCTCCTAAAACGTGACTTGCATTGCGCTGTACGTGTGTCGGTAGAATATAGATACAGACAATACCGTTTAGTGCTGTGTATTTGTTTATATATATGTTTATCTATACTATCTATACTAGAGGCCAGTCGTGGCCAGTCGTGGCGCAGTGGCACGAAGTGTGACTGTAAAACCGACTGGTTGTGGGTTCGATCTCCACTCGAGGAGATGAAATATTTACTTAAATTTATATTTCCATTTCTTCGCTCTGGTGTCGAGGCTAAGCGCGGCGTTGAGTTCTGCCACTCAACACGCAATGCCTCCAGAATACGGCAGAAAGTGGGGAACGGAGTGTCTTAACACTAGGTTCCCTCTGCCTACCCTGATGTGTGCGGGATACAGCGTGAAGCTGATTTGATTTGATTTTATCTATACTAATACTATAGAAAGAAAACATTTTTAGTTTTGTGTGTATGTTTGTATTGTTTTCACGCAAAAACTAACGGACCGATTTTAAAAATTCTTTGGCTATTAAAAAGTTGCATTTTTACTGACAAACATTAGCTATATTGTTCATTAAAATTACTGATCCTTAATAAAAATGCAATAATGTAACTAAAGGTGTAAAAAAAAATGTCATAAAAAATGTAAGTTTCTCAACTTTTATAAATTGTGATTCCCTTTGACCTACAATCCTGAAATTAGCACGGAAGCCTCGGTGGGTGAGTCCGGCTCGTATTTAACCATTTTTTTTAACAAAAATTAACATTTTTTTTTTCTCTTCTTGTTACTGTTTCAGCTGAAATTAATCACGACATGAGTGACGGTAGGTAATATACGACGTATACGTAAGTTTATATAATATTAATGCAAAATATACCAGTTAAATAATAATAGTTAACTCAATAATAAAAATATATTCAGAATGAAAAATAAAATATAAACTCCAATATTTAGTAAAAGCTTTATTATATACAAAATGCATAATAATATATTAAAATGTTCGTGTCACCATATTAAATATCACAACGTGTTATTTCAATTACAATTACGAAGCTCCATTCATTAAAATTAAGTGCAGGCTTTATTTTACGTAACCTACTTCTACGAAAAAAAAAATTAAATTAAATCAGGTTTACGCTGTATCTCACACATAGCAGAGTAGGCTTAGGAAACTTAGTGTTAAGACATTCCGTTCCCCAGTTTCCCTCAGATTTGATGAGGCATTGCGTGTTGAGTAGTGAAACTTGCCAACAGGCCTTGGTGGCAAAGCGAAAAAAAATTAAATATTAAAAAATAATAATCATTCCCCTGAGCGGGGATCAAACCCACAACTATAGCGTTACATTCACTCTTTTGTGTTCCTCCGCCATGACACGAAAAAATGTAGTTTCATATTATATAAATGTGTCAGCAAAAACCTGTTTTGTAATACAAGTCACGTTTCGAGTGAACAACAGCTACCCCGTGGGATGATTCTAAATTATCGTTCTTCAGCCCCACCGCGTCGCTGATAGCTTTACGCCAACCCATTCTTTTAAATTAACAGCTATTATGGTTATTTTAAAAGAAGAAATATAATATCAAAAACATTATATCATTTAAGGCCAGTCGTGGAGCAGGAGCACAACTGCGTGTAAGCGCGACTGGCTGTGGGTTCGTTTCCCACTCGAGGAAATGTAATATTTAATATTTTCTTCGCTATTTGGCAATTTCGGCACTAGGCACTCCCTCTGCCTATTCTGGTATGCGGAATTGAATTTGAATATATATCGCTTATGGTAAAGATTTATTCTAGTAGTTTTATCTTATAGACTGACAGATTCCTCCAATTTTTATCATTGAATGTTTTTGCTATAGCTATAGTACGTTTTTAAAAGAATATGGATAACTTACTGTCAAAATGGTCACTTTCGTGCGTCACACCACTGCGCCACGATGGCTTCAATTAAATTAAATTATAAATATTAAGATAAAAAAAAAATTAAATTAAAAAATACCATTCAGTAAATAAAGGCCAAAATTGAAACCTATGAATATTACAATAAAAAAGAGTTTAAATTATTTTGCAAACTTTTAACTTATTGTTCCGTTTTTCATATATACCATACCTCATAATTTGCCTGGCGGCGTCGGTCACGTAAATGAATAATAGATGTACCGTTCGTACTACGGTGGTACCTGTCGTTGTAAGTAATTACTTAACGTAGACGTGTTGCAAAATTTTTTTTTTGTAATTAAAATGTATTGTGAGGCCAGTCGTGGTGTATGGGCGAGTGAATGTGAACGCGACTGGTTGTGGTTTCGATCTCCACTCCCAGAAATGAAATATTTATTGAAATTTATGTTTTCGATTTTTATTTTGTGTCGAGGCAAGTCGCGGCTTTTAGTTCCGCCACACATCAAGCAATGGATTCAGAATTCGGCTGTAAGTGTGGAACAGTGCCTTAACACTAGGTTCCCTTTGGATACCTTGCTGTGCGCTGTATACAGCGTGAAGTTAAAAGTTATACACGAGTACTGTAGTAGCTTATCATACTATATTATAATGTTCTAAATTATAACTGTTAAATCGATGATTGTGGGTTCGATACTCGCTAGGAGGAATGAATATATTCAATTTATTTTCATTTCTCCACTCTGGTGGTCTACAAGTGGTAAAACGTAAAAGCGTGAATTTGATTTTAAGATTTTTTTCGTATGTAAAAAAAAAATATTTTTTTATTGAAAATAACAATGTTAAAAAAGTAGTAAATTAAAGTATCTTTCACATTTGAAATATACTATGATTATGAGACCTAGATGAAAAGACAATTTCATTGAGTGTAATTCCGTAGAGTTTATCCCCGAACCTTACGGGACTCATTAGACCTTGATTTATAAGTGAAAATTGTAAATTTATTACGAATATATTCCGCAGTTAATAGCTTAGGCCATTCTGCGGTTCAACGCAAAACTAAAATTCCGGATTAAAGTTACCAGATAACCATTATTAATGGTTATAGTGAAAATAATGCCGAATTTTCATATAAAATTGGTTTTGTTATTAAGTTTTACGTTATTTAAAATCAATGAAAAACATATTTCATCCAAACATAGTAATGGCAATCCACTCGAATAAATTCTCGGAAAACTCTTAACCCTCTGCGACTGACGTGGTGGTCCCATAGACACCGTGAAATACAAACTTCGGTTTATTACCACTTGTTGTTTTCAAATTTAAACACGACAGTAATGAGCTTACGCATCAAAAGTGTGTAACAGGTGGTCACAGGTAGCCCCAGGTGCACACGGGAAGGAAAGCGTCCAGGAGATTACCACGTCATCGTTTAGTATAGACTAGACTAGCACCTCAGTAAAATGGTTATTTTCATACTACAAATATAACGTGTTTTTTGTATTATTTTGCGTTATTTTAGAATTGGATTTTAAATATGTAAAGTATATATATTTATTTTAATATTAAAAATAAAATACATTAAAATTTTTGCTTGTTAAGAATAGCCAAAATCTTATAAGGATTTTTATTTTCATCTTATTTGAAAACCTGAAAATAATACAGAAAATCTCGTTATATTTATTTATTTTATTTCATATTATCTAGAGTGATTTAAAATAATAGTCAATTTTACAAATATGTAATGTTAAGTGTAAATAAAATTAATTTTGTATTTTTACTGTGTCATTAATATTAAAGAAGAGATTCGTAGAGTCGTTTATGGAAAATCAATAAACACTGTTTAATTTTGAAAAACACATATCGTTTTCTTTATTTAAAGTAAATTTAACATAAATAGTATAATAGTAATGTAATAAATATAAATAAACTAGCTGCATAAGTTATTTCTATAAAAACATTTGCGGTTAAAAAAGATGTCTCGTGGACTACTGCTTCAGTATAATTGTAAAAAAATTAAGTCACGTCTGTCGCAGAGGGTTACGGTACAAGTTTTGTAAGGAGCGTACCTATTTGTTCACATTGACTATTAAGAAGTAGGCAAACAAAAAAATATTTTTGCACATTATGTTTATGTAAACCTATGTCAGTGAGTAACGACAACATACGTTCATAACAATACGATTTCCTTTTACTTTTTTAGAAATATAGAGAGCTGAAATTTTAAAAATAATATAATCATATAATTGTTCTAGTTTAAAAAAGCTATGTTTTTAAGTAAAAAAACATAGCGTTTTTTATTTATTTATATAAATTAAAGTCTGGAACCCTGCCCGTACATAAAAGTCACTTGAAAATTTTGCCAAATGTAAAAACCCAGTAACTTTCGAGAGGAATAATTATGGTGGCGGCTGACAAACGGCCGCAGTTTTAATTAAAGACTATTTAAACTTTACATTAAACTTAAGCACCTTTTAAAAATATATTGTTGGAGTATCGTCATCATCACTTGTTTTAAGAATATGCAGAATGTAAAAAAACCTAAATGTCAAGTCGAAAAAGTGAAAAGCAAGTCGGACTCGTATACCGAGAGTTCCGTACCAATTTTAGGATTTTACAAATTTAAGCTTGCCGACGTATGAATTCATTTTGTATGAAATGAATTACTTTTATAAATTTGTATGGTTTTTTTGTTAAATATCTGTAACTTTTTATTTTCATTTGTACTGCAGGTTCTCGCTTCCGAGGAAAGAAGTGCCCTGTAGGTTTTGATTACATTGATAATTTCATTTAAATTGCAGCAAAATTAAATTGAATGCGACTTGATTTTTCTGTGCCCCAATAGATTTTAAAATTTTATTTTAGAATATTTGGTAATAATTTCAGATTGATACATCCATGCAATATTGACATAAATTCTCCTGGCAGATCCACAACAAAGTGAAACTGTTAGTGTTGTTCTTTTAGAGGTGCGAAACCCTAAAAATATACCATATTATTTTTCAATATATTATTAAAAAAATATAAAAACATTTTCACTTCATATTGCAAACTTATTGTAGACACATCTCACTATATACACTAAATAATTTTTAATTATTTGCCATTCAAGTTGTGGCTATTCGAAAAAGCTGAGCGTCCTGAACAAATGTAAAAAGTCATTCTGGCCGATAACTTTTTGAGTTCCATCCATCAATCACTCGGCTATTCGGCCTTTGAGCTAGTAATCCATACGTTTATAAAGAGATTGCAGTTAAATTTTGCGATATTTTTGATTTTAGTCAAAGAGAAATTTCTATTTAGCTAATAAATATGAAAGTATATTCCGTTAATATATTTTTTGTTGAATTTCAGAAAAAGCCTAAGATTTCTAATTTTTGTAGGTAACCCTCGATGGGCGAACCCGACTCGCGCTTGTCCGGTTTTTATTTTTCATATTTTATTAATCATAATTAAAATTATTACAGATAAAAGACATACACAGTATAATCTAAATTTAAATAAGATGTTTTTTATGTATTACATTTTATCTGTGAATTTAATAGAGCTTTGATTTAAATGTATATTCACTGTAAGTACAAATAAGCATTGTTTCTGTTCGAGATAAACCGCGCAAATTCCTAAATGTGACTATATATATTTCATAGATTGTCGAAGCGATAGGTTGTCCATACATTCAGATAGAATTACTAAATCAAATCAGCTTCACGCTGTATCCCGCGCACAGCAGGGTAGGCAGAGGGACCCTAGTGTTAAGACACTCCGTTCCACTTTCCCTCAAGTTCTGAAAGCATTGCGTATTGAGTGAAACAACCAGAGCGAAGAAATTAAAATACAAATGTTGATAAAAATTCATGTCCGCGACTGGCGATCGAACCCACAACCAGTCGATTTTATAGTCATACTTTGTGCCCTTGCGCCACGACTGGCCGCAATAACATCTCTGGTTTATAGTCTACATCGTACACTATGCTTAGATATATTTATATAATGTATATTATATCATATTCTAGCGCTTGCCTTATATAGAGATTTGACTCATAATACTTAAAATAATTAATATCTTTGAGGCCAGTCGTGGCGCAGTGGTACAAAGTGTGACTGTAAAACCGACTGGTTGTGGGTTCGATCCCCACTCGAGGAGATGAAATATTTACTTAAATTTATATTTCCATTTCTTCGCTCTGGTGTCGAGGCAAAGTGCGGCGTTGAGTTCTGCCACTCAACACGCAATGCCTCCAAAATTCGGCAGAAAGTGGGGAACGGAGTGTCTTAACACTAACGGGATATAGCGTGAAGCTAATTTAATTTAATTTAATTTAATTTTATTAATATCTTTACTATAAATCCCCTAAAATAAATCCTTACCTTCTCTCTCACCTCTAAATAGCAACAATCACGGCATATATCACCAGAAGCTCAACTCCGCAAAGATGGTGTAAATCGTTGAATTTTGCTTAAAATATCATAAAAAACCAAACAAAAAAAGAAAAAATAATAAACATTTTTAAAGTTTACCATTTTTTTATACACAAATGTGAAAAATAATAATAGATACATACAGTAATCTCGCCGAAACTTTAAAATGCAAGGGAGTTTTATACATAATAGGTTAGTGATATTATTGTTGAGCGCGATATGAAAGCTATAGAAAAGATAATAGTGTATCGATTTCGCATTTGTATACAACGCAACGGGCAAAGTTGTAAAAATTTACGACCATTCATCGAGCTCAAATGCCTAGTTTGTACAATAGTCGTTATTTAAATATTATTAAAATACTATTGGAGTTTCTATATAGCGTTATTTGCAACACTTTGAATGCTTGTATAAACTAAAAACTTCTTTGAGAGCCATTTTTGAAAAGTTTCTCTTTTATACATTGAAAATTTCCGTGCTCCGCGGCGCTTTGGCGACGATCCAGGCGGACCTAGAGCACATTAGAAAAATGTCATCTTCAAGAAATATTGTCTTCAAGTACAATACATACTTGTATGTGAACGTACTAATATACATATAATTTGTAAATTACATTTAGTAGGTATATAAATATGTTTATATTCAATATAAATTAAAAAATTAGCTTCACGCTGTATCCCGCACACAGCAGGGGCAGAGGGAACGCAGTGTCATGACACTCTGTTCCCACTTTCTGCAGAATTTTGGAGGCATTGCGTGTTGAGTGGCAGAACTCAACGCCGCGCTTTGCCTCGACACCAGACCGAAGAAATGGAAATATAAATATTTTTTTTTATTAATATAATATAAATAATTAAGTAAATATGTCATGTCCTCGAGTGGGGATCGAACCCACAACCAGTAGCTTTTACAGTCACACTTTGTGCCACTGCGCCACGCTATGTTTACATTAATATGTTTACTATTCCAGGTATATTGTTTCCTGAATTTGAAACTAATTAATATTTAGAACACAATTAAAACTTGATTAATATGGAAGTAATAATGTATTGTTAGCGAACTTGTGTAAAATAGGGTATATTTAGGTGGAAATAACTATAAAAGCAGTGGAATTGTGTCAATCGGGGGACAGTTGCTTGTAAGTGACGGCCCCTATTGGAAGGAAACTAGTGTGAAGTATTGTTAGTAGGTGATACATATCACTTATTGCAATTACATAGTATTCCTTTCCAAATAGTTTAGAAACATATAGACGATGTGTGTTTTTATCGTGTTTTTTCTAAAACACGATAAAGTATGTAGTGATAATAAAGTTCTCAGAAGACGACAAATTAAAATCACAATTTATTATGTTCAAAAAATTCAATTAAGATCAAATTTTCCGGGATCAATTGAGTTATAAAATAGTATTTCGGCTGGACATGCATGTGACCTACGACGTGTGTGCACAAGTTGAAAATGCAGATTTATAAGATATCCATTTCACAGTTGGGTAAGAGTAAATTTGGGTTAACCGCACTACTAAAATAATGGGTATGCGACAAAACGACCAAAATGTGGCTTTCGTTTGCTTAAATTAGTTCTCCTTTGTACTTTAGATTACTAACTCTAGTGTTATTTTTGGACACTAATCGTGTGTTTAAAATATACAATTTATAATATAAATTATATGATTCTGTTCTTGGCATGTATCTAGAAGCTTACTTAAAATAATATATATTTTTATGTTTTTCGCGTACATTCACAAGCAACATTTTTTAACATTTTTTAAAGTGTTATTCCACACTCAGGAAAAAAAAGTACTTATTTAGAAAATGTATAAAAACTTGAACGTAGTGGGACTCGAACCCGCGCCTCTCGAACCGACCAAGTCGGTTTCCAGGAGGCACGGGATTGAGACCCGCTACGTTCAAATAAATGTTATGCAATTACTAAATAAGTATTTTCAGAGTAGGCAGAGGGAACCTAGTGTTAAGACATACTATTTTCCGATTCCCGTCGAATGCTGGAGGCATTGCGTGCAACCCAAAGCCGCGCTTTGTCTCGAGACACAGAATGAAGAAATGAAAATATGGAATAATGAAATAATTAATTAAATAAATCAAAATTCCTTCTTAATATGTAAATATTAAGGAGAAATGTCAAATATTTTGCGTAATAAACGTTAATTAACGTAGATTGGATTGGATGGTATTGAATCTCATTTAATTACAATTCCTTTTTGGTCTTAATAAAAATGATAACTTTAATTATCTGTAAGCCCAAAATGATAGATGGTCTCATCTTTGTTTATTTTTCATTTAAAAAAAATTAAAGAGGCCATTCGTGGCGCAGAGGGAAATGCGTGTGATTGTAAGTGTGACAGATGTGTTGAGGCAATGAGCGGCGTTGAGTTCCGCACTCAACACGCAATCCAGAATTGGGTAAAAAAGGGGGAACGGAGTGTCTAAGTACTAGATTTCCTGTCCCTCTGTTTACGGCGTACAGAGTGAAGCTAAAAAAATCCAATTGAATTCATATTGTTTCTTTGTCATCATAAAATTCTGTAGTAAGTGGAAATTACGGCTGTGTCGACGAAAATTCAATTCGGGGTGCGGTCATCAGTTGTAATCAGGTTGGCAAAAATGAAATACGAGATCAAAATTCGAGGTCCCGACCCATGTCAAATCAGTATTCGCAGGTAGGTGTACCTCAAATTATTTACGACCGACTCAATGCTATGAAATTTTTTATAGCCACGATAAATCTTTATTAGGAGAAAGAAAGAAAAAGTTCTTGCGTGTTCGTTGCTCATCTAGACTGTTTTGTTTTATTAATTTATACAATATGAGAATTGTTTTTAATTATTTTTATACTGTTTTATGTTATGTATTTAATTAAATATTTTGGCAACATACACTATGACCTAGCTTTTATATAAAGATACATATTATACATAGAGAGTAAGGTACCTTCTGTTAAGATACTGCGCCCCCCATTTCCAAATTTTTAAGGCATTGCGGTACTCAACACCGCGCTTTGCCTCGTCAACAGATTTCGACAGTACTTCATACGACTATCTTTTCCCGAAGGAAATTATTACATTATCTCAAAGAGATTCAAACCTGCAACCATCACGATTAATACAAACATCTTAACATTGGAACACCGAAGGGACAATATTTTTCAATATTTAAAAACAAACCGACTAACAGCCGCCATGTTTTATTTCTAGTAACACAGTTTTTCATAATTGTTCTACCTTCCAACTGGAAAACTGCCAGCAAATAAAAAGCTGGTGAAGTGTTGTGTTTCCGGAAAGCGTTTTACTAAAATAATTCCGCTCTAAAAATAAACCAACCTTAATTAAAATCAAAATATACTTTCCCTTAGCAATTGCAGCGCGGTGATTAGTTCCGTGATTGTAAAGTTTAAATAAAGCAATCGCCATACTGAGTGGATAAATTCTCTAAATTGCTTTCCGTTGTAAATTTCTTTTTGTAGTTATTTGGTCCAATGGAGTTTGCAACGTTGTTTTTATTTAAAATAAATGACGGTATTAGTGTATCGGTGAAGCATCTCGTCTTCGTATAGTTACGTTATAATTTCCGGCTGGATGTGACGCAGGTGTGTCACTGTGAGCGCGATTGGTGGTGGGTTCGATCCCTACTAGGGAAATTAAATACTTTTTTGACCCCTAGAAGATTGGGTAACCTACGTAAATTTTACGTATATCCCAGTAAAATATTTGAGATAATACTAAGTTATCGCATATCCTGTTGTTCGGGATACAGCGTGAAGCTGATTTATTTATTTGATTTGACATACTATAATTCTAGTAAATAATAATTCTACTAAAAGCAACGATTACTAGCTACCAGTAATAGAAGCAAACGATGTTTCAGGCAAAAGAATTCTTAATAGCCATAATTTATTTATGACGCCATTTCAGAGAAGTAGGATATATCACACAAATTGCCGTATTCCCAGCCCTTGCATATTTCATGAGAGATCTATAGGATGATTTCTCCATCTCACGGTCTGGGATGAGCATTGTATCCGTTTATCTAGGATAGATATATGAATATGTATGAACCGACGCATATGCGTACCGAATAATAAGTACAAACAACAATATTTGAATAATAAATTAAATTTCAAAATTTGTTGCTTAAGCCTAAATTGTGTTGTTGTTCATGTCGCTGGATTTAGTTTAGTCTATGGTGGAGCGACATCCATTAAAGTAGAGTGTCAAAGATAGTACAGTAAATCGATTAAAATAGGTAAATAAAGAATAATTTTATCTATATTAGTTTAAATAAAGAATTATGTATATGCAAGAAATAATGGTTGTATATTATAATGCCATTAATGCACGTCTACGGTTACACAATCTATTAATTGGGCTTATTAAAATATATTTTTATTAACGTTTCGCTGTATCCTGCACTTTGTAGAGTAAAACTTAGTAGGCAAAAGGAACTTGGGAACCTAGTATTAAGAAACTTCACCCCACCACTTTCTGCCGAATTCTGGAGTTATTGCTTGATGAGTTGATGATGAAGGAACTCAACCCTGCGCTTTGCCTCGCTTATCAGAGCGAAAAAATGAAAAAAAAAATAGAAAGAGAAAGAGAATCGAGACCACAACTTTTTGCGTTTACCGTCGCACGCTTGTGCCCCTGCACCACGACTGTTAATTGACAGTTGTAAAGAGATAAAAGATTAATTTTGTTCTTGTGTGAACATAAAAAATATGCTTAATTTTGCAAATTTTTGTATTTCTTTATACAAAAAGTACATTTTATAACATACTCGTACATTATCATTTAAAACAAAATGGTAATTGCGATTTTTACGTACTCATTCCGAGTTGTATGAGGGTTAATTAGACAATTTGCATATATATTATGTTTTTTTATATTATTGTTTCAGTTTGTACAACAAAGTTTAACATTATTTGAGTCAGAGGCACAAGTGCGTGACTATAACATGATGGTTATGTGTTCGTTCCCCACTGGAGGAAATGAATTATTTTTATTTCTTCGCTCTGACACCAAAGCTAAAACCCAGCGCTGAGTTTCACCACTCAACACGTGGAAACTATAACGTAATGGCTTGACGCTAGGTTCCCTCTGTCAAGGCTGCTCTATGCAGGATACAGCAGAGTAGACAGAGGCTGATTTATTTTTATTAACTATCATTAAGTGACATTGTAGTAGTGGTTCTAGGCAGTATCTAGGTATAAATTCGATTCAAGTAATCGAATTAGGCAATCTTAGTAATATTATAAAAGTACAAGTTTGTGAGGATGGATAGTTTTCCAGTTTCATGCTTTTACATGAAACCTTACAGTTTTTTTGGTTTTTATATAACTTTGGTTGTTATATAACTATAATTTTAAGCGGGTGAACCGTGTTTGTTTCGCTAGTATTGACATAAAGCTAACTATATATCATCTAACCGGCAATATACTATATGGCCAGAATTGTGAACGAAATAAAAACAGTTTGTCATTGCTAGTGTTTAAATTAAATATATTCCATATAAATACATGAATAACTAGTTAAATTAACTGATTATTATAATTACTAAAATGAGGTTCATGTTTTAAATTAAATATAATATAAGTTATTTTATGAAACATTTTTATTTCCACTTTAAAAATTCTAAAATACGCAATTAAACCTATACAACCTATAAAAACCTATACTTAGTGTGAAATACTTGTTTACACAGTCTCAAGAACAGCGCCGAGCTTTTCTCCCTGTAACCGGATCGGCATCACGGCGAGTTCATGAAATACTGAGAAATTACTCCATCTTAATTCTATTCTATACATCATATCCATAGAGACACCACAATATAATATTTATAAGATATGTATTGTTAGAAATATGGAATTTCTACAATTTTAATGTATGCACATCCTCGATGGCCTCGAAGCCAGTCGTGGGTTCAAAAGGTTTCAAAATCGACTGGTGGTTTTGGTTCGATTCCCATTCGAGGAAATGGAAATATTTACTTAAATTTATTTTTCCTCCATTCTCAATAAGGAATTTAATCCACAACATTTGCCTGCATTATAAATCAATTAGGCTATAGTACTATAACATAATATACCGTATTTTAGTGTAAAATATAGTTTAATTTGAAAATAAAACTTTGTTCCTACCAATTACAAATTTCTAATTAGCATCGAGCCAAGTTAATTAAATGCAGTGTTTATGTTTATGCATTGCCTTTGTCCACACATAGGCCAGATATTGGTAACGGTATCGTTTTCTATGCAAATTATGTTGGTGATTCCATTATAAGTGATGACTCAGACAGCGATTTGAAGGTTTTGGCTTTGGAATATTATCCCTTGTAATTAGAAGCCAGTCGTAGCGTAGGGGCACAAGCGTTGCACTGTAATCGTGATAGGTTGTGGGTTTGATTCTCACTCGAGGAAATGAAATATTCAATTTTCATTTCTTCGCTCTGGTGTTGAGTCAAAGCTATCTGTTGAGTTCCGCCATTCGACACGCAATGTCTCCAAAATTTAGTGGAATTTGGAGATTGGAGTGTCTTAACACTAGGCTCCCTCTACCTACTCTGCTATATGTAGATATTATATTTAGAATCCTACTATAGATATACGGTATATAATGTAACGTAACAAACTTTCGTTAAAGCAAGTTGAGAAACTAATATTCTAGTATCATATTTTGTATTACACAACCTCATTTATTACCATTTCCATGAAAAGCTTTTATGATACAGAAACACAATTTACATTGTAAATGTTATAATTAACTATGAAACTTATTATAGCGTGTAGAGTTCGTAATCATATCATTAATTTAAATTGGATTGACTGATTTTTTGTATTTACTATAATAAAAAGACAATATTTTTGATTGTTGTATAGATGTTTAAAAATATATAAAATGTATATTATTATTAAAAAAAAAATAGCTTCACGCTGTATACCGCACACAGCAGGTTAGTCAGAGGGAACCTAGTGTTAAGACACGCCGTTCCCCACTTTCTGCCGAATTCTGGAGGCATTACGTGTTGAGAATTATGACAATTTTATTAAAGTTTTAAAAGCTCAGATTAAATATAGGTGTTCTTATTTTAATTTTATAATCGATATATCACCATTATCGACGTCATCTACAGCCAGTTTCTTTCCAATGTCGGACACAGGCCTCCAATGATACGCCACTGAACTCATTCTCCAGGTCTTCCCATCAAACCATTGTGAGCCACTTAGACCGGTATTTAAAAACCACTCTCGAGTCTGATATCGATCTTGAGATGCCCTTTTTATTCATAAAGTATACATTTTTGATTATTCAAAAACGGTATCAAAAGATCGATCTCAGACTCCTTCGGAATACGAGTCGTAGTGTATCTTGTCATCCCGCTAATGTGACAGTGACCGTAAACGCGACTTATTGTGGGTTCCTCCAATGCCTCCAGAATTCGGCGAAAAATAGACAGCATATCCTAACACTAGGTTCCCTCCTCTTACCGTGTGGTGTGCGAAATACAACGCGAAATTGATTTAATTTTTATCTTTTAACTAATGCGACCAGTGGCCACACGGTTTGCTAATCCAAAATCATATGTAAAACGATATTTGAAAATTTTGCATAATATAATCATAAATTATATAAAGCGAAATGTTAAATTGCATTTGTCAGCATCGTTGATTGTGCATATTGTAATTATGGAATTTGCAATTTAAATATATGCATTATAACGATTTCAAACAGTTGCTAAGTACTTTTATTGTTTTTATTAGTACCTATTATTTAACGCTTAAGAAATTTATATTTGAAAAGTAAGAGTATTCATATTGTTCATATATTTTATGAAAAGATGTAAAAAAAGTAATACTACGATAGTAGTACTATAATAATATCAATTAATTTATTTAATAATCTTTGATGAACTAAAAAAAATTAAGGTCGTTGTTGCGCAAGGGCACATGGATGTGATCGTAACGCGACGGTTGGGTATACGATCCCCACTCGAGGGAAGGATTTATTATTTATTAATATATATTTTTTTTATTTCTTCACTCTGGCACTAAGGCAAAAGGTTCAAAGAATAAACAAATCAGTGAATAATATTTTTTTATAAGTACAACACGTCAACCACCTAAAACGCCATGTCAATAAGAAAAGCAAAAAATTATAGGAGGCTTAGATCTATTTGTTTAATTGAGGATAATAATCATTGCATTTGTCTCCTTTGAGACCCCAAATGTATCAGCGTGTGATAAACTTGACAGGTTGTGGGTTCGAGTCTCACTCGAGGAAATGAAAAATTTAATATTATCATTTTCTTCGCTCTGGTGACTAGCCAAAGTCAGGCGTCAATTTCTGTGAATCAACACGCAACGCATTTAAAATTGATCGGAAAATGGGGTAACATAACATAACATAAAAACTCTTTATTCACATCAGAAAATTACATAATTAACAAATAAATTCATATAAAAAGAGTACGGACTCTCTTAAGAATAGGTTCCCTCAGCCTAGCCTATTATCTATTTCACGAACTGTACATTTAAATAAAATATAAATATGCAAGAAGAAAGTTAATTATACTGTACAATCACCAGTTAAAAACAAAAGAAAAAAAATCATAATGTACTTGCTTTATAGCATAGATGGATAAATATCTCACTATCAATACACATGCTATAAACACACATACATATAAAGATATATTGAAATTGTACTACATTTCTTATCCGACATTTATAGGATATACGAGTATTCCTTGATTCAAAAGCCTCTCGCAATACCAACACAGTGCTAAAGGACGTGACTTGTGTTCTGTGTTGATTGCATTTATTTGCCTTGTCCAGGGATATATTAGATCAGAACGCAATTTACGACCTTTCTGGTGTTAGGTATTCCCTGGAATCTTTAATATGAAAGAGTAAACGACAGGGCACCAATTGTGGCTGTAAATGTGACTGGTTGTGAGTTCGATTCCCACTCGATGAAATAAATATTTATTTAAATTTATATTTCTATTCATCACTCTGGTGTCAAGGCAAAGTGCAGCGTTGAGTTCCACTACTCAACACGCAATGTTTTTAACTCGGTGGAAAGTGGGAAACGAAGTGTCTTAACACTAGGTTAGGTACTAGGTATCCTGCTGTGTGCGGGATACAGCGTGAAACTGTAAAAAAAGTAAACGAAATATTATTAGTAGTACCTATTGAAGTTAATGATACAGAATTGGTGTGCCTTGTGTGAAAATACTACTTAATTAATTTTTTTTTGTTGTGTTATAAAAGATATGCAATTTTTAATTTAGTAGTACGCATAAGGTAGAGATGGCAGAGAGAACCCGGCATTCTAGTGTTAAGACACTCCATTTCCATCAAAACACCCACTTTCATTTCAATTCTAACCTCAATTATTTTTATTTATTAAAAGAATGTAATCAAACCTTTGCATAAACATACAGTTCTAAAGGAAAGAGGGCAAAGATCTCATTACAAAGGCTCTTGTGAACATAACTACACTCTATATAAGCGTACTTGTACTAATACTCAGCTTATCAGTATATTTTTTATCCTGTTTGTGATATAAAATAAAAAAAAAAATATTATTAAAATTTTCTTATTATTTAAATATTAATTTAATACTTGAATTGAAATTTCATAGTTTTTTATTAACTTTTATTTACTTCATTTATAATATATATTGAAGAAATTATATATGTTTATTTATTCGAAATTTTGTATGATGATATAGAAATTTTTATCATAATATTGTTTACCACAAAAGAGATCCATTGAATTTAGATCCAAAGATTTGCATCTGCGCCACGACTATCGAGTCGTCAAAAGCATGTCACTGTTAACACAACAGGTTGTGGGTTCGATTCCCACTCGAAGCACTGAAATATTTACTATTTTCATTTCCTCGCTCTGGTACTAAAACACGGCGTTTAGTTCCGTCACTCATCTCTTAATTTCTCCAGAAATGAGCTTATATTGTTGCCTCACGGTTAATGACCCAAGCTTTCTTTTTGTCCCCATATAATTACTTTAGGCTGATTTATAAGTAGAAAGTACAGATTTATTAGATGCCCATTTCGCAGTTAATAGCTAAGAGTAAACTCGGGTTAACCGCACTACTGAAATAATGGGTTACGCGACAAAACGACCAGATGTGGTTTTCCTATGCTTTAATTAGTTTTGTTTGGACTTAGATATGTTTTAATAATATCTTTTACTATATAGTTTTATGGATCTATAGGATTGTTTTAAATTACTTTTGATTATTGTTAAACCATATGATTCTATGCTTTTTTTATCAGCTTCACGCTGTATCTCGCACATAGCAGGGTAGGCAGAGGGAACCTAGTGTTAGTACACTCCGTTGCGTGTTGCGTGTTGAGTAGCGGAACTGAATGCCGCGCTTTGCCTCAATACCAAAGCGAAGAAATGGAAATAAAAATTTAAGTAAATATTTCATCTCCTCGAGTGTGGATCGAACCCACAACCAGTCGATTTTACAGTCACACTTCGTGCCGCTGCGCCACGACTGACCTCAATTTTATGATGATTTGAAGTATTGTTTAATATCTCTCTGACTACCCCGCTAGAGATACAGAGTGAAGCTTAATTATATGGGAAGTGGAGAATTAGGTATTATTTACTACATGTTTTTACCTATTTCACAAATACATTTTTTGAATATGTTATACTGGCTACCTAATCGCGGCTTCGCCCGCATACCACTTATAATTATTTTATTACCCTGCATTGGCCATAAAATAATCATTATATATTATACAATCATATATAATCAAAAAAGTTTACGTTTCAATTACATGTTATAAAAGCCAGAGTATATCTTCATTAAATTCCCTTGATTATGAAATAATTATATAATAAGTTTCTATAATTTTATCAAATAAAAAGCGTTGAATATTGATAGTTGAAAATTGCAAGGTGATATCCTAGCAAATTTTCAATTATTTTATTGCGTTATTTAAGACTATCTACGACTTACACCATAACGTTATATAGCACTCCTGAAAACCTTAGCTTTCATAAAAAATCTAAATAAGTAAATCGTACGGGTAGATCCAGAGATGTTAGCGCTTAAACAAACAAACAAACAAACAAACAAACTCTTCCGCTTTATTATAATAGTATAGATAATGTTTTACATTACTATATCTATTTCTTATCATAGGTATAGTAGAAATATATATAATGAACACTGCTAGAGGTTCACGAACAACACATTTTTCTTTCGGACTTAAAGCCATATATACATACACGTAACACATCGTGACCGGGATACTAGCTCAGGATGTATGGAAATTTCGTGTCTTGCAATCTTTATTCTTGAGTTATCTTACTTCTCTATAAAAATTTTTAAAAAACCCGAAAAATTTTGTGTAAGGCAATCTACGTAGGTGTACTATACTATTATACATACTCGTTTCTTTATATTTGTTTGTTTCTAATTTTTTACATCCTACGTCAAAAAGTTCTTGCGATACTGTTTGCTTTAGCGAAGTTTTTAAATAAATTATGACTGGGAATTTGGAAGTGAAATAACAAAAACAATTTTTTACATTTTCAGTTTTAATCAACCACATTTATTTTTTGTCCTTCACTTCTCATATGTGATCAAAAAGCCTCAATCAATTGGATAAAATAATATAAAGCAAAAAAAAGTAGTAATATTTCTGGATAATGTCAAACGTCCTAAGCATTCAATTCAATTCAATTGCAATAAAGACAATGTTACTCAGAAAACCTAAAATTGATTGGAGTAGATTTTGTAACCTTGATTGATTTCTAAAAAATTGTGTTGTCACGAAAACTACTCAAATTCCTGGTTTTCCTTAAACAGGAGAAACACAAACAAATGACCTAAAAGATATATATTTCATACCACATCAACATTTCACAATATTGAAAGTAAATAAGTACGAATTTGCATAAATATTATATGTGTGATTAATATGGAAATTATTAAAAACCGGCTTTACCAGTGTTCGGTAAGTATCTAGAGACTACTAGCTCATATCCATTATGCCAACGTTCACCTGCAGCTAAGTGATTGCTTTTCACGTGTATTGATGATTAAAACAAAAAGAACGATATATTTAGTCTTGCATTGCTAAGTAGTTCAATGAGAATATTTAGAAATAGTGCATTTTTATATGAATGTAATTTTTTTTTATCAGCTTCACGCTGTATCCCGCACACAGCAGAGTATGCAGAGGGAGGGAAGTTACTGTTAAGATCCTTTTAAGATACTCTACGTTTCCCACTTTCCGCTGAATTTTGGAGGCATTGCGTGTTCAGGGGTGGAACTCAACACCGCGCTTTGTCTGGATACTAAAGCGAAGAAATGAATACATATCATTTAAATAAATATTTCATATTCACGGATCTCTCTTATAGGATCATTTTTGTTTTCATTCTATCCCTCTATCAAGACAATTTATCTCGAGATAGCGTGGAGGTATCAAACTGGAATTAATTCCAAATATTCTATGCTACAATGCCTTGGAGCACTGAAAACTGTATCAAATTAAGCTTCTAAGTCGCAATCGAAAAATACGAGCGTTTATGCTTCGTTATTACTGTATTTTGTATGAAATTCGCCACGTAACTAAACTCTATCAATAGAGATTGTTCCGTGGACCTAAAATTATGAAATTCGGCAAGAAATAAGAACTGAAGTACAAATACAAGAAAAAATCCAAAAAAATAAAAATGTATATTTTATAGATAAAAAAATATTACAAAATATTATAATTGTAGTTCATCTCATACAAAATGAATGCATACATCCGTAAATAGAGATTTCTCAATTTTTAGATTATATTTAAAAATAAATAATTAAAAAATATTTTAAAATTTTATTTCATTTTAAAAGAAACGACTACGAAGTATCCCGCATACAGTACGGCAGACAGAGGAAACTTAGCGTGAAGACACTCCGTTATTCATTTTACGCCGAATTTTAGAGGCGGTGCGTGTTGAGTGGCGGAACTCAACGCCGCGCCTCGAATCTAGAGCGAATAACATGAAAACATTAAATATTTTTTTCATAATAACTCCACAAAATTAATACATATATTTATTTCATTCTGAACCAATTGACTATTCTAAGAAGTTACACAACAAATAAAATATTTCCTACTCCTCATACAACACATACTAAATAACAGTGAATACAAACAAATATTATAACCGTTGTAATCAAAATACTTCCCTAGGGCTGTAACGACAAACCCTTGTCATGTTAACACAAAGATATTGTTCTCCAGAGAAAGATCTCTTAATTTTAGGTCGCAGCGATTGCGTCTACGGAGTTGATGTTCATAGAATTGTACTTGGGGTTTATACAATAAATGATAACGTGAATTTAAAATAAATGTGGTTTCACCACTTCTGTTTCTCTATTTCCGTTGACGTTCCGAAACAGGGAAACAGTGTCGTAGCTAAACACAGCGCTTCGCCTCGTTACCAAAGCGAGTAGATGAAAATATTTAAAATATTTTATTGCCCCAAGTGTAATTCGAACCCACAACCGCTTATAGTCGCTCGCAAATGTGTTATAATTTTTAAATGTATAAAATTTAAGCGTCCTCTATGTAAATTGTTATGTAAATATATTAGATATGCTACAAAGTAAGCAAACAACAAAAAGCTAACAAGTTTATAAAATAAATATATACTATCCCTTGGTTATGTCTATCTATATAAAGTAAATATTGTTTTTTCGTTAGGATTCAGTAACTTTTAAAGAAAAAAGGAACCCTTATAAGATCACTTTGTTGTTCGTATATTTCTCTATTTGACAAGAGCTTTTATCTCAGGAACGCTTGGAGATATCGAGTTGAAATTAAACCATATATCTACGGCGAGTTCCTAAAAAAACGTATTCCTATATTTACTTGAAAAAAAGAGATAGCCGTTTATACAGCAAAATACACATATTTTCAAACACTATAGAAGGAAAAAATAATATAGGGTAAAATCAAAATTAATAGAGTACTACTGGGTAACCTTGAATTATGAAATCTGGCAGCTAGCATCTACGATAGTAATTGTTTTAAAAAAAATCTGAAAGCTATACTTTTTAGGATTTATCCACATATGTAACATATGTGGTTAAATACTAAAAAGTAATAGCCATCCATAAAATGAGGTACAAAATTAAAGGATTCTGGCTAAGCTAAGCCTGAACATCAGAAAAAGCCGGAGACCTCTATTTTTTCTACAGGACCCTCGTTGGGCGCACCCGATTCGAGCATGTTCATACTGTATCCCGCACACAACTGATTAGATAAAGGGAACCTAGTGTTAAGGCACTCCTTTAACCACTTTTGGCCGAATTCTGGAGGCATTGCATATTGTGTGGTGGAACTCAGCGCTGAGCTTTACCTTGACACCAGAACGAAGAAATGGAAATATTTTATTTCCTCAATCGGGGGATCGAATCCCCAACAAATGGATTGAACAATTACATTTTGTGCCCCGGCGCCACTACTGGCCTCAAATACTAATTACATATACAATAATTCTAATAAAGTTTTTTTTAAATCTTATTGAATTGCTAAGAAAGATGACATATGATAAATATCACAATATATTTAAAACATAAATTAAATAAGATCGGTGCAATAACTTATCTTTAAAGTTTATTATTGTAACTTTTGGTCATGAGTTTCATATTACTGCTATACACAACGGAGTTTGATAGCGAGCTTTCTCAATAAATCACTGTCCTGGCAAACTTGCAGTATCATCGGTGAACATTTGTTTCGATAACATTTTTCCATTTGATATTGAACCAACGTATAGTGAATGCTTTACTCTTTTACTCTTTTTGAATGTCCATTTACTCTTTTTGTATGTAGTCTTTTCGAATATCTTTAATTTTGTCTAATCTCCTTTAAATTAATAGTACTAGTAGTTCATTAAAATAAGTGCTATAATTAAATAATAAATTATATAAATTTAATTTCGCTAGACTGAAAGCAACTTTCATCACAGTTGTGTATATAATAATTATATTATATACATACATAGGGTGATCGGTAATAAAATTAGTTTTCTAGCTTAAATATTTAAAATGACCACCTTTTCTCTTCTCTCGTCTTTTTCTTTTCTCTTTTTTTTTCAACAGCCAACATTTACATAATACTATTATTTTATCAGGTTATCTGAATTGTTTTAAAAAAAAAATTGTAACTTCCTAAATTTATAACAAAAATATAAAGAATAGATTACAACTAGACTTGTACCCTTGACTGTAACCTAAATATTTATCTGTTTATACTATATTATTTAGGTATGCACATATAGGTAGGGTGTCAAGTCCATTCGTAGCCATTGTTTTGTCCAAAGACTAATGGGGTCCGGCTTGGGCATGTTATTCAAGTGTCAAGAAGATGAATGTCACGTTATTTATGACTTTACCCCAAAAAATGGATTTAAACGCTGGGCTTTAAAAAAAATATCACGTCATTATTTATTTTAAGGACCCGCATAAAAGCGAAATTCGAGCGTTAAAAGGCAAATATAGGGATGAATTCAATGAAAGGATAAACCATTGCCGCGATATTGCTCAATAAATAATACGGCTCTCGCATTATTAGTTTTCACTGCTTGTATTTCATATATTTTTTCATTTGTACACATAAGTATTTATATATTTTTTTTCACTTGCTTCACGCTGTACCCTAAAGTAGCACGGTAGACAGAGGGAACCTAGTGTTAAGACACTCTGCAAGGCAATGCGCGTTGAGTGGCGGAACTCAACGCCTCGTTTTGCCTCAATACTAGAGCAAAGATCGTGGCGCAGTGGCACGAAGTGTAACTGTAAAAGCGACTGGTTGTGGGTTCGATCCCCACTCGAGGAGATGAAATATTTACTTAAATTTGTATTTCTATTTCTTCGCTCTGGTGTCGAGGCAAAGCGCGGCGTTGAGTTCTGCTACTCAACACGCAATGCCTCCAGAATTCGGCAGAAAGTGGGAAACGGAGTGTCTTAACACTAGGTTCCCTCTGCCTACCCTGCTGTGTACGGGATACCGCTGATTTGATTTGATAAGGAAATTTTCCACCTCTATTTTACCTAAAACATATTTAGCGACAGAAAACTCAGATTAATCTGTGTTGGCATGCGTTGCAGTGTATTAAATTAAACGTATCGGAGCTATACAGTTAGCTCAGTAGAACACATGTTGCCGTCCGGATCTCATGCATCATTCAGACGAAGGCAGTACGGCTTTTACATCTAGGTTATAGTCAACCGACGAGATTGCATACGTTCTGTTAGTTTATTTGGAAATACTATAGAGGACGAATGACAGAAATGGGTTTTGACATCGCGTATATTTTTACCGGCGACCCAAATAGTGCAAAGTTCGAAATGACAGTCCGTTCTATTATTAATGTTGGAACCTAAATGTAGCATATATTTTCCTATTATTGTTGAATTTAGAAATGTATAATATATTTTTGTATTATATGGTAAATTATTTATTACTAATTTAAGTTAATGTCTTGTTATTTTTTTTAAATATGTTGTAAAAGTGATAGGTTGTAGGTACGATTCCTACTCAATAAAACGAAATATTTAATATTTTTATTATCTCACTAAGCGTGTTAAGTTTCGTAATTCAACACGCAATGCGGAACGCGTAATGGAGAATGGGGTGGACTATCTCCAAAGAAACACCACACTAACTCCCGAGTTCCCTGAGACTACCATATACATATATATAGCAAATATGTGGGATGCAACATGAAGTTACAAAAAGTACATATTCAAATCCTAGCTGGGTATAGTGATTTCTGTATTCTCGATAGTGGGTTCGATAAAAAATGTCTTACGCTATTTTAATTTATGATTAGATTATCTATCATAAATGAACTATACAACTACATTAAGAAAAATGTGAAACTAAAGAAAAACAATCAAAGTTTCAATATTTTTGTATGAAGTAAAAAATTCACAACATTTTCAGAATGTAGATACATATCTATTTTTTTATAACTAACAATAACATAGTAGAATGAATTTCAAACACAAACAAAACCTTTTAAAATATCAATATATTTTATAAATTGTGTTCTATTCTTTCAAAAATCTTACGAACTTAGCAGAAGAGCTCCCATTACTGTGAGATAAACTAATCGCTGTATGGACACCGCATGAAATATTCATGGGCGAGAATGCGACAATTTGCACGATATACTCTTCACAACAACAACATGCAGATGTGTCTTATATTATACCAAACAAACGTTCCCAAATAGTCAGTTGGCTCCAAAATCTGCGGCCCAATTTACATATACTCGTACAGTGTGACATAATATTATTAGTACATTCAAATATCGTATCCAATAATAAACTCTGCGCCCATATTGTTATAACTCATATTTGTTCACACCAATTTCAATGGGAAGATAGATCAAATTGTTGTACAAAGACGTCATATCTTTACATAATCTCACTTATCATAACATAATATTTGCTTCAACCACAAATATACGTATTTGATGAACATAAAGAAATAATAAGGAAAGAAAAGAAAGAAAAACAATTTTTTCCTATGTATATATATATATATATATATTGGGCAATAAAATGAGGTATTGTATTATTTTCGTTTATTGTATTAAGGATATGAAATATCTAATATAAGTGGAAGAATGCTTTGTTTTGGATAATATAATGAAAATAGTGGTCGAATTGAATGTATACTTGTTATTTTTATTAGGTAAGTTATTATTTTTGTTTCTTATTGTTTTATTATTGTTATTTACATACAGGGTAGTTCTATTGCTATTACATAATTTGATCGATTCGCGTTTTGGAGTTCTCTAATTTAAATACATGAGTACGGGTAATTTATGAAGTCATCTTCTGTAAATGCTTTCACTCAGCTAAATTAGAGCAGACTGGATCAAAACCGCTACGATAGTGAATAGGACGAAGAAAAAAAAAGAAAATAATTTTAAACCAGAACTAAGGCTGATTTAGTACAAAATCTCTATTAATGTTATAAAGCTGTGTTTGTTTGTTTTAGCGTGCTAATCTCAAGAACCATTAAGCAGCACATTTTTAAAGAGGAGCAATAGCTGCTTATTATGCTTTATGTTAATCGTTTCTATGTTTTTCTACTAGCAGTCATGTATAGTACATGTGTTGTAACACAACTTTTAGTGGTTTCTTTTTGACCATGGGAGGAGAAGCCACATAAGATATATGTATAAGAGATATTTACAATATATGAAACAAAATAAAACAAATATGTCTCACGCTGTATCCCGCACACAGTAGGGTAAGCAGAGGAACCCTGGTTTTAGGACACTCCATTCCCCACTATCCGCCGAATTCTGGAGACAATGTGTGCTGAGTGGCGGAACTCAACGCCGCGCTTCGCCTCGACACTAGAGCGACGAAATGAAAATAAAAAAAATATATTTCACTCGTCGATTGGGGATTGAACCCACAACTAGTCGATTTTAAAGTCACACTTTGTGCCTCTGCGCCATGACCGGCCTCATATGTATATAAATAAATAAATCGATATATATGTAACAAATAAATCAATATATATTTATTCGTCTAGAGCAACAGAAATAATTTGAACAGAAGGATGAACTGCATGTTCCTGTAACCGCAAGTCGAAGTTCCAAACTCAGTATCCAAAACTATGCAGCAGCACAATCTGTTGATGCATCTGTTCTAACTTAAGTGTTCTGTGAACATCGTTGAAAGTTGGAGGAAAGATGGAGTACCTAAATGTGTACGTCGAAGATATTAGGTTATTTAATATATAATGAAAATAATCTAAGGCCGTCGTGGCGCAGGGGCTGTGGCTGAGACTGTAACGCGACGGTTATGGGTTCGATTTCCACTCGGTTAATTGAATTATTATATTATAAATAAATAAAATAAATCAATCAGCTTCACGCTGTATCCCGCACACAGCAGGGTAGGTAGAGGGAACCTAGTGTTAAGACACTCCGTTCCCCACTTTCTGCCGAGGCAGAAGAGGCATTGCGTGTTGAGTGGCAGAACTCGCGGCGTTGAGTCTTTGCCTCGACACCAGAGCGAAGAAATGGAAATATAAATTTTAAGTTAATATTTCATCTCCTCGAGTCGGGATCAAAGCCACAACCAGTCGGTTTTACAGTCACACTTCGTGCCGCTGCGCCACGACTGGCCTCATTGAATTATTATATATTAATATTTTCATTTCTTCCCCCTGATACTATGATAAAAGTGAGACGTTAAGATCCTTTACTCGACACGTAATTCCTGGAAAATTTAGCGGATAGTTTGTAGGTTCTTCCTGCATTTCCTGCAATATGTGGTATACGGCGAGAAGTTGATTTCGATGACAATAATCTGAAGTATTACGACAATAATTATTGAATGTTTTGTAAAACTTTGATATAGATTGTTATATTTATGTGGCACATCTCGTAATCAACGGAATAATCTCATCATTTAAATATACATTCCCAAGAAAATACTATAAATCAAGTTACCTGTTATAATTAAAATGTGATTGTAAAGATATTCCTAATTTAAAGAACTTTTTTAAAATTTTATTTATTATAGCAGAAACTATAACAAAAACATCACCAACGTCACACACAATAGCACTAATATAGATTTTATAAAATATAGGTCGAGATTGCTCTGAGACGTTGACAAGATAAAACCAAGAATATAAGGAGTGGGTAGACGTTACCCGCACCAGCTGTACGCTACGAACTCTCTGTCACATTACAACGGGTTTTATGCGTCTCCCCGGCGAATCTTGCCGTAATTTTCCACATTTTCTTCTTAGAACACAAATTGAAACTTGAATTGGGAGACTTTTTGGTCTTAAATTTCATTATTTGTATCTTGGCAACGAAATTTCGGCGATAAAAGAAGGTGCTGTCCCGCGTCGTGTTTTATGTTTATTATGTAAGTTGGAGTGTGAAGCGAGAAATGTTCTTGTAATTTTGATTATGTTTCTTAATGTTTTCTTTTATTTATATTGCTTTTGTACATTTTGTCGGATTATCTTTCATAGTAATCATACTTAGTTTTTTGGGATTAATTATATCAAGAAAATATATGCTTTTGAAAATTTTTCGTGTTTGATTTACTAGTTCTTTTATATAATCTGGTCAAAAAGATTTAAGTAGCACATAGTATGTACCAACACGAATATTTTTCAAATGTTAACTTGAAAAATCCCTTGTACGTGAAAAAAAAAAATTCAATTTGAACACATTTTCAAGACTATTAGTCAATTCACTAAAAAATAAATAGAAATTTTCGTAGATTGTGTGTGATTTTAGTAGACGGTGTGTAACAGTATGTACTTCGAATATAAGTTAAAAATAAATAAATAAATAAAATAAAATATGCATGGCAATACACATAAATAACATAGTTAATTATGAATAATACAAACTATATATTTTTGATACCATATTAATCGAGACGAGTTCGTGTATTGTCGTCCCGAATGTCGCGATCGTCGTTCTGTCTATATAGGTGGTGGTGATGCTGGAAGGCAGCGGTCGAGTCAAACTCTTAAGTACTACGGTACTAATGAATATGATGCACATAAAGACTCGTACCAAATATATTATAAATATAATATAATTATACGAAGCCTATGATGGCACGATCTTTTAGGATCGAATTCCTTGTAAAGGAATTATATGTGTAGGAGCGACACATATTGTGGATCAAAGTTATCTTTGACCAATATTATAATATTAAATGTTGCTTGACGACGCGGAAGCTGACGTGATGGGCTTATGCGAACTGTTGCAGCGACATTAACTATGTCTTTGCTGATGCCGTCTCGCAGTACGCTCGCGGTACGTAAGCTATGCTTGTATGGCGTTAGCCATTGATATATTGAATACCACTTCTACGACTTGGTATACGACTCGTAGGTGTGTGGTGCTATTTTATGTCCCAGCTCCGGTGTATGTAGTAGTGTCCGCCCGTCTCATACGGGTGTGTGGTGCTATTTTATGTCCTGGAACTCTGGTGTATGTAGTAGTGTCCGCCTACGGTTCGAGACACGACTGTGGGGTGTGTGCCGTGCGTTAATTTAACATATCGGCCGCCATGCGGTAGTGCGTTCGTTCCTACGACTTACATTGATCTCACAAATCAATCAACATCACGAATCACAATTCTAATATAATAATCTTAATATAAACAAGCGTAACAAGTACCTTCATACTGATCACACACAAACGTCCCGGAGAGTTCATTAAGACTGTTGCAGCCGCAGTCAGGTAGGAATTCACGGTGTAGGGCGGGGAGGTGCCCGTACTCTTTCTTCCTTTTATTATAACTAGTTCGCTGTTATAGTGGAAAGGAAGATAGGACGCGCTCTTGGCTTTTCTTCGGACGAGCTTCGAGCTATGACAATGTCAAATTGTCGAGTTTCCAGTTATCTAAATAACTGACACAAGAACAACTTCTGATGGCAAATATGTTATTAAAGCGATACCTTTTAATGTCATAATATAAAATTCTTAATACTGTTACCTCTGAATCTCTAAAAGATCTTGGGTTCTTCACGATCACAATTATAGACGGTTCTAACCACTAGACACATCACGAGCCAAGGCATTATTTATTAAATAATATTTTCAAAGGAGTTTGAGATAACAGTTACAGGTGTTCATAAGAAATACGTATTAAAAAGGTAAAAAATATAAAATTATTCAAATTCAAATTCAAATTCAAATCATTTTATTCAAAATAAGAAGTTACATGCTTCATTTTTTGAACGTCAAATAATTTACCACCAGTTCACTAAAATTAATGCCTCAGACCTGAGAAGAACCGGCGCAAGAAACTCAGCGGGACTTATTTTTTTAAAATCAATGTTAAACAAATACATATTTAATAATCTGTGACAATGATACCTTTGAAACAGACTGGGGCGAGCATTTCATTCCCAAGGCGTGTTATCATTTACAAAATCATTAATTTGGTAATAACCTTTAACACACAAACGTCTTTTCACAATTTTTTTAAATCGTGATATAGAAAATTCCCTGACGTTTTCTGGGATCCTATTGTAAAAGCGTACACATTGTCCCATAAAAGAATTACGGATTCGATGCAACCGAGTTACAGGTGCACCAAGATTATGCCTATTTCTAGTGTTAATATTATGAAAATCACCAATTTTGGTAAAGCTATTAATGTTTTTCTTAACTTACATAACATTTTCAAAAATATATTGAGATGCAACTGTCAATATATTAATTTCTTTAAACTTTTGCTTTAAGGAGTCTTTACGACCTAAGTTATAGATTGCACGAATAGCCCGCTTCTGCAGGACAAATATTGGTTGAATGCCGGCTGCATTACCCCAAAGTAAAATCCCACAGGACATAATACTATGGAAGTAACTGAAGTAAACAAGTCGAGCCGTTTCTACGTCAGTTAATAATCTAATTTTTTTGACCGCGAAAGCTGCAGAGCTAAGTCTATTCGCCAATCTATCAATATGGGGTCCCCACTGTAATTTAGAGTCTATGGTGATACCGAGAAATACCGTAGACTCGACTGGATCTACGGGTTCACCATTCAAGAGTACATCGGCTTTAACAATTTTCGTGTTAGGTGTTCTAAAAATAATACATTTAGTTTTTTTACTATTCAATAGTAAGTTATTAACACTAAACCAATGTACTACTTTCGAGAGAGCATTGTTTACATCGTCATATACAATTTGTCGTCTTTTTATTTTGAAAATCAATGAAGTGTCATCAGCAAACAATACTATCTCATGGTTCTTTTCAACTAGGTACGGTAAATCATTTATATATATTAAAAAGAGAAAAGGACCAAGAATAGATCCTTGTGGGACCCCCATGCTGATTACCGAACCAGGAGATTTCTTGCCATTCACATCAATCCTCTGAACTCTGTCAGCTAAATAGGAGGTCAGAAGATTGAGTGCACGTCCTCTTATGCCGTAGTAGTGTAGCTTCATGACCAATGTTGAATGCTGTACACAATCAAAAGCCTTGGACAAATCACAAAACATGCCAAGAGCATCCTGCGATCCCTCCCAAGCCTCATATATATTCTTTATAAGACTTATACCAGCATCTGTGGTTGAACGATCTTTAGTAAAACCATACTGTTTATCGTGCATGAGATTGTGTAGATCAAAATGCAGTAATATTTGATTGAGAATAATTTTTTCAAAAATCTTACTGAACGAGGGTAGTATAGAAACAGGTCGAAAATTGTTGGGATCAGATGTACTACCCGATTTAAATATAGGTATGACTTTACTAACTTTCATTAGGTCAGGAAACACACCATACTCTATACAATTATTAAATATAGTTGCGAGGTGAGGAGCAACAACGTCTATTATATAACTAATCAATTTGACAGAAATACCCCATAGATCTGACGTTTTCTTGATATCAAGTGACTTAAATGTGTTGATGATGTCCCTTGAATTTACTGATTTAAATTTAAAATCTACATTACATTTATGTACGTTCTCCTTGAGTAATGATTCGGCGACGGTTGTGGAGGATATAAGTTTATCGGTTGTTGAAACTGGAATATCAGCAAAGAATTTTTCAAATATACATGCGACTTCTTGATCTGAGCTGGTTAAGCCATTGTCAATTTTCAATTTAAATTCAGAGTTATGATTCTTACCTTTTCCAGTTTCACAATTTATTATGTCCCATGTCATTTTAATTTTATCAAAAGAATTTTTAATTTTATTTTTAATGTGTAAAGATTTTGCCATGGCACATACTTTTTTAAACAATTTAGAATAGACCCTAACATAATGATTAAATGATTCACTATGGTTATATGTTTTCTGACTATAAAGTTCATATAACCTTTGTCTACTCTTATGAATCCCCACAGTCGCCCAATCATTAAATGACAAGAAATTCCTGGAATTGACAGTTTTAGGAGTAAATATAGCATTGAACTCACTTTTAATAACATTGAAAAAGTTCCCATATCGTAAATTGGGTTTATTTTTATATTTTAGGTATTTAAGTTTTGCTACTATATTACTTCTAAATTTTTCTATACGACCAGTTGTCATCGGTATACAAACAATTTTTTTATTTTTATTAATTATATTTTTACCAAAGTGAAAGGAAGCCAACTGTCCGCAATGATCTGAGCTTAACATATTAATTATTGACTTTTTACATGGTATGGAGTTTGTAAAAATATTATCGATACAAGTTGCAGTACAATGAGTGATTCTTGTTGGCTCCAGAAATAGATTATCTAGGTTATATGAATTCAGTAATGACCTGAATCTGATACAAGTGGTGGAATTATCTAGTAAATTAATATTAAAATCACCACATATAACTATTAATTTCTTCGATCCAGATAATTTTACAAGTACTGGTTCTAAAATAATTTCAAAGTGTTCATATAACCCAGTGGGAGGTCTGTATACACTTACATCAATGAAATGCTCAAGCTCAGCACAGGCCATTTCAATAGTTTGCTCAACAGAGAGGCTCACAATGTCTTTGCGTTCTTTAAACTTGTAAGATTTATTCAAAATTATTAAAGAGCCACCGCGAATTGCTTTTTCTCTGTTGAACATACTAGCTACTTGGTGATTAGTAAAATTAAAAATAGCTTCAGAGTTTCTAAGCCAGTGCTCTGTAATGCAGAGTACATGAATATTATTAGTATGCAAGAATAATTCAATTTCTAAGTCTTTATTTAACATCCATCACTGGTCAAACCCATTTACTATTTTCTGCAGATTATTATTTTGTTCTAATAATTCAGAATATTCTAAGTAAATTTTTGACAAATCATTTTTAAGATTTTTGTTTTTGTCCATAATCTGCAGAAATTCTTGCTCATTGTCATCCCTTTCTTTTAACAGTTGTTCGCACTGCATCCTACATGACTTAAGTTCTTGGAGAGTCAGCTGGAGCTTATCCTCCGCCTGACGAGCCTTGGTACCACAGGTCATCATTTTTATGGACTATTTAATTTGTGCAATAGTATGCTTATATGCAAAATGTAGGTTAGGGCAGTACGAACTTGTGTTGTTACTTTATAAATGTTTAAATGTATTAGAAAGTAAAAGGAATACAACAAGCAAGGAAGTATCGTATGAAAATTTGAAATGTAGTTCGTTACCTGCGCGATGACAGCTGACGAACAAAACACAGCACAAACACTTTAAAGTCACAAATTATAATGTACTGAATATTATATTAACAGTACAAACGTCTATATCAGACACTTTTTAACAAATTACACCAAATTTTACAATTAAAAATAATAATATTTCAATTAATTCTACGGGAGAAGAAGAATAATATCAAGATTAACAACTTCTATTGTTTTAAACCGGTTTTGATAACGACATAATAATATTGTAAACTACAGTTTTTATTTTCAGCAACAATTACAATAAATTTACCATTTTTCTGGAGTTCTGTATACTTTTGGCCGTGGATCTTTATTGGGTTTGTATAAAATACATTAAAATACAGAATAACGTCTCACCATCAATTTAGTTTTTACAAGAAGATCGACATTTTCTTCCTCCCCGTCGCTGACTGTAATTTTATTGTTGGGATAAAGTTTACGATGCTGAATACTTTTACTGCCGTCGCGCCCTAAACATAAAAGGGTTACGACTGAAATGGACATTACCTTCCTTTTTATACTTCTTGTATTTATCAAGAAACGACCCAATTGTAAGTTAAACTGATATGAAATATTATAGGTAATCATATATATATATATATATATATATATATATATATATATATATATATATATATATATATATATATATATATATATATATATTTTCTATCTTTTTCGACGTAAATGAGAGTAATTGATGTTGTTTCTTTAAATCAAATAAATACACCTATTTATACGGTATATTCATATAAACGGTATTTTGGTTAGGATTTTCTATTATATTTGTAGCCTCTTACTCTGGTAAGTCAAGCTCAACATGGTATGGTAATACAAAGAGCAGATTTTGTTCTTTATTTAATTGTTATAGTCATACACATTTGCTTATATTACAAATATATTGTAAAGTTATTGATTCATAGTCATATCCATCGTCTCTCTATATTTAAATGCACATACAAACCATATAATATTATAATAGCGAGTGCAAAATATCCAATACAGGTCACGTTCCGAGAGAACAGCGGTTCGACGATACAACGCGTCCGAATTTTCCAATAGCACTGCAACCGCTACTGATAATGGTATCGAGGCATTATCTTATGATAACTTATTGCAGTGAAATAAATCTTTTCACGTCTATATTTATGAAGAAATATGTTTTTTTCAAAAGTAAATATTGTCTTAAATAAAAGAGGTCGAGCTGCTTTACTACAGTACCTTTAATATTTATTTTTGATATAATGAGAGAGACAGACCACAAGAAGGCTGGACAAGTGTGTGACTGTTATCGCGACTGGTAATAGGTTCCACCCCAATTCGACCAAATGAAATATTTATAAATGTATATTTTCATATCTTTGATACTGTGTCGAGACAAAATGCGGCGTTCAGTTCCACCACTCAACACGCAATCCCTCCACAATTCGGCAAAAAGTACGAAACGGAGTGTCTTAACACTATGTTTCTTTGCCTACAATGCAGTGCGGGGGATGTAGTGTGAAGCTTATTTTTTTTAATTTAATATTAATTTTCATTTTCACTTCAAACACTAGTTATATAATGTATCTGCATTATACATATATTACAGAAATACATGAACATACAAATGAAACAGGAGAGACCTCAAGATTAAGAGTAATCAACGTCATAATGGCCGCAAGGGTTATTCCAAACTTAGCAATGAGAAGTAATGACGAAGCGGAATTCCCGTGGGAAGAGAATGTGAATCATTTGCTTGCATACTAGAACACTCGATCCGAACAATCTCTTACCCGTCAGATGCCTTTGTGGATACCGTAGATATTGATTTAATCTAGTTTTTAGCTGTACAAGAATCTGAAGCAGGTTCTGAATACGATGCATATTTCTTATTTATGCTTTTGAATTCGATTTATTCATCTATACTTTGATTTTGAGATCTATTTATTTATTCGATGTACATTTTATAGCAATTGGTTGAGCATTTGTTGAAAAACGTTTGAAAATATATTTAAAACTGTTAGCTTCTAGACTTTTTCTCTTCATTTAGCTTTATATTTTATGCTTTCCGGTTTTTTAAGACTATTGTTATTTTATTATTATTTCAAATTGTAATATTAACAATTATGTTTTTATGTTAACAATTTTGTTTCTGCTTTCTTTTATAAATTTACTTTTTACGTTTTTCTTTTAGGGATAAAGCCGCCATTGCACTTATTTATTAATTGTTATTATATTCTTCAAGTGATGTAATATAAAGAGTTACGTCATTTTAATTCGATGCGAAATAATCAACGATCAAATGTTATTAAATTACATTCAAAGGAATTGAGTAACGAAATTAAATTGACATGGCAAAAACACACACACACTTTTTACAATTTTATCTTTTTCTATTGCAGATAAATAAATAATATAGTAAATCAAAGGGTACATAGTAGTTATCTAGTGTAAGGACTCTTCGTCCCCTACTTTTTTTTATTTTGATGCACAAAATTAGATTCTGTGCATCAAAATAAAAAAATATATGTTATTTAGATCTTATACATACTTATGTCTATACAAATATGATATAGGTGTAATCTCGAACAATATAATGCGGCCAACACGACCTCCTACTCAAATATTTTCACTAAGTAGGGATCGAAACCATGATTTCCGACTTTACCCACCCCTAAGCCAACATACATAAAAAATTGAAAATGATTTAATGTTAGGATTCGTCATACTACTGCCATAGTAAGGTATATAGGTATGTACGTGTTCATAAAAGCTTTATGTTTTCTTTGAATTTTACGCTAGGCAGAGGACTACGCCCGAATTTGATACATTACACGACGAGTCACAAAACTTAACGCCGCTCTTTCAGAAGAGGAAAATGAAAATTATTCATTTCTCCGCAGGAACATTAATGATAATTATAATTTCAATTCAAATTTTAAATTAAAAATTATTTTATTTAATACAAGTACTGACATATATATATATATATATATATATATATATATATATATATATATATATATATATATATATATATATATATATATATATATATATATATATATATATATATATATATTAATCGAGTTTTGTTTCAAAACAAGAATACACTGCCTAATGATAGCAATGATTTTGAAATTTTCACACAATTGAGACGCGTGGAGCCTATCACGCACGTTTTTTGCAGTCGTCTTGTTAAATGGAGTGGAAACTGTGATAAATTACACTGTAATGTTCTTTTTCCACTGGTGATTTTGTCAAAGTTAATAAAATATAAGAAGTTATTGTTTTTGGACGTTGTTTTTTTAATATGTTTATAATTATATAATTTTAGTTTTAAAATTATGTTTAAAAAATATAAGTAAAAAGATTCGTATTCATACGTATATAAACAACAATGCATATATATTAACATCCCCTTTAATATTTCACCTTTCAAAATATAAACAATCCCAGCTTTTCTAGTCGTTGTTCCAACAATATGAAACTATGGTACCGTGCGATACATACAGGTTCCATTATGAGAACTTTATACCACCGCGATATGACTGGTCTTTTATAATGCCTGTTTTCCATAAACATCAATATTCAAATGCGCCGCTCCAAAACTCATATGGTCCAGGGTTTTTATGACAGGGTATTTTTCATCGCTTGAATATTAGAGTGAAAATCCCGCACGTATCGCAGCGCCAATTGAGCTATATTTTCAGAACAGACCTTTGAATATTCCATGGGATTTGAGAGGTTCTGACCAAATTTGTTGGTTTAGTCGCAAAGCAAAGTTTTTATCCAAGGAATAATATAGTAAGTGTTTATTTCAGCTTTTTCCTGTATACCGCATATATATTGTACGTTAGGCTAACGGAACATAGTATTATGACACGCCATTTCCAAAATTCACAGAATTTTTGAGGCATTGCGTGTTGAGTGCTGGAACCACAATATAATATTTCATTTCCTCGAGTGTGCATCGAACTACAACAATTAAGAAATCGTTGGCGGTAGTTTGATATAATAATTATGTCAACTGACAGACGAATGCCACCTCAGTTTACCCGTGACCACGGACTACTGTAAAATGTCCGAAACGTCGTGTTTCCAGAAATGTATAAAACTACAAAATATACGCCATCAATCCGGTTAAAATAGTTTCATTTAAAAAGAACCTACAACCATCGCGTTTACAGTCAAACGATTGTGCCATTGCGCCACGACGACCTCCAATAGATATATGTATACTTATATAGCTAAAATATTGTTATTGAAAATTAAATTGGTAAAAACACAAAGGTTACGTCCGTTCTGTTTTCCCCTAGAACAAAACAAAAGAAAACTAATCAACCGGATTGAGATAATTCTTACGTTTCCATTACTCAGCTTGTGAAGGTCGTATTCAAATTGAGATTTATTACCGAATTGTTTACAAATAATACCTAACCTTTTTAATATTTGTTGGAGATTTCTCTCGTATAATTTGTTTCAATTAACCAAGAGACGTGAACTCGACAGATTCACTGGATCATTTTTCTCTCACTAATAACACCAGACGTTGACAAACGACCAAATTATACGTTCACTATAATATGTTGTTAAAAGTACGCTTTGAGAAAAATGGTCTCGTAATACGTGAGCTTATTTTAAATCAATGCTATCTAATATGTTTTTTTTTTATCATAAATTAATTAATAACCTTTGTTAATAGACTCAGTGAAATGATAATTATATTGGCCCTCTGCGACTGACGTAGGAGTCCCATAGACACCGCTGATTATAATAAATTGTTTAGCTTCACGCTGTATCCCGCACACAGCAGGCAGAGGGAACCTAGTGTTAAGACACATCGTTCCCCACTTTCCGCCGAATTCTAGAGGCATTGCGTGTCGAGTAGCGGAACTCAACCCGTGCTTTGCCTCTGAAGAAATGGAAATATAATAATAAATTTAAATAAATATTTATTTAAATTTTCTCATACTGACAGAGTTTATGAGTTGAAAAAAAATATATTGTCAAATCGCTCATATATTTGTATTTTTTTTCTTGTTTATGGTAGTCAATTTAACACACAAAGTATCTGTTTTAATAATATATTATAATATTTTGTCACATTTATATTGTTAGCAATAATTGAATGGCGTGTTAATGTCCTTTGTATGAACGTATTATTTTCATAAGAAGTGATAGGATCATCTAATTAACTATCATCTTTCACATGAACAATATTGCCTTTAGGGTACAATTTCCTGAGATGTGTGTACAGATTGAATCCTGAATTATATTAATGGTTATTGTAAGTCTTTCTCCAAATAACTAACAAAGAAAAGTAATTTACATAAATAAAATAAATAAATCAGCTTCACGCTGTATCCCGCACACAGCAGGGTAGGCAGAGGGAACCTTATGTTAAGACACTCCGTTCCCCACTTTCTGCCGAATTCTGGAGGCATTGCGTGTTGAGTGGCAGAACTCAACGCCGCGCTTAGCCTCGACACCAGAGCGAAGAAATGGAAATATAAATTTAAGTAAATATTTAATCTTCCCACTCGAGAGTGGGGATCGAACCCACAACCAGTCGGTTTTGCAGTCACACTTCGTGCCGCTGCGCCACGACTGGCCTCAGTAATTTACATAAGAAGAAATACATAGTAAAGCTTACATATAAAATACTAGAAATATAGATAAATCATTTTCTATTACGAATAACAGTACATTTACCTTATAAAGCAAGATTTTTTGTTATATTTCTCGTTTTGTAAGAAAAATGGAGTTTATTAACAGTATCGGCGAGCCCGGCCCCAGAGATATGGTGACTGAAACCACTAATATTTCAACATGAAATATAACTCCCATTTATTCATGTGAATTACTTGAAATAAAAATTGACCGTTGAAAAGTGAAATATAGTATTTCATGAATTCTATAGATTTTTACAAAAATGTCAATGTTGTTTTAAAGCTGCAGCTATTCTTTAAATACTTTTAAAGTTAAATAAAAATCTAAACCAATATAATATCAAAATTTGTTTAAAATATGGATTTAAAATATATATGTATATGAATAAAATAATGTTTTGTTTATGCTCTGAAAAAATATGGGTGAATATTTTAATAGTCGACATTCAGATGATTCAGTATGTATGTATATACATCATAACGCCTCTATTAGTAAGCATTATATTATGTTTAATAAGGCCGCCGTGGCTGGAAGGAAATGAGATGACTGTAGGTTGGATTCTCACTAGGGCTATGCATTATATTAATTTCTGTGACCTGATAACAAGAAATAGAGATGTGAGTTCTGTCAACCCGTAAAATCTTGAAAATTGATGGAAAATTTCCCTCTGCCTGACATTTCAATTCATAAGAACAATTGTTAACTTTTCCCATTTACTCCTCAGCATTGACGTACTTTCTATATACATATCTATCTAAACTAAAAATATTAAAAAAATTAAAATATTAAAAAAATATTTTAACTGATTTCCCTTATTGTTTAAATATACGACTACAGGGGTAATTACTATAATAAATTACATGCATGCTAATGACGTGAGTATAGAAACGTGGTTGATATAATACCGTTATAGGAGCCGCGATCACAATCTGAAATCTGAACACAAGAATAATGGGATACTGTCACACGTACTGTAGCGTTTTTGACGCACACGATTTGTAGGCATCAATCACAGCTAGAGCTCGACAGTGGAAATATTTGACATTTAATTTTTCATTTCTAGGTTCCATTTCAGGATATAGTTGACATTTGCAGTTCAATAATGTATATAAAAGGGTGTATAAATTATGATTCTGATGCTATTAGGTTTTACTAGACCCAGATTTGGCAAAACGCGATGGTTGCCGGTTCAAATTTTTTTTTATTACAATTTTATACCAGAACCAGAATTAAAATTATAAAAAATAAGGGTATAATTAATATTAATAAAAAAATTAAAATAAAAGACATAGAATTAATCTTACTTGTTCCGTTCCGTTATTTTATACAAGCTTTCTAAATCTGCCAGTTGAACGGTAATCGTGTATAAATCATAGTAAATCTTAATATCCAATTTAAAAACTGTCACAATTGTCAAAAGTGGTTTCATAACAATATAAAACTGTGACATAAAATCAAATAATAAAACGAATTTTACACAAAATATGCACTTTGATATCAATCTGGCTTCCTATTTCAAAATAAATAAACCCCACTCAACCATTTCCAGCGGTTGTTTTATAAGTATATATTTTTATAATGCTCATCCCTTCGGTTAATATTAAAGCTATCTACGTTATACAGCAGCCGGTGTCGCGGTCAGCGGTAAATATATCTTGGTGGGGTCATGTGCATGCATATTTCATGAACCCCGATCGCAACTGACCGTTCCGCCTAATTTTGGTCTAGTTGATCTTGACGTTCACTGAGTTTTTTCGACTTATACTGCAATATCTTATTTTTAAAAAATACATTTCAGGTAGTAGTTGACTTTAATATTTTTTATGAAGTTCTCTTTATTTATGAGTCGTCTAGTTTTGTTTAAATACAATGTTTTCTTTAATACAACATATTTATTAAAAAAAAATCAAATCAACTTCACGCTGTATCCCCCACACAACTTGGTAGGCAGAGGGAATTTAGTGTTAAGACTTTTCGTTCTCCACTTTCCGCCGAGTTCTGGAGGCATTGTGAATTGAGGGGCGGAAATAATGAAATATTTATAGGACCTCCAAAATTGTAATTTGTGCGTAATTAATTTATTTCATAAATTCATAGAATTAGACGTTTTATTTAAATGCATCTACGTTTATGTTATTTAGACTCCAAATTGAACCAATCACACGTAGGCATAAATTTACAAAATTCTAAGATGTACTTTCCCTTAGAGCTGTGAAAATCAAAGTTTAAATCAACTCAATCAAAGGATATACCCGTTTATGCCTCAAATTTCTGCTAATTTTCGAAATTCGCAAGGAAATCATATACTACAGGTAACTTCCCGGGAACCTTGAATCTTGAAATTTGATACGAAGCAATATTTTATAGCACAGAATAGGAAAAAAAATACTAAAATTAAAAATTTACAGATATTTCTTACAAAAAAATATATTACAAACTTTTATTTGTAGTTCAAATGAGTGCATACACCCGCATTCTTAAATTTGTCCATTTAAGTAAGTTGTTCTTCTTTTTGTTCTTCCAGTTGATTTATGAGTACAATATTGAAATTGGTACGGTAGCCTCGGTGCGCCAATCCGACTCGCACTTAACCAGTTTTTTAGGGTTCCGTATCTCAAAAAGTAAAAACGGAATACTTTGTCTATCAAGAACATATATTTCGATATTGCGTTGATGTATTAACTTTCGCCTTTCGGACGAATCCTCACTCACAGTTAATCTATTTTTTTTAAAGAATTTTAATTATATTATTATTTTACTTACGCTCAGTAACGCTATATAGATTGCTAAGAAATTTATATAAAAAAATTAAAGAGTCTAGAGAGAATTGAGGCCAGTCGTGGCGCAGTGGTACAAAGTGTGACTGTAAAATCGACTGGTTGTGGGTTCGATCCCAACTCGAGGAGATGAAATATTTACTTAAATTTTATTTCATCCATCATCTATCCATTGTCAAGCTTTTAGAAACACTTCAGAAGAATTTTATATAGCTATAAATAACAATTTACGCTTAATGAATTTCCGATGAGAACAATTTGTTACGGTAACAGAGTATCGTTTATATTTTCAATATTAAAATGAAACCAATTGCAGAAAATTAATTAAACAGTATTAAGTCCGTGATATGAATTCACCCGAAATATCGAGTGGTGCGTGAATCGATAATAATCATTCTACTTTGCTACGTTTAAGTGTGGTTTTTACTGTAAGTGTATTGTATTAAAATTTTAATTGTGATTTTATGCTACAGTGTGTTTACTATTAAAATCGGCTATTGAGTTAAATTTTGTCTACTTTTTTTTAAAACTAGCTGTATCCTGCACATAGCAGAGTGGGAAGAGGGAAAACGTTTCACACTTTCCGCGAAATCCGGAATACATTGAGTAGTGAGTAGCGGAACTCAACGCCGCTCTTTGCTATCTTACCAGAGCAGGGAAATTAAAATATTAAATATATCATTTTCTCGAATGGTAATCGAACCAACAACTTGTCGCGCTTACAGTCTAATTTTTTAATACATTTAAATCAGTAGACATTAGTGAAATATTAGACTACATAAGCCAGTCAATTCTAAGCACCTATAATAATATACCACACCGTATACTTATAAGAAATTAAATAATTTTGTGGTTTTCTGTAATTTATTAAAATCGTTCGTCATATTTTTTATGTTTAATAACTACTGGAGGTCAGTCGCGACGTAAGGGCACAAAGTATGACTGTAAAATCGACTGGTTGCGGGTTCGATGCCCACTCGAGAAAATTAAATATTTATTTACACTTATATTTTTCCGCCACTCAACACGCAATGCCTCAAGAACTCGACGGAAAGTGGGGAACAGAGTGTCTTAACTTAAGGTTCCCTCTGCCTACCTACCCTGCTGTGTGCGGGATACAGCGTGAAGCTGAAGCTATCCTACATAGCTATTATAACTCAATAATTGAACATTTAAGGTTTCTGCAGGAGTAAACAAAATTATTCACAGCACATTTAACAGGGTTTTAAAATGATGATAACACGTACATGACATAGGTAAAAATAGTGGGATGTTACATAAATATATACGTATAATAAATAATTAGCTTTATGTATCAAACATTTCTCGATTTTTTTTATTCAAAACAAAAAATCTTTATAAAAATTACGATAATATAGTACAAATATCATTATAGAGTAATAATAAAAAGGTATATGAGAAGTCATTATAGTTGTCAGTCAATTCTGTTTATTAAATGATTAATCATTTAGACAAAGCGGGCGAAGCCTCAGGCGCGTCGCTAGTAAAATATAATACATAAAAAAAAAACAAAATATGAATGTTCTGTATATTTCAACCAGTACGAGGCCAAACATGTACATTTTAAGCAAACGTCCAGTCTGACAGATGCCATATTGTCGTAGCAGCCGTTGTTATTAATATTTTTATGAGACTATGTAAATTTGTTCGTAGTTCAAACAAATCATGTCAGTTGGAAACCGTACAATTCGGTTTTTTGAAAAAAAAAAAAAAATACAACATTTGGGTGTAAATTTCAAAATTTTCAATTCAGTGTTTTACAGTCAAGAAGTATATATATGATAAAATGGAATTGCATCTACATTTCATTTTCAGTTTCACGCTGTATGCATCTAGAAAAGAACACAGAGGGAGATTGAGTGGCAAAATCAACGCCGTGCTTTGCCTCGACATCATAGTGAAAACATTATACTATTAAATATTTTATTTAATCGAGTGGGAATCGAACTCACAACCTGCCGCGGTTACAGTCACACGTTTTTGCCCCAGCGCCGCGATAAGTCTTGTTAGGTAGGTTATACTACCTAATCTAATAATAATAAAAAAATAAAAATTAGCTTCACGCTATATCCCACACACAGCAGGGTAGGCAGAGGGAACCTAGTGCTAAGACACTCCGTTCCCCACTTTGTGCTGAATTTTTGGAGGCATTGCGTGTTGAGTGGCAGAACTCAACGCAGCAATTTAAGTAAATATTTCATCTCCTCGAGTAGGGATCGAACCCACAACCAGTCAGTTTTACATACTTTGTACCACTGCGCCTCAAATAATAATTGATGCAAATAATTGTCGTAGAAGAAACAAAACCAATCTTAAACATTATTTGGCTCTACGAAAAATTTAATCAAGAATGGAAGAAGAAGAGGAATAAAATTTTACTTGCAGAGCCAAAAATATTTGCTACTGTTAAGATCGAATACGTTATGTATCAACAGTATGAGGAAGCATTTGTTACTTCATCTCAATTAAGCCTTATCTACAAATTATAAGGTATAAACTATTTGTATCGTTTTCGAGTCTACTATAGCTAATTTTAAGAGGTCGTATCGCGGTACTACTAGTGTGTAAGCTTTAAATGCGATAGTTGTGGATTCATTTCTCACTAGGGGAAATGAAACATTAAATATATTTATTTCGACGCTCTGGTAATGTGGATAAGTGCGGCGTTTATTCTACACACACGCAATGCATCAATGAATTCACGAAAAGTGGAGAACGTAAGTGTTTTAGTTGAAAATGAAGTGTCTTCGCACTAGGTTCCCAAGTCCCAAGTAGCTCTGCCAACTCTGCTATGTGCTGAACCTTTAGGCTGAAGGCTCGAGGCCAGTCGTGGCGCAGTGGCACGAAGTGTGACTGTAAAACCGACTGGTTGTGGGTTCAATCCCCACTTGGAGGAGATGAAATATTTACGCAAATTTATATTTCCATTTCTTCGCTCTGGTGTCGAGGTTAAGCGCGGCGTTAAGTTCTGCCACTCAACTAAACTTTCTAATACCTGGGATCCACTTAATAAAATTTTGAAATCTCAAACCCACCATACCAGAGTTTCTAAAAATGTATTATCGTAAATATACGTGATCAATCGAATAGTTTCATTTAATATGTATAATAATAATTGTGAAAATCAAAGAGCTTATTATATATACAAATAATTCTCATTATTTATATATTTTTTCTACGAATTAACTATGTTTTTTTTCTTTATTTGTATATTTATTTAAATTATTATTTGTATTGTATTATAATTTACTCGCCTAGAAAGCCTCAGTGAAAGAGTGCGAAAAGCACCTAACCAGATATCTTTATATTAAGACAGGTAAGCGTAGTAAAAAAAATGCTTTAATATAACTAAAATAATATTGCATTTATATTTATATTTACATTAAAATCCCATTATAAAATGACACAATAAATTATATACCAAAGTAAATAAGACGATGCGAATTGAAGATTACCAGAAAGAAAGAGCCAGTCAATAAATAACAGCTGTTGGTCCGGCGTGAGATGTGTCTAAGAAGAATTCTCCTCCCACACGACTAAAGGGGTCTACGTAAACTGGTCTTGTATAAGTATTCACTGAAGGTTGACCGTAAGACCTTTTCGAGAGGTCGACGTCTGCTCTGCCCTGTGACATTATTGATCGCCACTTTAATAAAATTTGTTGATATTTTATCACGTACTTTGCGACTGTTCTTTCTGTTTTTCTGCGCAGGCCCTTTGGAGGTCATTTCAGGTACTTTTAACTTCAAAATGATATTTTTAAATTAAAAATTAAATTAGCTTCACGCTATATCCCGCACACAGCAGGGTAGGCAGAGGGAACCTAGTGTTAAGACACTCCGTTCCCCACTTTCTGCCGAATTTTGGAGGCATTGCGTGTTGAGTGGCAGAACTCAACGCCGCACTTTGCCTCGACACCAGAGCGAAGAAATGGAAATATAAATTTATATAAATATTTCATCTCCTCGAGTGGGAATCGAACCCACAACCAGTCGGTTTTACAGTCACACTTTGTACCACTGCGCCACGACTGGCCTCTAAGATATTTTTAAGATGTATACTATTACTTATTTTGAAAACGTATAAAAAATTTAATGTAGCGGGACTCGAACCCGTGCCTCTCGGGAACCGACCAGGACCTGGAACTGGTCGGTTTCCAGGAGGCGTCTTAAATAAATATTGCTCTTTCCTAAGTGTGGAATAACACTTAAAAAATATAAAACATGTATATTATTATTTGTATTACGTGTCTGTATAGTAATTTCTGATTCTTTTCTCAAGGAATACGATGTATGCTGGCAGATAAAAGATAAAATATGGAATTGTATTCAAATAGTCGGTAAATAATAATACATCTTTATTTATTTATTTACTTTTATATCTTAATATATTTTTGTTAAAAACGATGTATCCATCACACAGCAGGCTAGGTAGAGGGAACCTAGTGTTAAGACACTTTCTACCGAATTCTGGAGGCATTGCGTGTTGAGTGGCAGAACTTAACGCCGCGCTTTTTGCCTCGACACCAGAGCGAAGAAATGAAAATATACATTTAAATTAATATTTCATCTCCTCAAATGGATGGAACCCACATCCAGTCGATTCACACTTTGTGCTACTCCCACGACTGATCTCAATATATTTTTTGCAGCGTAAATAAATACAAGAAAAACGGTAGTTTCATATACGAATGTACGTACTACTTACAAAACTTCCTTATTCTACAATGAACAAAGTTTTGACTATTTTTCCGTACTCACCCCATCAAAGTATTTTTATACTGACAAGTTTCAAATAAGTAACCAACCAACTTTGTCGACTTCAAACAGTAATACTGAAGTTAACGAATACAAGGCATCGTATAAATAATGTATACAGACAATACGGCTTACTACTTAGTATCGTAGGCTGAAACACACCGAGACCGGAGGAAATTCAAATTCATTTCACTTTAAGAATAAACTTTGAATTACTTTTAAACTTTAAAACAAGTTTCAACAATGAAATATCTTCCATAGTAATAGTAGTTGTAAATTGTTGGAACAACGCGAGTTTCGTGACTCCACGAGAAATGTTACTGACTAGGATTGTGGAAATATCACAAAGCATTTTCTTATGTTTTTTAATATTTTTATAAACCAATATAATCATTGAAATTAAATAAAAGTTTTCTACGACAAGTATTTACATATTAAAAATATTATTTTTTGTTATTTTTTATTAGTTATTTTAGTTATTATCGAAAATAGCAAGAGTGAAATTCTATTTGCAGTTTTTGTATTCTGAGGAATGACAAGAATAATAGGAAACTGTCACACGTTACACTGGTAGCATTTTTTTGACACACGATTTGTTGCCATCAATCACAGCTAAATCGAGGTACAAAAATAATATTGAAGGAAAGATTTTTTCGTTTTAGATGGGATAGTATAAAAAATATCATTTTTTGGTGATATATTGTCATTTTTATTATTATTAAAAGTGATACTGATATTTCTTTAATAATAAATTCGATGTACTTTTGTTGTTAATTAGGTGTGTAGTCTAATTTGTAGTTTAACGTAAGTTTTTAATGTTTTATAAAGTATGTAGCAGAGCAGACAGAGAGCGACTAGTGTTGAGACATTCCGCTCTACATTTTCCACCGAATTCTGGTAGCTTTTCATATTCAGTGGCTGAACTTAACAGCGCGCTTTTGAGGATCAGGGCAAATATATGAAAATATTAAATATTTATAGGCCAGTCGTGGCGCAGCGGCACAAAGTGTGACTGTAAATCGACTGGTTGTGGGTTCGATCCCCACTCGAGGAGATGAAATATTTACTTAAATTTATATTTCCATTTTCTTCGCTCTGGTGTCGAGGCTAAGCGCGGCGTTGAGTTCTGCCACTCAACACGCAATGCCTCCAGAATTCGGCAGAAAGTGGGGAACGGAGTGTCTAAAACACTAGGTTCCCTCTGCCTACCCTGCTGTGTGCGGGATACAGCGTGAAGCTGATAAAAAAATAAAAATTAAATATTTAATTTCTTCGAGCGGTGAAATTGGACCCTCAACCTGTCACACGCATTTGCAGTCACACGTTTGTACCTCTGCGCCACGACTGGCTTCAAAATAACAAAATATTATCTATTAATGGATATTATTAAATATTATATATTCCTCAATAATCATTTTCCCATTAAAATATACAAATATAACGAAGTCATCGCTCCTACTCTTATTATCTCTTATATTATCTCTTAAATTTATATAATAATATGTTTCTCATTTTAAATGTGATATTAAATACAATACAAAATATCCGTTACACTTAATGCATTTTTCATGAGTATCGATCAGTGAAATCAGACCGTTCTGATTTTAAATTACAATAATTTGGGATGCCCGCGGCATGCGATGTAATTTTATTTACCCTCTTTTGCGTCTATTTAAAATGGCATGAAATAATATTTTATAAATGAAATAAATCTTCTTAAAACAAACTTTTATTCATAAGGTAAGTTGTACTAAAATGTAAATATATACTAATATATATAACTTTATGAAATTTCAAAATGTGATATCGCACAAGAAATTTATTTAGTTTTAATCGTAATTATATGTTTGTTATTATGCGCATACAAGATTTTGCAGGTTCATAAAATTAATAATTTAATTTTAGTACAATTTACCTTTAGAAGAACAAAAGTTCGTTTTTGAAAAAGTTTTTTTCTCTTTTCTTCATTCTTATTAATGCAAGGTGTTTTTCTTGTCAATCTCCACGTGCTCGATATCTCTTAAGATATCATTAGATAAGATAAGATATTATCACCAGAGCAAGATAAATCAAATGAGTCCCATCACATAAAACACCTGTTTATATTACTTTGTTCCAAAGTACCTTTACCCAGCTATGCAGACTCTAGGTATCATTTGGCACGAGCGTACTCACCAAGACAAATCAAACGAGTCCATACACGACCTATCTACCATTCTTACTAAAGAAGTTCCGTTATTCTTATTATATGGATTGAGGAACATTTTTTTAATCCGCCATTTTGTTGCGACGGCCATTTTGGGTTAACAATTATATGAATATTAGATTATACATATGTAATTTCATTGCCACCAATACTGATCGATCTATATCGTAATTATACTTCAGCCCAATCGTGCACACTGGAAAGTGGGTTGAACTGACCTTGAAGATTTCAAGTGCTATTCCAACAAATAACAAACAAGCGCGGCAAGTTAAATGAAAGCATGTAAAAATCACATTAAAAAAAGTATATGAATGAATTAACGCTTGCCAGTCTTGTACATTAAAAATGTACAAATCATTGATATATTATTTATATAATAGTATATCATTAATATAATAGTACCTTGTACATTTAATGGAGGCCAGTCGTGGCGCAGGAGCACAAAGTGTGACTGTGACTGTAAAATCGACTGGTTGTGGGTTCGTTCCCCACTCGAGGAAATAAAATATTGGTTTACATTGATATTTTCATTTCATCAGAGCGAGGAAGTAAAGTGTCAACGCAAAGGGCGGCGTTGCATTCCTTACCACAAGATCCATGGGCCTACCTTACTATGTGCGGGATACAGCGAAGATGATAATTTAATATTTAATAGCTTCACGCTGCATCCCAGAACATAGAACAGGATAACCAGAAGGAAACCTGGGAACCTAATGTTAAGGCACTCCGTCTCCACCGACTTTGCTTCGATATCAAAGCGGAAATCAAACCACCACCTGTTGCGTTTACAGTAAAACGATTGTGCCTCTGCGCCACGACTGGCCCCAATAAAAACATCATTAATATAATTAAGGACTGTCTGTCTCATCATTAATATAATTAAGGACTCTATGTTTGTGTCAATTTAATATCAAATTAGGTTAAATAAAAGAAGAACAATAACCAAATAATAATCACATAATTCGATTTTTATTATGGGAAAAATATTCTAATAAAATATATTGTACAAGCTCGTTTAGGCGAGTCTTTTTAATTTTTATTTCTTTATTTATTTTTAAGTTTCTTAAAAAGTTCAACTATTAAATATTTAACTATCCCAAGTGTGTGAAGAAGTGAAGTGAGTGTGAATCAAACTCATAACCGACGCGCTAACACGCTTGTACCACTGCGCCACGACGTTCTCAATTATAGATTAAGAGATTACATTGTGTTAGGGTTTCCTTTTTATTTTTTTCAAAAATATTAATATATTAAAAAATCATAATGAATAAAGAATGGCCGTGCACTTGGTTCGTACATGAAAGGCCAGTTTCCACGGGGGGTATAAATAATGCGGTCGATTTCGACCCACCACCCACCGCCCGGCTAAGGGGTTTCACACGAATGCTCACATGCAATTTCCGGAGAGCAAAGGACATAGACTCATTTATAAAAGATTGCAAATCGAAGGCCAAAATACAAATAAAACAGTACATCATAAATAATATACAGTAGATTTTGAGAGCCTTTTTTAACCAGGAAACATTTTTTATGAAAGTCGGTGAGTGATACTTGCTTTTAAATTTACTAATACACCTTTCGCTTTTATCTTGTTACTAATATTTCCTTATTTCTAATTTTATAATTCTAATCTCTGTTTTTGATAGATTGCGTCGAAATAACTGATCTTCTTTTAGTAGGGTAGGTAGCGGGAACTTAGTGAAATTAATTTATGTTTCTCAGTTTCAATCCCATTTTTATATTTATTGGTGAAAGTTAACGCCGCGCTTTGTCTTTTTACCAGAGCGAGGAAATTAAGAATTCGCTATCCCAAGTAGGAACCAAGTAGGAATATGTACGTATATGAATAAAAGAAAGCGACGTAGCTTTTCCCTAAAACTAATATTTATTTGTAGTACAAATGCAATTGCTTTGTATCTGGTACATTTTTTAGAGAAATTATATATATAAAATATAGATACAATATATATTATCAAAATTTAAAAGTCAAAAGTGAACTGTCGTTTCACGCACTCTGGTAACGTGATAAAGCGCGGTGTTAAGTTCTACCAATGTCCTGACGCAATGCCTTAATAATTCGCCGGAAAATGAGTGATGAGAGGAGTGCCTTAACACTAAGTTCCCTAATTTTCTCTGCCTATCCTACTTTGTGCTAAATATATTGTGAAGCAAAAAAAAAACAACAAAATTGAAATTTTACAGCTTAATTATAAATTTCTTCTTAATATAAGAGATAATAACAAATTACGTACAGTGCAATTAAATTCCTCAGGTAATTCAATGAACATAAAGTTATTAATAAATAATTGACTTTAATAATTTTGTTACAGAAATAACAGGTAGTTTCAATTCAATAAATTATAGCCCCAGAGGAATATTACTTTTGGCGCGTTAATAATAAAGTTTATTTGTTATACATAATTTATTACGAGAGATTATTACGAGTTTATTTTATAATATGAAAATTAATTAAATATGCAATAATAATTTTGATTGCGTTTTTGTTGTTTGATTTGTATGTTAAAAAAATTAAAATCATTATTTAAATTATTATATTACAATAATATATCGCATAAATAAGCAAAAAGCCTTTTAGGGTTACGTACTTTTTAAAGAAAAAGTAAACCCTTACAAGATCACTCTCTTGTCCGTCCGTCTGTCTGTCTGTTTGTCTGTCAATACCGTTTACATCAGAAACGCTTGGAGATATCGAGTTGAAATTTAAACCATATAGTCAGATGTTCGGCCCCATGATTTTCTGATAAAAAAACATAGTTCTATATTTACTTAGAAAAAATATATGGACGTTTATATCCCAAAAAAGCACATTTCGATACCATAAAGAAAATCAAAATGAATACTTTATTAATTTTTATACGGAACCCTCGGTTGGCGAGGTGACTCGCCTTGTCTGATTTTTTTAAAGATATATCTTGTTAAACAGCACGAGCAAGACCATATAGAATATTTCTATCTATTATCATATACTTATTTTAGTACTGTTAAATATCACTAGCAACACTGTATAGAATTATTCAATTTCCTGTTGAGTAACTTTTATCTTAAGACCTATAAACAATATGTTATTCTCAATTCAATTATAGCTAATAATTAGTTCATCACACATTGATTTATATAATATATGTATAAATACATTATATAAAAGAGCAACTGTTGAGTTTCTTGCCGGTTCTTCTCTGCAGAACTGCCTTCCGAACCGGTGGTAGCTTCTTTTTGTTTATATGTTCATTCGACGATTCAAAAGTGCTCATAAGAGATTATTGGAATAAATAATATTTAGAATACTTTAATGATTGTACAAATTTAACATGTAATAGTTGCTCATTTGACAGTATGTCCAAATATATATAAATAGACGGTTTCGTTAGCCATGATCAGTCGAATAAACTAAACAGAATGTGACGCTGCTCGTTTTATTATTCCCATATTCAAACCACTACTGGAACACTTCAGAAGTGGGATGATATGGAAATATATAATAACCACGGCCCACAAATTTTGAAGTCATTTTTTTTCTTCTACCTACAATATCATTATCTGATGCGTGCCCACGTATACTCTGAAAGACGAATCTTTCTGGTCAACTCAATTTCGAGACGAAGAACTCCACCCAACAACAGAAGATCGAGCTATGACGATGGAAAGACTACGTATATCTACAACGTTGGTTGCAGGTTCAACGTGATCGAAACTATGAAAGGTTAGTAAAAATGTCATATAATACCATTGTGCCTTAAAGGTGTACACAAGAGTGGTGTGGATGGTTAAAAAGTGTTGTTTCGAGTTAACGTATACAGGAAGTTTTATCACAATTATGGATATGATATATGCCTTAATATATATAATATATGTATAATCTTCAATTTCTGGTCTTTCTACATATTTCAACAATATGTGTAAGTAGTAAACGTTGAACGTACGAAGTATACAAAAGATATTACAAATAATAGCACGTTTTTAACAAAGACAATGTAGTTGCGGAGAGGAGTATGATATTATGATTCTCTTGTATTAAGTATATATCGTAATGATGGTAGCAAACAAGTATGTATGCAAAACAAATAGATATATCAGTTCATTTAGGCGTTCTTATTAAGAATATTATTTGTACGGGAGGGTAGCTTATTAAATTATGGCGGTTTCGGAGCTAGGTTGAAATCCAAGAAGTAAAGACATTAATAGTAGACTATGTTAATACTGCAGGTACTATATAGAAGTTTCTTTTTAGAGATAACAATTGTATATCCGACACGTTACTAATTAATATCAATATTTGCTTTCTTGTTGTGGGTATTTTAAAATAAGTCGTGGCAATTACATAGGATAAAATTTATTCTAAAATGATTTTGTTTCGAATCTCGAGGGGGGGTTTGCCTAAATACGATATTGAAAATTGCACTGAAGCGTACCGACATACAGTTAAACGGACAGAAATTTTCAAACTGATTGTTTTGAGTTTTATTAATGGATGAGTGCCTCCAATAATGGATGTTTTCATAAATCGTGTACAGACGGCGATCAGTTACTAATTTTATTATAAGTAAAGATTAGTACATTAGAATTGATTTTTATTTTTTAGTACATTAGAGACTTGCAGTTCACGCGTAAGTTATATAATTAAGAGTTATATTTATTTGTCGCGCGGCGTCACGCTGCACCGGTACGATTATTTCTATATGGAATGTCGAAAAGGTTGACCTTAGTGAAGCGTTTAGTTACAGGCTAGCTTTGAGCTTCCTGTTGTATAAACAAATACTATCACACATTGTGCAATTTTACAATAAAATATTTTTGCTAATTAATTGTTATTGCCATTTATGCTGTTAGCTTACAAATGTGATATTGGAGAATCGACAACTATTTTTAATTTTTAATTTGTTAACCAATGTTTCCATGTAAGTGGCCTATGTCTTTAATGGAAAATAAAAATATCTTTTAACCCGGAGAATACTTCATAATTTCACATTAATAAAAAAAAACATCACTTATTAAAAAACCATATTATTCCATGTGACAGGTACATACAATATGTATGTATATAACAATTATAAACGTTCCTGATATTTAATAATACTTAAATTATATGAAAGTTTAGATATCAATATACAAAAATGGAAATATAGTTATAAAATATTTTAATTAAATTTTAGTTCTTATTTTGATTTTTGTGCAATATAAACCTATTGTAACGTCTCGTGTAACACGATCATATATCTAAGTTAAGTTCAAATCAAGGGCGACAAATATTCTTAATGTGATATCATGAATCCTAGTTTATTTAACTAAAAACCGCCAAAACGAAAAATAATCTAATAGATAGCCAACATATTGTTGTTGACGAGAGAACACTGTAGCGGATTGTTGTTGTAAGTACATTTGGTCTATCAAGCAAACAAATAAAAAGAAATAAATATTTAATGTTCTCAAAGGTCATTGATACGGCGGCTGCTGGGAAATATTTAGTATTAGTTAGTTTATTATCAGTTAAAAAAGGGAAACTTTTAAATTTGTAAAAAAAATATACGAACGCATTTTGCTTATTCCAGTATAGTACATTTTATTACAGTACAGTTTCATGTTTAAGGACAATCTAGAACTTTAAAAGAATACATGTATAGCTATACAATGTCTTTAGTAAAGACTGAACGAGAGTTTGCCTGTCAACGGTTTACGCTATCGATCCGATCATCTACTAAACGATTGGTCATATATAGCAACGTATAGCTTACAAACACTAGAACAATTATCCGCGACTTGAACAACATCGAAACGTCATTTATTATAATTATATATAAATATATAACAATAAAATATATAACTTAATAAATATCAACAATTGTTTGAAATAATTTATGAAACTTAAATCATAAAGCATTTGCTTAAAGATTTCAATAAGACTACGACATAAATAGAATACATCAAGAAATATATATATATTAATATGTAGGTATATATAGTTATAGAGATCTATTGTTTACAGAAAGTAGTAACAACATATCTTGATAAACTGCCGTGTCGTCTGTATGAAGTCGTTGTTAGGTAGTAGTGTCAAAAAAGTTTACGAATGTAGGTAGGCGCGGGGGTGGCCGTTGTATATCTGATGAGTGAATAAAAATGATATAAGTTTTAGTTGTTTGTAAAGTAAAATATACAATTAAAACAAATCTCAAATGAAGATATATACAATTTTTTATAATTAGGATGCACAGTTGATCACGGATATTTTCATCATTTCGTATGGAAAGTGAAAACGGAAGAAACTAAGTTTATTTCTTCAGTGCTTCATAAACATGAAGATCACAGATTGGAAAACATACTAAACACCAATAGCACGACGCGACACTTCCGTATGAGTTTAGTAGTTCCTTTTTTTAAAAAAAAAGGAAGAATTATATCTAACTTTATTTAGTCAAGATTTGTTTCGTATAACTTATTATTGTTCCCTGTACATTATTAATTTTATTATTATATATTATTCTATGAGAGCTAAGATATATAATACTGTGTGAGCTAGTGTAGTACAATTTTATGAAAGCTAGAATACGGAACGTATGTTCTGTGAGATAAATAGCATATAATAGTGCGTGAGCTAGATTGAGTTGAAAAACGTGCTGTGTGAATTGTTGTAATATAAAAATATTTAAATACTCAGAATATCGAAGTAAATTTAAGAGGTCCATAAAATGACACCGTTTGAGTTTGTAATTCTATTATAATTGCGGACAGGTGATCCTTAAGTTTAAGTTACTGGTTATAAGTCAAAATAAATATTATTTTATATTTTGCAATAAATTTCTTCAGAATTAACATAAGTACTAGATACAGTTCAATTGTACAACTTTAGTGTGCAGTTAATATTGACTAGACATAGATACTGTTACAAAAGAGTGGTCAAGTTTATTTAATGATTATATTATAATAATAGAAAATTAATATAAATGAAACAGGATTGTAATTTAAAAACAGTGGCAATCACTTCTTAGATACGCACGAGGCTAATAATATTGTAAATAAACACATTACTAATGTATGTAATGTATGTAATGTATGTAATGTATATCATCAGGGGTTCCAAATCTTTTATTGACCAAGGACCACTTTTATATAATTTTTGTTAACAGAAACAACTATGAAGGTATAATAAAAATGAACAAATTTTAATTGCTAACTCAATAGGAGCTTACATAGAGAAAGAGACATAATAATGTTTTAGCAAAAATCTTCTGTAAATTTGTATTAATAGAATTTCTAAGTAAATATTTAATAAAATTAAATAAACGTATTTTAATGAATTAAAACATCAAAACAATTATTGTTGACTGAGGAAATAATCCAACTGTAGGCAAACGTTGTATAGGCCTTCACCGAACCAGAGGCTCCACTATCGCTCTTTTCACTCATTGCAAGGCCCACAATGACAAACCGACTCCAATTTTGGCTGCTGCTGTTGACCACTGGTGGATCACGGATCGTTGCTCTATATCGTTCTACTGTTAGTCTAGGAAGTAAAACGCTTTAGTACTTACTAAGCTAGTATGTTATGAGCTATCCGAAAGAATTGATAGAACAACATTACGAGCTGATAAAACATATTCATGAGTTGAGTGCACTAAGTTTAGTGATAGTTGTAGAGATTATTTAATTTTGTTATAAAAAGTATCTGGCAACTCGTAACTCGTGTGTGGCACAGCTCTCTGTGGCTATAGACATATACATATAGGAGTATATGTAATAGATAATACTGTGTGTAAGATATATAGCTGTGTGCCAATAGATAATACTGTGTGATAAAATATATAGCTGTGTGCTAATAGATAATACTGTGTGTAAAATATATAGCTGTGTGCTAATAGATAATACTGTGTGTAAAATATATAGCTGTGTGCTAATAGATAATACTGTGTGTAAAATATATAGCTGTGTGCTAATAGAAAATACTGAGAGGAAAACGATAATACTGTGTGTGGTGTGTTAAAGATTAATGTGGTAAGGAAAACTGTTATAAATTGCATTTAGTCTCTATTTGAACATAAGTACCCAAAAAAATATTAACAAAATAATGCTTTCAGTTATAATATTGGTAAAAAAAAAGTTAACTTTGATGTTGATCGTGCTTATTTATTATAGGATTTTATATTCTGTGTTATCTGCCTACTCTGCTTTGTCCGGGATAGAGCGTAATGCTAAAAAAATAAAATTCTATGTGCATATTAATTCTTTTACTTTTTATTTTATGATAACAATAAATGATGCCAAAAAAAAAGGAAGTCTCTTAGCAATTCAGAAATTAACATTGTTTTGTAATAATTAAAAAAATCAGTTGAGAAAGTTGTATGAAGTATAATTTGTCCAATACAATATTACTGCTTTAAAATTTTATGTTACAGTTTGATTTACGAAAAACGGCGTATTGGTGATGATGATAGCAACGATTGCAAGACCAGCCGTGAGACAGTGTGTGCCAGACCAGCCGTGGGACACGGCTTCGCAGGATGGCCGAGTGTTAAACAGCACGAGCAAGACCATATAGAATATTTCTATCTATTATCATATACTTATTTTAGTACTGTTAAATATCACTAGCAACACTGTATAGAATTATTCAATTTCCTGTTGAGTAACTTTTATCTTAAGACCTATAAACAATATGTTATTCTCAATTCAATTATAGCTAATAATTAGTTCATCACACATTGATTTATATAATATATGTATAAATACATTATATAAAAGAGCAACTGTTGAGTTTCTTGCCGGTTCTTCTCTGCAGAACTGCCTTCCGAACCGGTGGTAGCTTCTTTTTGTTTATATGTTCATTCGACGATTCAAAAGTGCTCATAAGAGATTATTGGAATAAATAATATTTAGAATACTTTAATGATTGTACAAATTTAACATGTAATAGTTGCTCATTTGACAGTATGTCCAAATATATATAAATAGACGGTTTCGTTAGCCATGATCAGTCGAATAAACTAAACAGAATGTGACGCTGCTCGTTTTATTATTCCCATATTCAAACCACTACTGGAACAATCTACAAATATTTAAATTTCTTTACGTGTAAATTACATAAATATATACTTTTTGAGTGTTATTGTCTAAGTATTTTAGGTTCCAATGATTTTTTATGCTGTTTAAATCGACCCTCTATATTTATAAGGTACAAGCGACTAAGCCACGGCGTCGCCCGCTGTAACTTAATGTTATGATATATTGTAGCCAAATTGTATTTAATCTTTACATAATTTGTAGGCTATGTATTACACTGACCGACTTAAGCAATTTTATGCGTGAAAGTGAAACAAACATCCATCCTAATAGCTTTGACATTTATATTACCAAAAAGTATTTAAATAGTGTTTATTTGCTTCGGCTATATCCTGCAAGAGATAGATAAAAAGAACTTAGTGTCAAGGCAATTAAATAAGCAGTTCTAGTTTATATGTCTATTAATTTTTTTCATCAAGTATATTTACGGTTACCTATTTATTCATCATTCACCTTGCCATTACGTTAACGTGAAAAAATATACATTTTTGATTTGCCAGATATATAAATAAAACAAGACATCTTAATTAAATTATTTGGTTTATTCAAGCTGTAGCTTACAACTCATTAACAATATGCAGTTTCCTTGAAACTTAAATGGGTCAAGTAATACAATCTTACAATATATTTACATACATAATAAAAAGTAATGATTAAATACAGATTACATCATAAATGTTATACTTCTTTGAAGTTAATCATGAATCGAAGGTTTAACCATCATACAAGAAAAATGACAACCTGAAACTACAGTGTGGAGTACATGAAAAACAATACATAGATGTGACTTAACATTAATCGTAGATTCTAAGTACTTTTTGTAAAAATTTTACACAATTATTTTAGTTTTACAATATCTTAATTTAACACGTTCTTTACAAGTTAGATATTATATTTGTATTGTAACAAAATTACCAATGTATATGTGATCTGAAACTGCGAAACGTGAGATTTACATCGTTTATAGCGAAGAAGTCAGTCTTTACCTCACTAGAAATGAAAATGTTATTAAACTTGACTATGTGCAAATGTACTAGAATTGTACACATCCGGCCAATCAGGTAATCTCGTAAATGCATTGTTTACTGCTAGCTTGTTTTTGGTTGGATTCATAGAATTATTTATTTTCGTTCGTATATCGTGGCCCGATGAGAAACGAACTTTCTTTTTCATGGATCTGTTTGATAGCATTGAAATAAGAACATTCCAAAAGTTTGGATTACTCCACAATATAGTTGTGCGTTGATCTCGTTGCTCTTTTAGAAAAGCGTATATCGAATTCTCCGGTCCAATATCGGTGAATACGTAAAGCGTGTTTCTCGTTTTCAACATTTCACCCCGAATTTTCTTTATGTTGACGTGACTGTAAGCTGACGTTAAGTAGCTTGGGGAAAATACAACAAGGATACTGTCACTCTCTTTGGAACTATTTCTGAAATGCTTCATGAAACTGTCACCATCGTTGCTTTTATTAATAAGTTTTGTTTGCACTTTAAAATTTTTATGTTCTCTCAGTTCTGGTAAAATCTCTTTTAGCACAAACTCTTCATCATTTTCAGTGTATTTTACAATTATATTTTTTGGCTGATCGATAGTATTGTTTAGCTGAGAGAAGTATTGAAATTTTTGTTTTATCAACGTATGAATTTGCTTCTTGTACACGAAGTATAAAATTATGGTAATTATTGATAGTGAAAGCGATGTCGTGACAAGGGAAATAAATATGATAAACCTGAGATAGCACGACTCACTCGTCCAAATTGGACACTGAATTAAAGTGTCATCTACGACCTAAAATAAACAAAAATAGATTTAAAGCAAAAATAACGTAATAATCACTAAACTTGAAAATATTTTTGTTTAATAAATAAATTTTTTATATTCATTTATATACATTCATTTTATAAAAGAGCATTTAAAAAAAAATTACTAACCTTTATCATCAAATTTTCCTTAAGGAAATTAACGAAAAGAAAGTTTTTACACCTGCAACTCAAAGGGTTATTAGATATCCAAACCTCTTTCATTGGTTTCTTTAATAATTCCCCATAATTAATTTTAGAATTCCCCTCTATTGTTTCCTTATGTTTTGTATCATCCTAAAACAACAAAAAATATTATTTTTACTGTATATGGGAATGTGAAAAATAAAATGTACATTAATGTGAATCTCATACCCAAAGGTATTGAATTGAGTTGTAGCTGATATCCAAGATTTCATGACCGTTGATCCACCAATCCTTATAAGATACTTTAAATTTATTATGACTTAAATTAAGCATTTTAAGATTATAAGTTTCTGCAAACGGAGATGCTCGTATCACTGTCCAAGAATTATTTTTGAGTTCTTTACTCTCAAAATCAAGTCGATTGTATGCTAATGATACCGATAACCTTTGTTTATTGTTGCTGAACAGATATGATGATATCGTCTTCAAATTGTTGTGTTCCATGTTCAAATATATTAAACTCAGTAGTGATGAAAAAGTAGAACTGAAAGAAACAAATTTTAATTTTTACTAGATCAAATTGTAATAGCCAAAATAAAGTGTACCTTTATGTAGAAACAGCTTACCTAGAAATTTCTTCAATCGAATTATGGCATAAATTTAATTTTTCAAGTCTCACTAACGAGGAGAACAATTTTGATTTTAAGCTTCTCATATTATTATGACTTAAGTCTAATTCCAGCAAGTTAATTTGATCGTTAAAAGTTGATTCCGGAATAACTACCATGTCGTTATACGCTAATGATATGTTTGTTATGAGAGGCGAGTTGTTAAAAATATCATATGGTACGACTTCTATTCCGCTTCTTTGAATATATACTTGCTTTAAGTTAGGTAAATTTCCAAAAAGATTTCTTGGTAATTCTCTCATTTTTACGTCGTTATTAAGAATTATAACAGTTTCTAACTTGCTGTTGGTTGCGAACAAATTCTGTGGCAGCGTTGAGAATTTATTGGAAAATAGAGTAAGTTTCTTTAATTTTCTTAACGGCTTAAAAATTGATGTGGGAAGTTCATTGAGCCCGTTAGAACTCAAATCTAATTCCTCAAGAACATCTACGCCAGTAAAAAAGTCTTTTGAGAACCATGTTACATTACTTTGCCATAACGACAGTTTTCGTAATAATGATAAATGAGAAAAAATATTTGATGACATATTCGTCATATGATTATGACTTATTTCTAAAGTCTCTAATCTTTCAAGGGGCTTGAAGAGGTCGTCAGACAAGTTTATATTGTTACAACGAATGTTTAACCATGTTAAACTGTTTATGTCCGTGAACAGATCGTCTGGCAAATGAGTAATTCCATTTACCGATAGCAGCAACTTAGTTAAAAATTGCAATCCAGAAAATTGCTTTCTACTAAAATGTCCTGAAAGATTCTTAGTATTTTGAAATATTAATGACATAGTCCTCGACACACCCATGTGATTAAGTATATCTTTAAAAGACGATGTTGGTAAGGGACAGTCCTTAAAGCTGACAGATTTGAAAGTGTTTGGTTCGTTGGCACATTTTGGTAATTTTGTGTAATCTAAAGTAGTAGCATTTTCACATTTCACATTTATATAAGTGCTTGGAAGTAGATTTATTTTCACTATACGACCTGAAAGAGAGTTGTGATATCATTTTAAATGAAAGTGTGTAATAATCGTGAAAATGAAAGAACTTATTATTGTGATATCAGGTTGTAATTTCTACCATCAACGTTTCGCGAGTGCGAAGTCAAAAATAAATCGATAATTCAATTTGTGGAGGCATTTAAGTGCACTTACCGTCAATGTTGCAATTGAGTTCAACAGCGAACGTGCCACCGCAAACGCAGTTAGGATGACTTGGACACATCACTCTCGCAGTAATTACGTGTATGGCAAGTGCCACTATTAGCACTTGTATCAGTTTTCTATCCATTTTTCTTGTTACATTATACATTATTTAAAGGATAATTTGGCGAGACCTATTTTTCTTCTTCATCCATGGATACTGCAATGTTAAGGTTGTAATGTAATCGAAATTATTTTTGATGAATATCATAAAAATAATTATTATATTAGTGCCAATATAACATATTCGGCTTTAGGTTTTGATTAATGTTCATAGTCTGGGCTAGATAGCGATAGGCACATACTACGTCTATATGAACCTACGTCTAGATGCGACACTTAACAAGTATTTTTTGTAAAATATTAAACAAAAAAAATCCCACATCATCCATTTGAAAAAAAATTACCCCATTCACTGAGAGTTCCTGTGTGATTTCTTTCCCAATATTTAAAAGGTATGTAAATTAAAAACTTATATATATATATATATATATATATATATATATAGTTCTTTAGTACCTATACTGTAAATATTATTCTTTAATAAACTGCAAAAAATGCCTCCATCGACTATTATTTGAATAGATAAAGTAGTCGCTGAGCTGTAACTTTCGAGGTTCAGATGAATTTGTTGCTCTGGCATCGCCAACAATGGAATTGATTCCACCATGCGCAGTTTACAAGCGATTGCAAATAAAAGTTGCGTTTTAAATTGCTCCGGTTGGCAAAATATGGTTTTGTTATTGTACAAATAAATTCATGTCAATATTTCAAATTATTGATAAAAAATATTCTCAAGTATCATTCTGGGCTATAAGCGTGTGACTGTAAACGCGATGGCTATGGGTTCTATTCTCACTCGGGGGTATGAAATAGGTAGATATTATTTTAATTTCATCGCTTGGTGTTTAGTTCCGCTACTCAGCAAGCAATGCCTCCAGAATTCGGCACAAAGTGGGGAACGGAGTGTCTTAACACTAGGTTCCCTCTGCTTACCCTGCTGTGTGCGGGATACAGCGTGAAGCTGATTTATTGATTCATATTTATTGAATAAGAAAATCATGTTACTATTATATTTTATGCGTTTATTCAATACTTTTCTAGATTTTTAATATTTTTTATTTTATAACGTTCATAATAAAAAAAAATACATTTCAAAATAATACTAGACAAAAAACAATAATCAATAATATTCGTAATTTTTAACAAAAAAAAAACCCACTTCCACCGGATCCCATAATTAGAACCTAACTCTCATCAAACAAGCCTTGAATTGGATGTATCCTTTCCAATAAAAAAAAATAATCGATATCGGTTGACATCAAATTTACATTTGTAAATTTGTAGCGCACATACTTAATGCAAATTATAGATTTATGTGATTTTCTCATCGATACCATTGTCAGAAATGGACCGAATTAAAATAGGATCAATAATTGAAAATTTTCAAAAAGAGAGAGAGAAAGAGAGAGAGAGAGAGAGAAAGAGATCCTAGTGCCAAAACACTCAGTTCTCCGTTTTCTGTCTGAATCCTATACATTGCATTTAAGTAATAGTGTGGTGGGAGCTCTACGCCGCGCTTTGTCTACCCGAGTCATTGAGACTAAAAAAAAAAAAATTAATTAAATTAGCTTCACGCTATATCCCGCACACAGCAGGGTGGGCAGAGGGAACTTAGTGTTAAGGACACTCCGTCATTGAGACGATGTCATTAATTTGTTATAACATCGCTTTTTTCCTGTTAATATCTATTGCTGTCAAAATTTTGTATTTTCTAATATTAGTAGACTTATAAAAAAAATATTTCACATAAAATAAAATAAACTAACTGAATAATAACAAAAAAGAATAGATATGTCTTCAGTATTCGGCGGGAAATGGAAATGTCTTAATGGAGAACGGAGCATCTTAACACTAGGTTCCCAGGTTCCTTTTACTATGGCATATAGCGAAAAGCTAAAATATATGTAAAGTAGGTACATATATATGTCAATATTGCAACTAAAATTTAATACATTTTACATAACCGATAGAAGCACGTGCGGCTGGCGTTGCAAGATAAATTACCCCTGCATTACACACTTTTATTATTAAAATTTTCAGAACCATTTCTGTACATTTTTACTTAATATAGATATAGAACTAAATATCATGTGAAGTCCAAATATTCTCTCGAAGAAAAATAATACAGATCATAGTCAAAGACTTGTCTTTGCAAACCTACATACGGAGTACATGTATATACTTTTTATTAAAAAAATAAAGAAAAATATGAAACAGAATATACAAAAAATACTAAAACGAAGCATTGCCAATATTTAGTATAGCAAACAAAAATAGTATAAAACATAAAATACCGATACACTAACAGAAAATATGACAAAAAATACAACAAATCAAGCTCTGCAAACAATACATCACACACATTTCACGAAGTTCGTCCCAATTAAAAACCAATTTCGTCGATTGGTTAGAAATCTAATGAAATATGTATACAATACTGTCAACAATACATAAATGTCTCTCAGTTTTCAATTCAAAAGTTTATATTATATAAATATTATGTAATTTACCACTGGTGAATCTAAATAAATAAATAAATAAATAAATAAATAAATAAATAAATTTTATATTTATAATGACTTACGAAAAAATATTTCATTATTAAATGTTTATGTGCTTATGTTATTTATTTTATGTTATCTGATGTAGCCGTGTATTAATTTTGGATTAGAAGTTTGATTTTTGTGTTAGAGGCCGTCGTGGTGAAGGGACACAAGCGTATGTTCCGATTCGCACTCCCAAAAATGAAATATATATATTTATATATATATATATAGAGGCCAGTCGTGGCGCAGTGGCACGAAGTGTGACTGTAAAACCGACTGGTTGTGGGTTCGATCCCCACTCGAGGAGATGAAATATTTACTTAAATTTATATTTCCATTTCTTCGCTCTGGTGTCGAGGCTAAGCGCGGCGTTGAGTTCTGCCACTCAACACGCAATGCCTCCAGAATTCGGCAGAAAGTGGGGAACGGAGTGTCTAAACACTAGGTTCCCTCTGCCTACCCTGCTGTGTGCGGGATACAGCGTGAAGCTGATTTATTTATTTTATTTATATATATTCATTTATTTGCTCTATTATCAAGGCAAAACGTGACCACCGCTCATCACATTAAGTTCCACCACTCCTCACACCATGACTCCAGAACTCTTCGAAGAATGAGGAACGGAGTTTGTTAACGAAAAGCTCCCTCTGTGCTCTGTCTGTGCGAAATATAGCAGGAAGTTGAGAAAAAAAAAGAATTTATATACTTTTAAATACCGAAGCTCATAGAAAAAATAAAGAGAAAACGCAATATATTTTCACATTATTTTAGTTACCAAGAATTCCCTTAAGCTCATTAAGTCTTCGAGCCAACACAACGCCAGAGGTAATACAATAAGGTTTAAGGCTTCACAATCACGTACTGCATATCCACTTAACAGGAGCGCACTGCAATTTCCTGCTAATTGGAACTGTCCGTAATGAAAATTAGTCTACTTGAACTATGAACAACTTTCATCTAATAATTTCTCGGGATTTACCAAATTAATATTAGTTTGTTCGTATAGTTTTTAGGAGTACCTCGAAAGGTGAAAACGGAACCTTTTTAGGATAATTTTGTTGTTTGTCTGTCCGTCTGTCTAGAACATTTTTTTTTAATATTGCATGGAGATGTCGAGCTGAAATTAATGTCAAATATAAAGAGTGACCTCTTGAAGCACAAAAAATAAAGCTTCTAAGTCAACGCAATCAAAAGATACGATCATTTAAGCATTGATTTTATTGCATTTTGTACAAAATTTACGCGGTGAAAGTAATCAAAATCGATAGGGCACTTCCACTTTAGATTTACAGTTATGAAATTTGAACTTACAATACAATTAAGTGGAAAAAGTTGAAAACTGAAAATTTATAGGTTTTACATAGAAAAAATAATTAAAGACCTATATACGTAGTTCATTTCATTCAAAATAAGTGCATAAGCTCACGCACATGCACACGCAAACTTTAGCTTGTCAACTTTTGGGAAGTCGCACTTCCCCTTAACCGTCGTTGTATATTATTAAAGACTTTATTAATATAAAATACAATTATTATTTAAATAAAACGATTTGACGACTTATCGATACGATATTATAGTTTATGCATACGTGAATCTTAATAAAACATGTCGTTTTTTAACTATGGATACTGGTAATTTAAATTTAGATATTTTTAAGAGTCGAACCCACAACCAGTCGGTTTTACAGTCACACTTCGTGCCGCTGCGATACGACTGGCCTCAAAAAATATTTACTTAAATTTATATTTCTATTTCTTCGCTCTGTTGTCCAAGCGCGGCGTTGAGTTCTGCCACTCAACACGCAATGCTTCCAGAATTTGCTGCTGATTTATTTTTTATGATTTATTTAGGAATATCAAAATTAAAAATTAAAAATATTAACCGTCTTCAGTCAATTAACCTATACGTTCATTTCCGATAGCGTAAAAAATTCTGTTTTGTATTATACGCTATTACGCTGATTTTTATACATTTTTATAGCCTAATATGCAGTTTTGTATAAAACTTTTAAATATAGAGGATTGCTTAAAGAGAGAACATTACAGCATGTTCTAATGGAGACTTAATCGTGTCATAATATTTATATGTAGTGTGCCATTTACAACTTTTAGATTACGATACGAGTGTTAGTACAGAAATATTGTAAAGTAAATTGAAAGTACTGTAGAAATAGACACTACAGTATTTACACTGTAAAATTATATATATAGTATAAGTATAATTAACATTTTTTGTTCAGTTGCACGCTTTTTCCCGCATATAGCGTAGGCAGAGGGAACCTAGTGTTAAGACACTTACTTTTTTAGAAAGAGAATAGAAATTTCTTAGAATTGATGAATAAATAATAGTTAATTTTTCCGAACAGTAATCGAACTCACAGCCTTTGCGTTTCCAGTCACATGCTTGTGCCACTGCGCCACGGCGACATCTAATAATTTAATTTAATTATTTTATACACGCGTTGCTTAGAAACATAATAAGGGAGCAAGCACTTTCAAATAACAAGAAAATAACTGAATCTGGCTTAACGGTAATAATTAAACTTTTGCAATTACCCGTACGATCTTAAAAGTTATGAACGCATTCCCTTATCCTGTCGGAAATCTTAAGAGTTGCGAAAGAAAACTTATTTAATTATTTTAGGATTTAATATTATTTTTTGTTATTTCTTTATGTCTCATTTCTATTAGAAATAAATTATTAATGTAGTGGCCAGTCGTGGCGCAGGGGCACAATGTGTAACTGTAAACGCAGCTGCTTATGGGTTCGATTCCCAGTCGAGTAAATGAAATATTTATTTAAATTTATATTTCTATTTCTTCGCTTTAGTATCCAGGCATTGCGTGGCATTGAGTTCCGCCACTCAACACGTAATGACTCCATAATTGGAGGGAAAGTGGGCAGCGGTGTAAGTACGTGTAAGTAGTAACAGTGTAATAAGTGTTGAGACACTACTCTGCCTACCCTGGTGTGTGCGGGATGATTTTTATTTTTTAAATATAATCATTACTATTTCTTGATTTTTTTTATTACTTATATAAATATTTTTATTCTATTGCCTACGCATAATGCCTTACCACATACAAGGATATGGTACGATACACCACATCTATAATATTTAATAAAACAATAATAAATATTGTAAAGATTATTAAATCTATAAAATCCAAAAATATACCTACAAAAGGCGAAAAAGTAATAAAGATTTTTATTTAATTCCATTCTCCATAACATTTTATGGAAAAGTAAAGCCCTCGCGTACGCGTGATTGGCACGTACGCTTTTTGGCGCCCGGTCTTTATTTAACACGGTAAAAGGCTTTCACGTGAAAACTGAAGTATTTTATACAGAATTCATGTACAAAATAAGGTTCAGAAACCTTGCTCAAATTGAATTTGAAGTCTTCAACAGAGTTGAGAGATCATAATTTATTTATCTCCAGCTTCTTTTATGACGTAGAAATGATTGTGCACGACGGAGGAAAATTAAGATTCGAGCGAGAGCGAGACTGAATGAATAATGCATTACGTTATTTTAATTATATTAGAGAACGTATTTTGCTTTAGCAGTCATATAATAATGTTTTATGTCGTATTATTTGAAAATTTTCTTTCAAAGACACATTTTGTTGATGCTCAAAGGCACGCTGCTGTGCTGTGCTGTTCTTGTATATCGAATATTCATTAAATTTTAGTCTATATACTTATTTTATTCTATGTCAAAGATTTCTATTTTACTTATTTTCTTACAATAATACAAATTAAAAAGTATAAGAAGGAGTTATTTCTATAGATATAAAAAAACATTAATGGTCTGTGATTCTAAAATAACTTTACTAAATCCATATCCAACTTGTATTGGTGGATAAGACATCAAAGAAAGCAATATTTTTTGCTGTCAAAAAAATTAAAAACGTGTCGGCTCATATGACATTTTAAGAAGAGCCCGTTAAATATCATTAAATAAATATCCATATAAATCAAGAGGACGGTGCCACGCGGAGGTCGCTACTTTATAATAAACTAAATTAAATCAGCAGAAGCCTAGTGTTAAAATACTCCATTCCTCACATTCCACCGAATTATTCGACACATTGTGGATCGAGTGGCGGAACTCAACACCAGACTTTTTTCTTGGTGCGACAGCGAAGACATGTAAATATTAATAAACAATAATGAATTGCCTCAAATGAGAATCGAACCTGTCGAATCACAGTCACACCTCTGCCTCACTAAAATATTATATTTTTATTTATTGCTCAAAAAACAACGAAAATCTATACCACTTAAACACATATATAATCACAAGACGTGATAGCACTTAAATGAGACGTACTCATATTGTGAATATCATTATTCAATACACGGTAGGTGCAAAACAGACGCCCGACGCCCCACCGTCACGTGCGCCCGACGGCCGGAATTAATGCTCCCTTATGAGGGTTTTTGTAATGCAAATAACCGAATCGATACTTCCAGTTCGTTCTTTTGAATTCGCTGTTGTATTCTGTTTATCAAACCTGATAGTTTAGCTAAAATTTTTAAAAGTCAAAATGTAGTTAAAAAAACAAATCAACTTCACGCTGTATCTCGCAAAGTACACAGCAAGGTAGGCAGCGGGAACCTTGTGTTAGCACTCCGTTCCCCATTTTCTGCCGAATCCTGGAAGCATTGCGTGTTGAGTGGCAGAACATAACAAATATTTCATCTCCTCGAGTGGGGATCGAACCCATAACCAGTCAGTTTTACAGTCACACTTCATGCCGCTTCGCCACGACTTGTCTCAAATAGATTTCTGACATAGCGCAGTTGGTTGACGGGGTTGTATAATTTATTAGGGGTTCTCCGGTCTAAATACAAACCCAATATCGATTTCTATAATTCTATACGAGACGAGATATCACTAGATGTGTCTCTTAAAATAAGAGCAATGTAATCTTTTATTTAGAACAAATAAATCTTTTAATAATTCTCAATCAAAATTTAATAAGAATATATGAAATCTTATCATTGGTTACAAAAACAAAACAATAAAAATATAAATGTATATAAATTACAGTCATATTATTAAGATAAAAATCCATTTTGCCATATGTTTATTAGACCGCCGTGGCATCGGGGCGCAAGCGTGAGACTCTATGTAATGTGAGATGCTCGTGGTTCGATTCCCAACTCGGAGAAATAAAACATTTTGATTTTTTTTAATTGCTAGTAAGAGTAAACTATGCAAAGTGCGAAGTTGAGTTGAGTTCCTCCAATCACACGCAAATCCTCAAGAATTTAAAAAATACCAATAAATATGATTAAACGAAGAAAAAATGTATAACAAAAACAAATAAAACGAAAACAAATAAAAATAAGACAAATATAAACAAGAGATAGCAATTATCTCAACGTAGGAAATTTGATACAAATCGAAAACACTGGGGGTGTCATCAATTATTTCAAGCAACCCTAATGGTATGTAATTCGACCCTACACAACTGCTTTTGATTACCCAAAGTAATCTAAATTAGGCACAACTATTACCTATTCTTCATCCCCTTTCCTCCGAATTAATGTAGCGTTCGTATTATATTGGAATCTCGAAATATAATATTGGAATTATTAAGATATAAAAAAAAACTGCTTCACGCTGTATCCCGCACACAGCATAGTAGGCAGAGGGAACCTAGTGTTAAGACACTCAGTTACCCACTTTCTCTCGAATTCTGAAGGCATTGCGTGTTGAGTGGCAGATTATTATTATTAAAATATGAAATTAATAAATAAACGTTTATAAATAATACTATGTGTATTATATATATATATTTAATTTGTACATTAATACATATTTAATTTGTACATTTTATAATTAAAAAATAAGAAATGAGAAAGTAAGAGATTATTTTTTTTATAAATCAAATTATTGATTGTGTAATGCAAAGTCGAAATTTTGTGTAAAAAAAAGTCAAGATTTTGTGTAACAATAAAACAAGGATTTTAGGCCTCTAAAGGTCAGAATAGAGTGCTAAAGTTAATAATATAAAAATCTTAAAATAGCAGCAAGGAGAAACTGCGAGGGTTGTTAGTATTTTTAATATAGATATTGACATGTTCAACAAAATTTCATCATAAGTAACTTTAGATTAAAAAAAACCATTTGTTATTAGTATTATGAATAAATAATGTAGTTTCATTTAATCATATTTTAGTTTTAATTTACGCAAAATACCCTTGGTGTTGTAAAGCAGCTGTCAACAATGTTGAAAATAATTTATTAATCAAAAAAAAATAATAATCAATTAGTCAGATTCACGCTGTATCCCGCACACAGCAGGGTAGGTAGAGGGAACCTAGTATTAAGTTCCGTTCTGCACTTTCCGCCGAGTTCTGTAGGCATGGCATGTTGAGTGGCGGATCTCAACGCCGCGCTTTGCCTCGATACCAGAGCGAAGAAATGGAATTATAAATATAAATAAATATTTCATTTCCTCGAGTGTGAATCGAACCCACAACCAGTCGATTTCACAGTCAGACTTTATGCCCCTTCGCCACGACTGGCCTTAAAATATCAAATAAATAAATTACTTTTTTTCTACCATTAGAAATAAAAGCCCTATAACCGTGAAACCATTTTCAATACAATAGACACCACTTTTCGACACTATTTTAGTACAGTTTGAACATTCATTGCTTAATTTAACTTTTGTGGGTTTGGAATTCAAATATTATGCAAAAACAGTACATTATCTCTGTTCACTCTATAAGACATGAACCCACTATGTTATATAATTATATATATAGTAACTTCGTTTATAAGAAAATACAAAATGAGTTTAAATAATATATACGTAAATGTAAATGAAAACGCGTACGTACCTATAGTATTTTACTTAAACAGCTACTGAAGCAACACTACTTTAGCTTCACGGTGTATTCCGCATATAGCAGGGTAGGCAGAACCTGTCAACCTTGGAACCTAGTTTTAAGAATTTCCGTTTTTATTAAACCAATTCCATGTTCCTCATTTTCAGCCAAATTCTGGAGGCATTAAACGGAAATCAACGCCGCACTTTGATGTGGTAACGTTTTCATAATTAATAAAAAATCTTAGAAGAATTACAATTTCATTTTTATTTTGAAATATACTAATTATTGTAAAATTATGTTCTTGTTTTAACTATTTGATGATTATGAATTTGATTTGAGTATGATTTAATTTTTAAATATCTATATAAAATGCTACAGAAATATTACATATATATAATATGCAAAAAAAACATACTATGTATACGATATTAAATTTATAAAAAAAATAAAAAAAAATATATAAACCTAAAAGGTAACGTTTATATCATATGAATAAATAATTAAGATATATTAACAAAATAATATAAAAATGTAGTATTTTCTTCTAAAATACGAACTTACCTTTTCCTATAGATATCCATAGATATTTTTAACGTACACCATATTTTAACACCAAAGAGTATTTAATTATAACATAAAAAAAAATCTGAGACTATTGAGCGCTACGTACTCTCGTAGACTGGACGTAGGCACGCAACCGCTACGGTGGCTACGACGCGACTGAGCTGCTACGTGACCGTCGTAAAATAGAGATATTCGGCTACATTCGGCTGTCGACGAAAACTGCCGAATGGAGTTGTTTATATCTGCGTAGAGATGCGAATAATTTGATAGAAACAGTCGAATCGAAATACAGATTGTTACAATGTATGACAAATATATTTGTTTTGTTACTACAAAATAAAATATACACTAGTCGTAGCGCAAGGACACAAAGTGTGACTGTAAATCGACTGGTTGTGGGTTCGATCCCCACCTGAGGAGATGAAATATAAACCAAATTTATATTTCCATCGCTCTGGCGTCGAGGCAAAGCGCGGCGTTGAGTTCGGCCACTCAACACGCAATGCCTCCAGAGTTCGGCAGAAAGTGTGGAACGAAGTTTCTCAACACTAGGTTCCCTCTTTCTCCCCTGCTGTGTGTGTGATACAGCGTGAAACTGATTTGATTTTGCTATATACTTAGTAAGTATGCTAAACACTAAGTCAGTAAGTAGTATTAGCTTAGGTTCTATTTATAGAATGGTAATTAAAATCAATAGAAACCATGATAGGGTGAAAATGTAAGTAAAAAAGTAACGGGTGAAAACGAAAAGCCTACGTTTTTCTAATAAACTATGTGATAATTCTATTTGTTCGTGTTTTATATATGAAATATTTTCTATATAACTTTTACTACAAACAGTTGATCAAGCTAAATAACTTTGGGTTAACGCATTTTTTTTTAATTAAATCATTATATTTTATTTATGTTTAAAGGTTTAATATAAATTTAGGAATATTTATTTAAATTTTATAGAAAAATACGTATATGTATTTACGTGTACTACAACGAAAACTCCAGTCATCGTGGTCGCGTAGAACGTATACTTTAATTGGCTGAAGCGCTAGGACGTGTTAATCAAGAGAAACATATTCAAATATCATTAGATTTGATGTTTTTAATATATTTATTTAGAAAAATAATATTAAATATAGAAATAAATATATAAAAACAGAAAAGTAATATTTTATATATTGATTTAAAAATTTTGAACGTAGGAGTCAAAACCACGCATCCTAGAAATGAACCAGGCACTCTGACCATTAAGCCTTACGTGCTTATCAAGTTATGTCGAAATTTTTATTTGCTTGTTACAACTTATTTATGTTGTTAGCATCTCTGTAGGGAGATTTTTACAAATTTTCGCCACCCAAAGATAATTACTAAGAATTATCGTCTGGCAAGAGAGAATGCTATTTATTAAATATTTTTAAAAAAATTTAAAGGTTTATTCCACACTTAGGAAAGAAAAATACTTATTAAGAAAACTTATAATTATATATTGTCCATGTATACAAATATATTGACTTTAACATAAACGATATTATTAAATAATACAAAAATACGAAATGTACAGTGAGACACTGCTTGTTTTTGTCACAATTGTTTTCAGGCGATAGAGCAGAAATCTGTTATGTCCATATTGCCCTAGGCGAGGTCCAGAACATTCATTTAAAATATTATCTGAAAACTAAGCGTTCTACTACAAAATAACATTAAATCCGTACTTTAATATATTTTTTCGAATTTAAAGACAACATACGAGTATAATGTAATTGTAATTCATTAAAACACTCCATTTACATAAATTTATTTTTTTATGTGATTACTAAGATTATTAAAATTATTTCTATGCATAAAGGAGGAAGACGAGGCGTTGGGGCAAGCGTGCGACTATACACACGACAGGTTGTGGGTTCGGTGCCCACTTGAGGAAATAAAATATTTAATAATATATTTTTATTCTCCTGGCTCTGGTAATGCTAAGCGCTGCGACAGATTTAAGGAAAGTGGAGTTCAGACGAAAATGTCTTAATGAGGACGGAGTGTTTTAACACTGAGTTCCTTCTGTCTACCCTGCTAAATGCATAACATAGAATGAAGCTAAAAAAAATATAATGTCAATGAATTATTTTCGAACTAGGCTTTAAAAATGGTACAGGCACCTTTTTCATTACACGTTACCATCAAATACAGATATACATAAATCCATGAAACAAACAAAACGACGTCCCTTATATTTCAGGCCGGACGGATTTTTGCGAGTTTTCATACTTTTATGACCGGGATATTTCAGATGGGACGGTAATACATAGGTGAAATGAAATTTGCATGGTCGTTCCGCGGCTATCTGCCTATATGGAATATTTATTGAATGTACACTTGAAATAACTATTCCTAATGTAAATTTGCATGAAATAATATATTTTTTTTATTGAAAATGGTAAGAAATGTTCAATTGCGTTTTTAACGTGCCATATATTCATGGACGTACTCAAATTTTTATAACTATGCGTGCAAATTTTATGTTTTCCAGCTATTGATATATAATATTTATTTATTATTGAGGCCAGTCGTGGCGCAGTGGTACGAAGTATGACTGTAAAACATGGACTGGTTGTAGGTTCGATCCCTATTCGGGGAGATTAAATATTTACTTAAATTTATATTTCTATTTCTTCGCTCTGATGTCGAGGCTAAGCGCGGCGTTGAGTTCTGCCACTTAACACCCTATGCCTCCAGAATTGGATAGAAAGTGGGGAACGAAGTGTCTTAACACGAGTTTTCCCCCGCCTACCCTGCTGTGCGGGATACAGCGTGAAGCTAATTAATATTTATTTACATATATAGAAAAACTGAATTAACTGGTCAAAAGTGTATTTCTTTGTAATGCTACTCCTCCTAGACCCACAGCTTTGAAATTCTGCAGGAAAGTTGTTGACGAAACAGTGATCCCAGCGAAGGAGTTTGGTGATAATTGTTATTACAGTTTTTGAGTAAATGCTCAAAATGTTTCTCATAGAATTAATCACTCGGTTTAAATTTAAACTCGAATATCTCGAAACTCGATATTTCCTACAGTGCCTGAGAGGAAGAATCGACAACAAAGTGATCTTATAAGGGTAATTTCTTTAATGGTACGGAACCCTAAAATTAATTAATCAATATACTTTATTCCAGTACAATTATTATAATAGAAGTGACTAAAGTAAACATAAATGTTTCATAAGTAAATATATGTATAGTTTTCATATTTATGTAAACATATTTGTTATTCGCAAAAAACAAAATGAGACGATCAACGGATTCGACGAGGATTTCGATAATCTGTTTTTGTATGAAAATTCCTACCAACTAGTACTTCTATAAATCATACCCGAACGTTTTGCGGTTTTATAGGGATTTGTGCGACGGTCCAGTTTATCTTTTTGCGTTTTTAATTTATGCTCAAGGCAAAATACATCGTTGCTATATACAGCTCATCCCTACAAAAATATTTGTAAACGTGTGCATATAAAAAAAACTTTTATATATAAATATAAATTAAAAAAATAAATTAAATTAGCTTCACGCTATATCTCGCACACAGCAGGGTAGGCAGAGGGAACCTAGTGTTAAGACACCCCGTTCCCCACTTTCTGCCGAATTTTGTAGACATTGCGTGTTGCATGCGTTGCGTTGCGTGTTTTGCCTCGACACCAGAGCGAAGAAATAAAAATATAAATTTAAGTAAATATTTCATCTCCTCGAGTGGGGATCGAACCCACAACCAGTCGGTTTTACAGTCACACTTCGTGCCGCTGCGCTACGACAGCATATATAAATATAAATATTTTTTTTTTTTTTAAATTAAGTATTAGAAGAATCCTAGTGTTAAAAAACTTTACTTCCAATTTTCCGTCAAATTCTGGAGGCATTGCATGTTAAGAGGCGGAACTCACCGCCGCGCTTTCGCCTCGACACCAGAGCGAAGAATTATCAATATTTTATTTCCTCGAGTGCGAGTACGACTGCGCAACGACTGGACTTAAATGATAGATAATAGAAAAATAATATAGTAAATTAATAATTAGGCCGGTGAAGCCGTGAACAGGTTGCTAGCTTTAAAATAAGACATGCGTTATTATTTTCATCGTAAGTATTTTATGCTGTATTTTAACCAAAAGTGTTAAAAAGCCTTTTCTTCAAACAAATTCAATAAAAAAACCATTGAATAGATGACTTGCATTACAAAGCATTTACTGCTATTTGTAAAGGCTTTATGTTTATTATATAAGACACGCGATACCGCGATTTCACTAAAAGCATCTTGTATATAGATTTTTTCCGTATAGCAACACACTTATATATAAAATTTTATTCCACTGCCGTAGTTGGAATAGTGTTGCCACAAAGAAATATTTTTGGTGAAGCCAGGGAACGTATTAAATATTCACGGCAATATGCCGAGTGCGCGTTCGCAAATAACTTATGCAAATATACACAAGACGCTGTGTTTCAAGAAGCGTAATCCCGTCTTTGTCGGTAAAGTTGAATTCAAACAGAGATAAAAGACCTGATTTAATGTTGCCCTCGGGAATTTTATAACGAAGTATTTAACGTCGTTTTATTAAGAATACTTTTATACATGACTGAGGTCATCGTGTGGCAGGGGCGCCAGAGGGCGATTGTAAAAACTCTGGTAACAATGCAAAGCGCAGCGTTGAGTTCCGCCACTAAACATATATTGCCTTAAAAATTCAGCCGCAAATGGGAGCGGAACGGAGTGTCCTAACTCTAGGTTTCCAGTTTCTCTCTCCTACCCTGGAATAAGCGGGTTACAACGAGAAGACGAACATTTTTTTTTTTTGTATATTAAAAAGAATTCAGGTCAAGATAAATTGAATACTGACACAAAATAAAATACTTTTACTAATTACTATAAATAAATATTAGATAATATTTGATGTTTATTCTATAAATTACTATAAATTAATTATTTCGCAACCACTTGAAGGTTAATTGCTTAATACAAAAAGGTTCCATTGTGTGAAAATGTTAACGGGGCCCTTTGGACTAGTGCTTGGATCACAATGTCCTGAATGTTAACGAGACGAAGGTAATGAATAAATAGGCAAATAATAATAGTGGCTTCAGCCTATATAATTTATACACCTAGATTAATTAATGAGGCCAGTCGTGGCGCATGGGCACAAAGTGTGACTGTAAACGCGACTGGTTGTAGGTTCGATCCACTCGAGAAAATGAAATATTTATTATTTTCTTCGCTATGGTATCGAGGATAAACGCGGCGTTGAGTTTTGCTACTCAACATGAAATGACTAGTAGAATTCGGCAGAAAATAGGGAAATAAGTATTTTAACACTAGCCCCTCCCTACCCCGCTGTGTGCGGAATACAACGTGACGATAAAAAAGATAAAACAAATGTATATTCATTCTACTGTTATCACAAAATAATATGCATGTACTCAAGAAGTCGGCATAGACGTATGTGCTACTGAAGAATAAAATGAAACACCAGAGTTTTAGGCAAATATAGAAACAAAGTGATAAAAGAAACCTCACGGAGACCTTCCATGGCCAATGATTTTGAACCAATGTTGTGTAAAAAAATAACTAGAATCATTCGAGAATCATTCACTTATAGAGTATATAGATACTCTATAAGAAATCAAAGGAAACATTTTGTTTTCCCTATCAACTTATTAATAATCATAATATAACAGAAAACAATCACGAGTAAAAAAACTACTAAATACTACTAAATACTTTCCTACTTGAATTAATAAAAGACAGTACAAAATGTATTGTTTTGATAACTTCATTTATAAATATATATATATATATATATATATATATATATATATATATATATATATATATATATATATATATATATATTTATTTATCTTAATTATATACGCTAGCTTAACTGTGATTTTAATATAATCCCACAACGTTATAACAATACCAAAAACCCCACTATAGTAGGAGTTGTGTGCTCCAATTTTATTATTACGAGGGATTTCAGCGGACGGCGTATCATTGCATTGTGAACTGTCCGTAAATCTTCCTACATCCCTTTTGTTTTATCCCTCTGGTTGCTGAATACCCGGGCTTGGAGTCCAAACTCGCCCGCATTTTTGAATCTGAATGAATAGCGTACCTTACCTTTTAAGCAACTAAAACGGGAATTTTACTTTGTTTCATTTATCTCTTTTTGAATACAGTGCAGCAGAAAAAGCATCCACTTGCATTTACTATATAAGAGAAAATACGTTTTCTATGTTAGTTTTATAAATTGTTTGCATTGTATGGTATAATTTTAAAGAATCTCGCTAGTTTTATATGATGTCTTGATTATTTTCTAAAAAAATGTTTAAAGTTTAATTGGACTAGGGTGAGTAAATGTAAATTAACAATAACATTAAAAGATAGGCGCAGGGACACAAAAGTCTGACATACTGTATTTTCGATTCCACTCAAGGAAATGAAATATTTAATATTTTCATTTCTTTGAGATTCGAGTCAAAGCGCGATATTGAGTTCTACCACTTAAGAAGCAATGGCTCCAGAATTGCCTGTAAAGTGGGGAGCAGAGTTCCCTTTTCGTACCCTGCTATACGTAAATGCAAGATACAGTATGAAGCTGAAAACAAAAATAATTTAAAACACATTTTTGTATATAAATATAAAAAAGGCATTATTTTTTATATGTCACTTCTACAACATTTTCAAAAGTTAGGGAAAAACAAAAACGAGTGAACATTTTCAAAAGTTAGGTAAAAACAAAACGCGAGATGTATATCACTGCCATTAGAAATACAAATATCTTGTTTAGTCATGTGTCCCTATATCACTGGTTCCCAACCAGTAGTCCGCAGAAGCCTAAATATGGTCCGAGAACGATTTTAATTTTATAACTGGGGATGGTGAGGCAAAGTTTCTGTATGACTGTCACAGTATTTTTTTATTATACCTACATGCATAGTGGTCCCTGCTACCAAGAATGATATAAAAGTTGATCAAGAAAAAAAATTGGGAATCCCTGCCCTATATGTATGTATGTAGACAGAAATATGAAATTCGGATACGCCAAAAGTTTCAAGTATGGTATGGTTCTTTGATTATGGCGTTCCGAGCGTGCCAGTAGAGCACATATCACTTCGCCAATGTCACGTTGTGTGGAGAAAACACGAAGGAGGTAGGTACGGTAAAAAAGAGAAAATGTTACACAGTAGGAGAATGCATGTTAAAAAAAAGGATCCAGGTTAAAATTGCCTTCACCTATAACAAGAAATTAAAATTAATATATACATTATACACATAACAAAGAAAGTTTCAAGTAACAAACCGAGCGGTGCACCTGACAGCTCAAACAGCAATGCATCTGAATAATTTGCACTTTGATCTATCACTACTAAAAAAATATATACAACGTACTACATTTCCTTTCCTTCATTTCCTTCACCTTTGCCCGTACCAATACTGTCACTTAATGATAGAAACGTAATATAGGATCCATAATAGCAATTTCCGCTTCCGTCAATGGAATAATTGCAGTTATGCATAATATAAGTCCTTTGTGTCGCACTGTCGGTCGTTTAGACGCTCGTTATAGCGATAGGTGCTATTACTTTGAATGTAGGACCTTGCTCTTTTAATATTTTATATCAATAGTCATTAGTGAGAATGATTAGACGTTTGTTAAATATATAAAATTACAATTTATAAATACTGGATAGGAATATAAAAATATAAATAATAGTGGTATAAAATAATCGTCTTTAGTTTCTTCTTTTTTTTTTCAGAAATTAAATTAATTAACATCTGACTGTTTATGATGGTTGTGTGTTCGATTTTCACTCTGGTGAAATAATTGTTGTTATTTCATTGGTATGACTTATTAAAACGCGGCGTTCAATTCTGCCACTGATATGTCCGATGCAAAGTGCAAAATCAGATGCAAAGTGAAGAACATGGTGTAACTACACTAGTTACACCATGTTCTTCACTTAGCCATAGCCTACTCTGATGTTTGTGGGGAAAAAAGAAAATGATTTTATTATATCCATTAATTTAGTTCGAAAATATTATTTAGAAATTTCAAAAGTTTCTCATTTAGTTTGAGGCCAGTCGTGGCGCAGCGGCACGAAGTGTGACTGTAAAATCGACTGGTTGTGGGTTCGATCCCCACTCGAGGAGATGAAATATTTACTTAAATTTATATTTCCATTTCTTCGCTCTGGTGTCGAGGCTAAGCGCGGCGTTGAGTTCTGCCACTCAACACGCAATGCCTCCAGAATTCAGCAGAAAGTGGGGAACGGAGTGTCTTAACACTAGGTTCCCTCTGCCTACCCTGACGTACCCTGGCTGTGTGCGGGATACAGCGTGAAGCTGATTTATTTTATTTTGATTTTTCTCATTTATATTACTTACTAGCTTTTGCCCGCGACTTCGTCCGCGCTTCCGTCGTTTTTTGTCAAAAAAATAGCATAAAGTCCTTTCTCACGGTTTTGGATTTAACAGGCAGATTAATTAACTTTCGTAGGACAATATAATATGTCAATCCACAATACTATTGAAAAATATAAGGAACCGCAGAATATTATTATTAATAGCTGTACCCGCGACTCCGTCCGTGTAACTCCTTGTGTGTTATTAAGTTGATATATTGCTAATATTGTTTAGATCAAAATATAGTTTAAAATACTTCAGCGCAAAGCTTCCGGGTAAACTATGTTAAGAGTTGACCCGTCCGGCACGTGAACGTAAAGGTTCCTAGAACTGCTAACCCGGGAAAGTGCGACGTATAATTGACCATGCGAGAAACAACTGACACTGAGATCTACTCCAGCAACACAAAAAGTCTGCCCTTGAGCCTTCTTTATCGTCATTGCATAACACACCGATACTATGAATTGCGTTCTTTTAAATTGAAATGGAAAATTATTTGGTATTATGGGAATTCTGGGGATAAAGACGGTTTCTCCTGCTCCGCAATCTGTTAAAATTTGAGCCTCGATTACATTTTGTTGCAACTTACACTGGGTTACTTTTAGCCGAGTTCCATTGCAAAGTTGAGGTGGTCTTAAATTTCGGAGCAGAATTATCGGAATGCCAATTTTTAAACAAATTAAATGAGAAGGAAGTCCGGGCATATTTAAAGAATTTAAAAATTCTATCGGGTAATTAGTGGCTTCTTGTTCATCCACCATTCTATTTATTGAACTATAAACTTTGCCTTCCCCCTGTTTATTAGACAGTTATTAATCTGAGATGCCTGGTCATTGCGAGGTGTCAAAATGGACCTTTCGCATAGCCAATAATTGTCCCTTTTTAATAAATTTGTTATGTCACCGTAAACTGACGATATAAGATGTTGTTGGGATTGCACTATACAACATAACTCAGGCGACAGAATAAGTTTTCCTTGGTGTAGTTGTGGATAAGTACCTTCACCAATCTTTAAAAATATATTAGAAAATTCACGATTATCCGCGTTATCTCCAGTTCTTACTCGCATGTTTATAGTCAAGTGCACCGACTGTATATCACGCCACAAATAAGAGCTTTTCAGGCAAGCCCTAACCTCATCAGCTCGGGTCCCCCAGGTATTACCGGTAAGGTTTGTCGGAAATCACCACAAAATAAAACCGTGATACCGCCCATTGGTCGATCATCTTGTCTTATATCCCTTAGAGTTCTGTCTACCGCTTCTACTCCTTTTCGATGGGCCATCATACATTCGTCCCATACGATTAAATTACATTCACGCAATACCTTAGCTTTGTCGCCTTTTCTTGAAATACTACAGGTTGGACTTTCCGTGCGATCTAAATCAATTGGTATTTTAAACATAGTGTGAGCAGTTTTACCTCCTGGTAGCAATGTTGCAGCTATACCTGATGAAGCCACGGCAAGAGCAATTTTACGCTGATTTCGAACATAAGCTAATATTAATTTAGTCAAAAAGGTTTTCCCAGTTCCTCCAGGTGCATCTAAAAACCATATTGTTCCTAAATTATTATGCACACTCTCGCACACGCGATCATAGACTAAACGTTGTTCTGCAGTCATCATTGGGACACCGTTTTCTAATGTTACCAGCAGTTCTATTGAGCTGTAACCAATCTCTGCGGAATATTATCGTATTTCATTTCATGTATTAGTTTGGTGTTTCTATACCGATTTCTATTATTTTTTTTTATTGAACAGGTACTAATGTTGTATCATTGGTATTGTAAACGTAAGAGTATACAAATATAATCAGAAATCTACGAACTGCTAAGCTATTGGGAGTTACACGTGTTATTGTGAGTCAACCATTAAAGATAGACATATGCTGTCTTGGGATATTTTTTTTATAATTTTACCTAGAATATTTACGTTTTACATGGTTTTGCTGTAGCTTTAACCATTAAGGCACCACACGCGACAGAAGCTTAAAAAATCAAGTACCTTCTCCCGTTTTCCCAACATTTCTTTTCACTGCTCTGCTCCTACAGTTTGTAACGTGATGAAAAGTATATTATGACCTGCTCAGGAGTATGAAAAATAACTATACCAAGTTTCGTTAAAATCCGCCAAGTAGTTTTTGTTTCTATAAAGAATATACAGACAGATAGACAGACAGACAGACAGACAGACAAAAATTTTATTGATTGCATTTTTGGCATCAGAATCGATCACTTATCACCCCCTGGTAGTTATTTTGAAAATATATTTCATGTACAGAATTGACCTCTCTACAGATTTATTATAAGTATAGATTACAGTTACAATGTTATAAATAATCTCAATGTTCACTATAATTTTGTTACTTAATTCTATCGTAAAAATAAAATATAAAGCTTTGCCACACCACACTTCTTATACGAATATCCAATAAACCAATATACCTATTTTCAATATTTATTGATATCATGAATTATTTAGCCTTACCCAAGTGGGGGTGTTATTTGTTCTCAAAAAATAATTGCCTCGTTATAGACGTGCACGCATATTATTTGTATGAAAGGACCTCTAGGCGCGAGGCAGACACATAAATAACATATACGACCCTTTCATACGCGATTTAGCAACGTTTACGATACAGCCCACGCTATATATACAATACTACTAAAAGCCTTTAGGTTTTATTCGTTTGAATTGATAATATGAGTTTAATATTTACTTAGTTCGAGAGTGGCTCAGCGATACAAGAGTGTGACTACTATGACTGAGAGGTTGTGGGTTTGATTACCACTAGGGGAAATGAAATATTTAATATTTTCATGTTTTCGCGTGTGGTGTCTGTGGTGTCGAGGCAAAGCGTGGCGTTGTGTATGTGCACTCTATTCTGCCTAAACGGATACAGCGTGGAGTTAAAAAAAATATTCCCAACAGAAATAAATACCATATTGAAACTGCCTCCAACGAAGCACGTCATTGTTTTGACGAGTACCGCGGACTAGACGTTTCAGACACCTGAAACTTAACGAGATTTCGCTGCTAACAAATAAAAATGCAAATTATAACAATTCTAGCGCACCAACTTGACAGCGCTAATAAAAACTTGGCACGATCTAAACTTTTCCTTTGAATATTCATAGCGTAAACTCGGTCGGAAGTTTTTGGTGAGAAATTATGATAATAATTTTACACTAACTTCATCCGTCTTCGCGCGGTCCCGTAAATAGCAAGTGTATAACAGTCGACAGCTCCGTGTGGTCTGACACCAAATGCGGCATTCTTAATTAATTACCACTGAAATTCTGCTAGAACGGAAGGAGACCGGAAATATTATCCTAAGATCTTTTTAATTAAAAATATTCACTTCTTGTAAAAGAATTGCTTTTAATTTATTAGCCTGTAATCCGGTTATCATATTGCACTATAGCAACGGCATTAATGTAATGTTTCTTTTTTCTATGTAGTTTTTGAGAATTATTCTTTTATAAGGTGATAATATTCCTTACATTTTTTTTTCTTAAGCTAAAAATTTTAATTTCTTTGAAACTCTTCTAAATGATACACTAAAAAAAATGGGTCTGCTGTGTTATGGACACGGCCGTTTGTTGTACGTGAATACGTTTATGTAACTGGTTATCATTTTTAAATAAAAAAGATATTGGTACAATATAACTTTATAAATCATGTGTCTGTGACATGAAAAATATTTATTTTTTTCATTTCTTCGCTGTTAAGTTTCGCCACTTAAAACGCAATGCGTCCAGAATTTGGCGGAGTATGTTAAAACCAGGTTCCTCTTGCCTACATTACAATGTGCGGGATACAGCGTGAAACTAAACAAAATATTCCCAATTTATATTTTTTGTTAACATAGGAAAAGCTTATATTACAAATATAAGCCCACAACCTATCACGTTTATCGTCACATTCTTGTATTGCTAAGTCACCACTCGAGTCAAAGTACTAACTACACAACTAGTCGCTTTAACAGTGACGCTTCGTGCCTCTGCGTTGCACTTTGTGCAAAGTGGGGGCGACGGAAAATAGAGAACGGAGTGTCTTAACAATAGGATCTCTACGCTGCTGCGTGCGGGATACAGAGTAAAGATGTTTATTATTATTTATCTAAATTAAACTTATATTTTTCAAAAGTCTTTTATTCACAATTATTAATAAAATACATTGAAATTTAGTAATTTGTGGATATATAACTATGTAAAAACAATAATCGGTACCAAGAATGATATAAACAATAGAAATATAGCATATATAAATGATCACAAAACCATCAATTACAAAAAAATTATAATATTATACAGTAATTCAATTTGCTTAATACAACATCAAAAAAATTTCCTTCCATGCAATTTCGTACACCTGGTCATTAACTTCATATTACAACTTCACATTTTTACAACCAAAAGAAAAGAGGAAGTAGATTTGTTGCTCCTATTATCCCATTAGTCCTGATCTTAGCATACGGAGTCGTAATTTTACCATTATTTCAGAAACCCCCTGGATACATGAGAATCATAAATTAGCGATGGCGTCGCTCTGCTTTGAGTTTTATTGTGATTTATGTATTCGATTATCGGGAAACGACTAAACCGGGAAGCGTTTTGCCTTTCTAACGATGTCATTAATACTTTATGATACTACACCTTAAGTATCTATGCCGCGGCCGTTATACTATTTTATTGACATTAGCTACTTGATTGTAGACGATAGCTTGCATCTTTAATCAAATTAAATTATAGAGTTGAATCAACAACGTGAAATGGTTTTTGTGAAAAATAAATATTTAAAACGTATTTTTTAATATATTTATATATATATATATATATATATATATATATATATATATATATATATATATATATATATATATATATATATATACCATATAATGAGAGACATTGGCAAATAGGAATACTGTGAGATTGAATAAAACCACTTTACTGTAAATTACGACGACAATACGTTACAATTTACTTTCAACGAATCCGTCACGGATACACTCACGCTTACAATTTCTGGCAAGTAAGTATTTGAGTTCTAAAATTTATAGCGTCGTAGAAGGATTTATTGATTCTTCAAAAAGCTTGAGAAATGTTTCTATATATATAATATATACCAATTTATATACAGTTTTTTTTTGTTATTTTGTTATCATTTATAATATTATTATTTTTTTTTTTTCAGCTTCACGCTGTATCCCGCACACAGCAGGGTAGGCAGAGGGAACCTAGTGTTTTTAGACACTCCGTTCCCCACTTTCTGCCGAATTCTGGAGGCATTGCGTGTTGAGTGGCAGAACTCAACGCCGCGCTTAGCCTCGACACCAGAGCGAAGAAATGGAAATATAAATTTTAAGTAAATATTTCATCTCCTCGAGTGGGGATCGAACCCACAACCAGTCGGTTTACAGTCACACTTTGTGCCACTGCGCCACGAGTGACTTCAACTATTATTATTATATACATTTATATTGTCCGAATACAAAGGCAAGTTTGTGAAATTAAATCATATTAACGGGAGCAATTAATATGAAATATTTGTATGCAGATCAGATAATAAAACATAAGGGTTAACTAGATTTATACTAAATATTTTGTTTGATAATTTTGACATGTGAACGTTGTCATAGAAACATCCTACTAATATTATAATTTTTCCTTAGCAGTCGGGAATATACTTGAAAGTTTAAATGTATGAAAAAGATGGAGGTTAGTTCCACTTTCACAAGGAAAGTAAAAAATGGATTTAGGTTAAACTACAGTAATAGGTTGTATATTCGAAAAACGCATATCTACAATTTATGTAAAAACTTTGTAACTATTATACAACAATGAGTTTAAGCGGACGAAGCCGCGTGTGGGTCGCTAGTAAACAATAAATCAATACGTTTATATAAAACATTTTAATGCGATTGCCATTTCGATTCTAAAGCGAAGAGTAGCTGATATTCATATTTTAAAGTTATCTGAAGATTGAAAGGAATGATCAAATATATAAAGTTGGAAATATCAAATTGCATCATATTCTACGCTGCGCCGACAGCAACAAAGCAATGCATGAATTGTGCGCCGCTTTCACACCTGACGTTGATAAAATCACAAAAACATATACACTTTTATATATTTATAGTCTCCAACTTGAACGATATTGAAAAAACTAGAAAAATTAAAGCATATTTGGTTCTTCAAAATTGTGTTTTGATTAAGTGTTTAGTTATCGTTATATTTTTTTTACCAGCTTCACGCGGTATCCCGCACACAGCCGGGTAGGCAGAGGGAAACTAGTGTTAAGACACTCCGTTCCCCACATACTGCCGAATTCTAGAGGCATTGCGTGTTGAGGGGTAGAACTCATCGCTGCGCTTAGCCTCGACACCAGAGCGAAGAAATGGAAATATAAATGATCGCTATAATTATTAAACGAAATTCCTTTCTTTCTTTCTTAAAATTCCAAATCGTTGAAATATAGAGATAAAATAAGGGCTTACGTTACAATAAAGTAGCTTTTGAAGTTTTAAAATAATATTGACAAAGGAAGAAAATTAAAACAAATTACAAAATTTAAAAAACACGGCAATTCACAATATAATTTTACAGTAAAATAAAAAGGAGAAATAAATAGCGAATTCAAATTTGCAGAAAATATTATATTATGTTTCAAGAAGTGTAATCATGTTCTTCCTGCCAAAGCCAAATTCAACAAGGACAAAAGAACGATTTCGATGCGCTCCAGGTGTTCGCTTTACGTGAATATAGAAGCGACTTTAATGAATGCTTTATCTAGATGTCAATATTATGTATGAAAGAAAATTTTAAACATTTTTTTTTAAATAAATAATGCTTCTAATTTGAAAAACAGCTAGGACACCAAATTTTTATATACTCTTTTTAAATAAATAAATAAATCAGCTTCACGCTGTATCCCGCACACAGCAGGGTAGGCAGAGGGAACCTAGTGTTAGGACACTTCGTTCCCCACTTTCTGCCGAATTCTGGAGGCATTGCGTGTCGAGTGGCAGAACTCAACGCCGCCCTTAACCTTGACACCAGAGCGAAGAAATGGAAATATAAATTTAAGTAAATATTTCATCTCCTCGAGTGGGGATCGAACCCACAACCAGTCGGTTTTACAGTCACACCTCGTGCCGCTGCGCCACGACTGGTCTCTACATCTTTTTAAAATGTCAATTTAATATTACGTAACTTATACATTTTTATGTTATTACTCATACTATGTAGGTATATTATAAATGGTTTATGGTACGTTATAAATATTTTGTTGTCTCTGTTTTTAAGTTTTTTTTTATTTAATTTGATTATAAGATGGCTGATTCACACATATACGGCATATTTTACTAAAGCACCCTATTCTATATAAATATATATTATGAAATATCATGTTGGATATTAATAAGCCACGTTATTTCTATCATCAAAAATAATAAAATACAATCCTTTTTTTACAAAAACTTTTTTAAGTCTCGCCGATACGCGATGGAAAAAAAATTCAATATTTTTAAATGACAGATCCGATAAGAACGCTATAAAGATACATAAAGTGAAAAGGTTTCAAGCATCTCCACTAAGAAGAATTCCCCACGGTGTTCCTGACAGTCAAAGAGTAATGCGCTCTGGATATTTTGCACTTTGATCTATATGGCTTCTTGGCAACAAAGTGTCCTTACGTTTCTGTTACACCTAGCTGTCTAACTTAAAAGATAAATGTGAGTTCATCCTTGAGATATATTGAATTTACTGTAAGTAAAAGTTTAATATAATGTACTAGTAAAAATAATAAAAATTAAATTAAATTAGCTTCACGCTATATCCCGCACATAGCAGGGGCAGAGGGAACCCAGTGTCAAGACACTCTGTTCCCCACTTTCTGCCGAATTTTGGAGGCATTGCGTGTTGAGTGGCAGAACTCAACGCCGCGCTTTGCCTCGACGCCAGAGCGAAGAAATGAAAATATAAATTTAAGTAAATATTTCATCTCCTAGAGTGGGGATCGAACCCACAACCAGTCGGTTTTACAGTCAAACTTTGTACCACTGCGCCACAACTGGCCTACTAATGTACTAGTAGTGGTAATGTATTGATTATTATAAATTATTAATGTATTAATAAGTTTATTTTGAAGTGAAATGTGTTAAATAAATTACAAATGTAATTTCGTGATATTTTTTTCTATGAAATATTAAAAAAAAAACGCTTTTCGGAGTTTTTTTTCTTTGTTTGTATTTTCTTGTCTCATATTTTGCCTAATTTCATAACTGTAGGTCCACAGGAAGTACCCTATAGGTTATGAGCTAAGTCAAGGCAATCAAAATCCCTTATGTATAAGGGACGAGGTACCATAGACCTGATTATTTTATATTAATTTCAGCTTGATACCTCCATGATATCTTGATCTTGAGATAAATATTTTAGATGACAACAAAGTGATCCTATAAGCACGGAACCCTAAAAATATATTTTATCACGTCACACAAAGATAATGCCACAAAAAACGAAAGGTTCCCAATGCGTTCAAATTCGGAACATACTAAATTTACTATGAAATCATTTCATATCAAACGATTATATGAAAACTGCTGGTAGTAAATCCAACCGCGACACAAACGCTCGGTTCCTCATTATCGTAATAGAGCCATTAAACTAAACACAGAGGACAAGTCCACCGCCGCGCCAAAGTAGTTATAATGACAAAGTGTTTTAAAGCTTTCAAGAAATATATTTGTGAGCCACTTTTTTTTCCTTGAATTGTAGTCTGGGAAACAGCCATGTAATGGTTGTTATACAATTTTTGCGTAATTTTGTTGCAGCAATTTTTTTTTAATTTTTTTTTTTCATTAATGTTTTTTATTTTGTAGAATGGGTAAAGAGAAGAAAGAAAGAGGGAGAATTGGTGTCGAAAGACCCTTACTTTCGATTTGTATAGGATTATTGATTTAACATATGATGTCTATAGTAGATTGTGAAGCTGTTATAGTTTTAATATGAACTTTCATATATATATATTATATGAAAGTTCATATTAAAACATAGTTCATATATATATATATATATATATATATATATATATATATATATATATACTGAGGCTAGTCGTGACTCAGGGGTAAGCGTATGACTACTATAAGCGTGACCGGACGTGCATTTGATTCCCATTAAAGGAATTAAATTCAAGGCAAAATCGCAGTGAGTGCCTCAATTCAACACATTTCGTGTTCCTCCTCCTACAGAATTCGGTGAAAACTGGGTGAAGTAAGTGTCTTTAGGGGAACGAAATGTTTTAACCTAGGTAACCTCTGCGTACCTCGTTATGTCACTGATAGAGCGCGAAGCAAAAAAATAGCAAATACGGATTTGAACCTTCTATTTTCAATTATAACGTAATATCGTATTTAATATTAATACTAACCGAACCATTTATAATGCGTTTGTGAGAAATTAATTACAAAACTATATTATCTAGTTCTACATATATAGAGAAATCATTAACCAACAGTAATTATGCAACATATTGAAAGCCAGAGAGCTACTTTAATATCAACTGTGATATGTGCGGCTCTGCGAGAATGACAAGATATAAAGCCACAGTTCAAATGAACAATTGTCTATAGTAAAAGTTAATTAGTTTCATATATGGATAATGGTGCTTATTTAAATCGTATGACAATATTATTGTGTTATTATGATATGAAATGTATTCTTTTTTTATATAAAACGTTGCTTAAATTATAAATTAGCTTCACGCTGCATCCCGCACACTGCAGGATATTTAATGGGAATCTAGTTTTAAGACACTCTGTTATCCATTTTCGGCCGAATATATTGCGTGTTAGTTGAATATATCGTTTTCTCATATAAGAATCGAACTCACAACCAGTAAATTTATATATAAACAGGCACAAAAAGTCATAGTTAACAGTTCAAAGTAGGAAAATTTAGGGAACGTCACAAATCTCAAGTCCCTAATTAATTATTATCGACCTAACCCCAACTTGAGTAATTAATAGAAACTGACGAAAACTTAGGTCACCCTTTGCAAACTTAACGTATTAATCCAACGGGAACACAATGAAAAGTTTATTTGAACAGAAGTTTAAGTCTTGTCTATTGAGTACGACGTCACTTGTACAATAAGGCGAAGCGAAGCGAAGTTGCGCTTAGGCCATTAGGTCATCAATTTTAAGATTTCAAATTGAAATAAATTTTAAGAGAATTTATGCAATTATAGTGAATAATTAAATTATTAGAGATTAACTATTAATTTATATTTAATCTCATCATTTAATTATTCACGTTATATAAGCTATAGATGAAGTCAACACTCTGTTCTCTCCTCTCAGCTTGAGATTGCGTGCTCAACAGCATGTTTTGTTTCACCATATTTAGAATAAATAAAATAAAATCAGCTTCACGCTGTATCCCGCACACAGCAGGGTAGGCAGAGGGAACCTAGTGTTTTTAGACACTCCGTTCCCCACTTTCTGCCAAATTCTGGAGGCATTGCGTGTTGAGTGGCAGAACTCAACGCCGCGCTTAGCCTCGACACCAGAGCGAAGAAATGGAAATATAAATTTAAGTAAATATTTCATCTCCTCGAGTGGGGATCGAACCCACAACCAGTCGGTTTACAGTCACACTTTGTGCCGCTGCGCCACGACTGGCCTCTACCATATTTAGAAAATTAAGAAAAAAAAAATTTAAGTTCGAGTCAACCTCGCCCACCGAAGGTTTCATACGAATTTGAGGGTTGTGGGTGAACTGGAAGTCCAATTTATAAAAGTTTACAAATTTAAGTTTCCGGGCGTATGTACTCATCTTGTATGAAATAAACCACAAATATAAGTTTGTAGTGATTTTTTCTATGAAATATCTATAAATGGTAACTCTTACGTTCACTTTTCCTTTATTAGTGTTGTATGTACTAAATTCGTGTAAATGCAGGTCTACTGGAAGTGCTCTTCTAGCTTTTAGCTTTTGATTACAAAATGTAGCAAAAACGATGCATAAATGCTCGTATCTTTTGATTGCGTTGACTTGGAAGCTTAATTCTTTTTGTACTCCAAGAGATTGTAGATTTGAATATTGTTATTAATTTCAACTTGATATCTTAATACGATCTTAAGATAAATGGGCTTGACTGACGGACAGACGGACAACAAAGTGTAAAATAGTTTGTTTTATTGTTACATAATACAAAACATATAGACTTGCGATACAAAAACTTATAGAAACTGTACTCTATTACAAAGTGAGCTGAGGATGCACAAATTTCTTATATACCGTTATATAATTCATTGAGTTCGCTATAAACATTCATTTTACCATTGAACGCGACAAACTTCGGATACGATACGGTTTTGTAAATACACTTCCTGTGAATGTGGTATGTATTAAAATAATTATGTGTTCGAGTTTAATTTGTAGCACACAAAGGAAACTTTCCAACTTTCCTCATACTGGGAAGTCGAGGGTTGCGAAGTTAAATTATTAATTTCACGAATAAACGATAAAAATTATATTCCAACATTAGGTTAACATTGTATAAATTCGTTCCGCTAAAGTCACTTGCGACCGTAACTTTGGAACTTTACGTAACTTTGACCCAAAAATGTACAAAATTTAATCTACGAGCGTATCGTATTGTTTGACTCGTGTCGTGTTCTCCGGGAACTGTCCAATATGGAATATAGGTTAAATGCCAATGTAACGTTTGCTGTTTGCGTCAACTTTATTTTGTTTCGATAAGGTGGAATTTCTAATAATCCAACTGTTTCACATAGTTGATTGAAATGTCAGTTCTCGCGTTAATATGCTGCGTGACGGCTTATGGTCGGAGTGACGTACTTCATTGAGCGGTGCGCGTCGGTATGTTTGACATCTTCATCTGTAATTTTTGTGTGAATATTTTTTAAAAGCTTGTCTTTTCGTGTCAAAGTTTATTTTTTATTGTTTTTGTTCGTGAGTTTTTTTTTATTTACCATTATTCAATTCATGGCAAATATTGATATTTTTCTCAGTTTTACACATGGTTTGGCATGATTGGCAGGAGTGGCAAGGTATTTAATTCTCCGTATTTGTTACTCGAATATAGAAATCGTGAGATCACACCAAATCATGTTCATATAACTGATGAACCCACAGCATCTTCAATTATTACAATTGGCGCCTAAACGAATTTTAATATGTTGTATATACCTACGAGTATTTATAATTAGATTTTTCCGGAATATATTTAAAAAAAATATCGAGCCCTGTATATAAGCAATTATTTACATGATTTTTTTTGACGTTGTTATTCTATGTGTAAATCTATAAATGTTTGTATAATTTCCTTTAATCTGGTAAAAAAAAATATAGTATGTGAATATTATTAATAACAAAAAAATGCTTATTTAGAGTCGTAAACCATACAAGATTAGCAATTAAGTCGATAGCAACTTTGTTTATGTGTAATTTAGACTTTCACATGTAATGACTCAATTGAAAATTAAAGTCAGTATTTGTTACGTGACGTCGAGTGTTTTCTCGCGTGATTTCAGCGTTTCACGCCATCCAAAGCAATTACATTTTTTAACTGACATTCTTATATAAAATTTTCGCTAAAATTGGAATTAAATTCATCATCACTATTACGTTAAATTTGGTAAAAAAATGTATTATATAAAAAATCTAAGAAAATATAACATAAAAAAAAAAATATATATTAATTAAAGAGTTACAGATATAATATAATAGATAAAAACAATAGATATAAGGCAATATTTGTAGATGGAGAATGGAATCGAGAAATTAATTTAATTTTTAAAAATGTATTTATATTATAATTATATTTTATTTACAATATATATAAGTTTATTTAAAAAAAAAACAATTAAAGTAACGTTTGTTACCGTTTTTGGCTAGGCTACTTCTAATTTAACACATTTGTATAACCAAAACCATACATACAATATTTACCTTAGAAAATTGGCAATGTTGCACTCTCGTGCTTAAAACTAAGTTGCAGCATCGGATTTAAATACATGCTTGTATTCTATTAAAACTTTTCTGGCATACTGTCAAAATGTTTATAGAATCCAGGGAAGACTGTAGGTATCACAGTTCCAAGTTGGAGACCCCAATCAATTAGGATCGATCTCAACTTCACTCGTTAATTAAGACACCAATGCCAAAAGTTTAAAGTTCTATTTAGTAAATTTCCATTACTTAGTTTATATATGTATCTATTTACTTTGTAGAAGTAAATAATAAAAAATATTTTAAGAAATCACTTTATTTAATTTATTTTATGAAGACAAAACTTATACATAGAAATGTTTTGTCTTTATTTTACATTAAGCAAATTATATGAAAATGGTGTTTTAATAAAAGAGTTGTGATATTTTTTTCATTATTCAAAGGTTATGATTAATGATAGTGACACAAGACAAAAAGAACCTAATGATAAGACAGTCTTCTCCGCTTTCCACCGTTGCCTATTGAGGCGAATTGGCATAACCCAACGCCGCGTTGTGCCTTGCTAGAGTAGAGAAACGAAATTGAATAATTCCTTAGAGTGGGAGTCGACCCCACACCCATCGCATTCACCATCAAACGTGATCATCAATGCTGCGATGGATTTTTTTTGTAACCCAATATATAATAAAAGAAAGCGTTGAGTTCCGCCTCTCAACTCGCAATGCATCGAAAAATTTCGCGGAAAATGAGGAACGGAGTGTCGTAACACTACGATAAAAAAACTTATATATGGAAATTAAATTTACAACATGTTATAAAGATTAATTAGTAAATTTTAAAATTCAAATTTCCATTGGTATTACGAAGTGTTTCCTTGCGTGTTCCATATTTTTTTCACGCCACCTTTAATAATCTAATTTTTCAAGCATGTACATAATTAGTACGCGGCGACACCCGTAATGGCGGAAGGAAATGAGCATGCAGAAATTTTTCGAAGAAAATAAAATCTGATAAACTCTACAAAATATTTAACGCTGTTACTAGTACAGCGATGATGGAACGATATTTAAAGTGAACTAGAAAAACAGTCTTTTGGTATTTCAACAGTAAGAATAAATTGAGGCCAGTCGTGCCGGATTCGATTCCCACTTTTGGAAAATAAGTAAATATTTTTTTTTAATTTCTTCGCTCTGGTTCTAAATCAATGAAACTTCAACTTCAATTAGAGAATTAGGTTATGTTGAATCGATTTCCTATAACACATAGTTACTATCGAAGACCATTTCTATATATTAATGAACGACTCCTCCATATTTATTATATAGAACACGCAATACCGTGATTTCACTAAAAGCCTTTCTCGATAAAAGCATTTTTGTAGAATATAACATACATATGTTCTCTGTATATGTAATTTTTATTCAAACCGCGTAGTTCTGAATACTATTTCGGATGCCACAAGGAGGTATCTTTCGAAACGTAACTACCGGTATCCATTAAAAATTTACGACGATGTGCTAGTGCGTATACTTATAAATTATATGCAAATGTGCGAGATGTTGTTCTTCGAGTGTAATTCGAATTTTATTGCTAACGTGGAATTCAAATAAGGTTTAAAAATTCTATTATCTCGACGACGTCAAGCCGAGGTGTGTACTCAGAGTTGAGATTTCACCGACGTTTGTACATATATTTTAAGAAAAAAATGTAGTGTAGAAAGGAAATATTTTTGGTTCGCCGTTACTAATAAATAAATTTGACCATAGACCTGGTTTTTTATATTAATTTCTGCTTATTATTGATACTCCGCGATCTTAAGATAAATCGAAAAAGAAAAACAGAAACCTATAAACATTCTATTTTTCTTTTCATGTACGATACCCTATAAATCACAAAACATAACTAACTTTCCGGTGACATATACAACAATAGTAATAGATTTTTTTTCTATATTATCAAAGTAAAACAAAAAAATAGCAAAATGGTCATGAAATTGGCCTCTTCAATGAGGCGTTTCTTACTAAGAAAAATAATAAGAAATTCTGAATTCCCATATAGTCTATATGGGAATTCTGTTCAACTATCACGAAAAGGCCTCCTGGCGTGGAGACGTTAACAAGACCCTTTTATCCCAGTGTTTGAACTGTCGCATGACCAGAATGCCTGTGACAACAAACTTAATAGGTAAACAGGTGGAGTATAATTTAATTTACCCTAAAATAAATTATTTAGATAAGCCCCTTTGTGCCTTCTGTGCAGTTTTTTTAAGCTTTTTGGCAGTATTTAAATATAGTTTGTGATATATTTTTTAATAATTAAAATATTCCAGTTGATTGAACAAATTCAAATTCAAATAACTAAACGAAACATCTAGGTAGTGCAGTGGGGACATCTACGTCTACTTGCAGTTATGAGTGTTGCTTGTTATGTGTTCGAATTCCATTAAGAGGAGGGGGGAAGTAGGGTTCGAATTCTGTTTACATCAAAAATATTTTCATTTTCTAGCTATGACACAGATTTGGAAATTAATCTCTTTAACGAAATAATAATAACTACGGTTAAGCATCATAATTACATCATTAGTTTCTAACACTGTGTGTAATATTTCTATATAATATTAAAAAAATAACTTCACGCTGTATCACGTATATCTGATATATATATGGATAGGAAGAGGTAATAAATATGTTAAGACACTCGGTTCCCCGCCTTCCGCCGTGTAATTTAAAGTATTGCGTGTTGTGTGGCGTAACTCAACGCCGACCTTTTGCCTTGGCGCCAGAGCGAAGAAATTAAATTATTAATAAAAAAATAATTCAATCCCCCGAGTGGGAATTGAACACACAACTGTGTACAGTCACACTCTTATGCTCCTTCGCTACGATACTTTCAATATTTCTAATTAAAAGTGAAATAATTACCAAAAACAAAAGTAACTAAAATGACTCTTATCAGCTAAAATTAATGAAATTTAGGTGCAATTTTGAAATTTCTATGTTAGAGAGAATTTGAACGGATAGTGCACACGCTGGACTATGAATTGTCATAAATCTTCCCCCTTATCTCCTTTTGTTTCAACAAGCGTAACGTTTCATACCAGCTTAGGTCAACTTTAGTTTTAGTTTTAGAATTATGACGTTTGACCGGAAAATTTAGTGAAAAGTATATAGAAAATAAATAAAAATATTTAAAAAGTCAAAGTCAAATTCTGGGGGCTATAATAACGTTTATTGTTACTTTTATTTTTTTACTTCTAAAATGAGCGAAGAGTAGAGACAAATTAAAGCTTTTTACAAATTAAATATCAAAAATATTTGCATTAATTAGTTTCTTTTTAATAAATTCAAAATTTAAGATGATGTTTTACTAAAGTTGAAATTGTGTTACCTTTTGAGGTCTGATGTGGCGCAAAGGTATAAGTTTTTTTTTTACCTCCGGTAATGAAGGAAAGCGCGGCGTTGAGTTCGGCGTTCTGTCATTCGATACACAATGGCTTCAAAATTCGACGGCAAGTGGCGAACGTGACCTTAATGGGATCAGGTTCCATCTGCACATTTGCTATATGCGGAATACAGCGTGAAGCTAAATTTCTATTTTTCTGAAAGCATCTTTTTTATTTTCTTAAATATATATAATGTAATATTTCTTTTCTACAATATTAAGTCGGAAAATAGTTTTTTAATATTTTAATCAAATTAATTAAGACAATTATTTGCTTCACAGAGCAAGTGACGTTCAAAAATAACAAAGTAGAATACATTAACAAGTAGAATAGTTTATAAAATATTGAATAGTAAAACTAAACACTGTCTATGGAATATAAAACTTGAAAATAACATCGTAGAGGCGTTCCTCAACGATGTTCCTGACAGACAAAGACTAATGTGCTCCACATATAAGGTACCTAGAACTTTGATCTATTATGGTGAGTTTGCTGATAAAAGATATTTTGTATATATAAAGAGAATGCCGACTAGTGCTTTAGTAAAAATAATGATTATAGATTCAAATCCAACTCATTAAAGTTTTCTTTTACTGTTAGTACCTATGTATGTTCGTTTTACACTCGAAATTCGTACTTTAATTCATCAAATACTGAAAATGGTTGGTACTAGCGAGGTGAGAATAAAAAAGAATGTGTTCAGGTGGTTTGGGCACGTCGAACGAATGAGTTTTGAAGGAATGACAAGAAAGAGTTATGAAGGAAGTATGAGTGTTAAAAGAGAAGAAGAGACCTCGGTTGCCTTTTTTACCTTTTACCGAAGATCACGTCATAAGCAGGAGGACCTTCCGCAGGGCATTTATGAAGAGGTTGATGACAGTGGACGAGACGAAAGTTGTAAGCAGAGACCGTAGCGTTTGACGCACTCCTCTAGGATAAAGCTTGCAGCAAAAAAAACATTTTCTCACAGGTAGAAACAATCAATATAATAGAAAAATAATACCTTTATGTGTGTTGGTAAACGAGAATAGGTACCTCATTTAAAAAAATAGGCGCTTTTAATGAAGGTTTCGTATAAAGTTAACGCGTCACGAACAAAGCGGAACGTTAACTGCCAGGAAACCACCCCGTTGGCCGTAAATTTTAAACGATGATAAGTTGAAGCTTAATGCCGCAATTCAAACTTTGAATTAATTAAGAATTCTGGAAGTTAATGCAGGTCTACCGTATGTTATTTTGGAGATGTTTTGATTAAACATAATCTGTGTTTCTAAATTACTTTATTTTTAATCGTAAGGAAAAAATCACATTTAATTTTTGTTTTTTCTTAAATATATATATGTACGTAATTAATGACAAGTTTTTTGACAGGTTCAATTGAATAAAAATCATGTAATTATAAAATTTAATTTTAAATTATAGTCTAAGCATACAATTCGTCGTATATTTTATAATTACAAAATATTTTTCTTATATCTTCATGGGTATCTTGTTTCGATTCGCTTCTTTGTTTATTTCGCGATGTGAAATAATCTTATCAGTGCCCGTTGTTTTTTTTACAGTCAAAGACTCATAGGCTTACGACGCATTGCATTAATATTATTTTTTATAAAATAGATTGATAAAAAGTATTAAAACAGATTGATGTTATATATTGGTGAGGAGAGTGGTGTGATGCACTTCGTTCATAATTATTTATTTATATTTACATCATTATTTTTATTAGATTAGACAGATTTTTTACAATAAAAAATAGCTTATTAATAATTATTATTCTTAATATTTAGTATTGACCAAATATGAATGATAGTCCAGTCGTGGCACAGGGCACAGTTTCGTTTGCGTTGAGAAAAGCGTTGAAATCCGCTGTTCAAAACGCAATGTCTCTAGAATTCAGCGGAAATATTGGAGCGATGGGAGTGTCTTAACCCTCTGCCTACTCAGCCACATGCGGGATACAGCGTGAAACTAACAAAAAACCCTTATGAGAATCGAATCGCCACTTCTTGTTCTTTCTAGTTCTTTTACAATTTCACCAGGAGAGAAACTTAAGGAATTACTTATTTAAATTACATTTTTAAATGATGTTGCTTAAGAATAAATTCGCGAAACGAAACCGAGGTAAATGTATTTTAAAATGTAGGTATAATTAAGAAACGTAATAGAAAAAGGCTTTATTTAGAATTCTTTCTCCTTTAATCTGTTAAGGTGCCACCGTTAATATTTTCACAAGGTTCGCAAGATTTTATTTGCTATTATTTTTATTTATTATCAGCTTCACGCTGTATCCCGCACACAGCAGGGTAGGCAGAGGAAACCTAGTGTTAAGACACTCCGTTCCCCACTTTCTGCCGAATTCTGGAGGCATTGCGTGTTGAGTGGCAGAACTCAACGCCGCCCTTAACCTCGACACCAGAGCGAAGAAATGGAAATATAAATTTAAGTAAATATTTCATCTCCTCTCTAATCGAGTGGGGATCGAACCAGTCGGTTTTACAGTCACACCTCGTGCCGCTGCGCCACGACTGGCCTCTATTTGCTATTATAATTTTCTTAAAAAAATATTAAAGGAAATAAAAATAATTACCATATTGGCGCAGGAGCACCAGCTGTAACTATAAGCGAGACAGCTGTGTGTTCGATTCCCACTTGGAAGAATTAAATATTTAATATTTTCATTTCCTCACTGTGGTAACGATAAAAGCACAGCGTTGAGTTCCGCTGCGCAACACGCAATGCCAAACGCAATGAGATACGACTTGTCCTAACGGGGAAACGGGGTATCTTAACACTAGGTTAGGTTAGTAGTAAGTCAAAATATGTAACCTATGGAAACCAGAATTTTTATAATTTAGAAACGAGACTCTACGTATTATAGTCCACACAAAGGAAGTTCCGGGCTATATATTGTAAAATAATATTGATATATATGTTGTATTGTAAGATTATATATGATTTAAACAATATACTCTAATAAAATACTTACGATTCTTGCTACAGTATCTAGCGAGCAAAACTAGATCACTTTTATGATATAGTGCAACAGAAAGTTCTCAATTACCTCACGTAACCACAAACTTTGTTGCTGTAAATTTTATATAAAAGTAAAACAGTCAGTAAGGCAACAATAAATAATCATTAATTCATTGTCTTTATAACATAAGATATTAGCGTATTCATAATAAATATAGCACTTATAGCAAATGTTCTTTTATGTAGGGTGTCCTTATGTGGGATACGAAACCTGTTAATTTATTGTAGAACTGTAATTATTATTATAATTTTTAGCTTCACGCTGTATCTTGCACGCAGCAGGGCAGAGAGAAACGCCGCACTTTGCCTCGACATCCGAGCGAAGATATTACAAATTTCACTCCCTCGAGTGGAAATCGAACCCACAACCTGATGAGTTTTCAGTTACATACATGCTTTTTGGAGTACAAGGAGCGCCACGAATTGCCTCAATAATTTTAACTTTAACTTTAACTTGTAACTATAAATTCCTTAATTGTTTATCTATACGTAGACATTTGAATTAAATCAGTCTCTTACAAAATAATATTCTACATTCAAATCACCGTAATGAAAAAAATACAAAACAAAGTCCCAAATCTTTTGTTTTTGGTTTCAATATAAAATATTTTATATTTACCAATATCATTTTACGACAGCTTTCAAATGACAATTGACAAGTCGCTCGTAACAAATCCTGTGGATTACGAACCACCGACCACGGCTTATTGCAGACTTACAACGTTTATCAATTTCGCATAACCTACTTTCTTCTGGCTGAATTAACGCAGATAAAAGCTTCAGAATTGTATATTAGGGTATCCAAGCACTAAGTTAGGATTTCATTGACGTGAGACTTAATATTTTAACGAAAATAACAAAATTTCAATAGTAGGTATATCCATTTAAAGATTTATATAATAACTGTTCTGTTCCTTGGCCTAAATCGTGTATAATAAATATATATTTAGTTATTTTAGTGAAAATTTCATGAATTGAAATTCTATCTTAACAAGTAAAGGAAAGAACGCAGAACTGAAATCCAAACTCTTAATTGCAGAAATGAAATCTCTCACCCTTAGTAACTGACGACTTTTCTATGAAGTAACATTTCCTTCTGGCGTGAACACTACCCATATTAGCTCTATTTACGTGGCTTTCTTAATAGTTTTTACTATATTTTGTCATCAAAACCTATAAAGTACTTCTCGTGGATCTAGTAAAAAAAATTTGGCACGAAGTGACAACTGTATTGTATACAAAAATGAAATTTTATAAATATTTGACAAAAAAATCATTACGAACTTATGGTTTATAGTCCATTTCATACAAAATAAGAGCATACGTCCGCAAATTAAATTTTTAAAAAGTCTAAGTTGGCGAGTCTGACTCGCAATTGACCGGTTTCTTTTAAATAAAGTATGTCATGACCTTTCTTATACCCCTTAAAATATATATACAAAGTTTCATGTCAATCGGTTGAGTAATTTTGACTTGAAAGCTAAACAAACAAACTTACATTTGAATTTATTAATAGCATAAATATTGTAAGAAATATTTATGCCTAAGCCCAAGAAGTTTGTAAATGGTTTTTACATAGAACTAGCCGAAATTAAAAGTTAAAAAAAAAATTAAATTAGCTTCACGCTGTATCCCGCACACAGCAGGGTAGGCAGAGGGAACCTAGGGTTAAGACACTCCGTTCCCCACTTTCTGCCGAATTTTGGAGGCATTGCGTGTTGAGTCGCAGAACTCAACGCCGCGCTTTGCCTCGACACCAGAGCGAAGAAATGGAAATATAAATTTAAGTAAATATTTCATCTCCTCGAGTGGATCGAACCCACAACCGTTTTACAGTCACATTTTGTACCATTGCGCCACGACTGGCCTCAAAATTAATAGTTTAACAATGCAATTCATATTCTTATTTCGACATTTCGGTAGGAATCAAATTAGGTAGGTTCATTTATTGTAAAATAATTTTATTACTTGGTCGATTTAAAAATTTTGAGTATAGAACGACAAAAACAAAAATTTATAAACAAAAAGAAAGTAATTAATTTCATAAATAATTAACTTAACATTTTCTTTCTTTTATAATTTTTCTTAAAAATTATGTCATGTTCGTTATTTGTTGTTCATATTATGTCCAAAAAGAAATTACTAATAAACCATGAAATATATTTATAGTGAATTATAGATAAATGTTCAATATTTAATGAAAAATGCTCTTTGAAATAAAATTATTAAAAATTATGTCTTTTGCAATCCACGCAGTGAATTTTGCATGAGGCACCTGCTTTTAATAGACCGAGAATCGCTCTTTTCCCACGAATAATGTTCGGTCATTTAAAAATTAAATAGCAACCAATTCCTTTTTGAAGATAAAATTAACGATATATTCATATGAAAAAACATGTTTTCAATAAATGGAGTGGCGGAACTCAACACCGCGCTTTGCCTCGTTACCAGGGTGAGGAAATGAAAATTATTAAATATTTAATTTCCCCTAGTTAGAATCGACTTAACCACCGTTCTTAACTCCCTTCTCTTTTAAAAAACAATGAAAATATTGTTATTCTGTACTTTTTATTATTTTATATATAAAGGTCAGTAACTGATGATTGTAAATTAAGTATTATATTGTAGTTGTTTTCCTACAAAACTAGCAACTATCTTCAGAAATTAACATAAGACTCATGAATCTATCCAATATCGAGAGTCGGTAACGCAGCAAAAATACAAGAAATATTAGATACCCACATCACATGATTCTACTTCTCTACTACGTTACCGTCAAACTGTCCAACTCGGAACACAGGTATGTTTTGTACAAGTTTACATCGATGGTCACTATAGACCATATAACCTTCAACTTAAGGCTTATAATTCAGTATTTTTCAATTTAAATCTGATTGTAGCTTCAGTCCCGTGATATTATTACCGTGTCTGAGTGACGGCTCGCGAACTGAAGGACGTTCTCTTTATTGAACTTTCTATTTGTACATAACCAATCTAAAAAGTTTTATTAAATATCAGCGGAATCGAAAAAGTAAAATTGAAAAACAAGGACAAGGAAAGGAAAAAGCGTGAAATTGTATTTTTTTTATGAAAGTGTAATTAGTGTATGTTATATAGATGAGGGAGCTTTTTTCCTGCTCGCTTCGCTCGGCAACTCCCACTTTTCGCTCTTAGCATTTTTTAGGGATGACAACAATACATTGGTTTATAATAAATGATTAAATATATGATGATAAATAATTCATTTTAAGCACTAGCTACAATCCTTCTTCACACATTTTTTTTTGGTTTTACACTGTTAAAATAATAACAATATATAGAATTCATTAGAAAACCATTAAAAATCAATAGGAGTTGCGATTCATCCGTCATCCGTCAGTGTTTGATCAGCTTTACCTATATCACGGATGTAGGAGGGAAAAAAAGGGAGTCTAGTATTTAGACACTCCGCTTCACATTTTCAATTCTAGAAGACTTCATGTTAAGTGATGGAACTAAACGCCGTGCTTTTGCCTCAAGAACGAAGTGTAAATCGATCCCACAACCTATATACAGTAACACCCTTGTGCCTTACAATTTCCTGATCTAAAACTAAAACTTTATTACAATTTATCACAAGAATACATAAAAAGTATATTAATTTGTTCTAAAAAGCTGTTTCACTAAAACGTTCCAATACACAACTCTGTAATTAAAAAGGCTTAGGACGTACTGTGGGAAACTTGAACCATGTAAGAGTCAAAGCATGTATTTCAGCCGCTACTACTGTACAAACACGAAACCGTTCGCGTGACCTGTCGAGGGTAATCAACTCGCAAAACTTTATTTCAAAGGCAAATGTTGAGCAATAAATTTACAACAGGGCTTATTTGAAATAGCTTAATTTAATTTTTTTCACAGTAAGCAAGAAAGTTAGCTCTATTGTTAGATTCTATCTAAAGCAATAAACAATTGTAGGGGTAACCAAAGTAATACTAAAACTAAAAGAAATTTGTTTACTTTAACCTACAACATATATTTAAGTAGACATTGCAATTGGTGGGATTCAGAATAGATAGTTGATAGTTTTTATAAAAAATATGCTTTTTAAGTTAAAAGAAACTTTTAAATAATTTTTAAACTCTGTTAAAAAAAAAAAAAAAATCCGATACATAACCAATCCACACGAAGACGTATAATTTAAGGTTTATGATTGTTAAGGAGCACTTAAAACTTGATTCAAGTATAAAACTTGAAGAGTATTAAAATACGATATATAATTTCATAATAATCCAAAACAAAACAGTCCAAATTACAAACACCTTAACTGGAAACATTGCGTTTACCGTTTGCGTTAAACGTCTCAGTTTGCCGCTTTGGTAATTTTTCCATTGACAAACTCAAAACAATTTTTATTTGTAAACCCAATTATTTCTTTCAGTTTAGCTGGACCAGTAACTATGGCTTAATGAGATATTCCAGATCCTAATTTTCACATACATGTCTATAGTAAATGCTGATCACGCTCGATTTTTTTTGTTCAGACAATATTTTTGTATTTCACATAGTTTAAGTATGTTATTTGGTTGCTTGTGAAAATATGTCTAGAACATCTTTCCAGAGATACTTTGATTACGAAATGTGAAATTTAAAATTATAATTTTCATTGGAACGCTTTTTTTTGATAATTTTACCAATACATAACTAGAATTCAAGCGTTAGGCAGATGATAAAAGCAGCTCATGGACCAGGACAGCCATGGATAGGTTTAGGTGGAGAGATTTGTTATTGAGACGGCGTTATGTTTCACCACACGACACGTTGTGCCTCAAAAATTCAGCACAAAGTGAGTAACGGAAGTGTCTTAATGGGAACCGAACTAGACTTCCAGGTTGCTTCTGCCTATCATACTATGAGCGTAATGCTGAAAAAGAATTAATAATTCTAATATTATAATATAAGATTTATGGCATCTGCATATAATTGGCTTTTTATTTATTTCTAAATACAAAACCAAGTGCCACCGAGTTCTGCAAACCCAATTTACATTTATCGTCATACCGCAAAACATTGTACGGACGTGAAAGAATTTTCGATAGAACCACATTATAAATCTTTCATATTTTGCGAGGAACATCGACGCTACGTGATTGAAAAATCAGAAAACTTTAACAACTTTATTCATGAGGTTGCAATTACGTTAGTGCTCACAAAGTGGAACGGCTCAGTTCTTTGTTTGTTCGATAGTATCGAAGTTCGGGACGCGTGATTCGAAAAGTTCTATCGGTGCTCGAACTAAGTGAACTTTAGAAGAGAACGCTCTAATTATACCTATATATGTGTGCCCTGAACAATCTAAATCAGTGTCTCAGGCGTGTAATCCCGCGCCTCTACTTTAACGAAGCGTTGAACTACTTTTTGGACCTAGTACGTAAACAGTCAGGTGGTGCTTGGACAAAAATGCACCTTAAACTCAGGAAATAGCTTATAAATTCGCGTGTCTCATACAGTCAACCTGTTGGCTTTTTTTTTTGGACATCCGCTCTAACTCGTTCTCGTTAGCTCTTGTAAATCATTGCAAAGTAAAAAGATATTTTAAGTATAAAATAAACAAAGCTTAATATAAAATATGGAAATAAAAAATAATATTTTTTTATATATACTTATATATTTTAATAAAAATATCCAATTAGTTGTTGTTTATTGTGGGACTATATTCGTATATTTCAAATTTAGATTTCCCTCACGTGCCATATCAAGGGATATTCAATTAAAATTTGTATGATATGTCAACACACAAATATACATTCTATTCACGAGTAATGCAGTATAAAGCACATTCATATGTGTATATTGGAATTTGTATTGTATTTTTTTTTTATTTTCTATTTCACAACTAAAATATAAAAACCAATCGTACATCTACATATATTCATAATAAAAATAATAATATTGACTTTATAATAATAAGTATAAGACCACCTTGGTATAGTGGCGCGATGCCTATGAATTTGATTCCTGCTCGGATTTATTACTATATAACAAGAACGAATTTTATCTCAGCTCTGGAAAAGCAGAGCGCGGTGTTGGGTTCCACCACTCAACGCGCAATATCTCGAATTCAGGTGAAAAGCGGGAAACGTTATGTCTCAATCATAAGTTATCTTTGCTTACTGCATCAAATTATACTAAAGATAGACATAAAATAACAACAAAATTTAATATATCTTAACTATACTAACAATTTAATCAGTACATTGTGGAATAGGTATAACTTGACAACTGTATCCCAAACTCAGAAGGGTAAGCAAATGGAACCTAGAGTTAAGACTCCGTTACCTAATTTCCGCCCAACTCTTGAGGCATTGCGTGCTGAGTGGCGGAACTGAACGTCGCATTTTGCCTCGACAACAGAGCGAAGAAATAAAAAAAATACGTTTAATTTAAATATTTCATTTCCTGGAGTGAGGATCGAACCCAAAACCAGTCGCGTTTACAGTCACACTTTTTACCCGTGCACCACAACTGGCTTCAACAACTCAAATTGCAATGGATATACATAGATATAGATCCAAATATCGTTCCCGAGACAATCTAGGTATCAAATTACTAAGTAATTACGAATACATTCGATGTAATTGCCTACTTTGAGGATAAGGAGAAATTACATCAACGAAATGCTTGTTCGACATGTCGAAATTGTTGTTGTTTAGAAATGTTAATCTATATTTTCTGCTAAATTGTAATATTTAGTTTAATATGAAATGTAAGGCTAACATGGTATAGTTACTTATCAAGATCGTGTTAGGTTCAAAGTGGAATGCAATTTGTAGTGGTACTGTTTTTATTTTTGCATACTGAAATTAAATATATTTAATTTGACATAGAACAATGGACGTATTTTCACCTGTTTTTACGAAAATTAATGTAATTTATACATCATTATTTGACCCCTGACGGGCTTAAATTTCCAAAGCTTTCATTGCATACTTGTATGGCATCCCTTGAATCCTTTCAAATGTTCCGAATTTTATACGTCTAGCTGAGCATTACGGCAAAATATGTTATTTTATTCGGCTCCGCATATCGCGTTTAATACGATAGTACTACGACATGCATATTAACCCACTTGAGATTAAGTTTAATCAATAGCTTTGATGTTAACTATCACTCCGCCATATTTGATGGGAATGTAATTACATCACTGATATAACCGAGAGCATATCTCGAATATTCTGTGTTTGTAGTGTGTTTTGATCACTTGATTATATTCTCGATATAATTATATATAATAGATATACACTAACATCTGCATCAATAATTCAATCATGGAACCATTTTAATGTTAAGAAATCTAAATATATACTTAAATACAGTAAATATTTTATGGTCATGTTCAATAGTGGTGTTAATTTTTTTTTTTTCAAATTTCCACTGTACCCTACATCTCATATAGGGTTGACATAGAGAACCTATTGTTAAATACAACATGAAGAGTACGTGCCCTTTTCACTCGATTTTTGTGATATCCTTTACGCTGTGCCATACAACTGCCACGGTGATCTCAAGTAAAATATTAAAACAAATTGTGACCTGTTACATGAAATAAGCTTATTAAAATGTAAAATGTATATAAAATAACTCAATTTTAACTTAAACTTCAAAATTTTCTTATCTTTTACTTAAAATATTAAAATACACTTAAATTAACTAAGCTCAACCATGAATTTATAAACAACATTTAACGTTTCTTACCGTTCTTTAACGTTTGACAAAGTTTAAAGCCCACAAAACAAGATATGAGCCGCCATTTTGTCGTTTAAAATTGAATAATTCATTAATCTTTTTCACTGAGCGTGGACATCTTGGCGTCTCTAATTAGATCCCTCACTGAGCGCGGCACACTTGAGTCGTTCTCTTAATTGCATTGTCAGTTAGTTATGTTTTCCAAACAAACGGTTTTAACGTTTGCCCAGTTTTAACTTTATTCTATAAAGCGTGGAGTTTCTGAATTGGCAACAGTTTTAACTTGGCTCTTATAAACAGTGTTACCAAATTACTTTAAGATAGTCCGAAACATTAATAAATTGTAGTTCTGTTTATTTTTATGGATGAGAAATTATGGTGCAATTGGGAAATGTCTGATTGGCTATAGTTGTAGGTTCGAATTCAATGTAGGAAAATGGATATATAAAATTAACCTTGAGGTTAATTGTATATATGCATTTTTTTAGTATATCTTTCCTGCCTAGCCTGACAAAGAATGCAAATAAGGAAACGGATTCAAATATTTCTAAATTCTGTTTATTTACTTATTTAAAAAAAAAAATTAAATTAAATTAGCTTCACGCTATATCCCGCACACAGCAGGGTAGGCAGAGGAAACCTAGTGTTAAGACACTCCGTTCCCCACTTTCTGCCGAATTTTGGAGACATTGCGTGTTGAGTGGCAGAACTCAACGCCGCGCTTAGCCTCGACACCAGAGCGAAGAAATGGAAATATAAATTTAAAACTAAAATGAAAATATAAATTAAAAAAATATATATATATTTATTTACCAGAAGGAAAAATCTATTTTTTTGTTATAAATTCAATTTGTTTGGGAAAACTTCACAGCTATGGTTCAAGCACCAAATTGAATCGAATAACCGAATGACTACCGGCGTTAAGCTAATTTGTATACATAAATATTTTTTTGTTATTAGATACTTTTAAAAGTTGCAAATTTAAAACTTTGTTTTATCGTCCTGATTACTATAAACGAAGCTTAGACTTCGGTTACGACAGATCGTTGGTTAATGGCGAGAGACAGCCACTAAGTCGACGTCTGCATTGTAAGCTAGTGGAAACATACATACAACATTTGGCAAGATATACTTAAATATATAATTATACTTTATTGAAAATAAAAAAAAAAGAAACAAAATATAAACTTAAAAAAATAATTTAAAAGTCTAACCTATCGCTCATAGCGATCGTTTCAAGGCAACCTTTGAACATGGGATTTGTATAAAAGTGGGCGTTGCATTAAATAGAAAATATACGTCATTATTTAAAATTCATTCATGTCATTATTAAGATAAATATACCTATAAGCGAGGGCATATATCGGGGCAAAAGTATTTTCGTATTGTTAATACAAAGGAAAATATTATTTTATAGGTATATTTTTTTTATATTTGATATACATATGATGTACATGCCGTTTATGCATTCTAATTAGTTCTGCAATGACCGAAACAGGTGTAAATCTGATGCAGCAAGATCAGGACTACGAAAGATGCATCAACATATCCCAGCAAGTTCTCTCACTTTTTGCTGCGTGCGGTGTGGCGTCATCATTGTGTATACTGGAACACCCGGCCCTTTCTCTTCACTCGCTCCAGCTGGTTTCTCTCAATAGCTTCTTTTAACCTTCAGTTGCTGGTCTGTGGGGCTTGTCTATGCCATTTTAATATGTTATAAAGTTAAGGCCAGTGGCGCAGTAATATAAATATGTAATTATAAACGTTTCCTATTGTGAATTCGTTACATACTTGAGGAAATGAAATATTACATTTTTATTTCTTCGCTCTGGTGACAAAGCAAAGTGCGGCGTTAAGTTTCGCCACGCAACGCCTTCGGAATTTGGCGGAAAAAAGGAACTTGAGGCTTAACACAAGGTTCCCTCTGCCTATAATGCTGTGAGCGGTATGCATTGCTGGTTTAATTTAATTTTAATTGCTATTTTTCATTACTCTAAAAAATATAATAAATAAAACATTAAAATGAACCAGATTACGTTACAGTAATAAAAAAATAAAAAAGCAGGAATACAGTACAGGAATAAAAATAACTTTAAACAATAGATGTTAGTATAATTGTGTAGACATTGTTTTTCAGGACAAAGAGTCGGTGATGAAAAACCGCAGAGTTTTTCAGACTCGTTCACAGGAATACGCCTAACAATTCTTCAACGTATATTTAGTCCGACCGCATTCAATTCAAAGGTATATTTTATATTTGGCATGATGATGTCTATGTTTTGTTGTTGCAAATTATTGTGCTGGTTTCGAAAATAATTATTGTTGGAGCTAAAATTGAAAATTAATTCAATAATATAAGTATTAAATTGCAAATTATACTATGCCTAAAAAGTGTATACGTATAAACTTAAAATCTTTTGTCTCATATGATTTTTTCTATTTGGAAAAATGTGTTAATTTTGGGGACACGCCCAATTGGAACGATAAACTTTGATTAAGCTTATATCCTTATATTATACAATGGTAAAATGGCAATAATTTTTGTTCAGCCTCTGACAGCATCTCGTAAATCTCGTAAAAAAAACAGAGTACGCAGAAATAACTAAGTGTTAGCACCTGAATTCCCGACGTTACGCATTGATTGGCGGAACTTAACGCCATATTTTGTCTTTCTAAATCGAGAAAATGAAAATTTATGCCTTCGAGTTTGATCCCCAAGCTCAGAATTGTTGAATTTACTCGGATGTTTTTCCATAAACATTTTAATCACACTTTTAAAGTGGTCCGTAAGATTGTAAAGCTTTTTACAAATATTTTCTGAGATGCTAAAAATAAGAGTGGTTGTGTAAAAATTTCACCGTAGCGGTGTACTACAATTAGATAAAGCGCTTGGAATGTATATAAAAACAGTTTTGACTTGGATGTACGTATGCATGCGGAGTAAAAAGAAAGTAATCTAGACTTATCTTTTTCTGGACCGCGTTAAGCAGGAAAATTAAAAACATAATAGCCAAAGTTTTAAAAGAAAACTTATTATAATTTTTATTATAGTTATTTTTCATCGTTCCAATATTAAAACCTCTTGAGCTACATTAGGGAATCATGTATCATAGATATATGTATCATGGGAATCATATACCTACTATATTAATTTATGATATTACACTAGGCGGGTCTAATATTACGTAGCATAAAATCTCATATTATTTTTAAATTCGCTTTAATTTTAATCACTGTTATTTAACTTTGAATTTTTTTTTGAAAAAAAAATTCGTTATTATAGCCGTTTTGAAACAATATGCGTTGTTTTATAAAACTAGACAACGATACACGAATTTTGTCATTTTAAGTTTTAATAAAGCAAAAGCACAATAAATCACTGTAGATATGAATTGAGATTTACGTAAAACAATAAAATGACGAGTCGTCTTAATAACAGACATTGATCAAACAGGGTGAAAGCGTCAGCGTTCCTTTTACGGGAACAGCATACGAGGTAAAATATTTTAAATCCCAAAATAAAGAAACTAATCAAGATACCTCAATAGTTTAGACGTAGGATTTTTTCATTTCACCATGTTTATCCATACCTGTATTTCGTGTGATGCAGTTACACATAGATACCAATAACGTAAACACCAACTACTACAAAAAAATAAAAATAAAGTTTATGTCTGCGTTCGTCGTATTATTTATGTTGTTTGAAAAATTAACTTTTTCAATCTTGATTTTTTTTTAAATTGAATTAGGCTTTTGTAGAGCAGTTAAAATTGTGGTTTCATTTAAAGTTGTGCTTATGATATATGTGATGAGGCCAGTCGTGTCGCAAAGGCATAAAGTGTGACTGCAAAATCGACTGATTGTGGATTCAATCTTCACTTGAGGAAATTAAGTAATTTAAATTTATATTTTCATTTCTGGTGTGTTGGCAAATCGCGGCGTTGAGTTCTGCCACTCAACAAGTAATCCAGATTTCGGCGAAAACTGGGGAACTAAGTGTCTTAACACTGAATTCCCTCCGCCTACCCTGCCATATTTATGTGTCATATTAATCATATATTCTTAGTTGTAAATAGGAGAAATACTTTAATCAAACTTCCACTCCATTTGAAACTTTAGACATACCCCAGAACAAATTCTCCAAGCTCACTTCACGTATGGCGTGAAAAATTCAATTTAGCAACGAATGGATCCATAGCAAATGCACTTTTTTAAAAACTTTCCCGAAGAGGCACGTTTAACAGTTCCGTCACAAAGCGTTGCGCCATTCCTAGCGCATTCTAATGCAAATTTCATTGAAATGCCGCCATTGTTGTCACTTCCAGCCATTGGGATAAGCCTTGTGTTCATGCGTCTGATTTTGTATGCACGTTTCATGACATTTTTAGTTCCCCCCTTTTGTTCAATTTCTCTTATAATACATTCTTATGTAGATAAGAATAAAATAAGCATAAGATATTGTGTTCATTTTACTAGATTTTTAGGAAAATGGAAATCGTCTTTTGAAAAGAGATGAATTAGACGAAGAAAATGTACAGAATAAAATATAAGGCCTTAAGCTTTAACACTTTTATTGACAATTAGGAGCATGTGTTTATTAATTGATTATTAGGTAACTAGGGGTATTCCACAAAATGTAACGGAAAGCGAAGAAAAAAGAGTCTTGAGACGAGGCTCTCGCTGTTGAATTGATACAAGAAAATTGTAAAGGAGAAAAGAAAATCCGAAGTTTTTAAAAAATGTTAACTGTATATGATATTATTTATTCTGTATTCACTAAAAACGAATATAATTACGTTGAGAAATTAGTGAATACCAACTTTCTGTAATTAAATTCTATCTAGATATCTACCATTTTCTCTCTTTATTTCACGTTTCTTAGTATAAGAACTCATATAGACTTATTTCAATAAAAATTAAAAAAAAAACATATTTTTTCATTTTTATTTATTTTACTTTTGATCATTTCTAGGTGGAATCCATCAACCAAATATAGGTAACTTTTAAATAATTATTTCGAAGTGATATGAAAATATTCCTCTCATATAAAGCTCGAGTACGGTGGATACTTCACAGTATTCACTAGAGTGAAGTGGGCGACAGCATCCGTGAAATAATATTCAATTAAAAGTATGCTTTTCTTTTTTACTCTATACAATGAAATTTAGTCTTTTTTCTCTCATACATACGTTTGATTTTATATTGAATGTAGAAATCTCTAAATGTGATTTTTCTTTAACGAACCGTGACGTCAAGTTGCATATGTTCGCTTCGTAGTTCTACTATAAAGGATTGGGCTAATGGTATACTCGAAATGTGAATATCCAAATCTGATGCATATATTTTTGTACAAAAATTTTAAAAAAAAGTAAGAGGTGTATAAATTAATAATAACTAATAAGCAAAAATTTAAGTCGATATGTTTAAAGAAATACTTCAGATGTAGTCGAATTTTAGCACATTTTGTGTGAAAAATGAAAATGGCACAAGCAATGTTCTTCATAGAAAAGATTTCCCGTCCACTAGACAATAAGTCGGTAAGCGGTGAAAACTTTCACATTTAAGAAATAAAAGCGCTCGTTTCGCTGTATTCGAATTTCCAAGACGAGACGGCTTAGTTCGCTCTAGTAAATATTGACTCGACGTGGAGCATCCTGAGACTAATCTTATAGAACTGTTTGCTTCCACGATTGAAGACTTGAGGTCCGTGGAAAGTTTTCGCTATCCAAACATTATTTGAATACAGTCGAGGCAATATTTCCACTGCGGATCCATTTGAATATTGCTGACATAATGTAGAAGGCCAAACCGTCTGTCTACGAGGCGGACGTGCTCGCTGCATTTTGACTAAGAAATAAAATTTTGTTCAGACACTTTTAGTTAAATTGGAAAAATATTTTCATTAATTATAACTTTTTATATAATATATTTTGTCACCTATTGTTATTTATTGTATTCTTGTGTGTAAAATAATGATGAATTGAGTTATATTTATATTTACAAAACGGAAGTTGTTTGGAAAGGGGAACAATTTTGTAATAAAATTTTATAATGGATGGAAAACTCACGTAGTAAACGAATTGCCCGTGCAGTGGATACTGCACTAGCATATTTATCGACAGAACGTGTAACTAAATCGCTACATCGAGAAACCTTTTAGTACTATTGCCTTGCGTTGTGCAAGGAAAAACGAAAGATGAATAAAATGGTTTTTTTTTTAATTTTAATTGAAGTCTTATCTCGGATTACTGCAGTGTTCAAAATCTTGGGTTTGCAAAAATGTTATATTGTATTCAAAAACCTAATAAATCGAAGTAAATCATTTAAAGTATGTTAAAATTGCAAAAATAAAAAAAAATTATATATCCTTTTCATATATAAATTTTAATAAAGATTATCATACAATTGTTTTTCTTTTAGAATAATTTAAAATTTTAAAATATTAAAACAACAAATTATTTTTTTATTTAAATTATATGCACATATGGAAAATATATAAAATAATATAATTTTAATATTAAAGGAAGCTTAAGGACTGTTATCCGCAATAGCAGGCTCTTGTTCGTATTTTGCAATTCATGGTTGTTACTTTCTAGATGTTTTATTTTGTGATTTTGTTTTCTAACAGTTTCTTCAATAGCGGCGAAGCTTCTAGCTGGCTAATCTCCTTTCGAAAAGTTTTATTTAGCTCACGACTAATGTACTGTACAAGGTTTTTGGTGTTAAAAGAGTGTACCACTGTATCTTCTACTTCAGAATGGTTTTCTTCGTCATCATCTTCAGGAATCACAAATGAGGATCTACGAGATAAATTTTTTAGACATTCGTCACAGTTCCACTCAATTCCAGGAGAGTTTATAAGAGCGTTAACCTGTTTGTTTGATAATCCGGTGCAAGCTGAATCTGCATGGACAATTTTGTCGCATCTGCCGCATTCTAAGCCCGAAGTTTTCTAGATTGTTTTTTTTACATTTAAAACATTTTTTTAAAATCATTATTAATTTTGTATGTATTTAAGCATAATATGCAGTATAAAATAATTAATTTTGTGCTTATAAATAATTTTCAGCAATAGAATATCCACATCTACCTACAGATTCGTAGAGCGCTGAAAAAAATAAGCTTAAATAATAAGTAAGAGTCCATGTCTCCGCCCCGTACATCCTGAGCGGAAGGATGCACTGGTCGAAAACCCGAGATTTTGAGATAGAGGCAGTGGTGAGTTTGAAGTGAGTTTAAAGAAGTTTATGTGCGTAGACGTATGCTGTATAGTCTAATCGTATTCTTCTATCAGCCTCCTTTATTAAAGTTGTTCCTAACCAGTTATATATTCTGGCTTAAGTATGTATTCCTGAATAACTTCGATGTTAACATTATTGACAATAACTGGCTTTGGATCTACGAATGAATTCAACATAAACTTAGTCTTCTCCAAGTTCATTCCTGGACTTATCCACCTGAAAGAAACACTTAGGCATTTCAGCATCTTTGAAAACTTATGCAGCGACTCGGCCATAATAACTATGTCTACTCATAATAAATATGTGCGCCCTTGATAATGATATCCTGTCCACACCTATCCAGTGTTTTGAAGGCATCCTCTAAAGCGATAGTAAACAGTTTTGGATATAGTTATTTAGAAAACGTGTAAACCGCAACGCTAAAAATTTTAAAAAAATTTTCACGTTTCCTAAATAATTTCATTTTCCTAAATGAAATAACATTTTAAAAAACGTTAAAAAATAGTTTGGGAGATGTTCCCTGTCTTCATCGCCTTGTCTAACTCCACGCTTCAGAGGGATTGGTCTTTTCTGGTCGTGCTGAATTTGTACTGTCATCGAAGCAACTTTATATAACTATTTCAACAACTCGATATACCGCCCCCCCGAGTGGGAAATGAAGCCATAACCGCCCCGTTACAATTATATCTCGTGTCCTTCTCTACGCTACGGTGGCCTCAATTATGAAGCACCCGAAGTTCAAAAAGCTTAAATGCATATAGACAATATACTAAACAAAATTTACATTTTCAATTATATAATCTAAATTTAAATATCTCGTATCACATCTCTCCCATATATCTATACAAAATACATACGTAAAGAGGTTTACAACTTCTCAAACTAAAATCAATACAGCAAACGCCCAGTAAAAGTTTCCGTCTGTTGAAATTGATATTGCATCCTACAACTATCACAGTGATAGTTGTAGGATGCACTCCGATAGAAGGTTGGTAGTGACATGCTATTTCACAGTGGGCGACGCCACGCCACGATTGCGTGAAAGGCAGATTGCCTTTTCTTTTAAATCGGATTTTATTATTGTTTTCGTTATAAATATAAATATAAATATTTTGTATTGTAAAATAAAGGAAACTTAACGAAAAAAATGCATGAATTCCGGAATCCAAGACCATATATATTTATTATTTTATTTTTATGTTCACTTCTTTTCCAGCTTTTTCTAGTTGAAATTATTCAATGGAAATTTAAACATATGTCTCAACTTTAAGTAGTCGTAAATAAAAATTTTATACAACACTTAAATTTAATACAATAATTAATAATAATAAACAATTAACACCTAAAGTATAAAATATTTTCTAAATAAGCTAAAATATAAAATTACTCAAAAGAAAAAATTTAATTAAACACATTTTAAGCATTTATCTTTGTATAAAATGCAATAAAGTAAATTATAAAAAAAAACATCCAAAAAAAAAAGAAAAGAAAATATATCTATTATATAATACGACAAAAACAATATTCATGTATTTATATCGTTCTTATATTATCATTTCTTTTGTAGTAGAGGATTTACCGAAGCTACTACTTTTCTTAGAATTAGAAAATTTATATCCATGACTAAGTCCTAAACCGTTAAGCTTCACTAAGTAGGTAAGTGGAATTTATGGTAGCGATTTACAGCCCATTTCATTGTGAACAACGCGTATATATATTATGAAGGTGACCTTGTATAAGTCGTGATCTTAAAGACGATTTTTAATAAATTAATTTATTTCTAAATTAAAAAAATTAAAATTAAATCAGCTTCACGCTATATCCCGCATACAGCAGGGTAGGCAGAGGGAACCTAGTGTTAAGACACTCCGTTCCCCACTTTCTGCCGAATTTTGGAGACATTGCGTGTTGAGTGGCAGAACTCAACGCCGCGCTTTTGCCTCGACACCAGAGCGAATTTATTTCTAAAGTATTATATACTCCAACGTAAAAAAGTGAATAGTTTAACTTCCATGATAACCTGAGGCTGATTATATTTGTTTCACGCTGTATCAATACCTAATAGGGTTGCCAAAGGGAACCTAGTGTCAAGACACTCTTTTCCCATTAAGACATTTTCGGTCTCCATTTTTCGGCGGATTCTTGCGGTATTGTGTGTTGAGTGACGCAACTCATCGCCGCGCTTTGATTCGACACAAAAGTAAAGAAATGAATATATTAGATGTATTAGATTATTATTTAAGAATCCCAATGTCCATATACCACGACTGACTTCAGATTATAATTTTATTTTACTAATATTACTCGAATAAATATAGCATAAATAAGAAGCGAATGTTCCTTTATAATATTGACTGCCTCGCCTTATAATCTGCTCATCTATTATCACTTCTAGCTTAGCGGTAAATCCTTCTTTGGAAACTTTTCATATCCGTCGGTCGTTGCACTTTTCAGAGATAATATTTAACTAGATACTTTCAAGTTTTCTAATATGAAATTCATTTGAGTAATTCTCCAAGTTTTAATACTTCTAGAATAGTTTTAGATTTGTTTACCCATTCTATGATATAAAATATAACTAGATTCCTATATTTACATATATTTAATTTTTATCAGTACTCGCTTTTCTTCTTCGCAACATGAGCGTAAGCCGGATAGTACATAGTATCAAGACAATTATTTGAATACTTTCTTGCCAGGAAAATAATTTTAAATGTTGAATATTCCAGAATCTATTTCAAAATAAATTTTGCCCAGGGCACAGGGCAAACGCCCTGTCTTTTCAATAAAAAAATGCACTCAAAATTACGGCCAAATGAATAAATATATGAAGGAATGAATGATATAGTTATAAAAAAAACACATTCTATATAGATAATAAAATTCCGCACAAAAGTGGCCGGATGATTTGTGTAGCAAAACTAAGGCCCAGTGACCATAAAGCACCGGAAGCTTTTTGAGCACAGCAAAGTCTCGCTCACATAAAGGGTTTTTAGAAAGCATTTTAATATGAATTAAGTGGTTAGAGAATTTATAATATGTTACGCTGGTGATATAGTTGCGTTAGACGGGTAAATATTTAATTAAAATGTAGTGTTTTCTATATATTTATTATATAGTGTCGTAATTAATTTTCGATTAAATATTAATAACTTTGCAGTTAATATTATGTTTCATTGTTAATATTTTGTTTTATTTTCCAAATTTAAAAGCTTATGTCAATATTAGCAGACATTCATAATCCAATAAAGGCCAGTCGTAGCGCAGCGGCACGAAGTGTGACTGTAAAACCGACTGGTGGTGGGTTCGATCCCCACTCGAGGAGATGAAATATTTACTTAAATTTATATTTTCATTTCTTCGCTCTGGTGTCGAGGCAAAAGTGTGGCGTTGAGTTCTGCCACTCAACACGCAATGCCTCCAAAATTCGGCAGAAAGTGGGGAACGGAGTGTCTTAACACTAGGTTCCCTCTGTCTACCCTGCTGTGTGCGGGATATAGCGTGAAGCTAATTAATTTAATTAATTAATTCATAATACGTCTACAGAATTGTTTCTTGTAAATGAAAGTTTCTTTAGTGTATATTTTTAATTCTGTATGTTTGGCAAATGATTATTAATTTTTTTTATAAGTCACCCATATAACAAAAAAGGGAAATGATAAGAATAAATCATGTAATACAAATATAATTATCACATTTTATATCAGTTACTTATTGCTAAAGATATACAGGGTGGAAGTGTCAGCGCTCCTTTTACGGGTACAGCATATAGGAAAAAATATTTTAAGCCCCTTCCCTTAGGGTAGAAATTAATCAAGATACCGCGACAGAAATCCATACCTGTATTTCGTGTGACGCAGCTATGAATAGATACCAATAAGGTAAACACATACTACTACAAAAATACAACTCAAACAAACAGTTCAAATTTGTTTAACGTTATTAAACAACTTTGAACTCTGCCGCTTATACCTACGCCTCGAGATGTGCGTGCGGCGTTCTTGAAAAATTTATATTACAACAATAATTTTATTATTTATTTATTTAAAAAAAACACTTTCATTTTTGAAAATTTTTTTTGAATTATATTAGGCTTTTATTGAACTGTGGTTTTTTTAAAGTGGTGATGACACTTCCACCCTATAAATAATTCAGATATTTTCAATATTTTAGAAAAATATTTAATATATTTACAGAAACAAACATTAAATTTATATTTCTGTACTACTGTAATAAATTAGTGCAAAATTAAATAGTCTACCTGTTTTAAAATAAACCTTTATTCTCAGAAAATACAAATAGAAATCGAATAAACAACATAGACGAGGCTGTCTAGTTTTAAACGAGCTATATTCGAGTGTTAGACGAGTCCTTTTCAGTTGCTTTGTGTTATTTAGAGAAGTATTGTACACACAATTGTTTGTGATTTTTTTCTGTATTCCCTTTGATGTTTGCTCTATTCCTAGCAATTAAAAACTTTCTCGTGAAGTTACGTGAACTACGCAAAATAAGGTGGGGTATTCATTTAATTATGAAAATATTTGTATATTTTTAAATTATTATTTATTATTCTCATTTCCATTTATTTGCTTTGATAAAAATACAAAGCGCTGCCTTGAGTCTGCTATTCAACAGGCAATATTTCGAAAATTAATCAGATAATATGGAATATGTTATTTAATAGTAGTAGTATGTGAGCGATGGAACTCAATGCCGTTGTTTGCTTTGTTACCACAGCAAAGAAAGGAGTCTTCGAGTGGAAATTGAACTCATATTCGTCATGTTCCCATTGACACAGCCACTACACCACGATAGCCTTTATTTTAATAACAATATGAAAATGTCGCAAACGTTAGTAAAGTCATATGTTTCGATTTTTTGTAAGAAATAGACAAAAACTTACACAAAACCTACCTTCCGACATAATGTAGAACCTTTTCCCTCAGTAACTTATTGCCAACATTTTTTGGCGGCCAATATAGGAATAAATCTGTGATAAAAATAAGCTCGAGTATATGCGTTATTTGCAGCGTACCGTCATTATCTACACACACTGTCGATTGATACAGAAAAGAAGTTCTTATGGCTATTTTTTATTTCAATATGGTGGTAATGTCAAAATTATGTCAAAAAATCAAATCAAATCAAATCAGCGTCACGCTGTATCCCGTACACAGCAGGGCACGCAGAGGAAACCTAGTGTTAAAACACTCCGTTTTCTACTTTCCACCGAGTTCTGGAGGCATTGCCTGTTGAGTGGCGGTACTCAACGTGGGAATCAAATCCACAACTAGTCGATCTTACAGTCATACTTAGCGTCCCAGCGCTTTGGCCAGTGGAAATTATGTACTTTGTTAAATTTTGGCTTTTGTGGGTTCTATTACAATATTATTATTCTTCTTAACGTATATCTATATTATCTATATTCTGCATACATGTAATTATTTAAAAAATAATACACTATATTCGTATGTGATGTGATAAAGTAAAAAAAACAAAGAAAACATATATGTATATTTTTTATCAGCTACACGCTGTATACCGCATGTAGTAGGGTAAGGAAAGAGAACCTAGCGTTAATTTTTTTTAGGAAAAAAATCTCAATCTTTAATTATATTATTTATAGCTATTTTAAGATTAACTTTTATCTTGCATCACAATCCTGTAATTTAAAGCGACATGACATTTTCCTTCATACAAAAAACTGAAGTGCGGTGGGTACTCCACTGTATCCACTAGACTCGAGTGGACGAAATGCAGCATCCACAGAACAACATTTACTTAAAAGTCTGCCTCTATTTTTCGAACAGTTCAATTTAAATACAACCTTACGTCATCTACAATAAAGTTCTTTTGGATAGTCCGTACGATATTATTAGAAGCGATTTTTTAATGAAAGACCGTAAAGTCAGCCCGCATACTGGAGTGGAGTCGCTTCGTTATCCGACTGCAGCAGGACCGAGCTAATTGAACTTCACATAGATCTGAAACAAAGTATAAGATACATCGTGCGTTACGAAATGTGGTATAACCATAATGAAAATAAAAACCAGTCTCAGTCATTTTGAGGCCAGTTGTGGCGAAGGGGCACAAAGTGTGACTGTAAATTCGATAGGTTGTGAATTCGATCTACACTCGAGGAAATAAGATATTTGTTTACATTTATATTTTCACTTCTTCGCTCTGGTGTAGAGGCAAAATGCGACGTTGAGTTCCTCTACTTAACACGCAATACCGCTAGAATTCGGCGGAGAGTGGAGAACGGAGTGTCTTAACAGTAAGTTCCCTCTGCTTACCCTGCTGTGTGCGGGATACATCATGAAGCTGATTTTTTATTTAAAAAAAAAACGACATTCTCATTTTGATAATTGCTGTGGCTTATATATCGTGCCACAGTAAGTCAATGTCGTACATTCGATGATTGCTTGAATGCGATTCTTACTTTTTTTAGCTTAACGCTGTACCAGCTATAGGTTATGTGCATTTTGTGGCGAATTCTGGATCAATATTAACACCAAACGTCATACGTACGTATCACCAATCCGTCTTTTCGGTTCCTATTTTATACACACACCCACGTAACTCGTTCTTGTTTTTAAAGTAGACGGTTCAAAAAAAGTACTTGTATACTACAAATATTATTTCCACAGCGTGTGAAAGTTAACATATCAATAGCTAAATAGCTATACATAATCGACATATTTGTACCCAATAAACATTGATTGTAGTAGATTGGTAAAAAATGCAGCCACAATAATCACAAAAAAATCGATTTTAATTAAGTCAACTCTCGTAATAATAATATATATTTTTTACTATTTCATGGTTTGAGTACGTTTTTTTACATGTTGTCATTGAGCTGCGTCTTTGAAACGTTCAGAGATTATTCTATACCAATAAAAAATTATAATAATCAGCTTTACACTGTATCCCGCACACAGCAGGGTAGGCAGGGTGACCCTGTGTTAAGATATTCTGTTCCACACTTTCCGCGGAGTTCTGGAGGCATAGCGTGTTAATTGGCGGAACTCAACACCGCGCTTTGCCTCGACACGAAAATATTAATGTAAAACAAATATTTAGTCCCTACTCGATCGATCGAACCCACAACCAGTCGATTTTTCAATCATACTTTGTGCCCTCTTCGAATAGCCTCTTCTATACTAAAATTACTAATACTAGTAGACGTAGAAATTAATTATGGAAAAAAGTCAGCAGTAATATTTTTTCGCTACAGCCCTTGAAAGGTTTTGATATAATTTAGCTTATTTAAAAAGGATTTTATTTCCATATTATTTCCAAGATTTGGATAAGCCGATAGTTTTATAAAATTACATTATACAAAAGGGTTACTATTAGCTCAATAGTAAGCCTTTTGCTTAATGTAATATTTCAAATATTAAGAAAAAAGATCACGAGCTCCCTAGCAGTCTCAGCAAACGGGTTGTGTTTGTCAATTTTCTTCAAAAAGCCGATTTTTTACAAAAAATCACAAAATCTCAGATATCCGCCCAACCCCTAAAAGTCGACAAATATATGTGGGATGAAGTTGATAGTCGCGTTCTCTACCCATAGAAAACCGTTGAACGGTCAATCCTGTACATACATATGTGTACTCAGTACTTTACATCTATAATTTTTGAATTCATGAGTTATTGCGTCTTAAGTGGCGGCAGAACTCAACACTCGTTTTGAGTTCTACCGCCACTCAAGTCGTGACATCTAACTGACGCTATAGTTGTGTAGTGGGTTCAATCAGAGAAAGTAATTCTCGTACCAAAAGTTATGATAGCCATATTTTTTTATCATGTTATACTATATTTTTTTTATATTATGTTCTTATAAATTGTACGTAGACATGATTATTCTGTTTTATATACAAAAAGAAAAAAAAAGAAACATTTAATTTTTTCATTTCATATTTTCTCAAGAAGAAATGATACGTCCTTTACTTTAAAGTTATACGACTTTAATATAACATTTTCTGTAGCCCCATTTCACAACTTACAACTATACTACAAGCATTCTAGTTAAAATCTTTGTGTGAAACCAAAAAAAAAAGAAACGTCAGAAACGAGTGTGCCTCTATCAAGGCCTTCCCTTTGCACTTAATGAAAGCGCGAAAACACCACCACTGCATTGCGTCATCTCTCGTATTTCAAAGTAATTAGCACCTCGGCTTTTACGTTCAGATTATCCTAATTTGTAAAGTTCATGTACACCAATGTTTCTAGTTTCGTTTCTGTTCGTTGAAATGTTTGAAGGTTTTGAATGGTTTACCTACCACTTTGCCAGTTGAAATGCGGTAGCGGTGAATGCCGTGGTACGATTCGTTATAGATTTTTAGTGTATTCAGTGTTTCTTTGTTTATATATATAATTGAACAAATAATAATTTAATATTAGGGAATATTTTTCGCCTATTTTATTTTTGTACTTTACGTTCTATTCCGTGTAAGTGTGTAATTCATCTAAGCAATGTAGGGGGTGAAAAGAAATTCTATTTTTCCCTTTCCGCCTGAATTCGAAATTTGATGTCGATGTGTTTATTTGGTACTTAATGGTCGCACCTTATGTTTACCACAATGGAGAAATGAAAATAAGGCTTTGATTTCACATCGTACCACAATGGCCTGGATATCTAACTTAATAACAAATTTTACTAAAATTATAAATAAAATCAAATTGCTAATTACATATTTTCTCAACATTTTTTTTATAATTGCTTATAATTATGAGAGTATTTTCTAAAAACGTAAAAGAGCGAGGTCATAAAGCTCCGCGGCTGCAGTTTAGCAATTTAGCTCCGCGTACTGTTAGTAAATAAGTTAGTGCAGTTTCCACAGCAAGAGCAATTCTTCCACTACGTGAGTTTCCTATCTAATGCTGATAAACACATTTGTACATGCGAAAAATGGTGTTAAAATTGGTGGTAAGGAAAATGCGTGCAATGAAATATATATATTCTTATTTTTTTACTTTACGTTGTGTGATGCATATAATAGGGTAAAAAACTTTGGAATCTGTTGTCAAAACACTCCGTTCCCGTAAGGACCCTCCCGTTCCCCACTTTCTGCCAAATTCTTACGTATTCAGTGGTGAAACTAAATGCCGCTCTTTTGTTTTGCTTTAAATCAATTCATAAGGCGATATTTACATATTTTTGCAGAAAATTTAAACATATTGTTTTTTATATACTTACTGCAATATTGTTTTATTGGCATCACGCTGTATGCCGCATATTGCTATATTTCTACTGCCTAAGTGAAAATATATTACGGAGTAGTCACTTCGTTCTCCATTTTCCGCCGAATTAATATTACACGTAATATTAAAAATTTAGTTTTTAATTAAGAGTTTTATTTACATTTTATCAGGTTCACGCTGTATCCCGCACACAGCAGGGTAGTAAGAGGGAACATAATGTTAAGACACTCCGTTCCCATTAGATTTAATGAAATGTTCTAATTTTAATAGCAAAATGGTTTTATCGAAACAAATAATAATGTACTTGAGGCCATTCGAAACGCAGGGATACAAGCCTGTGGCTGTAAGGTTGTGGGATCGATTCTCACTCAAAGAAATTAAATACATACTATTTTGTTTTCCTCGCTCTAGTATCGAGGCAAATCGCGGCACCGAGTTCCGCCACTCAACACATAATGCCTTCAGAATTTACTGTATAATGAGTGAAGTCGAAAAAAAAATATTAGGCTATGTTAAGATAATCTAAACTACCACTCTAGTTCATAATAGTACTACCACAAAAGGTTAGAGGCGTATTTATATAATACTGTTTATTGCACTTGTTGTTTGTTTGTTTAAATCCCGGGGAGACGAATGTTTATATTGAATAAAAACCATGTTTTTCCCGCCATATTTCTTCAATCATTTTCCTTTGAAGACATTGACTATTTTAAAAAGAGGGTGAACAAATATTCCTTCCAAAAATTTTTAATGGAAGACCAGTCGTGGCGCAGGGGCAGAAAGTTTGACTGTATAATCGACTACTAGTACTAGTTATGGGTTCTATCCCCATTCGAGGAAATATTTATTTATATTTAGATTTTAACTTTTTCGCTCTGATGTCGAGGCAAAGCGCGGCCACTGAGTTCCGCCGCTTAATACACAATGTCCCCAGAACTCGGCGAAGGTGGGGAATGGTGTGTCGTAACACTAGATTCCCTCTGCGTAGGGTACGCTTTGTTCGGGATACAGCGTGAAGCTAAAAAAAATTATCCCCTAAATATTATAGTATTTTATGTAATAGGTAAATAGATGATGAAAAAAATATGGCCATAATAATATTTTATCATAATCGTAGATAATTTTCGATCAGAATTAAAAATTCTACACCATAGTGACATAATGGGACATCGTCGACGCTATAGTTGCGGGTACAATCTTCTCAATTATAATTATTTATTCCTCTGTCATAAGACTATTATGTAATTCTAATTAAGCCTCTCAACAAAAATATTATTTAAATCGGACCAAATGCAAAAAAACGGAGTGTCTTGTTTCTAAGGTCTCTATATTCCAAGAAAATAACGCAAGTTATGCAAAAAAAAATTAACAAAAAAAATATCTTTAAGACTTTATAATAAAATGTATTAAACGTAAAAATAAATACTCTCGTCGACACAGTACTCTGGCCCATTAAATATGAAATAAAACACCAACAATATAAAACTTTCATATACTTATAATTGAGAAACTTTGAACGTGAAATCTTTCTAAAAATTAAATTAAATTAAATTAGCTTCACGCTATATCCCGCACACAGCAGGGTAGGCAGAGGGAACCTAGTGTAAGACACTCCGTTCCCCACTTTCTGCCGAATTTTAGAGGCATTGCGTGTTGAGTGGCAGAACTCAACGCCGCGCTTTGCCTCGACACCAGAGCGAAGAAATGGAAATATAAATTTAAGTAAATATTTCATCTCCTCGAGTGGGGATCGAACCCACAACCAGACGGTTTTACAGTCACACTTTGTGCCACTGCGCCACGGCTGGCCTCATCTTTATCTTTCTCTTCAGCTTTATTTCTTTCTTTATTATATGGTATTTGTGAAACGTTAGATTGCTATTGGTTTTTACATATTATATAAGTAAATGAAAAAGTCAAATGAAGAAGAACAAATAATGGATACTATAAAATACTAAAAGTGTTAATGTAAAGAAAAAATAATAGCTTAGTTTGTACTACGAAGAAGTCTCAATCTGTAAATGATACTAGAATATAATTTGTAAATGTAGTTTTTAAACTTTTCAGACTGTCTCAATTCTATTCCATTCGTGTTACTTGTTAACAAAATTGAAAGTTATTACTTTGTTTTACTTTGCTGGTATCTATTTCTCTATATATATATATACTAGTTTAGAGGCCAGTTGTGGCGCAGGGCCACAAACTGTGATTGTAAATCGACTGGTTGTGGGTTCGAATTAAAAAATTATTTATATTTCCATTATATTTATATTTCTTATTATATTATCCTTAAATTTATATTTCCATTTCTTCGCTCTGGTGTCAAGGCAAAGTGCGGCGTTGAGTTCTGCCAATCAACACGCCTCCAGAATTCGGCAGAAAGTGGGGAACGGAGTGTATTAACACTAGGTTCCCTCTGCCTACCCTGCTGTGCGGGTTATAGCCTGAAGCTAAAATATATATATATATATATTTATATGAAATTGGTATGTGTCAATAAATTCGAGACGATTCTCAGTGACACCCAGTTACACCAAAACAAGGCTAATTATTTAATATAGCCTGTAATATGATCCAGGTAAACAAATTTGAGCCACGAAATGATTAAATCGAAAGTTCATTAATATTAAGAATCACTATGGCACAGCCCCTATAAAAGTGATAGTTATGGATTCGACCCCTACCCATGGAAGGACTTTCTGTCATTTTCCCGCTCTATACACACTCTCTCGTCTCAACCTAAGGTGGAAAGCACAGAATGTCTTGACACCAGGATCTCTCTGCCTACCCTGCTATTTGCAAAATAAAGAGAGAAGCTGTTATATTTTTTGTGTAAAAGACGAGACGTACAGGTCATCTGATGCTAAGTGATCACGGCCCCCTTGTGTTAGACGGTTTTGTAGGAACTCCTGTCACGCGCCACACAACGGTAAAATAAGCTACATGCAGCAATGTTTCCGGGTCGATACGACCTGCGTACAAAGCTAATACTCCAATACCTTAAAATATTGGAGAATTAAAAATATATTAAAAAAGAAACTAAATAGATACGACACTTTTATTAAACTGTTTTGGCTCAAGTATTATATGTAGATTTTACTATTAAACCTTTCAGCCAAAGCTATCAGTCACAAACAATCTTAATAAATCTTGCAGAGATCGACACTTTATCTTTGTCCTATTTTTCTTTATCTTATATAAAACAAAGCGTTATACTGAAACTCAAGAGAAAAGGTCCATCAACGTACTCGACGAAAACTCGAGTCGGTGTTTCTGTATGAGAAAGACGGTGAAACTTAGACGTCTATGTAAATAGGCCATATGAGCCTTGAGTAGGCAGTACAGAGGACAATAAGCCCTCGGATTTTGTTCCCTTTCCACTCATAAGGAAGGTCATTGCTGAGGTGTTTCATGAATATGAGTTTCGTGTAAAAAGAGGTCGAATAAGTCCCTAGAGTATGCTGTGATGTAGGACTGATACCTGGAAAGGAGCAAAATTTACAATTCATTTATGGAACAATGAAATCTCATTTGGTTAACTTATTGTATATACTTTTTTAAATTAGTAAAATAAACATATTTTTAAATTTTTTCATTATCTTGACCTCAATGTAGCTTTGGTTAGTATAAGAATCTGTCAGTTCTAGATACCTAACGCTGTGATTTTTTCTAGTTTCTTTTAATTTTTGCAAAAATAAAACTAATATTAATAATGCAAAATAGGTCTATAGTTTTTTTTTCTTCTTATATGTATACATATTTATTAAAAAATAACAATTGAATGAAATGTTGACCTAGTCTCATAGAAAACTGGCGTATATTTTGCCCTAACCCATGAAAAGGGACACTTGACATAACTCAATTGAGCTGAGTTGACAAGCCATTGTCAGGCTACAGTTCAAAATGTAAAGCTTTACACCGAGAAATATTTTCACAAAATAAACCATATTATTAAGGATGTTTTCTTTGTGTTTCTAATTAACGAATACTATGAAAGAACAATCGTATTAGGAAAATTATAGGGTGAGATTTCTAAACTTAGGACATTATAATAATCATATACATTTGTCTAACATCACATAAATTAATGCCATTTCACTGGCGATTTAGTAATAGATATTGGTATTACAAATCAAATTCAATATTAGCAGATGCAGTCGATTTCGTCGTATTGTTAGATAATCACACTCTAAGTGACATATCGATATTATTGAAATATATATATATATATATACTCTGTTGATAATGCTTATTTTAATTTCATCTTAATGTTGCATCTCTCTCTGTTGGGTAGGTAGAGAGATCCTAGTGTTATGACACTCCGCTCTCCGCGCTCCAATTCTGGAGGCATTGTGAGTTGAGTGGAGGAATTCAACGAAGAAATAATTAAATATATTATTTCCTCAGATAGAAATTGAACTCACAACCTTCCGCATTTATTATCACAAACTTATGCTTCTGCACCACGCCTTGCTTATATATCGAGATAAAAAAAACAATCTTTTAAGCGCTGCATAAAATATTTGGTTAACTTTAAATGCAATTGGCAGGGATTCGGACAGAAAAACATACGGCATGGCCTACACGCAAACAAATAGACCGGAAAGCGTCACATGAATCACACTTACTTTGTGCTGTCCAACGATTTAGTATATCATAGTTATAAATTTTGGGATACGCCGTTGAAAATAGCTCTGCGGGTAAGGCTGGTGCAGCCAAACAGATGAAATGTTGCCCCTAGGTCCATTACGAATTAATGGACCGATTTGAGAAATGTCCCCTTCCTGTAAATATAGCCTATTATTCATTTCTTCCTTGACAACGAACAAAGCCTCGTCTTAAGCTATTCTACAAGATGGTGACCGTTTTCAGTAAAGCCCTTTGAATTAAGCCTGTCAAGTACAGTTAATATATTTTGTATATTATGATATATTATAATATATGTTTTGTTTTTACTGTTTACAAGGGTAAATGATATCGCAATAAATTTAGGTACATATTTTGTGTATATTAATATATATTTATTATTCTGGCGTTTTAACGGCTTAGATTTTATTTCAATCATTAGATTAATGCTTTTGGGTCTTACTAGTTTTTGCAGTGATATCAGATGGGTTCTCTTGGTTCTTGAAGGAGTCATGAGGCGCGACGGCATTCCTTCATCATCAGATTTTTTTTATTCACTTTTCATTCAAAAGTTGAACAGAATCTCTGTATAACAAACTTTCAACCCTAATTCGAGACATCGAAGCAATGTCTGGAATTACCGTATTGGGAAAATTATTTATTCCCTCGGGTGAGGGACCTTACAAATATCACATTTACCGTCAGACATCTCACACAATGGCGTCGAATGTACATTTCGTCACAAAGAATATATATATATATATATATATATATATATATATATATATATATATATATATATAAATAACTCGTCGTTTGACAAAATTCACTATCGAAATCAACTAAATTATTAACTAAGCAGATGTTACTAATTGCTTTAAAATTTATTATTAAAACCTCTTTAAAGTCAAGTATTCTTGTTATAATCTAGAATATTCTGTTCAACAGATGAAGATAATGAAGTTTTTTTATCAAAAGTTCATTAAGTCGCCCTGACTGTGGAACTACAAATATTTAATATTATATTATTCATTTTGAATTATCTTTGACATTTTAAAGTACGTACGTACTTTAAAATTTATCTATACTTATAATAAAACTAGCGGCCGATTCGCGGCTTTGCCCTCATACAACCTATAGTTTTTATATATTCTTTTTTTATGTTACATAAATAAAATAAATCCAGACACCGAATTTTTGTGCAAAAATTGGAGGTCTCGATTTTTTTCTGAAATTCAAGCTTAGCTCAGCCAGCGAAGCGTATAAGAATTTAGACGTGGCCCGATAATAACATATCGCTTAGTTGGTCAGAGCGCTTCGACGATTTCCAAGGCGCGGGATCAAATCCCGCTATGGTAAATTTTTTATACCTTTCCTAAATAACTATTTTTATAACTTTAAAAATGTTCAAAAATATTTTTTTATCCTTGTTTTGGTTCATTTTTATTTAAATGCTACCAAAATTGCATTATTATCTATGATGAAAACTCCCTTATAAATTGCATTAGGTTTTGTACATTTATTAAATTCATTGATTACCTACCATCCAGTATCTATCGGTATTTTAAATAATTTGTATTTTTCGCTTTTTTTTTATTTTTTAAGAAATCTAAAATAAAAATCGAATAACAATAGCTGTCAAATGTTGGTAAGGTAACAAAAACTGGAATAAATAATTGTGAAAATAATATTTTTATTAAATCTAAGTTAGTGTAACAGTGTATTATAAAGTGCAATTTAAATAAATTTTATCAAACGAAATGAATTCCAAAAATATCAAAGATAATGGTAATATTACCCAGAGACGTGTTAAGCCATCAACATCATCTGGGCAAAGTCCACCAACAGCACTAGAGAGTATCGACCCAACAATGATTCAGTTGATTCGGTGTGAAATTCGTCTTGCTATACGTGAAACATTGACAGAAGAATTTAACATAATTAAAAAGGAATTTTCGTGTTTAGAAGAATCTATGAGGTCCATAAAAAAACAGTTTGATGTTTTACAAAACACCGTTCTTGAATATAAAAACGAAGCGAACAAAATTGATACATCTATAATATCAGTAAACAGTCGTTTAACTGACATCGAAAAATCGTTGAGCTTTTCTTCTGACCGATTAGACGATTACGACACTCGTTTAAAATCTTACGAACTACGTTCTAAAGCCTGTACGGACTGCTGTGAGAAACTACCCATATTGGAGAACAAAATCAGAACCATGGAACAGCAGGCTAGGGAGTGTAACATTGAAATTTCAAATGTTCCTGAACGCCGAAGTGAAAATTTGGTGGCAATAATAGAAAGTGTCGGTAACGAAATTAAGCACCCAATACGATCATCTGATATCGTAGCCGTCCACCGAGTGCCTCATGGTGACCAACAAGATCGAAGGCCAAAAAATATTATAGTGAAATTCACTAATAAAGTAATGCGAGATAATGTGTTGAGTGCGTACCGTACTGTGAAAGCCCTGGACTCCAATAAACTATCGGTATCGGGCTCACCGACTCGCGTATACCTAAATGAACATTTAACATTATACCATAAGCAATTATTTCGGCAGTGTCGTGACGCTGCAAAACAGCACGGGTATAAGTATGTCTGGATTAAGCACGGTACAGTCCTCACTCGGAAGTCAGATACCTCGCCTGTCATCGCCATCAGGTTACCGTCGGATATCACAAGAATTAAATAATCAATTGTTTTTGTTATTATGCTTTAGGACATACTTATATATTTTTCCTATCTTTATAAAATTAACTATTAAGTTGCATAATATTGTTTATATATATTGCTATTTGTGGCTTCTTTCACACTGCATACTTATATTTGTACATGCTTGGTGTCATCCCTTTGTAGTCTATATATGTATAGTAATTATCAAGCAATTCACTGTAAATACTATTTTTACTAATCATAAATTTATATATATAAATCGTATGGCACAAGTAAAATTACGTCTAAACGAAAATTTTTATACGTTTTCCAAAAAAGTACTATATAAACTATTTGAAATCTCTATTACTGCGAATTACTGTTTTCAATCTGCACATCAAGGCTTACTACAACATGCACTTCTTATATGTATGTTTACGTGCATAATATACTTATGTAAACCGCTAAGCGATGGATAGATACACTTTGTCTGTTTATTACCAGAATTGTCGCGGCTTAAAAACTAAGCTTAATACACTATATATGAATATTCTGTCACACAATTACGATGTCATTATCTTAAGTGAAACGTGGTTAAATAAAAATATTTTAGATAACGAATTTATGGATTCACGTTATAACGTATTTCGTTGTGACCGCGACTTTGAAGGATGTGAACGGTGCGACGGCGGTGGTATACTCGTGGCTGTACGTATCGGACTGGGAGCGAGGCCGTTCATTGCATGGAGCCGTGTTGCGCCTGCGACGCGCGACCCGTTCCCCTCGCCCCTCGTAGATACTCTTTTTATTGAATTGCATACAAAAGATTATTGCTGTTTAATTAATGCCGTATATATCCCGCCTAACATGTCAGCTACTATTTATGAGCAGTATTTTGATAACTTACAGATCATTTTACATTCTGGTTATTTCGACAAGTTTATCGTTGTAGGGGACTTTAATGTTTCTAAATTGGAGTGGCAAAATTCAATTAAGTATTTTAAACCTTTATTTTCCAATGATTATAACCCATCCTGTAAGTATATATATAACTTTATAAAATCCTTTAGCACATTCCAACTTAATAAATTTAAAAACTGTAATAGCAATATACTTGACTTGTTTATTACCGATATTACTGATTGTGAATCTTTTCTTGCGCCAATTTCACTAGTGCCTCTTGATAGTTATCATCCATCATTTTACGTTCTCATTCCTATTTGTAGTAATCCTGAATCTATACTTAAAGCCAATAAGCCCAGAATTGTACACAATTTCCATAATTCAAACTTTGATATTATGTCGACAGCCATAAAAGAAATTGATTGGAATTTTACATTTTATGGTAAAACGGCTGAATGTGCCATCTCAGTATTTTATGATAAGCTGTATGGCATTATAAAACAAAATGTACCTACTAAATTAGTAAAATCGTCCAAGTTTCCCATTTGGTTTAACTCAGCTTTAGTTCACATTTTTAAAAATAAAAATAGCGCCTGGATAAAGTGGAAAACTTACAAAAATGCATCTGACTATGAGAAGTTTGCTTTGTACAGGGATAGATTTAAGGATATATCAAAAATTTGCTATGATCACTATATAAATACAGTTGAAAATAATATTAATAAACATTGCGATTATTTCTGGAAGTATATTCACAATTTGACAAGCAGTTTGAGCATTCCTAAATCAATTAGATACAACAATATGTGTGCAAATAATCCTATTAATATTAGTGATTTATTCTCCCAATATTTCAAGTCAGTTTTTGAACCGAATTATGTTCCATCTGATTACGACATAGATAGTATTCCTGATATGAATATAACTTCGGATCTCAACTTAACAAGTCTCGTTTTGTCGGAATCTGAAATCTTAAATGAGCTACGTACGCTAGATACTTCAAAAGGTCATGGCTTAGATAACATACCGCCAATCTTCCTAAAATCGTGTGCCTCAGCTTTATGTGAGCCCTTACTTTACTTATTTAATTTATGTCTCAAGGAAGGCGTTTTTCCTCCAGTATGGAAATCTGCGCGAATAACACCAGTTTTTAAGAATGGTGATAAGTCCAATGTAGAAAATTATCGCCCAATATCGATATTACCAGCTCTATCTAAAGTTTTTGAAAGACTAGTCCACAAAGCTATATACCCTTCGCTACATAGGGTCCTCATTCCTGAACAACATGGCTTTGTTCAACTTCGCTCGACAAGCACTAACCTAGTAGTTTACACAAATCATTTATTTGACAGTTTTGATAATAATAAGCAAGTGGATAGTGTTTACACAGACTTTCGAAAAGCTTTTGACACAGTGGATCACAAAATTCTGTTGGAGAAACTTGCCTTTAATGGGATCCGTGGTAATTTATGGCGTTGGTTTAAATCATATATTACTAATCGTACTCAAAAAGTTGCCGTTGGAGGTTACGAGTCAGATTTTGTGCCCATAACCTCTGGCGTCCCACAGGGATCCATATTAGGCCCCTTATTGTTTTTAATATTTATTAATGATATTAAGAAATGTTTTAAATTCTGTAACATTCTACTCTACGCGGATGACCTAAAGATTTATCATACTATAGATAATCTCAATGATCACTTCAAATTTCAAGAAGATCTTAATAACTTTTCAGCATATTGCAAAAACAATAAACTTAATTTAAATTTAAATAAATGTAAGCATATCATCTTCACAAAAAAGAAAAACTTTAGCCAATTTTCGTATAGGTTATATGATGTGCAGCTTGAAACTGTACGGTCCGTCAGAGATCTTGGGGTCCTACTGGATCACAGGCTTCATCTTGACTTACACATTGAAAGTATTAAAAATAAAGCCTTCAAGATGTATGGCTTCGTTATGCGATCTACCAAAAATTTTACGCGTCCTTCTTCATATCTCACTCTTTATAAGGCCTTAATTCGCTCCCAGGTTGAGTACGCTGTACCTGTATGGAACCCGTTATATAATAAGTACATAGTATGCCTTGAAAGTATTCAGATTAAATTTTTACGTGCCATGCAGTACAGATGTTTTGGAAATCAAATACCGTACGTGCAATTGCTTAAAGATTATAAGCTCATTACATTAGAAGCTAGACGTAAGCAGCTTGAAGCATTATTTTTATATAGTTTATGCCACAATAATTATGATTGCCCTAGTCTAATTAATCAAATTTGTTACTGTATACCTACTAGGACACATTGCCGCAATCCCTGTCGATTATTTGCAACCAATCGATGTCGCACAAACGCCGGTAAGCGTCGACCACTATACAGAATGGTAAATTCTTATAATAATAATTTTAATTCTATTGATATTGCGGCAACGCGTCCTAGCAGTTTCAAAAAAGCAATATATTCACTGCTTAAATAATGTTGTGTTTGACGTTACTTACCTACGTTTATATTATGTTACATTTATAGTAATCTGTGGTAAACGGTGTTGGTGTTACATTTATATATTTTGTTATGCTGTTCTTTTATTTATATGTATGTGCACTGTTTGTTTACCCCAATAAATGGAAAAAAAAAAAAAAAAAAAAAAAAAAAAAACAAATAAAAATACCTTCAGACCCTAGGCTATCACTAAGAAATCAATAATTTCTGTCCGGTAGTATTTGCGTGATTGTCGAACAAGCAAAGAAACAGACGTGCAGACGGACAAGAATTCTATTAAGTGGTTGAGCTTCTAAAACCGATATGTTAAATGACCAAATTTTATTTTTTTCTTATATTTAAAATACAGAGTTGACTTTTTCTTCCTTTTATAGGAATATTGACTGCATCCCCTTATAATATGCTCATCTATTATGTCTTCTAGCTTAGCGGTAAATCCTTCTTTGGGAACTTTTTATATCCGTCGGTCGTTGCACTTTTCAGAGATAACATTTAACTACATACTTACCAGTTTTCTAATATGAGTTTCGTTTTAGATATATTTAACTATTCTATGATCTAAAATATAACAAGATTGATACACACAACTATATTATATAAATCTTAGCGTTTATTTATAAAAATCCTTTTTTTTATGATTTCATGCTTCTTTCAGTAATAAAATATGATAGTATAGATTATACTACCACCACCATAGTTCAATTGCACCGCGATAATCTATATTTTATATAAGTAATCATGCAAATTCAGATAAAAAATATAGCATATACAAATGCAAATGCATATATGTATGTTTGTACGTATGTACATATGTGCAGAAGTAGCATGCGGGCAATACAGTGGTTCGTTTGAAATCCATGGTCTGACAATGTCCTAGGTAATATTTGCTAATCAGTAAAGCTCAACTCGGGATTGATGTACATGGACTTTTAACCAGCATGTGTCTTCTGTATCAATAAGACAAAAAAATATTTAAAGTAATTTGCTATTTAACCCACTTATATAAGGCAAGGAGGATTTTTTTATGTATGTTCCTTCAAACTTTTGACTGGGTGAACCGATTTTGGCGATTTTTTTTTATTTAAAAGCTGGTGCTTCCATGGATCCTTTCTGGTCCCATTTTAATTTGATCCATTTCCAACAATGGCATCCATGAGAAAATAACATATATAAATCTTAAATTTATATTAAAGATGTGTGCGACAAATGCACAAGTAACTCGATTTCGATGCTTCTTTTTTAATTTGAAAGGATATTCTTCAAGAATAGTTTGATGAAAGTTTGTTTAGGTTCTGATCATAGGATGTGGTTAAAATTGAATAAGGCGATTTTTTTAAATCATTAATATATTATTTTATTCAGTTTCACAGTGGATCCCTACCCTTTTTTTTTAATTTGCTTGTGTTAAATTAAAATTATAAAATAAAAAAATACAAAATATAGAACAGGTTCCTTCAACTAAATTGACCTGTTTAGTATAGTAACTCAAAATCTATACTTATACTAGCTATCGCTATAAAAAATAAAATTTCACGGTAAATATTATAACGTCTTGTATAATTAAGAAAATTTCCAAGAAGGAGATTATCAGAAACTTTTCAAAATCCGATTATGCTTGACGTTAGCGTGTTCCTGTTGAAGGCAGTTTAAATCGTTCTAATAGTTTCGTTTCGTTCGTTCTTATATTTTTTATATACACATTTAAAATAAACCTCGGATTACCCTATTTTTATATTATTATATGTAATAAAAAAAATATAAGTGTATATAATTTAAAAAAAAACAAGATTATTTTTTATTCTAAATTAAAGATGTTTATATTATCCTGTTAATATAATAAATGTGAAATGTTGTTGTTTGTTCCGCTTTAAAAAAAATCTACTGAACTGACACAAGCAAAGCTGTAGGCAAAAACTAGTTTCGTATAAATAACGGTGCTTCATTTCGTTCTCTATTCTAAACTAATTAGCCAATTAGCACTATATTAAAATGATGATTTCTATTTATAGGTAAATGAGCAAATTTAATTAATTGCTAAACACCGTACTGGATGTTGGTATTGCTAAAATGCATTTGATATTCACTGTTAAATTCATATTTGAAATATAACATAAAATTATTTTTGGTATATGCCTTCTAGATTATATTCTTAATGAACTATAATTTTGTAACTAAGTGGATTTGAATTGTTTGTGAAAAAAAAATATTACACAAAAAGACACAAACGGGTTAACGGGTTAACTTAACATTGCCCGTTGAGTAATGAAACATGAAAGAATGTAAAATAGCATATTTTTTTTTCTTAATGTCTCAAAAAAAATATGCTATATTATTCCTAGTTGAGAAGTTTCTAGCGGCAACGTGATCGTCAGTTGGACAGGTTCTGATTGTAAAAGTGATTTTATTTCTTCACCCTGTATGCGACGCACATACGGGTATTTCGCTGATCTAGCTAATAAAATTGGTTTCCACACATTTATAGAAAAATTTTTTTTTCCTAATAAAAATCAATTTCATTTTACCCAGTCGTTTTGGAATTTTGGAAATACATACAATATAAACATTTATTATACAAAAAATGCAGATAGTATAACCTTCCTAAATTTTACAACGAATCGCTAACTTGAACGTCCGTCTGACGAGTAACTTAAAAGCGGAAAGACAAAAACAAAGCCTACAATAACCCGAGGCAGGGGGGCCAGCTGTACCTTAATTTAAAAATAAAAGAAAGTACGAAGATTGAAACACGTTTCCCACTCATCGCGTTTGAAGCTGCAGCCAAGCTTTTCAAAAAAGTGCTTCGGCTTGCATACTTTATCTTGCCTTTGTCTAGACTTTTCTTAAAAGGTTTTCTAAAATAGAACGCTCCTTTGTACAGCTTTTCGAGGAGCTATTTGATGACGGATACCAGCACTTTGGTACTTTCGCCTTGTTACATATGTCACAAGTTTTGCATTCTTAACAAATGTATGTCTATGAAAATGTACCGCTTTCGTAGTTGCCTTTCCGTTTTGTTATGTAAGAAAAGCGTTGAAGTGACTTCGTGTTAAATTGTTGCAAGAATATTTATTATTTTGTTGCTTCAGCTTCACGATGTATCCCGTATACATATTTCTTCGGTACCAAGGCAAAAGCGCGGCGTTGATTTCCGCCACTCAACGCGCAATGCTTACAAAATTCATAGGTGAATGCGGAGCGGAGTATCTTAATATTAGACTGCCTCCTGCTATATACAAAATACAGCGTATAGCTAAAAATATACATACACTTAAATATACAAAAAGGTAGTTAGATAAATATTATAATATATAATCAAAAGTTTTAGAAAAAAGACGATAAATCAAAAAAAAAAAAAATGAATTGTTGAAAATTATTTGACGACTACAACATTAACCAACAAACAACAACACTTCAGTCTTCTTATTCGTATTCAAGTGTATCTAGAGATATCTCTACAGGACATAAGATTGCATCGGCACTGTGGGAATAGCGGCAAATGTTATATCGGCCAAGGATTTACGACGAATGTGTCCCATTCTGTGTCTTTGTTTACGAGTTTAATCAAAAACGTTGTTAGGCAATTTAACTGTAGCATGTAGATATGTTGTTGAATTTGTTGTAACATGCTAGGCAATAAAGCCTAATAACCGGCTATCAATATTTACTTTATTAATTTAATTTATTTGAGGCCAGTCGTGGTGCAGGTGTACAAAGTGTGACTGTAAAATCGACTGGTTGTGGGTTCGAGGAAATTTAATATTTATTTACATTTATATTTACATTTCTTCGCTCTGGTGTCGAGCACGCCACGCAACACGCAATGCTTCCAGAACTTGGCGGAGAGTGAGGAACAGAGTGTCTTAACACTAGGTCCCATCTGTCTACCCTGCTATGTGCGATACTAGATTAAAAAAATCAAAATCTCAATCTTAAGAAACTAGAAATGTACTTTTCAGGAAAATATACTGACTCTTCGTAGTTTAGGTAGAAATAGCAGATAGTTGAGTTCTTATAACATAGTGGCAGAGTATTTTGAATAAAATGTTAGCACTCTGATTGAAAAGATGTTTTTTTTTTAGTTTTATATAGCAGTCAGAAGGGTGTGAAGAGAACCTAGTATTAAGACATGGAATTGAGACGTTGTCACCTGAAATTGATTTATTGATTTCGTGTTAAGTGGTGAAGCGCCGCATATTTTCTTACCAAAGTGGGGAAAAGAATAATATATTCTCCTAAGTGGGAATCGAATCCATAATCATCATGCTTACACTCAGATTATAACAAACTTTGCAATGATATCAATTCGGTAAATAATTTCTTTGAAAACACTTTTACAAAATATACCAACTGTTTTCATCTGTCATGCATAGTAAAATATAGAAAATAGTAGTGTTTACCTTTTGAAAAAATTAATCAAATTAAATCACCTTCACGCTGTATCCCGCACACAATAAGGTGGGCAGAGGGAACTTAGTGTTAAGACTCTCCGCTCTAATCTTTTTACTTTTTAAATATTTTTATAGTTGTTATTTGATTTCTGTTAATGGATATTGACGTATTTCTATCCCTTATATTATAAAATATAATCGAAATGCAGCCCCGATGTTACACAAGAGAATTCTGTTTTCATACGCATTATTAAACGCGATAAAACACAATGGTTGCCTAGCATAAATATTGCTTGAAGTTATCGCCGAAAGATATATGGAGGTACACTTAACCGTAGAGCTGAATAAATTTTGGAAATGGTGTTATGTCGTTCTAAATTTTCTGGATTTTATAAAATGTAAGCATGTTTTGATATTTTATAGTAAATCCATGTATGTGTATTCTGCATTAAAATCTTGAAATATAGAATTTATCAACAGTTTGTCGTTTTATTTTCGTTATATCTTTTTAAAAACTTTAATAAAGTAAAAATTTACGTAAAATGAGTCTTTAATTTTTTCTTTCAGCTTCACGCTTTATCCCGCATATAGTAGGATAGGCAGAGGTAACCTAATGCTTAGTTAGACACTCCATTCCCTACTTTCCGTCTAATTTTCGAGCTATTTCGTGTTGTGTGGCGGAACTCAACGCAGCGGAATTTGCCTTGGTATCAGAGCGAAGAAATAAAAATATTAATAAATGACAATATTTTTTTTGTATAGATGCCATTTCTATTGAGTATAAGCCTAGTGTAGGTAAGGGTCTAGTAGCGCCGTATAGCTCCTGACAGTTATTGCGTTTTTTAGTAGCAAAGTCCCAAACAAATTCTATTTACAGGCAACTGCGTTGACAGCTACGTGAAAATATGCGGATATAGAGTAAAATAACTTTTGCATATTAACTTCTTAACTTCCCTATTCCAAGAAGAAGTCTGGTGTAATAAATGACTTAAGAAATAGTGAGTATAAGAAAACACAAGTGGGACGAAAAAAAATAACGTTCATAAGAATAATTCATTATTAAAATTTATTTTTAGTTCAGTCGTGGCGCTGGGGCACAAAGTGTGCATGCCATCGACTGGTGTTCAAGCCCTACTCGAGAAAATGAAATATTTATTTGAAATTTATTTTAAATTATATTTTACGCTTCGCTCTGGTGTCGAGGTAAAGCACGGCGTTGAGTTCCGCCACTCAACACACATTGCCTTCAAAATTCACCGGAAACATACATACTATAACATATATACTAACTTTTAGATGCAACTTCGTCCGCATGATCAAATGGAAATAACTGAGAGTTGCTTATGATATACAATACAATAGGTTACATAGAAATTATTAACGTTTCATAAAATAGCTTATTTTACTATTCAACATAAATGTTTGAAAAAAAAACTTACATAATTTATTTTTTTCATTTTGAACAAGTATATCTTGAGATCAGCACTTTAGTGTACTGATCTCAAGATCTACTTGATATACTTGCTAAACCAACTTTTTAGCTTTACTAAATTAGTATACATTCAAAATAAAATAGTTTATATGAAGGTGATTTCATTTAGAAGACATTTTTGGATTTACATGAAATATAGCTAAAAATAGGAGAAACCTGCTGTACAATACGTGCCCATAAACATTTCCATTTGGAACACACATAGGCACTACACCTGCTAATTACATTGTGTATGTAATCGGATTAGCTGCAGCCAATTTCAGTTTATTGCTGGCAATATCTGCAGGAAATGGCTCAATCGGCTCAAATCTAAAAGTGCTCTCTCTACATTAACAACATATACCTATGTATATGGTGGATATATGGTGCTACAATGTAAAACTGAATTTTACATAAATAAATACAACTTCCAGTAGCTATACCTATACCTAGACAGGTTGGTCTCCCGTAAAGTAACGGGTATACCGCCTAAAGTAGATAGATGGTATATCCTTGATAAAATATAATAAGCATTTATCGCGTTTTTTTTTACTTTTGCAGGATGTGGATGGAGAGTTTGGTGTTAAAATACTCCGCTGCCCACTTTTCGGAGAATTCTGGAGATATTGCATCTTGTGTTGCTGAACTTAACGCCATGCTTTGCTTGAACAGTAGAACGAAAAAATGAAAATTTTAAATATTTAATTTCCTCGAGTGAGAATGGAATCCATAATTTGTCGTGTTAACAGTCACATGCTTATGCCCCTACGGCACGATTGGCCTCAGTTAACTCGTTTCTCCAGCTATAGTGAGAATATACGTATTAAAGCCGTAGTGCGACTCATCCGGCGTCCAATCACAGGCAATCCAACGCCAACGCTTAGAAGATAAGAATAAAATAAAGTTCTTATCCGGTTTACTAAAAAATATTAAGATAATTTTAACTTAAGCTTAATTTAGCTTAACGCTGTATGCCTAGCAGTGTAAACAGAGATAATAGAGTGCCAAGCGCTACGGTCTCTATATACTCTTTCGCTCTCTTTTTAATTTCTTCATTACTCGTTTTTGGTCTAATCTAACCTATGTATAATTTATACTAGGTACAATTAAAATTAATGATTTTTAGTTAATAAAAGATAATGGATGACTTTTATACGCCTTGTAAGACTTCCATTACAAGAACATATTTATTAATTTAATTTTATATTGTTCATCTTAGATCAACTATTAAATTAGTCAATGAACCTTCTAATTGGTTATTTCGTGTCCATTCAGCATCTGTTTTATCCTGTGTAGTCGACCCAATCCTCCCAACCGTATAACCAGCCATGTGAGACTAATCTTTGATCAACGCGAGTATCTGATAGCTGTTTTCGTACTAATAGGGGTGTACTAATACCAAAATGCTATATTTATTTTAAAAAAGAAATAAACTTTTTTCTTTTTTTTTCAATCTGTCACGTATTCAAATAAAACAATCATAATAAATGATTCTGTTTCGTTCGCAGAAAACTCTGAATAAATGATTCCGTTATTTAAATTTCACATATTTTGAGTGACAAAATGCAGTTTGTTTGTCCAATACAATAGTACTACTTACTTTCTAACATAAATATTAAATTTGAATGAGATATATCAAAAGTAAAGATAACAAAATGTAAATTTTTAACATTAACTTACAGCGAAGGTGGCAACCCTATTCACAAAATAAGGTACAAAGCCGCAACGACTCAATAAAACTCTAAATCAATCTATCTTTCCGCAGATTAACGGAGATGAAAGAAAGATATTTTACATTTGAATTTCCCTTAACGTAAATGGATAAAGGTCAATAAACTTTTTACCTTTTACCTTTTGCCTTGTTTTATAATTATTTCCGTTATAGTTAGTTAGCCGCGACGATTGTGGGTCCAATCTCCATTTTGGGTTTTAAATCTAAATATATTATTTTCTTCTTTCCGCTCTGGTAAGAGTTGTTACTCGTTTTGGTAAACGCGTCGTTGAGTTCTGCCACTCAATATACAATATCTTGAGCGTGAACGATGAGTGAAGAACGAAGTGAATTGACCTGTTCTCTCTGCCTACCTTTCTTTGCAGAAAAAGCGTCATGTTGTTGTTTACTAGACGCTAGTAAACTACACTAGGGGACGAAAAAAGGGTAATTTTATAATTATTTTGTAGCACTGAATTGTTTATTAGAAGCCGTCGTGGCGTAGGGTTACAAGCGAGCGATGCTACTACTGCTGTTGTGTAAAGTACAGTAGCGAGAACGAAATATATAATTTTTAATTATTTTAACTTTTCGGCGGCTGCATCTTTTAATTCCGAAATTCAACAAACAATATCTCGACACTTATGCTAAGCAGTATAACTAAGTTATACAAAGCAATATTTCTTAACATAATTGGACGATCTTAACACTAAACGCCATCTACCCTATTCTACCCGCTATGTGCAGGATACAGCGTAAAGCAAGTCTTAAAATGAAAATAATATTATTAAGAGGAAAAAATACTATATTTCTAAATCATATGAGTTTTTGCCAGTGCCAGAAATAATGGCCAGTTGTGGTGCAGTGGCACAAAGTGTGACTGTAAAATCGGCTGGTTGTGGGTTCGATCCCCCCTCGCGGAGGTGAAATATTTCCTTAAATTTATATTTCCATTTCTTCGCTCTGGTGTCGAAGCATAGCGCGGCGTTGAGTTCTACCACTGAACACGCAATGCCTCCAGAATTCGGCAGAAAGTGGGGAACGGAGTGTTTTAACACTAGGTTCCCTCTACCTACCCTACTGTGTTCATGATACAGCGTGAAACGTATAAATAAATAAATCATATGAAACTTATATTTACTTTATTAAAATATCACTTTAATTTACAACTGTGTTTATTTATTATTAAGGCCAGAGCTTCATTGCCTAAGGACACTGTGCATGTTTAACCTAATTACTGCACAACTAACATATTGTACGACTTGTGTAAATGGAAAAAATGAAAAAGTTTATTCACGTTATATTAAAACAAGATATTCCTTGGAATACGACTTGTCTTTGCACTACAAAGTGAAAAAAAATATGAAATAAACAAAGAAATTAACTACATATTACAAATTTACATGTAAATTTATAATTCCAAAACATGAACGATATGTGGATTTACATACTATACATTTATATATGAATCGTAAAATCACTCGTGTGATATATCTCTATGGCACGTCCAATAATGAGGCTACGACCGCAAACAGTTTCACATTATAATGTTGGAATTAGACTAAGAGCTAGACTGGTATTTATGTATGTATATTCTATTCAATTCACTATGTGCAATATAATTATTGCCAAATTGTTTTATCATATAAAATATATATATAATAAATAGATTATGTGTAGGTTTCCTTTCTCCGCTCTGCTCCAAATTGTGGCGTTGTGTTTCGAGTGCCTTAACACAACGGTCTGTCTTTAAAAATATTTAAAAAAAAATGATAAATTCAAAATTAAAATAGATTTTCTTATTACATTCTATCTTTATATAAATACCAACATATTAATTTTAAGATATAAAATATTACTTTACAAAAATAGACAACAAAGAAACGATCTAACAGCATTTTTAGCTAATGAAGAATAATATAATTTAATTCAATCCATGTGTGAGCATCACAACGTAGGTAACGACAGGCCCACGGCCACCAGTTCTTAGTCTAATAGCTTGTGTGTTCAGCCGTTTAATTAGATAGCGCTGTCAACACTATTGCTTTATGCAAACCATTCGACCCCTGTAAATCATGTGAAACGGCCATTATCCGTGTCGTGAATAAACAATGGAACTAATTGTTGATTATACTATTCTAATTCAGGTATGTAATCTAAAATAAAAGGCGTTTTGTTGTTTTGTTGTTTAAAGGGTAACAACAAAACGGATCACTTTGTTGTTCGTCAGTCCTTCTACTAAGACCATTTATCTCGAGATCACGTTGAGGTATCAAGATGAAATTAATATTAAATGTTCTCTACTATAGACTCTTGAAATACAGAACACGTCAAGCTTTTAAGTTAACGTAATCAAAAGATACGAACATTTATACATACATTTTGCTTCAATTTATATGAAACTCGCCGCGTAATCAAAATCTACAGGGTACTGTGAACCTACAGCTATAAACTTTACTACGAATTGAGAACTTACAAATGAAATGAAAAATGGAATATCTGAAAATTTACAAATATTTCATGAAAAAAAAAACAACACAATAAGAGTTATTAAAGAATAAAAAAAGAGAGAAATTTAAGTTGACCTACAATGGTAGGTACGATAGGAAGCCTCGGTCCAACTTGCACTTAACCGGTTTTATTTTTTTTACTTTCAAACATCACAATCCCGACACGATTGCGATAAGAAAGTTTATACTTAAGTTAATGTTGTTTTCATATTTTTTTTACAAAAAAACAACGCAAATTTTTCACTTCATCTACAGCCATGTATCTTAATATATGCTCTCCGAGGGTCTTTCTACTTAGTTATACAGCATATATTACATTTGTAGTTCATAATCATGATTTCTTTTATAATTAATGACGACTATAAAATGAGGGAAATTTTAAAAGATGGTTATATTGATATTGTTTTATATTACAGATACATTTTTTTTTTTTTAAATAATTAAATTAAAAATTAAATTAAATTAAATTAGCTTCACGCTATATCCCGCACACAGCAGGGTAGGCAGAGGCAACTTAATGCAAGACACTCCGTTCCCCACTTTCTGCCGAATTTTGGAGGCATTGCGTGTTGAGTGGCAGAACTCAACGCCGCGCTTTGCCTCGATACCAGAGCGAAGAAATGGAAATATAAATTTAAGCAAATATTTCATCTCCTCGAGTGGGGATCGAACCCACAACCAGTCGGTTTTACAGTCACACTTTGTGCCACTGCGCCACGACTGGCCTCAAATCCTTTTTTAAATAATGATTTTAAAATGTTCAATGTCGATTCATATGTAAATCAAACGTTTAAAAACAATGATTTTAAAATTTTCAATGTCGATTCGTATATAAGTCACATGTGACACACAAAGTGCTCATTAGAGCGTTATCACGCAAAACCGCTAATGAGCGTGGTTTGTGGCCTATAATTTGCAATGAGGGAGTTGATACTAAGTGTTTGGAATGTGAAGCTGTAGCTAAAATTGCCTTGGTTTCCTCATTTTGCCTTGTGACATCTCAACATGATTGAGTAAAATTTATTTTGTTTAAATAATGTATATTATACGGCCAGGATAAAAAATTCTAATAGTTGAAAATTTTAACCTGTAATGGTTTTAGACTACTAATCTCCAATAGGTACATCTAATTACACACATTTTTCTCATTCACTGCGATATCAACTATTCAACTTAACAACTAAATACCTAAAGAACTGGTGGAAAAACTTGATAGTTAACCAAAGAAAGAACTGGTCCTGTGTTACTGTGTGATAATTTTTAAATATTATCTTTTCAAATATCAGCTTATCCCGAACATAGCAGGGCAGGAAGGGGGAACCTAATGTTAAAACACTCCGTTCCCTACTTTAATATATATATATACATACCCACATATACATATATAAATACATATACCGCTTCACGCTGCGCCTTATTTGAAATACAGCTTCACGCTGTATCCCGCACACAGCAGGGTAAGCAGAGAGAACCTAGTATTAAGACACTCCGTTCCCCACTTTCTACCGAATTTTGAAGCCATTGCGTGTAGAGTGGCAGACCTCAACGCCGCGCTTTGCCGATACCACAGCGAAGAAATGGAAATATAAATTTAAGTAAATATTTCATCTCCTCGACTGGTGATCGAACCCACAACCTATCGCACTCACAGACTGCCCTTCCATCACGATTGGCCCAAAACCAGACCTAAACTTACTTCATTTCACATATTTTCTTTGCTTAGTGAAATTAGTAAGAGACTTTAAGCACTAAATTTGATATATGTAAGCCTATGATTACATTATTCATATTTATTACTGTCCCGGTAACTACGGTGTTTGTAAGCACAATATCCTTTAACGAGCTCGGTTAGTACCCAGTGCCCCGTAAATAATGCTTCCAAGTACATACGGGCATGGGCCTACATGGTGAAGCGAATTTAAACTTAGTACGCAGAAATTAACATCGTTTCACGTGTCTATAGACTGTTATCAGTGATTTGGTGTTTTTCAACTGAATTTATTTTGATTTGGATATTATTTTAAGAGGAAACAAAACAAATTTACTCTGTTTGCTGTTAAAATTACAATATGAAACCGTTTTATATCTAAACTTTATTGGTTTTCGTATTGTAAAAAACAATTACTTAGTGCCTATTTGTTGCCTATTTGAGGCCAGTCGTGGCGCAGCGGCACGAAGTGTGACTGTAAAACCGACTGGTTGTGGGTTCGATCCCCACTCGAGGAGATGAAATATTTACTTAAATTTATATTTCCATTTCTTCGCTCTGGTGTCGAGGCTAAGCGCGGCGTTGAGTTCTGCCACTCAACACGCAATGCCTCCAGAATTCAGCAGAAAGTGGGGAACGGAGTGTCTTAACACTAGGTTCCCTCTGCCTACCTTGCTGTGTGCGGGATACAGCGTGAAGCTAATTACTTAGTGTTATTTCTGAAGATCGCTATTTCACCTTTTAAGCCAAAAAAAGGAAAAGATTAGGCTCGTATTTATAAGCAGCTTTTATGTCTGAGATCGATCTTGAGATGCCGTTTTCTTTCATAAATAATAAATTTCAGATTTGAGAGCGGTTTAGAAATGCGAGTCTTAGACTATTTTCATATAGATCGAACATTTTCTAAAAATATAGCTGGATTTTAGCAAAGTAATATTGGAACTAATTTTGTTTCTCATATAAAATCTGTATAGAAAAGTAAAAGGATTTACTCTTTATCCGACAGAGATGTCTTTCCCAGCTTATTTCCACCTTACATGTGAAAAGCTTCTCTTCAATTAAATTGTAGGGGAAAAGTTTTTTTGTACTTATATCTAGTACATTATAAAAATACTTTATATATTAATAACTAAAGCAAAAATTTTATATTTATTCTCTTTTACAAAATTGAGCAGACGGAGGAGCTTACAGACAAGGAGTGCTTAATGCATCTTTTTTTAATCAGCTTCACGCTGTATCCCGCACACAGCAGGGTAGGTAGAAAGAAGCTAGTGTTAAGACACTCTGTTTCCCACTTTCTGCCGAATTTTGGAGGCATTGCGTGTTGAGTGGCGTAGAAATCAACGCTGCGTTTATCCTCGACACCAGAGCGAGGAAATTGAAATATAAATTCAAGTAAATATTTCATCTCCTCGAGTGGGGATTGAACCCACAAACAAATGGTTTTACAGTCACACTTCCTTTTTTTTAATAATGCGTAAAAATACATTAAAGTAATAAAATAAATATAACCCACTATTGGTTTATTATTTCATACAAAACATGTTGGACAATATATTTTTGTATAAAAAAAGACAAACGTTTCTATCGCTACGTATATCGTCCGCGTCTATTCGTTATCTAGTATTAGTGAATGTAGAAAATGGATGCGCTATTGACTAATCGTTAGTCAACTAAGCCTTACTAGTCAACTAATAGTCAACTTAAGGCATTTTTCAAAATAAATGAAATATAAATTTTAAAAATAATAAATAAATCTTGAACGATTTTAGCATCATTTAAATATATCTCATGCCATAAAAATCTAGTAATCGCCAACTTTACTCCGGATATACTGTATATAAAGGAAATAAACTGCTCTCGATCACATATTATTTCACTCAATGAAATGGCTGCATGTGGACGATAAGTTTTAACGGCCTACCAAAGAGCTCGTTGCCAAAAATCATAAACGAATATTACATAATATAAATGTTATGGGCCACGGGTTACTGTGGAAAATTATTGTTTTGCATTATTCTTTCAATTTCCTGGTAACAATTAACATATTATCCACAAAAAAGTAATTGGTTAAATATATTGATTTGTTCGCTCTGGTGTCGAGGAAAAAGCGCTGAGAAAAAAAGTAAAAAAAACGCCGAAGCATTTTGATTGTATTTTTGAAATTAGGAAGCACCTAATTTCAAATGTTTTAAGCACATACTTTTCCCCAATCGGGAAGCGAACACACAACAACCATCTACAAGACACGTTCCAATTTCATAATAACCTCTAAAAAAGCATCACTATCATACACAAAGTCTTGACTAAAGTTATTATTATTGTCTGTTGACATAATTGCTCTGTTTCTCTTATAAATATTTATTCTATCATATCGCACTTTCACAATAAATAAACGAAGCCCCTATCATATGAACGTTGTATAAAAAAATAAACGTACATTTTTCTTATCTTATATGTTTGTGTGCTTATATGAACAAAAAAGTAAACATACTCTTCATATTCTCCCCAGATAAAGTTAAGAGCATATTGTGGTTGTAGTTTATTTTCTCTATGGATATCCTTCCAGCAATATCAATGCAGTAGAAGATTCAACTTAATCTAGTGCTCTTAGATGTTTCTAGTGTTCAGTTTTATTTTCTTTTTATAATATTTTCTAGATATGTTTAAATTTGCTGATATATAAAATGTAAAAAGTAATTTAACGATAGGTAATTTTCTTTATAAGTAAAGGAATGAATTAATTGAGTTTCGTCTTTTTATATATTATTGAATTTCTGTTTTCCGAATAGTATAAAATAGATTTAAATGCGACTTTCACTACCATAGATATATTAATTAAATATTAGCATATTACAGAGTGGCCACAACTCGTCGGCAGTACTACACATACATAATATGACATTTTCATTGACTTATGATTTATGTTGTACAGGATCCACAATGTCTTAGGCGCCTATGAATGCCACCAGTTTCCTTTGTTACCGGAGCTATTATTCTGATTGTTTTAGCCATTGAACGCACAGTAATCGCTATGGTGCGGGTACGTAGCGTTGCTAACAATAGCGTCGAGGTTCCTTCCGCAGGATCATCCAGACGCATAATAGAGTCTTTACTGCCGAGAATTATTCCTGGGATGACGCAATTTTTTGTATTTTATAGTAGTATTGAGGCCAGTCGTGGCGCAGTGGCACGAAGTGTGACTGTAAAACCGACTGGTTGTAAGTTCGATCCCCACTCGAGGAGATGAACTATTTACCTTAATTTATATTTCCATTTCTTCGCTCTGGTGTCGAGGACAAGAGACAACACTCTGCCACGCAATGCCTCCAGAATTCGGCAGAAAGTGGGGATCGGAGTGTCTTAACACTTCCCTCTGCCTACCCTGCTGTGTGCGGGATACAGCGTGAAGCTGATTTATTTATTTATTTTATTAATAGTAAAAAAAACTGTCTCCGGGGCTACCATTAAATGTATTAGTTTTGCAGTTATGTGGTAACGTGAATAATTTGGACATATTTTGTTGCTATGCTTATTTATATTTATGTTGAAATTTAAAATATTGATGGCAGACCTTTATGGATTTTCTTTTGTCTTAAGTTCATAGGTCAAGGATGTAAGTCGAGAAACTTAACTTTTTTTAACTTTCTTTTCTTTCAACATCGTGAATTTTAAAATATATATTTTTTTAAGTTTCCTAAGAACATAAGTACACACATTTATACATAAATGGCAATAATGGCTTGCAGAAACAAAGGCTTAGTGCAGCGACCCAGCGAGCTAGTAGTAGTTTTGGAGATAAATGGTAACGTTGGTTTGGCTTCCTATCCTCTCACGCCAAACACATGTACCGTCTCCGTACCCTCGTGGGTAAAAACACTATAAAATACATTTATTTTATTTTGCCAACAGTAATGTAATAAAATTAAAAATTTACTTATAAAATTGAAAATCATTTATATTCTGCAAAATTGAATTGGTTACAAATTCAAAACAACGGATAATAAGATGGTATAAATTACATTCCTCTTGACTGTTAAAGTGGTTTACTCAGAGTAATAAAATATGTAATAAGGGGTTCGAATTTCGTAATTACAAGTAAAAATTATTTGCGAAGATAATTTGAAAGGGGATGCTTACTACATTGCAAAGCCGTAAGGGTCTTGTGTTTTGGTTTATTTACCCTACTCAAATGTCAATTGAAGTCGGGTCTGTAAAATCCGTTACATTTTCTTTGCCGTTTTTCTCAGAAGTTAGATGTATACTTATTTAGAAAACACATAAAAATTTTGATGTAGCGGGACTCTAACCCGCGCCTCTTGGAAACCACTACGTTAAAATTTTTATACGTTTTGTAAATAAATATTTTTCTTTCCAAAGTGTGGAATAACATTTTAAAAATTTTAAAAATAAGTTAGATTTGTTGAATTGTTCTATGAGTCGCAGATAACATATGCGTTTTACGACATACATACATAAATTAGACAGGCCCCATCTTGGCAGTTAGAGGTAAGAATTTCACGGTAAATTGAATTAGTTAATGCGCATAATGCGTTTAATTTTTGCTTCAATAAATTGCACGTAAAAGGATAGGCCGAGAAAACCTAGTGTTAAGACACTCTGTTCCCCACTTTCTGCCGAATTCTGGAGGCGAGCCTCTCTTTGTCCTGTCCCCAGAGTGAGGAAATGAAAATATTAAATATTTAATTTCCTCGAGTAGAAATCGAATACACAACCTGTCGTATGTGCCACTGCGCCACGACTGGCCTGATTTTTTTTCTAATTTATGTTGCAAAAATATAGTTCAAAGTGTTTGTTCAATATTTTTTACATGTTCTTAATAAAAACTGACCGAAAGAATCATTTGAACGCGCGTAGCCCTCTTATTGTACACAGAGAAAGACGAGAATTGTTCTTCACATGAGAATTGATTTGCTCAAACGCAAAGGTATTATGATATTGTATAATATGAAGCCTTTTCGACAACCTATTAAATAAATGATAAATTTCAGAGTTAAAACGGAAAATATAACCATAAATAAAACTTACAAAGTCAAAAAAAAAGTTAATTGTAATAGAAGAGAATTTTTCAGAGGGATCAATGGTAAAGAAAATTAAAATTGGCGTCAGTCCTAGTAGTCCAAACAAGAAACACTCTGAAGCAAGCACAAATTTAACAGCTATTACAATCACTTTTGTTTAAAATATTATATTTAGAATATCCCGCCGGGTTGGCAAAGTGAACCATATTAAATATAATAGAAAATGTCTGGAATTTTTCAAGACATTGTGTTAAGTGGCGGAACTCGACACACCTCGCTTTGTAGAGTTGCCAGAGCAAGTAAATGAATATAAGTCTTTCCCACGAGTGGGGAACAAACCCACAACCGTTGCGTTTACAATCATTGAATAAGATATAAGTAGTACAGTCTATTATAGATTTTTGATTTATCATAAATAAATGTATATTTTTTTAATAACATATTTTTGTATAATATTGTTACTTAAAATGTAATTATAAAACTGTACGTAGAACGTACTCGCTTAAAATAACATTCGCATAAACTCCGCCTTAGAAAATCTAAGATTCCAATTTAAAAGATATCAGTATCCTCGTAGCTATCTTCTTAAATCTAGATGGGCCCGATATATTTGTCTTCGCTCTCTTATCTATACTAAATAAACTCAAGGAATTTATGGAATAAAAATCTACAGTTTGTACCTGATGTTTTAAACAATAATTGCTGTAAACTTTAATAAATTTAAAATAAATAAACAAAAGATGTTTTATAATAGTAATAATATTTTTTTAAATAGTTAAAAAAACCGTCTGTTAACACGATGGTCGAACGTTCGATTCCCACACGAGGTAATAATAAAATTTATTTTCCTTGTATCGGTCTGTACAGGGAAAACTAATATAAGTGCTTTGTATTACAATGCATTAATAAATATATAAGTATAAACACGTAGTTACGTGTGAAATATATCAACATTAATAAACCTCAGTAAAAGTTGAAAAAGGTTTTAACCTTTTAACTAAATCCAATACTCCAAATTTCGAATCTTTGTATACATTTATTTCCGTTGGTTTCTTAATATGGCAACTTTTAAAAAGGTTCAAACGGAAATACAAGTTGAAGTTATAATTACGTCTCAGATCTTAATCTGATTTTGCGTTTTCTTTTTAGTTCCAATTTATACTTGCAAATAATATATTTATTAATTAAAAATGTGATTGTGAAATGAAATGTGTTATTGAACTTTTAAACTAAATTATTAAACATAATAGTTAATAATTTACTTTAAAAGTTCAATAATGACAAAATTTTATATTTCTGATCATATACCACGATCATAGGCCCAAATCTATCTACATGTGATTATTAGTAAATAAAGTAAATATTAGTAAATTATTGACAGAAATCTAATGGATGAAAGGAAAGTTTTTTTTACCTATACGCTGTATCAAGCATGTAGCAGGGTAGGCAGGGGAACCCTATTGTTAAGACGCTCCGCTCCCCCATAATCCTTCTAATTATGGAAGCATTATTAAATGGTGGAAGTCAACGTTATTAAATATTTTTCCTCGAGTGGAAATCGAACCCACCATCTGTCAAACTTACAGTCATACGCTTGTGCCCCTGCGTCACGACTGGCCTCAGAATAATAAGATAAAACCAGTATTCTTACAATATATTTTGAGATCACTTAAAACACAAATTCTACATTTATAGCCAGTTCTATGACCAAAATGTCCATAAAGGAATTCTTTAAGTGGCCATTTCATTAAAATGTTTCAACTACGACGCCCTTGACGGGTCGGTTTTTAATTAAAACAGGCAATTTTGGCACTCGCAGCGGCCACGCTAAATAAGTAAACGTTTCTTTTTATTACTTTAGTTTAGTAAAATAGCAAAACTTATATAATGTCAATTCTAGGTATAACAGATATTTTTTTTTTGTCTGTACATATTTTTCTTTGTCTTTAGCGGGTTTGGGTTAGGGGAACGGAGTGTTTTAACACTAGGTTCCCCCTGCCTACCCTGCTGTGTGCGGGACACAGCGTGAAGCTTCCCCACTTTCTGCCGAATTCTGGAGGCATTGCGTGTTGAGTGGCAGAACTCAACGCCGCGCTTAGCCTCGACACCAGAGCGAAGAAATGGAAATATAAATTTAAGTAAATATTTCATCTCCTCGGGTGGGGATCGAAGCCGCAACCAATCGGTTTTACAGTCACACTTCGTGCCGCTGCGCCACGACTTGCCTTTTTTTCATTATGTAAATATTTACATGAACAAGTGTTGATTCTTTATATACTACTTTAAAAATTCCTCTTAAACTACCTACAATTAACGACATAATATAATATTACGCGAGATAAACTAAAATTAACAACTAGAAGTCTTCCGCTGGTTTAATGTTAGGTTTATATCACTTAACGGTTAGTTAGATAGCAATCCGACCGAGGATCTTGGCAAAGGATCATCTCTCCACATAATGGGGCTGTAACCGGGAATTATTTCCGTCATCTCTTTATTTTTGAGCAACAATAGAAACACAATAGAGTTTTAACTACGACATAGAAACACAATAGAGTTTAAGCTACGACACAGTGCTAGGTTAATTTATTTGCGGTATGCCCTTTGGTTTCACGAAGTGAATTAATGTAAAAATGTTATTTGTGTGAATCAAAATAATTGTTTAAGTTGTAATATTTGAATTTTATAAGATTTTTTTTAGCTTCATGCTATATTCCACATGAGCAGGGTAGACAAAAGGAACCTAGTGTTAAGACAATCCACTCTACACATTTTGCCTAATTTAAGAGTCATAACGTGTTGAGTGGCGGAACTCAACGCCGCGCTTTGCTTCTACACCAGAGTGTAGAAATGAAGATATTAAATATTTCACTACCACGAGTGAGATGCGAACCCACAACCTGTCGCTTTTACAGTCATACGCTTGCAGTAGGTACCACTGGACTGGCCTCAGAGTAATTTGATAAAAGAGTACACATTTGTATTTCAAAATTTATAATTTACACAAAATATGGTCAATAATCACAATGTCATATTGAAAAAATATACAAAAGATTCTCAAAAATAATATACGTTTATTAACGTAATCTCTTCGAAGACTAATTTGCAAACAGCTTAAGCTCCTAAAAGGTATAACAATTTTCATCAACAGCAAAACTCTTAATTAATAATAAATATTCATGTCACAATCCCTTTAAAAGTTTCTAATAAACAATAAATTATGGTAATCATAACAAACTGGCCCAATATTACTTGAACAATAAAATGAGAAAATCTGGCCACGACGGACGACGTTGGAGTGGAGGGGAGGATCTTCTGTTGTAATTAATTTAAAACTTCCTCGAAAAGATTGGGGATTGTTATCATGTTCACGAATTTTGTTAACAAAATTTAAAAGTTCATAGATGTAATATAAAATAAAGAGATTAGGTTTATTCTTTATAAAGAATATTTTTTTTGTTAATTTTCTTTAAAGATATCATTAAGAAAACGGTTTTTTTAAGAATTTGTGTAAGATATTTCAAGAGAAAATTTACGATGGGTTTATACCCATTTATTTTCTATTTATATAGATAAATACTTATTTGTCTGTATGTGTTTGCGTGCGTCAGCCTGTCTATATGTCTATGTGACGGAGATTTTTCTTCTCACACTTCGTTGAATACGTTAAAGACGAGATGCCAGGACCATTTCTCTCAAGATTGCATCAAGCTGAAGTTTATAATGGAATAATAAAAATAAAAAAAACATTTTTCAAAATATATTTTTGTTAATATGTAAAAATATAATTTGGAGTACAAAATGAATTACGGTGAATTTTATTTATTTAATCTTCCATTCTCAGAAAATAATACAAAAACCGCGTAGCGTATGTAACAGAATACACAACCTAAGTAAACGTATAAATAAAAAAAAAACAACCAAGCTTACAGCCTCAGTTCAAAGCTCGTACCAAAAGGAAGTTCCATACGTAGGTATCAATATTGCAATATAAAATGCATTTCACTAGAAGGTTCCCAAACGTGCAATGTTTCACCGCACAAGGCGATGCAATACCCTTATTTGAAAAGCAATCTTTTCTTTTAACGAAAGTCGCGATGAGATTGCGTTTCGGTTCCAACCTTCAAGATATATTAAAGTGATGTTCAAATACTTCACGCTGCATTACCAATGAGATTTCAAATATTCTTTTTTTGTGAACAATTTTTTTCTGTTTTAAGAACATTTTTTGTAATAATGATTTGTGTGCAAGTGTTATTAGTGTTATAATGTAAATTAAAAAAAAAAAAACAAAATCAGCTTCACAGCAGCAGAAGGGTAGGCAGAGGGAACCTTGTTTTAAGACACTCCGTTTCCCACTTTCCGCCGAATTACGGAGGCATTACGTATTAGCGGCGGAACTCAACGCCGCGCTTTGCCTCGACCCCAGAGCGAAGAAATTAAATATAAATGTAATTTATATTTTCTATATATTTTACAGTCACACTTTGTGCCTCTGCGCCACGACCGGTCTCAAATCTCATTTGTAATAATATTGTATGTATATATTTAGGTCCTATTAATATAAACAGCTTCTACACCAGACACAACTCTTTTATTTAATCCACTGTTTTAATATATGTTTGTGGTTTTATTATTTTTTTACGAAGATCGACGAGTAGTGACTACTTTGTAAAAATCTACCTATCCTCGTAAAAATCTCTATCTACATATATACCTACTAAAACCTATATTGCTATTGATTTCTTCTATTATTTTCTAATTACTGTTAATTAACATAGTTAAATAGTACCCACTGCTTACTTTAACAACATCTTGTTATTTCGCCATACACTTTACTAAAACGTGTTTGTAGAACTTTTTCAAATTACATTAATTCTTGTAATTTCCGGACTTTTAAGAAGTTGAAAGTGCTTGCTGGCAAGTTTAGTCGTTTATGAGAACGATTTTATCTTTTAGATTTCGATCGTTTCATTTTTTCCTCTGTAATGGAAAAATGATTACAAAATTTGAATTTGTGTTTATTTTTTTAGCTTTACGACTTCACGACAGAGAGAAACTAATATTAAGACACTTCCATTTGCCGCCGAATTCTGCAAGCACTGCAGTGGCGGAACTAAACGCCGCTCTTTGCCCCGAAAACAGAACGAAGGAATAAAAATACGAGTTCTAGAAATATATTTATCTAAACACGTAATTTATCTTATATATTTATATACATACCTATATCACCAACTTTCGAAATAATAACAAAAGTTTTGATGCATTTACTGTCTTTCAGAAAAACAAAAGTAAAGGAAGGGTAGACTCTTAATGGATGTTGAAGTACTAACAGAACTTCGAAGGCTAATTTACTTAAATCTTGTTTGTTAGAAAAGACCTTTATATATGATCAAATATATAGTAAGTGCTTAATTTCTTGCGCTATTCTTGCGTTCCTAACTTTCGACGGATAGAAAAACTTGATGTTAAAATACCGGCTTTTCCGTTTATTTTCCGACATTCAGAAATATTGCTGTGTTGCGCAATCCAAACAGTATATTTTACCAGATCGGCGAAATAAAAACAAAACATATTATAATTATTTCCCCAAGTAAGAATTCAATCCAGAACTATTCTATATACAATCAGTCACAGTTCCACTAAGCCGCGATAGTATAATCTTACTGTTCACGAGGTCTAAGCTGAGCTTTATATTAATATTAGTGTTCATGTAAACCGGTTAACTACTACTTTTGGCAATTGGGATACACCTTTTGTGGTGGTAGCAGTATCATATTTTTTAATATATATATATATATATATATATATATATATATATATATATATATATATATATATATATATCTTTTCTATTTATTAAATAAAAGTGAAAGATAAAGTTGGCACTATCACTATATAAGAATGGAAAATATATGTAACCAAGCAGTAAAAAGTGGAATGTGATGATGCAATATAAAATTATAAAATTCTTAAAATAAAAAATATATATTATCGTAAAATTCTTCTTCTAATACATAAATATGTATATATATGAAGAATAATTGAAATTGAATTAAAAAAGTGATACATCAATCTACTGAACCTGCGGTCAGAGTTACTTAAGAATGTGTCGTATGTTATACACAGCTACAGTCATACTATAATAGCAACAAAAACAATTAGACCGTTGTGGCGCAGTGGCACAAGAGTGTGACGACGGTTATGAGGTCGTTTTCCACTCAAACGAATAAAATATTAATATTTTCAACTCTTTGTTCTGGCAAAAGCCCGACATTGACTTCCACAGCTCAACCCCTTAAAAAAATTCGCGTGCCTGAACTTGCTCTACCTACCCTGCTGTTTGCGGGATACAGCGTGAAGCTTAATATAATATCAAAAAAGAAATTTAATATAATATTAAAACGTTAAAAGTAAAATAGTAAAATGAAAGCAATAATTTATATGAAGCAAACATCTTGGCAGACATTTTGTAATTAGTTCTTGTCTTAACTCTAGTTAGCCATTTTACTAATTGCTTTGTTGCTTACTATTACAATTTTACGTCGATTAATACTTATCTTTATTGTTAATTATTTGAATGTTCTCATACATTTTTTAATTAGTTTACGTTACGTTTTTAAAATCATAATTAAGTTTAATTTAATTAAATTACTTTGAATGTTTTATCTATACTATTATAATATAAAGAGGAAAGATTTGTGTGTGTGTGTGTGTGTATGTTTGTAGTGGATAAACATAAAAAATACAATTAGAATGCTGCATTACGAAGCGAGGGGTGCCAAAACCACTATACCAGAAACCATACATTTAAATACTCTTAGTACATACGGCTATAAGTATTTTTAATATATAAAAATTTTAACATTCAATTGAAGGTCTTAGTCAGATTCCTTTCATCTGATACTTTACTTGAACTAGAGGCTTTATTACCAAATTTTGTCCCTCTTTTTAAGCCTTCCTGAACTAATACTATCTGTAGATGCTAGGTGCCAAATTTCATAAATCTAGGTTAATCAGAGGTACATTATTCATTTTGATTCCTTTTATAGTGTCGAAATACTCGTATTTTGCTAAATAAACGGCCATATCTTTGTCAAAGTAAATGTAGAAATACGTTTTGTTTTTTTAGGAAATTATGGGGCCGTAGATCCGGTAGCCGGTTTGAATTTCAACTTGATATCTCCAAGTGGTCCTTATATATTCTTGACAGGTAGATAGATAGACGGACAACAAAGTGATCTTACAAGGATTCCTTTTTTCCTTAAAAAAGTACGGAACCCTATAAAAAAATGTGGGACTGTTTATAATTTCTTGAGTTGACATTTTTATTAAATAGCCCACTGTTTCATTGCAACACTTAATAATTTTTCGTACAGTGTTTCCAACTGTAGAACTGCATTTCTTAAGATTATACATGCAGAGAGCTGGAATTAAACCAAACGGCGCCGTCTACAACCGCTATCAGTGATTTACGTTACATTGTTAGAGGCTATCGTGGCGCAGTAGAAGAGTTTCTGACTGACAGCGTGATGGTTGTGGATTCGATTCTCTCTTGTCGTAATAAATGTATTTAAATATTTTTTGACAATGCTTATATTAATTAGTGGGAGTCAACGCCACGCTTTATCTTATTGGAGCAGGGAAAAGAGAATATTTGATTATTCATTAATAATATTTTCCAATGATAGATATCCCCATATCTTTAATTTATATATATTTTAATATATAAGATTAAAGTGTGACTATAAAACTGACTGGTTGTGGGTTAGGGTACTCTTACAAAAGGGTTTAGGGTAATCTTACATAATTTAACTCGAGAAAATGAAATATTTATTAAAAAATTGTAATTATTATGTTTTCAAAATGAAAAAAAGCGCGGCGTTGAGTTCTGCCACTAACACGCAATGCCCCCAGAATTCGGCAGAATATGGGGAACGGTGTGTCTTACAGTAGGCCCTCTGCCTACCCTGCTGTGTGCGGAATACAGCGTGAAGCTGATTTAATATATAAGATACATCAGAGAATTGTCTATGAAATTTAACAACTTCTTTTCAGGCAGAATTTTATTATATATCCTGTTTAGCTTTTATGCTTTTAGTTTCAGCTGTAAGTGCTACTATTATGATTCTTCGTCAGATGTTCCACATCACTATGGCACTGAACAACACCAATCATGTATTTTTATTACTACTTTTACATCACCCTGAAAGATTTTTTCTTAAAAATATTCAAAATACAGACCTATTTTTTTAATTGATTAATTGTGCATATCGTGCTGAAATTGTTGGAAGGCGTAGATTGCATGGAAAATAACTAGAGGAAAATTGAAGCTGCAAACTTTTTCATCTAGAAAATACCTTAAGTTGTCTGTTTTACGAACTGGAAATAAAAATCTTCTTAAGAATTTTATTACGGCTAATATTTTAAAAGCAGTATAAGTGCTTATATAAAGTTCTAAGTTTGTACTAAACTTTCAAATTTTGAAGCGCTTTACACAAAATAAGTATTTACTACTGTTAATCTTACTAATTTCTTACTTTGTTGTATTACTAGTGACTCAAATTCGGCATCCCTCCATTAAATTTATTGTTATAATATAGCCAAAGGATTTTAGTTTTTTTTTAGTTAGTAGGGATCGAACCCAACCAGTTTGTTTTACAACAGTAGTAAAAGAAATAAATAAATAATAAAAAAAATTATGGTAATACACATTAATAGCTTAGTAAGTAATGACTAATACAATTAACATATTTTAAAAATCATATGGGCCCAGAGTAAATTTGGATCAACGGCCCGAGTGTCGCAACCGGTCTTTAAATATATACAGTAGGTTGCAGGCGTATGGTGCCGGTCAAGTCAAACTCTTAAGTACTATGTTGCTAATAGATATGATGCACATACTGATGGCACGATCTTTTAAAATCGCATTTTTACCAAGGCAAAAAAATATGTGTGACGAATATTTTGGAGTAAATTAAGATTTGACCAAAATTACAATATTGAATGATGCTCAATATTGTAGTAACTAAAACGACACCTTCTGATGCCATAATATAAAATCCTAACTCTGAATCTCTAAAATATATTGGGTTACTCACTATTATAACGACAAAACGTTCTAATTACCAGACACATCAAAAGCCAAAGCATTATTTCGTAAAGATATAAATAAGAAAAAGAGGCCAGTCGTGGCGCAGTGGCACGAAGTGTGACTGTAAAACCGACTGGTTGTGGGTTCGATCCCCACTCGAGGAGATGAAATATTTACTTAAATTTATATTTCCATTTCTTCACTGGTGTCGAGGCTAAGCGCGGCGTTGAGTTCTGCCACTTAACACGCAATGCCTCCAGAATTCGGCAGAATTTGGGGAATGGAGTGTCTTAACACTAGGTTCCCTCTGCCTACCCTGCCGTGTGCGGGATACAGCGTGAAGCTGATTTATTTGATTTATTTATTTATGATATAAATAAAAGATGTTTTGGAAGTCTGTCACAACATATAAAAATATTTTAAATTATCTTTCTACGATTTAAATTATAATTAATTTTAATGATAGTAATAGATTATTTTATCCGATTTTACTTCTGTATTTGTTAAATTTATATTGAAATAAATTTTATATAAAAATTAAATGAAAATAGCTTCACGCTGTATCCTGTAAGACACTCCGCTCCCCACTTTCTGCCGAATTTTGGAGGCATTGCAAGTTGAGTGGTAGAACTCAACGCCGCGCCTTGCCTCAACACTAGAGCGAAGAAAATGAGAATATAAATTTAAATACATATTTCATCTCCTCGAGTGGGGATCGAACCCACAACCAGTCACACTTTGTACCACTGCGACACGACTGGCCTTTAAATTATATATATATTTTTTATTTCAAGTAACATGTAGTGCTTTCCAAATATATAAAATGCGGTGGCCGCTCTCGCACTATTTCCACTACATGTTTCACAAAAGTGGAGAGTTATAGCTTCTAAAATATTACTTTTACACCAAATTCAACGTTTTATAAAAACTTACACATACAAATACGACCTTACTTAAAAAGCAACACAGTTCATATTTCTATTGAGTGACAATTTTATCACAAATATATAAAAACTACAAGCTTTTCAACAGTTTATAAATAGAGCTACTTCGTTATTCCAATACGTCCGCATTAATTTAACAACTAAATTTACACTATATTTCCAGAAACGAAAGCCACACACACTCAATAGAAAATATTTAAATTAAATATAATATAAAATTATGATCCAAACGGCCAAAATTATATTATATATATTATACTAGTGTCCCAATCGCGGCTTCGCTCGTGAAATCACGAAAGTATTTATATTTATATATATAAAGAAATGTATAACTTAAGACACTTTACATTAAGATCATTCCGTCCCCCACTTTTCAGAAAAAAATCATTAAATAAGATCTGGAGACATTGCGTGTTGAGTGGCGGATCTCAACGCCGCGTTTTGCTTTATTACCAGAGCGAAGAAATTAATATAATTATTATTTCATTTCTTTAAGTGGAAATCGAACCAAAAACCTGTCGCGTTTGCCATCGCACACTCATGCCCCTGCACCACGATAGACCCATACATAAATCAATAGATAAAAAGAATCTGAACTATTACTTAAACAAGAATTTAAGCAGTCTAACTAATCTACTACCCAAATAAGAAGACCGAACAAAAATAAAATAATAGTAAATAGCAAATCACCTCTTTGCATTATAGAGAAACTATAAGGATACTCACAAACATCCACACATACAAATCTTTCCTCTTTACATAATAGTATAGAAGTATAGATTATCACTTTAGACAATTTAAAACTTTTTAAATTAAATTTTAATTTTAAATTACTTAACTTATTTCATTTTAAGGGTTTCGTACCTTTTAAGAAGAAAAGGGACCCTTATAAGATCACTTTGTTGTCCCTCTGTCTGTCTGTCAAGAGTCCTTATCTCAAGTCCGCTTAGAGATATCGAGAAATTCATACCTAGATGTACGGCATCATGATTTCCTGAAAAAACGTATTTCTAGATTTACTCAAAAAAAAAGATATGGCCGTTTTCATAGTAAAAACGCGTATTTCAACTCTATAGAGGGAATCAAAATTAATACTTCTGGTAACCTACAATTACGAAGGTAGTACTAGTTAAGTAAAAGATATGATAAATATACATTTGTGGTTACATTCTAAAATATAATAGCCTTAAATGGAGCAAAATTTAGCATTAAAAGCCTGAATTTCAGGAAAGGCTCGAAACCTTAAATTTTTATTCGGAACTCGTTGTGCTAACTCAAATTGCGCTTGTTTTTAAAAAAAGTATCTATTAATATTATTTACTTACTAGACAAAAATAAGAAGAAGATAATAAACTTTAATTAGTTCATGTAGAAGGAAGCATAACCAACAATTAAGGCAAAATAATATAATTTTAATTATTATTCTTAATAAGTCTTATAAAGGGAAAGTATTAAAATATATTTATATATTATATATATATATATATATATATATATATATTTTCCACCTAAATAAACATATACTCTGTTTTAAAGTTAAAAACTGTACTTAATTATATTTATCTATTATAATTAAAACGTACATTTCGTTGAAATTACTTCAAAGAGAAACTCCAAGTACTTCACAACCACGCTCATAGTTTGAGTGATATAAATTAAAGCTAAATGAGATACAACATATATTTCATGTATCTCAACTTTTTTATTTATTAGTTAAATATCACTACGGACCGAGTCTCTACTCTATTTTACCTTATTAATATATTAAATTTTCTTATAAATAGATGAAATCACCTTCACGATGTATTCACACTCCGTTTCCCATTTTCTGCCGAGTTTTGAAGGAATTGCGTGTTGAGTGGCGGAACTCAACGCAGCAATTAATTTTCTTATGAAATATACTAATAACATTATTATTGATGTATAAAATTGATATCTTTTATAAGAATATAATATTTTTATCTTTACATCGTATTTATAAATTTTACTTATTACTAAGGTGTTAAGCGAGTGTTTATATAATTTCACAATTTCACACATTACAATATATACTTCATAAAGCAATTGCTTAGGTGGACATTTAAAAAAAATATATTTTCTCGCCGAATTGTGTGTTGAATTGCGGAATTCGACAACGCGCATCGTCCCGACACCAGAGCGATGAAATGAAAATATAAATTTAAATTAATATTTCATTTCCTCGAGTGGGGATCGAATCCACGATCATTGGCGTTTCCCCCTTTTGTACTTGCGCCACAACTGGCCTCAATCAAATAAAAAATATAAATAAAAGCCAACACAAAACAAGATCCAAGAGTATTGAGATACACGAACTTAACAAATTAGGCTAATTCGTAACTAAAAGTGGAGGTGCTAATTACTTTGAAATACTAGAGATGACGCAATGCAGTCGGAGTCGCGGTGTTTTCACGCTCTTTCATTAAGTGCAAAAGGAAAAGTCATAGGAGAGCTACATTCGCTTTTGAACTGCTCTCAAAGATTTTTGGCTCTAATTCACGTTTCGAGCCAAGTCGTGTGTGTAAATAGTGGAGATAAAAGTGCTCGGTGATTATGAAAATGTCTCGTGGGGAGGCAGTTTCTTTAGTTTGATGTTTTTTTTAATAAAGAAAGTAATTTTTTTTAATAATATTTATTTTTTGTTGTCTGAATTTTGACTAAAAAGTTGGAATTGGTTTTTTTCCATTTTTATCTTAGCTTCACGATATATAACGTATTTAAGGTAGGCACAGGGAATTTAGTGTTAAGGCACTTCATTTCTCATTTAGATTTAAGACTCTCCGTCCTCCACTTTTTGCCGCATTTATACGACAATGCGTGCTGAGTGACGGAATTCAAAGCCGCGCTTTGCCTTGCTACCAAAGATAACAACTGATTTTTTTATTATCATCTTCACATACATACATAAACATATTCAAAAATGTATCAACACTAAACAACAAAATATTAGGAAAAAATAGCAAAAAAAATGTTTTTACAAATAAGACACTTTACAAATTGCTTCACTTTCCGGACACTTCGAGCGTATATATGAGCAGGAGGTTACAATCTTCATAAATCTTAAGAAGGTCGGCGTTTTATCTTTGTCCCTTTGCTTTGGGTTTAGGCAAATACAAACCACCACAAATAGACCATAACCCACGGATACATACATACATATATGTATAAACAAATCGAGTTTGTAACAGATAACCAAAAAAATGCCTAGAAAAAAGGCAGAAGAAAGGGGATTTATCAGATTGAGAAGTGATGCGTTTTCCACTCGAAGAAATTAAATATTTAATATTTGCATTTTTTTCCGTCCGTTGGCCGAAAGTGAGAAATGGCAGTGTCTAAATGAGTATTTTAACTCTAGGTTTCCAGGTTCCCTCTATCTACCCTACTATATGTCGGATAAAGCAGGAAATTTAATAAAAAAATGGAATCAGTGTGTAAATTTGTGCAGTACGAAACGTACAAAATATACATGTGTACTTAACAAACATTAGACGAGTAGTTCTAAAGTACTAGTTTAATTTTAATATATATTTGATTCAGATTTTATTTTTTTATTTCCGTAAAACATGATTTAGAAAATGATTTTTCAATCCACATTTCCACTTAATCACTGAATTCAGCTCTTTGGCCTTGATCAATCTATGTTGAAAGAAAAATTTAATAAAAAATTATGTTCGAAGAATTTTTATATTGAGTGAAATTATGTAATTTTTATATTTTCGCTCTAAAGAAATTGAAAAACCATTGAAGCTCGAAATGTGGTATTTAAGGGGAAGCCTGCAAATGAAAGCGATTCATTCCACGAATTAGGAAATGAAAAATTTTTTTATGAAAAGTGGAAATATTCTTATCTGTTTTAACATTTTTTTATTGAAATCTTGAGGCCAGTCGTGGCGCAGTGGTACAAAGTGTGACTGTAAAATCGACTGGTTGTTGGTTCGATCCGCACTCGAGGAGATGAAATATTTACTTAAATTTATATTTTCATTTCTTCGCTCTGGTGTCGAGGATAAGCGCGGCGTTGAGTTCTACCACTCAATACGCAATGCCTTCAAAATTTGGCAGAAAGTGGGGAACGGAGTGTCTTAACACTAGGTTCCCTCTGCCTACCTGCTGTGTGCGGGATATAGCGATAAGCTAATTTATTTATTTTATTGAAATCTCTAGAGAAATGTTTTTCTATGCTGTGGCTTAATCTATTGTTTTTTACTATTTTTTGTGTGTATTAATTATAAAACAATTCTCAAAAAACCAAATTAATTTTTCTAAAGCAGGCAGAGGGAAAAAAGAATATACTTCGTTCCCATTAAGACACTTCTACCGAGTTTTAAAGGTATTGCGTGTTAAATTGTGCAGTCTATTTGCCGCAGTTTATTTCGATTCAAACATAATTGGCATAAAATACGGCCGAAGCGAGTAATGGACGACAAAATTATATTAAAATTTAATTTTTAAATATAAATTATACACGTACCTTAATCCATTACTCCATAGTGTTGTCATACCGATCGTGTCTAATCCACATATGTAAAGTGGTTTGAACGCACCGCACCGAAGTTTGCTTTGGCTTGTTTAAGACAAATTGCACCGTTAAGTTTCACTAACATGATAGAGCAAGAAATTGGAACAATATTTACATTCTGTATGCATAATAGATAAACGTCGATTGATTTAGTTTTATACTCTATATATAGATCGTATACAGCATGTTAGAGCTAACCTAGAAAATCTTGTGTTTAGACACTCCGTTTATCGTTTCATTTCTATTCTATTCAAGTCCAATATCTCGAAATGGTATATTAGATTCGTTCCCTCGAATGGAGATTGAACCCACAAATATTGGTGGTTACAGTTATACGCTCTACGAGTACGCCACGATGGCTAAAATAAATTTATAAAAAATATGTTCAAGCTGTATCCCACATACAGCAGGTTAAGCATAAGTCAGGCAGTCTGTTTCCCAGTTTCCGCCGATTTTTTCGCCGCATTGCGTGATAAATGGTGGAACTCAACCATGCCAAATTTTGCTTTGGTGCCAGAGCAAAGGAATTAAAATATTTAAAAATAGTAATTCGTTTCTTCAAATGGGAATCGAATCCACAACCGTCGCGTTGCAGTCATACCTTTGTGCCATTGTAAAATATTAAAAAATCAGCTTCACGCTGTATCCCGCACACAGCAGGGTAGGCAGAGGGAACCTTGTATTTTTAGACACTCCATTCCCCACTTTCTGCCGAATTCTGGAGGCATTGCGTGTTAAGTGGCAGAACTCAACGCCGCGCTTAGCCTCGACACCAGAGCGAAGAAATGGAAATATAAATTTAAGTAAATATTTCATCTCCTCGAGTGGGGATCGAACCCACAACCAGTCGGTTTACAGTCACACTTTGTGCCGCTACGCCACGACTGGCCTCTGTAAAAAATGTCATATTTCATAAAAACATTTTGTTTCTAAATACGCGATCTTGAAACAAATCACACTCGTTCTACTTAAAAATGTGACTACATATTGTTTTCCTGGCTTGGTTAGAAAAAGAGTAGCTTTTAGTTCCTGAAGCCCGCTATATTAAAAAAAGTATTTTCCTCCATTATTATAAGTCTCTTATATAACAAAGAAAAGAGAATAGCATATAAATAATAAGTATGAATGATGGAGAACAGTCTTTGCAATGGATTCTATCTGCCTACCCTGTTACGCGGAAAAGGAGTGAAGCTGCTTAACAGTAATATGCGAAACAGTATATTAATACATTTCCCAGTATTAATATAGTTCCCGGAGGCCAGTCGTGGCGCAAAGGCACAGGCATGTGATTGCCAACGCAACAAGTTGTGAATTCGATTCTCGTTCGAGGAAATGAAATACTTAATATTTTTATTTCTCTTATATCGAGGCAAATCGGAACATAGAATTTCGCCACTTAACACGCAATGCCTCCAGAATTCGAAAGAAAGTGGGGTACGGAAGTGTCGGGATGGAAATAAAGTATCTATACTCTATATTTTCCTAATTTTCTCTAATGAAATGCAACGTGAACCCGGATTATTTATATAATTTTATTAAAAAAATAATTATTTTCTCGTATACTTTCCATTTGCCTTGATAAAAAGATTCTTACTAAAACTTCTTCGGGCCTGAACGTGTTCCTGGCGAGTCACTAACGTCAAGAATAATCGGATTTCAAGAACTTTGTAATAACACCCTTCGCTGAGATTTATTGCGCTGTAGAAAAATTTTATAATTTCACTCGGAAACTCAAGGTATGTTTGAGCGAGTTTTCTGGTTGATGTTTATCTTGGTAAATTACATTACAAATTTGTTTTAGCTGTAAATATTTTGTACATACATTTTAGTACAATAAATATTAATAATATGTAAATTTAATAAAATTTCAAATCATTTATTTCATGAAGTTTCAATGTTTAATATAAATTTTAAGGCGAATTTAATGCAAATACTCAACATCCAATCAACATCAAAGCTTTTTGCTGAACGTTAAATTCAGATTTAATAATTGTTCTAGAAACTATATAATTTCTTACAAGTTTCAGGAGTTCGTGGATATTCCTTTTAAGTGCAATGTCGTCGAGATACTTTTAACGAACTTATAATTGAGCTTCATGAATTTTCACATAAAAGAGAATATTTTAGAGAAGTTTTTATTTTATAGGACATGAAGAATCTTTTTAATAGGTGTTTCCCAAGGTTTTATTATTAGACATCTACGAGGATAGTTTGTGTCTTGCCTTTTTTCAATAAGAAGAAATTAAAATAATATTTAATTATTTATTTTATCTTCCAATTAATCCTATACAATAATAAACATTTAAGTTATATATACAATAAATTTAATACGTTTATTAGTGAATACTATTTGTGTTTACAAAGCTTAAAAAACAATCAGCTTCACGCTGTATCCTACACTCTGTACCTAGTGTCAAGACACTCCGTTCTCCACTTTTCGACGAATTTTTCGAGGCACTTCGTCTTGAGTGGCGGAACTTAACGCTGGGCTTTTTGCCTTGGTGCCAGAGCGAAGTATTGAGGATATCGATAAATTATCGTCGCCTTACAGTCACATCTTGTGTCCCTGCGCCACGATCAATCGAGGTCAACCTCATATTTGAAACATTTAAGACATTTAAGTTACATAAACAACAAAGTTAATATTAACTATAGCAAATACTATTTATATTTGTAAAGGTTAGTCAGTGCCTTTATACGAATTTAACAGACAAACCCGCGACCCGTAATAAATAGATCTTGAGTTTTTTCTGAAATTCAGGTTTATCTTAACCAGAGCCCCTTCATCTGATGCCTCATTTGAACTAGCGGTTTTCATATCCAATTTCACCCACTTTTAAAGGCTATTATGTTTTAGGATTTAGCCACAAATGTATACTTTTTAGATTTTGTCCTGTACTACCTGTAATAGCTGCCAAATTTGACATGTCTAGATTAGCCGGAAGTACCCTTTTTAAATTTATTTCCGTTTCGATGTGATAGTGTCGAGAAACGTGTTTTTTCTCTATTTCAGGCTATCATTTCTTAGAATATGACCAAATGTATAGTTTTAGATTTTTTCCTGAACTAGTACTGCCTGTAGATGCCAGCTACCAAATTTCATAATTCTAGGTCAACCGGAAGTACTCTATGAATTTTTATTCTCTTCATAATGGCGAATTACGTTTTTTTTGCAATATAAAAGGCCATATCTGACATAATAATGGCCATATCAAAATGCAAATATAAATATAAAAAAATATTTAATTTCATATGATCATGAGGCCAGTCGTGGCGCAGTGGTACAAAGTGTGACTGTTAAACCGACTGGTAGTGGGTTCGATCCCCACTCGAGGAGATGAAATATTTACTTAAATTTATATTTTCATTTCTTCGCTCTGGTGTCGAGGCAAAGCGCGGCGTTGAGTTCTGCCACTCAACACGCAATGCCTCCAAAATTCGGCAGAAAGTGGGGAACGGAGTGTCTTAACACTAGGTTCCCTCTGCCTACCCTGCTGTGTGCGGGATATAACGTGAAGCTAATTTAATTTAATTTTTTTTTTTATTTAATTTCATCGAGTGGATAGAACCCGCAACCAGTCGCGTTTACAGTCCCACTCTTGTAGGCAAAAGTGTGCTTCGCCATGACTGGCCTGGGTTTCTATGTACAGATATTATATTTCTAAATAACTCAAGGAGTACTTAAATAAAATCTTCAATATTAATATTACTGAAATTCAACCATGCGTGCTATACAAATAGCGGCAACGATCTAATGGGAAATACAGAATACGTCGCATTTTATTGGATTCACGATATGCAGCTTAGTAAATATATATATAAATAACATAATATTATTCGTTATTTGAAGCCATTTTATTATTGAAATCTTGAGGCCAGTCGTGGCGCAGTGGTACAAAGTGTGACTGTAAAAACTACTGGTTGTGGGTTCGACCCCCCTCGAGAATTGAAATATTTACGTAAGTTCGCACTGCTAAGAATATAAATGTAAATAAGTAAATCGGTCACGTTCGTCTATGTTCGTCTACGTTCCCCAATTTCTGCCAAATTCTGGAGACATTGTGTGTTGAGTGGCAGAACTCGCCTCCACCAGACCGACACCAGAGCGTAGAAGTGGAAAAATAAATTTGAGAAAATATTTCATTTCCTCAAGTGGGGATCGAACCCACAACCAGTCGGTTTTAGAGTCACACTTTGTGCCCCTGCGCCACGACTTGCCTCAACGTATGCATCACATTATATTATAAACAATTTACATAATTCAAACAAAACATTATACACCACACAACATTTTCATGTGAATATTATCTTTCCAAACGATAAATGCTATAAAGAATCGTACAGAATTAATTAAACATATTAGAATACACGGAATTCATGAATGCTATATTGCTATACGGTAAAACCACTATTTGCAGAATACGCTATACTGACCTTATCTAACGTTTTAATATTTAATTACAGACTGTAAACCACATTATTCAAATCGTAAATATATAATATTCAACGACCACATCCGTTAATATTAAATTTGCATTGCATTGGCCTAGTTATTATACAGTTGAGCGAACTGTACAAATACATAATGCTAGAAATGTTAGATGATATTATGTTACAAAGGTCACCGTGGTCGTTTGAGGCAGTTGGATTGTAAACGCGAGGGTTGTTGGTTCGACCTCCATTCGGGAGAATGGGGCATCTGGTAAAAAAACACGTCGTTTTATTCCGCTATTCAAAATACAGAGTCACTATATCTCCTTTTTTCTCTTTCATTCGTTCTCTATATTTGTTTCAGGCTAAGAACCTAGTATTAACCTAGTATTAAGAATTTCTGTTCCCTTTCAAGACACTTCCGTTCCCGACTACCCGCTGTATTCTAAAGGCACTGCGTATTGAGTGGCGGAATTCAACACTACGCTTTGCTTCATTACCAGAGTCAGTAGTTTTCGTTAAATATTGGACTCCCCCGATCGGGAATCGAACCCACAACCATAGCGTTACAGTTACTGTCGCGTACATTTACCTCTGCCCCACGACGATATCTGTATATTCATTCATACATATATAATTAATTATTCAATGGTAGAGTCGTAGATAGGTTGAATGACAATGATGTGGTTAATCTAATTGGAGTATGCGTGGAATAGTACTACTCTGAGACTAATTAATTAAAATCATAGAAGATTGTTATCAATAAAAAAGTAACATTAATAGATAACCTTTCTCAAAAATACACATAACAAACAGTTTTTTTTTTAATAAAATTAATTTAAAAAAAAAACGTCCAGACTGCACTCTCCTATTCTAGAAACGATCGATTTTTAATAGTAAATCTATACATATAATATAAATTCAAAAGTAACTCTGACAGTCTGTCTGTAATGCAATCACAGCCAAACGGCTGATCCGATTGTGATAAAATTTCATGTAGAAATAGTTGAGGATCTTGGAATGAACAAAGGGTATTTTATTTATCATATTAGTATATATCGAGAGATATATACTAATATATTAAAATACCATTTGATATGCAATTTATTGTCTGACATGTTAATTACAACCGTTACTAAGCATAAGTCGCAAGGCAATAAGAAATCTCGTTGTTTGAAGAAAAGGTCGCCCAAAATGGGCTTTCCGAACGCTTAAACGCCGTGCACTGAGTCAACCGTATGACACATATAAAAACAATGTTCTGCATAAATTAAAAAAGTCTGCGATAGTATATGCTTACCTCTGTAGGTTGTGCTACAAAAACCATTTCAAAATATTTAATTTAAATGTATAAGTTTATTTTTAATGTTTTTCTATTTGGTATTCGCCTTTATTGGAATAAGCATTTCATCTAGATTGAAAGAAACTTTAGTATGCATCATTATAATGAATACTGTAGGAGATACCACTGATTCAACATGCCTAGTCTCCGAGCCGCGCGGTGTGTGGGTTGCGAGGGCTTGGTTACGGAATGGCCGACCCGAACGGGCAGACGTCGTTGACGGTTTCGTTAATTTACATACATTTTCGATCTACTGTTAATTTTATGAAGTTACTCGCTGTTTATATTTTATTTATGTCATTCTTTGCTTCTCTACGCTTGTTCGAATAGTAGATTAATTAGATTTTTTTTAATACTTGGAAATATCAACTTAAATATTTATTTAAATTTCATCTCCTCGATAGAATATCGTGTCCACAACCAGTCGGTTAATATTTATTTGATAATTAATATTTTCATTAATATTTCATAATAGAAATATTTAATATTTTCATTTCAAACCGCGGTGTTAAGTGTCGCCACTCAACAATGCAATGCCTTAAAAAACCTATAGAAAGTGGGTAACGTGTTTATGTGGAATGAATCTACTCAGCTATGTGCAGAATGCTGAAAAAATTAAATAAATGTTCCATAACAAATTGCAGTAGTAAATTGAACTTTGATAAAAAAGTATAATAGTTATTATATCTAAATAATAATTTTAAATATCAAACATATTTACTCATCAAAACAAAGGAATAAATAATATTTACAAAATTCGCAAACAAAGTTGTAAGTTAATTATGAAATTGAATCTTACTTCATACAAACGACGAGTAACTAAATTTTCTAATCCATTCTAACTTTGTACTGGGTCAGCTTTTGATTGTTCAAAATGTTCGAGACGAAAATGATTTTCATTATTTATTAAAATTTGTTATTATATCAAACAATAAGAAGAAACATTGTTGAATGTTTAGTATTTGTTTAAATATTTGTACCATGTTAAATTAATTTTGCTGTAAACAAATTATATATGTTACGAATTTTATTATATATAAATATATATTTTTTCTAAATGTCCATTTTCCCATTAACTGAAGGATATACTTGCAAAATTAGGAAATGGAGACATTTCTGAAAATGAAGACGATATGTGTGTTCTGGACGAAATTAATTATCATCCGGTTTTACATGAACTTATTTCTTATTACGGAACGGAACACATTTTACATGAAGTTATTACGGATAACGGAACAAAGATCGTTGCATCCCTCAAATTATCTAGCTCCAGGGCTTTCGTATCGTCAACCACAATAACGTTTTTTGGTGTTGTATTATAGTTGAGGCAACGAGTCAGGAAACTTATATGGAAATAAGTAAATTGGAATACGGTGAAGAATTGTTTCGTTCTGTGGAGGGTACTCAAAGGACCTACCTAGGAAGGAATTGCAAATAGCCAGGCGTAATAGATTTTATGAAAGTTATAATATAGTAAGAGAAACATATGAGGAACTAATTGATTCTAAATGTAAGGTTGAAAAGATAATAAGTTTGTAAACTCCGAGTACGACGAGTAACCAAGAGAACACATGTCCATAACCCGTCCGAAAATAGTCATAAATTATTATGACGCCAAAACTTATTTTGGCGTTTTCCAAGAAATTGTCCATATCTTCTTAAGAAGACGGACAATTTTTTGGAAAGGTGTAAAGTTACAATCAAATCGTAAGTGCTACATTGAGTTATTTTATCATATGATTAACATGGCAACGATTACAAGGACTGAGTGCATCAAATACGAATTTCCTTTGTGTTATAACAAAAATTGGAATTGCTTTGTTCAATTTAATTCATGAATAATAACGAAATATCTACATATATTAAAAAACTACATTATAAAATAAAAAAAAACTTTGCAATACTCTCTCAAGAGAGGAAGAGAATAATAATTAGCAAGGGGAATGTTATCTATATTCTCCCTAACGATATATCGCGTGTGGATAACCGAAAACGTATGGCGTCTATAGTTATTAAAAAACAAACAGCCAATTCTTTACCATCGCATAATATACCTACATATATTTATAATAAAAATTATGTTAAAAGTATAATAAAAGTCCTTCTGTTCCGTAATGAAATTTGTAGCCGAATAAACATTTTCACCATTGAGATTTGGTTTCGGTTTCGGTCAGATTTTGCCAAAAAATATTATTTCAGCCTTAATTTCAGTTTCGACCAAAAACGTATAATATGTTGTTTTGTATGTTTTATTGGTTTTATTTGTGGTAACCATAAAAAATTAAAAACAAAAATAGTTTATATATGCGAACATATGCTTATTACCATGGATAAAAATAGTTGGCAATTAAGTCTCTATAACCTGTATCAATTCGCCTTCTGATCTACCAAACATCCTGTATATACAACAAGTTTCGGTATCGGCTGAAACTGAGATGTAGAGTTCAGTCTCTATTTCAGTTGAAAACTTTGTTTCGGTCGGACACTGAGCAAAATACTGGTAACAAATTTAAAATTTAATTTGTTGTTTACTTACCGCTTAATCTGTGAACTGTCATTCAGGTAAATTTACATACGTTTTAATATTCAGTAGTTGTGTGTTTCTTCAATTAACAACCTTAATGGTTTAGTAAACTTGAGACGAGCGCTCATTAAATTTGTATATCAATTAATGATTTGAATATTTTATAATTATAAACATACTGTATAATTATGTTATGCTATTTATATGATATTTACATAATCTAATGATATATTTATGTACAGTTAAATTTAATTAATTTAATTTTTTTTTATTATTATATATTATTTTTATATTAACTTGCGTTGATGTACATATCATAAAGGTTATAATTATAAATTTGTTTTAGTTTTTATTTCAAAATAATTTCAGAAGAAACAGCTTTATGACAGAAAATGAGAATTTAAAGAGAAATCAATTTCATTCTAAAAAAAAAATAGTTTGATCGGAGAAGTAATGATTTCTATCAAAAATTACATCAATTAAATATTTTGTAATCCTAAATTTATAAAAAAAATACAAATTATGTAATTATTACAGTTTATTTGTTGAAAATACAATATTCCCTTAATTGACAATGAAAAAATAAAATTTTATGTTGCTTTTAAATAAGCACTTTTAATTATGATTATTTTCATCATAATGTAACATTGAGGCCAGTCGTGGCGCAGTGGTACAAAGTGTAACTGTAAAACCGGCTGGTTGTGGGTTCGATTCCCACTCGAGGAGATGAAATATTTTCTTAAAATTATATTTTCATTTCTTCGCTCTGGTGTCGAGGCAAAGCGCGGCGTTGAGCTCTGCCACTCAATACGCAATGCCTCCAAAATTCGGCAGAAAGTGGAGAACGGAGTGTCTTAACACTAGGTTCCCTCTGCCCACCCTGCTATGTGCGGGATAAAGTGTGAAGCTAATTTGTAACATCAGTATTTACCTACGTCCGTAATCACGTAATATTGAAAAATATCACTATAAAAAAAACAAAAATCCAAATAACGTGTTATAATTCTCTCAAAATAAATATATATTATATGAATGGAATATGGAATTTACAGCGAAAATATTTGCTCGGAATGTACGCGCAGCATTCTGTTGATGTGGAGGAGTTAACGCAATTGCCGTTGCGCTTTCGGACGAGTAGTATCTATGTATAGAGTCTTTAGTCCTTATATAGAAATTATATAGAGTCTTTAGTCTTCATACAATAAATTCTACTCCAAAATTACAATGAATTTTACAAATAATATGTATATTGTTAAAATATTTTGTTCTTTTTTTCTATTTTCCACCTGAATTTAAGACGATGAACGACGAATATAAAGCGGTCATATTAGTAATATATTGAGGTGGGTATTTTGAATATTGTTATTATTATTATTTAGCTTAAGTTTTTCATGTACCTTTATCTCGCATATAGAAGGGTAAACAGGTTCCTAGTCTTCAGACACTTCATTGTGAGTGAATAAAAAAAATAATTCATTCTCCCGAGTGGAAATCGAACCCACAACCGTCGCGTTTACAGTCACACGCTTTTGCACCTGCGCCAATACACGGCCTCTATAACAATAATTTCCGGCACACTCGCGTGTTACATTTACATACGAAAATGCACTGCCTAAAATCACTCTGGTCCAGTTTCACGTCATTAAACCAGACAGCGCAACCTATTTCCGTTTAGTACCTGCCATATCAGCATAGAAACGTGGCCGCCGCTAACGTTATTTACGATGGCACTCTATATCTAACGGTGCACTTAATAAACTATTTTTTTTTTCTTTTATTTTAACTTCACGTGTTCCCATTAAGGTACATCCGTTTCCCATTTTCACAAAGAATTTACAAATTCACAAGGAATTTCATGTTGAGAGGCGAAACTCGATGTCGGGCTCTGTTTTGTTATCAGTGCGAAGAAAAGAAAGTATTAAATATTTCATTATAACTATTAAAAACTAAACTAAGCTAGCTTCACTCTGTATGACTAGGGAGGTAGTCGGAGAGAACGGAACGCCAAACGCTACGGTCTCTGCATAACTTTTTCGTGTCGTCCGCTGTTATCAATCTCTTCATACGGACATCACAGAAGGCCCTGTGTGCAGCCAAGGAAAGGAAGTAGAAAAAAAATATTTGAAAATGACTGAGAAACTAAAAGTTTAGATTTTTTTTGTGATACTTGTATATTTTATAAAAGTAAACCAGCTTAAGGGCAATATAATATGTTTTTATTTTCGCTTAGTATAATATTGAATTGGATTCCATTTTGTTATAAAAAATAGAATATTATGTTACCGTCTTGTATCTGTTTATGTCATATTTTCAAGTTTTTTTACAAAATTATATACAAATAACAACACATATTTATTACAAAGGTCCAAAACCGTTAAAAGTAAATTGTTTACAATTTCTATGTAATAATCGAAATCTTGTTAATTTGTCTTATAGTTGTAATTATTTATTTACCATTAGTAATATATATATATATATATATATATATATATATATATATATATATATATATATATATATATATATATATATATATATATATATATATATATATATATATATATATATATATATATATATATATATATATATATTTATATAACATATAATCCTCGATCTTATTAACCTCATAACAAGATTATATTAACAATATATGTATTTGTAACAAAGTTACAACTTTGTAATTTTAATTTATCAGTAATTCAGTAGTTATCAGTAATTTGGGCTTATGACACAAGACAAAAGGCAATGTTTCTAATGTTTTCTTGAAAGGAAATGAGAAAACAGCTTTGCTTCGGGCGAGAAATAAATTACGCGGTATTCACAGGAAGATTCCCTTTTGAATCGTCTTATTAATTTCTATTGGAAGAGCGAAGATGCGATCTTATTATCGTATGTTGAGGTATGCTGTGTTTTTAAAACGAAATAATTAATATGAGACCAGTAGTGGCGCAGTGGCACGAAGTGTGACTGTAAAACCGACTGGTTGTGGGTTCGATCCCGCACTCGATGAGATGAAATATTATCTTAAATTTATATTTCCATTTCGTCGCTCTGGTGTCGAAGCTAAGCAGCGTTGAGTTCTGCCATTTAACACGCAAAGCCACGAGAATTCAGCAGAAAGTGGGAAACGGAGTGTCTTAACACTAGGTTCCCCCTGCCTACCCTGCTGGTGCGGGACACAGCGTGAAGCTGATTATTATTATTCAATAATTAATATTGGAGAAATAAAAAAAAACCTATTTCATTAACAGGTGATGATCATGTTTATTTTTTCATTATATGTAATATAATGTTTCAATAAAATTATATATATATATAAATTATTTGTCACAATTATATTTTGTACAGCCTATTCCGTAATCGAGTTCTTTAGTTATGACGCTTCACGCCTTAAGGTATAGTGATATAAATCTGATATCTGGGAAAAAGATAAATGTCAGAAACTATTTATTTGATACGTTTTATTTTTATATTATTGATAAACTAAATGACTTCTTTTCTATATATTTTTTACATTAACATATACATTTAAAGCAAATCCTTCTAACAATTGTTTATATTTACAAAAGAATTTACAACAACACAAATTTTATATTACGCTGCTTAAAAAGTTTTCAGACGTTCTTTTCGCAAAGTTCATTGAACATTAGATCGATTCATTTCTAAGAAAATATACTTGTATAAACAGTTACTAATATAAACAAAATTTTGTTATATTTTTAATATAAGCAAAGAAAATTGACGTAAGTATTTATTAATATTTTATTTCACCTTTACACTATATCCCGCATATTGCAGGGTAAGCAGGGGGAACCTGATTGAGATACCGGTCCCCACCTTTCGCCGAATTTTCAAGACATTGCGTATTGAGTAGCGCTCCTCGCTTTGTCCTGTTGCCGACGCCTTTGTAAACTGCGCAACGATAGTCTCAATTATTATTAGTCATTGCCGACATCTTCATTTGTATGAACTTTAAAAAGTAAAAAAAATGTCTTCATCTACCTACCACCCGTTCGTTCACTTCTTTGTACGTTAACTACAAATGCTCATAAAACTGAATTATATTTAAAATGACGTCATTTTCTAGATCTTGCATTTCGTTAAATTCATAATCATAATCGACTTCACGCTATATCCCACATAGGGTAGGCAGAGTAGGCAGCGGGAATCTAGTGTTGAGACACTCCGTTCCCCACTTTCCGCCGACTGCAGGCATTGCGTGTTGAATGGCGGAACTCAATACTGCGCTTTGCCTCGACACCAGAGCTAAGACATGAAAATATAAATTACAATAAATATTTCATCTCCTCAAGTGGGGGTCGAACCACAACCAGTCGATTTTACAGTCACTCTTTGTTTCCCTGCGCCGCGACTGGCCTCTTTTGAATTTATTATATTAAAAAAAATGCTACATGAGACAATTTTTAATAAATAATATTTCCATATATTGTAGTTTTGGTCGTCTTTTAATGTTCCACATCAAATGTTCCAAAACTTTAATTTCGTCGGAAAACGCTCATCATAATAAACAACTTTGGATATGAAACTATTATATATAAATAATTCAGCCGGCTTAATACCTTTTTAGTTTTAATATGTTTAGATTCACCACGTGCGTATACAAACATTTTTTTATATTCTTTTTATATACTTAAATATCAATATATTTATATAATTTAAACTTCGTAAACTTCGAAAACGGCTTTGTCGATTTGGGGGATTTTTTACTTAAAATAGTTTTGTATTGTTAGTAAAAAATAGAATTCATTTAAAATATACTCGGAGGTGGCCCATACATACGTGACAGTAAAATTGTGCTATACTAGAATAGCTGCACTAGTTGCAAACAGAAAATATATATAGAAAAGAATTATAATTTTATAACTTTATTTGTATGGGAGGCCAGTCGTGGCACAGTGGCACAAAGTGTGACTGTAAGACTGACTGGTTGTGGGATAAATAAATATTTTTTTCCAGGTTCCCTTTGCCTACTTTGTTATGTCCGCGATATAGCGTAAAGCTAAAAAAATATTCTTAAAAAGACCCCTTGGGACCTGTTAATAATAACAATAAGAACAAAAAATAACTATAATTTTGCAAAGTTTCACTCAAGTGAATTCTACATGAAAGCTGTGGGAATAGAGACAAATGTATCGGCTGTGGATTTACGGCGCGCCTTGCACCAACTGGCGTCCATATTTACGACTTTAATCAGACACCACATTGTATGGTGCTAAGCTTGGTGTTGTTTGAATAAGTAATATTCAAGAATTGTTAACTATTATATTATTTGAGAAGTAGGAAATTAGTTTATATACATAAATAAACTGTTTATGAGTGAGGCCGGTGGCGCAGGTGCAGAGGGGTGCGATTGCTAACACGATAGATTGTGGGTTCAAATCTCACTTGGGAAAATAAAATCGCTTGCTCCGGCAACGAGGCAAAGCGCTGCATTTACTAACTAAGCAATTAATAGTAATTGCTTAACACAAAATGCCAGAACTCGGCGCAAAAATGGGAAATGAGGTGTCTTAATGGGAACAGAATGTCTTAAAAGTAGGTTCATATTTTTTTTTTAACAAAAAACAGCTGACTTTAAACAATGACCTAAAAAGTAAACAATAATTTTACATTAAGTAAAAAGTATTTTGATTTTGTTAAAGAAAAATAATTAATAATATAAGATTTAATAATTTTGAAGTCGGTGCCAAATGTTGTTGTGGCATTGGCTTGGGCATTTTTCTAAAAGGGACCATACGGGAAGCACTAGCGTTCATATAAAAGAATTCCTTAAAATCACAGGAGAGTCATGGCGCAGGGGCAATTGTGTGAATGTAAACGCGGCTGATTGTGAGTTCGATCCCCACTTGAAGAAATGAAATATTTTTTAATTTATATTTTCATTTCCTCAAACGCAATGCCTCCAAATTTCGAGGAAAATAGGGAATGAAGTGCCTTAACGCTACTTAACTGTCCCTCTGCCTACCCTGCTACATGTGGAAAACAGTATTAATTTAGTGTTAAAGAAATTACGCTTCCATCAATAACACTTCAGGCGTCATTCAATTTTCCATAAAATTCCATTTTCATATTTTCATACAAAATATTATATATAGAGTGTATGAACTCTATATAATGGTTCTCTTTCAATGAAATCACATCTCGTTATAAATATTAATAATCCACGATTCTTTATGTATAAAATCGTAAACATAAAATATCTATCAATATTGGTAAAATTAAATACAAGACCGGGAAAAAAGTCCTAATAAGATATCAAATTAATTTTCGGCTGCCGGAAAGTTCACTACCATGTCAAGATGACAGTTTATTAAAATCCCTATATTATTATCATTCCTATTGTATAACATCCCTTTTTTACCATACAATCTCCTTCGTTCTTTCTCCGTATATGACATTAGCGAAGTGATTAGTGCTGAACTGGCACGCTGGGAACAACTAAGAATTGAGCCAAACGGAACAACTATGCCATATGAACACTTTTTTATATACAGAATATCTCAACGAGGAGCGGAGTGTGTTATCACTAAATTCTCTCTGTCTACAGTTATATGTGGAATACAGCACGAGACTGAAAAATATATGTTTAAAACTCCATCAATAAGTACAAATAATAAACCTCCAAGAGAATTCTGTTCAAGTCTCATGATAATATACCAACCGCTGGCCAATGAAACTAAATCAATCTGTCCTGCAGAAGATAAGCGAGGAGGAAAGCGGGTAAACTATTTATTTGACATGTCCCTTTTATATGTTGAGATTCCTAAGAAAGATCGAGAATCTTATTTATCTTTATTAAGTCTGTAAGCGCCCCCAAGCGTTATAAATAGGGTCACCTTTATTAGCCTTATCAGTTTACATTGTACGTGTTAGTGTAATATAATTTTGTTTGGACTGCGGTATCTGACAACAAAACAACATTGAATTGAATTTTATGATAAATTTTGATATCAAAAAACAGAAAGGGTCTAGCCCGATAAGCATGGGAACCTGCATTGGCTTCTGATTAATTATTTTTAATATGATAATGACTTTTTATCTGAAATAACGACATACAATTTTTTATGCCTCTGACTCTTCATAATAAATGTAGATTACACTTTTACTTTTCATTTGATATTAAAATAATAAAATTATTAATTCTCTAAATAATCATTTATTTTGTATTGAGTTTTCGTAGGTTCCCGTGTAACATTATGTATAGTTTTATATCAAAATTGTTACACAAATGTAAATAATCATAAAAATCTTAATTAGAAATTAAAGTACTTTTCTATAAATATATTTCTTAACTTTATAAAAAGTAATAAACGTAGATACTTAGTGCACTGCACTTGAGGTACACGGCCGTCAATTATAATAAAAATCAGACCATTTTCGTAGATATTATGTGTACATGCATCTGTAACAATTATATTTCTTATATTTTAATGTTTTCATAATCTTTCTTTTTTTCAGCTTCACGCGGAACCTAATGTTAAGACACTCTGTTCCCATTAAGATTTCCGTTCCCCAATTTCCTCTGAATCCTAGAAGCACACACGATGTGTTGAGTGCTAAAACTTAACGCATTGCTTTACCTGATTGCCACCAAAGCAAATAAATAAAATAAAATCATTTCCTTAAGTGAGAATCAAACTCACATCCTGTCACGCTTACAAACACACCCTTCTGCCCTTGCTAATATTCATAATCTCCGATTTTAATCTCGGAGCGACCGATGATTCATACAGTCTACTAGCCTTTGATAGACCAAAGCTCTCATCACCCCAGCTCACCCTCTCGTAAACAGTGAGAATCATAAAATGTCTGACATTGTAATATATCACCACGATACGTACTGTAATGAGGCAGCGGCCGCAAATGGTTGCGCACACAATACAATGACGAATAGCTTGTCTATCCGTTCGCTTAATTAGAACACATAAATCATGTGCATCGCGTATTATTTTTAATCGGTGGACATGATCTGAAAATTATTAGGGATTATATTGTGTTTAAAATTGCTTTAATGTTGCACGGTTAAGTGCAGCGTTAAACTCCGTCACCCAATATGGAAATCATATCGTAGAGTGAAGCCAGTCGTGACGCAGGGGCGCAAATGTATGACTATAACAAACGCGACTGGTTGTCGTTTCGATCCCCTCCCAAAGAAAGGAAATATTTATCTAAATTTATATTTTCGTTTATTCGTTCCGGTAGGCAGAAGAATAGCGCTGCGTTGAGTTCCGCCACTCTACACGCAATGTCCCCAAAATTTGGCGAAAAATGTGGAACGGAGTCTTTTTCCTTTTCCTACCCTGCTGTATGAGCTCGTATACAGCGTGAAAGAGCAAAATAGTGTGAATTGTTTTCTAATCTGAACCGCAAAATAAAGGCAGAAGCAGCTATAAAATTAATCTATTACCTATATATTTCCCTGATAAATACATGTTTAATCATTTACTCATACTTTAAAAACAATATATTACGTTTACGTATTTTAAATTGAAGCGTATTTTCAGTTTGCACTAGATTTTAAAATATATAAAATCTGTATTAAAACGTTGTACGGAGCAGGATATAGCTCTGCGAGTTCTCTGCTTCGCAATAAATTTTATATCTTTTACGTTTCGTATATATGTAGGTATATTGTGTACAATTTTAATAAAATATATTTTAAATTTTCTCTACACTCAAACAGTTTTGTTTACTCACTTTTTAAATTTTTCATACAACTAATTTCATAAAATAACAGGCCGTCGTGGCGTAGGGGCACAAGAGTGTGAATGTAACGTGACGGTTTGGGTTCAATCTCCACTCAAGGGAGTGAACTATTAAAAAAAATAAAAATAAATCAGTTTCACGCTGTATCCCGCACACAGCAGGGTAGGCAGAGGGAACCTAGTGTTAAGACACTCCGTTCCCCACTCTCTGCCGAATTCTGAAGGCATTGCGTGTTGAGTGGCAGAACTCAACGCTGCGCTTTGCCTTGACACCAGAGCGAAGAAATGGAAATATAAATTTAAGTAAATATTTCATCTCCTCGAGTGGGAATCGAACCCACAACCAATCGGTTTTGCAGTCACACTTTGTGCCGCTGCGCCACGACTGGCCTCAAAAGCCTCGATAAATTCAGCTTTAAGTGGGGAACGGAGTGTCTTAACACTACGTTCCTGCTGCCAATTGTGCTGTTTGTGAGATACAGTGTAAAGCTGATTTGATTTAATTTCATAAACTTACTTGTAATAGAGACAAAAAATATATCGTCAGTACTTACTACTGTAGTAATTATTATACTAGGTACTATGTACTAGGTACTAAATAAATAAATTGTATTTTTCAAGGTAACCTTATTTTGTCGTATAATTTAGGGTAAGTCAAAGAGTGACAAACACGGAGTGTTAATTCCGCGTTATCACATCAAACCGCTAATGACTGTGGTTTGAGGTTAGCTGTTTGCAAATACATTTAACCGCTAAGCTGCCAGATTGAAAATTATGATTTTTTTTTTAAAGTATTCGTTATTTAAGGACTTATAAAAAAACATTTTTTAATTATTTCAATATATGGAGTTGCTGTTTAACATTTCGATTTATTTCAAAAATGTAATTTTCCTATGACGTTATTGTGGTGAATAAATAAGATAGTTAATTGAAATATAATTTGAGGGAAATATTAGTATAGCAATATAGATTGCCTAAAATATATAGTTAAAATTCCAATACACTACTCGTGTAGTGGTCATGAGGTGAAGAACGGCCTAATTTCTCAATAAATTCTCCTACACTTCAAAAATGTATGAAATTAGGGAAAAGAACCTTCTTATATAAGCTGTACAAATTCTCAACAGTAGTCAGATAATCGATTGTAAGATCCAATAACTGCCTACTAACAGGTTTTTCATATTTCAATACAAAAAACATACATTTAAGGATTATCCCTTAAGTGCTCTATAATTAGATTTCTTCTTATTACTTTTTTTTAAATTGTTACATTTCATATATTTTTCTATAATTTGATTCTATAGTTGTTATTTTAGGTATATGCAGAAAAATATATAGGTGTATAAATAAAACAGAAATCTAATAATAATAAAATAAAAAAAATAAAAAATCAGCTTCACGCTGTATCCCGCACACAGCAGGGTAGGCAGAGGGAACCTAGTGTTAAGACACTCGATTCCCCACTTTCTGCCGAATTCTGGAAGCATTGCGTGTTGAGTGGCAGAACTCAACGCCGCGCTTAGCCTCGACACCAGAGCGAAGAAATGGAAATATAAATTTAAGTAAATATTTCATCTCCTCGAGTGGGGATCGAACCCACAACCAGTTGCTTTTACAGTCACACTTCGTGCCACTGCGCCACGACTGGCCTCTGTATAAAAATAAAAAGGAAATATTTAGATTATTACTTTCATCATTCATACCACGGAGGACAGACCGAAAGTCGTTTCGTATTTTTTTTTTCTTAATCTAACGAGCGTATAATGATCTAAATGTATAACATGTATAATGTATAATTACTATGTACTATGTATAATCAGTAGATGCAATAAATCTATATAGCAATAAATATTATCTTTCAAATTAAATCTCTGTAAACTCGTACTATTATTCGAAACAACCACAAAAATTATACTCTTAATTTAAATACCGCCGATAATAATTAATTTGAGTATTCAAATGGAGTGTATAATTTCGATATTAAAATATATATTTCACTAACATAAATAATGACTTGATACCATCGAATTTTAATACAGCCTAAAAGGGATTCACGGCTCCAATTTGCTAGTGATGTCCAGATTGTTGATCGGTAAATGTAGCAATAATTTCCATCAAACCACATAAGGGAAACAGCAACGTTCAATCGCATATTATACGATTCGTATGCGAAACGGCCGCGTGCGTACGATAAGTTTTAACTACCCTCAAAAAGCTCATTGCCAAAAAGCGTAAATATATATATGAGAATATTTTTTATGATTTTCCTGTTCGTAAAAAAATATCATAAATAGAAAAGATTTCGTAATATGATACAAGAAAATAAGGAAATTGAAACGCGATCTTCAATATTGTATGTTGTCGAACAATAATTAATAAAAAACAGCGAGAGGAAGCCTCTTGAAATTCTTATTATTTTTATCTTATTTTCAAAAATAAAATATAAGAATCTTAAATGCTCAATTATGTAAGATATTAACATTTATATATTTGTATTTTCCAATTTTTTATCAAGAAAAGAACTCGTCATGTATTCTGTTTTTATCTTGAATTATAAAATTTATTATAGTACCTAAATACTTTGAGGTATTTGATCGAAGCTATATTTTTAATTTAAGAAGTTTTTAATGAAATTTAATTTTCTTATCTATCTAGAAATCGTTACTTTAAAGTTTATCAATTTATGTGTTAAAGAATACTTCAAGTACTACATTACTCTTTAGTTAGTCAGTATTTGCTTATGACATTATTTCCTATACATACCCAGGTTTTGACAAAAGTATGTAAAAATATATAAATATTGAAATAAATATACATATTGTTAAGGCCAGTCGTGGCGCAGCGGCTCAAAGTGTGACTGTAAACCGACTGGTTGTGGGTTCGATCCCCACTCGAGGAGATGAAATATTTACTTAAATTTATATTTCCATTTTCTTCGCTCTGGTGTCGAGGCTAAGCGCGGCGTTGAGTTCTGCCACTCAACACGCAATGCCTCTAGAATTCGGCAGAAAGTGGGGAACGGAGTGTCTAAAAACACTAGGTTCCCTCTGCCTACCCTGCTGTGTGCGGGATACAGCGTGAAGCTGATTTATTTATTTATTTTTAATATACATATTGTAAAAAATTCATCCTTAAAGTGCAATGCATTTTTCGTTTTTAAATATTTATTTTACATGTTTAAAATTTGTTTTAAGTTTGTTGAATATTTCACGGAAATTGGGTTGCATCGGAAAACTGCCGTTAACGATTGAATTATAGTGGAGTTCTCATTCGCTTCGAACATTTCACTTAGTTGAAGATGTAATGAGTTTTTAGTTAGCTTCAGTTTAGCTTTATATAAGTTTTTATTTTTTTAATTGGTAAAACCGGTGCAATAGATTGAAAATAAAAATAATTTCCAGAGTATGGCGTAGTGTTTTGAGTTAATATTATTCGAAACAAGTGCGTTAATATGTATAGATAGGTGTTATGTATTTAGGCCAGTTGTGGCGCTGGGGCATAAAGTGTGATTGTAAGCCGACTGGTTGTGGGTTTGATCCCCACTCGAGGTAAGATATTAATTTAAAATTTCATCCATTTCTTTGCTCTAGTGTCGAGGCAAACGGTTGTTTTGAGTGCAATATAATAATATAATGCCACTCAATACGCAATGCCTCCAGAATTTGGTGAAAATGGTGGGTAATGGAGTGTCTTAACAATAGGTTCCCTCTGCATTCCCTGCTGTGTGTGGGATACAGCGTGACGCTGAAAAAGAAGGATTACATAAATAAAATACGCTTTTTTGCTTCATTTTGTATACTGCATACTGCAGAGTAGACAGAGGAAACCTAGTGATAAATAAATTCTTTGCTTTCTTTTCGCCGAATTCTCAATACATTGGATAAATTCAACGCTACGCTTTTGTCAGAGAAAATATAAAACAATTAATTCCTTTGAATGAAAATCGAACCAATAACCGTCGCATTAACAATCACACGCTCGTGCCACAGCGCTACGACGGCCTTTATGTAAATAATAACATTTAGCAATTTTATGTTTATATTTATATTTCTGTTTTAAATGTACGGTGATAGATCCCGGAGATCAAAAAAAAATCAGCTTTACGCTGTATCCCGCACACAGCAGGGTAGGCAGAGGGAACCTAGCGTTAAGACACTCCATTCCCCACTTTCTGCCGAATTTTGGAGGCCAACCAGAGCGACGAAATAGAAATATAAATTTAAGTAAATATTTCATCTCCTCGAGTGGGAATCGAACCCACTACCAGTCGGTTTTACAGTCACACCTCGTGCCACTGCGCCACGACTGGCCTCAAATCCCGGAGATACAAAGCCATTTGTAAATAAGACTTATTGTGTAAATCTAAATTGTAACCGACAATAGACAAATTTATCTAAGAACCACAACTAATGCAATGGGCAAGTTAGTCTGAGTCGTGGTAAGTAAATAAGATTGGGTTATATCCGTCGTAGTAGAAGGTAAATTTGAAATAATTATGAAATTATAACATAAAAAATGTATGTTATGTTATATCAGTCGTGGCGCAGTGGTACAAAGTGTGACTGTAAAACCGACTGGTTGTGGGTTCGATCCCCACTCGAGGAGATGAAATATTTACTTAAATTTATATTTTCATTTCTTCGCTCTGGTGTCGAGGCAAAGCGCGGCGTTCTGCCACTCAACACGCAATGCCTCCAAAAATTCGGCAGAAAGTGGGGAACGGAGTGTCTTAACACTAGGTTCCCTCTGCCTACCCTGCTGTGTGCGGGATATAGCGTGAAGCTAATTTAATTTAATTTAATTTATAACTATTAATACGTAAGAAATAATATAAATCTGTACTTATAATACAAAATTATAACGGATTATTGTCTGTACATGGAAGGTATATAAGAAAAAATGTTATTGGGGACCTTTATTAATGTAGTAGAATCCAAAACAGTGATTTTTTTTGTCTTGTTGTTTGTTTATTTGTGCGTTTGTTATTGGTAACCGATTTAAATGCGATTTTCACTATTAGATTTTGGCTAGTTTCTGTTAACATATAGGTTTTATTTTTTACAATCGGATCATTAATAAACAATTATAATATATATATATTCAAATTACTTAATTCGACAAATTTGCTAATTGCTTTAACAGTTATTTAATATATATTTTTTTATGACTTGGCTGAATCTCATCAAGCTTTTAATTTGTATGATGTTATAAAACAACAAGGTTTCAAAATTTTAGATCGGGATCGGATTTCGAACGCGGAGTTCGAACGCGGGAAAAATTGCGCTTGCCGAGCACGCGTACTTACCTATGCGTACCTGCCTATGTAAATGCCGTCTATTTAAATATTTTTCTTTAAATACAATAAATTTTGCGACCAAAATTAAATAAATTTTCAAAAGAATTAAATTATTTAATGAGGCCGTCGTGACAGGCAGTGGTACAACCGTGTGACTTTAAACGGAACTTGTTGTGGATTCGATCCTCACTCGAGGAAATGAAATATTTATTATAATTTATCTTTCCATTGTTCGCTCTGGTGTGAAGGCAAAACGCAGCGTTGAGTTCCGCCACTCAATACGCAATGCGCTGCCGCTTAACACTAGGTTCCCTCTGCATACCCCGTTTTGTGGAATATAGAGAAAATAAAAAGAAATAATTCCAACCAATGTGAAAAATCATATTAAAGGTGAATTAAAATTCAAAGTAGTATATGAAAACAAAGTGCATTCGTCCAATTTTTCGCTCTCCGCGGCGTAGTGGGTGCTACGAGAATGTAAATGGAGCTATCAATATTCATTGACGGCAGCGTCAATAATTGAGTCTTGGCTCGCAGTGAACTCCGCCGTGTTCAGACTTATTTCAAAATACAAAAAATATATACACATACTAGTATATAATCGACTAGACGTTTTACCGCAACTTTACCTGCTCAATATAAAAGTTTTTCAGTGTTATTATTTAGTTATTATTTAATAGGTTTGCTATTTATTTATTTTGTTCAATAGAGTCCGGTCGTTGGGCAGGAGGACAATGTGTTGACTGTTAACGTGACAGGTTGTGCGTTCAATTCGTACTGGAGGTAATGAAATATTTTTACTTCTTCGCTCTGGTGTTAAAGCCAACAACACTTATCGCGCAATGCCTCCAGGATTCGGCAAAAAGTGGTAAATAGTAGGTTACTTTATACTAGGTTCCCTCTATCCTGCTGTGTGTGGAATACAGCGTCACGTAGGTACGTTTGCATACAATTTCATCTTAAACTAAAAATATATTAATTTGTATAACGTACCAAAAATATAACAAATGGCGTACGTTTCAGGAGTTAAGTTCATATTAGACCGAGTTTTGGATAAACAGTCATGAAAATACGCATAAAAGGCAATATTCATAAATCTTAAGGGACTTGGTCTTTTGTCTTCGCCTCTTTTTCTTAGTGTTAATAAATTGAAAGAACGTGAAAAGTTGTTTTCCGTAGAGTCATTTGAAAAGTTTTTATAAAAGAAAAACATTATATTTACAAAGAGTATAATACAAAAGTACAGTATATTTACAAATATATATGTATAATTGTTAGTACTGTTTTATTTATTTAAGCCGTTTATATAGTTATAGAGGTCTGAAAAACATTAGTAAAATAAATGTCCATAGTAGATATTTTTTCATAGTGTAAAGGAGAAGGAGAAGGCCCAAATACAAAAAGTTGAGATATGGTATAAAAAAATTGTAATTATTTTCAAATTTAGAATACAAAAAATCAGCTCAATTAACGATCTCAAAGCGGAGTGAAATGAGAAAAACAGTTTTAGATCCTTAATCGATATAAATAACTTATTGCAGTACTACGAAGTAAAATATTTGTTCATTTCAATTAAGTCTAAGTATTTTAATGCAGTATGAATAAAGAAAATGTCAATTAATTACTAAAAAAAACAAAAGGCAATCCATTTTGAATCCATTAAAATCAATCATAATTTTAATGTGATTGACATTGTCTAATAATATTTGCATTTTTTTCATTACTCATTTCACTCGTTTCGATGTGTTTTAAGTGTTTGTTTGAAATTTTCAACGACTACTTCTTTGCTTTTCACGTTTTTGATTAATAATCGTCTATTTCATAGAGGTTGATTTTATAGAGATTGTTCTGTGAACTCACTTTTACACTCAAATTTCTAGCAACTCAGCTCTCAGATTGCCAAAAACTGATAGAATTTTCAGGGAATGATGCACTGGAATCTATTTAATCAAACAAGCTTCATTTCCATACAACCTCAACCTCCTATATGTACGATATAAAAACAGACATGAGATTTACAAGAAAGATAAAAAAGAGGTAATTGCTGTCTTATTTAAATGAAACAAAAGTTTTAAAAATAAGTAAATACAATATTTAGAGTTTTTAAGCAATTACTTTTTATAACAAGGTAAAATTTTTTTTAGAGGAATTGAATAAATAATATTTTATCTTCCATGGTCCCTTTATCAAAGATTTAAGACTATATAACAATTGAGGCCAGTCGTGGCGCAGTGGTACAAAGTATGACTGTTAAACCGACTGGTTGTGGGTTCGATCCCCACTCGAGGAGATGAAATATTTACTTAAATTTATATTTCCATTTCTTCGCTCTGGTGTCGAGGTAAAGCGCGGCGTTGAGATCTGCCACTCAACACGCAATGCCTCCAAAATTCGGCAGAAAGTGGGGAACGAAGTGTCTTAACACTAGGTTCCCTCTGCCTACCCTGCTGTGTGCGGGATAAAGCGTGAAGCTAATTTAATTTAATTTAATTTTTTTTAAGACTATATAACAAAATTCTAATAAAATGTTAATGTTTATTAAATATTCAACTTACGACATTGTAAAAAATAATTCACGTTGTTAGAAATATCAAAAACCATTTCATTCGAATATTACTATGATACCCTTGACGCGTTACTTTTTAATTAAAACAAGCAATTTTGGCACTCGCTACGAGCCACGTTTAGTAAGACTTTTATTACTCCACTTTAGTATAATATCTGTTTTTATGTATAAGTTTGAATTTGAAATTACAAATATTACAAAGTATCCCGTGGGCTTTAGGCTGAAGCAATACAAGTTTTTTTTTATTTTACATTTGTTTAACAATAAGAAATATTTTTTTAGAGGTAGCCTTTTTACTTGTAATGTATTAACGCAACAGTACATTTTTTGACGTGACAACGTCTTATAAATCGATGAACTCCGGCTGCACGTACCAAAAAGCATGACTCATTATCACGTTCCACCTGAGCTGTGCGTGGAAGCAAGAGCGTGGAAAAGATAGAGCGATAGAGACACAAACTATTACCATTTAAACATAATTTTGCTACTTTGTAGAATTAGAATTATTACAGATAGTAGTATAACTAATATCAAACACATTTGCTTCATTGCAAAGTTCCAAAGCACTAGGATCATACTGTACAAGCTCGAAGCATCCAGATTTCAATAGTAGAAGTTTCACCGTAACATTGTCATCTAAACTGAATGCTAATTTATTATTAATCTGGAACTGATATAATATTCTGGTACTAATATGATAATTATTATATTATGATGTTAGTCATTTAGCATAAACGTGGCTTATTTGGAACTAGTTCTGCTTTCTGATTAGCTTTGCTTTTTTCTGCTTATCCAGGGGTAAGCAGAGGGAACCTAGTTTTAAAATACTTCCTTACCTATTTTCCACCGAATTGTCGAATCCAATTAATTTTGTAATTTAAATAGAGGAAGACAATACCCCGCATTGCCTCAAATCATAATAAAAGGAGTTCAGGTTTTTCTAGCTAAATATTTCTATATATACATAATTTCATAGATAATTTTATAGATTTTAACTGACCGGCGGTTTTCCGTCCCACAGCCTACACTGCAAAATGCGGGATAAAGCGTGAAGCCAATTATTTTTAAATTAATTTTGAAAAAAAGTGAAAATAAATATCAACAAATACATACATATAATGTAGAGAACCCAACTTCGCAGTTAGTAAATAAAACCGCTATAAATCTCAAAGTTTGACTTGACAATTTACATACAAAACATGTTGCATTCACCGAACTTTTATGTCCTGGGTCTCCTCTGCACGGTAAATATGCAAATATTTCTATCAATATTCATCGATCGCAGGACAATAATTGAGTCTAGTATCGCAACCAAGTCTATACGCCGGTTTTTCTTTTTGTCCGTAGATATTTCAATAATACTTTTGTGTTAAAGTTAAATCAAGTTTTTTATTATTATTATTTTTTGTAGATTATGTTGCATTTTTTCGTAATAATGAAGTGTAATGTACGAGTTAGCTCATAATGTACACGAAATCTTTTTTTTTTTAGCTACACACTGTATCCCGCACATAGCAGGGTAGAGAACCTAATGTAATTTCCTCATCTTGAAGCATTACTTGTTGAGTAGCGGAACTCAACGAAATACTTTGCTTCGACACCAGAGCAAAGAAGTGAAAATAATAAATATTTCATTTCCTCGAGTAGGAATCGAACCCACAACCTGTCGCGTTTACGATCAGACATTGTGCTCCTCCACCGGTCTCTTCTAAACTAAATAATTAACTGAAAAACTTAACATGGCACTGAAAACTTTTATATTGGACAGGTAAAGTTGCGGTACTACAACAACATTATTTTGTTAATTGATTTATTCCAGAAAAATCTTAATTTAAAAATATATTAATTTAATTAAGGAGATTTATATACAGGAGTTAATTTCATATTAGACCGGAATTTGGATATACAGTCATGAAAATACGCATAAAAGGACAATATACATACATCTTAAGGGACTTGGTCTTTTTCTTATAGTTAATAAATTAAAAGAAAAAGTTTTTATATAAGAATAACATTATGTTTACAAAGAATATGATACAAAAGTACAGTATATTTACAAATATATATGAATAGTTGCTGTAGTATGTCATTTATGTATGTTTTAATTGTTAACTGATGCCGTTAATACTGTTATTGTTGTAGCGGCTTAAATTATTAATAAAGCGAATGCCAATTCGAGCGAGTCCATTCCAATTTTTTTATCGTAAGTTTATGTTTAATATGAAAACGAAGATGAGATTAACACTTAGAAGAATTTTGATTTGAATACGTCTATAAATTTGATATCTGCTATTAGAATATAATTATACCACTGGATAGCTAGAGTCAAAGAATTTATTACAATAAACGAGAACAGTGAGGAACCGAGGCGCGGTGGAGCCTCCTCGCGACGCCATTTTGAGGTTATTTTGTGGCGTATCGAGATGTGCAATTAGTATATTTTTTGACTCAATAGAGCTACGCTAAGTTAGTTTTATTTTTCTGTTCTCGTTTACTGTAATAAACTCTTTGATTCTTTAGCTATCCAAATCAGCTTCACGCTGTATCCTGCACACATCAGGATAGTCAGAGGGAACGTATTATTAGGACACTCCGTTCCCCACTTTCTGCCGAATTCTGGAGACATTGCGTGTTGAGTGGCAAAACTCAACGCCGCGCTTTGCCTAGACACCAGAGCGAATAAATAGAAATATACATTTAAGTAAATATTTAATCTTCTCGATTGGTGATCGTTATCCCACAATAACTTGTTTTTTTTGGATTGTCTTGATAAGGTGGCAAGTTTATAGACGTATTTACGTCAATATAATATATATATATATCGCTCAGAAACCCACTGGCGACTCGTTGTCGACGAGAGTATGATATAACCTCTTAAACATATGCGGTGGTATTTTATTATTGCATTCTGGAGTTATTTAAAGACGTATGTTCCAAATCCCTGTTGTATTACAAAATTCTTTTCATTCCTTTAGAAATATGAGAAAAGATAATATAATACCAAGTTCTGTGTATCCGAATTTTCACAGACTGGGCAGCCGAATGTCTTTATAAATTAAAAAAAATAATAAATTAAATCAGCTTCACGCTGTATCCCGCACACAGCAGGGTAGGCAGAGAGAACCTAGTCTTAAGACACTCCGTTCCCCACTTTCTGCCGAATTCTGGAGGCATTGCGTGTTAAGTGGCAGAACGCAACGCCGCGCTTAGCCTTGACACCAGAGCGAAGAAATGAAAATATAAAGTTAAGTAAATATTTCATCTCCTCGAGCGGGGATCGAACCCACAACCAGTCGGTTTTACAGCCACACTTCGTGCCACTGTGACACGAATGGCCTCTGTCTTTATACTAAAATAACAATTTCCATTGCTAAGCTGAAAAAAATATATATAATATAAATTAGTATATCTAATAGTTCTTAGACTACTAGATTTGATTTTTATCTTTTATATATTGGTAGGTTAAGTAACAGTATGTATGCAATGAATATCAGAACTAAATTGGAACCCATTAGGCACTTACGGGTGTGGATCGATTAGGAAATACACTCAAGCGACGACAATTGAAACTGTAGCATGTAACATTTGTATGTAGATTTACATACAGACAGAAGCCTATACAACTTCGCCTCTCGTTTTATTACCTTACTGAATAATTTACTATTACATTCTTTTAAGTTTTAATAATATAGTAAAAATCTTGATTTAAAATTATATTTATCTTATACTTTCTTTTTACCCACGACGATTGGTATATACGTTTGAGGTGCGAGTGTGTTTGTTTGTGTGTGTGTGTGTGTTTGTGCAACCCAATGTGCATTTGTCTCCAAAACGACTGGTCCGATTGTAATATGATTTTCAGTAACGGGTTTGTACTTGGTTTAGGGTATTGGTGAATACTTTTTAGATAGATATTTTGGTAACAACTCACCAGGGGACGCTGTTTTAAAAATTTGTTTGTTCAAACCAATGTTGCCTTCTTTTCAAATATTACTGATGTAACATTTAAACATCCGTATTTATTTTGTACAATATTTTAAATAAAATCAGCTTCACGCTGTATCGGGATACAGTGTGAAGCTGATTTTCAACACGCAATGCCTCTAGATTTCGGCAAAAACTGTGGAACGGAGTGTCTTATCACTAGGTTCCCTCTGCCTACCCTACTGTTTGCGGAATACAGCGTGAAGCTGATTTAATTTAATTGTTTTTGATTAAGTAACAATAATTTGTAAAACGTTACTTTTTATTAAAATATACGACATTCAAAACAATCAACTCAGAAGATAGAGTTGTAATAAATTCGTCACGAAGCGCATCAAAGCCTTAATTAAGATACGGCCGCACCGATCCCTCGGAAGCGACCGAAGTTGAGCAGTTTGCCGTTTGTCTTGGACTACTTGGACAGTAAAGTGACTAGTCAAACACGGTGCGGCCTCGCCAGCTGAACGCCGCCAGTTCAGATTTACTGAAATTAGATGCCCGATCACGTTTTACGTATAAACTGTTGGTAATAACTTTTGTTTTAGTACATTTTGAATGAAGTTTTATGATTGTTATTAATATTGATATGTGCTTTAAAATATCTTAGATTCAGAAAAGGCAATAGTTTGTTGTTAGAGCGAAGAAATGAAAATAAATAATAATATTTTTTCCGATATAGGATCGAACCCACGGTCGACGTGTTGCAGTCACACACAGTAAAATATGTCCCCTTGCGAAAAGTAAGTTAAGAAATCTAATGATAAAATATATGTAAATCTCTTCTCTTATCTAATAAAGTTCATGTTGGGTAGTAAAACAATTTGATAGTTTATTTTAAAACATAAAAAAATAAGTTTTTATGGCATTATCGTGTTAATAGCGATAGTTGCCTGTTCGTGTGAAATTCGTCCCCATCTTTTTTAATATTTCACTTAATGTAAGCTAGAACTTTTTTTATTATTACAGTTAACAGCCTTTAAAAATATTTCTTAAACTACTAAGACTTTACAAAAAGCGATATTATTTAAATAGCAATTAGAAACATCTACGACATAGTTGTAGTTGAGGCCAGTCGTATCGCAGCGGCACGAAGTGTGACTGTAAAACCGACTGGTTGTGGGTTCGATCCCCACTCGAGGAGATGAAATATTTACTTAAATTTATATTTCCATTTCTTCGCTCTGGTGTCGAGGCAAAAGTGCGGCGTTGAGTTCTGCCACTCAACACGCAATGCCTCCAAAATTCGGCAGAAAGTGGGGAATGTACACTACATTCCCTTAACACTAGGTTCCCTCTGCCTACCCTGCTGTGTGCGGGAAAATTCCTGAAATCCAAATATCCTGAAATATATCAATAACTTCAACACAAACAGTGAATATATACATAAGGTAAATATATCATATAATATTTATAAAGTAATATCCGTCTTCTTATACATATTTAGAATTTTTCCTTTACAAATTGAGCCCAATTTAAGGCAACTGAAAATGTAACATAATAAAATTATAATATAAGCATACAAAAAGATGCCACGTTTACTCAGGCAAGATAATAATGTTTGTGCACTCGTATGTAAACTCAACATTTGCTTTTCATTACCGAGCTTCGGGTCGATTATGGTCCAAAATAAACTCACTTAAATGCAACAGTTTATTTAAATAAAAGTTTTTCAATTCGTTTAAAGACATATTCACTTTTTTTCGTTCTATGTTTGAATAAAGATAGATTAACAGGAGTCTAGTACCTATTAAGACAGCACCCCCACTGTCCGCTGAATTGTGTTGAGAGACGGACCTCAACGTTAGAAAAGGAGATAAAAATATTTAATATATCGTTTCGTTGTTGAGTGCGAATCGAACTCTCAATCTTATTGAAATTTTTCGGACTTATAATAAAAAAAAAATGTAATAAAATAAAATATTAAAATATAAATAAAAGTCCTGAAAAAATGAGGCCAGTCGTGGCGCTGGTGCACTAAGCTTGACTGTAAAACCGACTGGTTGTGGGTTCGATCCCCACTCGAGGAGATGAAATATTTATTACCTTTAATTTACATTTCTTCGCTCTAGTGTCGAGAAAAAGCAAATTGCCTTAACACGCAATTTCTCCGAACTCGGCAGGAAGTGGGGAACGGAGTGTCTTATCACTAGGTTCTCTCTGCCTACCTGGCTATGTGCGGGATACAGCGTGAAGCTGATTTTTTTTTTAAATAAAAATGACACAAACAAATAAATAATCCAGCAAAATATTTACAATTTTTAATCCCAAACTTATTTCATCATAAATCTTGGTTGTTTTGATAGTCTTGTATATATTTTAAGTTACAAAATGCGGTAGGTTTCATAAATACGACGCTAGGGATACAAGTTATGAGGTAAAACGTACAAGAAGCCGTTGCCATGGGGAAACGATTTATTTAGTAACTTGAAAATTTTATGGAGACGTAAGTGAAGTTATAACCAAAAATATATGATGTTAAAAGTGTTCAATTTCTACGAAATATACATATAACTTCAAATATTTTTTGAGGCCAGTCGTGGCGCAGTGGCACAAAGTGTGACTGTAAAACCGACTGGTTGTGGGTTCGATCCCCACTCGAAGAGATGGAATATTTACTTAAATTTATATTTCCATTTCCATTCAACTTGATATTAAAACCTTTCCAAGAATATCTGAATGGTATCTACTAAAATATACATATAATTGGAGAAAGTTGCCGCTACAACTCCGAACTCCTGTTTTTATTTCATTGCGACCCGACGCCGTAAATTACCGACATTATTGCGGATAAAATTCATGAATTTAAAGTTTAAATTGCTTTCATTTAACTTCTCTGCGCTGCCGGTGTAGGCAACATATGTATTTGAACGTAATTCCTTCGTGTAGGAAACATAAACTCGGAGCAAGAAGTTCGCTCGGTGATACTAACTTACTCTGTTCGACTCCGCGTTTATCTTGTTTTCTGCCTATATTTAGCTTATATATTCATTTCAGTTTACATTTAGTGCAATTAATTCTTAGCTGTATAATCTTATGTATTTATGTATGGATAGTGTCTGTTCATAATTTGTAATGAATCCTAGAATGTTTTTTTTTATCAGCTTCACGCTGTATCCCGCACACAGCAGGATAGGCAGAGTCAACATAGTGTTAACTTTGTTCCCCACTTTCTGCCGAATTCTTTAAAAAAAAAACTTATTAAACGTTGGGTGAATGTTGGGCAATGAATGCCTCAAAAAAAATTGGCGGAAAGTGGGGAACGGAGTGTTTTAACACTAGGTTCCCTCTGCCTGCCCTGTTGTATACATACTTACTTGACGCAAAAATAGATACGAATGAGATGAAATTATACGGAAATTTAATGGTTGAATTTCAATAGCAACGTAGGCATCTCCATTTAATATCTAAATACATCGTAACTGTCTCTCGGGGAGAGAAGAGGTACTGTTGAGTAACTCGATGCTTCTTCATATTTGATATAGGCATTAGGTACATATGTGTAGCTTACAAACTAACTATGTTTATATAGTTTGTATATCTAGGCCATCTAGGCCAGTCACGGCGCAGAGGCACAAAGTGTGACTGTAAATCGACTGGTTGTGTGTTCGATCCTCACTCGAGGAGACGAAATATTTACTGAAATTGATATTTCCATCTCTTCGCTTTGGTCGCGAGGCAAAGTTGGTTCTAGGCGAAGTTTTGGGCGTTGAGTTCTGCTTCTCAATACGCAGTGCTTCCAGAATTCGGCAGAAAGTGGGGAACGGACTGTCTTAACACTAGGTTCCCTCTGTCTACCCTGCTGTGTGCGGGATACAGTGTGAAGCTGATTATATCTAAATTACGAAATAAAGTATAGCTTTATCAAGGAACAACATATTACATCTTATTTTTATAATTTTTGTATACAATCTTAGTCTTAAATTAAATAAAAAAATATTGATCAAAAAACAGGTCAAGTGCAAGTCGAACTCGCCAACCGAGGGCTAAGTACCAATTTCAGAATTATAGGTCAACGGGAAGTACAACTTATAAAAGTTGACATGCTTAAGTTTGCTAACATATGCACACGCATTTTGTATGAAATTTACTACAAAATATAAGTTTGTTATATTTTTTTCTATGAAATAGAATTTCAAATACTTTAGAAATAACAATACAAAGTGTTATAGAGGAGAACATCCAATTATTGGCACTCTAAGCAACATTATAATAAATTACATTGTGATATGTTCTTTTTAGTGCAACTATGAATTTTCTTTCTCTGTCGAATTTAATAACTGTAAATCCACGATATCCTTCTATATAGGTCTTGATTACGCTAAATCTTCTAATCATTTCTCGTATCTTTTGATTGAGTTGCCTTTAAAAGATGTTTTTTTTTCTTTGTATCAAAGAATCATAGACTTGATATCTCCACTGCTAATGACAGACGGACAACAATTTGAGATACGGAATCCTATAAATAGAAAGCATATCTATCTGTACAGATATCATAAGAAAAAAAATATTAAATTGGCAATCAAATTTATTACCAATATTTTAGTCATAAAAATTATTATTATCTTAATATTTTAGTTCAGAGTGTGATCTAGCTAAATTACATACACTATATACTATTTACCTACATTTATTACGTTTTCAATTTGACACGGGACAGACCTCTGTCTATCGTGTGTCAAATTTCCACAGTCAACTCTAGCTTTGATATTCAAATATCGGTCGTCAATATATTTTGAATATTATAATATAAATAAGATAAGGAGGTCAGTTGTGGCGTAGAGGCACAAGCGCGCGACTGTAAACCCGACAGGATGCCTATTCGATTTCCGCTCGAGGAAAATGAAATATTTACTCATTAAACTTCATCGCTCTAGTACCGATGCATAGCGTGGCGTTGAGTTTTGTCAATTAAAACACAATGCAATTCGGTGGAAAGTGGGGAAACAGAGTGTCTTGACACTAGGTTCTCTCTGCCTGCCTATTTGCAGGATATAACGTAAAGCATAAAAAATAATATAATATAAATAAACACCTTTACATATCTAAATATTGTAAGCAAAGTTATTGGTAACGTGACTTCAAATTTTTAAAATATTACAAAAACAAAAAATGAAACTATTATAAACAAACCCTCAAACCTAATAAGAGAAACTGCAATTAAAAATATAATTATAAATAGCAATTTAAATTATTTTTGGAATTTAAATAACAAAATTCAAAGATTGCATGAGATTATTTCTTTTGAAACACAACGTTGTATGTAGTTTATCAGCACGTTCTCTGATATACGACTCTACGCCACACCCTCCACCTGTTTCATTGAACTTTAAATTCTCACCTGGACCCGCCCTTTGAGTAAACTTATAGCCCCAGAAGGAAATCGTATTTGAAATCACATTGGTTTTCAAGAAAAAGTAAGTGATTTCTAGTGTATATAGATTTTTAAATAAAATTAACAATTTTTTTTGTAATTACCGGTTTCTGTTTATTTTGAATGTTTCTGAATAAACATTTTTTTTATAAATATTGTTTTTTTTTTATTTATATGCGGCCAGTCGTGGAGCAAGGCAGCGTTGGGGATATGATTGTCATTCGAGAAAACGAAAAAAATAATAGTTTCAATTCTTCGCTCTGATAAAGAGGCAATTCGCGGCGTTTAGTTCAGCGTCTCAACACGCAATGCTTCCAGAATTTGGCGGATAGTGAAGAACAGTAGTATCTTATTGGGGACGGGGTGTATTGAGACTAGTTTTCCATGTTTTCTCTGACTACCTTGCTATCTCAGGTTTGAAAGTACAAAAAAAACGGTGCTTTTTCTTCTTTTACATATAAAAAAAATGGTGATATAAAAATTTTAAGCTCATAAAGTCTTGATAACTAAAATTATAGACATGTTTTTCACATAATCTTTGATGTGAAAATATAAAATAATAATTCACCAATTCCGTTCAAATTCCTTATCACAAATTAAGAGGAATAAAAGCGATAGAATCATACTTTATAGAGCTCGAAAAGACTATACTGACTGACTTAAGCTTGGCTTAATCTTAGAACGCTAAGCAAGTATGCTGTGTTAATAATGCTTTAAGATTCCTTTGTTCTTCTTAAAAGAAAACCGAGCGTGCTAGCTGCAATGTTTTAATTAAAAGATTATTTGAGCAACCAACAATCAAAGAGTTCAAATAAGCAAAATTTATTACTGAAATTGTTTAAGTTATGTGTTTTATTGTTGATATTATTAGTAATTTTAAAGTGGAAAATTGTAATACATAATAAATGTTTTCTAAAATGATGTAAATATTTTGTAAAAAATAATTCATATTAAATTTTTTTTTCTTCCGCTTCACGCTGTATCTCGCATACAGCAGAGTAAGCAAAGGGAACCTAGTGTTAATACACTCCGTTCTCATGTTCCGCCTAATTTAGGAGGCGCTTTGCCTAAACACCAGAGCGAAAAAATGATATGAGATAATATTAAACAACTAGTCGTTTGCTGCACCACGACTAGCCTCATTCGTTAAAAATTATATACATATATTTAAAAAAAAAGTGACCGTGTTGTGTTTTTATCAAGACACACACACACACACACACACACACACATTGTTCTCTTTTCATAAACTTGATATTCACAACATAAAAAAAATAATCAGTTAACTAGTAAATCAAGTTGTCGTCTGACACAGATAAAGATTCTTAATTTCACGTCTCCCTGGTTCTTATTCCGGACGGAAATTGCGAACGAAAAATGTCTGGCAAACCTTACTGAATCTTATTTATTTTTATTAAGTTTATCCAAAGGTTCCCCGTACCGATATAAACTACAAGAGTGACAATATCCCTCTACAACTTAAGTGAAATATATAAAAGGATTTATTGCTGTGGAAATGCCGGTATATTGAACCTTTTATGCACTCTTAAGAATATATCTATTGTACAAGAGGTATGAAATCGTTTGTATTTCTTTTTCTCACTATAGGAATTTAAATACTAGTATAAAATATAAAAATATAATGTCAATTTTATTTTAAGTTATTTTAATTGTACTTTTATATACAGAGACGATACGATATTGTATATCAGTAGAAAACGAAGTGTTACATTTTTAACATAAAACGTAAAGTGTGAAATTTGAAAAAAATATATATAACACAATATTATTTTATATTCTATTAAATTTTACAAAATTCTAAGAGTATTTTATTTTAATGAGCTTTAAAAAGAATAACTAAAAAGGTTCCCGCTAAGATCTTGCACTGGTTCTTTTCAGGTCTGAGGCTTTAAGTTCAGTGGTTCAGAGGGAACCTAATGTTAAGGATTAGGAGGATCGAAGAGTTGCGTGTTGAGTGGAGGAACTCGACGCCGTGCTTTTTGGTACCAGAGCGAAGAAATTAAAATATTAATAAATTATATATCATTCCCCCGAATGGGAATCGAAGCCACAATTTTCTGCTCCTGCGTCACGACAGCCTCCGCTAAGTACTTGTATTAGTTTAAAGATTTACTATAAATATTTATATATACATATATGCGTTTATTTTAGTTATATATATGTATCTGAACTATCAAAGCAACCTGTAATAGTATACTAACGGACTGATGTCCCTGAATAGATTAGAGGCTTCTACTGAGCGATTGTCGGTCTATCATGAGAAACAATAGAGATATAGAATAATCTATTGTGTTTCCTATCAGCCGTCTGATAGGAAAATTAATCATACAGTTAGTAGGCTTAAACAAATATAAGCTTAAATGTCAAGAATTCAAATTTGTATATTTATGTATTTTTATATGAACCCATGCCAGTGGCGCAGGGGCACAAAATGTGACTGTAAAATAGCCTGTTTGTGGGTTCGATCCCCACTCGAGGAGATGAAATATTTACTTAAATTTATATTTTCATTCCTTCTATTTTCATTCTTTCTGCCACTCAACACGCAATGCCTCCAGAATTCGGCAGAAAGTGGGTAACGGAGCGTCTCAACACTAGGTTCCCTCTGCCTACCCTGCTGTGTGCGGAATACAGCGTGAAGCTGATTATATGAAACCAGAAAAAAAAAATTGAATTTATTAGACGTAAAAAATGGGCAAATATATTGTAGCCAATATCTAAGTTATGGCTGAAAATATAAGCTTTTCTTTACATTTCTGAGACTTCTTTCTCATAAGTATCAATTTTAAGTTGTTTCCTGCAAGTAATAGCAAGTTCAAAACATAGCATGTTGAGCGGTGGAACTCAACTCCACACTTTCACAAAATAATTCATTAAAATAAAATAAATCAGCTTCACGCTGTAGCCCGCACACAGCAGGGTAGGCAGAGGGAACCTAGTGTTAACACACTCCGTTCCCCACTTTCTGCTGAATTCTGGAGGCATTGTATGTTGAGTGGCAGAACTCAACGCCGCCCTAAGCCTCGACACCAGAGCCAGGAATTAGAAAATATAAATTTAAGTAAATATTTCATCTCCTCGAGTGTGGATCGAACCCAAAACCAGTCGGTTTTATAGTCACACTTTATGCCACTGCGCCACGACTGGCCTCTATCAATAATATCCGAAATCTGTGTTTTAAGCTGTGTTTACAATCAGACAATGTCCCATGTCGCCACAAATGGCCCTTAATAATTATTTATTACAATACAATATACATGCAAAAATATTTACTCAGAGAAACAGATATCATTTAGTGGTGAGCTAATAGTATGTGACGAATTAACATGTTGACATCGGCCATCGGCGATCAGAATTTGACGCGAACTCACGCTCTGATTGCCCGGTCGATACCTATCAAATTAACATTTTCCCGCAATTACGTTTGTTACACGCAGCAATGTCTAGTATATTTAATTTACGTGAGTTTGTTGTATGGAACGTGAATAGAATTGTATGGACGATTTTTTTTTTTGGGTTTCGTCCCACAGAAGGTAAAACAGGAACCTTTTTTCATTTTGATGCCCGTCTGTCTGTCTGTCAAGATCATGTATCTCGAAATCTCTTGGAGGTATCAAGCTATAATTAGTATCAAATATTCAAGTTTCTAGAAGAATAGAAAAATAAAGTTTCTAAGTCAACGCTTCTTAATCAAAAGATACGAGCATTTATTAGATGAAATCAAAGATACTTCCCGCGGGACTACCTACCAGTTATGAAATTTGATACGAAGTGAGGACGATACAAATAAAGGAAACATCCAAAAAAATAAAATTCTCAATTTTTGTTTTTTTTTGCATTTCCTTTTCCAGCTTTCTAGTCCCCACTCGTAACCTCATTTGTACTTTTGACTTCTATGTTTTCTAGCATAGATATTTCATATAAATATTATATCCTTATGGTAATCTCCATATATAATAAAAGGATAGAAAAGTCAATTCTGTACATGAAAGATATAAAAAAAATAAAAATTAGGTCGGTTAATATGTCGAATATAGAACCTAAAAAACCACTCAGCAGAATTCTTGTCTGTCTGTCTGTCTGTCTGTCTGTCTGTCTGTCTGTCTGTCTGTCTGTCTGTCGGTTTGTTTGTGCGTCAATCACGCAAAAACTACCTGACAGAAATTGATGAATTTTTGCATGGTGTTAGCCTAGGGCCTCAAGATACATTTTTTTTGGGTTTCATTCCGAATTTCATGATAGTTTTTTTTTAAAAAAATAAAAACTGAAAAATATAAATTACCTAAAATACCGATAACTACTGTATGAAATTAAATTAATTTTGGCATGGTAATAGTTCAAAGCCTAATGTCACTTATAGGATAGTTTTTATCATGGAGTATAAAGAATTTTTTGTAGAAAAAATTACATAATTATATTTTTTAATAAAAAAATCGACTTCTTCAAATTCAACCGGATTTCACACTCTGAACTTAACTAAACTTTCACCAAACTACCCCTTATATGTACCCTTTCTAATAAAAAAAGAATCATTAAAATCGGTTGAATTGATATTGACTTATACGTTCATTTGTCGCGCATATACTTAATGTAAATTTGAGATTTATATGATTTTCTCATAGATACCATTGTTGGATATAAACTAAATTAAAATAAGACTACACGAGAGGCATTAGCTTTCAAATAAAAAAAGAATCATTAAAATCGGTTCATACAATCAAAAGTTCTAAGGTAACAAGGCTAAAAAATACAGCCCAATTGATGACCCCTTTTAAGAAGTCGGTTAATAGTAATCTGACATAACTAAATTATGATTATTTTATTTAACCACAATTTAAAAGAAGATAGTAAATTGAGGCCGTTCGTTGCAATGGGCACAAAGTGTAACTGAAAACTGGTTGTGGGTTCGATTCCCACGCGAGGAAACGAAATATTAGTAGGTATATTTTTCGGGATTAGCTCATATGGCGATGTGTAGAGTAAAAAGTATATGTATTTGGAAAGTAAATTCTGATTGTGAGTTCATAGTTTATAAAAGAGTATATTGTGTTTAGATGGATCACGTGGTGATGTCAATATATTTTGATGTCATGTTAAACTTAACGTTATATTCAATTCAAACAAATGAATTGTATGTAAGTTGGTTAATACGTTTCAAGTATGAAAAAAAGGAAAAATGCAATATAATTGCGTTTCTTTTTCCTTCTAATATTTTAAATTTCTATTATTTATATCGATATATCAGGGACGTAAATGCGGGAAAGAGCTGCCTGCCATTTTAGTACAGAGTAACCTCTAAAAAATGTATTTACTAAACTGAATAAAAAGAATGTGTGATTCCTCTATACAATATATTATTCTATATTATACATAAAAACAGGTTAAAACAGTGCATATGAAGGTATCCTCCTGTAGTATAACTATTTTCAATTACTATCAATACTACATTGTCTATTAACTATTGGTTCTATTCACAAAAAAATCACTGTAAATATTAAATATGCTCAATTATACAGAGTTTTTTTGTTATGACCACTTTAAATGAAACCACAGTTTCACTACTCTATAAAAGCCTATTACATATTAAATTAAAAACCCAAAAATAAAAAAGTTATCGAGGCCAGTCGTGGCGCAGTGGTACAAAGTGTGACTGTAAAACCGACTGGTTGTGGGTTCGATCCCCACCCGAGGCGATGAAATATTTACTTAAATTTATATTTTCATTTCTTCGCTCTGGTTTCGAGGCAAAGCGCGGCGTTGAGTTCTGCCACTCAACACGCAATGCCTCCAAAATTCGGCAGAAAGTGGGGAACGGAGTGTCTTAATACTAGGTTCCCTCTTCCTAACCTGCTGTGTGCGGGATACAGTATGAAGCTGTTTAAAATAAAACTAATACTAAATATTTAAGGGCAGTTTGCCAAAACACAAGCAAAAAAAAGTATTTAAATCGGTTAAGCCGTTTCTGAGATTATCGTGTAGAAACGCACAGACAGTAAGTATCGATAAGTTGTGTTTTTATTTCAAACATTCAATTGAAGATTCTTATGGGAGGTACGAAAATGCGACCTAAAGTTTTAACAACTTTCTCATAAAATATCTTCATTGCGTTGCAAACATACATTATAATATATATAAGTAAATTATTCTGTGGTTTAAGCGGGCGAAGCCGCGAGCGGGTCGCTAGTATATTATATTTATATTAGAGATGCGCCGAATATTCGGTTTTTATTCGGTATATGTAAGTCATTTTTTGCACTATGTAGTGCCGTATTTGGCCAACATTCGGTTCGATTATTTTTATTTAATTATTATTATAAATTAAATGAGTCTCACGTAATGCTATGTCCATCTCCTTCGCTTGAGCGGAGCGGTGCCAAACTTGACACGCATATTCACCCGCAGAGAACGATGACATATATATATATATATATATATATATATATATATATATATATATATATATATATATATATATATATATATATATATATATATATATATCATCGCCGAATATTCGTTTGGTATTCGGTATCGTTCTCTGCGGAAAAATACCGAATACCAAACGAATATTCGGCGCATCACTAATTTATATTAATATATTATAAATTTTAAATTTAAAGAAAATTTCAAATTCTCAATCTTTTAGCAGATAATATAACTAATGTAGAGATGATCTGTCAAAAAAAAAATTACCACAATACGTCTCTCAATATAACCAAACCATAGCTCAATGTAAAATACATGTAACGCCATCTATTAGCGTGATGTATAAACTATATTGTATTTTGGAACTAAGCTATACGTTTCGTTAAATACATATTCTCTTATTTATATGTGTAATTTATTAATTAGAAGTAGAACATTTTTTTATTATTTATAATATCAGAGTACTTAACAGCTTTCTACTCGCGGTTTCACCTGTGTGGTTTGTGATTTTTGCAAATATTATATTTAAGAATTTTCAAAAATCTATATCCACTTTTTTTGTTAACTAAAATAATGTATTGTTAGCAAACTTGAGTAAAAGACGTAGGTGAAAAAGAATGAACATATATGTGTTTTCATCGTTTTTCCTTAGAAATGTTAAACGCTTGCGATTTCTAACAATATATACAAAATGTTTTGGGATAGGATATTTTTAAATAATAGCTTAATAAATAATATGATATCACTGTCCTGTTCTACCTTTTTATTTTAGCAGGATTACATTTTATAAAGCAAGACAACTAGAAGTAGTATATATAAAGTTAAATATAAAGACCGTTTCAATGCTATCACTTAAGTCGGGTAGTATTGGATTTCAAGTTAAATGTTTGTGTTAGAATATCTTCAACCGCATTCGAGGAACGGAACCTAAGTTTCCGTTACACAAATCACCAGGTACGCCGTATATCTTGTTCCATTTACTTTATACTATGTAAATATGAACGATTCTTTACAATTATTTATTTTATAAACTTGTTTAATTTATTTATTAGTGTGTGTGTTATTTTTTTTCTTCGCAACATTTTTTCTTTTTTTCAGTTTCACACTGTATCCCGCATATAGCAGGGTAGGCAGAGAGAGCCTAGTTTTAAAACACTCCGTCCCCCCGTTTCCGCCGAGTTCTATAGGCATTGCCTGTTGAGTAACGGAACTAAACGCCGGGCTATGCCTCGACTCAAGAGCGAAGAAATTAAATATAAACAACTTTACTAAAGACGTGAAATTATATGCGAAAAATAAATGCCTTTAATTTATAATTTAGTGATATTTAGCAAAGTTCCTGTCGGCAGTGTTTGTTGGCACCTTTAACGAGTGCAGTTGTGATTTAGATCCACGTAAATAATACATGCAAGTACATTCAGTATGATTAACCGCACTGTGCGGGTTACGCCCATTTGCTTTGTACGGTTTACACAAATATCATCTCTATTACTTGAGCTAGAATAGCTATTATAGAATATTTCCTACGAGCTCTATGAAGCTGAACGAATGTAAATGTAGATTCATTCTAATTTGTATAATAAACTTTCAGCGACAGTTAATTCTTATTTGTGTCAATGTGGAAATAAATAGTCACGAAAATAGTGATGTTTGCAACAGCTTCGTCTAATTTTATTTTATTTTTCGAGTTATAATGTTAAAAACATACATATATTCACGATAAATGACCACAGTAGTGATTAAAATAGATCAAATGTTCGATGTTGACATCGTGATTCGATTACTTTTTGGCAAAAGTTAAAAAAGTAATGACCTTCAATTTTGTAATTTTATGGAAGTGGAACATATACGGTTAACTTATACTAAATATTTCTAAGTCTTTTATTTAGAGTTGAGTTAAATTTTTAGTCAAATTTTAGGCGTTAGTAAAATTCATTAGCCACATATTTGCGCCTTTTGATCACAGATAATTGTTAAAAAGCAACAAAGTATGGCAATAGTTATACAGGTTGTTTTTGTCATCACAACTTAAAATGAAATCACAGTTTTAGCTACTTTATTAAAACCTAATACAATTAAAACAAAAGAGATGTTTCCGAAAATGACAGTATTATTTTCAAACAAAATAATTAATAAAATTATATCAAATAAAACGCCATTTTTCAAGATTGACGCATGTGTCTATACACAAACCTATCAAATATATAACGCCATACACGCGCTATATACGAAATCTTACCCGTAAGTAATGGTGGCGGTGTTAAATTGCGTAAAATAGAACGAGAGATGTCCCTTTCCCGTTCTAGCATATTTTTTGAGAATGAAGTGTTTTTTTTGTAGTAGTAGGTGTTTACTTGGTATTTATCCGGCGTATGAACATTATGAAATGAATAAAAATTCCTACGTTTAAACTGTTGAGTTATCTTGATTAATTTCTTTAGTTATGGATTTGCAAAAATTTTACCCTATATGCTTTTCTCGTAAAAGGAGCGCAGACGCTTCCACCCTGTATATGCTTATTGTTGTCCTTTCAAAATTTTGCGGCATTTAGGTATGGGTGGTGTATAAATACTAATTAATCATTCAAAGCTGGAATGCGACATGTTAATGATATTATTGAAAAATTATAAATATAATAAAGAGAAGAACTAGAACAATCGATTTACTGTTCGACGACAGCTGACACTTCCTTTATTTTTTTAGTTGAATTTGGCAATGTAGAAGTCGACGGTTCGAAAAGTTTTAGAGCACTTCCTATGTTCACCTTTGAGAAGCACGCTTAGTTCACTTACTGAAAGAAGAAAGAACTGACTGAGACAGCTTTTTTGTTTTCAACTACATACGTGTGTAGAAATTTTTTAAAACAATCCAGTGCCATCGAGAACATAAAAATTTGTGACTTTTCTTCTTTATTCAGATTTTACTTTAAGTAATAGTGAATAAACATAAGTAGAATTGAAAAAGTTAATCAATTTAATTCAATTAAAAATTCAATTCAGCTTCACGCTATATCCCGCACACAGCAGGGTAGGCAGAGGGAACCTAGTGTTAATCACATTCCGTTCCCCACTTTCTGCCGAATTCTAGGCATTGCGTATTGAGTAGCAGAACTCAACGCTGCGCTTAGCCTTGACACCAGAACGAAGAAATGGGAATATAAATTTAAGTAAATATTTTATCTCCTCGAGTAGGGATCGAACCCACAGCCAGTCGGTTTTACAGTCACACTTCGTGATACTGCGCTACGACTGGCCTGAAAAAGTTAAATGTATAAATTTAAAAAGTTTAAAACTGCTTAGAAGTGTTCAGAGTTGTAGTCCAATTGGATATATAGTTTAGTTCTACTGATTTGCCAACAAATTATTTCATTTTTCTTCATTCTAGATTTACATACAATATAAATGATTTATGAATGATCAAGCCATATTGACATTTCGCTCACATATTATTACGTATTTGCAAACTGTCAAAGAAAATATTACAAAATATTAACAATAGTTGTGAATAAAATATATATTTTTTTTGTATTGACGAATATTTATTACAATCAGATAGAGCAAAATTTGTGCATACTTATAAGAAGCATCTGTAACATAAGAGCTTTCCAAATTGGTGTCTTTATGTAAGATTTAGACAAACAACTATGACATATAGACAGACATGTTCTACTCATACTTTATGTTTATATATTATTTACTGAGAAGTAAATGTAGAGACAAGACACTTTATTCTTAACTTTCCGTCCGAATTCGAAACACTGTGTTTTAGTTGGCACGTGGTGATTCTCCAGAGAGAAAATTATAGCGTAGTAGCGCGGCGGCAATTCAATCGAGACCTGCAGCTATCGTAAAGTTAGACGCTGCCACCCTGCGCCACGAAGGTCTTCAAAAATCTAATCTAATAATAAAAAATCAATATTTGGAATAATTATTATAGTAGGGCAAGAGTACTCTACATTTTAATATAAAACAACATAATTCGTATGCAGAGAATATAAAAGATTCTCAGATTACAATCTCGGTGCTGATTTATGAATTTCGTTCTAGCTGAAACAAGTGTATTTATGAGTTTCTTTTTTTCCCAACTAAATGGCATAACGAGTATCTCCGCTGTGATAATGAAACGCCCGGGATTGCAGTTGTATAAAGAATGGCTACTGTAAAATTGAAATTGCAAACTTTTTAAATTAGCGGAACAACTTCATCTTTCATGCAATTCATTTGGAATTCGCTTTTGGTGTTCTGTGAATTAAATGCTACATTAACTAATATTGGACCGCAAAATATTATCTTTTTTTTGTATATATATTTTTTTATTTACTTGAGGACGTCGTGGCGCATGGTATGAACGTTCGACTGTACATGCGAAAAGTTGTGAATTTGATTTGGTTTGAGTTAATATTTTTATTTCTACGGTTTGGTAACAAGGCAAAGTGCGGCTTTGAATTCCTCAACACAACACGTAATGCCTCCAGAATTCAGTGGAAAGTAGGGAACGGAAGTGACCTAATGAAAACGAATGTTATGTCCTTGTGCTTGTGTAGAACATTCTTTCCACCCATCTTATTAATAAGTATTACATCAAAAATAAAAAAACATTATCCATATGTTATTTAGAAAAAATATAATAAGTGAAATTTTTGATATTTTACAATTTTAACATATTAGTTCAGATCCTTGATAATTAAAGTTATATAATAGAATTAAAATATACAATGAAATTAAAACCGTAAATATTAACGCCACATGCAACCGTCGTAAAGCAATACCAACGTTGCAATATGATTCGAGAACAAGTGAAAAATATGCCGTAACTTTAACCATATTAGAGTTATTAGTTATATAAAAATATATATACAACAGCGGGCTCTGTGCAGCTTCGTCCGCTGCAACTATACAAATATTTATTTAAGTATATTAAAATACATATATGTATTGATATTTTATGTTGTTTGTGAGCTATGGTTGTGCACAACTAAATCGTAATTTAAATTTTTCGGGAAATTACTTGATTTTGCTTGTGTAAATTGCTTGTAAAAATTTAATATATATTTAAATTTAGTAAAATATTTCCCGCATAAAAACGAATCCCGTGAGAATCCCGGGATAAAAAGTAGCGTATATCCACTATTCTCTCTATCTTTCAAAGTTAGTTACATAAAAATCAGGTCGGCTGTTCCGGGGATTAGATACGACAAAGAGACGGATAAAAATTTTTAAATTTTTTTTCGTATTTTGACCTCAAAATTGAAAGAAATTATTATTAAACGAAAATTCCTAAACAGATACACTAGTTGATAGGTAGTGTGACTACTGACTAAACTTCAATCAATACATTTTTAATATATATTTATGAACCCACTGCCCACAATCGACGCGTAACAAGCGTAATGAGAAACAAACATTGGCTTATCATACGGTCCTATAAACATGATTATCCTTCCTGAGTCCACTCTCTTTGTTGACCGCTGTTTAATTTATATTTATAAATCAGTCAGTTGATAAATGATATTCACACGTTTTCAAGAATATTTCGTTTTCACGTTTACATTAGTTTTTTCAATATTTAAAATAATAGGCGCAATTGTCTTTGCGGATTTAATTTTGTGGCCAAAATATTTAAAACTGATTTTTAATCGATTCAAAAGCCCTTTGCCACAATATTATAAACCATTAATGTGGCAAAAACAGTAGCTTAATTTTCTGCTGTTGTTTGATGTCGTGGAATAAAAAATTATAATAGATCTTCTATAAAACAATATTTTTTGTTGTATAGAAGATTGCGATGAGCTCTTCCTAGAGTGTGCGCAATTGACATTTTTATTATAGACTTTATCGGACCAGTAGATATTGAAGTTGATGAGGACCTGGTCGCGTTACGCAATGTCTTTAGTGACACTTCACGTCTCGCAGCCGAAAATATGTTTAAACTCTTGGAGTGAAATATGTTTAATTTAACTCTTAGCTTTCTAAAAGACTACGATGACCTTTTACTGTTTTGGAATTAAAGTTCCTCCTTTTTGCGACATGATACTACAAAGCTAAACCACTGCACTTGTTCTATCGGTTTCTAAGCCTATATTTTACATTTTTATTTTATTTTAAGCAGGAACACGATACCACTATTACTAACCTAGGCCCAGTAACGTGGTGTCAATTTCCTTTCTCCAATACGCATTTTCTTGGTCTTCCGCGCGTTAATTTTTAGTCCTTTGAGAAGCGCCTCACGCTGAAAATTGTCCAATTTGGCGTACATGTTCACTTCTATATATATAACTCCGTAAATGATCTTAAATAATTTTTATGATAGTAGCTATAGTCATATTTATTAAATTTATCATTTCGCTTATGATAGATAACAGTTAATAAAATATAGTTATAAATATAGTTCAACAAAATAAATTTAAAAATACAAGTTTTAAGTATAAAAAATGGTCTTATATTTTTCTTCCAATTGATCAAAGCCCTACCCTTTTACCCGATATTGACTCTAAGTAGAACATCTCAGGATTTATCTTATCGAAATTGTTTGTCTTTGCAAGTGAAGGATCGGCGATCGTGGCAACTTTTCACGTTTCAAACAAAATTTGCATACAGTCTGCGAGGCAATATTTCCGGTGCGGACCGCATTTAAATATCGCTGACGATATAAAGAAAAAGATCTATCACAGATTATTGCTGTTATTGAAGGAGTTATGTTTTATACTTTAGAGCCATTGCCAATTTTTTTTAAATAACAAGACAAATGAATAACAAGAATATAACAAAAAATACAAAGATTTATGTATAGATTTTGCTGCATTTTGTGTGAAAATCGCCGCGTAATCAAACCTATAGAGTACTTTCCGTGGACCTACAGTTACGAAATTTGTCACAAAGTGAAAAATTACAATACATATATAAGAAAAAAGTCCAAAATCATAAATATTTCCCACACTAAAAATGAAACTTACGACCATCGTACAATTAAACACAAATGAACTCTATTTCGTTAAGTTAGTAGTCTTAGAGCCAGTTCTAATTATTTCAATAATAGTTATTAAGACTTGAAGTCCAGAGGCGACAGCCTGGCACACTTTGTCCGCCATGCCAAAAGTGGTCGAGCAATATGAAAATTATATTTTGTAAATAACCGAACATATGAGGCTGGTCGTGGCGCAGCGGGACGAAGTGTGACTGTAAAACCGACAGATTGTGGGTTCGATCGCCACACGAGGAGCTGATATATTAAATAAAATTTATATTTCCATTTCTTCGCTCTGGTGTCGAAGTTAAGCGCGACGTTGCGCGAAACTCGCCACTCAACACGCAATGCCTCCAAAATTCGGCAGAAAGTGGGGAACGGAGCGTCTTACACTAGGTTCCCTCTGCCTACTCTGCTGTGTGCGTGATACAGCGTTAAGCAGATTTTTATTTTGTTTTAACCGACGTGTTACTGTGCATAATTATTAATTTACTAATGCATTATTTTTATTTTCTAATAATGATATCATTTTTAGAACCATGTGTATTGAAAAGAAAATCTTTAAATTAGTCAATAAAACGGTTATTTTGAGCAATTTATCGAATAACCTTCTTTAAAATGGTGTAACTTTATATACAGGCTGTAACGCGCTCGACGGATCAACTGTTGTCTGTGAGTAAAGGACCTCAATATCCATTCATCCATTTCACTCCCATATATGTTAGCCAATTTTCAGTTGCTCGGCAGATATTTGACAATTTTTGATTTTTTTGGAAAAAATACTATTCTAACAGAAAATTGGCAAATATACCCCGACTGTTGAGTCTTCGCTCGTGATTGTTTTTTTTTCAATTTAGCTCAATAGTGAACCATTTGCATACAATTGTAGGACATACGGTATCTCGAAGTTATTTTAGATATGCATACGTTCTTTAATTTTGTGGAACATTTAATTGTTCCATCTTCAACAGTTTCCGCAGCGCATGCGAAGAATGACGTATTATCAATACATTTTATACCTTTGGTTACATTATTAAAATTTTATTAGGAATTATTAAACTTTTCAAGAAATTAATATAGCCTGTGTTACTCAGTGATAATGTAGCATTCTAATGGTAAAACGATTTTTTAAAATCAGTTAATTTCTTTTTATACTTTATTACTACAAACATACAAATCTTTTCTTTTCTTTTCTTTATATAATAGTATAGATATAGAATTGTAACTAAGATTAATATTCAAAATCTCTTAATAGAACATAATGTTACCCGAAGATAAAAAATGTAAACAAATTAAAACAAATCTACCGTCAATTCTTCTAATATTAACGATGCCTCTTTCTAACAAAAGTGAAGAAAAATAGCGACATTTGACACCACTTTTCAAAATTTAAAATGGGCGGACCGGGAGATCGAACTGTAATATGTCAGGCTTCCTTTGTGGTGGAATATATCCTTGAAAGATGAAAGAAATTCACAAACACCGTTCTCTCATAATAGAAATTTCATAAACCATATTTTCAACTGACAATCGATATTCCTCGTTGAATCGTTTTACCATCAGTCCCAATTATATTCTAATTTTTTTATCAAAATGCGGGCTTAAAGACAACACTGCCTCCAGCATCAAGTTACTAATGAACGTATTTCTAGCAAAAAGATAAGAGAAAATGTTCGTTGCTTATTTCTCTTAGTGAAATACTTAATCCAGGATGAAGGAACCACTCTCCCTTCTAATTCCTTCGCAAACAATATTTAAATGTTTCAAGTAATGAAAATGGCCCGGGAAAAATTTAATCCTAAAAGTGTTTTTAAATTTGAATGTTATTTAAAAAAAAATGTGAGATTGTGAAACCTTAAAAATAATCATTTCATGTTAGAGTTATGAAACTAAAAAAGCCGTGGTTATACAGTGGAACAGATTGTATGTTTAATGGTTGTAGGTTCAGTCTCTATTCAGCAAATGATTATATCTGAAATTTTAGTATTACTACTAACCACTATACTTTAGACAATTGCGTACCAGATTTTTCTAACTCTAGGTTCTCTTTCCGTTTAAGGTGTTTTGCCGTATATAGCCTTCTGTACTATATACGGCAAAACACCTTTAAGTAAAAGAACTAGCTACTGTTTAACCTTAACTGACGTAATAATATAGATATAATTTATTTTATATGCATTATTTTCATATTACCTACAGATGTTTTCAAAGGCGACCTGAGCTTTGATCAGATCTGTTCACGTAAAAAGTTTTTTTTTCTTTCCCAGTGGTAATTTTTTGTTAGAATCATTTCAGGAGTGGGCAAGCACAAGACTATTCTGGGCTGGGAACTTTTTAAATTTATTTTAAAGTAAGGTTCTTATTTTAATTTATTGTAGATCATGAGGCCAGTCGTGGCACAGTGGCACAAAGTGTGACTGCAAAACTAACTGGTTGTGGGTTCGATCCCCATTCAAGGAGATGAAATATTTACTTCAAATTTCCATTTCTTTGCTCTGGTGTCAAGGCTAAGCGCGGCGTTGAGTCCTGCTTCACAATACGCAATGCCTCCAGAATTCGTGGGGAACGTAGTTTCTTAACACTAGGTTCCCTCTGCCTACTAAGATAAAAGGCCTCAAGGCATACTTCAAGTTCGAAAACTCAAGACCCTTATTCCAGCCTAGAAATCGTTAATTAACTAGGAAAGTTATATCAAGTGTTCTCAAATAATAACTACTTTTAAAACTTTCACAATTTAAAGAGAAAATCTTCAAACTGATCTTAAGCGTAGTCGTAATTAATTTAATAAGTTTTAAAAGCATTATTCACGTTTTCTCGAGTCAGTACCTACGACAATTGTTCATTTTATAATAAGAAAGATCTGTTATTCTCAGTAAACTAACAAAATTAATAATAAGGAATTTAAAAAAATCTCGTTTACAGTAGCGAAGTAAGTGTGTAAGCAAAAGTAGTCCCTTCAAATCTCAATATATGATAGCTTATTTTTATAAATATTAACAAATCAAGGCATAAATTTGTTCTTAAAAAAGATTACATTTTTTTTTTGATTTCGTCTTCTCCTTTTTTATTTGAAATCTGTTTAAAGATTCATTTTAAAAATCATATATTTTATTGAATAGATTCTAACTATAGCCCAAGATCCCAGGATCCCAGACCTACGTCATTTTAGCAAAGCTGTTTTTATCTAAATTGTATTGCATTTATCTAAATTGTAGCCGAAATGAAATAACGTTGTTGGCTTGTTAATTACAAAATCTGAACTTACTGATGATAATGATTACAGCACATTATTCCTTAAAACACTTAAGTACGATTGTTTCTATTTTAGCCTACGTACCTCTGAAAGGGCCCTACTTTCAAATAAGTAAGTAGGGGCCGTTTAAGTATTACGTAAGAAGTTTTTTTGCAATTATTGAAACCCCCCCCCCCTCCCCTCCTCCTCCCCTAAGTCATCAAAAATAAGCAAACTCAAACCCCGCTACGTCGAACTTCTTATACGTTTTCTAAATAAATCATTATAATTATTAGTAGCGACCCCCGCGCTGGTTTGACCATTTAAACTATACGCATATTTTTTAATATAATTTACCAAGTGTATTTAGGGAAAATTTATCGATTATTGTGGTTATTTGTTTGTCCGCATTTTAATTTATTTTGCTAACAAAAATGTCGTATTGGAAAAGTGTCTAGCTATTTCGTGTCCACGTAGGCGGTAGGTATGCGCGTACTTAATCATAGCTTTACGCGGGTAAATCTCGATCTCGCGGGAATATTCAATATATTTTCCAAAAAATCGGTTCGAAAAAACACGGAAAGATTTACAGTTTTTTTATTGTATGTTTTTGTGTTTTAGTATCATGTAAATAACAACATAATTTACCCTCATCAAATCAAATCGTAGAAGACCCAATGATCTGTGAAAGGCTTGACACTTTGGCTTTGCGTAGAGACGTCTCCTCGCTGTGCTTACCATCAGTTGACTCGTACGCACGCTTGCCATCTTTTTAACAATAACAAAAATGAAATCAAGTAAGATTAATTTTCTATAAATAAATCACTTTAATAATAAGTTTGTGAAAATAGAATATCATAATTTGAAACTTTAATACTAAATATTGGAAGTCAGTAACGTAAGTATAAATTTATTTAAGAATTGATTAAGTATATAACGTACGGAAACACAAATACACACGTACCAGTATTTATTGTTAGTTCCGAACAGGTGTTCCGGCAAGGTGCCGCTTCATGAGCTTAGTAAACTTACCAAATGAGTTAAAGACAAACAACAAAATACTTAACTGGTGTCTCTACTATACCAATAATGCTATACATGCTAGTGACATAAATATACTTTTACAAATATCATATTTTACTCATATTAATATACCTACTGGTTTTTTTATTATTTCTGTAAAAAAATATATTGTTTGTATCAATCTATATGGGAAAAGTATGGTACAGCTATATAAAATCACCGGTACAATATCTTAAATATAAAACAAGAGTCATAAGCGGGCATTGTGTTAAAATCTGGACCCATCCCCACAAATGAACGTACAAACAAAGATTAAAACCGCTTCGTGACAGGCTGAAATCCTGTCGCATCAGGTAGGATCATAATCGGACCGGAGTTTCAAACGAGAAAATTGTACTTACCATAGAAACGATAAGCGACGTACTGCATGTACCTTTGTATACAGAAAGACTTAAATTATATTTTTACATATCATCCCTTTAGAAATATTGTATATTAATATTAAGATTAAACAAAGTCGATATTTTATCATTTTTATTTATCCGCTCCAGTATCGAGGCATACGGCGGCGTTGAGTCCTGCCAGTCAACTAGCAACACCTCGAAAATTCATGCGAAAAATGGATAATGGAGTGTCTTAACTAGTTTCCATTTGCCTACCCTACGCTGTACGCGGGATATAGAGTGAAGTTGAAAAAAAAAATATTATACAAACAAAAATTTCTTATAAAAATAAAAAAAATAAAAACTATCAGCTTCACGCTGTATCCCGCACACAGCAGGGTAGGCAGAGGGAACCTAGTGTTAAGACACTCCGTTCCCCACTTTCTGCCGAATTCTGGAGGCATTGCGTGTTGAGTGGCAGAACTCAACGCCGCGCTTAGCCTCGACACCAGAGCGAAGAAATGAAAATATAAATTTCTTATAATTACAAATTTTCTATAAAATGCGATATGATGAAGATTTTAAACTCAACTTTCTCCGCCACCACCTGGACTAAATTTCTAAGCTACATTTGCGTACTTCAACTTGGTGACGCTAAAATGAAGATGCAAAGTTTCGACGTCAACATCACAACTACAAACCATATCGTGTTAACAACGGAGACAATGTCTCGTTTCTCAATAAGTTGGTTCAGTACAAGTTTAACAACTGAAGTATCTTCATCAAATATTAATTGGAGAGGTAGTTCTGCTGGGAGCAGCCCATTCAAAGACAAATACTTAGGACTTAGTTTGCCAGTGGTGTTAGACTTCAAATACTAAACTATACAATAGAATGTATAAGTTCTTAACTTTACCATATTTCGTTAACTCAACCACTTTGAGAACCCACGATCGTAAACAAATGTATACAAACCGTTTCGCAATTAGACCTAAGTTTAAGGTTGCATAACAAAAGAAAAATCTTAAATTAACACGCTATTTAAAAAAAACTCTATGCCAATTTACACTTTAATTTTAACCATGAATGAATTATTTATTATAATGGATAATAAATACATCACGATAAAATATTTACTCTACTAAGACATGAACCAACACCGATTGTCGCTTTCCTACTGGGTCATGACGGCGCTTTACATTATTAAATTAAAAAAATAAAAATTAAATTAGCTTCACGCTATATCCCGCACACAGCAGGGTAGGCAGAGGGAACCTAGTGTGAACCATTCGTTCCCCACTTTCTGCCGAATTTTGGAGGCATTGCGTGTTGAGTGGCAGAACTCAACGCCGCGCTTTGCCTCGACACCAGAGCGAAGAAATGGAAATATAAATTTAAGTAAATATTTTATCTCTTCGAGTGGGGATCGAACCCACAACCAGTCGGTTTTACAGTCACACTTTGTACCACTGCGCCACGACCGGCCTCATTATTCTATATAAAAAAAGCAGTAAAACACTTAATTTAGTTTACGAAGTAAAGTTCTTTCATATACTAAAACTTTATACCTACTAAAGAATGGAGAAGAAATTTTATTTCAATTTAGCTCGGAAGAACTTTTGCTAAGGCGAACTAAAGAGTAATATAAGTATTTGCTGAAAATTTCCAAGCGGGAGTGCAATCAAGAGCTGTTCGATGGTGCTGGTTCAAGTTTCCGTCTGCGAATCCAACTTGTGACCCGGGAGAGCGTTTTTTTTTCTCTCATCCCGAGACTGATGAATTTTTGAAACTTTTCAAGAAATCGATACCGCATTTCGAAATTTCAATTAAATGGGCTGTCCATGTGTGTTTTTCTACTGTATTGTTACTTAGCTTTACAAATAAGAATTGGGTAGTTAGAAAAAAAACATTCAAGTACTGATAACGGTGAATTATATATAATATTTTATAATAATAGCCATCAGGTACAGATAAAATTTTCAACTTAGTCGTAGTCGCCTTATATCTCAGTGATCGTAAATAAAATAAATTTTAATTAACGCGCTTTTATAAATTAATTTTGAAGTTCTGAGACAACTCCTACAATTTCAACATTAAAAAGAACTTCAGGACAAAACGTGACATAAAAGTATTCAGGTTAACGAACTCAATTACTTTGTAATTTAATCTAGACAATGGTAGGTGCTGCACCTCCTACAAAGTGTACCTGAAACCACAAACATTACCCTAATGAGATACAAACTCACGCCCATATACATAATATCTACATACGTACGAGGACCGTGTAAGTAAAACGCTCGTCGCTTTGTTAAACGAGAAGTGGGGAAAATGAAAAAAAAAACAATGAAAGTAATTACGATCTAAAAAACTGAAAGTTGATTCAAACCTCCAACACCCGCGGTCTCGTCGGCACAGAATAGTTACACTACATCCGCGATGAAACCGTCAGTATTGTAATAAAAAAAGTTTTGTATATTCTTTTAAACTTTTTCCATTAGTGCATTCCCTGAAGAGAGGTCGTTCGCGTGAGAATGAGCAATTTCCTCCAGATCGCCACGATTTCGATCTGGCTTCCTGCCTGAGCAACGATTTTAAAATTTATAGAATCGTTTTACATTAAATTAAATATAAGAACAAACATGACTTCAGTATGGCAGCGAAATACTTAAGAATCACGGCATTCGTGCATTGCCTTGGAAATGCAACTGTGTCGGAATATTAGTTTATGTTTACATAATATTTACGATCTAAGTAAGTTTGTAAGAGGTTTGTGGTTCCTTTTATTAAATATGCTAGTAATTTTCTTAATTTATTTATATTTCGATATGCCGGTTATGAGGCCGGTCGTGGCGCAGAGGCACAAAGTGTGACTGTAAAATCGACTGGTTGTGGATTCAATCCCCACTTGAGGAAGTGAAATATTTATTTACATTTATATTTTCGTGTCTTCGCCACCAGCCATACCAGATATCGAGGCAAACCACTCAGCACGCAATGCGTCCAGAATTCGGCGGAAAGTGGGGAACGGAGTGTCTTAACACTAGGTTCCCTCTGTCTACCCTACTGTGTGCGGGATACAGCGCGAAGCTGATTTAATTTTTTAAAATTTCATTATGTACTATATACTGCTTCGAACTGCGAAACTTGGCAAAACATGTCATTATTTACATCGTAATAATTAGGAAATAATTATGAGGCCGTCATGGCGCAAGACAACAAACGTGTAACTGTAAAAGAGTCTGTTGAGGGTTCAATTCCCATTCGAGAAAATAAGAGAAGTGTTTCGTAAATTCAACGGAAAGTAAAGAACGGAGTGTCTAAGCACTACGATAACTCTGCCTACCCGCCTATAAATAAGTTACAGAGTGCTAAAAAAAATACATACATAAATACTTGCATTTTTTCTTTGCTATCTTTTCTTTTATGCTTAACAGATTGCTCGCCGTACAGCATAAGCTAACGCCTCGCTATCTTAACCAGAATCATTAGCATGAATCTAAATGTTCGCCGCTTTTCGGATTCACAACCTCTAGCGCAATAAGAAATGTTAGTGAGTAACGGACCGCATTGCACCACGACAATCGTTATTCTTTAGCAATATTTCAAAGTTTCTTATGAGGCCAGTTTGTTATGAGGCCAGTCGTGGCGCAGCGGCACAAAGTGTGACTGTAAACCGACTGGTTGTGGGTTCGATCCCCACTCGAGGAGATGAAATATTTACTTAAATTTATATTTCCATTTCTTCGCTCTGGTGTCGAGGCTAAGCGCGGCGTTGAGTTCTGCCACTTAACACGCAATGCCTCCAGAATTCGGCAGAAAGTGGGGAACGGAGTGTCTAAAAACACTAGGTTCCCTCTGCCTACCCTGCTGTGTGCGGGATACAGCGTGAAGCTAATTTATTTTATTTATTTATTTTATAAAAGTTTCTGTTCTACATAAGTAAGTTACTAATTTAATACTTCACAATAAATTTTATTTATTCACTCTCAACTTATAACTTTTAACTCATTTTAACATCTTACCAAAACAATAAAAATAAGGATAAATTTAATATTCTTGTGACGAAACTGCGATTTAATTCACCGTAATCGCGTGTACGTGCGCATTTTTTTTTAGATTCGTGTTGAATCCCGGATTACAGTGTAGACAAAGGTTAACTGGGAACCTAATATTAAGACACTCTGTTCCCACTTCTGTACCCACGTTTCGCCGAACCCTGAAGGCATAGTATGTTGAGTGGCGGAACTCAATGACGTACTTTTGCCTCGTTACCAGAGCGAGCAAAATCAAAATATTAAATATATCATTCCTTGGATGGGAATCGCACCCACATACCCATCACGTACAAGGGCGCATGCTTAGGTTTTTATTATAAAATTTAAGAAAAATTCCGAAACAAACCAGAGTGAATTAACTTTAGTCAATATTTTTTTAATGTATATTTATGTAACAAGCGTAATGAGAAACAAACATTATACGGCTCTATAGACTTGGTAATCCTTCCTGAGTTCACATTCTCTCTCATTGTTGACCACCGTTTAATATGTAAATCAGTCAGTACATAAATTATATTTATACTGCTTTTTTGCGTTAAGTAACAGAGGTAGATTTTTTATAGCACATTTAATTTTATTGATTAAAATATTTAATTACGATTTATAAGCGAGCCTTCTGCCTTTCTAGCATAACTATGTTAATCCACTACCCTTACTCTAAGGGTTTTGGTACCTATTTTTTAGGATTCTGTACATTTGAAGGAAAAAAAGGAACCCTAATGAGATCACTTTGATGTCAGTCCGTCTGTCTGTCTGTCAAGAGTCTTTATCTCAGGAACACTTAGAGATAACAAATTGAAATTTAAACTATATACTCAGATCTGCGGCCCTATATTAAAAAAGGAAAAATGGGAAGATAACATTATAAAAACCGCCGGCTTGGAGGCAAATGGCAAGAAAAAATAATTAGTAATTATAGCAATTTAAAATAAGAATATAAAAAAATAATAATAATTTAAAAAGAGTTAAGTTTAAAAAAACAAGTAAGTAAGTTATTAGTGTGAATAATGAGGTCAGTCGTGGCACAGTGGCACAAAGTGTGACTGTAAAATCGACTGGTTGTGGGTTTAACCTACTCGAGGAGATGAATTATTTACTTAAATTTATATTTCCATTTCCTCGCTCTTGTTTTGGGGCAAAGCGCAGCTTTGAGTTCTGCCACTCAACATACAATGCCTCCAGAATTCGGCAGACTTTCTACCGTTGCTTAACACTGAGTTCCTCCTGCCTGCCTGTTTATTTATTTATTACCTACATAATATAAAAAAGTTTCAAACTTAACGCTTATTCCCGACTGCTACGGAAGAGTTACGTAATATTCTTTATTACCTCATATCCCCAGAAAATATCTCTTGGGGAGATTTCATCTCCTCGAGTGGGGATCGAAACCACAGCCAGTCAGTTTTACAGTCACACTTCGTGCCGCTGCGCCTAGACCTCCATAATATTATAATTTTTAAAAATAAATAACAAAAATAAGTACAAAAAAGGCTCTTATATTTTTCTCCCAACTGATCAAACCCCTAATAAGTTCTTTGATTTTCACGATTATTATACATTTTAAATAAAACTATTTTAACCGGATTAATCGCGTATATTTAGTTTTTACATTTTTGGAAACCCGACGTTTCGAACACTTTGCAGCTACCCGTGACCACGGACTACTGCAAAGTGTTCGAAACGTCGGGTTTCCAGAAATGTAAAAACTAAATATACGCGATTAATCCGGATAAAATAGTTTTATTTAAAATGATCAAACCCCTTTTACCCGATATTGACTTTAAGTAGAACATCTCAGGATTTATCTTACCGAAACTGTTTGCCTTTGCAAGTGAAGGATCGGCGATCGTGGCAACTTTTCACATTTCAAACAAAATTTGCATACAGTCTGCGAGGCAACATTTCCGGTGCGGACCGCATTTGAATATTGCTGACGACATAAACAGAAAGATCTATCACAAATGATTGTTAACTATTCAAGCCGCTATATTTTATACTTTTTAGCCAATGCCAAGAACAATTTTTAAACAACAAGACGAATTGTAGTTCAATTATGAATACGAAAAAATAAATCAATCACTATTCTAATTGTCTTGTACATGTCGATGTGTAAATATAACATGTTATAGGCACAACGCGTATAGACACACAGGCGCTCCGACACACACACAGACGCACAGAGGCACAGTTGCACAGGCGCTCCGACACACACACAGACGTACAGATGACAGACGCATAGACGCACAGACGCATATGCGCTCAGACTCAGAAACGCACAGACACGCAGACGCACAGAGACACAGAGGCACAGAGGTACAGAGGTACAGACGCGTAGACGCACAGACGCACATGCGCTCAGACTCACAAACGCACAGATATATAGACATATATAGACTTTTATAAAAAAGATAATTTATCTTAGTGGCCAGAACGCCTGGTCGGTTTCCAGGAGGCGCGGGTTCGAGTTCCGCTACGTTAAATTTTTTATACGTTTTCTAAATAAGATAATTTATCTATTCAATGAACATAATTTTCAACAAACATAAGCATATGGAAATAATTATCATAATATTGAATTTAAAACAAATCGATCGTCACAACTCTTCTAATATTAATAGTAGGTACCTCTTTCCAACGAAAGTGAAGAAAAATAGCGACATTCGACACCACTGTTCGAAATTTAAAATGGGCGGACAGCGGGGCGCACTGTAATATGGCTTCCTTTGTCGTGGGATACATCCTTGATAGATGAAAGAAATTCACAAACACCGTTCTCTCACAAAAGTAAATTGTATAAACCATACTTTTCAATGGGCTATCGATATTCCTCTTTGACTCGTTTTACCATCAGTACCAATTATATTCTCATTTTTTGCCAAAATGCGGGTTTAAAGACAACACTGCATCCAGCATCAAGTATTAATGAACGCATTTGTAACAAAGAGATAAGGGAAAATGTTCGTCGCTTATTTCTTTTAGTGAAATACTTAATCCAATATGAACGGACCACTCTCCCTTCTAATTTCTTCGCAAACAATATTTAAATGTTCCAAGTGATGAAAATCGCCCAGAAAAAAATAATATAATCCTAAGTGTTTTTAAATTTTAATGTTATTTTTAAAAAATAGTGAAATTTTAAATATTTTCTTTTTACGCTATATAACTCTTAAAAAACTGAAAGAAAAATCCGTGGTAACGCAGTGGGACAGTTTCCGTTTGTATACGTAATGGTTGTGGGTTCATCCTGGTTTGGCAAATTATTATATTTCAAATTATAACTATTCAACGTTAAGTGAACTAACCATGCAAGTTTAACTTATTTTCTACCCATTATTTTCGTGGATACATGAAGATATTTTCAACCAAAGCTTTCAACATTTGTTCGTGTAAAGGATACTTTTTTAATTTTTCAGTGTATATTTTTTTATTTGCAAAACTTCAGGGATGGGCAAGGATATATATTCTGGGCTGGGAACGGACCACCGGCCCCCACTATTTTTATGAATATTTTAAATAAAGATTGATTTTAATGTAGTCTTTCATTTTAGGCTGTTTTACGTCAAATTTATTTAAATATCAAGACAAAAGGCCTTAAGCTTAATAACTCAGGTTCGAAAACTCAAGACCCCTATTCCAGCCTAGAAATCGTTAATTAACTAGGAAAGTTATATCAAGTGTTCTCAAATAATAACTACTTTTAAAACTTTCAAAATTTAAAGAGAAAATCTTCAAACTGATCTTAAACGTAATCATAATTAATTTAACAAGTTTTAGAAGTATGATTCACATTTTCTTGAGTAATTACCTACAACGTTTGTTCATTTTATAATGAAGAAAAATCTCTTATTCTGAGGAGACGACCAAATTCAATAATAAAGTAATTTAAAAAAATGTTATGAAAGTATAGCGAAGCATTAATTTTGTACGCCAAAGTTGTGCCTTTTTAATCTTTGTACAAATATATATAATAGTTTATATTTACAAATAACAACAAATCAAGGTATAAATTTGTCCATAGAAAGAATTGCATTTTTTTTGTTGTTTTCCTCTACTACGTATACAACAAGACCACCAATGTGAAATTTGTTTAAATTTGCTGTATAAAAATCTTATATTCTAAGTTCTTTGATTTTCACGATTATTATACATTTTAAATAAAACTATTTTAACCGGATTAATCGCGTATATTTAGTTTTTACATTTTTGGAAACCCGACGTTTCGAACACTTTGCAGTAGTCCGTGGTCACGGGTAGACTACGTCACATCAAAACAGAGACGACACAAGAAAAGAAAATCGTTCTTCTCGTCTCCCTGGACATAGAGGGTGCCTTCGATAACGCATGGTGGCCTGCCCTAAAATCCCAACGGGTGCGGAAACACTGCCCGAGAAACTTATATGCATTGGTGGCTTCATACCTGGAGGACAGAAGGGTCATAGTTAACTACGCCAGAGCAACCAGCGAGAAGGGGACCACGAAGGGCTGTGTCCAAGGATCAATCGGCGGACCGACCTTCTGGAACCTCATCCTGGACTCGCTCTTACACAAACTGGCGTCCAGGGGAATATACTGCCAGGCTTATGCGGACGACGTGGTTCTCGTATTCTCAAGCCATAGCACCAGAGAGTTAAAAGTCCAAGCCGAGACCACCCTAGCGGAAGTGCAGGAATGGGGTATGCACAACAAACTGCGCTTCGCCGCGCACAAGACCCACGCGATGGTCATAACAAGGTCATGACTGCGCCACGATTGGCCTCAACTGGACTGGACTTTATTTTAATCGGTTCACATAAAGTTAAAACCAGATCCACGCTTTATCCCGCCCTTAGTAGGGCAACTTAGTATAAGATATTGGGTATAATGTGTGACTGATGTGCGAAATGAAAATATTACTAAATTATAATTCAATCCTGCATGTGTGGATCGGACCCACAACGTCGCGTTACAGTTACAATTGGGCATATAGGGTAAAATAGTTTAAACCCGTACCTAAAGAATTTAAGCAAGATACATCAACAGTGAAGACGTAGGTTTTTTTCTCATTTCACAATGTTTATTCATATCTATATTTCGTATGACGCCGTTACGCATAGGTACCAATAATATAAACACATACTACTACAAAAATAGTACTAAAATGCTTAAAACTTAAAACTTTGCCGCCAATACCTACGACTCGATTTCGCAATGAGGCGTATGCGGCGGTTTCCCTTTGATAGGTTTATGTGTGCGTGCGTCGTTCTTGACAAATTGTATTTAATTTTACAACGATAATTTTATTATTTATTTTGTTTGAAAAAATAACTTTTTTATTTTCGGGTTTTTAATTTAATACGTAATAGGCTTTTATAGAGTAGTTAAACTGTGGTTTCATTTAAAGTGGTCCTAACAAAAAAACTCTGTATAATTGAGCATATTTAATATTTATAGTGATTTTTTGGAAAATAGATACCAATAGTTATTACAACCACTTGCGAAGAAGCATAGTTTAGGCAATTTTTTATTCTTATACCTTTTGAAAAACTACCAACGTTCTTATAGTTAATATATTATTTTTCCAAATTAAAAAAAATGTCTATGTCATCATAATGGCGGAAAAATATTCAAAATGTATTGTAATACCACATTAGTAACACACTAAACACAATGTAGTGTTGATAGTAATTGAAAATAGTTATACTACAGGAGGATACCTTCATATGCACTGTTTTAACCTGTTTTATGTATAATATAGAATAATATATTGTATAGAGGAATCACACATTCTTTTTATTCAGTTTAGTAAATACATTTTTTAGAGGTTACTCTGTACTAAAATGGCATGCAACTCTGTTCCCGCATTTACGTTCCTGATATATCGATATAAATAATAGAAATACAAAATATAGGAAGGAAACACAAATGCAATTATATTGCCTTTTTTCTTTTTTTCATACTTGAAACGTATTAATAAATTACATATTATGTATTACATACAATTCATTTCTTTTGAATATAACACTAAGTTTAATCAGCTTCACGCTATTTTAACAGATAACATAAGATGACATTAAAACGTATTGACATCACCACGTGATCCATCTAAACACAATATAAACTTTTATAAACTGTGAACTCACAATCAGAATTTACTTTCCAAATACATATACTTTTTATTCTACACATCGCCATATGAGCTAATCCCGTAAAATATACCTACTGTATTATGTTTGTTAATATCACCAACGTTGACGTTTAAAATAATAATTATGGTAGACTGAACAAATATTGATTATACTTCTTTTTTTAGCTTCACGCTGTATCCCGCACACAGCAGGGTAGGCATAGGACCTCTAGTGTTAACAACAACACTCTGTTCCCTACTTTTCTCGGAATTCTGTAGGCATTGCGTGCTGAGTAGTGAAACTCAACGCCGTACCTAAAACCTCGACACCAGAGCGATGAAATGGAATTATAAATTTAAATAAATATTTCGTTTCCTTGCGTGGTCATCGAACCCACAACAGTTACACTTTGTGCCCCTGTGCAACGAAGGGCCTCAATTTACTTTCTTCTTTTAAAATGTGGTTAAATGAAATAGTCGTAATTTAATTATGTCAGATTACTATTAACCGACTTCTTAAAAGGGGTCATCAATTGGGCTGTATTTTTTAGCCTTGTTACCTTAGAACTTTTGATTGTATGGACCGATTTTAATGATTCTTTTTTTATTTGAAAGCTAATGCCTCCCGTGTAGTCTTATTTTAATTTATTTTATATCCAACAATGGTATCTATGAGAAAATCATATAAATCTCAAATTTACATTAAGTATATGCGCGACAAATGAACGTATAAGTCAATATCAATTCAACCGATTTTAATGATTCTTTTTTTATTAGAAAGCGTACATATAAGGGGTAGTTTGGTGAAAGTTTAGTTAAGTTCAGAGTGTGAAATCCGGTTGAAATTGAAGAAGTCGATTTTTTTTATTAAAAAATATAATTATGTAATTTTTTCTACAAAAAATTCTTTATACTCCATGATAAAAACTATCCTATAAGTGGCATTAGGCTTTGAACTATTGCCATGCCAAAATTAATTTAATTTCACACAGTAGTTATCGGTGTTTTAGGTAATTTATATTTTTTAGTTTTTATTTTTTTTAAAGAAAACTATCATGAAATTCGGAATGAAACCCAAAAAAAATGTACCTTGAGGCCCTAGGCTAACACCATGCAAAAATTCATCAATTTCTGTCAGGTAGTTTTTGCGTGATTGACGCACAAACAAACCGACAGACAGACAGACAGACAGACAGACAGACAAGAATTCTGCTGAGTGGTTTTTTAGGTTCTATAATCGACATATTAACCGACCTAATTTTTATTTTTTTTATATCTTTCATGTACAGAATTGACTTTTCTATCCTTTTATTATATACTAGCGACCCGCTCGCGGCTTCGCCCGCTTAAACCACAGAACTATTTACTTAACACACTGAATTATGTTCGTGTCTTGATATACTTATAATATGTATGTTTGCAATGTAATGAAGATTTTTTATAAGAAAGTTGTTAAAACTTTAGGTCGCATTTTCGTACCTCCCATAAGAATCTTCAATGGAATGTTTGAAATAAAAACACAACTTATCGATACTTACTATATGTGCGTTTCTTTACGATAATCTCAGAAACGGCTTAACCGATTTAAATACTTTTTTTGTTTGTATTCTGGCAAACTGCCCTTAAATATTAAGCATTAGTTTTATTTTAAGCAGCTTCATGCTAGTCAGAGGGAGGAACCTAGTATTAAGACACTCCGTTCCCCACTTTCTACCGAATTCTGGACGCATTGCGTGTTGAGTGGCAGAACGCAACGCCGTGCTTAACCTTGACCCCAGAGCGAAGAAATGGAAATATAAATTTAAGTAAATATTTCATCTCCTCGTGTGGGGATCGAACTCAGAGAACCAGTCGGTTTTACAGTCACGCTTTGTGCCGCTGCGCCACGACTGGCCTCAACTGGACTGGACTTTATTTTAATCGGTTCACATAAAGTTAAAACCAGATCCACGCTTTATCCCGCCCTTAGTAGGGCAACTTAGTGTAAGATATTGGGTATAATGTTTGACTGATGTGCGAAATGAAAATATTATTAAATTATAACTCAATCCTGCATGTGTGGATCAGACCCACAACGTCACGTTACAGTTACAATTGGGCATATAGGGTAAAATAGTTTTTAAGATACATCAACAGTGAAGACGTAGGTTTTTTTTCTTATTTCACAATATTTATTCATATCTATATTTCGTATGACGCGGATACGCATAGGTACCAATAATGTAAACACATACTACTACAAAAATAGTACTAAAATGTTTAGAACTTTAAATTTTGCCGCCAATACCTACGACTCGATTTCGCAATGAGGCGTATGCGGTGGTTTCCCTTTGATAGGTTTTTATGTGCAAGCGTCGTTCTTGACAAATTGTATTTTATTTTACAACGATAATTTTATTATTTATTTTGTTTGAAAAAATAACTTTTTTATTTTCGGGTTTTTAATTTAATATGTAAATATACTTTTATATAATATGTAAATAGGCTTTTATAGAGTAGTTAAACTGTGGTTTCATTTAAGGTGGTCCTAACAAAAAAACTCTGTATAATTGAGCATATTTAATATTTATAGTGATTTTTTGGAAAATAGATACCAATAGTTATTACAACCACTTGCGAAGAAGCATAGTTTAGGCAATTTTTTATTCTTATACCTTTTGAAAAACTACCAACGTTCTTATAGTTAATATATTATTTTTCCAAATTAAAAAAATTGTCTATGTCATCATAATGGCGGAAAAATTTCATTCATATTGTAATACCACATTAGTATCGACAATGTAGTGTTGATAGTAATTGAAAATAGTTATACTACAGGAAGACCTTCATATGCACAGTTTTAACCTGTTTTATGTATAATATAGAATAATATATTGTATAGAGGAATCACACATTCTTTTTATTCAGTTTAGTAAATACATTTTTTAGAGGTTACTCTGTACTAAAATGGCATGCAACTCTGTTCCCGCATTTACGTTCCTGATATATCGATATAAATAATAGAAATACAAAATATATGAAGGAAACACAAATGCAATTATATTGCATTTTTTCTTTTTTTCATACTTGAAACGTATTAATAAATTACATATTATGTATTACATACAATTAATTTCTTTTGAATATAACACTAAGTTTAATCAGCTTCACGCTATTTTAACAGATAACATAAGATGACATTAAAACGTATTGACATCACCACGTGATCCATCTAAACACAATATAAACTTTTATAAACTATGAACTCACAATCAGAATTTACTTTCCAAATACATATACTTTTTATTCTACACATCGCCATATGAGCTAATTCCGTAAAATATACCTACTTTATTATGTTTGTTAATATCACCAACGTTGACGTTTGAAATAATAATTATGGTAGACTGAACAAATATTGATTATACTTCTTTTTTTAGCTTCACGCTGTATCCCGCACACAGCAGGGTAGGCATAGGACCTCTCGTGTTAACAACAACACTCTGTTCCCTACTTTTCTCGGAATTCTGTAGGCATTGCGTGCTGAGTAGTGAAACTCAACGCCGCACTTTACCTCGACACCAGAGCGATGAAATGGAAATATAAATTTAAATAAATATTTCGTTTCCTTGCGTGGTCATCGAACCCACAACAGTTACACTTTGTGCCCCTGTGCAACGAACGGCCTCAATTTACTTTCTTCTTTTAAAATGTGGTTAAATGAAATAGTCGTAATTTAATTATGTCAGATTACTATTAACCGACTTCTTAAAAGGGGTCATCAATTGGGCTGTATTTTTTAGCCTTGTTACCTTAGAACTTTTGATTGTATGAACCGATTTTAATGATTCTTTTTTTATTTGAAAGCTAATGCCTCCCGTGTAGTCTTATTTTAATTTATTTTATATCCAACAATGGTATCTATGAGAAAATCATATAAATCTCAAATTTACATTAAGTATATGCGCGACAAATGAACGTATAAGTCAATATCAATTCAACCGATTTTAATGATTCTTTTTTTATTAGAAAGGGTACATATAAGGGGTAGTTTGGTGAAAGTTTAGTTAAGTTCAGAGTGTGAAATCCGGTTGAATTTGAAAAAGTCAATTTTTTTTATTAAAAAATATAATTATGTAATTTTTTCTACAAAAAATTCTTTATACTCCATGATAAAAACTATCCTATACGTGACATTAGGCTTTGAACTATTACCATGCCAAAATTAATTTAATTTCATACAGTAGTTATCGGTATTTTAGGTAATTTATATTTTTCAGTTTTTATTTTTTTTAAAGAAAACTATCATGAAATTCGGAATGAAACCCAAAAAAAATGTACCTTGAGGCCCTAGGCTAACACCATGCAAAAATTCATCAATTTCTGTCAGGTAGTTTTTGCGTGATTGACGCACAAACAAACCGACAGACAGACAGACAGACAGACAGACAGACAGACAGACAGACAGACAAGAATTCTGCTGAGTGGTTTTTTAGGTTCTATAATCGACATATTAACCGACCTAATTTTTATTTTTTTTATATCTTTCATGTACAGAATTGACTTTTCTATCCTTTTATTATATATGGAGATTAATCACATTAATAAGATAATGAGTGCGACAAGGTCAGGCAAGACAAAACTAACATCATTTTTTTAATTCTTAAAATAAAATAAATAAATGTGAATTCATGTGATAAATTACATTTTATAACTCCTTTTAATTTTTGACTTTTCAGTTCGTTTCAATACAAATTTAAAATACCTTTCGTGACAAAGTGCATTTATACATCGCTCATTTACCGAAACAATGTGTCGGTAACCTTCTTTCGTCGTACCATCGTTTCTAATTCAGTAGCTTAGAGAAATAGCTGTCTCCATAGCTGACTTTGAGCCTGCGAATGAGGCTAAGGATGAAGGACCTTGTCTCTCAACGCAAAAGGTCATCACTGACACACACACTGGTCCTCCTAGTTTTTCCATTTAACTACACTTCAGATAGGAGACAGCCTACATAAAAAATAAACTTTTTTAAATTATAAAACTTTTATTGAAGTTTATTCGTGTAGTAAAAATTTTTTTATGTGAATGTGTAGTCACATATATAGATCACATGTGTGAATATGTAGTCACATATGTGGACCACATGTGTGAATATGTGGTCACATATGTGGACCACATGTGTCAATATGTGCTCACGTATGTGGACCACATGTGTGAATATGTGGTCTTTCATGTGGACCACATGTGAGAATGTGTGGTCACATATGTGGACCACATGTGTGAATACGTGGTCGCGTATGTGGACCACATGTGGGAAAATGTGCTCACATATGTGGACCACATGTGAGAATTTGTGGTCACATATGTGGACCACATGTGTAAATATATGGTCCCATATGTGGACCACATGTGTGAATATGTGGTCTTTCATGTGGACCACATGTGAGAATTTGTGGACACATATGTGGACCACATGTGTGAATATGTGGTCGCGTATGTGGACCACATGTGGGAAAATGTGGTCACATATGTGGACCACATGTGTGAATATGTGGTCTTTCATGTGGACCACATGTGAGAATGTGTGGTCACATATGTGGACCACATGTGTGAATATGTGGTCTTTCATGTGGACCACATGTGAGAATGTGTGGTCACATATGTGGACCACATGTGTAAATACATGGTCGCGTATGTGGACCACATGTGGGAAAATGTGGTCACATATGTGGACCACATGTGGGAATTTGTGGTCACATATGTGGACCACATGTGTGAATATGTGGTCACGTGTGTGGACCACATGTGTGTATATGTGCTCGCATATGTGAACCACATGTGTGAATATGTGGTCTTTCATGTGGACCACATGTGAGAATGTGTGGTCACACATGTGGACCACATGTGTGAATACGTGGTCGCGTATGTGGACCACATGTGGAAAAAGTGGTCACATATGTGGACCACATGTGAGAATTTGTGGGCACATATGTGGACCACATGTGTGAATATGTGGTCCACATATGTGGACCACATATTCACACATGTGGTCCACATATGTGCCCACAAATGGTGGTGGTATTGAACTGAAGTTAATATTAAATGTTTGAATACAGAAAAAAACAAGCTTCATTCAAATATATGGACATTAATGTATCAATTTTGCGGAATTTTGTATGAAACCCGCCGCATAATCTATGCTAATAATTAATAGTAATAATTAATTCTCGTGGACCTACAGTTATGAAATTTGGCGCGAAGTGAGACTACAATTCAAACAAAGGAAAATATACGAAAAGCGAAAAATTATAGGTATTTTATTAGAAAAAAAAACCATTACCACCAATAAAAAAAACAACATAACATATTTATAAGCATTATTCGTATAGAGATAGATACAACTACAGTATTTTGTTATTTGTATTTAACTCATTTGGTAAGTTAAACAACTAAACACACGAAGCGGCACCTTGCCGGAACACCATCTGTTCGAAACTAGTATTAAATGCTGGTACACGTACTTGTGTTTCCGCACCTAATTGTATATACTTAATTAATCCTTAAGTTACTTAACTTAAAACTTACCTGATTTAAAATATTTCGATATGATGATATTCTATTTTCATAGGATAGAACGCGTTTCAAAATTAATCAAATGAAGTTCCAATTTATTTATAGAAAGATATTTCTTATATGTTTCTTTTCGCATTCCTGTTTGTCCGAAATCGATTTTAGATTTATTAAATCGATTTTTATGGGATTAAATTATTTTTTTCCCAGAAATTTTAGAAATTTATCATAAATTCCCACGAGATTGGGAATTGCGCGGGAAAAGCCGCGGTTGAGTGCGTGCTACCTACCGCCTACGGAGATATGAAATAAGTTAACATTTTATGATTTTTTTCGAGCAAAATAGAGTAAAATGCCAAAATATTAAAATGACAGATAATAATTGATTTTGATGAAAATATCAACCTCTTCCGAAAAGTCAATGTTTATTAACTAAATATGATCAATAAACTTTAATGGATTCTATTAAATATGTGGGTTTAATTTTAAAAGAAAATAGCGAAATTAGTAACTTGTTCTGTTAGACGTAGAATGTACGTGTGCGACGTGTATGTATGTATGTGTAAAATAATAAAATTTACATTATGACAGCTTACTATTATCTCCATCTCCATATATAATAAAATTATAGAAAAGTCAATTCTGTACATGAAAGATATAAAAAAAATAAAAATTAGGTCGGTTAATATGTCGATTATAGAACTTAAAAAACCACTCAGCAGAATTCTTGTCTGTCTGTCTGTCTGTCTGTCTGTCTGTCTGTCTGTCTGTCTGTCTGTCTGTCTGTCTGTCGGTTTGTTTGTGCGTCAATTACGCAAAAACTACCTGACAGAAATTGATGAATTTTTGCATGGTGTTAGCCTAGGGCCTCAAGGTACATTTTTTTTGGGTTTCATTCCGAATTTCATGATAGTTTTCCTTAAAAAAAATAAAAACTGAAAAATATAAATTACCTAAAATACCGATAACTACTGTATGAAATTAAATTAATTTTGGCATGGTAATAGTTCAAAGCCTAATGTCACTTAAAGGATAGTTTTTATCATGGAGTATAAAGAATTTTTTGTAGAAAAAATTACATAATTATATTTTTTAATAAAAAAAATCGACTTCTTCAAATTTAACCGGATTTCACACTCTGACCTTAACTAAACTTTCACCAAACTACCCCTTATATGTACCCTTTTTAATAAAAAAAGAATCATTAAAATCGGTTGAATTGATATTGACTTATACGTTCATTTGTTGCGCATATACTTAATGTAAATTTGAGATTTATATGATTTTCTCATAGATACCATTGTTGGATATAAACTAAATTAAAATAAGACTACACGGGAGGCATTAGCTTTCAAATAAAAAAAGAATCATTAAAATCGGTTCATACAATCAAAAGTTCTAAGGTAACAAGGCTAAAAAATACAGCCCAATTGATGACCCCTTTTAAGAAGTCGGTTAATAGTAATCTGACATAATTAAATTACGACTATTTCATTTAACCACATTTTAAAAGAAGAAAGTAAATTGAGGCCGTTCGTTGCACAGGGGCACAAAGTGTAACTGTTGTGGGTTCGATGACCACGCAAGGAAACGAAATATTTATTTAAATTTATATTTCCATTTCATCGCTCTGGTGTCGAGGTAAAGTGCGGCGTTGAGTTTCACTACTCAGCACGCAATGCCTACAAAATTCCGAGAAAAGTAGGGAACAGAGTGTTGTTGTTAACACTAGAGGTCCTATGCCTACCCTGCTGTGTGCGGGATACAGCGTGAAGCTAAAAAAAGAAGTATAATCAATATTTGTTCAGTCTACCATAATTATTATTTCAAACGTCAACGTTGGTGATATTAACAAACATAATAAAGTAGGTATATTTTACGGAATTAGCTCATATGGCGATGTGTAGAATAAAAAGTATATGTATTTGGAAAGTAAATTCTGATTGTGAGTTCATAGTTTATAAAAGTTTATATTGTGTTTAGATGGATCACGTGGTGATGTCAATACGTTTTAATGTCATCTTATGTTATCTGTTAAAATAGCGTGAAGCTGATTAAACTTAGTGTTATATTCAAAAGAAATTAATTGTATGTAATACATAATATGTAATTTATTAATACGTTTCAAGTATGAAAAAAAGAAAAAATGCAATATAATTGCATTTGTGTTTCCTTCCTATATTTTGTATTTCTATTATTTAAATCGATATATCAGGAACGTAAATGTGGGAACAGAGTTGCATGCCATTTTAGTACAGAGTAACCTCTAAAAAATGTATTTACTAAACTGAATAAAAAGAATGTGTGATTCCTCTATACAATATATTATTCTATATTATACATAAAACAGGTTAAAACAGTGCATATGAAGGTCCTCCTGTAGTATAACTATTTTCAATTACTATCAACACTACATTGTCGATACTAATGTGGTATTACAATATGAATGAAATTTTTCCGCCATTATGATGACATAGACAATTTTTTTAATTTGGAAAAATAATATATTAACTATAAGAACGTTGGTAGTTTTTCAAAAGGTATAAGAATAAAAAATTGCCTAAACTATGCTTCTTCGCAAGTGGTTGTAATAACTATTGGTATCTATTTTCCAAAAAATCACTATAAATATTAAATATGCTCAATTATACAGAGTTTTTTTGTTAGGACCACCTTAAATGAAACCACAGTTTAACTACTCTATAAAAGCCTATTACATATTAAATTAAAAACCCGAAAATAAAAAAGTTATTTTTTCAAACAAAATCTCCATATATAATAAAAGAATAGAAAAGTCAATTCTGTACATGAAAGATATAAAAAAATAAAAATAAGGTCGGTTAATATGTCGATAAAAAATTAATATGTTTAAAGTTAATATGTCGACTAAAACTTGACGCTATGACGGTACAGTTGAGAGAACTGAGATTTCTGGTTGTAGCACTAGTTATATTTTAATTAGGTTAAATTCCCACTAAGTGGAAGAATATATTTATTTTTCTGCCCGTAAAAACAAACGAAGCGAAGCCTTGTGTTCCGCTATACTATCTAAAGAAATTGGAAAGTGCAAAATTGAGTAAGTGCACCACTATCTTATTTGAAATTCTTTCTTCTCTCCATTATAAATTTTCATAGGATTGAAATGTAATAGTGACGTCTTTGAACAATAGTACATGTTCATAACTGTTAAAGTTAATTACCGAACAAATGGTTTACAACTCTGATGATACAAAGACATTCTGCTTCAGCTGATAATTTAATTAAAATGTCTACCGGATGATCAATTAGCCTGCAGTTTACGTTTTAATTGTTATTATGTATGATGTTACGTAACGTTTCTTTACGTTTATTTATTTATATACATATTACATTTAATGAATTAAATATATTTTATAAAAGGTTCACATATGTGATAACATGTTCACACATGTGGTCCACATATGTGACCACATATTCACACATGTGGTCCACACACGTGACCACATATTCACACATGTGGTCCACATATGTGACCACATGATCACACATGTAATCTTCATATGTGACTACATATCACACATGTGGTCTACATATGTGACTACATATCACACATGTGATATGCCCATGTGAATACTTATTCACACATGTGGTACACATATATGACCACACGATGCCACATGTGGTCCACATATGTGGCCACATGATCACATATGTGGTCCACATATGTGAGCACATAAACACACATGTGGTCCACACACGTGACCACATATTCACACATGTGGTCCACATATGTGACCACATGATCACACATGTAATCTTCATATGTGACTACATATCACACATGTGGTCTACATATGTGACAACATATCACACGTGCGATCTGCACATGTGAATACTTACTCACACATGTGGTTCACATATATGACCACACGATGCCACATGTGGTCCACATATGTGACCACATGTTCACATATGTGGTCCACATATGCGAGCACATATACACACATGTGGTCCACACACGTGACCACATATTCACACATGTGGTCCACATATGTGACCACAAATTCTCACGTGTGGTCCACATGAAAGACCACATATTCACACATGTGGTCCACATATGTGTCCACAAATTCTCACATGTGGTCCACATGAAAGACCACATATTCACACATGTGGTCCACATATGGGACCATATATTTACACATGTGGTCCACATATGTGACCACAAATTCCTACATGTGGTCCACATATGTGACCACTTTTTCCACATGTGGTCCACATACGCGACCACGTATTCACACATGTGGTCCACATGTGTGACCACACATTCTCACATGTGGTCCACATGAAAGACCACATATTCACACATGTGGTTCACATATGCGAGCACATATACACACATGTGGTCCACACACGTGACCACATTTTCCCACATGTGGTCCACATACGCGACCACGTATTCACACATGTGGTCCACATATGTGACCACACATTCTCACATGTGGTCCACATGAAAGACCACATATTCACACATGTGGTTCGCATATGCGAGCACATATACACACATGTGGTCCACACACGTGACCACATATTCACACATGTGGTCCACATATGTGACCACATTTTCCCACATGTGGTCCACATACGCGACCACATATTCACACATGTGGTCCACATATGTGTCCACAAATTCTCACATGTGGTCCACATGAAAGACCACATATTCACACATGTGGTCCACATATGGGACCATATATTTACACATGTGGTCCACATATGTGACCACAAATTCTCACATGTGGTCCACATATGTGAGCACATTTTCCCACATGTGGTCCACATACGCGACCACGTATTCACACATGTGGTCCACATATGTGACCACACCTTCTCACGTGTGGTCCACATGAAAGACCACATATTCACACATGTGGTCCACATACGTGAGCACATATTGACACATGTGGTCCACATATGTGACCACATATTCACACATGTGGTCCACATATGTGCCCACAAATTCTCACATGTGGTCCACATATGTGACCACTTTTTCCACATGTGGTCCACATACGCGACCACGTATTCACACATGTGGTCCACATGTGTGACCACACATTCTCACATGTGGTCCACATGAAAGACCACATATTCACACATGTGGTTCACATATGCGAGCACATATACACACATGTGGTCCACACACGTGACCACATATTCACACATGTGGTCCACATATGTGACCACAAATTCCCACATGTGGTCCACATATGTGACCACATTTTCCCACATGTGTGAATATGTGGTCGCGTATGTGGACCACATGTGGGAAAATGTGGTCACATATGTGGACCACATGTGTGAATATGTGGTCACGTGTGTGGACCACATGTGTGTATATGTGCTCGCATATGCGAACCACATGTGTGAATATGTGGTCTTTCATGTGGACCACATGTGAGAATGTGTGGTCACATATGTGGACCACATGTGTGAATACGTGGTCGCGTATGTGGACCACATGTGGGAAAATGTGGTCACGTGTGTGGACCACATGTGTGTATATGTGCTCGCATATGTGAACCACATGTGTGAATATGTGGTCTTTCATGTGGACCACATGTGAGAATGTGTGGTCACACATGTGGACCACATGTGTGAATACGTGGTCGCGTATGTGGACCACATGTGGAAAAAGTGGTCACATATGTGGACCACATGTAGGAATTTGTGGTCACATATGTGGACCACATGTGTAAATATATGGTCCCATATGTGGACCACATGTGTGAATATGTGGTCTTTCATGTGGACCACATGTGAGAATTTGTGGACACATATGTGGACCACATGTGTGAATATGTGGTCTTTCATGTGGACCACACGTGAGAATTTGTGGTCACATATGTGGACCACATGTGTGAATATGTGGTCACGTGTGTGGACCACATGTGTGTATATGTGCTCGCATATGTGGACCACATATGTGAACATGTGGTCACATATGTGGACCACATGTGGCATCGTGTGGTCATATATGTGAACCACATGTGTGAGTAAGTATTCACATGTGCAGATCGCACGTGTGATATGTTGTCACATATGTAGACCACATGTGTGATATGTAGTCACATATGAAGATTACATGTGTGATCATGTGGTCACATATGTGGACCACATGTGTGAATATGTGGTCACGTGTGTGGACCACATGTGTGTTTATGTGCTCACATATGTGGACCACATATGTGATCATGTGGCCACATATGTGGACCACATGTGGCATCGTGTGGTCATATATGTGTACCACATGTGTGAATAAGTATTCACATGGGCATATCACATGTGTGATATGTAGTCACATATGTAGACCACATGTGTGATATGTAGTCACATATGAAGATTACATGTGTGATCATGTGGTCACATATGTGGACCACATGTGTGAATATGTGGTCACGTGTGTGGACCACATGTGTGAATATGTGGTCACATATGTGGACCACATGTGTGAACATGTTATCACATATGTGAACCTTTTATAAAATATATTTAATTCATTAAATGTAATATGTATATAAATAAATAAACGTAAAGAAACGTTACGTAACATCATACATAATAACAATTAAAACGTAAACTGCAGGCTAATTGATCATCCGGTAGACATTTTAATTAAATTATCAGCTGAAGCAGAATGTCTTTGTATCATCAGAGTTGTAAACCATTTGTTCGGTAATTAACTTTAACAGTTATGAACATGTACTATTGTTCAAAGACGTCACTATTACATTTCAATCCTATGAAAATTTATAATGGAGAGAAGAAAGAATTTCAAATAAGATAGTGGTGCACTTACTCAATTTTGCACTTTCCAATTTCTTTAGATAGTATAGCGGAACACAAGGCTTCGCTTCGTTTGTTTTTACGGGCAGAAAAATAAATATATTCTTCCACTTAGTGGGAATTTAACCTAATTAAAATATAACTAGTGCTACAACCAGAAATCTCAGTTCTCTCAACTGTACCGTCATAGCGTCAAGTTTTAGTCGACATATTAACTTTAAACATATTAATTTTTTATCGACATATTAACCGACCTTATTTTTATTTTTTTTATATCTTTCATGTACAGAATTGACTTTTCTATTCTTTTATTATATATGGAGATTTTGTTTGAAAAAATAACTTTTTTATTTTCGGGTTTTTAATTTAATATGTAATAGGCTTTTATAGAGTAGTTAAACTGTGGTTTCATTTAAGGTGGTCCTAACAAAAAAACTCTGTATAATTGAGCATATTTAATATTTATAGTGATTTTTTGGAAAATAGATACCAATAGTTATTACAACCACTTGCGAAGAAGCATAGTTTAGGCAATTTTTTATTCTTATACCTTTTGAAAAACTACCAACGTTCTTATAGTTAATATATTATTTTTCCAAATTAAAAAAATTGTCTATGTCATCATAATGGCGGAAAAATTTCATTCATATTGTAATACCACATTAGTATCGACAATGTAGTGTTGATAGTAATTGAAAATAGTTATACTACAGGAGGACCTTCATATGCACTGTTTTAACCTGTTTTATGTATAATATAGAATAATATATTGTATAGAGGAATCACACATTCTTTTTATTCAGTTTAGTAAATACATTTTTTAGAGGTTACTCTGTACTAAAATGGCATGCAACTCTGTTCCCACATTTACGTTCCTGATATATCGATTTAAATAATAGAAATACAAAATATAGGAAGGAAACACAAATGCAATTATATTGCATTTTTTCTTTTTTTCATACTTGAAACGTATTAATAAATTACATATTATGTATTACATACAATTAATTTCTTTTGAATATAACACTAAGTTTAATCAGCTTCACGCTATTTTAACAGATAACATAAGATGACATTAAAACGTATTGACATCACCACGTGATCCATCTAAACACAATATAAACTTTTATAAACTATGAACTCACAATCAGAATTTACTTTCCAAATACATATACTTTTTATTCTACACATCGCCATATGAGCTAATTCCGTAAAATATACCTACTTTATTATGTTTGTTAATATCACCAACGTTGACGTTTGAAATAATAATTATGGTAGACTGAACAAATATTGATTATACTTCTTTTTTTAGCTTCACGCTGTATCCCGCACACAGCAGGGTAGGCATAGGACCTCTAGTGTTAACAACAACACTCTGTTCCCTACTTTTCTCGGAATTTTGTAGGCATTGCGTGCTGAGTAGTGAAACTCAACGCCGCACTTTACCTCGACACCAGAGCGATGAAATGGAAATATAAATTTAAATAAATATTTCGTTTCCTTGCGTGGTCATCGAACCCACAACAGTTACACTTTGTGCCCCTGTGCAACGAACGGCCTCAATTTACTTTCTTCTTTTAAAATGTGGTTAAATGAAATAGTCGTAATTTAATTATGTCAGATTACTATTAACCGACTTCTTAAAAGGGGTCATCAATTGGGCTGTATTTTTTAGCCTTGTTACCTTAGAACTTTTGATTGTATGAACCGATTTTAATGATTCTTTTTTTATTTGAAAGCTAATGCCTCCCGTGTAGTCTTATTTTAATTTAGTTTATATCCAACAATGGTATCTATGAGAAAATCATATAAATCTCAAATTTACATTAAGTATATGCGCAACAAATGAACGTATAAGTCAATATCAATTCAACCGATTTTAATGATTCTTTTTTTATTAAAAAGGGTACATATAAGGGGTAGTTTGGTGAAAGTTTAGTTAAGGTCAGAGTGTGAAATCCGGTTGAAATTTGAAGAAGTCGATTTTTTTTATTAAAAAATATAATTATGTAATTTTTTCTACAAAAAATTCTTTATACTCCATGATAAAAACTATCCTTTAAGTGACATTAGGCTTTGAACTATTACCATGCCAAAATTAATTTAATTTCATACAGTAGTTATCGGTATTTTAGGTAATTTATATTTTTCAGTTTTTATTTTTTTTAAGGAAAACTATCATGAAATTCGGAATGAAACCCAAAAAAAATGTACCTTGAGGCCCTAGGCTAACACCATGCAAAAATTCATCAATTTCTGTCAGGTAGTTTTTGCGTGATTGACGCACAAACAAACCGACAGACAGACAGACAGACAGACAGACAGACAGACAGACAGACAGACAGACAAGAATTCTGCTGAGTGGTTTTTTAAGTTCTATAATCGACATATTAACCGACCTAATTTTTATTTTTTTTTATATTTTTCATGTACAGAATTGACTTTTCTATCCTTTTATTATATATGGAGATGGAGATATATATGGAGATGGAGATAATAGTAAGCTGTCATAATGTAAATTTTATTATTTTACACATACATACATACACGTCGTACACGTACATTCTACGTCTAACAGAACAAGTTACTAATTTCGCTATTTTCTTTTAAAATTAAACCCACATATTTAATAGAATCCATTAAAGTTTATTGATCATATTTAGTTAATAAACATTGACTTTTCGGAAGAGGTTGATATTTTCATCAAAATCAATTATTATCTGTCATTTTAATATTTTGGCATTTTACTCTATTTTGCTCGAAAAAAATCATAAAATGTTAACTTATTTCATATCTCCGTAGGCGGTAGGTAGCACGCACTCAACCGCGGCTTTTCCCGCGCAATTCCCAATCTCGTGGGAATTTATGATAAATTTCTAAAATTTCTGGGAAAAAAATAATTTAATCCCATAAAAATCGATTTAATAAATCTAAAATCGATTTCGGACAAACAGGAATGCGAAAAGAAACAGATAAGAAATATCTTTCTATAAATAAATTGGAACTTCATTTGATTAATTTTGAAACGCGTTCTATCCTATGAAAATAGAATATCATCATATCGAAATATTTTAAATCAGGTAAGTTTTAAGTTAAGTAACTTAAGGATTAATTAAGTATATACAATTAGGTGCGGAAACACAAGTACGTGTACCAGCATTTAATACTAGTTTCGAACAGATGGTGTTCCGGCAAGGTGCCGCTTCGTGTGTTTAGTTGTTTAACTTACCAAATGAGTTAAATACAAATAACAAAATACTGTAGTTGTATCTATCTCTATACGAATAATGCTTATAAATATGTTATGTTGTTTTTTTTATTGGTGGTAATGGTTTTTTTTTCTAATAAAATACCTATAATTTTTCGCTTTTCGTATATTTTCCTTTGTTTGAATTGTAGTCTCACTTCGCGCCAAATTTCATAACTGTAGGTCCACGAGAATTAATTATTACTATTAATTATTAGCATAGATTATGCGGCGGGTTTCATACAAAATTCCGCAAAATTGATACATTAATGTCCATATATTTGAATGAAGCTTGTTTTTTTCTGTATTCAAACATTTAATATTAACTTCAGTTCAATACCTCCACGCAATTTCGACATAAATGATCTTGACAGACGGGTAGATAGATGACAAAATGATCCTTACCTCCTCCTACCTTTTATGGAACGGGACCCTAAAATGTATATACTATTATAAATATAATAGAGTAGAATAAACTTTATTGCACACATAAAACAAAGAAATATATAAAATGAACAACATAAATAAAAAAGAAACAAAAACACGTATGCAAATGCGGTCACACTACCAGACGATCTTTTAAAACATTACGGTTAAGCTGTAATGAGGGGAAAGGGGGACAGCGTCTCAGTGCAAATTTTATTTCATTAAATTAAATATATAATAAATAAAATACATTTTTATATTACTAAGGAATCTACATAATATCAATCCATAAAATATTCAATAAAACAAGTCTTAAGCAGCCATTGTGTTAAAATCTGGACCCATCCCTACAAATGAACGTACAAACAAAGATTAAAACCGCTTCGTGACAGGCTGAAATCCTGTCGCATCAGGTAGGATCATACTCGGACCGGAGTTTCAAACGAGAAACTGTACCTACGATAGAAACGATAAACGACGCACTGCACCTTTGCATTAGAAATATTGTAGTAAATAGTAATATTTAGGAACAAAAAATTCAACATTTTATGATTTTCATTTCTTCGCTCTGTCATTCAATTTTATCAATCAACACGCAATGCTTTCAATAGAACGGAGTGTCTGGACAATAGTTTCGGTCTGCGTACCCTGCCAGGTGCGTGATACAGCGTGAAGCTGACAAAGCTGCTGGTTCAATTTTCATTAGTAAAATAAATAGCAAGTTCGAAAAAATATAAATTATTTCTTACTAATAATGGCAAATTTCAACTTTAGATCGAGTGGAAAACGAAATTATAGCTAGTACAAATAATTTTAAAGTTCGTCGTCATGGCTTTATGTCTCAATAATCTTTAATTAAATTAATTTCAATTATTTTATTTTAAATTTAATTATTAATTATAAATTAATTTTGAAATTCTGGGAAAATTCATATAATTTCAACATTAAAAAGAACTTCAAGACAAAACGTGACATAAAAGTATTCAGGTTAACGAACTCAATTACTTTGTAATTTAATGTAGACAATGGTAGGTGCTGCACCTTCTACAAAGTGTACCTGGAACCACAAACATTACCCTAATGAGATACAAACTCACGCCCATATACATAATATCTACATACGTAAGAGGACCGTGTAAGTAAAACGCTCGTCGCTTTGTTAAACGAGAAGTGGGGAAAATGAAAAAAAAACAATGAAAGTAATTACGAGTTAAAAAACTGAAAGTTGATTCAAATCTCCAACACCCGCGGTCTCGTCGGCACAGAATAGTTACACTACATCCGCGATGAAACCGTCAGTATTGTAATAAAAAAAGTTTTGTATATTTTTTTAAAGTTTTTCCATTAGTGCATTCCCTGAAGAGAGGTCGTTCGCGTGAGAATGAGCAATTTCCTCCAGACCGCCACGATTTCGATCTGGCTTCCTGCCTGAGCAACGATTTTAAAATTTATAGAATCGTTTTACATTAAATTAAATATAAGAACAAACATGACTTCAGTATGGCAGCGAAATACTTAAGAATCACGGCATTCGTGCATTGCCTTGGAAATGCAACTGTGTCGGAATATTAGTTTATGTTTACATAATATTTACGATCTAAGTAAGTTTGTAAGAGGTTTGTGGTTCCTTTTATTAAATATGCTAGTAATTTTCTTAATTTATTTGTACTTCAATATGTATTATTATTGCATCATGACGCTTAAACAAAACATGCCATCATTTACATAAAAATAATGATAACGCAGAGCCATAAGCGTGTGACTGTAAAAGCGACGGTTGTGGGTTCGATTATATTTCTTATAAATAAATGACAATAAGGCATTTTATGACAAAAAATATTTGAAAATTGTAAGGTTTTGATTTCATATAATATATTGAAACTTACGAGCAAAAGTTATTTTATCATTCATGAAATGTTATGTATATAATCTTCGGCTTTTATAGCATGTAAGTTGGATGTATCCTTTTCTATAAAATGCAATTCAACGCTTTGTTACGGCCGCAAGCCTAGGCTCGAGTCCCGCGGGGGGCGCCCTTGCCGCCGATGACGTCCTTTCATACAGCCACGTAGTGTTCATGATTGTATGTATTAATCTATTGGCAAATGCACAATAATAAAAGTATTATAGGTGGTATGCGATTGAAGCCGCGAGTGGGCTGCTAGTATACAAATATATATATATATATACTGTAACAAGTTACAGCGTGACACTGAAAAAAGGTTATATACATAATACTTTCTTTGCAATTTTTTCTTTTATGCTTAACAGATTGCTCGCCGTGCAGCATAAGCTAACGCCTCGCTATCTTAACCAGAATCATTAGCGTGAATCTAAATGTTCGCCGCTTTTCGGATTCACAACCTCTAGCGCAATAAGAAATGTTAGTGAGTAACGGACCGCATTGCACCACGACAATCGTTATTCGTTGGAAGGTATATTTTCGTAAACGTTTCGCAAATTTAAAAAATAAAATAAATCAGCTTCACGCTGTATACCGCACACAGCAGGGTAGGCAGAGGGAACCTAGTGTTAAGACACTCCATTCCCCACTTTCTGCCGAATTCTGGAGGCATTGTGTGTTGAGTGGCAGAACTCAACGCCGCGCTTAGCCTCGACACCAGAGCGAAGAAATGGAAATATAAATTTAAGTAAATATTTCATCTCCTCGAGTGGGGATCGAACCCACAACCAGTCGGTTTTACAGTCACACTTCATGCCACTGCGCCACGACTGGCCTCGCATTCTAAATTACTAACTGTTACTAAATTAATACTTTACAATAATTTTTATTTGTTCATTAGAATATTTCGCGTATTTAACTATTTATACAATAAAGTTAATTTCGGACCGAATTGTTTGATAAGAATAATTGTCGTTTCGCCTTAATTAAGGCCTAAAATTGGCCATTAATAAACGCCCTACATGGCAATTTATGATTATATCATTATCATTTGCCAGCACTTGATTATTTTAATGAATAAAAAAACCTGTGAGACAATCAATTTAATAGATCAGGGCAAAAATATATTTATTTTGAATGTATTATTAGTAATCAAACCTTTTTGGCTGTACTGAATGTGACTGGCTGGTTTTAATACCATTTAATGTGACATTGTGAAGATGCAATAAATACAAAATAAACTAGTTCCCGCCATGTTTCTATTTTTTTTCTGGGAACAAGCAAGATGAACGTATGTGACGTAGAAATTGGGTACCTTTTTAAGTTTTATTACAAAAAATGCGACGAACTCTGCGAAATATTTGCAAATGCGGTATTAATAAGAGTAGCATAAATGTGGTTCAAGTCTGAAAATTTTAGGGTGAAAGATGAGGTTCGCTCTGGACTCCCTGTCACAGATAAAATCAGTGCCATCTTTAAGAAATTATGACAACGAATGAGGTTAAGAAAAGCTATTGAGAAAAACCGGCCGGAGCTGGTGAATAAGTGAATAGTGTTCCACCGTGACAATGCCATGCCGCACTCATCTATAGCCAAGCGGGAAAAATTGAGAGAGCTTGGCTGGGTTGGGTTTACCATGTTCCATCAAATGTCCATCTGTTTCAGTCATTGCGAAACTCGGACATTACGAAACAAAAAGCTAAGCTCAAAAGAACACTGTAAACACTACATGTCAGATTTTTTTAACAGGAAATGGATCATGGCACTACTCATAAGTCAAAATGGCAACACGTCATCTGTCAGTGTGGTAGGGGCTATGCGGGACTATGAGAGAAACTTGTCTTCTATGGTCACCTTCTGCGAATCAGTAAGCGGGTGAGAGCGGGTGAGAGCGGGTGCGAATGTAGATTCACTCCGTCACCGTAGGACAGGGGGTAGAACAAGGCGGTAGGCGCATCTTCAAGTTCCTCCTACTTTAGAGAAGGAACTGTGGGAGGGTCATGGAAATCCTCCTGCAAGTTATTGATTTTGTGGGTGCCCTAGGAGAAACCCTAGGGTACCCTGAAGGCGACGGTGGCCCGCAATAGGCGGGCCTTCCCAAGCGGCGATCCTGCGGCGTCTCATATTCGTGGGGCGGATTTTGCCTGGATTTTAGTGGCTAGGATCGTATTTTGAGTCCCGCAGTACCGCTCATCCGTAAGGCATTGGCATACATTCCGTGTGGGCGGTCTGCGTAAATGCATTTCCCTGCGAAAAAAAAACAAAGGTAGGTTAGGTTTGGTTAGCAGCATTTTATTGTTAGCTTTATTTGGTTTAGACGAACCATTTCAAACTACTATTGAACTTTTTATACCTCGTATACCAATTAGTACATGCATGAAATTTAATTTCTGTCATTTGACAGAAATTTTAAATTTTTAAACCTTGAATTTTATCCCGAGTGAACACAGAACTTGGCACTCTCAAACTCTTTTGTCGGTAAATTAGAGAACAACGGAGGTCTTAACATTTCACTTGGATTTCATGTCACATTCATTTTTTAACATTTATAATTATTCTGCTATTAATATTTAATTCTGGGTGAACGTAATAACTAAAAAATATTTTCTAATTATTTTACTTTTAAAAATATCGAAATTCCTTAAAACTTTTAATGTTCAAATATTTGTGAAATATATAAATTTTTATTTAATTTTTCTTCTTTTTTCTCATTTTAAATTATATTTGGGTAATTTGCAATAGTAAAAATATTTTTATATTAAATTACTTCAATTTTTGAAATCAATCTTTTTTGTGATTACTAACAACCTGACCTATGACTAATTTCAGATTCTTCGAATACACTAATATAATTTTAAGTGGCCATTTGCAACGATATCTTATCAATTTGGTATATACATTATATATTATTACAGATTAAGATGTAATTACATCCTGACCTTGACTATACAGGTTTCTTTTTTCAAGTTGACCCATAATAACAAAAAAATCAGCTTCATGTGACCCATAATATAAGACATAAAATTTAAAAATCTAAGAAAACATCTACTTTTTGAGTATAATTTTATTATTTACATTTTTTTGTAAATATTAAAAAAGCACTAATTTAAAAAATATATTTAAAAAATAAAAACCTTTAGGTCAAACGGCTACAACTTCTTTGGCTATAACGGCTATAAATAAATAACAGCTTCACGCTATATCCCGCACACATCAGGGTATGCAGAAGGAACCTAGTGTTAAGACTTAATGACTTAACTTATAAATTATTGGATATTCAAATTATGCAATAATACTAGTTACTTTAGTTGTGTATTTGTTGGAGTAATATTGCATGTGCTAATTGAAAATTTACTGTTATTATTCCATTTAACTAAATAAACAAAATTAACAAAATACACAAAAGTCCAAATTTTTACATTTTTGAAAACAAGAATTCTTTACTTACCGTCTTTTAGAAAACGTATAACTTTGATAGATTTTTTTCCGAATAACCTTATCTAATCACGGTTAACATTTCCAATGCTCACAACTTTAGTATCTTGTGAAGAGTATAAGTGACCGCACGTGAAAAAGAAATCAAATAAAATGTGGTAAGTTTCATATTTAGTCATATTATTTTAACACAAATAAGAATCATATAAAATTGTATTATAATATGTAAAGATTTGTTTTCTTATTTTAACTTCTTAAACATAGTAGTATAGCTATTATAGATCAAATTTAAGAGTAAAATAAGGATAAATATATAAGATTTGCTTACTATCTCTTTCGTTCACCTTGAGCACGACGTGTTCTCCGGCAGTGTACCGCAAATTGTTACTTGCGAGTGCACTGTACGAGGTGCATTATTTTATAAACCTGTATATAGTTCCTGTATAACAGTTATTAAATTTTTGATTTATTTATTATGTTAATGTGTATATGATTTATTTATTAAAAGTTAAAAAAAATATAAAATATTGTTATTTTAAGTTTTAAGTCATTAAAAAAATCAATATTTTTTAGCTCACTTAAGTCTTGCCTTGTTTCAATGGTGAAAACCTCTAGCTTTATTTTTTTACAGTCAAAATATGGTATAAAATAAAACTATTTAACATAATGAAAGTCAAAATAATAATATAAATTAAATAAAGTAGCAAACTATTAAGATTAGTTAATTTAAGTTGTTTTAAATATCAAACCAATATAACTGATTCAATATAATAAAAATAAGACCTCTTAACCTCGAATTCTTAAGGAGGAAAAGGCAAAAAACCTTCCTAAATAATTAAGTCAGTTGGCTTCCTTCCTTTGTAGAAAATCACTGGTAGGATAATTATATATATATATATATATATATATATATATATATATATATATATAAAATTATAGTAAATAAATAAATTAAAAATAAATTTCTTAAAATTAAAGAGATGATGTACTAGGTTGACTTAAATACCAATTGTCGAACCTTTCTATTCTACTTTTCTTCGAATTTAGATAAACATATATATACTAGCTTTTAGCTAGATGGCATTTGGTCTTTAAATTATAAAAAAATACGTTATTAAAACATATATATCATTTCAAAAAAATTAAAATGTCTTATGCACATTCGTTAACGACAGCCAGCACACAATATTGTTATATCGAGAGAAAACGTCGAATTAAATCACATACTTATCGTAAAGCTATACGTTTGAAGTATTTTAATCACTATTGTTTTATATTACAGTCACGTTTTCTTATAATTTTCGTTAACATGAAATTTGATAAAATTTCTTTATCTAATCATAAATTGAACAACACTTTTAAATGAAAGTATAAAATCTGTCAACGATTTTTAGGTAAGTTCTGCTGTTTAATTGGACATAACATGGTAGAGGTTACACTGATGCTGCACACAGTAGGGTAGGCAGAGGAAACCCAGTGTCAAGACACTGCGTTCCCCACATTCCGCCGAATTCTGTAAGCATTGCGTGATGAGTGGCGGACTCAACGCCGCGCTTTGCCTCGATACCATCATAAATATTATCATCTACATATTTATAGGTTTACCACGAATTCAGGTATAAATACAAATTTATCTTAAATAATAATAATATATTTTTATCTATAAAAATAATACAAAAAATTATAGAAGTAGGTGACAAAACAAAACTTATTTTAACTTTGGGCGAAACCCAAAAAATAAAAAAGGTAACATTACGTCAATATTTTTTGTATACTTACCGTATCAACACACCTAAATTGTTATCACGCCAGTAAACTTGATATCGGATTAGTTTTCATAGATTACTTTATTTTCAATACAATATACCTGTAAAATCACTTTGTTTATCAAAGTCGAAACATTTTGATTTTTTATCAGTTCGATTACTAATATTTCTTTTTTTAACATTTTTAAAGTGTTAATCCACTCTTAGGAAAGAAAAATACTTATTTATAAAACGTATAAAAATACGAACGTAGCGGGACTCGAACCTGCGCCTCTTTAAACCAACCAGGCGCTCTGCGCTCTTCTCAAAAAAAATTAAAATATTTTAAATAAAAATTCACAATGAATAAAATTTTACAAAATATAAATATAAAGATGACCATAAGCCACTAATTTATAGTGGCTGATGGTCATCTTTAATTTAATCATCTTTACTTTTGTATGTGAGGAAACTAGATGTTTTCAATGACAGCTTCTTCAAAAACAAGAGTCTAGTTTATAAAGAAATAGAAAATTCATGTCTTTTTGTATATAGCAAGGAAACTTAGCATAAGACACTCCCTTCCCACTTACCAACGAATTCTGGAGGCGGAACTAAACGCCGCATAGATACTACATATATGTTAGATAATAATAATAATAGAACCTATGTTTTTGTTTCAGTTTGACTTGTGTATGCAGTCTACTATGCAAACTCATCAGTTTGGCTATATCAGTTCTATTCATAATTGCTATTGTGCTAATTATACTGTGGGCGACGGGCGTCATCTTTGTATCAGAGGTAAATTATTTGTGAATTTAGTTAAGTGAAGGACCTATCATTTAGTTATAATTTTTAGCTTCACTTTTCATTAAGCTTATATTAGGTGAGGCAGAGGGAAATAGACACTATTTTCTCTGATTGGGAACCCGCAACAACTTCGTTTTGGTCATATGCTATTTAACTGTGTATCAAGATCTTAAAAAATTCTTAACAAACAACTAATTCTTCTTTTGCCCGTTAAAGAACTATGTGCCAAAATTTTATATGCAGTAAGTCCAACCAACCAACAGCATATGCCTTTATAATAATTTTGACTATTATTGTTACTTCTTAAAACGTATCTTTTGAATTTTTTTCTATTTATAATATTTTTATTTATTTTCTGCAGAGTAACGCCCCGACGTCAGATATATCAAATTCAGTACGACACGCGATGAGATTGGGTGTAGGAGGTAACTGATGGAGGATTCTGACGACTGATATATAATCAATAGAATTTTGATGGCATAATACATAAGTTTAGTTAGATTACGTGTTAAATTATTTATAAAAAAAACAGTACATATGTTACTTAAAAACCTGTATATAGGTAAATCTTAGATTTAGCTGGTAAATCTTAAGATTTACCAAACATGCGTTGGTAAATGTAAGGATTTTACAAAAGTACATTTGAAAGAAGTTCACGTTGTAAGTGATTATTATATAAAAAGAAAAAAATAATGATTTTCTTACAATGCTTGTATAATATCCTTACAAATGCATCCAACTAACATAGATTAGTCCAAAGATAATAAAAATAATTTAGCTTCAGAAATATTTTAGTCTTCAACTTAATCGTATTTATGTATTGTGATATATCATATTCTATATTGTAAATATAAATAATTTATATATAAAAGTATTTTTATACTGAAGTTTTACAAATAAAAGTTTTTTTTGTCAGCTCTGACTATAAATAATTAAACATATTTCAATAACACTACAAAAAGTAATTTCCTTATAAAAGGTATTGAAATTCGTGTAATATTTAAAGTTTTTTTATAAAGCCTATGTCGTTATTTATTTCTTAGGATGTAATTTTTTTTAATATAAAAATAAATTAAATTATTACATTTCTTTTATTTACTTCTTACCTGCGATATTTTCCATTTGTTAAAGCATTCTCCATTTACGTCACAGTTTACTCAATTTATTATTTGATTATATATATATTAGAGTAAAGCAAATTTGTCGGTTTTTATTACAATTGAACTGACTTTACTATGACAGAGGCAAGTATTAGCTAGTGTCAAGTATAGTAAAAAAAGCACGTATAAGATATGACAGTTACCGTTGTAGAATATTATGAAATGATGAAGTGTGTAAAGAATTCGATTCAAACACTAAAACAAATAACAAGCTATATATTACTATTAGTACTTAAAATAATTAGTGTTCAATTATTAAAGCTTTGATAATATTGTCATATTAACATGTACCATATCTTAATATGATGAATTAACTAATATACATATTATAAAACCTACGTAAGTTTAACAAAAATAAATAAAAATCAGCTTCACGCTGTATTTCGCACACAGCATGGAAACCACTTTCTGCCGAATTCTGGAAGCATTGTGTTGAGTGGCAGAACTCAACGCCGCGCTTTGCCTCGAAATTAGAACGTAGAAATGGAAATATAAATTTAAGTAAATATTTCATCTCCTCGAGTGGGGATCGAACCCACAACCAGTCGGTTTTACAGTCTAACTTTGTGCCCCTGCGCCACGACTGGCCTCATAAGGTAAGTTTAACAATAAAGGTTAAAATTCTGTTTCGTCCGAAAATAATGAAGTCTAGAAGAAAATATTATTTTTCAAAAATTCTAAACATAATAATATATATTACACAGGTATAATGTTTTTACCTTATATTATTTTGATTATATAATTAAATTTAAAATTAACTTTGATTATTTAAAATTTAAAACAATATATTGTAAAAAACGTTAACAGTACACATTAAACGAATAATAAAATAATATAGATGCAGTTGACACATGTCATACGAAAGGGATTAATGTTTCAGTAACTACAGTTTTTAATTTTAATTAAAATAATATACCTAAGGGAAGAATAAAGTGAATGTAGTGTTAATTAACAGTCTATAGGTGTTTACCAACTTCATTATTTTATAACTTATATCATAAATAAATATTAAATATAGAAGTGTGACTGTAAAACCGACTGGTTGTGGGTTCGATCCCCACTCGAGGAGATGAAATATTTAATTAAATTTATATTTCCATTTTTTCGCTCTGGTGTCGAGGCAAAGCGCGGCGTTGAGTTCTGCCACTCAACACGCAATGCCTCCAAAATTCGGCAGAAAGTGGGGAACGGAGTGTCTTATCACTAGGTTCCCTCTGCCTACCCTGCTGTGTGCAGGATACAGCGTGAAGCTAATTTATGTATTTTTATTTATGTTTGTAAAATTTATGTATGACTCACAGTATATGATATAAGCTGATATACTTAGTGCTATCTTCCGCAAAATATAATTTTATCTGTGTGTATCTATATTGATTTTTCCAGTGACGACAATACGTACTTCTACTTAAATAGATAATGATAAACATAAATATTGTTTACATGAAAATTATTAAAATAACAAAAAAAATATTAAAAACTTCGTAAAATTAAAAAAAAAACTGGTTCTTGCGTGGATTTTGCTGTGATTATACGAATATTTATATCATTAATAAATATTCTATCATAAAACTTAAATAACTTTAAAATAATAACTTATATGTTATTGTTATTTTTGTTGAAACATGTATGGCCTATAATTTTGGATACAAACAGAGAAATAAGAGTGCTTTATTTTTTAACTGTTTTCGAAATGTTTGACCATATCATTTGGCGCTCCGTTCTCCGTTCCGTCTGACTACCCCCCTTTTGTGTTTTGCATACAAAATTAGTAGGAGAGGTAAATGCAACAACCAGGACAATTGTACCATATTGATTTTCTTTAAGCAATAAAAATTTTGTGCAAAGATTTCCCATTTTTCATCCAGTTTTCGAGATACTGCGAGACCAGATCGGGGAAATGCCCCGAGTGGGGATTGAACCCACAATCATCTCAATTACAGATAGACACTGTCCCACTACAAAATATTTAAATATTTCTAATAAGTTGTTATTTATGTAAACCCATATGTACATCTAGGTATTAACTGTATAATCTAGTTAAAGTTGATACTTGACTCTACATTGGCAATACAATATGAATCATAACATAACATAGTAAAATTTATTTTTGCTTTCTTTGTAAAATATTTACGGACACGTAACAATCTAACATATTGGATACTTACTATAGTTTTTGTAATAAGTGCTCCTCTCCCCATTCAGATAGCTGTATGCGGAGCAGTGACTGGGTTCCATCGAAGTACTCGTTTCTATTAAAATCTTATTAAATCTAAATAAGAAACTGGAAATATGTGGTGAGAATAAATTATAATTTTTACTTGCTCAATACTTGTAGTCTTGATTGTTTTTTATAACGAATTGAAAAATCCGTACTGTTGTTGTGCATAAAGATAAAGTATTAAGTGATACGTCGGTTTATAAAAGTTTACTTTAAACTTTTTTTTTATTCTATCTTTTTTTCAGCAACACTGTTTTTACATTTTTTTTATTCTTTATCAGCTCCATTGTTAAAACAAATGTGATATTTCGAGCCCAGTAGTGGTGCAGAACACGAGCGTGTGATAGTAGACGGGACAGGTTGTGGGTTTGATTCCTACGCGAGTAAATGAAATATTTAATATTTTCAGTTCGTCGAAGTTGTAATGAGGTATAGCGCGGCGTGTAGTTTCAAAACTCAACAAGCAATGCCTTCATAATTCGGCGGTAAGTGGGGAACGGAAATATCTTAATGGGAACAGAGTATCCTAACACTAGGTTCCCAAGTTCCCTATGTCTCCCCTGCTACGTGCGAGATAAAGTGTGTAGTCATTTTTTTTTCTTTTCAGTTGTATATGCAATTTAATATGTCAAATTATTACCTGCGTGGTAGTTATAGCCATCATTATTGTTATAGTAGTGATAGGGTTATGGTTCGGTGGCTATGTATCTGGTAAGTACCATTTTATATTTATTATTAACTTCCTTTCTTGAAATATATTAAATTTTTCAATGTTATTTACGTCCCAGTACTTACTAAACGCTAAACTAAGAAAAAAACAAATTTTGAGTTAGCCCCATAGCTATCTAACCAAACAACTTACAGAATATTTGCTAAATTCATTAATTATTAATTAAATATTGCTTAGTTTATAAAACATTTAAAGACAAAAACACAACTATGTTTTTGTCTTTAAATTCTCAACATGATTAAAGAAATTACATCCATTTCTATCCCCCATATCTATTATATATTCTCCCATATCTACCACTTCTTTTTCCTAAATATTCCCCCTTTAAAAGAAATACTCTTTAAGAAATTGAATTATTTTTTTTTATTTCAGGATAAACTACAAGAGAAAACATAAGTTAAAGATACATTAAGTTTAATTAAAACTAGCTAAGCGTAAGCATCATTTTAATATAATTAATTAAAAGTCGGCCACGCACCTGCAACTCCTCTGGAGGACACGGAGTCGTGGGCGGCGGTGATCGCTTACCATCAGGCGACCCGTACGCTCATTTGCCATGTCTATTTCCATAAAAAAAATATATCTATGGAGCAGCTTAAATTAAGTCTTCTCGTACAGCCATCTATAATATCTTGTTTAGTATATTCGTTTTGTGAATAAGCTGTACCTTTGATCTGCACTTTCTAATCATTTAGATGCATAGAAAGTCTCATATATTTTGAATTCTATATCTAGAGTTTTGTATATTTCTCGTTTTACGTGAAATATAATATGGAGATTATAGTTTCTTTAAGTTAGTTTCATTATTACCACCACCAATGCTTAATAGTTTAAAAAAGTTTTTAAACTTTTTAATCGATTATTGTTTTTGATTTTAAAATATTTTCATTTTCTTATTTTTATATGATAAAACCTGAAGTTAGTGGTTCCGCTTTATTCTTGAACCCAACTCTATCTAAAATGGGTGGAAAGAGGAGATCAGAAGATTTTTTTACCTACTCCAAAGTTGGATGATATGTAAATTATGTGCCTTTATTGTGTAATTTAAATACAATAATAAATATAATTTCGAACTGTCAAAGTTGTTTTCGATCTCACTTTAACAGTTTAAATACAAAGGCAAGGGAAAAGTGACCCATCCAAAAAACTATTGAATTAAGAATAAAAGACATTGCTTGTTAAAGTACCTAAACATTAAAAATGCTTTTTATGATTACTTCTTCATTAATTTGACTTTTCATACAACATTTTTACTACTTTAGGTAGCTTTACTCTATATTCCGCATATAGTAGTGGAAACTTGGGAACGTAGTGCTAAACACCCCGTTACTATTAAGACACTTCCTTTTTGAGTCGTGGAACACTACAACGCGCTTCGTCCCGTTACCAGAGCGAGAAAATTAAACATTAACATATAATCAAATAAATAGAAATAAAAATCTTAAAATACTACTACAGTAATATAATCGAGGCCAGTCGTGGCGCAGGGGCACAATCCGTGTGTTCCCCACTCGAGGAGATAAAATATTTACTTACGTTTATATTTTCATTTCTTCACTCTGGTGTCGAGGCAAAGCGCGGCGTTGAGTTCCGCCGCACAACACGCAACGCCTCCAAAACTCGGCGGAAAGTGGAGAACGGTGTGTCTACTAGGTTCCCTCTGCCTACCCTGCGGTGTGCGAGATACAGCGTGAAGCTGATTTTTATTTAATTTAATAAAATGATATTGTATAGACGTGAAATATAATTATAGAAAAAATAGTTTGATCACAAAACATATCCAGATATAGAGTACAGATAACTTAGTATTTGACCCTAGTATCCCTGAGTGTTTGCATGCATTAAACACTACAGTCACACGAGGCCGTCTAAAATAATATATAAAAATTTAATTTAATTAATAAATTTAAATAATTAGCTCCACGCCCGCACACAGCAGGGTACGCAGAGGGAACCTAGTGTTAAGGCACTCCGTTCCCCACTGTCTGCCTAATTTTGGAGGCATTGCGTATTGAGTGGCAGAACTCAACGCCGCGCTTAGCCTCGACACCAGAGCGAAGAAATGAAAATATACATTTTTAAGTAAATATTTCATCTCCTCGAGTGGGGATCGAACCCACAACCAGTCGGTTTTACAGTCACACTTTGTACCACTGCGCCACGACTGGCCTCAAATATATAAAACAGACTATTAATATATATAACCTATGATAAAGTACCGCTCACATATCTATTTTATGTTGGATGATACATCCAAGTCTCTATGGTATGTCGTAATGTAATGTATTGTCCCAACGGCATACTGTAAGTCCGTAACATACATACATACAAAATGATACTACTATATTAGCTATAATAGACGCCACTCGTGGCGCAGCGGCGCACTGTATATGCAACTGGTTGTGGGATCGATTCCCACTCGAGGATATGCAATATTTATTTAAATTTACTATTTCTTCGCTCTGGTGTCGAGGCAAAGATCGGCGTTGAGTTCCGCTACTCAACATGTTATGCCTCCAAAATGGCGGAAAGTGGGGAACAAAGTGCCTTAGCATTAGGTTAATATCTCTGCCTACCCTGCTGTGTGCTGGAATACAGCGTGAAGCTGATTTATAATAACTTATTTATAGGATAACAAATAATTAATTTATACAGTAATAATGCAACAAAATATAATACAATTTTTTTATATATATTCCTAATTTTAATCAATATACATTGAATTGTAATATATATAATTGAACTAGCCGGAATTTGTGCCATACGAAATTGCAAGTATGAAATTAAAACAATATAATAAATCGATGGTATCTGTAAAATTGATTTCGATCATCAATAATAATGGATAGTAATGTAAAATACAATTTTGTTTAATTAACTATTCCAGTTATTTATCAATTTTTGCAATAAATTTAAGTATTTTTTTTTCTTGTGATATATACATATATGAATGTATGGAAAAGCTGTATTTTAAAGTATTATAAATATTCGATATAAAAAAATATATTGAAGTTATCTAAATTGAGTTAAGTTGTTAAGTTTTTGTGAATATAGATACAAATATAATTAGTTAACAATGTAGGTAATTATCAGAAGTCATCTTTCTTAAACCTACAACAGACACTACCTTTATTTTTTTTACTTATCTTTTTTCAAAATAGATTGATTCTCGATCTCTTTAAATGTTTGTGAAACATGCACATAAAATTTCTAATCAATAATAACGTCAATTAAAATTAAATTAGCCTTATCAGATTCATAGAACTGTAAATCGAATAGAAACATCGACATCAAAATCACATTAAATATATTAAATTTATTATTTATAATTAAAGTTATTACTAATATTTTTAATAACATTAGGTTTATAAAATTTATTGACTGTATTTAAATAAAATAAATGAAGTAAATCAATTTCGATTTTATATTAAAACTTGCTCGTTCAAACCGCGTGTCGCGATGCTGTCCGCGACTGATTTTATAATTCCACCTAACATCGTTCCACCAGTAAAGAGAAATGCTTTCACGGTTATGTTACATAATATTAAAAAGAAGAAAATACTGAATCCTTGTTCTATAGCATATGCATATAAACCTTTATTATATTTCACATCGATAGTTTCCATGCACGCTTTTGTATACTCTAAGAGAGGTATAAAAATAAATGGTATTTTTAGTAAAATACACTGTTTATTTACAATAATTATGTATACAACAGCAACAGTGATAATACGTCAAAAAACATGGGGAATTACCGCGGCGGACATACCTTTGACCATGCTAGCTAAAACTTTTACGATCCTACAAAATATTGAACTGAGCTACGACATCTTCGTGCTCTCCTTCGAGAAAAGTGCGTGTTATATAAATCTTATAACAACAATCGATGATATAGATGGCCATTTCGATATGGATGAGAAACAACTGTTCACTAAAAGGCGACGTTTCGTTTTTTTTTATTATTCGTTACTGTTAATTTGGTGCTCTCTACGCCTCTTTTCAATACGTTTCAATTGTCCAGCCTCTTAACGTATACAACCTTTTTGTTTGTTATGTTGCAAGGTGTGAATTGTGTTTTCTTTCTTGTTACCATTTTTATACAACTTATTAATTTTAACAATATTCTTTCAATTAAGGCTTCTAATTTATCAGAATCAAAGAAATTGATTATAAAAAATGATATAACGACAAATTTGTTAAAGGTAAGTGAAAAATCTAATTTTTAACCTCTCTAAATGAGTACCTAGATAGAAGATACCTAATAACTGCAATTTTTACTCTTTTTTTCTTTTGTCCATAATTTTAGGTATATTTTAATAAGAACCATTGTTATTTCAGAAAATGCTCAGTAATTCAGTGAACATATTCAGTAATAACAGCTATTGTTGGTTTGAACTCATGCAAATATATGATAAAATTTCCGACTGCATTTATATTTTTAACAAGATATACGCCCAACAGGTATTTTTTTTTTCATATTATTTTAATCGTATTGTTCACAATATTCAAACATATTACACAACAACGTATTTGAAGCTTTTGGCGCAGGGGTACAATCGTGGGACTGTAAACGCGACAGGTTGTGGGCTCAAATCCCACTCGAGGTAATGAAATATATAATATTTCCATTTCTCCGCTCTAATGATGTTTTTCCGCCACTCAACACTCAATACCTCCAGAATCCATGTAAAATAGGTACCAATTCATATGATTATATGTTAATAAACCAATAACAGTAATCTATTAACATATAGATTAAATTAAATCAGCTTCACGCTGTATCCCGCACACATCATGGTAGGCAGTCGGAACCTAGTGTTAAGACACTCTGTTTCCCACTTTCCGCCAAGTTCTGGAGGCATTGCGTGTTGAGTGGTGGAACTCAACGCCACGCTTTGTCTCGGCACCAGAGCGAAGAAATATAAATATAAATGTAAATAAATATTTTATTTCCTCGAAACCCACAACCAGTCGATTTTTCAGTCCCTGTGTGCCCCTGCGCCACGATTGGCCTCTATTACATATGTTAGATTCAATGTTACATCAAAAATTAATTATCATAAATAAATGAAGTCATGCCAGTCGTGGCGCAGTGCTACAAAGTGTGACTGTAAAACCGACTGGTTGTGGGTTCGGTCCCCACTCGAGGAGATGAAATATTAACTAAATTTATATTTTCATTTCTTCGCTCTGGTGTCAAGGCAAGGCGCGGCGTTGAGTTCTGCTACTCAACACGCAATGCCTCCAAAATTCGGCAGAAAGTGGGAAACTTCTTAACACTAGGTTTCCTCTGCCTACCCTGCTGTGTGCGGGATATAGCGTGAAGCTAATTTAAATTTTTTATTTTATATAAATAAATGAATCTTTTTAAGTTAATTAAATAATATTCTTAATTTATTAATATTTATTTGCAGATACTATTTATGTACAATTCCTGGTTTTTATCAACTTTATTAGTCATATGTAGATCAATATCTCCTACATTAAAAGTAAGTTATTTTTTGTCAACATGAAAAATATTTTTGTATTAAAATCCATTATAAGCCGCCATCTTTCTTTATAGATAGATAGATAGATATAAATAGAACAGAAGGTTCCCCTAGAAAATATTTGTTTTAACTTGTCCCATCCATCTTATTTATTGGCAATAACGGTTTCAGTACAGGAATGTATCTTTAAGATAAACGCTACCTCAAGTGCTGTCTAGAGTTAAGGTCTAATTATTAAATACCAGTGGCGATTGTCATCGCATATGCAACATATAACGGTGGTTTTGTAAACGGCGGTTGCGGATTCGAACTCGTGAGAGAATAAATTATTTATCGACTTCTATAAGAAAAGGAAGTTATTTTTAATATCTGGCCTAGTAAAAAAATATCAGAAAAAAAAATGTTTACTTTAATAAGTTTTTTTTTCTGATATTTTTTTACTAGGCCAGATATTCTTTCTTCTTTCTTTCTTCTCTGTACTCACTCTGCTAAAAAGGCAAAGCGCGGCGTTAAGTTCCACTTCTCACTCTCTTCATCACTCAAAGACCCAAGAATTCGGCGGAAAATGGGGAAAGCGTGTCTTAAAAGGATCGAAGTGTCTCGAACACTAGATGTTCAAGTTCCCTCTACCCATTCTGCCATGTGCGGAATACATCGTGAAGCTCGAAAAAATTGGTAACTACTTAAGAAAACTCTTTTTTATATTTTTTTTATATTACAAATATTTTTTTTTCATTTATTTTGATTTCTGTTATTAGACATAAAAATGATTAGATTACAGGAGAAGAGAAATGTAACAAAAAAAATAATAATCTTAAATTTCATGAATGTAACATTCCATTTATTGTTTAAATTCCAGAACTCTGATGTTGTTAAAACTGATATATATTATTACATATTTATAAACCTTCGACCGATACTCATAACTAAATTGAGTGAGAGTTTCATACAAGAGAGAAGGAAGACCTTAATCGTTTTACAGCACGTTTTAATTGATCAAAACTTGGGTGAGTTTTAAAGATTTTCAAGGGCCTTTAGCTTATTTTAGTTCAAGTACCTAAAATTCTGATGAAAAGTCTATTATAATCTTAAAAGCTTATACAGCTCGAGACACAAGAGACCTTTTAAATATTACGAAATATCGAGTGTTTGAAATATGAAATGTTTTGAAATTTTGAAAGAAAAGTAAAAGTTCGAATTATTGAGTAATAAGATATAATTAATGGATTGATGATTAATTAATCAATTTAATTATAATAAAAAAGGAAATTTGTACGGAAGTGGGTGCCAAAGTAGTCATTACAATAACAAATACAAGTTTGAACTTGTCTCAATATCTACTCACTTCTCCGAATTCTGTAATCTTTCTCTGTTTTTCTCTCTGCAACTTCCAACTGTCGACTGTTAGACGCCCATAGTAGTTAGTATAATTATGAAAATTTCTATATCGATAACATGGAATTTTATTATTTAAAAAAATACACCTGTGCATATACTAGTGAATTTAATATAGAGTGTGTTTCACGGAAAAACAAAAACTTAACGATATAGTGTCGTAAAAGCTATTCAGTTGGTAAATTGATATTATAATTTTATATTTTTATTGTTCTAGATCACGTCTATCGTGAACAAATAGAAACTATGTATGGCCAGTCGTGGCTCAGGGGCACAAAATGTGACTGTAAATTAACTGGTTATGGGTTCGATCCCCACTCGAGGAGATGAAATATTCACTTCAATTTATAATTCCATTTCTTCACTCTGGTGTAGAGGCAAAGCGCGGCGTTGAGTTCTGCAATCAACACGCAATGCCTCCAGAATTCGGCAGAAAGTGGGGAACGGAGTGTCTTAACACTAGGTTCCCTCTGCCTACCCTGCCGTGTGCGGGATACAGTGTGAAGCTTTTTTTTTTATTTTCTAGGTCACGTCTATCGTGAACAAATAGAAACTATGATGCAGCTTGTAGAATCGAGAAATATGAAAATATCAGGCAATGTGTGTTCGATCAACTTGAGATTGATGATCGCTTTTGCTGGAAGAGTTATATCTTATTCTGTTCTTATGATACAAAATTTTTATTTACGTCACTAGTTCTCTATTACCACTGTTGGTATCCACCCTTTTGGTATATTCAGTTGAAATTTAAAGTATTGCGATATATTTAGTTGAAAATACACTAAAACAATTAAATGTTTTAATTCTTATAAGGTTTCAAATTTGTATTAATATAATTATGCGTGACGTTGAGTTCTGCTCCTCAACACCCAATGCCTTCAGAATTCGGTAGAAAGTGGGGAACGGAGTGTCTTCTGGAACACTGGGTTCTTCCCTCTGCCTACACTGCTGTGTGCGGGATACAGTACAGTACAATATAATTATACACAGATATTATGTATGTAACAAAATATAACGTAATTAATAAACAAGTTAAAATGACACCATTTTTTAATACTTTTTTTCCGTTTTATAAATAATATGTTCATTTTATTTTTTTTTACTTTTGTGGCATTACATAATATGTAGCTCTACCTGGATCGTAGTTAACAATGTTAAAATATATTTATACCTGTAAACATGAACGTTCCGCCGCATGTTTCACCACGCAATACCCGAATTAAGCGAAAAGTGTGGAACGGCAATATTAACATACACGGAGTGTCTCAGCACTCCTTCCCAAGTTCCCTCTGAAATAACAAAAATAACCAAACATATCTGCAATATGATAATGTTATATTAAATGATAGATAAAGAAATAGATAGATAGATAGATATAATACATTCATTCATAATTATTATCACGTTACTAATTACTTAAAAAAAATAGTAATGTGAAAGTAATTATGACAGCTGTTAAATTAAATTGAAAGTATGATACCGAGGAAAAAAATGATCATTTAAAAATATTTTTACGTACAAATGAAAAATAACATAGTTCTGTTATTTCCCTCGGGAGAAATAAAATTCAGGGCGAAAATATGAAGAATATGATATTTCGCTGTGCGAAATAAATTTTACATTGTCCAACATTCAACGAAGAGGTGTATCTTTTCAGAATTTAACAGGTCGGTTGTATATCTACTGAATTACCAGATACATACAATATACTCAAAATTAAACGTAGATCGTAATAAAAACACAAATAATAACAACAAAAAAAGTAATGTAACATACAGCAATCGAACATTTTTTGCTGATGTTTTTATTCTTTTTTTCACTAACTTTTTTTAAAATAAATCTTTATTGTAATAATTGTATGTAGGATTACGTTGTAATGAAAGAATGAAATTGGTAAAGTTGAAGTTCAGTCCAATGCGTTTCCGGAAACGCATATTCATACAAACATAGTAACGAAATGTGATCTAAATCTCAGTGTGCGAATCTAAATATCTTTACTTATACTTATTTAGAAAACGTATAAAAATTTGAACGCAGCGGGACTCGAACCCGCGCCTCCTGGAAACCGACCAGGCGCTCTGACCACTAAGCCATGCGTTCTCGCCAAGCTACGTCGAAATTTTTATACGCTTGTTACAACTTATTTATGTTGTTAGCTTCTCTGTAGGGAGATTTTTACAAATTTCCGCTACCCAAAGATAATTACTAAGAATTATCGTTTGGCAAGAGAGAAACTATTTTTAAATATTTTTAAACATTTTTTTAAAGTGTTATTCCACACTTAGGAAAGACAAATACTTATTTAGAAAACGTATAAAAATTTGAACGCAGCGGGACTCGAACCCGCGCCTCCTGGAAACCGACCAGGCGCTCTGACCACTAAGCCATGCGTTCTCGCCAAGCTACGTCGAAATTACGTCGAAAGTTGTAACAAGCGTATAAAAATTTCGCGTATAAAAAGGCGCGGGTTCGAGTCCCGCTGCGTTCAAATTTTTATACGTTTTCTAAATAAGTATTTGTCTTTCCTAAGTGTGGAATAACACTTTAAAAAAATGTTTAAAAATCTTTACTTATATTACTTTATGTGTATTACAACGATATTATTATCTTCTTACATATTCAGGCAAAATTTAAGCGACGCCGTTGCGTTTCCATTATATAAAATTTACGAAAAAATTAATAGGCTATAAACCAATTAAATTTAAATTAAACTTTTTAACTTTCTTGTGATATTTATTGATAAAATGAAAAAAATAGAATTTTATTTTTCTATACATTTAAAGATTACAATATCGCGCCATCTAGGCACTGAAGTTAAAATTAAAACAGCACGCAAACATACAGCTACAACACAGTAGTTATTTGCAGATATAGATGCTTTTACAAATCACTTGTTATATATTTAAGGAGTTAAATCAAAAATGTTTTTCTTACCATGTATAAAATTGCGTATACCTATGCTACTAAATACCATTGTAATGTTTGTCATAATACATTATTGTCCTCTTTCAAAAAAGGGGATATTTTTGATTGTATTGTAAATTTTGTTATAAGTTTGCTACGTGGTTTTTTCATTAGTAATTCAATTGTCGATGTTTTTTTTTTATTTCGTAGATTCTTTATGTAATCCTCCATTATTAAATAAGAACTGTAATAAATATAGATTTAAACTCGGTTGTTGTCTTTTTTTTAAACAAGTGGAAGCCTATGATACACTCCTACTGGTATATGACTAACACAAATAAGTAATTACCAATAATCATGTGACACGTTGTGAAAATGTAGTAGTGTACAGAATAAAATTTTAAATTACTTAAAGTACTTTTAACAATGAGTCATTCTTTAAGATCTTTCGTAATAATTTAGAGTTAAATTGCGAGTAAAAGGAAACTCTGTCCCGAACTTCAAAGCATCACTTATAAAAAAAAATATTCGAATAGTAATAGTACGTAATCGATGGTAATAAGTAGTAAATAGTAGTACTTGAATAACAAATTTTTATACATCCATTTAAATATCACTTTATAAACTTAACATAAGATTTAAGAAGAGATTGTTTATAATTAATAAATTTACTATTTACTTTTTGACAAAATTTTCAAAAAATATAAAAAATCGATTCAGAACAATAATCGTCTCAACAACAAAATCGATTTATTACACCAGACATCCCTACCTATTTATATAAACATAACACCACAGATAATAATCTGCTTCTTATTTACAATTCACTTTCCGTTCATTTGGGCAAAGTAATTTGTAAATTATAATATCGAAAGCCATTACGCTGTAATAGTTTCGCCTTTATCGTTTTATTGATTTTCATATTGTTCTCAAACGCGATTTATTTGTTGTTGTCTTCACATAGAGCCATTGACAATACTACATCTATAAAGTGTGAACGTGCAAGAATTAAGTTTCACTTTTTATTTCGATTTGGATAAGTGAAGAAGTCTGTTGTGTTATTTCCTATTTCAATTATTTAAGTAGATTTTAGGAGTAAATTGATTGAACAGATTGAAATAACAATGTCGGGATGTAAGTATTGCTAAGAATTATTTTACTTGAACACTGTTACAAGTTTCGCCGGTGTTGTAAATTGTGAAATCGGTTGCACCATAATTTACCAAATGACTTGTTGCTCATGATTTTTGTTTACGTAAAGAAAACTTTGCTTACACTTAGAAAGCTATTATTACAAATAGTTAAAGACAATTTTTTTTTTCGCATTTCGCTAGTTTTGTACATGTTTGTTTGTACTGTTTTTAACCAAGTTTTTGTACTGTATATTTGTAAAATTTTGTAGCGTTTTGAAAATATTTTTATTGCTTTAGATAACAATAAAACGCTAAAGTAAAATGCAATTATAAATATTTTATCGAATATTTTATGTAATCAAATACTTACTAAGCCACTTGTAAACAAGCCAGATATTTATCATTTGAGTTAATGACCTAATACATTAAGATAGTTAATGAATATTTTTTTTTAAATGGCAAAAGGAGGTACATACACTAAATAAATGTTTATTTTAATATAATTCTAAAATTCTATTTAAAACTCCATGGCTTAAAACAAATTACAGATCCATATGGAGGGAATCCTCAGTACCCACCTCCTCAAAATCAGGTATATCCACAAATATATAACCCATCTAACATGCCACCTGGACAACCTGCACCTCCAGGATATCCTTCAGGTATTTATTTGATTCACTATGTACAACAATAATAATAATTGAGATTTATTCTCTTATTAATATTTTATAACATATAAAATACTTTTATAATAAATTAATAGCCATTGCGGTGCAATGGTACAAATTCTGAATGTCAATGCATTGTAGCCATTCTTTTGTGTCAGAGGAATGATTTTTTTTCTGTTTCCCCTCTTTTGGTAGAGAATGTGTAGTGTCAAGCTCTGCCATTCACCAAAAAATGTCTTGAATTTGACCAGAAAAGGAAGAATTAAGTTTCTTAACATTTAAGTTATTTCTGCCTACTGTTTATATATATAGTAAAAACTTATAAGATATGTATGCTATAAAAAAATAAAACCTTGATTTTCACAATAACCATGAACGAGCTAGCTCAAAATATATGTAATTTGTGCACATTTTAAATAAAACTCTTTAACCAAATTTCATTTAACATATATAAAATAGATCATGAGGCCAGTCGTTGTGCTCCCTGCACCAAAGTGTGACTGTTAAAATGTGTACGAATCTTATATATTTGGAGATCAGCTAGCCCATGGTCACAGGTAAACTGATATTATATATTGAAAGCTGTATATTATATATCTTTCAGGTCAAAATCCTCAATTTCCTTATCAACCAGGATTTGCAGTGTATCCCACTCAAGCGGGTCAAATGCCGCCCGCTGCTATGTCTTACCCGGGAGGGCTGCCAACTGCACCATCATATGGATATGGATTTCCTCAAGTTACACCACAGCTAGGAGGTGAACGTAAGTAATTTATATATGTTACTAGTAATTTTATACATTGTTTACAATGTTTACAGGTTAACATTTGGAATATTAAGTATCTTATAATAAATCAAATCTTCAAGGGTAGGCGTATCGGCACTGTGTGTGAGTGTAAATGCAACAGTTGTGTGTTCTATTTACACAAGGGAAACATGTAATATCTCGAAAATTTATGGAAAACTTAAATTTAATGATTTACTTTGCTGTATTTCTCTTATTAGAGCAGTTTAGACATCTACATAAACAGGCAATTAAAGCAATAAGTATTTATGCTTATTATATTATATTAGTATGTGTGTCTATGACTCTCATATAGGGGATTGAAATATTTAATTTCAAAAAGTTTACTTTGTTCTGTTAACAATGCGAAATGCCATGCTAAGATCTGCCACTGGACATGCAATGCTTGAAAAAATTTGTGAATGGGGGAATGGCAGTGTTGTAAAGGAGCCCAAAGTTGACTTGTCCAAAATTAATTATGTTTTGCTTAGTGCCTTTATCTTACTGTTATACACGCCACTTATACAGATTTGTATAAAAACATTGGATTTATATGAAATTACAAAACAATGAACAACAATATTCAAATTAAAGATAAATAAGCAGATAAGCAATCAGAAAAAATGTTTTATCATTGCAGTTTATTACGTGTTTCCACCCTTGAGATAAATATATTTTATAAATTATATTGTGCTTAAATCATTTATATTTTTAGAACAATTTAAATATGACTCATTCAATGTATAATTAATACTAAAAATTATAATTTTATACTGTAAAATTATATTTTTTGTGTAAACAATGCATATTCTTATCTCAACATAATATGAGTCAGACTTCATGACTAAAATATTATTGTGTTTAGAAATCTACCTAATAACTATGTATAATATGATTTTTTATTGAATGAATGCTATAAAAAAATTGATACTCATTATCTAGCGCTCTCTAAATGACTGACTGATATTTGTGTTTTATATATTTTTTAATATTCCGAATCCATTATAAATATCATTATATTTTTTAATATTTTACAGTTCTAGAAAAATTTAAGGTAATTGAGCTTTGATTTGATATTAAAAAGTATTGAATATATTTTATTATATGAGGCCAGTCGTGGCGCCGAGGCACGATGAGTAACTGCAAAATCGACTGACTGTGGGGTTCGATCCCTACTCGAGCAAATACAATATTTGTATAAATTTATATTTTCATATCTTGGCTCTGGTGTCAAGGCAAGGCGCTGCATTCAGCGATCGGCGGAAAGTCTCCGCTATTATTGTCCTAACTGAATATATTGTTTTCATGTGATATCAAATTTTAATATATTTTCTTTCCCTTATTATAGCAATAGTAGAATGGGTACCAACGCACCCGAATGACGCTTATAAGCTAACCAACCGTGCAGTCGTAGCGGGCTACGAAGGGCACGACGGTAGCCCGCTGTGGGTTATAAGGGCAAGGTTCGAAGGGGATCTCATACCTGGAAAATTGGCAATAAAACACAAAACAGCCTATGTGCCTTGGGGAGGACGTGAGAATAATGTGCAAAATATTGAGGTAATTTTATTTTTTTTTGTTGTTTCGTTGTTGTTTTATTGTGTTTTTTAATTTTATAAAAATAATAAGAAATAATTAACGGAGAGTTACATAGCTGTCATACATATATAGTTAAGCAGGTACGGGGGTGTTTTTTTCTTACTACATACTTGCCTATAAGGTAGTAGAGTAAGACATTTAATTAAAAAAAATAAAAATCACACTTACAAACTTTTTTTGCAATATAAATAAATGGTAGGGAAGAGGACCTATAATAAATTATTGATTGTAAATTTCGAGTCAACAACAATAAATATAAATAAAAATAATAAATAATCCGATCCGGATTAATAAAACAAGAATAAATCAACAAAACACATAAATTTTCGGATATGACTACTATGTCTCTAAAATTAGGTAGTGGGTGAAGAACCTAGTGTCTTGGCGCTGGGTTCCCTTTGCTAACTTAGAGAGTTTATGAGTTTAAATAAATTTATTTCTTAAGTAGACAACACAATCACTTAAATGTCATTTTATTTGACTAAAGTTTCCTAATTTTCTAAAACAAAAAAGATCTTAATATAATTTCATATAGTAGAGAATAAAAATTTGGTGGTTTGGTGAAATTTTAAAATCCTTCTGATAATATATATACATTTTCATATTTATACATTTTGAGGCCAGTCGTGGCGCAGCGGCACAAAGTGTGACTGTAAACCGACTGGTTGTGGGTTCGATCCCCACTCGAGGAGATGAAATATTTACTTAAATTTATATTTCCATTTCTTCGCTCTGGTGTCGAGGCTAAGCGCGGCGTTGAGTTCTGCCACTCAACACGCAATGCCTCCAGAATTCGGCAGAAAGTGGGGAACGGAGTGTCTAAAAACACTAGGTTCCCTCTGCCTACCCTGCTGTGTGCGGGATACAGCGTGAAGCTGATTTGATTTATTTTTTATTTTATTTTCATATTTTTTTACAACCTGTCAGCAGGTTGAAACTTTAAGCCGACGATTAAGATGTAGTTAAGTTGAGCTAAAATTATATTATTCATTTCCAGGTATGTTGCGCTCGTCCAGAGAGAATTCGTTGGATAGATAGCCGAGATGGCATTGTGCCACCAAATGCAATAGTCGCTGGCAACACTTATGCTGGTGAACCACTATATGTAGGCAGAGTGAGGGAACAAGGATCTCTTACACCGGGAAAAGTGAGATGAGTTTAAATTTTTACTAATAAAGCTGTGTGTTTGATTGAGTGCACTTATTTGTGAAATATTTTTTTTTTGTATTTGTATACAGAGTTAGAATGTACCCTGTTTCAAATGTCATACAAAACAAAACTTTTAGCTAATATCTATTTAAGTCTTGGATTCGATCCCCACCATATGAGATTATATTTTTTAGCTCCACAATGTATTCCAAATGGCATGGTAGACAGAGGTAACCTGTGAACCTAGTTACACAGTCGACTCCCTATAAGGTACTAGCGTTGCAGGTTCCACCAAATTCTTAGATCATTGTTTGCGGAGTGGCAGAACTCAATGTGATGGTTTGTCTGTCTGTCGGTCCACCGTATTTAATGAATGAATGAACCGATTTGACTCTCATCGCAATGTTTTATAAAATAAAAATATTTATATATTTTTTTTATTATTATTATTATTAGCTTCACGCTATATCCCGCACACAGCAGGGTAGGCAGAGGGAACCTAGTGTTAAGACACTCCGTTCCCCACTTTCTGCCGAATTTTGGAGGCATTGCGTGTTGAGTGGCAGAACTCAACGCCGCGCTTTGCCTCGACACCAGAGCGAAGAAATGAAAATATAAATTTAAGTAAATATTTCATATCCTCGAGTGGGGATCGAACCCACAACCAGTCGATTTACAGTCACACTTTGTACCACTGCGCCACGACTGGCCTCAAAATATTTATATTAATTTATTAAATATTTATATTTATAATTTTATAAAGTAAAATGTTATCAGCAGTCTGTCTACACAAGCTCTTGGCCAAGATGATGCAGTCATTTTTTGAGACGCGGGTTTTTTTATTTTTTTAGTATGTTTATATTATTTTTTTATATTAAGTTACCTTTTTTCTTCCCTAGGTACATGCAAGCCACCGTGCCATGTACATATCGTTCGCCGGCAAAGAGGTTGCTCACAAAGTATACGAGATACTGTGCTCCATTTAAAGTTTTATTATTATAGTTTATTGCATTTTATTTTATTGATACAATATAAGAAAAATAATGTATATTGCGTTTGGATCTTAAATTATTCTAAAGGAATTCAGTATTAACGTTATGTATTTTTTTTTTAAATCTCATCATAGAGATGTCTAATATTGAAGTACTTTAATTGTTATTTGGAAAAGGATTTAAAAGACAATATAGTCTGTTATAAAACTTATTGTTTATATTTTGTAACAACTAGTTCTTAAGAATTGTTACATTTTTAATAAAATGTTTTGTGAAAATGTTTCTTTCTCGTCCTATTTTGTTTTATATACCAATGTTGTTTTTAAAAGCAATAAGCCTCATTTCTTTGTTTGTAATATCAGCTTCACGCTGTATCCCGCACGCAGCAGGGTAGGGAGAGGGAACCTAATATTAAGACACTGTTCCCCACTTTCCCCCGAGTTTTGGAGGCGTCGCGTGTTGAGTGGTGGAGTTCAACGCCGCGTTTTGCCTCGACACCAGAGGGAAGAAATGAAAATATAAATGTAAATAAATATTTCATCTCCTCAAGTGGGGATCGAACCCACAACCAATCGGTTTTACAGTCACACTTTGTGCCGCTGCGCCACGACTGGCCTCAAAAAAAACTTCGTTACTTGTTTGTAATAAATTGGTAAATTACGTCGTTTCGTTTTCAAGATATTGAAATAATTTAATGTAATGGTAAATGATTATTTTATGAATTTAATTTAATATATTACTTGTGATATTAGCAGTGTCATTATATGTAGGTTAAAGTAAAACAAATACATTTAATATAAATAATTTATTTCAACTTACAAATTTTAGTATAAGTACTCTATTAAATTAAAATATTATTATATAACACTTTAAAAGAACGATATATTACATGAATTCATAGTTACCGCACAAATTACACTGGATCAGTAATAATAAATAATAATGGAGTTTATTTGAAATAAGTTGTGAAATTCATAAAAAAAAAAGAATTTTAGCCCGACAAGAACTTTATGGCTTATCAGAGGTACGCGCGAACTTGTGCGCAAAAAGTGCTATATTGGTTTACGTTAAGTTTCTCGCTGTATCCTACACAGCAGGGAAGGCGGAACCTGGAAACCTTGAGTTAAGACATCTAGGCAAAGATAACTTGGTGTTGACACATATGTTGAATAGCGGATTATCTAACAAAATAACTTTTCCATCATATATCTACGTACTATTTAATAATATTTAGGATATACATAAATTAAATGTTATTATTTAAATAATAATAATATAAGTACCTAAATATACACAATAATATATTATAATTATAATAATACATTCTATATTTAAATTATTGCGCTCACGCATCACAAAATATATAACACTTAGAGACTATAAAATTCATCACTTTTTATATAATATATTTTTTTATATTGTAAATAGCTTTTCTCGAAACAAAAATACGATCACAGTTTAATTAAATATCATCATTTAATAGACATATCACAGGTTTATTCATTTTACATTGGTATCTTGTTTTGTATAAGATTTTTTTGGCTTTGGAACCATATCTTTAGAATGATAGATCTTCGTAATTAATAACATGTAATATAAAATACTTTTAACATAATAAAATACTTTTATACCGTTACATTGTATCCCGCACACAGCAGGGCAGATAGAGGGAACTTCGTCTTAAGGGACTCCGTTCCTCATTTTCCGCCAAATTCTGGAAGCACTGCGTGCTGAGTGGTGGAGTTCAATGCCGCGCTTTGCCTCAGAAAGATGAAAATGAAAATATAAAATATTTCATTTCTGCGAGGGGGAATCGAATCTACAATCTGTGGCATTAAAGTGTGACACTTTGTGCCCCTGCGCCACGATTGGTCCCAAAAAAATTCTATTTATGATTACATAAATTCGAGTTTCACCTTATTTTTTGCAAATTATTTTAGGGTATTTAATACAATAAAAGCTTATTTAGTGTTCATCTGTACATACGATATTAATTCAAAATTAACTTATGTTTGAAACTGATATATCGTGTGATATGGCCATTTTAGCTCCTAGCTTATTAATTATTATATTTATTAAAAAAAAATGTAAAACTATCTACGTTATATACACAGGTTGAAAATGAGTGGACGGATTTCTATAGAAAGTTATATTATTTTGCAAATATAAATCGTTTCTATTGATTGAATATTTATTAAGCCAATGATAGAGATAGCATTAAACTCAATAAACTTTTCTCCTTAATTTTTACTTTAATCTTTAATCATTATTGAAAACAAATTTAAGTATGTTTGTATTAATATTTTCAATTATAATTTACTAGTACACAGCATACTTTCAGTGAAGCCCATTTCGATTTGCGATTGGTTCACACTACTTTCCAATGAATCGGCTATTTGTCCCTGGTTAACATCCAACTTTGAAGGTAGTTTACTATCTTCAGCCTCAAAAGCTTTATTTTCAATGCCATTTTTCACAGGCGTGTCGTCTGTTTTTGCATTTTTAATGTTTTCTTGTTGAGTTGCATTGCCATGCTTCTTATTAGCCAAATACAACCATCTGGAAAGAAAATGAAAGAAAACATTAATATATTTTATCGAATTAGTACATCACATGAAGTATGAAAAATTTACATCCCCTTTCATATATGGATAACTTTTATAAAAAAAACCGGACAAGAGTCGGGCTCGCCTTTTGAGGGCCACGTCAAAAGATTTTAGGTTTCCAGCTTATTTGATATTCGAGCTTAGCTCCGCCAATCCGTCGATCGCGTTAGGTGCACCTATATAGGGTTTATTTGATTTTCAAGTACTTCTGTTTCTTAATTAAATACACAAAATCTATTTTAAATGTATTGAACCCATCTTGGCGCAGGGGCACAAGGGTATGACTATAATGCGACCGTTGTGGGTTCGACTCCCACTCGAGAGAATGAATTATTTATTTACTAATATTTTCACTTCAAATACTTATATAAATATTTTCACTTCATCGCTCTGGCACCAAGGCTAAAGGCGGGATTCAACCCGGCGTTGAATTCCGCCACTCAATACGCAATGTCTCTAAAGATTCAGCGGCAAGTGGACAAACGGAGAGTCTTAACATTAAGTTCCGTCTGCCTACTGGGATTAGGCGTGAACCTGATTTATGCATTTTTATCACTAATAATTAATTTATTATTATATTAAAATTAATAGATTTGTAGAATATAAGAAAAGTAACTTACAAGAATATAAGTACAGCCGGCACAGTAAGTCCACCGCCCAGAAGGAAGAAGGCGCCAGGAAATGTCTTGATGGTAGCTGTGTACACCGTGGTATACATGGGTGCGTAAACTAAGGGCATCATTGCTTCGGCTACACCGAAAAATGAATTTACTTTACCTGAAAAAAAATTCTCAAATTAAGTACTTTATTATTTCATAATTTTTTTTTCAGTGAGATCCTAGGGTCAAGTCACTCAGTTCTCCATTACCAGAATTGAAAACATTGCGAATTGAGTTGTGAAACTCAAAAAAAATGAAAGTGTCTTAATGGGATCAGAGTGTTCAAAGTTCAGGAAATTTAATGAAAAATATATACAAAATTTACCGAATAGCTTTTTTTTGGGGATCTAATTCTATATACATTACTATATAAAGATTTATGCTGAAATAATCGGGAAAGCAGTCGGAAACTAACCTGTTTAGTACTAATGCAGGTACACGTTAATTTTAACTGAGAAACTAAATATTTATTTATATGATAATTTAACATACAATTTAATAGATATAAATTTGGATGTCTTACCTAGTTCATCCCTCTCAACTAACTTCGATACCATCGACCTCATTGCAATAAACGAAGTGCCGTTGAAGATTTCAATAAGAGGAGCTAAAATATAAGGAATTAAATATGAAAATACTATTTCAAATTCAGAATTTTAAGTTAAATCAGCTTCACGTTGTATCCCGCACACAGCAGGGTAGGCAGAGGAAACCTAGTGTTAAAACACTCCCTTCCACACTTTCTCCCGAATTCTGGAGGCGCGCTTTGCCTCTACACCAGAGCGAAGAAATGTAAATATAAATTTAGGTAAATATTACATCTCCTCGAGTGGGAATCAAACTCACAACCAGACGGTTTTACAGTCACACTTTGTGCCCCTGCGTCACGACGGATCTGGAAGTAGCATACTATAAACTATATTGTTAAACTTATATAAAATGCAACGCAATAAAAATACAATGAAAAAATATTGTTGAACGTTAACCTTATAAAGAAAATAAAATATTCTGAAAATTGTACTACAAACATTCGTTTTAATTTTTAATAATATGGATTTAATGTTTTAAAAATAATATTTAGTGTAGAAATTACAAATAAAAAGATAGCACAAAATATTTATACATTTTATGAGTTGTTAATTTCTAAACAAGTATATACTGTGTTTTAGACGTTAGTGACTTCTATGTTGTCAACATAGGATTATGTGATATTGTCAATAGAAAAAAAAACACTCAAAATAAAGTTTCTAGGTAAAGTCAATTTATAATATATACATTTTTTTTAAATTAAATTAGCTTCACACTGTGTCTCGCATACCGCAGGGTGGGCAGAGGGGAACGTAGTGTTAAGACACTCCGTTCCTCTCTTTCCGCCGATTTTTCAAGGCATTACGTGTTGAGTAATACTCAACACCGCTTTTACCTTGGTGAAGAGCGAATAAATTTAAATATTAAGAAATAATAATTCATTTAACCGAGTGGAGTTCGAACTCACAACCGTCGCGTTTCAATCACAAACTTGTGCCCCTGCGCCACGACAGCCTCTAAATTTTATTAATTATGTTTCTATAATTTTTTTACCTATATATATATGCCAAGTTTTAGTAGCAAACGCATACATAAATCCAGATAAGATCTTGCTCGTACAAGATATAACTCCAATAATGGCGTCGTCGAATTTTAACAAATGGCTGAACACGCCGACGGAAAACAGCGTACCTGCGAAAAATAAATAAATCAAATAAATGAATAAATAAATCAGCTTCACGCTGTATCCCGCACACAGCAGGGTAGGCAGAGGGAACCTAGTGTTAAGACACTCCGTTCCCCACTTTCTGCCGAATTCTGGAGGCATTGCGTGTTGAGTGGCAGAACTCAACGCCGCCCTTAACCTCGACACCAGAGCGAAGAAATGGAAATATAAATTTAAGTAAATATTTCATCTCCTCGAGTGGGGATCGAACCCACAACCAGTCGGTTTTACAGTCACACCTCGTGCCGCTGCGCCACGACTGGCCTCATGGCCACAGAAAAATAAATAAAAAATCAAATTAATTTTCAAAAAACTTGCTTCACGCTGTATCTCGCACACGGCAGAGTAGGCAGAGGGAACCTAGTGTTAAGACATTCTAATAAATAAATAAATATTATGGTGAGACAAAGTTATTTTGATTAACTTTAATATTTCAAGAAATATTGTTGGAATGTAACTATTCAGAACCGTCCTGCCTCCACCCGGATGCATGTTGCATTGTTATATTACAGTTTATAACAAAAAATTGTTTGGTAAATTTTGTAATTTGAATAGTGACTATACTGTACAAGTATTGCTGTATCATTATTTGTGATTGGAAAAAAATATATAGACATTTCAATTCTTTCGTGTTGGATTCTTTGCGCAACGGATATTTTATTTATAAAAATATCAAAATTATGATCGTACATGGGAATAAATCTGTTATTCTTAGACATTTCGCCGTCCAAAATTCTTCTAGCTAAAATCTTTCTATCTAGATTTTTCTTTGGAGCTACAAAGAGAGAAGAAAGATTTACTATTGCTAGTTTAAAAAATCATAAAGTTGTATTATACAGAAACTGTAAGTTATTTTTATTACAATATCACAATAACAATTTGACATTTTTGATATATTTATAATAATCATATCCCAACAAAATAATTTGGAGCTATATGAGCACAAAATAATTCCACCATTACATCATTTACTAAATAAGTAACAAAAACACATTATTTCATAGAAACCAAAGGTTAGTTCACAATATCATAAGGTTAAAATGTTACAGTATAAGCATACGTTGTGCGGTACTAAATAGACCACTATTATCACATTAATACGTACCCACTAGGGATGTGCACATAGCGTAAGTAGAGAACATGCTGAAATCCACTTCGTTCCAGTTAAAACGGTATCTCGTAAACAAATACATCACTGACATCTCGCCTGTGAATAATAATAATATCTTAGAAACATACAATAATATTTTAAAATGAAGAGTAAAATAACGGTGATTTAGCGGCGTTGAGTTCCGTTTCTCAACATGCAATGGATGGAAATTGAGAAGCAGAGTGGCTTAAAATGCCTAGTGTATATGCGGGATACAGCGTGAAGTTAACAAAAAAAATAAAGTTCGTTATTTATTTAGTGTTGTGCCCTTGTCATGTTTACTTTTTCATTGTTTTAAATAAAGAATCTAGTGTCCAGCAATGACATTTCGTTGATTTATTTCTATAACAATAATATGAAGCAAAAAATTCCAATGGGAAATTGATTTGTATTTTTACACTTTTCTTATAGTAAACAAATGTCCATTATATAAATAAATACTGATATCAACTTCACGCTGTATCCCGCACACAACAGAATAAGCAAAGGGAACCTAGTGGAGACTCTGTTCCACATTTTCCGCGTTTTGAGCGCAGAAATATAAGTTTCAATAAATATTTCATTCCCCCGAGTGGGGATCGAACCCATAACCAGTTGCGCGGTTTTGGTCATACATTGTTTCTAACACTACAAGTCCGAGATTTAACGAAATATACTTTGTATTAAGTAACCACATACTTAAATGGTCTTATGTAAAATATATACTGGCTTTTACCATTAAATTTTACATAATACAAATTACGAAGTGTAAAGCTATTCGGATATAAATTTTAATAAGTTTTTAAGATTAATATAATAATTTTTAGTTGTTAATATTGGGACGTCTGAGGACGTGGATAAAAAGTTGGAGAAGTTCTTTTTTTTCGATATACAGGCTATATCTTCATCGATGGATCATCGGTTACCCAAATATCGTGAAGTGCAATAGGTACTTATCCAGATGACCACCATGTATGTTCAATTAAATATTTTTTAAAAATTGTGAAAAATATATTCTTGTTTAAATATTCAAGAAAACTGAATGAACAATCGTGATCGTTCCACATGAATATCAGTAGTTTTTGAAATTAGTTGTGAAGGAAAAGCCACAATTAATTCTTTTTCGATACAGCCTTAGTTTTTTCTCTAGCGTCTTCAAGATACTCTACAAGAGTGCGATTATTTTTTAAATAAACAGATTCCCAAATATCTATAAAACTACAAAAAAAAACACTGAACATACTACTGTTAATCAGTCGATAGAACGACCCTGTATTTATTACATATACATACATATAAAAAGTATACAGCGAGTTCTGAGAACGCGTCGTCGCGTAACCGCATAGCCGAAGTCTTTAAAAAAAGTTTAAAATAATATTATTTGCTTAGTTACGAAGGGAATTAATGTATGTACCTATGTTAGATACTGATATCTATCTATTTGTAGATACATATTTTTAATAAATCAATTCAAATTAGCTACACGCTGTATCCCGCACACACCAAGGTAGGCAGAGGGAACCTAGTGTTAAGACACTCCGTTCGCCACTCTTACGTCGACACCAGAGCGAAGAAATAGAAATATAAATTTACATAAATATTTCATTTCCTCGAGTTTGGAACGAATCGAAATCATAACCAGTCACGTCCACAGTCACACTTAGTGCCCCTGCGCCACTACTGGCCTTACGTTTTTGGTATGTAATGAATAACCCATTATGATGACAAATAAACATGATATTCCGATTTAGAAGAGGATATTTTCATCCTTTTATAATAAATGGTTCCCACGAAATAAATAATAGAATGTACGCAAACACTAATAATAGGTGTACATACATATCTTGTACCGTTGAATAACAATAGGCTTTGTTCAAATACCTACACTAGAAGTGATACGATATTAACAGGTCTCTTTAATTTCCTAAAAATTCATACAGAAAGTATATACAAAAATAATTTATGAATAGCGACGAGACCAGTCGTGGCGCAGGAGCACAAGCGTGTGATTAACACGACAGATTGTGGGTTCGATTGCCACTCGAGACAAATATTTAATACTTTCATTCCTTTGCTCTGGTGTCGAGGCAAAGCGCCGTTGTGTTTAAACACTCAACACGCAATGCCTCCAGAACTCGTCAAAAAATGGGCGTCGAAAGTTTCTTAATCTGAACGGAGTGTCTTAATACTATAGCTATAGAAAAACCAGTCGTGACGCAGGGGCACGAAGTGTGACTGTAAAATCGACTGGTTGTAGGTTCGATCCCCGCTCGAAGAGATTTCATATTTGTTAACATTTATATTTTAATTTCTTCGCTCTGATGTCAAGGCAAAGCGCGGCGTTGAGCCCCACCTCTCAACACGCGATGCATTCAGAATTCGGCGGAAAGTGGGGAACGGAGTGTCTTAACACTTTAGGTTCCCTCTGCCTACCTTGCTGTATGCGGGATACAGCGTGAAGCTGATGAATAAAAAAAGCTATTAAGTTTAACTGCTTAAAAAAACACATAGATTTAACTAACTCACATTTCCTAGTCATGTAATTCGTTCTATGTAATAGCGAACTGTAGTTACTTTAACAATAAACTATTGTTATTTTTCATTTCAATTAAAATGCATTATATATTTTATAATATTATAAAACCATGAAAATTACTTTTGAACAAAGTAGGAAATGTACTATATCGCCTCACACAATTGACTAAAGCAAAATAAATATAAAAAAATCCTATAGTTTATGACTATTTTGTAATATTGGCCATTGAGATAAACTTCGTCCTGTCTAAAACTAAACGATTGTTATTACTAACACATTTTTTAGGTTTAGTATTTGTCTATATGATAAAGAGCGTGGAACGTGGAGGCCAGTCGTGGCGCGGGGGGACACGCGTGTGACGGTAAGCACGAGAGGTTATGGGTTCGATTCGACGGTGTCGAGGCAAAGCGCGTCGTTGAGTGGAACTCAAATTCAGTGGAAAGTGACGAACGGAAGTGTTTTAATTGGAACAGAATGTCTTAACATTAGGTTCCCAGGCTACCTCGAACCTACGTGCGTGACCCAAAAAAACTAAATGGAGTTCTATCAGCCACGAGAAACTCATAAGATGTCTCTGCTCATTTCTTAACATTATATAAATAAAATAACGTGCTATTTTAAAAAAAGAGATAAAGTAAGCTATCGCATTATACGTAAAGCCATTATAAAACAACATTTTGATTTTGTGTATAAAAAACTCAAAAAAAACCATATAAAGATACCTTATAAGATTAAAACTTACCATATATAGGTCCTATAACTACACACAGGACCACCACTAACATGATGACCCGCAGTCGACGGTTGTTGGGGCCCGGCTTGAACGCCACCATCAAAGTATCTTTCACGTACTGCGTGTCGAAGAAAGTCCGCAGCCATTCACAACAGTTTGCGGTTTTTTTCTAAAATTAAATGTAAATTACTATTATTTAATTATATATGTATTTAGCGTTTTTTTTGTATCCCGAACACAACAGGACGGGAAAGAAATTAATGATAAGGCACTCCGTTGCCCATTTGTCGCCGAACTCGAGGGGAAAATGGACAACGGCGCAACGCCGAGTTTTTGGTACCAGAGTAAGGAAAAGAAATTATATATATTTTTTATAAACTTCCTCGAGATGGAATTGAATCCACAACCTGCCGCGCTTACAGTCACATTTATGCCACTGCAAAACGATTGGCGTTGTAAAAAAATCTTCGATACATTTAAAAAAAAATGATTTTAAAACCAGATTGAATTTGAAATATTTCTTTATTCAGGTACCAATTACTAAAAGCTGTCTACGAAAATGGTAGCCGCAGAGTTAAAAGTAAAAAAAATAATAAATTTAAAACAAATTTATTGGTCAACTTATATTTCAACAGAGTTTATCTTAATTCATCAAATTTATGGCTGTAACAACGCTTGCGTGACTGCTCTTGAAATATCTAGAAAGACAACAATCTCAATAATATAAACATTACCAGACCCATCAAAAAGATATAAAAATTACATAAATATCAATTATCTTAACAAATAAACGCAAATCGATAAAAAAAAATTTTGCAATACAAGTTTTGAAAGTAATAACCGATACCTGCATACAATCTACTTCACATGAAGAAACTAGCACAAAAGTTTTAAGAATATATATATATATATATATATATATATATATATATATATATATATATATATATATATATATATAAAAATAAATGAAATTAAATTAGCTTCACGCTATATCCCGCACACAGCAGGGTAGGCAGAGGGAACCTAGTGTAAGACACTCCGTTCACCACTTTCTGCCGAATTTTGGAGGCATTGCGTGTTGAGTGGCAGTACTCAACGCCGCGCTTTGCCTCGACACCAGCGCGAAGAAATGGAAATATAAATTTAAGTAAATATTTCAACTCCTCGAGTGGGGATCGAACCCACAACCAGTCAGTTTCACAGTCACACTTTGTGCCACTGCGCCACGGCTGGCCTCATATTATATATATATATATATATATATATATATATATATATAAATAATATATATATATTATATATATATATATATATATATATATAATATATAATATTTTACTTTGTTATTATGTTATAGGAAGTTACATTTACAGTAATTGGTATTCGTCGAATATTCAATAATTTCATACAGAATAATTTCAATAACTGCTGCTCGCGCCTTCTAACAATCGTGTTTTAGCTAAGTTTAAAACATTCTTGGAGGTTTTGCAATTGGTATATAATCTTTTCAAATAATATGTTTGGATATACGGTTATGCAACACGAAACTAGGACTGTACCTACTCAGACGATATTTTAGTTCCCCATTGGGTCACGGAGTGTCTTAACACTAGGCTCCCTCTGCCTATCACGCTGTGTACGCTGTATCCCGCATACAGCGTAAAGCTGATTATTGATTATATAGGAAGTGGATAATTATTAAGAATTTGAGTATTAATATATTACTAGAAGCAGATTTTAATAATCTGGCCTATCAGACATGTCTTGGGTGAATCCACTGTTCTCAAAGTTAAAGTCAATGAGCACTGAACCCAAAGGCCAATAACCTATACAAATTCACCCTTTGCTGTCGTTATTATTATAATCTGTTTTTGAATGTGTCTAAGTAACCGAAACGTAAAAACCAGAAAGAAGGTTTTTTTGTTTTTGCAAAATAAATACCTATTGTATGTACCAAGAATTGGTTAACGCCTAAGTCCTATTTAAATTTTCATATACTGTGACCAATTTCCTTTTCATTTTATAATACCGCATTTTATGTTTGTGTTTTACATCGGTTTCGTTACTTTAAAATGTTAGTATTTGTTAAATACTAATATTTCTTGGTTGGCCTACATTATGCATTGTGGGGACGTCTGAGAGTGCCATTTAGACGGTCACGTTTTAATGAAAAAAATGTTTATTCAACTAATATAAATGTGTTTGTAAATTGAACTGTGAACTTATTTAAAATAATAGTACTAACTTAACTTAAAATCTCGTTCTAGCGGGGTAGTCAGAGCGCCAAACGCTACAATCTCTACATACCTCTTTCGCCTCGTCCACTGTCATCAACCACTTCATACTTTTTCTCCACACACTTCATGCTTTTTACCTGACTTTCCTCCAGTATCTTTGATACTATGTTTTGGAAGGTCAACCGAGGTCTTCCCCTACCTCTCTTACCACTCATTCTTTAACATAAATCTTTTTTGCCATCCTTTCGTCACTCATCCGTTCGTAGTGACCAGACCAGCTGAGTACGTTCTTCTATATTCTCACCGTGACAACTTCGCTGTCTCCGCATATCCAACGAATAATTCATTCGACCGATTGGGAACAAACTCAAACGTCACGTTAATGCGCCTGCGCCACGATGACCTCATTTAATAAATTATCTTATATTAGTACAATAAATACATCCAGTTCAAAACGGGAACAAACCTAAAGCCTATAAAAAGAAGCGTTTTACATAACTTAATTTCACCAGTTGTGCGTTGGTACGATTACTCCTCACGGAAATGAATTATTTAATATTTTCATGTCTTCGCTCTGGTGCCGAGTCAAAAGCGCGGCGTTGAGTTCCACCGCTTAATGCGCAACGAGAGAATTCGGCAGAAAATGGGGAATGGAATGTCTTAACACGAGGTTATATTGTACTATTTACACTTTTTTATTTACATTAAAAAAACATTATAAGTGACTCAGCGTCACTCCATAATTAACTATTAAACCTGAGTTCACATTTCTAAGAAAAACAGAAAAAGATCACACTTAATTATGGGCAGGATCATACATCTGTAGATCTTAGTCTAGAATCTAGATAATTCAGTTGTAGTCTCGAAGGTACTGGAAATTGCTCCAATCATTATTATTCTATTAACCGAATAAAAGTAATCTACGATACAGTTTTGAAATGAAGAATTCTTAAAGATGGTAACGATATTTACTAATAACGGTAATGATTTGCAAAATTTCCAATACGTTATAAGAGATTTGTTTACTTTAAAATATTAGTAAGAATGTATTATTTTTGCTGAATATAATGTTCTATATAAAAATGAGGCCAGCCGTGGCGCAGTGGCACAAAGTGTGACTGTAAAACCGACTGGTTGCGGGTTCGATCCCCACTCGAGGAGATGAAATATTTACTTAAATTTATATTTCCATTTCTTCGCTCTGGTGTCGAGGCAAAGCGCGGCGTTGAGTTCTGCCACTCAACTCGCAATGCCTCCAAAATTCGGCAGAAAGTGGGGAATGGAGTGTCTTACACTAGGTTCCCTCTGCCTACCCTGCTGTGTGCGGGATATAGCGTGAAGCTAATTTAATTTAATTTTTTAATATAAAAATGATATTAATGTAGAAATTTTAGAACACCTAACGCTGGTGTCATTTAAGTCAATATAAAAATTAGCACATTGGTTTAAAAAGCCTTATATTTTGTTTTAAAATAAAATTGTAATAACCAACTACCACTGCTAGCATTTACAAATATATATTTACTTTGTTCAGAAAGATAACGTCAAGAATATATTTTGTTTCCCGGAGCATGACTTCAGTCCTTCCTTTCAAGCGAGAGTGACACCAAAGTGGGTCAAGTTGACGGATTTTTTCTATAGTTACGCTCAATGATCTGATTTAGCCATTGAACTCATGACCTATTATGTAAGTGAAGACATGACGCGAATTTATTAGTGATCTTAGGTTGTTATCTCTCAATAACTTTTTGTATTGGAATTTCAAAGCGTAAATTTGTTTCGGAAGAGGGTAATCCCCACTTCGAGCTAATGTGTACTTATTAAGTGAATAGGTACCTGCTTAATGTTTACTTTAAAATTTTCAAGATTGTGTAATTTAACAAGTTTCTGACATGTTGATGTAGGCAACATTGCGCTGGAAAGTTTTTGTTTGTACTGGCGATGATTGTGGGGTCGAATTCCACTTCAGGAAATGTTTTATATATATATCCCGATTAGACAAACCGAGGCCAGTCGTGGCGCAGTGGAACAAAGTGTGACTGTAAACCCGACCGGTTGTGGGTTCGATCCCCACTCGAGGAGATGAAACATTTACTTAAATTTATATTTTCATTTCTTCGCTCTGGTGTCGAGGCAAAGCGCGGCGTTGAGTTCTGCCACTCAATACGCAATGCCTCCAAAATTCGGCAGAAAGTGGGGAACGGAGTGTCTTAACACTAGGTTCCCTCTGCCTACCCTGCTGTGTACGGGATATAGCGTGAAGCTAATTTAATTATTATTTTTTTAATTAGACAAACCGCAGTACAATGACAACGTTGAAGCCGATTGATGAGTTGCCGGCTGATATAAGATTTTAATTGAATCGAAAATTTTTGCTTTCGTAATAAGTATAAAAACGCATCACACCTACATAAATAGTAATCCATACGTACCACACTGAGATCGTCCCTTTTAACTTCCTTTATCCTATAAAAGCCATAGAAGAAGCTCATGACGTACAAACTGGCGCTCAATGAGAATACACCGTACAATCCAATTTTGCGCACCAAAATTCCACTAAGCGCCGCACCTACTGGCACTCCCAAAGAATAAAACAGATTTACTATTCCTATTCTCAGCGTCCTTTGTTCCTCGGTGGTTACATCGGCAATATAACTAAACACACCCATGAACATAGTAAACCAGCCACCAGTTAAAGCAGGGAATATAGCCTCTGTCACAGCAGCTACTTCTACTGGCAATTCGTGAAAGAAGTAAGTGTTAACTATGAGACCTATGCTTGTTAGGAACTCTCCAACAATAGGCAAAAGCATGCAGAATTTCCTTTGACCAACTCTATCGCTGTATGCTCCGAGAAATATTAATATACCACATGGTAAAAACGATTGTAATACTGTTTTCCATCCGGCGACTGAGGCCACCAGTGTTTGTACTGCTTCTTCTTCAAATGTGTAATTAGCTGTTTGCCTTTTGGTGAGAGCGTCGCATATATGGTGATCGAAACCTAAATTAACTCTACAAGCTTTCTCTAAATATAAATTCTGTGTAGCTAAAGCTGAAAGGACGGACGGCATTACATAGCATGCCAGTATAGGTTCAACTGTGATTAATGACATCATGCGTCTTGCCTTTTGAAATATATTTAACTCTTTATTATCTATTTCTCTGACATTGTTTTTTATACTAGTCTTTTCTTTCTCCATTTTATTTTTAAAACTATTTCTAATAGCATCATTTGCATTTAAGTTACTGCCTCCGTTAGCTTTATACGGTTTTTCCGAAGCCTCATTGTCTTTACCAGTTTTTTTCGCATCAAGAGTCATTATTACTTCTCACGGAACTGAAACAAAAAAATAATATTGTAAATAAAATTGACCACACAAAAATTTTGTATTCAATTCTACAGAATTGAATGGACTGTAATTTTTGACGATTACGATTTCAATAAATGAAGAGCATCAGGAAAACATGTTCTAAACCATTCATATTTTCCAATTAAATCGACAAATTTCAATAGATACCAATATCGCTTGTCACTCGGCAAACTTTTGTATATCAGCTTCACGCTGTATAACAGGCACACTAGCAGGGTAGGCAGAGTGAACCTAGTGTTAAGACACTCCGTTCCCCACTTTCCGCCGAGTTCTTGAGGCGTTGCGTATTGAGTGGCGGAACTCAACACCGTGCTTTGCCTCGACACCAGAGCGAAGTAATGAAAATAAAAATGTAAATAAATATTTCATTTGCACGAGTGGAGATCGAACCCACAACCAGTCGATTTTACAATCACACTTTGTGCCCCTGCGCCACGACTGGCCTCATATTTATATTTTCCAATTAAATCGACAAATTTCATCAGATACCAATTTCGCTCGTCGTTCGGCAAACTTTTGTACATTTGATTGTTAAATGCGCTAACGCAGTAAACACCGGACGCGGTAATCACCTCATGATTACTGTGTGCTTATTGTAATCATCTGAACACAAGACAGAATTAACTTTACCTAGACGCCAATGTTTTGTTTATCATATTTCATGTCGTCGGTACTCGTGAAGGCACGGAATGAACGACATTTTGATTTTTCACGCCACTTTTATTTATATTTTAAACATATTGTTGTATGTGCAAGTAAGTAAGATAGATACGACACGGATGTATATAAATGATTACCACTTCTGACGTCAAGTTCAATAGAATTTAATTTAATGGTTCAGCAAGTTGCGCTACCTAAAAACTGCGGTTATTTGTTTCTTTTATAAAGATAAACCTACTTAGCTATACATAACATTTATTAAATTATTGTTTTAAGTCAGTCTAATAGTTAACGTGAAAAGTGTCAATTATATAATATAGCTGCAATACTAGCCGCATAGCCCGTTGAGTAGTGGAACTCAAGGATTCGCTTAGCCTCATGTCAGATTGAGGAAATGAAAGATCTAATATTTTGAGTGGAAATCGAACCCAAAACGTGCCGCGTTGACGGTCACACTCTTGCCACGATTGGCCTCAAAATATTCCAATGTAAAGTAAATAATGTAAACTAAATAGAGACTATATTTAGTTACATTTACTTTACATTCAATTATTAATTAATTATTTGATTATACAATAATGCTAAGCATATTAAGTCTTGACTTTTTTTATATTTTTGCGGATGCAGAGATCATATGAACCTTGAGGACATCTCGACAATACAGGCAACAAAAACTGTATAACAGTGTCATCGCGTCGGCCTCGTCCAGTCGATTCCGTGTTCCTTATCAAGGTTAGTTCGAGGAAAGAAGATTTGTAAATTGTATATATGTTGATATGAGCATTTCTATTAATTGTCGACTGAATATTTGTTATAATATGATTTCTTAAATGAGATTGTTTGTATATTTATTTTAGTGTAAAATCGACTGGTTGTGGGTTTCCTCGAGGAAATGAAATATTTATGTACATTTATATTTTCATTTATTCACTCTGGTGTCGCGGCGTTGAGTTCCGCAACTCAACGCGCAATGCCTCTAAAGCGGAAAGTGGGGAACAGTATATCAAAACTTTAGGCTTATAAACCTTTGGAAACAAAAATTGTTTTAAATAAGCTAAATTCTATCAAACATTTTCAAGAGCTGTAGCAAAAAAAATATTACTGGTGATTTTATTCCAGAAGTAATTTGAAAAACTACCAATATTAGTATAGAATAATCTCAGTAAGTTTTCGAATGAATTGTCTTGGCGCAGATAGCACAAACGTGGGACTGTAAGTGACAGGAACAGGTTGTAGATTCGGTCCCCACTCGGGGAAATCAAATATGTAATAGCGCAGCGTTAAGTTTCGCCACTCAACACTCGATTTCTTGAGAATTCGGAAGGAAATAATAGTCGTTCGTTCCACACTAGGTTCCTAGGTTCCCTCTCCCTAACGGGATACAGCGTGAAGCTGGCAAAAAAAAATATTAAGAATATTAAATTCAATTCCATGTTAAAATACATATACACAATACATATTTAACGCATTTTACGTTAACAATTGAAACGACAAAAAAATTGTTTCGGTTATTACTTGACACACGTATGCAAATTAGAAATTTTGACATACTTAGACAACAGCACAAAGAAGAAAGCGTTGAGGATAATAAACAAAAAAAGAGTGCTTAGTTCATTCAATATTTAAAAAAAATATTTACAAAAACCACCAAAAAAGTTGCATATATCAATGTTCTCGCTAGATTTATTATCGAAAGCGATAAATTGCAAAAAAAAATCGCCCCTTTAAACTAGCAAAAAGTGTAGTTTTAATGATATATTTAAATTAAAAAAAATTGTTAATTATATATTTTTTCAACCGTGTATCTAATTGAAAACTATCCTTTTTAATAAATTTCCTATAAAAAAAAATATATAACTTTTCTATTATAATGTCAAATAAATTGGCAAAAATGTCAAAAGTTCAAAAGCCTTGACACATACAAAATACAGGAAAAGGAACACAACAAGAATACGTTATATTGTTACGTAAATTTTAACTTTGATAGCTCATGATTACTTTGGCGAGACTAAACACGTAATGACGACGATTTAACAATATGTATATTACAATTTACAAAATACATTATACAAAAAAATATGGTAGTTATAAAGAAAAATTGTCACTGAAGAATGACTGAAGAAATTTAAGATATAATTGGGCAGTATTGAAAGTTATGGTGCAGAGATATAAGCGTGTGACAGGTTGTGGGTTCGATTCCCACTAGAGGATATCAAATATTTGATATTTTTATTTCATCGCTATGGTGTACAGGCAAGGAGCGGTGTTAATTTCCGCAGGGCAGAAGTATTTACCATTTTTACTTGACGTTGAAAGAGGCATATTAATAAACAGTAAATATAAGTAAATAAAATAAAATCAGCTTCACGCTGTATCCCGTACACAGCAAGGTAGGCAGAGGGAACCTAGTGTAAGACACTCCGTTCCCCACTTTCTGCCGAATTTTGGAGGCATTGTGTGTTGAGTGGCAGAACTCAACGTCGCGCTTAGCCTCGACACCAGAGCGAAGAAATGGAAATATAAATTTTAGTAAATATTTCATCTCCTCGAGTGGGGATCGAACCCACAACCAGTCGGTTTTACAGTCACACTTTGTGCCACTGCGCCACGACTGGCCTCAAGTAAATATAAGTAAAGAGCAAAAAATAAAGTTAACCTACACAGTTAGCACAGGGCGCACCATTCACTCAGAATTCTGAAGTAACTTAAGAATAGCTTCGACCTTGTCACTAATACTTAATTACTGCCAACATTTACAATATGAACAGGTACTAAGTTTAATTTACTTGAAAATACTAAGTAATGGGTTCATACTCCATTTTATGTAATTCATATAGAAACAATGATATGTAAAAATACATAAAAAAACTGTAAAAGTTGTAATTCCTGTGCATTAGATATAAAGTTATGATAATGTTCTACCCCTAGAAGTTTGTAGGAATTTAAAAAATGTACCTTTTGGAATGTTTATTTGTCAATTTTTTGAAATTGCTGGACAGATTTTGAGAAAACTTTCTGATTAATGCTTGTATCTATTAGTCCTCGACAACATATACGTAGGCTATAATTTATTTGAAAGGTATAATTTATTTGATAAGAAATTCTAACAGTCCATCTAATCTATAACAGATATTAATATTTTCCATTGAAATGAAAAACCTAAGATCTTATTAGAAATACAAGCAGCCCAGAACAGACCCTACCCTTAACAGATATGAACAACCGTAATACCCTTTATACAATACTCCAGGAAAAAAATATCAACATGACGAGCACTTTCGATTAACATTAATAAATTATAGTAGGAGAGCCGAAGCGGGGATTTTGCATGTTACTCCAGCGCGTCAAAAAATCTAATTGACGAAAATATGGTTGTACCCTTCTGGGGGCAGGACTTGACTGATGTTGGACGCCAGCCTGCTTGTTGAAAATATCATTTTGCCTTCACTATTCACCTACGTTAAATAGACATAGAAGATGCTGAAAATTATTTTATGTATAAGTAGATTGAAAAAAAATCATTTTTATTTATATATTCCACGTATGTAACATTATGTACGAACGCTAAACATAGAAATGAGACCAGTTGCGTCACAGGGCCACAAACGTGTGACTGTAGAAGTGACAGGCTTCTTTGTAGAGTTCTGCCATTCAACAAATAATGTCTCCAGAACTCGGTGGAAAATGGAGAGCGGTGTGTTTCAGCACATGTTCCTCTCTTTTTACTCTGTTGCTTCCTACATGCGTGATACGGCGCAAAGCTGATTTTTTTAAATACATACATATAAATGAAGTAAGTACCAACGAACTGAATATTTAATATTGAGAAAATTACCTTGTATAAAATAAACTAAAACTAACTTTTTCAAGATCTTGAATAACTCTTGTATTTGTCTTGACATAAACTTGTTAGATGTAGTCATAGTCTATTGAAATTTCGATTCTAGATAAATTTTCTATATAGTGATTTATATATTTTTGAATATATGGTCATGGCCTTGGTCATTATATTATGATCACTAAGATAAGAAATACATAAAAAACCGTACTCTCAAATTTTATTATAATTCTATTAAAATAAACATCGAGATAGAGTTTTATTGATTATTCATAGGCAGAACTCAACACCTATTGATTTTTTTATTTAAAAATATGATTTTAGAACATTTTTAATAATTAATTTAATGTTAAAATCTTTAAAATATTTTATTATCTTAGATACGATTTTAGCTAGTCCAAATAAAAAACGACCTAGCTTTTAGAGTCTATGAGCATAATTATTCATAATTATCTTAAAATTAGAGTAAATTAGCATATTCACAATGATATACAAAATTAATTAATATTTATCATATATAATTCGTATTTATACATAAAAAGAATATGGCTAGTTCAATTTAACACGATATTTGTTGCGATAAATTTTGAGGTCAAGGCAGAAAAGTATTACAAATCTAACTGCAGCTCACCTTATTGATACATGAACATCTCCTACTTGCAAGGTCATTCTCGCGAAATTTAACTAATATTTTATATCAAAATTTGCAATGACTAGAACCATGTAAAAAAAATAAAAAATTTATGGTACGGAACCCTAACCGGGAACCCTATAAAAGTAATGTTCGTTTATATATTGTTTAGAGTTCCGTTCCATAAAAGGTAAAAATGGAACATTTCTAGAATCACTTTGTTGTCCGTATGTCCGTCTGTCAAGATCATTTATCTCTTGGTATCGAGCTGAAATTCACATAAAATATTCAGATCTAATGTCTTCTAAGTCAACGCAATCAAAAGATATGAGTATTTATGCATCATTTTTGTATGAAATATCGCCGTGTAATTAAAACCTTTAGGAAAGGGAGAACTTATGGAGAAGGCAGTACTTCAATTTGACTATTTTTTTTTTATGAAAAGCCAAGACAAGCGTCGGTATCTGGTGGTAAGTTATCAACGTCATGACCTCATGACGGCGGTGATAACTTACCACCAGATAACCCGTACATGAGCTACAGGTGCTTTGCGGGTCTTAGATGCTCGATAAAAAAAGCTTTTGTGTTTGTTGCTACAATTTTCATAGAGCTAGCAATTACACTAAGTTTTTAATTTCTTTAAATAAATGATTTATTTAAATAAATCATTAAATCGTCCGAAATTCGAGGCCAGTCATGGCGCAGCGGCACGAAGTTTGACTGTAAAACCGACTGTTGTGGGTTCGAGCCCAACTCGAGGAGATGAAATATTTACTTAAATATATATTTCCATTTCTTCGCTCTGGTGTCGAGGCAAAGCGCGGCGTTGAGTTCTACCACTGAACATGGAATGGCTCCCGAATTCGGCAGAAAGTGAGGAACGGGTTGTTTTAACACTAGGTTCCCTCTGCCTACCCTGCTGTATGCGGGATACAGCGTGAAGCTGATTTCTTTATTGATTGTGAAAATTGTAATAAAATCCATGATTATCCAAAATTATTATAGTACATAACTATATAACTTAAATTACATTGCCTTTAAGCGATCGAGCACAGAAAATATAGATTTTGTATTTAAAATCAATATATAAATAATGGTATTATATTTCACAGAGAATAATTTTTGTATCACTTGTGTAAATTTACTTTGAGTTTTATAAATAATTAAATTTTTAATAATATTTAATCAGAAGGCAAAGTTGTAGTGCAAGGAAACAAACGTGTGATTGTTACCACGATTGGTAAAGTCGTGAGTTCGATTCCGACTCGAGGAAAGGAAATATTTAATATTTTCATTTTATTCGCTTTGGTGTCAAAGCATGGTGTTGAGTTCCGCCACTCAACGAACAATAGCCCTAGAATTCGGCGGAGAGTGGGGAGCGGAGTGTCTTAAACAATAAGCTCCCTGTGCCTATTCTGCTACATGCGCGATATAGTATGAAAGTGAAATATTTTTTTTAAAACAAATTCATTTTTAACTAATACAAAAAAAATAATAGATGCTTTCTAGTGAATAAAAATTATTTACTACCACTCACAGTGAACGAACAGACGGCGAAATTATGAATTGTTGTTATTTATATTATATAAAACACATTGTTTACAAAATATTAAAACAATTAGCCATTGTACAAAAAGTACAATATGGAAATAATTTTATTGTTATTATTATTATTATACTGCTATTCAAACGTCGTCTTTTATTACTTTACCGCAAAACCTTTAGTTAGTCATATTGTCACATAAAGCCAACAATATTGACTTTCTACAGTGTTGCTTTATATTTAACGAAGAACATATTTAAATTAATATACAATTAGAATTATTATATATAAATTTTAATATTTTTTTTTTTTTTTTTTATAATAAGCATAGAGGTAATTGCGACAGGTAGCGGGTGCGATTCAAATTTGAGGAAACGAAATATTTATGTAAATGTATAAATATTATTTACTCGCTATGGTACAAAAACAAAAACGCGGCGTTGAGTTCCGCCACTCAACTAATAGAAAATAGGGAACGGAGTGTCTTAAGATATGTTCCCTCTGCTTACCCTGCTGTGCGGGATACAGCGTGAACTTATTATGTTAAAATATTTTCAAGCACATTATTATCTTTTATTTTATTTTTCTAATTAACTTCACCTCGAAAGTCCGTTGCTCGATCATTTATAATGACAGCACTATTTAAATTTTATAAACAAGGTAGTCCATGCTTTTTTTTCTTTTTTTCAACTTTATGCTGTATCGCATATAGCAGTGTAGGCCGAGGGAACCTAGTCTGTTGTTCGTTCCCACTTTTCTTCGAATTCTGGAAACATTGAGTAATGGGCGGCAGAACTCAAGGCCGCGCTTTTCTTCGACACCAGAACGGAAAAATTTAAATATTAAATATTTCATTTCCTCGAGTGAGAATCGAACCCACAACCTGTCGTGTTTACAATCACAAGCTTGTACCTTTGCGCAATGAATGGCCGCTCTTTAGCTCGAATATAGATATATGGGCCAAGATCTATTCAATTTACACACAGTAGGTATTTCATACAATCGCCAAAAATTTTGTTAATTGACTAGTCAAAGTATGTATTCCACACTTAGGAAAGAAAACTACTTGTTCAGAAAGCCTGGAAACCTGGAAACCGACCTGTTCGATTTCCAGGAGGCGCGGGTTCGATTCCCGCTACGTTCAATTCTTTACACGTTTTCTAAAGAAGTTATAATAATGATATTATTTCCATAAATTACATGAACGCCCCCGGTAATTTATACATTGCCAATATATTACACAACAGATTCCAGGTAACCGATACTTTTATAAAGATACAATAGGTGAGATATTAAAAGTAAATTTGTTACCTGTTTTAAGTAGATATAGGAACGTATAGCTGTATGTAATTCTCTAACGTTAAGCTATTTTTTTATAGAGTACATCGCACTTGAAGCAAAAAATATGCAAGTCTTTGTAGTTAGAAGTTGACGTCACCAAATTAATCTATGTACACACATCAGATGTGGTTTTGGCAAAAGAAATAAATGTAGGTATGTAATTATAATAAAATATTATAATAACTAAAGAAAAAAATGATAAGCGATGTAAAATTCCGTATTGTGTATAAAATTAGCTGAAAGTGGAGAACGGAATAAATTATCACAAGAACGTTATGGAGAACAGAAGAACATTTTTTTTAAGTCAGCAGCAGCAGTGTAGGCAGATACAACTTGGGTACCTGGAAATCTAGTGTTTAAATACTTCGTTGCCATTAAGATAATTCCCTTCCCCATTTTCTACTGAACTCTGAAGACATTGCCTGCCGATAGTGGTGAAACTCAACACCGCGCTCTGCCTTCGACACCAAAGTCAAAAAATTAAAATGTCAGATATTCCCTTTTTTTTTGTTTTCTCGAATGGGATCGAACCCACAACCTGTCACGTTTACAGCCTCGCTGGTGCCCCTGCGCCACAACTTAACCTTGAATATAAAATGCATCTTAATAAATAACAAATCTGTTATTCTATTGAAAGACAAATATTTGATTATATAAAACTTGAACGTAACAGTCCGCGCATCTTTAAAATCTATTATTACTTTTTTAACTAATTGTGAAACTTCAGTTCGGTTCTTAGTTTATGGCGTTCCGAGCGTGCCAATTGAGCTAATCACTTCTCCAATGTCACGTTATATAAACGGCACACGAAGGAGATTGTACGGTAAAAAAGAGACAATATTACACAATAAGAGAATGCATGTCAAAAAGAGATCCAGTTAAAATACTGCCTTGACTTATAGTAAGTTTATTTGCACTTACCTAAGTACGTGTAATATTATATCACACACCTGTCATACTTGTTTCCTGACAGATTTAAAAATTGAATATCTCTCTCTCAATCATTTCGTTAAGCTGAATTGCATAAATCCTTGAACTTTTAAACATAATTGATTTTGTCTTTCAACTGAATCATAGCCGTACATAAAAACTTATTGAATTAAATATTTATTTATAAATAAAACGTTTTTTATAAAACACAAACGCACTGTTAAAAGGTTTTATATTCCGCCTTTATTAGAGTAGGCAGAATCCTCCTCAATTTCCCCCAAAATTTCGAGTCATTGTAGTGTTGAGTGACGCCCTGCTTTATCTTGTTATCAGGACAACGAAATGAATATAATAAATTATTGAGTTTCTCAATTGGGAATTGAACTCACAACGGCCGCGTTTACAGTAAACATACACCCCGTTCCTCACTTTCGGTCCATTTAAGGAGACATTGCACACGCAATGTGTTGAGTGTCGGACTTAACGCCGCGTTTTAATTCCGCCGTAAAAAGAGAATGTTATATATATTTTATTTTTTTTGTTATATTAATTTTATTTAAATACATACAATTTATTTAATAAAAGTATAAACTAAGACAAATAAATTTAATATCTTGTAGATTCTAAATACTTAAAACACGTAATGTCTTAATATACATTGTGGTAAGATTTAAACCAAAATATTTGCCTTTTAATAGTTACGCGAGTCATACTCGGCAGTATAATTCGTACCACTACGTGTCAGACATTTTTTGTTTGTCCAATAAACAGCAAAGCTTGGAATGTGCAAAACGAGATATCAAATATATAATTTAGAAAAGAAAATTAACCCTATTTTATTATTTCTTTAATTTATATTAGCGTGTGAATGTAAACGCTACGGTTGTGGGTTCGATTCCCATTAGGGGGGAGGTAAATATTTTATTTCATTGTCATTTCCTCACTAGGGCAACGAGGTAATGCGTGACGTTCAGTTGCGCCATTCAAAATGCGATGGCTCCATAATTCGGTGGAAAATGGGGAACGGAAGTGGTCTAATGAAGTATCCCAACTAGTTATGTGCAGGATACAGCTTGAAGCTTAATAACAAATAATTTTAATGAAATGACTAACATTGCTTATTATCATACAAAAATATTTTTCCTGAAGTAATGCACTATACACTATATTATTCAACGAAAAATAGTAATGATTCATTAATAAATCATCATTATCCATTAAAAAGGCAAAGTTAATTGAGTAATTGCATTGCATAATGCCGATTTGAAGAAGATCATATTGTCGTTGTCACTAACTCGAAGGCACGTGCTAGACGTACCCACTCAGCGATGTTATTTACACGTTTTTTCGCATCACTATATTAAATATTTCATTGAATACTCTGAAGAGTGGGAATCGAACCCCCACCTGTCGCGATGACAGTCACACTTTGTGCCTCCGCTACGACAGACCTCTTATTGAAAATTCCTCACTATAATTTCCACATCCTGTAACATTTTGTTTTTTGTATGAATGTCCTATAATTATATACTTATTTTTTATTTTTTTTTAGGCTTCATGCTGTATCCCGCACACAACAGAGTAAGAAGAGGGAACCTAGTGTTAAGACACTCCGCTCCCCACTCCGCCGAGTTCTAGAAGCATTGCGTGTTGAGTGGCGGAACTCAGCGCCGTGCTTTGCCTCGACACCAGAGCGAAGAAATAAAAACATAAATGTAAATACATTCACTTCCTCGAGTGGGGATCGAACCCACAACCAGTCGATTTTACAGTCACACTTTGTGCCTCTGCGCCACGACTGGCCCCAATTATATGTTTACGGAGAGTACAAAGTACTCTGTAATTATGAATATATGAGGTTGGACAATTGAATGACAGGCTTAGCAAGGCCATATAGAGACCATTAGGGGCAGATACCATCATCTTTACACCGTTTTATGTAATCTTATATGTTTTTTTTCCGTAAAAACAAAAAAAAATGTCATAGAAAAACGTAAATAACGTAATAGTTATTATATGTAACAAATATGTTATTTTTTCAGGTCCACCTTGATCTAGTTTCTGAGTAAACAATATTGAACTTTAAAAGATATTCTAAAATCTAAATAAAATTTTGCTGCTATTATTAGAATTTTATATAATAAATAATCGAAATAAAATTATTATTTCTATTTTTAAACGTAAAACCAGTATATCGATAAATTTTAAATTGTGTTATAACGCTTTGTACTGTAAATTTATGAATTAATACAGCTTAACGCTATATCCCGCAAATAGCAGGCTAGGCAGAGGGAACCTAGTGTTGAGTCACTCCGCTGTCCACTTTTCGCTGAATTCTATAAGCATTGCGTATTGGCGGATCTCAACCCTGCGCTTTACCTCCACACCAGAACGAAAATATGAAAATATTAAATATTTCATTTACAAGTGGGAATTAACTCCACAGCCAGCCGTGTTTACAGTCATACACTAGTCCCTCTGCGTCGCATTTTTTATGTTTCGTTTATGTACTTAGTGGTAGTACTTTTGTGACAATAACGACTGAACAAATCAAAGGTAATGTCATCATATCATATCTGTCATAGCTGTTATAAACCACTGAAACTACAATATTGTTATTTTAATTTCATAGGTGGTATAATATATTGATAAGTAACTAAAATATATCCAAAGAAAAAAGGATTTTTTATGGAAAAAAGACAAGGCAAACGAGTATGATCACCGCCACCAACGACCCCATGTAACACCAGAGGAGTTACAGGTGCGTCGCTGGTCTTTAAGGTGGAGATAAACGCGCTTTTTGAGGGTACCCATCAATATATCGATATCAATAGAATACCACATGTTACCTTTTGTGTTGTAAATTTAATTCAAGCTAAGGTCGATATGGCACAGGATCACAAGCGTCGACTATAAGCCGTGGTGTGTTCGATTCCCACTTGAAGAAAATATTTAATGTTTGCACTCTGGTAACGAGACAGAGCGCGCGTTGAGTTACCCCATTCAACACGCAATATTTCTAGAATTAGGCGGAATGCGAGGAATGGGTTGTCTTAAAATTAGGTTCCCATGTTCCCTCTGCGTAACCTAGTTATTTCACATTTTGTTAATTTTACTATACTAGCTAAACATATGCTAGCCTAATAACATTTCATTTAACTGTTTATTTCGCTGTTGAATTGGATTAATCTAAGATAATTTTTAATCTCTTAATAAAATGCACAAATATGTGAAGTCGAAATATGATATTAATAGACGTTCTTTAATATTTTTATTTAACCCAGTATTTAAAAATATTACGTCTATATTATATCTACTAATTTAATTTATATGTATATGTATGTACAATAAAAAAAATCGGCACTCAATACCTATGATATAATAGATATGTTATTATGTCTTAGGTATTGGTAATTATCTATACTAATATCGTAAAGCAAAGTTTAATAAAGATAGTCTTCTGCGCTTATAGCATATTGTTTGGACGTATACTTTTCGAAAAAATGTAAAATTAAAATAAATCGACGCTTAGTTTACGGCCGCAAGCCTAGGCTCGAGTCCCGCGGGGGAGCCCTTGCCTCCGATGACGCCTTATCATACAGCCAAGTAGAGTTCGTGAATGTTTGAATGTATCAATCTATTGCGAAATGTAAGCATAATTAAAATATTTTAGGTGGTATGCAGGCGAAGCCGCGAGTGGGCCGCTAGTAATCAATAAAAACTTTGGAACCAAGGAACGTTTTATTTTTACCCAACTCCGTTCGACTGACGTGTTTGAAATATTTAGCAAGAGAGATAAAATCAATCTTTGGTAGATTTTTTTTCTTAATGCAGGTTCTTAGTCCCAATAATAAAATGTTGGTATAATATATATGTACTTACGTAGTGCCATTATTTGACCTGTAATGTGGACGACACCACGTTGCGCAGAATTCTGGAGGCATTACGTGTTAAGCGGCGAAACTTAACGCCGTGCTATGCCTCGACACCAAAGCAAAGAAAATATTTAATGTTTCTTCGAGTTTACAATCTTTTCCTCGCAGTACTTTAAATGATGTGAATTGTCTTTATAAATTTATAAAAACAATATTAAATCCACCTCTATTTAAAGCAGTTTTTATATGTAAATCGTTTTTGCACTCTATCACACGTATAATGTAACTCACGAGTGCTCTGTGGTCGTTTTAAATAATCAGAGTTAATTTATATTCATATGAGTTTGTTAATCTTTTATAAAGTCTTTGGCAGTTTGAGGCCAGTCGTGGCGCAGCGGCACGAAGTGTGACTGTAACACCGACTGGTTGTGGGTTCGATACCCACTCGAGGAGATTAAAATTATATGTCCATTGCTCCGCTCCAGTGTCGAGGCTAAGTGCGGCGTTGAGTTCTGCCAATCAACACGCAATGCCTCCAGAAGTGGGGAACGGAGTGTCTAACACTAGGTTCCGTGTTCCCTGCTGTGTGCGGGATACAGCGTGAAGCTGATTTATTTTTATTTATTAAGGCATTTTTAAGATATCCATCTTAATATGCTAAGCCATATCAAAATATTATTGATTTTTTATTGATTTTTTTAATTGTTTACTGAAGTTTTTCAGTCAGTTACATTGAAGTGTGAACTATCACGCTGTAACCCGCACTTAGCAGGGTAAGGCAAAGGGAATAGAAATCTAGTGTTAAAACACTCCGTTCCGATTAAGACACTTCCGTTCCCCATTTTCCGTCGAATTCTGGAGGCATCGTGTGTTAATTGGCGGAACTCAATGCCGCGCTTATTATCGTAACCAGAGTAAAGAAATAAAAATATTAAATATTAAATTTCTTGAATGGAAATCGAACCCTAAACTATAGCGTTTACTGCCTTACATCCCTGTGCCACGACTGGCCTTCAATTTTTAACTATTTTATACCAAATATAGTAAATTAAACAATTTTTTGTTTTCTTTTTCTTAAGACCTAGTATTTTCGATACTTAGATAAATTGTAGTGTACGTTTTCTCTTTTTTCAACGAATATTTTGTTCATTTGATTCAAATAATCATTATTATTACTTATAGGGAATTAAATTATATTTAAACACACAATTTGAAATTTGACCACTTTTATTTTATTCAATAAATTTGAACTATATACTGATTAGATATACTTATAGCGCATTATTTCTTTCTTTTAGTTTCACGCGGTTTCCCGCATGTGTCAGAAGGATGGGCAGAGGGTGCCTAATATTAAGACATTTCGCTCTGCACTTTCAGTCAAAAGAGAGAAAAATATTTTTAACAAATGCAATCGAACCCACAATCTGCGCAACGACTGGCCTTTTGGAAAAAAAATATTGGTAATACTTTTTTTTCATTGTGATTATTGTTATTTCTTATTTAGAATTTAAAATAATATATGTCTGGCTTTTGTGTTTTAACACTAAAATGACCATAAAGATAAAATTAATTGCGTTTAGGTTTTATAATTTTAAAGATTACGTTTTATTTCGTATTTCCAACACCTCGCTTAGTATGATTTTTTTTTAAATATATTAACAATAATATTTTAGTGACTTTCTTGTATTTAATATTTCAAGGATTCCGAGTTTTAACTATCTTTAATAAAAAAAACAGTTTCTTTATAATTTATTTATCGTATCCATTTACTAAAAGTACTTACCCTTTTATTTTTAAATATCACAACCAAGTTTCATCACTTATCACTGTTTTTTTTTTTTTTTCAAATAAAAATAAACTATTTATTTTAGCAACTAGCCAGTGCTAGAAATTTCTTTTTTTTATAAATATATTCTATATATATTTTTTTTTTATTAAAAGCGGCCAGTCTTTTTATAAATGTCGAATGGAAGTAAGCTCGAATTCGCGATTTCGCGTATACGGGGCGCTCGGTGTGTGCGTCTCAAGTGGTAGCCGTCGGATGATTGCTGTTAGTCTCCGCTCACACTCACCATTTCGACAGTACCACGAGAACCACGCACAACGGATGCCCAGATCGATTTAGTTTCCATCATTGCTTTTGTATATCGTAATATTTGTTTACAAATATACACCATTTCTGTGGGAGCGGGCGAATTTGTTTGGGTTTTTAGCCTTTTTGTTGGATGACATTGAATTAGTATGGCTGATTGATAGTTGATGCAAAATATACACATTCTTTTATTTGATGTATTGATTGGATGTGGCTTTTGATCGTTTGTGTTGAAGGATTTCATGTGAATAATAATTTTGATAAACGATTCATTATAGATAAGTATTATGGAATTTAAGGTCGTCTTGCTTCAAATGCAGTGGCTGACTCTATTTCATAGCTATAGGTTCAATTTCTATAGAAAAGAAAATAATTACAATAAGTATACGTAGAAGGTTCGAAACATTTCTAAAGTGAATGTAATGTGCAAGATAAAAAGGGGATCTGACGAGGGTATCTACAGATTTAATTATGTGGGCACCACCAAATTTCTAAATAAATATTAAAGGAACGCTTTACACTAAAAAAACAAATATATCAGTAATAGCGTTATCCTACAAAAGTTGTCAAAGTTGGTAAATAATCCATTGTTTATTATCGATATACAAAAAAGTTATGAGTTTGACTACCTATGGGTATATGTATAAAAAAAACTCTAGATTTGTTATTTATTTCATTATATTCTTAATATGGAATTGTCGAGACTGTAGTTTAAGTGTAAATATTGAAAATCAATCACGATACCATACACCTAAGTATATGGAGAACGAAAGTTAAATAAACTAACATTTCCTGTTAACATTCAATTAACAGTCAAAGCGTGAAACCAAATCTACGTTCATTATAATTTTATATTTACTTTTATTTTTATTTATTTAACCTTTCATTAAATACCATTCAGCAACACAATATAGGTACAACCTTTCATACAGCCTTTGGGGCCAATAGACCGTGACATATTCTAGCTCTGTCTCGTCCTGAAGTTTAGATTGTGTTTCTGATAAAAGTGGACAGATTGATTGATTGATTTCAGGTTTGTTAGTCAATTAAGTTGTTCTTCTATTAAATTCGTAAACTTAATTATATGGTGATATATACCAATATTATTTAATATTTGTAATTTGACGCCAGTCGTGGCGCAGCGGCACAAGTGTGATTGTAAAAGCGACTGGTTGTGTGTTCGATTTGAACCTTACTCGAGGAGATGAAATATTTATTTCAATTTATATTTCCATTTCTTCGCTCTGGTGTCGGGGCAAAGCGCAGCGTTGATCTCCGCCACTCAACAAGCAATGTCTCCAGAATTCGGCGGAAAGTAGAGAACGGCTGATATCAACACTAGGTTGCCTCTTCACCTTCATCTTCATTTCACCTTGCTGTGTGCGGAGCACAGCGTGACGCTGATTAGATTTTTGTAATAAAAATAACAGCACAACAAACAATCCAAACCATTTATTGAATATTGAAAATTTAAAGTAAATAAGTCATTACACGTAACATCTTAAAAGTACTTATCTATTATAAAATTGAACAGTCGAAAAAAACTTCACGATAAAAAACTGCTATTTAACCAGCAAAAAAAGAACTTAAACTTTATCCTCGCTAACTCCGCCGATATCGTTGGATTTCCCTCGAGATACATCATGGGTCACTATGTCTAGGGAACCATTTTTGCTAAATCCGCACACAGACAATGCCTTGGTTACGACGCCCCGTTTCTTCACACAGTAAACTACAAACATAAGTAAAGTTAATATAACAACTATTATTCCAACGACGATCGGTGCGCTCGTGTCCATGTCGTCTTGAGCTGTTTTCAGTTTAGCAGTCTCCTCTTGAAGGAAATCTTTTAGTGGAGCAAAATATTCTAATATTCCTTCCGTTGAGAGTTCCGTTTCGCCTGTCATTGTTTTCAAGACAGTCCGCCAATCTTCGCTCGCTCCAAGAGACATACCCTCACTGTGAAAAACATTGTAATATTAGCAAAAGTACATTTTATCTAATATAACTTACTAACGTTAAGACAAACAACAAAGCGTGTTAGACAAGGGGAACCTGGGAACCTAGTGTTAACACATTTGGTTTCCCAATAAGAAATTTCTAATCCCAAATAAACAGCAAATCTTTAAGGCATGGCGTGTTAAGTGACGGAACTCAACGCCACACTTTCCCTCGTTACTCAAGCGAGAAAATGAAAATATTGTATATTTCATTCACACGAGTGGAAATCAAAACCGCGACCGTTTTATTTACAGTAGCATATTTATGCCCCTGCACCACCACGGCATGAAATATAATCATTTTTTTGTATAATAGAAAAAATATATATTGCTTTAATTAATTATAATTGGTATATTTTAGGACGAAAAGCATTTAATATAAGTTCCAATTCGTGAAAATCACCCAGTACAGTCGTATTTTCAACTATGCTACAATGCAATAGCGGTTTTCAAACACAAAAATATAATAAATATTTGCCATTTAACTTGTAGTGGTTAAAAATGAAGTAAGTCCACTATCAACATTTAACATCTCGATGTTTATTTTAACAACAAGGAAGGCCATAAGGAAGTACCTCAGCAGCGTCCCCGCCCCCCGCGCGCCCTGTAGAGAGCACGCGTGCAAGGGTCCTGTGTGGTTTGCCGCCGCGCATAGAGATGACAGTATTTGGAACTCTAAAATATTTGATATCAGATATCTGAAATAAAATGTACCATAAATTTAAAAAAAATCAGCTTCACGCTGTATCCCGCACACAGTAGGGTAGGCAAAGGGAACCTAATGTTAATCTGGAGGCATTGCGTCTTCAGTGGCAGAACTCTATCGGAGCGAGGACATGGAAATATAAATTTAAATAAATATTTCATCTCCTCGAGTGGGGATTGAACCCACAACCAGTCGGTTTTACAGTCACACTTTGTGCCACTGTGCCACTACTGGCCTCTTATAAAATTTACATTACACTAAAATTCACCTTACGCTTTTATATTTTCAAAAACTTAATGAAGTACGAAGTAGTATCTATAGAAATACGATCAATATTATGCTTAAATTTTATTTGTTCACGTATTGATATTGCCTTGTTATTTGCGAAAGTGACAACTTTAAGTCACTGTTTGCTGCCACGAAGTAGTAAAAAAAATGTACTCGTATATGTTTTTAACGCATTAGGCTTTAAAATGAAGATTATAATTATATATTAGAAATGAGTGAATTAGTACTAACTTCTAATATAGCACTCATTTCTAATATACAGAGACTTAGTGTTTATTCAGTGAATCGATAAGTTTTAGTAAGAACCGTCGCACAGAGGCACAAGTATGTGACTGTAATCGTGACTGATTGTGGGTTCCCGATCGAGGAAATGACCTGTTTTAACGTAAATCTATATTTTTGAGCGGTTTTGAGTTCCGACACTCAACACTCAATGCTTCCAGGGTTCGGAAAAATACGGAACGGAGTGTCTTAACACTAGATTAATATGAATACTTTGCTGTATACGAGATACATCGTAGCGCTGATTCTTTTACGCATAAGTCTGTAGAATGAAAAGTACAACTACGTACTAGAAATATGTAAACTAGTAGTAACTTATATTGAGTGAATTAGTGAATGAGTAGTAACTAATTCACTCATTTCTAGCAGAGAGAGAAGGTACTAATTCACTCACTCAATAAATTTAGGAAATTTAATGAAGCCTACTATATTTTATTGTAATGTAATCAATTACAAGTGAAACGTTTCGAGAATGCAAATACAATTTGTCGCGCCAAGCACGCTCGGATAAGCGTTAACGGCCGAGAAGCATCAACTGTACTGTTTTTGTTAACTGTGTTAAGGAAAATTTGGTAGGAACAAAATGTGCTCGACGACTCAAGAATAATAGTTAACTTAATCATTATTGTGGCGATATATTTTTTGTATTGAAGATAGATTTTATTGATATTTTACGCGTAAATTGCTTAGAAAATATCTACCTAGATATAATATGATAATATATTTCAGGTTTTTTTTACGTATTTATAATTTTTGTCTCATTAAAGTTGTGTTTTTTCTTTACTATTTACTTACTATTTTATCTTGTATTTGTTTACTTACTATTATCATCTACTTACGTGATGTATTGTACGTGGGAGACCACGTGGTACTTGGCGGCGGGGTCTAAGTCGTTTTCACTGCGAGGGACTGGTGGTGATATACCAGTTTCTTCAGCTCTGTACAACATTTTTAACTTATTACTTTATGTTATATAAATACATGTTAATTTTGTGTTGCGAACTCAAATTTCCGATTATTTTTGTAAGTTTTATTTAGGTTTTATCTCATATAGTAGGGTAGCATAGAGTTAGAATATTGACTTTGTTTATAGAATAGTGGAAGTTAACAACATGCTTTTGTCTTATAAAGCGGAAAAATAAAATCCCACAAATGGGAATGGAATCCACAACAGCAGACCTCACGTTTGCCGCAAGCAGCGCATACCTTTACGATGGGTTTCAAAAAATTATTTTTGCTAATACAATTAGCTAACTACTTATACGATAGATTTCCGTTAATGAAATAAAAGAAACAAAAATCTTAAAGTATATCATACTTTTTTGTGCCAGAAAAATGTTAAATCATTGTTATTATTAAAACTGAGGCCAGCCGGGGCGCAGGGGCACAAAGCGTAACTGTAAAGCGACTGGGCGTGGGTTCGATCGCTACTCGACGAAATTAAATATTTGTTCAAATTTATATTTCCATTTCTTCGCTCTGGTGTCGAGGCTAAGCGCGGCGTTGAGTTCCGCCTCCTTCCGAGGCTCCTGATTTCGGTGAAAAATGGGCAACAGAGTGTCACAAGACTTAGGTTCCCTCTGCTTACTTTGCTGTGTGTGGAATAAAACGTGGAGCTGATTATTATTAAAACGTTCGTATGATAACTATAGTTATAAATATCATATTTACACAAAGAAATTTGTAATTACGTGTTTTATCTTTAGCGTTTAGCATGCTACAAATGTTAATTATTCATTATGAACAATGAAATAATAAAAAATCAATACAAAACGTCATAAACGGCAATATCTCTTTCAACACGATAACTAAAATTATTGGTAGTTTTAAGTTATCCGACGTTTATATTTTCAAGAAATAGATTAAATATTAAAATTAGAAACATTTAGTAAACACTATGTGATGAACATCAAATTAAATGAAAATTTATGCAAAAGTAATAAAAAAAGTACGCTAATGCCGATTGATAATCAATTTAGAAATCTAATATTCAGCAGAAATATCAAAATTTAAAGAAAATGGAATTTAAAAAAAATAATTTTAATTGAAAACTAAATTCCATTGAGTAAAAGTACATGGAATGAAATTAAAATTTATATTTAAGTTCTTTTTATTATAGATTTATACGCTACAGAAGAAAAAAAATGATCAATATATTTGAAAGATAAAGATAGGAACTTAAGCACATACTCAACCAAAAGAACTTATAAGCTAAAACCTACACAATATTATAAAGTTAAATTAAAATATTTATTGTACCAGCGTGTGACTGTAAACGGGACAGGTTGTGGGTCCGATTCCCACTCAAATAAAATATTTAATATTTTCATTTCCTCGCCCTCGTGTCGAGACAAGGCGCGACGTTGAGTTCCGCCACTCAATACGCAATGCCTCCAGAATTAGGCGGAAAATGTGGTAGTGCGTGCGGTAGTGTCTTAATCTGAACAGAGTGTCTTTTCGTGTTCCCAGATTTCTCTACCTCCGCTTCTATGACGTAGCGTGACGTCTAAAAATTGATGAACTTAATTGGACTACTTCACCGACAATGTGAACAGTCGTTGCTAAGCGAATATTAAAATATATGAATGTTTTCAATGTACTGAGTCTTTTATAGTGATATTTCTACGAATTATTACAAATAATTTTTATGCTCAGATACACAGAACTGTGGTGTTGTCAGGTGTTAATAAAATTATAAATCTCAAGATGTATGTACATATATACACATTACAATACAAATATTTTTGAATATTATAATTTTTTTTAAGTGCAAAACGAGATCAATTTCAAATTTGATTCCCTCTGGCTACCTTCTCTGAAAATATAAGTACTTTTTATTGTATTAAATAAAATTATACTAAATGTATATATTCAGAGATTCCCAGGGCACGCTGCTCTGTAGTCATGACTCTGTGAAGGAGAGGTGGAGAAGCTACTTCCAGGAGTTGCTGAATACTCAGCACCCATGCAGTCTTCATCACGACCCACCCCCTAACCTCGGACTTATTGCCCCAATAACCCTTGACGAAACTCGTAATTGCCTTCGACGCATGAAGAACGGAAAAGCGGTGGGACCTGACGATATTCCGATCGAAGCGTGGAAATCGTTGGGCTCTCTTGGTGTCCTCATACTTACTGTCCTTTTTAACCATATCTTGAACACTGGAAAGATGCCACACCAGTGGCGGCTTAGCTTCATTACCCCTATTTACAAGGGAAGGGGCAGTGTTCAAGATTGTGGTAGTTATAGGGGCATTAAGCTTATGAGTCATACCATGAAGCTCTTCGAGCGCATGATCGACCTCAGGCTCCGCCGCGAGTGTACTGTCTCTGAGTCTCAATATGGATTTCAGCCAGGATCGGGCACTATGGACGCCGTTTTCGCCCTCAGAACATTGATGGAGGCATACAGGGAAAAAAGGAGAGCTCTGCATGTGGCCTTTTTAGATCTGCAGAAGGCCTTTGACTGTGTGCCTCGTGAGTGTATCTGGTGGGCATTGCGATCCAAAGGGATCCCTGAGGCCTATATTGGGATTATCAGAGATATGTACCACGATTCCGCTTCTATGGTTAGGACTGCTGTTGGCGACACTGAACCTTTCCACATTACAGTAGGGGTTCACCAGGGCTCGGCTCTTAGTCCGTTCTTATTCAATGTGGTGCTCGATACTGTCTCGGCTCACATCCAAGACCAGCCTCCATGGCTGATGATGTATGCCGATGATATAGCACTCATTGATGAGAACCGACTGATGCTGGAGCGTAGAGTGAACCTGTGGAAGGGTACGCTTGAGAACGGCGGTCTTAAACTTAATGTGTCGAAGACCGAGTACATGGCCTGCGGGATCCCGGACTCGAGCACTATCTTTATAGGTCCTGAACCAGCCGTTAAGTCGGAAAAGTTCAGGTACCTTGGATCCGTTATGCACGAGTCTGGAGGCATCGATCACGATGTCTATAGCCGGGTAAGCGCTGCTTGGGCCAAATGGCGGGAGGTCACTGGTGTGGTCTGCGATCGCAGGATACCGCCCAAACTCAAGGGTCTGATATACAAGAGCATCATCCGACCGGTTCTTTTATACGGCAGCGAATGTTAGCCAGCACTATCTCGGCACACTCAGGAGCTTCACGTCACGGAAATGAAGATGCTGCGGTGGATGTGCGGCGTAACGCGGTCTGACCGCATACGCAACACATTCATTCGAGGTAGTCTTGGAGTCCGTGACGTAGCGGATAAGCTCCAAGAGCGTCGCCTGAGATGGTTTGGTCACGTTACGCGCCGGCCTAAGAACTATGTCGGATGCAAGTGCCTTGCTATGTCAGTCCCTGGAGTGAGACCTCTCGGACGCCCAAGGAAGCGCTGGTTGGATGTCGTGAAGCAGGACATGAGAGCCAATGGTCTAACCACCGAGGACGCTAAAGACCGTGCAAAGTGGAGTAGGTTGAGTAGGAAGGCAGACCCTGGCAAAAGCCGGGACTAATGCCAGGTAGAAGAAGAAGAAGAGTATATAATATTGTATTTTCTTAATACCCTCAAGAATAAAATATTTTTTTTTTTCATGTACATTCCTCGTAATTCACATATAATTGAGCTACAAAATTTATATGAAAGCGCTATAGGAAATTTGGTAAAACCTTTCGTATTCCAAGCCACATTAAAATAACTAACCTCAAATCCCACCAATGCTTATTCCAATCCTTCATATTACTATTAGCGAAGACGTCCCATCTCCATCTATCCAAGACGTATGCAAACGCCATCAGGGGGAACTTCTCCAAAGCGAGCCACAGCAAATGGCTAACCCTGGACTCGGATGAAGGCGCTACCTTCGTGAAGTTCAAGGTTTGCAGATACCTCGGCGAGGTCACCTGCACCGCTACGATGTCAGATATCGCGTCGTGGAAGGCTGTAATGAAACTTAGTGACGTGACGGAACTTTTTTTTAATATTAATTTAGTAAATAATAATATAGTTTAAAAAAACTGAAAATCTTGGTTTTTGCAGCAATTGATACTATGAGCTATGAGCCATATGGGCCTAAACTCGAGTGGTTTTCTAGTAACCTGTGAAGAGTTCCACTAATCAGATCCTGACTTCATCACCAGACCAGCTCGGTGATTCCGTATTATTCCGTAGTCATTATTATCACAACACAACAAGTATTATTATCACATTTTATGATGACACAATTCTTAAAAATGAACTAAATTCTCTTTCTTAGATTGTATTACATAGTTATGTAAAAAAAAAAATTAAATTAATTAAAATTAGCTTCACGCTATATCCCGCACACAGCAGGGTAGGCTGAGGGAACCTAGTGTTAAGACACTCCGTTCCCCACTTTCTGCCGAATTTTGGAGGCATTGCGTGTTGTGTGGCGGAACTCAACGCCGCGCTTTGCCTCGACACCAGAGCGAAGAAATGAAAATATAAATTTAAGTAAATATTTTATCTCCTCGAGTGGGGATCGAACCCACAACCAGTCGGTTTTACAGTCACACTTTGTACCACTGCGCCACGACTGGCCTCAATGTTGCATGTTTTATCTGTTATATATTTCGACTTAATAAAATTGTGTTAAAATATGTTGTTGACGCAGATTTTTAATATATTTTTATTATATTACCCTAAAAGTGTTTTACGTTTTCGTAAGGTAAACTGAGAAGAATGTAATTCAGAAGGTAAGGGTAAAGTAGGGTAGGATTGGGTAATGAAGCATGTTGAGGACTAAGGCTTAAGATTCGAATCACTCAACAGTCACTATTATATTATATTTATTTTTTTCTTTTTTAAAAAAATTAAATCTAAATAGATTTATAAGGCCATATTAATTGCTTACATTATTATAAGTATGTTTATTATCTAGCTATCGCAAAAAACACTAACTGCGCCTATTTTTCAAATGCGATAATCTATTAAAACAAATATTTGATCAAATAAATGTAGGTTTGGTCTAAAATTAAATCATCATGACTCAAAACGCGTATGTATTTGAAACTTAAAAAAAAAAAAAATCAGCTTCACGCCGTATCCCGCACAATTCTCATTTCCTCAGTGGGGATCGAACTCACAACCAGTCGCGTTTACAGTCACACTTTGCGCCTCTACCCCACGACTGGTCCAATCGATTATTTAAAAAATATAAATATATTTTATCTGCTACTAAACACTTATAGTAAAAAGCAATTAATTCATAACGGAACTTTTCTATCGACCCCATTTCAAACGTATACCAAGTCAACATTCGCAAAAATATATTACAGTTAAATATATATGCATATATGTGGCCAGTCGTTGCGCAGCGGTACTCAATGTGACTGTAAAACCGACTGGTTGTGGGTTCGATACCCAATCGAGGAGATGAAATATTTACTTAAATCTATACTTCCATTTCTTTGTTTTCTACTTCATATACCAATCTGAAATAAAAAGTAACGCGTTTTTGCAGTAACGCGTGTTACTGCAAGAGCGACAGGTTGTGGGGTGGATACCACCCTCCCAACTCGAAAAAGGGAAATATTAAATATTTTCATTACTTCGCTCTGGTGTCGCGGCCAGTGCGGCGTTGAGTTCCGCCACTCCTTTTTTATCACTATTCCTTTGCTTACCACCCTACTATGTTCTTGATACAGCGAATACTGCGAAACGTACGGAATAAAAAAGAAAAAAACAATCTGATGTTTGTTTATTTGGCCCTCTTGGTCATTTCCACAGACATGAATCTAGAAAGTAAGATCATAAGGACAAGGTAAAGTACTTCTTGTATGTAATATATACATATATATATATATATATATATATATATATATATATATATATATATATATATATATATATGTATATATATATATATATATATGTATATATATATATATATATACATAATTATCATTTTACACCGTTTACAAACTTCGATCCGCGATGGTTCGATACATTGTTATATTTTATAACAAAAGGAAAGGTGTCGATGATTTCTGGAAGCATCGGCCGTTGACTTATGTCATTGTGGTTATTACAGTTTTTCACCCTCTATATTTTGACTAGCATTTGCAGGCGGCTTTAGTCGTATGGTAAAAAAAACAAATCGACTCGACTAATTCCTCGAGTGGGGAACGAACCCACAACCGGTCGCGTTTACAGTGACATTTTGTACCCCTAGACAACGACTGGTCATAAATGGTAAAATAGAATCTGACCGTAGTTACAGAGGAATACGAAAAACGAAAAACACATCTAATTTTTAGTTGTCATTTTATTTTCATAATAAATAGACCCTATAACTTCTGGGTAATGGAATTAAAAATCAAATAGTATTTTGACAATAACTTACCGATAACTTTTTAATTAATTATATATTTTGAGCTCAAAACACCTGCTGCTATATTCTATAATTACAAATATCGATCTGAAGCACGTCCATATTATGCACTATGTAAATATTTGATGTAAATATTTATCTTAGTAATTGTTTATATATATTTAAAATATTTTTAATATGACGTCACCTTGGCGCAGTTGAGAGAATTTAACTGAGAGCGATGTTTATAAGTTCAAAATCATTACATAGATTTATTTGAACTCTTATATATGTAATGACGAATGCACATCGCAGTGGAATAAACAAAAAAAAATTATAAAACTTAACCATGTCGCGCTGCTTAAAGGGTCTAAAAGTACGAAAAATTAAGTACGAAACAGGTAGGTATTATTTATTAGATAGGTATTGTAGGTATTATCGACAACAATAATTTGTAAAATGTGTGAAATAAAAAAAAACTGTTTATTAACATCGACAATGGAAAATGTTTGATCTTTTAATTTGCATGCGCTGCAGTCCTTCATAGAGACAATAAAATACACACTTGACCGCTTTTGCTAAGATTTAGGCAGTGGAACCAATTTTAAGGTTTCTTTAAGTATTAAAATGAGTTTTTATATAAAGAAAATATATATTTTTTAATTAATTTGACTGCAAACGCAACGATTGTGGATTGATTTTCCACTCTATTGATATAATATATATTGGTTATATTTAAAGCGGCCTTGAGTTCCACCTGGCAATAAGAAAGGCCTTTAATTTTTTTACATTTTTAAAGTGTTTTCAATTCCACGTTCAGGAAAGAATAATGAACGTATGGCTTAGTTGGTCAGAACGCTTGGACGATATCCAAAGAGGTGCGGGTTCAAATCCCGCTACGTTCAAATGTTTATACGTTTTCTTAATAAGCCTTTCATTTTGACAAAAAATGAAGAGCTAAGCGTCTGAACATTAGGTTCTGACTGCCTTATTGTTCTATATGCATGCACCATGACTGGTATTTTAATTTACCTGGGTTTGGTCCATCTCGATAAAGTGGTTGAAGATTTCGATAATGCTTGAAATATTGAATGTGTCCTAATAGCCGTGCGGCTCTTGACAGTCCTATTCTCACGTCTGATGCTTTATCACCGCACCATTTTATCCTAAAAGTTATATTGTTTGTAAATTAAACATATATATTAGTATACTATTTTGCATTTTTATATGTATTCGTATCTAAACACATTTAAAAAAAAAGATGTCAAAAATAAAGAATGAGACTGACGTGTCGCGGGGGCACAAGCGTGCGACTGTAAACGTGATGGTTTTAGGTTTGATTTCCTTTCGAGGGAATAAATTTTCATTTTATATTCGCTTCAGTGACCTAGAAAAAGCGCGGCGTTGATTGTCTACTTTTTTGTGACTCTATACGCAATGCCACAAGAAGTTGAAGATTCGTTCTCTACTCCAGCGCCTGAATGAAGAATGAAATTTCAAAACAATAGGTTCCAGGTTCCCTCTGCCTACCCTGCTACACAAAAAAAAGAATATTTTTATTATTTACTTGTAATTTAAGCCATCACACATGTCATGACTTGATGGTAAACAGTTGCTTATTTGCGTTGTGTCATTGACATCTTGGAATGTTTCGTTCGCACTCTCAAAGCCTAACGATTTGTGAAATTCGTCAACTGCCTCAAAAAAAACTTTCGAAGATACGTCTCCATTTTCTATCAATTTAGGTCCTTCAATATCAGGGTAAGCAGTGACCTTATTAAATATCGCTTGCCAATCCTGAGCCCACAGATTACCTGAAGCAAAAATGTATTATTTCGTCGCATATTTTTTTTTTATCAGGCGCTACTATTTCCATATTTGGCATAGATACTCATTAAAACTTGTTTAGTACTGATGAATTTTTATTTGGCAAATCAATAGTATTGCGAATAAATACAAATTTTGATTTTCGTTGTATAAAATGGCAACTGCCTGCTTAAGATGAATATGTTGTATACATGTATACATATAATAAATAAATAAAATAAATCAGCTTCACGCTGTATCCCGCACACAGCAGGGTAGGCAGAAGGAACGTAGTGTTAAGACACTCTATTCCCCACTTTCTGCCGAATTCTGGAGGCATTGCGTGTTGAGTGGCACAACTCAACGCCGCGCTTAGCCTCGACACCAGAGCGAAGAAATGGAAATATAAATTTAAGTAAATATTTCCTCTCCTCGAGTGGGGATCGAACCCACAACCAGTCGGTTTTACAGTCACACTTCGTGCCACTGCGCCACGACTGGCCTCTATAATATATACATATAATATATACATATAATATATACATATAATATATACATATAATTATGGTTAATAAAGTAAATAATTACCAAGTAAATGGGCTGGAATTACAGTAGTACTTTTGCCAAATTCTTTTCCATATTGGGCTTTTAGTTTAACACTAACATAGTCGTGCAAGACATTATAAAAAGGTTTTATTTCCGACCATAGTCTATCAACAGTTTCAGCAAAACTATCATCTTCAAAGGAATAGCGCCACATATCACCAGCATCAGTAAAGTCTTCTAATACAGCGATGTTGTTCATTCTTATCACGTATTTCTTAAAAATGGGACGAATTTTCTTTCCAGTTGCATCGCGATAGGCTTTCCAATAATATGTTAATTCTTCTGTGTCGTCACTCGTCTTGAATGTTGATATTATATCTGAAAGTAATTAATTATTAATATAATTTAGTAGCTTAAAGGAAAATCGGGAAGCCCCGGACGGCAGGGTAACCGCGGACGTTCTAATTTCTAAGAAGCTAAACGCATTCTTAAATATATTATTATTGTCAATATGTGCAATTTAAAATAAAAACAAATGCAGTTCAGTTGCGGCGTCAGTGCCGAGTAAGTAAGCCTTGAATTTTGTTCCCGCCAAAAAAATTGCCGCTCCTGTCAAACTAAACCACAGGCTATCAAATATATTAAGTAAATCTTTCTTTACTTGTCTATTATTCAATGTTTTGTAATAAATGTTGAACTATTTAAGAGTTGCCTTCTAAAATATTGCGCCCCTGCGCCACGACTGACCTTATTATATTCTTTAAATAGCCTACCATTCATTGTTCGTAGCGAATCCTCGTTATTGCATTCAGTTACGTTGTAGGCGCATACAGTCACTCGGCTCCAAATTCGCTGCATTGTTTCTATTTCTTCTCTTTGCTAAAATTTTTTTGAAAGTTTAAATTTTAAATTGTTTTTATTACTTACTTAAGTAACCTATACTTATAATAAGTTACTTTTATTTATTATAAATTCAAGTTTCTTATTTTTTTATACCATACATAACATAGGATAAACATAGAGAACCTGGGAACTTAGTGTTAAGACAGCCCGTTCCCATTAAGACATTCATCCCCCCTTTCCGCTGACATTCTGGACGCATCGCTTGTTGAATGGCGGAACTAAACCATCACTTACCAGATCGAGGAGTTGAAAAAATAAAATATTAAGTCCCCCGAGTGGGAATCGATCCCATAACCGTTGCGTTTACAGTCACACGCTTGTGCCACTACGATATGATGCCTTTAAAATACGTTACGAATTATAATTACCTAAATTTTATATTTTAAGAAGTATTAAAATATTTCTATTCGCCCCCGCAGAATTTAATTAACATTTTAGTAGTTTATTATTTTTCATACATTACCTAATTAACTTTTAAGCTCACTCACTAAACCAACTCGGGAGTTATTCTTGAATTTCTATTATTTTTCAACAATTTCGTATTGTTTTGTGTTAAAAACCAATAATATTTTTAGCTCAATCCCAGTACTAAGTAGATACATATTATAGCTATAATATTATAGCTAATCGAAACTATAAATCGAATTGACGTGTAATTTGATGTAATTAATAAAATAAAAATCAACGTATATACTTTCCAAATACAATATATTTGTAGTTATAAGATACTGACTGTATGAAGCTTTTTATAATAATAAAATTATATTAGCTTCACGCTGTATTCAGCATATAAAAGGGTAGGCAGAAGGAACCTAGAGACAATCTCCATTCCCCATTTTCCATTGAACTATGGAGGCATTGCGTGTTGAGTGGCAGAACTCAACGCCGCGCCTTGCCTCCACACCAGAGCTAAGAATGAAAATAATAAATATTTCATTTCCTCCAGTGGGGATCGAAGTCACACACGAGTGCCCCTGCACCACGACTGCGCCTCAAATTACTTACCTAAGAATATAATTACATATTCATATACTGTTTCATAAGTTTCAATACATAAGTATATTTCTGTAAACATGATTACGTACCATGGTATGAGGCATTTGAACATTAATTCCTCTTTCTTTTATAATTCTCAATTTTCTCTTCAATTTCACATCACTAGTGTTAGTTTTTTGTTCTAATATGTATTTTTGCTTGAGTATATCCCAATATTTCTTTTTAATTTCGTCTTCTTCTGCGGCAACGTTTATCTAAAAAATATTGAGTTTGTGTCTTGTATTCAATAAGGAAAGAACAATCTTTTTACTTATAATTTGCTTCTAAAAGTAAAGCTTTCGTGGCGGTAAGTAGGTACTAAGTAACCAATATTTACCTATTAGTAATGAATGTAGAAGTTATAGAAATATCTATATATTACCATTTTATTCTTTTTAGTATCACTGGAGATATCCGTTACGTATTCCCATAAATATTTCTGCGATAATTGACATATTTCCAAACTGAGCCGATCCATTTCTTCCATAAACTTATCTAAAGTAACATTCGATTTGTCAATTTCTTCCAATTCATTTTTAAGCTTTTCTACTCTATCATTAGCTTTCATGATTACCGTAGTAGGATCTAATACTGTTTTTAAAGCGAAATCTAGAAACTTCTTATCGTCTACATCCGATTCGACCTCATGACCACTCTCATCTGATTCAACTGTTTTATTTTTCACTATATTTCTTTCATCAGCAGACATTTCGGATGTTGGATTGTTTAAAAACTGAACTGCTACGCATATATTTATTAATAAATTTAATACTAAAGATTTCTGAAATACAAAAATAAAGTCATGATAACCCTGCTGTGTGCGGGATAAAGCGTGAAGCTGATTTAATTTAATTTTTAATTTAAGTCATGATAAAACGGCTGTGGGGTTGTTACTTCAAATAGAAAAGTGATTTATATACTTTTAATATACGAACGAAACTTAACATAAACAGGAATTTATAATTAATACATATTAGCAGGGTAGGCAGAGGGAACCTAGTGTTAAGACACTTCGTTCTTCACCTTTTTTATTTCAATTTAATTTTAATTTTTACATATAATTACATAACTAATTTGTACAATATAAATTAAGAAATTATGTTTATTATTACAATAGATATCTTCATGAATATTACAGATATTTTTATAAACAGAAATAACTTCCAAATATAATTATAAACGACAAAACATTTTTAAATTATATTATAATAAATGATAACATTAAAAAGTTTAATATTTTCTATAAACAAATAGTGGTGTAATGGCACAAATGTGATTGTAAACTCGATAGGTCGTAGGTTCAATTCCTACTAAAGAAAATTAAATATTTTAATAGATTTTTTTGGGCTCTGATAACGAGGCTTTTAATTCTGCCATTCAAAACAATTTAATGCTTCCAGATTTGGGTGGACAGTAGAAAACGGAAGTATCTTAATGGGAACGTGTCTTAACACTGGGTTCCCAGGTTCTCTCTGCTTACCCTGCTAAGTGTTGGCTAAAGCAAAAAAAAAATAGGTGACATACTAACTCGTTAATTACACCTGAACCACACCTAACAATCGTACTTAATTGAACTTGATACATACTAATATACAAATGACATATAAGATGTAATGTCGCTTGATAACAATACAACAATAGACACAACGTGGCTATTAAATAATGATTACATCCTTTATACTCTCGTCCTTTTCATTGTTGAAATAATATTATATATACTAGTATTTATATCTATCTATATATGAGGCAAAGCGCGGCGTTGAGTTCTGCAATGCCTCCAGAATTAGTTCTAATTATTTGTAGAAAGTGAGGAACGGAGTGTCCTAACACTAGGTTCTCCCCTGCTGTGTGCGGGATACAGCGTGAACCTGATTTTATATATATCTATAAAACTAGCTAAATTTAAAACAGTATAACTTCAATTGAATACCTTATTTAACTATGATTTGATTTAAAAAAAAATACCTACGGTAATCATCGTGTTGGTCAAATCAATCCGAACGTTCAGTTCTCACAAACACAAACTACATTTTCAAATTTCTCGTCGACATGGGAGAGACTATCGCGTCGCCGGTGTACGGCCACAATGTTTACGTATTATGCTTATTCGTGTTCGTGTTGTTAAGTTTTCAATTTGAAACAATCGATCGTCAGTTTTGTTTTGAAAACGCGAACAGGTATGTCGGCGCGACGCGTCCGCGTGCGCCTGCGCATTGTTCTGTGGTGTACGCCTGCCCACCGCTATTCCAGCCATAGAATATACACCGAACCAGAAGGACGTTTTGTAAAATATCTGTTTTATTATTAGTAATTGTTTTTTTTTTCACATATTATGTATATTAAATGTATGTTTAGTACGGTCAACAAGTCGTGGTTGCCATGAAGTTAGATTTTCTGAACTTTTCAACATGACTCGGTAAGAAAAAAAAAGGAAGAAAAAATCCGGAAATTCATATAATATGTACATAAATTCTTTGATGCAATTATTTTGCAAAATCAGAAAAATAAACTTTAAAAGCTTAAATAAACATTTTATTATTGTATATATTTAGAAATATTTCTATTTCTTCGCTTTGATAACGCTAGACAAAGCGCGGTGTTGTGTTCCGCCACTCGTGCAGTCATGATTCAGCACGCACTGATTCCAGAATTCGACAGAAAGTGGTGAACGGAAGTGTCCTAATGGGAGCGGAGTGTCTAAATATTAGATTTCCTCGTGCCCTCTGCCTATGCTATATACGGGATACAGCGTGAAACAAAAAAAAAACGAATATAAGGGTTACGTTACCTTAATATTTATATTTTTTTGTTTTTACATTTACCAAATAAAACAGGAGAATAAACACAGCAATGTTTGATAGATAGATACTAATTCAATAGGTATCACGACCTCTCGAATAATTTTGTCCCTCTGTGATCCTAGCAACCAGGATATTCTCGTGCGATCGGAAGTTACGAACTTGCACCTTGTTGCTATAATTGTACTACTCTGGTGTCGAGGCAAAGCCCGGCGTTGAGTTACGCCACTTAACACGCAATGTCTCCAGAACTCGGCGGAAAGTGGGAAACAGAGTTTATTAACACTAGGTTCTCTCTGCCTACCCTGCTGTGTGCGGGATACAGCGTGAAGCTGATTTTATTACTATAATTGTTACATATTTTTCATCTTCATAGATCATCCACTTCTCTCTTTTGTTGCTATATATAAACTACTATTTTTCCCATTATCCGCTCGATTAGAGACATTTTGTATTGGATAGCACTTTCGGAAGCCTTTTGCTTTTGACTGGTTCTTACCAAAGCACGAAATCAAAATATCTTTTATCTTTTTTGATTTTGGCAGTTTTTTTGTGAGGTATGTAATATTTAATTAACATGATATCAATCTAAATTGGAACTATTTTAAATCTTAATATTGCCTACAGCGCCATTTCTTCACCTCAAAAGCAAACGAACGATAAGAAAAACAACATGTAAGTATGCCATTCGTTTTATTGCAACTACAGGTAATGAAATAACAATAAAATTATTTTTTATCCTTCTTCAAGAATGAGGCGAGCATTTTAGCACCGCCCTGGTCGATTTCTACATAACCGTAAGGTTCTAGTTCCTTTTTCGTCCTTTCGAACCATTTTGAGACATTTTCGTGAGCACTGAAGTCAAATCCAAAAGCCTGTAAACAAAAAGTCAAATAAGTATGGATGTGTCTTGTTTTTTTTTTCATGCTATATCCCGCACGCAGCAAGGTAGGTAGAGGGAGCCTAGTGTTAAGAGACTCTGATCCCCACTTTCTGCCGAATTCTGTAGACATTGCGTGCTGAGTGGCGGAACTCAACGCCGCCCTCGACACCAGAATGAATAAAATGAAAATATAAATGTAAATTAATATTTAACTTCCCTAGAGTGGGGATCGAACCTACAACCAGTCAATTTTACAGACACACTTTGTGCCTCTGAGCCACGACCGGCCTCGGTGTACTTATATTTGTATTAAAAACTACCTAATGAGAACGGAGTGTCCTAACACTAGGTTCTCTACCTTACTAATATTTGTATATACGGGATACAGCGTAAACTAAAAAAATATGAAATAAAGCGAAACAGTTTGTTTGTATGTTTGATCGTGCTAATCTCAGGAATCTCAAATAGTTTTTTCTTTTATAGAAAAAGTTGAATTATCAGGCTATATTACATTACATTCCAAGTTACTCATTTTACCCGTGGTGAAAGCTACCTCCTGATACACAACTCAAGTTTTTCGAATTCCTGTTTTCTGTCCTTTATTCTTTTTAAAGAGAGTCGGTATCTATAAATATATCGAGGACAAGCACAAGAAATGACTAAAGATTTTACATAGCGTATATGAGGTAATTGCAATACAAAGCGTTACTGTTATTTTGTACCCAATAGACCAACACCTATCCCAGCATGTGAAAAAAAAACTATGAAATCCTAGAATTTCAATGATTCATAAAAACAAGATGAACTAATTTGTATACGTCAAAATATATCTTCTCAATACTTATCGTTTAGTATAAAAATATATGAATACACTTTTACTTTACAATATTTTTTTAACTAACCTTATAACAAAGTTAGTTAGCTTTAAAAAAATATTATTTGTTATTTATAATTTACAAGAGGCTAGTCGTGGCGCAGCGGCACGAGGTGTGACTGTGAAAACCAACTGGTTGTGGGTTCGATCCCCACTCGAGGAGGTGTAATATTTACTTAAATTTATATTTCCATTTCTTCGCTCTGGTGTCGAGGTTAAGGGCGGCGTTGAGTTCTGCCACTCAACACGCAATGCTTTCACAAATCGGCAGAAAATGGGGAACGGAGTGTCTTAATACTAGGTTCCCCCTGCCTACCCTGCTGTGTGCGGGATACAGCGTGAAGCCGATTTTTTTTTATTTTTTATAATTTACAAAAGCATTATCTAAGAAAAAAAAAATTCTTTCTCATTTTATTATTGCAACACAATACACATTTGCTAAATAGAAATAATCAGGCGATAAACAAACTGACCTACTGACCGCCACTATGTACCATATGCAGGTACTTGATAAAGCCAGAACTTAAATGAATTCTACATACTTGTATTAGAAAACACCTACGTTAGGTATGGTGATTTAGTAGAAAACACAATATATTCTTGTATTAGAAAAATAAATGTTATATTTTTAAATATAAATTGTTATACAAGACAAAAACTTTTAAAAATATAAAAACAAATTACTCCTTTAGGAGTAGGAGAGAGATGGCTAGGACTCCAGAGAGAAGAACCTACTCACAACACGCGCCGTCATAAGTAAAACTGCCTTCTCATCCAACAGCTAAACGATAACCTGCTAAGATGTTGGCCGCTTTCGCTTTAACTAAAACCACTATCGGCCTAATGATGGTAGCATTGACAATCCACATGGCGGCAATGTCATAGTTAAAAACAATCGATCTGTCATCGCTGACTACCTACATACACAATGGTTATGGGTTCAATTTTCATTGGGGGGAATGATGTGTCATTTATTTTTATTTTTCCGCTCTGGTTAACAGTGCAGAATCGAATTTCGATTTCTGTTAGGTTCCCTCTGCCTTCTATGCGGGAAACAACATGAAACTGCTTTGACTTTTAAATAAAAATCTACATAAAACAATAAAACATTACATACCTCTAAGTTAGAAAAAACGACGATCATTGAAATATCAGCTACAGTAAGATTGTCGCCAGCGACAAAAACTTTTCCTTCCAACATGCTATTTAACCAATCTAAGGCTTCATTTAGTTTCTCTGCTGCCTCTTCATTGTATTCTGCGCCAGCAAATAGCATCGGCATCTAAAATAGATAGTTTAAATAAAATTATAAACGGATGAACTGACCGGTGTCGGGGCAAAGCGCGGCGTTGAGTTCCGCTACTGCGGAAAGTATGAAGGTCACCCTGCTATATTTATTTATTTATTTATTTATTTATTTAAACTTTATTTTAACAATACAATAATAATATATGTGGGATACAGTGTGAAGCTAAGTATTTATAACGGATAATGTGCCCGACGGTCGGGTTTTCAAAATGTCTTTGAGCCACTGACATATTATAAGCATTTATTCCCTGTAAAATAATAAGATTTAAGAAATTCAGTTTCTATAGTTATAAAGAAAAATAAATTACAAAAATTATATGTACTAAGTAACAAGCGTTGGTCTGTAAACGCGATAGATAGTGGGTTCGTTCCCACTTGAAGAAATTATTTTCATTTCCTTGCTATAATCCGTCGAGGCACGGCGTTGATTTTCGCCGTTACCTTCAGAATTCGGCGGAAAATTAGGAACAGAGGAATTAAGTTCCTCTGTCTATCCAGCCTACCCTACTGTTTGCAGGTTCCCTCTGTCGGCCCAGCTCACCTTGCTGTATGCAGGATACAGTGTAACGTTAACAAAATAAAGAAGATACAAGAATAATATGTACTAAAACTATATTATTAATTTCCTATGAAGAAAATAATAAAATACATACATAAAGATCCATATATCTCTTGTACAAAGTGCCCAAATCGAAATTCAACCGCTGATCGACGAGAGCTCTTTGACGCGGGTTCTTCGGGTAGAGAGAATCATCACGGCCGTATGCATTTACCAAATAAGTTAAGATTGCGCGGCTGTAAAAAAGTAAAAAAAATGCATTATCTCCTTAATTTAAGTTATAAAAAAAAAAAATTATGATGTTACGGTTTTCTCGTTGCTTTGTATGCAAAATATGTGTTAGAACAAAATATTTATTTTTATTTGATTTCATTTATTATTATATTGATCTCAAGTACATATTACACCCTATAATATACGATCTTTCACTTAATATATTTCCATTTTTGCACCCTTTGTTAATTTCGATGATATCGAATATCGATCAACATCAAAATATTTTTAATTAGACGTGCCTAGTCTCCCAAGTTACCTTTAGGGGGTATACATAACTGCTATTGTGAATTCAATTAACACAAAAAAAAATTCAATTTTATATTTTTTAATAAACGTTTCTTTGGAATAATTAGATAAATTTCGTCAAATCTTCTGTATTCCGTAATATATTAAAGATTCTAGGACATTAAACAAACGTTTTGAATTACTGACCTTTCCCATAGAACGAAACCACTGTCATCCATAGTGGGTATTGTGTGTTGCGGATTCATCTGGAAAACAGATTGCTATAATTAATATTTTATACAGTAAATAATAATTACGCAAATACAGTTGGATATTTACGAAAAAAACAAAATAATTCGTACGTACATGAGAAATATTAGGGAGAGTGGTACCAAAGAAAAAATGAGAGAAGCCAGAAATCAAGTCTTGACAAAAAAAATACAATACGACGAGCTTAGTCGAGGTTCCTTATGATTGGAGTACCATAGATGCGGAGAATGCTGCCACGATAATGTGCCGGTATAGAAGGTAGAAATTGCCCGTATATATTTAATTGATGTGTTAATCATTAATTAATGATAATATTAATATTGATATTGATTGACGATAACATTAATTTTGATCTCAATAATTAAGTGGAGAGCTATCCTGCTGTTTGCGGGATACAGCGTGAAGCCGTATATATTTTGCATTGTAAGGCTAAATTACCTTCAAGTATTCTGGAGTCTTGTGTTCCCCTTTCATAATATTTGTAAGTACAAGATCGAGGTCCAGTCCTAGCACTTTGGCTGTCATCATGACCGACCGACAAGGTGGCGATGGCGGCAAATAATACAGCTTTATCGGTTGACTTGGCATCTTGTTGTTTTTGGATCTTGCTGCGGCGTTACTGTTATAAAAATATATATAAAATATTATTTAAATTATTATTTAATTTATGATTTTATGATTAGGTTCATTTGGATAATAAGACACCAAGTTTTAAATAAGTTTTTTAAGCCAACTGTGACTAAAAAAAATAATAATTAGAATACAGTAGTAATAAAGATCGAATATGTTTGTAATTTGTATACTTCTTATTTCTTTATTCATAACAATACATAGACAGAACCAGAAATACTTCCGTAATCCAATTGTTCATGACTATTAACTATCCTAATAAATAAAAGAAAATCCATAGTAAGACTTTCAATTCGTTCATTTAAAAAAAAACACAATTTTCATTTAGTTAATGTATTAATGTAAATATAGTGGTAGAATAGTGAAAAAAAGCAGTGCAGGTGGTTGAAATAAATACATAATTAAATATTATATAAATTGACTTATAATGGATTACATTTAAAATTTCACTCACAACTCACAAGTCACAACAGAACACTGTTAAATACCCTTACAATCTAACTTAAAATTTTAAAAATCGATTCAACATTATGTCATACATATTCATGTATGATGTTTATGTATGTAAAAAATATTGTAAGTAAACACACAACCGACAAAGTGAAGAGAAAAAAAGCTATATTTTTTGTGCCAATATTTTTTTATGTATTACGCATATTTATATACATTATGTTGAAGGTTATTTGTAGTTTAGTAGCATCCATCACCTACACGCAATAACCCACAATAGACTAGACTTACCATTTTATATAAATTACAAACAAAATTGATATTATTCCAAGCAACGATTTCATATTGAATTTTCGAAATCGATACGAATAAATCTATTCTATAAATAAAGTAAATAAATTATTTTTAAAATTTGATAGTTATTAGTTAATTAATATGTTAAGATAAGATATCTTAAATATTTTTTATAATCAAAATAGTGAAAAGCAAATAAATAATAATAGTATATTTAAAAAAAAAAATTGGCTAATAATTGAAATATCAACAAAATAGCACTTGTGGCATCAGTCAAAAGCCAAAAAAAGGGAAATCACTCAAAAATCCAAATTCAATTTCGAAATTTTGACTCACTTTACCGCTTCTATTTTCTCTACTATTGTTTTGTCCATACATTGCCCCAGTTTTACTAAATTTGTATTTTGTAAGCAAAAATATTATCAATAAAATGTAGTAGTTTATACTAAACTAAATTACACCAGTAATTACCTAAACTGTATGCAGAAATTAATTATATACAAGAATATTATAAATTCAATTTAATATAATGGACTTTAATAAAATTAACAAATATGTTGAAAGAACTCTTCTTACAATAAAATTTATTTCACCAAACACAGACAAAGTCCATCCGCTTGGAGGATCGGTAAAGTTGTGAATACAAAAATATTTCTTGATTTATATTAGGTAGGTCTGTTTGTTACGGTGTTATGGTCGCGGGGGCCATGGTGACGGTGGGCGGTCTGATGACCAGTCAGGGTGACGCTGCAAGATCCCATGGTCAATCGAATTATTACAAATACATTTTAAGTATGATCGATCCATGTGAACTTTGTCCTAGATGAAAATAAAAGCGTTCACGATTTTGTCGGTTGTATAATACCTATACGAGTTTTTGACGTGAGTCAATTTTATTTTAAGGATGTTTTCTTTTTTGTTCGAGTTAGAGACAAATAAAAAAATAAAATCGCACACGGATGGGAAGGCAGAGGGAACTCTTGTGTTAAGACACTCCGTTCTCCACTTTCCGCCGAATTCAGAAGGCATTGAGTGGTGGAACTCAACGCCGCGCTTTGTTTCGACTTCAGAGCGAATAAATGAAAATAAAAATTTAAATTAATATTTCATATCCTGTGTGAGTGGGGATCGAACCCATAACTAGTCGCGTTTGCATTCACAGACTTGTGGCCCTGCGCCACGACTGGTCTCTATTATGTAATGATAATTTATATATTTTTGTCCAAATTTTTTAATTTTCAAAAAAAAATATCATCCTATTAACTCACGTGTCACAATTCCCAATCAATGGGGACATTAATTATATGACATATGATCACTTAACAAAAGGTAATATACTAGTAATCAATAAAACAGGACAAATACGAGTCGGACTCGCATACCGGGGGCCGTTTACTAACTTCAGGATTGTATGACAACTGGAAATACATAAAAGTTGACAAACTTAAATTTGCGGACGTATGAATTCGTTTTATATGAAATGAAATACAATTATAAGTTGTTTTTTAAAAATAAAGTTTTTTTCTATAACATATCTATAAATTTTTACTTTATTGGATTGTTTCCTTTACTTATATTATAAATTTCAATTGTCAAAATTCATAATTATAAGTCCATGGGAAGTACCCTATAGGTTTTGTTTACGCGCTGAATAATAAATTCAAAATAGAACGCAGTAATAACGATGCATAAGCGCTCGCTCTTGACGAAGAAAAAAAAAACGAAGTTCCTTTTTAAGGTACGGAACCCTAATAAGTATAAATATAATTCTACCTACTGTTACTATAGTATTATGGCTATAGCTTATGTAAATTGCATTTTATTGGTTAAAAGTAGTCGTTTATTTATACTTTACAATTATCTAATAAGGTCATTTCTCTACGTGCATGGCACTCATGTAGAGGTCGATGGAAAGTCAACATATATACTATTAATTAGATAAGGTAAACATAAAATACCATTTTAATAGCATTATTTTACTTCATCAAGGAGTTTATTATCAACACATGCTAATATGTACATTGTATATTGGAATTGGGCTTAACTGGCTCAAAATAAATGGAAAAGCCGAAAGGTACCACGATTAATTGAATTTTGAAACGCTGGCTCCCAAATTTTACAACAAAAATTATAATTTCATCACTTTTTAATTATCTAATACATTACATCCGGTTTACATTGGTAATCGCTTTATGAGCTGATAAAGTGAAAATTCGTATAGAAAGATTATGTTTATAGATAAAATAACGTGATGTTTAAAAAAAAATCGTATTTCAAGCTAGCAAATTCTAAATCCATTGTGTCAACTCCTTTCTCTTTCTTTAGGAGAAACTCTACTCTCAAGATAGAATAACTTGATGAGATATAAGTATAAGACAGTATAAAAACATTCAAATGTAGCAGAAAACACACAGTGGTAGGGTTGCGTTAAAAAACGTTTTAATATGCAAACTTATATTAACTAACTTCATCACCCAGAGCTTTGTGTACTCTATTTTCTCTTATATATTCAACCTCCACTTCTGGTGAGTGAATTACAAAGGAGAAAAGAATCCAAAATTGTTATTATAACCATATCTACAGGAATATCAATCATTATAGAAATTATAATTAATTTATATCAATCTAAAGAGAATAAATTGAATACTTTGAATACCTTGAAAATGCTTGGTCAGAATTTTTTGGTATAAAATTTGGACAAAAAACCGAAATTAAAATTGTGATTGTGTAAAATTTTCAAAATTTATTACCCAATTAACAAAAACTACTATATTAATTGTGTTATATAATTAAATACTACATACATCTAACAAAAGAAAAATATCACACAAAATAAACTTTCAAGGGTAGATTTTTTTAAATCGATTGTCGATTTATATATTTTTTTAATATAGCGATAATTATGAAAAACTCATTTTTGTTTACACAATATTGGAACTTACTTATCGAACACTGGTTACATATTATATTTCAACAAATGATAAGAAATTACGCAATATATTTATTTATCTAGTTAATCCCATAATAAAAGTAAATATAGGAATTACTTTAATCTATCATTCATTGAAGCCCTTCGTGGTGCAGTAGCAAAAACGAGCGATTGTAAAACACGACAGGTTGTGGGTTTGATTACAATCGACTGGCAACGAGGCAGAACGCGGAGTTGCCTTTCGCCATTAAATATGTTATATTTTTCGGATTTTTGCTTTATTTGTATTAAAAGTTCTCACTTTAAGTCACGTTTTGATTACGCAGCGAATTTCGTACAAAAATCAGCAAAATTGATGCATAAATGCTCGCATCTTCTGATTGCATTGATTTAGAAGGTTGATTTTGTGTCAAATTTTTTGGTACCTACACGCGACCTCGAGATAAATGATCTTTTCATAATCAGAACCTAACCAAAATCTCATCAACTACCCTTAAAGTGTATCTTTTCCAATAAAAAAATAATTGAAGTCGGTTGGCATCATATTAAGTTATTCGTCCATTTGTCGCGCACGTTCTTAGCAAATTTAAGATTTGTGTGATTTTCAAATGGATTGTCAAAAATGACAAAATAAATTAGGAATACACGAAAAGCACCAGCTTTCAAACAAAAAAAATCATCCAAATCCGTTCACCCAGTCAAAAGTTCTGAGTTAACAAACATAAAAAAATACAGTCGAATTGATAACCTCTTCCTTTACAGCACTCGGTTAAGTACAAATAGGTTCAAAATATTATTTCATTTTTCAATCAAAAAATATATAAATCGTCTATTTCCTCTATTACTAGAATTAGATATTTATTTTAAATTATTGTCATTATACTCATTATACAAATTATAAAATTGTAATAAAATTGTTACCTATCGTCTGAATTTTCCACTTTTAATTCAATTTCTTCTGGCGTTTTGTTAGCTTCACTTTTTACGTTTACATTAACATCAGAGGATTCAGCGTTTAGAGCACCGACACGTTGGTCACTGTTGTCATTTGTTTGATCGTCACTCTTATTTATTTTCACTTTTTTACTTGAGCAATTCCCCATTTTGATTCTTATTACAAACTAATACTAACTTATTGTTATTTGAGTACTTAATATCGACGATTTCACGTATGACTGGTTCCTGATACAAAGATATATGACTTTTGAAGATAACATATAAAAGATAACCGTCAAATTAATAATTGACGAAAATCGGCTGTTAAATATATATTTTGATAAGTATGAGTGTACTTTGGACTGCGTATATGGAAAAAGAGAAGGTGTTATTGTGCATAATATATATTTTACTCATTCATCATTTCCTTACTACCGGTTAAGATCTTTCCTAGAATTCTGCTAAGCCGTATATATATTTTTATTAGAAAGAATTCTGGCCGAGTGTCAGTTTGACTTCCGAAACGACCGAGGGGCATGTGAAACTGCTTTCGCTATAAGTCAGTGTCAGGAAGTTTCAAAGGAAGAGAACAGAAACAAAATCTTTACCTCTTACCTCCTACCACAACCTTCCTACCACCTTTTAACTTAGCATGACTTCGAGTATACATCAGTCACAGAAATAATATATGCTGATGATTTATGTTTTGCAAGCAGATTCCGTCGTTGATCTGCAATAGCTGGTGGCTTTCAATCAAATGCAAATTTGACCTAAAAGTCAATACAAAAAGACGGATATGACGTTTTTAATTATTCACGAGAGTTAAGACATTGGTAATTAAGTTGAGTGATGAAGCACTAAAACAATGCGAGTTTAAAGGTCCTCCTCAAGTTTAAAGATGTAAATAAATGGGACATAAGAACGTTCCAATTTAGGTTGTAAAGTAAACAATCGATTTTATTAGTGAAAATTATTTTCATAATGAATTGTTGCATCGATCAAATAGCATATTCTGGGTGTAAATGAAATAGCATATTTTTTTTTTCAGAAGAATAGTGTTCTCGTACCATGGTAACAACAATCAATAAAAAAAATAAATCCTTTATATCCGTCGCGCATTCCTACGATTTTTACTGGTAAAGAAAATAATCCACAAAAAGTGATTTTAAAAAAAAAGTACAAAGATTTAAAAGACATCAACGCCGAATACAACAAGCTAAGAGGAACTCGAAGAGCTTTTGACATATTTTGGCCTCGTTATTGGATCATTAACATTATTGGATTAACAGACCGAGACCCATATTTTATCGTAATCAAAAATAATATCATTGAAGAGACTATTTTCTTTATATAATTTTAAGATAGTTGACAGTTCTCTAACTTACTATACGCATAGTGTCTCTTTTGTCGATTTAGAACTGCCACCTATAGTTTCCTATATATTATTAAATAGTGTTTCCAAAAATCTACTTATACTTAGCCTTTAATTAAATTAATCGAAGATTGAGACGTGAGTGTGTTATCAGTAAAATCATATAAATTCCTGTCTATCAAATGAACGTAAAGGCCTTATCATCCTTATCTATACTAAAGCATACAATTTTCTAAATACTTACAGGAGACTCATTTGGCTAATCCATGATTCACTATTTTATTTTTCGAAGATTAATATGATGAAGGTGACGTATACCTATATGTATATTTTTTAATTTTCATTTTAAGTTAATTACAAAAGTTACCCAGATGAACTTAATATATTAAGTAAGTTAGAGGCCAGTCGTGGATCAGCGGCACGAAGTGTGACTGTAAAACAGGAGATGAAATATTTACTTAAATTTATATTTCCGTCTCTTTGCTCTGGTGGCGAGGCTAAGGGCTGCGTTCAGTTCTGCCACTCAACATGCAACGCCTCCAGAATTCGGCAGAAAATGGGGAACGGAGTGTCTTAACACTAGGTTCCCTCCGCCTACTATGCTACGTGCGGGATACAGAGTGATTATTGAAAACATACTACACATTTTTCGGCATAATTTAATATTTTATTAAAATTTATCTTATCCTATGTATACTAAAAACAAATAAATATTTTTCACAATCCAATATTAAACTTATTTTTGTAAAGAGTTATATTTCTTAATGGCTGTTTCAACGAAATCTGTAGCTCTCTTGAGCCTCTCGGGAGTAACAAAAGTAGTCAAATCCGATACATTAAGAAAGGAGTTCATGTTGAAATAGTTCCAAAGTGACGTCATGTTGCAAATTCCTAAGAAAGACAAGATAAATGTTGGTATTGAGGTGACGATGTACATAATGGCCCTTTTTATACATCCGATGATTGACTGAAAATAATAATAACAACATATTAATTTTTAAATGTACATTTTTAATAATTTACTTATTAATATAGTTAATGTTAATAATCTCTCTTGTCAAATAAAGATTTTTTTAACTCTTTAAAGTGTTATTCCACACATAGAAATGAAAAATACTTATTTAGATAACGTAGCAGGACTCGAACCCGCGCCTCCTGGCGCCCCTGGTCGGTTTCCAGGAGGCGCGGGTTTGATTCCCGCTACGATCAGATTTTTATACGTTTTCTGAATAAATAAAGAAAAATGTGGTGTTTGGTGAAAATAAGCTTTCGTGTTTTCTTACCGTCACTATTGAGCAAATAAGACTGAACGGAGATAGACTCATCTCTTGTGTCTCTAATACAGGTACAACTGGATTTCGCACTTCATAAATGGTGTCCAAAGTTGATGGACGCTGACCTATTTTTATTAAATTGGGTTCTTGGTAGACATATGGTAGGGAGATTGCCTGAAAATAAAACTTCTTTAATAAAATATCAACATTACAAATTATTATTTTAAATGGAAACATATCATATAACTGTTATTCAAGTATGTTTATAAATAATTATACTGTTTTGATTTTATATTAATAGTTTTCATATAAGCAACGAAATTTAAAAAAAATGTAATCAATATCTTTGTTTAACTAAAAGATATTTTTGTAAATAATGTTTTTTTTTATTTAATGGCCTGATTTTGAAATCTCCCTGCAGAGATGCTAACAACATAAATAAGTTGTAACAAGCGTATAGAGATTTCGACGTAGCTTGACGAGAACGTATGGCTTAGTGGTCAGAGCGCCTGGTCGGTTTCCAGGAGGCGCGGGTTCGAGTCACGCGATGTTAAAATTATACGTTTTCTAAATAAGTATATTGTATTAGAATTTAAGAATTACAATGTATAAGCTTAATGATATTTTGTTCTGGAAAATCATAAAAGTTTAGTAAAAATCTCGAGATGATTGTTATCATTACAATACTGATTAGTAGGTATATTTCTTCTGCAAAAGTATAATATCAAATATAAATTTCCAGATAACATAAGAAGTTTATTTTTTTTCCTAAGTAAACTGAATTTTAAATGGACTGACAACGTTCTCGCCTGTAAAGCGTACCTAATAGCCAAGTCCTATCTATCTACGCTGTTATGATTACTAAATAAACGGTAATATTTGAGCAATCCATAGAGATTATGTTAAATGACAATTGCGGAGAGCAATTTACGTGGGCAACGATTGGAAACAACGACTCTATATTTTATTGTATTTACACTTATTATAATTTCATGATGACGTTTCTATACTTTAAAGTGCCTCTGTGACGGACTATGTTCAATTATATATTTACCTACTTTTTATATATATATATATATATATATATATATATATATATATATATATATATATATAAAAGTAGGTTTTGTTTGTCCCAAGATCCTGAAGTATCTCAATATAAAATTGTATCAAAGTCTGCTCAGCGGTTTGGCCGTGATCACGTTACAGACAAACAATCAGCGTTACTCTTGAATTTATAATATTAGTATGGATTGTTGAGAAATTAAAGAAACTTACTTGAGCAGAAGAAGCACCTCCATATTCGACCACGTTGTTGTCAAAATATGCGTAACTGCTTGCGTACGCCGCCGATAAAATCGAAGCAATGACCACGAATCTAAACATCTAAAAAATATAAAAGCAAAAGAAATTAGGAATTGAGTTGATTTACTGACAATTTTATGTTTTAGACTTTAAATAATACACATTTATTAAAAGCATTCAGGATCAAAGCAAAGGTTTATAAATTTAAATGCTAAAAATGCAAAAAGCTTTATATTTACTTCTAAAATCTTATTACCTTTACCTTGATATATTATTTTCTCTTGTGAAGTACAACTACAAAAACAGCGTGTTAGTTGTAGTTAATCTAAACTGACAATATATGCTAATCCACCTGTCTGTTGTATAAATACGAAAAATACGTTTTAATTACAATAACTATTAATTATAATTACTAGGAATATAATTCAATTTGGGTAAATTAGGTATGTTATTAATAACTAAATTAAGTATTTGACATGAATAATTAGTTAATGTAAGAACATTCTCATTTTTCCTAATTTAGAACTTTACATGAGGCCAGTCGTGGCGCAGTGGTACAAAGTGTGACTGTAAAACCGACGGTTATGGGTTCGATCCCCACTCGAGGAGATGAAATATTTACTTAAATTTTTATTTTCATTTCTTCGCTCTGGCGTCGAGGCAAAGCGCGGCGTTGAGTTCTGCCACTCAACACGCAATGCCTCCAAAAATTCGGCACAAAGTGGGGGAACGGAGTGTCTTGACACTAGGTTCCCTCTGCCTACCCTGCTGTGTGCGGTATACAGCGTGAAGCTAATTTATTTTATTTTTTTAGAACTTTAAATAAATTTGATTAAATCTATACTAACATATTATTATATATTCTTTATTGCACTTTAAAACACATATGGGTAATACAATTTTAAAAAATATTAGTTAGCAACATTAGTTAGCAACATAATAAAGCGGAAGTTCGTTTGTTTATTAAATTTGTGGATTTACTGGTCTGATTTACTTTCTTTTTGTTTTGTGTATATACTAGATCTAGTTAGTATCTAGTATCTAGTATCTGCTGACTACACGATGATATAAGATCAAAATGAAATTGGCGGGATGTCAAGTACGAGTCGGACTCGCCTACCAAGGCGAATGCCAATTTTAGGATTATAGATCAACGGGAAATGCATCTTATAAAAGTTGACAAACTTAAATTGCGAACATATGCACTCATTTTGTATGAAATAAAATAGAAATATAATTTTGTATATTTTTTTATTTGAAATCTGTATAAAATTTTTGCTTTTCGCGTCTTGCTAAATTTCACAATAAGATTAATTTCCGCGGCGTATTTGTTGCAAATACAGCTAAACCGATACAAAAACCCTCGTAATGAATTAATTGTGTTGACTACAAATGATTGATTTTTCCTTGCTCTTAGGGACAATTAGGCCGATGTATTTAGTATAAATTTCAGCCTAATACCTCCGCGCAACTTCGAGATAAATGATCTTGTCAGACAGACACACATACCTACATCTAAGTGATCATATAAGGGTTCCGTGTTTAGCCTTTTGAGGTACGGAACCCTAAAAAAGATTATTTCCTTGTTGATACAACTAATTTGTATGATTCATCGGCACCTTTAGCTCAAACACATTAAGTTAATTTGATTTGAACATTAAAGACGAATTGCACTTACTTAGAATTTTTTTTGTAAACATTTACGTTTGCAGTTTGCACTGTGCAACTTATAATTAAAACTAAACAATAGATTTGAATTTTTTTTAAAGGTATTTTAGACGGTTAAGACGGTTTCTGGCCATAACGTATTGCATACATATAGATTTTTTTTATTTAAGTGCATTGTTATTATTATTTCTTGTTTATTTTTGATACCAATTGTTATTTTTGTCGTATCTATTATGTTGTTGATTGAAACTATGACAATCGAGGATTTTTTACTTAAATATATATTATCTTATCTTTGCTTTGATAACAAGGCAAAGAGTGGCGTTGAGTTGCACCACTGAATACGCAATGCCTCGATAATTAGGGAAAACAGTGTCTTAACACTAGATTGCCTCTGCATCCTCTGCTATATGCGGAATATTAAATATAGCGTAAAACTGAAAAAATAAATTATTGTTTACCTAATTTCTATCTATACATCTATAGATACATATAAATAAAATTAAATATAATTAAATATATATAATTAAGACGTCCCGTTCCCCACTTTCTGCCGAATTCTGGAGGCATTGGGTGTTGAGTGGCAGAACTCAACGCCGCGCTTTGCCTCGAGACCAGAGTGTAGAAATGAAAATATAAATTTAAGTAAATATTTCATCTGAATGAGATGAAATACTTACTCCTACAGATCGAACTACCTACTAACTACTATACTACTCTTACTGATCGAACCCACAACCACGAGCATTCACACTTTGTGCCCTTGCGCCATTACTGACCTCTTTTTATATTCTGTTTATAAAAAATCAGCTTCACGCTGCATCCCGCACTCAGCAGGGTAGGCAGAGGGAACCTTAGTGTTAAGACACTCCGTTCCCCACTTTCTGCCGAATTCTGGAGGCATTGCGTGTTGAGTGGCAGAACTCAACGCCGCGCTTAGCCTCGACACCAGAGCGAAGAAATGGAAATATAAATTTAAGTAAATATTTCATCTCCTCGAGTGGGGATCGAACCCACAACCAGTCGGTTTTACAGTCACACTTCGTGCCACTGCGCCACGACTGGCCTCATATTCTGTTTATCATTTATCGATAAATTGAAAATATACTTATAGTATTATTTTATTAAATATTTTTTTCTATCCATTAAGTGTATGGAAATATGTATTTTAATTTTACATTTACGACTATATAGTTATCATACACACTACTACGGTCGTAAAATGAAAGTAATAGCATTTAAATAGAAGGTTTATATTGTATGGTATTATTTTAAATATAATAGGTGCCTGCTGAAGTGGTATTTATTTAGTTTGTAAACAGTGTTTAAATGTACATAACTATTTATTATTTTTACATTACCAAGAAAATGTACTATTGACTTTGAAATTAAATAAATTAACTGTATAATTTATTTGATGGGAAATAAATGTCAATGCTACATTGAATGCTTAAAGCAAAAATTTGGAGAACTAATGTAGGTACTTTACGAAAAATATCAATAAAAATAATACAAAAATTGACTTTATATATTAAACATTTTATTTCATAGAAAATTTAATTATATAAATCAATAGAAAACTGCACGTCGTTTCCTGGTGCCAGGCTCTGGTACACGCTGGATCTTTTGATACTTATCAATAGCAGTTTTCACGAAATCTGCCGCTGTACTGATCTTTTCCAATCTTTCGGGAGTCACGAGGGCTCTCATCTCCTCATGAATGGGTCCAACTCCATTGATCGTGATTGTACACAGATTGGTGTATGTACACACTCCCACAGTGAGAAACGATCCAAGGATCAATATGAACATACTACTTAACACCCAACTAAAGAGTCTCCCAGTGAAACCCACCAACGTCTAAAATAAAATATAGTTTATGTTAGTACTGCACAAATCTGTAGATAGTTTAAATTTAATTATGCAGAAAAAGAAATTTACCGGGAAAGAAATAATAAGTTACTTTAAAAATATGCTATAAATCAATTTATGCACGTGAGGCCAGTCTTGGCGCAGGGGCATAATTGTAGCTGTAAACACGACAGGCTGTGGGTTTGATTCTCACTCGAGAAATTGGAATATTAAATAATTTCATAATTAATTTATAATTCCATTTGCTTCGCTCTGGTGTCGAGGTAAAGCGCCAAATACATATAAGCCCAATGCAATATTGCATATATAAATAAATAATATGAACTTACGCGTGCATCAGGAACTTGGCTCCATAACAAACCAAAAGTAGACGTATCAGGCTCCAAATAATAGTCAGCAGCGTTTTGCCCGTAAACATCGAAGCTAGAAACACAACATTTAAGATGAATAACACAGGAAAATTTAAGTAAAAAAAAATGAAAATTTTAGGAACTACGAGTATATACTTACTTATTTAACGGATATCCAGCGCTATAACCATAGCCAGGAGCGTACGGGATATCAGGGTAAGCGACTTCAACAGGATTTGTCAGACCAAAACTGTTATCCTAAATAATAAAGATGAATATAGACACAAAAGATTTTAGACAATTTTAGAAGATTTTTAATTTATTTTTATTTTAGTTAGATATTTTAAGAAACCAACTTTATTTCCAGTACACAATTGCCATCCAGAACTTACAATATGGCAGTAGTCATAACTATATAATATGTAAGCTAGTTTATTGAGAATGTTTACCGCATATGTTAAAATCGCTAATACAATGTAGAAGACACTTAAGAGCATATACTAAATAATATAAATTTAATTTTATAACATATAAAAAATATACTTACAATTCTGTTGACATCCGTAACACCTGAAGGCATAGGTTCATCGGATAACATGTCATGTTTCCCAATGCTCCCCAGTGGGCGCACTGGTTCGATCCTAGCACGTCCTTCAAATCTGCGTTCCTCCCCTCTGTATACTGGATGATGATCGAAATCTGGGTTTGCTTGTTTTTGATGGATAGGATGTGTTTGGAGAGCATCTACCGTATCTGGTTTGAACGTGGACTCCAGATTATGTTGTGATGGTATTTCAGCACATGAGACTGAAACTATGGCAACTAAGAAAGCTATAAGTTTATACATCTGAAAAAAACAAAAACTGTTTTATTATAAAAGTATATAGCTGAATATAATAAAATTGTTACAATATTTAAAAAGAGTGTTTTTAGAAACGAATGTAAACTATACTTACTTTGTATCTCCGGATCCTTACTTCGCAAAATACTGTAAAAGACTGATGCACTGTCCCATTTCTTTTAACTATTTATAGAAATAAAATTTTAAGGAGAAATTTCTATTTTAAGGACTTATCTCCAGGACATTGTTTTACAACAATAAGGCTTCCATATAATGGACAAAAAGATAAGACATTCGTCAAATCATCGGAATGTACTGCGCTATTTTGCATTACCATTGTGGAATTTAAATTCACAAAGTACATCGATTTTAAGTGAAACTTAATAGGTATTATAAGGAAAATATTAAAAATTATCTTTAAATTATATAATATTAGAAACTATGGGTGTAATTTAGAAATAAGCTCAAGCGAGTTTCACTTGAGCTTATTTTGAAATGACACCCAAATGATAACATATTCTTTAAAACATTTTTTTTAATAATTAGTATTTTATGTCCTTTTTAATGTCTCTAAAAATATGTGTATTATTTATAATTCTATATTTTTGACGTAAAAGCGTAACAAACAAACTTACATTCACATTTATAATATTAGAATGATGATTAAAGTATGCACCATTAGTAATACAGTACATACAAGCAATTGATACATACAAATTTGCATCATAACCAAGAGTCATCTTTTCAATCATGAAATATTGTAATCTCTATTAAAATAATAAAATAGAAACATAAGGTATTTTTCGGCCTAAAAATATATATACAAGAATTATTAAGTTTTCAGGCCGTCGTGGTGCAGCGCCACAAACGTCCGATTGTAAACCTCACGATTGTGGGCTTCTTTCCCACTCAGGGAATGAAATATTTAATATTTAAATTATTTGCAAAGGTAACGAGAAGGCGCATTGGGTTGCACTTAAATATAAATGTCAAGTGATTAACGCTACCCATGAACATTGGCACCAGAGAAATATTCTATTATAGTCGTAATTATTATAACTATTTCCCAAAATGTATAGCATTTTTTATATAAATGGAATATATATTCCCTTCTTTCTTTTTCTACCAAATAATATCTATTCAACATTCATTCAATAATTTTTGTATAGTTAACTGACACACGATCATAAAGAAATGCTAGTTACAATGTCATTGCAATTTGCATGCTTAACTATAAATTAAATCAACTTCACGCTATATTCCGCGTACAGCAGGACTGACAGAGAACCTAGACACTCCATTTCGACTTTCCACCGAATTTTTCGAGGCATTGTGTGTTGAGTGGCGAAATTCAATGTTGGCTTTTGCCTTGGTCCGAAAGCGAAGAAATGAAATAATTAAGAAATAATAATTCAATCCCTTGAGTGGAATCGAACCCACAGCTGTCGTTACATTTACCCTTGTGCCCCTGCCCCACGACGACTTCAACTATCTGTACATTGTATTCTATTTGACCGATAATGCTTACATTGAGTTATTCTGATACAAAAAAAATATTTTCATATCTCCAACACAAAGTATTATAGTTCATATTGTTCATAAGTAGTAAAATAAAATAGCTATGTCAATCTTTATATTCATATATTCATGCCTTCATATGAGATATGAGCTCGTATTCACCTCATTAGTCCATCACGTGCCAACTGTGCCACTATGGGGTCAATAAAAATTATAAAAATATTTTTGGTAATATCATTAAAAAAAATGGTATTTTTCAAGTTTCCGTAAAGAACGTAACATTCCGTAGTAATTTTTCACTTCGTCTTATTTACACTTTGGGGTTATTGAAAAGTGTAAATACAAAATGTTGTATTTACACTTTTCAAGAAAAAGAGTCGTTTTACAAAGGGTCGATTTATATGTAGATATCTTCTTATAAATTTAACCATCTGATACGTCACAATTACAATACTTCTAAAATTAGTATTTAGAGATGAGGAATGAAAAATCTATAATATATACATACATAATATAAACATAGACCAGTCATGGCGCAAGTGCGTGCATATAACCATATGTTAAACGTTAAACAACAACCAACACCCATTCGAAGAAATAAAATGTTAATTTAATATTTGCATTTTTATTTCGTTCTGGCGTAGAGGCAAAGGAGGCGTTGACTTTCGCCATTCAATGCCTTAAGAATTCAGCGGAAACTGGAGAGCACAGTGTCTTAACACTAGAGTCCCTCTGCCTACCATACTACATGCGGGATACAGCGTGAAATTAAAAAAAAAATAATTCTTTGTTACAAAACAAAAAGTATAATAACTCGAGTGCAAATAACCCGCACAATAGAATTGTGATGTCATTACAAGAGGAATTATTTTTGTACGGTGACTCACTCGCATACAAAGCCGAAGGCACATGAATATAAATGGCTCCACATAACCGTCGCGACATCTTAAAACTTTATCAACGAATTTTAAAATATTAAAAACCAACACATAAGAAAATATCAAACGTTTTAAAATAACGTTTCCAATTCACACAGAAACTATACACCGTCGTCTGAATTAGGTTTTGTTATTTTAATTGTGGCTTTTCGATATTGTATATACAAGAATATGATATTGGTTTAAGCTAGAAAAGGACAAAGTATATGTTGGTGACATTCTCTTTAGTTACTATTGTTAGTAAAATATTATTCGCGTTTAAGATCACATACGTGGTTTCTATACATAATTCTCTCCATCTGTATCTGTAAATACAATGTTTAACGGCAATATAAATAATAAAAACTGTGCCTTATCTTGAAAGCGTTGTGATACCATATGTTTTCGTTTTATATTTACACCAGTTGCAGTTTTGCATTGTGAGATTGCGGTGCGTTGGCGTTCTCTTATCAATAACGTCGTCAGCCCACGGTGTTTTAATTATATAGATTTGACTTTTATCAAGATTTTATCTCTGTGGCACGCTCGCCGTATTATCAACGGCTATTCATATGTGATATTGGTCGCGTTCAGGACAAAAAAAATGGGTAATTCTAAAAGTAAAAAGATGAAGATAAATCAAGCGGACGCCCAGCCGGCGGAAGATAGCCGGGAACGGATAAACAGTATCAAAACTGACTCTCTGGATGTAAATGTAAGCAAGAATAGTGGTCAAATCGAGGTAGCCACCGAACAAATGGAGGAGAAAAACAACGATAACGCGAGTAGTGCATCGACTGTGGAAGTTTTAGACGATAAGTGATACGCGCCATATTATTATAATTAACTTTTCTCGCTATCCACACCCAGTGAAATCTCCTGTTAGAATATTTGTTTTATATTATTTTTGTGATTTTATCATGTTTTAAAAATATACTCATTCTCAATTAAAATATCTATTTAAGGGAAAATAACTATTTTATCATGAAAACTATGCATTTGTGAAAATAAAATAAAATAAAATGATTTTATATTCTTGTTTCTTTTTTATGTGTTTTTTAAATCGTATTTTTCTCATACAACTCAAAACTTTAACTAATACAGTAAAAGTATTAAGTTCAGCAAATCATCCCCTTTAAATGTACATAAAACATTAACACCTAATTAAATGATTTTAAATTGTAAATATGAGAGCTTATAATTGTTATAAACATCACAAGCAGCCGATATTGTTATGTCTAGATTAAGTAAAGTGTCTCAAGTAGGCCATTGAGTGAAGCCAGTCGTGGCTCAGGGGCACACATTGTGTGGTTGTAAAATCGACTGGTTGTGGATTCGATCTCCACTCTAGGAAATGAAATATTTATTTATATTTTCTGGTGTCGAGGCAAAGCGCAGGGTTGAGTTTTGCCACTAACACGCAATGCCTCCAGAATTTGGCGGGATGTGGGCAACGGAGTGTACTAGGTTCCCTCTGCTTCCCTGCTGAGTGCGGGATACAACGTGAAGCTAATTTGTCTCAGGTAGATACAGTGTGTACAAAGTGTGTTTCTAAAATTGAGTTTTAATCCGATATTAAAATAGCTTAGCATCTTTTATTCTTTGTCTTGTATCATTAAATACCTTATAATGTATTGTTGCTTACTGCAAATAAAGTTTCATGTAGATAAAATTTATAATTATATTAAAACCGTAACGGATCGGTGTCTGTACATATAAAATATATCAGAAAAATGTTATTAGTAGAATTTTGTTTTTACTTTTGTCTTTATTCGTTTGTTCAAGCTAACCTCAGGATTTTGGTAACCGATTTCATTACAGTTTTTACTACTGTATTTTGGAAAGCTTCCCTTAACATTTTATGTTTGGTCATTTCAATCAGTTTATAAATAAAAAAACTATACTATACTTTTCAGTATAAATATATTTGTTAAAATAACATTACTATTAGAAAACGAAAGTAATGCAGATTAGAAAATAAATAATGATGTAATACAAGCGGGCGAAGCCGCGAGACGATAGGTAGTCCATTTATACATACATTCTTAAGTAGTATAAGTACTAATATGTTTGATGGCTTAAGATAGAAAAGATAAGACAAATCTTTTTAATTTCGAACCTTTTGGCAATGATATCATCAGTTGTTACAGTCATTTAAGTTCAATGATGACATACATATTTTAAAATACACTATGAAATTCATATAATTAATATTCAAGTATTAGTAATACACACTTATTATATACATAAGATTTTTTTTTTTAATTTGACAAAAATAGTACGAAAATATAAATTTTATTTAACGCTCAAAATCATCTTTATATAAAACAATTTAACAATTTCTATCATAAGTATACACTTATTTCACTATATCGTTTAGGTACTTAGTTATTTTGGTTCCAGTCGTGGCGCAGCGACACAAAGTGTGACTGTAAAACCGAGTGGTTGTGGATTCGATATCCACTCGAAGACATGAAATATTTAAAATAAATCAAAAATCAGCTTCAAGCTGTATCCCGTACACAGCAGGGTAGGCAGAGGGAACCTTGTGTTAAGACACTCCATTCCCCACTTTCTGCCGAATTCTGGAGGCATTGCGTGTTAAGTGGCAGAACTCAACGCCGCGCTTAGCCTCGACACCAGAGCGAAGAAATGGAAATATAAATTTAAGTAAATATTTCATCTCCTCGAGTGGGGATCGAACCCACAACCAGTCGGTTTTACAGTCACACTTCGTGCCACTGCGCCACGACTAGCCTCGGAACGGAGTGTCTTAACGCTAGGTTCCATCTGCCTTTCCTGCTGTGTGATTTAACTTAGTTATTGGTTCATATTAAAGTATTTATTGTGTTTATCATAGTACGTTTGTAATAGTACGTTATTGAGAAAGAATTTCCTATTGTTATATTGCTCAAACCTTCTGTAATTGCATAAAATGTCAAATTGGCATAAATTGAACATATAAATACATATTAAATACTTCAAACGTTAGAATAGACATTACAATTGGTACAATTGATATAAATTTATTCATCACTAAAATATTCACAAAATGCAAAACCTTTTGTTCAAATCATTCTTTGTCTTGACATATAATACGTTCTAAGAAAATGTTACAAAGCAGTTATCTTTATCGGACTTTTAACATTATAAGATTTCTTAACAAAATGCGATAAAAAAACAATAAAAGTAGGCAAAATGCGTAAACACAATAAATAGACAGTTAAAAGATCTGTAGAGAGAACAAATTAATACTACAAAATATGACCCCATCGTAAAAAAAACAAAAGTTAACAAGGTATATTACCGTGACACTTTTTAGATATGTTAAGACATGTCTTAAATGAAAGACATTTAAGACATTTCATTTCATTTCAACATTTCAAAATATTAAAAAAAAATATTATTCTTATTTAAACTTTTATGTACATAATAGATGTGTACCTAAGAAATATTTCGTCATGAGTTTAAAGGCGTGTCAATAATGTAAGGTTGTAAACTAATAGGTAGATATAAATATTTAAGTGAGCGTTTCTCCCAAGAAGACCAACCATCGTATTTACTAATACAAGCAACTCTCCGTCTCCGTCGTCAACGTCTCCACTGTAGTGGCATTTTTGACATAGAAAAAACAAAGTCCAGCAAATCTATACACAAATAAATCTAAAACCAACAAAAGTACTTAAAATGATATCGATATCATGTTTCTATCCAAATAAACGTGTTAGTTAGATATAGATTGTAACTCAGTGTGGTATAATAGCCAATGGAGGGGGAAACCACCCTATAATCCATATCTGACTAGGATATAGATTATCTTTGTCCAACATTAAATTGTGCGAGCATATTAAAAGTACATTGTTTTATTTTAGCTTATTATTAAAACGATTAAGAAAAATAATTATTATATTATCAGTAGGATGTATAAATAAGTGCCGGAAGAGCAAGAACAATATTGTGATATATTTTTAAGAGCACATACCGTTTTACGTATTCCCAAAAAAGTTTTATCTCCTCTTCTAAGGTAACGTTCATCATACTTATGATTGACATGTATTTTTTGTTTACTGACATTAACTGAACACTTTAAAAACTTCTAAGAAATAACACAAACACCACCTATTTCTGTTTCAACTTCTGCAATCATTATATATTTAAATGGAATTAAAACATACATTGTCTTTCTATGAACGTGATGTTGGTAACATGTTTCAAACTATTACTATTTGTAATACCTACCACCGCCACTCCAGCCCTATGAGTTCAGGGTTAAATTCAATCGATGTCCATTATTGAAGTTACTTATAGCTCAAGTTTCATATTAAGTCATTTCTTATTCAACTATTATTGATTATTTGTTGGTACAAAACGTGAAAACGGTAAGTACTGTTGTTGGTATACCTACCTATCTATTTTCTTATGTCCATGAAGTCAATAAATACAATTTAGCTTAAAAAATGTATGTGTATATATTTTTTTCTTTTCTTAATTCATTACTTATAGTTGTTTTTTAAATTAAAATATAATATTTACGATTGTATTGTCTTATAAAAAAATTCTGATTATTGCACTGTAAAATTATGCCAATCACAATTATATAATCTCAATATTATATCATGATTACAACTAAACATAAAGATTATTTCACATTTATTTTTAACGCGCTTTCCTTTTAAATGCCGAAATTGCGTATAAAACTTTTAAATTTGGACTTAGTGACATTTTTATAACGAATTGGGCGATTTTCTTCATGTCATTTAAATTCACTTCACTTTAACTTCATGTTTTTTTGTATTTGATTTTTTTTTATTTTTAATTTAATAATATATAAATATTTTTTATTAAAGTAAAACTAAAAGTTATTTAAAGTATTTAAACTATTAGGCGTGTCCTTACGTATAATAATAAAAAAGAAAATGTCAATTGTCAATTATGTATTATTTTGTAATCTCATTAGCATATATTGTGTTTAAACATTAATCACATATAATCAAATAGGAAAAATATTACAAAAATTAAATTGTATTTATAAAATACCAAAAAAAACTAAAACAAATAATATCATGATTATAAAGAAAATACCATTGCATGTTCAAACTTTAATGTCGGCTTCGGCTTGCATAAATAATTACAAAAGAGCCGTTGAAGAACTGGTAAAATAGTAATACAACTGTAAGTGCCTTTTAGATTTCCCATACTTTTATTTTTATTATTATTTTTGATTTTAGGTTTACAACTCTTTAGATGCTGAATCTACGTCAATAGCAGTTAGGGTTAATGTTGAAGAAAGTTTTATTCAAATATTAGATAATGGTAGCGGTATAGAAAAATCTAATTTATCCCTGTTAGGAACTAAATATGCTACTAGCAAATTTGTTAATATTACAACTTTAAAATCTGCACCCAATAAGTATGGCTTTCGGGGCCTATCTCTGTCAAGTGTAATTGAAATCTCTCAAACTGTAAAAATCTCTTCAAGGGTAGATAACTCAAATGAAACTTGGATAAAAACTTTTAATAAGGGCAAAGAAAAAAATATCACTATCCATACAAACAGGCCATCGAAAGGAACAACTGTAAGTTTAGTATCTTTTTTACATGTAGTCATATATGACAAATTGTATAGCTTAAATGTTTTTAGACATAAGAATTAAGAGGCTGGTATATTGATTGATCTAACTTTCAACACAATGGTTGTGGCCTAGATCTGGGAATTTCGATAGTCAATTTTTCATTTCCCGGTTCCTACATGACATATCTTAAATTTATGCAAAAAGCAGAGAATGGATTGTCTTGTACTAGGTTCTCTCTGCCCACATTGATGTGCCAATATTAGAAGCTGAAAAAGTTAAGGAATAGATATAGTGCTTATGCCAGTTTAGAAACTAAAATGCTTTTACTAAATATTTTTATAGATAGAAGTTATTGGCTTCTTATACAACTTGAAAATTCAGAAGAAATCCATTGAATCTATCAAGGAACTGCAAAGTATTAAATCATATTTGCAACAACTGTCCTTAGTCCATTACAATGTTTCTATTAGCTTAAGGGATGATTGTAAAAATGAAATAGTTTTTACAATAAACAAAAATAGAGATATGCACCAAACACTTACATCTTTATTTAATATACAACAATATGATGTACATGATCTTCAAGTTGAAAAAAATCAGCATAAAGTTAGAGGATTTATAGGAGAAAATAAGGAGGGTACAAAGATTTATCAATGGATTTATATAAATGGTAGAATTATCAACAATAGTGTTATACACAAAAAAATTAATAAAATATTTCATAAAATGATTAATATTACTTATTGTGGTAATAAAAAAAATAAAGTAAGTACATAGTCACATTTAGATAACATTTTTTATAAACTTTTTCAAATTTTTAAATTATTTTTAATGTTCCTTAGAATATACCTGCAGATGAACATTATTTATTTAATAATAGTTTTCCACATTATTTTATTTTTATAACTTGCCCTAGTCTTGATTTTGATATCATTTATAAAAATCGTGAAACAATAGTTGAATTTCACAACTGGCCAAAGATTGAGAAACTTCTTGAAAAGATGATAAAATTCTACTCTGGAGATTTAAATATAAAATTTCAAAATAAAGAAGAAACTAATATACAACATAATAAAAAGAGTGATGACACAAGAAAAAAAGTAAAAGAAATTATGGAAAAATTCTTAAATAACAATGCTTACAAAACAAAAATCTCTCAATTTAAAAAGGGTGTAAAAGGTAACTATGATGTTAAAAAATATATTAATTTTTAATATTTCAATTTAAATAAATAAAAAAAGTATTTTTGTAAGGTAAAAATGTGAAAAGGAAAAAAGAGCCTAAAATTAAATTGCAAGACATTACAACTAGACAGAATACAATTAATAAAATTAATTTACTAAAGAAAACAGTTGATTTAACAAAAATAATAGACAAAAAAAATAATTTAACTCCTCCATACAAAGAAATTAATTTTAAACAATCAAATATGAAAAATAAACATTTAAATGTGAAAAGTAAAAAACGTTCTGGTTATAAAGCCCTTAAAAATAATAGTCCGCCATCCCTTCACAAAGCTAAAAATATAATAATAAATAGGCAAAGAGAAAGTTTATATGAACAAAAAATAAAGGAATTAAATTATAAAAAATATAAGAAACTACAGAATTACAAGAAAAAAAGTTATGAAAAAGATTTTTTACAAAGGAGAGAATACATTTCCAGAGACTCTATTAAGCAAGATGATATAGTTGAAAAAAAATATATTTGTCTGAATAAATTAGAAGTCAAAACATCATATGATCTTTTAAATCCGGCAAAAAATTTTCAATCGTTTGGACACTCAGAGGAACATCAACATATATTTATTTGTCAACAAACTCAATCTTGTAAGAATCTTTTTTTAATTATCTATATTTTTTTTAAATATATTCACCAGGACAGTCGTGGCGCAGGGGCACAAAGTGTGACTGTAAAATCGACTGGATGTGGGTACGATCCCCACTCGCGAAGATGAAATATTTACTTAAACTTATATTTCCATTTCTTCGCTCTGGTGTTAAGGCAAAACGCGACTTTGGGTTCTGTCACTTAACACGCAATGCCTCCATAATTCATGCAGAAAGTGGGGAACGGAGTGTAGGTTCCCTCTCTATCCTACTGTGTGCGGGATATAACGTAAAGCTGATTTATTTTTTTATTCACCTCCGTCTCACAATTTGTTTTCCCTTTTCCTGGCCAAATCTTTGTGATATTTGATATTAAGTGCAGGAACTCAAAGGCGCGCTTTCGGCCCGATCGCCTACGCAAATTCTGCAGAGGGCATTCTGAAGCAACCACGTAGTAAATTCTCAGTGATCTATCACTGAGAATTTATTATTTTATACCCTCTTCCTCTTCCAAGCGGTGTTGCTATAAAAGGAAATAAGTCTAAGAGCTCTTTTTCTTGTTATCAGAGCGAGGAAATGAAAATTATTCGACTTCCGAGTGACAATCAAAACCACATAATCACGTTTACAGATAGGCGCCACGAGGGTGTCGATTATTTGTTGCCTATAATTATATTAGAATTTTATTTTAATAAAATAAAATGTTTCCTAGATGTCGCCACTTGTGACCCATACTTCCCTATAACAACTTTTGATAGTCACAACTATAACAAAGAACTTGAACAAAAGAAAAATGTAATGAATCAATTTATTAGTTCAGATTCTTGCAAGAATTTTTTATTACATAAAAATGGTATCTTTGAAAGACAAGACATGTATAAAACAAAGGGTTTAGTAAAAAATAAAGATTCTTCAAGAAAAAAAATATTAAATCAATATGAATCCATTTTACCATATATTAATGAATCGATGAAAACCAACAAGAATAGTACAATGTGTGATATTATTGAAACATCTGATATTAAAAGTATAAATTTTAAAACAAAACAACATATTTCACAAAATTATGTTAATGACAAAAAAAATTGCTACAGCATTGGCATTAATTATGAAAATACTTATACTATCGACATGCTAAGCTCGTCGTTATTTACGCGTAATAGTAACTTTGACGAAACCAATAATACGTTACAAAAAGATAATAATTTAAGCATCAGAAATAAATCTATACATTCGTTAAAAATGTTTACACAAAACGAGGCGTTTAATAGTAATGTTAAGCATAATTTAAGCAATAAAATTATTTCTGAATCTCAAACTTTCGAACCATTGAACTATTGTGAAACTGTTTTCCAAACTGATGAGTGGTGTGATTTTGAAAAAGAATTCAATACAAGTTTCTTAAGTAAGAACAATATAGAAGGAATGGATCAATGGAATTCAATAAATGAAGCTTTTGTAAAAAAAGAATTGGTAAATAATTGTAAATTGAATGAACCCAATGAATACAATAAAATAGTTATAGATTCCAATATGTCTGATCAAGTGGTAACAGCAATAGGTAAAGACCCAAATGATACACGGACAGACAAACAGAATATAATTTCGGAAGAAAAAGAAGAATCTAATTCTATTGCAGTAGAATATAAAAATATAAATAATTTTGAATTGAAAAGTCGACATAATTTTGTTCCTAAAGGTACATATGTTAAGAACATTGTTTTACGTGAACATTTTTATTTTATAAGGACATATTTCATAAATGTAACAAAAACCTATATATTCCAGGAATGTCTCAAATATTTAAAAACAATTATAAAATGCCATGTGCTGTCGTTTGCGCACAAGAATATTACGAAGATGTAAGCAGAACTAGAATAACTAAAATTTTTACAGTGTTAATTTTATATAATGTTATACTACTTAACTATATTTAATAACAAATCTCAATAACTCTATTCTATGGGTAGTCCCTTCCACTGAACGGTGTTGGGAGACGACGTCGACAAATTTTACTCATTTGTTACTTGTGTTATAGGATGTTTATAAAAAATTTGCTGATGATGTTCTTAATAATATCAAAGTTTTCGAACCGGAAATTGAGAATGTTAAAGATGTTGTTTCAAAGGATCTCAAAAAAGTTAACAACAGATTAAATAAAGATAACGCTGACTTGATATTTGATTGTTCTTCGTTAGAAACCGCTGAAGTAAATATTCTATTACTACTATTTGAAAATTTTTTGGTAAATATATATCATAAATTAATAATAAAAAAAATAAAGTTCACATCAAAGTTTTAAAATTCTTAATCAGAATTTTTAAATAAGTGATATGAAGTCATAGAGTTTTCTAATCAAAGACATCTGATCAACGCATCTTTGTTCAAAAGTTTTACCTTATCATCAATATCAATGCATCTTACATGACATCACAACAGAGTAACATGGCGTCCATTAAAATCACAAAATTGAAATATAATATGCATGGCTCCTTATGATATAATTTTTTATACTGGTTCATAAGGGCATTTTCAAAAATTTGTCTAAACCTCATTACCAATATTATAGGTGCTAGGTCAGGTGGATGCAAAATTCATTTTAGCTATCATTAAAAGTAGGATATCTGCAAGCGGTCATTTTTCGAATTTCTTAGCCCTGTTTGACCAACATGCCGTTGATGAAAGAATACGACTCGAGAGCAATATAAAAGGTAAGCTATTTTTTTTTCAAATTTCTCATTGAATTGATGTAGGTATATTAATTTGCAACTTTGATTTATTTAGATTATTTGAATGTCAATCAATGGACTAGCGTCTCAATAGATTCTGTAATAAAAATAAAACTAAGTCGGGAAGATTATTTCTATGTCTATAATCATAAGGAAAAATTTTATCAATTCGGCTTACAGTGGACGTTTGAAAACGATGAAATTTTGATTCATGCCATACCTACAGCGATTCTTGGTAAAAATATTAGAGAGGTCAGTTTTGTTAATGGAGCACCCATTTTTATTATACGAAGTAGTTTTTGTGAAAATATTTCCACTATCAGGTACTAAGTATTTTTTTTATATATTTTTTATATATACGAGACATGTTTAATGAAGTTATACATTATAAAGAGTTAATTTTATATCGCTAGGATATCTACACGAAGGTCCATATTTGATAAATATTTTTTCATTCATCTTAATATTAATTGCCTATATTTTAGGTTGGATTGGTTATAAGAGCTGTAAAAAATTTAATCTATGAACTAATAGACGTTATTAAAACGCTAAGAGGTAATGTGGCGTCCTATCCTAAATCAATAATGAATTTAATTTGTAGCGAGGTAAGATCCATTTTAATGTATTTACTAATGTAATGGAAATTTTAAATATTTGATAATTAGGTACTCACACTTAAGTGCAGTTTAATACGATTAGACGATATTTAAGAGGCCAGTCCGGCCAGAGTGCCGCAGGGGCATAATGTGCAACTGTAGGCAAACGCGACAGATTCGATTTCCACTCGAGGAAATGGAACATTTCATAATTTCATTTTCTCTCTCTGGAAACGAGGCAAAGCGCCACAATGCGCCGCAATGCCTTCAGAATCGACGGAAAGTGGAGAACGTAAATGTCTTAATGGAAACGGAGCGTCTTCATACTGGATCCCCAGGTTGTCTCTGCCTTTCCTGCTATGTGCAAGATACAGCTTGTAGTTAAAAAATTAAGTTATGTCAAGTCATGGCGCAGCGTCTGATTTTAAATGCGACATTTGCGGCTTTTTTCCTACTCAGGGAAAAATATTTCCGCGATATGTTAACAATTCACAAGACAAGGTGCCGCGTTAAGTACTGAGAGCTAGGACGGAGACTCATAAATTGGTGTAAGGTGAGGAACTATGTGTCGCAACACTACGTTCCTTTTACCGGGAAGAAAAGCTAAAGCCTTGTCTAAAAATATAAAATAAAAATATATATTATTATAAAATATACCATTTTTTTTATATTATTTCTTGACAGGCTTGCAGATATGCCATAAAATTTGGAGATAAATTATCAAAAACCAATTGTGTTCACTTGATAAATGCACTTTCGAAATGCAAAACTCCATTTCAGTGTGCTCATGGTCGACCTGTGATGGCTATTCTTATGGAACTTAGAAATAATGAAACGAGCTATACGGTATATTTATTTGTGATTCTTTTGGTTGAGAAAAAAAAAGAAAAAAAAATCTACAAAAATAAAACATAAACCTATGTTAGGTTTTACCTTTAAATCTTTTTCTTGTCGAGTGTATAATGCGGTAAAAGTGTAAAAGAGTATGAAAATAGATGGAAAATATCAGATAACTTAGATGCGACAGGAAATTGGGAATAAAAATTAGATTAAAAATTAATAGATTTTTTAATCTAATACATTCGTTTAATTTATTGATTTCTACACATTAAGACATTATCTATGTTTTTATTTTAGGTGAATCTAAATAAGATTAAAGGATTTAAGACTATGACTACACTACAAAGATAAAAATATACATAGAATAAAAAAATAAGCAAAATGTGAACGAGCTCGTCTGTTTATTTCGTAATTAAATAATTATATACTTAGACATCCTCAAGTCTCCTTATTTATATTTAGTTTTAGCAATAGCTACAGAATTTTCTGTTAATAATGTTTCGTATCCATTGCACATACGGTGATATTCTTGTATGAACATCCGGAAAACCCACAGCACACGGTATTCCCCAAGAAACTATTCCAACCAATTTGTTTTCTATTGTCAGTGGTCCACCTGAATCTCCCTAAATTGAAAAAATAATTTAATAAATCATTTCTCCAAGTGGGACCAAACATGAAAAGATCCCGTTGACAGACAGGATACTATGCCACCATACCACAATGGCCTCACAATTAATGTCATTGTCAGTTATGACCGAATATGAATAATAAGGAGTTAATTATTTATAATGCAGTCTATACTTTAGGGGCGAGCTGCTCTCGCCCTTCAGCCCGGTGACGCTGTCAAGACCAGTCCAGGTCAATAGCATTTCCATTCGAAAAAAAGTATACTAATGCAATAAAGTTGAAGAATTTATTTAAACGCGCCAAGCTTAAAACATTAAGTTAAGTCAATTCAATGAGAAAGAAATATATGAAAATTGCTATAGAGAATCAATGAATTTGCGGACTACTAAGTACTTATCAAATATTGTTATAGGTATGGATAAACTTACATGACATGAGCCTTCACCAATTTTAGTGAACGTGCAGAACATGCTGTCGTATACCTCTCTTGTATAGCGCATTGCGTATTTACATATGTCTTGATTAAATACTGTTACGTTTAATTCGTGCATCTTTCGTGCTGATTCACCATGTGGCTGTTAAAAAAATATATAAAATTGCTAAATATATCTAACTAGCTTTTAAGCGATTAATAAATAAATCGAATTTTAAAACATAATTACTAATACAAGTAAAACAAACCTTGCTAGCACCAAAACCTGTTAATAAAACTATACTGCCTTCCTTTAACTTCGCCTCATCAAATTTCAACATTTCTGCAACATTTAAATCAATTAAATCGTCAACCATCAACACTGCGATGTCGTTTAATCTAAGACTAACAGTATAACGTTCGTGAACATGGATTTCCTTAATTTTGTAACTTAGTCCTCCTTTATCTAAATTTGTAGTACCAAGGACAGCCTTTATGAATTTTGGTTTGATTCTGAAACAGTTATTTTATATTAGTTATTAACTTGCCTGCAAGTAAGATTGCTATGACAGAATATAATTTTAGTATCTAATAAGTAAATAGGTAATGGGAGGCCAGTAGTGGCGCAGCGGCACAAAGTGTGACTGTAAAACCGACTGGTTGTGGATTCGATCCCCACTCGAGGAGATGAAATATTTACTTTTCCATTAATAATTTATATTTCCATTTCTCCGCTCTGGTGTCGAGGCAAAGCGCGGCGTTGAGTTCTGCCACTCAACACGCAATGTCTTCAGAATTCGGCAGAAAGTGGGGAGCGGAATGTCTTATCACTAGGTTCTCTCTGCCTACCCTGCTGTGTGCGGTTACAGCGTGACGATATTTTTTTTAATAAGTAAATCCGTAACTGTCTTTATCAAAACACAATTTAAAAAAGTCGAAACCTGTAGGGATTTGTACTTTTTTAAATATATTAATATATTTACCCATTTACACAATGTGCAGCAGTCACCACATATCTTTGTGATATAACAGCACCGCCACATACATGATGCCCCGTACTATTTTGTAGCGAAACGTGGAACTTTCCATATTTATCAGGGGTTTCAAATCCACCAACTATACGTTGTGAGCCTTTATATAACACGTATTAGTTTAATACAAATACCATACAATTAAATATATTGAAATTAAACATAAACTTACCTTGGACTTGTAAAAAAATTGTAAACATTAGCAAAAATAACATTGTAGTTTTTTATTATATTTGTACAGTGCAGTAGTCTGTTTAGAGTAATTGTAAGGAATTAAAAAGTTGTTTCTTAATATGATATCTTAACTCATAAAATCAATCGGAAATTTTATTTATCTGACGATAATCAACTAATCATTTATTGATATTTTATAGATAAGGCTATCCAACGTAAGTATGATAAAAGGACTTAAGGTATACCGAAAGCTCTCTTAAATTTAGAAGAAGAGAGATAATTTTAGAAAATAAGATGAATGTAACTATTCGAATTATTAATCAAACGTCCGGTTGTGGAAAATTTAATACCTATATTAAATATCCCTGTCGAAATTACCACTTTGGGGGTTTTGTTTGAGAAAAACTGAAGGATAACGTGAGATGTATTGTACATGATTTGTGCCGTTTTTAACCTAAATTAAAATAGTTAGTAGTCATAACAATTTTTATTTTACTTTATTATTACAATAAGCAATCTTGCTCATATTTATAATTTAGCAATAAAAATATTATATCGTAAATCCATCCATCTTTGACTTTTCAAATAAATCTACTTGTGTTTCTTGTATGTCATCTGTGACACAGGAAAACCAAATATGATCTGTCAAATTATTGTTTCATTTGTCAATTCAGAATTTGGCAATATTATTAGATTGTAAATACAACTACATTCTCTTGTGTTATTATTAATTTCATGAAACTTTTAGATATATTTAATTTAATTGAGGCGCAGGAAACAATATGGATATTCTAAAAGCGGAAATCGCAAGAAAAAGGAAACTTTTAGAAGAGAAAAACATTTTGGTTTGTATAACACTGTTTTATGTTATAAGTCAGCTTCACACTATCCCGCACCTAGCAGCAGGCAGAGGGAACCTAGTGTTAAGACACTCCGTTCCCTGCTTTCCGCCAACTTTTTCGAGTCATTGCCTGTTTAGTGGCTGAACTCAATGCCGGGCTTTTGCTTTGGTGCCAGGGCAAGAAATTATAATATTAAGAAATAATAATTTATTCTTTTATCTAACTAACAATCGATGCGTTACAGTCACACCATTGTGCCCCTGCAACACGGCAGCCTTAAATTATATGTCCAATTAACTTACCTTTCAAATTACAGACTTCATCGAAAAAATACTTTAAAAGGGGTGATCTTATAGCTAAGGAACAAGAAGAGTATTTTAAAAAATATGGACCAAATAATATTGTAGCTGAAGAAAGTCAACAAACAACCAATGTTGATAAAAGTAACTTATGCTTATTAGTATTACTTAAAAACTGTAGCCATATAATGTATATATTATTATATATTTATTTTTATAAACCCAACGTTTCATTATTACAGCAAAAAAGCAAGAAAATGAAAGTGAACAAAAAGAAAGTGCATCATTACCTAGAGCTGAAGTTATTAAAAGATTGAGGGAGAGAGGACATCCTATAATTTTGTATGGTGAAAATGAACTACAATCTTTTAAAAGATTGAGAAGAATTGAAATTCAAGAACCAGAAGCTAATAGAGTAAGTTTTAATTTGAAACTAAAAATTTCAGTTGATATATATTTTTTTTAATTTAAAATTAAGGATGTAATTCAGAACAAATTGTAAATGTGACTGTTTTGATTCTTGCACTGGGAGAATGAAATATTTTCATTTTTGCTAAGGCATTGGGTTTGGTCACTCAACACACAATTTCTTGAAAATTGAATGGAACTGAAGTTTTAACATTAGGTCTCCTCTGTCTACCCTCTATTGTGTAGAGTATAGTGCAAAGCTTAAAAATATATATATATCAATACGATTTCAATTACATATATTTAAATACAATATTTTTTCATTTCACTTCATAAAAATATAATTTTGTGCAGGGTCTTAGAAATGACTTTCAAGAAGCTATGGACCAAGTGGATCAAGCATACCTAGATGAAATTTTAGCTCTAGGCACACATGTAAGTACATGCATAAGCATTGATATTATTTATTTTAAATAAAATAAAAAAAATTTTTTTTTTCAATGACAGTAGCAATATTTAAAAATTTTAAATACTAAATTGCAATTTATGTATCTCTATGTCAAAATTTGTTAAAATGTCCATACAAGATATTGATTCATTTCTAGAATGACAATGAAAAATCACAAAATGAAGATGATTTAGACGACTCTGTAACATATGAATTTATACAAGAAATAGCTAAAACTATGGGGCAAGGGGACCGAAATCATGATATGAATGTGATTATGACATTGTTACAAGTGAGTATAATAAAAAAATATGTATAATTAATATAATTATGGTTGACCGAAGCAATAGTGCTCTATAATTTTTTAATATATATTTTATTAAAATATCCTATGTTCATATCAGTACTTCAGTACTTAAATATTATGTGTTCATTTAATATAGATATATTTGGTACAAAATTTCATGATGCTCGAATAGTTTGTGTGAAAAGATATCAATTAAGTAACTTTTGCATTAATAATATTACACAAACAGATAAAACTTTTATAATTTTCTTATATCAATTCACACAATTGTGCTACAATGTTAAAAAAAAATTAACACTCTGTTTTCTTTATATAATAAAGTTCATGTTTATAATATTTTTTACTATTTGCAGTTTCTTTTAAAGTTGTGGGGACAGCAGCTAAATACAGCTAATTCATCAGAAAAAACTGCTATCAAACATAAAATGACGAGAGCTACGTACACACAGACACAGGTTTACCTAAAACCATTGATGAGAAAACTAAAAAAAAAGAATCTTCCAGAAGACATTTGTGACAGTCTCATGGAAATTACAAAACATTTGTTGGAAAGAAACTACATCATGGTATGTAAATATAATATATTATTATTATTATTAATTACAGTCCAAAAGGCTGAAGTTGGGCTTTGTATGTGAAAGTCTGAAAGTAGAGACAGATAATAACTTTTGAAAATAATTTTTTTTGAGGTCAATAAAAACATTAAAAAAAATAATTATATATATTCTTTTACACTCTACTTTGCACCCTCGTAATGTTCACTAATGTGTTGTTTGAGTAAGAACAAATCATTCAGTTATACTGATTTATTTGATTTATTTTATTTAATATTTTGTTACAGGCAAGTGATGCATATCTCCAGATGGCAATAGGCAACGCTCCATGGCCGATTGGAGTAACCATGGTTGGTATTCACGCTCGTACAGGTCGTGAGAAGATTTTCTCAAAAAATGTCGCTCATGTTATGAATGATGAAACACAAAGGAAATATATCCAGGCATTGAAGAGGCTCATGACAAAATGTCAAGAGTATTTCCAACAGATCCGTCTCAATGTGTTGAATATAGTACAACTAGATGAATAAATGTATTTAACATATCATGTCAGTGTATTTTTTTATACTTCAGTTTTGTGAAGTTCCATTTTTCATCATTTTAGTAATATCGAAAAAAAGGCCAAATAAAAATCATCTGTGACGGGTTGAATATTCATTGCAAGCATAGATTGGCTTCTTGAAATATTGAACCAAATATACTAATTTTTGCTTTTTCATAGTGCTTGCATAAATCACAAAGATCTCAAAAATGATCTCCAAAATTACTGACTCAAACTAATTGTTGAAAGTATTGGGATTTGAGATGCAAAGAAAAAAATTCTTGTACAAATATGCAAGAATAGGATCTATAGTAGCCTTTGTGTCGTTATAAATAAAATTAATTTTGACAAAACGTACAGTTTCAATTAAAGACCGACTTGTTTTTATTAGAAGAAAATAAAATTTGTTTATTTTATTTTTTCCTTTTTTTGGATGTTAAGCAATGCAAAAGCACTAACAATGTTTGATGTCTATTTCCATTCAGCATAGTTTGGGGCAGGATTTTTTTTTGTTTTGCCTTATAACCAGTTTTTATAATAAGTTTCCATATATTTATTATTTATTCTATAGAAAATTTGATCTCTTCTATAATAAAAAAGCATTTGCATTCACTATTTGGCATAAGCTCCTATACTTCCGTTTGCACAATGCCGCTTGTTTCGTGCACGTCTTTAATACGGTGATATGAAAAAAAAATATTTTTCAGGTTTTAGTTTTTCATTTAATAATTTTAAAGAAGAAGGGAAGCGAAATCTTACATTTTTTTTATATTCACGCTATATATATCTCCTTAATAGGATTATCTTTTATCGACTCTGCGAATAGGCTATATTGTATACGAATAACTGGGGTGAAAAATATTGTGGGGTTAATAATTACAAAAACGGATAAGTTGCCAATAATAAAAAAATAATTCTTTAAGTATAATAAGCTTAATCTGCACCTTGTACCATAGATCCATACTAGAGAGAACTTTACAGCTTAGTCTATAAACGTAAGATGACATTGACTTTAAGTTCGTATATTTATTTGAATTTCAATTTTTGTTAACAATGCTATTTATTTAAAGTAAAATGTTTTATTAAATAACTTTATTACTTACAAATTAAATCAAAATCTATTATACTTAACCATGATACTAGAATATATAACATCGTTTCATTTACAAGATTGTCTAAATATTTTATCAGAACAAGACGTCCTAGGCTATTATAGTATTAAGATAGAGTAAGTGAAGCTCCTTTAATTTTTATATATTCATCGAAAATTAAACATAACTGGATTGTCTTCAAATTGTTATAGTTTCTTGAAACTCTTTGAATCATATCCTGATATTGGCGATAAAGTTTTGTGTAGTCCTGTAACTACACTTCCAACTTGCGATAAAGATATTATAAAAGCGCAGCAGAATATCTTAGAAAAAGAGGAATATAAGCCATTAACCCAAAAGTTGTCATTCACATATTTAAAAAGAAATGTTCATGCCAGATTTTTTGGCTTACCGGTCTGCCCTGAGTTACACAGAAGTATATTTCCCAGAAATGTGGATTTGGGGTGCTTTTTAAAAGTAACAGGTACTGTGAAATTTATTTAATATATTTATTTTACTTATAATAGTATATTAAGTACATTAAATAAGATCCTTGTAGAATAAGAGACGGCATATGACTGTAAATGTAATAGTTGTTGTATTTGATTTTTATTCAGTTGAATAAACTAATTTCATTTATAAGCAAGCAATGAACTAATTTCCTCTGGCAAGGTAAAACACCTTGTTGAGATTTAACATATGTATTATCAACATATATATGTTTCTACTATACATGGAAAGCAGAGACTAAAGTATCTATATTGTTACTTTGCACTATTTTGTTTCTAATGAAAATATCAAAAATTGTAAGTATATTATTATATACCTCTATTTAAATAAGATATATCTTTTTTAAATCTTTCAGCCACAATTGTTCGTGTAACTCAGTCAAAGATGTTAGAATATCAACGAAAGTATGTTTGTATGAAATGTAAATATGAAAATTGTGTTGAAGCAGACTTTGAGAACAGATACATATTGAAGGCTCCATTGAGATGTGGCAATACTGAACAAAGATGCAAATGTTCAACATTTACCCAAGTTACCTTAGTTTCTAGAGAATACAGTAAGGATTATCAAGAAATCAAAATACAGGTAAAATTCAAACTTTACTACATTTTACCGGTATGTATTACACTATTATGGCAACATTGGCATTGGCATGACACTGAGTTCAGCCACCAACATATAATGTCTTCAAAAAATTTAAAGAAAGTAGGGAACAGAGTCTCTATCTACTATTCTATGAAAGAAAAACTGTTTATTTTTGTGTGTTCTTTTGTATTTCTAGGAACAAGTTAATAAATTAAGTATAGGCACAATACCTGGATCTATGTGGGTTGTTTTAGAAAATGACTTAGTTGACTGCTGTAAACCAGGAGATGATGTTACTATTTGGTAAATTGTAAAAGACTTTTTTGTAATATATTTTCATTTTTTCCAATAACATCCTGATGGTGGAAAGTGGGGAACGGTGGTACCTAACACTAGGTTTCCTCTGCCTACCCTACTGTGTGCGGGATACAGCGTGAAGCTGATTTGATTTAATTTTTAAGATATTTATCATATTTATAAAACAATCTTAAAAAAAATTTATTCATATTTTTTTTAATTGAATTTGCTCTTATTATTATATCACTTTTTAGTGGCACAGTTCGTCGCCGTTGGCGTCCTTCAAATCAGAACAGAAAGTGTGAAGTGGAATTAGTTTTACAAGCTAACTACATTGAAGTAATAAATTCACAAAGATCACAAGTGATAGCAATGGCGCCAGATATTAAAGATTGTTTTGACGACTTTTGGGACAAATATAAGCAATGCCCTTTGAAGGGAAGAGATCAAATTTTAGCATCTGTTTGTCCACAGGTGAAACATTATTATTATTATGTCTCTGATCACATGTGGGAATGTGACAAAACATAAATAAATTAACCAGCTTCAGGCTCTATCCTGCACACAGCAGGATGGGCAGATGGAACATAGTGTTAAAACATTCCATTTCTGGTGGCATTGCGTATTGAGTGGCGGAACCCAACGCCGCGCTTTGCCTCGACACCAGAGCGAAGAAATGGAAATATAAACTCAAATAAACATTTCATCTCCTTGTGTATGTATATATATATATATTTGATATATATATATATATTTATATATATATATATATATATATATATATATATATTATATATATATATATATATATATATATATATATATATATTAATATTAATTTGATAATGTAATTTATTGTGTTTGAATGCAGATAGGGGGCTACACCTACCTACCTCTACTTACCTACCTTCCTCCCTCTTAGTCGGGCCGCCTTGTTCATATTATATATTTCATTTTACAGGTATATGGCTTATATTTAGTCAAACTAGCAGTGCTATTGACAGTTATAACAGGTTCAAATCATGTAGTGGAGGATAATAAGAAATCAAATGATGATCACATTACACATGTCAGGGGGCAGTGTCATTTGTTACTAGTTGGCGATCCAGGTAATAAATTGTTACATATAAAAAAATCTTAAATTTTTTAACTGTACTGTATTAATATCGATTTTTTTACATATTCAAATCTGTTACATAATTTTATTATATGTATTCTAGTTTTCTTTTTAAACTAAGTGTTTGAATAATATTTTAAAATAGTGAGTTGTTCTCGATAGTCCTATAGTTATGGCAGTATAGCTATCTTATTTTATGATGATATTATTTATATGTTTTTTGCATAGTGAGTGGCAAAAATAAACTACAGTTAATTTTGCTTGGATATGAAAATAATTCATTCAATTGTAATTGATCCCACAACCATTGCATTTACAATCTGACGTTTTCTCTGCTTACACATACATATACAGAGTGAGCACCAAATGAAATTCCAGGTACAGGCAAGTCACAATTGCTTAAAGCGGGCGCAGAATTAACCCCCCGCTCTGTGTTCACTTCTGGAGCTGGTAGTACTCGCGCTGGGCTCACGTGCGCTGCGTTGAGAGTAAGTTATTATAATGTAATATATTTTTTTTCATTTTCATATTTTACTTTTCGAGACATTGCATTAAATTTCTCGGAATTTAACGACGCACTCTGTCTTGCTAACCGAATGAAGAAATGAAAATAACTCAATCCCTCCACAACTGCTGCGTTTACAGTCAGATTCAGGGTTGCTGTTTCATGGCTGCCTCAATGTAAAATCTATTTTGTCTTCCAGCTACATGCTTTATCCTGCACTTCGTAGAGTAAGTAGGCTGTGAGAATTTGATCTATATAAAAATCTCCCTATTGAGATGCCAACAACTCAATAAGTTGTAACAAATGTATAAGAATTTTGACTTAGACAAAGAAAAAGCCTTAATGGCCCCAAGGAGCCAATTCGATTCTTGTTACTTAAGTATTTTTATGATATCTGCAAGTAGTAGTTTATCATTTTTTTTTGTAGGAAGAAGGCGAATGGCAGCTAGAAGCCGGAGCGTTGGTTCTATCGGACGGTGGTGTATGTTGTATTGATGAGATATCACATCTAAGAGATCACGACAGAACCGCTATACACGAAGCTATGGAACAACAGACTATATCTGTTGCTAAGGTAAACTTGTTTTCTTGTTTGAAGTATTAAAATTTTGTTCTAATTTCAACAACATAAAAATATCATTGCCGTCCACGAGGTCGAAGCTGAACTTTGTTTTTATTTGGGCGTTCATATAGAGTGTAGGTAAAAACTGATTTGTACTGCTTTCTAACAATCAGACCTCTTGTACTGATAGCAGCATCATTTATTTATTTCTTAATATTTTAGTTTAAAAAATATAAATCAGCTTCGCGCTGTAACCCGCACATAGCAGGGTAGGCAGAGGGTATCTAGAGTTAAGATCACTCCGTTCCCCACATTCTGCCGAATTCTAGAGGCTTGAATGGCAGTACACAACGCCGCGCTTTGCCTCGACACCAGAGGGAAAAAATAGAAATATATATTTAAGTAAATATTTCACCTCTTCGAGCGGGGATCGAACCCACATCCAGTCGGTTTTACAGTCACACTTTGTGCCCCTGCGCCACGACTGGCCTCAATTTATTTGTTTTATTTAATTTTTGTGTTTGATTTATTAAAAATTAAAGATGAAGTTCAGTAAGATAAGAGATATCATTATACTAGAAGCGAACAATATTAATAATGAACAACGCTGTTCTCGACGATCTGCAAAACAATTAAGTTCTAAAGACATTTTAGAAATACTAGTAAACGAGAATCGGATATTATTGATATTTTATTTTCCATATATCTATAACATTTGTGCAGTGCACTGCAGTGCAGTAGCATAAGCGTGATACTGCTTTATGTGATAAAAAAAGTTATAAACTTTTTTATCTCTAATAATTTAAATTTTCAAATTTTATTTTTTTTAATTAATTGTAGCTCAATAAGATACGTTTACAAATTTTTTTCAGGCAGGCATAGTGTGCAAGTTGAACACCAGATGCGCGGTCATAGCGGCTTGCAATCCCAAAGGTCACTACCAGACCGACCAACCCTTGAGTGTCAATGTGTCCTTAGGAACACCTTTGTTAAGTAGGTAAAAACTACCATTATTTCATATTTTTAAAGGTGTTGTTTCACATTTATAATAGAAAAATAATTTTGGAAAAATGTTTAAAAATTTTAAGAAAGCATTATTTGAACTGTCGTCATAAATTATTATTTAAAACCAAATTTGTTACATTTCATTGGCTGGTCATTACGTTGGCTCTAGGCACAATCCCCACTCGGATGAAATAATAAATTTAAAATAGTGGTTCCGTAACCAATTTCCGTTCCTAAGGTTCCGTACCGTGTAAAAAAAATCTCCTTTGTCTGTGTCGCTTAATGTGAAAAAAACGAAGCGGATTCAAAATAAAAAAATCACAAAAATATAAAATATTGTATCTTTTTTTTCAGATTCGACTTAATATTTATTTTATTAGACTCAAAAAATAGATCATGGGATAAATTAGTGTCGTCGTACATTTTATTTGGTGGCACTAACCAAATAGAATCTAAAAAGAAGTGGACTCTTGAAAAGTTACAGGTATTTTTAAATAATCTTTCTTTTCTTATAAAATCTTTTATTGGAACAAAAAAAAAATCCATCAGTTGAATGAGTAAATTCATGTTTTATGTTTTGGTAAGAAGCGAAGCTTTAGGAACAAAATGCGAAGTTGAGTTCCGCCAATTATCACGCAATATTTAAAGTGTCTTAACAGTAACCTCTCTGCAAATTCTAATCATTAATGCCCATTTCCAGATAAATAAATATTATTTTCTTATGATTATGAAATTGGTGTAATTTTTACTTTGTTTATTTTTATTAGTTTTATATAGGCCAATCGTGGGGCAGTGGCACAAGTGTGTGACTGTAAACGCAACTGTTTGTGGGTTCAATCCCCACTCGAAGAAATGTAATTTTCATTTTTTTGCTCTGGTCAAACAGTCGACCAGATTTTATTTTCTTATAACGTTATTTTCGTATGAGTGGGATGGGCAAAGCGCAGCGTTGAGTACACGCCATGCCTGCAGAATTCGAGCCTAACTGGGGTGCAGAGTGTCTTAACACTAGGTTCCCTTTGACTACCCTGCGTTATGTTGGATACATGTGTGAAACTCATTTTTTTATATTTCAGATGTATATAGGATTGGTAGGACCAAAACCAACTAAAATGACAAAATCGGCCAATACAATAATACAATGTTACTATATGAGACAAAGGAAATCAGAGTACAGAGATCCTTCGCGAACTACCGTTAGAATGCTGGATAGTTTAATAAGGTAAAAAGTTTTATTTATTTTTGTTATTGAGTTTCACGGGCAGGGATAACCTGGGAACCTAGTGGTCAGACACTTTCGTTCCCACTTTTCGTCGAATTGTGGAGGCATTGTGTGCCGAATGATGGATGGATGTCAACGCCGCTGTTCGCCTCATTATAAAAGCGAGGACATGAAAGTACTAAATATTTAATTACCTCGAGTGATTACAGAACCCACAACTTATCTCGTTACAATTAATTACACGCTTGTGCCCGTGCGCCAAGATTAAAGTTGTGCAGGATAACTTTTATAAAGTTTTTACACAATAAAAAATATTTGATTGATTAAATATAAATAATTAAAATGAATGTGAATTTATTAAACAGATTTTATTATCATATCATATATATGTTTCAGATTATCACAAGCACACTGCCGTCTCATGTACAGAACGACCATCTTGCCAATAGATGCTATTACGGCTATTTCATTAGTTGATCTGTCAATGCAAGACTGTACTTTGGAAGACACAGAAAGTGCTTTACATTCAACATTTTTCAAATATCCAGATTTTGATTATCTATGTACTGCAAAAAAACTCTTAACTACAATTAATTTGTATGAAATATGGCGGGAAGAGCTCTTATACTATGGGAAGTTGCTTCAAGTTGATACAAAAACATTAGAAAATGATGTAGATAACAATGATTCTAAATTATTTTCTAAGTATGGTGACGTTTTAGATGATAATTTACCTTTATCTGCCTCTTTGGTTACTAGTTCTTATTTTAATAAAAATAAAAGTACAGAAAACATGGAAAATAAAGAAAAATCGAATACTGTGACTGATAAATTAGCTGCTACTTTAAAAAAACATGCTACACTGAATAAAGTACAAATAGATCCACCTGTAAATAATAAAAAAAAGAATATAAAACGTAAACGGAAAGAAGTTACAATTGATACAAGTAAATTTACAAATAAAAAACGGAAAGATAACAAAACGTCTAAAAAAATCAAAATAGATTTTAACATGTTTGATAGTGATGTAGAGGAAACGGAGAATAATGTAAATAACGATAAAGAAGAAAGACAAGAACAAGAAATCGATGTAAAACTTTCAGGTGAAATGAGTGATGACTTTGATAAGAGTAATTTTCAATATAAGAAAGACAGCCAGAAATGTATAATTACAAATAAGGATAATAAAAAACAAAATCATGAAAATCATGAAAAGAAAAAACAAGATATCAAATCTAAAAAACAAGCTGCACAGATTATTAAAAAAATGGCTACTATTGAAGAAGATAATTCAAAAGACACTAAACATAAAATTGCTAGTGAAAAAGTGAAAAAGAAGAAAAAAGTTAAAATAATTGAACAAATAAATGATAATGATACATCTGACAGTAGCCATGACTATAATACAATAGAAATGCTACAAGCCATACCAAGTGTAAATGATGATTTGTCAAAAATTGGTTTAGATTTTAAAATCAATGATAATGATTTAAATATTAATATAGATGTTAATAATACAAAACTGCAAAGTAAATCAAAGTCTAACAACACTGTAAATAAATTACAACAATTTGAATTTTCTTCAAATCATGATTTAGATAAATATTATAAAGAGGATAACTCAAATAAAGTTGTTAAATTAAGCAAAAACCACAAAACGCCAAGTACTTCTTCAATACAAAGGCAATCGGCGTCCAGTTCTCAAATTTCTATGTTTGATAGTTCCGACTGTGATATTGATTTAGATATATAGACAATTTTATTGTTTTTTATTGTGAGAAAATAAATAATATAAATCTCGCAAATATTTATTGACTTTTGCTTTTATATTTCTTGTAATTACAGGTACTTTTTCATGGTGTTTCTAAAAATAATAAGTGTCTGATCTTCAAGCCTTAGATAAATGATATAAAGAGCTTGACTATTTTGAAATAATATAGTAAAGACTTTTGCGTAGAACAGATGTGTTCTTGTTAATTTTGTTTAAAAAAAATACTTTATTTTTGGCAAAATCTCTTTTGTTTTAATTGTACTGTGCTTTCATAATTAAGCTTTTTTTTAGTGATCAAGATAAAAATACTGTAGTTAAAACTGAACTTTCATTTTGAGCATTAAATTATGTTAACCAAAGTTACATTAAATGATGGTCAATAAAACTTAAGGTTCCTCCTTCATCCTCTATGCGTTATGACATTGGTGAAGTGATGCTTTACTGGCACGTTCAGAATCAATTTTATTAATGCTAGAAGCCTAATTCACGTAAATTTGACATACCTATACCTACCTATATATATAATAACTAACTAACCAAAATAAGTCATAACCAGAAAACAATGAAAGCACAGCAAATTTATTTTTACAATAGTGTGTGATTGTACTTTATAGCCAGTTAAATAGGATTGATTGGGTTTCTAGGGCTTAAACAGAAAACTTAGTTCTCTAAAACCTTGTGAAGATTCTATTCTACATTAAGTTTTCATGAAAAAATAAATAAAAAGTAAATGTATTAAAAATATTATTTATAATTTTATCTTATTTTTAATATTTATATTGCTTCACTATTGATCTTCACTTGAAGTTGATGGTTTGTATGGATCTTCATCATAGTTCTCTATTAATAATGTTTTAAATCTCCTTGCAGTTATGTATATACTCTCTTCTTTTGCCGCTATATTTATTATTTCAACTCGTGCAACATATAAGTGATCAGGATTTTTGGGACTGACACTTTTTATTACATCTACTTCATAGTCTATTCTCACCTGTAAGATGAAGTCATCTTAGTCAAAAAAATTTGTCAGCAATGTATAACTGTGTGCAAGTGGTGAGGAGGAAGTGCAGGAGGGACTAATCTAATTTAGTAACTGCTATATTTTGATTTTTTAAATTTGCTAATTTTGTGTCATCTCATTAGGTGGCTCACAAATGTGCCTAGCTGTGACAAGGATAGGGAGAGGCTATAAATCATGAAATTTGTATGTAAATCATGGATGGTTTTACTGAATAGGTGAGATAGTATGATTCAGAAATAAGGGAAGGCGGAGGTTGCCCTGTCACATTGGAGTTGTGACTTAATTTTAGTATGTAACAGAACTTTGTGTATTTTCAAAAAAAAAAAACTGTTTAAATATTCTAAAATATGTTAAATTTGCAGTAAAATATCTTGTTTAAATAAATTGTTAATATTGGTATGATCTTCATTTTAAATAATTTGGTATCAAATAATATCAATATTGAATCTATTATATTAAAAAGTTTTCTTCTTTATGTTGGTATGTAAAGTAAAAATAACTTACTGGTAAACTCTTTTTTAAAATTTTCTTGCCATTAACTCTGATCTTACTTTCATAAAACAATTTTTCTATTTTGCTGAAAAGAAACATACATAGTATATAGTAATAATCATTGTATAATTTATAATTCAATAGATTTTGTCTCTTTCCAATATTTAGTAAATTAAGAGAAATTGTTAACTATATAAACCTTATTAGATTCATAATGATAAAACATGTTACTCTTTTAATATATATGTCTAGCTAAGTAGAAAATTTAAATAATTCATTTGCTCCAATGTGGATCTACATCACAATCATAAAGTTGACAAATATACTCTGTCTTCTGTGTCATTATATCCTTAAAAACTCGATAAATATGATGTTATTACGGTGTACTCCATACGGTGTGGGCCAACCATGATTATACAGTAAATTCATAGAATGCGACAAAGCTTCTTGGTAATGTATAAGGAACACAAGTTCAAATCCATGAAACTAAATATGTCATAGGCATGTTTCTTATGAACACTTAAATAACAGCTTATTACATTAATATTTAAATTTTAGAAACAATGTTAGTAGAAAATACTTACTTCCTAGCTATACCTAAAGCAGACTTTAATATCGCGTCGGTTCTCAATGAAGTAGTGTTAAATTTAATAACTTTCGAATCTTTTGTCAAGGAAAGGTCGCCATCATCGTATGCTTCAGCCTCATCGTCTGAATCTGCATCACTTCGCTGCAACAAAAAAAAATACACGATTTAAATATAGTTAAATATATTTATCAAAATTATCCAGAACCTACAAACCTTTTTAGACTTATGACGAGAAACATTAAAAGAAATATTCAATGGTCTTAGCTTTGTTATTGAACAATTTTCATTTATATTTTTGGAGTGATCACAACAAGTAGACAACGGCTGCAATCTCGTGTGATTTGACAAAACTCGTAATATACTCTGTGATATGTTACTTCGCCTCCATATAATGTTCATATTTATTTAATTTATTATACTCTTAGATAATAGGAATATTATTAATTTTTAGGTTTAATTTACAAAATTGAAAAATCAGCTGTTATTGCGAATTTGACAAATGACAGGATAAATGACATTTTCGTTATGTAATTCCCATTTCCCATCTATAAAGACGAAATGTGCAAGTTCTATTTTAGTTATATATTGTTTTTAGGTAAAAATATTGATACTATTTATATTTACTACTATTTACAATAAATTTTGTGGAATATTTTATAAATTTGAAATTCTTGCCAAATCACTTCTGTGGATGTGTTTTTGTAAGAAAGATATAGATGGTGCTATACAAAAAAATAATTCAATTCAAATACAAAAAGTTTTTAAAATGTTATTATTATACTATAATAAGTACATAATTAATTTTCTAAAATACGTCTTTATTTCTTAATTAGTTCTTTAAATTGTAAATTATTATATATATTTTATTAGAATTGTAACTAAAAAATATACATATATTTCAACCAAGCAGTCGCCAACGTCCATACCACGTTGAACACACCGGTTCTCGTCCGATCACCGAAGTTAAGCAACGTCGGGCGTGGTCAGTACTTGGATGGGTGACCGCCTGGGAACACCACGTGCCGTTGGCTTTTTTTGCTATGTTTTTATTTTTCTTGTAGCTCTATAATTTTTTTTAAGCTAACTAACTTCTATAATTTCAGTTTTATACTTAGCATAACGCTGTTTCTCTAGCGAGCTACCAGAGAAAATGGAGTACCAAACGTTGAGGTAATTTGGTGGAGGGCGGTCTACAAATTCCAATATTAAATTGATTATAAAATGCTCTAATTAAAATATTTATTGATACGTAAGTAATCAAGATTTTTTCCTTTTTTATACTTAAATATATTTATATTAACTGTAAATTCTCGTTTTTAAAGGATAAATAAAATCTGATTTTTAATTTACTTTATCTATTAGGTTAGGTTAAACCTATTCTTATTTAAAAACTATAAAAATAGTGAATATCAAACTTAAGACTTCACCCTAGCAATTTTGAATGCAAACTCAATATTTGTCTTACAGATTTATTAATATAAAGCCAGTCGTGGCGCAGGGGCACACAGTGTGACTGTAAAATTGACTGATTGTCGTTTCGATCCCCACTCGAGGAGATAATCTATTTACTTAAATTTATATTTTAATTTCTTCGCTCTGGTATTGAGGCAAAGCGCGGCGCTGAGTTCCGCCACTCAACACGCGACGCTCCCAGAACTCGCCGGAATGTGGGGACATTCCGTTCGAGAACGGCCTGTTTTAACACTAGGTTCCCTCAGTCTACCCTGCTGTGTGCGGCTGATTATTTTAAAATGATAAATATCAAACTTTAGATTCGTAAGCATTCTCCCTTACAGCTTTGAATGTAAATTCAGTATTAAGTAGTCTCACATATTTATTAATAGATGTATGTTTACACTTGTCATAATATATGGACCAGCCACTTGAAATTACGTTAGATGATGACGAACACCCCTTCTCGTTGTTTACGTTATCACATTTGGTTCGCGTAAGAACTAAATCGGTGATGGCCATTGCTCTTGTAAATATGTAATAATACAATGTAAGTTCTTAATTTATCTTTATATTTATCAAATGTATGACTTTTGAAATTAATTTGTGCTTCTATTCTATTCTATATTATTATATAACTAAGGCCAGTCGTGGCGCAGTAGCACGAAGTGTGACTGTAAAACCGACTGGTTGTGGGTTCGATCCCCACTCGAGGAGATGAAATATTTACTTAAATTTATATTTCCATTTCTTCGCTCTGGTGTCGAGGCTAAGCGCGGCGTTGAGTTCTGCCACCCAACACGCAATGCCTCCAGAATTCGGCAGAAAGTGGGGAACGGAGTGTCTTAACATTAGGTTCCCTCTGCCTACCCTGCTGTGTGCGGGATACAGCGTGAAGCTGATTTATTTATTTTTTATATAATAAAAGAGTCAATTGGTTAGCTATTGGCTTGAATTGTAATTATTTTGTGTTGAACATTCCATTTGCCGAGAAATGCTATAGGTGAAGTAACTATGAAAAATATGGAAATTGCAAAAACGAGTGAACTCGAAAGGTTTCGGAAGATGCTGCAATAACTCTTAGATTGCGTTAAGTTATAATCTAGGGGCGATACTCAACGCCGCGTTTTGCCTCGTCACCAGAGCGACGAAATGAAAATATTAAATTACTTATTTTCTCGAGTGGGAATCGAAGCCACTACATCGCGTTTTAGTCATACACTTCGACTGGCCTTCAACTTCAATAATAAAATAAAATAAAAAACTCCGAGATTTAAAGTAAAATAACATTTGAAATTTTTGCATTTTATAGTCAACTTTAAAAATAATTAAGCATTTGTGATCTCAGTATGGCTGTTTTAATTTAGGCAGTGGTGTCAGTATCCATTTATTTTTAGGGTATGCCGAGGTCGTGGGAGTCTACTTGACTTGGGCATGTCAGTCTGCGTTGTACATCTAACTCTTAAGTTACATCACAGATTGTTATTAATTTACACAAAAACAGTTCTTGCTGCTATATAATAAGGTGTATATTACAATGTATTTAAATAAATTTTATGAATCCGTGGCGCTTGCGTGCTGGTTATCTTGACTTGGCGACGGAAAGGCGCTCCAAAGTCAACACCGAGACATACATATCTGATATTACATTTTTTTTTAAAATTGTTATTGTTAATAGTTTGCAGTTGTTTTCGCGAAATGGGCAATGGTAAAACAAATATGATAATTACAATGTTTACGTTAGTGATCGATTATTTCTAAAATGAGATACTTATTTTATTTATCTTTTCTTTTCCTTTATAAATAAAAAAATAATTAATCTAAATTTAAACACTATCTGGTTTTGATATTGACAAGAAAAGTATTAACGGAAGCAGTTTCCATTAAAAAAATCCAACCAAGATCCAATAAAACTTATACCGAAACAACTTAACCAAATTTTATTTTGTATCCAATGATAATAACCATTTATTAGTGACAATACGAACTTATCACCTATTACTTGTTTCCCCACAGAACTGTCATTATTTTTTATTAGGTTGCTTTTAAGGTGGAGATAAAAGAGACAAGATATTAGAAAAACAATCACGATCTATTTCAACACACCCTACAGAAAGTGTAAAAATAAGAGTAGGGAAATATTTAAAAAGATGGTTGGTAATTAAAATACGTTTCAACGGTATCGGGCTATAGTTTATCACGATATGCACGTCTCGTCTCTTAGTAAAATGTTTCGGGGACATGTGTCGACATGTCTCGAATTCGAAACGATTCTTTTTATTTTCCTATATGATCATGTTCACGGCGAGTTCAAAGGGTTTCTTAAATTTGTCACAGTTTATGACTTTGTCTCGCCGTTTGATGGTTGGAATAGACTGCGTACGTCGGTTTCAACTAAATTTGAAAGAGGTTTTGATCGAATTTTTGCTACTGGATTTTTAAGTATTGTTGTTTATAATATGCTTTTTTGTATAAAAATGATCTGAACCAAAAAAAAATAATATTAAAATTATTAGATTTGAAAATAATGAAATTAGTTAAAGGTAAGAAATGTACGCATACATATAAGAATATAGTAGATATAATAAAATTGTAAGTGTTTATTTCTGTGTACATTCATACAGTACGGTCAACAAGTTGTGCCGCCCATTAGTTAGCTGATGGTTCCGAAGATTTGGATTTTAGGATTTTTTCTTACATTTCATTAATTTCGTCGCGCAGTTAACAATATGCACAAGTTCAGAAAGAAAACCTGACTTGGGCGGCCACAACTCGCTGACCGTACTATGCATTACATATAAATGTCTTCACTTGCCCGTAACAAATGCAGCGCCGTTAATAGCTTTGTAATGCAAAATTATGTCGAGCTTATGCGATTCTTTGTTTGTTTCCCTGAACTAATAACAATGCAAAATCTCATAGCCATGTTCTTTATTTTTATTTTTTTTTGCAATATTTCAAAAGGGTAGAGTTATTAAACCAACATTATAATTGGATTTAAGGTGGATTTTAAGAGAAGAAATTACTGCATAGAATTCTAGTATAATTTACCTATAATCTAAGTTATATACTTTTTTTTAACGATTATTGATGTAGCTTTAAATAATAATAGCTATATGAAAATAGGACTCTTTGTCCCTTTTATTTTAATAAATTAAATAAGAATATTTTTTTGCATATAGTACTTGTGTAAGAAAAGGGATCTTTTCTAATACCAATCTATATTTGCAGGTTGCGAATGCATTATTTAAAAAAAAGAATGGAGTGGGGAAAGTCGCTGGTATTTAAATATAAATAAAACATAATTTTTTTATAAACACAAAAATTACTTTTAAAGAGTTTAATTAAAAAAAAAAACCATTTATACTTAAAATATTTATATTTAAAAATGTAATATTAAAGAGACACACTCGACCCCGAAAAGTTCCTACGAAAAAAAAAACTGCGGCAACGTTTATTTCTTTTCATGCTTTATATTATGAAGGCAAGGGCGGCTTTCAGACTGTGTACTTGAAAAAGTTCACTGACGTCTATGCACATGCACTCTGCCAAGTTGCAACTCGATTCCTTTTGCTGAGATAAAATTCGTAGTGTCAATTTTATTTCATAAATAATGTTTTTTTTTTATAAATTTTTAGTTTGGTGTATTTTATAATTTTTGCGAGTGTTGCTAGTAGCACATTTAATTTAATTTACTTTCAGCTTTACGCTCTATCTTGCACACAGCAGGGTACAGAAGGAACCTAGTGTTAATACTCTCCGTTCCCTACTTTCTGCTGAATTCTATAGGCATTGCTTGTTGAGAGGTAATGCCAGAGCGAAGAAATGTAAATAAATATTTCATTTCCACGAGTGGGGATTGATCCCACAACCAGTCGATTTATAGGCACATTTTCTGACCCTGCGCCACGACTGCTCTCATATTTTATTAAACTTACTTAAAAATATATAACATATATATATTATTTATTATGTTGACAATAATATTATTATAGAAATGAAACAGCTTTACATACAGCTTATACTTCTAATATCCACATTTTCTACTTCTTTCATTATGCCTCTTTCCAATAGAAAGCAATTTGAAAAGTTCAAATTGAATTCAATTATAAATAAACCAATTGATTCAAAACATTCAATTAGCTATAAGAAGCCAGATGTGATTTTATGAAAAATTTCATTGCAGTAGAACAATAAAGCACTTACGAATCTAATGAATGACGAATGGCATTAAAACAAAAAGTTCTTTGAACAAGTCTCGTTCGTAAGGTATAATAAAAGTAGTAATGGTAAATGCGTCAAGAAATTTATTTAAGTATCAGTATTATAAGAAATATTAGTTCAGGCTATTGGTCTTGGAGCCTTTTGTTTAAATTGTATTGCGATTAATCTTTTGTTGTTTTTTTTTTATTATTTTTAATAACATAGGCTGTATATAATTAAAATTATTATTATATGAGGAACATTATCACATCTTCTTCTGTTTGGACTTTCCTGATATGATAAGCAAAGTCTGGTCTTCGGACTTAGCCTATTTCACTTTGCATGGTTTTTAATGTCCTGGAAGATTACTCCATTACTCTTTATGTCCTACATCCTAAACGATATCCAGCCATAGCTGTTTTTGCCATCCCGGTGCTCTAAATCTAAAATAATAATGTTTATTTATGGAAGCTAAGATAAAAATTTTCAATTTTATAATAGCAAGTTACATATTTTACTAATATCAACAATGATGGCGACGTACAGCATATTGTGATCTTCAGTATTTTATTCGATGGATATGGGCTCCTTTTCATAGATAGTTTTTCCCAGCTTCATGGGGTATCTTGGATATTACGGTAGGCAGAGGGAACCCATGGTTAAGCCACTCCGTCCCCCTTCTTCCGCTGAATTATGGAGACATTACTTGCTGAGCGTGTTCACAGTCACACCCTTGTGCTCCTGTGCCACTACTGGACTCATTGATATTTTTCATATTAAATTTGTTTAAAATCCAAAAGATCAACGGAACCTAAATGTTAACCATATTTATATGCGAAGTTTCGCTATCGATAGCTCTAATCAGTAACGAGACAATTAGCTAGAGAAATTCCTGTAGTCATTAAAATCAAATTACATTATAATAGAGGCCAGTCGTGGCGCAACGGCACGAAGTGTGACTGTAAAACCGACTGGTTGTGGGTTCGATCCCCACTCGAGGAGATGAAATATTTACTTAAATTTATATTTCCATTTCTTCGCTCTGGTGTCGAGGCTAAGCGCGGCGTTGAGTTCTGTCACTCAACACGCAATGCCTCCAGAATTCGGCAGAAAGTGGGGAATGGAGTGTCTTAACACTAGGTTCCCTCTGCCTACCCTGTTGTGTGCGGGATACAGCGTGAAGCTGATTTTTTTACATTATCATAAAACCGTCGTAACGGATATCATCGTATTATCAACTCAACGGAGGTCAACGGATCATTACTAAAAACCACCGGACGAAAAAGTGTCTTGACGCGAAGTGAGATATTGTAATTTCTACCGGTACCAGCTTTCACTTTATCAGTTGAATGGCTCTATAATATTTGTATATCCTTTGTATGTTTGTTTATGTAAATAGGAAAAAATGAAGTTTTGAATTATGTAATTTAGTTAAGTATTATATTACACGATAGATAATATATTGGGATGTCTTTGTGTTTCTATGGCTAGTAGGCGTTACGAGAATTGTAAGTATATACGAATATGTAAATATTGGTTAAGTTTATTTTTTTTTCATATCATAATTGGAGGCCAGTCCTGGTGCAGAGGCACAAAGTAAACGCTACATGTTGTGTGTTCGTTTCTACTTAAGGAAATAAAATATTTAATAATTTTATTTCCTCACTCTGGCACCAACCAAGGCAAGAAGTCCGATGTTGAGTTCCGCCTCTCAAAACGCAATACCTAAAAAAATCGACGGAAAGTGGGGAACGGACTGTCCCAGTTTCCTCTGCCTACTGTGATATGTGTGGCATACAGCGTGGAATTGATATTATAATAATTTTGGTTTGGCTTCACTTTTTATATCATATTACATAAAAATATAGACGAAAGTAGTAGCAAGCAGTTTCTAATAATCATAATTTGAACAATGCTAGAACGCGATGCTTTATGCCCGTCGACGACGGAAGTTATGAATGCGATCGGGTTGCTTGTAATGTTAACATACAAACGTAAACACAACCGCAACCGCAGACTATTATAAATCATTTCACAGCGGCACAATTAAAAAGAAGTTCTTCTTTCTTTAGCTTCATGCTCTATCCCGTACGCAGTAGGGAAGCAGAGGGAACCTAGTGTCATTGGCTAGATGAAGTTAACTTAGTGTAAGAACACTCCGTTTCTCCTTTTCCGGGCATTCATTTTCCGGAGGCAATGCCTCTTATTTAAATAACGGAACTCAAAGTCGCGCTTTGCTTCGATGCCAGTGTGAAGGAATTAATATATAAAATATTTTATTTCCTCCTTCCTCCTTCCTGAGTAAAAAAAATAAGTAATCCATCTGTGGTATACAGAGTAAATAAAATTCTCATTAGAAATCATTAAATAAAGATTTATACAGGAAATTAATATAAATTACAAAAAGTATGTCACGCGTTTGACATCTTCCTCGTGTTACGAAACTAATTCGATGAAGGAAGTAACGGGAGTCGAGAATTAGATTTCTCATTTGCCGCGTTGTCGTATCGTTTATCATCCGGAGGTGACACCTCATCATGTCACGGTGCCCGCTCTTTGTGTAGCCGGTGGACTGTGAAACGGCTGACAGGCAAGAAGTCGAATCGTGGAATAGACCTACCAATTACGAGCGATGAGCGATATCGATATTGACATGATGTTGGAATTCAAAAGCAATTTTTTTTCAGCTTCACGCTGTATTCCGCATATAGCAGGATAGGCGCTAAGACACTCCGCTCTCCAGTTTTCACCGAATTTTGTAGGCATCGTGTGTTGAGTGGCGCAAGTCACCACCGCGCCTTGCTTTAACAGGAGAGCAATAAATTAAAATATTTTATTTTGTCGAGTGGGAATCGAATCCAAAAACTGTCGCGTTTACAATCATACGTTTGTTCCCCTGCACCACGACTGGCTTCACGGTGGCCGGTGGGCTGTAAAACGGCGGACAGGCAACAAATCGAATTGTTGAATAACCGACCAATTACGAGCGGTGAGCGTTATCGATATCGAAACCATGTGGGAATGCAATCGCTTTTTTCATCTTCACGCTGCATCCCGCATATATCAGAGTAGGCATAGGGAGTCTAGTGTTGAGACTCTATTAAATATTTTATTTCCTCGATTAGGCTCCATAAACCAGCCGCATTTACAGTTCCTGCGCCACGACTGGCCTCACCCGCTGACGGACAAGATGTCATACAGTGGAATAATCGACCAAACACCGATTACGAATAAGCGTTATCGATATTGATACCACGTTGAAATGCACACGCATTACATTTTATAACAACCGCTTTATAATATGTGATATTACTGATTTTAATTAAGAGTTATATATATGAATAGGTTATATTTTAACAATAACATGTTCAAGTATTTTTTGAAATATGGTTCATGTTATGAAAATGTGTTTATTGAAAATGTATTTTTATTTTAGCCTTTTATTATTTGATAAGCGATGTTTTGATGCTCGTACATTCATCATTGTATTTGTCATCGCATCACATCCAATTAAAATTAATTGTAGGTATATAAGTAAATTTTTATAAGCTCAAAATTTCAGTAATAAAAAATCGATTTAGTTTATACACGTACACAATACCATTTATGTTTACCAACTATTTGTTCATTTTATTAAAGACATTCTGTTCTATCAAGACGTTTTCAGTAGTTTCTCACTTTCCGCCGTATTCTGGAGTCATTGCGTGTTGAGTGGCGGAACTCAACGCCGCGCTTTGTCTCATCACCAGCGCGAGGAATTGAAAATATAAAACATTAAATTTTAAATAATATGAATCTATAAAATATTTTATCATAACTTGGTGATACATAATGATACAATGCCAATTAATCAGTTATTTTATTTCAGTTCATTTCTTTAAATTGTGGAGTTCCGAATGTTATAGTTATAATTTGAAAATTGTTTTTAAGATACAGTTAACACACAATCCAAGAGACAATTTTTGATTGCATAAACTAATTTAACTTAATTGTTCCTTATATTAAGTTTTATACAAGGACTTTATGACTGAGCCACATTGACCAGGGACAATACAAACAGCCTCACTAATGTAACTTTTACGAGTTATTTCATGGTTATTCATTCGCCTCGCAGGGGGCGATCTTAGGGCGTTAACAGAATTCGTCTCACCCTGCGTTTTTGCTTTTAGTCATCTCAATTCTATATTTAGACCCCGATACCATATCGACCCTTGCTTATGTCAATGGACCAGTAAAAGTTTTCTTAATCACATGTATAAATATATATTATAGTAGTAAAAATTTATGCGAGCAAATAAAGAGTTGTTGATAATAAAGTAGGGTATTTCGAGAATTTATTGGAAAGAACATGCGAGAATCACTTTGCACTTTGAACTGTGTAAAAGTTAAATCGGTTTACGATTCGCAATTTGCTCTCGCTTACTATCTAATACTAACATGCGAAGATTTCTTACAGGTATTTATGATGAGTAGCTCGTTTGCGATAATCGTACATCGTACATCGTACATTGTATACATCTGTATACGATGTACGCCATTATAAGCTCATTTTGTCGGCTAACAGGGTGATGTGGGCTTAATTAAAATTCTGCACCATCCATCATTGGATTATTGATTTTGTGTCACGTGCATTTGGCGGGTTGCCTCTCCTTTATCAATTAGTTATGAACGGCTGATGCTGGTAGTCTTGGCTAATGCCTCGGAAATTAATTGGTACGATTTACGAGTTTAATTGTTTCTTATGTTGATTGATTTGTTTATAGTGCTTGTCTAATTTTGGAGGTATTAGAAATAGATTTGGGGCTGTTTCCTTATTTAAGGATATACATATACATAAAATGGAATTTTAATCTAATTATTTTGTATTTTAAAAATAAATTATTTAAAAAAAAGCAGGGTAGGCAGAAGGAACTTAGTATTAAGACTCACCGTCCCCCACTTTTCGCCGAGTTCTGAAGGCATTGAAGGCACAGAGCAAAGAACTAAAAATATAAATGTAAGTAAATATTTTATCTCCTCGAGTGGGGATTGAACCTACAACCAGTCGAATTTACAGTCACACTATGTGCCACTGTGCCACGACTGGCCTCATTTTTGTGGCCTGGCCATTATTTTATCATAATTAAAATTAAAAAAATACAAAAGAACCCGTTATATTTCCGAAAGGTAATAAAATAATTAATTAAAGTCATTGAAATGTCTTTATGGAAGGAAGTCTAAATGCGTTCAAAATTGTTCAGTACATCATAACGCCCTACGGAAAGTGAGATAATGTAACGAACAGAGCGACTTAATACGATAAACGGTATAAGGTCAATAAAACTAAACAAGTTAAACGACTTCGGGCAATAAACCACCGCCTCGTAGATGGTCTCGGTAATGATATTTGAGCTACCTCCTTCAACCTAACCGAAAGACAAATTGGGCGCATTATGGATATGAATAATATCGACGCGGACAGATCTGTAATCGACATACGGCTGTAAGGAGAGATTTATCGCTATAGCGCTCTTCTGAGTCATATAAAACTGCAACACAGCCAACACTCGAAGCAGACAGAAATATTTTCATAATTTTATGCATTTTGCATGTTCGCCAATACCAAGTTATGACAAATTTTATGTTGTAATTTGAATTTTTAAGCCAGATCCCTCGACTTCTGGGTTTCTTAATATAGGTTTAATTTGTTCTACATTTCTTTGCAATCTTATCTCATCTAAAGGATTTCGGGAATTGTATAATTTTATATACAATCTCAATTCTGGATTGTAGCCAGAGAATAACAACTGCATTGCGGGAGGTACAGCACTTAAAATTGACTCTGGTGAAGATTTAAGGTGTATTGGTAAGTAACTTTCAATCCATGATACGAGTATGTTTCGCTTGAGCATTTTGATTTCACTGGCTGTATTTTTTACTACAATATATTTATTTTATTAAAAAAAAGTCATTAATAAAATAAGTTTATCTTTAATTACATAATAATCAACATTTTTTGTATTTATTTTATGATGAAGTATTTTTCTCATTTATCAACATCCATATTTATTAATATTATTAGTAATGACAGACAAAAATATCTATAATAAATTTAAACATCTAGAACGCTTCAATGACTATGTCAAAGCTGTCCTACACCTACACGCGATTCAACCGATCCAATTAACTTGGCTCTTTGTGATCCAGTCTTAAACCAAATTTGGTTTCGCAACCTACATCAAAGCCAGCCTTAATAAACAAACGTATAAACGCCAATGGTTCAGTTCCTCGAATAAACTGTATATGCACACACGATTACGTGCCTTCAGAATTCGGCAGAAAGTGGGGAACGGAGTGTCTTAACACTAGGTTCCCTCTGCTTACCCTGCTGTGTGCGGGATACAGCGTGAAGCTGATATATATTACGTATGACGTAGATTTTTTTCTACTTTTTTTTTCATGTTCACTCTGTTTGATACCTACAGAAGGCATAGAGAACTAAGTGTTAAGACACTTCGTTTCCCATTTTCCGCTGAATTTTGGATGCATTTGTTGAGTAGGAACTCGATGGCGACGGCTTTGCTGGACACCAGAGAGCGTAGAAATGATAATGTTAAATATTTCAATAATAGACAATTTGTCGCGTTTGCAGCCAAACGTTGCGCCACGACTGGCCTCAACTTAAAAGTTTTGTATTAAAAATGTAATAACCAACAGAAACAACACTTACCTATAGTTATTTACAAACCACTTACTCATTTTCATATCCACATACATATATCCCAAGAAATGGTAATGAAAACTATAAAAGAAAACTTACTTTTTATATTTATTCGCGTCTATAGATTAACGAATTGTTTATAGCTATGGGTCCGGTACCAATAAACTGTAAGATGGAGGGCGGAGGTCAGGATATCATGAGAGGCATGTCGTAGGCGGGTTTACTGCGTACAGTAAAATAAACTGGCACCCAGTGTCCTCTTCATTGTTTCCATCTTTATGGGCTATATGCTTGAACAGTTTAACACTTTTGGTTGTTAAGTACAAGTACGATGTTAGTTGCCCTAGTGGCGTTTTAATGGCTTATTAGGGAAGTGATGTAGCGTAACTCTTCTTGTTCGTTGAAATATTTGTTTTATTCAATTAGTTAGTGTGTTAAAGAAATTTAATTTTATTAATAAAATGTTAGTGATTAGAAGAAATTGTTATAAATTCATTTATATATTTTCATTTAAAAATACCTAATTGAGGTCGTAGTGGCACAAGCATATATAAGGCGGTTGTCGGTTCGATTCCCACTCTAGGGATTTCATAATATTGGATTTGGATTGTATGTATGTATAATATATGGATTTACACACATAATTTATTTTATCCCTTTGAACTAAAAACCCCTATCTTATTCATTCATCTCGAGTGACTTGTTAAAGGATTATTTAATAAAAACAGACAGTTACATGTAAAAGTCATCGTGACGTTTCTCGGTTCCTGTTTAATGTAGGAGTTAATTCAGTTCTCCTCTGAGTGGCATTTATTTTGCTATTGCAACTCCGAGGGGACAAATCTGTGGGTAGGGCCAAAGATGTCTATCAAATATTATAATTTATTCCTTTGGGGCCATTCTTGGTGCAGGGGCACAAACTGTGCCAGTAAACGCTACTGGTCGTGGGTTCGATCTCCACTCGAGGAAATTAAATATTTATTTAAATTTATATTTTTATAATTTAATTTCTTCGCTTTGGTGTAGAAGCAAAGCGAGCCGTTGAGTTCCCTCACTCAACACGCAATACCTCCAGAATTTAGCGGAAAGTTAGGAAACGTAGTGTCTTAACACTAGGTTCCCTTTGCCTACCCAGGTGTGTGCCATATACAGAGTAAAACTGATTTAATTTCATTTAATTTATTCCTTTGGGATGGCTCCCGTTGCTGTGACACTCTTAATGCACCGTGGTCCTTTTGCCGGTTATCATAAGAGCTAAGAAATGTTCATCCCAAATCCACATTTTACACCTATATCAATGTCATAAAGGGATACAATGTGTTTTTGTTCATTATTTTGGACTTTGACACGACGACTGTTGTGTCAGATACATATCCTATGTGATATGATATAAGATTTCTTTTGGTATTGTTTTTTTATTTTGATTTTTTTTTATTATTTTGACAGCCGTATCGTTTTAAAGGACCTTTGTAGGTGTACCGATATCTACTCTGTGGAATTTGCTTTTGTATGTTTTTGTTTTCTTGATTGTAACGTTTCTATCTTAACTTATAATTGAATGAGTTATTTTTTATCGTGTTTGTTGTAGTTAAATTTCTTTATAACATATAATAATTTTATTATATCACTTTATGGTATGATTATGATTATAGGTGTGACACAGCAAAAGCTTGACTTTGAGTTTCGACGCTTAACACACAATGCCTCGTAAAATTCTGGGGAAAGTTATGAACGAAGTGTCTTTACACTAGGTCACACTGCCTACCCCGCTATGTGCGGGATATGTAAACCTGATATACATAGTTTACTTCAAACCTACCCATATCCATACTAAAATTTCAATCAACTAGTTATTTATTTATAACCAATCAGATAAAAGTTTTAATGAGGCCAGTCGTGGCGCAGAGGCACAAAGTGTGACTAAAAAAAGCGTATAAGCGACTGGTGTGGATTCGATCCCCACTCGAGGAAATGAAATATTTATTTAAATTTATATTTCCATTTCTTCTCTCTGGTGTCAAGGTAAAACGCGGGATTGAGTTCCTCCACTCAACACGCAATACCTCCAGAATTCGGTGGAAATTGGGGAACAGAGTATCTTAACACTAGGTTCCTGCTGTGTTCGGGATACAGCGTGAAGCTGCTTTAAAAGTCTTAATAATTAGTTCCAGTATTCATTTCAACTAACCATTAAACTACGAGTTATTACAGCAAGAACAATAGTATCGTGGGTGTCAGTAATTATCCCGTTGCCCGCATGGCGCATTTAACGCAATAAATCATAATGGATTGGTATTCTGTGGTTTTACTTTTTTTTTCTTTAATTTTTGATGTATTTATTATTATATGTGGGTCTTAGAAACGGTTGTTACTTTTTCCTGTTTAATTTTTAATGCGATTATGTCCCAACGTTAGATGTGGGCTATTGTAAAAATATAATAATTCTTTTTTAAAAAATTTTAAAGTGTAATACCAGGTCGGTTTCCAGGAGGCGCGGATTCGAGTCCCGCTACGTTCAAATTTATATACGTTTACTAAATAAATTTAAGAATTCTTATTAAAATTTTTGGTCGAGTACAATTATATATTTTAAAGACGTAATTCCGTTAATTACGAATAAATAAATGTCAAGGACTGAACAACATTAAAATGGATTAGAAACGGTGTTTGAATTACATATATGTATATTTTTGTATCTTCACGCTGTATACTACATACTACATGTAGCAGCCAGAACCTAGTTAAAACACAGTTCGTTACGCAGATTTTCGAAACATTGCCTCTTGAGTAGCGGAACCCAACGCTGATCTTTTTCCTTGTTACCAGAGTAAAAAAGAGAATGTTAAATACATTTTTACCACGAGTGGAAATCGAATCCACAACTGTAGCGTTTAGAGTCCCATTCACCACAACAAATTCAACCGCCTCTTATAATGTTTATATATATTAAAAAACGAAACATAATGCACAATATACCTTTCTACATCCATTTCCACACGTATTTTTTTTTCTATAGCGCCGTCAATCAATACAATTTGTTCCTACTTAATTGTGTACGTACGCTCTGTAACTAGATTTTTTTGTCGATAAGAAATCTAATATTTTAGTCCCCTCGGCTTGTAGTACGAAGTCCATTAAAGGAGTCCCTTACTTTTCGCTAAATAATACACCAAACGTGGTCGTGAGGGGCTCAACAAAAAGTACCGGAACTAAGCATACTGCAGGGAGAAGGTAAAAATGCAGTGTGGTATGTAATGGTTGGAATTTTAATAATTTAATATTAAATATTATATGAATTGTGTAAACATTGTACTGTATCTATTAAATGGAGTGCTTTTTCTAATATAGATATTAGAAAATAAAAACATCTTTTCTTTTTTCATATCACTGGTATAAACTAAGGTTGTAATGGATTTGTGAATATTAATATCAATTTAAAAGATTAATTTTGAAAAATATAAAATATATCCAACTCTACAATATTATTAAAAATGAATAATGTACTTCTGAGTTCAGATTTTGTTTGCAAAATTTTTATATTTTTAATTGAAATAACGGCGTTATTCTCCAACTTCAACGCTGGCTCCAAAGGACAGAAGATCTTTAAAAAAGTAAATGTAAATTCTTGCATGCGGGCGCAGAAAAATGATGAATTAATAAAATTTTTGAATATAATACATAATAGACGACAGTAACATACCATTAGGCGTCCGTACCGTGCGTTACGCAGCAGATGTTCGACGCCGAAGCGACTCGCGACGACTCAATTACATATTCGATAGTTTTGTGTTGCCCTCGTCGATTTGAAAACTATTACGCTATACGAGGACGTTGAACTGTGAATCACATCTTATTGAATTACATAGCTTTTATTATTACACGCAAAGAAGATCTGTAATGAGATATGGAAGGAGTGTACTTCCTTATGTTTCACGTTTATTTTATTTGATCTATAAATAAAATAATATTCAAAATGTTATCTATTTTATTTATTCAGCGGAAAGCGGAGAACGGAGAGTCATAACACTAAATTCCCTCCACATACCCTGCTGTATGGATACAACATAAAGCTGTTCAACACTATAAACACCAAAATATGAAATAATAATTTCACAAGAACCTTTCTGATAGAAATGTTAAGTAAATTTTCGAAATTCTTTAACCGCTAAGCCATAAATTGTAAGAAAATGAAGTTCTTGAAACAATATAAAGTTAGCAGTCTTCATTCAACAAAATGGAACGGGCGTGGAAACTGCGGAGCATATTCTAATTCAATATGTCTTGTTCATAGCTGTCCCGACCTTCCGTCTCGACACAAATTATTACAATAATATAGTTCGAACGAGCGGACACCGTCTATCTAAAAGTTAGTTGTTTCGTCTGAGGCCGTCGTGGCGCAGATACAAACGTGACAGTTGTGGGTTCGATCCCCACTTGAGGTAATGAATTATTATGTATTAAAATTAAAAATTAAATTAGCTTCACGCTGTATCCCGCACACAGCAGGGTAGGCAGAGGGAACCTAGTGTTAAGACACTCTTTTCTCCACTTTCTGCCGAATTCTGGAGGTATTGCGTGTTAAGTGGCAGTACTCGACGCCGCGCTTAGCCTCGACACCAGAGCGAAGAAATGGAAATATAAATTTTAGTAAATATTTCATCTCCTCGAGTGGGGATCGAACCCACAACCAGTCGGTTTTACTGTCACACTTCGTGCCACTGCGCCACGACTGGCCTCCTATTATGGCTATTATGTATTAATACTTTGATTTCTTCGCTCTGGCACCTAGGCGATATCTCGATGTTGAGTTCCACTACTCAACACGGAATGCCTCCAAAAATTCGGTGGGAAGCAGTGAATGGATTGAATTTACTATACTAGGTTCCCTCTGCCTACCATGCTGTATGCGGAATACAGCGTGAAGCTGATTTATTTTTAGTTGTTGCATCTTACATATCCATATATTGTCGACGTTAAAAGGAAATACTTGTACAAATAAACAAACGGGGCTCTTAAACGCTTGTCACCGTCAATCCGTGCGCTGATCTGATGGTCTTTTTTTGGAAAACGCGCATGTTCTTGAAATTGACCCTTATCTCTGTAAATTTTTGTCGCACATGTTTTGGATTAACCGTTCGGGGAACCCAACGTTACCTACCGCAGATCTATACGTGTGTTATAACTTTCGGCTAATCCAGCATAATTCATTGCCGCTTTACGGCTCGTGTGAAGTTTCACAGAATTTAGACGCTATTTTAGATTTGTGTATTTTAGGATTCTAGTGAAAATTTGCTTTGTACGTGATTTATAAATAGATACACAAAAGCGTACGCTTTAGTTCATTTAATCTTTTGTTTTGTTAATTTTAAAACCACAAAGAGGCCATAGTGGCCATATAGGCCATAAGCTATATATATGTAACTGTAAAATCGACTGGTTGTAGGTTCAATTCTCACTCGAGGAATTGAAATATTTATTTATATTTATATTTCTTCGCTATGCCTCCAAAACTTGGCGGAAAGTGGGCAACGGAGTGTCTTTACACTAGGTTCTCTCTGCCTACCCTGATGTGTGCGGGATACAGCGTGTAGCTTATTTAATTTAATTATTGTATCATCGTACAAGTTTTGAGTTTTGAGGCCAGTAGTGGCGCAGGGGCATAAGCGTATGTATGCAAACGCGACGGTTGTAGGTTCTCTCACTCAAGGAAATAAAATAGATATAAAATATTTTTTTTTTCGCCACTCAACGCTGTTTGCCCTACTTTGTGCGGGATACAGCGTGAAGCTTTTTTTTATAATTTAAAACGAACATCCATTCTTTACAACAAATGCTCTCTGTTTTTTGGTCACCTTAAAAAGCTACTTTAAGTAATTTGGTTAGAACTTTTTGAGAAAATTATCACAAAATTATATGAGCTCGAGCTCGTCCGGTTCCACGATAGGTGTCAACTGTTGGCTCTGTCAACATTGTTTCTAGAATTTCAAACGTATTAAATAAACAAGTTGGTACGAGCGTCTATTATGCATAGAAATAATGCTTATTTGTCTATTTGTGCGTTGACATTACCCATTCCACTACCTGCGTGTTGTACGAATTGGCTCCTGTACATGTTTGACTAGTATATACTGGTGTTTTTTAGCTGTCTTGCGTTTTTAAGAAATTTTATACAATATAATATGTATATAATTAATAATCTAATTTTCGAGGCCAGTCGCGGGTGTTGTGGGTTCGATTCCCAGTTGAGTTCCGCCACTTAACACTCAATCATTTCAGAATTCAGCGAAAAATGGGTACGGAGTGCCTTAACACAAGGTTCCCTCTTAACCTGCTGTGTGCAGGATATAGCGTGAATCTATTAAAAAATATAACTCAACCAATAGACATGTAGCTTATAAAATAAAAATGCTTTGGCTTGAAAAGTTTATAGTTATTTTTTTCCCCATAACATTTATTTATCTCTAGGTAAAAAAAAATCAGCTTCACGCTGTATCCCGCACACAGCAAGATAGGTAGAGGGAACCTAGTGTTGGGACACTTCGATCCCCACTTTCTGCCGAATTCTGGAGGTATTGCGTGTTCAGTGGCAGAACTCAACGCCGCGCTTAGCCTTGACAGCAGAGCGAAGAAATGGAAATATAAACTTAAGTAAATATTTCATCTCCTCGAGTGGGGATCGAACCCACAACCAGTCGGTTTTACAGTCACACTTACTTTACTTTCAGGTACAGTTTATGTATGTAATTGATACTACAGAAATGAATATACTTTAACATGTCCAAACTTTCTATAATTTACTTAAAACATTTTTAAAATTGGTTTCAAAACAAAATAACCACACGAAAAAATAAACAAACGAGAATATAACGAGCCATATGTAGTACGGTTTATTTAAGCGGAATGCAACTAATATTTTTGTGGTCCCATACAAACATCTCATACATTTGTTTGCACAATCATCCTGTGTATTTCTTTTAATCTGACGACTCACAGCTGTACCGTAGGCAGCAACAGCTGGCAGAGAGCTCTCGAGACACTCCAAGTCAAGCACTGCATTATTGAAGCAATGCCTCGTCTCTTGTGCTAACTTCAAGTTTCTCAGCGTTTAGGCTTTTGACACACAATTTGTTACGGTATATGGGAAAGAAGAGCTGAAAGTACAATTGTATTGTTTGTATTGGTACTTAAATATATTTCTATATAATATATATTTATAAGTTACTATTTTATGTTTTATTCTTAATCCGGGATACAGCGACAAATCGATGTTTATAAATTAAAAGAAATAAACTGTTGTAAACTAAGAATATTCCTTAAAAACGTTTATATACCTACGTCTTATATTACTTATAGAGAAGTAAATGTACAATATCATAGAAAGTTGTGTTCACATTTTAATTAATGGTTAAATATGATTTTTTCTATTCAGAATAACATAACATTGTACGTGTAGCTTTTTATTATTGGTTAAAAAAATATGATAAAAAATTGAAAAGATTCGAATCAAAACTATATAAACATAAAAAAAAAACAAATCAGCTTCACGCTGTATCCCGCAGACAGCAGGGTAGGCAGAGGGAACCTAGTGTTTTAGACACTCCGTTCCCCACTTTCTGCCGAATTCTGGAGGCATTGCGTGTTGAGTGGCAGAACTCAACGCCGCGCTTAGCCTCGACACCAGAGCGAAGAAATGGAAATATAAATTTAAGTGAATATTTCATCTCCTCAAGTGGGGATCGAACCCTCAACCAGTCGGTTTACAGTCACACTTTGTGCCGCTGCGCCACGACTGGCCTATATAAACATACATTGGCATTTTTTTATATTATCTGTGATTTATATAGATAATGTTACTTCAAATCAAATAATATTTTTGATTCTTTATTTTTTTTATTAATATATTTTATAATTGATAAATCTTTTACAAAATATACAAAAGATAAAACATTTAAATTAAACGTCGGTGTGAGCTCGGCTTTTGTATAGGAATCCAATTAATAGTGCAATAGTACACAAATATATATGGTTGTACAGATTTATTCATTACGTGAACGCAATAGCAATACAAGCTATGAAATTTACTACTTGCCAGTCACGTATAAACTTAAAGTGCTATGTAAATTTGCATAGGTTAGTATAATATATAGATATTATATGAGTATGTCCTATGCGATACGATGGAAGTAGATGGTTGAATTTTTAATTATATTGGTGACTTTAATATAGTAACATTGATTTTTTTTGTATATTTTTTTATGTTTAAAGTTGTTCAAATTAGCGCTATGCTTGGTAAAAGAACGAGGCAATAAACATATTAAACATTTCATTTCCTCGAACAGAAATCGAACTCATAATCTGTCGTGTTTGCAGTATTTTTAATTTAAAACATGTTACTATGTACGATAAAATGGCCAAAAATTATATCGACAAATTAAATTCACCATCACTATCAAACAAAATAATTATACTTTTCAATATAAAAAAAAATCCTAAAAAAAATCGATTATTTCAACACTTCACATTCAATTTCGTGTAAATAGTCACTTAAATCCAATCGATTTAATTCTGACGGGAATGTGCGTCCTCGTGGCGAGTGGCACTGGATCGACATATCAATAACAATCGAGTTGATGTACTACACTAGTAGTATCCTCGTACCGTGCAGTCGGTTTGAGTGCGTCCTGCCCCTCCGCTTAGGGCGCGTGACACTAGAGCGATCTGTCATTTGATTTGTCCAGCTGTCATATTTTATCATTTAATAATTTTAGATTATTGTGATATATGTAGTTAATCGATATAATTTGTCCACAGTACTGCACTTGTTTGTGAAAAATCATAGGATGTTAAAGATAATTTAGTTTCACGCTCTAACCCGCACACAACAGAGTAGGCAGATGGAACCTAATATTCAGGCACTCTGTTTCCCATGACCCGTTTAAGGCATTGCGTGTTGAGTAGTAGAACTCAACGCCGGGCTTTTGTTTTGGTGCCAGAGTGAAGAAATTAATAAATTAATCCATAATAATTCATTCCCTCGAGTCGGGATCGAATTCACAACCTGTCGCATTTGCAAACACACCACTCCTGGCCACATACGCCACTACTGGCCTCAAGAAGATGAAGAAATAACACTATAAGAAAAAAATATATACTGTCAGTAAATACTAACTGCTTCCAAGTTTCTAAGTTCACATTAAAACTTACGAAAGTATATTAAACAAAGCAGTGATACTCAAGAAGGTTTAACAAAATAATCCATCCCCAGTGATCGCAGCCTTTGTTGTGGCTGCATGGTGCATGGATTTTAACGAGCAATTACCAACCCTAGTTCCTATACTGCTTCAACGTTACTGGTATCCTGATGATAGGAATGCTTAGGTTCGGTATTAAGATTAAAAGGTTGCTGGGGGGCTCGTGCTGGTTGTAATGAGAGGGAACGTTCTTGTATTATGATTAGTGATTTTAAAGGGATTGTCGAGGGATTTCTAAGTGCACTTCGTAATGTCAGAAAGATGTCAACGTGATGTTTTTTTTTTTAATTATGCATCAAATTATACGTTGTTCTACAATCTTGATCCTAAATCGGTTATAATTATCATTTTTTTATAAAGTTGAATTAAGTATTTAATTTTGTTTGTTATGTTTTGTTTTACTGTTTTATATAAAAAACGTGATATTGAATTTTGTTTATAATTATAAAGTTTTAGGAAATATTGTCAATAAAAATCCCCATCATCCCCCCCCTGCTGTCAAGCAGTACAGTCGTTCTTTGTTCGGTCCGCTTTTAAAAATTAAATTTCGTAGTTTAAAGTGACTAAAATCAAGTGAAATAGTTATTTAAACTATATTTATAGCAATTTACGTAATTGCAATTTATATTTTACAAAGAAGTAGTTGATTAAGTGTTTAAAATCTGTGCTAAAGTTTTCTAGTGCAAGAAGTCGACGGGCAAATACCCGCATAGTTTATTTATAAAATGAACAGTCGATAGAAAACAACTGCCATAGAACATAACTACCATATTCACACTAAATCCCAGCTGCTTCGATAGCTCAGTGTGCAGAGTTCCAGATTTAAGTGTGATCAGAGTTCAAGACCAAGCACGAAATAAAATTTTTATTTTTTAACAAACATTGTTATAAGTTTATTTATAATGTCAAGCACGTGTAACGTTTGTAAACTGAATGTACTAGTTACGCAAAAAAGAATAAATTGTGCAAAGTGTCAAACCAAATACCACTTTGAATGTGTTGTTCCACCGGGGACTAAATCTCCTATCATACGAGGACAGTGGCTTTGCGCGGCCTGTAAGAACAAGTCTCCACCTACTTTAGTGGAAAGTGGAATTGCAATTGCTCGCAAAACTACCGAAGAGACAGTCGCCTCTGATGTTAATTGGCTATCGGCAATTAGAAACGAGGTGCAAAAAGTTATTACTCAAACTGTAAGTACAGAATTGATAAAAATTCGGGAAGAATTGGGTGGATTGCAAGACATACAATCATCCATTGAGTATTTGTCCAGTATTTTCGACACTGTGAAACAGGAGTTGGAAGAAGCAAAAAAAGAAATTTTATTATTGAAGAAGGATAATTGTGAATTAAGAGACATAGTAAATAATCACGCAAATACAATAAGTGTAATTGATAGGGAGGCGAGAGCGAGTAATATTGAAGTGCATTGCGTACCTGAACACAAAGGGGAAAACTTACTTAAGACGGTGGAACAAATTGGAAGGGTTATAAGTACTCCTATCACTGAGGGAAGTGTTGTTAAATGTACCCGGGTAGCTAAATTAAATAAGGCATCCTTACGTCCTAGATCGGTTGTGGTTAAATTTAGTTCATCGTTACTAAGAGATACATTTTTGGCAGGAGTAATTAATTTTAACAAGGCTAATAAAGACGATAAGTTAAATACAGCGCATCTTGGTTTATCTGGAGAAAAGAAACCAGTTTTTATTACAGAGCACTTATCGTCTACAGCTAAGGATATCTACGCTGCAGCTCGTATTTTTGCCAAAGAAAAAAATTATCGTTTTGTTTGGTCGCGTAACGGCAATATATTTTTACGAAAATCAATATCAAGTGACAAATTATTAGTGAAATCTAAGGAACACTTACTTACTTTAGCATAAAGACTGTTTCAAGCTTTACTTCTTAATTGTATTAATTTTTATATATTATTAGAGTACTAGAGTACAAAAAATATTAATGAGCTATCACTTAAATATATTTTATCAAAATGTTAGAGGAATGAGAACAAAAACAAATGAAATATATCTTTCTGTTCTTAATTCTAATTATGACATAATAATTTTTACAGAAACTTGGCTTAATTGTGGTATATTGAACAATGAGTTAATAGATGATAGATATTATGTATTTCGTAGAGACCGTGAATGTAGTCAATCCAGTAAATTGGATGGAGGAGGAGTTTTAATAGCGGTGTTAAAAAAGTTTAAATGTTATAGAATCAGCTCGTGGGAAACCAACTGTGAGGATATCTGGGTCAATGTAATTTTAAATTCAAAATCTTTTTATCTATGTGCTGTATATATTCCCTCTCCACTTAATATTTCCACTCTTGAACAATTTACTCAGAATGTTGAACAAATAATAGTTAACGAACGATCACACACTGTTATTGTTGGCGATTTTAATATATCGTCATTGAAATGGAGTTCTGGTGACCACACTTGTAAATTAAGTTCATGCAGTAGCAGTAAGGCATTGTCTATCATCAGTGACTTTATGGCATTAACGAATTTGTCTCAATTTAACTGCGTCAATAATGTTTATGGTAGAGTATTAGATCTTGTTTTTGGTACAATCAATAACATTAAGGTGAAAAAAAGTAATTTCTCGGCATGCCCTGTGGATAACTTTCATCCACCTTTAGATATCGACCTTAGAACAGACTACGATGATTCATTATTAACTACAAATACTATAATAAAGCACGATTTCAGGAATGCGGACTATGGATCTATAAACAAATTTCTTCGAGATATAGATTGGGAATCTTTATTTAGTAATTGTGACAATGTAAATGAAATGACTGACATCTTTTACATACAATTACGAAATATAATAGATAAATGCATTAAAAAAAAAGTATTTAAACAAAATTCATCTTATCCAGCGTGGTATTCTAAAAATTTAAAAAGACGGCTTGCGGAGAAAAATAAATATAGAATACTGTTTAAAAAATATCATAATCCGTTGGACGAAATTGAATTCAAATTATTGAGAGAGAGGTGTGAAATTCTCATTAACATAGAATATAAAAATTACATTACTAACGTTGAAAATAATATTATAATTAATCCAAAATTCTTCTATTCATATATTAAAAAGATGCGCTCTAATAAATGTAACTTTCCTGCTTTAATGACTCTGAACGGCGTTTCGTCAACTAATGGATCTGATATTTGTAATCAATTTGCAACGCACTTCTCAAGTGTATATATTTCTCAAAATTTAACAACACTTCAGCCATATAAAGCGACTTTGTTAAATTGCACTTCAGAGTTGTCAAACATAAAAATCCAAGAGAAGGATATTATTGATAAATTAAAATGTATTGATACAAATAAGGGTGCTGGACCGGACAATATACCTCCCTTTTTCGTTAAACAATGTGCTGTCCATCTAGCTAAGCCTCTATTCTTATTATTTAATAAATCTTTGTGTGTAGGTGAATTCCCGTGTTCATGGAAAGTAGCAAAAGTTGTCCCTATTTTTAAGGCTGGTGATAGAAAAGATATTTCAAATTATAGGCCAATCTCCATATTGTCAGTTTTTTCAAAAATATTCGAGTCATTAATTTGTCCAGTGCTCACGTGGCACATGAAATCAGCAATTATTGAAAATCAACACGGTTTTATCACAAAACGATCCACTCTGTCAAACATGGCATTAGTTGTTGACGATTTAGCTATGGCGTTGGATAATTCTGAACAGATAGATTGCATTTATACAGACTTGGCCAAAGCATTCGACGTCGTCGATCATAATATTTTATTAAATAAACTTCGTATATATGGTATTAATGGCAATCTGATTAACTGGCTTAAGACTTACTTGATGAACCGTAAAATGAATGTAGTCGTAGGAGGATATCTGTCGCAAACGTTTACTGCGACATCGGGTGTCCCCCAAGGTTCCATTCTTGGCCCCACGTTGTTTGGGTTTTTTATAAACGACATACATGAGTGTTTTAAGCATTGTAGATTTCAATTATACGCTGACGATCTTAAAATATACAAGAAAATTAATAGCATTGACGACTCGTTTAAATTACAGCAAGATTTGGATAGACTTTCACTGTGGTGTGATTATAACAACTTAAAAATGAATCACCTCAAATGTTACATTATAACATTTAGCCGTAAAGTTAAAAATATTAACTTCAACTACTCTATTAATGGAAATATTTTAGGAAGAGTTAACCAAATTAGCGATCTCGGGATTATATTGGATAATAAGTTAAGTTTTTTACCACATTTGGACGACATAATTAAAAAAGCACTCAAACTGCTAGGTTTCATTTTGCGAGCTTGTAAGGAATTTAAAAGATCCATTACCAAAATAACGTTATTTAACTCTATAATACGTAGTAAGCTTGAATATTGTTGTATTGCATGGAATCCTCATTATAAGTCACATGAAAACAGATTAGAAAGAGTACAGAAGAGATTTTTTCGTCAATTGGCTTACAAAGATAACCTGCTGAAACGAACTAAAAGCTATTCCGATCACTTAAGATTTTATAATGTCGTCTCTTTATCTAATCGTAGAGATTTACTTGATCTTTGCTTCTTACATAAAATTATAAATGGGGGTATCGATAGTCCAAGTTTGTTAAATAGAATAGGTTTAGCAGTACCAAGGCACAATTCTAGAAGCCATAATAAAAATAAGCACACATTTAAAGAGCGTTTTTCTAAAAGTAACTTAGGCAAAGCAGCTCCATTAAATAGAATAGTAATATTGTATAATAGTATATTTAAAAAAGCAGGCTTAGATATATTTCAACAATCCATATCCACTTTTAAATTGCAAACAAAGAAATATTGCCTAAATTGTCTTCCTCTTAAATAATTGTTGATAAATGAGAAATTATTGTTTATTTTTTTTGTAACTATTTTTTTTTTTAATGGTTAAAATTGTTACAAACTTTTTGTTTTTTGTTTCTTTTATTGTATAAGTTTTTTTTTTTTTGGGTGTTTAACTTCAAAGAATGATTTGTATTGTTTGTTCTCTATTTTTAAATTAATTTATGCATGTCAAGTTAGCCTATAAGTGCGGTATACTATTTATGTTATAGTCCTTTAAGATTGTTTTGATTTTAGCATAAGAATTATTACTGTATACAACGTTGGCTTCCTATTAAATAAAAAAAAAAAAAAAAAAAAAAAAAAAAAAAACTACTTTACTTATGCTGAAGAGTTTATTGTTTTATTATTTTCCTACCTTATTCTCGTAATCAGAACGACTGGACATTAGAAAAAGCAATAAAAATACTTTCACGATGTAGTTGTTGATTTAAACAATCCTATTCGTATGGATTACGGGTATAATATAATCTATATTCTGACTTGCTTACAAATAACTTATTTATTTTTAACTTCTGGAGGCATTGCGTGTTGAGTGGCATAACTCAACGCCGCGCTTTGCCTCGACACCAGGGTGAAGTAATGAAAATATAAACGTAAGCAAATATGTTATATCCTCGAGTGGGGATCGAACCCACAACCAGTCGATTTTACAGTCACACTGTGACCCCACGCCACGACTGGCCTCAATTATTTCCATTCTTCTCAAATATAAAAATAATATCTCGTGTCTAGGGACTTCATATAGAAACAACTGTCGGTAGAACATGAAAAATATTTTAACGGCATCCATAAACGGACACTCGAAACACGGTGTATTGAGTTATTTTATTGTTTTAATTCGGATTAAGCATTGGCTACGTACGGTGAAATGTTCATACAACCCGGGATGCTGGTCTTACCGCAGGGGCGTTGCCATGGTAACGCATTCTGGTGCCCAGAGGTACCCAACAAAATGCCACTCGATACAAAACAATGGTGTGAAATTTTACTTGAAATTTTCGTTTAATGTACGCGGGGGAATGTTTATGTTGTATAATATTGTGTTTTGTATGAATTTTTGGCTCTCCGCGAGTGATAAAATAAATGTTGGGTCACTCTTTAATTTAAAATGTTGTTAAATAAAATTTTCGTGACGTATGACGCTCTACATGTTGGTGTTGAAACAGAACCGGTTTACTTATGTTTATATATGTATATAGTTGTTTATGTACATGTTTATTTAAATTATTTTATTTCCTCATTATTTTGTTAATTACAGATTAAAAATTATTGTATTTAAAGAATTAAAGTAGCCATATTACAGTGAATATTATTATAATTTCCAATTCATTCCATGTGTCATTCCTCCATATTTAAAATCATAACAGCTTCACGCTGTATTCCGCACACAGCAGGGTAGGCAGAGAGAACCTAGCGTTAAGACACTCCGTTCTCCACTTTCCGCCGAGTTCTGGAGGCATTGCGTGTTGAGTGACGGAACTTAACGCCGCGCTTTGCTTCGACACTAGAGCGAAGAAATGAAAATATAAATGTAAGTAAACATTTCCTCTCCTCTAGTAGGAATCGAACCCACAACCAATCGATTTTACAGCCACACTTTGTGCCCCTGCGCCACGACTGGCCTACTCCCTACTTATTATCTTAAAGAAATTTAATGCCAAAGTTTTGTTTTAGTTTTATTTCCAAGCAGTTTAAGCAGTTCGAAACCTGCGTGCATAATTAAGCCATCTTTTATGCAGGGACGCTTGCAATTTTGTTTTATGTTTTTGCGACTGGAAGTACTCGAACAATACTCGCTTAAAGCTGTAATTGTTTCTGTAATGATGTTTGACTGGATTTTTTAAAAGTGAAATTTAAATATCTTTATTTCTCTAAATGTCTTTTTTTTATCTGCATATTTTAATTTTTGTCATAATTACTCACAAACATGGCTGTACAGAGTGTTTTTCTAATATAACTCTGTTTTAAGCCCAGGATTGATTTTAGAGATATCGAAACCGTTTTTAAGGCACCGTACCTCAACACTTAAGTTTGTCAAGGGCGTGTATGAAGGGACTGATGACAGTGGACGACGCGAAAGATATATGCAGAGACTGTAGCGTTTGGCGCTCCGTTCTCTCCGACTGTAGCTAGCTAGAATAGAATAGAAAATAGAATAAAAATTGTGTTTTAAAATTGCTAAAAAATCTAAAATAAAACAAAAAATATAGATAAGACTTTTAAAATAGCAAGTGAGCTAACACTACTAAATTAATACTCGTGTAATGGATGCAAAAACTTACAAAAAGAGAAAATGGACGGTCTTTGTGAATAGTTGAGTGCAACTTGTGTAATTAACTTAGTGCTCCTCGGCTTGCTTAGTATTTAAATTGAGGAGATTTAAACGATTTTTTTTAAATTGTTCCAATCTTACAAAGTGTTTTATTCTTGCAGTACTTAAATTAGACAAATGATTTTTAGTTTAAAAATAAAAAAGGAACGTATAGTTTATTATGTAAAAATTGTTAATATGTTTACTATATGAGACCATGGTTGCGCAATATCTAACATTAAATAAGTTGTGAGTTCGATTACGACTCGGTGAAATTAATTATTTTCATTACAAGTTGAGGCCAGTCGTGGCGCAGGGGCACAAAGTGTGACTGTAAAACCGGCTGGCTGTGAGTTCGATCCCCACTCGAGGAGATGAAATATTTACTTAAATTTAAATTTCCATTTTCTTCGCTCTGGTGTCGAGGACAAGCGCGGCGTTGAGTTCTGCCACTCTATGCCTCCAGAATTCGGCAGGAAGTGGGGAACAAAGTATCTTAACGCTAAGTTCCTTTTACTTACCCTGCAGTGTGCGGGATACAGCGTGAAGCTGATATATATTACTCATCTCTCGCAACTTTCGCGCGGCGTTGAGTTTCGCTACTTGATCCACAATAACTCGAATTGGTACTTATTAATAAACATGTATGCACATTTAATTTTCTTTGATTAAATAGAATAAAATGTGTTAATAAAAAAAAGCAATAGTACTATAGAAGTTAGATCGTAGCAGGATATATACGTACAACGTTATTAGAGCGGTGGCCATGGATGTGTTTTACAAATCAAACACACGCGACCTCAAATCCTGTTATACAAAAAGTGAGTTATACAAGTTTTGAATAAAATTCAGGCCGGTCGTGGCGCAGGTCGCAAAGTGTTACTGCAAAATCTACTGGTTGTGGGTTCGATCCCCACTCGAGGAGATGAAATATTAATTTTTTCGCTCTGGTGTCCAGGCAAAGAGCGGCGTTGAGTTCCGCCACTCAACACGCAATGCCTCTAGAACTTGGCGGGAAGTGTCTTAACACTAGGTTTCTCTGTCTACCCTTCTGTGTACGGGATACAGCGTGAAGCTGATTTAATTTAATTTTAATTTATAAAATTCTATGTTATGTTCGAGATATTTCATACATTACGACTCAGTAATATGTAATATAGTAAAATTCTTATTTCTTATTATGAATTAAGTTAAAATAATATTTATTGAGGCCAGTCGTAGCGCAGCGGCACGAAGTGTGACTGTAAAATGGACTGGTTGTGGGTTCGATCCCCACTCGAGGATATGAAATATTTACTTTAATTTATATTTTCATTTCTTCGCTCTGGTGTCGAGAAAAAAGTGCGGCGTTGAGTTCTACCACTCAACACGCAATGCCTCCAAAAATTCGGCAGAAAGTGGGGAACGGAGTGTCTTAACACTAGGTTCCCTCTGCCTACCCTACTGTGTGCGGGATATAGCGTGAAGCTAATTTAATTTTATTTTAATTTTTAATATTTATTGAGTTTCATTCACAAAAAAACCGAACTCTAAATCAGAGAACTGCCGAAACTACTATACTTTGAATCCACACAAAGCTTTACTTCGTTAGTTCGTCGCTAGTTTACTAAATTTCGTCCACACAGTGGTGAAACTTTCCGAGTTTATTGAATTTATATATTTCTATAAAGAAAATTATTTAGTTTATCGCTGAGAGACATGTCACGTTGTTCTTTTTATCCATCCTATGAATGGGTAAAAGGTTATATATAATTTTTCAGGCAGAGTAGGCAGAGGGAACCTAGTATTAAAACAATCTCCCTCCCTTTCCGACGAGTTTTGAAGGCATTGCGTGATGAGTGGCGGAACTTAACGTCGTATATACGATAATAGATATTATAAATCATATCATAGTCGTCACTGTAACGCGAAGGTTGTGGGTTCGATCTCGATTCGAGGGATTCGAGGGAAATAATTATTATTTATTGACATTTTCATTACTTTGTTCTGGCACCAAAGCAAAAAGCCCGGCGTTGAGTTCCGCCACTCGATAAGCAATGTCTCGAAAAATGGCGGAAAGTAGGAAACGGAGCGTCTTAACACTAGATTCCCACTACCTACTCTGTTGTGCACAGCGTGAAATTAGAGTTAATTTAATTTTATATTCACATATAAATAATAAGAAATTACAAACAAAATAAAAGCATAATATCTAGTCTGACGTTTGATTAATAATTTTCTATACAGCGTGACTTGGCTCGTTCTCGTACAGAGATACAACTGCATGCTGTTTTCATTTAATGAAAAGAAACTGATGACTCGAGTGTTTATATTATGATGCATTTTCAGTTTGCACCAACAATTGAAATCCACTCACTCGTGAAACTTGACCTAAATCCCTACTATAGTGCAGGTTCGAGTGCATCTTGAATCTGAGAGCCACGTTCACAGGATTGCGGTTTCAATCCTGAATAATTAATTGGATTCTACAGCTTGATTTATAGTGTATTTGCATTGTTTGTATGAATTTTTATTTATTTTCCATCAATAGCAGAATTTTGAAGTACACTTAGGAGAGTGTCGTGGCACAGAGGCACCAGCGTGTAAACGCGATGGTTGTGGGTTCAATCCCAATCGGGGAAATTAATTATAATTTATTAATATTTATCGAGGCCAGTTGTGGCGCAGCAAAGTGTGACTGCAATATCGACTGGTTATGTGTTCGATCCCCACTCGAGGAAGTGAAATATTTAAATTTATATGTTCATTACTTCCCTCTGGTGTCGAAGAAAAGCGCGTCGTTGAGTTCCGCCACTCCACACGCAATGCCTCCAGATTTCGGCGGAAAGTGGGGAGTGAAATGTCTTAACACTAGGTTCCCTCTGCCTACCCTGCTGTGTGCGGGACACTGCGTGAGGCTGATGTTATTACTATTTCCAGTACTTTATAAGGCAAAACGCGGCGTTAAGTTTCGCTACACAATACGCAATGCCTTGAAAATTCGACGAAAGTGGGGAACGGAGTGTCTTAACACTAGATTCGCTCTGCCTACCGTGGCATATGCGGGATACTACGTGAAGCTAATTAAAGTTCATTTGAAAGTTAATTAGTTGACGATTCCATTTCTTTATCCGGTACTTAATAAAAACTAGTTTAATTAAAAAAGTAATATTTATAAAAAAAGAATTCAAGCGGAAGTTGTAAATTTGAATCCCGCATGGTGTGAGTGGTTCATATTGTCTATTTAAATATTTGTTGTGGTCGGACGACGACTATAATTTAATAAATGGTTATAATATATTAGACTTTTTTAAGCATCAAAATATTTATCTTTTTTTAGCTTCACTCAGTATCCCGCACATTGTACGGTAGTCTGAGGGAACCTGGGAACCCATTGCTAAGGCACTCCGTCTACATTAAGGCACTTTCCTCCTCCACTGTCTGTTAAATTTTCGACTCAACGCCGCTCTTTGCCTACTTACCACTTGGGGGATTAAAAATAATTAAATTTTTCAATGCCCCGAGTGGGAATCGAACTCACAACCGCCGTTTGTGCCCCGACGCGGCACCATGACGGCTGCAACAGCAAAATATTCTTCAATGGCCTAAATATACATATGTTTAATTCGCTTTAATAAACAGAAGATTCCTTCAAAATGGATTTGCACCAAATTATAAGATTTTTTTCTTTGTAATAACAAATAAAGTTCACCCTCAACCAAACAGCAATAGATATAGCTAATCTAAATTAACTTGGCACGACTTCACAACTTTTAATTGCAACAAACCGAACAAACGGAATTGAAAGAAAACGTTCGAGTTTACTTAGTTTCAGTTCGGTTAACCTCTATGTTATAATCGTATTTTTATCACGGAAGTCCAAGAAACTTGTACTTACAAGAGCGGGCGGCTTAAAACGAAAAGAAAAAGTTTAAATAGGAAAAAGTGCAATGGGAAGATAGTGAAAAAAGATGTGAGCAATTTAAACTTTTACGGGACGATGAGGGTCCCGTTTTTAAGTTCTTCTAAGGTTAACCCACAGGAAATTTAATGACAAAACTTCCAAACTTTACTGACTGACAGTGATAAAGTGGTTAGGGCTGAGAGTAAAGGGCTCATAATTTGTGTAACGGTAAGTATAAGTAAAATATTATTTTGTAATATGTAATTGTATCTATAGTATCGAAATATATATACATTATAAATCAGCTTCACGCTTAGCCCGCACACAGCAGGGAACCTAGTATTAAGACACTCTGTTCCCCACTTTCTGCCGAGTTCTGTAGGCATTGCGTGTTGAGTGGCAAACTCACCTCACCGCGCTTAGCCTCGACACCAGGGCGAAGAAATGGAAATATAAATTTTAATAAATATTTCTTTCCTCGAGTGGGCATGGAATCCACAACCAGTTGCGTAAACAGTCACTTTGTGCGAATTCGCCACGGCAGACATCATAAGCTTATTACTAGATATATTTTATAAAAAAAAATAGTCAAGTTTAGTTTGGATAGATAATAGAAGATAGAGCTAGCGTGCGTCAAAAATCGAGCTTCCTAAACAAAACGGCAATCATCGCGTGTAGTAAACAATGCCGCATTTTAATTTTCTCAACAATAGGGTCCTAATAGTTCACAGATGAGACGGACTCGTCTACAGAAGACAATACCTGGATGAGCTTGCACTATCACCTAATGGTTTCTTTGCTCGAACTCGAACGATGTTGTCTTGTATGATAAATGCATGTTTTCCCACGTCTGGGAGGGTGTTTATGGTAATCTCTTATTGTGTGTTCGAATATTTTCTTGTAAAACACACAGCTACAGTACCCATACATGTATTTTTTTGTATATACATATGTACATAAATATACCTATATTTGAGGTAGACGACTTGTATAATTATAAAGTGATATTAAACGCTATATTAAATAAATCAAATCAGCCTCAGGCTGTATCCCGCACACAGCAGGGTAGGCAGAGGGAACCTAGTGTTAAGACACTCCGTTCCCCACTTTTCGCCGAATTCTAGTGGCATTGCGTGTTAAAGCACTATATTTGTAACTTATTCTATATGTTAATATAGAATAACAAGGTTACAAATATAAACATATTACAATAAAATAATAATTATTTTGCTTTTAATATGAATGTGGATTTTGTTTATATTTCACATTTATTTTGTCAGGTCATCGTGGCGCACCGGCACAATAGTCTTAAGATCGATTACAACTCGGAGAAATTATTGTTTTCATTTTCTCGCTCTAATAATAAAACAAAAGGAAAAACAGAACGTAGTGCCTTGACACTACGCTTCCTCTTATTAACCTTCTAAATACAGTAACAAATGTGTATTTTTTTGGAACAATTTATTTTAATCAAGTTAGTTTTCACCGATATGCATGCAATTCTTGTCTATTTTGAAATACTTAAGAGGTTATTACTTCCACTTAACGGTATAGTAATTTATCACTTGAAGCTTTTAAGCAGGTAGAACATCGGGTTATCTCCAAAGATTAGTTTCGACTTTCACACGTTACTTGCGCAAGAGATAGACTTTTCCGTCCGGCACTTTGACGATGGATATAAAAGAACACTTCAGTAAATCACAGCGTCTATCCTCCTACGTAAAAAAAAATATATATCTTTTAAACGTAAAATGCTTGTGTATGTTATCGTAAAATATATCTTAAACAAAATAAGTAATTAAGACCAGTATAGTACTTTTTTTTTATTTTTTTTTATTAGCTTCACGCTATATCCCGCACACAGCAGGGTAGGCAAAGGGAACCTAGTGTAAGACACTCCGTTCCCCACTTTCTGTCGAATTTTGGAGGCATTGCGTGTTGAGTGGCAGAACTCAACGCCGCGCTTTGACTTGACACCAGAGCGAAGAAATGGAAATATAAATTTAAGTAAATATTTCATCTCCTCGAGTGGGGATCGAACCCACAACCAGTCGGTTTTCAGTCACACTTTGTGCCACTGCGCCACGACTGGCCTCATAATAGTACTTTTGTTAATGTAAATATTGCAAGATTTCTTTGTATCTAGTCTAAAAGGTTGGCTATTCTGTTTTAATAATATTATTATTAATCTTTTGACACGGTATCGTGAGTCAGATTCTCCTATCGAGGGTTCCGTAGGAATTTCAGAATTGTACGATAGGAAGTATAACTCATAAAAGTTGATAAACCTTAAGTTTGCATATGCACTAATTTTGCATGAAATTAAAAACAAATGTAGTGGTAATGCTTAGTTTGTATTGATATTTTTCTATGATATACTTATAATTTTTCACTTTTCACAATTTTTCCTTAATTGTTTTCCCTAATAAGGTATTGTAATATAAATTTTCACTTCGCTCCAAATTTCATAACTTTAAGTCAACAGGAAGTATCCCATAGGTTTTGATTACGCGGTGAATGTCCTACAAAATGAAGCAAAATCTATACAAACAATAAAAATGTTCGTATCTTTCGATTGCGTCGATATAGACCTTAATATTTTATATTAGTTTCAGCTTGATAGCTCCACATGATCTCGAGATAAATGCTACTGACAGATTAACAGACGGATAACAAACTGAGCCTGTAAACATTTTAAGGTAAAAAAGGAACCTGGTACGGTACCCTAAAAACAAAACCTACCAAATAAATTTGCACTACCACCTATTAACTAAATTTTAAAATTAACGGAAAGGATAAGAAACTTCATAATCTCAACATAAATACATACATATATTATACGACAGTACAATACTGTCGTCCACTTTTATAAACACATTCACGATCACAGCCGTCGTAAAGCTGTCTGTGCGTCATCGGAGGCGTGTCGTATAAGTTTTATGGCGCGGCTGAGGACCCGGGCGTTGAGTTATATGCAGTTCGGGATTTTAAAACAGTTGTTACTCAGCTATATAATATTTAAATTAAATTGACTAATGTGTGTGTTTTTTTGTTATTTCTTTTAATTTCACGCTGTATCCCGTTTATATGCCTCTTTTTATCCTAGGTACCTTAGGTAGTTACTGAACTTAGTGTTACGACATTCCATTCTCCAATTTTCGTCGAAATTTCGATGCTTTGCATGATGAGTGGCGTAACTCAACGGCGGGCTTTGTCATCGGAGTGAGGGAAAGAAAATATAGAGTGGGAATCGTATTTACAGCAGTCACACGCTGTGCCACTCCGCCACGACGGTTTGTTTTGTTATATAATTTGACTTGATCTTTAAAAAAAAAAAAACATACAGGTGGAAATAACGTAAAAACCATGAGGATATCGAAGTGAATATAAGCAAAGGAAATTGAAAATCGTGAAATAGACGAAGGAGGACTGCAAAGACCTTAGCCTTTGGCGCTCCTCACTCTCTGACTATCCTGCTAGGCCTATATAAGGGACGTAAGAAACGTGAAACTTATGTAGACTTTTTATGATATAATATACACTCTAGACTAACATAACCGCCAGCTTAAAATCATTTTAACTCAATTTATTGTAAAAAATACAACTACTTTGTTCTCTAATTTCAATTGAAAAAAAAAAAAAAAATCAGCTTCACGCTGTATTCCGCACACAGCAGGGTAGGCAGAGGGAACCTAGTGTTAAGTGTTGAGTGGCAGAACTCAACGCCGCACTGAAGTTATTCTAAAATGGTTTATTATAATCATATGTTTAATTCAATCTTAACTATGAAAAGAAACGTTTTGAAATAATTCATATTAATAGACAATTATAAGTTCAATAATTTTCATAAATATCTATATACAAATTTAGATAACACTATCTCTACTAAACTCTCCATAAGTCAAAGTGATAACACTTTTACGTCCATACTGACATAAATACTGTTTGTATCACAAATAATATTTTTTTAAAAGTTTACATTTCATATATAATTTTCCATGGGCCTTAGGCCTAGGATTATAGGCCAGTCGTGGCGCAGTGCCACAAAGTGTGACTGTAAAACCGACTTGTTGTGGGTTCGATCCTCACTCGAGGAGATTAAATATATACTAACATTTATATTTCCATTTCTTCGCTCTGCTGTGGAGGCAAAGCGCGGCGTTGAGTTCTGCCACTCAACACGCAGTGCCTACAGAATTGGGGAACGGAGTGTCTTAACACTGTGTTCCTTCTGCCTATCGTGCTGTGTGCGGGATACAGCGTGGAGCTGATAAATAAAAAATATATATTTTATCTTCACAAAGTGTTTCATTGAAATTTTTGACCGTCAATAGATGATTTACCTCAAGCTTCTTCTATTACTTTAGTTATCGCCAGTAAAAAAACTGGGGGCAACGGCCACCGATAACAGTAATAAATCACTTTAGTAATTGTTTTTTTTTTTCTCTACCCATTAACTGGGGAGCCTTATTAATTATGTAACGATGGTTGGATGTGTTCTGTGCGTGGTATACATTAAAATTTAAAACATTAAATTTGTCTTATATTTGAATAAATCTACAAAGTATATTATTTACGTTAAAGAGGCCGCCGTGGCACAGGGTAACACGTGTGTGACTATAAGGTTGTGTGTTCGATTTCCACTCGAGGCAATGAATTATTTTTTATTAATATTTTCATTTTTTCGCTCTGGCACCGACACAAAAGCCCGGTGATGAGTTACGCCACTCAAAACTGGTGGAATGTGGGGTACAGAGTGTCTTAACACTAGGTTCCTCCTACTTCATGCGGGAAAAGAACTAATAAATATTAATACAAATGCCGTTCAATATACTATAAACAAACTATACAAAGCCTTAATCATCATAATATTATTTACTGTAACGAAAACTATTTTCATCAAATAATATTTCATTCCATCATATCGCAGGTTTGAATCTAAAATATAATTTAAGCCTCTCTAATTAACAAGGCATATACTATTTAATAATGTTAGTTCAGTATTGGTAATCGCAGCGTGAGAGGAATTATTTATGCAAATTCAGTTTACGTTTGCTAATTAAAATAGTGTATACGAAAAATAAATTGCATTTAACTATTTCAATTGAATTATCGACTAATTCAAAATGTGGCTATGAAATATTTACTTAAATTTATATTTCCCTTTCTTCGTTCTGGTGTCGAGGCAAAAGCGCGGCGTAGTTCTGCCACTCAACACGCAATGCCTCCACAATTCGGCAATTCGGAGTGTCTTAACACAAGGTTCCCTCTGCATACCCTGCTGTGTGCGGGATACAGCGTGAAGCTGATTTTTTTCTTGTCCATAAAGTGGCAAGCCCGAAGTGCCACAAACGTAGTACTGAATTTAAGAATTGAGAGAAATTGTTCATTCTTTATCTTTTGCTGGTACGCGATAAAATATCCGTATTTCAAGTCCGCATCTCAAACCTGAGATTGATCTCGAGAGACTGTTTTCTTATATTACATGGATATTTGAATGAAAAAGGCATCTCATCGATCTCATCGATCTTAGACTTTAGAGAGTTTTATAAATATGGACCAAACAATGGTAATTTTAAATTTAAATAAAAATTTTAATTTAATAGATATCAGTACCGATATGCATATAACCTAACATATGTCTATCTAATAATACGTTACGTTAGCTCAACATGACAACGTCTATATGATTTAAAAGTAAATTATATCTTATCTTTAAAAATAAAGTCAACAATTTCTATCTTAGAACGTAGTAATTACCATTTCTATATTTATTTTTTACATACATACATTTTGTATGTATGTATATATTTTTTGCGTCACTTTTCACTTCATTTCGCCCACACTTTTAGTTATATACTTCTCGAATATGGTTGCCTGAAAGAGATCACTTGTTTGATAAGGCCGGCTTTGTAAACATGATCTTAAGATCGAAATAAAATGTATCTTTCAAAGTGTGAAATAAAGACTCTTTATCTTTTCTATTTTTATATATATTTTAATAAAATATTAGCACAAAACATAACTATGTATTTTTTTTAAAAGTATATGATAAAAGCTATACCTATATTTTAACACGTAACCAGACTCCGTTGACTGTCAAATGCTGTACGATACAGAGTATTCCAGGCTTAGAAAGCACGCAAATTTACGTTCGACACAACCGTTTACGTAGGTGCCGGGAGTAATTGCTCGCTCGTAGGTGTTGTAGGTCTTAGTCGTCGAATAAATTTACTTAACATCCGGTTTAAGCGTGAGGGATGTATGGGAAGTATTTAGATTTTGTTTGTGCCTAATTTTTTATAATATTTATTTTATCCGTTCTTCTACTCTTGTAGCTGTTTTTCATTTTGTACAATGAATGTGATAGACAGACGAACATGAAGAAATTAAGCTTAAATAAATTAATTTTTAACGAAGAAACCGATTCCTAAGTACTAACTAAAAAATATAAAAACTAATTTTACATAAAGTAAAACGTATTTTGATTTTGTTAAAAAAAATAATTAAAAAAAGATATTATAATTTTGAATCCGGTGTCAAGTAAAACGAACAGATTTAGTAACTTGATATTTTATTAAGATTGTTGTAGTATTAGCTTGACACCGACTTCAAAATTATAAAAACTTTTTTTTATTTAATATAAAAAAAACATACTTATAATGAAAAAACTTTAAGAAGAAAAAATATTAAACAATTCAAATTTAATCAACTACACCCACTATCCGGAGCTAAATCTAAATTAACCCGAACAAAATCCTCTCACCGAAAATTTCATTCATCATTTCAGTTTAGTGAGAAAATTAAATTTGAAACGTTTCACGTTCTAAGCACAAAAATAAGGCAAATTTTCTTTTGATATACACCCGGACTTAATATATATTAAATTTTTAATAAGTCGCTATTGAATTAATGTACTGAAAATATATATATTTTTTTTCCATTTTATACAACAGCTAAGCATCAGATATAAGTTGTAGGAACTTCGCGTGCTCACCCCTCTAGTATAATTGGATTTTGATTGTATCCATTTCAAATTTTCTGTGTGGTTTTTGTTTCACAAGTCGAAAAATTCGAGTTTGATTAGAGGCATCAAAATCAAATTTACCTTGGGGGCCGTGGAAAATTTTTCGTTGGAAAAATACAGGAGAATATCTTTCTCAACAAAATTTTCGATTACCTTTTTCATAATATCAAACACAAAATCTCAAATTTGCCATTTTTTTTCGGAAGAAAATAAGCCATTCAGCCACATATAATATACAATTAGGCAATATCCAAATATATGTTTAATCCAATTTTAATAATGAACACAGAAGTGGTTGAATTATTTATTTATAGTCTATATTTATGTTAATACAAAAGTTTATGGTAAAGCAAAAACACATAAATGTAAATAAATATTTCATTTCCTGGAATGGCGATCGAACCCACACCCAGTCGCGTTTTCAGGCACACCTTATGCCCCTGAGCCACGACTGGCCTCTTATTCTATTAGGTATTCTTAGTATTCGTGATAAAGTATCGTTAATGTTCCAAAAACTTTTTTCATTTTTAGGAAACGATTTAATTAAAGTAAGGACTTTATAGCTTAATTGGATCGACTTTAGGTATTATAAAAACATAACCTATATGACTTTTAGTTAAAATCATTAATAACAGTCCTAAAAGTTGTATTCAATCATTTTATTTTAATTAATTGATAACAATATCAGTTCATCACATTTTCTTTTAACATTTTCGGCTGAATTATGGAGGCATTGCGTGTTATCTGGCGAAAGTCAACGCCGCGCTTTGATTCGTTACCAAAGCGACGGGAACGGAACCCACAACTTGTGACGTTTAACTCGCACGCTTGTGCCTTTGCGTCACTAACGGCACAACTTTATGATCTTATACTGTTATGCTAAGACATACAATTATTCCTTATTCTCTTAAGATTGTCATTAAAAAGCCGAAGCTACAGTGGAAAAATACGTTCAAATACACGGAACGTCCGAAGACATGGAAATATATATTTCAATAAATATTTCATCTTCTCGAGTGGGAATCGAACCCACAACCCGTCAGTTTTACAGTCACTCCTTATGCCCCTGCGCCACGACTGGCCTCAATAACCATAATAAAAATAATAATACTTATTTCCCCTTAACAATCCTTTAAAAAGTTATAGCTGAAAGAATGATGTAGATTCTATTTTCTGATTACGGTCGAATGTAGTCCCAGCGAGCGCCTGCTCTTTGTCTGAGTGGATGTTATCTTTTACTTACCTTTTGTTTCCAAGATATTGGAATTTACAGTGGCAGTTGAAAAATTTCATACAAATATGAAACTGAAATTCAGAAATATTGGGAACCTTGCAGTGGTAGTATGGAAGTTTTAAATTTTATATAGATTTTATCGTAGCACGGTTGACGTGTGTTTCGTTGAATGTTATATTTATTGGTTTGTGTATATTTAATTTGAATCTTGAGCAGAAAGAATTTGTTTTTATAAGGTAGAAATTTCTTACGTTTCCTTTACTATTATTATTATTATCGTGTATAAGAGCCCTTGTCATACAATACGCAGTAAGTTCATCTTATTCAGTATATCAATCTCGTAAAAACCGGGAATACGTTAGTTAGTAGTGATAGTCAAAAAAATGTCTCTAACTAAACCTATATGTAATATTTATTTACATTTTAAACGTAAAAGCCGCATACAGCCTTGATATATTGGTGCAAAACATCGTTATTTAGAAAAGTCTTGAAAATATGCAAGCGATTGTAAAACCGGCAGTGCTATAAATTTTGTAGAAAATTGCGCATGAAAACTACGTTATGTACATTTTTATTGGTACACGAGTTTAATGTGGCTGTGACGTTTGTACGTCGTAAAGACAATATTATGTATATTAATCTCAATTATTTATATAAATGGGAATAAAGGAGGTTTTACTGTTTTTAATATATAAGCAATATTTTATCTGTATTTTTTATTTTTTTCTCTACATATTGTTCAATAGTGGACATATGTAGAAAAAAAATTAGGAGAGTTTATTTAGGAGCATGACGTGCTAAGTGATGAAACCCAAAACCGCACATCTGTCTGTTAATATCGAGAAAACATCTATATATCACTATTCCCCTACATATGTATAGGGCGTATATATATACATATTGCATGCGAAATTCCACTTGAGTCAATGATAGTAAACTTAATGACTAATATACAATTTTTAAATATAAAAAAGAATAACAAAAGTTTAGTTAATCATTAAAATTACAAACTAAAATAAAGTTAACTAATAAAATGATCATTTTCAAAATAAATCAGCTTCCCGCTGTATACTGCACATAGCAGAGTAGCCAGAGAGAACCTAGTGTTAAGACACTCCGTTCCCCACTTTCTGCCGAATTCTGGAGGCATTGCGTGTTGAGTGGCAGAACTCAACGCCGCGCTTAGCCTCGAAACCTGAGCGAAGAAATGGAAATATAAATTTAAGTAAATATATAAATAATAATACCACGAAACTTATATTCACATACATACATATTTCATACATACATACATACTTAAAAACATTTTTCACTTTGAGAGAATTTTATTTCAACATGTCCATCAGTCGGACGGGAGCGAGCGTTTCGACGATTTTACAGCGTAAATCTCTAACGCGGTAGCTAAGCTTTTAGCGTCCTTTCATATTCAGTGTACCGTGTTTTGATATATTTTCACGTGATATTTAACGTCATATGTAATATTTAGTTTTATTTAAATATTTTCTTTATGTATTTTATAACGATGGCTTTTAAAAATAAGTAGTAAATTATTTATTTATGAGGGTTAACAGCGAAAACGTGCATATTAGAAATGAAACGTTTTTAGGCTTTAAATTTTAATAGAACAGATTACAAAAAAAGTGTAATATATTGTTTTAAAATAAGTTAAAACTCTAGGTATGGCTGTTTCAAAAAATTGTTATTAAAAGGTTATTAAAAATAACCAGTTATTTAAATAGCTTGCATTAGCAATATTAAAATTAAACACGAATTATAATCACAAACGTGCGGCTCGGTGTGCAATTTCAAGGCACAGCGCGGCGTTGAGTTCTACCACTAAACATCAAAATAAAAAAATAAAGTTTCCGTACAAAAATTGGGGGTTTCGAGTTTTTTTCGAAATCCAGGCTTAGCTTAGCCAGAGCCCTTTCATCAAATGCCATCTGATACACTTGAACTAGCGGTTTTAATATCAAATTTTGCTCCCTTTTAAGGCTATTATTTTTTAGGACTTAACCACAAATGTATATTTTCAATTTTTTTCCTGAACTTTCATAATTCTAATTCAACCGAAAGTACTCTATTCATTTTGATTCCCTCTATAGTGTCAAAATACGAATCTTTTGCTATATGAACGGCTAATTCCTTTTTTTTAAATATAGTAAATTCGTTTTATGTCAAAAAATCATGGGGCACCAGATCTAGGTAGGTTTGAAACTCAACTCGATATCTCCATGCGTCCCTGAGATAAAGGCTCTTGACAGACAGACGGACAACAAAATAATCTTATAAGGGCTCCTCTTTTTTTTTTTTTTAAATACGGAACCCTAAAAGAACATTATATTATATAAATATTGTACTAAATACACAAAAGCCACGGTTCGTGCTGGGTGCATTACGGAGTCATGTCCATGTTTTATTTATTCGTCTGCGTCTGGGAAGCGAGCATTAGTGTCGAATTTTCCCCCTGCATTGTACGACCTGGCTTTGAGCATAAAATAATTTTTATGTTCCGGTATATTTAAAATTATATGTCCGTTCTGTATATAAATATACTATATTGGATTGTTGTATGTGTGAAATAAATCGGTTTTTTTTCCAGTTTTCTCAATTACTTTGTTAAAAGTTTACTAAACAGGCTATCGTAGCGCACGTGCATAAACGTGTGACTGTAACACGACGGTTGTGTGTTCGATTTGTGGGAATCCGAGAGAGCGAGGGAATTTAAAACTATTTATTAATATGAATTAATTAAAAAAGTATTTATTAATATTTTCATCCCTTCTATTTGGTACCGCAGCAAAAGAGCGGGGTTGAGTTTTGCCACTCTACTCATGCTTCAAAAATTCGGCGGAAAGTGAGATAGAACGGAAAATATTACCACTAGGTTCCGCCTATCTTGCTTTATGCGGGAAACAGTAGGAAGCTTAAAAAAGTTACGAAATGTCACATACACAAAGCTTACCTCCTGCGGAATGCAGAGTAGGTAATTAGATCCACTAGTTTCTTGTCCTTCTATGTCACTGCGTTCTCTCCTTTGTCACTATAGCGTATAAAATTGTGGCATTGTGTCTCATTTTATTCATACAAATTATTTAAAAAAAAGCTATCAGCGTACCAACTGTTACTGACAACTATCGCTATCAAGGTAAGTAAAAAAAACATGTCCACTTAAATTTATTGTTACTTAGTTAAATTTAATTAAAGTTAACAATATTCAAAAACATTTTTGACATATGTAAGTAACCAAACGATAAATAATTTTATCTCAATTATCTTCAGTTAATCTAATCATCGACATGTAAAACTGTAATCTAACGTTTATTAATATTTTAAACAGATAACAAATACTACATTAACGACAAAAATTACCATTTTACGCCATTTTCGACGTCCATTCGATATTTAAACAAGTATTAATTACTGCGTAATGGAAATGTGGTATTGGTTACATAATAAAAATGAACCCACAGTATATTAATTACGCTATCAATTAACATACAAAATTGGATACCGAAGTAACCACCGACGGAGTGTTATTAAATTAATAGTATTAAGATAATTCGATGAAATTGTAATAAGCTGGTGCTTTTTGATCCCTGGATAAATTGTGAAAGGCGAATGGCGCCCCATTGGACCTCACATGGATGTACTAAAAACTAAAAGTGAATAAATATTTTGTAACATTTTTAAAGAGTTATTCTACACTTAGGAAAGAAAAATACTCATTTTAAAAACGTATACTTTCTTTATACGTTTTCTAAATAATATATCGCTTTATATTATATCGCGATTTTAAATAAAATCGGATTAAAGATGAATTTATGGTCTCCTCCTCCTCTCCTCAAAATGTGGCGTTGAGTTCCGCTACTCCATATTGCTTAAAATCGGGTGTAAGTGAGGTGGATTTTGGATTATTTTGTCTGATCGTTACGTGAAATATATGGAAAAATAATTAAATAATAATTTATATAAAGTTCCATATTATAAAATTCTGATTTAAAACATTTAACTTTGCAATCTAAAAAGGAATTAAATTATTATTGACTATGAATAATTTAATTTCCCATATACATTTTTTATATAAATTTGACTAGCAAGCCATATGCAGCTTCAACCGCTTATATTTATTTATATTATATCACAGCCAAATTATACAAAATTATTACATAAATTGTAACAATTTTGTATAATTATACAATCATAGCTCGTGATTTATCCCGAACAGATACAGAAAAACGAGTATATATTAGTAGGAGATTCAAAGACCTACCGAATCTCCCAAAACTTCTAAAGCTTCCTACCTACAAACAAATAAATATATAAAATAAAAAAAAAACCAATGCAAAGACGGTCTTATTGCTTTAGGCGATCTCTATCAGACAACCTTTGAAACATTACGAATAAGATGTGATGAGGAAAACGGGGACAACGTTTCAGTGCAAATCTTATTTAATGAAATTAAATATATAATAATTAAATTAAAAAATTAAATTAGCTTCACGCTATATCCCGCACACAGCAGAGTAGGCAGAGGGAACCTAGTGTAAGACACTCCGTTCCCCACTTTCTGCCGAATTTTGGAGGCATTGCGTATTGAGTGGCAGAACTCAACGCCGCGCTTTGCCTCGACACCAGAGCGAAGAAATGGAAATATAAATTTAAGTAAATATTTCATCTCCTCGAGTGGGGATCGAACTCACAACCAGTCGTTTTTCAGTCACACCTTGTGCCACTGCGCCACGACTGGCCTCAATATATATAATAATAATATATAATAATCATCAAATCAATAATATATAATAAACTAACATATAAAATAGCGACCATCATCCAGGCACTCTACATCTACCCACATCTCCGGGGCGCCCTGGCCACGGACTAAGCTAATTAGGCCCCCCGCTCTGTCAATGGCCGGCTCGGCTTAATGCGTGTGTCTCCATTAACCGCCCTCAGTTTAAACACCGCCTGTGTACACTGGGCACTGACAATTCGCTAAAATTGATTTGTAACCGAGGGGACCCGGTGTCTCTATTTGCTGACATACGGTGTTTATTTTCTTTCTGTTATTTAATAATGTTAGTGGTTTCGTATTTTGGTTTAAAGTATCGTATTAGATTAAGGCCCTCGTGGCGCAAGGATAGAAGAGTGGGATTGTAATGCAACGGTTGTGAGCCCGATTCCCACTCGGGGGAATTAATTATTATTTATTAATATTATTTTTTCATGGTCTGATAGCAAGGCAAAAACGCTGAGTTCCGCCAATTAACACGCAATGCCTTGAATTCGGCGGAAAGTCTCGAAGCGAGTTTTAACTGGTATACAGGCTTTTTCTATCTGTCCAATCATTTTGAAAGCTATATTTACATTAACTTTGAAACTTCCAATCAGTAAATCTATATAATTTTGTAAAGACAGAAGAAAAACAATAAAACATATTGTTTTATATTTAATTCATTAATAATTATTTATCTTTTGTAAACATGAGTATAAGATAGTTAATTTCTTCGCCTCTTCCGCTTGTAAAGTGCAGAGTGACGTGTGTTTCTCCAACTCCTCCCTCGGTTATCGTCACCTCTGTATCTGTTCGAGATAAATCACGAGCTATGATGCCCTGTAACAATATAAACAAATGTTCAATATTAAATATTATAAAATAATTAGTTTGCTAAAAGTGGAAGTCGTCGTGGCGCATTGGTACAAGTGTGTGACTATAATTTGTAGACGCAACTGTTGTAGGTTCGATTCCCACTCGGAAAAAAATATTATTATCTATTAGTATTTTATTTTTTACGCTCTGGTAATAAAGCAAAAGGGCTGCTTTGACTTTCGCCACACAAAACGCAATGCCTCGAAATTCAGCTAAAAGTAGGGAACGGAGTGTCTTAACATTAGGTTCCCTCTGCTTATCCGCATGAACAGCGAGAAGCAGAAAAAGTATTTACACGGTAAATCAAATACTTTTCCCATAAATATGTACAATATATTATATATTTTAAAAATATTATTCTGGTGTAACTTGTAAAATAATGCACGTATCACTGAGTTTTCTTTGTCCTCCATACAAAATACGGAAGATAAAACAGTGCACATCAGTATCTAGGGTATATTATATGATCTCGTATGACGCAATGAAGTCGATTGTGTCATTTTCTATTAATATCACTATTGTTTATACAGTACAAATTCAATTAAATAAAAGAAAATAATAGTAGGATTTAAAAAATATATAAAATAGATACCTTGATTACTCTTTGTTTAGGATCCGTGTACGTATAATCTTTATCCCTTTTTATGAACGGCAAAGATCTGTACTTAAATTTATCAGTTAATATTAATAAGTTGTTCACTCGCGTTCCAAACACAAAATCCTTAGCCTCAAGTAAACTAGCACATATCACTAACAAAACGATCAAAATAGTTATTTTTCTCATTTTTTTTGTTATTATTATATTATAATAATATGGTATTTACATTATTATTTATTAAAATTAATAATAGGTTAATCTACTCTGAGATTATAGTTATAACTGAGCACTGAGTCATTTATCGTCTGTGGTGGAAAAACAAATGAACGTGTTTGACCTTGTGACACATTCGTGTTTAGCATGATGTGATATTAAGTCGTTGCGTTAAGATATGTTTTTAGGCTTTAATTTGTTATAAAATATGGAATATAAAGTAAAATGGGTTGTATATTAATTTTAACAATAAACAAATGAAACAAAAATAACTAAGGTTATGAAGTTTCTCAAAATTGTATTTTGAATTTTCCAAAATATGTAGATTTGTTAACGATTATAGAAAAATATTATAATTTTTAATAAAAAAAAGACTGCAAACAGTAAACTATGTAAATTTAAGACTAACGTCGTCATCTCACTTATAACATTGTCGGAACTGGACCAAATTATAATATGGCCAAACGGAAAGTACCAATTTTCAAATTTTTTACAACGCTAAATATTGTTGGTAAGTTTTTATTAATATAAGAAACTGCCTCCATCTTGGAATGGTTTAATTAGTTAGATTTAATTTTTTTACGATAACCAGCAGTTTATGGATACAACAAGGAGATCCTTTTACCTCCTTATAAAGAAATCGGTTAAAAAATGCAATATCATAGGAAAAACATTAAAAAAAGACATAAATATATTGAAAAAAATCGAAACGTTAATAGCACGAGCGATAGAATTTACATTTCCTTCATCACTATCAGCTATTTTCCTAACCACATCACGTCGCTAAGATTAACTGCTCTCGTCTATTGGCTTCCTTACGTTGCATTTGAAATTAATGACTCACCTCGTATCGACTATAATATATAAATTTTATTTTATATTTATTCAAAATCTTGTAATATATTGCTTATTTTCGTAGTATATAAAATTATAGTTGTTTGTTATTTTAGGTTATACTTTAGATGTATATGTAAAATTAATATTTTGTAAGATTTTTTATGTGTCCTATTTTATTTCAACTGTGATTCTAAAGAATACGGTAAATCACATGGTAATTTTTCTTTTACTTATTTACAGATCGTTCGATTTAGTTTTGCTTCACGAGCTTACTCCTCCAATAAGAGTTTTGGCACAGAAAAGAGTTTTGGCACAGAATAGAGTTAAGGCAGTTTGACAATAGATTTTCTCTGTAAATTAGCGGAAAGCGGAGAAAGCTCCGTCGAAATAAATTCCATTTCAGAATTTAAGTAGTAATTCAAGCTTATGAGGCCGTCGTGGCGCGGGGGCTTAAACGTATGATTATAACGCGAAGGTTGTGGGTTCGATTTGCATTCGGGGGAACTAATTATTATTTATTAATATTTTCATTTCTTCCCTCTCACTACCCTGCTGCATGCGGGATACAGCGTGAAGCATTTTTTTTAAAAAGAAAGAAAATAAATCACGACTATTAAAACCAACCAACTTGTTACACGAAGCGTATTCGATTAATAAAAGTCTACCTAAGTTTCATAATAACGTCAGGACTCAGTGCTTGAGACCAAGCATTATTAATGCAGTGCCGCCGGCGACAGACGGTCAGCCAGAGAGAGCTACCGGTGCCGGTGCCGGTGCCGGTGCCGGCCAGATGAATGATCCTTGTAAAATACGCGTTTATTATTTACGGTTCTTGGAATTGATATATTTTCATAAATATATCCTACGTTTAACTCATTAAGTGTTGTTGCAAATTTGGTGTGTAATATGCATAAAAATAATTTAATGTTAATATAAAAAAATATTTTTTAAATATATTTTAGTTTTTTAAGCATGGCTGGTGGCAGCGTCAGTGAAAATAGTCACCCAAATTTTTTTTGATATCTAATTCTAAATAATACAAAGTATTTATTTTGCAGTACGTAAAATTAAAAATAGTATGATAATTATATATACTTATACGTTTTTTTTCATTAATAGTTTGACATTTCATTTATATGTGGTCTATAGCAATTATGATTTTAATATATTAGTTGTGGATTTATTTTTGGTTTATTAGCCAAGAATAAGGCGTTTTATGAAACACCTTATTTTTTTTACAATTTTAAATATGTTTTGATAAGTTTTATTACTCTATTAACATAAAAAAATGTAAAATTTACTTTAAAATGACATATAAAAAATCGCATATTAATAAATATGTAAAGTAAAGCAACTGCCGCCATCTTTGATTGGTGTACTTAGATTTTCTTTTTTTACGATAACCAGCAATGGATGGATGGAAGGATAAGGAGACCCTGCAAAATGTATCATCGTTTATTTGTATTGTAACAACATAAATTTGATACAAAAAGACAATTTATAGCACTTTAGACACAAATTGTAACTGTAAACGCAACTGGTTGTGGATTCTATCTCTACTATATAAGAATTTGTTCGCTATCATGTCGAGACCAAGCGCGGCGTTGAGTTTCGCCACTCAACATGCAATGTCTCCAAAATCCGGCAGAAAGTGGAGAACTGAACACTTCGTTACTTAACACAAGGCCTACCCTGCTGCTGCATGTAGGTAATATCGTTTATTTGTAAAATACAAAATTTTACAAATAAACAATATTACATTTTGCAATTTTTTTTATTATTAAAAGTACTTTTTTGTAATATTGACACCGATAAAAATTAAATCGCATTGGTACAAAGCCGAGTTAAAGGGATAAAAGGAGTTTGCTGATGCATAAACCATAAATTATAAAATAAATGTTTACTTGCATATAGAAAATTTGCATTTATTTTGTATAATTTACATGGTATTTACTATAGTAATTAGTAAAACGAATATAAATTGAATTAAAACAAAGTAGACTGTTACAAATGACAAAACGTCATGTCATAGCATTTTCGTCGAAGCGCTGACGTTTAATAAATAGTTATATAGAGTGTTGTAAACATTTGCAAGTGTCGCTAATGATCACTGTCGTTTATTTTGCTGTCTGTACAAAGGTATTCATTTTAAAGCCATAGTCTTAAAATCTTCCATTGAATAATGACAGTAGGAATGAAGACATAAATTTCAAAGTGTGAGATGAATCACCTACACTTGATGATGGAATCACCTACACTTCAGAACAACCAATCATTGAATACGACATTGTTCATATTTATATGTTCCCTGACACTATCCTTAGAGTGGAATTTCTGACGGTTTTATGTCTCATAATAAATACACCAAAACAATTTTCTCTGGTTTTAAAATCAAATCAGCTTGACGTTGTATTCCGCAAACAACAGGGTAGGCTGAGGGGACCTAGTGTTGAGTAACGAAGTGTTCTGTTCAACATTTTCTGTGGAATTTTGGAGGCATTGCGTGTTGAGTGGCGGAACTCAACGCCGCGTTTGGTCTCGACATGAGAGCGAAGAAATGCTTACATAAATTTAAATAAATATTTCATTTTCCTCTAGTAGGGATCGAATCCACTTTGTAACTAAAGTGCTATAAACTGTCTTTTTGCGTCAAATTTATGTTGTTGGTTTCGAAAAGCATTGTATCTGCACCAGATCGGACGGCATAAGTGATGTAATAAATTCGCAGTTTCGCATGTTTGCTCTTGAGGACATTTAGCTGGATGCTATTCCAGGCCGCCGCGTCACACGCTTTGATCTTCCACCGACTTTTTGTGGACCACTCGTTTTGTACGACGACAAATAACTCAAACAGATCTCTTTTATTTGGATTATTTTTATTTTATCACTCGAGTACAGCGTGTTTTAGTGATTTAAATCTGTATTTCGTCATTAGTGAGATCTTCTGACGATTGCAAGATGTTTGAAGAAGATATGGAATTCTTTACAGGCATTTTAACACTTATTATTTTATGGTTTGTTTTGGGAGTTTGAGATAATAGTACTTGTCGTGTCTTCTTTTCGTTTTGAATTGTTAAGGAATTTAAATTAGTCTGTAAAATATATTAAATAGGTAATATTATGCAAAAATATAGTTTTGAATATAACGTTACAAAAACTGAGGCAAGTCGTGGCGCAATGGTACAAAGTGTGACTGTAAGTACGACGGGTTGTGAGTTCGATTCCCTCTCGGGGATCTTATATTTTCATTTTTTCGCTCTAGTGTCGAGGCAAAGAGTTAAGTTCCGTCACTCAGCGCGCAATTCCTCCAGAATTCAGTGGAAAATGGTAAGCAGTGTGTTTTAGTACTAGATTCCCTCTGCCCACCATGCTGTGAGTGGGATACATGCGTGACGCTTACAAAAAAAACTTACAAAAATGCCCCTATTTCACACGTTTCCCTACAATCCCCAATTTAACATTGATGTTAAGTATATTAGCGTTAATATAAATTAAAGTCACTCCGCGTATCACTGCACACCCAAATGTCGTAATTGAGTCAAGCGAACCCACGAGCTGAACTAAACGAATCATGCCAGACAGTTCCCAATATAAAATAGCATATATTTAATGGAACTCTTATTGCTATAATTATAAAGGTTACATTTGACATTTATAATTCTACATGTGTGGTCTTTGGTACCAGCGAATTGATATTTCCTCTTTCTGACGAATAGTTAATTGCGTTTCCGGGGGTCTCTTATTGTTTGAGAGGTGATCGGTGGTTCGTGATGCGTTAGCGTTGTTGTGTCGAATTACATCAGAGGTTAATACTTTATGTTTTAATATATTTTATACGGAATAAATATAATGTTTGATATTTGTTTCTATTTACTCGAATCGATTTTTTTCTTTATCATTTCTTCACTCTGGTGTCAAGGCAAAGCGCGGCGTTGAGTTCTGTTTTTTTGGTTATTTCAAACATCGCCTTAAAAGACGACCGCAACCATTCTGTTAAGAGCAAAGCGAAGAAGAATATTAATATATATTTAAAAAATAAACATCTACGAAGTATTCAATCTGAAAATTCAAATGATATATCTTGTAATAACAGTAGGTCCTCCATTAAAAAATTTACACGACAATTAGGTACTCTGCGGTGTTGAGTTCCACTACTCAAAACGCAATACCTCGAGAATTCAGCAAAAGGTGGGGAAATCGAGTGCCTTAATACAAGGTTCCCTCTGCCTATATGTTATAGCGTAAAACTATGTATATATGTAATTAGGCACTTTAAAAATGGCCATCTTGAGGCCAGTCGTGGCGCACGGGCACAAAGAGCGATTGTAAAATCGACTGGTTGTGGGATCATATCCTCGATACTCGAGGAAATGAAATATTTATTTACATTAGTATTTTCATTTCTTCGCTCTAGTGTCAAAGTTCGTGAGTGCGCGTTGAGTTCCGCCACTCAACACGCAATGCCTCCAGAACTCGGCGGAAAGTAGGGAACGGAGTGTTTTAACACTAGGTTCCCTCTGCCTACTCTACTGTGTGCGAGATACAGCGTGAAGCTGATTTATTTTATTTAAAAAACGGAATATTCAAGTCAAATAGTAGTCTCTATTTTGAAATAGCGTAATAAGTAGCACCATACATTATACAAGGATAGTAATAGGAGGTTCAGTGACATTGAGTGACGGGGCGTGTTTAATCTTTTTTCTCTCAGCGCGACGCGAGGTTTTGTTCTCGTTCAAATATCCATTTTCTTGATTTTAACATTTAAATAAAATACTAGCATTGTTGAAATGCAAACTTAAGTATAGTATAGAAAATTATAAAAAAAAACCTTTGTATTCTTTTGTATTTTTATGGAAATTGAATTTGATATTATTATATATATGTTGAAGCTTAGGTGAATGGATTTTATGGAGAATAAAGGAAATTTATTAGTTCTTAGAAATTACTTATGCAATTTAAAAAAAATCATCATTTCTAATTTTATTATCATTTAAATAAACACTAAGTGTCAAATGTGATATTTTTTTATACAGCCTGAAAAACAAAACATTCGGTCTAATTGTAAGATAACCTAGTTTCTTCACAATATACTGCAAGTGCCCTAAAAGAAAACTGGAGCATTATACATCTAGGACTTTAGGTCGGATATGAAAGTGCAAAGCTTTTAGTCTTTTTGATCACTTTTATGGAGATGCTTTGTTAACACTAAAATAGGTCAACTGGTATTATAAAAGCTTGTATTTATTATAAAAGCTTAAACATTGGTATAAAAATTGTGACACGCTCTTTTCTATTCAGAATAGGATTTTTTTATGAAATAAAATTATATATTTTTTTGTTTTTTATTGTCTTATAAAATTTTTGCTAGAGATCCAGTACTTCAGTACACAATAGGATCTATGATGTTATTAAGCCATAAATAGGATAAATCTGGCTATTATAGTATTAGTTAAGAGTTACTTTTTAAGAAGTATTTTGTTTAGTTTCAAGAAAAGATTTGGAAATTAAGAAAGTGAACAAATTGTGGGAGATAAGTAAAAATAAACAACTTTCAAAATGTATGTATGCAAATGAAGATTCTTATCACGATTGTGAAATTAAAACGTCTATGTAAACTAAACTCGAATTAATTAAAATGTTAAATGTACATATAAATATTGAAAACTTCAAAGTAATTAATTTAAAAACAAACAAAATTTTATGTTGACGAAAAAGAATTCACTTATTTCACTAGCTCTATATATATTACGACGTGTAACGCACTGCAATAAAGATTATTATTTATAGCGTCGCGTGATAAGGTTTATATGGAAAAACTAATTTTATTTTCACTAAAGCAGCGTATTCGCGATACGTGACCACACTAAATTATAACGTTAATTATAATATAACAGTGTATTATTTTAACGAGTACGCCGGACATTGTAATAAAAATCAATAAGGCATCTATACGTGACGCCAGTCGTGGCACAGCGGCACGAAGTGTGACTAAAACCGACTGGTTGTGGGTTCGATCCCCACTCGAGGAGATGAAATATTTATTTAAATTTATATTTCCATTTCTTCGCCCTGGTGTGGAGGTTAAGCGCCGATTTGAGTTCTTCCACTCAATACGCAATGCATCGAGAAAGTGGGGAACCGAGTGTCTTAACAATAGGTTCCCTCTGCCTACCCTGCTGTGTGCGGGATATAGCGTAAAGCATTAGATGTTCGTGTGAAACAGCTATTAACGATAAGAAATAGGTTATATCCGGTAAGTGATAGCCCAAATCTAAGCTATAAAGTTTTTTTTAATCTTAAATAGTTCGTGTATCTAATCTTTAGTTTTACTCACCGGAAAATTTTGTTATTTATTTTATTTACCAATAGCTCTGTTAATTTTGTTTGTTTGATTTTATTGTGTTATGTTATTTTATCTATTCAGTTTTTATTGTCTGTTTTTACCTCAAAAAAGAAAGGAACTCTCTTAGGTTTCCTTTGTTGTCTGTCTGGCTGTCCGTTTGTTTGTTGAGACCTTTTTTCTCAAGTTCGTCTGGAGCTAAATTTTCTATAAAATTTCTAAAGGCGTCTAGTCTCTGATAGCATTGAATAAATAAGTTTCTACGTCAACATAATCAATAAATTGTAAACGAAACCTATAGGATCAATTAAATATAAAGGATAACCGAAATCTATAGGACTATGGATCAAAAACAACAAACAAAGTGAGAAATTATAGGAGAAATAAAGGTATATATCCGAAAAATTTAAATTTATAAGTATAAAACAGTAAAAACCCGTACAAAATTATATTTGTAGTTTATTTCATGCAGTAAGAATGCATACGTCTGAATTTTTAAGTCTGTAAAATAAAAAAATAGATTTCTCATCAAATTAAAAAAATATATAAGTGACGATTAAATTCTAAAATATCTCAATTCAACTGTTATTTTGATATTTTGTAATTTGTAAATACTTTAGCAAAACTATTTAAAAATATCTAAAAATCTTATTTAAGAACTAACATTAGAAAGTATAAGAGTATGTTTGATTTAACGTACTTTTCACAAGAACTGATGATTAGAAACTGATTTTTTTACAATATTACGTAAAAAAAAAGTAAACGGATCTACAGGAAATCCCAAAAAAATGAATATAAATATTCAATCCCATAGTAAATTGCCTTATAATTGGGCGTTAACGTAGTGATATATTTCTCCCTTAACTCGTTTCATTTATTATAGTTTAATACGCCATTGTTGGAGGATTAAGGTTTTGTAAAGGGTATTACAATGAAAGACACGCGAAACATTGATATGTTTATAATTGATACAAAAAGATGGAAGTGCGAAATCATTTTATCGAATTTTAATATTTATCACAAAGTCATAAAGCTATTTTTTCCGTAAACAATATATTTTGGCATCAATTGATGTTTCGTGTATACGTTGCGTGTCTGTCAACTATGGTGACACGTAAACTAGGTATATTCAGTTTGTGTAATAACAGGATAGACAGTTTCTTTTAACCTATTATTTTTCAGCTAGAGTAGTTACTAATTATGTGTTTTCGCGTAAATTACTATATTTTAATGAAAAGCGACTATGATTGAGACATTTTAAATAATAAATTAATCAAAATTAAGAAATAGTATCAATACAACATTGTTATTGTGACAATGTAATAATCTTGAATGAATATTTGTATAAATAACATCACTAAACTGCCATCGTCCCCTAATACCCTCATTTGCCCTCCGACCGTGACACCTATTGATTTAACAAGCAGTCCATATGCAACGAAAACCAGGGACCCTCTAAGTAAAGAAACACCATTAAAACCCACATGGGACTCAAAACCATAGTCTCTAGGGTAAAAAGGAACGTGCGGTTTTGTTGCACTTTTATTTTACCTCTAATTGGTGCATTTCGGGGGTAAAACTCCCTGAAGGCCTCGGGGGAGATCAAACACGACTTTTCAATGTCACTTTATTTGTGCGTAATGAATGCTGTCGGTTTAGATAATTTGATTTATTACAACGTTTTACGGATATATTTTTTCTTTGGGTAATTTGATGTGGAATATATCCGTGTTATATTGAGGTAAATATAATTAAAATATGCTAAGAATATTTTAATTTTTACGTAGAGCTCAATTGATTGAGCATTTATATACCTAAGTCAGAAATGAGAACATCCGTAGGAGAATAATTTGCTTGAAGGATTGCTCAGCTAAAGTGGCAGTGGGTTATTGCGGAAAATCGACGGTCGTTGGGACGGAGAGGTTTCCAAATGACGGCCACGAACTGGACTTCCCTTGGTAGGCAGGGTCTCCACGTAAATAGCGCTGTGTTGGCAAGGGATCCCTGGGAGAGGTCCATGTGCAACATCTAAAGGCTGATGTGCTGATGAGGATGAAAACGAATTAAAGCTGGTACGTTGTTAATATTACTTAGCTGTTTTACTTTTAGCTTTGTGTTAATATAAATAAATAAATAATTAAATACTCTACTAAATTTAATTATAAATATTCTAATTCAAAATTAAATGACAAGTCAGTTGTCTTATAATAAACAAAGCTGCCTACTGCGAAGGTGTCTATTCAACATTAAAACAATAAATTATACACGTAATATTAAAAATCTTTAACAGTTAATACTTCTTTTATTGATATACTCGTACAAAAAAAATATAAGCCGTTGAATATAAAAATGTTGACGTATGGTAGATTCAGATAGAAATCTCTACCCTTCGCAAAATATTTAGTTACGCAAAAAAATTTATCTCTTTTTAAATCCGAACTGATTAAAACTCCAACCAAGCGGGGATCGTAACAATGGACGGATCTCAATATCATCGGATGATCCAGTACGCTACCAAATTTCACGCACCCTTTGTAATAATATGTGTGTAGACCCTTATCTACCCTCCTTAAATCGCACGAAGGTTACGGAACCGATAAAAGCCTTCAGTATATCATATTGGCACTTTTTGGTTGAGGGTAACCTAATATTTCATACTTCTTATAGGATAATGGCACTGCTTTCCGAAATGCACGGAAAAAGTACTACTGATGGATATACTTCTAAAGAAATGATAATGGTACATCAACTTGATGGTGAAAAAGTTTAAAGTATTCGTGACCTTTGTTTGAGTAATAGTGTGAAAAATAAAAAATATAGAGATAATATTTTTATAAAAGTATTATTATAATAACCTACCTCTATTAAAATATATTTTCTATTTTGTATTGTATAAATTTCAAAGAAAAAAAATATATCTGTAATTCCCAAAGATCTTCAAAACGTCAGAAATTTTAATTTTCATATTTTAATTATTTATTCATCATTTTGTTAATTTTACGTTATGTGAAAGTGGTAAAGAAAAGCATTCCATTAAAAATATAGTACCTACTTTAAAATAATAATGTAATCTCACCATGTCTCTGTCACTTTCCGCACCGTGCTGTATCTCGCACACAGCAAAGTGGGTAGAGGGAATCTAATGTCAAGACACTCCGTTTCCCATTTTTCACCGAATTCTTGAAACATTGCGTATTGACTGGTGGAACTCAACGCCGCCCGAAGGAATGTAAATATAAATTTAAATAAATATTTCATTTACTCGAGTAGGGATCGAACCCACAACCTCGATCATATTATTTCCAAATTAAATCTATCAAAATTTAACCCAGTAATCGCTGACGTGTAAATGTAAACAAAACAGTGACTCGCTAATTCGCCCCCGCCCTGAGGTCACCGAGGCGCGGTCCCGGCGCGGTCCCGGCGCAGCTTGATTGTAATGAGAACACATTTCATGTTGGCTGTTCCGAATTTTGTTTTGAACTGGACATGCTATTATTTTTGGTTATTTTATTATTATGTTTTTTGGTATTATTTTATTATTTTTCTTTGCGTTGGTGCTTCGATTTGGACTAGGACTTGTTTAAAAAGCAGTCTTTCTATTAATATGACCAATCGTATTTTTTTCTAAGCTACGTTAATTATTATTTATTATTAATTTAATAACGCGAAAGAAGCGTTAATATATAAAAAAAACATCTTATATAGTCTACAGAGTCTAAATTATCATATATTAAATTTACTTTTTAGTTCATTGTTAAAAAACAAGTATAACATTATAGTAAAAAAAAATAAACAAATAAATAAATAATTTTATTAACAATCACCTTATATAAGGCCACTCGTAGCGCAGTGGCACGAAGTGTAACTGTAAAACCGACTGGTTGTGGGTTCGATCCCCACTCGATGAAATGAAATATTTACTTAAATTATATTTTCATTTCTTCGCTCTGGTGTCGAGGCCATCGCGGCGTTGAGTTCTGCCATTCAACACGCAATGCCTCCAGGCAAAAAGTGGGGAACGGAGTGTCTAAAACACTACGTTCCCTCTGCCTACCCTGCTGTGTGCGGGATACAGCGTGAAGCTGATTTATTTATTTAATTTATCACCTTATATTGTTTACATTCTTTATTTCACAATGTATAATAGTTGATTTAGTGCTTTACAAAGCTAACATGGTTTTATAACTGCTGAGATAAGAAGTGTGTGTAAGATTAATTGAACCAACGACAGATTACATTTCACGTTACAGGTACTTAAGAAAATATATTTTGTATCTATCATTAATCTCATGAATTTATTGGCCAGTTTGTTGGTATTCGATAAAACATCTAGCGGAGTGCGAGGGCGGATATATTTATGGAGTTCCAGATAAAAAAAGAGAGGGAGAGCATCTCTTTTTTAAAGTTTTTTTTTTTGGGGAAACTTGGAGCAAATGCGTTTTCTTTCTATCAATATGATTGTGCTGAGTGAAATGGTCGTAACTTTGTCTGCAGTGTAATTTACGACGTGTGGAAATAGTTTATGGCTCTCTCTGAGATAACTGTTTTAGAAGTATTTCCAAATTGTTTTTCAATTTTGGAATAATCTATGCTTCTTTTGCTACTTTGTGGAAAAAGTGTTAGGATTTTAGATTTTGTTGTTTACGTACAGAATATGTATAGATAGTTGTAAAATGTTGCTATTGTGAATATATTCAAGAAGTGAAGATTCAAAATTCGGTTGTGCATTTAAAAATATGTTGTAACGTGTTTATAATATTTCATTAATATATTTTTTTCAAGGCTTCCAGGTATTTTTAATCAAAAAAAACTGCGACTGTGAACGCGGCGGTTGTGGGTTTGATTCCTACTCAGAGAAATGAATAATATTTAATATTTGATATTTCATTTCTGAAATGAAATATTTAATATTTCATTTTTTCACTCTGCTAACGTAGCATAAGCACGGCGAGTTTCACCATTCTACACGTAATGAGTCCAGAATTTGACGTAGATGTGGAGGTGTTTTCATGGGAACGTAGTGCCTCAACACTAGATTTCCAGGTTCCTTCTACTTACCTTGCTTAGTACGGGATACTAAAGCGTGGAGCTAAAAAAATATTCTCTCCAATTAAGTACCCAATATTAATATCAAAATAAATTTTAAGACCTCAAAATTATCAAAATCCAAAGTTTTTTTATATTCAATTCAGATTTTATAACCTATGAACGGAAATATATTACAGAGGGTGTTCTAAATGTAGGCATCACAAGCCTGTGTACAACATCAAACGTGAATCGTAGTGTCTGTCGTGTAGCTTTTACCGCACTCGAGGGAAATTCGCTCCATCCCAACGTAAAACATTGTCCAGTATGTACGATTTATACAGACCAATCTATCATCTTATATGATACAAAATCTTATTCGATTTCTTTGTTTTCCTTCCAATGGCTAGTTAATGTCGTTTGAATTTTATACAAGTTAAATTAATAAATTAAAGTTTAGTTTCTACTTGAAATTTTTTAGTTTCTTTTGTCTATTTAATGTGGTGGTGAGGCCAGTGGTGCCGCAGGGGCACAAAGTGTGGCTGTACACGCGACTGGTTGCGGGTTCGATCCCCACTCGTGGAAATTCAAATATTTATTTAAATTTATATTTTCATATTTTCGCGTGTAGGGAATCAACGGAGACTAACCCCTTTATTGTAATACAAATTAAAATATCGTTTCAAATATTTTGTTAGTTCTAACGGAATTCTGCTATTTTAACAGGCTGCGCATTAATCCGTCTAAATACTAGGCCATGTTTTGTCAAATCGGTTTAACCCGACCATAAATACAGCTTTATCTGCTTGTGGTATGTCCTCGTAATAAATTTGAGGTCACGTCTAAACGGTCACAGAATAGATTATTATACAAATAATTCAAGTTTACTATTGAAAATCAACGCAAAGTAAGCTAATGAATTTGTAATATTATTTAATTTGTGGACTGTTACCAAAACACTTTGTGTTACATTTACATTTTCTCGCTCTGTTACTGAGGCAAAGCACGGCGTTGAGTTCCGCCACTCAAAAAACATAATGAGTCCAGAATTCGGCTGAAATTGAGGAACGAAAATGTCTTAGTGGAAACGATGTATCTTAACACTAGCTTCCCAGGTTCCCTCTGTCTACGTGCGGGATGTAGCGTGAATCTAAAAAAAAAACCATTTATACAAGTAAAACGGCTAACAGTACATTTATATACCATTTAAAGATAATTACATTCTAATATTATCTTAATTATTACATTAACACTTACATTAATATTTTATTATTTTATATAGAATTGATATTTCATATCGCACACGGATAGTCGTAAACGGTAAAGAAACATTTTATGACTATTACGTTCGCTACCTGTGCAAGTAACGAGTTGTCGTGAACTCAAGTTTGTGTTGAATCTACTTATGTAGGTTTTTCTTATGGTGGAGTATAATTGAGTTATTATTTTTATGTAGAAATATCTATGTAGAAATGATTTTGGTATATCTGATACTGTATATATATTAAAACGCTTTTATTAAGTGTCTTTTTTTATCTCCGTATGTCGTGTTTTTAGACTGCTAAAATTAACCTGACGATATATCTCTTCTATTGTTGTATTTTCCATTATCAACACAAAAATACTCATTCTGTTCTATTGTTAAATCATTGCCGCATACACTGACAGATTAAACAAAAGAAAAAAAATAAAAAAAAATCTCATAGGATTTGAACTCACTACTAGAACAGACTGCACTGTGACTTGTACGCCACAAGTATTTATTTTCACATAATCTGTACATATTGATTTGGTGAACAGCTATAAATAAATCGTGTTCAATTGTAGTCTGTTTGTTATTTTTGTAAGAAACTTTTAGGATGCTCCGCGGGGGTCAGCATTACGTTACGTACGTTTCCTGTTCGATTCAATCTGGCAAGTGCTCGTATAACCACATGTGGCTCATTGGTTAAGTGAATTATATGAATTCGGTTGAAAGGATATCTGAATTGTGTTCATCTCGTTTTCATTTTAGTTTCCAATATTAAATTTTTATGAATTATTTTAAGTCTTGGCTTTGCTTTGTTAAATAAAGTATGGTTGGTTTTGTTGTAATAATAATCGATTTTTATGATAATTATAGTAACATATCACTTTTATAATATGATACTTTCATTTGTATTTCAGCTCTTGTTCGGCTTCACGCTATATCCCGCTTTTAGCAGGGTAGGCAGAGGGAGCCTAGTGACAAGACTTTTCTCTCTCAGAAAATAGTCATTGCTTGTTAAGTGGCGGAACTTAACGCCGCCCTTTGACTCGACACCAGAACGAAAAAACGAAAAATTCAATATTTCAGTTCCTCAAGCGGGGATCGAACCCACCTATCGCGGTTACAGTCACACGCTTCTGCCCCTGCGCCACAACTGGCCTCAACACTAAAATAGTATATAGAAATACTATGTATATAAAGAAAATAACAGACAATTATCCTAACAAGTAGAAAAGAAACAAAAGTTGAAACACCCCAAACCGTTTTATGACGCCTTGTTAAGAATAACCAATTATCACGCGACCATAAAGAACTTGGGCTTGTAGAAATCTTTATAAATCCAATTTTTTTTTGTTAATTTGTCAAGCAAAAGCTGTTACGAATCGTATCATGCTATATTTGTAATAAAGCGATAACCTTTTAGTGTTATGACCGTGATATTATTTTTGTGATATAAACTAATTCTAATTAGTATCACATTGATAATAGTAAATAATATATATTTTTTTATTATTGAAATAAATCAGCTTGACGCTGTTTCCCGCACATAGCAGGGCAGGCAGAGGAAAACCTCGTGTTAAGATACTCCTTTCCCTACTTTCTGCCAAATTCTGGAGTATTGCGTGTTGAGTGGCAAAACTCAACGCCGCGCGTAGTCTCCACACCAAAGCGACGAAATGGAAATATAATTTTAAGTAAATATTTCATCTCCTCGTGTGGGGATCGAACCTACAACCAGTCGGCTTTACAGTCACACTTCGTGCCGCTGCGCCACGACTAGCTTCTTTTATTATTGGTTAATAATATATTTTCTTATTATATTATTGTTCAGTTTCACGCTGTCCCCCTTATGTAGCAGAGTAGGCGGGAATAGTGAAAAAATATTCCTCTCTCCATTTTCAGTCGAATGTTGGAAGCATTGGTTGTTAGTGGCGGGACACAAGGACGTGCTGTACCTCGACACTAAAGCGAAAGAAATAAAATAAAAAATATGAAATATATAATTTTCTCGAATGGATATCAAACCCAGGACATGTTGCGGTGTTCACATGCTTTTGCCTCAATATCAAAACTGATGTTTATTATTGTGTTTACCATCCTTAAATTATATTTGAATAAATTTACACAAAGAAAAACAGAAGCGCAAGGGGCTTCCCTTGTGCTTCTGTAAAATATAGGAAAAAATAATTTCACAGTTAGCGACTACACTGTAAAAATACTGGTATTTTTAACTTAAAAACGTATACCCCAGTTATACACAAGATATATACATGATTATAATGTTTTTAAAATGTTTCCTTAATATTAAAAATCATATTTTGAAGTATTATTAAACTAACATATAGAAATTAACATGAAGATCTGTTATAGTAGTTAGTAATGTATCACTATTCAGTTCTAATTTCAAGAGATAATTTTTTTTTCAGCTTCACACTGTATCCCGCACACAGCAAGGTGGACAGAGGGAACCTAGAGTTAAGACACTCCATTCCCCACCTTCCGACGAAATCCGGAGGCATAGCGTGTTGAGTGACGGAACTCACCACCAGAGCGACTGGCCTCATCAAAAATATTTTTTTCATCCATAATGTCTACCGGAAGTCTCATTTAATAAAAAAAAACAATATTTTAAATATTCTTTCAAGCCACACATGTCGATTTCCCAATTAGAAAGTAGTACTGGTAGTAGGTAACTACCTTAACGTGGCACGCCATAAAGAGGAAATTGCCTTCCCAGTTAAATTCATATAGCGCCCGGCGCGAACGAGCACCTCGCGTAATAACATAGCAGTATCTACGAAAATTCTAGTGTAGTGTGTGTACCAAGAGCGGCAGTGGCATAAAGTTGGGTCGTTTGCGACTAGAATTCCTCATAGATATTTTAAAACTAGACACGATGTGAGACGGTGTAGTGAGTACCTTTCCGTATTAATATTTTTTAAAACTTAACATTTTTTATCTGTATCTAATTCTGTAATTCTTGTATTCAACTTTTTCATTGACTATAATAAGCATGAGGCCAGTCGTGGGGCAGGGAAGGCGTGTGACTGTAGATGCTACTGGTTGTGGGTTCGATTCCCATTCGAGGAAATGATATATTATAAGTATTTAATATGGGTACAGAGTGGAGTGTCTTATCACTAGGCTCCCTCTGCCTTCTCTGCTACATACCGGATAATAATAAAAAAAATGATTACTATTTAATATACCTAATTTAATTTTGTTTGAAATGTGATATGTGTAAACGATATTTAAATATGTAACATATATAACCTTTCCAAAACTCGTCTTCATATTTATATTATTCATAAAAGTTTTATAATATTTCAATCATTATAAAAAAGTAATATTTTCTGAATATGTCCGTGCCAATTTTCCTGTTTCCTTGCAAGGCACGGAGGGAAGTACAATTCAATTTCTATATAATCCTGTTGTAATTGCGAGGGTTGTGAATTTGACTTCCTCCCGCATAGAGACGTCCTTAAACCAATCTCAATGTTTAATCCCGGGATATACAGATTTTTATTATGTAAACGAGTAAAATAAAAATTAAAAAAATCAGAGATTATGAGAATAAAAATAATCAAATTTTCAGATTGTTTTTGCTTTAGATTTTTTTTGTAATTGTAAATATACCTATAAATTTAAAAATATTCATAATTCGCTTTTTTTATATTAATAAAATTTAAGCGTATTTTAAAAATAAAGCTAATCAATATTTGAAAAATTAAATTAATAAATATAAAAAAATATATTTGAATGTGATAATAACGTTTATTTAGCATAGAGCTAATCTTCAATAATTTCAAAGTTGTAAATCCAGGGATTTCTCACATCCACCGGGATTCTGGGATTCGATAACTCTGACAATACTCAATCCACGTTACTAAATTCCGGTGAAATGCGAATTTGACGGCATCTGTGTTCAAATTAAGGAATTAATTTGGGATACGCTCTTACCTTACTCGATTTGTCGGTTCAAGCAATTCAATCGGATTTATAGATCACACACATCAATATTACGCTCACTCGAGAAAATGAAATGTTTATATAAATTTATATTTGCATTTCTTCGCTCTGGTGTCGAGGCAAAGCGCAGAGTTAAGCTCCGCCACTCAACACGCAATGCCTCCAGAATTCGGCTTGCGTGTATGCGTTTTTTTATATATTAACCAAACAGTGTCTCGAATTTTGAATTATTTTTTGCCTGAATATTATTATTATATACAATTTTTATATGACATTTGCAAATCAGATTTACGCAGAAACGGTCATCACCTAATAAAAACTATAATAATATACGTACAGTAACGGAAACTAATCTACTTAAAAGAAAGAACATAGGGTGCGAAAGCAGTTTTTCCCTCATCCAGTAGTATATAGCTGAGATGAGGTAATATGAGAAAAAGTTTTAGTTAGTGCTTAAAGTTTTAGTTAGTGCTTACCTTTAATTATATGTTTTTATTTTCATATTTTAGAACATTATCTTGCAACATTTATTGTCCCTAAATCATTAAAATCGTCTGTAAAATTGTATTGTAAAATATGTACGCTTGTTTTTATATTTTAAAATCCCATCCAAAAAAAATTACGTAGCGTTACTCGAACCCGCGCCTTTTGGAAACCGTCCAGCCACTCTGACCACTGATGCAATGCAATGATTTCACGCTGTGAAATAAAACGCACATTATAATTTCTACAACAAATATTAAAATATTATTATATTTATACATTTACGTATAACAATAGTTTTCTCTACTTGAGCAGAATGAACACCAAACACAACTATATTATTAACAACACTAAAAAACAACTAAATGAAGCTCTCAACTAAATTCCCTTATTTCGTGATAAATATACAGATAAGACGGTCACAACTGGCGGATGTAACGTGAAGTTATTTGTTTTCATACACCCTCCCTTTGTTATTATTTACCAGGTGTCTTCATAGCCTCGTTTATTGCAGGTATAAGCTGGATTAATCCGCAAATATTCAGCGGAGTCGAGGTTCTTGCCGGGTCTGTATCTCATAAGCTATGCCAGTCGGGTAGTAAATGTAGTGATGCAAGTTTAAATAAGTTATATATAAGTGGTTCAGGATTCTTTTGTGTTTGATAATAGTATGTACTATAAGGTATCGTTATGTTATTTCATTTTTTTTATTTATTTTGCTGGTTTTTTTGGTTTGTTGCTGATTAAAAACAAATGTGTTGTTCTGGTAGCTTATACTACCCATGATATTCTAATAGTGAGGCCAGTTGTGGCGCAGGGGCGCAAACTGTGGGTGTAAACGCGACTGATTGTGGGTTCGATCTCTATTCGAGGAAATGAAATATTTCTTTCCAAAATTTCCAAAATTCTGCGTAAAGTGGGGGGCGAAGCGTCTTAACACTAGGTTCCCTCTGCCTACCCTGCTGTGTGCGGGATATAACGTGAAGATGATTTATTTTATATACTCTAATAATATTTTTTTCATTATGTTGTCTTTTTTTTTTTTAAGATATACGTAGAAATTTCTGATTGTGTCATAGAAACCTAAGTGAACGTTGTTACTAATAAATTTGGCAATTTTTTTTCTATGTAATGTATCCTTGATACGCAAGTACTTAATGTAAGTCATCTAAAAAAGCAGAATAAGATTCGTAAAATTGATCATCCATACTACTAAACTATACGAGTACGATCTCGTATAACAATTCCTCCCACAATATAAACAAGTGATTGACCCATATATTTGTGTGAAAAGAAACGCTACACGGTCCCTTTGTAGCGATGTCAGCAAAAACTATATTCACTGTTTTTGCGACCTTTTCCTGCATATGTAGGGCTCTCTTGTTATATATATTTTGTATGTTTCTCACCGTTTCGTCTGACAAAGAATTTATCCAATGGGAATTCACAGATTTGACCAACTTAATTTTGAATGTTTTGAGTTTTACGTAAATCCAATTTATGAATTTATTTTTAAGTTGGTTACTTTTACTTTTATGATACGAAATAAATTAAAATATTTAAAAAAAAAATAGCTTCACGCTATATCCCGCACACAGCAGAGTAGGCAGAGGGAACCTAGTGTTAAGACACTCCGTTCCCCACTTTCTGCCGAATTTTGGAGGCATTGCGTATTGAGTGGCAGAACTCAACGCCGCGCTTTGCCTCGACACCTGAGCGAAGAAATGAAAATATAAATTTAAGTAAATATTTCATCTCCTCGAGTGGGGATCGAACCCACAACCAGTCGGTTTTACAGTCACACTTTGTACCACTGCGCCACGACTGGCCTCATTATAAAGTAATAAATTACTTATTAAAATATTTAATAAGTAATTTATTACTTTATAACATTTACGTTTTCTTTTTTTAATTTACTGCTTTCCCAACAAAAATATTATATAATGCTATTACCAAAGTTGGCCACAAAAGAGTTTTAGAACAGCGGTAGTAACAATTCGTATGCATTCAATATTTACTGTAAATAAATGTAAAATGTTATTTTATTCTAAACGCCCATACAATGTTTTCTAACGCTTTGAATAAATTTTCCTACAATATTGTTTTATTTTGGCGCAGGGGTAAAAAGTGTGACTGTAGAATTGACTGATTGTGGGTTCGATCCCCACTCGAAGAAATGAAATATTTATTTATATTTATATTTTCATATGTTCGCTCTGGTGTCAGGGCAGAGTGTGTTCCGCCACTAAAGATGCAATGCCTTCAAAATTCGACGGAAAGAGGGGAACGGTGTGTCTTAACACTAGGTTCCCTCTACCTAACCTATGTGCGGGAAACAGCGTGCAGCTGATTTAATTTTTGATTTTACTTGTCTTATTTTCCTTCCGTTTTCCGTGCCATACGTGATACAATTTGGAGTGGATGGCCATCAACACGGCTTGGTGCAGACAGGTTTAATTCCTCCCCTTTCATTAGACATTACCTGGTATCGCAGCCCGGGCAGTAACAGTAAGGGATGTTTGTATGGGACGATAACGCCAACACTAACGCTTTCGACCACACTATAAGCATTTTAACATCAACTTAATACTGCTGAAAATTTAATTCGGTATAGTGCTGTGATCGCTCATGTGGTCATTTAGGACGTATAATTATTTCATAATAACTCGGTTAATATGATGAAAAAATAAAATCAGGTTCACGCTGAATCCCGTATACAGCATGTTAGGAGAGGGAACCTCCATTTCCCATTTTGCGCCGAGTTCTGGTATCAATAATATGATGCAGCTTATCATTATTTTTATTATTTTTTCATCTTGACGCTTTATCTTGCAAGTAGCGGAGTAGGCAGAGGTAACCTGGGAAACTAGTTCCGCTGATTTCTCGAGGCAATGCGTGTTGAGTAGCAGAGCTCAACGCCGCGTTTTGCCTCGTCCCCATTTATAATAATAAATTTATAATAACAGTTATTATTATTTAACCAAAAATAAAATGTCCACTTTCCTCAAATATCTAATCTTTTTAGGATAAAACCATTTTAGTTTTCCGCAAAATATGATATGCAATATATCGATAATAAGGGTCCAAAATAACAGCTTTGGGGACGATAAAATATAAAATTAGCAATAAATATTGAAGTTCCTATGGCCACCTGCGTTTCGCGGTAACAGCTCGGACTCGTAACTCAGTGGGCTTGCGCTCGTGGGTCGAATACAATAAAATAAATCCTTTGCTTAATACTGCTAAATTAATTTAGTATATTAGCAGCGGCTCTTTTATTTTTGTATTTTGTTTTGTCATATAGGGTAATCGGAGCGTGGTTCGTGCATGGTTTTTATATACCTACAAAATATTAATAAATTAATATATAATTCTCATCTGAATAAGTTTCGTGATCTAATATAGTGATAAAAAAATAATATCCATACAGTGAAAACTAAAGTTTTAGCCCAATTAATGAAACATTTATTTTGTACCAATACTATCGCTTACGACACCTTTAATTGACACAGCTTTTTCATATATGTGCCAATTCGAATAACTAAACACCAACCAAAAACAGCCAATTTAACTAAACACTAAAATATTAATAGAAAGTTGTCAAAAACAATATTAAAAATTACATTTTAATTGGTTAATCCATTTCTGATATTAGCGCATACAAATATACAGACAAACAGACAAATCGATATGCTTGTCGAATACTACGACAATGATAATTGCCTCCATTAATATATTTTCACGTATACACAGTTGTATTATAATTATATATAAATTAAATCAGCTTCACGTTGTATCCCGCACACGACAGGATAGGCAAAGGGAACCTAGTGTTAAGACACTCCATTCCTTATATATGTTAGCTTCACGCTATATCCCGCACACAGCAGGGTAGGCAGAGGGAACCTAGTGTTAAGACACTCCGTTCCCCACTTTCTGCCGAATTTTGGAGGATTTGCGTGTTGAGTGGCAGAACTCAACGCCGCGCTTTGCCTCGACACCAGAGCGAAGAAATGAAAATATAAATTTAAGTAAATATTTCATCTCTTCGAGTGGGGATTGAACCCACAACCAGTCGGTTTTACAGTCACACTTTGTACCACTGCGCCACGACTGGCCTCCTAAATATAATAATGATATTTCTATATAATTCTAATTCTTATTATTAAGTTTTAAGAACATTGAACTTACGAGTTACGTCGATAATAACTTTCAATTGATTATTCTAGTCCAAGTTAAACTTAAACCCGGAGAAAATTTCCAACATTTTCCAGTGGCATCGTACGACTTGCACTTTTAGTGTCCCAATGGATGTCTGGCATTTTGGACAGGTTTATCGTTTATGGTTCTAGTGAGCGCGAGGTGTTAAGAATAACCATATCTTACAGCTTTAAAGTTAGTTTATACATTTTTATTTGATGTATTGCTTATTATGTTATAATTTTTCTTTATTTTTCTATTTTATGCTCTTGATTATACAGAACTTAGAACAAATAGAGAGGGATCACATAATAAATTTGCATATAATGTCTATCCGAGATCTAACGTCGTATTTAAAATATGTAAAAAAGACTTTAATAAACGTATAAAAAATTTAATCAGCTTCACGTTGTATCCTGTACGACAGCAAAATAGGCAGAGAGAACCTAGTATAAAGACACTCCATTCTCCACAATTAAATAAAAAAGATATAAACGATAAATATACATACACCGAACAGTGTTATTTTATTTAAAACTTAAATGCCACTTAATATTTTATTATAATAATAAAGCCAATAAAAAATATATATATAATGTTTTGTTATTAACGCGAAACGTGGAAACTAAATGAAATTTACAGTTTCTAATAAGCAGGTTCCGTCCGACCGTTAACGTATGCTACAGATTCTAATTACGTTTCCTAATTAAGGCGGCTAATCATTATTTATGTAATCACCAAGTTTAATCACTGAAACCTGAATGTACTCTGGAACTTCCACAATAACTCACACCCGACAGTTGCTGTTAACAATATCAAGGAAGTCGTTTAAATAAAACATTTCGTAATAAACCTTAACAAGGTGTAAACGTCAACTGGCACTGAACAATTTAATCCATACCAGCGATTTACATTAAAATTATTACTGAGACGCAATAAAAGTATCATTAAATCGTACTTTCGACACCTCAGGCTACCAGCACCGGGAGATAGTCCAGTATTTATGGTGCAGATAAAGAGGCAGAAGTTGTTCGGTTCTCCATTATCCCTAATAAGTATGGATTAGTGGGAGCGAGGTTTCAGACCGCGTCGTAAATTAAACGAGGACGGTCTTTTATAGTGGTCCCTGATTATCTCTTTTATGAATAACTTTTGCTTGTGTGCTCTGATAAGTGCCGTATGTATATTTGATCAGGTTAATTGGAGCCTCCATGCTGTTAATGCTGGTTAAGCAGTTCCAAAAATAGTTTATTGTATGCTTTATCATGTTTATAGCTACGAAAGCCTTTTGGGTGAGGCTCCTTGTCCCGATAAGGAGCAGATTATTTTGAATGCATTGTGTTTTAATATTGAATTGAAATATTTTTAGTTGAAATTTCAAAGAAGAAATATAATCTTTATTACATTACATTACATTTATTGCTATCTATAGTGGTATTAAATATAATTTTTAAAAGATAAAATAAACTGAAACTTATGGATGTCGTTTTACATAGTTCTATATTATAATTTTCGACATTCTTTTTTTACTTAAAAAAACATATATTTTCAATGTGTTTTGCTAGATATTATAAAACGTTATTGCTATATTACTAAATGTAATGTTATTGCTGCTACAATCTTGTTATTGTTGAATTTTCATCCAATATTTTGAAAATGTCATCCCCATTTCATTCCATTGTATTCTATTATAGCCACTTAGCTGAAACGAGATTTTCGTAATGCGTCGTGTGCGAGGAGACGTGAAATATCTTAGAACTTCCTAATTTGATCAGAGTATAATCCAATTTTTCCTCTCTAGTACGACGCAGCTCCGTGACGTTCATCCATCTTACTCGTGGCTTGTGTCAGTTTCTATTCTATCTGTAATAGGATATTTGAATTATTGCGACATTCGGTGCTTGTAAAGTTATTTGGTCCAAGACTTTTTTATATTCATTGTGCATATTATCCTGTTAATTATGTTTATCGCTCGAGTAAAAATCTATTTTGTGTTATAAACCGCTTATGTCTGAAATGATGTATTTCGTCAGAAATGATGAATATAATTACTAGTGATTCTTTATGTGTGTATGTACTTAGATTTTATTCATATGAATAATATCTTCTTCATATAGGCTTAAAAATTGTCCTGTAGTATTGACAGTGATCCTTAAAATGAGATTAGTTTTAGGACACTGTTTGATCTGATCTGAATTTCAAACATTGCCAATTGAGAGACAAAAATAAACGATATGATCCAATTAGACAGAGCAGAGAAATATAAATAAATTATTTTCCAAGAGAGGACGTAAGCATATATTGTGAAATTACCTCCATATTAATAGTTAAAAAGTTAATTATAAAAAATAGTACGTTTTTTTAGACATTCCCGTTCTCCACTCTCCACCTATTTCAACCAGAGAGAGAACCAGGATGGAACTCAACCAGAGCGAAGAAATGAAATGATTAGATCTATTACCTCAAGAGGGAATTGAACATAAAACAATAGCCAGCTTAAGCTCCTGCAGCACGACTGACTTAAAATACTCCGTATACACATATAATATAGCCGTAATTATCTTACAATCAGAAGGCATTAACGGCTTCGTTCTCCCCTTGCGTGAAATTCGAGGATGACCGTGCAAAGCAACACGATGATCGATATTCATGGTAAGACCAGATCAATAGCGCAGCCCCTTGAACCAATTGTCAGTTCTTATTAAGCGTATAAAAATAAATGGTACGCCCGATGGGGAAAGTCACGAAGTTGGTAACAAAATTTTCCTCATTCATTTCCCCGATTGGCTACTCGTAATGAGCTTCAGCAAAAAGCATTCATTTAATACTTTTGAAAGGCGTTCCCGAGATATTGCTTTGTTAATTATATTAGCTTTATGTTAGATTCAGATGGTACTACAGCACTTAATGAACTAATTTGGTATCAGGTATATCTCATAGGAAGACCAAGAAAGATAAACTCAAATTTATAGCCAACATTAGCGCTAGTACTTTAAGTTAGAGTAATTTTAATTGTGATTAAACTTAAATATAACTAAATAAATGCAATAATAAACTGCTTATATCATTTCATTAATAATTTATATAGCTTAAAAGATATTTCGAGGCCGTCGTCTGTGTCGAGGTACGTTTGTAACTCGACGGTCGTGAGTTCGATCCACATTCAAGGAATGAAATATTTATTTAAATTTATATTTTCATTCCTTCGCTCTGGTGTTGAGGCAAAGAGCGGCGTTAAGTTCCGCCGCTCAACATGTAATGGTTCCAAAAATCGGCGGAAAGTGACGAACGGAGCGTCTTAACACTAGGTACCCTCTGCCTACCCTACTGTTTGCAGCGTGAAGCTGACTAAAACAAAATTTGACATGTAATTTATCATCAACCAATCGGTCACAACACCTTTGCCACTGTATACTCAGAATGGCACAAACGGTATGACAAATCATGATAATTTATTAGTTATCTTTTGTTGTGCTCCCACTACCTGGACAACAATGTGTCGTAAGGCCTTCACACGGGTAGTTTATAATTTATTGCCCCCGCATGGCACCAGACCGCTATCAAAGCAATACGTCAAAAACATCCGCCAGAAATACCGCAGACCCGTCACCTGCACATATTTGTCAAAACTTTAATAAACAAAATTATGATTTCTATCTACAAATATAAATACAAACGAAATTATACCATATAACTATGTCAATACAAACTGAGTTACATTTTATAATTTATGTTGTGAGTGTATCCGAATATTTTGTCGATACTACATAGTAGGCTGTCAAATATGGGCGCGCGGTGCGTCGGAAACGATCGGATTTATTGCTAAACTTCACTGCGTAAACAAATATCACTTTCTAAAGTTGATAAGATAACGTTTTGTGGTTTATGTTATTAGTGGTATAAGATTTTTTCGATATTAACAAATTAAGGCCACATACATATTATATATGTATGTTATTATCACAAGTTCTGCATATAAGATTTGAAATTGGAATTTCTATTATAAATAACCAAATTCCTTATAATGCATAATCAAGAATAAAAAAAATAATTAAGTATACTTATATCAACTTTGAGAGCACAAAATTAACGAACAATATTAGTATTTTACTCCAAACGTTCGCTTTTGCTGCAAAATTACACGTAAATCGAATGCACCTTTAACCACAATTGGATCACGTAGCCAGTTCATTTCCCACTGTCCTTACACCGTTTTCGTACAGTACCTGCCCCCGAGGGTGTCAGGGTAATTTACGAGCGCAGATAACGAGGACTCGAGTCTTATCGACTTCCCTTAGTCTTTTTTCTACGTTCTCCAGTGCCTTTTTTACTAGCAAATCGACTATTACAAGGAGCGTTATCGACCAGAGACAATCGCGGAGTCTAACTAGAACGGTCGGAGGAGTACTTTCTCAGTTCATTTATGGTACATTTGTCTGTTGTATAAAACTGGGATACGGTTTTATTGTGTAGTTGCGGTCGAAGAATCTTTTCTGCTCAGCTTCTTAACAATGTAAAATAAAAAGTTTTATGTAACGCGTATATTATATACTTTTACTTTTACTTTTATATTACTTTTAATTGGATTGTTTTATTACTTTTAAAACAGATTTGTAAGACTGATATTATTAGCATTTAGTAATTAAAAACTGGAATCTGGAGCCTAGTGTTAAGAGACTCTGTTATCTATTAAGTCGCTTCCGTTCTGCAATTCCTTCAGAATTCTTGAAGCATTTCGTGTTGAGTGGCGGAACTCAACGCCGCGCTTTGCTTCGATATATGTATGTATACATACGTATTATATTGAAAATAAAAAAAATTATCTAATGAAAATTATATTCAATTACTGATAAATAATCTGAACGAAACCATATTAAATATTTTAATATTCCTTTGTGACAGATCAAAACTTCCATCTTAAGCATTCAGACTACTTTAGATTTCCGTGCACTAAAAGTAAGTGAAATTTCAAGCGTTCCGGGATTAATTTTCTTGAAAAGCCTTCGTCTTTTATGTAGATATCATATTTCCGTGGCGAGTGTCACGTTCCTACAGACATTGAGCACACCTGTCGACGCCGAGTTTTATAGCTCTCTCCTAAAATGTGAACTCTCTTGAAGTCTGCTTCAAGTCGATTCTAGCGATGAATTTCTAAAAGCAATTGTGTTGAGTGTGACTTTAAAATTCATATAATATTTTATCTCTGTATTCCTTTATACATAGGTATGTCAGATAATCCTAAAGGCTGTCGTGATGCAGAGGTAAAAGCGTGTGACTGTAACGCGATGGTTGTCAGTTCAATTCTTACTCGGGGGCATGAATTACTATTTATTAAAAAAAATTAAAATTAAATTAAATTAGCTTCACGCTATATCCCGCACACAGCAGGGTAGGCAGAGGGAACCTAGTGTAAGACACTCCGTTCCCCACTTTCTGCCGAATTTTGGAGGCATTGCGTGTTGAGTGGCAGAACTCAACGCCGCGCTTTGCCTCGACACCAGAGCGAAGAAATGGAAATATAAATTTAAGTAAATATTTCATCTCCTCGAGTGGGGATCGAACCCACAACCAGTCGGTTTTCAGTCACACCTTGTGCCACTGCGCCATGACTGGCCTCAATTACTATTTATTAACATGTTCATTTCCTCGCATTGGTACCGAGGCAAAAAATGTGGCGTCGAGTTCCGCCACTCAGCGCGCAATGTTTCGAATAGTCAGCGAAAATTGAGGAACAAAGTGTCTGAACACTAACTAGGCTTAGTCAGCTTACTTTTCTATAAGAATACAGCGTGAAGCTGGAAGCAGAAAAAATAGAATCCTACAAAAATATACTTAAATAAAATAGTGTGTACGTATCTTAACAGAAAGAGTAAGCGCTTTATATACAAACGTACTGCTGTATAAGCTTTTATTATTTTTTTCAAAGGCGCCAAACAGTTTTACCGTCTGAAGAATAGCGTCTATTTCCTGAAATCATTTCTTTGCTTCCGTTCAAACACCATAACTCACAGCGATTATTTACCGTAACTATTGCTTTTAACGCTGTTTTCTATTATAACAATGAATATTTTAAAGCTGAATATTTTGAGGCTAGTCGTGGCGCAGAGGCACAAAATGTGACTATAAAATCGACTGGTTGTGGGTTCGATCCCCACTCGAGGAAGTGAAATATATATTTACATTCATAATATGTACAGTTCTTCGTCCATTCTTCTTCTACGGTGCCGAGGCAAAGCGCGGCGCTCAGTTCCGCCACTCAACTGACGCAATGCCTCTAGAACTCTTCGGGAAGTGGGGAACGGAGTGTCTCAACACTATTTTCTCTCTGCCTACCCTGCCGTGTCCGGGATACAGCATAAAGCTGATTTTTATTTTAAAATTGAATAATGTCTTATCATAAACAACGTATACAAACAAACGTCCCAAACGACACTCAATCAGTCATTTTGATAACTGTAATTAAATGCCATATTCAAGTTACGGTGCGTCCAGGTAGATCCTAACACGTTTCCTTATTGAAATTCAAAAGATCGAATATTAAACACAAGATGTGATTTGTCCCCTAAGGATATAATTCTACTTATATTTAGATCAGCGAGAGATTACTCAGAAGAGATATTTGATAAGCAGACCACTTATCAGTTCGCTGGGGGCAGGAGTGGTCGTAATATGAATTTTGTTTAGTAGCACCTCACATGTAATTATAGGTTATTTAAATTAATAAATAAAAACATCTATGGTAGCAAAAGTTTGTGACTGTGAAATATGATCGATATAATTTTAGCTTGGTTTATAATGTTTTAAAAATAAATCAAATCAGCGTCACGCTGTTTCCCGCACACAGCAGAGTAGGTAGAGGGAACCTAGTGTTAAAACACTCCGTTCCCCACTTTCCGCGGAATTCTGGAGGCATTGCGTGTTAAGTGGAGGAACTCAACGCCTCGCTTTTCCTCGACACCAGAACAAAATGGCTTCAACTACATCTATATTTATATGGAAGCGATACTATTGGATACGGTAATTGTATATAATACACGGTAAATGTATATATAATGATATCTATATGAAAACGGAAACTAGTAAAATTGATGTTATAAAATATAGCTGGCGTGCAATAATTCAAAATGCAATTAGTGATCACTGGAAGTTTCATACAATAGAAAATATAACGAGAACTGAATTTGAGCAAAACCGCGACCAAATAGAATTGTTTTATCTGATAGAAGAGAACACAATATATGAGGGTTGAATATTGTTTGTGAAACTAATTTATTAAATTGGCAAATTTGTTGGAAGATAAATCGATCATTTCAATAACAAATTTTAATACTATGAAGACTAGGTAAGTATTTAGTGTATTTAGGTTTTTATGAGGGGCACAGAGGCACGAAGTGTGACTGTAAATGCGACTGGTTGTGGGTTCGATCCCGCTTCGAGGAGATGAAATATTTACTTAAATTTATATTTCAATTTCTTCCCACTGGTGTCGAGGCAAAAGCGCGGCGTTGAGTTCCGCCACTCAGCATGCAATGCCTCCTCGGTGGAAAGTGGGGCACAGAGTATCTTAACACTAGGTTTCCTCTGCCTACCCTGCTTTATGCGGGAATATAGCGTGAAGCTGAAAAAAAAAATAACTTGTTTGATGACTGTAAAATATTTAACGAACGTGGTGGAACGAATTGTATTCAGACATTTAGTCTAATGACTAAAATAGTACTAATAGTACATTAACGTATTTTTTAAGGAATTTCACAAAACGAAAAAGTTATTTTTATTTAGATTTTTATACTTTATCATTCCGAGTCATCTTTTTAAGAAAAATGCATGCAATACATTTATTTTTAAATCTGGCAATTTTTCTAGATACACAAGTCATTGGGTGCCCCCAAACCATTATTAGTTTATATAAAACTTGACGTTAAACGTAAGCATATTCGAAGCCAACTTTGCGAAATCGGGTTCCCATCAAACCCTGTGAAGGGTCCCCATTTATCATCCGGGCTCGCGCCAAAACGCTTCCATAAAAATATATTAAAAGTTTCCGTCTCGCTATCCACGTATTTTCACGCTTCGTATGTTAATTCCATCCTATAAAACCTGATATCCGTTTTTTTTTATGTTACTGGACTAATTCTGTGTGTCGTAATGTTATGAAATTTATTGAATGCAATTTTTTTGTGATTAAGCTTTCCCGTTTCGTAAATGTATATTTGCAATGTGGAGGTTGCCTGGTGGTTATTAGCTTCACGCTGTATCCCGCACACATCAGGGTAGGCTCCGTTCTCCACTTTCCACCGCGTTCTGGAGGCATTACGTATTGATTGGAGAAACTCAACGCCGCGCCATGCCTCGATACAAAAGCGAAGAACTGAAAATAAAATAAATATTTCATTTACTCGAGTGAGGATCGAATCCACAACCAGTCGATTTCATAGTCACACATTGTGCTCCTGCGCCAAGACTGGCCTCAATATATGTATATATATATATATATATATATGTATATTATTACATAAAAAGTTTTATAATAATTTTTGGTCTCTTTTTTCACGTATCTACTAATGTAGGAAGAGGAAAAGTAATAATTTCAAGAAAAGTAGTAATAATTTTCTGAATAATAAATATATAGATTTATTTATTATGAGGCCAGTCGTGGCGCAGTGGCACAAAATGTGACTGTAAAACCGACTGGTTGTGGGTTCGATCCCCACTCGAAGAGATGGAATATTTACTTAAATTTATATTTCCATTTCTTCGCTCTGGTGTCGATGCAAAGCGCGGCGTTGAGCACTGCCACTCAACACGCAATGCCTCCAAAATTCGGCAGAAAGTGGGGAACGGAGTGTCTTACACTAGGTTCCCTCTGCCTACCCTGCTGTGTGCGGGATATAGCGTGAAGCTAATTTAATTTAATTTTTTTTTTAGATTTATTTAATGCTTATAAAATTGATTGAATACAAATTATTTGTGATTAGGCTTTCCTGTTTCATGAAGTTATATTAGGTAGTCGGAAGACCAGTCGTGGCGCAGCGGCACGAAATGTGACTGTAAAACCGACTGGTTGTGGGTTCGATCCCCACTCGAGGAGATGAAATATTTACTTAAATTTATATTTTCATTTCTTCGCTCTGGAGTCGAGGCTAAGCGCATCGTTGAATTCTGCCACTCAACACGCAATGCTTCCAGAATTAGGCAGAAAGTGGGGAACGAAGTGTCTTAACACCTCTGCCTACCCCGCTGTGTGAGGGATACAGCGTGAAGCTGGTAAATGGAAACAGGAAAGTAACTAAAGTAGGAAGAGTAGAATAAGAATAAAATGTAGATTTTACTGTTTTTTAAATAATAAAAATATTGAATATTTATTATTTACAAGTATATACATACATTTGACATTTTTAATGTTATAAAATAATATATATTTCAATACATAACGTATTTTTAAACGTTTTATATGCCCTAGGCGAAGATTTTGTACCTGCTATGATTAAATTGAGAAATTTAAATTTACTGGTCGGAAGAGGAGTAATGGTCCTCTGGATACAATAAATATTGATTCGAAGCCCGGGGATAAATTTCATCTTCCTTTTGTGACTACAAATTTATTCATTTCGAGCGTTTGGACGAAGTTGTTAAAAAATAAAAAAGATATGTTATTTTAATTAAGTAAAAGGTAACATTAATTTATTTTGATATTTAAAACTATGTAACGCCATAATCATTCCTTGCAACATAATTTTTGTTTTTTTTTATTTAAAGACAATTTCTTCATATAAAGACTCTTTGTGGCGACGTTTGTGTAGCGATTTCTTGAAAACTACCGACTTAACCAAGTTTTAACATCAGCGAGTTTGATGCTTGGCTTTCCTGAGGTAAAAATTGTTAGTAACATTTATGTGTACTTTTTAGAAAATGTGTAAAAATACGGAATTCGAGTGGTTAAACGCTATCCAAGGTCGCAGGTTATGTATATATATATATATATATATATATATATATATATATATATATATATATATATATATATATGTGTATTTAACGTAACATAAAATATTGTTATAGGAATTACCTGAAAAGTAAACAGTGACACGTCTATCTGTTTTTAATTTTTTTTTGAACTGTGAGAGCACCACAGATGTCGTTATTATAAATATTAACATCATTACTTACTTAATATAACGACTGTTACCACGTTAGTGGTATTAAAACTTTCAAGTACATTTTTTAATTAAACTTTTATAAATAATTACCCTGTCGGGAACCTAAAGCGTAGTGGCGAGACAAATTCTCATAATAAAATCCTTTCAACCGTTGACAAATATCCTGCGCAACGCGGCCCTCTAAATATATTGGCGTCGTTAATCCAGACACACGTAAGCGATCGCAACAAGCTAAAAGGTCCCAAGAGAAAAATCAACCCAGCTCACATATTGAGATGATTATTCTTCATCTCATTTACTACATTTTTACTTTGGCTCACGTGAGGAAAATTTTTATTTTCCTTCACCATATATATATACTAGCGGAGCGAAATTTTTCAGAAGAGATGTGGCAAGAACTTGGCTCGCCACAGTATTTTAGATTACCTTTTGTTTCAGAGATAGTTTATCAGCAGACACGTTTATATGTCCCGTGGCTGAACAATACGGACGTTGTTAGTACATGATACTGCACTGTTCTTGTGCACAATTTACAACTATTTACTTTATTCTCTTGTTGATAAGTAAGAACGAACAGTTATTTTTGTATGTCATGGTTGTTGCGGCATAAAATATTTGTATATTTATTCATTTATTCATTCATTCAGCTTCACTATCCCGGATACAGCAGGGTACGCAGAGGGAACCTAACGTTAAGACACCTCGGTCCTTTCTGTCGAATTCTGGAGGCATTGCGTGTTGAGTGGTCGAACTCAACGCCGCGTTTAGCCTCGACACCAGAGCGAAGAAACGGAAATTTAATTTAAGTAAATATTTTATCTCCTCCAGTGGAGATAGAACCCACAACCAGTCGGTTTTACAGTCACACTTCATGCTTCTGCGCCACGACTGGCCTCAAAGAATAATTAAACATTATTTTATATTTATTTCACAATATCAAAAAAAAATAAAAATGCTGCTCACAAAATAGCCATATCGTCTAAGCAGAGTCCCACGCCCTCCAAGATACAATCAAACCGATCAGCATCCTCTAGTCTCACTCATAAAACCGCTGACTCATAACCATATACATTTTTCCCTATTCTCATTTATAGTCTGACCACATCAGCACATGGTCATTCTGGTATACGCGAGGTAATCTTGTCCAAGTTACGATCCACGCGGGCTGTCGTTGTCCTCAGCTGCCTCCGCTGATTATTACCTCTGTTATGTGATAAGAATCCTCGACAGCCGATCGATTCTTTTGAGCATTGCTCGTTAAACGTCCGCCTTTTATATACGATTTCATTCGGAATGAATAAAAAATCCGACATTTTTTTACATGAACTCACAAGTCAATGTTCTTGTTTTTTTTTGGTACCGCCGTAGAGTTTTATTATTAGACAGTTTTTATCTCTTCAAGATACATATACAATGAATACACGAGTTTGTCGGACAACAATATTTTTCGTCGTCTTTTGTTGTCCTTTTTATACGATAAATGCTCGTCTATTATCATTTTATCTGTCTTTAAGTGAAGTTTCACGTTTCAAGATTCATGTACTTCTAGAATCGTGAAGTGTCGTAGTAAATTATATTCTTTAAGAGCAAAGTAAGTTAATTTTTACTACATATATAAAAATAATAAAAACAACAAACTAACTAACTAACATAAAAATTCAAAATTATTATGTTAGTATTTAATGTCGTTTTATAATACAGATCCGTGTAAACGCGACTAGTTGGGGTTTCGATCTCCACTCGAGCTAATGAAATATTTATTTAAATTTATATTTCCATTTATTCGCTGCGTGTCAAAGCAAACCGCGGCGTTGAGTTCCGCCACTCCAGAATTCGGCGGAAAGTGGGGCTCCCTCTGCCTACCCTGCTGTGTGCGGGATATAATGTGAAACTGTTTTTTTTTAATAAATGTAAAAAAATAAGTATATGTATTTAAACAACATTTATAATTATCCTTAATACAATTCTCATGTTTCTTATTAAAATAATATACATATAAGTTAAATTTAATTTTGTAGTTCATGTTTTAAGAATAACAAACTTCGTTGGAGTTGATTCGGTTTTAAAATCTCGACTCCTTATAAAATACTTTAATTAAAAAGAGAAGTCAGAGAAGTTAGGGGAGTGAGTTGCAAATCCGGCTTAGCTTACACAGGGATATTACGGATAAAAGTTTCTCGTATAAAAACGGTTTTCATTCCACAACGCTTATAAAGAATTCTCGAGTCTGACACTGATAGAAAAGGCACTATAAAACGTTAAAGTATTATTTAATACTGTGTTAGCTAGAGTCGTGATGCCTTTGTTAATTAAAATATTTTATTCGACTTTTTGAGTTTCTATTTGATTCTTTCTCAGTTTCACGCTCTATCCCGCATATAGCAAAGAAGGCAAAGTGGATCTAGTGTGTAGTGTTAAGACACTCCGTTCCTCACTTTTCGTCGACATTTTTTATTTCACTTTCATATTTTATATACCTATGTATGTATTTTTATTCATAAATTAAAGACAACTTTGAAAATATTCACGTTGAATATCGAGATCCACGTTAAGTGCATGTATTTTGTTAGAAAATTTAAGTCCACCTAAAATATGGCCTTACGGAGGCCGGTCGGGGTTCAGAGGCACTAAGTGTGTCTGTAAACGCGACTGATTGTGGGTTTGATTCCCACTCGAGAAAATTAAATAAATATTTAACTTAATTTTATATTTCCATTTCTTCGCTCTAGTGTCAAGGCGAAGCGCGGCCTTGAGTTTCGCCACACAGTATGTAGTACGAGTAACGTAGTGTCTTAACACTAGATTCCCATTACCTACCCTGCTGTGTGCGGGATACAGCGTGAAGCTTATTTTTTTTATACTTATTTTTTTTAATATTAAATGTAGCGACAAATTTCTCAATTCTGTCTAAAAAACTATAAAGTCTATACAAGTCGAGATTCAATTTAAAATATACAATTTTAATCTATCTGGTTATCTTAATAGAAAACTTATTAAACTAGTCTACAGAATAACTTAGTTCCGATTTACTTAATCGTGAGATTAGTAAGTATGAGGCGGCTCCTGACCACCGTGAAATGAGTTGCCTCGGGAGTCTCTCAGAGGCCAATATAGACTCTATTTAGTATGCTACTTTGGTAAATAGTAAGTAGTTCGTTTTATATCGTAACTTAGCATGTTATAATGGAAGAAAAATCGTTGGTTTTGTATTATTTACGTAGGTTAACGTCATTTTCTTATGTTTAGTGTAAATATTTAGGTATAAGGATTTAATTATGTTTCAATATAGGTATATAGGCCGCAGGGGTATGTGACGGTAAACGCGACTGGCTGGGGTTCGATCCCCACTCGAGAAAATTAAATATTTATTAATATAGACTCTATTTAGTATGCTACTTTGGTAAATAGTAAGTAGTTCGTTTTATATCGTAACTTAGCATGTTATAATGGAAGAAAAATCGTTGGTTTTGTATTATTTACGTAGGTTAACGTCATTTTCTTATGTTTAGTGTAAATATTTAGGTATAAGGATTTAATTATGTTTCAATATAGGTATATAGGCCGCAGGGGTATGTGACGGTAAACGCGACTGGCTGGGGTTCGATCCCCACTCGAGAAAATTAAATATTTATTAATATAGACTCTATTTAGTATGCTACTTTGGTAAATAGTAAGTAGTTCGTTTTATATCGTAACTTAGCATGTTATAATGGAAGAAAAATCGTTGGTTTTGTATTATTTACGTAGGTTAACGTCATTTTCTTATGTTTAGTGTAAATATTTAGGTATAAGGATTTAATTATGTTTCAATATAGGTATGTAGGCCGCAGGGGTATGTGACGGTAAACGCGACTGGCTGGGGTTCGATCCCCACTCGAGAAAAATAAATATTTATTTAAATTAATATTTTCATTTCTAATCTCTGGTGTCGAGGCAAAGCTCAGCGTAGAGTCCCGCTCACAGCATAGTTGGTCGAGGTCTTAACCTTGTGTTAAGACTTAAGACAGTCTGTTCTCCATTTTCTGACGAATCCTAGAGGCATTGTGTGTTGAGTACCGGAACTCAACGCCGGGGCAGTTGTCTTGGTGCCAGAGCGAAGAAATGAAAATAATAAACGTTCCATTTGTTCCACCACAATCAGTCGCATTTACAGTCACACACTAGTGCGCCACGGATGGCCCCAAAATATATCGATTCCATATATATTCCAGATATGTATAAGTTTTTCTATGCTTATAGAGATTGATAGCAAAATAATAAAAAATAATATTTTAAAGTACTGGAAATAACCAATTTATGCTATAGCAATAAACAAAATATCATTAATCAGCATATCTTCTACGCTTTTGGTTTTAAGCGATGGTTCGCGTCCTAGAAATGTATTGTAATAAATACGCGTTCCAGCTTATGGTATATGGGGCCCATTGTACGGGCGGTACGTATTGTTCTAAGTACATTATTTATTACCATCATTATAAGGTAATTGCTGAAATTATGTATGAGGTACTTATTATAGGTATATATTGGTTTGGAGATGCAAATTGTTCGTATTTATTACTTTTAAGTAAAATATTGTGAGTGAAAGCTATAATTAAAGGAAAAATAATTGTTTTATTATGTCGGGACTCAAATATCAAGCTCAGTATTTAATATTTTCCTCGCCCTGATGTGAAAGTAAAAGTCCCGCCACTATACACGTAATGCTTTTCAGAATTTGGCGAAAAATGGGGAATGGAGAGTCTTACCACTAGGTTCCCTCTGCTTACTCGCGTGTGCGTGATACAGCGTAAAACCGAAAAAAAAAATCGAAGTTCTCTGTGTAAAAAGATATTATGATTTGTATGTATATTAGGTTCCCGCAGTTGGTGAATGTAGGCTTTATATGTCATAAAAATTTAAGAGTGCTACTAAATCTTGATAACGACATTTTAAAAAGTAATGATATATGTAAAGGGCTACTTAATGCTGATACTAAAATGAACAAAATGGGAGACTAGAGCAACGTCCGAATAGGGCTATAAAAATCTACTTTATTTCCGGCACGTGCGAAGTGCTCAAGTTTTTTTTTCCTAGGAAACAGAAACGGAGGAAAATTAAAATAAAGCTTTAAACTTAGGTACGACTTTTAGTACGTCTGCTGGCTTGGTCTTCATAAAAAGACTCCCGACACGACACGACGTATTGCGAGACGGTTTTTATTTTCAGGGTTTCAGGTTTTTCGATAAAATGTAAGCAACAAGAAAACTTTTCACATCGCTCTTTCTTTAAACGGACAACAAAAAGTACAACAGTAAGAATTCTACTTACTTCTGTGCGACAATCAGCGGACGGGCCGGGACTAACAGCGTCGTTACATAAATTGCACCATTTATTATATTTTTTGGTGTAGTATATTTTACCAAGAATTTGTTGTGAAGAATTGTTGTTTGAATCATAATTTTAAATAAAATTATTCTCAGAGACAAAGCGGTCATTTTGTTTTGTTATATTTTTTACGTTAGAGCTGATGAAATATGAACCTTAATCGTGTATAATATTTTTCCTGAGCATTTCCAAAAAATATGAGTGCCAGTCGTGACGCAGGAGCACAAGAGTGTGACTGTAAACGCGACAGGTTGTAGGTTCGATTCCCATTCGAGGATATGAAATATTTAACATATTTATTTCTTTGCTATGATATCGAAGCAAAGCGCGGCGTTGAGATCCGCTACTCAACACGCAATGCCTCTAGAATTTGGTGGAAAATGGGGAAAGGAGTGTCTCAACACTAGGTTCCTTCTGCATACCCTGCTGTGTGCTGATACAGCGTGTACTTGTATTTTTAAAATAATTATTTTTAATTTAAATTTATCTAAAACTTGTACACTATATAAAATAGAATAACCTCCTTTTAAAATAATAACATCTGCATATTATTCTGGTCGATACAACTGAGAGCGTGGGTATTGGAACCTACGCCATAGTAATAACAACTTTCGTATTTGAATTATTGGAAAGCGATTAGCTTATTTGTATATTTATTGATGAACCTGCTTTTTTTTTTCAATATAATCATTTAATTGGCAATTATATTTGTAACTAAAATAATGACATTTTTTTAAATATGTTACAGGCTGTTGTGGCATAAGGATGTGAATGTAATAAATACGACGCTCGTGAGTTCGATCTCTACACGGGGGAATGATTTAATGCTCATTTTCATTTCTTCGCTCTAGCACTAAGGCCCGACATTGAGTTCCGCCACTCAACATACAACGCCTCGAAACATTTGGCGGAAAATGAAGAACGGAGTGTATTAACACTAGATTACCGCTGCCTACCAAAACCGGTGCGGAATATAGCGTGAAGTTGATTTGATATATTTTTTAATCATGTAATATACGCAGTACGTACCTGATTAACTAAAAAAAGACTAACACTTACAGCACAAAAACAAATCTCATCTAAATCTATATTGTATACGTTGATACATGTCTCCATTACACACATCTTCGCAAGAACCACAAATTACGATACAGTAGAGCTAAAAACTATTTTAAACCCATTCATATTCAATTCAACGAAAGCCGAAAGCATTTAACACACATAAAAATAAATAGTTCAGTTAACGTTAACTCGTTTTGACTCTAAAATCCTCACTTCCTTCCACACGCAGCCAGGCGTACATCCAGTCTAATAGGTGGCGCTGGTCTCCATTAATCACGAAGACGGGTTAAGCGAAGGAAATGCCCGTAAATATCTAAATGCAAAACACGGCAGTTGTCCGCTTCATCAATCAATGATGTTCACCGCGCCGCTGTTGGTAGTTCGATGGGAGACGCAGACGAGCTGTCCTGTTTTTGTCTAAGGTAAAACAATTCTTGACTAATATATACCATTATAGTAAATTATTAATTTTAAGGTTTGTTGTTTTGTTTTAATATTTTTTATTTTATTGCTATTCCTGTACGGGACCAATTAGTTAAATTACTAGTATTTTTTTTAAATTAAAATAAGATTGAATAAATAAAATAATTTAGTTTTATTTACAATTATTAAAAAAAATATTTAGTATTTTTCAGAATTTATGAGAAGCGATTATAATTTAAAAGTTTATTGAAACTTTGACACAAGTTTAAATTTAGATATTGGATTCTGTACGAAGTTATATTTATTATTCAAGCAAAATTTTTTGAAGACTAAATATCACCGTTTAAAGGGCACAGATTAATCTATAGCTTTCCTGAATAATAGAAATGGTTTTCACGTAAATAGTTTAGTGATACCTTAATCATATATCCTTTAAAATGTTCGTTTTACCTTATGACTATTTAACGTATGCTATGTTGGTAATTGAAATCAGCTTCATTCTGTATCCCGCACACAGCAGGGTAGGCAGAGGGAACCTAGTGTTCTTAGACACTCCGTTTCCCACTTTCTACCGGATTCTGGAGGCATTGCGTGTTGAGTGGCAGAACCCAACGCCGCGCTTTGCCTATGTTGAGTGTTCGGTCCGTATGTCTATGTCGGTAATTACTTATAAGTAAAAAAGATTTGCAGATCAAATTTAATACAGATACTTCAAGTATTTGGTTTAATACAAATGCACATTCGACTCATTTCAGTTTTACTCAATTTCGATCATACGGAAATGTCACTTTTATACGAGAAAATATATATGAAAAAAAAAACATATTTATAGTTGGACTCAAATATTGCAAAAGAACTTGACTATTATATAGCTTGAATGGTTTTGAAATTATATTAGTATTATTTGAAAAAATATACATTTTGGTTAAAATTTGCGTACATAATTTATTAAATATATCCTATAATATGAAAATTTGAACAAACGCAAGTCTACAGCGCTCGCTATAAACTGCTGAGTGCCAATTGCCAAGTACCTTTCATTGTAGTTTAATTAAATTGACAAGTCTTCTTGAAAATTATGTATTGCTAGTTAAGATAATAATGACGTTGGACCTTTGGATTTATTGCTTTGACTTTACTATTTATTTCGTCAATTTAAATTGTGTAATATTTAATTAATGTAGTAAGGTATATTAATAAAATAATAAAACATTCTTTCATATTCATATGTAATATAAACTTTAAAAAAAATAAAAAAAAATAAATCAATTTAACGTTGTATCCCGTACATAGCAGGGTAGGCAGAGGGAACCTAGTGTAAGACACTCCTTTCCCTACTTTCTGTAGCAATCTGAAGGCATTGCGTATTAAGTGGCAGAACTCAACGCCGCGCTTAACCTCGACACTAGAGCAAAGAAATGGAAATATAAATTTAAGTAAATATTTCATCTCCTCGAGTGGGGATCGAACCCACAACCAGTCGGTTTTACAGTCACATTTTGTACCGCTTGGCCACGACTGGCCTAAAAAAAACTTTAATAATATAATATAATTCAAGCTCCTGTTTATTCCTTGAACAAAGTTCTTAACAAGTTCAAGTATGTTTTTCTCAGTAACGCATAGTAATTGCTCCTGGTGACAGACGTCTTGTTGAGAAAGTAATAAATCAACATTCTGCATGTGTTTTTTTTAATATAGATCTTTTGGACCACCTAGGTTGTAAATAATTATAGAAAATAGTTAAATTAAACAATTAAATAACCAGCTTCACGCTGTATCTCGATCACATCAAGGTAGGAACCTAGTGTTACATTCTGTTCCACACTTTCTGCGGAATACTGGAGGCATCAAAGAAATTGAAATATAAATTTAAATAAATATTTCATTTGCTCGAGTGGGGATCGAAACCAGTCGCGTTTACAGTCACACTATGCCCCTGCACCAAGACGAAAGATCAGCAAAATAACTCCTAGTAAAAATATTTTCATTAGTAACTAATCAGTATTTATTTATTTTTTTATTTATTTAATTTAAAAATGTAAATAACGTTACCTATAAGTTATATTTTATAGTAGTCATAATGGATAAATAAATTTAAAAAAGTTTTACTTCGGGTATATTCAAAAGACGAATATCTCATAATGTTGTTTTAATGGCGCGATCAAAGTGATAATTTTTATTTGAAGGTTGCGGTCTTTTAAATATTCTATAGCCAGTACGTTTTATGGATTTTCTCGAACATAATAAAAGTTTACCATTGTAACGAAGATCCATTCTACTATATAAATTTAGTTATATGAGAGAACTCGGTTTTAGACCAAACTTTAGTGGTTGGATCTATTTGACAGTGCGGTCACGTATCAAGTGGCACATCCTTGTGACTTCTGGTTTCCACTGATTACAGATACTGAATTTATTTCCTTCTATTTCATAGTGTAAATCAGTTGGCCTCTTCGTTTACGAACAGCCGTTGACTTGAATTTATGTTTTTTTTTTGGTTTTTGCTCTGTAGAGTTTAGAGCCAATATAATGACAAAAATACGTTAAAATATTATTTGTGTGTGTCATTATTTATATAAAAATATAAACATTGTTGAAAACCTGACGTAAGCCAGTTATTCAATCTAAAAAAAGTTCTTTCTAGTTTGCATAATTCTTGTCGCCATAAATATTAATCACCATTTTAAGTTATAAACTATTCATATTTACGACGACGCCTTTATTTATAGTGGACTATATAATTTTTTATTGCCCAACCATTTTGAACTGTTTAATTAAATTGTATAGGATATTTTTTTCGTTTACTTTTTTAATATAACATAATTTTTCTTGTATAGTGGAAAACAGTGGTGCTTCCTTATTCCAGTATTCTTCGATTGGTTCAATTTAAAAATAGGGTGTTAAATGTTCAAATACTAGCTCACTTTTTATATAACCAGGCATGAAAACCAAAAATAAAAAAAAAAAAACAAAAAAAGAGATAACTCATGTTGTATCTTTTTATTGTTTTATTTGTTTGCAAATCTACCATTTGTGCGAAAAAAAAAGAAAAAGAAAAATTTATAGTTAATTAACGTGTTTAATAATTATTTTATGTATTTGTTAAGTGCGCTATAATAAGCGACGAAAAACAACGCTGCATTTTTTTATTCAAATAAGAAACAGCCTATATAATGAATGTATATCCCAATTATATTTTAGCCTGTAATTTATATATTTACAGTTAAATAATGTCTACATCCACCTTGATTTTGATTTAGCAATTGATATCGTTTGAAATAGTTTAACAAGGCCAGTCCATTTTTTCGCTCTGGTGTCGAGGCAAAGCGCGGCGTTGAATTTTGCTACTCAACACGCAATGCCTCCAGAATTCGGCAGAAAACGTGGAACGGAGAGTGTTAACACTAGGTACCCTCTGCCTACCCTGCAGTGTGTGGGATACAGCGTAAAGTTATTTTTTTAATCGTTTAAATCTTGATATATAAATAGAACTTTTATTGCTGGTGACAGATAAGATAATGTAGATAGGCTGTTCCAATCAAAGTAATAATAATAACCATATTTTTGATCCAAACATATTAAATTTGCATATGGATGATGCATAAAAATTTCTAACATCACTAATAATCCCATATAATCTTGATATATGTTTATGGAAGTAGTGTAGAAGAATTTAACCGGTATTCTTAATTAAGTTGCTATGTAAAAGTAAAGAAACATAAACGTCAATCTTTTTGTGTTAAATATTAATAAGATTTGAGGTAATTATTTCATTTTATCTCCTATTTTACGCTGGGACGTTTTAAAAATGTAAATTGAATGACTCCATGGGACCGGCTACTGTTACTCTTTCCGAACCGTTTGTGCTTGTTCTTGATATAAACATGATAAAAGCATACATTGGATCTGTAATTCGATTAGAATTTAAATAAAAAAATACATAAACCGTATGTTTCTTGTTATTTTAAAAATATTAAACTTTTACAAACTATTTCGAAATATCGAAATAGTTTTAGTTAGCTATTGTAAGAGGCCAGTCGTGGCGCAGTGGCACAAAGTGTGACTGTAAAACCGACTGGTTGTGGGTGCGATTCCCACTCGAGGAGATGAAATAATTACTTAAATTTATATTTCCATTTCTTCGCTCTGGTGTCGAGGCAAAGCGCGGCGTTGAGTTCTGCCACTTAACACGCAATGCCTCTAAAATTCGGCAGAAAGTGGGGAACGGAGTGTCTTACACTAGGTTCCCTCTGCCTACCCTGCTGTGTGCGGGATATAGCGTGAAGCTAATAATTGTAATACAAAAACTATGTATTTAAGCTTTTTAACTTATAAGTGAACCTTACTAACCTACTTAAATCATAAGAAAAATATAATCCGAAGAGATATTTCGTTCTTATTCCAAATTTAAAAAATACACATATAAGGGTATCGCGGTAATGCGTCATTAGCAACGAAGCAAAAAGTTATAAACAAGGCTTTGAATTTTACTACCATTAAGGGAATCTTGTTTAACCATATATAATAAACAATCCGTTTCGTACATTACCATATAAAGAATTACAAAGGAGCAGTCCGGGATACGAGAAACGCTTTAATTTAAGGCGAGCTATTCCTTTTATTTATCGGAGTTGTTACAGGATGTTAATGCATCTCTCAAGTTTTTTTTTTTACGTTTAAACGTTAGACGGTGGTTTATAGCGCCCTCGAAACCGAATTTATGATTAAAAAGTCCAATAGAAGCTCGAAGGTCTTCTCTATTAGCAGTTTGATGTATGGGTGCTATTGTGCGAACTGTGAATGACCTCTTCAGCATAATAATGGGTGAAGGGATGCGCAGGAGCGCGTGCGGCTGAGGGGCGACCGGTTTGAAATTAGAACGTTTTTTATTTGAACGCAGCGCCTTTGTCGGCGCCCGCCCGGTGCGCATGCGCTAACTCGACAAATACGTCGAATGAAATAAGCCGTATTTTATTTCGTTTCCTTTCTGAATGTTCTTTTGACTTTTTTTTTGGGTATTTCTTGGGGTTACATACCAGGTCAATTGATCTTAGAACACTGTGTACGTTAGCAAGATTTGTTGTAAGAAATTGACAAAGGCCATACAAGGGAACTTTTATGGCTCACAAAATAAGCCATTATCAAGTTAAATTAAAGCACGAAGAGATCTTGTTACCCTTACAGCTTGGAGTTGTAAAGCTTATGTAGATAATTATTAATATACAATTTCATATATATTAGAAAAATAATATTAGGTTACATAGAAAGTTACGTAGGAATTTTCATAGAGAAATCTACATAGAGCCAGATAGCAATATGTCTTAATACAAATTATAATTTAAATTTGTATAGTAAAAATGTAAATAACTTTGCAATACAAAATAAATGCACTTATATAGTTTTTAAAAAGAAAAAAAATAAATAAGCAAAGTATTATATATACGCAATATTTAAATATATTTTAATACTAAACGATTATAACTGCAAAACAAGTTAATTCAAATATTCAAATCAACAAGAAAACGAATTCATTATATCAAATCAAATACTCATAAATAAGACACGCTGGTATCGAGCGAGTCATATTGATTTATAGTACCAAAAGCGACAATTAAGAGATCTCTTTAATGTACGACGTTGCATCACGGGTTCATGGCTCCCAAAGTTTATTTACAATGGGTCGTACAGTTGTGATATCATATTAGATGAACGTACAGACTTGGCTTGACTCCCCCCATTTCATAGAGAGTAAACAGATGAGGGAGGGAGGTAGTACGACACACGACTCGAAGCCAGTCGGTCGCGTCACGGCCGCTTCGCTTCGGTACGCTTGTACGAGCTTAAACGAACTTTTTCCCGCGTTTCTATGGAAAAATGAACTTTTTAAGTTGTTATTTAAATTCTGTGAATTAAATTTCGTTTTTATATATATATATATACATTATTTAAATATGTAATATATTTGTGTGGAGTGTCAAACGGTGGCAGCATGGTGGTTGTCGGTGGTTATGAGTGCGATTACACTGGGAAGAACCAATTCGTGTTTCTTGTTTTTGTTCATTTGTTGCTTATTGGACTGAATGGGACTAATGGTAATTATAATATTAATTTCATTTATTATTATTAATTAAAATATTAATATATATTTTTGATTTTTTAATTAATTAAATGATGAATTAGTTTTAGATTGAAAATATGAAAATAATATTGTTATTTATTGATAATTCACTTTAAATTAACATTTGATTGATACAAAAAATACAGAATAATGTTATATATTATTAGATTTAGGCATATGTTTTAAAAAATGATTTATCTAATCGATAATATTTATTCAGATTTTCTAATATTATTTACAATAAATATGAGAAAATTAACATAATAAATAAAAAATCCAAATAAAAAATAGTTTTTTTAAATAGCTCCTAAGCTTTTTTATTAAATAGAAAAAATGTGAAATTTTAAACAAATAGAAAAGCCGCAATGATGACATAAGTATAAATATGTATGTAAGTCTTGTTTGTCAAAGCTTGGGCGTGTTATCCAGGAAGCGTTCAATAATTTAAGTCCCATTGTAAAATTGATACGAATTTTAAATAAATTTAGCTTTCGCTTTCATTTTAAATTAAAAAAATAAACATAAAAAATATATTTTATTGTATTAAGACCGTCGCGGCACAGCGCATTGTCTGACTGTAAATGTGATGGCTGTAGGCTCGATTACCACTCGGGGAAGTGATTATATTTAAGTTGATTTACTTGTTGTTGTCTTGTAGACGCCATTTAATACGAAATGTCTCCCACATTGGACAAAAAGCGAAGATCTGATTAATAACGAACGATTAAGACATAAGCACTACGTTCTCCATACCCGGAAAAAATGTAAAACTGCAATAAAAAAATATATTGATATAATTTATGTTGTGTCTCGAAATATTAAAAAAAATAAAAATGTAAATAGATAGATTGTGACTGTAAAACCGACTGCTTGTGGGTTCGATCCCCACTCGAGGAGATGAAATATTTACTTAAATTTATATTTCCATTTCTTCGGCGTTGAGTTCTGCTACTCAACACTCAATATCTCCAGATTTCGGAAGAAAGTGGGGAACGGAGTGTCTTAATACTTGGTTTCCTCTGCCTATCCTACTGTGTGCGGAATACAGCGTGAAGCTGCGCTGTTGCAGCGTGATTTTAAAATGATAGATTACATTGCTTTAGTTTAGTATGTATTATTATTTTTTTTGGTTTATTCGTTCCATAAGTCTAATAAGAAAATACACATATTATAATAAATATATTTAATAAAAAGAAACCACACATTAAAAATATATTTGCATTTTTTATATAAATTCTAACAATTATTTACAAATAGGCAAAAAAGACCCCTTGGCTAAAGCTACTTCCTTGGTCTGGAACGCGTCAATTCTGTCAATCGCTGTCGCCGTTAAGATAACGCCGATGTAACGTACGCTTTATAACGTTATCCGATTTTTGGATTTCGTAAGCTTTTGTTAAGTATTATAATATAAATTTGGCTACATATAATTTTTTTTTGACCCATAAAAATCTACTTACCCACACCCATACAACCATAAAATTTTCAATCAATCTTTTTAACATATTTAGAGCACAGGAAACAAATGCACTGTTCTGGCAAAATAATAATATAGCAACTGTACCTTAAAAATTTTATACATTTTTTTAAAAAGTATATTACAAATAATCTTTTTTTAACTTCACAAGATGTACACTTATTAAGAAAACGTTTAAAAATTTGAACGTAGCGGGTCTCGAACCCGCGCCTTATGGAAATTGTTAAAAAATATTTAAATGTTTCAAGAATACATACTAATATGTATTATATAGGAAACGTGGTTAGTTATTAGATTTAATTTCGATTGGGAAATTATAAAGGAAATGAATAAAAAACTAATATAAAGATGTAGATTTGTTGTTTCCCATATATAGAGATATATACATATAATACAGCTAGAATTTTTACAACTACATAATTCAAAGGAAATATAAGTTCAGAAAGCGCTTTTTCGTAAAATATTTATTTTAAATTGTATGAATTAAGCATATTAAGAGTTTTCATTGTGTCTTTCAATTTGCTCTCTTTATTTGTTATCCTATATAAAAGTTGTAAAAGAATATAGTATTGATTCATAATAGTTTCTTTGTTATTTATATACATACTTGTATGAGACTGTCGGGACGCGGTGGAGCAGCGCGGTGGCTGTTAACACGATGTTTTTTTTATTATATCTTCACGCTTTATCCCGCATATTGTGGATGGCCAGAGGGAGCCTAGTACTAAGACACTCCATTGCGCACTTTCTGCCGATTTTTCGAGAAATTGCTTGTTGAGTGGTGAAACTCAATGCCCCAGAAATTATTGTATTTTAATTTTTTAGGGAATAATTTTTGTCTGGTAAACAAAGCGCGGCGTCGAGTTACGTCGCTTAACATAAAATGTCTCGAAAGTTAAGATAAATGTGGGAAGGCTCTGGAAGTCTCTGAACTTAACGTTAAGACCTACCTTGGTATCCTGCAATTACCACGCATAAAGCCGCTTTTTTCTTTAAATATAAATGTAATGTATATTACATTATTATGTAAATTAATTTCCCTTTTTTATTCTATATTTAACATAATTTTTTTATGACTTTCTATGAAAAAATATTGACCTATCGTATATTATATTTTACGCGATATTGAATAGTAACTGATATTAAAATCAAAGTTCTTAGTCACACACTGTAGTTGGAAGCGGTAGTGATCATAGCATTCTTAATATACAAATATTTAAACAAACGATATATATATTTTTGTTTGATTTATTTTATGGTAATCTATGCATTCTCATGTATCGTGAAATAATTAATTTCTATTTATTTCTAGAACTCTCTGCATATTAGGTTCCTTTATTTGTTCCTTATATTTTTAAATTAATTTTAGAAAAATTACATATGATTACATAGTGATTCCAATTATAAAGAAATCATGAGAAAAAAATACATAATACATAAAATTCAAATAACAATTTAGTAGTTTTTAATGTAAAATTAAAATTGAATTTTTGAATTATGCGAACCATTGAACCGTTTAATTGTAACTTGAGTAATTAAAACTGGCTCGGAGCCAATTAACAAAATGTAGTTCGGTAAAAAAGTAACGTTAACATAACAATGAAGCCTTGTTTTTTTTACATCGGCTTTAATTAGAGTTGTACCTACAGTTGTTTCGAATGCAAAATTTATACGGTGTTCGCGAGAAACTCTCAGCTGAGCTGCGTCTAACGGTATATTTGATAGATTTCATGTAGAAATTTTTTATTTTTTTTTTCATTTCGTCGTTCTGGTATCGACGCAAACGCGGCGTTAAATTACGCCACTCCACACGCAATGCCTCCAGAAATCAACGGTAAACGGACAAAGGGCTGAACGAAGTACCTTAACACTAGGTTCCGTCTATTTATGCAGGATACAGAGTGTAATTATATATTTGATAGAAAAAGATTTAATTTTTCATATTAAAAATATAGTGTTTTTAAAATATAAATATAGCTTCACGCTATATCCCGCACACAGCAGGCTAGGCAGAGGGAACCTAGAGTTAAGACACACCGTTCCCCACTTTCTGCAGAATTTTGGAGGCATTGCGTGTTGAGTGGCAGAACTCAACGTCGCGCTTTGCCTCGACACCAGAGCGAAAAAATGAAAATATAAAGTTAAGTAAATATTTCATCTCCTCGAGTGGGGATCGAACCCACAACCAGTCGGTTTTACAGTCACACTATGTACCACTGCGCCACGACTGGCCTCATTAGTGTTTTGGTTTTTAAATATTCATTGTGCTTATAAAAATATATTATAACATAATTTATTTAAAAAAAAACGACATGAAATATACATAGAAAGGTACCTTAATGTATAAAATACCTACATATACAGTGGAATTGTAAAAGTAAAGTTCTAAATTCAACCTTGCCTTTTAAACGCTTTTGTTTGCTTAATAATTAACCTTGAACTACTATAATAATTGAACTTATTTAAAGTTCAACATAATTCGGCAATTATCAAAGTTTATGAGCTAACTTTAAAAAAAGTTTATGCATAATCTACATCAAATAAAATCTATTGATCGTCTTATCTAAAAGCAAATATCATTTTATACGTTATACTAAAAATAGTTGTTTATTTGATTGATGAGCAAACAGAATTTATTTACTGTGTCTATAATATTTACATAGAATACAGGGGGCTTAGCCGCTTTGCTTTGTCTGGTGTAATGGTAAAAAAGTTATTTTTAAGAAATTAACTTAATTCGAATTTCGGACAATCAATTGGTGTGAATTTTCATGAAATTTGAATTTTTTACCTAACTTGGAGTATTCTTGGCTTAAATCAAAAAGGCATCAATCATCTCGAAGCAAATTTAACTTCACGAGAAATTTGTGGAAATGTATATAAACATACATACATACATTCGAACAGCACACGTGCTTGGAAGCCAAAGTAGATTGTAACATTCAAATATCCAATTCCAACGATAGCATATAATGTATAAAGTATATCAAACTAATTGGCTTTTTTTAAAAATCGGTTCAAAAGACTCTTTTAAGGACAAAACAGCTAACAAACATACGACAGTGCTTTCACATAGCGATATAAGAAAGACTCGCACAACGTTTTCTAAAAGGTCTAAACTATTGCTTAGTTGTTTAGAAAACGTTTTAAAATTTTCATGTAGCGGGAATCGAACCCGCGCATCCTGGTCGGTTTCCAGTTTTCTATATAAGTATTTTTCTTCCCTAAATGTGGAATAACAATTTAAAAATGTAAATAAATTGTATATGAGGCCAGTCGTGGCGCAGCGGCACAAAGTGTGACTGTAAGCCGACTGGTTGTGGGTTCGATCCCCACTCGAGGAGATGAAATATTTACTTAAATTTATATATCCATTTCGTTGCTCTGGTGTCGAGGCTAAGCGCGGCGTTGAGTTCTGCCACACAACACGCAATGCCTCAAGAAATCGGCAGAAAGTGGGGAACGGAGTGTCTAAGAACACTAGGTTCCCTCTGCGTACCCTGCTGTGTGCGGGATACAGCTTGAAGTTGATTTATTTTTTATTTTTAAATAAATTGTAAATAATTAGAAACAATTACTGTACTGGGTTAACACTTTTTCATTAAAAAATATTATCTAAGCTTTTTGTTATTTGCAAACAATCGTATTACACTGTTATATTTAAAGCATAAAAATGTATGAAAATAATATCAATTGAATCTCAGTTTGATATCTAATGTTTATGTTTATTATAAAAAAAAACTGGGACTTTAATTTAGAAAAACAGGCCATTGACGACGTAGGGGCACAAGTGTGCTATTGTAAACGCGACTGGTCGTGGGTACAATCCCCACTCCAGGAAATGAAATATTTATTCAAATTTATATTTTCATTTCTTCAACCCGGTGGGTAGTGCAACGATGAGTTCCGCCACTGAACACGCAATTCCTCCAGAATTACATGGAAAATGAGGAACGAAGTGTCTTAACACTAAGTTCCCTCTGCCAACACTGCTGTGTGCTGTATACATCTTGAAGCTCATAAAAAAATGTAGAAACTGGCAGTTGAGTTTATCTCCGGGACTTGCACTAAAACTATCACACGATATAAATATTAACTGTCACGATGACGTAGTTTTCTTAAATAAGAAATTACTTAAAACCGTTCCTTATCTGATATCCGAACTTCGATCTAAATGCAGTGAACGCAATATGAGACAAGGATCATTGAGACATTAATAGGTTTTTTTTTTACTTCCAAATCTTAAGTTACATCTTAAAAGCCCACTATTTGTATGTATGTATGTTTGTGATTTGATATGTTTTAATAAATGCCTTTATATTCGATACTCTAAAAAAATATGATAATTTATGTCCAATATTATTAACAAAAAAAAACTTTATTAATAAGTGTTACAGTCCTAATAAGGGTAACAGTCCTGCGACTGTTACGAATCTGTCATCATGATTATTAATATGAATTAGTAATTTTCTATAAGTGATTTTATGTACTTTTGGTTTCATTACCCAGCATAGAAATTGGAGATAATCCAGGTAAAATGTAGAGTACAGAGTAAAATACCACTCTAGCTTATCTCGGTCTCTTTGTATTTTATTGATAGGCAGCAGAAGAGCTTTTATTACATTTTTAAAAACATTTCCTAGCACAAAGTCGAGCGCCGCGAATCAAAGAGCATCCGTCAAATACAGTATCTGGCCGTAGCGAGCCTGCGACATTGAGATGTGTCGTTGAAGGGAGGCCTAAACCATTTGTACAGTGGTACAAAGATGGATCACCACTACCACCGGCGGAAGATGGCCACAGAGTGGTATTGGAAGATGGGTTACTATTTTTAAGGTATTTACTTAATTTAATTATATTATATTTTTTTAGAGGAAAGTCGCGGCGCAGGGGCACAAAGTTTGACTGTAAAATTGACTGGTGGGTTCGATCCCCACTCGAGGAAATTAAATATTTATTTACTTTTATATTTCTTCGCTCTTCCCCACTCTATGCAATGCCTTCAGAACTCTACGAAAAGTGGGGAATGGAGTGACTTTACTCTAGGTTCCCACTGCCTACCCTGCGATGATAGGATACAGAGTGAAGCTGTTATATTTTATGAGTAAACTATAAAAGTCAAAGATTTTGGAAGAAAATTAATATGTCTCACTTGACAAAAATCTAAGATAATTAAGATGACTATTAATAACAATATTTCAAAGTGTGACCAGCAATTTCTTTTGAAATCATAGGGTAAATCGGGGGAAGAAAGAAAGTGATGAGGGGATTTATTATTGCGTGGCGCGAAATGGAGTCGGGGAGGCTGTAAGTCGGAACGCTTCATTAAATGTTGCCGGTAAGACCATAACTTTAGTTTTAAGATAATGTTACATACAGTAAACCTCGCTGTAACTTGTACATATTCTCCGCCTAATAGGTCGTAGTTCTTTTAAATTACCTTCTCTTGAATTTTAAAATTATCTCCCTGAAGTTTCTCAGCTAGTAAACTAAGTTGCTTTTTTTATAGCATATTCTATCTATGTCGAGTGATAAAGGTCTTATGGCTGGAGGCCAAACTTTGGCAATAAATTATAAAATTTACACTAAATATAAATCACATGTGCATACGTTATAAGTTTTTTGTTTATTTTTTGTCCTTCCCTTTTAGTTTTACGCGACGAGTTTAGGGTTGAACCTCGAGATGTTCAAGTGGCTGCTGGAGAGCCTGCTTTGTTAGAATGTATGCCTCCTCGAGGAGTACCAGATCCATCAGTACATTGGTTAAAAGATGGGAATGTGTATGATGTGGAAGTAAATGGAAGGTAAAATAATTATATACTAATAAACATATTATTTTTTTTCATATTACTATGCAATTTTTGAAGTATAAATGCCAATTAATTTTTCTAGAGTTACTATAACTGAAACTGGAAGCTTGAAAATTCTCGAAACGTTACCGAATGACAGCGGGCTATTCAGATGTGTCGCTTCGAATATCGCCGGTGAAAGACAGTCGAGAGCCGCGGCGTTAATTGTATTAAGGAGACCGCACTTTGTAAAAAAACCTAGTAATATTACTGCTTTAATAGGTCAAAACGTAGAGTTTAACTGCCAGGTAATTAAGACATAATAATATACGTGCTAAATCTATATACACAGGAATAAAATTATAAAATAATAATAATATTATCATAATATAGTAAAATAGTAAAAACATAATTTTACAAAATATTTTTTATTTCATATGTACGTAGTGAAAATCACAAAAAGTATTAATTTTTTTTTATTAATCAATGAAAAAATTCACATTTTACATTCAATAAAAACAATAAAATAAACGAGAACACTAAACGTATTCGACATTTGTAAGCAGTATAAACATATAGTGAGTCGGTAATTAAATTTAACTAAACTGCCTCATTGTAGAGCTATGATGCGAGCGTAAAAATAACATGGGTGAAGGAAGATGGTGTGTTGCCTTCTTATGCCACAATCATCCGAGGACTATTACGGCTGGAACAGGTGTCCGCGTCCGACGCTGGTGTCTATTCCTGCCGCGCCGACAGCCACGCCGGCACAAGTATCGCCAGCGCATCTTTAACCGTCTACTGTGAGATCAATTTTATTATTTGACTCGATTTTATTGCATGTTTATTTAAGATATCTGTTAGGAGCTGTTTTAATATGGCCATCTGTTTCAGCTTTACCGCACTTCACGCAGATACCGTCCAATTTGACCGCATGGGAGGGCGACGTTGTGTCCATCCCGTGTGAAGCGAAAGGTCTGCCCACACCAACTACTTTTTGGATCCTGGAAGGCACTGAAGATTCTCTTCTATTTCCTGAATGTACTAAAAGTAATTCGAGCCTACTATACTTGGACGGTGCGAAAGTAGAACACGGTGGACGCGTTATCTGTGTAGCTCTAAACGCAGCGGGGAGTGTTATGCAAGAAGCATATCTAAATGTATTAAGAAAAAGCAATAACCCATTGAAATTGAAAGAGCATTCCTCGGACGAAAACTTTGACGATAATTACGAACAAGAGGTTCGTATGACAGAGTATGAGTTTGTTCAGGCGAGGAAGTATTTACAGCAAAATGTTTTAGTTCTGAGGAGAGTGGAAACTTTGTCATCAACTTCGCTTAAAGTTGTATGGGACGTGAGTATTTCTATTATGGGCTATTATTTATGTATTCAGTGTAAGTTTCGGAATATATAAGTTTAGGATGTTTCAGGTGCTAACAGACTATAATGAATATTTAGAAGGAGTTAAAATTTGGTACAATGGTACATCACTGAACTGGCGTAATAGCAGTGAGGAAATAACAATTTTAGATTCGTCACAAGTGGAATCTTGCTCTAACGGATCCCTCACTAATGTTGATAACAGCGGGTCATCGAGCTATGTTTTATCTGGGTTACTGCCGTACACGCAATACGATATTTTTCTCATGCCATATTATAAAATGCTGCTTGGGAAACCGTCTAATTCCATGATTGGATATACGGATGAGGATAGTTAGTATTTTGATAAAAGTTGCTTAATATTGTTTATGTTTTCTATATACATTATATATTATTTGTAAGTAATAATTTTAGTTCCACATGCTCCACCCCAAAGCGTGACAGCGGGTGTAATTAACGCTACTTCTGCTTGGATACGATGGGAACCACCGCCTGCAAACTCTTGGAATGGGGAGCTCACGGGCTATTTGGTGAGTTTACATGTTGCATCCATGTATACTATAATTATTGTTTCGGTAATAATATGAAATTAACCATTCTTCAACACTTCCATTGTAACATTTGTTTTCATAATTAATACAAAATAATTATGTATTGCTTAAAGCAATAGTCGTATTTAAATTGTCATATTGTACTTTAACTAAATATATTTGTAGCTTCACGTTATATCCCGCACACAACAGGGTAGGCAGAGGAAACAACCTAGTGTTGAGACACTCCGTTCTCTATTTTTATAGATCTTACTGTACTTAGGCCACTCTGAGGCCTAACCGAACAAACAATATAAATATATTACTTTACAATGCATTAAGACAATCTACTTCCATGAGTTTTAACAAAATAACAGTATTTAACAATTAATTACATTTTATTTAGATTGAAATAAGAGTAGGCAACGGCAACAGCGGCCGGGTAGTCGGGCAGATGTCGCTGGGCGCGCGCACCCGGGCGGCGGCCGCTAGCTCGCTGCGTACTGGCGGGCGGTACAGCGCTCGAGCCGCGGCCGTCACGCGGCGGGGTCACGGCCCCTTCAGTGCGCCCGCTCAGATACATATGATACCTACGCAGTCGCAACGACATTATGTGCAGTGAGTTGTGTTTTAATTGTTGTACTGTTGTATAGAAATATTTATTTTATTTATGATAGTTCCCAATAGACCTTTCACCTCAATGGCGCTTTGATTCGTTAAATACGCGTTGCTTTATCTACGCACTAGTTTCGTCTACAAACTTTCTTTACCTATATAAGCTTTTAACCAATCCTTTACCATCCCTTAGTATCTTGTCCCACCCTCGGAAGAAACACTTTTTGTATTTTGAAATGTCGTTTTTATAACAATTTTATATTTAAAAAATGTAAAAATTATTTCGCTTATGTAATAAAAGTAAAAAAGAACATCCATTTTATTGAAATTATTTTAATTACAATTAATTTTAAATTAATTTAACTTTAAGCATTAGGCTATGTCGGCTTATAACGCAAAAAAAAGACAAATCATACAGCTATCTTGTATACGTATAATGTATATGCTTGTTTGACAAACCGAAACTTGGATATTGTATTACAGATTTACGTAGAATTTAAAAGTTTCGAATGGTGTTCTTACCACAGTTTCCTCTTGCATGATTCATGGCACGAGCCGATTGACTTAACAATACCAACATTTGATACCAACTTCTATTAACCTGTATTATATACACATTAGGTGTTAAACTACTCTAAGATTATATTACAGTAGGGGTGATTTAATAAGTTTCTATAAAACGTGTATATAGTTTCATGCTTATTTAATAAAGTTATTTAAAAGATTCTGAATTTTCTCGATTTTAGGACTGTACGTCCAAGTGACGTGGCACAAGGACAATTGTGTGACTGTAAGCGCAACAGGTTGTGGGTTCGATTCCCAATCAAGAAAATGAAATAGTGACTTAGTTTCGAGGCAAGGCGCTCGTCGAGTTCCGTCACTCAACACGAAATGCTTCTAAAATTAGGTTGAAGTTGGGGAGTAGTATATCTTAATCTTTACACTAGGTTCCCAGGTTCCCACTGTCTGTCTTACTTTATGCGAAACTGTGCAAACCCAAAGCTTTAAGCTTTCTTTTTTCTAGGACTGAACCACCAAATGACGCGGCTCTTCCTCATTTGTTCCAAGAAACATGGTTGCTAGCATTAGCACTAACGTTATTCTCAGTCATTGTCATCGGTATAGTCAGCGTCTATTATATTAAACGACGTAACAACATTCAGAGAAAGAAATCAACTGGTGAGTGATATATCTATTATAAATCAATTTGTCGACTTCTATGATGAGCGTAATTGAACTGTTGATCTCCTTGTAGGTCAGTCTATAGTCACGGCTCAGCAATGTTTATTGAATAAAGACACAATCTGGCTTAGAGACCGACCAGTATTTGCACCTCCTGAATCCGCATTAGATGTTAGCAGTTGCCACCAAACTCTCTTACAAGGTATAAAATTGAAATATATTTTTAATTTTAACATTTTTTTGGTATTTTTTATATGAATGATATAAGTCCCCACTCGAGGAGATAAAATATTGACTTAAATTTATATTTTCTTTTCTTCGCTCTGGTATCGAGGCAAAGCGCGGCGTTGAGTTCTGCCACTCAACACGCAATGCTTTCAAAATTCGGCAGAAAGTGGGGAACGGAGTATCTTAACACTAGGTTCCCTCTGCCTACCCTGCTGTCTGCGGGATATAGCGTAAAGCTAATTTAATTTTTTTTTTAATGATATAAGTAACTTAATATCTTTTTTGTAGGCGGTCAGTCTCCTAATATATTAAATATTGAACCAGAATACTGCCTACCTCAAAATTCCATTCAAGGTTTAGACGTTTCAAGTGTAGACAGAATAAAAAGGGGGCCACCGGAGCCCTATGCTTCCAGCGCTATTTACACGGAACTCAATTTCAAGGTACTCCAAGATAAGCATTATGAGAAATTCGTTGTTGATTTTAGATAAGCAGACGTTTTTGATTTGCGGTATATCACTATCATATTACAAACATAGATAGATATAAAATGATTTATGCATAACATAAATTTTCTCATAGGACAATACTGACATCGGAGATGCCCGAAGTTGTCCCGAAAGACGATCTCACAACAACAGCATCGTAAGGTCATGCAACGGTAGCATTCAATATTCCAATGGGGAATGTTCGACTTGTTGCCACAGCACCTCCAGCAGATCGACGAAAGATTACAGAGAAATGAGGCACGAGACCATACACAATGATGTTAACATCGTCGAGGATGATTGTGCGTCTTGTCACACAAGCAGATCTGATTCGCGGAGTCGACAAGACAAAAGTAAAGTATGCCCTACGACTGATTTGGAATATGACTACCCACAGTGGCATTGGCTCGGACGAGAGAATAGCTTCAAAATCCCCATTCAGTCCGGCAGACATCCTAGCGTGGCGCGCTCCGAGCAGGGATGTCAAATAAATCTGAATGATATACTGCCTCCGCCGCCGTATGAGGTGAGCAAAAATATTTTATTTTGTCTCTATAATTAATTTTCCTTTTGCTTACATTATGAATATAATATGAATTAAAAAAGTATACTGATTTTACCTTTTTATTACAGAGTCCCGAAAACAAGAGTCACATTAAATAATATTATATATAAATAACGTCATTGTTCGAAACGCAAAGCAATAATCGATATCATCTTTCAATTTTAATAGATGTTAAGTACATTTTAGATAGATATGTGTCTATTTATACTAGTAATTTAATGTCTCATTAATAATTCTAATCACCTGTCTTATGAGCCGAAAGGGTAAAGTTTCCAGTCATACTTAAAACACGTTTTTCACCCTGCGAATTAATAGAAAATAGCAAATTTTTGATAGAAATATATTAATCTAATATAATCATGTAATTTTACAGTTTTAAACATCATTTAATAATTTAACATTTCTAGAATTTCTAAAACTATATTTAAACAACTGCTTGCATGTAAAATATTCAATGTAGTTTAGCTGCGGCTAATAATAATAGGTAACCGTAATCGGCTTAAATAATATAATGTTAGTGGAATAATAAAATTTGTATTTGTAGTGTTAAACAGTAATGATATTGTAAAATTAGGCAAAATAGTAGTGGAATAGCACTTGTAACTCGTAGCTACCAAAATATTATTTTTTTTCAATATATTACCATTTAAAAATTAATAGAAGAACAACAATACATATAACATCTGAAAACCCAAAAAGGTTTGTAATGATGTTAAAAATATTTTTAAATTACACGATTCTAATTTGCAAAATGACACAAAAAAAAACAAATGAGAAATGACACTGTATATCATAATTTATTCCTAATTCTAGTCACAGTATTAGACTAGTTTCACATTTTAAAGGCTATCGAAAGAACATACTTTTTCTTTGACGTTGTTGACGCAAAATTATTTTTGTCAGACGGAGTTAACTTATGACGGAGTTAGCTCCCAACACTGCCATTTAGACTTAGTGATTTAGTTATATAATCTTTGACTGTGATATTTATATTAAATTCGTGTATTAGAAAATTATTGTGTAATAATTGTATTGTATAAATTGTATCGAGCTCCGCCATTTCAATAAATTGAACTTTGTAAATCTTTTTCTGATCTCTTTTAACAGATTTGTTTTTGCCAATCCAAATATTTTCAGAGCCAGTTGTGTTATTTAAAATTTCGAAATATAGGAATTTTATATCATGTGTGTGTTTTTATAATCATACCTATTATAATTAATTAAGAGAATATTTACTACCAGTAGAAAATAACTAAAATCTATCAAATGAGCTTCACGCTGTATCCCGCACACGGTAGGCAAAGGGAACCTAGTGTTAAGACTCTCCGTTCCACACTTTCCGCCAAGTTCTGGAGGCATTGCATGTTGAGTGGCGAAACTCAACGCCGCGCTTTGCCGCGACATCAGAACGAAGAAATTAAAATATAAATGTAAATAAATATTTCTTTTCCTCGAGTAAGGGTCGAACCCACCACCAGTCGATTTTACAGTCACACTTTGTGCCCCTGCGCCACGACTGGCCTCAAGAATATAACTAATACTGATTTATTGTTTTTTTTTTATTTTTTCTAATAAAAAATTGAAATTACTTAAAAAAATATTATCTTTAGTCTCTTAAATATCGAGTTAGAAATACTAACAACTATATCGGGTTTCTTAATTCTTCGATTATCTCATCTATAAATTAAATTAAACTAAAATATAATATTTATCTATTATAAGTTGTATTTTTATTTGTTTAAAGTTCAAAGTATACAGCAAAAGTTATATTTGCTATTTATGTTATCCTCAGACGTATATAAATTGGACTGCCAGATTTATTGCCAAATGCTTTTAACTTGAATATTCTTTATCCAGCTTTTTGGTAAATTCATTTCCTGTATTACTCATTTTTTTAAATGTAATTAGTGATTTAGTTATATTTTCAATTAGAAAAAACGATATTTTAATAGATGTTTTATCAGTTCCACAATACATTTCTAGATTTTTTTTCGGCTTCACACTGTGTCCCGCATATGGCAGTGTGGCAGAAGGAACCTAATGTTATGATTTGCGTTCCTCACTTTCAGCTGAATAATAATTCATTCCTTCGAGTGGGAATCGAATCCACAACTGTCTCGTTACAGTCACACGCTCGTGCCCTTGCGCCAAAAAGGCCTCGATCCAGTCAGACACTTCTAGATCCAGTGCACATTTTCTTTTTTTCTTGCTATTTATATCCTTCCTAGAGATTACTTTATGAATAAATTCCATTTTTGAAACAGACGATTCGTTTACTTATAATTTACATAAGTAAAGTTATATTAAAAAAAATAAAGGAATATATATAAAAAGGAATATAAGATAGAAGCACCTATATTACAATCATTTGTTGCATCTTTACGCGCCTGGTGCTGTTCCTCCGCGAAAGGAAAACGAGTACATTTTACGATATATAATAAAATTGGTATAAATTTACTCTAAATATAGCTCAGTATTGGTATTGTTATGCATTAAGGGGATTAAAGATTTAAAAATAAATTTGAAATGTTAGTCAATATATGGTTTACAAGAAGTAAAAATATAATAAAATATAATTATCTTTATAAAATTGATAATAAATAATACAAAAGCATATCTTTTTTCTTGTTAAAAGCATATCGGTTCAAATCTTGCGAATAAACATTGAAAATTTATTGATATAAAATATGTACCAGGTGGGACATGGACTCTTACAGTCAAAAAATATGTGAATCAGCGTCACGATGTATCCCACACACAGCAGGGTAGGCAGAGGGAGCCTAGTGGTAAGACACTCCGTTCCCTACTTTCTGCCGAATTCTGGAGGCATTGCGTGTTCAGTTGCAGAACTCAACGCCGCGCTTAGCCTCGACACCAAATAGGCGAAAAGTTATACAAAGTCCACTACGAATTAGATCGCAACCTTTCTAAAACTGGGATGACGAGATGTGGGTTGGGGAAAATTAGGTTCCCTCTACCTACCCCGGGATACGGGAAGCTTTTTTTTGAAGAAGCAGAAGAGCTGCTTGCTTAAAAGTGAAAAATAGCATTTACCAGTAAAAAGATGATAGTGCCAAAACGTTAGCTGTCAAAATACGTCAATGCGTATTCCCCTACCGGCATAGACTGCGCTAATCCATTAGCCATACATGAAAAGTTAATAAAAGCCAATAAAACAGTTGGACAGGTAGACGCGACCCCATCTTAGGGGTGCAGCCCTGCACTTTATGTTCTGATGAAATATTTATTATTGATTTACGTACACATTGGCATGATCTTATTTTAATAATTTACTTCTTTGGTTGTGGGTTCGATCCCCGCTAAAAAATAAATAAAGCATCTTCATCGTTTATTCTCTAGTAAGAAAAATAACGTCGTCGGGTTCCGCCGCTCAACCTGCAATGTGTCGTATTCGGGTGGTAAATCGAAAGCGAAAAGTTTTCATTGCCTATCCTGCTATATGTAAGAAAAAAACGTAGAGCAATTAAAATAAAAAAAATAAAAAATAACTACACGTCTGTCGTAATTTAACGCTGGGTACGCATTTTCCGTTCTTGCCTGCTGTTTTGTTAACGTTCACTAACAACGTTCAAATCTGAATAGTACATCTAAGCCAAAACGTATTCCTTTATTTAAAAAAGTAGCTTCTCAACTGCGTTGCAATAACATAAATTAATTTAATATTTCTCATAAAAAATGATGTTTTTATATGCACTTCCAGCAAATAAACAGAGCAGAAATAACATAGATTTTATCTCTCAAAAAATATATACCTTGTAGTGTCAAGAAAATATGTAAGTAATTGGTTGTTTAATTAATATAAACTACTGTTTTTCTAGCTCTCTTGGGGCGCGACTGAACGTTGAATTTACCGCGTACTGCCTAGTACGCGGTAAATTCTACTTTCTACGAAATATTTAATATAGGCATATGTATTCCGGCCTAGTTAGTCAGAGAAATGCGTAGCTAGGTTTTTTTTTCACATTTCACAAAAAATGTACAATAAAAAAAAAAATCTTGCGCACCGAGCAGTCGTGGCACAAGGGCACACATGTCTGTCTGAGGCCGCCACTGGTTGTGGGTTCGATCCCCACTTGAAATTAAATATTTATTGAAATTTTTCATTTCAAGTGGGGATCGAACCCACAACCAGTCGTGCATACAGAAAAAGACTTTTATTTCATTTCCTCGCTCTAGTGTCAAGGCAAAGCGTTGAGTTCTGCCACTCAACACGCAATGCCTCCAGAGTTCGGCAGAAAGTGGGAAACGGAGTGTCTTAACACTAGCTTCCCTCTGCCTACCCTGATGTATGCGGGATACAGCGCGAACCTGATTTATTTATTTATTTTATGTTTTCGCGCTGGTGAGGAGGCAAAGCGTGGCATTGAGTTTCGCCACTCAACATGCGATACCTCCAGATTTTCGACGAAGAGTGAGGAGCGGAGTGTCACAACACTAGGTTCACTCTGCCTACCCTGCTATATGTTAGATACAGTGTGAAGCTGAAAAAAAAACCACTTCTTTATTATATAAATAATTGAAATACAAAGTCGAAAACGAATTTATAGCGTAATAAAATGAAAATTATTTCCAAGAAAAGCTATTTTAATTGGGCTAATCAGATCCATAGGAAATTGCTTAAAGACGAATAATTTATTCCAAGCGTGAAACGGTGGTCCAAATTTAATTGTTGTTGACGTTTAGACATAAATCTTGGCGAATCTAAAGGAAGTGATTTACATAAATGCTGCCATCGTCGATTTTATGTCTTCCTGTGTTAGGCTAGATTTATTAATATGTATATATGATCTATTTTGTTGTGCTACGAAACCGTTATGCAATCGCGCATTATTTTTTAAATAATATGTTGGAGTTTGTTATTAATGGGATAGAACATACAAATTGTAATTCATTATTAAATAATAGTAGAACTGGTGTCGAGGCAAAGCGCGATGTTGAGTTCCGCCATTCAATTCGCTCTGCCTCCTGAATTCGATAAAGGTAGAGAGCGAAGTGTTAAGCGCTCGACTCCCTTTGCCTATCCTGCGAAATGCGGGATACAGCGTGAAAGTGTAAAAAAGAACTAAACATTGAATTATATTCGTCAGAATATATTTATATAGCAGAAGAGATGTATCAGTAACAGTTATAAAAGAAAGGTTTTTGGGTATGATTCAGATTATAGTTTTAGTAGGAACTTTTGTTAATTAAATAGTTCACTCACTTTAGCAGCAAAAGAGTTACATTTAAAAATCTTAGTCCAAACCTCGGGTTTGTTAAAAGTTTTTAGAACTTTCAACACCAACAATGCTGCAATGCAATTATGGCCGTCTCGTAAAAGTTCTGATAAAATTCGGATATTTGCTAAAAAACTTGATTGTTTTTAAATATTTAAGAACAATAAGGATTCGATTCTCGATGACTAGCAATGACTTTTTATTCACATTCTTTTTGAATGATTTAAGCTTTTGAACCTATTATATATGTTTCTTTTATATAAAAAAAGTTTTATATGTAAAATCAGGAATATTGTGTATGTAGAAGATATAAATTTAAAGATTTTTTATTATTTTTTTTATTACCGCGATAGCCTCAAAAGGGTAATTTCTCAATTATTTTTAGTGTATATCGTCTATATATCAAATTTAAATATAAGTGCAACACAGCGTGAAGAAAAGTTTTGGAACGACCGCAATTAGTTGGAACGTTCAATTACGAAATTCGAGGTACCAATGAGGCTTCACTTTTGTCCTTCACAGGATTCCTTTCATAGTATAACGATAAGGCGAAAGAGCAAGCGATTTAATGATAAATTTATTACTATACGACATTTTTTCGGTTTTTAATGATTTAAAATATGTACTTTTTACTTAAAAAATTAATACTTTACAAAAGAAAAGTAAGTAAGTAAAGTAAACCTAAAAAAAAATTTTAGGTTTTGTTAATATTTACAATTCTGAATTCAAATGTCACTCAAAAATGTTAACATATATTTAAGCTATTGCACATATTATAATGATTAAATAAAAATATTTAATATTTATAAAACAATTGCATCATATGACAATTTAGATGTATGATTGAAAACAAAGAAATTGTAAAAAAAATGCATACAGGTAAAAAAAATTTTTGTCACAAAAATTCTATAAATGATCTACATATGTAGCTCTGAAAATATTATAATTTATTAGGTAGGAAAAATACATGTAAAAATGTTATTATCGCTTATCGCTCTCGTACCCACACTAACCTCTATACAAAACGCCTTAAATATCTAAGGGTTGTTCGTAACTGGATATTGGTATTATCGTGGAATTTAATTGTTACGAAAGTCGTTGGCTTATATAGTATACGTCTGTATGCATAAGAACTTAATATTATATATTATAAAACATAAAAAATACTGCAGCTTACTAAGATTTATATTATAACTAGTTATATACGGTTTTATGAGGCCAGTCGTGGCGCAGTGGTACAAAGTGTGACTGTAACCGACTGGTTGTGGGTTCGATCCCCACTCGAAGAGATGAATAATTTCCATTTCTTCGCTCTGGTGTCGAGGTTAAGGGCGGCGTTGAGTTCTGCCACTCAACACGCAATGCCTCCAGAATTCGGCAGAAAGTGGGGAACAGAGTGTCTTAACACTAGGTTCCCTCTGCCTACCCTGCTGTGTGCACCTCATGCCGCTGCGCCACGACTGGCCTCATTTATATACATAAAAATTAAAAATATAGATTTTTATTGTATTCTACCTTCATATTAACAGTAATAGAACACACTTAGAAACCACAGTTATACCATATTTGAGTTTAAAATAAAGGTTTCAATTTATTATTTTATTGTATTTAAAGCGTTCATAAAATCTTTTATTATTCACGTACAGTTAGTTGTATCCAACAAAAGTAATTAAATTTAACATCTGAGGTTTCATAACGGACCAATCCCATACAAAAACTATAAACTCATCTTAGCTAATCAAAAGGCACAGGTCGAGTGTGAATTTTGATATATTTGTTCAGTTTCACGCTGTATTCCGCACTCGGAGAGTAGGCAGAGAGAGCGTTAAGACCCTCCACTCCCCCATTTTTTGCTAAATTCAGGAGAAATTCCGTGTTAAACAACAGAGCGAAGAAATGAAACATTTTCTCGAACGGGAATCGAATCCACAACCCGTCGAGTTAACAGACACACCCTTGTACACCTGCGCCACAACAGGCAATTAATTACAAAAAATATTTTAATACAGCATCAACGTAAACGCTTTCTCATATTAAAAAAGCTGTTATTTTAATAGCTATAAATTGCTAAACTGATAGAATAAACACAAAATTGCTTTTTAATAAACGCCCTCATGGGCGTTACAGCCTGACCCTATTATTATGTATCGGTTTTATTTTCTTATGGTTATTTAATCCCGACAGAATAACAACTGTAATATAAAAGATGGATTGTAAAATTTTACAGGAGATGAGAAAGAACAAGGCTTGAATTTTGTCAAATATTTTGTATGCACACTCAATACTTGGATGTAAACAATTTATGTTCAATCTTTCCTCTTAAGCTGTTATACCTTTAATGTTTTAATAATAGCTCTTTATAAAGATAGGTAAACGTTTAATATATTTTTTATCTGTAGTCTATTTGAATTTTTTTTTATATATATATATTTTTTTATACGGAAAGACCAAGTAAAAAAAAAAGAATACAGTTAGTTAATAATTGTTTATCTCTTAAAATTTTGCGTTTCAATATATATAACTTATATTTAAGTTACTTGCAGGGAGTAAAAAAGAACTTTACTCAAATTTACTAAAGAGTACAGAAAATCACTTCTCAAGTATATTGCTATACATACATTTATTAAAGCGATTACATTTACAACGCTATAAATATTTCTTAAACCAGCCGCGTTCCTAGAAAAAGGAACTTTTTATATGATTATGATTCTTAAATTACAACCAATAAAAGAAATATTCAATTAATAAATGTCGCAGGCGCTATAACCATTTTAGTACTGTATTAAACACCGTATATTTCTTAGTAACGTTTAGTTTATGTGACATTGGGTATTGCCTTGAACTTCTTGAAGGGCGATGTATATATTTTTTTCAGAATAATCAAAATCAATAATTAGCTTCACGCTGTATCCCACACACCCCCCTTTTCGCCCTTTTCGCTGCAATCTGGAGGTATTGCGTGTTAAGTAGCGGAACTCAACGCCGCGCTATGCCTCAATACTAGAATTAAGAAATGTAAATATAAATTTGAACAAAAATATTTCTATTCCTCGAGGAGGATTTATATCACACTTTGTACCCCTGCACCACGACTGGCGTCAGAACTCATTTTGTATCATATATATAGACGAATAGTAACAAATTATCACAAGTAGATACCATCACGGCCGCCTCTTATCTGTATCTCACCCACGCTAGACCAAGTTTTATAGCGCACTATTATCTCTCACTACATTCGTTTCGCTGAAAACATCTATATCTCATCTAGGATTGGAATTTTACTATTAGTTAATATATTTTTTTGTAAGTAAAAAAGATTTTTTATTGGAGGATATAATGCTACGTACTAAATGATGGACGAACTGATTTTTTTTATTAAATTATATGTTGACAAAGCTACGATTTTAAGCGTATAGAGTAGTAAATACAACTCAGATGAATCTTAAATTTATATTATCTATTTAGTATATTTAAGAAAATCAAATAAGGCCAGTTGTAATTCAGAAGCGCAAGTGTGTGACTCGAAAAGCAACTGGTTGTAGATTCATTCCCCACTTAGGGAATATTATATTTCCGTTTCTTTGTTCTGATGTCGAACCAAAGCGCAAAGTTGAATTTCTCCACTTGACATGCAATGCCCCTAGAATTTTCCGGAAAATGGGAAACGGAGTATCTAAGCACTAGATTCCCTCTGCTTATCCTGCTGTGTGCGGGATATAGGGTAAATCTGAAACTTACACTTACTTACGCCAAAGTACAGATATTTACATATAGGCTTTTTTAAAAATATTTTTTGGCACCTCTTAAGATCTGTCGAGTTATATAAAAATGCATAACAAAAAAACAAAAAAAAAGAACAAACACAGCCTTACTTAAAGACAATTTAAAAATAAACGTTCCAGCAGTTGAACAAAATTAGAATGTAACATTCATTAAAGTTGAACAATACCAACAAAATAAAAGGCACGCGTAGTTCCCGAAAGCATTCAGTTAGTTGTCCCCACTGAAATATAGTTCGCAAAAAGAGAATGCGACATCAAAGCATTCGGATCCTGGGACTCCGACGTGATACGGTTTAGAAATAACCACGGTAGTAGCTGACGCGAAGACAGTTCTGGTTTTCGCCCACGGAGCGACTTCAGCGTGGATCTGATGGTGAATTATTGCACGTCTCGTGGTACTGTGTTACAGCAAATTGAGCTTTACGTCGGTCTAATTTAGACTTTTAACTCTTTATGCTGTTTAACTCTGTTTTGAGAATGGCATTTTAATACTTTAAAGATATGTCCGAGTTAATGACAGGATTAGTTTGTAATAATAAAATATGGAGTGGTGATTATTTATTTGATATGTATTATGGTTTAGTAGTCTGTGTTTGTATTTCTATATAATCAGCGAATGTACACTAATTTATATTTAATATTGAAATTTAAAATGTTTCATTGAAATTTTCAATTACTCAAAAGGTTGACATTTAATTAAACTAATAAATTGTACAGCCAAATTAATTAAGCAGACTCGACGATATGAACAATAATCAGATCCTGTTTCGCGTATCAATTACAGTGTCTTGTTTTAATTTAACCGAAGCGTATAAATTCGTTGCGGTTGTGCTATTGACGCCCTTTCCTAAATAATTACACGTTAGCAGTACCGAAAATTACGAGGTTCCCTAGGTACCCGTAGCGAGTGGGAATGGCTCGTTAAACTTGATGAGCGTCGCTCTTCGCCGCCTTATACAGTAACCCACACTAACAGGTAAAACAAACAAGAAAAAACCTTATGGCTATCGTAATAAGAGATATCGATTTCCAGGTAAAAGAGATTTTAATCGTAGAGTACTAGTATACTTCCTATACCGTAAAACAAGTTGTGATCCTTGCGAAACGGCGCTGTCAGCGCGATGCCTTACCAAATTGCTATCGAGAGCGAGTACCGTATCACCGTAGATTCTGCATAAAATCAAGCTCAACGGCTCTACAGCTTATGGCACTTAGGATATTTTATAAAATTTTAAATTTAAATATGTATATGGTTGAAGTTTTAATGAGAATTTAGTACTAAGTTAGGACTTTTTTAATGGAGTTGTTTTTTGCTTTCTATTCTCTCTTCTTTCTACGATTGAAAACGAATCAGTAATTAAAGAATATCTATTGGTGTCAGTGACATAGTAAAAGTCAGTAAGATCAAAATAGCATGTCGACGTCCGACAGGTCTAAGCGGGGCTTTACCAATGCTGCTAATTATATCTAGCTCCACTGCTTACACATAGACATTAAAATTAACTGTATCGTCCGTTTGATCTTTCCATTAGAGTTGTGCTATAAATAATATATTAAAAAGGATAAAAATGACTCATTACTTTTGAAAGTACTGACTGTATTAAGTAATTGTGTCGGATTTTAGAAGTATATTAAACGAAACGTTTGATCAATCATTCTTTTCAAATTTTTCATGAAGTAAAATATGCTTACGTAAATTTATTTGTATAATTTTTTTAGGTAAGCAGAGGGAACCTGGGAACCTATTTGGTGACATTTAAACTTTGTTATTTTAAAAAAATACTTAACATTAAAAACAAACAAAAAATACAAGCCCAGCTATACTTAAAGATAATTTAAAAATAACCGTTCCAGCAGTTAAAAGTTAGAATGGAACATTCATAAAAGTTGAACAATACTAAATAAACCGGGAAGAATAAGGAACCTGGAATCTAGCTAAAACTCTCCGTTCGGTTGTGGCGTAGCAAGCCCCCCTTCCATTTTCATCACACCGTTACCAGATCGAGAAAATGAAAATATTTCAATATTTTCATACCTAACAATATAGGAAATATTGTGTGCGTGGGAATTGAACCCAGAACCTGTCGCGCTTACAGTCTCACGCCTGTGCTCCTATCTATATGTCTATTCTATTAACAATAAAATGAATTTGAATCGACTTGAATATTTTATAAAAATATTTCTATACATTCTATTTCGAGTTCACTCTTTCAAATGTGTTCTTTTGACATTATATAAAAGTTTTATTGTGCAGCTTAAAATACTGACCCACGACTGGAATCCACAACTTCGACAGTTAGCTACTGTAGTCATAGGAATGTTCCGCACGCCTGAAATGTTTCTGCTTTTTGAACATACAAAAGGTTTGTTCCCTTTTGTCAAGAAATGTTTTCTGTAAAATAAATTTGTAGCATTTTGCTCTCGGAATATTATATAAAATGTATTTACGTATGGATTTAAAATAATATTTGGATTGAAAATTTGTTAGTTGTTAGTTTTACATAATTTCTAGTCTAAACACAATTTACAGGTTCAAAATTGAGCAGTGGTTTTTTTTCATTTAAATGTTTTCCACTTAAAAGAAAACAGATCACCAACTCTTCCATATGTTAAAATTAAAAAAATATCAATACTATACTGTTTAGTAGTGGTCGCAGCATCCCGTATCTATAATTTGTGAATTACAAAGGTAAAAAACGGATATTTCTTAAAAACAATACAAAAAAAATCACATTAGTACTATTATATTAATACTGTGTATACTTCCAAAAAATCTTTCATACTTTTTATGACACATTGTAAGCCAAGGATTTGATAATAAAAATAACCGAAAAGATTACAAAAAAAAAGTAAACAAAATGTTTATTGAAAGACATAAAAGTCACGACGCATTGTTACACAAACGAGTAAAAACAGAGATTGGCCTGTAAGGTCTGTCATAATTAATTAGTTTAGTTCGCAGAAATAACTCAAGTCAACGAACAAACGCAGCGGGCGTCGAGATGCCGTTTTATCACTCGCTAAGTTAGTCGCTTTCATAAATAAATTTTAATATCAATATTGCGAGCGGTCATGTGACGGAAATGTCTTTATTGCGCACACGCACTACGACATTAGTGTGGATGTGACAGTAAACTTGAATCAGTCAACAGTCATATTAATAAGAGGAGATTGCTTCAGCTATATTTGTTAATATTAGCTTCACGCTGTATCCTGTACACAGCAGGGTAGGCAGAGGAAACCTAGTGTTAAGACACTCCGTTCTCCACTTTCTGCCGAATTTTGGAGGCATTGCGTGTTGAGTGGCAGAACTCAACGCCGCGCTTTGCCTCGACACCAGAGCGGAGAAAATGGTAATATAAATTTAAGTAAATATAAATTTAAGTAATTTTCTCCTCGAGTGGGGATCAAACCCACAACCAGTCGGTTTTACAGTCACACTTCGTGCTACTGTGCCACGACTGGCCTCAGGTATTAATATTGAGTTGGATATTAATATAGAATATGAGGAAGGCATCTAAAATAATATTTTGTGATAGCAATTAATCATATTGTAACTATTTTAATGTTCGCTTATCTTTATGTCAAAGGTTGTGGGTATAGATGAGTCTTTATCTAATTTTAAACATTTTTGTGTTTTCTAGTTTTCAGAACAAATATATCGTTTTTTAAATTATCGATTAAATGAGTCCATCATGGCGCAGTAGGACAGCGTTTCACCGTAAGCACTCGGTCACGGGTTCGATCCAGATTCGATAGATATTTTGTGTCTCTGTCATGGCAAAACAAAGCGTAGCAACAAATTCTGCCAATCAATTTGTATATGCCATTGAGTCATAATATAACCTTTCCTTCCTTCTTCCTGGCATTAATCCCGGCTATTTGCCAGGGTCTGCCTTCCTACTCAACCTACTCCACTTTGCACGGTCTTTAGTGTCCTCGGTGGTTAGACCATTGGCTCTCATGTCCTGCTTCACGACATCCAACCAGCGCTTCCTTGGGCGTCCGAGAGGTCTCACTCCAGGGACTGACATAGCAAGGCACTTGCATCCGACATAGTTCTTAGGCCGGCGCGTAACGTGACCAAACCATCTCAGGCGACGCTCTTGGAGCTTATCCGCTACGTCACGGACTCCAAGACTACCCCGAATGAATGTGTTGCGTATGCGGTCAGACCGCGTTACGCCGCACATCCACCGCAGCATCTTCATTTCCGTGACGTGAAGCTCCTGAGTGTGCCGAGATAGTGCTGGCCAACATTCGCTGCCGTATAAAAGAACCGGTCGGATGATGCTCTTGTATATCAGACCCTTGAGTTTGGGCGGTATCCTGCGATCGCAGACCACACCAGTGACCTCCCGCCATTTGGCCCAAGCAGCGCTTATCCGGCTATAGACATCGTGATCGATGCCTCCAGACTCGTGCATAACGGATCCAAGGTACCTGAACTTTTCCGACTTAACGGCTGGTTCAGGACCTATAAGGATAGTGCTCGAGTCCGGGCTCCCACAGGCCATGTACTCGGTCTTCGACACATTTAGTTTAAGACCGCCGTTCTCAAGCGTACCCTTCCACAGGTTCACTTTACGCTCCAGCATCAGTCGGTTCTCATCAATGAGTGCTATATCATCGGCATACATCATCAGCCATGGAGGCTGGTCTTGGATGTGAGCCGAGACAGTATCGAGCACCACATTGAATAAGAATGGACTAAGAGCCGAGCCCTGGTGAACCCCTACTGTAATGTGGAAGGCTTTAGTGTCGCCAACAGCAGTCCTAACTATAGACGCGGAATCGTGGTACATATCTCTGATAATCCCAATATAGGCCTCAGGGATCCCTTTGGATCGCAATGCCCACCAGATACACTGACGAGGCACACAGTCAAAGGCCTTCTGCAGATCTAAAAAGGCCACATGCAGAGCTCTCCTTTTTTGAGTCATAATATAACATAAACATATAATTTTAAAACTAACAACAGCGGCGTAATAATATTAAAGTATGCTACGCCGTTACGAAAGTGCTAAATACGTTGTTAAGAAGCATGGCGAACGTTCATTGCCGATTTGCTACCGTTGACTACGTCGTTGGGCTATTGCTTAAATTACTTCGAATGGCAAGTTAACCTTAATGGTGTGACAAAATCGAATTTAGATAAATCTTCATGTTTATTTGGACTAAAAATATATGTATTTTTTTGTAACATTCTTTTCGCTCCAAATAGCAGCCATGCTGGGACTGGTATAACTTGGTTCAGATATCCCGTCTCCACATTTTTCTCTGTATTTTCAAATTTCTGGCTGTATACGTGAACACTGTTGCTTCGATGTCTATCTGCAGGAATATTTATTCACTGCTTCAGTTTCCTTATACAAAGTTCAATATGGGGCTCTGACATCTAATATATTATGAATGAACTAGATAAATTGAGGCCAGTCGTGGCGCAGCGGCACAAAGTGTGACTGTAAAACTGACTGGTTGTGGGTTCGATCCCCACTCGAGGAGATGAAATATTTACTTAAATTTATATTTCCATTTTCTTCGCTCTGGTGTCGAGGAAAAGCGCGGCGTTGAGTTCTACCACTCAACACGCAATGCCTCCAGAATTCGGCAGAAAGTGGGGAATGGAGTGCCTTATGACACTAGGTTCCCTCTGCCTACCCTGCTGTGTGCGGGATACAGCGTGAAGCTGATTTATTTTATTTTTATTTAACTAGATAAAAAGTCAAAGTGTATCTAATGGAGCATGTAGCGCGGTTAGCATGTGCCTCATTGACTTGATTTTGTAAATGTGACAAATTTTGAAAATTTGCTATTTACTAAATAATCAGATAATATAAACTTTACTATATAAACTGTCAACTACCACATGAAATTATTGTGATCAAAAACAACACCCATAGAACTTTCAGCTGTTCAAAGCCAGTGTAAGAGGAATAAACAACTATTTAGTTTTAGTATCCAGCCAGGTATACCATTAATATTAAAGGGCGTTTGTTATTTCAACATTTACATGTTATTTCAGGTTCCTTGGTCAGACATAAATTATTTAAATAAGCAAATAAAATCTATAAAGGATTTATTCACGTAGGTGGTCCGAACATTGCTATTCAGATACTGTAACGGACGCCGTGTTATCATGTCGTACAATGTCTGTGGTGTACGTTCTCCTGCCTCATATTAATTCCCCTGGTGACCTTTTTGTCCTTCCCCTGACCCAATTCCAGAAGAATGTCAGAAAAATAAGGGAGGAAAAAGGCTGCGTATCACTAATGTGGCGTTCCTATTAATCATGCTTGCACAATACATGCCAGTATTACAAAGGCTTACAAAGGGAAGACCTTAACTTAATATAGCAGAAATTGGAACAGGTGACATTACATTTATGTGGAATACGTTTGGTGAATTTTGTTTGGATTTGGCTTTTATGGAGGGTAATTTATTTGTTTTGTCTTTAATTACTATCTCAATAAAAGATAATAAGTATTTTTAGTTTCAAACTATATCCCGAACAATGCAGGGTAGACACAGCCCATTATTAAGCCGCTCCGTTTTCTATTTTCCACCGGATGCTGCGGCGTTAAGTGGCGGAACCTTGCCTCTTTACCATCGGGAGGATATTAATACATTTAATTTCTTCGAGTGGGAATCGTACTCATAAACTGTCGCATTTCCAGATGTCCTGCGCCACTACTACCCTTAAAAAATAAGAAAAAAAATATTCATGCCATCAAATGTTAGATTTATAAAGTACATATTTTAATAGATAGTATTATTGGTCAAATAAAATATGAATTCACAGCTAGCATATTATTCTAACAATCCACAAGTGATAATTCAAATGAAGAGTTAAAATCCAGTTATTCTCAAGAGGCCCATCTCATAACATACAAACGTATAGACGTTACAACCGTCGACTTACGAGCACACCACATCCCGATACAGGCTAAAGGTACCTATGTAAAACAGCGTATTATGCGTGTCGGGTCCCCACGACAGCTCAATTATACGCACCAAAAATAACAGTTTGTGCTTGGGTGGTCGACCAGAATAGTTCGTTTATATTGTGAAGCGAGCTGAACTGGTGACGCACTTGTAAATACGTTATCTATTTAAGAGGATATTGGAATGGAAACCGCGGATTTACATATGTGGGTATTGCTTTGTGTTGAATTTTATTATTTTTTATGTGAATGTATTGTCGATACTGGAATCGATGTGTTTATGACTATTATATTAGCATTTTTAACTTTGTCTAAGCACTCATCGGTGGTCACAAGTTCCGATCTAACAAGAAATTGTTTATATTAAAATAGTGAACCCATTGGTACGATAACATATAATAGAAAAAAAAATAATAATAATAAAGCGGCGTTCTGAATTGTAACGGAAGGTGAATGCTACACGCAATTTGATTATGGCAATTCGAAATGCGGAAAGTGGAGAATGCAATGTCTCTTTGCCTAGCTTTTACGTTATATTCCATATTTAGTAGCGTAGGCGGACGGAATACAGAGTTAAGACACTCCTCTCTAACTTTCTGTCCTATTTTTGGGACAAATTTACACTATTGACACGATAAACAAATTTATTTGTAAGATCTTAATTTTGTGTTAAAAATAAGTATATACATGACTAACATTCAATATCTGAGAAACATAAACAATCCAACAAACACTGTTTATTCTAGATCAATTTATTCAGAAAGACATCGCATTATTAAGTGTTACATTATTCATATAAATGGTATCATGTTCATTACTCGAGCAATTAATAAGTTCTATTTCTATAAATCAATTGATATGTTTATAAATTTTCTCTTTAATAAAAACAATATTGTACGTAAGATGAATCATTTCAAAATTAATTTTATATGTAAAAATATTATTTTGATTCTTAATTACACAAATTTATTATATTTTTGGATTTAGGAAATTTTCCTGGCACTAATCCCGGATTTTGGGCTTAGTTATTATTAGACAGAAATATAGAATATAAATAGAAATAACTATTGAAACATAATTTTTTTATCCGCTTCAATTTTTCCCGCGTATAGTCAGCGTATGCAGTGAAAATTTAGTGTCAGGACGCTCTATTCAATTTTTACCACTTTAAATTCGTACTCTGCCTTCCAAAAACACAGAATTAAAAATAATAACTTAGTGGGAACAGAGTGTCTTAACACTAGGTTCCCAGTTTCCCTCTACCTACACTGCTATATGCGGGATACAGCGTGAAGCTAAAAAACCCTACAAGTAATATATTTCAATAGCTCATAATTAAATATTACGAAAAACTAAACATTATTGCTAAAACAGTATTTCACAAATTCTCGTATATTTATATTAAAAATGTTAGACTTTAATATATAATTTCGTTGCAACTGCAATTGAACTGCATGTAGCTGTCTGTCTGTATTCAAAATCTCACTTAATTGCATTGTAATCCCGGCGTCCAATTGTAACTCTCTCTCTCTCATTTTGTTGGAAATTTATTTAGCACAGACTGCTAAATTGGTTAACTGAAATTTCAAACACAAAAGTTGGGTAGCTATAACTTGAAATTATATTCCTTCATAATATACTCGAACATACACATTTGTAGACGTGGCGTTGAGTTGCGGAACTTAACATGTAATGTTTTGAAAATTGGGTAAAAAATCGGGGACAGAGTGTCTAAGCACTAGGTTCTCTCCAGTCTGTCAAATGCGACCCGGATTCGCGTAGCGTTGCTTCCGCACCAATTTCAGAATTGTATATCAAGGGTAAATATCATTTATAAAAGATGACAAACTTAAATATGCGGACGCATGTATTCATTTTGTATGAAATGATCTATAATTTAAAATTTGTAGTTAATTAGATTTATAAATTTTTAGTTTGTTGTTCTTTACTTTATTTGTATGAGAAGTAAGAACAAGAAGTGATTTCTTGTCTAATTTTATAATTGTAGGTCCATAGCAAGTCCCCTGTACGCTCGTATCTATTGATTACGTTTAAAAGCTTTATTTTTTTGTGTGATCTAGGGGACTGTACCAGAATATTTAATTCAGTTTAGATACGAGGCAAATATTCTTGACAACCAAGTGGTCTCAAACGGAACCCCTATGGTTCCCTTTTTCCGTGTTGAGGTACGGAACTTTAAAATTAGGTAGCTATATATTGTAAATAACAGCATATTACGTTTAATTATACTATGAAGCAGCATTACAAAAAAAGTTTCAAAATAAAATAGCATTTTTATTTTCAGGCTCTATTTTCAAATCCTATATCGAGATAGTTGTCACAGAGTGGGTCACCCTCTACCGTTGTAACAGTACTCGACATTTTACATATGAATATTTTGCTCCGAGATTTGAACCTAAAATCAAATAAATCTCAAATCAAAAAAAAGCTCCCCGCTGTATCCCGCACACAGCAGGGTGGGCAGAGGGAACCTAGTGTTAAGACACTCCGTTGCCAAGTTTCTGCCGAATTCTGGAGGCATTGCGTGTTGAGTGGCAGAACTCAACGCCGCGCTTTGCCTCGACACCAGAGCGAAGAAATAGAAATATAAATTTAAGTAAATATTTCATCTCGAGAGAGAATGAGTGGGGATCGAACCCACAACCAGTCGGTTTTACAGTCACACTTTGTGTTTTTATTTATTCAACTAGATTTTATTTTATACTAAATATCCATGTTTCGGAACACGTGTCTCGTTATGCATATTGAATGCAGAAACTATGATTATGGCATGGTTACAACTGCGAGTACAACCTGTACATTGTAATGATAATACTATCATAATAATTTCAATATATTGATATTATTATATTAAAAGCTAAGTTTTAAGTTAAATAATCAGTTATTTTAATATTTATGTATTTTCTGCATACTGAGGTGTAACAGCGAGGACCTCAATTTTCTTAGTTCACCATTTACTGCAGTTATTAACTTTGTGAGCTACGTGATTTTCGCCACATCGTTATCGATGTACATTTAATTATTAAAATTAATGTGAAAATGCAAAACATTAATTTATATATGATATTTGAATTCACAGTTACCGGTTTAACTGAATGTAGGTGAAGTTGGTAATGCTAACGCTATACGCTTGACAACAAACACAAACTTGATATATCGAGTTTTAAACAGAGTTTTAAATGTTTCAACAAAAAAAATACATAATTTTAAAAACATTAAAAGAAATTAATATCCAAAACAATATTATTTTACGTTAACCAATTTAAAAAAGTAGGTAAGTGATGGGCCATTGATAAAACGTCACGGTCGTGACGAGCTTCCTGTCGTCGATGTTTATATAATTTCCGTACAGTTTGTTTTGTATAAGAAGTGTCAGTGACTGCAGACTGATGCAAGTCACGCGCGTCATACATTTTTGATGTGTTTTCTCAGTCAACCACAATCGAATCCACTTTCCATTTCTTATTCACGTTAGAGAGTTTAAGTTTTCAACAAAAGTAAATACTCATATGAGTGTTGCAAGAATATATTTAATTTGAATAGTTAGATGCCTTTAATCATTCGGCTGACTGACAAGAGAGAGGCTACTTATTATTGATGTCAAATTTAATTAACATTTTAGACGTCCATTTTTATTTGGTACAATTTGCTACAGATTAAACAAAAAAATTATAAAATGTAATGTATTATATTATATTACTATATTTTGGCAACTTAAAAGTTTATTTTTTTATATGATTATATAAATGTTTTATTGATACATAATTATAAAATTAAAAAATTATTTCACAAAACAATTTTGACAAAAAAAATAGAAGCGAATCTATTTATAATCCCTGTTGCATTAAATACAAACAATGCCAGATTCAACACAGATAATTAAACCGTATTATATTATTTCGAATTCCAAATATTAGGTCTACATTTGAGCACAAAAGCGTGGACCCAGCAAATTAGCGATTTAACACACCACAATTCGGTGAAACCAATAAAATAATTTAGCTAAACAAATCGACGTGGCTTTAAAGCGTACGTGATAAAATAAAGTTAGTATAGCACTAACGTTGTCGGTGTGCGTCCTCGATTTATATTCATGATTCATTTCAGCATCGACGCTTATATCCCAGTCGCCATTAAAACACTTAATATACTTTCTGATTTTGTTTGCCTATTATATATTTTTTTTATTTAAGTTACCCTGGGAATCACAGGAACGGAGTGTCTTAACACCAGGTTCCCTGCTCATGTTGCTGTGAACGAGAGGTAGCGTGAATTAAAAAAAAAACAAGAAATTTTAGTCTCTCACAGTATAAGCTAAAAGCTAAACTTAACCAAGTTTACTATGACATTTTGTATAATAAATACGTATAATGTTACAATAATAGCTACAACACAACAATTTTATGTCATTCGGTCGTATCTCCTTAAATTTATTATTTCTTAAACCATTATAAAAATATAAATTACAACGCAAAAAGGGGTTCTCAAGCAACAATATACAAATTTAACAGCTACAGGATAATAAACATAATTTACAACTGCACGGTGTTTTTATATTTATTTTTACTCTCAGCCAGCTCTATATGTTAAAACCATAAAAGTTCCGTAAATTTCTATCTGATCGGACAGTTCTGGGACTGATCGGTCATCCAACTATATTTATAGGCTTTGATTTATTTTGTTATCTCTTTATTGCCCGACTAACGACAAGCATTCTACTTGGAAGATTAATCACATCCGTCAACGTGATTTAGCAGAGCAACCGATATTTAATGTGCACTATTTAGATACAATACGATCTGGTTTATATTTAGATGGTTTTCTAACCAGCTAAACTCCAATCGAAGTGATGTAGGGATAATTGAAAGCTGGAATTAAGATACAGCTTGTTTCGTTGGGGCAATTTGTAGGATATATAACGATAGAGTCGGACCGATGTTATTGTCAGTTTAATGTATGGACCAGTGGAAGAACAATGCCTTAATAAAAAAAAAATGAAATATTAATGTTAGTGCAGCTTTAATAGATGTGAACATCCAATTAGTTTAAAAATCGTAATAATTAGATAGGCGTTTCAAAGATAATAATAAATTTATAGTTCGAAGCCAGTCACGGCGCAGGGCATAAGGTTCTTAGTAAAAATACTTCATCATTTTAATTCCTCGCTGTGGTAACGAGGTGAAGCGCGGCATTGAGTTCCGACTTTTTGACACGCTGTAACACAAATTTTCGAATTCGGTAGAAAATGGGAATCGGAGTGTCTTAGTACTATGTTCTCTCTCCTCTGCTTACCCTGGCAAGGGTACAGGTGAAGCTAAAAAAAAAGATAGTTGACTAGTATACATTACTGATTTTAGTTTATTACTTTTAAGTAACACGATAAAAATATTAAATATTTTGTCGGTACATATAAATTAACAGGTGTTAAAAACCCTAAGCGCTAATAAAGTGATATGAATGACGTTTATTTTTCATATATCAGGTCCGTCAATTGCACTTAAAAGAGTATTTTCCACTTTGCAGGCTGTTATTAGTTATCTCTTCCATAATTTGTGATAAGCGAAGGTTGAAAATTAAAAGCCTGTGGGAGTCTTCCCACGCTAGGGACAAGTTATTTAGTATTCACGTAACCACCAGTGCAGTAAAATTCCTGAAAATTTAATTATTTGTGAAACTAAACATTAGTAACTATTAAAAATAACAATAAAATTGTAAATAATGTTCGTTTTTCTATTGATGTCAATAATGGTGAGATTTATTATTTAATATTTAGGAACTTAATAAAAAAAAATATCATGAATTTTTTTTATGTCAATGTGTTTCAAAAAATTTAATCAATTTTACTATAAAAACGAAAATATCTAAAAAATATTTTATTTTCTCTATCTACCCGTATGTAGGAAGGTAAATAAATAGAGGGACCCTAATTAACGACACTTCGGTCCGCACTTTCTATCGAATTCTAAATGTATTGTGGGTTGAATGGTGGAAACAACGCCATGATTTGCCTCAACAACAGAGAGAAGAAATGAAAATATTAAAAAAAACATATAATTAAAACGAGTGGCAATCAAACCCACAACCTGTCACACGCTTGTGCAATTTAAAAATATATGTCAATAAATTTAAATTATAATTAACAAAACTTTTCTTGTCCAACTTCATACAAATCACCATCCTCCAGAATACACCTCCATAGGAAAAGCTAGATGCATAGCGATTGGCGTAGTAATAGCTCTTGCAACCGGCCCGAGACTAGACATAATCGTGGGCGGTGGCGCCAATGCCTACTTTGATAGCGCGAACTTAGTATTAACGTTTTAAACCTATCAGCTACAAATAGTGATTAGATACGTTCGTGTTTCTAGTCCAATAATTACCTGTCTTACTGCTATGGATATTTCTTGTACTGGACCGAACCGTGGGTCTTGAAATGTATCAAATTTGAATAATTTAGACCGCAGATAAGAATGGAGGATAGATTTAAATGACGGCTGAGGTATTTTCATGTTTTATAGAAGTACATTTGAAGTTGTACATTTGTTGAGGGATTCTTATTTAGTTAATAAGTAATCGTTGCGAGTTGGATATCCACTTGGGAAATGCATTTAATTTTATTGCCCGGCAAGGCAAAGCGCGGCGTTGAATTCCGTCCATCAACAAGCAATTTCTCGAATTCGGACAGGTAATGGAGATTTCCTTACCCTTGATTTTATCTTCCTATCTTGCTTTTCGTTAACTTATGAGGCCAGTCGTGGCGCAGCGGCACGGAGTGTGGCTGTAAAACCGACTGGTTGTGGGTTCGATCCCCACTCGAGGAGATGAAATATTTACTTAAATTTATATTTCCATTTTCTTCGCTCTGGTGTCGAGGTTAAGCGCGGCGTTGAGTTCTGCCACTCAACACGCAATGCCTCCAGAATTCGGCAGAAAGTGGGGAACGGGTGTCTTAACACTAGGTTCCCTCTGCCTACCCTGCTGTGTGCGGGATACAGCGTGAAGCTGATTTATTTATTTTATTTTGTTAACTTATGAATAAAGAATATGTATTATATTAAGTAGTAGGAATTACAAACTAAGTAAAACATCCTTTATAATCATTTATGTTCAATATTTATCGGTCATTAACTTTTTAGGTCTAATAACTGAAGCTTGAATTCAAGGTCGGCTTAAGCTCCAATTTACTGAAGCAGATAGAAAATAACTATGTTGTAGAAAATAACAGCTATTTATTAATTTTAAATAAAATCTATTTTTTAAATATAAAATTAATAATCATAAAAAAGTTGAGTACACTTATTATAAAGGAAACGTAGATGATAAAAGGCGATGATTATAGATATATTTTCAGTTGTATTCTGCTTATAGCAGAATAGGCAGAGGAAGGCTAGTTTTTTTTGTTTGGACAACAAAGCGAAGCAATGAAAATATTTAATATTTACGAAACGAACCCACAACCTGTTGCGTTTGCAGTTACAATCTTGTGTCCTTGCGCCACGACTGGCCTCAATAGGCAAATTGTATATTTTTAAAAATATATATAAAATAATATAGTTTTAATAGAAAATAAAGCATTATTCAACAATTGAAGAACGTCATCGCCTACTATGTGGAGAATCTAAAAAAAAGATAATAAAAAACTACCTGCATCATATTACAAAGTATACGAATGCCAGCCAAGAACATTTAACACATCGGTATTAAACTTTATTTTCATTGAAATTAATATTTGATATTCGTATCAGAGCGTATCACGAATTATAAATTAAAATAATTCCGCGATATGTACGCATTAACACGACGTTGATGGACGTGAAAAATAAGGATGAAATGAGTAATGCCATACGAGTACATACATAATAAACAAATTATTTTGGTAAGTTGTTCGAGCTTTTAACACGTGGCCGTTCTTATTTTTCGTTCTGATTGAAAATATATTTTATTTGAATTTTAGTGTGGCCATGTGGATTTTAAATTGAAAATTTATTTTGTTTAACATTTCACTGTAAATTCTAAAAACTTGAAATATCATTTTGTTAATTTTTAGCACCATGGTATTGTCTGAGTCTTGAATTGGTTGAATATTTGTTGTAGTACAAGTACAGTTTGACTTACATATTTATTAACATTTTGTTGTGCGTTGAGTATTTTTTTTGTGTCCATATACTACACAAGCCAGAGGCCAGTCGTGGCGCAGCGGCACGAAGTGTGACTGTAAAACCGACTGGTTGTGGGTTCGATCCCCACTCGAGGAGATGAAATATTTACTTAAATTTATATTCCCATTTCTTCGCTCTGGTGTCGAGGCAAAGCGTGGCGTTGAGTTCTGCCACTCATCACGCAATGCCTCCAAAATTCGGCAGAAAGTAGGGAACGGAGTGCCTTAACACTAGGTTCCCTCTGCCTACCCTGCTGTGTGCGGGATACAGCGTGAAGCTGATATACTACACAATTATATTATATCATCGGTTTTTCTCCTAGTAACATTCGTTAGAGATTACGCTCGTCGTCGTTAGATTCATACAAGACACCTACTAATTTTAATATTATATTATCTAAGCTAGGCTGAGTCCTTTCTCCTCTTCAACACATACACATTTGAATAGCATATCTCAAAGCTGCATATTACAACAAAATATGGATAGATATTTAATATGAATGAATTAAATGACATTTTAGTCAATGAGGCCAGTCGTGGCGCAGTGCCACAAAGTGTGACTGTAAAACCGACTGGTTGTGGATTCGATCTCCACTCGAGGAGATGAAATATTTACTTAAATTTATATTATCATTTCTTCGCTCTGGTGTCGAGGTAAAGCGCGGTTGAGTTCTGCCACTCAACACGCAATGCCTCCAAAAATTCGGCAGAAAGTGGGGAACGGAGTGTCTTGACACTGGGTTCCCTCTGCCTACCCTGCTGTGTGCGGGATACAGCGTGAAGCTAAATGACATTTTACGTAGTAATGGCCAGATCGGCTGGTGAGCCAAGGGTGATTGGTATTGATCCACTAAGTCTTATGAACTATAAAAATAATAACTATAAAATCCAGAATTTGGCGGAAAGTGAGGAACGGAGTATCTTAACACTAGGTTCCTTCTAGCCTTGTCTGTCTACCCTGATTTAATTTTAGTTTTAGTAAGATGTATGTATATTATCAACATCATTATTATATGAAATAAAAATCTGATAAGGCTACCTACCACCAACAAGTCACTCATTAATTATAACAATTATCGTCTGTTCAATTTATTTCGAGGTCCTTGGTTTCTCTTTCATCTGTCCCGGTAACGACGACGACGCAGCGATAGGACAGACAGACATTTTCATATTCATCGCCGTTATTAAGCCACAGACAGACGCTTAACGTCACAACCCGCCCCGCCACTATTTGCATAATAATTTTCACTTATAAATAATGTATCCTAAGTTGCGCTGTAGAGTGGGCGGAGACTCCTTTACTCTCTTCCTGTGAAGCGATGACATGAATGCTTTGATGGTTCCAGGAAGCAAATGAATGATTGATGTGATTTAGTCTTGACGAACATTTTGTGCTGTTACAATTGAGTTTATTAAACCACACAATGCAAAGATAGTTGAGACTAGAGTGCCGAGATTGCGATAGATTAGCTATTATTAGTTTTGATTGCATCCACCTGTTTTCTTGTTGAACTGTTTCAGTTATTGTATGTGCAGTATATGCCGTTATACAGAGTGGAAGCGTCTGCGTTCCCTTTACGAGAGTAGCATAAAATATTTTAAGCCTATACCTAAAGAAATTAATCAAGATACCTCAACAGTTTAGACGTAGTTTTTTTTCATTTCACGATGTTTATCCATACTGTATTTGGTGTGACGCAGTTACGAATAGATACCAATAACGTCAACACATACTATTACAAAAATACTTCCAAACGATACCGCTTTTCATTTTTAAAAAACATACTAGAACGAGAAATATATATCTCTCGTTTTATTTTATGCAATTCAACATCACCGCCATTGCCTACGACTCGAATTCGTGAACGAAGCGTGTGCGCTGTTATCGTTTTGATAGGTTAGTGTCGTATTTTATTTTACGACTATACTTTTTTTAATTATGTTAAAAAATCAGCTTCAAGTAGGTAGAGGGAACCTAGTGTTAAGACACTCCGTTCCACACTTTCTGCCGAATTCTGGAGGTGTTGCGTGTTGAGTGGCAGAACTCAACGCCGCGCTTAGCCACGACACCAGAGCGAAGAAATGGAAATATAAATTTGAGTAAATATTTCATCTCCTCACGTGAGGATCAAACCCACAACCAGTCGGTTTTATAGTCACACTTCGTGCGCGCCACGACTGGCCTCAAATTATTAAATAATTAAATTCTAAGCAACCAAAAGGCAAGTAACGAATCGATAATCGCAAAAAGACGATTCTTTTATATATAGATATAGCTCATAATGTGTGCCTGTTGTTCCAACGCGTGACTAATCCACATGAGATATGCCGTGGGAGTCCACTTGTACGCGTTGCAACAAATGAGGGCAGGTTCCAGTCAGGCTCAAGTCTGTCGCGTAGGCTTTGTTATGATATTTATAGGGTGCCCCGATAACCTGCAAATTATTTGTAAATTTATTTGTAAAATTTTGACTTTTTTGTTTTATTTTTAATTTTTATTTATATTTTGTTTCTCACTTTCTGCCGAATTCTGGAGGCATTGCTAAGTGGTGGCACTAAGTGCCGCGCTTTGCCTCGATATCAGAGCGAAGAAATGAAAATATAAATTTAAATAAATATTTTATTTTCTCAAGTGAAATATTTATTTAATTCATATTTTCGGGGATCGAACTCACAACAAGCCGCGTTCATAGTCACACTTTGTGCCCCTGGTCCACGACTGGCATATTTTTTTTGCTTCACATTATAGAAGCGTAGGCAGAGGGGACTTGGAAACCAAGTGTTAAGACACTCCGTTCCCATTAACTTCTGTTCCCCACTGTCAGCCGGCTTGAGGAGGCATTACGTGTTGAGTGGCGGATCTCAATGCCGCGCTTCACCTCGTTACCATAGCGAGAAAATGTGAAAATAAAATGTTATTTCCTCGAGTGGGAATTGAACCTACAACCACCGTGCTACGTTTAAAGTTACACACGCTCGTGCCAGGATACAGCAGCGCAAGGGCGCCACGACGTATATTTGTTAGATAAATACAAATCATATAAATTACCTGCATGAAAACATTAGTAATTATTTCATAAATAGAATCGTAAGTTATTGATATTTCAACTTCAATTGAAAATGTCAATTATTAAATGTTGTGAAAACATTTATCGATAATTACGTATTATATATTACGATGTATTATATATTTTGTTAAGGTTAAACTTTTTGTAATATATTTCAAATTTACGCGAAAACAATATAATTGGTTTTTATTTTGTTTTTTGGATCAGGCCAGAGAAATAGTGGTGTAGATTTCCGTCAGAAAACAGTATCAGGAAGTCAAGTAAAGAGTGATTTATTATTATCTGTATATCTTATGTGTAGAAATAGAAAACCTCTATATTTTTTTTATTTCCAGTGGAATGTCTGGAAAAGATCTATTCACATGTATATTTCAGCAATAGAATAAATTAGAACAGTATACAAATTCTTTTTGACCTTGTACCTTTACAAAAATTCTTTGGCAACTTTGTCTCCATGAATCAAGTCAAGTTACGACTACTGCTCGTAACTGGGAAATACTCATAAAAATATATGACTCCTGTTACGTTCCTTCCTCATAAAATTTTGTCCTTGGAATAATAAACGTTACAAATTAGGTTATATTTTAGTTAAATGTTAAAGTAAAAGTTCAAGTTCGTTTGAATCAAGCTTTGATTGTTTTTTTTTGTAAATTAAGAAGTTAATAAACGACACGAACGAATACCCTAGTCATCCTTTTTAGGTTTAATATAAAAAAAATATGATATTTGGAATTTTGCTTTCGATCTTTAAAATACAATTTCTTATTTTTTGCTGACGATACTTTTTTACATTCTTATTTTTTTACTAACGGTACTTTTTTCCGTCTATTTTATATAACAACAATATCTACACAAAATAGATAAATATCTACAATATTTAGAAATCACAGCAACAACCCATTGTTATGTTAATATCCAAGTTGTATGTGGCGAAATATTTACGCGCTCAATATTTACATAGAGAACGTACCTACATTCAATTAACATGCTTCCAACATTAACATAGAATTGCCATCGACTACCTACACGGTTTGCGGTCGAGAAATTGGAGCTATGGAGCTATGGTAGGCAAACGTTAAACATGTTTACCCAAACGTGGGAATTAGGTAAACCGACCGATCTTAAATGAGCCTCTTAAGCCACAATGTCAACATCAATTTATTTTGTCAATATTGCTTCTGCACCGCTCCTTCGTCAGTGTTTAGTAGTATAAATCAGTTTTCGTAGTTAATTTAATATAATTGTATTATTTTCTAATTTTACAAGTTTATTAGGTTTTTCCTCTTAAAAGATTTAAATCGTTATTAAATAAAGTGTTTTCACATTTTTAAAGTGTTATTCCACACTTAGGTTCGGTTCCAAATAAGTATTTAATAATATTTTTTGTCCAACGTTGGCGTTGAGTTCCGTTACTTAACACACAATGCCTCAAGAATTCGGCGGAAAGGGAGGAATGGTGCCTTAACGGAGAACGGAGTGTCTACACTAGTTTCCTAGGTTTCCTCAGTCTCTACATGAGCGCGATAAAGAGTAAAGCTAAAAAAATAGTAAATAACCTGAAACACGTTCCAAATGCACGAGGGGAACATTAAAATCAAGTGAATTTCAATGTACTACCGCTTAATGCTTTAACTTTGGGGTAGTGAGTTCCGATCCTAAATTTCGAACAGGTATTGGTCTTTGGTGATAAAGTTATAAAAATCGCTTTGCGCTGCGTGACCGTACTCCCGAACGGCTTCTGAGGGTGTTTTATTGAAAAAGTAGAAGTCGTGAGCTGAATGTGTGAGGGCTGTTTGTCGTAAAATATGAATAATGATTACCGACTTGCCTCCATATTAACTGTCTGGTATAGATAATGTTTTACGGTGCTCGTTCTAAACTATGGTAGGAGCTGTGTTTGGCTTTGAATTATTTGATATTTCGTCACATATCTTTTGGAGTTCTGCAAAAGAAAAAAGAAAGTGTAGTGATACATCACAACAATATTGGTTTTATTATTCAAAGAAGGCATATTACATGTAAAACTGCGAAACATACCACTTATATGTTATAGATTAGAGTTCTAATAGTATATAATATGTTATTATACATATAATAAGTTATTATTTATTTATAATTATATCATCAATTGTTTTATAAAAATTTGCCAGGCACTCTGACCAACTATCCGTACTCAGTGGTCTTAGTGTTCAGAGTGCCTGGTCAGTTTCCAAGAGGCGCGGGTTCGAGTCCCGCTAAGTTCAAATTTTTATACGTTTTCTTCTAAATAAGTATTTTTCGTTTTTAAGTGTGGAATAACACTTTAAAATTGTTAAAAAACTTGCAATTTTTCCATATCAATTTTTAAAAACCTTGCTTACCATATAAATTAATAAATTAAAAAAAATATATATAATTAGGTTTCGAGTCCTGCTTACCATATATTAGCGCTATGCTTAGCTAAAACTAACTTTACAGCAATACCATAAGGAAACGAGACATTAGATATCATTTAAACAAGGCAACCCACGAACCTCTTTGTGCCCGATTAGAACTATTTGAGTACTTCCCTTTGACCAAATAGGTACTTACGTCGTCTAATAAGAAACGGTGGGTGTATCTAATAGCCAATAAGCATTACTATATCAAAAGGTTATTTAACAATCTGTCATTAGTTTAAATGAAAGCATAAAAACCCGTGTAATGATGAGCATCATTAATCATGCATTCATAGCCGGTGGTAATCACGGTGATACCGCTTTGGTGTATCAGCTTTGCTTGGATAAACAAGTTTCCTGTTACAACATATTAACTTTTTAGTGTGATATTAGTTATATATTCATATGAATATTTTATTCAAAGTCGTGGCGCAGGGGCACAGTGTCACTGTAAAATCGAGTGGTTGTCGGTTTGATCCCCATTCGAGGAGATAAATATATACTTACATTTAAATTTTTATTTCTTCGCTCTGGTATCGAGGCAAAGCGCGGCATTGAGTTCCGCATCTAATCGTGTAGTGGCGAACGGTGTGACTAAACACAGCGTGAAGCTAATTTGATTTGATTTTTTTTTTGTTTTAGCTATTATTAATAAAAAATATTCGTTTTCTAATTAATGAGCAAGATAGGAAGTGAAATTATTCTTTTTTTATTAGATTTTTTAAATTACAGCAACCTACAGTTAAGGCACTGTATTTCTATTAAGACACTTCCGTTTTCTGTTTTCCGGTTATCTTAACATTTCATTTTGATATAGCTTTTCATAGACATTTGATCTTTCTTGCACGTCCCTACTTACATTATGATCTATTGTAGATCATTTTTGTGACCGAATTTCGTACTTTCTCACATTGTAAAAATATAATTGAAAGTGAGAAGAAAGATTCTTAAAAAAAACTTGCGAAGCCCTTTACAGCTAACTGCAGTGCAGCCACTACTCCCTCTCTCTTCCTCTTACTCTATTTCTATATATCTACTAATTTATTTAAATACTTGCAAGACTATGAAGCCTAAAGAAAAAATATCTTCCTTACCACTTTCAGCTTCTAAAAATAAAATACAAATAATGTTGCCCGATTAAACTCAACAAAACATAAGTAAATAACAATAAATAACGTTTATCTTAAACGTACTAAATTTCACATTTCATTTTATGTAGTTTTATTTTTATTGTACGCTCGTTACAGCTTATCATTTTAATAATGTATTTAATTATGGTGTGTGATATTTCATAGCTTTCCTCACGAAGGCATTTGTATTTTTTCAAATAACGGTGTTCGCGTGGTGTGCGGAAATAAAAAAAAATATCTTAATTGTGTTGGTAGGTTGCCTTGTTTTTTGATATAACAATATATATAACTCCGTTTCAAAACGTGTTGACTTTAATGAGGAAGATAAGTGAGTCGTTATTATTCTTTTTCAAATTATTCTTTTAAAGACTTGATGAGATGAAAATTTGTTCCGGATACATGTTAACTACGGCTCAAGAGGAAAATTTGTGAGGGAAATGTTTGTATGGAACGATTTTTTTCATTTGTATTGTGACGCAGTAATTAAATTGGTACCCTAAGATCAACAAGTCTAATATATATATATATCCAGAGCGGAGAAATAAAACTATAAAATATTTTATTTCCTCGAGTGGGAATCGAATTCACAAAATAATCGCGTTCACAGGCATACTTTGTGTCTGTGCACCACAACTGGCCTCACAAATACATGTTAAACTATAACATAATACAAAAATATAACATTATATAAACCTGAACAACAAAGAAACCGAAACTATTGTAAAAGTAAAATTGTCACATAATATGGTTAATGGTTATATAGTACCCTTAGGGAAGTATATGGGAGCACTAAGCGACGATTTCATTGAGTTCCTATGTGAACAGGAAATAACGGGATATTACGTTTTAAAGTTCACGGAAACTAAATTGCAAGCTTTTATATACATATATAAACATTTTACCAATTCTCTTTTTTTATCAAATCTCATACAATCTCCCGTATTAATTAAGGTATACAAAGATAATGTTAGGCTTAAGTAGTAAAAGGAATTTAAAAGGGTTATTCTAAAATAATTTGGAGTGCTGCCAATAGCTGTTGGAACTGGTGGTAGGATTATTGCTGAAGTAGAAAAAACTTGCCGTTGCTATTAAATTGTTTAGATAGATTAAAGGAAAATTGAATCCAAACTCGTTTAAACTTTAACTTGCAGTGTTTTAAGGAGACCATATAACTAAAAATAAAATAAATCAGCTTCACGCTGTATCCCGCACACAGCAGGATAGGCAGAGGGAACCTAGTGTTAAGTTCTTACAATACAGAGATATAATCGTTTAAAAGAAAAAATCTCGTATAAATAGATATTTATATACTAGACTAACATACTAAAAGTCATTATTAGTAACGTAAAAAAAGTCAAAGTTACGTATATAAAAAGATAGTTTGGCAGTTTAGGTTCGTAAAGCGACGGACGAGCTTAATTAGTTAAAGGAATTTAAAAGGGTTATTCTAAAATAATTTGGAGTGCTGCCAATAGCTGTGGCAACTGGTGGTAGGATTATTGCTGAAGTAGAAAAAACTTGCCGTTGCTATTAAATTGTTTAGATAGATTAAAGAAAAATTGACTCTTAACTCGTTTAAAGTTTATCTTGCAGTGTTTTAAGGAGACCATGTAACTAAAAATAAAATAAATCAGCTTCACGCTGTATCCCGTACACAGCAGGATAGGCAGAGGGAACCTAGTCTCAAGTTCTCACAATACAGAGATATAATCGTTTAAAAGAAAAAATCTCGTATAAATAGATATTTATATACTAGACTAACATACTAAAAGTCATTATTAGTAACGTAAAAAAAGTCAAAGTTACGTATATAAAAAGATAGTTTGGCAGTTTAGGTTCGTAAAGCGACGGACGAGCGTCGAAGCCTCTTTTATTATGTTTCCGCAGTCAGAACATCACTACTTTATTATGGAGCAAATGTGGGTATTGGCAACTTTTTTGGCTATAAACAAACTTTTGGCCCATTGTACGAAAAGTTTTTTTATAAAAGGCTCTTACAACTTTGATTACAAATATGTGATATTAAAAATTCTGTAGACATATCTACTCTACAAGCAAAAATATACTTATTACTTAAGGTATATTAGTGTTTTCACTGTGAAAGCCATTTTGAAATAATAAATAAAGAAAATAAAAAAATGTAATGTATATAAATGTCTGGACGTCGTAGCGCAGAGGCACAAGGATGTGACTGTAACGCGATGGTTGTGGGTTCGATTGCCGATTCGGGGGATTGAATGATTATTTTTAATATTGTTATTTTTTTACTCATTCACCAAGGGAAAAGCCCAGAGTTGAGTTCCGCCACTCAACTCACATTGCCTCGGAAAGCGGGAAATGGAGTGTTTTACCACTGGGTTATCCCTGCGTACAGTGCTATATGCGGAAAGCAGCGTTAAGCTGTTTTTTTAAATGTAATAAAAACCAATTTTAGCAACATATTACGCGTATCCCCCACAAACAATTTCTTTGTACCTAACATCTAAACAAATAAAAATAAACAAAATAAAAAAAAAAGAAACGTAGAAGCAATCAAAAACCAATACGACTTACTCGACAATCTCGATACAAGATCTCAATATCTCATCCGATGCTAGAGTTATTCTCTCGAAATATGGTATGCAATAAAATACCAACGGGAAATGGAAAAGCAATCGGCGAAATCCACACAATCATAATACGGGAACGGAATATGAATTCCAGAACCCTTACAGGATAATAACATATAGATATATTATGTAGGCAATAAACATTACTGTTGTAAATATTTTATGACTGAGTAGCCTTCCCATCAACGTTGTAGCAGTGATCGTATTTTTGGTACCTCTCCTATTTCAGTGGAATCTTAAGTTAGGATAATATGTAAAAAGTTATAACTTTAGCCAAATTCTTATAGATTATAACTTATACATTTTTATTTAATTTCCCAAGTAAATAAAGATTATTTTCACATTTAATAGCATTTGGTAGCAATTTTTTAGACATTTGACTATTTGCAGCACAGTGGTTACAGGTTTGATACTCACTTGGGTTATTGTATTGTTTTTCATCTCTGGCAAGACAAATTGCGGCGCTAAGTTCTGCTGCACAACCAGTCGCATAGCAAGACTTGTTTAACAATGTTTCAAATTCAGTCAGTAATTGAGGAACAGGGTGACTTGACACTAGGTTCTATCTCATTCAACACATCGTGAAATATACTGCAATACATGACACAGCTTAGTAAGCTTACATACAATTAAACAGAAAAGGCCATGTTCATCTTATATAGTAATAATTCCAATTCCACATTCTCTAATCGTATAATACAATCCCATACTAATAGCCAAATCAATTAATCCCGCAGTCCATGCATTAATAACGCTAATGTGATTTGTCGAAGATGTAATGTGCTGCACAAGTGAAGCGCACAGAGAGTTCATTTGATCGGTTCATTTGGAGTCAGACTGGTGCTCTCCCAATACATGCCACGACTGGATAAACCCGATTGCGAGCGTCTATGGGGGAAAGGGTCACTATTTTCAACGAAATTTAGAGATCGTGCGATAATTCATCGAGTTTTATTCAGTTTTTTTATGGAAATTGACATTAATGATTTACAATTACACTTAAAGTATGTTTTTATAGATTTTTTAATATTGAAATTATTTTCTTTATTGCTAAAGGTTCATTTGATATAATATTCAAATGTAATAAATCAATAAATCAGCTTCACGCTGTATCCCACACATAGCAGAGTAGGTAGAAGGAATCAATCTGGTTTTAAGAATCTCTATTCCCCACTTTCCGGCGAATTCTGGTGGCATTGTGTGTCAAGTGGCGGAACTCAACACCGCGCTTTGTATCGACACCAGAGCGAAAAAATTTAAATATAAATATAAATAAATATTTCATTTCCTCGAGTATGTATCGAATCCACAACTAGTTGCGTTTCCAAACTTTGTGCCCCTGCGCCACGACTGGCTTCAATATTCTAATATTCGATTGTAATAATTCTTAAAATACAATATTAATTTTACAAATAGATACTAATTGACGTTTCAAATTTCACAAATTCTTTATCTAATTTCGAATAGTTCAAAAATATACTACCGTACAACCGAATAGACTACGGGAGGTTGAGTGAAATTGACAGATTTATTTGCGTTCGGATAAACCGGGATTGCAACTGGCTGATTTTTTACAACGGTTGGCGCAGAGGCCCGACTGTGCTGGATTCAGGGTAATTTCATTTAAGCTCTGACAATTGCTTGTTCGTATATTCAAAAATATGGTTATAAGAGATTCAACACGCAAAGCCTGCAATTTGACGGAAAGTGGGGAACGGAGTGTCTTAACACTATGTTTCATCTGGCTATCCAGCAGTGTGCGGGATACAGCGTGTAGCTAATTTGCTTATAAGATATGATTGTTATTGGAACTTTTTTATACTTTTAATCCTTAATTCTAATATAAGTAGTGGATACCTTGGTTTAAATTATATTTAATTTTTTATAATATTTTACAATCCGTTATTATGCATATAGATTACAAAAAGTATTTTCATATAAAAAAATATTTCATAATGTAATAAAGTTCTTACCACACCAGTATTTTAGTAAGCATATTTATATCAAAATATATCTACTATAATGGTGCTCGGTTGTGTCAACCACTGAGGCGAGGCGTCGAATATCTCTTCTCCAGGGAAATTACCACTTCCTCGTCGGGTTCTTAACTCGGCGTGAGCCAACCCCACGTGCCATCAAAAGCAAATTGTGGTGAGACCGAATCGATGTTACGTAGACATAAAATCCACAGCCACATCAATACGACCACGTACATATTTAATACATTTTTTTTTGGTTTATCTTTAGAACGTAAAATGCACTTAGGAAATGAAAGTGATTTACTATAAACTAGATTATACCATAAAATCAGCTTCACGCTGTATCCCGCAAACATCAGAGAAGGCAGAGAAACCTAGTGCTAGGACTCCATACCCTATTTTCCGCCGAAATCTGGAGGCATTGCACGTTCAGGACACGGAACTCAACGCCACGTTTTGCCGTGCTACTAGAGCAAAGAAATCTAAATATTTAACAATTTAATAATTTCCTCTAGTGGGAATCTTACCGTTTGGCGTTACCGTAGCGTTTGGCGCTCCGTTCTCTCTGACTACCCCGCTAGGCATAAAGCGTGATAACCTAACGCTCTATCAATGAGTGGGAATCAAACCCACAATCAGTCGCGTTTACAGTCACACTTCTCGCCTCTGCGTTACGACTCTCCTCTAATATATCAATTGTATGGTTCATGTAAACATAATAATATAAGTTTTGAATAGCTAAATATTTCATTTGTATGTGTCAAAGGAATCTCTTGTCGACCACACAGTGCTTTAAACAAAAAAAGTTTAAATCGAATAGGGTGGTCCGGTCATTGTTATAAAATATTTTTATAAGTTACAAAAGTTACTGTCCTAAACTAACAATGGTGTGGTGAGATTAAATGTCACAACGTAAATTTAAAATATCCCTCTCATATTAACATTATTTTTAAAGCGAAATCATTATAATAGCTGTCAACTAGATATTTTTTCAGTTTTACGTTGTATTCTTCACGTTAAAATGCCGGCAGAGGGAACCTAGTACTAAGTTAGTCGCCTATTTCCGCCAATTGGAATTTTATAAAAAAAGTCAGAAAATAAGCTTCAAGCTGCATCCCACACGGCAGGGTAGGCAGAGGGAACCTAGTGTAAAGACACTTCATTGCCCTCTTTCCGCCGAATTCTTCTTAATTTTCCACGCTTTGCCTCGACACCAGAGCGAAGAGTAATAAAATATATATTTAAATAAATATCTAATTTCCTCGAGTGTGGATCGAACCCACAATCAGCCGATTTTACAATCACACTTTGTGCTCGTGCGCCACGACTCACCTTGGAATTTCATAATATGTTAAATATTGAGTGATATACCAAAAATAACACTTCAAAATATCCATCTTTTTCATTTAAACTCCATTTCATATTAAATTCAATTTTGTCATACCAATATTCTCTCAACACAGCACAGTACTATATAATTCCACAGTATCTAAGTACGCAGTCAGATCAAGCGTACGTCGTTATACCTGCAATTCCATTAGCCTGGATTGCTGACGCTTCAACAAGCCAAACATATCCACGCAAATTGAACGGGTAAAAACTTTGATGGAGGTTCTTCTGGGGAATTAGGTTTGGATTTAATCATACTTATTGTTAACGGCTGTCTTTTTGTGTGTTTTAACAATATCTTGTGTGATTATGATTTATGAACAGACATACACATGTCGTTTTAACTCTATTAATTGCTGAGGTCAGTGTCGTGGCGTAGAAGCACAAAGTGTGATTGTAAAATCGGTTGGTTGTGGGTTTAATCCACACTGGAGAAAAGGAAAATATTTATTTTAATTTATATTTTTATTTCTTCGCTCTGGTATCGAGGCAACGCCGCTCAGCACGCAATGCCGCCAGAATTCACCGGATAGTGGGGAACGGAGTGTCTTACCACTAGGTTCCCTCAGCCTACTCTGCTGTGTGCGGGCTACAGCGTGAAGCTGATTTTTGATTAGATTGAAAAAATCGAAAATTGGTGCTTGTTCTATCACTCTGTATAAACATAATTATCTAATTCACACATCAATAAATTAAAAAAATAATGTTAAAATAGCATATTTTCGCACCCACTATTAATATTTCACAGCCGTAAACTTTTTACGACTCACTCCAATATAAAGGCGAAGTTATTAACCACTGTATTATGGGTTTTGCTGTAAATTAGCTTTTCTTAGATCTTCTACTTAGAGATGTATTGACGACGGCTCCTTTATACTCCATTCGATTTATGAATCGCCTCAACACATAAAATGATATGAGGCCTTTATAACTTTAATAATATAAATTATATTTGTAAATTTATTATAAAACAAATTCTTATATCAAGTTTATAGAATGATAAATGTAATGTTAAATTGTAAAATAAAAAAAATATCATATTTTTGTTTATTTAAAATAGTAGAGGCCAGTCGTGAAGCAGCGGCCTAAAGTGTGGCTGTAAAATCGACTGGTTGTGAGTTCGATCCCACTCCAGGAGATGAAATATTTACTTAAATTTATGTTTCCATTTCTTCGCTTTGGTGTCGAGACTTAGCGCGGCGTTGAGTTCTGCCACTCAATACCTCTAGAATTCGACTGAAAGTGGGGATCGTAGTGTCTTAACGTGTCCTACGTGTGGGAAACAGCTGATTTTTTATTTAAAATAGTAAATGTGAAATTTACTTTTAAATTATTTTACTTTATTTTGTCATCTTTTTTTACTTTTCTCAATGTTGTTTCAATTTAAAAATACGAGTATGTATTTTATCCATACTAATATTTAAAACTGATGAGATTTTTTGATGGAACACGTCAATCTCAGGTTCAAATTGAAAACATATTTTCAGGTAAAATCATCATCGTCATTTCAATGTAACTCACTATACTTGGTCAGAATTACTTCTCGCACTTAGAAAATTTCATATGTCGTAAACAACTCCTAGCCATTTCCACATAATGAGGGAGGCGGCGAAGTCACAGGTAGAAGCTATATAAATATTAAGTCTAGTCAATTATTCCATACTTAGGGAAGAAAAATAGTTATAAAGAAAACGTATTAAAATTTGAACGTAGCGAGATTTGATCCCGCGCCTCTTTGGAAATTGTCCAAGCGTTCTGACTAACTAAGCCATACGTTCACGTTCACGTGGACTGTTTAAAAAGAAGCGCGGGTGTTTGACTTTATGCGATAATTGAAAGTTCAAATTTTAATCCTAAAATAATCAGTATTTTTGGAATTAAGAGTATTTATACAAAATATATTACAGGATTCCGTTACTCAAAAAAATTAGCTTCACGCTATATCCCGCACACAGCAGGCAGAGGGAACCTAATGTTAAGACACTCCGTTCCCCACCTTCTGCCGAATTTTGGAGGCATTGCGTGTTGAGTGGCAGAACTCAACGCCGCGCTTTGCCTCGACACCAGAGCGAAGAAATGAAAATAAAAATTTAAGTAAATATTTCATCTCCTCGAGTGGGGTTTCGAACCCACAACCAGTCGGTTTTACAGTCACACTTTGTACCACTGCGCCATGACTGGCCTCTTCCGTTACTCAATACACTATATATCTCTAAATGGGTTGGAAGTGAAAACATAGCGCTTCTATTCATATTCATAAAATAATTTAAGTAATAGATATAATTTATAATACAAACAAGATCGGTTACAGAATTTTCGCATATAAAATAAACTAAACAAATAGTAACGACAAAAATAAATCCAATCGACGATTTGCATTTGGAAAGCGACTAGTTAGCCTAAGTTACCGGCGTTCATTAGTTCAGGCGAATGTTATACAGGGCGGTTTACAAATGTAGAGCAATCATTATTTAAGCCGACAGAGAAATAAACAGTAGTAATTCCACAAATCCCGGTAAGAGGCGGCGCGGGACAAATTAATGAGAGAGCCCGTAGCTGCGTTACTCATGTGAGATTATAATATAGGCTGGTGTAAACTTAGTTTATTATTCTGTTGTGTTTGTTGGTGTTTATTGATGTTTGTTGTTTTTAGATTGTCTGTAGGTGTATAAGCAGTTACTTAAGAATTGTAGTATTTTGTTCGTAATATTATTGTTTTTAGAAAATTAACTTTAAAAAGTTAACACTGGTTTCCCTCTGCCTACCATGCTGTATGCGGAATACAGCGTATACATATTTTTTTTAACTTAAAAAAAACGGATTCACGCTATATCTGACACAGAGTACTGTAGGCAGAGGAAACTTAGTATTAAAACGCTCCGTTCCCCACTTTCCGTTGATTTCTGAAGGCATTGCGTGTTGAGTGGTGGAAGTTTGCCCCGAAACCAGTGCGAAGAAAAGAAAGTATAAATTTAAATAAATATTAAAATTTTTCGAATGGTGGGTTCAACCCACAACTAGGCGCTTTTACAGGCATGTGCCCTTGAGCCACGACAGACCTCTAAGATTAACTTACAGAAGAGAAATGGAAAATAAAAAGTGAGATAGATCTGTTTACTTTCGAGAATACAGTATAAATGAAATTGGAGGAGCGTCACGTAAGCATGAAGAATCTCTGGAGGGACACCTGGAGGGTATGAAGAGGTTGTAAATAGTGGACGAGGTGAAAGAGATATGTAGAGACCATAGTGCTTAGTTTGACAATATATAATAATAAATATAGAGGCCAGTCGTGGCACATTACACTTTATAAAGTGTAATTGTAAAATCGATTGGTTGCAGGTTCGATCCCCATTCGAGGAAAACAAACATTTTTTTACATTTATATTTCCATTTCTTCGCTCTGGTGTCGAGGCAAAGCGCGGCGTTGATTTCCGCCACTCAAGACGCAAATGCCTCCACAACTCGGCGGAAAGTGGGGTACAGAGTGTCTTAGCACTAGGTTCCCTCTGCTTACCCTGCTGTGAGCGGGATACAGTGTGAACTAAAAATATGTATATATGTTTTGTTATGATTTCAAAGTGAACATATTTTTATTATTGTAAACAATAACAATACAATAATAAATTCTTTTTCACAATTCTTTTATTCACAAAGAACTCGCTTATGAGATCAAAACGCAGCGTCGGCAGGAATTTCAAAGAGGTTCCGCTCCGCCATCCGGAATAGAGACGGTATTAGGAAAATTAAATATACTTTATTCAACTTTAAGTCTTACTCTATATATAAAAGAACTGTTTTCTCTACAACAGAAAAGAGAAATAGAAATGATATTGTACTACAGAGAATACGTTAGAGGTGCGCTATCATTGTGACGGTTATACTAAAAAGATAAATAAATTTTTAACTTAAGTATAATTTACTAAAATTCATATAGCTCTATCAGACAGGTCCTAAATAAACAAAGGGGTTGTTTGTTTCTTTACTATTTTCAAAGTAACAATGGTCGTCATTTGAAGTTCAAGTTCTAATAGAATGTATGAAACCGTAATAGATACTATTGAACTTTTTAATTCTCTTTGTTTTACGTATGTTAATTTGTATTTAATTTTAACTTTAAATATTTTCCTGCATATGGTTGGGAATACGGAGAGAATGAAGTGATTAAGACTCTTTAATCTGCGCCGAAATGGGTGATGGTGACGGTGCTCAGTGCCGCGTACCATAGCGGGGAAATATAAAGAATTTATGTTTTATAAAAAATAAAATATAGCAGAATAGTATTAAAAATTAAAATGCATTTTTTTATTATTTTTAATGATTCTTGAAAACGAGTAGAATGGTACTTTTACAAAAGCTAAAACTAAGCAATTTAACGTCTAGTCGGAACCCACGACCATCTTGATTTCTCAGTGAAATGCTGCCCCATTGAAGTATGACGCCCGCTAAGTATATAAAATTGTACACTATGAGTAAAATAATAAGAAAATAATATTTAAGGGTACTTTTAAATTTTTTCAACATTTCCTCTTAAAAGATATTGAATGTGTTAAATAAATAATAAATTCCAACATAATTGTAAATCTGTACAAAAAAAAAGAATCTATATATGGTCTTTTCCAAGAACCATCTAACGTCAACCAAAGATAGGCATCCTACAAACGAGATACTTCAACATCAAGTCTCTACTCTAGTCACTGCCTTATTTAGCACTAACAAGTTTTTCTCGGCGTCTGTTTATTGGCACTTGTCGACACCAACTGACATCGTTCGCCAAAACATTGTTAATAGCTATGATAAAATTTGATAGGGTTGATGCTCGCCAGTCCTTCTTTCCTCTGGAAGTCGTTCCATTAATGTCAGTAGCTCAACGGGATTTTATAGGTGAAATATATTTTGAGGCTTTAAATTGTCACTTAGTATTTAATATTTTAACGCTAAGGTTTATATAGACGGGGGCTTCGCCCGCTTGATCTGTACAATCATTAATTTTATATTATTTAAATGTATTTAGGGAAAATGGGTTGGTTATTTTTATTTTGTTATCTACACTGTAATACAACAAATGAATTGTTATTTAAACTTTTGCTTATGTCGCTCTCTAATCCTCCATTTACTAATGAAAGCCTTGTAAAAATCGAATTAGCTGTTGCGGAGATTAGAATGGTCAAACAGAGGGATAGTTGGACATATAAGCAACATTTTAAAAATCAATTGTATGTGTTTTAGTATCGTGTAAACAACTATATGTATGTACTTGAAAAAACACAGTAACCTTGAAATCACAGACGGATACTTTTTATTTGTTTTATACGTCGATATAAAACACAGGATTTTTAATTTTAATAAATTTGCTATAATATATAATTGATTGATAATACGTGAGAAATTTACTTTCTTGAAATTCAAATTTAAATCAAGGCTACGGGAAATGGAAACAATCGGCTATTTAAAGTTGAATACAAATGTTATATTAAATTATAAGCGCTCTGCAGCGTGAATATTAAAAATATAATGTAATGAGTCTATTTAAATAAAAGTAGGATGTTATAATAATTAAAATAGTATTAACATTACGCTGTATTCCGCATATAGCAGGGTAGGTAGAGGGAACCTCTGTCTGTTTGTCTGTGCGTTTGTTCACGCAGTTGTAATCTCAGAAAAGATTTAACCGATTTAAGTGCACTTTTGTATTTTAGCAAACTTTCCTTCAAATCCAGTGTTTGTTTCATTTCAATAAATAAAAAAGATAAAACCAGATTCATTCTGTTTCCCGTTTAGCAGGGTATGCAGAATAAATCTAATATTAAGACACTCCGTTCACCAGTCTTCGTCGCTTTTTTCGAGGCGTTGCTGTGGAGTGGCAGAACTTAACGCCGTAGGGGGATCGAACCCACAACTGTCGCGTTCACAACGAAATTACATTATAAACATTAATTTCAAATAATAATATTAAAATAATTATATGTTTATTTTATGAGTTTATTTTCTCCATTAAAAGGTTAATTGTAGCAATATCATAATATATTCTCATTAGGTGACGTAACTGAGAACTATTCAAAAGTCTGTTGTTGACAGGGAACCCGCTGTTTGTTTGCTAACTAAGTTTGGTTGTACGAACTTAGTTTACCGCCAAGTACGGTAATTTAAGACAATAGGCGCTCTTAAAGGTCTGTACCTAATGAATCGAGTTATACCATATATTAGGTTAAGTATTAGGTAATTACAGTATTAATATAAATAAAAAATCATATATATAAATATTAACTGCATTTGTATCGAAATATTTTTTTTATTTATAATTTCGTTTCTTCGCTTTGGTGTCGAGGTTAAGCGGGACGATGAGTTCCATTAACACGCAGTGCCTCCAGAATTTGACTTATCGTGGGGAATGGAGTGTCTTAACTCTCTTCATACCGCTGCGTCCCTCACATAGCAGTATGTGCGGGATACAACGTGAAGTCAATAAATAAATTTAATGTACAGAATAGACTCCTTTACAGTTTAATTATAAGTATTCAAATTTTGAAGATTTTTTGCATAAAATAATACATGATCAATGTTTCTCAAAATCGTTTAAATGAAATATTAAATATTAAACAATAAATAACTAGACAAATATAATTTGTATATAATAAACAATGCATATTTTTCATAGTTGAATAATACATTAGTTTATTTCACAGACGTCGTCAACAAGTGTCTGAGCTGGGATCGAACCCACGCACCTGATTTGCAATCGGCCGATACAAGTAGGTGTAGCTGTCACTTGTTGACTGGTTGAACTATTCTGGAATATTTGCTTATATATGAAACGTTTTATTTTTAATTCAATTTATGTTATATTGATTAGAATAAGGTAAAATGGTGTTATGGTATAACTGATTATTATGACTAAATGTCCTTCATTTTTGTTGTTTACGTTATTATACTATATATTTTATATAATGTTTTTTAAATAGCTAACTTAATGGGGAACGGAACGGAAGCATCTTAATTTCCCAGGTTCCCTCTGCTTGCCGTGCCTACCGTTTTCGTTATACGAAAATAACTTTTCGTCAAATTATTAAATAAAAAATGTAGAATTCAAATGGATTCTATTCAGACAACGTATATTGTTGTGTCGTATTTATGTGTTATATTATATAGGAGCGACACATACATTTGCGAGATGCGAGAACTTTAAGAAGAAATGTCGCTCGACAACCCCTTTCAGTGTAAGTCCAATAAAAATGGGTTCAGCTATCCCAGACAGACAAACAATCATTTTAAAATTATGATTTTTTAAATTATTTTTGTTTATTTATTTGTGTATTGGTATCGTGTAAATCGCTATTTGTGAACTTGGAAAAACATGGTTATTTTGAAATCACATAATAGATACGTTAATTATTTCGGTCTCCAATTCCTACCTAATATATTTAAACTTTCCCACGAGTGTAAATAGTGAATCCACACTGCCTCACTTAGTTGTATTTCCGACGGTGTTTACTAAAATGAATCTCACAAAAATTATTATAGAATAGTCACATTTTGACGTGGGATGATAACGTTTGTTGGATTTTCTCTATTTCACTGTCGGATATCAAGTTCAAGATATGAATACATTTATCAAGTGATTTTATATTTATTAGGCCTTATTTGCAGATTAGATTTTGTTGTAAGATATAAGTATGTATGATAAATGGTAGCATAGATTTATACTGTATGCAAAATATGTCTAGAAGAAAGTAATAATATATAAATAAAAAAAAAACAGTTTCACGCTGTATCCCACACACAGCAGGGTAGGCAGAGCTAACCTAGTGTTAAGATACTCCGTGTTAAGTGGCAGAACTCAGCGCCGCGCTTTGCCTCGACACCAGAGCGAAGAAATGGAAATATAAAATGGCGGAAATATTTCATCTCCTCGAATGGGGATCGAACCCACAACCATCGTGTTACACCCTTGTGCCCCTGGGCCACGACGATCTCAAAAAATATATAATAATAACTATAAAACTAAGATCAGTGAATACTTATTCATATGTTACTTATTTTTTTTAGTCTTATAGATTTTCTTTATGCTGGAAAACATACAAAAAATATACAACTTTTGTACGAAAGTAAGAAAAATATAAAAAAAGATATAATTGAACATCTTATCTAACAAATTGAAAGTGTAGTCGTCGAGGAAATAAATGAAATAAAGAGCCGACTTCGAGAAATCAAAGTCCTATCGACAACAATCCTGTCACGAACAAAATAGAACTCCTCAAACAATACTCTCGCTTTTCAAATTTAGGGTTCCAGATTAAGGGTTGTTTATAAAAGATACAGCGCAGCCGTTTTGTACCTCAAAAGAATCAACAATTCATACAAAATTAAAACATACATATATGAAAATAAGGCATACAATCCCGGAAATAATTGATGTTTATACATACATATGTATCTATTAGCGTGCGGGTAGCCGCAGACAGTATCGTCTGCACTACAAATGTATACTGGGCAATACGAGTACAGGCCTCCCAAAGTACATTTTAGCTTTGAACATAGAAGTCATAATGCTTTAGTATTCTAGTTTACACGACGTGTCGCCCACCGTACAACTGCACACATCTCGGTTGCTTGCATTTATCTTTACACAGCAAGCGATTTCAAGGCCCGGTAGTACGGCAGTGTATTTACAATTTGCACTGCGGTTCCTATATTTGGTCTTCTCTCAAAATCCGTATTATGAAGAAATCTTCGTTAAATCCCCAAGATGGAGATACTTCCCACGCGCGTTTGTTAATATAGACGGTAGGCTGTTTTGGTTATATGAAGATATTAAGATTCAGGGCGAGGTTTAACGTTTCGCCCTGTGTCGACGTAGGAGTGCGGCGAGAGTGAGATTAACAAACATATCGCGGATCAGATCGGTGTAATGAAATTTGAATAATGTTTACATATTTTCCTTATCCGCTCTAAATTACGCATGTATGAATAAAATTATGTGAGCTCATATTAGGTTCCAGGTCCAGGGGTACAATGTATAGTTGTAAAGTCGACTGGTTGTGGGTTCGATCCCCACTTGTAGAAATGAAAGATTTGTTTACATTTATATTTTTATTTTTTCGCAACGTCGAGGCAAAGCGCAGCGTTGAGTTCCGTCACTCAACGCGCACACTCTCGCGCCAACTCGGCGGAAAGTGGGGAACGAAGTGTCTTAACACTGGGTTTCCTCTGCCTCCCTGACTTAGTACAGGATATGGAGCTGATTTGATTTATTATTGTTTTTACAATAGAGATTTCTTCTTAGATTTATACCATTTAACTGTAGGGTTTTTTAGTTAACAATTGGCGGAGAAAGGAGAGAAATATCACCGTATTTTCATTGTCTATTTTTTCTAAAAAAAAAGCAAAAACCAAAAAATAAAACCCTTCATTTTGCACTTTCAAATTATCTTTCTGATATGAAAGACAAAAACTTTGTTTTTCCCAGAGTCGTCACTACACGTCTAACAAAGCAGCCGTATCTCGCAAAGCCAATACCTTACCTCGAGGTGTAATTAAAACGAAGCCAGCCATGTATCATGGTTACCGGTAGGTGTGAGGGAGAGCACCACACCACCAGCTGAGACAAAGGCATGTTAACGAGGACTAAATTATATTTATTCCGTATGCAGAACACACGAGACGTACGGTTGAACGTACAAGCGTACAAGTTCGTCGAGAGTTCTCCACAACTCGGCTGTATTGTGAGACAGTTCACACGTTTTATAACATTTCGTATGGCTCTTAAGTTTAGTGAGCACGCTTCTTTTATGTCGCGTTCCCTCTTGTTTCAGCTTCACAGGGCGTCTTCCTTCGCAGTTGCTTTGTGGGGATTTTAAGATTGCTAAGCACAGAAAGTTTCAGTGCAAAACGCTACGCTGTCTAGTTTTTGTCATATCTTTTGAACAAAATATACATTACCCATGTATGTTCTCCCAAAAAAAAAAATCTCAAAATATTTGACTTCAAAATTAAAAATAATTGGATTTTAAAGATTTAAGCTTAAATTACTACCGGTAAATGTTTCGGTTTAGCGGCGCATTTCCCATAAATCTTTCGGATCCAATGAATTGAAATTTTTAATTCGTTTAACCTTTGTCATGTTATCGTTTCTTAATGAGAGACAGCACCGCTGAGAGAGTTTCACCGGGCACATCAATTTGGATTACGTCTTAAGCTTAAACTGCAGCTTTGTACGTCCATTAGTACCGATAATTGTTTGTAATCCGTTGACGTTAATGTGATATCAATATTTATTATATAGAATGTTGAATATATTATATGTAATCCCGGATAATTCTCGGTTATACTAGGTACAAAAGCGTGTGATTTTTAACACGATAGGTCGTGGATTCGATTTTCACTCGAGGAAACGAAATATTGCAAATATTTCGTTAAAAATAAAAAATAATAAAAATATTGCAAAGGGAATATAGTGTTAAGACACTCCGTTCCCCACTTTCCGCCGAATTCTGGAGGCGTTGCGTGCTGAGTGGCGGAACTCAACGCCGCGCTTTGCCTTGACACCAGAACGAAGAAATGAAAATATAAACGTAAATAAATATTTAATATTTTCATTTCTTCGCTCCGGTGTCGAATTCGATGGAAAATAGGTAACGGAGTGTCTTTACACTAGATTTCCTCTGCCTTCCCCGCTTGTATGTAACTAATAGATAAATCATTATAATAACGGTATATTAATTAGTTAGTCATGATTTCCATATTTTCCAATAAATGTAGAATGGAAGAAGTCATTTAAATATGAAATGGTAAAATAATAGACTACATATACCGAACGTTATTCGATGTTGGTAAATAAATTAAAAAGCCGCAGACCTGTTAAATTGAATTGGAGACCAAATTGTAATATGGTTTTTGTTCGGCTTTCATTTTAAATTTGTACGCTGACGTGTATTCCCAAAATAAAATATACCAACGTCGGTGGTATGTTAATATCAAAATATTATATAGAGAAACAGAAATAGGCTTAAAAAATATATCGCAATATGCAAATAAAAAAATGAGAAACGGACTGTTGTAAATTATTAAATCTGTTACTCTGTATATTAGAAATATGTATATGATAAACGTTATGTACATTACACATGACACGGGCGGTAGGAGGCTGGTTGGTTAGGAACAAGGGGAACATAGTATGAAAGATACTGAAGGAAGGTCATGAAGAGGTTGATGGCAGCAGATGAGGCCAAAGAGGTATGCAGACACCGTTGTGTTTGGGTCTCTGTTGTGGGCGGCTGCCCCGCTAGGGATACTTGGAAGCGTTAAGGTAAATCAAGTTAGTATATTACACCTATATTTTGATTAAAAAAAATACAATTAATAAATGTAACCCTTACTACACTACATTTTAATTATTTTTTTATAATTTCTCTAATAGGTAACTATTAGTATATAGGAACTTATAGTTCCTACTCTAATTATTTTATTATGTAATAAATATCTAAAAAAATACATAGGTTTTATTTCAACGTTGACTTATGTTTTCTTACATAGTTTTTGTATGAAACTTTGAAAGCAGTTATCTGTTGAAAGTTTTACTAGAAAACTTTAAGCTAGCTTAGTGTTATGCTTTTACTTTAACTCGATTCTTGTTTATTAAAATTGACATTTTAGCCAACAGATTATGAATTCAGTAGAATTAACCATGAATGCAGGGTATGCAGATAGATCTGTATTAAGGCACTCAGTTTACATGCATTGAGTGTTGAATTCTGCAGGTATTGAGTGTTAAATGGCGGAACTCAACGCCGTGATTTGCCCTCGTCACCAGAGCGAAAAAAAATATTTCATTTCTTCGGCAATCGAACCCATAACCTGGCACGTTTACAGCCAAACGCTTGTGCCCCTGCGCCTCGTATGGCCTCAATAGTACACAATAGTTACTCAAAAGTAAATAAAAATATTTTAAAAAGTAACTCAACACTAAAATTAATATCACAAACATGAAACGGTTTAACAATCTTAATTCACATTGAAATATACAAAATCAGCCAAAATTCTTATTTCCTTTATCACTTTATCAGTAACACAGCAGGTTTAAGTTCAAAGTTTCAAATTGGTTGTGAGAAGTTGGTCTATACCGATACTGAGTTACCGTTGTTAACTTCTGCTAAGTTGCGGCTTAAGTTAGACGGTAAGTTATTATTGTCATTCCGGTCTGCAAGTTGCTGATATTACCCTGGGGTGATGCGCCTCAACCACAATATGTTATAGTTAGACCAATTGCGTGTACAAGTTCGAGAGGGAAACCAGAGATTACGTTCACAGGAAGCTGCTCGGTTCTAACTGATGAAATTAGTACAATTGATTTAATCACACAAGTACGGAATACGGAGAAAATGTCTCTTTTTTATTTTGGTTGGTTGCTATGTTTTTTGGTTTGTTTATATTGACACTAGTACTCTGTAAATAAGTAAAGGAAAATAGATATTGAAAAAATATTGATTGCTTATAAATATAAAAGTTGTAAAAATATAATAGAATACAATGATCTTTGATCCATGCCTTCAAATCTGTCAATTGTAAAAATTAAAGGCCAGTCGTGGCGCAGCGGAACGAGGTGTGACTGTAAAATCGACTGGTTGTGGGTTCGATCCCCACTCGAGGAGATGAAATATTTACTTAAATTTATATTTCCATTTCTTCGCTCTGGTGTCGAGGTTAAGGGTGGCGTTGAGTTCTGCCACTCAACACGCAATGCCTCCAGAATTCGGCAGAAAGTGGGGAACGGAGTGTCTTAACACTAGGTTCCCTCTGCCTACCCTGCTGTGTGCGGGATACAGCGTGAAGCTGATTTATTTATTTTATTTTTTAATAAACCTTCTTAATATTAAAAAAAACATGAATATCATGAATGAGAAAGCAATGTCGTAAGAGCTAAGCTATATGAATATATTATTAAAACATACATTTAACTTTATAAGACCTATCCTGGCACAGGGGTACAATCGAAAGGAAGGGCGCCCCGCTGACTCGCCGTCTGCTTACCGGCCCATAGTGCTGCTCGACGAGGCGGGCAAACTTTTAGAGCGCATTATCGCAGATCGCCTCGTCGACCACTTATGCAGGGAGGGGCCAAACCTGGACGACAACCAATTTGGTTTTCGTCGGGGGCGCTCCACCATAGACGCCATCATGCGCGTCAGGGGCCTGGTGGAGGAGACGGTGTCCCGGGGTGGGGTGGTGCTGGCAGTGTCTTTAGACATCTCCAACGCATTTAACACCCTACCCTGGAGTTGTATTCGGGAGGCTCTGAAATACCATTTCGTGCCTCCCTACCTCCGCCATACAGTAGAGACTTACCTACAGGGTAGGTGCGTTATCTATCGGGGACGTGACGGTGCCAGCCGGCACCTCATGTCGTGCGGTGTTCCACAGGGTTCGGTCTTAGGACCGCTTCTGTGGAACATTGGTTACGACTGGGTGCTGAGAGGAGAACTCCCGTTGGGCGCCGACTTGACGTGTTATGCGGACGACACGCTCATAACTGCCCGGGGGAGTTCGCATAGGGAAGCGACGTTGATAGCCACGGCTGCGGTGTCACAGGTGGTGAACCGCATCCGTTGCCTGGGACTGGAGGTGGCTTTAAACAAGTCGGAGGCCATGGTGTTTCATGGCCCTCGACGTGCTCCGGCGCCGGGATCACACATCGTGGTCAGCGGGGCCCGAATAGCTGTCGAGTCTACCATGAAGTATCTAGGATTGGTACTCGACAGTCGATGGGAATTCGGGCCGCACTTCCGGCGGCTGGCGCCCAAGTTGATGGGCGCAACGGGCGCGCTTTCAACGTTGCTTCCCAACTTGGGGGGCCCGAGCGCCGAAAGTAGGCGGTTGTACGTAGGAATCGTGCGTTCTATGGCCCTGTATGGGGCCCCTGTGTGGGCATTGGACATGACGGTCGGCACTCTCGCCATTCTGCGCAAGCCGCAGAGGGCAATGGCCGTCAGAGTCGTCCGCGGGTATCGCACGATTTCCTACGAAGCGGCTTGCGTCTTGGCCGGATCCCCGCCATGGGACCTAGAGGCGAAAGTACTTGCGTCATTATATCGATGGCGCGAGGAAGAGCGGGCACGGGGCTCTAGCCCGGTGCAGCGGCAGATCGCATTGCGCCGAGAGAAGCTCCGTCAGGTCCTGGTGGCGGAATGGCGGCAAAGACTTCTACGCCCTACCGCCGGCTTCGCTACCGTCGAGGCAATCCGGCCAGTACTCGAGGACTGGCTAGGGAGAAGGCACGGCTCCCTGTCGTTTAGGATGACGCAGGTGCTGTCGGGGCACGGCTGCTTCGGCAAGTACCTGTGCCGCATAGACAGAGAGCCGGATGCTCGGTGCCACCACTGCGTCCATTGCAGGGAGGACACAGCGCAACACACGCTAGCCGAGTGTGTAGCTTGGGAGGAGCAGCGCCGTGTCCTCACAAATAAAGTAGGGGGCGATCTGTCGCTGACTGCAGTAGTGCGGAAGATGGTTGTTAGCGTAGAGTCTTGGGACGCGGTGGCGTCCTTCTGCGAGGACGTTATGTCCAAAAAGGAAACTGCGGAAAGGGAGAGGGAGCCCTTTTCCGGCCGCAGAAGGCGCACAGGGCGCAGGAGAAGGGCGGACAACGCCCTTTTCCGGCCCCCATGAATGGGTCTAGGGGCGAGGGACTTGGGGAAGTCCTCGCTCCCTATTCGATAGACCCGTGTTGTAGGTACGCGCGAGTGTCGGCGCGTGCCTCTGAGACGATGCACGGGTTAGCTCACCACCTCGCTAACCCGCGCAGGAGACGAGGCCTGGACAGACCCGGCCAGCACTAGTGAGGGGCTGCGGATGAATGTGGACTCCCGCGGCCTCGCGCTCACGTGTGAGGAGACACCGGGGTGGTTTTAGTCGGTAAGAGTCCGGCACGCCCCTCCGTCTTTCCCCAGGCGGAGGTAGTCCATGAGGATTTCCCCCCGTAAAAAAAAAAAAAAAAAAAGGGGTACAATCGTGAGGTAAACGCGACAGGTTGTAGGTTCGGTTCTAATTCGAGGAAATAAAATATATATATTTTTTTCATTTCATCGCTCTGGTAACGAGGCAAATCGCGGCGTTGAGCGGAATATGGAGAAGTGTCTTAATAGGAACAGAGTATCTTAACACTAAAGATTCCTTTGCCTACTATACTGTATACAGAGCGGGATACAGGGTGAAAAAATTATTTTATTTGTTTTCGTATCAAGTAAGTAGTATGTAAGAAATATGATTATAAAGTGACATTTACTGCAGTGCCTTAAAGGCGTAGCACGTGTCTGTCAGCAAGGCGGTACAACGGAATGTCATTTATCAAAGATGGTTCAATAGTTTAGTAGGCCATGTTCATACATCATCCTGTCAGTCATATTAAATGATAAGTATTTTTATCGTATCTCTTTTTATGATTGTTGATAAGTTAATATGGAATTGTTATGAGAAACATATTTGTCGGTTTTATTAATGACAAGTAATAGAATTACACATAGCCTAATCTTTATTAAATATTTTTTTTAGTTTTACGCATTACTCTACGTATAATCGAACCCACAACCGTCACGTTTGCAGTGACACGCTTATGTCACGCCCCATTACGGTCTCCAACATTCTAGTTCTTATAATCGACATGTATTATGTAAATACATATTGATTATAAGAACTCGAATATAATATAAGAACTCGAATCACCAATCACACATATAAACAAATAATAGAAAAAAAATAGAAATATTAGTACGAGTTATTCAACTGATAATTAAAAAAATAAATTAAAAAAGCGCATACAATTTCAACTTGGTTGTCTGCATCATAAAGCATGTTCACACTCCCTACACACTGTATGTACCAAGGTAACTTATTTTCACAATTTATCGCATACATCTCGTTCGAGTGTCGATGCGACGGAGCCAAAAATAGACGCCCTAACTTTTTAATAGGTGTATGAGATGCTTTGAGAAAGCGAGCGGCGCCTTCGCCGGTCCCAGACGACTTTTATGACTTTTGAGCACAAATTGCTTCTCTTCATTTAAATACGGTTCTAAACATTCAAATTTTATTTTTTTTTCTCGTGCATTTTGACACATTTTATCTGTTGATAACTAAGTGATACAATGTTTAATTGGTATGTTTGTACGTGATTCATTCATCCGTTATTAGTATTGTATTCATTGGGTTTCGCCTCTCAAAAAGCAAATGTGAATAAACTCAAATATAACTAAAGCCTGTATTTATAAACCACTCTCAAGTTTGAGATCGATATGATCGATCGATACGACTGTCGTTTTCATTGACAGATGAAAGTAAACGGGAATCTCAAAATTAATCTGACATGAGAGCGGTTGATAAATACACCCAATGCCTTCAGAATTTGGCGAAGTGTCTTATAACTAGGTTCCCAGGTTACTTCTGCCTACCCTGTTGTATACGGGACACAGCGTGAAGCTACAAAAAAACAAAAATGGATTGTTACGTCGACGATGATGATGACGCTTGGTGGGCAGTACCTAAGGTGGACTGACGATCAGATTAAGGTCACAATAAGGACGTCGTAAAGATAGGTAATGGATAATAGTTACTATTTTTTTTCTGACATTTATATTTTAGCAAATTTATCAATTTCTTTTAATGAAATAAATACAAAAATATCATGTGTATAGTCAATTGCAAAATACCCTACTACATTCTTGAGACGGAACTATCTTCACTCTAGAGTTAGAACTCTATGATGATCCGAGATTGATCAGCACCAATCCATGGACCATGGACCAATTTCCTAAAAGTATTTAAAAGTATTTTTCATTGTATCTTTTATTTATTTAATTCAAAAGCTTACAGATAATAATAAAAATATGGTATCTCGGATAATAGTACCAGAGTCCGTACATTACCAAAGTACGCCCGCGGAAAAGCCACTCCATTTAAATGTACTCGTGTTCCGGTAACCGTACCATATCGTTGTTTTCATTGTTGGTTTCTTTTATTGCAAACCATTAAACCAGTATTATGGGTTTGCAAACGAGTTTAGTTACTTTAGAGTGCAAATCGAGAAATAAATTTATTAACTTAATATGAATATTTTATATACAATTGTATTTATTAAACAGTTCTTACTATATATATATTAAAAAAAATCGATATTAAATAATATTTTGTTATCAATTATGTTGCTACTAGTTGATGTCTGCAGGTTTGTGTTCTCTTCATCATACAATCTTCCCTAATTTCCCCTGTTAGTCTTAAAATATCTTTTTCTCATTACGGTTGCCAAAAACCAAGCGAAATTTAAATTTTCAATATAGTTTCGCGTGTGTGTTGTTTGAAAGTTACTTAAATAATATAGAAAAAGTTTTGTGTATATGCATTGATTGGTTTACTCAAATTCCAAATTTAGATATGTACAATAAAATGGCACCTCTTTTTTTAGATTTAAAATTAAAAAAAAAAAAACTAACATGTTAGCAATAAATTTTTAATTTTGGTAAAAAAGCGAAAAGAAAACATTCTCATACCATCATATTCTCATCAATGAAGTAGCGAACAACAAGAAGGGAGAGGTGTTAATGGAGACATCCGTGCTATAAGTATTTTTTAATATTTTGGGGAGCTTCGCCAAAAATAAACGATAAGGGGTGAATTTTTTTACCTAAATAACACCCCTGTTTTCAGTGTTGGCTCTATTTTTGATATTTTATTTTTAATATAAAAATTTTGACAACTGTTGACTATTAAAGAGCAAAAATTCAATGTTTTATGGGACAATTTTTTTTGCATTTTAAATTATTTTTTTATTAATTCTTTACCTCTTTAAATCACGTACTTTTCATTATTTATTTACCCAAAACAATTTTTACCGCTATATCAATAATCTCATTTATTTCCAAACATATTATAAAACATAATAAAAAAGATAATCTTTAAATTATTAGAGAAAACCTGTACAAATTATTTGTATTTACAACAATTAAGCAGCAAAATATCTAAGGTTATTTTCTGCGATACCTCCCTAGATAGCCCTTTCATTATTAAGCGGAATAGACAAATTCGTACATTGTATAAGATAATACTGTATGCATAATACATACTGTTATCTAAATCTATCCCTCTTTTGGATCTAATGCGCCATTGTAGTACCGCTACGTACGTGTAATCTTCGGTATTAAGGAAGTTTAGGTAATAAATTTCAATAGCATACAAAAGCAACAAATTTGGAGCTTGCTCGTTTAGAACGTTTAAGTTGGAGCGAGTTTACATCTGGAAGGTGCATGCTCACCTTGGTTCAGGTACCGGCTCAGTTTATGGAGTTCCGAACATTTTAGTCATTTTGCGATAATATATTTTTAATATAATAAAGGTTTTTTTGCTTGTTTTATTTTTAATTAATATGACAAGAGGATAGGAACTGGTTATAGGATTACTCCGTTGTCCGTCTATCAAATATATTTATCTTGGATCTATGGTACGTTTCCAGTTATAAAACTTGGTGTGAAATGAAATATGTAAATTTATAATTATTTCATAAAAAAATCTTTACAAGTTTATATTTGTTAGTTCATTAAATACAAAATGAGCGCGTATACCCGCAATCTTAAGTTTGTTTACTTTTATAAATATTGCTTCTCGCTGAATTGCAATTCTGAAATTCGAGTGAGTGAGTGAGGTGAGTCTGATTCACAGTTAACCGATTTTTATATTTTTATCTATTATTCTATACAAATCTAGAAACAAATGTTTAACAATAAAAGAATATTTTTACATACAACACGTTAATACTTTTAAAATTAATTTCACCAATTAATAAGATATGTTTAATTTACTCCATTTAATTACAGTGATAATAATCTGTGAACGGGCCCTTAAAGCCTAAAGGCAGACAATAGGAGTTTGACATGCTAGGAGCTAACAATTTGCATATTGATTTTGCACGTGAATAACATTATCCTTAAAGCAGACCTAACTACGGCGTATAGGTAAAGACAAAGAGATTTACTTACATAGATATACGTTAGTGCTTCCATATATGTTATTTCAATTAAGAGTTAAAAGACCAGTCGTGGTAAGCCTGCGACTATAAATGCGATATTTGTGGGTTCGATTCCCACTCGCTCTGGTAACGTGGCAAAGTGTGGCGTTGAGTTCCACCACTCAACGCCTTTAGAATTTGGTGGAAATTGGGAAAGGAAAAAGAAATGTCTTAACACTAGGTTCCCAGGTTCCTTCTGCTCACTCTGTTATGTTTGAAGTACAGAGTGAAGCTAAAATAGTTGAGAATGACCTTTGTTATCGCATAAAAATTAGAAATTTGATAGTTTATATAGAAAAATGGCAAAAGCTCTCGATATTAAGACATGATGTTGGATAGCTATTAAATTATATTAAATCAAAAGAAAAATCACCAAAGCTATCAAACAAAGTTTATTTATCACAATAGACAGTATAAGAGAAAAATAAATAATAAAAGAATTTTTTAATCAATAACTGATAAAGAAAAATGTCAATTTCAATAACTTATAAATTGACTTTAAGTGGCTACCGAAGTGTAATTGTTAGGCGCCGTCGACATTCTACATACCTCGTAGTTTATGCAAATTGCTCGCTCTACGAGTTAGACTGAAAGTTACGCGTTAACATAAATAAATAAAAGTGTTTCTTATTATTACGAGGCCAATCGTGGCGCAGTGGCACAAAACATGACTGTAAAGCTGACTGGTTGTGAGTTCGATCCCCACTCGCGAAGATGAATTATTTATTTAAATTTATATATCCATTTCGTTGCTCTGGTGTCGAGGCAAAGTGCGGCGTTGAGTTCTGCCACTCAACACACAATGCCTCCAGAATTCGATATAAAGTGGGGAATTGAGTTTGGAGGAACGAAGTACTGTAAGTCTTAACACTAGGTTTCCTCTGCCTACCCTGCTGTGTGCGTGTGAAGCTGATTTGTTTTTGTTTCTTATTATTAGTACCGCTAATAATAATTTTATAACAAAAAAATAAGTTTGTTTTGTTATTTTTTAAAGTTATTAATTAATAAGGATAGAACATGAGTTACCAACAAAAAAATTATACAGAAAGACATTTTTTTTAAAGTAATACTAAATAGTCAATGTAATGTAATATTGAAATATGCTATTATATTGTAAATAAAATCATTTCAAACATTGATTAAGTACGACACTAGTTGAAATTATATCAGTTTGTTCGCTTAAATTATAGACCAAGGGGAACCGGTGAGCGTCAAACAATACTTCACTGCAATTCGCGTACGTTTGTTTATTTCATTTACATAGAAACTAAATCAAATTCCATAATTTTGAATAGAATATTAATTGAATGATTCTAGGCTACGAGTAAATTAGTTGTGTGTTAGTAATTATTGGTTCTGTAATATATTTGAATGTTATATCTATTGAGATCTATCTCAATTTATTGTTTATATCTTATATCATCACTCATTAACTTATATAAAAAATAAATAAATCAGCTTCACGCTGTGCACACTGCAGGTAGGTAGGTAGGTAGGCAGAGGGAATCTAGTGTTAAGACACTCCGTTCCCCACTTTCTGCCGAATTTTTGGGGGCATTGCGTGTTGAGTGGCAGAACTCAACGCCGCCCTTAACCTCGACACCAGAGCGAAGAAATGGAAATATAAATTTAAGTAAACATTTCATCTCCTCGAGTGGGGATCGAACCCACAACCAGTCGGTTTTACAGTCACTCATTGTTATTAACTTATATGTTTTTTCTTTATTCTTTATTTCTTAAAAAAATAAATCAGCTTCACGCTCTATCCCGCACACAGCAGGGTAGACAGAGGGAACCTAGTGTTAAGACACTCCGATCCTCACTTTCTGCAGGATTTCTTTATTTCTTTTTTTTATTATCTTTTATTGTTGTTTCACGCATATCGAGCCATCGTCTTTATATTTCTACTGTCCTTCCCTAAGTACCCACTTATATTAATTATGTATTAATATCAAAACAATCCTGTACAGTGACAAATTATATCTTTATATCTATATTACTATTCCTCTTTACAGACTCATCGTCTCTACCATTATATTATGGAAGGAAGTACCTTGTGATAAATAGGGCTCGACAGGCTCCTTCAAAAATTATACATAAAGAATTGAATAAAAATGAGATGATTAATTTCGAGTTATATTTATTTATAAAACTTGAATAATGGTGGTTTGTAATCAGAAAATACATTCTCTTTTTTATATTTTATTTGTTTTGATAACATTTTTATATTGTTTTGGTTATCGAAAAAAAATATTAGGTCAGTTTAGTTCTTTGATTATGGGGCTTCGAGTACGCAAGAGTATGAGTTAATAGCGTTGTTGTATGAATAAAATGGCACAGTCTAAAAGAGATAATGTTAGGCAAAATATGTTAGAAAGAGATCTACTTAAAAGACAATCTTCACATATACCTATATGTTTAATAATTTATGGGTTTCAAAACGTTACTTACTCACACAGTTTTACGTTGTATCCCGTATATAGTAGGATACGAAGAGGGAACCTGGTGTTACGATACTCCGTTAGAACTCAACACCACACTTTACCTTGTTACCAGAGCGTGGAAATGGAATAATATTGGTTAATTGATTTCTCGTGTGGTAATCGAACCCACGATTCGTGTTTATTGTTACACGTGTATGCCACTGCGCCATGAAGTCTCATCCGAAAATTAAAAAAAAAAATTAAAAAAAAATCACAAATTCAGGGAACGTCATGTCACTTATACAAAACGTATAGGAATTTTTATTATTTAAAAAAATATATACGTGTAATATTTTATTACAATTCTTTTCGAGTCACGATAAATCAAGACCGAAACGTTACCAGCTACTCAATAACTCTTCTCTATAATTTCTTTTTATTAATTCCATCCTGCCCTTCGTCGCCGTCGCGAACTAAACGCATTAAAGCGTGAGGTCACGATAATACAATTATGTTTTAATTTATATACACCGAGTGGCACGCGAGCTTCGCCAGAGGTGCTCAAATGTATATGTATACGAGTCGTAGTTTGTTTATATTTTCGATCATAGATTGTAGTTGAAAAGAGACATATAAAGAGAGACACATAAAAAATAATAAAAGATAGCAATATCAAAATGCGAATATTCTAAATATAAGTTTCCACTTTAATGAGTCGTTCATTTCTGTAGAAACTCAAGGCGACACCGCTCTCGTTGATTTTTGACAATTGAAATGGTGAAAAGTTAACGTACATTATAGGTTTACTTTCATCGTACTTAAATTTAAAATGCCATATAAAAATAACAAATTCTATTTAAATTATAATTTTATTTTCAGTTAAACAGAATTAATATTTTGTTTTAGAGAAATTAATTATATGTTTTGTGCTATGGGCCTCTGGTTGAACATCCCTGTGCTACACAAAGCTTTATCAAAGCGTGGATAAGCCAGCTTTTGCTAATTATCAAGATAAATACTGCTTTGACTACACCTTGTTTCGGGAGCTGCCTCTCATTAACGCGGTTGTTGTTATTAGGTTTAAATCTAATAAAGGTGAGATATGTAGTCCTAATATTTAGTCATTTGTGAAGTAAGGTAAGGTAAAAGTATAACTTATTGTTACTTTATCTTTTATCAAATCTTTCATCTTTTAACGAAGTACATTAAAGAAGAATAAACTTTATTTTTTGTATTTTTTTTTCAAATTAGCTTCACGCTGTATCCCGCACACAGCAGGGTAGGCAGAGGGAACCTAGTGTCATAAGGCACTCCGTTCACCACTCCGTTCTGCCGAATTCTGGAGGCATTGCATAATGAGTGGCAGAACTTAACGCCGCGCTTTTCCCTTGGCAACAGAGTGAAGAAATGGAAATATAAATTTGAGTAAATATTTCATCTCCTCGAGTGGGGATCGAACCCACAATTAGCCGGTTTTATAGTCACACTTTGAGCCACTGCGCCACGACTTGCCTCGATTGGCTCGATTGGTCTGTTATTTAAAAAAAAAAAATATTGTACTCAAAGAAATTAAAAAAGCTATTATAATTGTGCTTAAGAAAAAAATACATGTAACGCTTGTAGCATTAGTTGGTAACTATCTAATAATAGCTCTATTGAAAAGAAGGAAAATCGTCAGATTAAAAAATTTAATTTAAGTACTTAGGCAATTTCTTTATTATTTAATAATTTAAAAAAAACTGACAATATTATCATGTTGTTAAAGTAAAAATCGGCCAAATGTCAATCGGATACTTCCAACGAGAGTTTCATACTAATTTCAGAACTGTAGGTCAACGGGAAATACAACTTATAAAAGTTTACAAACTTAAGTTTGCGGGCATATGTACTCAGTTTGTATGCAGTGAAGTACAAATATAAGCTTATAATTGTCACTTTTCAATTTTTTTCCGACGATTTTATCTTTTGAACTACGGAACCTTAAAAAAAAACACATTATTATTAACATTTCTAACACATTATTATTAATTATTATTAACATTTCTAACCGAAAAAAACACATTATTATTAACATTTCTAACCGAAAAAAACACATTATTATTAACATTTCTAACAGTAAACTGGTAAGATAATTTAAGCGATCTCAGATTTAAAATATTAATAGATGATTTGCATATTTCATACACCATTCACCCTAATAGTTCAATGTCTATAAAATTAAAGCGGACCATATTTATTACAAAATCAAATTGTCCGGGGCAGGATCGTTTACGTTGCACAGCAAAGATCCGAACACCCTATATATGGTCGGCGAGGGGAATAATGTTATGGTTGCTTTTATAGTGAGACAGTGCAAGTTTAAGGCTTTCGGTGTTGGTACAAGTTGGACGTGATTGCGTTTTTTTTTTAATATTATTTTTCCTTGTGTTTGAATCCTCCGTTGCACAGATTCACAAGCATCACTTTTGTGATATTGTATGTCGATATTGTATTAACGCCTAAATTAATCTTCTTACATCGTATCGTAGAAATAAATCAAATCATTTCGTTTGCGGGAAATTAAATGATAGAAAAAATATTAAATTTGAAATCTAATATTTCATTAAATAAACCTAGTGCTAACCTAGTGTTGAGTGGCAGAACTTAACGCCGCGCTTTGCCTCGATACCAGAGCGAAGAAATAAAAATATAAATCCTACTGGACTCAATATATTTTGATTATACGACGATTTTCACGCAGTAAAATTGAGGCAGAAATGACGACCATTTCATTTTTTAATTATGTTGACTTAAAAGTTGTTTTTTTATTATTGTCTTACCGTATTCTGGAATATTTAATATTAATTTCACATCGACGCTTTCTTGAAACAAATTCTTTTGACAGATGAACAACTATGTGATCCTATAAGTATTCCATTTTTAAATTTTGGCACGATGTATGTAATATGTGCTATACAGTACTAAATTATGTTTTAAAAAGCTAATATTTAAAAACGCTCCAAGTTTTTCACTTACTAGAAACCAATACAATTCTGTTAATATTTTCTAAGCAATTAGAACCCCATATCTGATTTAAGGTTATGGGCACATGGCGTGCTCGTGGGGTCACGTGGCTCCTATCTCTTTATTTACATTGACATGCATTAGAATAAACTGTGTGCGAAATTATTTATACGCTAGGAATGTTTATATGGATATTTTATAATAAAAAAATGCGAGTTTTATGAAAATTTTATTTACTACGTTTCATTTGATAATATAATTTAATAGGTTTTGTAGATTTTATGTTGTTTTGATATACTTACTGGCAAAAAGTACATTATTAATTTGAAATTTATAGGATTGAAAATGTGATCGTATAGTCGTGATATGTGATGTGATAATAATATTATAGGTTTCACGTTCATGGCACTTCTAGAATAGAAAAATAAACTAATTTAATTTGCAGCAGGGCAATAAGAATTTTATAAAGGCTTTTTTTTTCTTATTTTACTTAACCTCCCATACTAAATTATAAAAATCAGTTATCCACACAGCAAATTTCCCACAAATTCAAATACAATTGAAAGTCTCAAGGTATTAACTTCCCCAACGGTGTTTAAATCCAGATAATTATCGCCTAATAGTTTTATTGCGTCTAAATTCGCTAAACCCCGAAACTGTAAGCTCGTATTAATTGCAGCCGTAACTAACGCAGCATGCACGCGGCGATATTTAACACCGCGGTCCACCCTCGGGAAGCTGCCCCTATGTAATATTTTTTTTGTAAGGGTAGGTTGCATTGATTTATGGGAAGTACTCTCGTATATTGACGGTTACCATATTATTTAGTGTATAATTTGCGTAATTTTATTGTTTTTAATATAAATATTTAGTATTGAAATTATATTTGGTTGTAGTTAGAAGAACAGCAGTAACCAAATGTTACTATAAAAACATATAAAGGTGTACCGTATAAGTGTATCTACTATATTAATGTCGTGTGGTGAGCCAGTTTGCGATGATGATAATAGTACGTTAAAATTTTAGTAATAAAATAGAAATAATATGAAACGCCAGCTATTTTATAATATAGCAAAAACATTTTCTTGCATAAGAAATGAATACTTTGCTATATTAAATCAGAAGCGAACCATATATATGAAGATCAGGCTTAGGAGCACATGCATGTGACTGTAAACGCGATAGGTTTTGGGTTCGATTCCCACTCGAGGAAGTGAATGATTTAATATCCTTTTTAGTTCACTCTGGTGTCCAAGCAAAGCGACGCGGTTCAGCTCCGCCACTCAACACGCAATAGCTCCAGAATGCAGCGGAAATTAGGCAGCGGAGTGTCTTAACACTAAGCTCCTAGGCCTACCCTGCTTCAAGCTAAAATAAAAAAAACAACAATATATATAATAATTTGCAACATATTTCCAGTCATACATAATATATAAATCCATTTTCGCTATATCAAATTACAAAGCACTTGTAAACAGACCGAATGTACCCTAAATTATGATTTGCACCAACAGTAAGTTATAACGCGTTAAACGTCGCGTGAGCTGAGTGAGTGACGGGTAAGCACCGGCTTTACTCTGGAAACACTTTTAGTTTTGAGTGAACATGACGATTAAAATTTTCTGCTGCTATACATATAAATGGAGGAATATGATTATTTGGAAAGTGAAAGAGAATTGGAGGCTAGGCTGTAGTTTTGAGGTGTGTGCTTTTTTAGTTTCACGCTGTATTCTGGATTAAGCGGGATAGGCAGAGGGAATCTGGGAACCTAATGTAAGTACACACGTTCCCGGTAAGACACTTCCGTTCCCCACTTTCCGCCGAATTTTGTAGAAATCCGCGCCTCCTGGAAGCCACACAAAAAAAAAAACGTTTTCTAAACAAATATTTTTCTTCCTAAACGTAAAATAACTCTTTAAAAATATTAAAAATAAAAATATTATATTAAAAGTATCACACCACAAATAAAAAATATAGATATTCACAATTTAAACTCAAGCCTAAATTTGATATTGTGGAGAACGGAGTGTCTTAACACTAGGTTCCCTCTGCCTACTCTGCTGTGTGTAGGATACAGTGTGAAGCTGATTTTATTTTATAAAATTGATATATCAAAAAACAATGTAATAAAATGATTATTAGGCGCAGCTCTGATGATCCCCAACACCTGCAATATTTCGGTAAAGCCGTTATTAATCACTTTAATCCAACAGTCACCATTTATAAACCTCCGCTATTATGGGACCCTTTTAATAAATATATTACTAGGTTTTGTGAAATGAAAGACAAATTCATTACGTTACCAATTTGTATTGATATAAAATAATTTATAACACCAATTTCGGGATATTTTTTGGCTTCGCCATGTAATCTGTATGTAGCCAAGTAGGCAAGGGAACTTAATGTTCTGACACTTCCTTTCTCATACACCGCAAATTTTCGAGACATTGTGTATTGAGTGGTGGAACTCTATACCGTGCTTTCATTTTCAAATAGAGCGAAAAATTTTTTTTTTTCTATACAGAAATCGAACCCACAGCTATAGCGTAATAGTCAGACATTGTGCTACTGTGCCACGGTGGCCCGAATTCAGTCATTTATAAATTATTATATTGAATTATTCGATGCCAAAATCTTTCTATACTACTTATTTAGAAAACGTTTAAAAATTTGAACGTGGCGGGATTCGAATCCGCGCCTCCTGGAAACCTACCACAAACCCGGTCGGAATGTATGATATTTTTCTTTCCTTAGTCTGGAATAACACTTTAAAAATGTTTAAAAATCTTTCTATATTTTTGTATAGATATTTCTTCCTAACTCAATATATTTAACAAATAAATATATATAGATATAAAATATCAATTAAATATCTTTTAACTAAATAAGTTAATGCTAACAATATAAATAAGTTGTAACAAGCGAATGAATGTTTCGACATAGTGTGATGAGAACGTACAGCTTAGTAGTCGGAGCGCTTGGTTGGTTTCCAAAAGGTGCGGGTTCGAGTCCTCCTACGTTTAAATTTTTATACGTTTTTTAAATAAGTAATTTTGTTTTCTAATTGTGGAATAACACATTAAAAAATGTTTAAAAATATCTATTATAGTCCATATTTTAATAAGGTAAACTTTAAATAAACTACCTATATTTTTGTAATTTGTTTTTAATTTTAAAACATATGTCTATATTTACGACAATATCACATAAAACAACCACAGACTGATAGACCCGAATTTAGAATTCGCTATATCATGAAACATTATTTAACGGCGCAATAAAAATGATTTTTTTACAACGAAACCATTTTTTCTGATGGACGTTTGAATTATTGTTTGAGCAATATTAATAGATGCGCCGTAAAAAAATGTTATATAGACAACATTCATGGAATATAGGAAATATTGTTGAATAATAAACATTTTACCATCAAAATAATGTCTTTTATTTTTCTATATATTTTTCAGCTTCACGCTGTACCATATATAGCAGGGCAGGCAGCGGGAACCTAGTTTTAACTTTTTGAGGCATTGCGTGTTAATTAGTGAAATTCAACTCCGAGCTTTTGCCTTAACATCAAAGCGTAATGAAAATATTAATAAATAATAGTAATTAATTCCCGCGTGTGAGGATTGAACCCACAATCATCGCGTTACAGTCACGCTTCTGTACCCCTGTGCCACAACGACCTCTCTATAAATATTTATGCAGAGTTATTATTAGCGGAACTCAATGCCACTTTGTCTTGCCAGCGGGAAAAATAAAATAATAAACTCTTAATGGGGATAGTGCCCATAACTATCGTGCTCCTTAATGTACATTAGTCGTCTTTCTAATCCACCCTAGAGAAGATGTTTTTCCGGTCTTGTAACACAAAGTGTGGCGTAGAGTTCCGCCATACAACATGTAATGATCCTGGAAAGGATTTCAATTCGAAATGTACTTATTTTGTTTTTACTAAAACAACTGAGGCTAGACAATCGTGGCGCTGAGGCACAAGCGTGCCTCTAAGTTAAGCACTTTTAACGCGACGGGTTGTATGTAGGTTTGATTCCCAGTCGAGGAACTTAAATGTTTAATATTTGCATATCTTCGTTCTGGTATCGAGGCATAGGGAGGCGTTGAGTTCCGCCACTCAATACACAATATCTCCAGGATTAGGCGGAAATTATGGAGCAGAGTATCTTAGCATAGACATATTTAATTTTGATGCAAAAATATTTTCCTTTGTTTCGTTTTCATTTTACATTATATTTACAAAGACATTCCTATAGTAAAGGATTAGATACTAAATCTCTAAAGCGAATTTAATTCGGCTAGTTAAGAGAAAAATTGCTGAGTAAAAATATTTTATGAAAGTTAAACGAGCCGTGAACTCATTGCATTAAGTAGAGAGGGCTTCACCGACACTTAATTAAGAATCCTCCCCCTCCCTCCCCCATTCACCCCTCAGTCACAACAAAAGATTCTATTCGCGCGATATCGTTGTCTTCATTAAAATTAATTTAATTTTTTAATGTTCGTACAAGGCGTAAGGCGTCTGCAGGCGGAACACGTTCCCTTCATTTATTGTGGAATATTCATTATGACGACGTTTAATGTGATACGGACATTTTTCACAGTTAATTTATAAACTGTCATATTTGAAAATAATCTTTTGAATATGTTTAACATTAGCTTCTGGATTTCGGTCGGCTTTGGGTAATTCTCATGTAAATGACACTTTACCACATACAATATTTTTGACAAATTTATTTATATCATATAGCGTGAGAGTGGTGGATTTATTACCTAATTTTCCTTTGTCCATAGTGGAATATCAGAAAATATTATTCATAAACTACATCTCCACTTATTAATCTAGCATTTAAGCTTAAATTTAGTTTTCCACTTTTTGTTTTCCAATTTTATTGCGTCGTTTCGTTCAAATACGTTGGACATATTGAAAGAGTTAAACCAACTAAAAAATACAACATTGTTTCGTCCCCGCCCATAACAACGCTAACAATACATCCAGATGACAGAAGCGTACCAATTCTATTGGAAAATCCATTCCGGATCCAGCCGTGCTCAAAAATTATGACATCAGCAACAAATTATTGAAGCGGGGAATCGAAATTGTGCTCTTTCTATGGTGAACTGCACACACAGTAAACGCACAGTTTAGGTTCTACAATTGGGGAATGTATATGAAAATATCGATTATTATAGATACTGTCTAAGCACAGATGCAGGTGGCTTTATGGGAAAGTTTATCCGTTGAAGTTCAATTGTAATTATATATCCACAGAGTCAAATCCATATTTATATAATTAAATTAATATATATGAAAAATTTATGTGAAATAATTTGTTATAAATCAAGAAATTAATTAGAGTTCATAGCATTTGGTGTGAATGACCGCATAATATTTTATATTTTCAATATATTTCAAATTACATCGCATACAAGAAGGCCAGTTTGAGGTCAGTCGTGGCGCAGAGGCACAAAGTGTGATTATAAAATAGGCTGGTTGTGGATTCGATCCCCACTCGAGGACATGAAATATTTATTTAAATTTATATTTTAATTTCTTCGCCCTGGTGTCGAGGCAAAGCGCGGCGTTGACTTCCGCCACTCAACACGCAATGCTTCTAGGTTTCGGCGGAATGTGGGGAATGGAGTATCTTAACACTAGGTTCTCTCTGCCTACCCTGCTGTGTGCGGGATACCCTGTATCCCGCTGAAGTTGATTTGATTTGATTTTGTACATCGCATACAATGAAGGTTGGCTACATGTTTAATTAATTTGTCATAAATTCTCCAAATAATTTATCACACATTTTTTTCGAACACGGTAATCATTAAATATCAGACATTAAAATAAGCATCGTGTTGAGAAGCTAATAGAAATTAAAACAAAAAAAAACTTAAAAAATAACTTAAAACTAAACCTATTCGTGAATATGAACTGGAGCTTTCACCGGTTTTGTATGGGCTTCGTTACGCGCTACATAATGATATTTATTTGGCATCCGCTCGTAAAGCATATAGTTTATGCGTCGTCGGGCTTATTATGAAAATGAGATCTTTCGGCTTCCACCCAATAAAATGTTAAAATGACGTTTATACCGCCCCATCGAATGCAATTCTGTTCTTGGATTTGATTATTTTAATGCCACAGATGGCGAATCCCATGACATTCAATTATAGTAATGAACTGACGAACTCTTTTTTTTAAATTAGACGTTTGCATGCTATCGGTTTTTATTACTTAAATGTTAATTAATAAAAGGTTAAGTACCTATTCTTTGTTATTTTTTTTAAATCACTTTCATTATCACACTTTAAAAAAAGCTATTTTAGAAATCAATGTTTTAGGTTGTAATATATAATAATCTACAAATTGAAATCACATTTTTATAACGAATTAAGGCAAAAAAAGGATTTTTTTTAACTTCACGCTGTATTCCGCAGTGTAGGCAGTGGGAATTTACTTTTAAAACACTCCGTTCCCCACTTTCCATCGATTTTTTTATATAAAAATAGTATATATAAATAATATTACATCGAGAGGCCAGTCGTGGCGCAGCGGCACGAAGTGTGACTGTAAAACCGACTGGTTATGAGTTCCATCCCCACTCGAGGAGATGAAATATTTACTTAATTTTATATTTCCATTTCTTCGCTCTGGTGTCGAGGCTTAGCGCGGCGTTGAGATCTGCCACCTAATACCTCCAGAATTCGGCAGAAAGTGGGGAACGGAGTGTCTTAACACTAGGTTCCCTCTTGCCTACCGTGCTGTATGCGGGATACAGCGTGAAGCTGATTACATCAAATAAATACCTACACCTTGTGATAGGTATAACACTTATTTTAATATGAATTTATGTACGAGCATAGAACTATAGTTCTGCTCCTCCTTGCTTTGCGTCAGTTTAGTTGCAAATTTCTTAATCTTCCTTACATCATCAAAACTAATTTGCATTGTAAAATGAGTATGTACTACAGTAATATTACATAGGCTATGCACATTAATGAGGACATTAGCTACGTAAATTATAGAGACGCGCTCTATTAAGCGATGAGACTATTAATCTTTTTCTGGTTCACCATCGATGTCTTAATTTTTAATGACTTTATAAAGAATGTTGTGAGGGCAGTGCAAGTGCCGTGTGGTGCAAAGGCACAAGTTTAAACGCGACGCGGTTGTGGGTTCGATCCCCACCCTAGGAAATTTTAAGATTTAATATTTTCATTACTTCGTTCTGGTGTCGCGGTTGTGGGTTCGATCCCCACTCAAGGAAATTGAACATTTATTATTTTCATTATTTTTATGACGTATGACGGTTATTTTTGGTACTCAGCACACACTGCCTGCAAAATTTGTCGGAGTGTTTTAACCGTAGGTTCGCTTTGCCGTGTGCGGGATTCAGCGTGAAGCTGAATAAAAAAATGCTTATGTGAAGAATTTGTTGCATATAATTGATTTTTTTAGGTAATGTTTTTATATGTTATGTTAATTAAGTTGAGATTGGAGAGTTAAGATATTATGATATGCTAGATGGACGGTATTACGCTGTGAGAGGAAAATTTGGGTGTAGAATTAATTAAATTTTCAATTATCTCTGTTACTCAGAATTTGTTTTAATTATAATAACTTAGTTTCGTTGAAAGCTTAAAACTGTACATTTAATATTCAAATCTGGAAAAGCATGTAAATTTGTAAGTTTGCAGAAATAAAACGAAAAATATGCAGGTGTTTCTTTAAAAATCCACAATTTTAGGGTGCATCGTAAATCAGAATAATGGCCGTGCTTTCCGTAAGGTGTCCGTAGTATTAAACCATCGTAATATTTTCTCACTTACGACAGAATTTTCCGTCTCCTTATTTATGTTGAGCCGAGTTTTCTTGCAAGCTGTCGTCTCAATCTGTGGTACAGGAAATTAAAGTTCAGTTCGCAAAGTGTGAAAGTGTATGTCAAAGAATATCTAGTACAAAAAGTAAACATGTTCATTGACATGATACGAACAATAGAATAGAATGAGTTGAATTGTAAAATAATTTTAATTTTACTTAGTCAAATTATTGATCTACTCTACTTTGCTATATATGTCGTATACAGCGTGTTCAAAAAATATCTGAGACCAGTCGTGGCGCAGCGGCACAAAGTGTGACTGTAAAATCGACTGGTTCAGGGTTCAATCCCCACACGAAAAAATTATTTACATTTATATTTCCATTTCTTCGCTTTGGTGTCGAGGCAAAGTGCGGCGTTGAGTTTCACCACTCAACACGCAATGCCTTCAGACATTCAGTGGAAAGTGGGGAACGGAATGTCTTAATATTAGGTTCCCTCTGCTTACCCTGCTAGCTGCTGCTGAAGCTGATTTGATTTTTAATTTAATATCTATATATACTTTTACAATATTTACCATGTTAGTAAAATAAGAATAGATTTTAGAAAACCCAATAACTTTAGAAGTTTAGTTTAACTACAAAATAAATATATTCCCCTTTCCCACAACTTTTCCTTGTCTATTTAAAGTACCACAAAGTTTTTATGGATAAATCCATAGTCTTTTGCCGGCCTTTGTTCGTGCTCATTCAAAATCAATCGCGGCCATTTTGTTAGGAGATGGCCCCAGACAAGATTTCCGAGAGAATTCTTAATTAAGATGGCTGAGTCTTTTCAACTTAATGGAGGCGCCCAAATCCTTAGAAGAAAAGTAAATTCGTTCCGACATAGAATCACGACATTGGAAGCATCGGGATTATCACTTGAACAAAGATTTCAAATTGGAGAGGGGAAAATGGGATCTTCCGTTTTATTACGCAGTATTATTACCATATTAGGGATGATAGCCACGATTACGGTTAATTTTAATATTTTTAACAATTTCTCTTTTGATGTAGGCAGATATTTTTGAATAGCGTCCCACTCGCGTCTTCGCCCTTATGTACTATTCGAGTTTTATATGTGTTCTAATAACATTAACGTAGAGAACGGAGTGTCTTAACACTATGTTTCGTATGCAATTCTGTGTGCGGAATACAGCGTGAAACTGATTTATTTATTTAATAACTTTATAATTTTAAATACCATATCTATACATTGAAAACTGTTACTTTGTAGTAACATAAGTGCTACTTTGTCGAACAAGATACTTTATATTGATAAATATTTTTATTTATAAGTACATCAAATCCGATTTGTGGTACTGTTCTTTAATAACTTCAAATAAGGAAGCGTTCATACTGTTTTATTTCCGCCAATCTACGACCGGACCCTCACTATGCACTTCGTTATGGTGCCATTTAAATCTACCAATATAAACATATGAAACTAGCTCAAAGTAAATTACTGTTTTGAATATTATCACGCCTAACTTTTCCTATTAGATATTAAACAATTTAAAATATATACTTCCCATTTTAGTAGTTTAAAAGGTTCACCCTCGTTTCATTAATGAATGTTTAATTACACTTTGTTCCGCTAATATTGGTCTTTTGTTCTACGTTACAAAGTATCTATTTATTATAGTTCTGTTTGTTCTGTATGCTTATTTGAAAATTTACATGTGATGTTATTAAGAGATTAATTAAAAATGATAAATGGCTGTTGTTAATGTTGTTACGCACAGTTACGGCAATTTAAAGTTATGATAACTATATACTGTGTTCATTACGTCAATTGAAATGTCCGTGTCGGAGCTGGGAAAGTTGTTGTACCTACTAGCGCAGTAATGATATTCTATTGCTACAATGGATACGGCTTCAATTTTTGTAATCAATATAATTAGTTTTGCTTTCAGTGTCACTCAAGACGAATTTTACCACTCGCATGTAGAGCAGCGTAGGTGAAAGAGTGAATTTAATGTGAGAATCAGCTTTTGGAATTTTAGACATTTTGTGTGGAGTGGCAGAACTCAACGCCGCACATATCTCATGAGCGCGGGGAAATGAAAATAATTCATTCTCTCTTACATACGATCGACACCGTCCCATGTAAATAAGTAAAATCAGCTTCACGCTATATCCCGCACATAGCAGGGTAGGCAAAAGGAACCTAGTGTTAAGACATTCCGTTCCCCACTATCTGCCAAATTCTGGAAGCATAGCATGTTGAGTGGCAGAATTCAACGCCGCGCTTTGCCTCGACACCAGAGCGAAGAAATGGAAATATAACCAGTCGGTTTTGCAGTCACACTTTGTGCCGCTGCGCCACGACTGGCCTCATGTACCATATGTGGTTTAATAAATGAATGTAAATATTATGATATTTATATGAATTGGCATATACAACAATTAATTTTCAAGTTCTTATTCGCAATAGTGTGAATATTATACAAAATATGTACGTGTTAAGTGTGACTGTAAACCTGGTGACTGGTTGTGGGTTCGATCCCCACTCGAGGAGATGAAATATTTACTTACATTTATATTTCCATTTCTTCGCTCTGGTGTCGAGGCTAAGAGCGGCGTTGAGTTCTGCCACTCAACACGTAATGCCTCCAGAAATCGGCAGAAAGTGGGAAATGGAGTGTCTAAAAACACTAGGTTCCCGCTGCCTACCCTGCTGTGTGCGGGATACAGCGTGAAGCTGATTTATATGTACGTGTTTTCTGAAATTAACTTACAAGGTGTAAAATGTAACTTAAAGCTTTATTGTGCCACAGTAATTTAATGTATTTCCCTGTTAAAACGTATTATTGAATATTTATTGCCGTTTAAAAGGCAGTAACATTAATAATTTTATATTATTGTAATAATTATTTGAAATATGAAAATATTTTATGATTTATGTTATTAGTTTCCTTGTTGGTTATCGGATGATGGTCTCTTGGAGAACAGAAAAAATGAAGTTTCTATCTCAACGTAATCCAAAGATACGACCATTAATGCATCCTGTTTGCTACATTTTGAATTAAATAAGATTATTTTTATTTAAATGCGTAATTAAAACGTATAGAATATTTTTCGTGGATCTACAATTACGAAATTTGGCACGAACGGAATGGAAAGTGATGTAAGAAATAAAGATAATGTAAGAAAGAAAAAAAAGTAAAAAAAAAAAATTACGTAAAACATATTAAACTTATTTTCGTAGTTCATTTCATGCGAAATGAGTGCGTTCGCTGTTCGCAAATTAAGTTAGTCAACAACGTATCAACACCTACGACCCTTACCTACCTTTGTAGATCTACTATTATCTGAATCTCTGATTATTATGTCTAGAAATCTGGCAAGAATTGAGAACTTTTACAGTATAAAAAAATTAAAAAAATCTGAAAAATAAGAATGTATGTTTATACTACAGTTAAAAAACTGATACTAACTTATAATTGTTTTTCATTTTGTATGCACTCACTTTGTACATTTTGTCAATTTTAATTTTGAAAATCGGCAATATTTTTAAATTTTAGTTCTCGTTGACCTAGAAACCCTCGGTTGGCGAATGTGACTCTCACTTGGCCAATTATTTAAATTAGTATTTGAATTAGACGATAAATTGTGAGTTAATCTAAACATGATTTTTATAAATTGAAGGTATAAACGTAACACGAAAAGGCGGTAGAGGGTAGTCGGTACCACTAATTCTTATGTACTTTAATCGCACGTACATACATATATACTCATAGTCGGAGTACTCGTATTTCTATGTCACCGATACATCCTCATACATCACACTGCGCGTGCTCCGTAGCTTATCTCAAGATTGCAGTACGTACACCTACATATAGGAATATCTAATATATCATGAAACTTGTAGTAGACATTCTAAAAATCAGCTTCACGCTGTATCCCGCACACAGCAGGGTAGGCAGAAGGAACCTGGTGTTAAGACACTCCGTTCCCCACTTTCTGCCGAATTCTGGAGGCATTACGTGTTGAGTGGCAGAGAGGCTTTGCCTCAACACCAGAGCGAAGAATTAATTCCTTCTCCTCGAGTGGGGATCGAACCCACAACTAGTCGGTTTTACAGCCACACTTTGTGCCGCTGCGCCATGACGAACCTCAAATAACAAAATTAAAAAAAAAATCTATACGTTTCTTAGTAAATAACAACTTTTTGCAAAACAGACAAGACACTGTCCTTTTTTCAGTCAATTTGGTGTAATAGATTAGACTCAATTCAATGGCAAATGGAAAATAATTCAAAGAAACAAAATTAGGCATTTCCTAATTGCTCCTTCTTGTAGTACAATTTTATATTCTAAAAACAAGTACAACTGTTGCGGCGTTTAGCTTCGCCATTCAACACGCAATGCCTCAGGAATTTAGCGAAAAGTGGGGAACCTCAGTGTCTTAATGGGAACAGAGTATCTTAACCCTACATTCTCAGATCCCTTTGCCTACCCTGCTATGTAAACTCAAAAAACATTTAAATATATATTTTTTGCAGTTAACGCTATATTGTTGAATTTAAATACAAATAAATATAAGTCAAAGGTGTGTCAAGAAACGCTTACAAACAATAGAGCTCGATTACAATAGAACACTTTGGTATACTAAAAGCTTTGCCCTTATAAGGCATAACTCATTTGTGCCTTTAAACAGGTGTGCCGGATGGTCCTTTAATTATATATAAATTGTCATTTCCTTTATAAATTATATTTGGATACGGTGTCGTATGGAGTAGAATAATGTGGTTTAATAAATGTTTGCTTTGAAGTGTATGTATGTAGTGTGATTGTGGGGACAATTAAACTTTTTAGTTTTAATAAATAAACAGAACTTTGAAAAAGGGAGCTAGTAGTTACAGATGTCTTTATCCTTTTTGTTGTCTTTGATGTCGCGCGTGTGTGTGTGTTGAATGCTTTATCAAATATTTGATGTTTATTTTAATTGATCTAAGGAAATGAATTTCGTTCGACTTCCACTTGAGCAAATGAAATATTTATTTATAACTAGAGGGCGCGCGCAGCTTTGCCCGCTTATTTACACCCTTAGGGGTGAATTCTATAAAAACCATGAAACACGTGTTCAATGAAATATTTTTAAGAGTCTGAATTTCAAATTTTATAAAAATCGGTGGCGATTTGAAAAAAACTCCACACAAACTTTTAACCCCGATTTCATCCCTTAAGGGTTAACATTTTTCAAAATCCCTTCTTAGTGGATGTGCAGATTATGAAAATAAACATCTGTCCAAATTTCACGTTTCTACGCACAGCGGTTACGGCTGTGCGTGCGCCTTACCTCAGTCAGTTAGGTACATGTATATAGATATTTTGTTTTCTTCGCTCTGGTGTCGAGATGAAGCGCGGTATTGAGTTACGCCACTCAAAATGCAATGCCTCTAGATTTCGGAGGAAAGTGGGGAACAGAGTGTCTTAACATTAGATTCCATCTGCCTACCGTGTTGTGTGCGGGATACAGCGTGAAAAAAAAATCGACAATATCATTCGGCTTGTGAGTAAAACTACAAAAATTTTCTAACAAATAAATCGATGTTATTAATAGGAATGAATTTGTAAATGTTTAGAATTTCTCTGTTCAAAAAAACTAAAAATTGTTAATCATAACAATAATAATTAATAAAAATCAACATCAAATTACAACAATATTTCAATTACTTAAGTGCGCATCTTGCCTAAACAAAAAAAACCTTCCCAATTAATCACTAGCGTCCGTTTTATTGTTTTCTCAACCACAGCCTAACGAGGGAACCCTCCGCAGATACTTAAAATGACTGACTGGTCATTTGTCTGAACTCAAGTTACTTTAAAGTTAAAACTATATAAACCGATACAAATGTGCGGTTGACACTGCTAAATTGCCTTTCTTACTTTAAATAATGCTTAAATCGTCTTGTCTCTTCCCATGGAACTATGTAAATAATGCGCTGGAATATATTAAAAATTGTATTGTTTTTAAAATAGTGAGTACAGAAGAGAGCTGACAGGATATATTTGGCATTGGTTATGTTTTGTTTATTTTTTTTTAGCTTACGCACAAAGTGTGTAGAGAAAACTAGAGTTAAAACACTACGTTGTTACCATCAATTTTTTCTAGACTGTTTGTTGAGTGGCGGAACTCAACGCAGCGGTTTGTCTTGATACCATGTCAGAAAATTTAAGTAAAAATGCGCCGTGACGTAAATAGCTAAGCTTTCCTCTACATATGTACCATATAAAATATGCGGTATACAGTGTGAAAAAAAAAATATATATATATATATATATATATATATATATATATATATATATATATATATAGAAATGATTGCAAGTATATGTAAAATTATTTAGGTGTATTATATATTTCTCCGTTCTCGTTAGACAGGATATGCCTAAAAATTTAGATTGTCTTAAATTATAGGTTATGTCTGGATTTAGTCGTTTTTCATTTATAAGGCTATATTTTTTTTAATTTTATTCTCATACTTACGCCCCATTGATACTTCGCTCGTCAACTCTCGCTAGCTTCGCTCACTGTAATGATATAAATCTTAAGCACTTCGGCTTTGCTACTATATAATAGCAAAAAACAATACCACAAACCTTTTTACAACAAAGATAAAGTACAATTTATTTCTTAATTCCAAAAGGAAAATCATTTTTCTTTATACATCGCCAAGTTTAAAATATGTTCAAAGAAATAAGTTTATAAGAAAATCGACGAGTCTATGTAGTTTCTGTGGTTTGCTTTGCCTTTTATATTTCAGCGGAAAGGAATTACTTCTCAAGAAGAATAAACTTTGAAGTTGAGAGTACGAATTGAGTTACGAAACTGTTGAAGTTTGAATATTGTTCGTCATAGGGGCTTCGTTTCACTATTTCTACTGTACATTATTTTTTTTTTATTTTAATAAAATTTTTATTATAAGGGCCCGTGGTGGCGCAGAGGCACAAGTGTTTGACCGGAAACACAACGGGTTGTGGGTTTGATCTCCGTGGCTTAAAAGTTTATTTTAATTTCTTCGCTCTGGCGACGAGGCAAAACGCGGCGTTGAGTTCCGCCTCTCAACACATAATAGGACTAGGTTCCCTTTGCCTACACTGCTGTGTGCGAAACACAGCGTAAGGCTGATTAACATTATTATAACAATCAACAGTACCATTTAAGTAAAATGTGAGCATTTAACATAAAACTAGCATCAGTTTTAATTAAAAATAACAATAAAATTAACATAAATCCTTGTATAAACTGAAATTGCAATTATTGAATATCAAACAATATATTACTATTGTGTCGCGACCGCACTATTGCTCACCAAAATAGCATATTTCACGGGTTAAATGATATATTTTAAGTTAATTTATTAATTAAGTTATAAAAATCATCCCTCTGGATAGCAACTAGAGGGTAAATGGTCTGTAAATATCAATTAAGCGGCTCATATTGGGAAATATTCGAGCCAGACGGCAATTGCCTGCCGTATTGCAGGACACTGACCACGTCACTGATTGCACTGGCGATATAGCTAATTTACTTTTATATGGTATATTAGGGGGAATGTGATCATCAAAATAAGTTATGAGGCCATCGTGGCGCAGGGGGCAAGGGTGGGACTGTAACGTGATGGTTGTACGTTCGAATCTGCTCTCGAGGAAATGAATTATTATTTATTAATAATTTAATTTCCTACTTTGTACTTACTAGCATTAAGGCCTTGGCGTTGGATTTTGCCATTCAACACACGTTGATTTGAAAAAATCATTTAAAAATGGGGTATGGAGTGTCTTAACATTAAGTTCCCTCTGCCTACCCATTTATATGCGGAATACAGTGTGAAGCTGATTTATTTACTTATTTACAATGAGTGATGCTGCATTATCCGTTTTACCATTTAGTATCTCTTTCTTTCCAAGTAGATGGTTATAATAAAATTTTAATTTATGTTTTCCTATAAAATATACTAGCTGCCATTCATTTTTCTTAAAACAAATATTCCTTACAAATTCCATGCAAGTCTTGATTATGTAAATTGTTTTAATTTCAATGAAAAAGCGTGTAGAAGTGAGAAAATATTTAAATTTATATCGACAGCTTACTACGTGACAGTTTGCTTAATGGTTTCTTTGTAACGGCGTACTGAGATTTTGTATTTGAAATATTGGACATATTTCATTAGAAAATTTATTTTTTTATATAATTAATATGATTTTAAAATATCGTATTTTCTATTTAAGAGTTCCTGCAAAGATTGAGGCCAATCCAAAATTGTGGCATATTTTGTTAGCGCCTTACTAATGGCGCAATGATCGTGTCGATCTATGTCGTATGTGGGTTTGATTCTATGTCGGGAGTATCATATTTTATTTCTCTTTACCCTATCTGATAAAAAAGCGCGACGTTAAGTTCAATAAGCAATGTCTCGATTTCAGGTAGAAAGCGGAACATGTCAATAGGATTCTCTATATATATTATATTGACACTCCGTTCCCCATTTTCTGCGAATTGAAGAGGCATTGTGTGTTGAGTGGCAGAACTCAACGCCGCGCTTTGCCTCGACACCAGAGCGAAGAAATGGAAATAAAAATTTAGGTAAATTTTTAATCTCCTCGAGTGGGTCGAACTCACAACCAGTCTGTTTTATAGTCACACTTTGTGCCCTTGCACCACGACTGGCCTTTGTATATTATATTATTTTCTTTTTCTGTTTTTTTTCTCTGTAATTTTATATAAGTGGTGTACAAATAAAGAAATAAATAATAAAAATATATATTATAAAACATCGAATATACACTAAATATGTAAATACAATAATTTCACATACAAACAAACCAATAACGCCACAACTCCACGCTAAAACAACGTTATTAAAGAAATAAAAAAGGTTTCTCTTTCTTTCTTTGTACAATTTTCGATTTATTTTCAGGCTATTATACAGGAAACTTCGCCCCTTGAGGCACGCGTCGCCAGCCCGACATGCATTGTACTTTTGATTAATGATACTTGTAACGACGAAATTTTGTACGTATTATTTTGTAAGTATACCTACTTATAGCTGTATACATTATTAAAAACGTCAGTATGTCATGTCGATTTCTATTAAAGGTATACGTATAGAAGTCGTTATATTTTATGTTTAGTCAATATTTATATTGTTGTGGTGTCAACGCAAAGTGCAGCGTTGAGTTCAGCCACTCAAAACGGAATTAATTGAGAATTCGGCGAGAAAGTGGCGAGCGGAGTGTCTTAACATCAAGTTCTGTTTACACTGTTACGTGTGACCCTTAAAAAAATTTATATTGTACATATCATGTGATTTCGATATTATTATTTTAATGGAATGGTATCAAATTACATATTTATTTTCAAGATGATATAAAAACATTCTAGATATACTTTTATTTATACAAAAACAAATGAATCGACTTATTACAATATTTTTCATTTATATATATATTACTTATATTTTATCATTATTTTATAGCTTACTATAAATACTACTGTATTATGAATACAAATTCAAAGCATATAACAAACCACAGCTAAAAGCCTCTATATCTATAATCGTTGAATTAGGCCTTACGAGACCTACTTACAACGTATTTGACGTTGTGTTCAGCGACAAAGACAGATGAGCCGATACTAATTATTTATTTAACGATCGTATATTTACTTTCAGTATACAAGATAATAGGTTTAGGTTTACTTTTTTGGAGTATTTTGAATAGACTATTGTACAGACACTTTACTGGTATATGTAGTTACTTCGTAAGTAACATTTGGATGGATTGGATTCTTAACTCAAAATAAAATGTTTTTTTTTCCCTTGCAAAAACATGCGACGGTTATGGCTTCGATTTGAGTGAAATATTTTATGTTTTCATTATGATATGATCGCGAAAACTGAGAAACGGTTGTGTCATAATAAGAGTGGACAGTCCTACCAGGTTCCCAGGTTCACTCTGCTTACCCTGCTATATACAGAATATAGTGTGAACCTAAAAAAATGTTACAAAATCAAAAACCAAGTCTATATAGGATCACATGCCTAGTTAGCATCAAAGCAAAGATAATGGAGACAAAACAAGCCGACTAATGCACCATATTCGGTTTCAGCACCAACACGCCGGTCTCGTGTTACACATGTGGACGAAGATCATGAATACGTGTTTGTATAGCTGCGTTGGGAAGACTGATATGTTTTTAAAATTCCCATAGTTCGTATTGTAAAGTTATTTTTTTGTTATATTTATTTGTCTTGCTATAGATATAATTATAGGTTATCATGGTATTTTTTCTATACGATTGCTTCACGCTGTATCCCGTCTATAGCTGGATAAGCAGAGGTAACCTAGTGTTAAAACACTCCGTTCTTTCTCATCCGCCCGATGACGCCTTGTGTGTTAAGTGGCGAAAATCGACGTCACGCGTTGTGATAGATAAGGAAAATGTTAATAAATTCATTCCCTTAATAGGAGTCGAACCCACAACCTGTTATGCCTGTGCCGCTGCGCCACGATGGCTTCAAGACATTTATGTATTTAAAATCATAATAAATCAATACATTTTATATGTCACATACATTTTTTACAAGGCTGAAATGTATCATTTAAATTGTTAAAAAACCGTGAGATATGTAGTAGCCGTACATTATAATCACTAATATTACAGGTGTCGCTGTAAAATATACGAGTTTTATATACCATAATTCAGGATCGCCTGATGCAATACCAGATCGCGTGACTCGGCAACAGCCCCACGGAAGTCGGTAACGTTATCGTTAGCCATACTCGGAAAGTCTTTGGAAAATTCTTCTTTCTTACTATCTTTATTTGAATTTTGGTTAGTATAAAATTATGCCTTTATTTAAATACAATTTAGGTACAATGTTTTTATTATATTTTGTTGAGACAATAGGCGTATTTTCGGTTTTTATGATAATAGATTGTGACTGTAGAGGTGACGGTTGTGGATTCAATTTCCATTCGGTGTAATGAAATATTTTAATTTTTTTTTGCTCTTATAACAAGGCAAAGCGCGGCGTTGAGCTCCGTCACTCAACACGCAATGCCTTGAGCGGCGTCAAGTGACAAATGAAGTGTCTTAACTCACAACACCTCAGCCTACCGTGCGGAACACAGCGTGAAGTGATTATTATTATAAAAATATACAGTCAAATTGACAACCCCCTCCTTTTACAAGTCTCGGTTAAATTTTTATATTATTTATAGGTAACATGTAAATAGAAAATATTCAAACAAATGACTCTTAGGCCCCGTTCTGACTGCAAGATAACTCGCTATTGCACAAACGCCCTGCATCTACATAATCGATGGCATATTGGCATTCCCCTTTTACTTCTAAATTGCAAATTTTCCGCACGATTTCCCTTCACAGAATAAATTTACAACTCGCGAACTGAAACGCAAATAGTTCCGTTTATATCGCTCGCGATTCTTGCGTTTTCTACAACTTATGGACGAAAGTTCAGTTTTCCTTATACAGAGTTGGAATTATTTATTGAATTTTTTTCCTTCATATATTTTCATCTTCACTCGTCTCTACTATTGTGGGGTAAAATAAAGTAGAGAAATTGCTTTACTGTTATATTTTCCACTTTTCATCTTTATGTGGAAATATAGACCAGTTTGTCAAAAAATATTTAGAGCTCCCCGTATATAGCAAAGTAGGCAAAGGGAAGTGTAGAGATGTCTTTTCCATTACGAAACATTGCTGGTTTAGTGGCTTAACTCAACGCTGTGCTTAGCCTAGTTACCAGAGCGACCAGATAAAATTAATTTACTCCCTCGTGTGGAAATCGAGCCCATAGTTTACAATCAGACACCTCGCTGTGCCGCTGCACCACGTTGGCCTCAAAAATACTTTAAAAGTCAACTATAAATTAGTTCGAAAAGAATATTCTTCATTAATTCTTCTATTCATTCTTTACTTAGGCTTGTATGTACCTATTGAGTCTGCGATCGGTCTTGAGATGCCGTTTTCATTCATATTTATATTATAATTTATGAATGTAAACAGCATCTCAAGATCGATCTCAAACTTGAGAGTGGTTTATGAAAACAAGCTTCAAATCACAACTGTATAACTGAAATATTTAACCATATTATAAATATGTTATCACACACCATTTTTAATTTCCAAAAATTAATAAACTATTGACGAATCCCGAAACCACAATTTATTTTATTGAAATAGTTTAAGAACTATAAAATGATTATACGCCAAAAGATTACGAAATACACCCATTATTGCCCATAAACTCGATATCTACCGTGCAAGCCATTTATTACTATTATCTTATCATATAATAAACAAAAGTAATTGCCCAATTCTTAAGGGTCGGATAGGACGAGGGAAAAAGCTTTGTAGATTTATGTTTTTTTATTTGTTATCAATCCAGACTAATGGTTTCTTTAAAAGATTTTAAAAAACTTAATAGTTTTTTTTTATATCGCAAATTATAGCAGTTTAGCAAATGTGATTATTTAATTTTTCATAAAAGTAAGTACTGATATAATTTTATAATCTTTATAATATAATAAAAAAGACATTTATATGTTTGCATTGTAGTGAGCTTATAATTATATATGTACATATATTATATTACTTAAACATGTTCTATTAGAAGAAATTCTGGTAAAGTGGAGAGCGGAGTCTTTTCACACTATATTCTCATGACGTACTCTATTTTTCCGAATAAAGTATAAGCTGAAAAACTGGAATAAGATTGGATGACACTAAATAAGCACCGATCAATATTATCATTGGTTACACTTACCATATATAAAAGGGGCACAAAGTGTGACTGTACAACCGACTGGTTGTGGGTTCGATCCCCACTCGCGGAGAAGAAATATTTACGCGTTAGTTTAGCGTTGAGTTCTAACCCTCAACACGCAATGCCTCCAGGATTTTGCAGAATGTGAGGAACGGTGTGTCTTAACCCTAAGTTCCCTCTGCCTACCATGCAGTTTGCGGGATACAGCATGAAGCTGATTTGATTTTATATAAAAAAATATCATATAAAGAGTGTTTTAAGACTAAATATTGGCGACGGAACTCTAAAACGTCATAAAATATAGCTGCAAACATTGGTTATCTTTTGAGTTCTGGAGTCACGTGCTTGGCGTTTTATTGAAGATGGATTTATCGTCCTTACTTTAAATACATAGTATCTCACGTACTGCACGATATGACAACCACATGTTCTTTTTGTTGATTTAACTTGACGCGTTATATTTTGGAAATTTTGTTTTTCTTACTTTGATGATATATATTATCTCGTATATATAGTATTTTTAGTTATATAATTTATTATGCGTTGTTAATTATACCAGATAGATTGGTTATTCTTATTTACTTTAATGTGAGATTTTTCTTCTTTAAATATAGTTTTTTTGTAAAGTATAAGCAGAAGGAATCTAGCGTTGAGACACTCTCCTATTTCCTTTGTATTTTTGAGACATTACGTACGTAGAGTGACTGGACTCATCGTCACGCTTTATCAGGATACCGGAGCGAAGAATTGAAAATATTAAATATTTTATTCACTCAAATGAGAATCGAACCCACAACTATAGCGTTTACAGTCACACCCTTGCGACAACTTATAACTTTTAGTTTTTATGTTACTTATTTGAAAATTTGTAAACACCCCGTGTGAAATATTATAATTTATAAAGCAGCTAACTTTAGTGTAGAAGAAGAGATTTGTCAGTCGAATAAACCATGCAAGATGCAAGTAACGTCTAAAGTTAGAATCACACAATCTAAACTTGTTTATATAATTTCATTTCTTAAAATTTAAATGTTTTGCATAAATAATTGTTAGTAGATACTTTTAAAAATTTTATTTTTGTTTCTCATGCATATTTATAAGAAAAAATAACGGGTGTTGCTATTGATCGGAATGCAGAGGTCTGTGTTGGCTACTATTTCTAACAAGATTTTTGTTAAGTCGATAACTAGAAAGGTAATAAACCATAAAAAGTTTATTTTCGCTCCATTTTATATTATATTATCATAATAAAAGTTGAATTGAGGCCAGTCGTAGCGCAGTGGCACAAAGTGTGACTGTAAAATCGACTGGTTGTGGGTTCGATTCCCACTCGAGGAGATGAAATATATAGGGTACGGAGTGTCTTAAAACTAGTTTCCTTCTGCCTACCCTGCCGTGTGCGGGATACAGCGTGAAGCTATAAGCATAAACCATAACAGAACAGAACATAAAATATTACACAATATTTTAAATACCTTAATTAAACCAGACCATTTTAGTAGAATTTCGAAAATGTCGAAGCCTTCAACCCTTTTAGCCCATAGACGTTCACTCGCTTTGTATGCAAATTAAAGGGAATTTGACGCGTCTGCTAAAATGTCATCTCTTAGGCCCTTAAAATTTGCAGCCTCTTGGATATTGACCTTTCGAGGGCAGTATAAATTAAGTTATACAATTTTAAATGAAATTGAGTTAAACTTTGTAGATTTTTATAAAATAATTGGTTCATATTTAATTTAATTTATTTAATTAATATTTAACTGATATTTCTTAGAGATTTGAAAATGGATATTTTAAATAACATTAATATTTTTTGTGTTTCTACATTATAACTGAGAAAGTAAAGAAAATTAATAATAGGATTTCAAAGAACATTTCGAAATTAGCCTCCATTTCTGGCACCGCCTCGTAGTAGTTTTCAATTGTTCGGTAATTACTCTTTCGTGAAACCGTAGCAAGGTTTAATTTAAAAAAATCATTCGTTCGCGTGCAATTTTTATTGTTTACTTAAAAACTGTAATAATAAAGTTATTTTTATGTAGGTTTTAAACTAACATGGACTTTTCATTACAAACTATTGTAGAATAATCGACTTGGAAATGTTATTAAAGATTAATTTATACATGCGATTTTTATAAAAGCTTTAAATATACCTTTTTTAGTTAGTATATATTTTTTTATTTTATTTTAATTCTGCTTCAGCTTCACGTCGTATCCCGCAAACAGGGTAGGCAAAGGGAAGGTCAAAGACACCCCGGTTCCCATTTTCGCCAAAATTTTGTGTGTTGAATGGCGCAACTCAATGTCCCGCTGTGTTGTTACCAGTGCTAAGAAATAAAAATATTAAAAAATAATAATTCATTCAAAGGAGTGGGAATCGAATCCTCAACCGTCGCGTTTACAGTTACACACTTTTGCCACTAGACCCCGACAGTCTTTTAATATACATGTACATATTATATTGCCTTATAAAAATGGAGTTGGAGTGAGACATGTATAATTTTTTTTATTATACAATTTTTTAAACCAAATGAATTCGAAATCCAAAACAATTATCGTTCATAATAATAATAAATCTGCCTACAGATATACTGCCTGATATCTTCAGGACTTGCATGTTTCAAGGCAGTAAGATTGTGTTACTTTTACTCACTTCCATTGTTTGTAAATAAACGTTTCCTCAACATTTTTTTTATTATATACAGAACTTATATATAATATAAAAATTTTGCTACATAATTTTGTCAACATTTAATTCTCGCTGTGTCCAGAACATATGTAGCCGGGTAGACAGAGGGAACCTGGTAACCTTATGTTAAGACAATCCGTTCCCATTAAAAAACTTCTGATGTCCACTTTCTGCTGAATTCTATTTCTATGAATGTAGCCATTGAGTTATGAGTGGCGGAACTCAACGCCGCAATTGGCCTAGAGCCAAATGAAAATATATAATATTTCATTACTTTATGTGGTATCAAACTCACCACCCGTCGCGTTTAAGTCGCACATTTGTGCCTCTGTCCCACGACTGGCCTCATGTAACGATACTAAAATATTAGATACATTTAAATTGTATCACATAGTTGAAAAACATAAAATATAACAAAAGACCGTCAAAACGTACAAAGAATAAAGCAAGCACCTTGACTCATAGTAAAATACACAATAGCTCACTCGTTTTACAGTTTATTGAAAGTACCTACTACGAAATTTGTTGATGCAAGAATAAGAAGGGAACGGCGACTCCGCTTCTGCGGGCGTGAATTCAAAACATCGTAAAATATGAAAATACGTACGCCTCGACTATTCGAATACACTACGGGCTATACAAGAGATTATTCAGAATTTCATATCAAATCCAGCGAAAAGCTTAAAGGGAACTATTGTTTTTTTTCCTTTTTAAAGGTGAAATGGTTTATGTAAAAGTCTCTATGTATTTGGCTGAATGTAGGCTAAAGTGATAATTAGTTATTTGAATGATTTGATGGTTCTTAGGTAAAGTATCGAAAGCGGAAACTCGCAATGTTCAGAACTCTCGCTCTTGTAAACTACTAAGGCGTGTAGTTTTAGTGCTTTTTTTTTCCAAAATAAATATATATATATATATATATATATATATATATATATATATATATATATATATATATATATATATATATATATATATATATATATATATATATATATATATATATATATATATATATATATATATATATATATATATACTCTCTGTATGTATATGACTCTGGTATCAAGTTAAAAACTCGGCGTTGAGTTCTGCTACTTAACGAGCAATGCCTCAGAAAATTCAGCAGAAAATGGAGAAAAATCTTTACATATTTCTTCCACTTACTCTAATTTACTATGTTCTTACGCAAAACATATAGTGGTAATATAATGGTTAACCACTAAAATCAGAAGTACGTATAAACTTTCTAAGATATATTAACCTTTCCAGCTTTCCAGCTAAGTTTTATCATTTAAATTTTATTTAAAAAAATCCACTTATTAAAATGGATTGGGTGTAGGTACAATGTGCATAATAGCGTTTTTTCGTTCAAGTATATTGTGAACCAATATTTTTTTATATTACGTTTAAATATAAAAAAACGTTTGGTAGGCTGCAATTTTTAACCGAACTGGCTGAAATTGTTTTCCGATGTTCATTTAGGACGATCATTAGCTGGGATAAAAGTATTTAATGTATAGATACATATATAGGTATGTTCAAATTGTGTTTCTGTTTATTGTTTATTTTAAACTGCATCTCCAATTGATGTTAGACACAAGTTTGTTATGTTGTTATGTTATTTTAGGCGTAAGGTTACCCACAGCACGCAATACATCCAGAATTCAGCGGAAAGTGGCGAACAGAAGTATTTTAACGGGGAACGGAGCTAAACTCCAAAGTTAATTTCTGATACGTGCTGAACACAGCGATATTATTAAAATATGATTAAATTGAAATACCAAAACACGATAAAAGACACACATTTTTCCAAAAACGTGACCACGGAAATGACCGTCGTTTTATCCACGGTCTAGCTTCTATATAGAAAATAAGTTTTCACATATACATTCATAACTCCAATATGGCATACTTCTGCCCATATATCCCGCTCCCGTTAGTTTAAGCCTCGAAAGAGATCATTTATAAAAGAGTGTTGACACTAACTGGCTATATTACTTGGCCGGCCACCGTAAACTTTAGTTTCATACTGAGTTAACTTATTCTTGGCTTTTGTGCAATTTCCTATGCAAATTTAATTGTACCCGAGGTAGAAAGTAAATCTCTGTTTCTGTGCTGCAAAAGTTAATTACGGAGTCCGCTACTCTTCGCGATTAATAAATATGCTTGCTCTTATTGTGCTACATCGAATGGAATGAAAAATAAGGAAAATGCACCTATTATGTTGAGGCCAGTCGTGGCAGGACTGTAAACACGACTGGTTGTGGTTTCGAGGAAATTAAATATTTAATATGTTTATTTCGTTGCTCTTGTGTGGAGGCGGAGCGCGGCGTTGAGCTCCGCCGTTCAACACGCAATACCTCCAGAATTCCTTAACACAGGATTTTTTTGTCTACGCTACAAAATGCGGTAGCTCGTACAAGTGAAACGCTGTATTATAAAATCTGTAGTACAATAATAGTAGGTACAAACCTTATTGTTTTGTAGTTTATACAATTCCAACTTCTCCTTTATATAGAGCAATTATAAAAAAACAGTACCGCGATACTTCCGATTGCATTTGTACGGTCAGCAATTGCTCGCTGGCTCTGTAAAAAATCTGCATATTCTGAGTACAACTTTTCATTTGCATTTCATTTTAACAACTTTTGAATTGCGGGCGTATTTTTAAAAAAAAATGTTGGGTGATATAATTAAATATTGCTTTCTTAAAATCGACGTTTTATGGTATTTTACCTTTTTATACAAACATTTAAAACTTTAATTCACGCATAGCATGTATGTACGTTGGGTGTCGTGGCACAGTGTGATTATAAGCGCATAGGTTGTAGATTCGATCCCCATTTAGGAAAGTACTTTCAAGTACTTTCCTTCTTCGAAAATTATTATATGAAAGTTCGGAAAAGAGTGTCTTAGCACTAAGTTTCCTCTGTTTATCCTGTATTCCGGATACATTTTGAAGCGAAAAACAAAAAAATACGCAGAATCATCCGATACTACTTTTACAATATAAACATGTATTCAAGATAACATATTGTATATTTCCTTCTATTTCCTTAACAAAATAAAGCGAATTCCCGAACTACATACACTAACAAGCTGTATTTTTTGCGAAATCTCATCAAATGAACAAAAGTTGTTTACAAAAAGGACTTGTAAAATACAAAACACACGCCGCCGCGACGCCTCGTCGTCTCCCTACAAAGAAACCAACTCATTCTATTATCCAGATTGTTCTCGCCTCGAATGCCAAAATTCACAACAGTGTAATTGAGGTCAGTCGTGGCGCAGCAGCTCAAAGTGTGACTGTAAATGCGACTGGTTATTGGTTCGATCCCCACTCAAGGAAACAAAATATTAATTTAAATTTATATTTCCATTTCTTTGCTCTGATGTCGAAGTAAAGCGCAGCGTTGATTTCCGCCGGTCAACCTACGATGATTCCAGAATTTGGAGGAAAGTGGGTTCCCTCTACCATGCTGTGTGCAAAATACAGCTTCAGCTGGTTTTAATTTTCACTACAATGTAATTGCCAGTGTTGCCAGGCTGTTTACTTGCCAGTCAACTTTAGATACGTTTTGTGGATGACGCTCTTGTCACGATATCTAACTGAGTTATTGTTTATTACTTTTACGCCTGTTGCCATTAAACTATTGCTTTGTTCTAGCTTCCTATAGAGATAAATGTAATATATTGTCATAAGAAACTGAATAAGTGGTAAAGCAACATTGTAAACGAATTAAAATGTTGGTTTATATAAGAAATTTATTTTTGTATGTATAAATTGTTTCCTACCAAAATATTCTGTAAAAAACCAGCCAAGCACTGCATGAAGCAGTATGTTCTACAGAAATGAAATCTCTAGGTAAAGCCAAGCAATCTATCTGCAAAATCATTTGAGTGTAATTAATGCGATTTTTTTACGATTAACGTTGAAAATGCTTAAAACAAAATTACGTGTGAGTACAAATCAACGGCCAAGTCTCTTAAAATTTACCTATGTTAAAACGAGACTTAGCTGGTTTTCACGTGATGTTTTTGGTGGGATTTCACTCCTTTTTGAAGAAGGCAGGTTTTTACTTGATTAGTTTAGCAGATCTCTTAGTATCATAAATCAGAGTAGGTAGAAGTTACGACTAAATCAGATGTGGCGCGGGAATATGAGCATAAGGGGTCCAATATTGGACTTGTCTTTTTTCTTATACAAGAGTACATTAACAGAAGAGGCCTATCACACTGAATCACTTTTTAAGGCGACTTTTCCATTTGACTTGTGGCTCAGCCAAGCTCGTAGGGCTCTTTATCAGATATTCTAGACCTTCAATTTTTGTACATCAAAAGAAGAGTCTTATCACGATAAATATATAATATAATAGGATATTTTTGCAAAGATAGTATGCCGATATCTATAACAGCTTGGCTGGACTCTTACAGTTTCTCATCAGGGTCACTCTAAATCTTGGACATTTTATAGTGAGTCAGTGTTTCGGTTTGAGGGTTCGATTCACACTTGAGGGAATGAAATATATAATATTTTTATTTTTTCGCTCTGGCAAAGAAACAAAGCGTGGCATCGTTTAACACTGGGCATCACCGAATGCCTCCAGATCAGTCCTCCAGTTTTCTGCAAAGTGGAGAACGGAAATGTCTTAATGGGAACGGAGTGTCTTGACACTAGTTTTTTAGGTTAAAGGTAACCTAAAAAACTAGTGTCAAGACACTCCGCCTAAGCTGCTATGTGCAGGATATTCAATTCAACTATTTTCTTTTACTATAGTAGTATACATAACACAACAATGTAATCATGACGCTAGCTTCCCCACACCACACCGTGGAATTTAATAAAAAAAAAACCAAACAGTATAAACACGAATGTAATCTGTTTAAAAGAAATGCACACCCGATATTAAAAGCAACTGTTGAAATTAACGATTAAAACAGTGCATTTGGCCGACGGAGACGAACATACGAACGACGAAATACATACGTTAATTTGATATCCATTCGTTTCATTCGAAACTTCAATTAAAACATTCACATAGAAATCTCATTTGTACGTACATTAAAAGTGTGAATCGAGCTTTTCATTAAGATATTATAGTATTCTTCGGTACCGGAGCGATAAATTTTAATTATAGCAACTTTTAATAAGGCTAGCTCCACACGACACGGTGCGGTTTCATCATTGATGATCGCGCGTCTAATTGGGACACTAAATTTAAATAACACTGACACTTAACTGTCGGTGCTCATTCTAATTGAGAGAGAGAATCGTAAAAATAATTTTACTCGCCTCATTTGTAACGTGGGTAGTTGTGATCTTTCCTTTTTTTCTCTTTTACGACCAGTAAGCTGGTTGGACGTGTGGATGGTAATTTATGGTTGAACTATCGCCTGGGTTTCACCCTCGCTCGTTTCTCATATTCGCGTCTCTATTTCCGGTTTAGTTTCAATTTTGTATTATATTTGTATATTTTAAGTTCGTTTGGTATTGATTTTCATTTGGTGTTTTAATAGAGTTTAAGTTTGGTTTCGTTTTTTAGAATAGATTTATTTTAAAATTGAGCAAATATTTACTTTTATCAAATATTCAAATATATAAGTATTACAAATATTTATTAGTCACTAATAGTTATTTTTAGCATCACGCTTTGTATTCAGATTTGTCTAGTCTAGCCGTAAATCTCTAAAATGATGAAAGTTAAAATTTTAAATTTAAATTCAGTTGTAGACTAAAAGATATGTTTAAGTCAAATTTTATTGTATAAGAAAAGTATTACAAATAAAACAAAACTCACATTTTATTTGTGCAATAAAGTATTATTATTATTATGTTTCTCTTCCATAGTACTCGGATTGAAAAGAACCCGGTCCTTTGGAAGGCTTGCGTGGGGACACAGGTTCAACACGTAGATGCCTCTTAGAGAATATACAAATGTTTTACTATTAAATATTAAAAATAATAATGAATATTATTTTTAACGTCACGCTGTATCCTAAATACAGTGCCTTAGCACTAAGTCTACCTGCCTACCTTGAGGACGGAGTGTCTTAACACTCAGTCCTCCATTTTCCACCAAAATCACTCACAATATTACATTAACATTTTCTTTTGGTCATTACGCCTAAATAATAGCATTCTTTTGGACGCCAAATAAATTTTAACAGCCGTAAGGATTGAAATTCCTAAACGTTAAGCCCTTTATAGATATCGAATTCAGCAACTGCTACTAGACACTGGTCTAAATAAAGAATGAAACGGAATTTAATTTAGTTCGTACTTAATTTCCCTTGGGCTTTTCATTTTTCCTATTATCGCTGTTTTGTTGAATAAAGGCAGTTCTTTGTAGGTTTGATCTACTTTTAGTGTTTGAAATGTGTTTATAGTTTTTTATATGTTTATATACAGATAGGTAAACTAACAAATTTCTTAATTTTACCTATTGGGGTTAGAGCAATCCACTTCGTAACAGTGTTAAATATTAAAATTGTTCTCTTATGATCTCATTACTGTTAGTATATTAGAAATATTTCCTATGTGAGAACTTCTTTTGATAAATTATATGTTGATTAAAAATTCTTAAAAAATATATTGTTACATATTTTAGTGCGGTATTCAAATCCGATCCGATAATGGTGTGTATGCTCGACGCACTCTTACAACCCAGTGACGGCAATTAACGACGTTAACAATTAAAATTATCAGCTTCACCAGCTTTTCAGGAAACCTAGTGTTAAAACACTCCGTTCTCCATTTTTTGCCAAATTCTGGAGACATTGCGTGTTGAGTGATGGAACTCAATACCGCGGAGCGTAGAAATAAAAATAAAAATTTAAGTTAATTATTAATTTCGTCGAGTGGGAAACGAACCCATAACAAATCGAAATTACAGTCACGCACTTTGCCACGACTGACCTCAATCAAAAAACATTTAAATTAATCCTTTACATTTATAAATATTGAGACAAGGAGCATTCCCTAAGAAACGCAAAATCGTTAAGACGTTCATCCTTAATTTACAACAATTTAACCTGAAAATACAAGGAAAACAATAATACGTTGTTCTGAAATACGAGAGCCCTCCCCAAATAATGGCCGTATTTTTCAATGCTAGAAAAGATGTGAAAATGCCCTAATAAATTGTAGGTAGGATTAGAGGTTTTTTCTTTCAATTTAATTATTTAGGAAGCTGTGATGGTTTAACTCTTGACGGGAGCGTTCCATCTTGTGTAATCTTTGTGCTTTGTGCGAAATAAAGAGAAATGTTTTTATGTCTTTCTTTTTATTTATTTTGCCTTTTATTAATTTTTATTTTATTAAAATATAATCGAATTATTATTATAAAATTATAAAGTGATTATATTTTTTTGTGTTTTAACCATTACAGGACTTTACATACATATTTTATTTTCAAATTTACCCTGGATTTTTTTTTCTAATTCACGAGTTCTAGAGGCATTGTGTGTTGAGTGGCGGAACACAACACCTCTCTAAATTAATATTAGGCCAGTGCAATTCTAAGCGTGAATTGTTGTTGGTTCGATTCCCACAAGAGAAACTTGAAATATTTAAAATTTTCCTTGTTCTTGTAAGCTAGAAAGCAATACATTGAATTTTGCAACTCGACACGCTATGCCTACAGAATTCTGCGGAAAGCAGAAACAGAAGTGTCATAATAGGAATTTTAACACTAAGGTCCCAGGTTCTTTTTGCTTACCCTGCTGCTTTCTGTATGTCCAAGATACACCGTGAACGAAATAATTAAATCTAAAAACAATAATATCAAAATATCTGTAATTATTATTATAATTAATATGCACGATAACGAGGACGATACAATTAGTCGCATATGGCGACCGGATGGCTCCAATAAAAGCTTCTAAGACGACCCCGGGGTCACGGGAGCTCGGCGAAATTTGTCACAGTCATTTAAATATTTGTATGTTGTAATGTGTTTTCTATGTAATATTTATTTTTAGAATAGCTTTGATTCCGTCGTGGCACAGTTGTGTGAGTGTAACGCGACGGTTGTGAGTTCGATCCCCACTCGGGGGTATTAATTATTATTTATTAATATTTTCATCTATTCACTCGTACTCGGCACCAAGGCAAACGGCCTGCGGTTTGTTCCGCCACTTCCGAAGAAATCGGTGAAAAGTGAAGAAATGTGTGTCTATATACATATATGCAGGATACAGATCTGAAGCTGATTATACTTCCAAATATAATTACAAAACTATTAACTATATTTTTTTTAATTCCTTACCTATTACTTCTAGCTTTACTCATTATCGTGTATAGCAAAATAGTATGTTTTGTATGGGGGAACTTAACGCCGTGTGTTATTTTATCATAGCGGGAAAATAAATAAAAGTTATTTGACGAGAGTGATGATTGCATCTACGACTATCGCTTTTATTGCTAGATGTGCCACAATAGGCGTTTTTTGTCCTCGGAACCACTTAGTTAAGGGCTTTAGGGAGTATATATTCTAATTATTTTAGAATAATATAATATATTTAACATAACACGGAAGTATTATAAAAATTACACGCATTGACTTTTCAATTCTAATCAACTACTGCTCAACAGCAGCAGCTAAGATCAGTTCCAAAACTGGTATTAACGGAGGATCAGCAATTAACCACAAAAGTACATAACAAACGCGATAATGCTTTGACCTTTGCCAAGTCCCATTCCAACCAAGACCCAGTATCCCTTATTCCATAATTCTCGAATCCCGAGGGCCAATACGCCTCTAATTTCGCTTTAACGAACGAAACTTCCGCCCTTAGTCCCTTCTTGATAAGGGAGGGTTTCTCCACTAATTACAAAAAAGTAGGACATACATAAATGTAGATACGCTTAGACGAAATAAATAAAAGTTTATAAATCAGATTTACGCTGTGTTCTGCACACAGCAGAGCAGGCAGAGAGAACCTAGTGTTAAGACACTCCGTTCCCCACGTTCTGCTCAATTTTTCAAGGCATTACGCGTTTAGTGGCGAAACTTAACGTGGAGCTATTGTCTTGGTGCCAGAGTGAAAAAATGAAAACATTAACATATACTAATTCATTCCCTCGAGTGCAGATCGAACCTATAACCGTCGCGTTACAGTCACTCACTTGTACCACCGTGCATTGACTGAAGCAGTTTAGAAGGTCAGCTGTTTAGATTAATTAAAAAAAATAGTATATATCCAAAAAAGTTAAGTATTAGTTTGAGGCCAGTCGTGGCGCAAGGGCCCAAAGTGTGACTGTAAAACCGACTGGTTGTGGGTTCGATCCCCACTCGAGGAGATGAAATATTTATTTAAATTTATATTTCCATTTCTTCGCTCTGGTGTCGAGGCTAAGCGCGGCGTTGAGTTCTGCCACTCAACACGCAATACCTCCAGAATTCGGCAGAAAGTGGGGAACGTATTGTCTAAACACTAGGTTCCCTCTGCCTACCCTGCTGTGTGCGGGATACAGCGTGAAGCTGATTTAAGTTAAGTATTATTGCTAATAACAATGTTATTGAAATTGTGTATGTATTGTTGCATTTATATGTTAATTTATATACTATTCATTGATGGTATACTCAGTGCACCTCTTCCCATTTAATTCATTATCTCCTCTACCACAAGGTTGCCTGGAAAAGATTGCTCATTTAGCAATAAGGCCGCCTTTTGTACTATCATATCGATAATTATGAACATCCTTTTAATGTAATAATTGGTGTACAATAAAGAGTATTTTACTTTACTTTTACTTTTAAAGCCTTCATGGCGCAAGACAGTGACTAATTGTAAACGCTATGATTTGAACCCCACTCAGGAGCGTGTGGGAATTCATATTTTAATTTTTCCGCTATAAAAAACTATAAACTCCGCCACTACACTATACCAGAATGAATCGAATATATCGACAGTCCCTATGTAAAGTATCGAAAGTGAAAAATTGAAAATTTATTTTATTGCTGTTTTAAAATACTCACGGAATAGTTTCTGAAACGCAAATATATATATATTTGCGTTTCAGAAACTATTCCGTGAGTATATATATATATATATATATATATATATATATATATATATATATATATATATATATATATATATATATAATTCAAAAGAGCAATTAACACAATTTTCCATTTTTTAGTTTCGATACTTTACCTAAAGACCACCGATACCGATGTTGCTTAAAATATCGAATTCGGGCGAACGGAGTGACTTTTTAAGCTTACAGCTTATTGTGGCTCCGAAACTTATTCGTTGACCATTAATTTCATATTACAAAGTTCAATATTACACACCACCAACACCAATGCATGTACTAAGAGACAGAGTTCAAAATAAATTATTTTAAATTATTTTATTTTATAGCTACGATATGTTAATATAATGCTTTTTTATTCATAAATATTCAACAATTTTAGAAGAAAATAAATAAAGCCTACGAAAATAGTCTTGAGACCCGTCGATTCCTTTAAAGCCCACTGTCAGGGAAATCGCTTTTTCATCCTCGGTAATGGCCGTCCTTTCCGGGACATTTTAATTAACTTCGAAGGGAGTGCTTTTTTAGTTTCTTAGATTAATTATTGATATAACAAATCTGAAGGATGGAAATTATTAATTTCATTTATTTAAATTACATTACATTACATTAGCTTCACGCTATATCCCGCACACAGCAGGGTAGGCAGAGGGAACCTAGTGTTAAGACACTCCGTTCCCCACTTTCTGCCGAATTTTGGAGGCATTGCGTGTTGAGTGGCAGAACTCAACGCCGCGCTTTGCCTCGACACCAGAGCGAAGAAATGAAAATATAAATTTAAGTAAATATTTCATCTCCTCGAGTGGGGATCGAACCCACAACCAGTCGGTTTTACAGTCACACTTTGTACCACTGCGCCACCACTGGCCTCGAATAAATAAATAAAAATAAGGGAAATTACTAATTCCACTTATTTAAATATTATTATTGGTGTGGAACATAATACTTCGTCTGTTTGATATTTTGGCGCAGGGGCACAAGTATGTGTATGTAAAAGCTAAAGGTTGTGGGTTTGATCTTCGCAGAAGGAAATGAAATATTTAATATTTATATTTTCTTCGCCCCGGTGTCGAGGCAAAGCGCGGCGTTGCATTCCGTCACTCAACACACAACGCCTCCAGAATCCAGCGGAATAATGCGAACGGAGAGTCTTAACACTAGGTTCCATCTATCAAAGACTAAAATATACTTGATACTATTAAAAAAATAGAAAGGTATTGTCACATCAAACGTTTTTGTTAGATGACGATATCCAGATACTTACATACTACATTCGATAATATTTACTGCCATAAAAATTTACCGACTTCGTACAACATTGGCCGTAAACGTCTTTACAGAGGATTCTTTAGCGTACTTGGTTTACTTACTTTATATGCCGATTACGTCATAGCGACATAATCGCTTCACAAGTGACAAAGCGAAGCGTAACACCTTTGTATATTATATTATAGACATACAAATAAATCTAAATTAAATATATAGTATTATTATTAAGCTAATATTTTTAATATTATCATATTAATAATATTAAATAAAATTAATAAGAGGGAACCTAGTGTTAAGACACTCCGTTCCCCAATTTAATAATAATGGAGGATAATTAATCATATTAAAAAATATATATTTATATCTTCGTTCACAACACAGCATAAAAAGACATAAACACAATATACCCAAAATTTATTTACAAACCTACCACACCCTAATATTTAATCGATGTTGACGTCAACATTTAAACGCATAGACAAAAACACTGCTTTCCACTCGTTAACCATAATCACAACACGTTTAGTGATGTTTTTATAGAGACCTTAACCTTTAAACTGGTTTAATATTAATGAGTTAATACATCACTATATCATCGAGGAACGCGCTAAAGAGTTATCGACTAAAAGGGTTTTGCTTCACACTCCGCGGGGTTCCACTGCGTCTGAAGGTCCGACAGACCCCTGGTGTAGCACCTGCCTATATTGCTTGCCACACGACACAATTAAAGCTTTCCCTTCCATACAATTATAAGCCATATTCCATACAAATTAGACCTGTCTTTAAATTATGTTTGAAAGTAAATGATATTTCTTAAGAACCGAGTCGTGAGTACAATTCATTTCGCATGTCATCGCTCTATAAAATAGGGTACAACTTGCGGAGCGCAATGACAGCATACTTCACGGTATAAACGAATGTGACTTTTACAATCGACTAAATATGTGTATGTGTGACTGTAAACCCCATAGTTGTGGGTTCGATTCCTATTCGAGGTAATGAAATATTTAATATTTTCATTTTCTGGTGTTAAGGCAAAATGCAACGGTGAGTTTCGCCACTCAACACGCAACGGTTTTAGAATTCGGCGGGTACTGGGTAATGGAGTGTCTTAACACTAGGTTCCCTCTGCCTTCCCTGTTGTATCCAGGATACAGCATGACTCTACAAAAAAAACTATATATGTAACTATATACAAACATGCATATTTTAGAAAACTATTGCTACACAGTCACGGCACTAAGGAGTACCGCTAGGCAAATACTTACGCGGTTTCAACAATCGACCGCCGTCTGTATGTACTATGTACGTACATACAAATTTGACTTACCATAAAACAGGGACAAACAGAGAGCATGCACCATTACGCATCGAGTGTTTGCTACAAACAAACATACACAGCTATAAATATTTATGAGAATCTCATTAAGTATGTAATTTATATATAATTTGATTTGACGTACCGCGATTTATTGCTTTCTTAAAGATTGTCGTCGTTTCAAAGAGATGCGAAACGTATGAACGACGTGAGTAATAAAATCATTAATATTATTGGCTCCTCGTTTCGCGTCGGTGTAACGAGTTCCGACTACAAAGATAAAAGTGTCAAACGTCAATACATTATGTTGCGTTTGCGCACATTGTTTTATATTTAGTGAGTATAAATAATTATAAATATGTCAACAATCCATCGTAAAGCATTTAATGACACATATTAGCTGCACGCTGTATCCCGCATACGGCTATGTGGATAGAAGTAATCTAGATATAAAACACTTCGTTTCCCACTTTTCACCGAATTCTGGAGGCATGGCAGGCGTGCTGAGGACTGGAACTCAAGGCCGCGCTTTGCCTCGAATGCCAGAGCGAATAAGTGGAAATATAAATTTAAATAAATATTTCATTTTCTCGAACCCACAACCAGTCGCGTTTACAGTCACACTTTATGAGATGAGGCACAAAGCATTCCTGACTTGTGGCTATGGAACGGATATCATCTATACCTATTTCATGATCACAGCCTAGAGACAATTAGGTTTTTTCTTGCTTTTCCTAATAAAAAAAAATCTGCTTCACGCTGTAATTGTTCACGCTGTTGCAGCAGGATAGGCAGAGGATAACCTAGTGATAAGATACTTTCCAATTTAAAGCGGAATTTTTAGAGGTATTGCGTTTTGAGTAGCGAAACTTAACGCCGGCTTTTCTCATGTTGCCAAACCGAAGAAATTAGTTGAGTGGTGATAATTTTTAATTCCCCTGAGTGGCGATCGATCCCATAACCGTCGCGTAATTTTATTGTTGTTTTACCTATAACCAACAAAAGATCAGAAATTTTAATATTTTAGCGGAATATTAAAAATACACATAATGCACCTTATCCGCGAAACTCTTCATATAAAAATATAACAATAGAAAGGCGAGGTTATGAATATTACAATGGATTGTTTGTATTTTTACAATTACCTATTGACTGGCACTCCCTTGGTCTAGAACCGGCGAGCGTTTAAAATATACATTTTATGCTTTCGACATTCGTTTTGATTGTTGATTTTGTATTTTAGCATTATATTGTTTTGTGAAACTTGTGTACATTAGCATGATAAAGACCACCCGGCGTGCGTATAAACGTAGCCTCTGACGGCGGCTGGTTCTCCTCAGAACAAACTGACAAGCCAAACAAACAATCGAGAGCTCGGTGGAGGAAAGCGGTCACATTTTGGAAGTAAATTTTATAAAGAAAAATAAGATCTTGTAGATTTCGATCGATTTCAAGCTGGATTAAGCTATATCTAAAAGAACACTCAATAGTTTGACGGCAATAGTTTTACAGGCTGGGGTAAATGCAGTATTGAGTTTTTTCGTCTAAAAATACGCTTTGCACACACATGTAAGCAGAAGGAACCTAGGAAACCTGGTGTACACTTTATTTCCATAAAGACTCTTCCGTTCCCACTTTCAATAAAATTCTTGAAGCATTGAGCGCTTCGCCGCGTTACCAAAGCGAGTATATTCAAAATCTTATACCCCGGAAAAGAAATGGAACTCACAACCGTTGCTTTTACAATAGTACGCTTGTTCGCTCCTGCGTTACGACGACCTCAAATTGAGTCAATTTGTTAAGCTGACAAATAAATTGAGCTATATAAGTTCATAAGATATACGTGTAATCTTAAGAAATTCTAATAAATGCACATTTTAAAAGAAATTAAGATGAGTTGGGAGGTTCAAATCTAATATACAAGTACTCGTTCTTGCATTATTAAATTTTGTCTCTATAAAATTTTATTATATCTCCCTTACTGGATACAACATATTAAGACACGCTAAATAAAAATTATATTGCTCTTACAGATTCGACATGGACATTTAATATTTAAAACGTAAATATTGAATGTTTGTCTGTATGTAGTCGTGTAAAACTCTTGTACACCAGTTATTTATTTAAGCATAAAACTACCACAGTAAATTGGATGTATGTAGCATTTTTTATACTTCCATGAATTTCCAACACAAATATTTCATTCTATTTTTATACGAGCTCGTGTGTGAACTAGAATTACTTAACAAACATGTTTAATATGATAAAATAATGTAGTATGTAGTTTCCTATTAAATTTTTAATTGAATATTTCAATTTTAAGTTTAGTTACTAAATAAAGTTTAATATTAAAATTTGATTTTAATGAAGTTAGTAAATATAAAAAAACACAAGTAAAATTTATAATATATCAAAATATTGTTGCCATTGTGGCGCAATTTTGATACTGCCTGATTATAAACATAATGGTTGTAGGTTCGTTCCCTTAGGGAGATTAATAATTTTCACTTTTTCGCTCTGACAGATAAAGCACGACGTTTCCTCCAGTCAACATGCATTGTTTTAAATAGTGAACTGAGAGACTTAGCACTGGGTTCTCCTTGCCATATTGTCAAAGGAATAATAATTATTTTTTATATTGAACAAAGTTTATTTTAAATTCAAAATCTATCTAAATAAACCGCGTGTTCTAATCTAACAAACTAAACAGATGGCAGTATTGCTCAAGTTAATTTAATTGTTGAACAGTTGCTTCACACAATATATAGAAAATACTTATTAAAAAAAACTTTGTAAACTATTATTTCAAAAAAAGAAAAAAAAAACACTTTTCTTATCTATCCTTAGATCGTTCTACTTCTAAGCATTTATTAGGTTATAGAAATTTCTTTAGAAGCGATAAGATGTAGCGACATTTGTGTCGTATTATTTATTGTTATTTTCCATATTATGAGTAAATAGAGCACACAAAAATAATATGCTGGTCAAAGCGGGACTTAAGCACGTGGTATCACGCAGTGTACCTTGTAATCACATAAGAGTAAAAATGTATCTTACTTTCATTGAACTGACGTCAGTCACATCAGTACACAGGCCAGTCGTGGCGCTGTTGCACAAAGTGTGATTGTAAAATCGACTGGTCGTGGTTTCGATCCCCACTCGAGATATATTTATTTAAATTTATATTACCATTCTTATCCGCCACTCAACATGCAATACCTCTAGAATTCAACGGAAAGTGGGTGACGGAGTATCTTAACATTAGTTTCCCTCTGCCTATCCTGCTGTGTGCGGGATACAACGTGAAGCTGACTTACAAACACCTTTATATTTTCCAACAACAACAAAATGAGAACATTTCTGAAATAAAAATTCAGCAAAGTAAAGCATAAAAGTATCACATTCTTAACGCCACTCAAAAAATGCTCTAAGGACATTATCACCATCAAAGGGAAAATACACGGCTAGGAAACTCGGTAAATGCAATGGGGAGACTAGACGAAAAAAATTTTGTTTCCGACGCCGACGCGTACACACTACGACGAGTAATAAATATGGTTTTTATAGCGCCAAAGCATATTTTATGTCAGCGCTACCAAAGAAATTATATTGAAGATTTGTTAAAATATATGATTATTGAGCACAGTTGAGGTGCGTGTCTGTAAATGCAATTGAATGTGGGTTCTATCCTGGACGTATCCGGTGGCTCGAGAAAATGATATGTTACATTTATATCTTCATTCCTTTCCTCTAGTGTCAAGGCAAAGCGCGGCTTTCAGTTCCGCCACTAAACTCACAATGCCTCTAGAATTCGGCGGAGAATGAGGAAAGGAGTATCTTAACACTAGATTCCCTAGTGGTAGGCACGAAGCTGATTTTGACTTATTATTATTTAATTAGAAATGGTCAAATGCAAGACGGGATCAAGGGTTTAAAAATACAACTTTTAAACTTGACAAATTTAAATTTGCATGAGTATGCCATAATTTTGTACAGAATCTGTAATAATTTTTATCTGTAATATAAAAAAATTAAAAATATTGTAAAAATCGTCCATTATTCGTATTTTTTTCCTTTGATGATACTAATGGAAGTTATCACTTCACATATCGTATAGGTTTTGTTCACGCAACTTCTTAAGTTGCATTGACGTTCATGCGATCCTAAAATAAATGTCTACAGCAGCCGAAGGTCGTATAGATGGACAATTGAAAAATCCTGTATTAGTTCTTTTTTATTTTATTTTAAGGTACGAAGTCTAATAAAATTTATGTCATATTCCTCACTTACAAACAAAAAAAGCAAAACACCAAAACCAGTCAAAATTTATAATATTGGATCAACATTTTTTATACTACAACACGTTAAAATAGCTCTAGTCTGTAAGCGCATTCGCGATCCCCCTGTCGCGATAACACGCACGGCAACTGATGGTACTCGTGGCGTACCTATTTGTAATTTACTTAAAAATATGGCGTCAGATAAGTGGAAATCGCTTCGGCTAATTCCACAGTCTTCGCTCTGAATTTGTAATTATTGCTTTCGATTAAATATATATGTTAATATATGATTGTTCTCTTTGAAGCTAATGGCTTAAACTACTTTATACATTATTTTTATTTTTAAGGAGGCAAAAATGGTGTAGTATTGATACATCGGTTTGTTATCTTTAGCCTGTATGGAGATATGGTAATGGGTTGAAAGCATTATAATTACATCGCATTGTAAAAGCACAGGGAGTAATATATTATATTTGTATTTTTTTTTATTATTATACATTTTTTATTTTAAAAGTATTTGTAAAAGTCTATTTTGAATAAAGAAAAGTTGGAATTTAAATGTTTGTAACCGGAATCGCATATCTTATAGTATTATACAATTTTGAAAACTCATCGTTTTGAATACTTGTAATAGGTACTCGTACCACGCATTACTGGAAAGCATTCGATAATCTGTTTTGTAATTTTTTTATATTTTTTTCCATAAACTTCTGGCGTCATGCATAGTAGTAGGTCGAGAGATTTTCACTTCTTGAACCAGGGGAATACGTTTCAAAATATACAATTGATTTTGAATAAAAACAATTGAATTGATTTGGATAGATTTACATGAAAATATGTATTTATTTCATTCCAGAAATTGTCAGTATTCTTTGACTTGTATAATTTTTTAACCAACTTCTGTAAGAGAAAGAGGTTAACAATTTGACTTTACTTTTTATTATTTGTATTAGATGTACTTATCTCTATATATCCATCGCAAAAAAAAGACAACTTTATAATTCATATTAGGTTAACCATTTTGATCAAGCATTTACCATATTGTTTACACAAATTAGAATAACATTATAAAAGCAGCTCAAAGTAATAGTTTTCTTGAACATTTTCTCGCAACACTTAAAGATTTATGAGTGCTCTTCATCTTTCAAGTTCACCCTCCGTTGAATTTTAGTTAGACTAGATGGCTACTTATTTTAAGCCTCGTGCGTGAAAGCCTTGTTGAAACAGCGGATAATTTTTTTTTACTTATTTTAAAACGGTTTTCAAAAATGTTTCGTGTTAATAGAGAGGATATTTCCATTTTCATTTTATAGTTAGTGTTGCCATAAAATTCTAGTATAGCAGAGTTTTGTATTTTCTTTATGTATTTTGCTATAGTGTGAAAGGATTCATTAATAAAATGAATGGTTTAATAAAAGTTGTTAACCGCTGTAGACAATGTTTATTTTGGATATTTAATATATTTTTTTTATCATATTATTTAAAAATAGACATAAGTGATTGGTTTTTTTTTATTATGAAACATTGCAAGGAATATATTAAAATATTGTATGTTTTTTATATTGCTTATAGACTGGATCTCAAGGATCCCAGACCTACATAATTTTAAGAAAGCTGAAATTTTGAAGATAAAGCGTGAATACGATAGTCGACTATACAATTACTCTTAATGACTGGATCAGGGAACCTTGGGATCTTGGGCTAATAACATGACAAAAGTGTCCATTGTGACTGTGACTGTAAACGCAACTGGTTGTAAGTTCGATCCTCACTAGAGGAAATTAAGTATTTATTAAATAAAATTTATATTTTCATTTCGACGTGCTTGTGGTATTCCGCTACTCAACACGCGATACAGCGAAAAAAAGGAAACAGAGTGGCCTAACTCTAGGTTCCCTTTGCCTAGCATACTACTACTACTGATTGTATCACAAAACTCAAAAGTAATGAGAACTAAAGAAAACTGTATATAGATATTTAAAAAGATAGATTAACCAAATTTACATAACAATTGATAAGCAAAACCTTTATTAACGCGATTTCCTGGTGTAATAGCTTCATATTAAAGCTAAATTCCCTCTACGATAACAAACTAAATGGTAGGAAATCAAAACAGATTGCGTAACATTAAAAGTTGCGATGATCGTACAAATGATAAACTATAGATTTATCGTCGCAATGACGTACAAATGAAAGCTCGTTTATTTAAATAAGAAAGATAAATTAAAATCTCTATAAAAATTTAATTGATTATAAAGAAATTATAAATTGTCATATTATGTGATAGCTCATGGTTATATGTAAACTTTGTCAATGGTTTAATTATTGTTTTCTTTCTTTTTTTTTACTACTCTCTGGTGCTACGCTACTCAAAACGCCTCTAGGATTAGCAACAGGCAAACGCCCAAGTCTTACTGGGAACGGGGTGGATTAACACTAGGTTTCCGAGATACAACGTAAAGCTAAAAAAAATCGAAAATGACGCTATTTTGGCTTAGTTGGAAAATATTAGACTGCACTTAGTCGTTGTGGTTTTGATTCTCAGTAAAACTTCACAATAGTAATTTTTTTTCCTATGGGATAGGTAGTGATAGTAATGGCTTCGGAATAAAATTATGCATCACCAAGCTCCAACCGCCAAGATCTAGATAAAAACTTATTCGATTTCAATTCCGAGTCCACGTATCGATTTTCATAAATAATATATTTGTACATAGTTTCTCTGTATTAATTAAAATATATCTTTAATAAATTTGACAATCAACAAAAATATATTATTTTGATAGAGACATTACACGTAACTTTATAAATGACTCGTCTGGAACTACCAATGTTAAATTAATAGTTTAAATACAGGTTCGTGCGTTAGCTTCAATTTATATTCTCCATATATCTAGTTTCGATCTAGATATCGGTGGTAATTAATGTATAATAGTTGTGAGATGGCCTGTTGTAATAGTAATGATTTATATGGCACTCAAAATAACCGTTATGTTTAGTGTTAAATATATATAATGAACAGGTTTTACTTTATAGACGATAAACTGTTGAGAAATTCATTAAAAAAAAATGTTTTTTTTTTAGCTTTACATTGGTATCCGATCCGCCAAATTTTCGCTGAAACTCAGCGCTGCGCTTTCGCGTCTACATATCAGGATCTGACATAATTCACTCTTCCAAGTTGGAATCGAATATACAACTGTCGCGATGCCAGTCAATCACTGCGCCATGAATTCTCTTTTTGTCATCGTGAAATCAATTGAAAATTATGTGAATTGTTATCTTTTCTCTTCTATTACTATCTTGCGTATTGGTAATCCACTTCGATATGGAAAATATCTTTATTTAAATGTCAAATAAAACTAAAATGTCATAAAATATATTTTATGGGTATAATAATATGATCCTAATAATCATAAATTTAAAATTATTAATAAAATATTTAAACTCAAATTTATTGGAAATTTCATAACGGCAAATACACATTACGTTTTTAACGATTAGTAGGCTATACATAAATGAATCGATATCTTTGCAGGTTAACAACTATTGCATGTGTTTATTACACTTAATTTAGATATCAAAACATGGATGTCATATAAAATCGATGTAGATTAAGTAGAGTAGATAAAGTAGATTCAACATCAGATTAGCACTTCTTTTCTGGGAGGGCCTGGACTTCAGCTTTGGACATGTTCGTGTAAATGTTGTTTTTTTTAGTTTTATGGGCAATTATTTTGTTAGCAACACTTCTGGGGTGGGCACCTAGACAATATCCCCTCCCCCATCTTCCTACGCCTATGCTTGTTAGAAAGTCAATTTTCAAATGGGAAGCTTTCTTTGAAAGTGTTGCAGTGAGGCAAGAGTTAAGACTCAATAAAATGTAGGCTATAAAGTTGCCTTTAGATACAGTATGAATATTCAAAGTTTAAGCTTAGTTTAAATGTTGAATAATTTAAAACTAACTATGCATAAAATGTATTAAAATATACATTTTAAAGTACAGAAATTTTATGATTAAATTAAAATATATATTATCGATTATTGTGGTTTTACATATCTAATAAGGTTTTACGGTAGCTTAACGATTGAATTGAGTTATAAGCTATTCGTTTTTTTCCTAGCTAAATTTTGACGCAATAATCAACGTCCGGCAGTCAACAAGATGCTTGGGGTTCGATTCCCATTTTGGTTAATAATTGTTTACATTTCTCTTTGTTATAATAAAGTACGGCGTTCTATTCTGCCATTGAAGACGCAATGTCTCAATTTCAGAGAAAATCTTTATGAAGAAGTATTTTTTGCCCTAGTTAGTTTTATTGGGTACAATTAAAAAAAAATGGTTTTTACTTCTTATCAGTTTAATCTTTTCATCAAAGCTTATAGTAAACAATAAGTTCTGATAAATATTTTAAAAAAAAAATCAATCAAAGGCCATATTACCTACCTATCGCGTTATACTTCAATATCGTATTTAAATTAAAAAAATGAGCTTTACGCTATATCCCGCACACAGCAGAGTAGGCAGAGGGAACCTAGTGTTAAGACACTCCGTTCCCCACTTTCTGCCGAATTTTGGAGGCATTGCGTGTTGAGTGGCAGAACTCAACGCCGCACTTTTGCCTCGACACCAGAGCGAAGAAAATATAAATTTAACTAAATATTTCATCTCCTCGAGTGGGGATCGAACCCACAACCAGTCGGTTTTACAGTCACACTTCGTGCCACTGCGCCACGACTGGCCTCGTATATAAATTACAATATATCGTATTTAAATTACAATATTTGATTCCAATTATTCTGTATATCTAAAATATTATTTTGGAATACCCTTCACCATCAACCTGCCCAACTAGCCGATCACAAAGTAAATAAAGGCAAAACCAATTAATTTATTACATATATTAGTCATTGTCCCAGTTATAAATCACCGAAAACGGCGTCGTGTTGCGTGACCCCCGCGGCGTATTGTACACCGATGTCATAATTCTGTGTTGATTTCCTTCACCCGTGACTAATACTATGGATTATATAGTAACATGGACTAAATACGCACTAATTTATTTTTATTTTAACAAGATATTGTAATAATAAACATGACATGAATAAATTTCGAGGCCAGTTGTGGCGCAACGGCACAATGTGTGACTGTAAAAACGATAGGTTGTGGGTTCGATTTCCACTTTAGGAAATGTATATATTTAATATTTTCATTTCTTGGCTCTGGTTTCTATAAAGCGCGGCTTTGAGTTACGCTATGAGTAGCGCAATGCCTCGAGAATTCGGTGGAAACTGGGAAACGGCGTGTCTCAACACTAGGTTCCCTCTGGTTACCCTGCTGTGTGCGGGATACTGCGTAACGTTAAAAAAATGTTAGAATATCAAATAACCGGTAACCACAAATTTAGTAAAGTAATGATCAGGCAACTGTAGATATTACACGTATAATTTATCCGCTCGTTGACTACTAAGTGATCATCTAGCAGCATAATTCAGCAAATAAAACAAATAGCTGAAAACTGAGGCCATCGTGGCGCAATGGCACAACGGTTGTGTGTTCGATTCTCACTCCGGAGAATGAATTATTATCTATTATTATTTTCATTTCTTTTGCCCTGGCAGGAAGGTAAAACGCGATTGTTTTTTTTCTTGGAACTTTGTAATATAATCAAATTCTCGATATTCAACCAAGCAGTCCACATGTGAAACTCATTTATCAAGGTATCTATCCTATACATATTCCAACAATCTCCAGAGACACCTCATCCAACCTGAAACGTGGAACTGAAAATTGGAAGCCATATTTCAACAAGTATTAGGGGAAGGAAAACTGCACGCCATCTGTAGGCCTTATCTATGTCTATAAATATCATATGGAACCCCGGACCGAAGGAGTACGAATTATAGCTCGGAAGGTACTTTCAGCCGCGGTGTTATGGGTAATTTATTCACCCCCATAGTGTAATTTTACGGGAATTTTTATAATTATTTCACAAATTTCGTGACTTCCATCAGTTAGGTTGATTTAGATACAATTAAAATTGATTTATAGATAAAAGGTTAATTTTGTATAGTATTTTTCTCTATTTTATTTGTTACAATAATACATATCTACATATATTTATATTATTTTACATCTACATTATAAAATAATTGTTATAGTAATAAAAAAAATAGTGCATTTTTAATTTTGCCTTCACAGCTGACACGAAGAGACTGAGGGTGGAAGTATTAATACCAAAAATACAAAATCAAAGAAAAATGAGTTTGGAATGATTGAATGCAGTCACGTTTTCTTAAGTCGAGGGGTTGAGTTGATTGATTTCTGACTTTGTGAGTAGTGTGTTCTTGCAAGATTTTTTTTAACTTGGCTTTTTACTAAATAATTTTTATGTTACTACTTTTTATTTTCAAATTACATAATTTTGATGATTATATATATATATATATTGTATTTGATAAAAGTTTGTTAATTAAGCAGCAATGGCCCATCCAGTATCACATTATATAATAAGGTTTTACTGAGCATAATACTTATTTATAAAACGTATAAAATTTTTACGTAGTGGGAGTAGAACCCACGCCTCCTGGAAACCGACCTGTTTCTAAATAAGAATTTCTATAAATAAAAAATATTTTTCTTTCCTAAGTGTGTGTAACACTTTAAAAATGTTAAAAATAATTACTGAGCATATCTAATATAATATAAAAATTAATAATAACCAGAAAATAATCAAATTTACGAAATTGATAAAAATCCAAGCAAGTCATGGTAGATCCTACTGGAGGAAATGAAATATTTAATATTTTTATTTTCTCGCTCTGGTAGTGACGCAAATCCGGCGGAAAGTGAGGAGTGGAGTGACTTAACACTATTAATACTAGGATCCCTCTGTGTACCTCCCTACCTTTACAATCTGGCGGAATGTGGAGAATGGAAAAGTCTTAAAGAAAAGTGGAGTATCTTAACAATAAGATCCTAGGATCCCATATTTTTACAAATTATACTAAATACGTTACTAAGTAAATTTAAATTTGTATAAACTCTATATCAATTATATATAAATAGAATAATCATTTAACAATATTACGTTTATTAACTCTAGCCTCTTCAGGGCACAATCGAAACTGACAAGGGGTCATGTCTATTTTCTGACAAGAGCCATCATCCAACACCTGGTGTGAAATGCAATCAAGTTTAATTATTATGGGTATTAATAACAAGGGTAGGGACCCGTTGCCATGGCAACACCCCATATTAGTCAGCCTGCGAATGTACCACACAAATGTTGGATATTTATGAGAAAAGCTGATTAAAGCCTTAATTGTTGGGACTTTCAGTTGTTATCAAACTGTACGGAAACTTATATTAAAACTGAGGGAAAGTACTTAAGTAGGTATACCCAAACATGGTTTTGGTAACGAAAGTAACGTTTATTACATGGTTGAAATAACAAATTACATAAATTTGTTATACTATTTGACCTATATACATTTTGAATAGAATTTTTTATATCACGATAGGCAGAGGGAACCTAGTGTTAATATATTCCGTTCCCTATTTTATGAACAATTTTTGACACTTTTAAGTGTTGAATGGCGGTTCGCAACGCTACGCTTTGTCTTTTTACCATAGCGAGAAAATAAAAATATTAATACCACTCCCCCGAGTGGAAATCGAGCGCACAACCATCGCATTTGCAATCACCTCAGTGCAACTGCGTACGACAGCCTGAAATAAATCTTAAATTTCAATTAAATTTGCTTTGCTTATAAACGACAGCTATTAGATTTATAATGTGTTAAAACTGAATGTGTAAAAAAAAAAAACTTTATAAAAACAGAAAGATTAATAGGCGCATTAGCTGTTATGCATACGTTCTGCAAAAAAGGAGTCAATTGTAGATATCAATACAAATTCAAAATATATTGCGATATAAGTAAGTTGTTAGACAAATAGCTGTAATAAAAATGTATTATGTCATTGAGGCCAGTCATGGCGCAGTGCACAAAGTGTGACGCTAAATGTGACAGCTTGTGGGTTCCATTCCGCTGGGGGAAATTAAGTATTTATTATTTTCATTTCTTTATTCTGGTGGTTTTAACGCTGCATTAAGTTTCCGCCACTCAATACACAATGCCTGCAGAATTCGACTGATAACAAAGAACGAAATGTCTCAATACAAGGTTCCCTCTGCCTACCCTATCGTGTGTGGAATACAGCGTGACGTTAAAAAAATCTATGTATTTGGTTTTATGAGATTTCCTCCAATCAGGATAACATAGAAATATGTCTTTAACTATTTGAAACCCATTTGCAACTTTAACGCTAACTAAAGTGGTGTGATTGCTTGCGAACGACTGCTTTAACGGGTTGTTAATTATTTACATCTAAGTAATTCCTTCGTTTACGTGAGCTGTAAAACGGAAACAGCCCACAAACGTCGAAAATACGACGTGGAATAAAGGAAGGCTTACAATTCAAACAAATTTATAAAAATGTTGTAATAATTTAATACGGTCGACTGAATCATCAAAATATACAAAGAAACATGTTCAACAACTACAAATCTGATTTCAGTACAAAATTCTACACTTTTTTAATGTTATAAAGTTTTTTTTTTCTGATTTAAAACTACATGCAATAAATAGGTTAAAAGGTAAAATTGTATAAGGATATCAAATATTCCAAGTTATTTACAAAATTAAAAATAATCAAAATTATACTATATCACAGTCACTAGAAAAAGATGAATCTATGTATTGACTATTTTACGTAATATGGCAGTCTATTAGTAACACGTTTACGACACTACATTCTTAAAATAGTTTTTGTCGATTTAAAAATGGTGAAATTGAATATCGAATATGAAACAAATAGAAAATAAGAGTTCATAAATTGTACACAGTTCTTAAAGTTACAGCTCTCTTATACAGAAATTTCGACAACCATCTTTACATTGTATATGTACATATACTTAAGCCTAGTATTGCTTTTATTACTTTTAATGATATATATTTTTTTAAGTAAATTAACTCCGGTAAGTGTGACCTGAGCAACCAGATGTACCTGAGTTGCTGGCGAATGCACGCATCTCCCTGTACGGTGATTCTCTGCAAGAAATAGTATGATAAGAATTCTAAATTGTAAAGCTTATCAATCGGATATTTGTATTAATTTATATTAAATTTTAAAAATACATATATTAATCAAAAAGTAATTATGAAATTTGTTTTTATAAAATAATCTTTACCTTTCATAAGGTGGCGGAGGAAGAATGTCACATAGATTCACTCTACAGTTTTGCTCACTCCGGCGTCCTTGACTGGAATGTTTTGATTCTTGAGTCATTTGTCTAAAACTATTTTCTCTTCCCAACCATTGCCATTGTGGATAATCATATTCAACGTCTGCAATTGCTGTCCACTCTTTAGTTTCACCGTGATGACTAGACGACCTTGACTGGGCAGTTTTACATGATGGACACTCATCCATGGTCATATCTTGCATATCGTGTATATCATCTGCATCATTACCACATTTGGTCATTTCACTATAATCTTTTGTTAGAGTTGAACTACTACTGCGGACAACACGTGGAGCATTCCTCATTAGAGTATTGGTTACTATCAGCGAATGACCGTACCATGCTATTGTCAAACGACTCCGGACTTACGGCACATTTTATACACGAATCCTCTGCGTCAGTATGATCCTGCAACTGAATTTTTTTATGAAAACTAATATTCTATTTAACTACTGTACTAAATGTTATTATATTAAGATATTTCAAACCTGATAGTTTAATTCGGTGTATATGGCACTAGAAGCATAAGGTTCCGGAACATGTCTCCTGTTATCTTCTTGGGACATCATGTTTATAGCGCTAGTATGTTGTGGAAGACTGTATTCGGCCTCCATGGCCATAGTACCTATTGTATGCCCACCTACAATTTAATATTATGCAATTATCCGATTATATATTTAAATAGATTTTTTGTTAATAGAAGCAGTGCATCATCATAAAATAATAACTGGAAAAAATATGTTACAAAAAGCAATTAATTAATATACACTACTAAAATTTACCATGTAGTAAACTTTGATGACAATTTAATATTTCTATTCGTGGCTCGTTTGACCCTTCGTACACCGGTCGTTCACGAAGCCATACAGCTTCTTTACCGAGTAAACACTGCGTATTTGTTATTGGAGTACCTGTATTCAACATATATTATTAAATAACCTGAATAAATACATTTAAAGTTATTAAAAGAAAATATTTCTATATTTAACTAACCAGTAGGATTATGATTCTTTCGATGTTTTGATTGTTTTCGTCGTAAATAAACTATTGTTACTGTACCTAATATTATAATTACTAATAATATCAAGCTAAGTATTAAAAGCCATGTTTCTTGGAACATTGTCAATATAGCTTTATCAGTAGCAGGCTCAGTCCTGAAAAGAAATTTAAGGATTTAAAAGAAAAAAAAATACTTTTAAAATTGAAAATTGAAAGTGTAATAAAATTTTAGTCAATGTAATATATTATTTCAATTTCTGATGACACGTGTTGAAATGACTTTTAAACTAAAAATACTATAATACTTTATATGCACTTACTGTACATAATGTCTTTGAGAATGCGTAGGTAGCATATGAATATGCGCAGGCGCACTAAACGGTCCGTGTCCCCGGCGCGTAACCGCCGCGGCGCGTGCGCTGTACCTACCACCTGTACGTAAGGAACTTGCTGCCGCTGCCCGAGTACGCGACCCTAGTGACATCTGGCCTACTACTCGACCATTGTTGGTGCCACCCACTCGTACTTCGATCTATTGTTCGTGAGTTAAAGAATTTAAAGTTAATGATTTGTTTGACAAGAAATTAATACAAATATGGCAAAATTCTTAAGAATAAAAACAATACTAATATAAATATAATATTAATATCTATTCTTCTTATTCTTCTAATGATAATTTTATGTAAATTAATTCGTTACTTTAAGTATATTTTTTGTTTCACATACAATAAGTTAAATATTTTAATATGGTAAAAAATTGAAAAACCAAATGGTGCTTTATATCTTACCAAGTAACCAGAAAGTTCGCCATTCCAGGTATGCACTGGTGGCGGGTCCCAGCGAATCCATGCTGATGTAGCATTAATAACCCCTGCAGAAACATTTAGAGGTGGCGCTGTGGGAACTAAAAATGGGATTTAAAAAATGATTAAAATTTTCTATAATAATATTGAGAAAATATAAACTCTAATATATTTTTTTACTCACTATCTTCTTCCGTCAATCCACTTTTCATATTGGACGGTTTTCCTAGTAAAAGCTTGTAAAAGGGCATCAAAAATATGTTATATTGAGCGTATGGCATTAACCCTGTTAACAAGTGACTGGAAGAACCACTATTATGAACTGTCGTCATTGTAAAATTATCATACTTTGTCAACTCCATAAAACTTTCTAAAGAATTATTTGTCTGCTGGTAATTTTGTAAATCTAAAGCGAATTGTCGATTCAGCGACGTTCCGTTGAACCATATTTTTACTCCTTCCAAATATTCATTGTAATCTGTTAAAACCTGAAAATATATGTAATTAAAATAATTTTGAAGACACTTAAATCTCATAGGATCTTTTTATAGATCAAATGGCTTACATCCCAAACTATTTTTAAAGTTGTAGAGGAAATTCCTTCCACTCGTCTTAAAGCTAAAACGTCTTGTTGTAGATATCGACGTGCTTGAACCAATTCATACTGCGTCATGGGCGGATGATTTTGAGGTTTATTTAATTCAGGATGTGGGGAAGACGTTTCTGAATTACCGTTGAACGAATTTGCTTCTCTTCGTAATACCTAAATGACATTAAGTATATGTAATAAGGAGAATTTTATTTCATACATAAATTTCATACTTAATGATAATAATATTACCTGTAACGTTACAGTATGAAAAGCACTTCCAGCAGCACTGACAGCTACACAAGTTAATCTACCAGCGTGTTGCACTAGAACGCGATCTAAATAAAGTGACCCTGTACTATGTATTGAATTTGAAAATATCAGTTCCTGTAATAGAGACAACAATGAATAAAAAATAATAATATGAGATTAATATGTTTAAAATGATAATATTTTTTTACCTGTGAACCTTCCATTGTCCAAAATACAATTGGCTTCGGAGTTCCTTCAGCTTCGCATGGAAAAGATACTGATTCTCCTTCCCATGCTGTTTGATCCGATGGCACTCGAGTAAAATATGGCAGTGCTAAAATATCACAAGAGAAGTAAGCTTGCTATTACGATTTAAATATTAATATTCGCTTATATTAAGTTTAAGTTGAAAAATTACTAACAATGAACTGTTAATATTGCACTGGCAACACTAAAGCCAGCTTGGCTTTCAGCCCTGCAAGTATAGGTGCCTCCATCTGTAGCCAAAACTCTATCAATCCTTAGAGAACCCCGTCTTATGATTGCATATGGTGATAACACTCCTTTATCTCGCGACCAAGTCACCGACACATCTGATTCCGGAGACGCCTAAAAAGTAAAACGAAATTTAATATTCATCTAAATATGTATGCAAGGAAGCAGAAATTATAGCAAACTTACTTGGCAATGAAACTCAATGTTCTGACCAATTAATGCCGTTATGTTATTAGGTTTCACTAGAAAATGTGGTCTCCGTAATACGAGTAGCGTAGCAGGACGTGATTGTCTTTCACCAGCTACATTAGATGCCACACATCTGTACACACCACTATCGGAAGGCAAACTTTCCAATATCTTTAAATTACCACCATCTACCATAGTTATTCTAAAACAATTAATTATTATTTAATAAGTCCAGTCGTGGCGCAGCGGCACAAGGTGTGACTGTAAACCGACTGGTTGTGGGTTCGATCCCCACTCGAGGAGATGAAATATTTACTTAAAATGTATATTTCCATTTCTTCGCTCTGGTGTCGAGGCTAAGCGCGGCGTTGAGTTCTGCCACTCAACACGCAATGCCTCCAGAATTCGGCAGAAAGTGGGAAATGGAGTGTCTAAAAACACTAGGTTCCCTTTGCCTACCCTGATGTGTGCGGGATACAGCGTGAAGCTAAAAAAAAAAATAATCATAACTTTTCTTGTATTTTAATTCTTATTGATGGTAAAATATATATTTACCTTCCATTTACTTCTACGTCTAAACTGTGTCCATCTTTTGTCCAATGTACTGAAGGATCTGGTATACCTCTCGGTGAGGCACATTCTAGTAAAGCTGGTTCACCACTAGCTACTTTAACATCTCTTGGTTCATTTCTAAATTCTTCTCTTAATACTGTCGGAGTTTGTTTTAATTTTACATGAAGCTAATCAAAATATGGGTACTATAAAATGTAGGTCTAAAACTTTCCAAATTAAATATACGCTTCAATATATGTTTAGAGGTTTGTTTAAAGGTTTTTTCCATGTATAAATTGTCTTAAAATAAAAAATAAAAACATAAAAGTAGATCAAGAAAATAAATATTATCAGCTACTAGATAATAATAGAAAAACCACAAAAAATTGATATTAAATAATTATAGAAAATGCCATTTCATAGATTTAATAAATGATACTAATCACAATTTGCTATAACACAATAATACACAAAACTTTTAATAAACGCCCAGATTTAAAACAATTATAATAGTAGATTCATAGAATTTTATATCTTAAAATTCCTTTTTATTATATCATGTGCTTTCTAAGAAGATTCAATGGAGTTAGAGCTATTAAAACTTTTATTAAGTATTCGGGACTATCGCAGTTAATATAAAATGTTTCAAAGTGTCTCTAGTGTGCTTTTAAGAGACGGGCACACTTAGTGCAGTCTTAGTTGCTCTAGGTATTAACATGAAGTTCTTATTAAAATTATCCTCGAGTTTAAAATATTTTATAAAGTTGAAAATGGAAAGAAGTCTTTAAAAAGCTACGTGTATAGAGTAACAACTACCATTTTATAGATTATAATTATATTAGTATAGATGAAATAAGGCCAGGCAAGGCCAGTTGTGGCGCAGGAGCACAAAGTGTAAATGTAAATCCGACTGGTTGTGAGTTCAATCCCCACACAAGGAGATGAAATATTTACTTAAATTTATATTTTCATTTCTTCACTCTGGTGTCGAGGACAAGCACGGTAAATGAGTTCTGCCGCTCAACGCGCAATGCCTCCAGAATTCGGCAAAAAGTGGGGAACCGAGTGTCTTCACACTAGGTTTCCTCTGCCTACCCTGCAGTGTGCGGGATACAGCGTGAAGCTGATAAAATAATAAATTGTTAATATTTTTTATTCGTATATTTTTTTTTATATATATTTTATATATAAATTACTGTTAATATTATACAACTTATTAATCAATTAAAAGAGCTTTTTTTGAGGTAAATAGCATCTGTTCAAAAACAGTAAAATTGATACTACACCCCGTGGTGTAGTTTTAATTTAATGCTGTATTAACTTAATTTATACAATTTTCATTATTATTTACCTTTATTCAAATTTTTGGTATGCAGAGGGAGCCTAGTGTTAAGACTCTTCTGCTCCTTTCTTATCGTCGAATACTGGAAGTATTGCGTGTTGAGTAGCAGAACTCAACGCCGCGCCAGCCTCGACACCAGAGCGTAGAAATGAAAACATTAAATATTCGATTTCCTCGTGTAGGAATAAAACCCACAATCTATCGTGTTTACAGTCACACGCTTTTGCCACTGCGCCACGACTGGCATCAATTTAATTCATACAAACTTACATAGAGATAAAAATGAACATATAATCCATACCCGCTATAGTAAGAGTTGCGTTCTTGCTAACTGCTTCCCCGACGGTATTGTGCGCGACACACCAGTACACGCCCTCGTCGCTCTCCTTCTTGCTGCGCATAACCCTACAATGGAGGGTATCAGGGATGATGAGCTAAGGGTGCATTTGTAAAGGTAAAACTCGTAAAAGTTTATTGTGTACGTGAATCATAAACCTTTGCATATAAATTCAAAGTATCGAATGTTTATAGGTTTATATACAGAAAGTGTTTTATGTTTAGTTTAATTTTTGATCTTAGAGTATAAGAAAATTCTGTTCTCTTTAGTTTTACACTGTATCTCCAGGGAAGCCTGGGAACTTGGGAATCTAAGGATAAGATACTCCGTTCTCCTTAAAATACTTCCTACTTTTCCCGCATAGCAGGATAGATAAAAGAAAATTTTTAAAGCACTTAATTCCATTTTTTGCCCTATTTTCGATGATGGGTATTGAGTGGCGCAAATCGGAAACTCGGAACGAATAATTAAATATTTCATCCTTTCGAGGGAAAAGCGAACTCACAATTGTCTTGTTTACTGTCAGCCTCAATCACTTTAAATTACATATATATCTATAACATTCAAACATAAAATAACTCTACTACGTTATACAACAAAGGCGTTATAGTAATGCTCGCGAATCAATTCTCTATTTGGCAAAAGCACAAAAGATATTTATCGTTTCCATATTTGCTATAGCGAGGGAAATCCCGAGAGGTGGCCTCTTGATTTAGTGTAGGTAACAAAGAGGGTAAGTCAACGCAATACGACCTCCCAAAGTTTCCTCTTCCTAATTTCATCTGTTTCATTTCATTGCGTATCCCTTATACGTGGATAGATAGATATATTAATATAGAGAAATGGCCTCTAAAGGGACGAGATTGAGCCTTCGATAAATATTAAATGAAACTAAAGTGATAACTTTCAATTATGTTATTATTATTCTTCCAAAATAGCTTTGGATTCATAATAATCGCTTGTTGTTAGATTCGTTTTTACTGCGTTATGATAGACGCGGTCAGTTAACAAAGAAAATATAATATACATATGATTTACGCTATCGTAGCACAGCGGCACAATGTGATTGTTAAAATCGATGGTTGTAGGTTCAATTCACACTCGGGGAAACGAATTATAGTCGTTTTTCTCGAAGATGTTTTAAGAAGAAAAAGTGCGGTGTTCCGGTGGACGTGGTATGTGTGTGTTAAGTTTAGAAAAGAATGTCTTAACATTAGGTTCCCTTAGCCTACCCTGGTAGATGCGGAATACACTGCAAAGCTAAAAATATGATTTAATACTGAACTTACCTAAGAAACAGAAGTCCATCTTCTAATAATACTCTATGAGGGTGCTCAGTATGACCAAGCGGCGCTCCGTCTTTATACCACTGTATAGTCGGCTTGGGTTTGCCTTCAGCAACACAACGAAGGGTAGCTGGTTCACTTCTTCCAACTATCGTGTCTGCAGGGTGCTCCTTTATGCGAGGTGCCCGGCTTTGGGCTTTTCAAAAACATTTACTTATTGAAACAACGATTTTTTTTTATTTATATGTTATATAAATCCGTCATGGCGCTGTGGCACAGGATGTGACTGTACGCGACGATCATGGGCCCGATACCCACTCGGGGAAATGATTTTTTAAATATTTTCATATCTTCGTCGGTAAGATGACAAAGCGCAATGTCTCGAAAATTAGACGGAAAGTGAGTAAAATAAAAAAATATATATAAGCAATAAAACATTGTTAAAAAATAAAAATAATTTAATATATTTGAAATTATTATAATCAACATAACTGCAATATTTTTTGTATGCTCGTATATGTTATTTTTATGTTGCGCAAGAACGATAGTTTCGAGTTACAAACGACATTCAATACTTATAAAAACGCGTCAACAAATTATGTAAAGTTGAAACTTTTTAATAAGTAACTTATATAAGAAATTGTATAAAAATAAAATTATTTTTTCAAATTTATCCACTTTTTAAAATATTTTAACACCATTTAAACATAACAACAGATAACGTGTCTCATTTAGAATATCCAAAACAAAATTTAAATAATCACGTTAAACTGGTACAAGATATGGTTAAACAACAACAAAAAAAAACAATTTTACTTCGAAACAAGCGTAATCGCGATCATTAAATTCGCTTCGACACAAATAATTGGCGAAAGAACACGATTGCTTCTTATTTTTTTACTTTTTGCTTACCTTTTGTCGTATGAAATGTGAACAAAAGATGTATAATCACAATGAACTTGAACTGGTTCCATGTACGTTTATCTCTTTTAATTACCCCCGCGACCATACTGACACTACTAAATACTACCAATTTGCACTTCACACATAGTCACTTAAACTACATTTGATTATTAAAAATTCTTATCAAAATAATTATTAAATTAAGTTTATAATACAATATAGTTTTTTTATAATGTAAATAATAATTAGTTTATTCGAACATCGCGATGTATTTAGAGTGAAAAGGAACACATCCACCCCGTCAAGCGTACGAAAGGTTACTGCCCCCCCACTCTTGATGTCATTTCGCGCCGACTCAGTAGCGCTTTCGCGATGTTGAGCAATGAGCTTTATAGATATCATCGGATGTTACTTTGATAAATTATAATTGAAAAATTGATCAATTAAGACGTTTTTTTATGATACATTTTATAACATGTTAAATGGCGAAATCAAGATATTAAACGAGCGGCTGTGAAAACAAGGTTGAAATTAAAACATTTTGATTGTGAAAAATTAAATTGGTTTTATATAATACTTTCCAAATATAACTCTTAATAAATATAATTAAATTTTATGATTTTTAATTTTTTATATAGATAGATTTTGATTTTATGATTTTAATTGTTTATATATATATATAGGTAGGTTAGCAAATGCTACTTGGTAATATTTAACTTAAATACTCTTTAGAAAAAATATATAATGTTGAACGTAGCGGGATTTGAAACCGCGCCTCTTGGGAGTCGTCCAAGAGTATTTCATGTTTTCTAAAAAAAATTTTTTTTCAAATAAAAACTGTAAAAAAAACATTTAACTTTTTTTTCATTTCCTTTAATTTTCTTCAAAATCATTTTTTATTGGTAGACAAATTTATAATATTTTAATATGAATTTCTATATTTCGCACTAATGTATATTTTTAATAGTTAATTAAATATTACAAATCTTTTTACTCGTTAATCACTATACAGTTATCAATTCACCTTATTATAAAACAAACAACTGTCTTAATTTAAAAGTAGCTGACGTGAGATCCCAACGGAAATGCCCTGCGTTTCCGTAGCGTGTCAATTGCGTTCACCGAGCATGCTCGTCACGTTCGCACCTAGTTACCTACACTGTAGGATTAGATTTAGATTTAGCTGGATATGTATGTTATATTACTATATATTTTATTTTAAGCTTCACACTGTGTCCCTCACGTTCCCAGGTTCCCTTAGGCAAAGGGAACCTGGGAAGGTAATGTTCGGACACTTCCGTCCCTTCTCTGCTTTCTGCTGAAGTTTGCCTTGTCCTTTGCTTTGTCCAAAACTGAATATGCTTAAATTTAATAATGTATGTATGTATAATGTAACAATTATCATTTAATAAACTGTAAATTCCTTTTAAATTCACATTTATTTGTTAAACGATAAATATAGCACAATATTTCATTTTTAAAATGAAGCCGACTACTGCCTTGTAAAAGTAAATAATATTTCTCTATTTCAATTTCTTAACTTAATTACAAATATATAGTTTCAAACTGGATTACGGTAAATGAAACAGAAATAAAGAAACATTTATATTATAATGAAACAATTTCAGTAATTTTCTAACCGTGACAAATTTTCAGGCGTGCAATTAATTTACTATTGCATTCGAGTCACGTTTCAGCAACTTGTTTGTCAGTACTATTTCCGGTGATTAAGTGGTACTAAATATTAAGTCTCTTATTAATTTCATAGGAAAAGCTGAAAAGATTGTAATTTTTCAATATTAAAAAAAAAATCAGCTTCACGCTGTATCGTGTATTGGTTTAGTCTTAAAGCACTCCGCTCCGTATTTTACGCCGAATCTTTCTGTGGAAGTAGTGGAGAAACTCAACGCAGCGTTTTGCCTTGACACCACAGTGTAAAATGAAAATATCAAATATTTAATTTCCTCAAGTGGGAATCGAAGCCACAACATACATACATTTTTTCCCCAGCGCCTCGACTGGCCTGCTGACTGGACTGGTCTGGTCATTATACATGTAGGTATATTACAAATAATAATTAGCTTCACGCTATATCCCGCACACAGCAGGGTAGGCAGAGGGAACCTAGTGTTAAGACACTTCGTTCCCCACTTTCTGCCGAATTTTGGAGGCATTGCGTGTTGAGTGGCAGAACTCAACGCCGCGCTTTGCCACAACCAGTCGGTTTTACAGTCACACTTTGTACCACTGCGCCACGACTGGCCTCATTCATATTCATAGCATTTACTATATTTTGTAATATACTCGACTGGTATATTACAAAATATAGTAAATGCTATGAAAAATGTTATTAATCTAAAAATTAAATCCAGACTTTTGTGTGTGTTTCCTTGGTACCTAGGAAAAATAACTTTTTAATAATAAACATACTTTTAAACGCTTTACACACACATTTCTTATTGTTAAATCGAAATCTAAAGCATTGCCATTCTCGATCCCTTCTTTCTATCTTAATTCAATTTAATTCACGCTATCACGTGTCGTATCTAGTGTACGTTGCCAAAGTGAATCTCTCGTCGGACTTCGTAATTAACCTATCAGTTTGAGACAAAGGAGGCTTCCTTCATTAACTCCACGCTATTGAAATATTCATGAACATGTTCTGTTTGCACTTGCTAGTGTATTTTGGTCCGGAGTGGCTTTCTATTCTATATGCATCTATAGTACTTTCAATACTAAAAGATATTAGGTAAGATTCTAATTATATATATTTAATATAAGTATATTTTCTGTTGTATATATACAAACAAATGTTATATTAATATAAAATTTCAAAATCACAGCACTTATTTGCAAATTAGAGGGTTGCGAGTTCAATTTTAACTTGAAGAAGTAATGATTATATGTGTTGTCTCATAATCGGCCAGAAGGCGGAGAAAGGCGGAAATATATTCTCTCTGCCTACCCAATTATTCGAGTAGTCCAAAAAAAAAATCATTGTAGGGTGAATCGTAATATCTACACATAGACCAAAAAATAGAGAGCGAAGTGACTTATCTCCAAATCTGTGGTTTCATGCCGAAATAAAGAAAGATGCGATGTACGACGTATACGACATAATCTCTATATTTAGTTTATCACAATAAAATATTTCACACCAATAAACAAAAGAGAAGAGTTCGCAATATAAAATGCGAGTTTATTTCAGCATCAGATAGTTGTATCGTTGCCGGATGCTGGGCACGTACACCTCGGACTGGTGTCAGGTAAGCCTTTGGACGATACAGATCACCGGCACGTGCCGCCTGCGTCTGTACGATAAGGTTTTACGTCTCAGTCGGACGTATTGACTTATCTCGTGTAAAAACTGAGTGTATGAGAGAAATTGCAATTTCGTAAATAGTATATTATTTGGAGGGGCGTAATGGCTGTTTTTTCTATTTTCTTTAGGGCAGAAATATTTAAATTAAACAGTTTATAAATATTAAAAACGTAAGCAATATACGTATATAGTAATAAACGCAAGCGAATCGAATAAAGAATCTCCTTTGATTTTTTCGTTGCTTAAAAAAGATTTGAAGCACAGGATCACAAGGATGTGACTTCAACGCGACGGTTGTGGTTTTGATCCCCACTCGTGGCAATGAAATATTTATGAATATTTTCAGTTCTTTGTTTTGGCACCAAGGCAAAAGCCCGGCTTTGAGTTCCACGCAATGCCTCCAAAAATTCGGCTCAAAAACGAGGAACTGAGTGTCTTTGACACAAGGTTCCCTCCGCCAACCCTATTACATGAGGAATACAACGTAAAGCTGAATTTATTTAAAAAAAGATTTCAACTAATAAATATAATTTGTATTAAGGATACGTGAAGATAAATGAAGATAACAGAATATAAGTCAATAATTCATAATATAATATAAAACGACCGGCGCCTATCGAACGAGCACATTTACCGTCCTATAAAGCAAGACTATCGGGCAAAACGCCTCGAGGGCCACTAATTCAATCAATTTTCTGATCATAAATAAAGGACAGACATACATTCGCGATACGAACTTGTAGCGACAAATCAATTAAGAAGATAAAATAGTACGCTCTAATGGAAAAGAACTCGAAACAAATACGCTTGGTTTTTTATAGATAAAAAATAATGGAATTCTTTTTACGTAAAATTAAATTAAGTAGCCCGAAGAGAAATAAGATAATGCATTCGTGTTGGTTAACTCGTAGTGGTTGTAAATTTCAGTTTGTCTGGTGAGGTTTATTCTGTGGATTGTTCCTTTGCTTTGGTGTTCTTTGTGAATGCGGTTTCGTATTAAGTTTTGAGCATGATAATGTTTCTTAATTATGTTTTTTTGAAAGTCTGTTGTGAGAAGTAAAATGAAGAACTAGATGTTGCTGTTTACAATGTGCAGTAAATATATAAAAAAATGCTATATGCACTACATCATAAAATTTCCCGATTTTTTTATATGTGTATTTATTTATGTAAATGCAACTATATATTAAGGTTTATAGTTTTTCAAATTTTATCTAATTGTTTTTCCTTATATGTTATTACATTAAAATGTTCCATCAAAAGTCAATCAAAATTTGTAATGCACTCAAACATGCCCCAGGTCGATAGAATCGTATATTTAAATATTTTGTTATTTTCATAAAACTAATGTCACATAATACAAGACCATAATGGCGCAGTGGGAGAGCGTCTGACTGTGAAAGCGATAATTGTAAGTACAATCCTCACTCAGAGAAGATTTTTTACCTTTTTACCTTACCCACTTATCTCGAATTCTCGCGGAAAGTAAAAAAACTACTTTATATTAACTAATACCATTTTTTTTGTAATAATAATCCAAAATGACAACACAAAATTTAGCTTCACCATAAACTACAATTTTGTAAGCGACACTCGAACGTAAACAACGAACCCCAAACAAACTGCACTAATCCCGGTATTTGTCAGAGAGCACAAATGGAATTGAAGGCTCGAGTAGAAAATGAATAGTGAAAAATCCCTTCAAACGAGCGCCGAACAAAACGCAGGGAGCTCCTAAATCTTGCCGCGTGCGCTGTCTATTAACAGTTGACACTGTTGGGTTAATGCCAAAACTGTGATTAAGGGAGCTAGCAAAACGTGGATTCTTAGTATCGAATTAGTAAGAATATATGTTGTTAAAATACAAACGGTAACAGATTGCTTTCTGGAATTGTATTATTATTGGAAGTGTTTGAAGATTTTACTCAATTTTTTCTCTTTTTGGACTTTTTTTTCAGCTTAACGCTGTATTCCACCTAGAGTTGGGTAGAGAAAGAGTGGGAGAGAATCTTGTATCAAGACTCTCCGTTACACCAAGTATAACGTATGAGTCTCATTAATATGCATTTACAAGATACAAAGTTTGTCATAATGCAATTTAACTTTTTAAGCAAAACCTTATTTTTCTATGTCAATTTAAACAAAATTTAAAATTAAACGCCGCAAGGTTTACATTCGTGGTAAATACTGGAAGCGGTTTGAATTTAAAATTATTTTCGAACGGCGGTCGGGGGAGGACAAAGGGACATAATATTTCTCCTACTTTATAGTTGCCTTTATAATATCACTCCGTAATAAGAGATAGCGATGGGTAACAAATTGTATCGGGGCGGTTATCTTAACGTGAATTGTCGATGCCTGGTGGTCCCGCTGGATAGCATATTGTATTTCGAGATATACAAATAAATATATTATTGTGAAACTTCGATATTCAATTTCACATATCGTGTTTTATTAAACATTGAAATTTTATATGGAAATATTTGTACTTGCCAATTTATTAGTATCATAAAGTGGTTATATGATGAGGCATTCTTTCTAGTATTAAAATGTATGTAAAATAATTAATTATAAGATGGTGCCGTTCGTGGCACAGCAGCACAAGAGTGCGCTAACACATGACAGTTGTATGTTCGAATTCGACTCGATAGAATGAAATATTTCATATTTTCATTTTTCTGTTCTGTCGACGAAAAAAATCGCCGCATTGAGTTCCGCCACTCAACACATAATGTAATGGGAATGGAGTATCTTAACACTTGGTTCCCAGGTTCCCTCTGCCTACTCGACTATGCGTGGGACACAGTACAAAATCGAAAACAAATAGTTTAACTAAAGGTTTTTACCAAAATCTCGTGCTAGAAAAGATTTGTTGTGATGGCTGTTATCGTGACGCTAAGCTCTGTGAGTAACAAATTACTCTGATACCGCGCGGCTTATCTATCCGTGACGCTTCAGCCCTACACACCCTAGAGACATACATGGTGTTTATATTACCAAAACAATATATATAATTGGGCTGGATGTATAAGACATCTATATATGTATACAGTTTAAAATTTTTGGAAATATTTTAGTAAAACATTGAGGGCACAAAATATTCGATTTTATGAATATGTCAAAAAATATAAGAGCATCAACAATATGTACTTAAAATATAAAATTGTATCTTTTGTTTGTTTGAATGTCAAAAAATAGAGAGTATTATTATATTATTTAATTAATATCTTAATTATTAAACTTAAAATAATACAACAACGAAAATGTTTTTGTATTTTTTTTTATCTTTTTTTTATTAGTATCACAGCAGGATAGGACCTAGTGTTAAAAAACTTCGTTCCTATTAAAACACTCAGATTCCCATACATTACCATTATATTATAACGTACAGTATAACATATTTTAATTTATTTAAATTTATAAGTACTAAATTACCGTAAAAACTTATCGACATGCCAAATTCGCCGTACTTTGCGTATGAAATTGGCAAGAGTGTAATACCCATATGAACTGCCGCGATAACGGCCCCCCTTAAGACACGGTTGTCGCATTTGTCCCATCCTTATCACGGGTAAACAGCTTTTAGCTCATACTTTAAAAAGTTTTCGCCAATTTATGTTTATCCTAATGCATCTAATGCACCTTTGGGGTGAACGAAGTGAAAATAGTGATGGCCTTTGTTATTTAGGTATTGATTTCTGGAGTAAAATATATATTTTTTTGGTAATCAATAGTCGTTTATACAATTTTTAATGAGTTCTCATTGCCACAATCGACGAATGTAAAAAATAAACCTAGTAATAGGTTTATTTTTTACATTTTGTATACAAAATCCTCTTATAGATTTTTTTAATAAATAATATAAATTCTCACTATAAATGAAAGTAAAATAAAATATATTTTGAACTCAATAATCCTTACATGCTATATGCCACTTGTACCTACATGGTTATTTTATTATTTACGTTGAAAACGTTACGACCAACATTTGTTAAAACTTTCATACAAGCATTTGATATAGCTGAATATTTTAGCACTTTTAAAATAAATTTTCTTTCTAATAACATAAAATTTCGTAGCAATTTCCAAAATTACCTAGCAAGCGACGTGCCTCCCACCTCGTTGCCGAGTCCTGACAACGCCCTCCATAAAATAGGGGAGTAGATTGTTCCCAACATTCTGCCGGAAGACACAGAATGGATTCGGACTAATACACGAACCCTTTCTTCACCCTCTCGTTTAAAATGGAAAATGCCTTCGGTCGCGATTTCCGTTGGACACCCATTGTCTGCTCGGCTGCGTGCGACCCTACACCATTGAAATGAAAACTTATTTCACAATGGTTTGATTTATCTGATTGTATTCTCAAATAAAATTTAATTTCCTTTATGTTCAATTTTAAAAATTATATCAATATCAAATTGTATTCGAGTTTTTCGATCACTTTGTTAGTTTAAGCTTAAATTTTATTTATTTTACCAACAATAGACTACGAATTCGCTATCTGATATCCGATGCCGAACATACATTTAATATATGATGTAGTGATGTAATAATTGATAAATTGACTACAGGTTTTAAAAGAACACCTTTTGAAATTTTAATACTAAGCGTTATGTTGGATTTAAACAAAGAACTGCCATTTTCTCGTTGTCTGTAACGCTGCTGTCAATGTTTCTTACAAGATTTTTTCAATTTCATCTCTTGCGTGTATTGGAATAGGTAGAAAGAACTATGTATTGGTTCTGTTTCTTCAACTCTCCGTTTTATGCTGAAATTGAATGCACTACGTTTTGAAAAATAGATCCAAATATATCTTAGATGCTAACTACATAAATAAGTTGTAACAAGCGTACACAATTTGACGTAGATTGATGAGAACGTATGGCATAGTGGTCAGAGCGCTTAGTCGGTTTCCAGGAGGCGCGGGTTCGTGTTCCGCTAAGTTCAATTTTTTATACGTTTTCCAAATAATATTTTTCATTCCTAAGTGTGGAATAACACTTTAATAATGTTAAAAAGAGATCCAAATATAGTTGTGAAATATTTATTTATTCATTCAAGAGAGTATCGAACCCATAACCCATTTGGTACCATTGGGTCACGATGACCATTGTTTGCTTAACTACAATAAATTATGATAAAAATAAAATAAAAATAATTATACATTTATAATAAATACGTCCCTTTTGACAGATAAACAGGAAAACATTATTGTTATTAACGCTATCACAACAGCAAGTACCTATATTAAATGAATATAGCCATATGAGGATCACTTACTCAATCAACTTTGTGTGATTCAGCTCTCTTGTCGTGTGCATTCTGTTATATAAACTCGTCGTGCTACTACCAGAGTACTGTTTCTCCGTTTGTGTCAAAAAAATATTTCAAATTAGAAAAATGAAATTTGTAGCTATACTTTTTTTGGTATTTGCCGGCATTTACTTTGTGAACTGCGAGCATTTGATTATGGGAGATGCCAATAACAAACATTTGGTCTACCACACGATGGCACATTTCCATTATATACCCTTGACGAAAAGGGTTAAAGACGTTTTTTTCTCCAGTCCCGATCTTAGGCCTATAAATGTAAGTATTTTTTTATAGCTTCACGCTTTATCCCGCATCTAGCAGGGAAGGTAGAGAAACTCTAGTGACAAGACACTCCGTTTCTCATTTTTTGCCGAATTTTCAAGGCGTTGCGTGTTGAGTGGCGGAATTGTACGCCTGCTGCCTTGCATCGTTCCCAGAGAGAAGAAATGAAAATATTAATAAATAATATTTCATTCCCCTTGAGTGAGAATCGAACCCACAACCGTCACGTTTACAGTCATACGCTTTTGCCACTGCGCCACGACTGCCTCTAATAATAACAAAAAAAATATGAAATCTGTATATAACATTTTAGGAGCTTCGTTTTTTGCATAGTTAGTTATAGTAAATTACGCCTGTGAGTAAGAATTATATCCGGGGACTAGCACGTATTTTTTTTTTACTTTTCCTAGCCTGGATATATGAAGTGGCGTAAATTCAGCGACGGACAATGCCTTTATTTATATAAAACTAGAAGAACTTGGGATTTGGCATAAGTAAATTTTTTGTACTATGGATTTTATATTTTTACAGCAAAGTTAATACATTTTTTATTACTTTTATGTGTAATTTTTGAATAATTTGTCAGCCTGTTCATTTGTGTTGCGTATTATGTACCTTATCACTAAATACTGAATACAAGCTGTATACTAATACAGTGAAAACATCTCATACATTAGCGCTTACCATTTAAAAAGGAATATCACGTGTCCACCGGTTATAAACTTCAAAGTGGACTTTGTCTTTATTAGTTTGTATATTAAATACAATCCCCCAGGATTTCAACTCACAACCATCAGACACGTCTCGTTCTTTCATTGACCATGTGTGGAGAAATATGCAACAAAAGTGTAGTTTAACCACACATTAATAGGATAAAGTTATTTCAACGTAGATATTCTGTTGAATATATTTTTTAGCTTTACACTCTATCCCGCATAGAAAGATTACATACAGGGGAACCTGGGAACCTAGTATTGAAACACTGCGTTCCCGTTAAGACACTTCCGTTCCTAGCTTTCCGCCGAATTCTGGAGACATCGCGTGTTCATAGGTGGAACTCAATGCCGCATAAAAAAAAAGTTTGATCATTAAATTAAGAAGTACTTTACTTATTATTTCAGGCGATCATGGCGTACGATAATCTTCATTCAAAAGCGTCTGCTACTATCACAGCTGGAGGACTGGGCGCCACCTACGTTAATATACGACTGAAAAGTGAACGTGGGATGGGCCTAGATTATGATATTGGCATTTACTCGTAATTTATAAGGATCTATGATATACATATTTTAAAATTATGGTATGGGGGTTTGATTCTTAACTAGATTCACATATTAAAATAACGTACAAAATTGATGTTCTACAGTTTTATATACATGCATACTCCTTACAATTTTTTTAAATAAGCTAAAGCCTATTTTCTGTGTCAACATCAACATACAGTCAAATTTAATATAAAATTGTATACAAATTATGATACATCATACTGGTGGTTTTGTATTTGTAGTTGTTTTATATATTAGGAGTTTATAATCAATATCAACTATTTCCTTGCAAATTAAATATGTAACTTTATCAAGTACTGTAAATATATATACTTGTATACAATAGTTTAATTTAAAGCTTTTTAAATTATTTTGTGGGCAAATGTGAAAGAGTTAAATTTGGTGTTAATAAAAAAATATTTGGTATTACTTTTTTATCATGAATCTACTCCTACCTCCTCATAATTTTAGTAGAAAAAGTAGTGATATACCATCAAAAACGTATATGTAAAATAAGAGCCAAGTTCAATATTACGATACATGCCTTTGTTGTAGACTTAAACGACAAAAGAAGTGAGATGTAAATGAATGCCAAGTTCAATGATCATCCTGAAATTTCTTTTTAAGAACATAAAATATTTTAAATTTATTTGTAATATCTAAATCAATCAATCAAATCAACTTACGAAGGCATCAATAGAAATAAATTTATTCCAAGACCGTATAAAAATAAAAGAGCCAATTTTATAATCATTCTTGGTAGAATTAGAAGAATTAGAAGATATGAAAACAAGCCAAGTCAGATCTTAGATATCAGTAATATTGAACTTGGCTCTCATTTTACATTAATGTTTTTGATGGGATATAGAGACTACTAGATATTTCATAGGAATGAAACGCAAATTGTATCAGGAGCAAGACATAACACAGAGTGCGGTGTCACATCGGAAGCAAATTGGAGGAGACAACATGCTTTTAGCGTCGACTCAGCCCCAGCGGGTAGTGGCGGAATAGGATCAACATTTGTTGGTTGGTCCAAATGGAAATATTATTAATTTATTATTCAATTTAAATATCAATGTTATTTGTATAAATAAAAAAAGCTAACAAAATATCCACTCTCTACATACTGATGGATATTTTTTAAAAATTTTTTTGATCTCGCTATTTTTGTTTAATAAAAACTATTTATTTAGCCATAGTTTTGATCTATTCTTGTTATAAATATGAAGCTATACATAGCAGTATAGTATAGTTTATTATATATACGTAAAATAACTGATCTTATTATAAAATTTTATGACTGACCTGACTGACTGAATGGATTATAAGGATAAAACCAAAAAAAAAACGGATAAGCGAGAGTCGGGCTCGCTCACCGATGGTTCTGTACAACTAGCGCGTTATAAATAATGAATAAAATATGTATTGAAGTATAATAGAACACCAAGCCCTTCCATCTGATTGAAGTACCTCACTTGATGTAGCGGCTTTATCATAAAATTTTGCCACGTTGCTATTATTTTTTAGGATTTAACCACAAATATATAGTTTTTAGATTTTTTGCTTAATCAGTATTAGCTATAGATGCTAGCTGCCAAATTGCATAATTCTAGGTTAGCAGAAAATACTCTACTAATTTTGATTCCCTTTATAGTGTCGAAATATACTAATTTTGCTAGATAATCGGCGACATCTTTTCTGTAAGTAAATGCAGAAATGTGATGTAATCATCGGAACCAAGATATGGGAGTATATGTATATTCGAAATTCAACTTGAAATCACCAAGTATTTCTGTGATAGGGTTCTTGACAGACAGGCAGATAGATGGACGGAAAAAAAAAGTGATCTTATAAAGATTCCTTTTTCCTTAAGAGGAACCCTAAAAACGTAGCAGTAGGAAATGGTGTGTAAACATCACGGTTAGGTAGCTACGTTTTTTTCATGATGAGAAAAATATGTATTTATTCGTTAATAGTTAGGTAATTAAGTTATTATTAGTTAATATTTTTTTATAATTTTATTGGAATTATGGATATAATTTTATTAAATGGAAACTTGCTCAACACTTGAACCAACGATATATTAGCTATATTAGTTACGTATATTGTGTTAAGAAGCAACTTTAAAACGTGTTGACTGTGGGTTTGACTCCCACTCGAGGAAATATTGAATTTAATATTATAAGTTCATCGCAAAGGTGCCAAAGCAAAGCGCGGCGTTGAGTTCCGCCACTCAACACACAATGCGTCCGGAATCCGGCGGAAAGTGAGGAGTGTAACATTAGGCTCATACTCTGCAAAATAAAGTATATAATATTAAAACGTGTATAAATAAATAACTAAATATTTCAAGAACTGAAATATATCATTTAATATTGTAAACCTTATTTCGAAAAATGCTATCTTATTTTAAACTAAGGCCTTTTTTTATAATTTAATGATCAAACTAACCTGCATAGAAACTCGTAATACGCGACAAAACAGACCCTAAATACCTAATTTGTTCAGCTTCATCCCGCACACAGCAGGGTAGGCAGAGGGAACCTAGTGTAAGACACTTCCCCACTTTCTGCTGAATTCTGGAGGCATTGCGTTAAGTGACAGAACTGCCTCGAGACCAGAGCGAAGAAATGGAAATATACATTTAAGTAAATATTTCATCCTCTCGAGTGGAGATCGAACCCACAACCAGTCGATTTTACAGTCACACTTTGTGCCACTGCAGCACGACTGGCCTAATATCAAATAACATACCAGTTTAATAACCGAATAAGAATAATTCGTCACATATAGTTAAGCTAACGTTGGGTTTGGTACCAATAATGGTAATCTAGAGCGTCATTAACGCTGTATACGCTATCGTTAAGCTGTATGTGACAGACTTTATCAACGGTATTAGTCACTGCTGACTAATCAACAACCATTTTGCCAATGTTGTATAGATGTATGTAGGAATATATTTTTTTGGTGTTATTTTCTCATATGTATAAAAAAATCGGCTTGACGCTGTATAACACACACAGCAGGGAAGGCAGAGGTAACATAGTGTTAGGACACTTCGTTCCCCACTTTCTGTCGAATTCTGGAGGCGTTGCGTGTTGAGTGGCAGAACTACGGCGACTACGAACTACGAACTACTAAACCGCGCTTTGCCTTAACACCAGAGCGAACAAATAGAAATATAAATTTAAGTAAATATTTCATATCCTCGAGTGGGAATCGAACCCCACACACTTTGTGCCCCTCCGCCACAACTGGTTTCTTTATTCTTTTTATTTTCTTATATAAATTATGTTTATTTTTGAACTAACTTTTAGATTCATCATGTTGTAATTGTAAGGCCTACAAACAATAAATAAAGTTATTACATTTTTGTTACGAAATGTATACCATATTTTTATTTATAAAGATTCATGTACAGCATGCAGGATCCCATATAGCAGATTAGGCACAGGGAACCTGCGAAGCTAGTGTTAAGACACTCCGTTCACTATTTATAAACATATATGAGATCACATTTTTACTAAATTAAATTAATATTAAAGATTTATGTTATAAATCAATATATTGTACTAAAACAAAACATCCATTCCTAACGTTAAAAGGAAACAGCATTTCATTAATTTAAAACTATTGTTGCATTTGTTATTCACAGCAGTAAATTAATCCTTTTAATTCCACGCTGCAGGGCACGGAGCTTCTCTTATTAGAAGGATTTCGGAATAATCCACCACACTCTGCTACACAGTAATTTTCTACTAAATACTGACTACTTGAATTACAAAATTAATATTAAATTAAATTAAATTAAATTAAATAAATTAGCTTCACGCTATATCCGGCACACAGCAGGATAGGCAGAGGAAACTTAGTGTTAAGACACTCCGTTCCCCACTTTCTGCCGAATTTTGGAGGCATTGCGTATTGAGTGGCAGCGCCTCAACCTCAACGCCGCGCTTTGCCTCGACACGACAGAGCGAAGAAATGAAAATATAAATTTAAGTAAATATTTTATCTCCTCGAGTGGGGATCGAACCCACAACCAGTCGGTTTTACAGTCACACTTTGTACTGTGCCACGACTGGCCTCAAAAACAAAATGAATATTGTTTTTCAAATACCTTCATTTTATAATAAATCTTTATGAAACTGTCTTATTGTCAAATTATCTTTTGGTGCATAGAATTAAAATATTATATATAATAAATATTATACAAAGTTATATTTTTAAAAAGGCAAGCCGTCGTGACATAGGGAGACAGCGTCGTTGTAGGTTCGATTCGCATAAGATTTTATACAAGAACGCTTTGTCTAAGCGTTAATATGTGCTATTCAATACGCACTTTATACATTTGGAAATTTGAAGAACGGAGTCTTAATACTAGGTTCCTTCTGACTAACATATGCGGGATACAGCGTGAAGCTGTCTATTAATTTTAGAAAAGTATAAAAAAATGTTTAATATAATCTATAAATTGTTTAAGATATATTACTCAATTATTTGGTTTCGAACTAAAGTACCGCACTACACAAAGAGGTAAGCGGCTTAAACTGAGCTCTCAATTTGTTCGCTCGGTGCATCAATAGCAATATAACGAACCTTTTGGTGTATTGGCAATTAGTGATTGTGGCACGGCCAATCTTTTCAATATTTTTTATGCTAGAAAAGAAGAAATATACAAGCTTTTGACTGTATATATTGAAATGAATGCTCGTTCTGGTCGCGAGGCACAGCGCGGCGTTGAGTTCCGCCCCTCAATACGCAATGTCTCCAAAATTCGGTAGAACGGAAATGTATTAATAACGGAAATGAGATATCGTGTATTTATTATATATTTAATCATAGGTCAGCAATATTTTTATTTTTATTTCTAATATTTAAACTGTATTTAAAAATGGAGTCTGGATAGGCCGAGTTAATAACCCATTACGTAATTGAGTGAAACTAGTATTTAACATTATAAAATAATTGTTACTAATCTGTGATGAGAAATGAAAACATTAAAAAATAACAATACATTCCCCGACCGGAAAACGAACTCACAACCGTAGCGTTACAGTCATACGCTGATAATGCACGCTGATATCATGTGCAATTTAGTAAAAAACCGTATATCATCTAAAACAAAAAAAGCATAAATTAACACGTCACCCATCAAGATGCACTCAATCGCCTTGGTGATTAAAACTGAAGTGCTCTCCACTACTGAGGCACGGTCCTCAAATTACAGCGCTTTGTGCACTCAGCAAATCGATATCGAGCTAATCCTGCCCTTCGGCGTTCGGGCAATTAGTGCTTGCACCGGACCGTTCTGTGTTGCCATTTTGGTGATTTGGTGGTGGTGATTCGGTATATTAGGCAATTTTATAACAAAAATAATAATTAAAATTTTTTTTTAAGAACTTTTGATATAGTTTCAAAAGCAACTACTACTGGCTGTTGTTTTTGAAGAAGTAGTTATAAATTGTGAAAAACCAATTGATTTTATTACATTTTTTTAGCGGTTCTGTACCTATCCTGATAAGCAAAATAAAGCGTGGAGGTATTTTTTTTGCGAATTTAAGCGAAAAAGTAGGTAAATAAATTTTAAATAACATGGCAACACTGCCCGCCCGCTTCACAGACCTACCTGTCTCTATAAACGGACAGCATTCAGCCAAAATAGTGGCGTTTTAAGTGACTAATTTTACCAAGTACTAACGTAGCGTATCATTCCTGATTTTAGGTATTAGGTAGTTGAACCTGGTTTCGATGGAATTTCTATTGTGAGAACTGCATTGGATAAGGGTGTAAGATATCTAGTATCGATAATTAGGTTAAGATTAAAATACTTAAAACAGATCAAATCAGCTTATCTTTGTTTTCTAGTAGGCAAAGGTAAATTAGTGTTAAAACACTCTTTTTTTTTTACTTTTTCACTACCCGTCTAATTTTTCGGTATTTCGTATTGGATGGCGTAACTCGACGCCGGGCTTTTCGCTTTATTGTATTAAAATACTTATTTTATATATACATATGAATAGTAATTTAGATTATTTGTTTAATCCTATAAGTAAAACACATGTTTTTCATAAATAGAATTTATTAAAATTGTATTTACATACAAGGCTTTTAAAAAATTATGTTTTTATGATACGATAAAACTGCCTTTTTTAAGCAAATATATAATAGCTTACTTAAAGCTAAACAATCGAATCTAGAGACAAATTAAACGGTACATACCCGTAGTTTCGTAATTCCTAGCTTCACGTATGTTAATAAAGACAACATTTTGTGTTTTATGTATTTCTTTGTATAAATACTAAATATTTGAGAATATCATTAACTATTAAACTATTTTTTATAGTGAAATGCAGGGTGACAGAGTGAACTTAGTGTCGTAGCACTCCCTTTAATTTAGCAGAACTGTTACGCCATGTTTTATAACTAGCTTATTAAAGCATATATATAAATATGTACAGATAAGAATTCGAATCCGCGACTAGGTCGGGTCGTCACTGCGTATATTTTTACTTTGTTGTGATATGTTTATCTCTTGAAGAAACGCTCATTTCTGTAATCTACGAGTGATTCCCTAGATGATAATGGACGTGTTTATGCACCGTTCCGTGTACAAAGTAACATTTCCTTAAGCATCTGTAGCATTCGGGAACATTTCTATTTTTATTTCCCTCTTATGTTTACTAAGATATAGTTGTATATTGTTTGGGTGGATTTAATATATAGAAGATTCAAAATATTGAATGTAACATACATAATATTATTTAGAAATTGAAAAAAATGTAAGGTAAGGCTAGTCGTGGCGCAGGGGCACAGAGTGTGACTGTAAAACCGTCTGGTTGTGGGTTCGATTCCCACTCAAGGAGATGAAATCTTTATTTAAATTTATATGTTTATTTCATCCCTCTGGTGTTGAGTCAACACGCAATGCCTCCAGAATTCAGCAAAAAGTGGGGAACGGTGTATCTCAACACTAGGTTCCCTCTGCCTACCCTGCTGTGTGCGGGATACAGCGTGAAGCTTTTATTTTAAAAATGTAAGAAAGTTCAAAAGAATATCTTAATAATTGATCGATAGCAAAAGTTAAATTAAACTAAGACATGTGTATACTTACCACTTATAAGACTAACAACTTAACACATATTTTAATTTTATAAGTAACTTAGACAGTAACGTATATTTTCGTTTTGTTACCCTGATTTCTCAAAACACGGCGTTGGGTTCCGCTCCGTCTCTGAAAATATAATCTACAGCGAAACATAGAACGAACGAACCTCATAATCTTCCTTCCGCAACGAGGAGCGAAAGTAACGACGAGCGAAAGTAACGACGAGCGAAAGTAAAATAACAAAATTATTAAATATCTGTACAAAACTTTTGTTGGTCTGTATCTACTTACTAAAGATTAATATTTAAATTAGTCGACTCGAGCTGTGAAAAAAGCTGTAATTAAGAATCTCTACGAGAAAATAAAAACTGTGCAAAACACTAATCACGCCTCCTTAACTCCCTTTAAATTGGCTTTAGCGTATTAAAATATTTGAAATGTTTCAGAGTTTAATTACGGCTATTTAATACTGCAACGAGAATTATTAATGTACGTTTTATGTAATTATATTTAAAAAATATATATTTGATGAAGAAAGACATCATTGCTTAAACGTTTCTTAATATAATAATGAACGCTATGGTTGTGTATTCAAATTCTTTTGGGATTCATATTTGAAATGAGATAAAATGCTTTGTGAAAATTATTGCCGTTTATTATCTATGAACATGAAAAATAGAGAACAAAGTGAGTTCTTCTTCTAAATGTCTTCTGATTTCTTACCAACAAGACGAGACGAGAGATAAAGAAATATATATTAAAAATTGCAGCCAGTCGTGTCACAGGCCCACAAGCGTATCTAAACGCGGCATATTGTGGGGTTTGATTTCCACTCAACGAAATGGATTAATATTTAAATTTCTTTTGCTCTGGTGTTGAGGCAAAGTGCGACGTTGACTTCCGCCACCCAACACGCAATGCCTGTAAAATATAGTGGGAAAACGTGGAACGGAGTGTCATAACACGAGGTTCCCTCTAACTACCCTGCTGTGTGCGGGCTAAAAAAATATATTAAAAGCTATATGCAGTTGTTCACATACATAAATAGCATTTAACGTAAGCAATTCTTGTAAAAAACTCTTTCACAAAATGCTCTATATCTAAAAAAAACAAATAAAACAATAAATCTTGATTTCTCAAATATACGACTACAATAAAAGTTCTCCCAAATTCATCGTGTGAGACTCACACCGTTTCGACCCCAGAAACAAAACAGTTAATAAAATAGACTTACGCATAGATTCCCTAAGAATCATGGCACATCCAAGATATTTGGGTTCCGTAATACAATTTAAACTTTTGGAGCCCACATGAGCTACGTCTGGTCGCCATGGCAACGCCCCTGGTCCACTAAACCGGTGCACGTTTGTGCGGATAAAGGAAAACGTTCGAGGTGAATATCATTAGTTGATCGAGCCTTTCTAATCAAAAAGAAGTTAGGAGGATGTAGCTGAAAGCATGTATCATGTTCTATGTAAAGTATGATTAAAGTATGCGTTGTCTTATATTTAAATAAATAGTATTTTAATAATTTCATAGAAACCCAAAAACAAATTACAAATGATTCTTACACCTAATGTATAGAATAGTAAAAACAATTAAAAACTCAAGGTCAAATCTAAAGAAATAGGTATAATAATAAATAACTAATAATTTATTTCAGACCCAGATTTTTTTTTACTACTATAAAAATTTTAACAGAATTTCTAAAATTACAAAACAGTACATTTTGAAAGTCTATTTGAAAAGCCAGATCGAAATACCGCCTACAGTGCAAAGCTCACTCAAACACGCAAAATCACTGTATTTTGTTCCACGTAAAACGAGATCACAAAAATTGTACTGCACAATGCACCTCACCCGATAGCCAATACCTGTCCGTATTGATTCGTCATACATCACTGCGGGGACGTCCCGGACGGGTTGTGTTGCTATAGCCATGTAGATTGTTTCTATTGTTTCATTTCAGATAGCTCGTCTCGTTTCGTATTGGAATACGGAGAATTCTCGAGCTGTGTTTAAAAGTTTTCATATCGAAGGTAGTAGTTATTTCTATATGTTGAAAACAATATTTTTCAGCTTTAAGCTGTATCCGGTGTGTAGTAGGGTAGACAGAGGGAACTTTGTGGTAATACACTCCGCTCCCCATCAAATTCATTAGTAATGAGTGGCGGAACTCAACGCCACGCTTTTCCACTATACCAGAGCAAAGAAATGAAAATGTTAAATTTTTAATTTCGTCAGGAAATAAATTATGTATTTATATATCATTCTTATCCACATTTACCATACAAGATCTGAATTTGAAATATTCCCCTGGCTATACAGCCTATTACAAACGAAAATGTTACCAAACGGGAAGGAAACACGTAGTTCGTCTTTCAATTTGTTATTGTAATTTCGCCTTCCCAAGTTATCGTATACCATTGGCATCACTAATGGGAGTGGGGTCTCAGAAGATAGCCTCTTGCAAAATCACTCTACCATACTAAATGTGATGAGATACGAGCATCACATGTTAATGCATTAATTTTCCTTTCATTAGGAAATTAGTTGTATTAATAGAAGCAAATTAATTGCAATGTGGTTAAGTTTAATTTGGAAAAATAGATCAGTAACTATTATTGTACTATTAACTAGGTGAACCCGTGAGGCTTCGCCCGCTAGCTTATTATTAATATTTATAGTCAGCTTCGCGCTGTATCCCGCACACAGCAGGGGAGGCAGAGGGAACCCAGTGTTAATACACTCAGTTCCCCACTTTCTGCCCAATTCTGGAGGCATTGCGTGTTGAGAGGCAGAACTCAACGCCGCGCTTTGCCTCGACACCGGAGCGAAGAAATGGAAATATAAATTTAAGTAAATATTTCATTTCCTCGAGTGGGGATCGAGCCCACAACAAGTTGATTTTACAGTCATACTTCGTGCCGCTGCGCCACGACTGGTAATATTTATAGTGATTTATAGTATTAAGGGTAAATTTATTGAGTTTGAAATTTATTCTAGTATGGTTGTTTTTACTGCTGTACCGGGAATTATGATATTAAAATTAGAATACATGTTGCTCTACAGACACCTCTATCTTATAGTAAAAGTCCCATAAAATCGGTACAGTTCTTCCGTTCATTAGCACGGACGAACAGAATAAAAGACAGACAAGGATTGTGAAATTGTGTGTTTGTCGTTTAGTATCTTGTAAATTACTATATGCACGTAAGAAAAACACAGTTTTTTTGAAATCATAGAAAAACACTTACATATATGTAAATATTAAATTGACAATAAAATTATGCTAAAGTCCGTAAATCAGTAAGAATCAGCAGATTCAGTAAAAAATTAATTCACTCAAATAACATTATCCCGAAGAGACTTCTTCAGTAAATAAAGCCTCCCCTATAAAAAAGCGTTAAAAAATAACGACACAAAACGAGTACGAGGGATATTTAAAACGAAAATCCCAATACTTCTTCGTATAGACGGAATATATCACAGAAGAGCAATGAAAAAAGAATCGATCGTGAGCAACAGTCGCTACATTTTATTTACTTATAGAAGGGTTCGTTCAGTGTTTGGATAAGTGAAAAATATACTCTACCTAGTACTTCACAGACTAGAAATGCTTTGTTATAGAAAAAAAATGTATTGTAATGTTTAAAGTTATATTTAGCATACTCGTATATGGAAAAAGAAAGAACTTTCTTTTCATCTTCCAATTCAATCTTCTCTTGAATCGCTTAAAAATATTCTTAAGCATTCAGGAAACTAATCATTTGATTGATTTAGCTTTTATTTTACATTAGCTATAATTTTTTTCAGCTCTACAAATGTGTTCGATTATACATGGGAGTAATTTATAATTTATTAATATTTTCATTTCTTTGCTCTGGTAACAAGGTAAAGCGGGGCTTTAAATTGACTCAACACATAATGACTTAAAAAATTGACAGAAAATGGGGAACGGAGTGTCATAACACTACTCTCTCTCTCTGCCTACCCTCGCAATAATAAGAATTTTATTCGAATTATCCTTACAATATCTATTTATGTGTCCACGCTCACACTCAAATAAGATATGGCAATAATAATATAATGCTATAATAGTATGTTTATATTATTCAATAGTGCCTCTTCTATTTGAATGCGAGGAGCTTTGTAGCAAGGATTTTCTGATTTTAGTTTGAAATTTCCACGAGTTATCTATACCGATGTAGGTTTTCTTTGAAACAATCTTGCTTTTGTTTAACTTGGTAATACGTTTGAATAAAAATAACAAAACATTTATCGAGATTTACAAGTCTCACGTTGAACAGGAATTTCAACAATGGATCAAAATAAATGGACTATAAATAAGGATTTAAAAAGAATATTGCTTTAGCTTGTATTAGAAATATCATGCACATGTGGGTTATGAATAGGTTATTGTTATTTTTATCTTCGTTTTAATTCCTAGTCAAATGCTAGGCGCAGAGGCACAAGCGTAAGATTGTAGACGCGACGGGTTGTGGGTTCGACTCCCACTCAAATAAATGATATATTTAATATCTACATCACCTAGCTCTGGTGACGAGGCAAAGCGCTGTCTGTCTTGAGTTCAGCCACTCAACACGTAATACCTCCAGAATTGGACGAAATGTGGGGAACGGGAGTTTTTATTAGCAAAATGTCATTATTAGTAGAACGAAAATCATTTATACGTGTCTTCGATTATTTATTTTGTATGTATGGAAAAGAAAAGCAAACGCTTGTACTCAACCATTGATCACCACCGCCCAGGACCACTTGTAACATCAGTAGGGCTACAGGCGCTCTGCTGGCCTTTGAGGTGGAGATAAACGCGCTTTTTCCTCGCGCTTCTTAGGTACCCAAATCGTATCGACCTGGAAACACTGCCGCAAGGAAGTTACTACGAAACCGCACAGTCCAGTACAGCACCACGTCTCTACGTGGTGTGGATGTCTACGGTGTGATTAATTTGTCACTCTCTTTATGTAATTGTCCATACGGCGTTTGTAATTGAAGGCTGAAATCTGAAGCAGAAGAGTGAAGAAGAAGAGGAAGAATTTGTAACATAGTCATACTGAAAAAGTTAATTTTTTCGACATTTTACTCTTTATGAGAGATGTACATAAGAGCCAAAACTAAGGAACAGAACAACAGATTTTTGCTGCTTAATTAACAAGATGTGTTAATTAACATATATACGAGTATATACAGACAATAAAAATAAATAATAAAATGACGCGGATACTAAATTTTAATATGAATATTTTCATCATGTGCTATTCATAAGAAAACTAATCATCAAAGACTAATTTTAATAAAATACTAAAATATACACGAGGCCAGTCGTGGCGCAGTGGCACGAAGTGTGACTGTAAAACCGACTGGTTGTGGGTTCGATCCCCACTCGAGGAGATGAAATATTTACTTAAATTTATATTTCCATTTCTTCGCTCTGGTGTCGAGGCTAAGCGAGGCGTTGAGTTTTGCCACCTAATAAATCCAGAATTCGGCAGAAAGTGGGGAATGGAGTGTCTTAACACTAGGTTCCCTTTACCTACCTTGCTGTGTGCGGGATACAGCGTGAAGCTGATTTATTTATTTTATTTACTAAAATATAAAAAAAGTACTTATATTTACTATTGATTTCACTTTCAATCACTTCAAGCAAAACGATTGAAAATATGCACTTACAGCAGAGCAAAATACGGTACTTAAAGTAAATTGTTCAAGTTTAAAAGAGATTTGGAAATTTCGTGCTCGTCGAGATTCCTAGAAAACGTAGCGTCGTTTCTAGCTTTATCATTGTACCGGAGAATGAACCCGGCTAAATCCTGGCTTACCTAACAATCCCGATCTAACCCCCACCGAGAGACGGATAGCTGAGTTTGCGTTTATGTACTTAATTATTTTTCCATCGTTTTATTTTAGAAGACATAGTTGATACTATTTTTAAGTTTTGTAATTAAGAAAGGAAAGTCACATTAGTAAACAATTTTCTATTTAAATTAATATGAATAATATAATTCAATTCCCTTATTTTATTGAATCATCTGTGTGCAACAAAGAAATTGCTACACCAATGAGGAAACGAAGAATGGTTAAAATTCTCGAATTTTGACTACTCTTCGTCTGCCAGTCATTTTTCAGGTATAACTAAGTAATATAAAGTATTAAAAGTACATAATATATCAAACTTTACAAAAGAAAAACTTGATTTATTATGTATATAAATTATTATTTATATTTACGACTATACATTTGTCAGATATCAACTTTACTTAACGCCGAAATTTTGGTAAATCGAGCAAGCCCAAGACTGATACCGGATGTTTCGTACATTAACCAATATTAAAACCAATTTCTTTTACTTTTATAAGCAATTATATAGAATAAATAAAAATCAGCTTCACGCTGTATCCCGCACGCAGCAGGGTAGGCGGAGAGAACCTAGTGTAAGACACTCCGTTCCCAATTTTCTGACGAAATCTGGAGGCATTGCGTGTTAAGTGCCCGAACTCAACGCCGCAGTTTGCCTTGACACCAGAGCGAATAAATGGAAATATAAATTTAAGTAAATATTTCATCTCATCGAGTGGGGATCGAACCCACAACCAGTCGGTTTTACAGCCACACTTCGTGCCACTGCACCACGACTGGTCTTTATATGGATTGAAACTATATTATAAACTCGTAAATGTAGCCTATGTTCTTTCTAACACATTTTTGAATATTTGTATAAAGTTTCATTATAATCAGTTGAGTTGTTTTGGCGTGAAAGCGTAACAAACAAGCATAAATTCACATTTATAATATTAATATGATTATGTTTTTTATTAACACTTAAAAAAAGAAACCTATATTTTTCATATTAGTAGAACTATACCATTGATGGGTGAATTGCTAATATATAATTGGTCTTAAACACTTAAATTATTTGAAATCAAATAAATTTTTACAGTAATATCAATTTATTATTTTATCAATATACGATACAAGTTTATGGTAATGTTAAATAATAAAAAGCAAATGATTTTTAATCATCGTTAGGTACTTATGATTTTCATATTAAGTTTTTGCTAGTTATTCCATTCAGACAAGGACCACCCACAATACAAGAAAGCAAAGAAATAATTAAATTTAAAGAAATTTCCTTTTTCACCATAGTATTGAATGCAATTAATTTACCTATATTTATATGAATATGATAAAGCTGAGGTATGATCGGTTAGCTTACCTAATTCTATAACTATATTTTTTACTTTTTATGAGAATCTAGTGGTGAGTCTCTCCGTTCTTTACTTTGTTTTAAAGACGTTGATTGATAGATAAAGAGCACTGTAGCCGTATAGTACAAATGACAAATATATATTTGTCAAATATAAAACAGGGTTGTCGTGGTGCAGTGACACAAAGTGTGACTGACTGTTTTTGTGTCCGATCCCCACTCGAGGAGATACATAAATAATAATAAATATTTACATTAATTTATATTTTCATTTCCTCGCTCTGGTGTTAAGGCAAAAGCGCAGCGTTGAGTTCTGCCACTTAACACGCAATGCCTCCAGAATTCGGCAGAAAGTGGGGAACGGAGTGTCTTAACCCTCTGCCTACCCTGCTGTGTGCGGGATACAGCGTGAAGCTGACTTTGTTATTTTAAATATAAAATAAATTCCCCTGTAAAGAACTTGACCTCACAAACACCGTGTTTTGTCATTCACATTCCGATTGCGCCACAACGTCGTTTAATATTTACTAATTAGGAACAGAATTTTAAAGCATATTATAGCAATTAAGCATGATATATCTTATTATGAGGATGTCATTTTTAGCAAAAAAAAAAGACATCAATAACATTTCAAATATTGAAGTAAAATTTGAAAAGTTTAATTTTATTAAAAATTACTTGGAGTTTCTTCGAGATGTTTCGAAAAGTTTTTAAATTTTCTTGTCAGTATCTGAAGAGTGAGCCCGAGCAAAGCATTAATCATTCCGTCAAGAGAAAAAGTTATGAACGCAGTAGTGTATAATTCGGTGATGGATTATTGACGAAAATGATATAATGAATAAAAAGTATGATGAAGTAGGTAGTGATGTGTGTAGTTTGTTAAATATGCTTTTTCATAAACATGTGAAATAAGAAAAAAAATAACTTCGCACGAATAAAAAATTTCAAAATTAAAAAAATATATATTATATTTTTTTTATTTGCTTAAAACAGCATTCTTTAGTTCGATAACATGAATATTTTTTCACTGTTCATATACACAGCAACAGGTACAGCAAAGTTATTTGTTGTTAATTTAAATATTTAATTGAGGCCAGTCGTGGCGCAGCGGCACAAAGTGTGACTGTAAACCGACTGGTTGTGGGTTCGATCCCCACTCGAGGAGATGAAATATTTACTTAAATTTATATTTCCATTTCTTCGCTCTGGTGTCGAGGCTAAGCGCGGCGTTGAGTTCTGCCACTTAACACGCAATGCCTCCAGAAGTGGGGAACGGAGTGTCTAAAAACACTAGGTTCCCTCTGCCTACCCTGCTGTGTGCGGGATACAGCGTGAAGCTGATAAAAAAAAAATATATTGATATGAATTAACCAACAAAATATTTATACATTACAACGAATCCATCTATCTTATTTCTTACAATATGATATATAGATATATCACAATGTAAGAAATGAGGTATTCTATTAATTAACGTTTGTTTATAATCTTCATACATTCCTTTCATGGTAGACAGAGAAAACCAATGTAATGATATAAATAATTACTAGAAGTTTCAAAAGAGGAAAGAGGCCAACTTTCAACCTTCTTTATAAAGACATTGTGTGTATAGAGGCAATATTTAACGATATTTTTTAAGCAGAGACCTGGGAAGCTAGTAGTAAAACACTCCGTTACCCATTCAGACACTACCCTTCTACACTTTCCGCCGAAATGATAAACTAAAATCATTGCCTCGTTACCAGAACGCAGAATCGAAAATATTAAATATTACATTCCTTCAAGAGAAAATCGAACTCACAACCATCACCTTTACACGCTTGTACTTCTGCTCCACGACTGGCCTTTCATCTCTCATTAACATATCTTTTATCTAAAAACCATTAAACAAAACAGTATATAAATGTCTATGCTTGCAATCGCCTTTATTAATTCTTTTAAAAATATAATAAATATTATTATTATTTAAATGAATTAATGGAGGCTAGTCGTGGCGCACGGCACTGTAAAATCAACTGGTTGTGGGTTCGATCCCCACTCGAGGAGATGAAATATTAACTCAAATTTATATTTCTTTCCTTCGCTCTAGTGTCGAGGCTAAGCGCGTCGTTGAGTTCTGCCACTCAACACGCAATACCTCTAGAATTCGCCAGAAAGTGGGGAACGGAGTGTCTTATCACTAAGTTCCCTCTGCCTACCCTGCTGTGTGCGGGATACAGCGTTAAGCTGATTTATTTATTTATATAACAAATATTATTTATATAATTCGTGCTATTATATTCCATATACAGCAATCGCAACGGTCGCCACTATTATCTATAAACTAACATCATTTGCATTTCTACCTACATTATAATCGTATTGTCCATTGTTCTAGTTCGACCAGCACCAAACGAGCGAGCCATCGCACGCCGATCTAAACTAAGATAATTTATACTCAAATATTGATTTTAAAAACAAGTTTTATAATTATAGGAACCTAGTGATGTGAAGTAATCAAATATTATTGTGTTTCAGTATCGGGGAAGTAACTATAGTATCGCGAGGTTATCGTTCATGTTAGTCATTCGACGCCGGCCTGTCGTGTGTGATACGTAAAATGACACTCTGTTCTCTGGTGTTTATGAAGGCGACATGCGCGTTCTGTTGCTAGTGTTATTTTTATTATATATTGTTTTTATTTCTGTGAAAGCAAAGACATGATTACCGGTGACACGGTGCACAGGAAAATGGTGTTCCACCAGAGGATCAAGGATTTCGCGATACCCTTCAAGAAACGGATCAAAACAATGACGTATACGGATCCAGAAAAACGAATTATTAAGGTAATATTTATATATATTTATTATATGGGTTAATTTTTTTTTATATGGGCGAACCAAACCCAATTTCAATGATTTTATTTTTTATTTTTACTAACACCCACTGTAATATTTATAATAAGTATAAATAGATTTTAAATTAATAATTGCTTTTGTTATCATAACGGTTTCATTTTATTGCTCAAACTACCTCGATTTTCTCACTTTTATATGATTTTCCGATGTACATACAAATAGCTGAGTTCGTTAAATTAATTTGATAACCCTTTTATTATTTTCGTAAATATTGGTGTTTTAACCTACAACCCTACGGAAGGGGGCCGGTAATAAAAGTAATACCCACAACCTACCTACCTTTACCTTTATTAATGAAGATGAATTTCACCATAAATTGAATCAATTAAGCGTTCTCGCTGACGTGTATTGTGTTCTATTATTAATTAAAAGCAGTTAGTTACTTTTAAAACAATAGTCTATAAAAGTCCAGCAATGAGAAAATGGCTGACTTTCTATTATATAATGTGGATCGCTAATAATGTTAGTTGCATCAACCAATTTACGATTTCGTTGTGAAAACCCTACTCAAGGGTATATCCCGCATACGCGGTCTGGTTACGTCGGTGTCAGATTCTGTCACTTGCCGTGTAGTGTCTCTAAATAGAAATAACGAAAAATATAGTGACGTCATTTTAAGTGAGTGAATCGTGAAGACAATCGCATTGCTGTGATTGTCAAATTGGTCTTAAGTGGGGAATGAAGTGTCTTAACACTAGGTTCCCTCTGGCTACCCTGCTGCGTGCGGGATACAGCGTGAAGCTGATTTATGTATTTATATTTTATTTTTTTCAATTAGGACAAAGGTGCGATTGTAAACGCGACTAGTCGTGTGTTCGATTCCCATTCGACGAAATGAAAGGAAATGAAAGTCTTAATGGGAACGGAGTGTCTTAACAATAAATACCTAGGTTATCCCCCGTATTACAAGATACAGTGTGAAGTTAAAAAATATTTAATTTGGAAAAATTATATAATTAGACGGGGAATTACAAAAAATGACTGGCCAGTCAAAAACAATGAACACGCAAATTACTAGGGGCCGTCTAATGGCGCTTAAATATTTACATCTATCGTTAGGGGCAACCATGAATCATACAAATTAAAATAAAGTAATTTCGTAATAATGTTTTTTATAAATAAAAATGTTTAAACGAAAGAACAAAAGACACCAGTCGTGGCACAGGGGCGTTATGTGACTGTAAACGCGATAGGTTGTGAGTTCGATTGCCACTCGGTGGAATCAATTTTTTATTATTTTCATTTCTTCGCTCTAGTGTCGCTGCAAAGCGCGGCGCTGAGTTCTGTAACACAACACGGAATTCTTCGGAATAAAATTCAGCGGAATATGGGAAGTGGTGTATCTTAACCCCAGGTTCCCTCTGTCTACCCTGTTACATGCGGGATATAGAGTGAAGCTGGAAAAAAATAACAAAATCTCATAACTATATATGCTTATTTATAAAACAATACAGTGTATTGTTGTAAAAATATTGTTATCAGTAACCTTGAAATCTTATTTTATGTTTCGATCATATTTTGTATTATATTTTATGTGTTTATTTTTTAATCTTTTACTCGTTTTTCTAAATGTACCTACTTACTATAAAATTTTATGATTACAAAATATTTTAAGCTGAATAAATAATAACTTTTATTATAGGCTGAATAAATAATAGCTTTTATTTATTGTGGAAATTTTGTAACCATAGATATATCGATTTAATTTGACAAAATACCTTTTTTTTTTCTTAATAGATTTTTAATTCATGAAAAAATATACCAATATCGACAAAAACCAAACTACGGTAACAGCTTGAAAAATAAAATTAAAGTTTACTATGAAGCAAAAACATTTGACATTTATAAAGATTGACAAATTGAGAAGAAAACGTATTTGTTTGGACTTTGTGTTAGAATTATTTGAAATATCAAAAATAAAATCGAGTTTAAAATACAATTAAACTATAAGCGAATTGAGAGTCTTCTTCAGAAATAAGGGAAAATATAAATATTTTAAAAATTAAATTTAAAACTTTGCTTCACGCTGTATCTCACACACAGCAGGATAGACAGAGGGAACCTATTATTAAGACACCCCGTTTCCCACTTTCCGTCGATTTCTGGAGGCATTGCGTGTTGAGTGGCTGAACTCAACGCAGCGCTTAACCTCGACACCAGAGCAAATACATGAAAATAAAAATTTATATACATATTTCATCTCCTCGAGTGGGGATCGAATCCACAACCAGTCGATATACAGTCACACTTTGTGCCCCAGCGCCACGACTGTCCTCAATATTTTATCTAACTTTTTACCATAATCCTTGTATTTTATTATTATTTTTTTATTAAGCCTTCGCATAATTTTCTAATATTATAATTTATGAGTACGTAAAATACAAAATAAATCAACTCAAATCAATGAGCTCTTAAATCTTAATTAAGATTTTCATCAGGTTTAGAAATAAATATGCTAAAAAATAAAAAAAATATATAAAGCCTTGGCCCTAGTAATAAACATAAAAAAAATTTTTCTAATTCACGTCTATCAATGGCTTATTTAAATATACTCATATATTTAATTAATTCTTACATATATTTTGTATATCAACTCTGTCCTAGAAACCTACTTGTGTTGTCCTTCAAGTCAAATAGTTTTAAATGGGTTTTAAAAATTATGTGATATGTATCCGAACGGAATTTTATTTAACTTTTTCTTTTATCGAAACACTTTAAAAGTTATGATGATGGCTAGGTTTAATATTTTTTGCTAGATCTAGGTCTAATCTATTGTAATTCTACTAATGCTCAGCCACTTTTTGCTTAGCTTCACGCTTTTCACCTTAGCTTCACGCTGTATCCCGCACATAGCAGGGTAGGCTGAGGGAACCTACGGGCTTAGTTTTTAAATACTTCGTTCCCTTCTCCGACGAATTCTCGAGGCATTGTGTGTTGAGTGGCGAGAATCAACGTCGCGCGTTGCCTCGTTACCACAGCGAGGAGATTAAAATATTACATATTTCACTTTCACGAGTGGAAATCGAACCAGCAACCGCCACGATGGCCTCAAACAGCAAATCATAACTATTATATTATAGCGTATTTAATTTTTCAACAGGGTGTAGCTGCAATAGACAATGACTTCTCGCACGCCAGCGCGAACATCACGGATGGCGGCGTTGGCTTCTCACATGTCACAGTAAGGATGAAAAGTCAAAGACATCACCCACTCAATTTTGAAGTTGAAATATATATATAGTAATAAATAATATTTATGATATAAGTATAAAAATGATCTGAACAAAAAGATAATTTAATAAGAAAATCTAAATTATAAAAAAAATGTGTTTTAATGTTTAGTTTGTAACTAATTCTCCGATTTATTTAGTATTTAAAAAAAAAGCTTGTTTTTGAATTATATTGCTTTTGTTTTCCCATTTGTTAACGAGTGTGAAAAATATTTAAGACTATTTGTACCATAATAGGAAAAACAAATAATACTATCGGTTATTCTCAAATTGTGTTTAAAATAAGTATATAGATGTTAGATAGCGAAGTTTATATATTGATTGACTATGTAAATATTATATTGTATCGAACATAGTACGTTTGTAATGTCACGTTGCTCACTAGGGCACTAAGAATTGGACACTTGATACTTCTTCGATTATAAGATGAAGATGCATATTATATGACTTTTGAATCTTAAAACTAACATCTTAATCAAAATATTAGGAACGCTAAGAACAGTTAGATTAGGTATTCAAATCCCATAGCATTTATTTTTCCCCATCAAAATAATACAGATAGAAAACATAGGTTTTGTCCTCTTTGATATGACTATAGATACCGCTACAGAACCTATGACCAATGGCGTCGTTACGAAATATTTCTCTTACCTAATCAACTTAGCATAGACACCTGACATTTCCATTTATACCTCTTATTAGACTGTTCGTGTTAATTTGACGAATGTTGAAAAAGGTGCCTGAAGAAATGGGTTAACCAGAATTAATAATTGCATATTAATATTTCTATAGATTTTTGATTGATTGTTTTTTTTTCTATAACAATGAATTTTGTTGAGCAAGGATCGAATCCACAACTATCCAGCGAGATACGATACGACTGTGTAACGATGGTGATTTTTTGTTCCTTTAAAATAATAAATTACATAAAAATGAAAAATTCTAAAGTATAAATTTTTCCGTGTAGCGGAAACCCGCGTCTCTTGAGTAACATGCTTAAGCGCTTTTACCAACTTTCTTTACAAAAAAAAAATATAAATACTAGAATCATAACAAAATTTTACAACGAATTTGTTGGTTAAAGTGCGTGTGTTACACAAACCCATAAAAATCGTTGAACGTATTGCAAATAGATGCATATTTGAAAAAAGGCAATCTGTCGTTGTGTCATTTTTTTTTAATTCCGGCCCTGAGATGACACAGCGCGGCGTTGAGTTATGCCACTGAATACAGTATGTAGAAAATAGTGTCTTGACACTAGATTCTAATCCTAATTTTTTTCTACCAATGAAAAAAATAAGGAATAATTATAATTGAATTATACTCATATTTTTTTTATAATAACATGCCGCAGAGACCTACTCTGTTACATTAAAATAATTTTAGTAAGAGACATTGTCCTAACATAGAGACGAAATGAGAGAGATTAATAAATAATAAATATGTATTAATTAAATAATAAGTGGCATTAATTTTAGGTACTAAACATCATATTTGTCATTTTAAAGTGTTATTCCACACTTTGGAAAGAAAAATACTTATTAAGAAAACGTATAAAAATTTGAACGCAGCTAACAACATAAATAAGTTGTAACAAGCGTATAAAAGAGCGAGAACGCATGGCTTAGTGGTCAGAGCGCCTGGTCGGTTTCCAGGAGGCGCGGGTTCGAGTCCCGCTGCGTTCAAATTTTTATGCGTTATTCTAAATAAGTATCATATTTCTCGCTTAGTGACTCGAGGCAACTGTGATTTTTTTTCTAATAAATATATTATTAATTTTATAATTAAATTGAACGCATAAATTATATTTATAACTGTAATAAGAGACTTAACGTTAGGTCGCGGTGAAGCTGAAGCAATTTATTATAATCTATACATACATACATACATACATACATACATACATACATACATACATACATACATACATTTGTTAGCACATGTTGGTTAAATGTCCACCGCATTTCCGTATTGTGCTTAAAAGCATTATTCTATTCTATTGTATATATGGTGTTTGTGATTTTAATTTTCCTTCTATGTACTTCTAACTGGAAAACTCTTTTGTGGTATAATTTTATTGTGATTTTTTTTAGAATTAAATTTGTATATATTTATAAAATATTAGTGAAAAATTAATTAAAAATGTGTATATTTTAATGTAATGTACTGTAATTAAATAAGATCTGATTAAAATTTGAAAATTGTTGTATATTATTCGAGAAATTAAAGAAAAATTATTTGGCTATTTGAACTTTTATTTTTTTTAAATAAACGTCATATTTAAATATATTGATATATCCGAAGAGGAAATAGAGGAATGGATAAAATTATTAAAATATTTTCATTTATCGAATTTGGTTAAACAAGGTGCGAGTTGCATCCTTGCGTTTTCCACCCTGCATGTAATGCTTCATAATAATAACTAATATTGTATTTGTATGAAATTGAGGAACAGAGTGCCTTAACACTAGCTTTTCTCTGCCTACTCTATTGTGTGCGGGATACAGCGTAAAGCTGTTGTATTACCATTAATACCTAAATTATATTCAATAATAAAGATCAAATGTTTTCAATGTAATATTTATAAAATTAATATCATATTTTCCAGTGTTGGTGCAGAGGCACATGTGTGCGACTGTAAACGAGACAGGTTATAGGATAGATTCCCACACAATAAAAAGAAATATTTAATCTCCTCGCTCTGGTTACGAGGGAAAGCAAGGCGTTGAGTTCCACCACTCGACCCGCAATTCGTCGACCTACGGGAAAAGTGGGGAACGATAGTATCGTGATGAGAATGGAATGTCTTATAACATTAAGTTCAAAAATTCCCTCTGCCTACCCTGCTTTGTGCGGGATACAGCGTGAAGCAAAAAGAAAATACAAAAATGGTATGAAATCTTTGCAAAAAGTACTAATAGTATTAATGGAACAGGCGAAATACATTTGGACGTACAAAGCAGAAACGGCTTACGATGCCAGGTTTTTGCGGAAGGCGCCCGTAATAAATCAGACAAACCGACGTTGGTCACTTTGTTGAATGAGAAAATTGGATACGTCAGTATGATAAAGGTGAGTAGAGAGTTTTTAAATAAAATGTAAGATTTTTTAACGTATTGTGATATTAAAATATATCGCAATACGTTATAGTATAGAAAAAGTAATAAAATAATTGGGAAACATTAAATTTTTTTGAGGCCAGTCGTGGCGCAGCGGCACGAAGTGTTGTTGTGTTGAATTCAAAATATCTTTCAGTTCATTTTGTTGCTGTCAAAGAAATAATTAATATCTATTCAATGTCAACGAGTAATCAATGCCCAATAATAATAATAAAAAAAAAATCAGCCTCACACTGTATCCCGCACACTGCAGGGTAGACAGAGGGACCCTAGTGTTAAGTGGCAGAACTCAACGCCACTCTTAGCATCGACTCTGGTGTCGATAGAAAGTAAGTGTCGTAAGAAATAGAAATATAAATTTAAGTAAATATTCATCTCCCCGAGTGGGGATGGAACCCACAACCAGTCGGTTTTACAGTCACACTGACCTCTAGCTATATAAAAAGCGGAAGTGACTTATCAAGTATCCACGACATATATACTTATAATTTACAATATATGGCAAAACGTTACAGTATATAACAAAAGTGTGAGAATTTTTGAATTTAATTTATTGGAATCGGAACCGCAATCGGAGACGAAATTGAAGTCGGACTGTGAATATATTTACTAGATATTGCACTTTTTGTTTATATATTTTCTTTTAAAAAATAAATCTTGCAGTAGGTATATACAGAAATTTTACAGAACTAGTTCAAATATACTTATTTTTGGCTACATTATTCAATAGATAGCAAAATTTATCAATACTCAAACAAATTAATGCTTTCGAGACAGCCAAGACTCGTCGAGCGTACTATATTTATAGTATACTGTATACACGATATGCCCTATTTATACATCCATGTTCCACTGAAGGCGAAAGTTGCAACGATCCTAAGGGATAAACAAAAAGGGTTGGGTTTTTGCGTCCCTTCGTTATTAATGTAATAACTGACACTTTATTTTATGAGAGTTCCTACTTACTAGTTTGTTTACTACGTGCCTATCAGCCGCTGAAATGTTTTATGGTGTATGAATTTTACAAAGCTTGTATATTGTTTACATAAAGTAAACAATATATGAGTGTGTCTATTTTAATATAACATTTTTAAAGAAACTTGGTGCAGATGGGATGCTTGAGTTATGGACTATTATACGGTATAGTTTCAGGTTCGATTTCTGGGTGATGCTTAATTCGTTTTTCCTGTGTAGTTTTAGTTCTTTAAGTCGCTTTGTCGAGCATTATTTCAAAATATGACAGACAATAACATTAACCGTATCTTTTTTGAAACTATATTCTCTTTCTAGGAAAAAATATATTGAAGAACATTTTTTATTATATACTCTACATGACGAAACATGAAACAGCTTTTAACACTGTTTCAAATATGAGACGTACCTATATATATATTTTAGTACATTCACAAAAAGAAATAGTAATACCACTTAGTGTTAAGAGCGATCGATTTTACGAAATATAGTGTGTTGATAACGAGACTCATCGCTGCACTTTGTCTAACAGAACAGGAAAATAACATTATTCAAATATAATCTTTCTTTCGAATGGTTATTGAACTCAAAAACATCATATTTATGGTCATAAAATATACATAAAAATAAAAAAAATAAATCAGCTTCACGCTGTATCCCGCACACAGCAGGGTAGGCAGAGGGAACCTAGTGTTAAGACACTCCGTTCCCCATTTTCTGCCGAATTCTGGAGGCATTACGTGTTGAGTGGCAGAACTCAACGCCGCGCTTAACCTCGACACCAGAGCGAAGAAAATGGAAATATAAATTTAAGTAAATATTTCATCTCCTCGAGTGGGGATCGAACCCACAAACAGTCGGTTTTACAGTCACACTTCGTGCCGCTGCGCCACGACTGGCCTCACTAACTAATTACATTGTAAAACATAATTAAAAAGTTTCTATTAATCATATTTTTTTTATGTTTATCAAATAAAAATCAATTTACAACCGCCATCAACGTATAATAAATATATTTAACAACAGCATATCCTCCATCATCTAATACATATCTATCGACAGAAGACACATATAGAAGTGCAAATGCAATAACCGTTATCAAAATGACAAATTGTAGTCCGTTTATATGAATCCATATCGAACATAAGTCATGTGGTAGAGGTAATAACTTATTTCATCATATGATAAAAGATTAATATTCACACATGTGGAATATTTGATTTATCGGTGTGGTAAATAAATCAGCTTCACGCTGTATTCCGCACACAGCAGGGTTGGAGGGAACCTAATGTTAAGGCACTCTGTTCCCCATTTTTCGCCGAGTTCTGAAGGCATTGTGTGTTGAGTAGCGGAACTCAACACCGCGCTTTGCGTCGACACCAGAGTGAAGAAATTAAAATATAAATATTTAATTTCCTCGAGTAGGAATCAAACCCACAACCAGTCGATTAGTACCTACCTACTTATCTACGAATTAGAAAGATTATGTTTTTATTATGTAACAAAAAAAAATGTGTCACCATTCCAAATTAATTAAATATGACGCATTAATATAATAGCAACAACAATGTAGTTTTTTTTCTGTAAACGCAGTAGTTGTAAGTAATAATTTTTAGTGTAAATATTTATTTTTATTCTCCCACTTTGGCGCGGTGTTGAGCTCTGCCTCTCGTCGATCGTAGAGATAATATTGCTTCTGAGTTCTCTCTGCTTAACCTGCTATAAGCAAAACACTCTAGTGTCGAGGCAAGGCGCGATGTTGAGTTCCACAACTCTTAATGGAGTGTCAAATTACCTATCTAAAAGTATCAACTATGAAACTTTAAAATCCAATATGTTAGAAAGCTATTTTAAAAAGCCATCAATTTATTTAACAAAAAAATCGGAATTCAAGTTAGGGAACAACTCATACGATCGTATTTAGACTCCTATGGAATTGCTGCTCGAACTGTCGTCGACGTACGGTATCAGCTGATCGCTCTGGACTTTCAGGAATTTCCAATAATACAATCCTATTTTCAAGCACCTATAATAAAATGTGATCAGAATAATATATACTTTAGATACAAAGCGTTAAGACTGATATTTCTTTGAAAGTATTGTTACGGAGGAATCACATAAGTTGACTCAAGTTTCGTACATATAAAGGTAAATTCCAAAGAGTTTCCAACGTCGAGCGCCTACTTTGTTAAAGTAACATGGGCAATGAAACGATATTGCTTCGATAAACGATACTTTTCTAAGGAAAACTGATAAAAAGACTCTAAGGTTATGAGTTTACGTAGAGAATAGGTGAAAATTAAGTGATTTCTTTGAAATAGTCTAATTTATTGTAGGATTTTATATTTGTTTTTATACATGATACATATACGTTGAATAATAATTGAAAAAAATATTATGTGAATAATAAATTTGTAATTATAAAAATCACCTAATATTTTAACACAACCATGTGACTGTAAAGGCGTGTAACAGGTCGTGCGTTCGATTCCCACATGAAAAAATGAAATAAATAATATTTTATTTCTTCGACCTGGTGTCGAGGCAAAGCGTGGGGTTGATTTCTGCCACTCAACGCGCAATGCCTCTTTATCTTCGTCTCAACACTACGCTCTCTCCGCCTATCCTGCTCCACGCGGGATACAGCGTGTAGCTGAAAAAAACCCTAATATGTTAATTAATAATACAATTACCCCGAATAAATTCGTCTCTTAAATGAGCCAAGCACAAAAATCGAGGAGGCCTTAATTAAAAAGTCTAAGTAATGTTATTTCGTTAAGCTTCTCGTGTAGTCAAAGGGATGACATGAAAAACCCGTCATTAACCTACTTTTGGCATATTTTTAGCAACGTCAGTGCTCCGACAGAGGTTCAGTGAACTTTGTACATAAACAAACAACGTAAAATTTAGAATGTGCTTTGTAAGAGCAAATATTATTTTTCTCTAATACACCAGTAACTAAATACTATCGTGATAGTAAATGAGATTTTAATTTAGTTTGCTTTAACATTGTGTTTGTTTGATATAATTAAAAACAGCGTATAAATAATGTGTTTTTATTAAAAAAATAGAAATATCATATATTATTTTATTTTAAATTTAGGTCACACACAGACCCAAAATGATTTCTCTTTGAATTAGGCTCAAATTATTAACGAAGTGATGTATGTAAGTAAGGTTCTTCCTGTCTCACATTATAAAAAAATACCTGAATATAGAAAATATATAACAATTGTGAATCATACTGTACAAAGCTTGATAGAAATATATCACTAACACCCTGTATAAGCGCAAGTAGGTCAGTAATTTCCTTTTAACTATGCAAAACAGCCTACCGTATAAACGACAACATAATTACCATAAAGGGTCGATACGAACGTATTTGTACGTACATCTATCAGAACAAGCCGCATAGGGTTAGCGGTAAAACAAACGAGCAAATTAGTCTCTGCCGATCCGACAGAGCCTGATTGATGGATGGGCTAAAGTCTTACGCAATTAACTTCCGACAAAATCCATGTCTATTTGGAATAAATTTACCCTTTTAACCATGGGCAACTGTGGCAGTTAAACGATAAGTTAATATTGATATTAAGAAGTTGAATAAATTCGTTTTTTTCTTCACCCTGTATTTCTGATGGCTGAATGGCCAAAGACCTTTATAGTCCATTAATACATTACATCATCTGATTGCTATATTATAAATATAACCTAGTCTATTTAGTTTTAATATGGTAATTAAAAACAATTAAAGAAGAAAAAAATACCATATTACAGTAATCTAGTATTCTATTACGTTATAGGAAGACATGATGCAAATCTACCTACTATGGCTTGTTTACGTCGGACACCAAATTTTCCTTGAGAAATAAATTTCGATTTTTTTCTATAACTTATACATGCCATTTCCCATCATTTGTATGTAGGGGAGGCGTTCGTTACGGGGGTACTTTCCCCCAGCAAAAAGCCTTCGTCAAGTTTCATAGAGTGCTCCGTGATCGTACTACAAACGAGAACAGCACCTTCCTAAATTATTATAATTACATTTTGTTCATAATATTACTGTCTCTCATAAATCATGCTATTTTAAGTAAAAATATTAGTTTTCTTTATGGTTAGATGTTACATATCAGTAACGTAAAATTAATAAGCGTCATGTAATTTTTAAGGCCAGTCGTGGCGCAGTGGCACAAAGTGTGACTGTAAAACCGACTGGTTGTGGGTTCGATCCCCACTCGAAGAGATGGAATATTTACTTAAATTTATATTTCCATTTCTTCGCTCTGGTGTCGAGGCAAAGCGCGGCGTTGAGCTCTGCCACTCAACACGCAATGCCTCCAAAATTCGGCAGAAAGTGGGGAACGGAGTGTCTTACACTAGGTTCCCTCTGCCTACCCTGCCATGTGCGGGATATAGCGTGAAGCTAATTTAATTTAATTTTTTATTTAATTTTTTAAATTTTCAAATAAAGTTATAAAATTTTAAAGTAAAATTTGTGGTACTTCATAGCGCAGGGATATTTAATATTTTCATTTCGTAGCTCAGAATTCAAGGAAAATAGCGGCGTTGAGATCCGCCTTTCACCACGCAAAGCCTACAGAATACGTCGGACAGTTCTGAGCGGAGTGTCTTAACACTAGGCTCTCTTGACCAGGGTATGCAATATATAGTCAAGCTATATATAGAATGAAAGTGAACTTAAAAAAATCTTTTTACAGTCAGATATAATATAACAGTAACATAAAATTAATGAAAAGCGTCATGTCATTTAAAGAAAAATCATATAAAATATTAAAATAAATGTTTTTAACAGTAGAAACTATATGATACGGTACAATAGTAAGTGCATAAAGACGTCTTAATGTCAGACACATACAATCAAGTAGTGCTCGGGTGTCGCTCGTGTTCCCTTTTAACCAAATTTCACTTTTGTTTCCTAGCAAAAAGCTTTTTATAATGAGAGCCGGAGTGCCTCTAACTACCTTCATAATTTACGACTCGAAATGAAATTATGTAAAACCTTCATTTTTTATTCTGGTAATAATTTAAGATTTTACTGTTTAAAACTCTTTTTTTTTCTCTTTTTAAACATATTTTTGTGTATCTTATGTACGTATGTTTATACACATAAAAATGCAAAAGCACAACTAAATAATTAAAAAAAAAGAAACTAACCAACCCAATTTTATAATTAAAAAATCTTATCAAACACCCCTAATGAATATTTGCATAATACAACGAGTTTTATATTTTCGCCTCCAACGAGAGTGTTTCAACGAAATTACCAGGAAGTCCAGCGGAATTTAGGAGCGGAGTGTAAACATCTTAATCCCGGAAGATTTAGGAGCGTTGCTTCTCGGCCATTCGTTTGTAGTAAAACTGGAACAGTTTTTTCTAACAACAAATATTTCCCTATACTTCTGAAGTGCAGAGGCCCGCCCAAAGATTCCGCCATTACAATTTTATTACTTTCCAACCCGAAAGAACTTCGCCGAAGAGTTTTTATTACTGTTTTTACATTTTCCTTTGACTACTTTTTTGGAAGCTAATTTTTGGGGAAGAAAATTAGTTTTGATATTTATGTTGCACCTGTAATTTACTTTATAACATTTTCGTAATTTTGCTGTAATGTTACAATAATTTTAATTTTAATATTAGCATTATCTTTATTTTGTAAATTTTTCTTTAACAAAAGTGTTTATTATACGTTTATTATACGATTGTGATTTAATTTAAAAAGTTGACTTAAAGTAATATTGTATTTTTTGTGAAGAAAGTAGTTGTAATATTTTAAAGGATTATTAAAACATTATCTGTATGCCGCACACAACAGAGTAGTTAGTGGGTATCTAGTGTTAAGACACTCTGTCCCCCACTTTCCGCCGAATTCTAAAGGCATTGCGTGCTGAGTGGCAAAACTCAACGCCGCTCTTTGATAGACTAGGCTCTTTTATACGTCTTAAAACCACAGATGCGAATATTGAAGGAATTTTTTAACAGAATTTTCGTAATTAGTAGGTCTCAATATAACCTCCATCAGATTAACGTTTTTAATGTATAATATAAATTTGCACAAAAAAAAGTATTATTAGAAATAAAAAAGATGACTGTAGAAGAAGACTAAGCGCGGCGTTGAGGTCTATTGTCCTCAAGAATAGGAAGTAGAAACAGGAAGTGTCACAATGGGAACAGAGTGTTTTAACAATGTATTTCCAGGCTCCATCTACTTACCATATTATATACGGGATACAGCGTGAAACAAAAAAAAAATTAAATCTACTGTTAGAAAACATGAATCATTAAAATATAATTAACATCTATTATTTAAAATATGATTCAACTAACATTAACTAAACGCTTAAATTGCTTTCAGTAAAAAAGAAAAATGTGAATTACAAACACAACACACGTCTATGCTTAGAACTTCTTCTTCAATCAATTTCCATCATAGTGCAGACAGGACCAAATAACCTCACTATTTCTTACGTCGCAACAAAAAGGTGAGAATATGTTCGAAGGAAACGGCTTACTATGATTTATATAGGTAGAGAAAAACGATCTTTAGTTTGCTTGGTCAGGGAAATGTGTTAACATATATGGAACGTGTTGTTGCGAAAAATAAAATATTGCTTTGCCGAAAGTGTGGTGAAAAATATGAGTATTAAAGAATTTTATAGTTATGAATTGATTATAAGGAACCAAAAGAACATATTTTTTACTAATTAATCAGCTTCACGCTGTATTCCACACAAAGTAGGATAGGCTGAAGAAACCTAGTGTTAAGACACTCCATTCCCCACTTTCTGCCGAATTCTGGAGACAATGTGTGTTGAGTGGCAAACACAACGCGCTTAGCCTCGACACCAGAACGAAGAAATGGAAATATAAATTTAAGTAAATATTTCATCTCATCTAGTGGGGATCGAACCCACAACCAGCCGGTTTTACAGTCACATTTCGTGCCGCTGCGCCACGACTGGCCTCACTAATTACCATTTGGAATTTATGTGTTTTAGACAGCAACGATTCCCAAATCTCTTTTTACATTTAGATCCACGCTGTATCCCACAGCGGCAAGTAAAGAATTCAGCGGCAAGTGAAAAACGGAAGTGCCTTAAAGGAAACGGAGTGTCTCAACTTACTTCCCAGGTTCCCTCTGACTACTCTGCTATTTGTGCAGAATACATTATGAATCAAAAAAAATGTATTATTATATACAAATAGTTAAAACATTCCGTTTGTCTACACTTATGAGTACGTTTAAGCTAATAAAATAAACCTTTTAAGTCGGCAATCGTATTACAGGGACGTTGACCAGGGAAACCCGCGAGTAATGATTTCTAACTATTTTCCTAGAAATTTATATCGTGTAATAGAGCTAAACCATTTTTATTGAATAACTAAATTTGTATGAGTCGAAGAGAGCCCCTTCCTTTATTAATATATTTTATAAATGTAATATATAATTTTAAAACATTTTGTCCATAAAATCTAGATTATAATCCCGAAAATAGTGAAACGAAGTTGAATAATGTCATATAGCAGTAAATAAAATATAAAAAATATATATCTATATACAAAATTGTAATTGTTTTTATTGAAAATAATAATATTTAATAGTAATGAAAACTAACAAAAAAATTAAATGGTAAAATTTATTTATGATTAATTTACCATATTTTGTCTTATATATTTTTTACTTAATAAACATAAGGAATTCCGTAATGTCTACATTTTTATACACACGCGGTTAAAAGTTAGAACTTTGACGAGCTTTTAAAATCGAAAAAACTTAAAAATAGTTTCCTATTTATAGCTAAATTATGCTTGTATCTTACGCGCTGGAAATCACTTTGCATAAATCAAACGTAATCCTCCATTTTACAATACAGAGTTAAAATTGTAACTTTAAATTTTCTTATAAAATTTCACTGTCTGTAGAACAAAAAACTATGATGAAAAATATAGAATAGTGACATGTCACTAAGCTTTCTCTTAGAACATTTCAAGTTTGGCTGTCTAGCAGATAAGGCAATGATATATCGAAAATCTCACTAAGCTTTTGGTATTGTCTTGCCATTTAAATAACTTAAACTAAAAAAAATAACCAATAATATTATTATCATTTCTAGTTTATTGAAATATTAAATTAAAACTACATATTTTTTTAATTCAATCCAAAACATCGTCAAATCAAAAATAACCAAAAATACATATATCTATTTATATTTCTTAAATTTTTTTAATATGTTCGTCTGACGTTAGAAAAAAAATCCATAAAAACATATTTTAACACCAGCTATAAGTCGTGACTACAAAAAAAAAACAAGCGAAAGCCACAAAAAGATGAGTGGCAGCTGTAACAGCATCTAAAGCGTTTCTAATTAGGAATGACATTTTTATAATTGCTCGAACGGGAATAGATTTTGTTGAGTCGAATATTAATAAGTTAGTAGATATGTATCTTATATAGGAAACGAGAATACTTTGATCGAGATCATTTGAAAGTTTCATCTGTATTTGTTTAGGAAGAAATCAATTAAACATAAATGATTTTATGAGTTATTTAAAAAAATTAATTAAATCAGCTTCACGCTGTATCCCGCACACAGCACGGTAGGCAGAGGGCACCTAATGTTAAGACACTCCGTTCCCGACTTTCCGCCGAGTTCTGGAGGCATTGCGTGTTGAGTGGCGGAACTCAACGCCACGAAGTAATGAAAATATAAATGTAAACAAATATTTAATTTCCTCGGTTGGGGATAGATTTTAAGTGTATGATAAGGCCGTCGTGGCGCAGAAGCAAAAAAGTGTGTAATGTTGAAGTTGTGGGTTCGATCCACATTCGGGGCAATGAATTATTACATATTTAATTTATTAAATTTTCAAGGCTTAAAGCCTAGCATTAAGTATAACAATGCCTTAAAAAACCGGTGGAAAATGTGGAATGAAATGTCTAAACACTAGGTTCCGTCTACTTGCCCTGGTATATGCGGGACACGCCGTAAAGCTGACACAGATTTTATTAAAATGCTTTAGTTGCAGAATAAATATAAGTTATTAAACAATAATCTTGACATATTTTTTGATAATTGAAAAAAAAAATCTTATTATAATACTTATTTAAAAAACGTATAAAAATTTGAACGCAGCGGGACTCGAACCCGCGCCTCCTGGAAACCGACCAGGCGCTCTGACCACTAAGCCATGCGTTCTCGCCAAGCTACGTCGAAATTTTTATACGCTTGTTACAACTTATTTATGTTGTTAGCTTCTCTGTAGGGAGATTTTTACAAATTTCCGCTACCCAAAGATAATTACAAAGAATTATCGTTTGGCAAGAGAGAAACTATTTTTTAAATATTTTTAAACATTTTTAAAGTGTTATTCCACACTTAGGAAAGAAAAATACTTATTTAAAAAACGTATAAAAATTTGAACGCAGCGGGACTCGAACCCGCGCCTCCTGGAAACCGACCAGGCGCTCTGACCACTAAGCCATGCGTTCTCGGAGGCGCGGGTTCGAGTCCCGCTGCGTTCAAATTTTTATACGTTTTTTAAATAAGTATTTTTCTTTCCTAAGTGTGGAATAACACTTTAAAAATGTTTAAAAATATTTAAAAAATAGTTTCTCTCTTGCCAAACGATAATTCTTTGTAATTATCTTTGGGTAGCGGAAATTTGTAAAAATCTCCCTACAGAGAAGCTAACAACATAAATAAGTTGTAACAAGCGTATAAAAATTTCGACGTAGCTTGGCGAGAACGCATGGCTTAGTGGTCAGAGCGCCTGGTCGGTTTCCAGGAGGCGCGGGTTCGAGTCCCGCTGCGTTCAAATTTTTATACGTTTTTTAAATAAGTATTTTTCTTTCCTAAGTGTGGAATAACACTTTAAAAATGTTTAAAAATCTTATTATAATATCCACTAAACGCTCGTTTATTAGACGTCTAGACAAAACGTGCGTGCGCATTAAACGATCTACTTTAGGACTTGTCAAGTGTACATATGAAAAAAATTAAAAACAGTTCCTTATTAAGATAAAAAAATAAATAAATCAGCTTCACGCTGTATCCCGCACACAGCAGGGTAGGCAGAGGGAACCTAGTGTTAAGACACTCCGTTCTCCACTATCTGCCGAATTCTGGAGACATTTCATGTTAAGTGGCAGAACTCAACACCGCGCTTAGCCTAGACACCAGAGTGAAGAAATGGAAATATAAATTTAAGTAAATAGGAGATGAACTCCTCCAGGGGGGATTGAACCAACAACCAGTTGGTTTTACAGTCACACCTCGTGCCACTGAGCCACGACTGGCCTCTATTAAGATAAAAAATATATTTGGGGTCGTCCATTAATTTCGTAATTTCTTAATTCTACGAGACTTACGTTATTAATAAACACCTACGCGATGAGATTATAGCTTTTGACCAAGTTAGTTTCACAGTTATATTATTACATTTAAACATATTTGAACTTATGTAACGCAGTGGAACAAACAAGGTAGCGGGTTTGATGCTCCCTCAGGGGAATCAATTATTTTTATTTCTTCGCTTTGATAATATAAAACGCGGCATTGAATTGCGTCACTTAATATACAATGTCTTGATTCGCGCAAACGAGATCGAGGTCTGGTTCACATATCCTTTATGTAACTGACTGTAAGTTATTTTTTTTTTACTTATGTATTAGATAAAATTGTATTTTTTTTTTAAATTAATTTAATATTTTATATCTGGAGTAATACCGAATTCTAATATATGGCAACTCTTATAACTTTAGCCAGAGAATCGAATCATGTAGGTACCTACTTGAAACTGTGAGGGGTTGCGGCGAGGCAGCTCGGAATAGCTTTTAAGAACTTTCCTGTCACCTTTCTACCTTTCTTCTCACTTTTCTACCAAAAAGCTGGCAATTAACTTAACAAACACGAACCTGGCCTCATTGTACCTGGATATGGAGTGTCGACGTTTTTAATATAAATCTTTTTTTGTTACGTTTGTTTTTTTGCGTCAAAACTGAGATAGGCAAAGGGAATCTGGTGTTAAGACACTCCGTCCCCCATTTTTCGCACCTTTATGTAGCGATTGCGTGTTGAGTGTTGAAACTGAATGCCCTACCTCTCTTCAACACCAGAGCGAAAAAAAATAAAAATGTTAAATACATATTTTCAGACTTATGCGGAAAACGTATAAAAATTTCAACGTAGAACGGAACAACGGGACTCCAACCTGCGTCTCCTAGAAACCGACCAGACGCTCTGACCACTAAGCTTTTTATATACGTTTTCTAAATAACGATTCTTCTTTCCTAATTGTGGAATAACACTTAAAAAAAAACATATTTTCATTTTCTAGAATAGGAATCGAATCCGTCACGTTTAGTTACACTTTACGCCCCTGCGCAACGACTGGCCGAATTACATATGAGTCATTTTTACTTTCGTATATAAGCAAGCATATAAAGATTTTAGATATTTTTTCCCAACGCAAAAACAAAAGAAAACAGAGTAAATTAATTAACTTGACTTAATTAACTTGGCCACATGAACTAACATTTGTATATTGTATTAGAGATATTTCTTCATAAATAGGAAATAAGAAAAATAGGAATATATCAAAAATATAAGTATTGAATACATCGGATATAAGTAAAAAAAACATCGGATGCCAGCCGTGGCGCAGGGGCTCAAAGTGCAACTGTAAATGTGACGGTTGTGGGTTCGATTTCCAAGGAGGGAATAAAATATTATATATTTTTATTTCTCTGGAAACAATGTAAACTTTTCAAGTAAGCAAAATGAACGTATGTGACGAAGAAAACTTAGTGTTATTACAAAAAAGGTAGAAAAAGAAAGATATTTTAAAGTTTAAAATTAAAAATTGAGGCCAGTCGTGGCGCAGCGGCACGAAGTGTGACTGTAAAACCGACTGGTTGTGGGTTCGATCCCCACTCGAGAAGATGAAATATTTACTTAAATTTATATTTCCATTTTCTTCGCTCTGGTGTCGAGGTTAAGCGCGGCGTTGAGTTCTGCCACTCAACACGCAATGCCTCCAGAATTCGGCAGAAAGTGGGGAACGGAGTGTCTTGGGTTCCCTCTGCCTACCCTGCTGTGTGCGGGATACAGCGTGAAGCTGATTTTTAAAATTAAAAATTAAATTAGCTTCACGCTATATCCCGCACAAAGCCTGCCTACCCTGGCAGAGGGAACCTAGTGTTAATACACTCCGTTCCCCACTTTCTGCCGAATTTTGGAGGCATTGCGTGTTTTAATCTCAAAATTTCTACAGGAATGGGATCATGGCACTACCCATAAGATGGCACCAAGTCATCGACCAAAACGGCAAATACATATTATTATAAATAAAAAAAATATACCCAAAACAAATATTTTCCTTTGTATAAACAATACGAAAATACTTTTGCCCTGATTTTATATTTTAGAAAATATGATAGTATTATAATTAAAACAGTAAATCATCGTATTAGATAATCGCAAGCACACGGTAAACACTATGTCGCTGAAGTAATTAGCGGGCATCCATTTAATAGGCTTATACAGAGTTAAATTAAGGACGGGCCGTGTACCACTTCGGGTGGCTTTTACGAGCTTTTAATTAATAATATAATCAAGAAATATACTCTGTGTTTCGTAATAAACGTGAATCTCTCGGTAAATGGCGGCGTTGGATAAAATGTTTATATTCAATACGCAAATGCTGTTTGAAGCTGAAACATTGTAATTACGATATGAAAATTCCGATCCAAGTATAAAACACGTGAAGCTGATTTGATTTGATTTTGATTTCTTATTTAAAAAGAATTGATTCGTTATATCTGTATGGTATATGTACATGTATCATACCCTAAATATTTCTCAATTTCATTTGATTTTGCTTGTGAAAATCATCGTTTTAATAGAAAAATGTTTAGTTTTTTCATATTTGTCTACGTAGTTGGTAATTAGGTACGCAGGGCGAACGTAGTTCTTTCAATGTAAATCTCTGCACACTAGAATTTCGAGATAAAAATGTTATCTCTTCTATGACAGTGAGTCTTATAAAACTCAAAAAAATCGGTTCAACTGTTTCGGATCAGACAAACAGAAATACAGACAATAATTTTAAAATTATTTATGTTTATACTTTTAGTACGATACTTTTATCGTGTCAATGATTAAGTGTTCCATCGGATGTACCAGATCTTCTATTTTATAATTTTGTCAATAGAAAATGTTTATCTTCTTATAGTTTAGCTGGATTGTTATATTGGTCATCCTATGCTCCAGATCTTCAATTTTTATATGTATTTCATTTGGAAAATGCTCCTTAACTTTTATTAAAGCGGAATTTCGTTAAGCTTGGTCAGTTATGATTATTCACTAAATATTCCAGATCCACAATTTTTGTACCTAAAACTGTTTTAGTATATTTAAAATACAATTTATGGATCGCAGACCATCCATTAAAACAGTGGTTCCCAACCAGTGGTCCGCGGACCACAGGTGGCCTCAAAGTGGTCCGCGAACGATTTTAATTTTATGACTGGGGATGATGAGGCGAAGATTCTGTTTAATTGTCACAGTTAATTTTTAATATATGCATAGTGGTCCCTGCTACCAAGAATGACATAAAAGCGGTCCTTGATCAAGAAAAGGTTGGGAACCCCTGCATTAAAAGTTACAGATAATTTCAAAGTCCAATTGTATTACAAAACCGGAAATCAAATCTAACTAAAATTAGACAAAGCTAAATATATTTATTTTTATCTTTCCCCTTAACATTAAAATGTAAGAATGAAAATCCCCGGTGCGAAAACTTTTGTCCTGTGCTGAGATATCTGACAGCGGCCGCCTGGGAAATTTTTCAAATTTTCATTGAAATTAAAGTAGGCGAACTGGGAAGACATTTATCACGTCTGAATATTACCAAGGTTGAAATTAAATTTTATGTGAAGAACAAACGAGGACGTATATTGGCTATATATTGTAGTTAGCTTTAAACGACGAATGAGTTTATTCTATATTTGCAAATAGAAACATGGTTTAAAATTTACCTGATAGTGATATTGTAAACAATTAATGAAGATTATATATTTAAAAAATATAATAATATTAGTAATTGAATTTTTTGACTTATTTTTTATATTTATATATAATAACTAAATTTCCCCATTCAAGATTGAAGAAGAGAAGCTCTTAGAAGGAAGACAGAAGAGACAGGAAAGACTTATACTAGCTTAGCCAACAAAAGGCCAGTCGTGGCGCTGGGGCGCAAGCGTGGGGCTGTAAACACGATAGGTTGTGGGTCCAATTCCCATTCCAGAAAATGAAATATTTTAATTCTATTGAGTGGGAATTCGCTTTGCATCACTCGACACACAATACGTCTAGAAATCAGCGGAAAATGCTCTGCCTACCCTGCTACATTTGCGAAATACAGTACAGAATACGTGAAGCTAAAAAAAATCACAATGTATCCCTCACAGCAGGGTAGGAGGGAACATAGTGTTAGACACTCCGTTCTCCACTTTCTGCCGAATTCTGGAGGCGTTGCGTGTTGAGGCAGAACTCAACGCCGCGCTTTACCTTGACACCAGAGCGAAGAAATGGAAATATAAATTTAAGTAAATATTTCATCTCCTCGAGTGGGAATCGAACCCACAACCACTCAGTTTTACAGTCAAGTCACACTTTGTGCCCCTGTGCCACGAGTGGCCAGGCTTAAAACATATGCAATATCATACAACAGTATGATATTAATAACAATTATTCATATAGCAATAGTATTTTTTTACTTAGCTGACTACACCGCATTAAAAAATAAATGAAAAAAAAAACCAAAATAATCTAATAAAGATTGTAAAAAACTACATAAAACTATAAAAACAGTACATTTAAAATCACCGATGTGGTGATACTGTTTCCTGTATGCCGCGTTGCGTTCGCATTGAATTTGAGTGTGCAAAAGCAAGAAAGTGAGTGTCGGCGTGCTAGTCTAAGGGGAAGTAGTTTACGACCCCGCGCCCTCGACTTTGTTAGGTTAGTCCGGGTTGATTCTTTGATAACGCAGTACTGTGTTATATTTGAGATGAAGCTCTTTTTTATTTTATATTTTTGAGATTAATAATAAATATTATGGGGCCACTCAACACCGCAATGTATCGATTTCGGGCTGGAATCTGGAAATATCTGGAATAAAATGTGTATCTTAAGAAAACTCTTATCATTAATTACTTAAACAATTTTATGTAGGAAACATTGTTAAATATAAATAAAAATAATTATTATAAAATATATGTACCGAAACCGGGAACAAGGAAGGAGAATATGTTGTTAATAAAATGATTATTCTTTATTTGCTAATAAATTACTCAATTATTGATTTGCAGCGTGCAATTTTTAAATTGATTCTTAAAATTCGTATTAAATTACTTTATAACACGCCATATGAAAAAAAAACATAAATATAAATTTTAACATATTAAAAGAAAGTAAAATAGGACGTTATGTTTTTTTTCAGTTGTCAAAAATTACAGTATACAACTTTAAATCCAGAATTGGGCGGAAAGTGGGGAACTGAGTGTCTTAACACTAGGTTCCTTCTTCCCTGCTGAGTACGGGATACAGCGTGAAGCTGATTTATTTAGTTACAACTTTATACTAAATACTACAAATACTTAAAAAATATTAGCTGCATCTTAATTTCTAGGTATACTATATAAATAAGAATGCACGAGCGTCTTGAGACGTCCCCCCCATGGCTCGGTGCAATTTTACGACCGGTCGCCCCTAGCCACCTAGGACTCCCTCACGCACAGCCGTACAACAAAAACAATGCCGACATATTGAGTTTCCACCTCTGGCGACTTATTTTCACCTGGATTCAACGATTATATTATAATAATATGTTTTTTTTGTCTATTTTTAGTATTTAGCCACCAGTAAGTGGCTTTTATAGATGGTGCGTTTTTTTCTAACTGTCCAATTACTTATTTATATTTTTTAGACAATATAGATTTAATCCTTTTTCAAAGATTTTTTTTTAAATTATTATTTATAAAAAAATATATTATTTATTTTTAATATAATTTATTTAAAAAAATGCAATATACTAAAGTAAACATATAAGTACATAGGTAGTATCTAACTGTATGTAATATATATTTAATTTCAGTTGCTTCATTACAAAATAATATACCACGTTTTGATAACATTTTTCAATACCTACTTTCATAAATATATAATAGCATTCGGTACCACCTATAACAATATAAGAACAGGCGGCAAAGTACCATATAAAATTTTCCAACTACTATAGTAGGAATGCGCCACGTGGGTGTTTTATGTCACAACTAAAAACTGATTTACAACTTAAGTTATTTTGATATTCTTGCGAAACAAGAATCCCACGTATCTTAAGGTTATCTGCATAAAATCTTTACTAAATACACCTAAATACGTTTACCCATTCATCATTTAGGGTTTATGGGTACCGCGACGAAGATTTATTGTGGGACGGCCTATAAGCGATAAAAATATCGAGTCAATTATGCATCATTTATTGGAGCTCATGCATATAAATCAAAGTAATAATAGCGTGGTCTCCACGTTTTATAATAAGAGGGCGGGAGGCCGACGTGAGACGTGACTAGCGACACTAGACAGTGATATGTGTAATCTAAGCATGCTGGCTGGAAAGTATATTAATTATATATCTAGATCTAGTATTTATATATATAATAAAAAAAATAATATATTTAATAAAATAAATAAAATAAATAAATATTGAGGCCAGTCGTGGTGCAGTGGTACAAAGTGTGACTGTAAAACCGACTGGCTGTGGGGTTGATCCCCACTCGAGGAGAAAAAATATTTATTTAAATTTATATTTTCATTTCTTCGCTCTGGTGTCGAGGCAAAGCGCGGCGTTGAGTTCTGCCACTCAACACGCAATGCCTCCAAAAATTCGGCAGAAAGTGGGAAACGGAGTGTCTTAACACTAGGTTCCCTCTGCCTACCCTGCTGTGTGCGGGATATAGCGTGAAGCTAATTTAATTTTGTTTATTTTAATATACTTAATACTTTATATGAAATATAGCTTTATTTAATAACTACTTTTGTGCTACGGTCAATCTATTAACTACCTATAACTAGTACACACAAAATATTATTGGTAATGAATTAATAAAGCATATAAAAATCATAGTTAAGAGAATAACGAACGAAGGGCAGGCAGAGGGAACTCAGGAACCTAGCGTTTATACTCTACGTTCCCCATTAGCTTTCGCCCCCAATTTTCTGAGACGCTGCGTGCAATGGCGAAATTTAACACCGCGCTTTAGATCAATACGCGCGAGGAAATGAAAACGTTAAATATTTGATTCCTTTGATTAAATTTGTGGGAATCGAAACCACAACCGTCGCGTTCACAGTCGCACACTCGTGTTCCCGCGCTGTGACAGTCTTATATATGTATTTTATTCTACTATTTTATATTGGCTAAAGACATCAAAACAAACCTTACAAAAAAAATATGAAACTCAGTTATATACTAAATTCAGATATATAACTAAGTTTCAAAATTCTACAGTGCACGAATGTTTCGACAATGTTTGTAGGGTAGCAAAGCATGGACAAATGTGGAACTCAAACAACCGGCTGCTCATTCCCACGTGCCTCCGGGCTCTGGCGATGGCGAATTTAAAATTCCATTTTCCGCTATTGTGAAAAGTTCAAATTGCAGTTAAATTCACCCATTGCCTACTGCCGCTTGGACGAAAAAGAAATATTCCGGTTTCACCTGTTAAAGTTATAAAGGTTTAGTTCGATGGAAATGGAATATAAGTTTGAACAATTATCATGTTAACCATACGGTTAATGTAATTTTTTTTTAGCAGAATTTCTCTTCAACTTTAGGAGTGAAAGACATGACTATTATAAAAGTGCTTGTTGTAGGCTTATCTATTAATAAAAAAAAATATTATAATTTATGTGACAAGTATAAATACAGAAAAATATTTTTTTATGTTATTATTTATAGTAGTAGATTGTAGATACTATAGATACCTATTGATCACGTTATATACCTACTTAATTCAATAAGCCTAAGCTCAGGTAAACTCGCGGCGACGCGCGGTTGTCTCGGCGCGCGGTTTAATATTGTTACAAATCAATGTTGCTGTGTAAATGACCGCGCGGTATGAAGCGGACAGACGCACGAAGCTATGAAAATGGAGGACGAGATAGATATCTCGTCCTCCATTTTATGACGAGATATATATTTTATTAATACATGAAATTGTACCTCAATGTTACTATTAGTTTTTCTTTTGGTGTTATGTAATATTTATATTTATGTTATGTAATATAGCACCATGTGTAAGTTGCAAATACTTTTCGACTCAATCATACAAAAAGTCAAAGAATGCCATCGACACAGTGTGGGATATGAAATCACAAACACGCTTAAAGAGAAACATTGACAAAATAGGGTCCCCTAGTATGGGGAACTCAGAAACTCACTCAGTTTAGTCAGTTTGACTCAAAATAGGGTGTACCCAGTATCGTTTTTGCTCTCGACGAAGACATCAGTTTGCGGTAAAAACCCACAAGCAAATAGCCTCATCCAAGATTATTTGACTGATTGTATACACTAGAATGCCGCCTGCATTCTCGCGCTGCTGCGAAAGTCATCTTAACAGATGACTCTCGCAGCAGCGCGCGTCGCCGCACGGTCCTCTGTACTTAACCTAAATATAAAAACATAATATAGCAATATTAAAAATGTTATTGCGTAGTGTATAATATTGTGCGTAAGCATTTAAAAAGCAATGGGTTCAAAGATCATATACCTATTGATACTTGTTTAACTAAACTAGTTAAAATTTATCAGCACGTTCTCTCACATTAGTGTATACCTGATATCTACTTTTATTAATTACAATTTTATCATTAAATCTCTTTTTTTTCAACATCTCTCTAAATTCTACATGTAGTAGGGGAGGCAGAGGGAACCTAATTTTAAAGCACTCCGCTCCACAATTTCTGAAGGCATTGCGTGTTGCGCGGCGGAACTCAACGCCGCGCTTTGCATTGACTTAAGAGCATTTAGTCACACGCTTGTGCCCCTGTGCCCCAACTGGCCTCTAATCTCTTTTTATTTAATCACATGATATCGAAAAATAATAGATAACTTTTCATCCACTTTTCCTTTGTTTAGTTAATCGTTTGAACGATTGCTCAAACAATACATGAGCCAGTTAACATAATTTTTTCATTCTCATCCATATTTTTATGACATAACATTTTCGAGGAGAACATTTATGTAACTTTTTTGAAACGATGTATTACTATTTTATCTTTAAAAATCATGAAACAGCCATCTATTTAAGGTGCTACATATTCATACAAAGACTGCTTAACTCATTTAGTTCTTTAAAAAGCTACAAGATGTCACTACATTTATAATAATACATAGATAATATAAAATCTTTTTTTAGAAAATACATTTTTTTATCATTTATCGTTAAAAATTATATAAATATACTGTACGATAATCTCGAATTTAAATTGCTATTAGCCTGGCTAGATTAGTAGCAAATTATCAACACAAACGTCAGTTTAAAACAGACAAATTGGATCTTACGTATGTAATTTATGCTCATGTCAAGTCATCTTTGTAATTTTTTACATACTGCATATTTAATACCATTGGCAAATCTTTGTTTCAGAAAGCACAAAATACATATACCTAAAGGGAAAGCCAGAAGTGAGAGCCACCAGCTCTTATTTCTGTGGTACTAGTGTATGATAACAGATGGCGTTGAATGACAAATATTTTAATTTAAAAATGTCATAATAATATCATAATAGTCATAATAAATTAAGACAGCTTGAATATCATAATAAATTAAATCGGGTGAAAAAATCATCATAAATTAAATCAGTTTTAACCTGTGTCCCGCACACAACAGAGTAAGAGGAGAAGAGGAGTCTAGTGTTAAGATACTCGGTACACCACTTTCTGTCTAATTTTGGAGGCATTACATATTGAGTATATTGTATTGGTGGAATTTAGCGGCGCGTTTATACTCGAGTGGGGATGTCGAACCTATGTCCAGACGCGTATATTCACAGTCACACTTTGTGCCCATACGCATACTGTCTAACCTACATATTAATTAGACTAATCCACAAAATTTCAGCTTTGCTAAAATGACATGGATCTGGAGGCCCTAGAATCTGGGCTACAAGGTCTTTCAATCGAATGTAAGGTTTAACAGACTAAGATTAATCTATTGGTTATTTATTATTCTTCCCAAAATATACAGATTATTAAAGATTTACGATATCCACCTTCGCTATGGCGAAGTTTTTTTTTTTTTATAAATATAACGCAAATCCTACATGAAATTTTGAAAACTTTTAATTACACATGGATCTTTAAGTAATGTAGCAACTGGCTACCGGAAACGAAATTCTCATATACCTACTTTTATTTTCCTTTAATATGACTAGATTGATTAGAGGATTTAATAAGAACATAAGAAACCTATATAGATTTTAAAATAATATATTATAAAATAATACAAGGCAAAGCGAAGAATTGAGTTCCGCTGCTCAACATGCAAAGCCTCCACAATTCGGTGTAAAGTGGGGGAAGGAAGTGTCTTAATTGGAACAGAGTGACTCAGTTTGAGGCAAAAAAAAAGTCGAATAAAATAAAAACAGAACAATTTTTCCAAATAATATATTTACTAATATTAAATCAATCTTAAACACACATCAAAACAGACATAAGTAATATGCACAATCTCACTTAACTAAGATATAAAGTGTATATACTCTACACCTATTTTGTTTATGGAAAACAATTTTAAGAATTTATTCTCCTTTATATAATACTTCATTGAAAAAATTATAGTATATAAATATTTACACGTTTATTTTAAGGCACTTCTGTGATTTGCCGTAGGTTTAATAAGTACAAATATAATAAAAAAAAACGAAGGCCGTCAGGTGATGGCACACAAATGTTTCTACAAACAATAAAGAAACATTATAAATAACTATTTTTAACAGACCTTCAAAAAATTTTGTACGTTATTATATTTAAATCACAATACTATTGATATACTATATTATAAAGATCTTGTGTTGAATTCATTCATTATGGCATCTATTTTAAATGCTATTTTTGTACAAAAGTATGCCACAGTTTAACTTTCTGTTTTGTTTTTACTTCATTATTTGGATATATAATAGAATAAGTAAATTTGCTTGCACCACACTATGAAGGTTGCACGAAAAAAAAAAACATTTCATATAGATAATATACAGACCTATTTTTTACAGATCGAATTAACAATTAGATTTTAATTGTACAAAAGAAAAACCATAAAAAACCAAAATATTTTTCTTCAAATATCAAAATTTCATAAACAAAAGTAAATTAATACTATATAATTTATCGTGTGGCTTTTAGGGAATTCTTCGCGAACCTAATATAGTCTGTTAGCAAAATTGAAAAGTTAACACAGAAATAAAATGATATGATATTTCGGTTGTCTGTAGCGAGAGACCAACACATTAAGTACTTATATAATGAAGTAATCATGGACGGAGTGTGTTAACAAATTCAATGATCAATAAATCTTAAAATGAAAAAAAAGGCAAAATATTCAGAATTTACGTGAGATATCCATATTTTATTTTCATTTTGTTTTTATAGAATTAACCAAAATGAATGAAATTGTTAAACAAAACTACACGAAGATATATTTACGCTTATTTCTAAATAAAATAATGTATTATCATACATTTTCGTTTCCAAAGTAACATGATTATATTTTTTTCTTTCTTTATAATATATCGTTAATCTCAACATCAGATCTTAAATTCAAATACGATCGAAAATAGTTGAGAATTCTCTATAAAATATAGATTTGTTATAACTTCTATTGCACTAGATTTAATATAATATAAGTATTATTGAAACATAGTAAATTATTGCTTTAAAAAAATCTAAGTTAGCTATATACATAACAATTAACTATGAAAAAATATGAAAAATATTTTCCGCAACTTTAAAATTTCGAGTTAAGGCACAATAGATACAACATCGTTAAAAATTGTGAAAAAATATATGATCTGTTCATTATTTCACTAGAGATTCTCGCGGGAGATTGCAACGAAGAAACTTACTACTATAAAATATCCATTTCAAAACTATTCAAAATTACAATTAAATATAAAAAAAACGAGGGCTAATATAGAACGCCTTATAGCGCAACTGCTGAGTTTGATCTGTTAGTAAATTATAAACTATACATAGAATAACTAAATAATTATAACGATTTATCTAAATATTCATAGTAATTATATAATTGAAAATATGAAACAGTAAAAAATTGCAAAAATAAAAAAAAGATATTTATGTTATACATTTATGTTTACAAGCGAAATATTAGCCCCCAAAGCTGAAATTAATATAAAAAAAGTAATATAAACATTAACATTAGCATAGTTAACAATAATTTAATCTCTTCTAACTTTATCATTATATAGAATAATCAATGTAACAGATTTATAGAACCACAAAAATGAAAACATTGTACGATTAAGGCACTTACGGTGCATAATATTTCATTTGTTATATATATATATAAATATTAAGCACTACATATTGTAAAATATTTAAAAAAAAAATGTAACACGAAAAAATATTGATTCATTTACTCATCAACTGTTTTACTATGGAAGGAAGACATCATTAAATTTTGTTCAATAAAAGCGCTTTCAAAAATTGTTATGATAACGATTTTATATTATTCTTTGGTTTTAGGTTTAAAGGTATTGCCAAACTACATACATATATGAGTCAATAAGTAAATGAAATATAACATATTAGACTATAATTTGAAAATCAGTCCAATACAGTGTTTTTATATAATTTTGCAACAATAAGAGTCCCGATACTTACACCTGCGTTACCGCTATCCTGCCTCATTTGCTTTGTGGAGTGACGATAGCTTCATATCTCCAGATTTAAGACATTTATGTAATTTGTACTATACTTAAGAAATATTTTTTACTTTATGTAAAAATAAAATAATATAAATAACATGCATCCAAAGAGCAAAAATTATAAGAGCTTCAACTCGTCGCTCACTACATGTAAGTTCTTGATTTAAATTTGTAAACTTGATTTTTTTTAACTAGCAATATAAAATTTAACGGCGCCAAATTTGATTTTATAAAAAAAACTATATTTCGAGATAATAATCTAGAGCTAATAAATAATTAAGAGCTAAATATTTGCTTAAATTTAGCGCCGCGGTAGGTAGGGTAACCTAGCAACACTCGTGCTCCAACAACAACACGGTCAAGCGACAACAATACAAAGTTACAATACAGTAAATATAGTCGATGGCGTGTGCCAAAAAAAAATGTTAATAGAGTTCATATTGTTATAAACATAACAGGCATATAATGTTAATAGTTAGACTATTAAAATACATATTACGTGTTATCGTGAAAGGCCCAATATAGCTACATGGTGGACGATGTTCCGATGAATATGTTACGGCGACAATAGGGTCCGAGGCGGGCACCGCTTCTTCAGTTAGTGCTTCGACGCCACTAGCACTCACCTAGCCGAGTTATCAAGAAGAGAGAAAAACAGAATGTTAGTATCAAAATGTCATGGTCCGACTACACGTAGCCTCAATCGCGAGATCGAACGCTTCAACGCCTTTACGCTGCTCGCGCCGCGTTCTGAAGTGTTAGATATTACCGTACATTCGTTGAATAAAGTCAACATTTTAATAATTAAATAATATAATAATGTACGAAAAATGAAAATATTACGATTTTAGTTCAAGACTTTGTTCGACGGGTACGAAAACAATTTAAATAACGAATCAAAAATTCAAAGGGACAGTAAATAAAATCAACTTTTATGAAACCATGTATGGGGACCGGCACGACATGCAGCTAATAAAAGCGATCAAACTGGATCTCGGATCGATGTCTATGGTGTACGGATTCAAATAAAAAAAAATAATATATAAAATTAATTAAAATAATATCGAGGGAGGCTATCAGGCATTCGTGCCGCGACATTAGATTTTTGCTATGGTCCTGTTAATAAATTATACAACGTATACTTAAATTAGTTTACTTAGTTAATGGTTTGAAAATGTTAAAATAATTTAGTATGATAATGATAATCTACTATAGGATTAAATGCCCAATAGTTCCCAGAGAGCAGTGCCTGAAGCACTGTAGGCGGGAGAGTGCGGCGCTTCAGACACTGCCCAAACAAACAAGCAAAATAAATTTATCACTTATGTATAAACCATAGCACCCCAATGCAAGTATGTAAGTTATTCAACACATTGCAATAATTCAATTATATATTATATATTTTATATGGCAGCATTCGTTTTTAAGTTGTTAATAATCTGTGGTAGGTACGTATCGACAATGCTTTACATATTTGCATGTTAGTGACTCATATAATATAAATAAATAGTTACTAATAAATCTGTAGTGACAGTAGCAGTTATGACAGTGCACATCGTAAATATTATGTCTATATTCGGGAACTTGGCCTTGTGGAGTTGCAGGTTAGTCGTGTGAGGCTACACTTGTCCAGAACGACGTCACGTCATCAACTTTATTAACTTTTTGTTTTGCTCGTTTCAATACATAATCTTATTATATTTAACCAATACGCGGACCTATTTCAGCTAATAAATAAAAAACGCCTATTGAAAATTTCAGACAATTTATTGTATGTAGGTATATCTTCTGAAAATGCATTTAATATTTACATTCAACAATCGAAACAATATTTTACACAAACATCATCATTTTACATAAGTATCTTCATAATATTATGGATAGCGTTCAGATTCAAAAATTCATATAAAGCGTGAAAAATACGTAATAGGCATCTGAATGCCTTTAAAATCCACAAGGACACAAGTGCAAAAATCTTAACGATAAAAAACTTTCAAATAAGAAAGTAAATATAATAATACCTAAGGCAAAATAGAATCAACTAGCTTAAAAATTTCATATAAAAAACCTTATATTGACTAAAAATCTTGTGATGAATAAATTGTTAAGTCAAAGAGTGGGGCATTTTGATTAATACTGGAGCGATGGCACAAATTCTAAAAATGCACTTCCCTTTGACTAATACTGGGCGAAAATTAGGAAAGAAGGATTTCACAACCCGAATCTAGCACCAGCAGGAGCGATGTCGTAACAACGGGGACCGCTAAATAATAACAAAGGTACTGAATTATATCATAACGAGGTATCTAGTTTAAAGTTATCATTTCAATCCTCCTTTCCTTTCACACTAAACAATACTTGAAAAATTGTTCGTATAGATAAGGCTTATGTGACTCTTAGAACATGTTGTGATAAATAACTGAAGCATTTATAGAAATGAACAATTTGGTAACATTATCTAACTTGAAAATATTATAAAATATAAAACCGTCATAATGCCTCGCATCACAACATGTAACAGGTTTAAAAATCTATAAAAAAAAAGAAAAAAAATCACAGTTATAAATTATGCAGTGTCACTTCAGATCCGGTACGAAGTAGTGATGGGCACATTTCCTTATAACATTCGAAAACATAACTAATAAGTACATAGAAAAGGACACAGAGAGACGAATAAGCACTCATTCACGCATTCTTACAATCGAATATGATTGCTACGTTTTTTTTTGAGGTTGTAGAACGAACAACTGTAGCTAGTTTCGTTTGATGAGATTCAATTTTACGACAATTGTTCGTTTTACTGATACCGACAGCTTAAATCGTAATATAACTTTTAATATATTATGCTTATAAAATTGTTTATTAGAAACTACGATAAAATCTGTTTGTTTGTAACAAGCATATTCATGAAAGGGCGTGCACGCGCATCTCACCTTGGACAAAATGGCGGCGTGAGAGCGTTTTGGCGGGAATTAAGGCGCTGGTAAGGCAGTGCGCTGGTAAGGGTGCTCCCTCACCTGCGTCAGCCGACTCGCCCTCCGCACCATACCTAGCGGCATACCACATTGATTATCTGTGTCTGGGCCCATCATTATGTTTTGGCTGATTCTTCACATTTTTTAGATAAAAGTAGTTGTGTAATTTTGTATTTTAATTCGTAAGTCCTATATTTTTTTGATTTTAAATATTTTTATTTGTAAATCTGAAAAGTCAGCCTCCAATAATATGTGGTCACCAAACCAAAACTCTGATGTTTCCAAAACAGTAAGGATCTTATTATTGGAATGACATTAAAATCTAAAATATTGTCAAAGTACATTTAACATTTTTATAAAGTCCGGGGAGTCGATACAAAACTATGTGCTGAAAAGAAATTTAATCTCATTAACTCATGCTTATAAATATTTTTAAACTGTAGTTTTACAATACTGCCAACGTCACAATTCATTAAAGAAGTTTCACTTTTGGCAGTTTTATTAAATTTTATTATGCTTATCTACGTCTATATTTTATCTATAATATATATTATTGCTTTGGAAAAGTAAAACAAAAATCTCAGGGGATCTTACCCGATCAAGGTACAGGTGAAAAATGGCTTAAACATATATTAAATAATCTGACTCGACATCATAAACTGCGAATAAAATGAATAACCTATACACATAAATACGGTCGTTTTATATATTTTTCATAAAGCTCACTCATTTCTAAACTAGCTAAAAAATCTTTAAAAGATAAAAATTATACTTAAAACTATGGTATGTTTATAAATATGAATAATAATAATATGGCTAATAATTTAATGAAATACGACATCATTATAATAATATAACATCCATTTTGCCGTTTAACAAATGTTGCTTTATTATTACAAAATGTGAATTTTAAATCGCCTTGTTCATCAATCTAAAATGTTTGTTTATATAATTAAATATTATAGTTGTCAGTTTTGTTAATAATTAAATTATTACGATTGTGTTGTTTGTAATATAATTCAATTTGTATTTGGTCCCTTTTGCTTGTAATCACTGAATCATTTATTCATTTTATCGCCATTCAGAGATTTTGATAGTTAATTAAAAAAAAATGTTAATCACATTCGGAAAAACTAATAATTTTTGAAGTCACATGACATGCATGAGTCTATCCAACATAAAAAGTTAAAGATCAAAGTGTACATCTTGTTAATAGATTAGTTATATTACAAGCGAGGGTTATCACAAAAACTATAGTGAATGATTTAAAATTGTGTGCAACTAGTGAAATTAAAATATGTATATAATAAATATATTAAATGTTTATCTTTGTATGTAGAGTCGGTAACTTAAGGAGCTCTAGTGGCAGTTTCGATAATGTAAAACTACAATAACAGTTTTTGTTCGAAATCACTGCCTTTAGATATTTTATACGAAAAAGTAGTTTAAGTAAATAAGTATTTCCTTTATGTAAATAATTTATATATCTGTATAATAAATAAAAATATTATTCTTTGATTGTTCAGAAATAAAATATACTCTCGTTTGACTGTACAAAACGCTAAATAAAACAAAATTGGTTTAAAATTAAAAACATAACGTAGGTACAATACGCAAGTAACTAAGCTAAATCGACCTTAATTTAAACTTAATCTACGTTGTTAATGGCTCCTATGACTTTAGTGTTCATTAAAGACAAATTGTCAAGGACGGTATGGGTCCGTGTCTAAACAACCTTCAAACAGACTTAGCGTTTCAAAGACATAAAGGTGTATTTAATGAAGAATACCATTTTCAAATCTTTTTTCGTTATTTTCAACATCTTAAAACAAAATTATTCTTCATAATTATTAAATACACATTTTTGCTCGTTGTCTGTGATATATTTTTTATCTGTGATGTATTACGGGTCTGTAATAAGAGAAGTAAGGTATTTGACAGCTTCTAATAATGATGCGATGGCCGAAACGATGAAGTTGAACTGTCGTATCTTATTGCGGTCGGCAATTGTGGCCAATGTCAAAAGCCAGCGAGTAGATATCTCGACGCTGCAACCCCATTAAAAAATTTAAAAAACAGTTTAAACTTGTTATACATTTTGATTAGTCTGTTAGTTTATTCAAATATGTCGATGTAATAAGGTACATTGTTGTTTTAAATATACTGTTTGAGGTTTTCTTTCTAATTTATCTTAAAAGATAGATTAAAGTTATTATATTCGTTATCTCATTTATAAATATTTTTTTTTCTTGAATGCTGAGGGTACATTACAAATAATCTTTAATTGTATTTTTTTTCTTTAAACTTAGCTCAGCTATTGACGATGTTTCAAAATAACGCAGTATTTTTTTTTTATAAGCAGTAGGTATATCATATTTAAGCAACACGTACCCTATTTTATATGAAACCCGTAATTTTTTTTTATTTCAGCTAAGTTTCTAATAATAAGAGTATTCTGGTATATATTTAATGGGGTAACATTGTAAGTAGAGGTTAAAGGCAAGAAAAGCCAAATTCTGTATAAAACACTAAGCATGCTTTAAAAACTGCATCAATTTTATCAAATAAACTGAAAAACGTGCGGTTAGTTGACTTATGATAACAAAAATTAAATCTCATATTGAAATTTCTCTAATATTAACCTAACTAAAACGATATTGACTACATTCGAGTCTACTGGACGTTTTGTATGCAAAAACCCGATACCTTTTAGCGTTAGTTTATATCAATATTTGATAACATCTATTTTCAATTTGTTAATTTAAATAACAATAATATAGATATTGATAACAGTAAAAGCCAAGAAAATATTTTTTAAAAAGGATGACAAACAAATTGATTATATATTTCTTAAATAAACTAATTATTTCAACCATATATGTATATACCTAGTAAAAATAGATATCACCAATACTTATTAAATAAATATTTTCCTTTAAAAATATATATATTTATACAATAAAATTTTCTTGGCTATCGCTACCTGAAATAAAGATGTTATCAAATACTATAAAATCAACGGGCGAATAACCCACCCGTATGGTCAGCAGCCGCGTACTCAGCAGTCAACAGTGGGTTTGCCAGCGCAGCGTAGTTGGCATATTCAGCGTACGGAGAATATATCAGTTGATGTGCTGGTTCCCCTGGAGACATCAATCCTGCAGCAGCTCCATTACCGTTAATTAGCCCGGCTTGTGCCCCACTCGCTTGTATACGAGGAGATAGAATCAAGGGAGCTCCCAAAGGCGCGGAAGTACGTAAAACACTTCCAACACCGGTAACTCCTGCAGTTGGTGCCAACAGTCGCTGGGTCTCAGCCGCAACGCGACGCCACTCTTCGTCCGCTGTGGAGTCACCTTTATTATCAATGGTTATATTATCATACTAGCCTTTCCCAGATTATGTTTTTGATTGGATTTTAAAATTTGTATGTTATATAGCAAGTTCAAATAGAATGTTGATGGAGCGTACTAATCATTTGGTTGGACTGATTCAGATGAAATTTCATAATATTTAAAATTTAATATAAACATTTCTATGGCATTTTATTTAATACAGAGAAAGATTAAGCAGATATTTTCAAAATGAATTCCCCCGTATTCAAATTTAAAATGAAACATTATGGTGTTGGTTGCAATGAAGTCACCCATGTTAATAGTTAACAACCGTAGCATGCCACAAATCAATTAAGTTAGTCATCTTACGTTAGATGACTCATGTTTGCGGACAAAAGACAGAAATGACCGTTAAATAACAAACATATGAAATAATTCGAAGGTGTGAGAGACACGATTATGAGCACAGAGATACATTACATACAATAGATGTTGATTTCAATTTCACCAAAATATTAAAAAATACCTGCATCCCAGATAAGTTAACGATAAATAATCATACAAAAAAAAATACATTTTAAAAATAGTTTTTTTCAATTATTTTTCCATCTTCACGCTGTATCCCCCACATTGCATAGCAGTGTAGTAAGTCCATTCCCATTAAAAAATACTTATAACATAGACAAATATTGACTATTTTTCAACATTATAAATATATATTTAAAGAGTGCTAGAGTTTAATATAATCAGACAAGACCCCATTTCTCATTAAAATTGTTACACACAAATGCAAAACTAGCAAAATATGAAATTTGTTAGAAGATAATAAACAAAACGTGTACGATGTTGTTTTATAAATTAAAAATCTTCCATCTGTTTTTATGTGAATCGACATATTTATAAATATGAAGAGGAAAGACAAATCGGTTATATCTATGATAAATGGCATGGCGGCAATCTTTTTTCATTGTAACCTGTAGAATATTTTTACTTAATTTTATGTTAGTGTTAGTGACAAAACATGAATGCGACCATACTTATTAGGCACTGACCGTTGACGGGCACGACGGCTTTCGTGCTTGAGTCGCGATAGGTGCCATTTATAATAGCGAGTTCCATAAGTTGACGTTTCTTCAGTTCGTCTTCACCATCTGCTTGCTGTATAGATGGAAAATCATTTCAATTGTTAGTAAAATATTTATCACACGCTCTGCGGGTAGGCAGAGGGAACTTAGTGTTAAGATACTCCGTTCCGCTTTTCCACTAAACTTTGAAAGCACTGTGATGAGTAAATAAATTCTCAATTAAGAAATGGAACAGAATAGAAAATTAATTTAGAAATGAATACATTTTTTTATTCGAATCGCTCGCCCTTTACTAGGTACGTAGAGAGAACCTAGTATTCAGACACTCTATTTACTATTGGATTCAAGATTTCGGAATGAAATAATTATTATATAAATTGATTCAATTTTATACTATGGTTTATTTCAATAGCACGGAGATAAAAGAAACACATTTAGTTCAAAATAACAAGTTGCGGTTATAATTTAAGCGATTAAACAGTTCTTTCTAAAGAATGTATGTGTCGGTAAATTATTAATTTGTTGACCTGATTGCTTATAATTTGTGTTCTTTTCTCTATGATATATTTTATGAAGCTTGTTTAAAAATATTACTGAGGTATTTCAAGAAATAAGTTTCTCAGATCAAAGACTTCAAACTGAGATTATGTTTTTGTATGCTGTGTCTAAATACTTGTTATAAAAGTGCTAAAAACAAAAAACATACTTATTTACAATCGTTTTTTTGTTGTTTACCAAATAGTTTATAATAAGAATGATATATTGTGTATAAAATAATCAAAGATTTTCTTAAATTCAAGTTTGAAACATTTGGTTTGTAAAGGCATTGAATAACCTATTTTTTATTTGTTATTCCACCACTCAGCTCGCAATGTTGCTTAACAGGCGTAAAGGGAGAAGGTGTCTCTCAATATTGAGTTCTTTCTGACTGAAAAATACGGGAAAGGCATGAATATTAAAATTTAAAACTTACAGGCACGAGCAAACGTTTAACTTCCTCCACAGCCCTAGCGAGCTTTATCTTTGCTCGGTTTTCTGTATCTTCTACTGTGAGCAGTACATGCAAGTCGTCAGCCAGATGCTCCCAATTTGGCTTACCCCTGTTCGCATCCTCCTGGAATATACCCAAGCAATAAATCACTGGACACGTAATATTTAGAAGAAGCTTTATCCCAATTTATATGAACAACTATTGGGATAGAAAAAGGAAGACCAGTGCCAAGAATGTCTACAGTCTAGAAAACGGTCGTAAACGTGAAATACTTACGAAAATTAAAGGTAAAATTTAGATTTATTTATAACATAAAATATTATATTATGTTATAAATAAATATATGTTATAATAATTTAAGTTTAACAAATTCTTTTCATTCACACAAGGATGTAGTTTTCATGGAATTTGTTGACGCATGATTCTTAAGAACTGTCTTAGAAAAAGTATTATATAAAGTAAACCTGATTTGTTTTCCACGAAGAGCTGCATGAAACAAATAACAAAAAGCTCAATCTATAATTATTTAATTAGTCTAATAACGACAAAATATACAAAATTTACCTTTTTCTTGTCTCTCATTGACCCTTTGCCCCTGACCATAATTTTGCATCCTGTTTCCTGTTCCAACTGCTTTGCAGTCATACCTCTTGGTCCTAGAATTCGTCCCACGAAGTTGAACTGTAAAATAAATAAAATATTGTTAGTTTACACGTGATATTATAACAATTTTTTTTATATTCAATACAAGTTTAGTTCAAAATTCGTGCAACCAAGTACTTCAAGTGCTCCAATATAATAATACTGGTTAACGTGTTTGTGTGGATTTGATACCAATTTTGGAATAATAAAGAAGGATTTAATATGTAAATACGACTTACAACAAACACAAAGCGTAAGCTAAAATCTGGAAATTTCATCACAATATATTTTCCAAAATTTCTAACAATATTTTATAGCTTTATCGCATGTACGTTGAACGGGAATCATTCTATGTACAAAGTGAGAAATGAAATGATTGGAATAGCGCCAAGTTAAATATTACAGTAAATCATAACAACTATTTTCTTTTATACTCTTAGACGAGCTTATATCGCTTGAATAAAAACTAATTTCGTTTTAATAAATGATGCATGAAATTTTATCTACACATTTGTCTCACGTGTCTATTTTAATTATTTTAGTGAACACACAGAGATTTACTGATGCCAAAATAAAAACCAAATCATATCAGTGTCAAAATTGTTTATATACCTAATATGTAAATTAATCCGCAAAGAAATACGATTCTTATGTGACTTTATGAAGAAATATGAGACGCGGAAACGACAGAACAATAGATTTCGGTGTTTCGTCTAAAACTATGTATCGTTGTGTTTCGTCTCAGTCCAGCTATTTCGTCTACGGCAGGAAAACACGTTTTTTTAATAGTATTACTCCAAACAACTTTTATTTAAAGAAATAATTTACATGAAATTACCAAAATTTCATAAGTTCAACTTATATCACATAGAAAGCTTTACAATTCTTCGAGCATCTCATCATTCTCGTTCACTTTTAAAAATATTACAGGCATCCAACATTTTAAATGTACGTACACATTTTAAAAGCGTGTTGCTTGGATTTCTTCAGCGTTCGGTCAACCTTCAATAATAATGCGATTTTATTTTTCCCAAGTGCGAACGAAGCTCGGCCGGACGCACCGCCATGTTGAAATAGCGTCGCACTAGTTGGCTTGGTGCCCACATTCGTTTTCCCACCAGCCGTTAATATTTTCATGACAAAAGTGATTACAGTATTTTCAAAAATGAACAATGTTCAACATACAAGAACATTTACAGTATCTATTGCTTAATTAATTATTATAAATATTTTAGATTATTAAAACGTCTTAAATGTATTACCGAATTGATCTAAGTCTAAGATTTTAATAAATAAATAAATAAATCAGCTTCACGCTGTATCCCGCACAGCAGGGTAGGCAGAGGGAACCTAGTGTTAAGACACTCCGTTCCCCACTTGCTGCCGAATTCTGGAGGCATTGCGTGTTGAGTGGAAGAACTCAACGCCGCGCTTAGCCTCGACACCAGAGCGAAGAAAATGGAAATATAAATTTAAGTAAATATTTCATCTCCTCGAGTGGGGATCGAACCCACAACCAGTCGGTTTTACAGTCACACTTCGTGCCGCTGCGCCACGACTGGCCTCTAAGATTTGAAAAGTGTAGATTCAATTAAATTCGGAATAAAGAATTGGATTCCCTAAGATTAACGTAAAAAATGATATTAAGATGATTTTCTTTGGTATTGTAATAAATTATATTCCTGCAAAGGGGTCACCACGGTCAACGCTGAGTGCTCGTACCAATTAACACACTGGTCGCAACAGAATGTAGGTTAGACATTCTAAATGCTTCCTAGCCGATCATAATTCAATTTGAGTTACAGTGATGCAGTTTGTTGGAAGTGGTTGCGTGTTATTCCTGTTATACTTCAGAAGCACAAGCTATGGACTATTGAGGAAACAGCGTACGTATAATTTATAACTTCAAGTTTCCGCAAAATATGTTTGTTTGTGTATCCATTTTCTTTTATTTAGTTAAGTAGCAGATTTGTTAAAATAATAAAATATATTTTCACGGTGCAACGCAATGCTTTACTTTATTTAGCCAGATCAGGAGAAATTAAAATTTAAAGGTTATAAGTAAAAATTGAACCGACAACCATATTTTTATACACAACCAGAAACCACCCAAACAAACCACGATTGCGTCTATAATTACATGTCTGTTTAATTTAACAAAAACATCTTATTCGTATTATCTACATATATATTGTACACGAACGTGAATAATGACTTCTTAGGCGGGAACGCCCTCGCTGTCGGTGCATCTAATCGATAAACATCAATTGCAGTTGCACAAGCCAGTACTATTTTGTAGCTGAATATACGTTACACTCACTGCACTGTGGCTGTACAATATAAGCTTAAAACAAAACAGTTTTAAATTTTCGCATAGATTTTATAATCTTAATATTGGTTCATTTGAAGCCAGTCGTGGCGCAGTGGCTCGTTGTGGGTTCGATTCCCACTCGAGGAAATGAAATATTTAATATTCATCACCAATCAACACGCAATGCCTCCAGAGTTCCGCGGAAAGTGGGGAGCGGTGTGTCTTAACTCTCGTCTCCCTCTGAAAAAAATACTTTGGTATTACCTAATGACGAAAAACGTTTTTGATTTAAAGAGATAGAGGTGACATGTCATACCTACATGTTTTAATAATAAAGCTTGGAGTAAAATGTCATTAACCATCACAATCAGAATAATATTTTATATATTACGGTGAGATAACGTGTTCGCGTAATATTATGTTATTAGGCACCGGATGTGCGAGGTAAAATTATCACAACAGTGTAACGTTGGCATAATATTTGAATAGAGATTCATAGTTTGTACTAAATTAGTAACTTTGTACCTCAATAAGATACAAAGGCAACATGATCGCACTCCCACTTTGTAATTTCAATTAATATTCTTACACTGGAGTACAGTTATGGTTGATTATCAAATAAATAAGCAATAATTTTTTTTTTTACTTTTTAAGAAAAAAAAATATAAATTTGAACGTAGGAGATATGAACCTACGCCTCTTTGATACCGTCTAAGCGTTCTGATCTCTAAGCCAGTTCACATCAAACTACGTCAAAAATCTTATATGATTATTATAATTTATCTATGTTATTAGCAAATTTTCCTAATTGTGGAAATTTTCTTTAAAAATTTTAAAATATATTTTTTTAATAGAATCCTTCTCTTTTCACCGTTATATCACAAGACATTCTAATCAATGACGATTTTCTATTAATAATATGTGACACAAAATGTGACTGTAAAATCAACTGGTTTTGGGTTTGATCCCCACTCGAGGAAATGAAATATTTATTTACATTTATATTTTAATTTCTTCGCTCTGGTGTCATGGCTAAGTGCGGCGTAAAATTCCGCCACTCAACACGCACTGCCTCCAGAAATAGGCCGAAAGCGGAGAACGGAATGTCTTAACACTAGTTTCTCACTGCCTACCTGCTGTGTGTGGGATACAGCGTGAAGTTAATAAAAAAAAAAATATAATAATAAACGAACATTATATTATTTCTGTAAACATTACATCCTATATCTTAATGAAATGATTGTTTGAACGAGCGACTTAAAAGCTCTTTGTTTTTTCAGTTATTCTTATCTCCGCATATGCAATGCACTTACTCAGACTGTTTTGATTTCTCAGATTGGATCTTCTGCAAAGTTATGGTCGTGGATACACAAATGTTTTGAAAAGAAAACAGATTTAAATTTATGTGGTGATTTATTTCAATTTATGGCATCACCTACCGCATTTTCGATGAGGCGCTCGGTGAGAATCGCATATGAATGTTTAGTCTATATTAATAATAATAAAATAATATTAAAAAGTAAGCATTTAAAAAACTTACTTTACATGTTTTTTTTAGCTTCGCGCTGTACATAAAGAACCTGGTAAAATTAGCGTTAAGACACTCCCTTCTCCACTTTCCGCCGAATTCTAGAAGTTTTTCGTGTCGAATCGACGGAACTAATCTCAACTTCAACTTCTTCTCTTCTTTATTGTTTGTCTATCTTATATATGTGTAAAGAGTTCAGACGAGTGCTTCTTTGTAGGTCTAAACCAGGGGTTCCCAACCTTTTCTTGATCAAGGACCACTTTTATATCATTTTTGGTAGCAGGGACCACTAAACATGTAGGTATAGTAAAAATTTACTGTGATAATTAAACAGAAACTTCGCCTCACCATCACGTCATAAAATTAAAATCGTTCGCGGACCATATTTTGGCTTCTGCGGATCACTGGTTGGGAACCACTGGTCTAAACTATGTCAGTTTTAGTACTTTGCTAATTCTTAGTCGAACAGAATATCATCTGTTTACAGTATGAACTATTGACCGCTATTGATTGCAAGCCAACTTGTACCATATGAACGCAGGTGTATTTTATATCTATGTAGCAACCGTTGATGGTTTAAATCCAACATAATTGTCCTATGATCTGTCACGCTGGTGCAAAATGACAACTTAATTTTGACTTTCTACCATTGTGATAAAGCATGTTTTACCCCAAACAAGATGTTCTATTGTTTAGTAGTTCAGGAATGTACAGATTGGTCACGACGTGCGTTACCGATAGTTGCCGTTGGCGATACAAGTGGTAACTGTTCATTTTAAACTGAGTGTACACGTATGCATTTGGTTGTCTCTAATGAAAGGAGTTTTATTTAGTTTATTAAAAAAACCGCTTCACGCTTTATCCCGTACAGAGCCGGGTAGGCAGAAACAACATAATGTTAAGACACTCCGTTGCCGAGGCATTGCTTTGTGGTTGGCGAATCTTAACGCTGCTGAGGCTTTTGTTTTCATGTCAGAGCAAAAGCATTAAAATATTAATAAATAATAATTAAGCTTATTTCCTCGAATGGAGATCGAACCCATACACGTCGCCTTCTTAGTTCAGTTAGTAGATCTTTATTAATATTTCTGTACCTTTAAGTTCATATAGCTGCAAACAAACAAGTGATAATGAATTCGTTTATCACTACTGTTTATATGTAAATAAAGCTGTCGATAATATCAGTAATTGACCAACTTAGGTGTGTCAGCTAATATTTATTATAATTTATTTATTTATGTGTCACACATAAATAATCCATATAATGTTAAGCTTTAACGATAGAACTGTACAATATGATTTTTAATGTTTATTTGGTATTACATTGGAATCCAGTCTACAGTACTGCAAACGTGGCTGGTTTTGGGTTCGATCCCTACTCAAGGAAAGGAAATATTTATTTAAATTTATTATTTCATTTTTTCGCTCTAGTATCAAGGCAAAGCGGCTTCGCCACTCAACACACAATGCCTTCAGAATTCGGTGGAAAATGAGAAACGGAGTGTTTTAACTCTAGGTTCCCTGTATCTGCCCTGCTGTGTGCGGAATACAGCGTGAAGCTACAAAAAACAATGGCATTACGTCATGAGAATTTCTTGGGATAAATCATTTTTAACGGTACAAGTACAACAAGATGTTTGTCCTGGCGCCTGTCACGATCTAGCTTAATGTCATTATATTGATGTATCTGAAGTGATTGTTGTTTGAGACTTGGGATTTAATTTTAAGTGCCTGCATATAAGATAAATATATGATTTTAGAATAACTGCTTATATATAGAGATATTTAACAGACAATATTTAAAAAAAAAACATTAAATAAATAAATGAATCAGCTTCATGCTGTATCCCGCACACAGCAGGGTAGGCAGAGGGAACCTAGTGTTAAGACACTCCGTTCAACACTTTCTGCCAAATTTTGGGAGCGTTGTGTGTTGAGTAGCGGAACTCAAAACCGATCTTTGCCTCGACACCAGAGCGAAGAAATGGAAATATAAATTTAAATAAATATTTTATTTCCTCAAGTGGGGATTGAACCCACAACTGTCGCGTTACGGTCACACCCTTGTGGCCCTGGGCCACGATGTCGATGTGACGGTCACAGCGTCAGAAAAAAATATTGATATAAAATATTTATAATTAAATGATGAAAGTAATCGTAAAGAAAATATTAATTTATTAATGTTTTAAATTCGTTCATGCCGTTTATATAGCATTTAATAGAGGTGATTTATAACAAGGTTCCATCCATTGTTTGGTGTATGGTTATAAAACAAGCCGTTAAAAGAAAAAAATAATAAGTTTAAAAACGCTTTATTGAAATTTTAAAATTAAAAAAATATATATCTTTATATACGAAACCAATACCTGATATACGAATATAATATTTTATTTATGAAAAGTAATTATACGTAAGGCCATCTCCGAACACCCAACGTCATTTTGGCGTCAATCACCGTTATTTAATACAAATAGCGTGGCAGTCATAAACAAAGTGTCCGAAAATAAACTGCGGAGCTGTAAAAAGTAGTGACGGTACTCTCGCGTCTTTGATTGCTCCTTTGGCACCAATACTGTTCATTCACACTAACGCACCCCACGTGTGCCCGCCGCGGCGTCTGAATTTTCTAACCTAATTACTGGCATGTTTTAACGTTCTTATAAATTAAAAGTAAAATTAAATCAGCTTCACGCAGTATCCCGCATATAGCAGGGTAGGCAGAGGGAACCTAGTGTTAAGACACACCGTTTCCCACTTTCCGCCGGGTTTTGGAGATATTGCCTCAACAACAGACCGAAGAAATGAAAATATAAACGTAAATAAATATTTCACTTCCTCGAGTGGGGGTCGAAGCCACAACCAGTCGATTTTACAATCACACTTTGTGCCTCTGCGCCACGACTGACCTTAACTTGCCTGGACTGTAACGTTCTTATGAAAATACAAATATATTAAATGATATTGTGAACCTCCAAAAAAATGTTGACGGTGTCTTTTTTACCGACGGTACTATTTGTATAAATAAAATTGAAAACTTGAGCACACAACACCAGGGTTGTAGGTTTAAATTACTAAATTAGTCCGTAGCTTCAACTTATTAGAACTTTATTAAAAAAAAAAATTGCTGAATCCAAATAAATCTGCATCTAAATCGTTTTCCTATTGCTATATTAACGAGAAAACTTACATATCAACCATGTCACTTAGACAGTATGGAAAAGCATAACTAATATAGCAAACAAGGATATAAAACTTCAATATATTGAGCTAATACATATAAACATATAAACATTCAATAAATTGATTTCATAAGTATAATGCTTTATCAAATACAAATAAAATATACATTACTCTATGATTCCATTAAAATTAAATTTACGTCTAAAGTTACATACAGGCAGTACATAGCACATGTCACTATTTTGGTACAATCTATTGAGACAAGGTCTTTTAATTTGTCAGAAATAGCGTTTTTATAGCCATCTTAAGAGGTCCTCTGTGATAATCGCCAGATGGTTTTGATGAAGAAACTTATAGATACATAGTTTTATGTGCGTGTTAAAGTCGTAAAACAAAGAATGATATGTTTTGACTATTAACTGCCATAATGTCGAAAATAATTTGCTATTTGGAATGTACAGATACATTATGACTTCATAAAGTAACCTTTTAAGACCATGTTGGCACATCTTAAATTATGTTTATCTTCTAAATCTAAACATATAAAATACGTGGTTGACTATTTTATTAACTCATAATCAAATTCACTGATAGAATTAACGTTATTTCTTAAACAGTCAATATTATTTTATTGTTTTTTGTCTATAGTTATCTTAAATTTAGTCTTTGACAAAGTCAACCGTGTTTGTATTGAGTAACCTGTAATAATATTTATTGAATTTACTTTGTCTAAAGTCAGATACGTAGACGTCGTAGATTGGTCATAAAAGTCTACTTTGATATATTTTTTAAATAACATTCCATCTCACACAAGAACTTGAGAATTGATTACGCCATGAGAAACGACGCACTCCTAGTGTAACCCAAAAAATATCATCCTTCTTCTATAATATAATATAAGCGGGCGAAGTCTATATAATTAATAATTTTAATCTCTTTATATTTAATAGTTTTTTCTATTTTTATCTCAATATATTTAATATTTTTTAGCTGTATAAAATTAAACGTAACTGGTTTACACAAAAATTTGCCTTTTTCGTAGTTCTTTTTTTCATTTTATTATTTCTTCGTTTCTTAAGGTCTACATAATAGTACCTATGTTGTTTTCATATGACTATGAGAAGAATATGTTTTATATAAGAAAATCGTACACAAACGTGATTTACGCAACAAAGCCGATCGTATAATTTTATTTATACAATCATAAGATTGTATAGAATTACTGTCACGGTGCTATGGTCCATGACCTGTCAAGTGCAATCTAATCGTACTTACTTATCAGAATAAATATTATATAGGTGATAAACGAGTATGTGATACATGCAATTTATATCTATATAAATAAATAAAAATAAATAAATCAGCTTCACGCTGTATCCCGCACACAGCAGGGTAGGCAGAGGGAACCTAGTGTTAAGACACTCCATTCCCCACTTTCTGCCGAATTCTGGAGGCATTGCGTGTTGAGTGGCAGAACTCAACGCCGCGCTTAGCCTCGACACCAGAGCGAAGAAATGGAAATATAAATTTAAGTAAATATTTCATCTCCTCGAGTGGGGATCGAACCCACAACCAGTCGGTTTTACAGTCACACTTCGTGCCACTGCGCCACGACTGGCCTCAATATCTCTATCAATATATCTATATTATTATTATAAATCTGAAGAATTTATCTGGTCGAATGCGCTAATCTCAGAAACTCCTGGATCCAAAAAAAAGTTGGAAAAATATTTTTATTTTGGATAATTAATCGAGGTGTGCTGGGGCTTAATAGTTTACTCTAACATATGATTTACCTACGGTCATAGTAACGTCGAATATTAAGAATGTATCATCTTATAATAACTTTTCTTCACAAAGGTGGTAGTTTAAATTTCATACATATATGAAACTACATACATAAAATTAATCTTATCTATATAATGTAGCATTAGACGTTCAAAATCTTCTACACGGGGATCCATCCCACAACAGACAACTTAAGACTTTTACTCATAGATCAGTAAAGAACTTATAGCAAAGTTTCACGCTGTAGGGAATCTGCGAATCCAGTCTCATGATACTCTCTTTTCCCACTTCCCACCGGATTCTGGAGCCATTGCGTGTTGGGTTGCGAAATTCAACGCCGCATTTTGTACTTAGCAACTAATTTTGCTATTTGCTATTTTAAACAATTTTATCGAGAAATATAACATAATTTTATATGATTATAGTATAAAAATACACATAAAATATAAAATTTGTAAAAGATCATTAAAAGACGGATTTTTTTGCGAGCTGTCGGTTATTTTAACGATTTTACACTACACTTGTTCCATTCAACCTTCAAATCTACATTTCTAAATACTATACTAACAATTTCTCTTATGACTCTCTGAGATGTCACAAACTAGATGTGAGTGACTTTGAGAGAAGCGTGACAGCCGCACATTACAAAAATAACACTTAAATTTCAAATAAATAAACTTCTAAACTTTATATCATTTTGAAAATTTTAAATGTTACATAAACACAAGATGTTATAAAAACGGGTTTAGATCTAGGAACCAAGTCGTATGAAAATAATTTGGATGACTCAAGACTTGCCATTTCATCTAGATCATACTGTATATAATAAATAGGACGGAAATTAGCGGCTCCTACGCATATTCAAAGTTTATTGCACAGTTAATGGCTCACATCAGACTTTATGAAAGTTCGTTAACGCGGAATTCGTTAATGTGAAATGGTTAACATAAAATTGAAAAGAAATAAGAAAAATATGATTAATCCAGTAATCATACTACTGGAGTTGGTACTGGAAAATTTTTCGAAGGCATATCTTTGTAGTACAATATAGAGATCTAAGACTGTATGAATAAGAATATTTTGGAGTCTGTGGATAATCTGGATAAATAGACAAACTTACAAATACGCAATCTCTTTTTAACTATTTGGTTAAGATTTAACTTACCAAAAAGATTCAAAGCTCACAAATGTCTTTATTATATTCAAAATTAGATTGTTTCAATTTAGGGTTGTAAGTTAATTTATTCCATATTGTAATCTTTGAGTAAATACTAATAATGAAAAAAGTATAGTTTAATCATTAAGTTCTTAACAATTTATTGTTTTTAATAATGTAATAAGTGTTGTTAACGTTAAATTTGAGAAGAAGCAATATATACGATCTAAAAATAGTATTCAAAATGTTTATTTACGCTTATATATTCAACATAAATTATTATTGCTTATTTCTAGATTTCCTTGTAGTCTAAACTGTTCTATATTAAAATACTTGTCTATTGATTTCCCTCTCGTGAATGATATAGCACACATTGCTTGTATTAACATTTAAATGATTTAGAAGTTTAAAAAACAGCTACACGTTTTTCCCGTAGAGTACTGTAGCGTAGAATCTAGTGTCAATACTCTCTGTTCATCGGTTCCAGGCCCAATTCCATGATATTAATTATAGTGCGCCAATCTTTGTCTTTCCAGAACGGAGAAATAGAAATAATAGACTGAATCCCACTGCGCTACATTGGTATCTAATATATTCAAAAGTTAAAGATATTTTTTATATGTTTCCGATAAATATAAAGATAAATGTGAAGAGCATGTAACTTGTTTTATATCAATAAAAATATAGAACGCAGTATCTAATTATAATTAAATTTTATGATTTTCATCAGAAAACAGGATATTTATTATTTTTATTTTTATGGTTAACACTTTGTAAAATTTGAAAACAGTCTCTGCGGGTTGTATTAATTATACGATTACAATCATGTTTTTGCGTAGTTAGCAGCAGTTTCCCTCATAAATATGGAGAAGAGAAATAGAAAATGTTAATGAAACATGAGATGCATACGAAAACATTACTAGATTAAACAGTCCAGACCAGTCACTGTAGACGCTACTGGTTGTGAGTTCGATCCCCACTCGAGGAAATGAAATATTTGTTTAAAATTATATTTCCATTTCTTCGCTCTGGTCGCATCGAGGCAAAGCGGGGCGTTGAGGTCCACTACTCAGCATAGCAATCACAATGCCTCCGGCAGAAATTTACTTTATATGCTCACCATGCTGTGTGCGGGATACAGCGTGAAGCTGATTAAATATTTTTAAAACTTTGTTTAGTTTAAGCTTTAACGGATGCCTGAAATATGCCGGATTTACGTCCCCTTTATGGCAATATAATTATATATAATGCATTTAGAATCCCACTGTCTGACTGTCCCACGATTATAATAATCGTAAATTATAATAATTTCATTATTTAAATGCGGAAAGGGCATAAAAATAAAAAAATCTTGTACCCAACAAGCAAAAAAAATATTTTTCTTAACATTTTATAGCTACAACTGGTCTTAAAGCAGAAGTGCATCAACGAGAATCTTAACGACTCAAGAAAAACTTCGTAACGGATCATACCGGTATGGTGAGATTTAATAACGCGGCCCTATAAGGACATGGAACGGGATATTGATCGATGCTGATGGTACTATGGGGAATTGTGATCATTAGATACTGTTGGATATTTATAATATTTTGTCATATATACAGTGATAAATTGAATATTAAAATGTTTATATCTGTGGAAATATTAAAAAAAAATTATTCTCGATGAGATGGTTGGGGGTTTTAGCCACTCTCGGAAAAAAAATATTCTTTATTTGCTTGCTCTGTTAAGACAATACACGGCCTTAATATCCATCACTTAAAACGCAATATCACAAATTCGGGCTGAAAGTGGCTCCCTCTAAAGAATGTAAAAGGAGTCTAAAGAGAGTAGTCAATCAATTTTTAGTATATTACAGAAAAGATCATACATTTTATAGCAAATATAGATCTATATAATAAACAACATATGTACCTATACAAAAAAAAAGGAAAGGAAAATTATATGAAACATACCACAAAACCATTGACTCCAGCAGTAGGTTGCAACAAGAGAAACCAGTGAGACGGGTTAAGTAGTTGCAACAACATCTCAACTAGTTGAAATGATTGAGCCTGTCCTACGTCCATGTAATATACAGGTAATTTAATCTGCTATGCGGAATTATGTTATTGGGCGCATTATATTTCTATTACAGATTTTTCAGATTTTTTACAGTATGCAGATTTAGTAACATGTTATATATCTCTATATAATTCTTCCAAGCCAATGTTCTAAGCAGAACTGCCTTCCGAGCTGGTGAAAGCATTTTTTTTGTATGTTTATTCGACGATTGAAAAGTGCTGTATGTATGCATTTTAAAGTGTGCATTTTAAAATAAAATTTCTTTTTCCGAGTTGTATATCCATTTTTTATAGTTCAGCTAAACATTTACTAACCGTAGGGTTTGGATTTAAAACAATAATTTCGATCTCCAGTAGGAAAAACATTCTCATTTCTCTTCTTTTTTTGATATGTTAAGTTTATTTAGGCAAATCGTTATACCACTAAAATTAAAATTAAGTAGAAAACAGAGTAATGTTAGAATGTTAAGTAATATAGATTTACAACACAATAAAAAATTGAAATAAAGAAGAATTCTTTTATAGTGCTATTTTACACTATTATATTTTTGTTTTATATGAATATATCAAATATAAGAACAACAAATATAGGACCGGCGAGATCCTAATTTAGTTCCAGTACATACGTTAAGCTGCAAGTACGAACAAGTCATTAAAACAGAATCAGGGAAGGGAAAGAATGTTACACGCAATTTACGTATAATAAATACACACATTACAAATTACAAATTGAAATTAGATTACATTACAAATTGAAATAAGATTATTTGAAGCCGTCGTGGCCTAAGCACACACTCATGTAACTAACGCGATGGTTACGGGTTCGATTCCCACTCGGGCTTATGAATTTATCATTATTTAAATATCTTGGGACCGTGGCAAAAGCGCGGCGTTAACACTCAACAGGAAATGCCTTGAAAATTTGGTGGAAAGTAGAGAAAGGAGTCTGTTAACACTAGGTTCCTACCATGTTATTTGTTTAAAATGTAAAATTAAAATTGTCTCAAAGTGTTGAGAAATCGCAACGCGAAATGTATGGCAGCATGGAAATTATTACAATAATATTTAAATAAACTATATGGAAGGTTGGGAAATGTAAATAGCATGTAAGAAGTGGTGTCGTAGCTGAAAAATATTTTGGTGCATTCGTCATGGAGACCGGTAAGCGGGGCTCTAAAATTTTGTAGCATTGTTTCGACAGTGTGTTCGACATATGAATAGCACGCCAATCCTATTTCTATTTTAGTCAACGTTCGTATGTACATTTTAAATTCTACTTGTCTTGTATATGTACCTAAAACTACGAGTGGCGCAGGGGCACAAAGTGTGACTGTCCAAGACGACAGATTGTGAGTTCGATTCCCACTCGACGAGGTAAAATATTTTCATTTCTTCGCTCTGGTGTCGAAGTAAAGCGCGGAATACCGCCATTCAAAACTCACAGAATTCGTCATAAAGTGGAGAGTGGAGTGTCGTTACACTAGGTTCCCTCTGTCTATTCTGCTACGTGAAGTTTAAAAAGATATTATACATTTATATATTGCAAGTGTAGAAAACCGTAATGACGTCAATGTTCTAGGATCATTAGGTGTGTTTATGTATGTATGTATATTGTATTAATGATTGCATATAAAATTATATCTTAGAACGCTTCTTTTGATCTACAATGAATTACCATATTATGCAATTTAAGCCACGATTTACAATCACATTGTGCAATTATGAACTATGAACGGAAAATATGTCGTATTTTCGTCTTTTTTCCTTTTTTTTTTAAATAATCATAATATTAAATAATCATGTTTTTTATATAAGCATTCATTAGAAACGATATATATCTAAAAAATCATAAAATCTGAGAAAGCATTTAAAAATATATGTAGAATTATTTAATCTTAACCGATATAAATTTCATAATTTAGAAGAGCTTCAAATATACAATACCATATTTGGTAACTACCATCGAATGGCGGCAACAATCGATCACTAACGAGAACTCGGTAGCAATCTTGAGTTATAACTTGTGTTTAAAAATAAAACGCATATATCTATCTTTTTGACTTGACGCGACATGTTCTATATTTTTTACATGAAGCTTTTAAATGCTTTCGACATTTCTTTTATATTCCTAGATTCTATGATTTTTTTTGCCATGTTTATACACGGGTTCCGTACCTACCACAAACAACAGCGATCCACATGTTCAAATGGCTTCAATAATTACTAATTTTGTGGTTGCAATAAATATTTTTTTTTACTTATTAATAGCATGCCATTGATTTTTAACAATAAGCCGTTTGTATTAAACATACATTAATCTAAGGTATTATTAAATAAATATTACGCTTCAAACGCCAATAAATCCAAGTAATCTTATTGGTACATATGTTTAAAACATTATTCAGGTCATTGCCTTTCTAAAGATATAAAGAAGACTTAAAAAGCAATATTGGACCATCTATAGTTGATATTCAATTTGTTTATTGCCAACTAAAATCTATCAATTTATATACAAGAAACTTTCATCATCGAATTAATATTGTACATATTGTATTATATATATATTTTTAACGTCACGTTGTATTCCGCACATAGCAGGGTAGGCAGAGGGAACCTAGTGTTGAGACATTCCGTTCTCCATTTTTCGCTCAAGGAATGAAAATATAAAAAAATGATTTCCACGATTGGGAATTGAACCCACAACCTGCAGTTCCTACACTACGACCTGCTTATTATATTAACGTCTAATATTGACTAATATAAAGAATTTTAAAACTGAATCACCCGAGTCATTGGCCTTTGCTTCTAATAGAAAACGTATAAGACGTACGTTCTAATGAATGGACGGTGTGGCGGAGGTAGCGGACCTCACTCGATCGCCGTGTTCGAAACACGAGATCGCCCTGACACAAGTCACCAAATGCAGTAAGCTGCCAACCTTGTATTTCTATTTATATGACCAACATTTAACAAAACTGAAAATCTGTGTCAATTTATCTCTATATCGTATCTCTAAAACCTTATAAAATTATAACTATTTTTGTCATTTTTTGTTATTTAAAAAACGAATAAAAATTTGAATTTAGCAAGATTTGAACCCTAACCACCCTTGAGGAACTTTGGGAACCGCCCAAGACATCCCTTAAAATTTTTATTTGTTTTAAGTATGTACGCCTCGACTATCAGAGTCGGATAGCTCTACGTGGACTGGGTGTGACATGACACGAGAAATCTGACGAGATTTTTTTCTTTTTGTCATCCATTATGTATCTGTATGTATCAACGAACGAACGAACAGATGTCGAAATTATATTATTATTATTTTCAAGGCTCGGCTGCGTTTCATTCATTAGAGTCCATTCATTTTGTATGTATAGGTAGTGCTGTACTTTATTGTTATTTCATAAACCTTCCGAGCTAGTTCCAGTTGCGTTGACAAGTGTATCGTTGATTTTAATGGTAACTCGATAATATAAAAACTAAATATATGAATTTTAATGTTATTCCACACTTAAGAATGAAAAATAGTTTTTTTTGTAAATTTTATAAATATTTGGACGTAGCGGGATTAGACCCCGTGCCTCTTTGCTGGTGTCTAAGAACGTGCGTCTATATTGTAATGAACATACCACGTCTAATATTTTTTTGATTTTAAAACTATTCTTATGTATAATATTATAATAATATTTTTATACCAGTCGTGGTGCAGCGGCACGTAGTGTGACTGTAAAACCGACTGGTTGTGGGTTCGATCCCCACTCGAGGAGATGAAATATTTACTTAAATTTATATTTCCATTTCATCGCTCTGGTGTCGAGGCTAAGCGCGGCGTTGAGTTCTGCCACTCATCACGCAATGCCTCCAGAATTCGGCAGAAAGTGGGGAACGGAGTGTGTTAACACTAGGTTCCCTCTGCCTACTCTGCTGTGCGCGGGATACAGCGTGAAGCTGATTTTTTTTAAACTATTAAAGTAGTATTGTATTATTTGATACACGATAAATATCCAAACAAACAAAAAATACCATTACAGATAATTAATATTTATAAAATTGAAATTTATTTCAATCCTCTGACAATAGAATAAAGGACAATCTGTTACTTGAAACCGACGAACAATAGTAAGTTGTATTGATATTGTCAACATCAATATGATTATGTGGGACAGAAATCTATTGGAATCAAATACCTAACCTAGTGCCAAACAAAAATAAAAAGAGGTACTTACATCTGGATGTTCTTTTACTGGTACATATACTTTTTCTGTAAGTGTGGTGACCATGCCTTCTGGTTCTGGGAGGATGAGAGGTTCCTTTTTCACTCCGTTTATTTGGAATAAACTCGCTCGAACTTTTGCTATTTCTGTAACGAAAAATATATATATATATATTTAATCAGTACAAACGGCTGGCTCTATAAATTTTGTAGATTAAGCTTGTCATATTAGCGACGATAATTTTAGATTTTCGCCCAAACGTTTACTAGGAAAGATAAAAGCTAATGTGCCGTTGAAAATTTACGTTTACGAGGAATTTTATTACGGCTTCGGGAAAACAAGCGAAATTCCTTCCTGCCAATATTGCTCCAGTTTGTTTGTATGTTTTCTAATTATATTTTAGTTAAATTTCATTTTATTAACGTGTCGGCTTAGTTATGTTTATAAATCAAATAAATCAGCTTCACGCTGTATCCCGCACACAGCAGGGCAGGCAGAGGGAACCTAGTGTTAAGACACTTCGTTCCCCACTTTCTGCCGAATTCTGGAGGCATTGCGTGTTGAGTGGTAGAACTCAACGCCGCCCTTAACCACGACACCAGAGCGAAGAAATGGAAATATTAATTTAAGTAAATATTTTATCTCATCGAGTGGGGATCGAACCCACAAGCAGTCGGTTTTACAGTCACACTTCGTGCCGCTGCGCCACGACTGGCCTCAAATGATCCCAGTAGGTACGTCATTAATGACAAAGCGGGCGAACTTTGAAGCCATCGAGTTGTGATGTCATACTTACAAAAGATGAATTGCAACTTAACAAGAGTAATAAAAAAACAACTTAATGTATTGTAATTTTTTCTCGTAAATGTTATTCTATTTTAGCACACAAGTAAAAATGTACATTTAAATTTTGCATGTGTTCAAAATTTGTCAATTACAGAAATATTCGGGGCAATCGAGCTTTGAATATAAAACCACTGCCAAAACAATAAAAGTCAAGACGACAAAATGTGAGGACAATAAATTTAGACAACGTTATTCCCGGTACTTATGTCGGTATGCTATGTGCCTATTCAAAAGAGAGAGAAGAAAAAAAGAGATTTCCGCCACTCAACACGCATTACCTCCAGGATTCAGCGGAAAGTGGGAATCGCAGTGTCTTGACGCTAGGTTAATAATATGCGGGATATAGCGTGAAGCTAAAAAAAAAAGCCTATCACACAAGACTGATATTGTAAGTGCAGCACTAAATGTTATCTTCCTTAAACAGGTAAAGATAAAAGATAAAAGAACTGATTACACATTGTACCACATCCTGGGTACACAATTTTCCACCATATGGTTTAGCAACACCGCTCGCATAAAAAGTATGTCAGGTCCTAATGCATATTGACGAGCGACTATTTACAAAGCTGTGTGTGCAGAAAATCAAATAGAGAGTTATATTTATACGAGCCAAGTTGCGAGATTTATATTGTTGTTTCATTTTTAATATGTTTATTCAATTTAACAAGGAGTCCAGTCGTGGCCAGGCCAGGAGCACAAACGTGTAAACCGGTCGTGGGTTTGATTAACACTAAAACAAATTTCTAATATTTTCATATATTTGCGGTGGCGTTAAGTTAAGATAAAGTGCGGCATTGAGTTCCGCCACTTAACACGCTTTGCCTCCAGAATCCGGCGGAACGTGGGAAGAGAAATTTCACTAGGTTCCTACATGATAGATACAGTGCGAAGCTGGAGATTATTCAATTGCTTAAGAGTAACGTACCAGTGAGATCGTTACAAATAATTAATTTTTTTTTAGTTTTTTTTTAATATTTTTTAAGTGTGGAATAACATTTTAGAAATGTTAAAAACATTGCGCATTTTGGCAAGAAGTGAAATAACCCATATGGTAGTCGTAAATTTCAGTGCATACTCTCTCAAATTTAAGTTTCTCTACTTTTAAAGTACATATATGTACTTTCCGAAATTGGTGCGAAACCCTCGGTGGGCGAGTCCAACTCTCACTTGACCAGTTTTTAATTTGTCAAGAATGTTACATAACGGAAATCATGCATAATATGAAAATCTTAAAAAGTTGATTCTAGACGTTAGTCGTTATAGGGACTTGACTTTGTAATTATTTAATTGCCTAGGACATTATTATTTATTAATTACTTATAATATAATTTATACATACTATGAGATGTAATCATATATCATATAAGATAAATATTTTCACCATATTTACTTTCGACATGTATAAAACAGTCTTGGTGCAGGAGTTCAAGTATGCGGCTGTAAACGAGACTATTGGGGGTTTGATTTCCACTCCGGGGAATTAAATATTTAATATTATAATCACTTCGCTTTAGTGACAAAGCAAAGCACGGCGTTAAGTTTCGACACTCAACATGCAATGCCTCGAGATTTCGGCGAAAAAAGAGGGGAACGGAATATAGTAACACTAGGTTCCTAAGATCCCTCTTTCTACCCTCTATGTATGTGATACAGAGTGGCGTTAACAAAACACACACACACACATATAAGGGCACAATAACACTATGTAATTACGTCACTATGGAACTTTTTGTTTAAATTTAATACAACAGATTCATTGTTTTGCCTTTGGCGCCCCAGTTTTGATTTTCTGAATTAAATGTAATACACGTAAATTATTTCAATTAAAACAAGAATTATAATATAGTATAGTACTCTACAAACACACATAAATTTGCTTTTTAAATCGCTATACATCATATAATATAAATATATTCTTAGAGATCAAATGTTATACAGGGCGTACGCTTGTCGTCTACTGGCGACAATGTAGCGGAGCTTTCACGCCATATAAGGTCAGTAAAGTGAATAAGCAAGCCATTAACCGCTACAAAATTGTGTATTCAATACTGGATTATAATATGTTTTTTTTTCTCTCTTTTTTGTGTCAAGCTGTATCCCGCACACAGCGGGATAGGCAGTGGAAACTTATTTCCTTGAGTGGGAATCAAATCCACAATGGGTTGTGGACGCTTACAGTCACACTTTGTTCCCCTGCGCCATTCCTGGCTTTTAATAACAATAATATGTATTTAATTAAAATATGAAACAAAAAACACAGCTTTATTTATGCGGCTTTAAATGCTTAAACCTACAGTGTAAACTAATATTATATCAAAATTATACAAAATCCGTACAGAAAATGTACCCTATATATTGTGATGTATAAGCTATATTACTATTGAGTTTCATCAAAATCCGTTCAGCAATTTTTGGGTAAAAAGTGAAACAAACTATCACATTTCTAATATTAGTAGGATAAAAATATTAAAAATATTAAATAATCTTCGTAGAAGCATTAGTTAGTTATAAGCTACGCTCTAATGACATGACAAGGTCGAAAATGGTAAAAAATCTTTGAAACTTGTCGCGGTGGACTCAAATCTCAACAGCAACTGACGGGTGTCGAAACTCTTGTAACAAACTAAACAATACAACCTCTTTTGTTAACAAATGCGACACGAAAACATAAACAAAAGGTATAATAGACGCTGTATTGACGCAGGTGATCTTTAGTCAGTCTGTCTGTCTGTCTGTCCGTCCGACGCCGTGTACGGACTATGATTAATGTTTTTGAAGTAAATGCACCAGTTCAAGATTATTCTTTGTGATTGTGTAATCTTGTATGTTATTTTATGGTTATAGAAACATAAGAGATTCATTAAGAGACCTTAAAAGAATAAGAACTGACCGTGGCACAGTAATAAAAAATGTGATTACTATAATTGTTAGATCTAAATATGTCGTGTGAGGTGATGTAATAGTGAATTTTACGGTTGTTTTAATAGAATAGTGTATTATCTAAAGAAGTATTATATACTTAATAATAAGTTATAAGAAAACTACATTAAAATTAATAATAATTGCATATTATTATTTTATTATGTTAGTTACCTTATCGTAGAAGAGCCATTCGTGGCGCAGGGGCACAAAGTGTGACTGTAAAGTCGACTGGTTGTGTGTTCAATCCCCACTCGAGGAAATGAAATATTTATTTACATTTATATTTTCATTTCTTCACTCTGGTGTCGAGGCAAAGCACGGCGTTTGGGTTAGCCACTCAACACGCGATACATCGAGAACTCGACGGAAAGTGAGGAACGGAGTGAAACTTAACCCTAAGTTCCCTCTGTCTACCCTGCTATGTGCGGGATAATAGCGTGATTTAATTTTTTTAATGTATGAGAATTTTAATTTATAAATATTATTACTAAGTATTTCTAAAGTGTGTTTAAATTCTATTTATTATATAGTTTTTTTATTCTTTATCCACAAACTAGTTGGAAACCACATTCAGTACAGTTTAGTACTCTGATTACTTGAATTACAATAACCACAACGACGTTCACTCTGTGCCAGTAATTCTAACCTTGCGAACTCCTCCTTAGTCATATAGTAGGCGGTCTCGATCGAAATTATATTAATAACTAGCGACCCGCTCGCGGCTTCGCCCGCTGAATTGACATAACCATTTATTTACTAATTTTAACTAATCTAAATAATTAATTCAGATTATGCGGAAAAAAGTGAAGGAGAAATAAAATTAAGATATACTTCTCTTAATATTGGGCAAAATTTGTGGTTAATTTCTTTGTTCTCTGTTTTGTATACATATGTGTAATTACAAACAAAAAATCTATTTTAATACCCACACTCATTTAAACAGTACATAAAGATAATATATAATATGGCGTAAGCCATAAGACTCAGTCTCAGAATCACTTTTGTTTTTAGAATCTCTGTTAGAAAAATTTAATTACGTGAATTATATCAAGTTCTTGTGTTTATTCATTAGAAACGTTTACACGAAGCCTAGATTTAGTAAGCGAAGGTGATGTCTGGACAGTAAAATTATACAATACGCTTTAATTATACCTGACGGTGACAATTGGAGCAGAAATGAGTTAAATATATTTGTTCACATACCAGAAAATGCAATGCATTTGTCATAGAAATGAGTAATGGTGTTTTACATACTCTATGAAAGTGCGAGTAAAATGTGTTTAAATTACCGACTGCTTAAGACGGTTTAAGTAGTAAACGTTCTAAATTCAAATAAATAATATTAATAATTATTATTACAGTGTAGACTATTTTTTTTAGGGCGACCATAATTACTGACTATGAATTCCTACTGCATAAAAAACTTACCAAAAATATAAATTTGTATTGATTTGTATAATATCTATAAATTTATACCTATATATTGGATTTTTTCCTCTATTTTTATAGTAAGTTCTCACCTCGTGCCAAATTCCATAACTATAGGTCCACGCGAAGTACCATATAGATTTGGAAGATAACGCAGCGAATATCATAAAAAACGCATTAAAACGATGCGTAACTCCTTATATCTTTTAATTACGTTGACTTAGAACTTGATTTTTTCTATACTACTTAGAGACCTATATTTGATATAAATTTTAGCTACTCTATTATTTTATCAAATGTTGTAAATACAGTTTCAATAAAACGAAGTACCGCTGTCACTTTAGAAACTTGTTAACGAAAGTGGGTACAACTAAAATTTAGGTCCAAAGCACAAACAAGGGTAAAGATAAGAACAATGAGGATGTAGAAGGAATTTTCTCACGTCGGGCAGCGACGCGTTAACGCACCGCTACGGTCAGCTTACTTGCAGACGTGGTCCGTGGCATGTATCACGCTAACTTTGATACGTAATGCTAGTATTATAGCTAAATAATTACAATCTAAATAAAAAAAAATGTTCGGCTTTTTTAGGGTTCCCTACTTCAAAAAGTGAAAACGGGACGCTTGTAGGTTCACTTTGCCAATACCATTTATCTCAAGATCGCGTGGAGGTATTATAATAAGATAAAGTTCGTACCAAATATCTGTGATCCCTTCAAGCAAACAGGAAATCTAGTCTCCACGATACGAATTTATTTCTTCATATTGAACATTTCTATATGGCGACATTTTTTTTTAAATGTTTCATTTTAATTACAATTTATATATATGATCAAATTATTTAATAGATTTGTAATTAATGATACACTTGTCCACGTTTTTGCATCATTAAATGTGCAAATTGAAGTGCAACAAATTACAAATGTTAATATCCAATTAGTTACACATTTAAAAAAAAATAGATCGACATGACACAAAGTTATGCTTCTTTTTTTATTGTTTTATCGTTATTTTGCTTTTATCTCTTTCTGCTCCTAACGCCTAACTTTTGACTAATCAGACTAAGGTGAATAATAAACATAATAAAATAGTAACTGATCGCTATCTGTATACATATCATATCTCTTCCATGCGAAAGAAAACTTATTACACCCCTGTAATAAGTTTTCTTTCACATGGAAGAAGCATGTATCAATGTAATAGGAACCCAAAACAATGCTCTTTAAAATATTTGTCTGTGCGTTTGTGCACGCTAATCTCAGAAACGGTTTGATCATTTAAATATATGTAGTTTTCAGTATTTGAAACACGATTTGTTTTACTTCAATCCTAAACAAAAAGTTATATCAATATTAAACTCTTTGTTCGACAAAATTGTTTCAAAATAAATGTGTTATTGAATTTGCAGAAATTTTTGTTTAGAATGCAGTATATTGTAATGTATTTTTGTTTAATTTTTGTTTTCTATTGTTATTATCTGTAAAATTATATTTTTATCATTGAACAAGAATGTTATTCCGATTAATAACCAATAAATATGTAGTTCGAGCGGGCGAAGCCGCGAGCGGGTTCACTACTTATATATAAAAGATTTTCGTGATTTATAAATAGACACACTATTTATAAATCATCTTATGATCTTAAATCATCACAAATCAATCTAATATGGGAGCAATAGAACTACTAAAAATAAATAGAAAGCACTGCACTTTAGAAGTTTAAAGTGATGAATGAGAGCACGATACCTATTAAACAGACAGTAAGTTGTTTTAAGTACATTTATCTTGTATTTATATAAGGATTTATTCAATTTAATTATTTATCAACTAATGGCGGGATAAACAGCTTAAATGTATATAGATAGATAGATAGATCTTTTTTGTTAATTGATACTTGTAGGTCTAGTTTTATTTTTTTATTAACTCTGATTGAATCTTTGCAGCATAACAACAAAATACTCCGAAAAATAATTGAATTTAATTTAGTGTTTTATTTAGTGAGTGTCTTAGCACTATATTCTCTCTGCCTTCCCTGCTGTTTGCGGGATACAGCGTGAAGCTAATTAAATTATTTTTTTAAAATTTAATTTAAAATAATTTAATTTTCAATTTAAGAGTAGAGAATACGCTTAGAAAGAACTCTAAGAAAATAGGAAAAGAACTCTTAGAAAATACGAAAATTACATAATTATACCAAAACAATTAATTTAAACAAAATATATCTTGCTCTTTGAACGTGTATAGTTTTTTCTCTCTTAAGTTATTTCAACAACACAAGTCGCCAGCAGTCAATAGAAGTAGAGTTGTTAGTATGAATTATGCATTACATTTAAATGCAATTGACAATGACCAGGAAGGTTTAAAGAAAAATCGTTTGAATTACTTGTGAAGTATAAATAATTAATTTCTATACAGATTTATAGTTCAATTATTATTACAAATATCTTATATTATATGTTTCTTTTTAACATTTACAAATAAATCAAATTAAGGTTGTAGACCTGGAAGAGGATGTATGGATCAGATCTTTTCCCAGCCGGAAATCCAATCGTTAAGGATGCGCCATGTAGGATATGCGAGGTAGCTTAGCTGACAGAATCCGCAATGAAGAGATACGCAGCATGGCAGGTCCTACCGAGTCACGGTGAGAATGAAGAAAAACGTGCTCAGCTTGAAGAAAAAGGTTTTGGATAGGTCGAACAAATGAATTGAATGAAAGAATGGCAAGAAAGATGTATGATGGAAAGGTGAACGGTAAGAGTGGTAGTGAACGGTAAGAGATACCTCGGTTGATCTTCGAAAATACAGTTTTAAAGATACTGGAGGAGGATCGGAGGGCATCTATGAAGAGGTTGACAGTAGTCAATCCGAAACAGACTGTAGCGTTTGCCACTCTGTTCTCTCTGACTACCCCGTAAAAGATACAGCGTGAATCTATTACATATGTTTAATTATCCCAATGATTAGTGGATATTCCTATTTCTGAACATTCACAAAAAGGAAACTAGTTTGTAATGTCAGCTCATAGTTTAAAAAGGTAGGCTCGCTCTTTAATTTCAAAACTCGAATACTGTCATGATAAACTGATATTCTGTAAACAATCATATTCTATAGTAACCTCAAGATATAAAAAAAACATATTTACCTTTAATAAAACTCGAGTGTAATAACACAATTTATTAATATTGTAAAATAAAGAAGCCAATATGCGAAACATATTTTTTTTTTTAAATTCAGATTCTAACAATAACACTGGTTTACCATTTTTGCCCATTTTTAGGCGTTACATTTTGAAGAACTAAACAACGTGATTAATCGAATATAAGCTGTTGAATTAATAATAACTACATTTACTAAAAATTGTGAAATTTGTCGTTTTGTGCAGATTTACGATACAGATTTATTTTTTCCTCTTAGAACTTTAAAAATTAATAAGTCACTTTGTCTAATCAAAGTCACTTGATCAAAACAAATGCGTTTCAATTAAATGATAATTAAGTATTACAAAAAATATTAATTTAAATCAATAAATTAATAGCACACAATAATAATAAAAACTGCCCTTTTAATGTTACATAAGCATTGTATGTATTTTATATTTAGATTTGCAATTAAAAGTAGAATTACTACTATTATGGTCTATTTAAAATTGATATTTTAAGCTTCAAGCTGAATCTCGCACATAGCAGGGTAAGTATAGGGTACCTGACAACCATATTTTAAGACAGTTTGGCGAAAAAATTACAACTCGATTGGGAATGTAACTCACAATCTGTCGCGTTTGAGGGTACACTCGTGGTCCCCTGCGCCACGACTGGCCTCAAAGTCAATATATATTTACGGCTAAATATATATTCCTTATGATATATTTAGGTTCTTACTTAATGTTTATGTTTGTAAAATGTGTCAAATTTTAAGACAAAGTAATAGGCGTACGTTATGGGTGGTGTAACCAGAATGCAGGTCACACTCTACGTTATATATTCCTCGAACACGACGGTTCTTTTATTATAGCTATAAAATCAGTAGAGTAAATCTGTGATTTTCACCGATTTTATAGGCAAGTATTTATTTCCACGGTTTACTTGCAAGATAAATGATAATACATAGGATTTACAGTAGCAAATTTTCGTTACCTAGTTTTTAACGACAGTCGTTAATCTTTTTAATAAGTTATGCATGAACTATAAAGTTTCCGGCGGTTTTATACACGCGTCTTTTATTGACAATAGAAAATATATGGCATCCGGTGTAAATACAAAATATTTTAGTTTGGTTTCATTGGACGGCAAATAAATCAATTTTTTGGGTCATTGCTTTGAATAAATTATGAAAATATTATTATTAAAATCCATTATCATATAACTACGTTGCCTAATTCTGGAGGCATTGTGTTGAGTGGTAGAACTCAACGCCGCGCTTAGCCTTGACACCAGAGCAAAGAAATAGAAATATAAATTTAACCACTCGAGTGGGGATCGAACCCACAACCAGTCGGTTTTACAGTCACACTTCGTGCCGCTGCGCTACGACTGGCCTAAAGTATGAAATAAAAGAATTCAACCGTTTGGCACGTCCAAACCATCAAATGCTTGTCGACCTAAACATTAATAACAAGCTATCAACCAGCGACGCCTATCCAAGAGATGTCAGGTTTACTTTTGATGAATGTATAATATACTGTTGTCTCACTTAATATATGCGAAGGTGGTCCAGATGTTTATCTCAGTACACTCCTACGTACGTAGATGTTGTGACAATACTTACAAGTGTTCAGTGCCTCAGTTATTTTAATGGGTCACCATATTGCTTTTAACTGCCGCCTCTGTGAATCATCGGTCTTAGATGAGCAATTGCGTTTCAATCGTGTGGTGATGAAACCTGTTATTTTGCTACTTTTAACATCATTTAACTGTCAGATTAATATAAAATATTTATAGTTCGCAGTCAAATATTAATATTTCAATGTTAACTTATATGAAACCGATTAGTAATAATAGAATAGTCATATTTTAAAATATTTAAGTACTTATATGAAATTTTATAATATCAAAGAAACGAACGAATCGAAGCTAACTACAAGGTTATCTAGGCGACGTGTATATTTTTTTAAGTAATCACGCATAATTACAGAATTGCACTGACGCTGCCGCGGTAGTGCACTTGAGGTGTGTCTGACTGAATGCCGTAGTTGTAGGTATAAATTCCACCCAGAAACATATTTTTATAGTAGAGATTTTTACTATATTCTATTTATATATTTTACTTCTTAGCTAATACGATGCTATTGTATCATAACATAGGTGAAACGAAACGAGAAGACATCACCAGGTTCTCTCTTCCTCATCCACAAAAAGAGAATAATCCTGGAGAGGAAATAAGTAAAATATTAATAATGTATAAAGAATCTTTAATAGAAACATAAAAATAAAGCCATCTTATTCTCGAGATTTATTTAGAAATGTAAAAGTTTATTTATATTGGCATTAAAACCAGCATATATTAACACGAGCGACGCTGGCCAGCATCCCGGCTATTATAATTCAACAAGACACATCTTGGAACCCATTTGGTTGTGTTCATTAAATGCTAGCTGAATTCATTTACTAAGCGTTTACTTATGAATGTTAATTATGTTAATATAAACGTTATCCTTGGCAGAAATATTTTCTGCAGCTAAACCAGATTTATGGAGATCTTTTTTTTTATAGAATATGTCGTTTGTTGATCGCATTTGATGCATTTTTAATTGGCTATCGGTAAATCTAACTCGACGGTTGTGAATTCGATTCCCAATGATATTTTCACGAATTCACAACCGTCATATTAAATGTGATATTTATTAATATGTTAATTTTTTCGCACAGGTACCAAGGGCAAAGCTCGCAAGCTTTGAGTCCCGCCACTCCTCGACACGCAATGCCTCAAATTTGGCGGAAAGTGGTAAACGGAGTGTGTGTTAACACTAGGTTCCCCCTGCTATATACGGGATACAGTGTGAAGCTGTTTAATTTATATATACGATAAAGTACACTAGATATTGTTAATTTTATAATAACTGTTCACGCTTGACAACAATATAAATCAAAGATCAATTTTACACTTCATTAACTTATTTCAATATCTGAGAACATTTCAATTTATCAAATGAAATCTATGTGAGAATTACATCATCATCTCCTGCCAAGATCATCTTGGGACAGATGACGAATAATCTTAAGACGTATTCACTTGTGACTTTTATTACAGTATTGTCATCCCGCTTGCCTAATAACTAACCAGCTGAGGTACTTCATGTAAATGTCACATATGATGTCTTCAATGTAATGTAGCCATTATAGATGTAGTTGCGGTGTGACCATCCTATTATATAATCCGAAGAGGTTTTATTTGCTATGAATAGTCATGAAAATATTATTTTAGATAAGCTAGTAATGTAATTGAGGCCAATCGTGGCGCAGCGGCACAAAGTGTGACTGCAAAACCGATTGGTCGTGGGTACGATTCCCACTCGAAGAGATGAAATATTTACTTAAATTTATATTTCCATTTCTTCGCTCTGGTGTCGAGGCTACGCGCGGCGTTGAGTTCTGCCACTCAACACGCAATGCCTCCGGAATTCGGCAGAAAGTGGGGAATGTAGTGTCTTAACACTAGGTTCCCTCTGCCTACCCTGCTGTGTGCGGGATACAGCGTGAAGCTGATTTATTTTAATAATGTCGTTAATGTTATGAAATAGGAGAAAACATATGAATTTTGGAAATAGTTTGGTTCTATTTTGTTCAGATATAAAAATTATAAAAAAAGGCGGAAGCCGTGTCAATTTTTTCCTAAAATTTCACACATATTATAGAATTTAATGTAGATGGTCGTTCATAATAAAGGGCTGAACGAATAAGACCTCCCACGAGCCTAGAACGCATTAATTGATCGTGCTTCGTTGTCCGATAGACAGCAAAGGTCAGAGGCTACAACGTATGACTTTTTAGTTTTTGTCATAGCCGTCGTAGGTCATAGGAATACATTATTTTGATGAAGTAATAAATCAGTTATTCGTCGCGTTAAATGCAATGTCGCAATCAAACCCACAGGAAGTTTCTTAATAAAAGATTTATGATTGCCTAATCAGGTCAAAAAGATGGCAATTTTTTTTATAATTTAATATGAAATATTACTCCAAATGAATAATTTTAAAGTATCCTAATATTCTCGATATAATATATTATTTGAAACCCATCACTATACTCGTCTTCTATTATGATTACATAGTTAGCATATGCGCCTGTAAAATCGACTAATTGAAGGTTCGATCCCCACTATAGGAAATAAAATATTTATTAACATTTTTATTTTCATTTCATTACTCTGGCATCGAGGCAAAGCGCAGCGTTGAGTTTCGCCACTCAACACGCAATGCGACTAGAACTCGGCGGAAAGGGAATGTCTTAACACTAGGTTCCATCTGTGGTAAAACTAGTCATTCCAATTCTAAGCTAAGTTCAAAAAGAAATACATCACCATCTACATTTATAACAAAATCAAAGGTTAATCAATCACCCACGTGCCAGCAAAAACTAGTCATCAATACCTATTCTAATAAAAGTATCCGATTCGTCGTTATGTTGTTGGTACGCCCATAATAACTAATATGGACATTGAAACACTGCAAGTGTAGGAGGCGCCGGCGGCCCATAACTTTATATGGCCAGAGATACTTAAGTTCTTTGTTCAAAAGGCGCAAGTGGCTGATGCTTAGATAAAATTAATACTTTAATGTAAATTATGTTGTTTAATGTTAGAAATATCATTTTAGGTTGTACTCTTATAATATTATACGGCAGTTCATGAAATAATTCTCTTGATGGAAGTTATCAATGTAAATATATTATATATTTACCTTTAACAAAATGGTTAGCATAAATCTACATATATTTACTAATAAGGCTATCTCAATGATATATAGCTTTTAAGTATAATATTATAATACGTGTATAATATTATTTGAATTTAAATTTATGCATCTTTATATATACAGATAAAGAAATTTATGAAAATATAAATCCATACATATCTATGGAAAATTAAGAAACGTACTTAGTTGTCTATGTCAGCTAACTTAACAAAAATCTGATCACTGACTTATCTGAACTGATCACTAACAAGCTACCAATATTTTTAAATTTAAGTTTCTGCATTTTGATTGCACATTCTTATATTCATAAATAAATCAGATGAAGATATTATGACTTCGTATAGCACAATGAAAACAATCCGCCATCATATGAAACGACGATATGGAATAACGGTGTGTCGCCGCAAAAGGCTATATTTCACGCAATACGGCTTATTGTATGTTGCTCTATGACAAATTATACTAACAATACCCATTTGGATAATACTAGAGCACGTCTTGTCAATCTAATTCTATATTAAAGTCTTTTAAATGGGACTAAACTTTTTCGTAGTATTTTCAGCTGGTGTATTAAAAAATTTTTGAAATCTATTAAGGAACTGCCACAATGTTACAATTATTTATTAGAATATTCAACAATAATAAAACTTAAATCTAATATTCATCCATCATCCAACGTAGCAGGAATCTTAAATGGTGCAGATAACATTGCATACATCGTTGACCTAAAAATATAATACAATCTCATAAAGTAGTCAGATTGTTGTCTTAACAGCCCCGCTCGCCTCCAGACCCTCTATTATAATAAGCATCGCATTGTTTTCAGAGCGAAATACCTTATAGATTATGTCATTGCTGTATCACGATGAAGATAAAGGGAGCAGTAATAACAACACGAGGCCAGGTTTTGTCAGCCATGATAAATGTAAACATGAAACTAAATGTCAATATAGTACGATCTATATTGTTTATGGCTATTTGGAAAATAAATATTTATTTAGGCGCCAAGTAAAATATTATTGATTGGTTTGCTCTGTTACACAAATTCGCAGTAAGATGGGATTTACCGCACGATAAGACTGCGGAAAAGTTTGAACTTTGATTAATCTACTTGTGCTTTTAAAAGTGAATAATAATATTCTCTAATTTAAAGTTATCGTATAAATCTATATAAAGTAAAACATCGTCATTTAAGTCATATTTTACTTTTGAATGATATAAAAAAAACCATTTTTTTTTTAATTTTCCACATAAAGCAGATGGATCTTAAAACACATACCATGCTTCTGGAATTTGATGCAACCACTTTAACTACGCACTCGAGAGGAGCTATTTAGAAACGGAATTCCAAATATAGATTTTAACATGAAAGCAATTCAATGTCGGAACAATGATTAAAATATTATGATATAATCAAGGAGTAAATGGAAATATGAATCTTAATTCGAGAACTCATCGTATCGTGTTAATGTAATGTGATAGAGACTATACCCTCTCTGAATTGAGTTCCTGGGTCATAAATGGATTATTATCAAACGAATAAAGAGCTCAAACCTATAGTTTCTGAGATTAGGGCGTTCAATTGAACAAACACACACTGTAAATATTATATTATATATTATACATATAGACATAATCAAATAATTTTGATTATAAGACCGCATGAGATATAGGAATCTTTTCTTTATAAAAGTATGTAAAAAAATATATCGTACTTATATTTATAAAAGTACACGGACTTTCGGGTTGTTCGTGTTTTATACTATTTCTATATTATATTTTAGTTATAGATTTATACAAACTTTATACAAAAGCTTTCGTAAGTAACGTTTAAATTTAATTCATAATTTATTTAATTTATACTTGTTTGATGGTAAAAATAATCAGCTTCACGTTGTATGCACACAGGAGGGTTGGTAGAGGAAACCTAGTATTGAAAACCCTTGCTTGGTATTGTTCCATATTTTCAGCCAAATACAGTAGGCATTGCGTGTTGAGTGGCGGAACTCAACGCTGCGCTTTGTGATGGTAAAATGGATTTTACAATATTTATTTAGTCAATACTGTTCTAAAATATACATATTTTTTTATTACATAGTTATATAAGTCCTATTTTAATCAATGACAAATATAAATTTTCCACGTTTTACTACATGAGACTAAAACATTTATGGAAATGTGTTGCGCTTTGCTAAAGAAATCAATTAAAAGACAGATATGCAGACGGATGTGGCGTTGTGTATGATTATGTTTAGAGTATCAAAATATTTTTGCAATTTACATACAATTTTAATTTTTTATAGCCCCACGTTGTATCACTCACATTAGAGGCAGAGGTAGCCCGGGAACATAGTGTTAAGACACTCCGTTCCCATTAAAACTCTTCCATTCTCCACCGTCTGCGTTGCGTGACATTGTGTGTTGAGTGACGGAATTCAATGCAACGCTTTGCCACGTTACCCGAGCGAGGAAAATATGTATACCATTTCCTCAAATGGGAATTGAACTCACAGCTTGCGCCGCGACTCCTATACACATACAAGTAAATTTGTTTTAATAATACATGAACGTAATAAAACCCATAAGAACGGTATATCGGGAATTGAAAGAGCAACCATATTGGAAGAAATTGATCCGTTACAATAGACAATAAAGAAATAAATAAAAGAAAGAAAATACGGAATACATGATTACAAGGCGTCTGCATCGCATGAGAAAAACAAATATTAAAAAGAAACAAGTAACGGGCGTCCTTTTGTCTAGTGACTAGTTGCTAAAGAAATAGTTTCATAACACAATCGTGGTAATTATTTTTAATTTTTAAAGACGTTAGCGACTTGCAAGGGTAAATGAGGGTTAAAGTAGTGATAAAAATAGATTTTTGTAATGAAAACTCAAAAAAAAACATTACGCAAAGTTCCAAGTGAGTGACTGTAAACGCGACAGGTTTTGGGCTTGTGGGTTGGATTATCAATAGAGGATATGTTATTTAGAGTCCCTCCTGCCTACCCTGCTGTGTGCGAGACATTGACGTAATAAAATATTGTGATTTAAGTATTAAAACTACTTAAATCACAATATATATATTGTTAGAAATCGGAAGTGGGTAACGTTTTTTAAAAAAAACAAGTTAAAAACACACATCGTCTATATGATCCTAAACTATTTGGAAAGGGATACTATGTAAATGCAATAAGTGATATGTATCACCTACTAACAATACTTCACACTTGTTTCCTTTCAATAGGGGCCGTCACTTACAAGGAACTGTCCCCCGATTGACACAATTCCACTGCTTTTATAATTATTTTCACCTAAATCTACCCTCTTTTACACGAGTACGATAACAATATTTCTATAGGTACTAAATTTAAATGTAGTATTAAAATATTAGACATTACTATACAGTCAGTATTAACCTTGTAACCTTGCTATTGTGAATTACTTAAGAGATTGAACAAAACTTCTTTTAAAAGAGTTCTATTATACTATATATCCCTTAACAATAGATTCACCTGTTCGGGTATTCGACCAAAAAAAATGAAAGAATCTATGGAATATAAAAATCGACCTGTTGTGTGGCAGACGAGCGTGACAAAAACTAACAATAGAAATTTAAAAAGTATTTTAAATGAGCTTTATACTCTTATAATATATCTGATTATTCTATATTATCAACAGGATTAGATTTTTTTGTCATAGTATCAGTAAATATTTAAAGTAAAAAAATAATAGATGTAACAACAAAATGTATCTCAACCTAGAAAATGTTGGAGTGGCAAAGAAAATGACTATATTTTATTATATTATATTAATTAAAAAAATTTAGACCAGCAGCAGCTTTATAATCTATATAACTAATAATTTCACACACAAAAGTATCTATAATTTTTACTTCACGGGCTATCTCAAATTGTTTGTACCTTTGTTTTATGAAAACAGAATAGGTGACAGATTTGAAACTTGGCATGTACTAACCTAACCTAACCTACCTAAATTAGAAAGGGTAGAGGAGAACTAAGAGAAAGAGTTCGAAATCCCGAGAAGGACAAGAAATCCATTTTACATCTTTACACAAACAAAACTGCGGGCGATGACGATTTATAAAACTACGTGGTAATATTATCAACGTTAAGTATTTAATAATGAAGATATTAAATATATATAAAATAAATATTAACGTGATGATCAATAATGATGATTTACGTAATGTTTACTTTATTACTAATCTTAGGCGCAATGTGATGTCATATTTGTACTAACAAGTTTTCGATTTATATATCTGTCCTAGTAAAAAATATTGTATAGGCCACTCGACGTTATTATTATTACCGTCTCTTTTTTATCCATGGCCATCTTAAAAACTTATTAAGAAATATATTTTTTATCACATCTACAACAACAAATCGTGAACTACATTTGTAACTGTTTTAAGTGAAACTGTGTAAAGGTACCCGACATGGAGTACAGTTAAAGCAACATTTAATGCTGCAGAACGAATTCGCGATTAAAATCCAATGGACCTAAAGAGTTTCGTACATTATAACACGTTACAAGCACGCCAACTTGTCACTACCGCAAGTTCAAGGCAATATCTGACAAGGTATCAATTTGGCGCTCCCTCTTTTGACTCAACCATCGACGATATAAAGTCTAAATTCATTCGCGACAGCAATTCCGCATCGCCACAATAAACGTTTCAAAACTGCAATCACAAATTGTTACGTGGCAGCGGACGGCAACAACCTGATTGTACCGTTAAGTGAGACGCGCAGAACTGACCTAGTGCCGGGAAAGTTATCAGGGACGGCCGAGTTCCGTTTTATAACGCAGTAAAGTATCCTACCGTTTTATATTGACTTCCTTAATAAGACCTCGTTGTAGAACAACTGCTTAATGCAACGGGTCATCAAATGACGATAAAATCACTTGCAAATCAAAATTATGTCATTCTTCAGAATAGAACAGGATGTTCTAATGAACGTTGGACTTTACAGGAGTACCTACTGTTTGGTATTTCTTAAGACTTCTTATTCTGGAGCGTGTCAAATTATTTCTTGTTAATGAACATTAATTTGTTGCAAGTGGAACAGATTCAATTGCTATCACCATTAACAGATGGCATTGACCTTTGCCAAAACAATTTGTATCAGTTTGCTTTTGAATATTTAGTAAAATATCTCTTACATTATATTCATTTGTGACAATTTGAAGAAGATAAAGTTATTACGATTACATGAATACGATAATATTTATTAACCTTTGACTAAATTAGTCATCTACCTATATTTATAAAAAAATATTTTCTTTTCTCATGATCGCGAAAATCAAAGCATTTTTAATTGCTTAATTGTTTACTTACACTTACATTTGTTATAAATCGATGATCATTTGCAGAGGTTCTGCTACAAATAAAATTTTGATTTAGATTATCATTAGCTTCAGTGCATCGCGTTTAGTTTGAGGTCACAATTTTGACTATATGGAGAGACAAACAACACATATTTAAGAGGCTTAAAGAGTCAAACAATCTACACAACGTTTAGAATTCACATAAAAAGCAGAGAAATTAGTGTCTTAGCACTAGTTTATCTCTACCCACCTCTTGAGTAGACCAAACACAAAAGGTCATCAATGAAAGTACCCACACATTTAAACAGATATAGAACGTAAAATATTTGCATATTACTAATCGACGAACCATTCGCAGCTCAATAAACGCAATAGACGATCACAATAGAATGATCATAAAATAATAATGTCAATGTAATAGAAAGCGAAACTGTATTTAGGCCTGAAAGCCACAAATAGCGGGGTAGGGAGTTCCCGATGCGTAGATTAAATATGTATATTTATAGGTGCACGCGGGGTCGACGCTCGTGCGCATATCCCACGCCGTGAAGACGAAGCTCGCTAATCTAGTGTTATAACTAACAAATTTTATTTATTTTATTCTTGATTTTTAGTAATATTTTATGTATATCAATACTTAAATGACTAAAATAATAATTGTAACAAAAGTTTTAATAAATGAATGAAAGTTTTTTCAATATTAAGATTTAAATTATGATATATATAACGAGTACATGATATGGAATATTTTTATTGTAATGCAAATTTTCTGAATAGTTTAACATTATTTAAAAATTTTAATCTTGTATATGATGTTCACTTTTTAACAATAAATATAAAAAAAATATTTACATATTTTACTCATACATAATTTTTTTATATTTAAAATATTTACCTCAAAATGTTCGAATTATAAAAGTGAAATATCACATTTAGCAAGTTATTTTCTTCTTTTTTTTTTTATGTAGTTCCTTATAAAAGAAAAACCGATGTGCAGATGTTGATAGAATCGAAATTTCTCAATTATTTATTTAATATATATATATAAGAAATAATAAAAAAATATTATATATGATAGAAAAAAGAAATATTAATGAAGCATGTTTGATTATACAAAAGAGTGAATTATGTTTCATAAATTTTACCTAAATATAAACTAAATATTAAAAATACTATCTTAACTTAATATAATAACAATTGAACGCACATATATACATATTATATCTATATATTATAGATATAATATGTATATATGTGCGTTCTATTTCGTTTATGAATATAATATGTATATATGTGCGTTGTATTTCGTTTATGAATGTATTCTGTCATTCATAAACGAAATACTACGCATTATTTGTAAAAACCTTGAAAAACGTGACATATGACATTTAAAATTAATTATATATTTTATGTGTTTAGTGGTAATATTAAAAATGCATTTCCTATGAATAATTTTACACAAAATTATGTGTTGATTTAGTACAAATTTAAACTTTACATTATGTCAATTGAGTCCAAGGGCAGCAAGATTTCTAAACTTAATTGTCACTAGATAAATGTTATTTTTGCACAATGTAGATTTTAAATAGAACTTAAAGATTATACTTAATGCGACTACTATAACAAATAAAAACGACAACGTATGATTCTCTTTATCTATACGCTATATTCCGCACACATCGTGATAGGCAGAGGCAACGTAGTGTTAAGACACTAAGTTTCCCATTTTCAATCAACGTGACGCTTTCCCTGGACGCCAGAGTGAAGAAAATAAATATTTAAATAAACGAAAATAAAAATTATAAAGATAAAGGTAAAAAACAGGTTATTAGATAAATTATAAAGATAAAAAAGGTAATAGAAATTACGTAAATTTTCAGACAAACGAGAGAGATATAAGCAAAAAACTATTTCTCCACTAACGTAAATTAACAAAATAGATTAGATACGCTGACTATATTCATACTCAACGTCAGGGGTCACTAATACAAACGACCTTTAAACAGAAGAAGACTAATCAATTGTTAAGGTTTCATTAACGAATTCATCCTTATTGACATTACGTTGTTACAGATTAAAAATACGTCTAAGAACAAAATTACTTTTTTTTTTACCTTCACGCTGTATCTCGCACACAGCAGAGTATGCAAAGGAAAGGAAAGAGGAGAATTTAAATATTAAAATATTTCATTTCCTCGAGTGAAAACGCCACGACTAGCTTCGGTGATGAATGTTCATGATTTATAATACAAGACGTTATTACAAAAATAATATATAAATTTTAAGCAGTTCTTTGTAAAAATTATGTATGACTAAAAGGCATAAGTTTAAAACATTATTTAAATTATGATAATAATTTAAAAATAATTTTAATTAAAAGCTAAATTAAAAAATATATTTTATGCGTAAGTAGGACGAATTGGAAACGTGATAAGTGGGCCCGTTAATAAAACGACGATTCGTGCAATGCCTATTATGGACATGGCTGTGCGTTCTGCGACCCTTGCCCAAAAAGTAGGTTATACAACATACAGTTGATTTATATAGTATAACTTTAATAAACGAACTTATACATGAACTTTTTTTAAGATTCACGCTGTTTGTCCTCATAGCAGGGCAGACAAAAGAATCCAGTGCCAAAACATTCGTTCTTCATCTTCCGTCAGAACTCGAGACAGAGATGTAAAGAAGTTATTACTTCGACGAACGATCAAACTTAAAATCATCACTGTCGCACTGCGCCACGATGGCTTATTTAATATTAACTTTCTATATTTAAATAAATGTTCAAAGAAAAAATGTATAACAGGTTTGTACCCTACTGGATCTTCCTTAAATGTTGCCAGTTGTTTTACACAATTTAAGAAACATTATTGTGTAAATTATCGGTATTGATCTAAAATTATTGTATTTACTCCACATATAGGTATATTATGTGCTAATAAATATATAAGTTTTAGCATTATGTTAATTTTAACGGCAACACACGACTTCTATGGACTAATAATATGTATAAGTATAGTTTCGTCGTCGTCATTATAGTTATTTAAAAAAAAATCAGCTTCACGCTGTATCCCGCAGAGCTGTATGCGGGATACAGCGTGAAGCTTATTTTTTTTTTTAAATCGGGCGGAGGGAACCTAGTGTTAAGACACTCCACAAAACACAAAATGAAATATGAATTTAAACTATTTAATTTTTTATAAAGCAATACTTTTATAATGCCTATATATTAACTATTGGAAATAAAATCTACTGTTACATTAAAAAAAACCGCATAATATATTGATTCTTTGCATTCAAATAATATTTAGTAAGAACGGCCGTGATGATCAGTTTCATTCATAATCTTGAGTTTCGAATAAAAATAAGCTTTATTTTCGTCGGCTGCGGCAGTGTAAAATAAATCAGGTGAGGTAGATGACAGACATTCTTGCTTGTAGACTGGCATCACTAACGCGCTGTGGCCGTTGAACTTTATAGATTTGGTGTAATCTGAACGATTTTGAGTGCGCGTAACCTAATTTTAAAATATTATTTTTCACGTCGCTTTGTTTCACGAATAGCTATGTCACCAAGTTGTCAAGACGTCCCGACGACATTTGTAAAGTAAATCGTCCATTATTTGCCAGCAATTCACCCAGTGAAAGATGAGCGTTATTAAAAAAATATATTATTTTACCACACGGCAGCAAGTATTGTTGTTTTTTTTCATAAACATTTATATATTAGCCAAAAATATCTAAGCTTACTAATTACTGTTTGGACGCAGTCCCAGCAGATAAACAGCTAACTCCAGCCAAAAATATACAAGATGGCGACGAGTTCATAATAAAACAATTTAATGGGCCAGCGCGTTTTCCGCGGTGACGAAATTGTGCAGACGTTTCCGAATTTGTACCCTGGAAAAAACGCATTTGATGTTCTACATTGTTATTTCAGAAAACATCTATGGCCGGTTTAAATATATTTAAGTATAACTAACCTGACTTGAAATAGATGATTTTTTTACAAATTATGTATGTTAAAAGTTAGATATAAAAACAATTCTAATAACAAATAAATATAAAACTTAGTTTTAAAATGAGAAGTAAAAGGAAATTAATAACCACATTTAAATTAAATATGATCATTAACTAAAATACAATTAACATTGATATTTAAATCATTTCGAGCACACATTAAACAAACAACATTTGAACTTACACCTACATGCATTATAAGGAAACCTAACGACCAAATCCACGTGACCCGGTGAGTGCTATCAATCATGTTAGAATTAGTGGTATATTTCCTCTACAGGCCTAAAGCAGGACATTCGACACAAATCTGAATTGTTTACGTGCGGTACGGGCGCGGCGGAAGCGCCGGAACCTCGCGTCATTGGCTCGTGTACGGGCAGGGATGTCACCTGTACTGAACTGAACATGGACACGCTCATGGACATTATAGATAAATCTATACTTTTATAGACAAACAATTCAATTGTTTTTATTGATAGAATAAATAGAACAACACATTACAATGCTTATCAATATTTGGAACTGCTACTATATAATCTTAATAGTTAAAACAATAAAATAAAACCAATAACGACAACCCTAATGGTTTAAAAAGTTGGCTGCGATCGTGACGCTTCATTCATACTCAGGTATAATCAGTTTGTTATTTGTAGTATCAAGATAAGGATTAAACACAAATGATTACAACAAACATAAACATTTACAAATCAAAATCTCCACTGATAGATTTCATACGTTTGGTTGCAAGCGTACGAACCATCTAAATTTAGACAAGGTTCCTGATTCTAAATTAGGTCAACATGTTCTTTTGGCATAGACATATTATCTCGTATATAACATTAAAACGGCTGTAAATAACAAAGAATTACAAGAATTAAGTATTGTATGTTTGTACGTAGCACACATATTTCCTATTCAAAGACTGGTTCAATGACTTAATGGGTAAGCACTTAGACACACCCATCCTGGACATCTTGTAATATGTTACGACAACCGCGCCTGTTATTGTTATAGACCCTAATGAGTAAAGTAACTGTCCATGTTCTTAGAGGAAGCATCAATCGAGATAAAAGAATAGACAAAGTATTTTTTGTTAAACAATAGCCATCCGTACATGTGAGAAAAATTATTAGACGAGTTCCTATAATAATGATGTTCAAGGAAATACTTACATAAATTAATGATATTTTAATTACTTACGGGCACGACACAGATTGCTCATAGTTATACAGTCAACCCTGACAGTTCAAACGTACCTGCAATAACAAAAACAAGTTTTATTTAATGTTCTTATATAAATGTATAATATTCTACTGAATTCTAACAGAAACGTGTTGAGTTTCTATTTCCGTATCATCCGCAAGCTCCAGATGTTTTAAAAATATCTATCACTTATGAAAAATGTTAGATTAATTCGGGTGTAATCTTACATTTATATCAGATCAGACCAAAGTAGATCTTAATACGCGTTATTAAGAATAGTTTTATGTTATGGATTGAAAAAATGTTGGTATCTAGGGGTTTAAATTTAAATGGCTCTTCTTTGAATACCTACGCTGGAAGATTTGGAATTTTATTTTTCTCCCAAGGCAGAAGATGAGAAAGCAAAGATATAATAGGGTTGTGGCCGTGTATAATATTAGTGAAACGTAACAATATTACAAAGAATTCTAATTTCAAATAATCTTTATTCAACTAGATTCCTGAAAGTACTTTGAATCGTCGAATTGACACAAAATGATTACCGGAAGACAATTCTGCTGAAATAAGCCGACAAGAAACTCAACAGTTACTCTTTTCAATATAAAGGTTTTATTGTTTGACTTTAATACAATAATACAATGGAAGCTGTCCTGCGTGAAATTCAAACGATCTTAATTCCACACGTTTTTATTCTTCATATGTTCTTACTTTTTTTTTTATTTGTCAATTGACAAATTAAAAAAAAAGTACTTATAAAAAAAAACTTACAGATAATTATAAAATACAACACAAACAATTGTATATTATAAACATTTCACAATTTCTAAATATTTTCATTTATTTATGTAAATAGTTCTGAATAGGGGAATGCTGTTCTCACAATAGTCAATGGAGCGCACCGCTCAATAAATGAAATGCAGGAGGTCGATAATATAATGCGGGTTATTACTTCGCTTTTTAAAGCAATATAAAACGAATTATCAAATTAAAATTGAATTCTGTACTAACGCTAGGAGAATGGAGTTTTAAGTTTTTTGTATTTTTGCCGCAATTTCTGTACGTTTTCAACGTTTTGGCGTCTTTCCAGTTGAAATGATCTTATTATATCGGTATAAACTTTACTTTCAGTATTTTTTCGAGTATAAAATTTAATTATGCTATAAATTTGTTTAACTTTATTTTGCATAAATACCATAGTTACAGTTAGGTTGTGGTAATGTTATTGACAATCTAAAAAAAAGGGCAAGTCGTGGCGCATCGATCCCCACTCGAGAAAATGAAATATTTATTTACATTTATATTTTCATTTTTTCGCTTTGGTGTCGAGGCAAAGGCGGCGTTGAGTTCCGCTACTTAACACGCAATGCCTCCAGAATTCGGCGTGAAGTGGAGAACGAAGTGTCTTACATTAGGTTTCCTCTGCTTACCCGGCTTTGTGCGGGATACAGCGTGAAGCTGATAAAATATTTAATTTAAAACAAAATGGTTATCAGAATTCACAGATCACAACCAACTTATCTCATTTACATTTTTTTCTCTAATTTTTATACCTACCAGTTATTAGTACAATCTATTCTATTTCTTGGTAGCATTTTGATATGTCACGATTTTATTATAGCATAAATTATTATAATTTTGACAGAGTCTGTGTATATTTAAATTTAACTTTTAAAATTACATCCCACACTGAACTTGTTCATATCAATTTTTATCTCTATGCGGGGGGTTTTTCTACATTCTCACAAAAAATTACGGGTCGTTAACAAAATTAGATTTTTCACCAATTTCTGGAGGCATTGCGTGTTGAATGGCGGAACTTAACGCCGTGATTTGCTTCAATATCATCATCGTCATTAGCAAAGAAATAGAAATGTAAATTTAAATAATTATTTAATTTCCTCACTTAAGTTTCTTGAGTTCTAGTAAATAAATTTTCAAAATTAAGTCACACTTTGTGAGTTTAACGCCACGATTGGCCTTTTCAAAAAAAAATTGTATAATAATAGCAAACATAATCAAGATATACGTTTCTAACGTTTCTTAAATACAGTTTTGTATTTACAAATGATGCAAAGTAGGTAGAAATAATTAAATTAACACATGTCGTCGCGACGTGGGCGAGTAAGTAAACGTTTGATGTACAAGACATGTTAGAAGGTGATAGCGGCATCTGGATTTGGTGTGTACGAGTGAGATGATAAGAGTTAATTAACTCCATACGGAGGAGACACATACGGCTAACTTCTCTCTGATGACTCACTGACTCACGCATGGCATTTTTAGTCACGGCCTAAAAACGACATCTATTGAATAATATTAAAACGAATAAATTAAACGTGAACAAAATTTTGACTATGTATTGACATGTTTAAGCTAAAAAAAAGTACATATTAAAAAATACAAAATTACCTAATATGGACATCGTAAGGTGACTCGATGTTTAAGAAATAAGTAAATATTAACACTAAAATTGACAAATTTACGACGTTTAGTTAAATCGAGTTCGGTTTCGCAATCGCGTGAATGAATCATTAAATATTGTGCGTTCACCAATTTGCTTAACAAAAATGAATGGGACCCTTAAGTCTATAAGCACAGCGGTGACGGCTGACCGCCGACCGGCGCCGCTGCATCCCACACGTGTGGCGCAACAGAGGCACTTTCAACATTTACTGTTTGAACTCCTCGTTAGTAGTAACTTGGTCTAGCGATTATTGAAAGCGAATCTCTGGGATGTATGAAAATAATAGCATTTTTTTTAGTTTCACGCTATACCGCGGATAGCAGGGTAGGCAGAGGGAACCTAGTGTTAAGACATTCCGTTCCCCATTATATAGCGTGTTGTGTTGCGGAACTTAGCGTCACGCTTTGCTTTGACACCAGAGCAATAATGGGGATCGAACCCACTAACTGTCGCGTTTCCAGTCGCCACGATTATAAGATACAAATCATAAGCTCATTTTGTAAAGATAACGTCATCGTCATCGATGGATGCTGTGTCTTGTACTTAACTTAAAGTTTGCAGGAAGTACTTTATGTTGAAAATGATCTCAGATTTGTGGAAATCATTGAAAAACTCTTACAAAAAATATATTTACCTATACATTTTTTAACATTAGCACAAAATTCGTAAGCATCTATTATATATCTTTTTTCTATATATATATATATAATGAATAAAAACAGTAGAAGTTAAAACATCGCCACCTACGTGTGTTTGTAGAAAGTTGAAGAACTAGACTGGCCCAGATTGGTCGATAACGACATCGTTCGAAATCATACAAACTGTTTTGATTTTCACTTAGCGGAAGTTATACATATGGAAAGAAAGCTAAAGCCTCAAGAAATGGCCGCGGTCAATGACCAACTCGTGCAAAAAACGAATATGCAAATTTAATTATATTATTTTCGTAAATTATTATTTTAACTTAATTTAGTCCATATAAAAAAAGTTTTCTTAGATGTAATAAGGAATTGCTTATATCGGTCTTGCTAATTACTAGCGGTTTTATAATAAAGTAAAATTTAAAAAAATGTCAATAGTCAGTATATGAAAATCAAGCATTATTATATTAGGGGTCAGTTGTGGTACAGGTTGTGGGTTCGATGCCCTCTCCAAAAAATTAAATATTTAATATTTTAATCTACTCGTTCTGGTAACGAGACATCGCACTGCGTCGAGTACCGCCACTCAACACGCAATGCCTCAAAAATTCGGGGGAAATTGGGAACGTTCCCTTAAAGAAATAATACCCTTTGCATATCCTAATATATGCGGGATATAGTGCAAAATTAAAATAAACATTATTATATTAATATAATAAACAGGTTTATTTAAATAATATTATATATTTTACACAAACACACTAATATCCAACAAGTCAAACCGCGTCTGAGCAATGCGTGGATCGGATTAGTATAAGGCGTGAAGGCCGATGCGATATCGGTGGCACTAAGGTAAACAATACAAATAAAATAATATACAGTATTCACATATCAGCCAATAACGCGACAATTGCTATTAAGTCTTAAAATATCACGTCGTTGAATCCAGATATATGGATCGAAGTGAAATACCGAAAGATTTATATAAGAAATTAATAGATCGTGGAATAATACGTTCCAAATATTCGAGCTGTTTCTAATATAGAACTGATTTACAGTGCGTCAGATATCATTCCAAATAAAAGGTGCACGGCTAACATAATTTCAATTGAATCCGTTTATTTATATCTTTTTATCCTGCAGTTATGTTAGCTTTGGAGGCCAGTCGTGGCGCAGAGGCACAAATTGTGAGTGTAAATGGGATACGTTGTGGGTTCGATTCACACTCAAATAAAGCGCGGCGTTGAATTACTCCACTCAACGAGCAATGCCTCCGAAACTCGGTAGAAAGTGGGGAGTGTTTAAATACTACTTCTTGCCCTGTTACGTGCGACAGATTATTGTTATAAAAATATATCGAGAAGCGAAAATCTAAGCTGTTTCCAATATATAACTGATTTACAGTGCGTCAGAAATCATTCCAATTAAAAGGTGCACGGCTAACATAATTTCAATTGAATCTGTTTATTTATATGCTTTTATCCTGCATTTTACGTGTAATAATATTAGACTGAATTTATAATATAACTGAGTCATAATGAGTGATTTATAAAAATATATTTTACGAAATCACTATTTAATGCATATTTAATGGATTCCATAATAGAAATGTTATTTGAGTGGAAAATTATTATAAAAATAATTAAGAAATACATTAAATATTTTTCGGTTTAATAATTAACTTTTTTATTTACACATAATTGTGTTTTTAAAGTATATATGTATGTACTTATGCATTAGTAATTTGGTCTTGAGAGCATCTAAGACCTTGTCGGAGAATCATGAAAGAATGCAACAGGACAAGAATAACAATAAACATCTATTTTTCTGTATTTCATTTACATAAAAAATATTTATTGGCTTTAAAAGGCCATCATGGTGCAGGGGTATAAGGGAGTGACTGCAACACGACGGTTGTAGGTTCGGCTTCGTTCCCGCTCGAGGGAATCAATTATTATTTACTTCTGGACTATTGCCCGGAGTTAAATTCAGTAGAAATTAACTCAACACGCAATGCCTCGAATAATTCGTCGAAAAATGGGAAACGGATTGTATTAACACTAGATTTGCTCTGCCTACCCTGCTGTGAGCGGGATACAAAGTGAAGCTGTTTTTTTTTAAATTATATTAAATTCTTAAAAAAAAATTGGCGCCGCATAACGACGTGATATTTAATAGTTTTGTCGGCTTAAGCAAATATAATCCTTGAATATCGAAAGATATCTTATACTTAATATGTTATGAGTTCCGCTTGATGAGATTTTTCAAATAAATTGTTGCGGATGTAATATAAAAAAAACTTAAGACGTAATTCATGATATAACTCACATTGAGTGTTTTTTTAGCGACACGCGGTTTAGTCATTGCTGGGTAGACAGAGGAACCTGGGAACCTTCTATTCTCATAAGACATATCCATTTTACGCTTTCAGCTGAATTCTGGAGACATTGTGTTTGAGTAGCGGAACTCAACTGATGATGAAAATTGATGTAAAAATGTAACATTCGAATGTGTTACACAATAGCATTGTAACTTAAGTCTATGCCAGATTAGAAGGTTGGTACGTAAATCTATCAAGTAGAAACGGGTGTCCAATATCAGTGCTCGTCATCAATAAAATAAATCTGTTTTTGTCTAAAGTCAGATTTATTTACCTTTTGTTCTATGTGGGTCAACAGTTTTACATCGTTAGTTTCGGTGCGCGCGTTGGTTTACTGCGTTTACTACATACATACATTCAATTTATCTCCCACTATGAGTCAGTACTATTTAGAATTGAATATGAAATATTTTTATTGGAAATATATTGAATTACCTGGAAGTCTTGTAAATAATAAATGTAGTCTTTATAATGAATTTCATTGCAGAAGAAAAAGATTTAGCTTCTTTTACAGTTAGTTTACAGCATATAAAATTGTACCCACTAAACGAAATAATAAAGAAAATATTGTATTTTGTTACGAAAGGATAATAATTGATATACCAATAAACGAAATGTTAATATAAATTAAATAAAATTAATATAACTTAAATAATATTTTCTACGATATGGTAACAACGATTGTCCATTGGCGTAGGAGTAGTTGGATGGTCTGTCCCCTCTCCAGAATGGTCTAGATTACTAAAAAAAATTTACCATGAAAAATTCTACAACGAACATATCAGCGGATAGCCTAAGTCCAGACACCCTCGAATATATCTCGAAATACGCCCATATGTATGCTCATTATGGTTATCATGAATATACTTTTCCCTTGACCCCATATACCACAGTATTGCGCTTTTAAACATGACGTATACAAACGTCCGCTTCAACGCACCCATGACTGTTTTCCTAGCTGAGATAAAGTATAGACTTCCGTCCTAAGAGTACTTACATAGTTTGTTTAAAAACATAACTAACTTTTTGATATAACATGAATTACTTTATATATTCATTTCTTCGCACTGTCAAGGAAATGCGCCACCCAACATATTGATACAATCTTATAGAAAAAGGTTAATTAGTATAAACTAAATACATATTTTCTTTTGGCAAAGAAAGTAAAATGTATTTTTTTTAAATATATTTGAAACTGGTAAAACCATGTGATAATAAAAAGGTGCATTGTTCATGGAATACACGCTACTGCTCCTGTTTTGAAACGGAAGTAGTCAGGTACCAATTATATATTATCCAGAAAGATTTTCCCGATTCAAATTGAACCCCAAAACCAATAGATGCATGAAATAATCAAAATTTCAAAATCTATAATTATAATAACAGTTAAAATTCATATAAAGTAATTTATCAAATCCAGTCCACCCAATGCGTTTGTCACCTCTGGCGGTGGGCTGTGGGCTCCCACGCTTCGGCTTCGACCTTTAAGCTAAGATACTTAATAAATTATATGCATAAATGTTGCACAACTTAATGATTTTATAGAGGAATTGACTATAATAGCTTCCTTTCGAAGTAGATTTGTTTTATATGAATCAGACTTTAATATAAATTGATTTTTACTTTGACTTGCATATAGTTTTCGTTGTCTAGAAATTTGATAATTTCATTTTAGTCTTAAAAATCTCTCCAAATTTATTTATTTTAAGTCTTACATTTGCTTAATCTAGATATGGCTTTAGATCTTTTATAGTTCATTTCAGACATTAAGGTAATCTGGTGTATCTGTTTACACAAAATGTTGGTTCGACGTCTTTTGTTTTCGATATAATTCGAGTTTACATTTTTCTAACACTCTTCAAATATTTAAAGGTGGCTGTCATCAATTTAAATTCATCGGACAGAGTATGTTCGGCACGCATTTCCATTAGCACGTGTTTAATATATGGCTAAGATTTGTTGATTCAATATATTTATTGCTTACTCTCTATTTCACACAAGAACTGAGCTATTTAAAAAAATAAATAAAATGTAGACAAGATTTTTTTTTAGCTTCACTCTAGGCAAAGTTAGCCCAGTGCTAAGACACACCGCTGGCCACTTTTCGCCGAATTCTGGAGGAATCGCTTGTTGAAACAGAAACGTAACCAAAAATGTTAAATATTTTATTTTCTCGAATAGAAATCAAACCCACAACCTGTCACACTTACAGTCACTGATCCGAGACTGGCCTCAAAGACAAGAAGTTGTTTTTATCAATAAATCATAAAAATTGTGTAGGTGTCCAAATATTGCAGTATGAAAAGGTTATATCTAAATATGCGTTTTAGTAAGTTAAGCGTAGGCCTTACACCCACAGGACAGGTTCACTTGGTGGTCTGAAACGTTCGATTTTCATTACAAATTAAAGATACTGATGTTCACTTACTTTCAATATTGCTCAGTAAGAAGTAAATGAAATAGTGCTTTCTTTATTCTTACAATCTATTGAATTTAAATTAAATGTAAATCTTAATTTAAATTCAGTTAATCTCAATATTTTCTTACTTCTCGTTATGTCATAATAATTATAAAAAAAAATCTTAAAATCTTCTTATTTTGTTATTTTAATGTAAACAAATATACGGATAAGACATTAACATTATCGAGTAAAATTTGATTTAATTATTTAAATAAGACTAAGAAAGATTGATAGTCTTACAAAATTGATTGCAATCTTCTATTCTTGACAATTCAGTATCCATTTTAATGTTTATTTTCTAATTTCGATTCCTCTTCAAAAATAGTAGCATTATGTTATAAAAACAAAACTTTCTCATTAACTGAACTATCACGTAGGTAAAGATCAAGAGTAGATACATAAAGCGGCAGTGCCGTGGGAATATTGAAGAATGGGTGTCTTAGTTTAACCAGTTTCCAAGATATGTAGTGCAACCTTATCGAGGTCGGTAGATAATGAATCGCGAGTCAATATTTGCTCCTTCATATATTCAAGCAACAAATACACTTCAAAGTAACCTATTTTTACGAAATTTACTTCGCAATAACGTTGACCAATTAACATATCATGTTATTATTATAGCTCGATGACTATTATACGAGATGTATTAATTAAGCACCCACATCATGTTACGTGGAGCGACTGGAACAGCCTTGGCTTCGGCTTCTACACCTCCATGCTGCCCACGGCTACCCTCATTTGGTCATTCGTGTGGGTGCAAACACCTAATCACGAGCTAAGCAACCTTATGATGACCCTGCTAAGAGTTATTCTAACGACAGGGTTGCAGTACGTTCAATATCAAAGTTAAGCGGCGCCTACGCATCACTTACTGGTTACAATATAATTATTGTGAAATTGACTTAAATATATGTCACAAACGTGATTTAACGTAAGAACATCTGGTCAGTTTTTTTGGTATAATTGTATCTGATAACACAGATGGTCAAAATTTTTCGAAATCATAATGTAAGTGTCGTCTTATGTAAGTTAATATCGTTTAGTAAGAAACACATGTCTAAAGGCTATTAAACTCGTTGTTATCTTTTATCGCACTGAAAAATGTACCACAAGTATGTAGTGGCATTTCAGATAAAGCTTATCAGAAAATCTGATACTCTATTACAGATACTCTTTACCACAAAATCGTCTTAAAATTTATACAACTTATTGATACATTATCTTCAATTGACCAATTTGTGTCGTTTTTGATTGATGACTAGCTATATTATGTGTTTTTTTGATAATGTTTTTGTTTATTTATATTATTATCACCATTTTCTCGTCAGTAACAATAATCTCGTATGATGTATGTTTTTATACAATGGGCTAATAAAGTAAGGTATCAAGTAAGTACTAAAGTTGCACGTACATTTTTATTTACCTAGTCCGCCAAGATGGCGGTAAATGATCCTAGATATAATTTTCTCTTAAAACACATATTATAATTTAATTTGAACGTTAATACAGTAATAGTCTCAGCCACAAGAGAAAATAGTTGACTTAAAAAAAACATTATATTAAGTTCTAAAGGAATAGCAAGAAAAATCTCTAGTTTAAATTACTCTTAAAAGCAAACTTAATATGGCGAACTTATGCTATAAATTAGCGTATTTGAAGCGTTAAAATGAATTATGAAAGATACTGTTGTGGTGTAAGAAAGATGTATCTGAAAACTCGATAATCGTGACTTTTTGGTCCTCCAGACAAAATATGGCGTAAGCCTTAGGCATTGTGTGTAATACAAACACTATCTTTAGGTGGAAGAAAAATGGAAAAAAAAACCGGTGTAGATAAAATTATCTGAGCGACCAAAGATAGAGATTTCCTAATTTTCTCTCATAAATTAAAGTATCTAAAATAATTTTAAATTCGTCTTGCTTGCCGTCAAAGCTGACCGTAAATCGTTACGGTATTATGACATGTTGTATTTAGGTGTCAGGCCGACAGGCCTTGCTTCAGCTTGAGACGTGACTAGAGTTATTAAATTTTCGTCATGTACTTTGCTTGCTTTCAATGAGTCTATATTCATCTGGCACAAACTTTATAATATTCTCATATACAACATTGTATTTTCAGGCACTGATAGTCTTTTTTTATAGTGTCACGCTGTATCTCGCACACAGCAGGGTAGGCAGAACCCATTGTTACGACACTTCGTTCCTGCCAAATTCTGGAAGTATTTCTTGTTGAGAGGCGTAACTCAACGTCGTGCTTTGCCTCGAAACCATTTCATCACATTCACATCTTGTACCCCTGTGCCACGACTAATAATTAGTTTTGTGAGTATATACTGATAGACACAGTTTGGTTTATTTCTATTTTATGCCTAACCCTTCATTCCTTCTCGTACCTCATTTAAATAAGATGTAAGAAAATTATTATTCAAATTATAATCAGGTGTGCCAAGAATTACGAATAAAGTTTTGTGCTATTCCAAACCGGATTTATTTCCTAACAAGCTGTCACATATGGATAATTAAAACGCATTGATTACTGTTTTTATATCAATATGTATATTGTTTTATGATAAAACTATAACCATTATTTTCCTCAACCATATACCTACAATGTTCAATAACATTTTTTTTACGTACATGTTATGCACTAGTAATATATATGTAAATATTCAATTGATATATGAATTAAAATTTCGACGACGAATTTAAAAAATACAACAGCTTCGATTGTGTCGTAGTAAAAGTACATATTTGCAAATGTTAAATAAAGGTAAACCTACAAATAGTTTAAATATTCAGTAGTTAAGATAAGGCATGTGCACATGAGTACATGGAGGCGAGGTGCGGCTAAAACGAGGCGAGTCAAGCTGCGCCTGCGTTGCTGCGTATAATTCTCGTATGACTGAAAACGGCGGACGACGGTACACCAAGTGGCGACATTCCACCACTCGCGCGGAATGTAACACGGCCCTACAAACAGGTTAAGCTCAGGACTTGAGATCCTTCTCTTTTGTACGCCCTCATTTCGCACTCGTCGTTAATTACAACGATAGAGACTATTAGACCATCTGGATTGTATGTCAATTAGTTAATAACTAGCGACTATATTACATTCGTTTCACCGATCTTTCTACGGCGACAGTCTAACAGATGCTGACCGCAAATCGTCGCGACGTTCTGCTTTACTTCACTTTCCGAAATGCAGGATCGCGTTACAAACACCACTGGACCATAACTCGGCGGGGCGAAGACAAAAATAAACTTTAATATCGTGTGCGTTTGACGACGCATCCGATTTGTAGACGGGCCGGTGACAAGAAACAGCGATACATACGAAATGGAAATGCAGTCATGTTACAGGCCGCTAAATTTATTAGAATAATCGAAAAGTGAATACAAATTACGTCCTACCTTCGTCCAGAAGTCGCTCCATGTGCATGAAAACATTCGGGAACGCAGCCAGTTGCTTCCTGTCTTTGAGCAACTGAGCTAAGTAGTCCGCTATACTTTGTGTTGAAGGATTGGTATTGTCACACATTTTGAATACTATTTATATAACTACAGACACGATAAATGTCTTAATGAACACGTTCAATTCGAAACTGTACTTTAGTAATTGGTTATTTTATTTAGTGAGATATCTATGTTAGAAAAGTTAACTTCACTACCACACACATCAAAGTTTCGGTCACCACTAAATGACGAAGTTGACCGAACTGAAGTTGTGGGCGAATGTAGCGCTGCGCTTGCGCTATCGTCGAATGGATTTTTTGTGAGCGCGTGCGGCTTCTGTCCGCAGTGTAGGCGTAATAATAACCTATAGTCGTCCCGCTCACGCTAGTACGGCAACGTATGGCCGTCCCTCTCATCTAAAAGAGGATTGATCACTGTGATCGAGGAGGCGCCATCTAGTTAACCTACTTACAACTACCACAACAACTGCTTATTATACCGATGACGTACAATCTAAATCTTAAATCTGCTGTATTATGTAAATACAATTATCATAACTTCACATTTAATATGTACCTACACACAAGTAACAGTTTCATCTGTAGGTATTGTTGCATTGAACAAGATAATAAAAAAAGGAAATCAGGTTGTTAGTACATGCTATACCCACAGCTACCTCGTGATAGTTTATTTACTTAACTGCAATATAAATAAATATCAAATTTCACATCAGAAATAAGAATTAACAAAAAAAATATCTTTAATTTGTACTCCAATTTTGGTTATCCTCATGTGACATAATAATGTTAAAAGTCCATATTAATCCCACACTTTGCATATACTACTGATAAGCAAAACAAAAATAAATAAATAAATTGTAACAATAATACATATATTCGATTTTGTTTAGTTTCCGTTAATTTAGTTTAGTGTCGAGGCAAAGCGCGGCGTTAAGTTCCGCCACTCAACACTCGACCTACAGAACTCGGCAGAAAGTGGGGAACGGAGTGTCTTAACACTAGATTCCCTTTGCCTACCATGCTGCGTGCGGGATACAGCGTGAAGCTGATTTTTTTAATGACATCGAGAATTACTATAAAGAAGTACCTATCTCGTACAGAAACGTGACCATGACGAGTAAGTAGTTATTAAAAATCAATTTCTGTAAAAGTACATTCTAGCTGAAGGCTGGCATCATTAAAGGTTGTTTGACATCTCACTAAGTCTTATATGACCTTTAGCGTACCTACGTAAATTTCAATGTAAATTCACAATTAAATTTCCATACTCGATATTTATTGCTAAACTATTTTTGAATAAGCTGCACTATTCAAATAATTGAATTATTTTTTTTAATTAAATAATATTATTTGTCAAAATATAAATAGGATATTTGAAAAAAAAATATCCTGTTAGATTATTCTGTGGTCAAAATATAAAATTTTAACTTTTTTCTATTTTAACATACAACCAGATAATGATCGTGACAAATTAAGCTATATACCTACAGTTGGTATTTTTTTTGTCAATTAGCTATAGAATTCTTTTTGATACCAAATACTGCCACGTACATTAAATACTTTTTATCTTCAAAATATCTATAATAATATATTATAGTAAAATGAGCTTTACTTCTAAACTTCCTTCACCTATATGTAGATATACGAGTACATATAAAAATGGCATAAACCTAAATTACAAAAATCAATATTTTAACATTATTTTAACGATTAATTAATTACATTAGTAATTGTAAAACCGACTGGTTGTGAGTTCGATCCCCACTCGAGGAGATGAAATATTTACTTAAATTTATATTTCCATTTCTCCGCTCTGGTGTTGAGGTTAACTTGACTTGACTTGACTTCTGCCACTCAACACACAATGCTTCCAGAGTTCAGAGGCAGAAGGTGGGGAACGGAATGTCTTAACACTAGATTCCCTCTATCTACCCTGCTATGTGCGGGTTACAGCGTCAAGCTGATAATAAAATATTTAATTTATTCATTAAATGAGACTCGACTGAATTAAATAAACACAATATTTTATGCCACCAACGTGCTTAGAAGAAAATAATTTATTTTTTACCTTCCATAAAAGAGGATGTAGTGGGCGAATGTAGAATTGGTTTCCATAGCGTTATGGTATGACAATTTACGATAGGCGGAGCCTCGGTCGATTACGCAATTGCATTATGTTCCTTTGTTTTCGTTACATACATTTCCGCAAGCAGTTAGACATTAGATGATCAGACCACGCTATGTTTGACATATATTGGACGAATAGATACATCTGTTCGAGTCTTTGCTTATCTGTGCCACCGTTACGTATTATCTGTGCATGCGATGATTTTAGGATCGATTCCTTGTCAGAGGAAGGTATTATTTTTATTTTCAACAAAGTGGGGAGGTGAGTTCCCGAATATTCCGAATTTAGCCGAAAAGTGAAGAATCTAGCGGGAAAAGAGTGTGTTGACACTAGCTTCTTCGTCTATCCTGATATGTGGAAAAAAATCGTGAGGCTGAAAAAATGTATTTATACATATGCAGTATGTATGAAACGACTTAAAGGATTGAATGTGAGATATTATAGGTTTAAATAACTTAAATAGTTCTCGATAGTATTTGATTATGAACAAATATATTACGAAAATTGCATCAAAGAGACTCAAACTATTCACTATTTTTGGCTTGATTGTACGATCACAGTTCAATTTTATGTATACAACACAACGTATTTTCGGAATGAGAAAAGCGAAATATTGACACTAGATAATAAGTTCGTTCATTCCAAAAAATGTTGTAATAGATAAATCAATACTAACAATACCTAGACTCTAGTAATAGTACCTTTCCTAGAATATATAAAAAGTTTAAATTAAAAATTTGAACACTTTATCATAAAGAAAAATCAACCCAAGCACACTATTAGACTTAAACCAATTTGAACTGATCTAAACCAGATATAGAAAAAAAATGTTCACTATTCAAGCAAGGCAATTGGCTCACTTAAACACTGTACACCGTACCGGCCAAATTCGTTTTTAACTGACTATATACGATCAATTAAAATCACCCGAGCTGGTTTCGTTTTATCAATTTCGTTAAAAGGATAAATGGACAATTGACCCCTATCCGATGCCCTGGGATCTATCGAATTAAACGGATTAAACTGAGTTCCACGCTCTATTTCCAAAATACTGGCTGGTCCTGACGATTAAAATTATTCTAGTGTTGATAAGCTTTGTTTATTTGATAAGACTTTTATTAATAACAATTCCCTTCTAAATGTATCGAGATGTTGTCGATAAATTACTAATTGGTATTATCTTCCTTAGTTTACAAAGTGCTTAAGTAATTATATAGATTAATGTCATAGGGAATTAAATACACGTTGATTGATTGTTTCATTGACGTTCGTTTTTAATAACAAATGAAAAAAAATGTTTAAAACTCAAAGCACTCCGTTCCAATTGCCGTTCCCCAATTTCCGCCGAATGCTGGAGACATTGCATATTGAATGGCAGTACCCATTACCGTGATTTGCCTCGTAGCCAGAGCGAGGAAATGAAAATATTAATATATCATTCCTTAAATGGAAATCGAACCCACAACCCTAGTGTTGCCACCCACAACTACATGCTTAGGCTATATATTGAATCTTGTTGATTATTCGTATTGTCTTTTTCTGATAATTTTTAATCTTGTATAATGCCGATGATAGATATTTTTACAAATTGGGAGAACAAATCAAGGGAATTACAATATATTAGAGGTTGGACTAATTAATTACAATTATACAATTTTATCTTTTATTTGAACGAGACCAGAGGTGGTGCAGGGAAACATATATGTATTAGACTGAAAAAGCGACTGGTTGTGGGTTCGGTCCACACTCGAGAAAATCAATATTTATATTTTATTTCTAATAACTTTTGTATTCAATTGGGTGGAAAGTAGGTAACGGAGAATATCTTAACCTGATTTAGTTTTTTTTTTATTGTTAATTATTTCTTTTAACCTATATATAAATACTCTGTGTAAATTCTGGCTGTATGTAATATTCAAACTCCAGTTGTTAACCTAGTCTTGCAAGACAACTTTACAAAGCACTACAAATCTAGTACTTTATGTGACACGTGATGGTAAACAAAGTGATTAAAAATCTTGTTTACTTTATGCACAAATTACATTGATTATTCTAAATTATTCTGCGTTTTTATAGCGATTCTTCGGTCAGGCTTTTACAATAGCGACAATATTTTATTGTAAAACATAGTATAAACACACTTCAAGGGCTAAGCAATAAGCAATATGCAATAAAAATCTGCAATTTATTATTATATTATTGTTATATCATACTTTTCGATATTATTATTAAGTGTTAATATTTTTCTTTACTTAAAGGAAATAAAACAACAAAGGAAGAAAAGGAAATAAAAAGATTAAAAGCCAAAAGAATTGAAAATGTTTTCACTCGTTAAAATGACGAATTTAACTAGTTTCTTGTACCTGAACTGAACTGTATAAATATTTCTAATACTTTATTTTTTTGTATATAATATATATTACCTGTCCATTTTAAAATTAAAATATTAAAATGTTTGGTATATAAAAATAACTTTTTAATTTAATTTATTAATATTATCTTGGTCTATTTATCGTCTTTTCCTGCTCTTGAACAAAAAAAGACAATTGTGCGTGAATTAAGAAGAAAATGCATATAATATTTGCATCATTACGCTATTGCATCATCATGAATCATATTATATTATGAATCAACTGACTATTCCGCTTATGAAAAAAAACTTTTACGTATAAAGAGAGAGAGAATGTTGTTTCTCTAGATCTTTAAATTAAAAATATTTTTCTCAAAAGGAAAAAAAAGCACTTTTTCAGATATACCTACAAAATTTATTTGTAAGAGAATTAGATGAAATAATTAATGATGAACAATTCAACAGATTTTTGAAATATTAACCCTGAAATATAAACTCCTTGAACTTAGGGATATATTTGAAAAAGGAAGAAATACGAAAATATCTCAGCCTGAAGTGAAAATTGACGATAGTTTTCATAATTACAAAAGATAGATACGGTACCGGATTTTTGTCATTAAGAATAGACACTAACTGGACCTTTTTAAGCTGCTTTCTTTCTCTTTCAATATTTTGTTTTAGAAAGATTTTGATATTGTGTGATTATTTGGTACACGTTTATGTGTTTTAATCTTAAACTAGTAAGTTATGACACATTCTAAATGGCCCATTAATTTGTAATATTAAAAACATAGCAATCAATTTATGTTACTCTAAATATATTTGATCTGAATATTTTGCGTTAACTTTGAGCTACACCTGCTTACTTCTATCAATTTTAAACTAATCTAAAGAGCTGATAAATAGCGAAGGCGTTTGGGATCGTTTTATGACAACATTTTTCACAAATAAACGCCATTGGCTACCATAAATGTACCGGCAATACGCGGCCCCAAGCCACCTAAGGTAACCCGCTCTAAGCTTAATTATCCAAACGCTTAGAACTTGATTATACGAAGATGGCAATAAAATGGCGCTTGTTCTATGTCCTGATCCGCAGAACGACTGAATGTGGTCGGAAACTACACTTTCACAAAGATTAAGAGTTTTGGTTTATTTTTGTGGTCAACGATGGAAATGGCTACCTACTATTATACATACACACATTTAAATATTTTATTAATATAAATATGTATTTGTAGGCTCCATTTCTACTCGAGGAAATAAAATATTTAATATTTTCAAGTCCTTGCTCTGGTAACGAAAAGCGCGACGTGACGTGATTTCCTCCACTCAACACTGCTTCAGGTATTCGGCAACGGAAAGAGGGCAACGCAAATATCTCAATGAAACGAATTTAACTTAATAGTAGGTTCCCAGGTTCTATGCTAGCCTGCTATAAGCGGGATACAACTTGAAGTTAAGAAAATGCTCTCCTGTGATGCTACAAATCTAGAATTTAATTATCTTCTACACAAAGACATATACGTATACATTGCTATACCAACTAAAAAATGAGTCATAATTTATTAAGACCATTAAAGGATCTAGATGCCTCATTAAACATAGACCATGTAAATTTAAAGAGCGTCAAGTCTGAAAGCAAAATTTTTATGTTTCTTTATGTAGGTTGGAGTGCCGTGTGCACGTACTGCGTAGTAGTCAACATGTCCGGCTTTCTGCCTACGAGTTGAACGAGGAAAACATTGCGTCACCGTCCACTGCAAAATGTTACATCTTTGGTAATGCCATCGGAACTTGATTATTCGAAAGTAATCTTTTAAACCTTTTTTATGTCATACTGAATCGAAAGCCTTTACTTTTTTTTAGTATCGCGTAGGATTGATATATGTTTGTCATTGAACCTACTAGTTTAAGTAATTAGATATACGCCCACTAGATTTTCTAAGGTGGGGTATGAACTAACATTATAATATAATTTAGTTTGATTATAATTGAGATGTAAGTAATCAAATAGCAATTTATTTTGAAATGTTTTAATCTAAAAGTTTAGGTAACGTACATACATTAAATTATTGTAAACTGGACAGATAAAACATAGTCTTACTTTAATTAATTGTTTACTTTATTATTCACATCTAATTCACATGACTTATAAATTATTTCGTTTGCTTGTTTACAGATAAAATGGATAATGATAGCTCAAGTCTAACTGTATACAAATATAGACGTAGAAAGGACAATCTCAATGTTTTTATAAATGCTCCATCAGTAGGGCTTTCAGGCGATCAGTCACATAACGTTTTAATTGAAATTGACGAACAAAAACGCCAAAAAACCTATGCTTTGTTACAGGAACCTAGATCAGAGTTCTCCAACAACAAGCTACGACATGTCTTACTTATTTATACAAATCATATTTGGAATCTCATAAATCTTTCAGCGATTTTAACCGCTTATTTTCTCGAAACATGTTTATACACATTCACTAAGCCCTCAGAAAGATCTATCTGGTTTATTATACTCATATTCTTGTTAAATTGCATATTTACTATGGATGTTTTTGTCATTTTTGGATTAAAATTTTTCGAAAAATGGCGGAAAATATTAAACATAGTAGAGCCGGAAACAAAACGAGTTGTAATAGATGCTTTATTAGCGATGCCGTACTCGTTTCTTTATTTGATTCATGCTGAAGATCATTCTTCGTTTAGTATATATGCCCTTGCACCAATTATGGCCACTGCACGTGTATACAGAATAATTGAATATTCCTACACTAAGTCGTTCCAAGCTGGTACAAACCAATGGACAACCTTCCTCGCTCAATACCTAATATTGTTTTTATTGTCAGTACATACATGGACTTGTATATGGTACTTATTCGCGTATAGGGATTTTAATATTTATCACATACGTTCGTCCTGGGCAATTTCAGCTGTAAATTTACCTACAGAAACAACTTTCGACTGGTATTTTGTGGGTGCATATTGGTCGATTATGTTTTTTACTACAAATTCACTTGGTGATATTTATCCGGTGACCACAATTGAAAGGATCACTGCGGCAATAGGTGTGTTATTAGGGTTTCTTCTAACTACTGTTGTATTTGTTGGTTCTTTAACGTCTCTTTTTATAACGATAACCACAAGACGAGCAAATTATGTGCGGCAGTTGAAGAAAATACAAAATCATTTATCTTTAATAAATATGGATAGCGATACAACTAAACGTATCATTAGGTAATTATTAAATATATTTACACTCACAGTTGTTTTAGGTAACATTGAATAATTCTTTTTTATATTACTGTACGTTTTTTTCGTGACTAGATATACCAAGTTCTTGACAATAATATTTATTGAATAACTATATCACTTTCAGGTATTATGAAGATCTATGGTATCAAAAGTCCGGAGTATTCAAACCTAAGTATATGAGGCTACTACCTTTTCCATTACAAATGGAAATAAGCTATGACCTTAACGCAGTACCTCTCTATAGTTCTTTAATATTCAGAAAGCTTCCGGAAGCATTCCTTAGAAGACTATCAGTGACAATGACTCACCGGTTTTATTTACCCGGTGACATTGTATATAATCATAATCAAAACAAGACTATTATGGTAATAATTTATTTCTGCCTTTCTAAATATTTACACTTCGTTCAATCAATTATTATTTACTCAGAAATGTAAGCATGGAATAATGTCAATATTGTGTTTCGTTGTTTTTATTTAAGATATGTATCACAAGCGGCGTCTTAGAATTACTATCTGATGAAGATGATGAAAGTCCAATGATTTCTTTTGCAAAAGGAACCTGCTTTGGAGAAATATCACTTATTTATAACATACCTGGTATGTTAGATGAATTTACATATATTTAATTTTATGTTGGATATGTCAACATGTATATTTAATAAATATATGTTTACAGCGAGATGTACAGTAAAAGCTGCAACATATGTCGAGTGCCAAGTTTTAAATAAGACGGATTTTATAAAACTGATGATAACTTACCCGGACTTAATGGATCAAATAAGAAAGGAAGTTCAAGACAGAATTTCTGGAAGTCGTGTCAAGAAAACAAATCAAAGATTTCAAAATCATTTGTCTTTAAACATATATGCTAGTAAGGACAAGAAAAAAAGTAGCATAAAATGCCTGAAAAATAAATTGCGATATCTACAAGGTGGCACATATATTTGTAATATATTTAGTATACTTAAGGTTTATTATTTTTTACTTTTAATATTTAAATAAATTTGGTGTATTTTAGGTTCTTCGGAAACTGAAAATTTAAGCAAAGACGATCAACTTGATGAGACATACTTAGACCTTTATATATTATCTGAACATATAAAAAAGCCAAGTAATAGTTTTACTTGTTTAAATTCAAAATTTCCCTGGATTTTGGAATCAAATTGTCAATTGGTGAAATTTTGGGAACTATATATGCTTTGCATTGTTTTCTACATTTGTATATTATATCCATACTTTATTGGTTTTAATAGAGAGTTTCCAGGTGGCGCTTTTTTTTACGTTGAGATTGTAATTACAGTTTCTCTAACATTAAATGTTTTGATATCAATTGTAACTGCTGTTAAAACAAAGAAATCTTATGTAAACAATTTTGTGGGTATTTTAAACTATCGAATGAATACCCTTGGCTTTTATTTAGACGTGCTCTCAATTGTTCCATTCGAATATATTGTTACGATTCATACAGACGCTTCGTATTTAGATAATTATAGAAATCATCTATTTTACTTGTGTAAAGGCACAAAACTGTGTCTTGTTTGGAGATTGTCGAACTTTTTCGATGAATTAGAAAGAAAATTACTATCAAATTCCATTATAATCAAGGTTAAGTATTGTTATTTATATACATATATCTACTTGTACCATTTACTAAATTACAAGATCTATATGAACTATATGGTTTTAGGTTTTAAAATATTGCGTCTACATAGGATTTATAGGCTATTGGGCTGGCGTTATTTTATATATGGAAGCATGTTTCGTGAATAGATGCACTCAAAATTCGTGGTTCGCGAGAGCTATGACCTGGGAAGATCAAAGAAGCAGTTTGACATCAAATAAGTGTGTACTGTTGTGTGTACATTTATTAATTAATGTTATTCATTTAAAAATTATTAAGTAACTAAAAAAATGTTATTCATATATATGGATATTTAATTATTAAAATAAATTAGAGGACGTCGTAGCGTAGTGCAACAGCGTCTGCCTAAACCACGATGTGGGTTCGATCCCCGCTTGGAAGTGATAATATTTAATTTAATCATTCTCACTAGTTTCATTTTATAGTTAAACTCTGACACGTCCCGAAAATTTGGCGAAAAATGAAGTATATGGTGTCCGCTTGAAGCTGCTTCCTTTCATTTCTGGTGTCCAGGCAAAGCACGGCGTTGAGTTCTGCTACTCAACACGCAATGCCTCCAAAATTCGGCAGAAAGTGGGGGATAGAGTGTCTTAACACTAGGTTCCCTCTGCCTACTCTGCTGTGTGCGGGATATAGCGTGAAGCTAATTTATTTTTTTATTTTCATTTATATATTATTATAGGACGAAGTATAGTATACTCACAGCCATTTATTTTGCAACTACAACGCTGCTGTCGGTTGGATTTGGAGACTTCGCACCGGGAGATCAATTCGATATGGCTTTTGTCGGATTCCTGAGTTTATACGGAGTTTTGCTTATAGGTTACTGCGTTTCTGAATTTTCAGCAGTCGTCACCCATTGGTCACGGTAAGTTGATTTTCTACATATACAATATAGGTACATATAATCTCTCATATGTGTAGAATTTTTATTCTACACATATGAGAGAGATAAAATGATTGTTAATTTAGGCTTACATTTTATACTACTGAAGACTGAAATAAAATGTCATATTAAGTAGTTACGTAACCAGAAGATTTAATTTAAATATTTATAACATTTTTCTTAATTATTCGTCCACACTTAAGGCAGAATCATATTTTAGAAAATTTAATTAAATTAAATTAGCTTCACGCTATATCCGCACACAGCAGGGTAGGCAGAGGGGATCTAGTGTTAAGGCACTCCGTTCTTCACTTCCTGCCCAATTTTGGAGGAATTGCGTGTTGAGTGGCAAAACTCAACGCCGCGCTTTGCCTCGACATCAGAGCGATGAAATAAAAATATAAATTTAAGTAAATATTTCATCTCCTCGAGTGGGGATCGAACCCACAACCAGTCGGTTTTACAGTCACACTTTGTACCACTGCGCCACGACTAGCCTCATAATAAATAAAATAAAATAAATCAGCTTCACGCTGTATCCCGCACACAGCAGGGTAGGCAGAGGGGACCTAGTGTTAAGACACTACATTCCCCACTGGGGAAATGGCCTCATAATATTTTAGAAAATTTGGACATGGGTGTCACTCATACCTGCGCTTCTTGGTAATCGTGCAAACGTTTCAAACACAACCATTAAAATCTTTTATACAAATTTTTACTACACAAAAATAATTGCTAAAAATAAAAATTTAAACATTTTAAATCTATCTATCACTTAAAGAAATTATATATGAATGTACGTAGAATATTTATTATAACAATTTTGTACGTGAATTTGCTTTACGCTATAACTGGCAGATAGCAGGATGAGTGAAAGAGGAAAAAGATAATTTATTTTCCACTTTTCGCCTAATTTTCGAGACATTGTTAAGCTAAAAACAAATCATTGTAATATTTTTGCAATTACATTCCAAATTAAAGCTCAATAAAATGTGAAAATTAATAATAATATTTTTTTTTATTTATTTTAGAACAAAAACAGCTTTTTTAGAAGTGATTATAACTATAGATAGATTTATAAAAGAAAATAATATCCATCCGGCTATAAAATCAAGAATAATGGCTTTTTATGAATTACAATGGCAATATAATTCGGTAAGATTATATCTCTAAACTAAGCTGAATAAGCAGAGGGACTGTAATGCTTAGTCTCCGTTCTAAACTTTCCACCGAATTTTCGAGGCGTATTGACTCAATGCCACGCTTTTGACTTGGTACTAGAGCAATGAAATGAAAATATTAATAACTAATAATTTATTCCCTCGAAAGGGAATCTAACTCGCAACCATCACCATACAGCCACAAGGTTTTGCACCTGCGTCACGAAGATATCGAACAGTCTTAATATTTATATATTGATTTAAAATATTTATTAAGAAATGGATAATATCTGATTAATAATTAAAGGGTGTGGAATTGACTGGAGAAAATTGGCTCGAAAAAACCGTGGTGCCTTCGGAGCTCCGCAAGAAAGTTCTTCACCAGGCCAGATTCAAAACGCTAACTTCAATAAAGTTCTTTCAAGTGAAGAACAAAGCTTTTATTCATACGCTAACAGAAAGTACGTATTTATGAATGGCACTGGTGTCTTGGGTAATGTAATTATTGGGGTGTAAAACATATCTCGTCCGACCTAGTTGTGTCAATAAAACTGGCGTCTGCCAAGCTAATTACTGCCGGTTCCAAAATGGATCAAACGTTACATTTTCATAATCGTGTGCTCGTAAAATTAGTTCAGATTTTTATTAATTTTCTTTTCACGCTTCACGCTGTATCCCGCAAATAGCAAGGTTGGCATAGGGAGCTTAGTGTTAAGACACTCCGCTGACCAAATTCTGCCCCAAATATTGAACCTTCTTTGCTCATACTTTGCCTCGACACCAGAACAAAGAAATTAAAATGAAAATATTAAGTATTTTAATATTGGGTGTACAATAAAGAGTTATTATTAATATTTCATTTCCTCGAGTGGGAATCAAATCCACAACCTATCACGTTGCCCCTGCGCCACGACTGCCCTCAATTTTGAGTATATTATTAATTTTACAAGAAAAATTTAATATTCAACTATACAAAAAAAAACATTTTTCAAGCTGCACGAGACATAATACTTCCACCTGGAGAAATTGTTTACTACGGAGCAACAGTGACACGTGAGCTCTACATCATCGAAAGCGGTTACTGCCTAGTGACCAGTAAGGAGATGAGAGAAACCAAGACCGAGCGTGTCATTGGCCGCGGGAACCATCTGGGTTTATTGGTATTGTTGTACGGCGTGCCGGCTGTCAGTACTGTAATCACTCTAACGCATTGCAAAGTAAGTTGTTTCACAGTGTATTAACATCTGTTGCGGATTATGGGATGTGAACAAATGATCCTTTCTTAAGTTCATTTGGAAGAGTAGACTTGCCTTTTCAAGTATTTTGTTTTTAAGGTACAGATAAATTTTAAACTTGCATTAATAAAGGTTCCAAATTAAAATACAATTTTCGAACGATATCTTAATAATTTTCAGTTTTAAGTATTTTAATTTAAATATTGAACTTTTATGTCAGTCATGGCGTAGGGGCACAAACGTGTGTCTGTAATTGCGACAGGTTGTGAGTTCGATTTCCACTCAAGGAAATAAAATATTTAATATTTAATTTATTTGCGGTTATTGAAGTTAATTAGTATGAAATCATTTTCAGCTGATAAGCATTAATCACTTTGCATATACGTCGGCCCTCAACCTCTTCCCTGATATGAGAGAACATGAAGGATTATTGACTAAAGAGGAATTAAACCAAATTGAAGTTCTGGCTAAAACCAAAAATACTGATGGTTACTTGAAACATTACAACCGTCTCATAGCGAGTCAACGGAAACACATTACAAGTATTCTACAAGACTTCTTCAATAGTAAGTGCGGTATATTAATCTGCTTAAATGACCTATGTCTTATCCTGTATTTTTCAGCTTCACACTATATCTCGAACAAAGCAGGGTATACAGAAGGAACCTGGGGTCCTAGTGTTAAGATACTCCGTTCCCATTGACACACTTCCGTTGCCAAATTACCGTCCAATTCTGGAGGCTCAACGCCGCGCTTTTTTACGTTACCAGAGCGAGAAGCTAAAAGTTTGAAGTATTTCGTTTCCTGGACTGGAAATCAAACTCACAACTTGCGCCCCTGCGTCAGAACTGGCCTCAATTAATTTTAATATAATAATTAATTTACAAAATTTAATATAATCAATTATAATACGATAATTTTTAGATTCATTCATAAACGTTTTAGAGGACTATAGAAAAAAAAATGAAAATTATATAAAATCTTATAAACAATTCAACATTTTTAATACTTTATCGCCGTATTTATTAGTCCCTATTATTATAAGGCCTAATGGTATTTTTCTGAAAACTTGGGCGATTCTCAGAGTTTGTACTGTTTATGTATTGAGTCTCCTTATACCTGTGAGTGGTTTTGAAAATTCTTTATTTTTACCAGTTTCATGCTGTATCTCGCACATAGCGGGGTAGGTAAAGGGATCATAGTGTCGAGTGGCGGAACTTAACGCCGCGATTTGCATCGATACCAGAGCGAGGAAATGAAAATATAAATGTAAATAAATATTTAATTTCCTCGAGCGGGGATCGAACCCACAACTAGTCGATTTTACACTCACGCTTTGTGCCCCTGCGTAACGTAACGTATCGGCATTTGACCCCGTGCCTCCTTGTAAGCTTCCAAGCGCTCATAACCACTAAACATACGTTCAAGGGTTTGACGATTCCAAAGAGAGGCGCGAGTTTAAAATCCCACTACATTAAAATGTTTATACGTTTTCTAAAAGTGTTTTTAATTCGTAAGTTTGAAATAACACTTTAAGAATGTTAAAATACTTAAAGTTAGTTTATCCACCTCTTCCTTCCTATTCCTAAAGTTTAACATTTAAAAAAATCGGAGGAAAGAAGGGAACGGAGTGTCTTAACACTAGGTTCCTCCTGCCCACCCTACTATAGGCAAGATATGGCGTGAACCTGAGAGAGAGTCGTATACGAGGTGCGGAAGGTATATTATAAATATTGCAATACCCTAAGATGAATTTATAACCAACACATTCAGCCATAATAACTGTAATTAGAGATCATTATAATATGGACTATGGACAAGATTTATAGATTTTAATATATTTCCTCATTTACCTTTTTCAGATTGTCGTATCAATGGCACCCACTTGTAAACAATTCAATACAGCAATCGTCGTATTAGAATCTATATGCTATGTGGATTTGTATGTGATGTTACATGTAGCATTTTATGGCCCCAAGAATCAACTTATTTACCATCCATATTTAACTGCAAAAAACTATCTAAGAGTATGTTAAAATTATATTTTATCATGTTCTATTAATTTATATTTTGGTACTGGCTTTTCTGAAACTGGGTGACATAACTCGGCGTTCGGTGACCTCCACTCAACGCGCAATGTCTCGAAAATTGAGCGAAAGGTGGTTAACGGATTTTTGACATTAAGTTTTTTCCGAAGTTCCGCCGAATTTTTTAATTGCACAGTACGTCACAAACTCAAGTAGCATACACACCATATGGACACTACTAACTAACTACTAACTGCATCCACACCATATGGACACTACTAACTTCGTGGGAACTTCTTTCTTTGCGCCATACAACTGTGGAATGCCCTATCTACGGCACTGTGTCCAGGTCGATGGTCCTGTCCGGTCGTGGGTCGGGCTCGCCCATCGAGAGTTCCGAACAAAAATTGGAGGTCTCGAGCTTTTTATGTAATTCAAGCTGAGCCAGAGCCCGGTCTGATACTCGATCTAACGGCTTTAATATCACATTTTGACTTACATGCTATTATTTTTTAGGATTTAACCACAAATGTATAGTTTTCAGATTTTCCCTGAATTAGTACCTGTAGATGCGACCTATCTAATTTCATAATTCTAGGTCATCCGGTCCATCCATAAAGTATATAGTTTAGTATATAAAAGTTCCAAAATTTCAAGTCGATAGCTTCGAGCGTTCTTGATATAAAGGCTTGACAGACAGAGAAAGTGATCTTATAAGTGTTTCTTTGTCCTTAAGAGATACGAAACCCTAAAAACAATGTTTGTGAGATTTTTAGATCACCTTCAGAAATTTTAGTATATTACAGTTTTTAAATATATTTAGGGTAATTGGCGATCGAAACGAGCATAGGTGAAGATGCCTGCCTGAATGACTAGCTTATTAAATATTTATTTTTCAGAGAACATTTGCAGCAGATATTGTTACATGTTTCCCATGGTATGCGATATGGAAGTTGTTTGTACCAAAACACAATGAAAACCACAGTGAGGAAGATCACGTTGTAAGCTTCCACATGTATCACTGCATCATCAGAATGTCTAACGTTTTGCAAATCTATAAATTGTATTCCGCTTTTTGGGCGGAATCTATAGGCGCATTGAAACGGGTAAGTTTGTTATAATATTTAGCTTTTTTTATGGCCCTGAAAGGCTATAGCTTATGTGTGACTGTTGACTTAAGCGTATGTTTAACGAGATGAGTTGTGTATTCGATTCTCACTCGAGGTATTATATACATACATCGAGGTCGAGACAAAGCGCGACATTGGGTTTCGCCATTCAACATGCAATGCTTCCGGAAATCGGCGGAAAGTGGGGAGCGGAGTGTTAATACACAAGACCCCACACAAAGCTCCTTCCCTGATACATGCAGGATACAGCGTGAAGCTAAAAAAAGAGTACTTAAGGTGTGATGATAAGATTTAGCCCTTGCTGTAACTCAGCTAGATCGATAGCGTATATATGTAGTTAGGACAACTTAAATGTCTCCTTCTAAACTCCTAGAAAGTCTTCATTGGTAAAGTATATAGTGTTTTGTCCTTGTCAATCAATATTATATTAATACGATTATTTATACGATAGGGCGCCCTTGGTCATATGATGTTATACTGGAAGTGACTATTTATATATGATATCATATCTATTTATAGAAATTGCCAAACTTAATCGAAATAAGACTTATGAGTATAAATATGAGTCATAACTCACGTTCATTCATCATACATTAACTGAAGTAACTAAGTACATATCTATAAAAAAACTATTTGAACTTTATAATTTTTGTATAAAATATGTATTTTATATTGCTATTTTACTTATATAATAGCGTATTTGATCTCTCACATTGTTATTATTATCATTAACATCCTGCCCTTAATATTTTATCATCATATGTAGCTCTATCAGGTAAAGACCTACATTACCTGATAGAGCTATAAGAGGAATTAGAAAACCGTTAAAAAAAATGATGACATGAAACAATTAAGTGCACGCAGAAATGACTAATAAGTAATGAATTATTACAACACAAAATACACAAAGGACAAAATGTACAAAATAAAAATAGATTTAAAAAAAATGGACGTTTGATTTGCAAACGTTGTCCAACAGAATATTTATATATTAATTATTGCAAAATAATGACATCTAAATCAAATATGAAGTAACAGAACAATACAACCATTACGGGAAAATCATTTAACAATAGATCATTAGAAATATCCTGTTCTTTAGTTAACTACTGGATTGAGACAAACGGTCTAAGAGGTTACGCATGATAGAGCTACGAAAAAAAACATTTACAATCGTATTGACACAGTTGTATCGATTTTATTTGTTTAATTATTTTAACTGGATCCCCTTTTAATCTGCAATTTCTTTTTCTATAACATTATCTCTTTTTTATCTTATTATCTCTTTCGAGTGTTCGCCACACAATGTGATATTGGTGAAGTGATTAGGACTCCATTGGCACGCTCAGAACGCCATAGACTAAGAACTGAACAGAACTATTTTAACATTTACAATAATATTTTAAATTGTTTTTACTTTAAAATCCATATTTGGTATTTCATTACAGTCATGTTTTGTTTTCGCTTTGTACTATCCACATACCTACATTTAACATTAAATAAATAATATTTAGTGTTATTAATTATATTACTTTAACATTGAGGACACAGCACGAGACTTGAGTATTTTTTATTACAGAAATTATTTTTTATATCAACTCGCTTGCCAGTTCCAAATGTGATGTCACAATAACATGTCATAATTTATACAGATTTCTATTTCTACAGTATCATTTTTACCTTTTTTAAAAAATATATAAGAAATGTTTTGAAATATATATATATAAAGAACTAATAAATAATTTTCAATACTTTTTCAAAAAAACATTAATTTTTAATTTATTTTCTTCCTATAGGCATACCTAATGAGTGTGGTCCAATTTCTTCTTCTTACGCTCTTCTTCCTGAACCTTTACACTTCGGTATTGATAATAATGTCATGCAGATACATAGTAGCTTACGATAATGAGGATTTCCTTGAAAAGATTCGACAATTATCAGTTGATGGACATTATATGGAGACGAAGTTTCATCCTGATGGAAATATGGTCTGCAAACTTGGTATTTTTTCCTATTTTATCTTTAATTTAGATTATTTATTTATAAAATCTATCTATATACATAAAATACTACGAGGGCAGTACAGAAAACTAATGGTCGATTCCTTGTGGACAGAACAGCAGCACGAAATTTCTCCAAAATTCCAACAGAAAACAATATATTTTACGTTTTATGATCCCTGTAAAAAGAGTCGCGAGTGGCAACTCATATAGCGTATAAAAATAAACACTTTTAGCATATTTTTTACTTTTAACATTAAAACAACAGGTTCATGGATAGACAGTGGGAAAATTGTCAAAGAATCATATTTAAGCCCATCAAAGGTTTATTTACTTGCGTATTATTGGGCAAGTACGAGCTTTACTGGCGCTGGTTTTGGAGATATCACGGCCCAGGACAGCGCCCACATGATACTTTCAATTTGCATCAACATACATGGAGTTTTGTTTTTTGGGTGGGTGATTTGATTCGTCATAGATTGTTGCCCTGTCCTTATTAGGTATCAACCTTTTCTCACAGTCACAAATCACGTAATAATACATGAGGCTTATTTATCTATCGTTTCTAATCTATATCTTCAAATAATTTAAAAGTTCGTAAAACCTTAATTTTGTAAATAAAAATTCTAAAAATAAATATTTTTTCAATAATATGTAGTGATGAAGGCAGCAGCGGATTTATGTATTTTCAAGAAATAGGTTGTAACATTTTTGTCACCTTTGGCTCTACTATTACCATTATCAGTGCCTAGACTACAATACAACAATTTCATTGACACTGCACAAGAAATCGTTTTTCGCTGTGACATATTATGCAATTTCTGTCTTATTTGACTAATAAAAAGTATGAACAGAGGCCAAATTACTGGTTAGGCAGATTACAAATTAGAGTATGAAGTTTATTTGTTCGTTGCAAACCAAAAATTTACCGTTCAGGCAATCCTACTTAATTAATTGGTGTCGTCCTCTGTCTTCTATTTATCTTCTATCTATTTGATTAATATTTTATTGAGTAATAGATATATTTGATGTATTAATATTTTATTGAGAATATTTGAAAAATCCATGGCGATTAGATTATCTTTAAGCAATGTATTTATTTACAGCTATGTGTATGCTCGGATAGCATCTTTGAAAGCGATGGCCGATCAAGTAGTTACCATGTTTCAAGAAAATTTAAAACATTTACAGCTATTTTTGAACCGAGAAAGAGTACCTTATATTTTGAAAAAGAATATTATAGATTATTGGAAGTATCAATGGAAAAGAACTGGTGGTTGGTCGGTAAGATTCTGTCGACAGGGTAGGCCTGGACAGGGTCGTAGGGATAGGCTTAGTCTAGTGTTAATATTTTAACTCCATTCTCTAAATTGTATAAGTCTGGAACTATTTAACAAAAAAGTATTTTACGAGTATACCTTTAGTAGTATATCTAGCTGTATGTAGGTATGTTTTTTATTTATCAAGTTATTGATACGGGCTATAAAATTAATTTATTTTTTATTTAAACACAATATGTCTTTTGAATTTAGAACCAGCAACACAATTCACTACTCAAAAAAGAAATTGTTAGGTACAAACTCAACAAAAGTGAAACAAAGCTAAATAGAAATAAAAAAAATATTATTATCAAAACATTAAACAGTTAATCATCATAAACATTAATTATATAAATAAGAAAAAAAAATTAAGAGTGTGTTCGAGATAAATTAAAATGGCCGAAATTTGATAACCGGAATATGGTATTGAATTAAAGTTGAAGTATCATTTTTCAAGTGTCCGATATGATTTTCGTAAGTATTGTAATTATATATGAACTTTAATTATATTGTGTTATCCATTTAAAGCATCAAAAAATTTTGGGTAAACTACATGCCAACTTAAACGAAGACGCCGTCTTGTATATGTACGAAAAAACTTTGCGGGAAATACCGTTATTTGAAGATGTCGAGTATTCATTCTTTAGGGCTTTCGCGAAGAAACTCAAAGAGCGATATTTTCAAAAAGGTTATATGATTTTGAGATCTAATGAGGTCGTCAGCAACATGTTCATAATTTACCGCGGTAAAGTATGTAAATTGTATTTAAATTTTTTTTTTTGGTTTTTTTTTTTATATTGGCATCAGCGTGCATTTTTAAGGTGGATATTATAACGAATATTAACGAAGTGGAAGCGTGTATGGGGCCAGGAGGTATATTTGGAAACATTCACGGCGCGACGCGATACTTGACAATGTCAAATATCATTGCTTCTAGAAACATAGACTTGTTGTACATAAAAGGAGCAGAGTTTTATGCACTTTTAAAAGTAAGATATAGGTTGCTTAATATAAAAAAAAAATCTTAATTCATAAAACTTTTGATGGTTAGTAAACGGTTAGTGTTGTATTTAAAATACTTAAATGTAGAAAATATTTTTGCAATAGACATTTAAATCATATAAATAATATATCAATAGAAATATTGTTTTCTTTTGATAATTTGTAGCGTCTATGCGTCACGAACGTTTTTTATTACAGAGCTATCCTTCAGTTTTAAGAAAAGTGAAGTATTCAGTTAAATCAGCAACTAAAGATTACGTGCTACCCACGGTGATGTCGGAAAAGTCCAGTTTAGAAGTATATTTTTTTATAATTTAACTTTGAAGTTTTCTAAAAAAAATCTACTAATTTATTAAATTTAATTTTTTATTTTAGTTAGAGCCGTATCCTCTAACATATGAAGAAGATGAAGATGAGGAGAATGACGAAATTGATCCAAGCATTTTCTTAGAGGTAAAAACAACATATAAAAAAATATTTTAATTAAAAAAATAAAGCGTTTCATATGATTTTATTGCTCAATATGATTTTATTGTTTTTATTTTATCTGAAACAGCGTTTAATTATTATAGAATCAAAATATTTTTTAATATGTAAATATCGTTATGTTTTGCTTTTTTTACGTGCCCGCCGCATATAGTAGAATAGACAGAGGGAACCCATTTTCCGGCAAATTGAGGCAATTCGTATTGTGTGGCGTAAATCGACACCACTCTGAGATGTTACCAGAGTTAAAGAAATGAAAATATCCAATAATTTATTACGTTTTACTTGTATATATATAAAAGAAAGCTTGATTCAGTTCATTTCTAGAGCAGTTTGCGGAGGCGGTATTAATAGGATAATTTGAAATGTGGTGAAGTGAAGACAGAAAACATTTTTAGAGGAGCTCTTAGATTAGAATCTAAGTTTTATCACAAGTAACAGTGAAGGAACGGAGTGTCTTAACACTAGGTTCCTTCTGCCAATCCAGATGTGTGTGGGATACTGGTGATTTTAGTAATTTGTTTAATTGGATCAAATTAAAAGTTTTTTTTTCTCCAAATAGAGCCCTGACAAGAGTATTGCCGAATCTCATGGTTCCAGATCTATTACATCTGTGGACAATGCTGATTATATATCTGCTGTTTGGTTAATATTTAAACCACACAGGTTAGTAAAAAAATTACAATGTGTTTATTTTTATTTTTTGTTTACTACTCGTCTAAAACTGTGTGTTATATCAAATTCATAAAAGTAATAGGATATCTTAAAAGTATTTCTATTCAAGAAAAATCTGAATTTGAGGCCAGTCGTGGCGCAGTGGTACAAAGTGTGACTATAAAACAGACTGATTGTGGGTTCGATCCCCACTCGAGGATGAAATATTTACTTAAATTTATATTTTCATTTCTTCGCTCTGGTGTCGAGGCAAAGCGCGGCGTTGAGTTCTGCCACTCAACACGCAATGCCTCCAAAATTCGGCAGAAAGTGGGGAACAGAGTGTCTTAACACTAAGTTCCCTCTGCCTGCTGTGTGCGGGATATAGCGTGAAGCTAATTTATTTTATTTTATTTCTATTCAACATTTAATTCATAAATATTAGTTTTCACGCTCTTAGCATCAAGTTGTTAGGCCGAGATGTCGCGGATTCTAAATAAAAATGGTTAATTCACCCGAATGGGGATTCGAACCCACAATCATCATGTTTACGCTTTCCCACTGCGCCACGATGGCCTCAAATTCAGATTTTTATTGACAAAAATGTTTTACAGATGGTTTCGCAGCAGCGTCGTGCCAGATTGTCTATGGGTTATATTAATTGGTACTTATGGAATTTTGTAAAATACATATTTATATATTTTTTTATAAGATCAAAGTATACTATAAACAGTTTCTCATTTATTAAGATTAATAATATTAATAATCCCGTTCACTTTTCGCTTACCTTGAACGTAAGTGTCACTATCTCTACCTACCGCTCATTTGTCTAACATTGATTGTTTAGGATAAAATAAGTTTTGAGGAATAACCATACTGCTTCTTTGATGACAAATTATGTAATGTTCATTCTATATCCTCTTAGTTACTTAAATTTATACCATGTCGTGGTGCAGAGGCAGAAGCGTGTGTGTGAACTACGGCGGCAGGTTGGAGGTTCAATTCCCCAAAGGAAATAAAATATTTAATATTTTCGTACTCCTCGATCTGGTAACGAGCTCCGCCGCTAACACACAATGTTTCCAGAATTCGACGGAAATCGGGGAACGGAAGTGTCTTAATGGGAACGGAGCATCTTAGCACTAGGTTACCATGTACAGGATAATGCAAGGATGCAGGATGTGCAAGAAACTAAAATAAATAAATATAAAAAAATCGTTTCCGTTTACAGATTATCTGATTATATTTCTATCCTACATGGATTTTATGATCCTCGTATATCAAATGGCCTTTCTGTCTAACGCATATTTCTTTTATATATGTGTTGTCGTGGACGTCATTTTTCTTTATAAAATCTTCTTAGACTTCCATACCGGTTACATGAACCGATATGGAGACTACATATTGAATCCGAAAAAAGTTCGCCATATGTAAGTATTGATTTTTTTATTTTGAGGCCAGTTCTGGCGCATTGACACGAAGTGTAATACCGACTGGTTGTGGGATCGATCCCAACTCGAGGAGATGAAATATTTACTTAAATTTATATTTCCATTTCTTCGCTCTGGCGTCAAGGCTAAACTTGGCATTGAGTTCTGCCAATCAACACGCAATCCCTCCATAATTCGGCAGAAAGTGGGGAACGGAGTGTCTTAACACTAGGTTCCCTCTGCCTACCCTGCTGTGTGCGGGATACAGCTTGGTGAAGCTGATAAATTTTTATTTGTATTTTTTCCTTTGTTTTTGTAAAACGGAAAATATTTTAAAGCTTTTATGGTGTAGTTTTATAGTACGATTCGAATTCGGATCCACGAAAATGTACTCTTGTTTTCGCGAAGGCACTTTAAACTGAACTATGAAACAAATCAAGTTGAACTATTATTTAAAGTTTTATAAACTATTTTTTTCATTTAAATCTTTATTTTCATCAAGTTAGTTACATAATAATATGTTTTCCGACGTAATTTATATATATCAAAATTTTAAACAAAAAATATTTGTGCTTTAGCTAAGTCTTAATTTGTTTATATTTGTTTAATTAAATCAAGTATTTATAAATCGAACAGTTACTACATTTCTATTATATAAAACTATTTTTAACTTAAAAATATATTAATTTTTTTTAGGTATTTTTCTAAAGTATACCTTCGGAGACGTGATTTTCTAAGCAATTTACCACTTTGTTATTTAGCGTTTGCATTGCCTTTGCGTCAACCGATACAGAACGCACTGTTCTGTTACATGCGGACACCTCAATTAGTGAGGATCAGTTATTTGTTCACATATCGACAACATCGTAAAATTAATATTGGATCGTCAAGTTTATTTTTGAAATTGACGTAAGTTCAATAATTTTGTTAAGGAGTATTTGGTTATAAGCGCGAAGGGTATGGGTTCAAATCGTGGTGTTGAGTTGAATGTTGAAAGAGAATTCATGGTGTTGAGCATGCAGTATCTCGAATTTGGGAAAGTGGAGAATAACATGTTTCAACAACATGTTTCCTCTGCTCAACCGGCTGTGCGAAAAGACGCGTAAAGTTATAAATATATTTTTTGGCTATGATCAAAATTTTAGCTTGGCTCACTGTACTGTGTGTAATTCAGTTATCCTAAAACCGCACCATTTTAACAGCGACAGCGTAAATGAAGTTCCTGGAGAATTGATTTTGTTATTATTTTTGTTTACGAAATCTTGTAGAAATAAAAAGTTGTTGAGTTTCGTTACTTAAAAATGCCTCCATAATTGGAAAGTGGGGAACGGAGTGATTTAATACTAGATCTCTTTTGCCCACTCTGCACATAGCGAGATACGGTGATTAAAACTAATATAAAAACCATGTCCTTCAGTTATAGAGCAATTAAATTTTAAATAAAATGGCAAATTAAAAATAAATTCATGATATATTTATTAAGCATTAATATATTAAAGGACAATCGGAATATGGGCTTCCCTTTTAACTCACGTAAACGCGTGTTTATTTTTCAAATTGTCTTGTCTTACTCCGGTTCAATGTACTTCAGCTAATTGGATGACCAAGGAAGAATTAAATTTGAGCGCTAGTTACGTACAGGTAACCTAAATAAATTTACCCAGTCATATAAACTTAAGTAACTTAATATTTTTCATCTTTACACTATGTTAGTTATTCACTTCATAAATTAAATAGTTAGAGCAGAATTTAAATAATGTAATGTATTAGTAATTAAATCGATATTTTCTTAGAAACAATCAAAATTTAATATTTTTAACAAATTATTTACTCATAAAAATATTTAAAACCAGCTTCACGCTGTATCCCGCACACAGCAGGGTAGGCAGAGGGAACCTAGTGTTAAGACGCTCCGTTCCCCACTTTCTGCCGAATTCTGGAGGCTTTGCGTGTTGAGTGGCAGAACTCAACGCCGCGCTTAACCTCGACACCAGAGCGAGGAAAATGGAAATATAAAAATAAAAAAATATTTTTTTTTATATTAGCTGTACATTGATAACAAATTCTGTGTTAGTTATTTTTAAAATAAAAGTTTTTAATTACGTTCAAAATATTTCGGAGAGTTTAACGTTTCAGAAAAATTTCTTTTCACTTTATATCGCATCATTATGGTACATGATAAACTTACTAACAATTACCGGAACAGGCGATGTTTCATCACAAAATGATTTTGAAGTTATTGAAACTGTATTCATAACTATTATAATTAAATTCTGTACAGGTAAATTTTTCAATGTTTAAAAAATGATATTTTTGGAGTTAGTGCTTATGAACGAAAAAGCGCTAAATGCGTAACGCGGCGCTGAGTTCCGTTACACAACGTAGAACTCGGTGGAAAGTGGGGACGGAGTGTCTTAACGTGAGGCTAGTCAGTGTCAAGTATATATATATATATATATATATATATATATATATATATATATATATATATAAATGTATTTATTTTTAAATTATGTTATGTTGTAACGGCTACTCAAAAGCCTAAAAAAGTTTAAAATTTTAGGTCTACTTATATCTGAAATGTCGGCTATGATAACTGCACATTCGTCTTCAAGAATCAAATATGACTATGGAATTAATGAATTAAGAGACGGACTCAGAGACACAGATCTGAGTGACCATCAAATGAACAAAATGTGGGACTACGTACGCGAATTGTGGAATAGGCAACAAGGGAAACAGGTATCTATAAACGCTATAAACGCAATAAGCGCTGCTCTCAGTATATTTTTTAAACTAAAGGAATGGCTATAATAGTGGCGGATTTAACAGTTTTTTTTTGCTTAATCATATAAATTGAAATCTTCTTACAAACGCTTTTCATCGATAACTTTTTGCGTACGTTTCTCAATTCAATCATCTATTACAATAAAAGAGGCAATTTGTTGTCCTCCAGGCCTTGCCTGCCTAGTACTAAGCCTGCCTGCCTACTAGCGTCTGCGTTCACATTTTATTAGAAAAATATATATCTATACACACACGCACACGCCACGGTCACGGAGTGTGACTGTAGAACCAACTGGTTGCGAGTTCGATACCCACTTGAGGAGATTAAATATTTACTTAATTTATATTTCCATTTCTTCGCCCTGGTGTCGAGGTAAAGCGCGGCGTTTAGTTCTGCCACTCAACTCGCAATGCCTCCAAAATCTGGCAGAAAGTGGGAAACGGAGTGTTTTAACACTAGGTTCCCTCTGCTTACCCTGCTGTGTGCGGGATACAGCGTGAAGCTGATGCATTTTTTAGTTATTTATTTTATATATTGTAAATAAATGAAAATCGAACTTACAAATACACAGTCAAATATTTCTTTTTTTTTTGTTTTAGATGCCCAAGCTTGTGTGCAAGTTGCCATGTAGACTACAGATTCAGGTGAAGCAGGCTGTGTACGGAATTCATTTACGTGAATCTTTAATATTTAGTAAAACGAACGACGACTTCAAAAGGATGTTGACAAAGTGGCTGAAACATTGCGTTTTCTTCCCTGGCAACTATATAGTGCAAAGGGGAGACGCCGACCAGTGCATTTACTTCATACATAGAGGAGAGGTAATGTTTATTGCATAATAATTCGAATCGACCCTCTCTCTCGTCTCCGTGGCGCAATGGGACAAACTGTGACCGTTAACATGATGGTTGTGAGTTCGATCAGTACTGGAGTGAATGATAATTTATTTTAGCTTCACGTTAGCCTACCTCTATCGGACCTAGCCTATCGACAAACACTACGGTATCTGTATACCTCTTGAGATTGATTATTTTTAAATTATTTTTTTCCTTTGCTCTAGTAATTAAAGCGCGGGGTTGATGTCCGCCAATTTGACCAATCAATCCAGAGGACATTTGTATACCTAATTCCTATCTGTGGAATATTTAAAACATTCTATTCTCTCTAAATCATAATATAGTAGAAAGATATAAATACCTAAGTAAATATTTTAAGTATACTTACATAAAACCTACCTATAGTGTGAAGAAATTGTGCTGATTATTTTTTTTCATTTTTTTTAATAAATTTAATTTGCTAGTCGTGGCGCAGTGGCACGAAGTGTGACTGTAAAACTGACTGGTTGTGGGTTCGATACCCACTCGAGGAGATGAAATATTTACTTAAATTTATATTTCCATTTCTTCGCTCTGGTGTCGAGGCTAAGCGCGGCGTTGAGTTATGCCACTCAACACGCAATGAATCCAGAATTCGGCAGAAAGTGGGGAACGGAGTGTCTTAACACTAGGTTCCCTCTGCCTACCCTGCTGTGTGGGGGATACAGCGTGAAACTGATTTTTTATCATTATCATTCGAGGTTGAGGTATTAACCGTTCATCAAAATCTAACCGAATCTATTTACGATGTCCTTGGACCAGAGGACAGTTTTGGTGTAGCACAGGTATTTTTTATCGATCTCTACACTTAGTGATATAAAATGTATAAAATATAGGTAAAACGGTCATAACATTTCAATTGGAATTGAATTTGAAACATTTGAATGAATTAGAGACTATTTTAGATTAAGACTTTCTTACTTTCTCTCTGGAGTAGTCGAATCTTCTTTTGTGTTCTTCTTGTATCAAATCGGAATAATTTACGCAACGCAAAATAGTTAAAAAAAATTCACTCTTGGCTTCTTCCCATTCACAAATATTTTTATTTGACCGCCCACTAAAAGGTAATTGATTGACCGGCAATCTGTTTAATTAAGTATTTTATATAATATGAAATACGTCCGTCCAGACAATGTATGAGATGAAAAGTTTTTACTTAGGTATGGAACCCAAATCCAAACATTAAAAATAAAAGAAATTATATTTTCTTTCAATTCACGCTGTATACTGCTTTCCCGAGTAGACACAGACCTAGTGTCAAAAACTGAGTGTTTACCTATACAAGATAATGCGTGCTGAGTGGAGGAGCTCAACCTTGCACTGTCCTGCGTTGTTCTGTCTATGGAAGTGTAAATATAATTCTCTCTCGACATCGAGTGGGGATCGAACCCACAACACCAGATTTTCGTTATGTTTAAGTGTATATTTTACATTGTAAATTATATTAATTTCAGGGCTTATTTGTGGGTATCACCCATCATTTTTCATTCCGAGCTCGTACTGTTGTGGACATAGTTTATTTGGTATTAGATGAATGGAAGTATTTATTAGATTTTTATCCACATTCAGCGAAAATCGTACGAAGAAAAGTAGAAAATGCTTATCTAGCTATATAGTGTTTCATTAATGCTTTACATTTAAATAGTTCAATAAAATCTTTAAAACATGTAATTTGTATTCTTTTTAAAAATAGTATATCTTCTATTAAAAAACAAACAAGACAGAAGGTTACTGTCTAGTGCACAATGTGCAAAACAGTAGTAGGACAAATTTATCACTACTAGGAGTGCTTAGTGTACGTGCAACCCAACCAACAACAAGACACCAATTGCCAAAATTTTACCAAATTATTTTTCATAATAAAGATTTTGCCATGTTCCTTTACCAGAGATCGGTCTACAGTCTATACACATGAGCGAACGCAGGACGCATTTTTTTACGTAAGGAAATCAGCGGAGAGTTACTGTTTGGACAAGCTTCATATGATTGTCACGACGTTATAGCAAGAATGCATATCACATAGCCAATCTTAAAGAAGCTATCTAAAAGCTATGATTTCACAAACTATTACATTTGACAACAGGTACTGCCCATTCTACCATCGTTTTCGAAAATGTGGCCGTGGTTATCGTAGTAAATGCTGGTGGATACTTGCAGGTTGTACTATAGTGTCCCATACTATATAATGTTAAATAGATTGTATGATTAATTCCTATGCTTCACATTAAAAAATATTTTAAGTGTTAATCATTATATACATATATTTTTAAAAAATAATTTAATTAATTTTATACATGGTTTAATCACTTGTGTACTTAATATATACACTAAAAATAGTATAAACAAAATATTTTACCTAAATTCTTGTCTAAATATTTATGATTATCATTACAAAAGGTTTTCACAACGTAATGTATGGAATACATTAACCTTCAAATAAAACTCCCTCCATACTACTGTTGCTTGAGGACCGTTTTCTTTTTCTTCTACTATTTCTTGGTAGGTTATTTTCGCCATCAGAATCAGAGCTCATAAGTGATTCGTTTTCCCTGTAAATAAAACGAAAGCAGATTAAATATTATACAGACATAGCTGTAATGCAGCGATATAGACTGTAATTCGGCGGTTGTGGGGTCGATTGCCGCTCGGGGGAATAAATTATTTTTATTTCCTTACTCTAGTTAAAACAAGCGCGGCGTTGAATTCTGCCACTCAACATATAATGAAAAAGTGTGTCTTTGTACTACGTGAACTTTTGAGAACTAAATCAAAGAATGATTTTTTCCCTTATGTATTCTAGTTCTTTATTAGGGAACTTGGCGTTAAAATTGTGATTAAAGTGGCCAGTATGACTAAACGCCAATTTAACATGTAAAATAAAATAAATAAGCTTCACGCTGTATCCCGCACACAGCAGGGTAGGCAGAGGGAACCTAGTGGTAAGACACTCCGTACCCCACTTTTCGCCGAGTTCTGAAGGCATTGCGTGTTGAGTTCATATGTAAGGACCTTATATTTTTTTATTTCGTTAAGAGGGGATCGAACCCACAACCTGTCACGTTTACGTCATACGATTGTGCTTCTGTATCGGCCACAAGTCGAATAGAGAATATAATACATAGGTTCCGTCCGCCTATATGAGGCTAAAATAATATTGTTCATAATATTGAGTATTTTTACTGGCATATTAAAGTACAAGATCTTAGCAAAGTCAAGCAGCTTAAGGGAATGACTCCAGTCATTTAATGATATATATAAAAAATCTGTATCTTTATATTCACATAAGTCTAGCTTGAAATGTCTAATTAAGCAATATTTCAATGTATGGGGCCATGTATCTGTTATTGTACTAATAATAATTTGAAAAAAAAAAACATCCAAATCTGGATCATTTGTTGTGAAACTGCAAGAGATCAGCTAACGCTAAAAAAGCTAGCAGTAAACATTTTCAAAATGTATAGTCTAAGTCAAATAATAAAAAAAAAAAAAAATAAATCAGCTTCACGCTGTATCCCGCACACAGCAGGGTAGGCAGAGGGAACCTAGTGTTTTTAGACACTCCGTTCCCCACTTTCTGCCGAATTCTGAAGGCATTGCGTGTTGAGTGGCAGAACTCAACGCCGCGCTTAGCCTCGACACCAGAGCGAAGAAAATGGAAATATAAATTTAAGTAAATATTTCATCTCCTCGAGTGGGGATCGAACCCACAACCAGTCGGTTTACAGTCACACTTTGTGCCGCTGCGCCACGACTGGCCTCAATGATATTAGTCAAATAATATTATTCAAAATAAGAAGTTAAGAGCTTCAATTTTTTTTAAACCATCATCATATCAAATAACTTATCTACTGCTTCACTAAAGATGCTGCCTCGGACCTGAGAAGAACCGGCGCCAAAACCTAAGCAGGACTATTTGCCTTTAAATTAATTGTTTCTATAATAAGTTCTTTGATTTTCACGATTATTACACATTTTAAATAAAACTAAATTCTAACCGGATTAATCGATTAATCCGGTTAAAATAGTTTTAATTGTTTCTAGTTTTAAAGTAGTGGCTCTCCAACATTGCTTAAAAAAATGGGAGTGTATGGATGTTTTTATAGGATGAGGAGCTCAGAAAGAAGCCTGGAACTTGAGACGAACTGTAAATTCACCTCCATTGTCTCGACACCTATTCAATTTAAAACGATTGTACAGTACAATCAACAAACGTGGTCGCCCTGAAGTTAGCTTAATGCAGATTTAGTTTTAAATATATTTTTTTTATTTTCATTATTTTCTTTCAAAAGCTCTAAATTCTTCTCCTTCTGACTCCTTCTGTGAGTTAAAAATTTACTCTCCACTCCTGGTTCCAGATTCCAGATAATGTATATTAACATTTTTATGAACTTCACACGGCCAGTAGTTATAAATGTAATTTATATTTTCATGTCTTCGCTCAGGTGTCGAGGCAAAGCGCAGCATTGAGTTCCGCCACCCAGCACGCAATGCCTCCAAAACTCGGCGGAATGTGAAGCTGCTTTATTATTTTTTTTATTTTTACTTTGAAATTACAACTTTTCTGGTGTTAATAGGACTTCGTTCCCCACTTTCTGCTGAATAATTGGTGCGTTGTATGTTGAAGTTGCAAGAACCAAAGCAAGAAAATGAAAATATTAAATATTTCAACTCACAACCCTCGAGTAACAATCAAATATTTGTGGCCCTGTGCCTTGACAGAGTCAATTTAAATTAGTTACATACATTTATTATTAATTTACTTACATATCAGTTTCAGAGGTCCTTACATTGTCATGTTGATTTTCCATATGAATTTCTAAACAAGGTGTATGTAATGCCTCCTTACATATTGTGCACGTAGAGCCCTGAAAGTATAATGTTTCCAATTTTATAACTTACAATTTTTTTAACTTAGCTTTTCACTTATTATTCCACATACTGTTAAAAAACTTTTTTTAATAAAATACAAATAAGTATATTTGTAAGTTAATAAACTTAACTGCATTACATATGGTAAACCAAAACAATATATTTTTTTAGGCATATTGACAATATTCTATTAAAAAATATTTTATACTGATATCTATCACTGTTGGAAACTTTATTTAAAAGTTTAATAAATGGATTACTATTAAATTAAATACTGATTATTCAATTTTTTTGGCATATAAGTCCTGCTTTTTTTACTTAAAATTAAAAAAAAACCCATTTTCATCTAGAAAGAATCTGGCAACGCTGATCCAGAGAGATGACACCAGAGTGAAGAAATTGAAATATATATTTTAACAAATATTTTATTTCCTCCAGTGGGGATCAAACCCCTACACCTGTTGCTTTTACAGTCACACTTTATGGCCCTGTACCACAACTGGCCTCAACATGTATATAACACAGTATACAAATTTTTACTTACTTTAAACACAATTTCCTTACATTGATTGCATTTTTCTATGTAATCTTTGAAATAGTCTGTGAAATATGGTTCAAATTCATACATTGCTCTAAGACCTATTGTATAATAAATAATTCCTTCAGTAGTTGTTGATTGTTGTCCTTTTCTGCTTGTTTGTGTGTTTTCTTGTAACTCTATAAATTTATGTAGATAATGCATATTACACCACCTTTCTAACAGAATCTGAAAGATACAAAATTATATATAAAAAAATGAAATCAGCTTCACGCTGTATCCCACACACAGCAGGGTAGGCAGAGGGAACCTAGTGTTAAGACACTCCGTTCCCCACTTTCTGCCAAATTCTGGAGACATTTCATGTTAAATGTAATAACTCAACACTGCGCTTAACCTCGACACCAGAGTGAAGAAATGGAAATATAAATTTAAGTAAATATTTCATCTCCTCCAGTGGGGATTGAACCTACAACCAGTTGGTTTTACGGTCACACCTCGTGCCACTGCACCACAACTGGCCTCTAAAACTATATATACTTTATTTAAAGTTACATATTTCATAGTATTCTAAATGTTAGGACATTAAGTGTATTTATTTTAAGCATTTTCAAAACAAAATTTTCTAATATTTTGAATCATTTCTTCATTATGGCTTCATATCTCATAATAAAAATTGTGGAACTTTTGATATATGACTGTCAGTTTGTTTCAAAAATGCATGGAGTTATCAAATTATGAAATATAATAATAATTTATTATCAAATACTTGGGTTATGATGATACAATTAAAAGATATGGCCTTTTATCCTTGCTTTAAGCCTTTAACCCACTCATAGGGAAATAAATCCTACAGGGTAAGTACCCTACAATAACAGTAATGTCAAGTGGCATAGACCTACAGTCATAAAATTTGGTAAAAAGTGATGATGAAAACTTTAAAATAATTTACTGTTGTAACATAAAAAAAATATTGCAACTTATAATCATAGTTCATTTTACACAATATGAGTGCATTCAATGCAGACAGTTTCTAAGAGATGCATATCAAAATCCCGTAACTAACAAAACTGTTTTGTTTCTAATTTGACATGATTTTACTTTCTGTTGGACTACAATAAGAAAAAAAGGAATTGGTATGGTCACTTGTTGCACAAGTCTGATACACAAGACATGACAAGTTCACATTTGACCTTTATTACCGGAAAAAAAAATATTCATTTATTCTTTTGTTGTTATTTTACAGGTGGCTTAAAGGTATCATGACTGCATGTGACATATGCAATATATGCAAAAATGATAAAATGTTATAATTATAAGTGTTTCATTCGACATAAATTATTACAGCCATAAAGTTTACAAAACAAAAAAGTTAACTTATAAATAATTTACCTCAGCCTCTTGTTTAGTGATGTTTTGAGCATAATAAAGAGCATCAAAAAATTGTAATTGTTTGTCATCATTTGATATTATTTCTTTTAACAAAGTTCTAAAATAATTAAGCTCCTTGTCCGTAAAAATCCTTTGCGATTTTGTGGCATTATCAGCGGCGATCATCATAAAAATTAAAGTTTCTTCGCAGGATTCCGTGTTCTTATCTTTTACTATTTTTATTCTTTGCTGTAACGGACTTATTTCGTTATTTATTTCTGCGACTAGCTTACGAATTAACGACGTATAGTCATTTTCTTTTTGTCCTGTAAAATATAAAAAGAATAAAAACACAGGAACTGAGTATCTAATTTCAATGAAAGTGAAAAATACCTGTATAATTCTTTATAAATTTTACAGATTCTGCCATAGATAGGACTCCACGATTTGCTATGGTTCGCAAAAAGAACCTATGAACATCACCGTAAGTCATTATAGCGTATTGGCAAATGTCTTATTTATAATTTACTGCCAAATTAAATTTAAATACGAAACGGCAAAAGTTTTTTTTTGCTATTGTTCTGTTCTATTTCTTATCAAATGACTTTTAGGCGTACCAGTAGAGCACTGTTTATTTCGCCAATGTCACGTAGAATGGAGAAAATGCAATGAAGATTGGTAAAAGAAAATATCACTTAAAAGACTGAATAAAACGTATAAAAATAGAAGGATAGATAAACCACCACCTTAAAGAGAAAAAAATAAAAACATGACATTAAAAAATAATGTACAGTAAATTACAAGATAGTGTTAGAGTTAGTATAATCTATACCTCGATTAGTACACAATTTAATTTTGTTATCTATACTTATATTGAATCTGTAGAAAAGTCGTTTCTGTAAATTGAAAATATTAAAAAAAAAATAGCCAAGATGTGAAAGGATAACTAACAGAATCCATTTCCAACCACAGAACACATATACCCTAATATTTCCAACATTTTTGGAATTTTTGTCTGTTTGTCTGTTTATCAGTTTATGTAACCAAGTATAACGTAAAAAGTACATAATAAATTTAAGCAACTTTTATACATAAAAATAACAAGTAAATCAGAGTAATTTTTAGTGTTTATTTCATTATAATCGCTTCACACTATTAAAAGATATAAGTATTTAAGTTTTCAAAAAGTTTATATTTGAGATATTAGAAATCGATACAAGTAACGCTATCTATTAACAACAAATAGTAGGTACTAACGTATCTTGATAACGCATAAAACATTCTGTGGCGTTAAACACTAATTACGACGTGAGGAGTGTTAATCAGAAGCTTAGTACACCGAAGCTGGAAACTTTTGACGTCTAACATTATTAAATTAAGAAGTATCTCGATCTTCGAGGCTTTAGACCATTGTAAACAACTTTTTTTTGTAGCATTATATTTGCCTTACTTAAGACTAAGAAATCCAGAGGTCGCTATAGAATTGAATATTTCAATTAACGTCAACAGATGTCACTGCAAATTGAATACGAACAGTAATAATAATAATTTAATTTATTAACTTTGTATATTTATAATGATTAATTTAAAATTATATTTACCGCAAATAACTTCTTGTATATATCATTAAATAATTATATATTTTCCACAAACCGTTCTTCATTATCTGTGGCACTCTGAATAACTCTTTACTCTATGGTACTCTACAGTCTATTTATCTAATAATTATAAAATTTAAATTTAAAAATATCTGTTGATGCTGGTGTTGCTCGTCGATTTCGGTATTCAAATAGGATATTTTTGTAATAGTTTATTCGTTTATATGTAATAAGCTCATGGTCCGCGGGTAAATTAATTTCACTATTACTGTTACAACATTATTTGTGTTGAGTTTCTCGTGTGACTTGTTACTTGTGCTGTATGATATTGCATCATATTTGTTTTTAGGCAAATATTACACAAAGAAAACCCTGGCTACAATGGTATCAGACTGATTCCAAAATTAACGGAGAGCCAAACACCCTGACAAAATTAACAAAATGCAAAAAATGCAATGCAAACTTAACCTTTAAGTTTCCTACTCAAATTTTTGCCGTACAATAGCTTCAAACCTAGGATATCTTGCAGGTAACAATTACTAGTGCTTTAAAAATTTTTTAATATAATGTTAATTGTTTGTTAATTTCATTTAACTATAATTCTATAATTAAAAACTATAACAGCTTTGAACACCTGTAGCTCCGGACAAAGCATGGAGGTAAAGGAAACCCAGTGTTAAGACATTTCATTCCCCATTTCCCACTGAATTCAATAATTAATTTTTACTATTGAATTTAAGATTGATAGAGCAATAGTAAAATTCTTATAGATTATCAGGTTAAAAAGTTGAAGAGCTTGTTATAATATTTTTTCACTATCAAGTTATGTAATGCTACACAATGCTAAATTAAAATAAAAAAATATATTTTAAGAACATATCATTTGTGAGCCAACACATAATGACAAGTAAAAATCCCATATGAAATACCATAGTTATTCATGTGAAGTTTAAATTATTAACATTTTATTAACATCATTTTCAGATAAAGGCATTCTACCTGCAGAATGTAAACAAACGGCTGACTTTATATTATTTTTGGAAAATATTTTTGAGTCCATAAATGTCAGCAAAACTAAAAATGTTTAATGCAAAACTATTGCTTGGTCGAGCCACACCCAAGACTGTACACAATAAAATATGGACAGAGGCAAAAATTGTATTTAATTCAATGATTTTTTTGTCCAGCAGTGGGAAAGTAGAATCTGTTCCCACTGTGTCAAATTGGGTGTGAACCCTGAATAAAATTCAAACATTATTAAAAAAATTATGGGTTGACTGCAACAAAAACTCAGTGTGGTTGCGACATCTAAATCAAGATCCCCTTAATTTTTTTTTAGTGCACTAAGAAGTCAGAGGTGTTGCAACAACAACCCTACTTGTGATCAGTTTGAGTCAACATTTGCAACACTCTTAATAAACAATTTAAACAGAGTCCACAACCTAGGAGAAAACTGAAAATGACCATTGCCAATCATTACATAATCTTATCATCAATGACAATAGAAAAACAATGTCTTCAACCTGCACATATTTAATTATGCAATGACACCTTCGGAGGTGAAAGAAACCAATCCTCATATTATGTCGCACCTCTGTAGTATATGTGTGGATATTAGAAAAAAAACCAAAACTAACATTTTTCAATCATGCAGTTAATGTATGAGTCATTTATCTTCCAAAGATGAAATTAAATATATACAACATAGAGACTGCAGGATGATGGTTTTGCACTCCCAGCAAAGAATTTATAAAATTAATTTCAAATATCCAAGATGTGTTTAATCAAATTGTTAAACAAAATTTTGATAAAAGAAAATTAAAAGAAATAATAAAACTACAATATTTATATTAATTGATTTTCATTGTATTCAATGTATTTTACATAAATTAGTTGATTATATAATTTATTTTGCGGTTTGTTGCTTGATGTATAACGATTGTATAAATATAGAATAGAGAAAGCAAATTGATGATGATAGTGATAAATTCCAAACAAATGCAAAGAAATTCAATAAATGTTTTAAAAGACACCTAGTCTGATTTAAGGCTTATATACTCTGTTATTTGATGATAACAAAAGTATATGTTCAATAATATATACTTCAATAAAAATCAATTGATTATGCATATATGGTATTTAATCTTTTTTAAAATGGCCAATGTCTCGGAAACGGTAAAATATCAGTACATACTATGCGGGTTAAAATAATTGGAAATTACCTACTCCATTACCTGTATCAGTTTGTCTATGTACCTAATAATCACGCTGTATATTATATTACATCGTAATTATTTAAAATAATTTTGTTGAATAAAATGTAAAAAAAATAATTTCTATACTGTGATGTAGGCGATGTATTATTTATTTTCGTATACTTCTTCTACATCTACATAATATGTGCAATATATATATATATATATATAGTATATATATATATATATAATTATATATATATATATATATATATATATATATATGTATATATATATACAACGATATATATAGTTAGATGCCAACAATTAGAGACAATAGCCTCTTCAGGACGAGGACACGCCCGATATATCGACATTTCCATCATATTGTATCATCTCTGATAGTACTTTATCTTGATGATTTTATACGTAGTTGACAGAGCAAATTCTCAGTTTTTCAAGACAACATTTAAAAAAAGACTAAGCTCGGAAGGCCATAATAAAGAAACTGAACTGAACATAAGATAAAGAAAAAGCTGAATCTACGTCCTAACCCTTTAAGATTCTGAGGAATGTAACGCAGCTCCTTTCTGTACATCTATGCGATCAAAATAGTAAATATGTATCTACTACAAATCACTCACGTCACGTCACTTTTATTTACCAAATCCTAGATCCTTAATCTAGAAAAAATATTGAAAGCCCCGACCTCCACAGTTATCCCGGATATACAGTCTAATTACGGACGGACATGATTAGTTCATTCAATACAATTTCATTCATTTTAACTAAATAAAGATTTTCCGTTCAATTATTACCTACAAGTAAAGCACATCTCCCGAGACGTCAAGGCGATCAACCACGGCGCTTAATTACACGAGTTTTTTTAATTGCAACTCTGTTTGTGATAGCATCCTTTCTCTAAAATGTTATTTACCTTTTCTGTTCGAACAAATACAAAGCAAACCTTTTAATGAGCACTTTTCCGACTAATTCAACAGTGACTTAACTTTGTAAGAAAATATTTTCTAGTAAACAAGTAGGTCCCTGGTATATAATACCTACGAGTGGTATATTTATATAGCTTCACTGAACTGAACATTTCTCCTATATTTTTTATACCTCTGCTTTTGATTATCGCCATTATCTGAAAACTATTTATTTCAAGATTATTATGTATGTGGTTAGCACGAGCATAGCTGTGCCTTAAAATACACTACTTTATATATAATTTCCCTGACTCCGATTGAAGATCAGTGATAAAGATCAATGGTATGATTTGTAAGTACTGCAATATTGCGTGTTACAACATTGTTCACTTATAGCTATAATATAATTTTACTATGCAGGTTATATTGTTATATTGTTATTATATTTATGCTTTTGTAATGTTAACACATTTTCTGCATATAGAACAAAAGGAAGAACCTAGTAATAAGACATTCTGTCATTCATATAAGTAAATAAAATGAAAATAAATAAATAAAACAGCTTAATGCTGTATCCTGCGCTCATGTGGATAGGCAGAGGGAACCTAGCGTTAAGACACTCCGTTCCCCACTTTCCGTGAATTCTGGAGGCATTGCATGTTGAGTGGCGGAACTCAACACCACGCTTTGCCCCGACATCAGAGCGAAGCAATTAAAATATACATTTTCATGTATAATGAAAATCAAAGCTACGCTTTACGAAAACTCAAGTAGAAATCGAATACACACCTCAAACCAACAAAAATTTAAATTTTGCCAGCTGCACCACGAGTGAGTTCGAGGTTTAATTCAAACCATTTCTATGAACGTGGTCAAACTAAACTAAATATAGACTAAGTACTTACCTATTCCAAAACTATAAACGCTCGTTTACAAGAATCTTTAAACTTTTAATATTTGGAACGTTCGGCATACATACATGCCTTTATACAAGGCACAACTCGTTCGGTAAATTTTCTAAGCTACGAGTGCTTTCAAAAGTTTTAATGGAGTCAATTTGGCTTTGCATTCAAAATACCCAATGAGCCGTACGTTTAGGCAGGCAGGTAGGTCAGATCTGTGAAAACATTACTATAAATTTACTTCTTTTCTGAAAAAAATAAATTTAGTCAACAATTTTAAATTGTGAGATTTTATTCATTTGTCAATGCATTTCTCGAGGTAACAGAATATTATATTAGCTCACCAAGTGAGCGAGAATGAGAGAGAGTGAGAGTGAGCGAGAGTGAGAGAGAGTGAGAGTGAGCGAAAGTGATTTATAGTAGATACATATATTATTGTTATTTTCGGGCATAAAGGTATATACAGAGTGGAAGTGTTAGCCCCACTTTAAATGAAACCATAGTTTTAACTATTCCACAAAAGCCTAATACATTTTTTTTCCCAAAAATAAAAAAGGGTTTTTTTTACAAAAGAAATAAAATCAATAATAATATTGTCGTTTTAAAATAAATATGCACACATAAACCTATCAAAGGAACACCGCCGCATAGGCCTCATTGCGAAATCGAGTCGTAGGTATTGGAGATAAAGTTCAAAGTTGTTTAAACTTTAGCAATATTTAGCAATATGTGTTGAAGTTAGTGGGATCTATGCGTAATCACGTCATACGAAATACAGATGTGGATAAAAACCGTGAATAGAAAAAAAACTACGTCCAAACTGTTGAGGCATCTTGATTAACTTGAAATACTTTACACTATATGCTGTTCCCGTAAAAGGAGCGCTGTCTTTCCACCCTGTATAAGTGTCAATTACAGTACTTATAAACAAAAATTGTAAATTTAATTCCTTTTTGTTGTCTTCATTTCAATTGAAATTATAATATTTTTTTTCAATTCAGCTTCTTATCACTATCCGCTATCAAAGTCAATTACAGAAGTTCACCTACAACATAATAGAAGCTATACAGCGTTGGTGTATGGCGAAAAACACTCGAATTTTATATAATCTTACCAGAAAACGAAAATATTCTAAATTTAACATACAAATATCACGTGTATGGGCCAACCAAAATTAAGACGGTATCAACGTCCTACCTACTCGTATTATATATTTCATAATGTATGGAATAAATACACATATTTTTAAAGCAATCTTATACAAAGTTATTGATAAAAAATATTTTTCTTTCAAAATATGTTCCTTTCATCGGTCTCGGATATTGATAGCCGGCGATTTTTACGATACACGGTAGCCACTCAGCTTTGAGTAAAATTTGTTCTACTGCAGTGTACACAAAAAGCAATTTTGAAAGTGTGATAACATAGAAAAAAAATTAAGCGTTACAATCTTTTTATGTAAAAATAATGAAAATATAAGCTTTAGCCTAATTAAAATAAACACAGTCTTAAATTAATATATAAAATGTTTGAAGTTTCAATTTGTTTCCGCTAAAAAATTTGGTGTTCGAGGCCGCTCTGGTTCTACGCGACGGTTCTAGGTTCTAGTTCCCACTCAGGGGAAAGAAGTATTTTTATTTTCTTGCTCTAGTAACATCATAAAATTACCACTTAGCCCATAATGTCTTGTAAATCAGCTTCACGCTGTATCCCGCACACAGCAGGGTAGGCAGAGGGAACCTAGTGTTAAGACACTCCGTTCCCCACTTTCTGCCGAATTCTGGAGGCATTGCGTGTTGAGTGGCAGAATTCAACGCCGCGCTTAACCTTGACACCAGAGCGAAGAAAATGGAAATATAAATTTAAGTAAATATTTCATCTCCTCGAGTGGGGATCGAACCCACAAAAAGTCGGTTTTACAGTCACACTTCGTGCCGCTGCGCCACGACTGGCCTCAATGTCTTGTAGATTATGCTTAAATCTATTAAATCAACCCTCTGCAGGTCTTATCATTGTAGAATAGTATATATTATACTAACTTTGTGTGAGATAGTTTTCTTTTAGAGAAAACTGATAGCAACTTCCAAAGTCAATTTTAAATGTTATTTTACGTTTCTTTCTTATTTTGGCGGACAACCAAAAAACGGTTGTATATAACAACGTTCTACTTCTGTAACAACAACAATAGACAGACGAATTTTATATAATCCAACACGAATTGTAGTACAACACATCATTATTCTTTGTATAAGATAGGAATCAAAATATATAGAAAATTCAGAAATATTTTTATTTCTTACTAGCAATAGAATTGTCATTAGTTATAGTTAAAAAAAGCGTAAGTAAGTTAGGGGGTTGTCATAAATGAAATGTCTTGACAATTTTTTTTGACTTGACTTTCCTCAATTATTCAATGCTTTCAACACCTTATAAAAGTATTGTATATTGTCTGGCTTTGGTATCAATTACCATAGTACTTTTTCTATCAAAACGAAGGTAACGTTCACATTGTAAATATAATTACTCAAAAAGTAAAATTGAGGCCAGTCGTGCTGCAGTGGCACAAACGAGTGACTGTAAACGCGACAGGTTGTGAGTTGAATTTCCACTAGAGGAAATTAAATATTTCATATATTTATTTCTTCTCTCCGGTGTTGGGGTAAAATCACAGCGTTGAATTCCGCCACTCAACACGCAATGTCTTTCATTTCAAGAATTCGGCGGAAAGTAGAAAGTGCAGTGTCGTAACGCTAAGCTCCCTCTGCCTATTCTGCTGTATGTGGGATATGAAACTGAAATAAAAACTAAATTTGAATTGACTGTCACTATATCCATCCGTATGTACCTAAACTGCGCCAAGGTGGTATTATTACAGTATTTATAAAATAAAACACCTGCTAATTCATCTAGATAGCATCATGCACAGGTCGTTAGTAACTAAGCTAACTAAATGTATTTAAAAGTTTAAGCAACGCTCATAACTCAGGGTGCACCGTTGGTCCTAGATTTATGTGCGGTAATTACAAGGACATTATTTTATAAAGACAAATAAACTTTATAGGTCTTGTGTCGATATTAATATGTTTAGCGTTTATTTTAATACATTTATCTTTAAAAGCGGCCCTGCCCTATATGGTAGGATTGGCCAAGACAACCAAGTGCCAAGACACTCCGCTTTCCGCTTTCCGCCCGGATTCGAGACATTGTGTGTTGAGTGGTAAAGAAGTAAAATTCAACGCCGTGCTTAGTCTTACCGGAGCGTAGAAATTAAAATAATTTATTAAAGAAACCCGCAATCATCGTCCATGCTTACGTTGTTCTACTGCGCCATAATGACCTTAAAAATCTTTTTTTAACAGGTTTAAATTATATCGAGGCCAGTCGTGGCGCAGCGGCACAAAGTGTGACTGCAAAACCGATTGGTCGTGGGTTCGATTCCCACTCGAAAAGATGAAATATTTACTTAAATTTATATTTCCATTTCTTCGCTCTGGTGTCGAGGCTAAGCGCGGCGTTGAGTTCTGCCATTCAACACGCAATGCCTCCGGAATTCGGCAGAAAAATGGGAATGTAGTGTTTTAACACTAGGTTCCCTCTGCCTACCCTGCTGTGTGCGGGATATAGCGTGAAGCTGATTTTTTTTTTTTTAAATTATATCTGCATTTTATTTCGAAGTATATAACTCCATAGGACCGAGTGATAGATCACTCCCTTCTGCACTTTCAGCCCACTTTAAAATATAATACAAAGTTATAAATCATGTACCTAGTATAAAATCAAAAGTTAAATAGGTATGTAAGCTTCTAAAAAAAATTTCTGCCAAAATTAAGTTTAGTAATAAACTCGATTCTTTTACGAATTTATCGTCTATCTCATAAGTATTTTTTTGTACTCCATTAAAACTTTTAATGGAACCAATTTGGTATTGAAATAAAAATTATTTCCAGTTAGTTATGTGTCTGAAACACTTTGTTAAGTTCATCTCGAAAATTTACGTCCGTAGAGAATAGTATGTTTTAAAATTTAATAATACTTTATGACGGTGTATTATAGTTTATTCTATTCGTCTGTCTGTGGCACTTTAGCTCCTGAAAGAATAAACCGATTTGATTGCGGTTTTTTTAATCGAAAGCCTTGTTCATCTCGGTGGTTTATAGCTGTGTTTTATAAAAATCAAATCAGCAGTTTAAGAGCTACAATCACTTTTCTAAAACAAGGAAGTGGTTCTCTTGAGTCGAGGATTTTCATCATATCGCTTATTGCGTGCAACCAGGACGTAATTGTATTTTTTTATTTAAAGATGAATAAAATAAAATAAATAAATAGATTAGCTTCACGCTGTCTCCCGCGTACAGGGCGCAGAGTAGGCAGAGGGGACCTAGCGTTAAGACACTCCGTTCTCCACTTTCTGTCGAACCATTGCGTGTTGAGTGGAAGATTGAATAGACAGAACTGAACGGCGCGCTTTGCCCCGACACCCCCCTTGCCCCTGCATATAACTACATATACTGCAATGCATATACTGCATATAACTAGATAGGCAAAGTTAATCAGGGAATCTAGGTTTAAGTCACTATGTTCCCCATTTTCCGCCGAACTGTTCTTAGTGCTGTGGTATAAATTGTTATATTCCAAACTTTAATTTTATATAATCAAAAATAAAATCAGCTTCACGCTGTACCCCGCACACAACAGGGTAGGCAGAGGGAACCTAGTGTTAAGACACTCCGTTCTCCACTTTATGCCGAATTCTAGAGGTATTGCTGAAAGGTAGAACTGAACGCCGTGCTTTGTCTCGACACTATGGCGAAGATATAATATAAATTTAAGTATATATTTAATCTCCTCGAGTAGGGATCGAACCCACAACCAGTCGGTTTCTCGTCGCACTCTGTACCCCGACTGGCCTCGATGTATAATTAAAATATATAAAATAAATAAATTAGGTGAACCCAATTTATTAATTTAATATTATAAATAGGTACTTACAATAGGGTATTATAGAATACATGACTTGTACCGTAAATTATTATCTAAGCTAGAAGCGCTTTTAAAAGTTTTAATGGACTCAATTTTGCCGCACATTCAAAACAGCCGACATAATGTTTGTGGAGGCAAGTTCCTCACATTTCACAAATAAGCTTATATTTTGAATGAATAATTTCTCTTGGTTCCCACTTTTCGTTATGTTGTTTCTTTAAAGTTCTTCCCGAAATCAAATAGAAACATGTACGCGACAACATTTGTTTTTGTATATTTTTAGAAGTGCTCGTTTCTTTTGGTAAAATAATGAACAAGAGTTGAAAAAAGTGTAATATAACAATATTTCATAATATTTTTACAAGCTCCTGGGACAGTCTTTATAAATTATTGCTATAATATTTAGGGATAAATAATAAAGAAAATTATTATTGAATTATATTTATATGATTATCTATTGTAGATACAGCATATGTAGATTTTGATTTTGATGAGTGATTTTTCAAATAAAATGAAAGTTGAAGCCAGTCATAGCACAGGGGCACAAGCGTGCGACTGCGTAAGCACGAAAGGTTATAGGTTCGATTCCTACTTGAGGAATCTTCATTACCTTGCTCTAGCAACAAGGCAAAGCGCGGCGTTGAGTTCCGCCACTAAGCACTTAAAGCCTTCAAAATTCGGCGGAGAATGGGAAACGGAAGTGCTACGTCTGGGATACCTCGTGAAGTTATAAAATAAACATATTAAAGGTATCAGCATGACATATCTTTATGTGCATATTGTCAGTATACAAAACTTACAAATGTATGTTAAGATTAGAGAAGAGTTCTGAGAAAGTAGAAAAAAAAGATAAAGGATAAAATCATAAATAGAATTTTGGCCCGTGCTGCTTTTGTTTTAAAGAGAAATATCAAACTTTGCCGCTTCACAATATAGATTTTTGTTACTTTCACCTTTGAATACTATGGGTCGGAAAATATTTGCCACACACCTTTCCTGAAAGTTCATTCTAGTGCAATGCATACAGGAACAATCTGACAGAGCACAGAAACGACTCCATGTTTATTTATATCGAGCTTTGAAGCATTTAAAGTTAATATAGCAGCTTTTATATCCCTTTCCATTTCTATATGCCTTTATAAATTATTTTAAAATAATCAATTTCATTTCTTTTTAAATATTCGGAAATTAAATATTACATATTTTCATTTTCTTCGCTCTACTGTCGAGGCAATGCGCGGCGTTGAGTTGTGCCACTCAACACGCAATGCCTCCAAAATTCGGCGGTAAGTGGGTATTAACACTTTGCTTCCTCTGCCTACCCTGCTATATACAGTATACAGCGTGAAGTTGACAAAGAAGATTGGAAAGATAAACTGATACTGGTATTTACTAAGTTGATAAAAATAAAATTAAATAAGAAGATTAATATGGAAAAAAGTAGGGTAGCAAAAAGAAATTAAATGCTTATTATTACAGTTTGTACCCTTTTGAACTTTTTTCTACTTGCTTTAAGCTTCAATACCTACCTGGTCGAATCCAGTTAGTTCTAAAACTGCATCGAGTAGCAGCCGAACCCGATCGGCTACATTACCAATTCTGTTTCAGGCGTGATTGCATCAGAAATTCAAAAAGAAAAATACTAAAGTTAACGTGGAAAAGGCAGCAGAATTATATACAGTCATTACAAAGGGATGTTCGAGGCAACAAAAATGTTGGAAATGTCAATTTTTGTTTTCCCATATAAAATACCTGAAGCTTTGAATTGCAATCGAATTGAAGTTACGTAATATACGTGGCTTCAATTCGATTTCAATATGTATACTAACTGAGTGAAAATTATTTAAAAAAAAATCGGATAAGCGCGAGTCCGGCTCGCCCACCGAGAGTTCCGTACGATATGCAAAATATATATATTGGAATATGCAAACCAAGCTCTTTCATCTGGTACCTCACTTGAGCTAGAGGCTTTGATAAAGGTTATTATTTTTTTACGATTTAACCACTAATGTATAGTTTTCAGATTTTTTTTCTGAACTAGTACTACCTGTAGATACTAGTTGGTAAATTTCATAATTGTAGGTCAACCGGAAGTACTCTATTAATTTTGATTTTCTTTATAGTGTTTTGCGATATAAACGGCCATATTTCTTTTTTTTTCAACAAATATAGAAATACATTTTTTTGTACCTGTAATTATTAAATTTGTGTTTAACTAAATAATAATATGTTACTTAAAAAATAATAATATGGAACCCTGCGTTCATTATGTTTTATATATATAAATATTTTGTTGTTAAGAGTTCACATAAGAAAATATTTAAAAAAATTAAACAAAAAATCTTAATAAAAACCTATGTGTTCTAACGGGACATTATCAATCTGTCCAATTTTAGATAAAGATATGCGTATAGTAAAGACCTTTCTTAAAAAGCTGGATATAGAAATAACTACTTCATTAAACGAGACATTTAAACCGTACACCCACAGTTGGAAACGGAATTTATTTGCTAGCTCACTCTTATTCCCGTTACCGTCCGATTTAATTTCTTTCCGCGTTTGACTTTTGAAATAGGTTTACAGACGAGAACAGAATAATTCGAGACTACTTTATTTGTTGGTTCACCGTTATAAAAATGGCGTAATTTAGTATTATATCAGCTTCATGCTGTATCTCACACACAGAAGGGTAGGCAGAGGGAACCTAGTGTTAAGACACTCCGTTCCCCACTTTCTGCCGAATTCTGGAGGCATTGCGTGGCAGAAAGAGAGAGAGAGTGGCAGAACTCAACGCCGCGCTTAACCTCGACACCAGAGCGAAGAAAATCTAAATATAAGTTTAAGTAAACATTTCATCTCCTCGAGTGGGCATCGAACCCACAACCAGTCGGTTTTACAGTCACACTTCGACTGCCCTCATCCCTTATCATTGAAAGAATCGTGGCGCAAAGGCACAAAGTGTGGCTGTAAAATCGACTGGTTGTGGGTTCGAGGAAATGAAATGTTTATTTACTTTTATAGTTTCATTTCTTCGCTCTGGTGTGGGGCAAAGCGCGGCGTTGAGTTCCGCCACTCCAGAATTCGGCAGGAAGTGGGGAACGGAGTGTCTTAACACTAGGTTCCCTCTGACTACTCCGCAGTGTGCTTGATACAGCGTGAAGCTGATTTATTTTATTTATTTTAAATATAAGCCAAACAAAAACGTAAATTGAGTATAAAACTAATTTAGCATATTTATTGTTATTAATATAAATAGGGAACACGAAGATAACTTTGTTCTCCACATACATACTCGTACTGTAACTTCAAAACTTCGTCGAGTGTTATTCCATTCAAGAGTATACTTCAGAATATCAAAGCAGAAAAAGTGATGTTGCAATGAACTATTTACATTCCCGTTCCAATTGGGAAGTTTTTTCCCAGTTGTTACGTATCTGCGCCGTATCGGCTCAACTATTGCGTTATTTACACGTGTTACGGCTATATTAGTTAATCAGAGAGAAACGTGTATAGCAAGTCAGAAGAAACTTGGGAACCTAGTGTTGAGACACTCCATTCTCATTAAGACACTTCGGTTTCCCTTTTTCCATCAAATTTTTTCCATTGCTTTTTTCCTCTTTACTAGAGAAAATCAAATATAAAATATTTCTCCGAGTGGGAACTGAATTCACGACCAGTCGCATTTGGCACACTTGTAAAAATAGAAAAAAAAAATAGAGAATAGAGTTTGAAACTTTTTTTTCATATTGAGCGCCAGACGCTACGGTCTCTCTACACAATTAACATACTTTTTATAAAAATTGGTTATGGAATTGATATAGCGAATACATTAAATATTTTTTATAAGAAAACAAAAAAAGGCAATATTATTCAATGATTACGATAAGTACCTATATAATGTAAGTACAATATTTTTTGTTACAATGAAAAAAAAAGTCATTATGTGACAAAAGCCATATTCCACTGGCTAAATTATATGGTGCCGTATGCTCCTTTTGTTCTCCATGGTTATTCATTCCCAAATAGCAAATATATACGGGATCATTAATTTCGATATTCACAACACAAATTAGGATAAATATTTAATATACGTTCTAGTTTCCATGTGATTTCATTTATTTATATGTTTACCGTGAAAGCTTTGAGTTTGGACTGAATTTTGTTTTTACGATTGATTTAATTTCTCCTTTCCGATTGCCATTTCTATACATACAGAATGTGATTAAATATTGTAATGGACGGATATTCAAAATATATTAAAATTAAAAAATTAAATTAGTTTCATGCCCGCACACAGTAGGGTAGGCAGAGGGAACTTAGTGTTAAGACACTCCGTTCCCCACTTTCCTTCGAAGGCATTGCGTCCTTAGTGGCGGAACTCAACGCCGCCCTTTGCCTAGACACCAGAGCGAAGAAATGAAAATATAAATGTAAATAAATATTTCCCTTCCTCGAGTGGGGATTGAACTCACAACCAGTCGATTTTACAGTCACACTTTGGGCCTCTGCGCCACGACCGGCCTCAAAATATATTTAAAAAAATTAAAATTAGCTTCACGCTATATCCCGCACACAGCAGGGTAGGCAGAGGGAACCTAGTGTTAAGACACTCCGTTCCCCACTTTCTGCCGAATTTTTGGAGGCATTGCGTGTTGAGTGGCAGAAGTCAACGCCGCGCTTTGCCTCGACACCAGAGCGAAGAAATGGAAATATAAATTTAAGTAAATATTTCATCTCCTCGAGTGGGATTCGAACCCACAACCAGTCGGTTTTACAGTCACACTTTGTGCCCCTGCGCCACGACTGGCCTCAAAATATATTAATATAATAAAATGGAAAAATTATTTAATGTAATTAAAATTTATCATAAGGCTAGTGATACTAATTTTACCTGCGTGGTTCAACTCTAATCCATTATCTTACATCATCGTCATAAAGAATTTTTATGTTTTGGAAATAATAAATATAACCTATGTTGGTCGCTAAATAATTTAGCGCTGTTCCACTCCGCCTTGCTGTGGAAAAAAGTGTGAAGTTATTTTAGTGCTTCTTATATCTTAAATATTAGACATAAAAACATTGAAGGATAGTTAAACATAGTGAAAATAAATATTTTATGTATATATTTGTAGCTGCCAGTCGTGTATTAGTATTTTCATTTCTTTGGTCTGGAGTCGAGGTGATGCGATATGTTGAGTATCGCGACTCAACACAAAATATCCCAGAACACGGCGGAAAATAGGGAATGGAGTGTTTTACCACCAGATTACATCTGCCAAACCAGCTGCGTGCGGGATACAGCGTGAAGCTAAAAGAGATATATATATATATATATATATATATATATATATATATATATATATATATATATATATATATATATATATATATATATATATATATATATATATATATATTTCTATTGATGAACATTAGAAAACATTATTAAGAAAAATATACAAGAGCATCATCCAGCCGGTTCCTGTATACGGCAGTGAATGTTGGCCTGCACTATCTCGGCATACTACGTCATGGAAATGAAGATGCTGAGGTGGATGTGTGGCGTAACACTTTCATTTGAGGTAGTCCTGGAGTCCGTGACGTAGCGGATAAGCTCCAAGAGCGTCGCCTGAGATGGTTTGGTCACGTTACGCGCCGGCCTAAGAACTATGTCGGATGCAAGTGCCTTGCTATGTCAGTCCCCGGAGTGAGACCTCTCGGACGCCCAAGGAAGTGCTGTTTTGAAGTCGTAAAGTAGGACATGATAGCCAATGGTCTAACCATCGAGGATGCTAGAGACCGTGCAAAGTGGAGTAGGTTGAGTAGGAAGGCAGACCCTGGCAAAAGCCGGGATTAATGCCAGGTAGAAGAAGAAGAGAAAACATTGCGGAATAGCCCAAAGTAGAGTATTTTGTCGTGTATGAATTCTTCTATATTCTATACTATAGTTAACATCCGTTAACATTCTGCTTTTAAGGTAGTTTAAAAGTTTTAATTGAACAATTTAACGGTATATTGGAAGCAGCCACCGGCACTAGAAAACTAGTGATTTAAGTTCTTCAGTATGATGTTATATGCAGTTTAAATTTATACGCTACGAACTTTATTAGATTTATAAATCTGTAATATAAGAACTGCATGTTTTTTCATCTATTTATTTGAATAAGATAAGAAAATTTTACATATTTTTGAAATAATTTTAAAAGATATACCTTTTTAATTTTTATGCAAAGTAAATTTTTAAATATAATAAAAAATCAAGTTAAACAATTGTCTCCTAAAATAAGTATCATTCAAAATGTTGTTCCTGTCCTTTGAAAATGTTGAAACTGTTGTAAAAGTGGAAACGTATGCACTGAGCGTAATATCAAAAACATGACTAGAGATGTTCCCTAGATGGTAGACGTCACGCCCGACATTGCAATTTCTGTAGAATGTCATATTATATGCACACTATATTGTATTATAATAATAATAATATAAATTATATTAGTTACTGCAAGTTTCACTTGTTGGGTTTTGTAAGAATAGTGTAGGTTCAAATTTCATATATTATATTTCATCAGGTTCACAATTTAGCTCAGAGTTCATAAAATATTTTTATATTGTACGTACATAAGATAATAAATAAACTCTCCATTTATTTATTGTCATGTATTTTACACATTCCAGGAAAGGCAGTTATAATCACAGTGTTAAGACACTTTACATTTTGTTATAGACCGCTTTTTTTTAATCATTGCTTATTGATTGGTGAAACTCGACGTTTCTCAGTGGGAAAAGAAAATAGCTTATTCTGAGTGGAAATCGAACCCATAACCATAGCAACGAGTCAATACTGTGTACAGTCAAATACTGCGCCACTGCGCCACGACGGCCCCATTATCGACTATACTTTCCTTTATTACAAGATTTTTTTCGTATCGTGGCATAAATTGTTCAAGTAGAAGTAACTCGAATGAATCAGATTAAAGTTGCGGCGATAAAGTGACTAAAGGGAAATTTGCATATTTTCAAACTGATTGTTCTTTAAAAGAGTTTTTTAAGTATTTAAAGTTACATCTGTACATTTAAATGTTCTGAATTGCTTAAAAGAGATAAACTTATGATTATGTATTTTATATTATATTAAGGAGTTAGTCTCTATATATTGAGGCCAAAAATGCGCAGGGACATAAACGAGACAGGTTGCGGGTTCGGGTACCATTTGAGGAAATGAAATATTTTTATTTTCTTCGCTCTGGGATCGAGGCGAAGCGAGGTGTTGTGTTCCGCCAGTCAACGTCCAATGCCTCCAGAATTCGGCGAATGAGTATAACTATTTATTCTCTATATAAACAATGGAAAAAAAATCTGTAATAATTATTGAAAATCACTGTTGTCATTTGCTTCTGATTTGTGACCAAAAATGATATGTTCTAATCACAAGAACATACATATTCCTCTATATGTATCACTATTTTGTAGTTGTATATTTTATAAATAAGAGGGATTCTGTAAAAATCACTGAATTGTAAAACTAAAGCAACCAACCATGTGTTTCCCATGGCATTTGAACGTGAACCAAATAGTTGAAGTCTGCCCCTTTTTGCATGTCGCTAAATAAAAAAAAACATATTTATTATAGCAATTTACAGAATTTTGTAGAAAAGTTCTGTTTTTTTTAGTTTAATCGGCGTTTTATATTAAAACACGAGTATATTAAAAAGTTAACGATATTCTGTTAATTTAAAATTGATTTGAATATTAGATCAATTAAATATTTAAAAATTCGATCCAGTCGTGGCGCAGGGGTGCGACTATAAACCCGACTGGTTCTGGGTTCGATTCCCAATCGAGGAAATTAAATATTTATTTATATTTATATTTTCATTTCTTCGCTCTGGTATCGAGGCGAAGCATGGTGTTGAGTTCCGCCACTTAACAGGCAATACCTCCAGAATTCTCCGGCAAATAGAAGATGGAGTGTCATAAAACTAGGTTCCCTCTGTCTACCCCGCTATGTGCGGGATACAGCGTGAAGCAGATTTTTAATAATAGTTAACATATAATAAAAAAATACATGAATATTACAAATACAGCTTACGCCTACAGGCACAATAAAGTACAATTTCACAACAAAAGTACTTTGTGTATTTCATTAGATACGTTTCATTAATTACTGCGAAAATCTTTTCATAACCGGAGAACTGTTGAAGGGAAAGAAAAAAAAATTCTAACAAAGTTGATAAAAAGTTGTGGCGCTAAGGAAGCGATTAAAACGAAAAATTAGCATTCTTTCAAATTAATTACTTTTAAAATAAATTTTTTATGGGGCAGTTTAACGGGGGGCCTCACTTTGATAACTTAAAAATTCCATCATCTTTGTTGACCGAAATAATTTACAAGTTTGGAATAATATAAGCGTACCTTTATCGACTAATAAAAATATATAAATCAGTTTCAGTGTTAAGACACTCCGTTCCCCATTTTCCACCGAATTCTGGAAGCATTGTGTATTAAGTGGCGGAGCTCAGCGCCGCGTTTCCCCAAAACACTAAATGAAATATTAATTTAAATAAATATTACATTTTCTCGAACCTCGAACCCACGTGCTTACACTTTTTGCTCTTGCATTTAAATTTTATAGCGAATAATATTATACTTCTGGATTGAATGTCATTGAGGTTTTACATATATTTAAAATACACTCACGAGTTCAATATAAACTATGGTAATCTATTAAAGACAGATCTAAAGCTTCAATCTTTACACTTCACTGTAAGCGTAACAAACGAAAGTCAATTCTACGAGATAAACAAGAGAGCCTACCAGCCAAATAGATTCTTGACAAATTATTCCTCTTATCAAATCGAATGGCTCTTTGAGAAAAAAATATTCTTACATTACCTTAGAAAGCGTATGTATATTATTTTAAATGTTATTTTTGTACCAATGGATTTTGAATTTGGTTGTTTTTTTTTTTATTTTAAGTAAGTCCATGTATAGTTCTGTCACTCAACACGCAATGCCTCCAGAATACGGCAGATAGTGGGGAGTGTCTTAACACAAGGTTCCCTCTGCCTACCTGCTGTGTGCGGGATACAGCGTGGAGCGGGAAACAGCGTGAAGCGGGATACAGCGTGAAGATTATTACATGTATATTAAAATAATTAGTTAAAATAATAAAACAATTGCTTACACTTTATTATGAACATCTACTTTCATTTGTAACCATTTCTTTTGTTTGTATATTCGAATCCAACGTAATCTCGTTGATCGTTGATCGTTGATCTGCTAAGTTTATAAAACATATTTATATAATCGATATAATATAGCGGGATATTTTATAATATTTTTTCAATAAATAATATTAATATAAGCTATAAATAGGTAATAAAATCTAAAGGTAGGTATGCACAAGAGGAAAATAAGCGAGTTGGCAAACAACCCTACTTACCCTAGTTACTCAGACTTCACTCTACGCTGAACCGTTTATTAACCTTCATAAATTGCTTCAATGGGTTTTTCTTGCTTTGAATCAATGATCAAGATAGTTAAAGCTTGTATAATGGAACATTTTAATTGGAAATATTGTTATAAATTTTCTGATTATGTCTTAACGTATATAAGTATCTTTCTTCGTTTTTATACTCATCTATAAATACATGGGTTACTTCTATACTCCTTATTTTTTGTAATAAAAAAAATTGGTGTAGATTTTTTTTTATTTTTCAATTTTCAATTTCAACCAAGGCGCGGCGTTGAGTTTCACAACTCAAGCACACAATGCCTTGAAAATTCGGTGGAAAGTCACTACTTTAACATACCTGTTTCCACTGCATCTAAAAAATATTTATAAACTAATTTTATGAATATGCATATTTATAAAATTTCTATACCTATTTTTACCATAGCGCGGCGTTGGGTTCCACTACTCAATAGGTATACACAATGTCTCGAAAATTTGGTGAATTCCCTACTTTAAGATACCTGTTTCACCTGAAACCGGGTGCTTTAAGTCTTCTCTATCTATGCTGTTATATACGGGATACAGGTATTCAAAAAAGCGGACTTAAGAAATTTTTATTTAAACATAAATTATCTGAACTTTGTTGGTGTATTAATTGTTATAAAATTTGAATGTATTAGTAGAATGTACTTAGAACATTACAAGTTTTTTATAATTTTTTTTATGAATTTGAAATTTCACATCAAAATTAATTTTTTTAGAAAAACTCTTTTGTATCTATTATCAATAAGTTTAAAAATAACGCGGTTTACTATCAAACTGATTGTTGTACGAGAACAAGAAAAACATCTATTATTTATATTCCAATGTGCTAAAGTCAAATATTTTTATAATAAAGGAATCACAAGAAAATTGCAATTTCAAGTTCTAGCACCTGTGAGACAAACGTTGAATAGTTTTGGGACTACTCTTATGGAAAAGCAATTTGTAACCGACAATATGATATTGTTAGTATAACTATCGGCTTGAATTTTTTTTTGTATTTTGTAAACAGACTTCCGACTGATAGAATTTTTATGGTTTATATTACTAAAAAAATTTATTTATATATTTTTTATATTTATATAATTTATATATTTTTTCCTCACGCTATGTGTGCGAAACACAGCAGGATATGCAGATGGAACCTGGTAACCTAATGTTAGGACCATTAAGACTCTTCCATTCCTCTCTTTCCGCCGAATTCTAGAGGCGTTGCGTGTTGAGAGGCGGAAATCGTGCTCTGCCTCATTACTGGAGCAATGAAAATTCCTTTAGTAGGAATCGAACCCACAATCTATCGCGCTTATAGCTATACACATAGGCAAATGTTTTTTTCTGTAATATTAAAAAAAATGGGACTAACTAGGATTCAAGGGAGAGTGGCAGTGGTGGAAAGTGCCTTAAATTCCCACCACGTTCCCACTTTTCCTCTGCCTCCTCTTATAATAACCTTCAAATTTAAAGAACACTATTGTTTTCCATCCGGTATGGTACACACAGGGGTTGGGCAAACTAAATCAATTTGCGAGCGACCGGCGCTGCCTGTGCACTAATTGATTTACTTTGCAACAAGATAGGTAGCTCTATTAAAAACCATTGCCCTTAATTGACAATAACTGAGGCTAATACAGTCAAGTTCCGATCACAGTTTGCGTTTACCCTAAAATAGGGTTCGATTTGAAAAATTGTTGAATAATTTTACGTCGCTGTAAGTATACAGACGGAGTTAAGCGAGAGTTTTAAGCTTCTGTGAGTTGTTTAAGTGCCGGCGGTTGTGGGTTCGATGCCCTCCCGGGACAGCATTCAAAACGCAATGCCTCGAAAATTTGGAGGAAAGTGTGAAAAATAAAATGTTTTGGTGAATGAAATGTTTTGGTTTGTCTATAATATCTATAATTATAATTGGCTATAGGTGGAAACGTATTGTTAGACACTCCGTTTCCATAAAGACACTTCCTATTATGGTATTGCATGTTGAGTTTCGCAACTCAAAGCCGCGCTTTGTCTAGTTCCTTGCTCTGGAGCAAGGAAATGAAAATATAACATATTTTATTTCCTCGAGTGGGACTCGAACCCACAGCCTGTCGCGTTTACAGTCGCAATTCTGGTCTTAATTCTTCGTTAATGATGCGACAAATTTATTAATAACTTCGTTAATATACAAAGTGTTACATTGTATTGTCGTAATACTATCGAGAGAAGTTGAACGAGTTTCTGATGTTGCAGTATGCAGTAAACCAAGTAGTTGATGAATATGTATACAAGGTATAAGACAATACGAATCTATTTAATGTTATACAAGCAGCATATTTTTTAAATAGATTTGTATTTGCTTTTATTATCGCCTTTCAGAATAGAAAAAGAAACAAACACATTACGAAATATACATTTCTATTGATTCTTTTCATAATAGGACCGATGCATCAAAACTACCTCAAATTTGAACCCACGACTATAACTTACTTTGAATTATATATATTTTATAAAAAAAGAACAGATTTAATTTAAAAGTATTATTACAATAATTTAATAAGCAAAATACTGAAAATTTGAAATTAAATATGAACAGAAAACAGAAGTCTATAAGGCGAAAGAGTTAAAAACTTAACAAACTTCTTGTCAATATTTGATGTGGAACCACAAAGTTTCTCAGCGGCAAGAAGGGACCTTTGAGGGTAAGCCTTACAATTTTGTTTAGCCAAGAATATGGAATATTTAAATGGAATATACATAGAATTATAATGAATTATCAGCTTCACGCTGTATCCCGCACACAGCAGGGTAGGCAGAGGGAACCTAGTGTTAAAACACTCCGTTCCCCACTTTCTGCCGAATTGTGGAGGCATTGCGTGTTGAGTGGCAGAAATTAACGCCGCATGAATTATCATTTTGATAATTTGCTAACAATTACAAAATCTATCAAGTTTGTATACGATTTTTTATTTTGTGAAATAGATTGTTATTCGATCGTTACAAGTCAATGCTTCTATTGGATGAAAGCTCGTTAGCGTAGACCAGAAACTAGAGCAGTTTACTTTGTCTACAATTTTATATTAATTTAATAAACAAAAATATTAAAGCTTCACGCTGTATCCCGCATAGCAGAGTAAATTGAGAGAACCTAGTTTTAGGACACTTCGTTCCCCATTTTCCATCGAATTTTTGAAGGCATTGCGCGTTGAGTGGCGGAACTCAACGCCGATTTGTGACTCGGTGCCAAAGTAAATAATTAAAAATATAAATTGATAATAATTCATTCTCCCGAGTGGGGATCAAACCTACAACCGTCGCATTACAATCACACCCTTGTGCCCCTGCATCACCAAGACTTCTATTATTAAAATGCTTTAAAAAAGTATAGCTAACCGGTGCCTATTAATTTCATTATCAGCTTCATTTTATCATACTAAAGAAAATGAGCCGATTAAATCACTAAAACACTGTCAATATACGGAAAGTAGGAAGCGGAGTGTTTTAACACTAGGTTCCGTCTGCCCGCTCTGCTATGTACAGAATACAGCGTGACACTAAAAAAATATTCTTTGAGTATAAATAAATTAATCTCCAATCTGTCAATAAAATATCGATATCTTTTAAAATATAAAATAAAATTTAAAAGGAGAACCGCGCACCCACAGATGTATGTATACACTGATAATAGGCTTCCGATAATCAGATGCCTATTAAAGTCTGATCGCTTTTATTAAACAATTTGCAAAATCCATATTTCCACGGTTAATCGAAATAGTCATTGGATTTTATTACGACGCTGATTACAATGGCGCTGTTTGTTCGATGAGATAATTTATGTAGCGGCCATTTTAAATTTATAATATTTTATAGCTGTATCTACTTATAGAGATATATGTGATTGGCAGATTTTTTATTTATATTTTTTATTTTTTGTGAATATATGTTGTTTGTTTAAACATTTTCTTTAAAACAACTATTTATAAGAATATTATGGCATTTCTACTTAGTGAATAATATATTATGTATTGTTCATCAAAAGATTTTCACTTAAATGAAGATTTTTTTAGGTAAATTAAAATCGTTAAATATTAGGTTTTAAAATTAATTATTATTTTTATTATTATATAGTATATTCAATGTGTTTTTTTATCTCTATCTATATAAATTAAAATATAAATGACAAAATTAGGTTTTTTTTATTAAAAAAAGTTAAATGGCAGATTTTTGTAGGTAATTATAATATATTATAATTATAAAATAATTTTCCTGTTTGAACATAGTTTGTACTTGTCGCACTTGCCACATAATGCTGGTTACATACAGTTTTTTTTCGACTTGGCTTTATTGCTGTTGACCTGGACTGGTCTTGTTAGCGTCACCGGGCGGAGAGGGGTGAGAGTATCTCGCCCCTAAAGAAAAATTATGTTCTTTGATGGACGCTCGTGAAGGGTTGGCGATCGCAGGGGAATGCCCTGCGTACGCTAATCAGGGGGATTGCTGGGTACAGAGGGAGAACCTCTTATTAAGACACTTGGAGAAGGAAAAAAAATAAATGTATTTTGAATGGGGCAGCACATCTTCGCTACTTATCCTATAAAAACTGGAGAATTTAAAGTTTCTCAATTAAAGTTATTCCTCTTGTGGATTGAATTTGTTCCACATGCATATTATATAGATATTTGAAGATGAAAATACGAAAAAGTTTTAAACACCTAAACAAAAATCTCATTTTTCAATATAACATATTGAGGTTTTTGGTATACAACTTAAAGTTTAATTTTAATAATACAAAACAGAATAATTACATATAAATTTATATTAACACATAAACTGCCTACATTTTAATATATCTACCTATACACTGTTCCAATAACGTGATTTATAATCGACCTTAAGCTTACATAATCTGAATTCGCTGCAAGATGTCGTTCCAGCGGTTGCGGTACGCTGTAGCTGCTCCAGGCGTTGTTGAGTCGGGGTAGGTGGAATTGTTTGCTTCGAACTATGTGGAGAGGCTAACCGAGTCTATGCGAGTGCCATATAAAGCTAAAAGACTACAACGTAGTGCTTAGTTGAAAGATTCGATATTGGTAAAGGAAAAGTTGAGGCCAGTCGTGGCGCAGAGGTGCAAAGGATAATTGTAAAGGAAACAGGTTATGCGTTCAATCACTATTCGGGGTAATAAAATATTTTAAATTATTTATATTGTCAATTCTTCGCTCTGGTGTAGAGGCAAAGTGCGGCGTTGAGTTTCGCCACTCAAAAATAAAAACAGATATTATACAACTGTTAGGTACTTTTACGGGACCAGTTGTTAGTAGGTACACTCACAATTTTCTGGTAATTTAAAAAAAACGGACAAGTTGAGCTCGCTTACCAAGGGATCCGTAGAAAATTAGAGGACTTGAGCTTTTTCTGAAATTCAGGCTTTGCTTAGCTAAAGCCCTTGTATCTGATACCTCTCTTGAACTATAATATTTAAATTTATTTAGTATTACTAATAATAAAAGTAATGTATCCTATTAATTTTGAATCCAATTATGCGTTTTTTGCGATATCACCGGCCCTATCTTTTTTTTAAGTACATGTATATTTTTTTAAATAATCATGGAGCCATAGATATGGTATATAGTTTGAATTTCAACTCAATATCTCTAAGCGTTCCTGAGATAAAGGCGCTTGACAGACAGACAGGCAGACGGGCAGACAACAAAGTGAGCTGATAAGGGTTCTTTTTTTCCTTTAAAGGTACGGGACCTTAAAAAGGATAAGTTATGGTAGAATTCCGTTGAAAATGCCAAAGAAAAAAGGCCCAAAGAATAAATACGAAAAAAAGGTTAGTTGACACATTGTCGAGTCGAATCGTCACTTCAACTTAGATCGTCATATCGCAACCGCAAAGAGAATACATTAAAGTTTGAATATCATATATACATATCTATTGAGAAGGGAAGTAGAATTATACAATTTTTTTTTTTTTTTTGAGATAAATAATACAATATTAAGTATATATTGAGGCGAGTTATGTTATGACAAAGTGTGACTGTAAATCGACAGAGTGTGGATTCGTTTTCCAGTCAAGGATATGAAATATTTAAATTAATATTTTCATTTCTTCGCTTTGGTTGGCAAAGTGCAGGGTTAAGTTTCGCCACTCAACATGCACCGTCTTTAGAATTCGGCAGAAAGTGGGAAACGGGGTGTAACATTTGGTTCTCTCTGCCTACTGTGTGCGGGATACATGGTTAAGCTGATTTATTTTTTAATTTTTATTAAGGTACAATAATTAACTATGAATACAATATTTAACTCTAATATTCGAATAATTCATTTACAATACAGTTAACAAGATGCATAATTGGTTTAAGACAGAGAATTTAATCGAAGCTGTCGGTTTAGATCTTAGCTTTGTGTAGCTAATTCTTTAGCTTTTGCTTAGAAACATCGCTTAGAACTACAAACATTATCAAATAAAAAAAATAAAAGTCAGCTTCTCGCTGTATCCCGCACACAACAGGGTAGGAAGAGAAAACTTAATGTAGACATTCCGTTCCCCACTTTCCGCCAAATTCTGGAGGCATTGTGTGTTAAATGGCGGAACTCAACGACGCACTTTGTCTCGACACCAGAGCATAGAAATGAAAATATAAATTAAAATAAATATTTTATTTCCTCAAGTGCGGATTGAACCCACGACCACGGTGGGTCACACCCTTGCACTCTGCGCCACGACTGGCCTCGACTATCATCAAATATGTTCCATTGATTTATGCCACGCGCAAATTCCATTTGGCGATTTAATAGAACATTGCAAATATTTAGACAACGGTCGTTACGGATTACGGACAAAGCACTAGAGTAATTGTTCAATAATACGATCAAACGTAAAATATGACTATTTTATGAAAAACATATCAAGGGAGTGACTGTAAAGCGACGATTGTTGATTCGATTCCCATTCGGGGGAATGAATTATTTTTATCAATATTTTCGATTCTTTGCTCTGACACAATAACAAAAAGTCCGGCGTCGAATTCCGCCACTAAACACGCAATGCCTCGATCAATTCGGGAACGGAGTATCTTAACATTAGGTTCCCTCTAACTACCCAGCTATATGCGGGATACAGCGGGATAAGCTGAACTGACCTATTATAATTGAATTGCACTTTATACACAAACTGGCGATCAGCCATCGTGTGGTTCAAAAACGACTGTAATTGGCGTAACCATAACTTAATTCCACAAACGCTGTATTTGAACTGATGCCAGCTCCAATAAAAATTTTTACTCTAACGGTTAAATGAATCGTTTCATTATCGTGAGCTGCGAGTTTCAAAACATTTTATTATTTTTATGTTTTAGTTATATTGTTACCATTCGATATATTTTATAAATGTTTGCAATTTTTTTGTAGCTTCACATTATATTTTGCATACAGTGTAGTAAACAAACGGAACTTAGTGTTTAGACACTCCGTTTTCCACTTTTCGCCCAATTTTCCAGGTATTGCACATGTTGAGTAGTTTTGTAACTACTCAACATGCTTATCTTTATTTCCAGAAAAGAACACACATCACTTAAATTTTGCAATCTAAGTGAGTGGCGGAGAAAGAGTGGCGGAACTCAACACCACGCGTTGTGTTACCAGAGCGGAGTCAAGATTCGACAGGAGTGATTGATACTTTAACGTTGCATTTATAGCCAGATGTGGCACCAAATCTATAGATCTAATACACTAGATAGCCACGACCACCACTGTCTTTTATATGAATTGCGTAATATGTATTTATATAGGTATTTTTGTGAAAGCAGCTAAGCTTAACGTAATTAAGAGAGAGAGAGAGAGAGAGAGAGAGAGAGAGATATAGATATATATATATATATATATATATATATATATATATATATATATATATATATATATATATATATATATATATATAGAGGAGTAAGATCACTAATATTCTCTCTCTAACTCGTGTAAAAGACAGTAGATTTAGGTGAAAATAATTATAAAAGCAGTGGAACTGTGTCAATCGGGGGACAGTTGCTTGTAAGAGACGGCCCCTATTGGAAGGAAACTAGTGTAAAGTATTGTTAGTAGGTGATACATATCACTTATTGCAGTAACATAGTATCCCTTTCAAAATAGCTTAGAAACATATAGACGATTTATGTTTTTCACGTGTTTCTTTTTAAATGTTACCCACTTCCGATTTCTAACAATACTATATTTCAAAAAAATAAAATTTAAATCAGCTTCACGCTGTATCTCGTACGTTGCAGGTTAGGCAAAGGGAAACTAGTATTAAGACACTCCGCCGCCCATTTTCCGCTGAATTCTGGAGGCGCTATTCTGGGATTCGAATCCACACCCATTTCCATTTACAGTCACACTGCTACACCAGGACTGGCCTCGAACATAAACAAAAAACAGTTTTAAATTTGCAAATACACATACAAAGAATTAGAGTATAATATTTATCTAAAACCGACTGACTCTAATCTGTTGACGTTGGAGATATAAAAATGGCAGGGTGAAAACTGGTTTTAAACTTATAACTTTTATAGTGTGATACGATTTTCGCCTTTTTCGATATGTTTTAAACTCAACGGATTTAGGTTAATCTCCAAAAACTTTATATATTTACTACATATGAATTTTCACTCTGTTGCTGCAGTTACAGGTGTGTAATCCTTGCATATTGATTTATCATAAATGGTAGCAAAATAAAAATATCTGTACTAATCTACTTTAACGTTTATTTGTAATGTATATCGAACTGTACTAGTAAGATTTCATAATGTTAGTCCACTTTTTAGTGACTGCGTTGCAACTCAACACCGCAACTTGTCTAACCAAGGGGGTAAAACGAAATTATTTTAATTAATAATATTTATTAGATATTGTGTTGTAGGTTACCTAAACCACTTGTGGATATTTGAGATCCGGAAACACCTACGTTATAATTTTGAAAATGTCTGTGAAAGAGAATTTAAACAAAAAACTGGCTTCATTCACCCAAGGACATCCAACAGCACTTCGACGGTCTTTGGTTTATTATTCCAAAATAAATCTTAACATATTTTTGTATATACACAGTTCTGGTTAGCTAAACGTATTTACATACGAGTTCCGTGTTTACTCGAGTTTAAATATTTTAGATCCGGAGCAAGCGCGGCGCCGTGTGACTCTTATTTCACGCTGGCTCTGAAAGGAAAGTAAATCGAACTTTACGTTTTTTCACAACTTTGTATCTATGCAATAGAAAAATAAATCTTTTATACAAGAAATGACTCTATTTACAATTTTGTTCTAATAATAATATTGTGTTATAATTAGCGAAAACATTAAATGGCACGAGGTGTGACTGTAAAACCGACTGGTTGTGGGTTCGATCCCCACTCGAGGAGATGAAATATTTATTTATTTTAAATGTATATTTCCATTTCTTCGCTCTGGTGTCGAGGTTAAGCGTGGCGTTCAGTTCTGCCACTCAACACGCAATGCCTCCATAATTTGGCAGAAAGTGGGGAACGGAGTGTCTTAACACTAGGTTCCCTCTACCCTGATGTGTGCGGGATACAGCGTGAAGCTGATAAAAAAGAATGTCTTTCGGTATCGTTAGTAGTAATATTTTAATAATCGATACGAGAGTAGATACATGGTTTCCCAATGACGCTATGGTATGAATTTGACGTATATATAATATTAACATAAAAAATAATATTGAATAAAAATAAGTTCTTAAAAAATATATTTTTATTTAATCTTTCTCTAGCTATAATTATTAAAAATGTAATTCAAATTTCTAATAAAATTAAGCCATATGAAATAATATCGCACCCAAATAAATAATTTAAATTATAAAAAAATATAATTTAAAATCTTTATAATTTTTTATAATTAAGGCCAGTCGTGGCGCAGTGGTACAAAGTGTGACTGTAAAACCGACTGGTTGTGGGTTCGATCCCCACTCGAGGAGATAAAATATTTACTTAAATTTATATTTTCATTTCTTCGCTCTGGTGTCGAGGCAAAGCGCGGCGTTGAGTTCTGCCACTCAACACGCAATGCCTCCAAAATTCGGCAGAAAGTGGGGAACGAAGTGTCTTAACACTAGGTTCCCTCTGCCTACCCTGCTGTGTGCGGGATATAGCGTGAAGCTAATAATTTAAATTCTTAGGTTTTTAGATTTGGCGCTAGTGGTGTTCCTTTAATTATTGATATAGTTGTGTTGTGATTGGTGTTATTTGTTTTTTATTTGTTATTCTAAAAATATATTATAAAATACGTTAAATTATATATACGTTAAATTAAAAATATATTATAAAATACGTTAAGTTCTTATTATACTAACATATGTCGGAAATGTCATCTACATTTACTTGGAGCTCTATGTATACACTGGCAGTTGCGGGATTCGAACCCGTGCCTCTTGCAAACTCGTTTCAGAAATGAGAAATAAAAGTAAAGTTGACAGTAGAAATAGTAAAAATATAGAAAATTAATATTTTAGCAAATATTTTCTTACACAATAGATGATTCAACTCGATGAATGTATTTTATTACACGATCGTATTTTAACGCCATAATATAAACCGTTGTATGAATGTTTTATTCAAAAAGCCCTTTACACTTTGGACGAACTGTTTTACTGCAGGAATATTTATAGCTCGTTTCATACTTTTATCAGTTATTTTCACTGTCCTTATATGTACGACATCCCATGCAAGTCACGTTGCATTCAATTGGACCACGATTTAAAACATAAATAACCACGTGCTAGTTAACGTTTACTTCTTTTATATTTGTAAATAAAAATGTAAATTACGTTTCTACGCTGGTGTTAAATGTTTAAAGTCGTATACTGCTTTCATTTTTCTTATAATGTCCTTTTAAAGGTTATGTATCGGTGTGCATTTGAGTATCGCTTTGATAAAAAAGGTTGTATGATTTATCTTCCAGGAAAAATAATATGCTTGAATTTTTTTAAAGATTTCTTTTCCTATCTTTTTGAAATAAACGATAATCTCACAATTTATTTTATCTATTTTTTTTATAAGCAGCAATTTCATATTTGACATTAAGTGGAGTATTTAAATGCCAGTAACAATCGTTTAAGTTATAACTAGAACTATCCAATTAGCGAGAATCTCCTAAATTTATCCTCCAATTTGTGTAATAAAATGATAATCATCACGCTGTATCCTGCATAAAGCAGGATAGGCAGAGAGAACCTATGTTGAAGCACCCCGGCTCTCCGCCTAATTTTTCCATGTATTGCGTGTAGAGTGGTGGATGGTTTTTGTCTTGGAAAATATTAATAAATAATGATTTATTGTACTTATTATTTTTTAAAATGTAAATAGCTTCACGCTGTATACCGCACACAGCAGGGTAGGCAGAGGGAACTAGTGTTAAGACACTCCGTTCCCCACTTTCTGCCGAATTTCGAAGGCATTGCGTGTTGAGTGGCAGAACTCAACGCCGCCAGAGCGAAGAAATGGAAATATAAATTTAAGTAATGTAAATAGCAATGATACCAAATCAATTTAAATTAAACAAAATCAAAATATCAGCAAAATTTAATAAACAAACGAAACAGCAACACTATGCAACATATCGACGTTATAATCGCTATATAACAAGCTTAAGTAATATCCGACTGTACTTAAAGTTCACGAACAGCGCACACAATAGGAATTTGTCACAAGATGTTGTTGTACCGGCGGTCGCGCACAGAGAGATATCGCTCCAGGCAAAACGGTTTATTTGTTAACTGGAAATTTCTTGGAACTAATATACGTTAATTAAAACTACTACTATTATGAGAAAATATCTTTTATAATAGTATACGCGACGGACTGTGGCTTCGATTCCCACTCGAGGAATTGAAATGTGTACAACATTTTCATTTTTCCGCTCTGGTAACGAGACAAATCGCAGCGTTGATTTTCACTACTTAACACGCAATGCCTATAGAATTTGGCGTAAAGTGGAGAACGGAGTGTTTTAAGGCTAGGTTCCGTCTACCTACCGCTTTATGTGCGGGCTATAGCATCAAGCTGAACAAAAATATAACAATAATTTTAAACAGGTGAGACGAGGAGGACGCTAGCAAGTTATTTTTTGTATTTTACTTTGATAAACTGATATATTATATATTTACTATTATATACATTATACATTTTTAAAAAACAATGTGATGACATAGTAAAAATAAATCAGTTTCACACTGTATCCCGCGCTTTGCCTCAAATGAAAATCTCCATATATAATAAAAGGATAGAAAAGTCAATTCTGTACATGAAAGATATAAAAAAAATAAAAATTAGGTCGGTTAATATGTCGATTATAGAACCTAAAAAACCACTCAGCAGAATTCTTGTCTGTCTGTCTGTCTGTCTGTCTGTCTGTCGGTTTGTTTGTGCGTCAATCACGCAAAAACTACCTGACAGAAATTGATGAATTTTTGCATGGTGTTAGCCTAGGGCCTCAAGGTACATTTTTTTTTGGTTTCATTCCGAATTTCATGATAGTTTTCTTTAAAAAAAACAAAAACTGAAAAATATAAATCACCTAAAATACCGATAACTACTGTATGAAATTAAATTAATTTTGGCATGGTAATAGTTCAAAGCCTAATGTCACTTATAGGATAGTTTTTATCATGGAGTATAAAGAATTTTTTGTAGAAAAAATTACATAATTATATTTTTTAATAAAAAAAATCGACTTCTTCAATTTCAACTGGATTTCACACTCTGAACTTAACTAAACTTTCACCAAACTGCCCTTTATATGTACCCTTTCTAATAAAAAAAGAATCATTAAAATCGGTTGAATTGATATTGACTTATACGTTCATTTGTCGCGCATATACTTAATGCAAATTTGAGATTTATATGATTTTGTCATAGATACCATTGTTGAATATAAACTAAATTAAAATAAGACTTTCAAATAAAAAAAGAATAATTAAAATCGGTTCATACAATCAAAAATTCTAAGGTAACAAGGATAAAAATACAGTCCAATTGATGACCTCTTTTAAGAAGTCGGTTAATAGTAATCCGACATAATTAAATTACGACTATTTCATTTAACCACATTTTAAAAGAAGAAAGTAAATTGAGGCCGTTCGTTGCACAGGAGCACAAAGTGTAACTGTTGTGGGTTCGATGACCACGCAAGGAAACGAAATATTTATTTAAATTTATATTTCCATTTCATCGCTCTGGTGTCGAGGTAAAGTGCGGCGTTGAGTTTCATTACTCAGCACGCAATGTCTACAGAATTCCGAGGAAAGTAGGGAACAGAGTGTCTTAACACTAGGTGTCCTATGCCTACCCTGCTGTGTGCGGGATACAACGTGAAGCTAAAAAAAGAAGTATAATCAATATTTGTTCAGTCTACCATAACTATTATTTTAAACGTCAACGTTGGTGATATTAACAAAAATAATAAAGTAAGTATATTTTTTGGGATTAGCTCATATGGCGATATGTAGAATAAAAAGTATTTGGAAAGTAAATTCTGTTTGTGAGTTCATTGTTTATAAAAATTTATATTGTGTTTAGATGGATCACGTGGTGATGTCAATACGTTTTAATGTCATCTTATGTTATCTGTTAAAATAGCGTGAAGCTGATTAAACTTAGTGTTATATTCAAAAGAAATTAATTGTATGTAATACATAATATGTAATTTATTAATACGTTTCAAGTATGAAAAAAAGAAAAAATGCAATATAATTGCATTTGTGTTTCCTTCCTATATTTTGTATTTCTATTATTTATATCGATATATCAGGAACGTAAATGCGGGAACAGAGTTGCATGCCATTTTAGTACAGAGTAACCTCTAAAAAATGTATTTACTAAACTGAATAAAAAGAATGTGTGATTCCTCTATACAATATATTATTCTATATTATACATAAAACAGGTTAAAACAGTGCATATGAAGATATCCTCCTGTAGTATATCTATTTTTAATTACTATCAACACTACATTGTCGATACTAATGTGGTATTACAATACATTTTGAATATTTTTCCGCCATTAGGATGACATAGACAATTTTTTTAATTTGAAAAAATAATATATTAACTATAAGAACGTTGGTAGTTTTTCAAAAGGTATAAGAATAAAAAATTGCCTAAACTATGCTTCTTCGCAAGTGGTTGTAATAATTATTGGTATCTTTTCACCAAAAAATCACTATAAATATTAAATATGCTCAATTATACAGAGTTTTTTTGTTAGGACCACTTTAAATGAAACCACAGTTTAACTACTCTATAAAAGCCTATTACATATTAAATTAAAAACCCGAAAATAAAAAAGTTATTTTTTCAAACAAAATAAATAATAAAATTATCGTTGTAAAATAAAATACAATTTGTCAAGAACGACGCACGCACACATAAACCTATCAAAGGGTAACCGCCGCATACTAGGTATTATTACGCTTAGGTATTGGCGGCTATAAGTTTAAAGTTCTAAACATTTTAGTAGTATTTTTGTAGTAGTATGTGTTTACATTATTGGTACCTATGCGTAACCGCGTCATACGAAATATAGATATGAATAAACATTGTGAAATAAGAAAAAAACCTACGTCTTCACTGTTGATGTATCTTGCTTAAATTCTTTAGGTACGTATTTAAACTATTTTACCCTATATGCCCAATTGTAACTGTAACGCGACGTTGTGGGTCCGATCCACACATGCAGGATTGAATTATAATTTAATAATATTTTCATTTCGCACATCAGTCACACATTATACCCAATATCTTACACTAAGTTGCCCTACTAAGGGCGGGATAAAGCGTGGATCTGGTTTTAACTTTATGTGAACCGATTAAAATAAAGTCCAATCCAGTTGAGGCCAGTCGTGGCACAGCGGCACAAAGTGTGACTGTAAAACCGACTGGTTCTCTGAGTTCGATCCCCACACGAGGAGATGAAATATTTACTTAAATTTATATTTCCATTTCTTCGCTCTGGTTAAGCAGGAGGTTAAGCACGGCGTTGCGTTCTGCCACTCAACACGCAATGCGTCCCGAATTCGGTAGAAAGTGGGGAACGGAGTGTCTTAATACTAGGTTCCTCCCTCTGACTAGCATGAAGCTGCTTAAAATAAAACTAATACTTAATATTTAAGGGCAGTTTGCCAGAATACAAACAAAAAAAGTATTTAAATCGGTTAAGCCGTTTCTGAGATTATCGCACATATAGTAAGTATCGATAAGATAAGTGTTTTTATTTCAAACATTCAATTGAAGATTCTTATGGGAGGTACGAAAATGCGACCTAAAGTTTTAACAACTTTCTCATAAAAAACTTCATTACATTGCAAACATACATTATAAGTATATCAAAACACGAACATAATTCAATGTGTTAAATAAATAATTCTGTGGTTTAAGCGGGCGAAGCCGCGAGCGGGTCGCTAGTATAAATATAAATAAATATTTCATTTCTTCAAGTGGGAATCGAACCCATAACCAGTCGATTTCACGGTCAAACTTTGTGCCCCTGCACCACAGCTGGCCAATGATGATTGAATGGTGATAATATAATAAAAATGTTAATTGAATTACGAAAACCTTAAAAAAAATACATCGTAGCGTTCTCTGTATCATAATAAAAGAACCAAGAAAATCGAGTTTTTCGTCAATCATTTGTCTACATTGTGTTTTGACATCGTTGACATAGCTGTCAACATATATAAGAGGAAGAGCATCATAGTAAATAAGTACTTTTTTGTAGGTCATTGAAATCCTTAAGAAAGTATGTTACATGATATTTATTAAACTTACATGCTGTAATATATCATACAAAAATTCTAAAATCAGCTACGAGGGTGTTATAAAGAAATTAAAGTGAAATCGAACCCACAACCACTCGATTTTACTGGCTTCTTATATATAAATAAAGTTATTAAACGCAAAAATATCGATATCTGCAAAGAAATAGCGCTCGCATCCGCGCCGCCTCAGTAGTCGGTCCGTTAATTGAAACTGAGTAAACCCACTAAAGCAATTTATGACGGCTAATAAATGGCTCAGTGTAGAGTGAACCGAGTTGTTTGCCAACTCGCTTATTTTCCGCTTATATATGTTTTAAGAGCGTGTTTATTTTCCTTACTCATTTTCACGCTTGTACCCTCGACTATATATTTTCAGTGAAGTCGACTATGGCTACAGTAGAGTTTGACTAAATTTATCTTTACTCATCTATTCTTTTTTAAAGAGAAATGCAAAAATAATATAGTGAACTAAAACTAGTAGTGTTTTAACCACTGTATTTAGGGTTTCGTATCTTTTAAAGTGAAAGGAATCCTCATAATATCACTTAGTTTTCCGTCCGTCTGTCTGTCTGTCTGTCTGTCTGTCAAGACACTCTATCTCAGGAACGCCTGGAGATATCGAGTTGAAAGTTAAGCCATCTACTCAGATCTACAGCCCTATGATTTTCTGATAAATACTAATTTCTACATTTACTTAGAGAGAGAGGGAGAAAAGTTATGGCTGTTTATATTGCAAAGAACGCCTATTTCGACACTATAAAGGGAATGTAAATTAATAGGGTACTTCCGGTTAACCTATAATTATGAACTTTGGCGGTTAGTATCTACAGGTAGTATTAGTTAGTATAGTACTAGTTTAGGAAAAAATCTGAAGACTATAAATTTGTGGTTAAATCCTAAAAAATAATAGCCTCGCTTTAAGAGGGGGGCAAAATTGGATATTAAGGCCGCTACTTTAATTGAAGTATGAAATAAAATATGAAATGTTCAATTCTTGTACAGTACTCTCAGTGGGCGAGCGAGCGACTCGCGCTTGTCTGAGTTTTTTTCCGCTTCACGCTATATCCCGCATTTAGCAGGGTAAGCTTAGGGAGCTAATGTTAAGACACTCCGATCCTCACATGATATTTGTTATAAGCTTCACGCTGTATCCCGGACACAGCAGGGTAAGCAGAGTGAACCTAATGTTAAGACACTCCGCTCCCCACTTTCCGCCAAATGAGGCATTGTGTGTTGAGTTGCGGAACTCAACGCCACAATTATATTTGTTTTTTTTTTTAAATATAAATGGGACATTTATTTCAGGAGTTCTCTGTAGGGGATCATACAACTACTTGCAAATATGCTTAAACATAAATATTTGCAATTTTGCTTGAATTGAGATTGAACCGTAACCACTATGTTTTCACGCGACACTGCCTCGTTGCACTAAGATGGGCTCAGAACGGTCATGCCATAATGGAAAAATATAGGACACTGTAAAGGTAGTTAAAAATATTTATTTTATTTGAAACGCTCATAAAAATATCTTACCCGCGAACGTGAAATGACTAAAATAGGGACTAAAATGGTGATGAATGAATGAAGAATTACATTCTTAAGTTTATATAATCTATATTTGTATGCTTTTTTTTAATTTCTTAAAATGTATTGAATACCCGTTTCACTTATATTGAGATAGGAGTAATCAAAATGCTTGATAAATCAACCTCGTACCGAAATTGCTGTATCTTTATCGAGGAATCAGTCAAAAGTTGGCGAGTTGCCATTTTGTTACTTGAAACTGTGGAAATCATTTTATTGTTTAATTCAACAAGCAACGTACTTGCGTCGATGCCAAAATTTTAAAGTTCTTAGCTACTGTTTTTTATAGGCTTTTTTATTAGAAAAATCAACTCAAAGTGTGAAAATTATGATCAAGAAATTGATTAAAAGGACAATATAATAAATCCGTCAAGAATCCTTTTATGAATTATTTACTTTGAATAAAAACATTATTTTTAGTCTTTATTGAGTGCTAATCAAGTACCAATTTCTATATCGTTTAGTACTATCAAATTTATTTACAGCAAGTCTTCGAAAATTAAATGCTATGAGTACATATTTCATAGAAGTCGTTCGCATAGCTCACATAGTTCAAATTTCCGACTGCGGTACACAGAGACAGTGCCTCAGGCGACTGGCGGATATTTACATGAGATGCTCGCTTCGACATTTACATACGGGCTAAATATATTCTATTTTTAAACCTATTAAATATTTAAATTTAATGTAATATATATTTTTTATAGGAAATAAAATTTAGTGATGCAGCTCAGTGTTCTCTTTAGTTTTGTGTGCTTGATTGGTTACGAGTTGATATATATAGATTTCAAGACGCAACCAACTAATTTAAGTGAGCAGTTTCAGGTCTTTTCTTAGAATAAAATGGTAAGACTCCATCTATTATGTTATTTCGAAAAAAGCGTGAAAAATCTAGTGTCGAAACACTCCGTTCACCATTTTCTGCACGAATTCAATTTCGTTTATTTTCAAAAAAATTGACATTCAGTATGAAGTGTTGGAATTCAGCGCTGCATTTCGGGGAAGCGGGGAAAAGAAAATAATTTATTTTCTCGAATAGAGACTGAAACCACGCACATAAGATTTAAGAAACTTAAGGTAATGTGGAAAAAATAAACTAGACGGGTGGTCTTGCTAGTGAGGTCGAATTTTATACGTGAATACATGAATTTTAGCTAGACTTATTTATTTTATTAAACTATACCAATAGAAACATTTAAAAGACCTTTAAACAAAAATCTAACTCTTTTTTATTAGATCGCGTTTTAATTTGAAAAGGAAAAGATTTGTTTGGACGGAAAAAATAAATAGCATTTAAAAGTAACGACGCTATCAAAAACAGAAGTGCAATTAAAGCCGATCCTTTAATTGGGAGTAGCATTCGATCCAGTGACATTTGGAAAATGTGGTCGAGAAAGAAAATACACTTGTTTTATTTCAAAGACAAGCATCTTACTCTTTATTTTGTGTTAGTTTACCAATACATACATAGTTATAAGAAAAATCTTTATTGAACTTCTCATGAGTCGTTCAATTTTGTGTTTTAAGAAATCGCACTGTGGATTCGATATTTGGTCGGTGGAATTAACTATTTTGGTTTGTCTGTTCTTTGTAAGATAAAATACTGTTTTATGTTTCCTAATAATTCTATGGGAAGAACGGAGTCTCCGAAGGTAAATGCTTTCTACATTTTTGCTATACATGACTTATTGTTTGTTTATTAGGAGAAAGGTTGAAAGATTCCTTCTTGTTCAAGTCCGTATGTATACGCAAGTAGAAAGGTACAACCCATAGTTAATAAAATTCACAATATAATAAATAAGATATTATAATTATCATATTACAAAAACCTACAACAAACATTTATTTTAACCTACTTATCAAGTATTCATTAATAACAAAGCAATAACTTCAGCAAATAGGTTATTTAGATAACTCAATTGTCGTTTGAAATTATGGATGAAATAATAGGATCAAATTTCAATAAAACAGATCAAATTCATAAGTTATTATTGAATTTTATTATCATCGCTTCCTAGTTTAGAGTGTTTGTTTCATTTGTTGAACAGTTATTATATTATGTACTGATTTATTTCCTTAAAATTAAAATAGCCTAGGAAAATATAATGCAATAATGGGGTCGATGTTAAAAACAATAGATTGTGTAGATTATTGTTAATCATGTTTACATATAAAAAATATCAACAATTCAAACGTTGCAGTGCTTTCCTGTAAAATTTTCGATTTTTAACACACATAGAAAAAAAGGGTGCCTACTTTTACTTACCTATATCCGTGCTATTTCTTACCAGGTATACACTTAATTGTTTTTTTATTTGTAATTACGATAAGAATAAACATACTAGTACATACATACACGCAAAAATGCCAGAGGTATACACTATTCCCCCCTTGCCCCTCTGTCAATTCTGCTTTATATTAACAATCTACCTATTGATGTGAAGAATTTATATGATACTAGCAACCCGCTCGCGGCTTCGCCCGCTTAACCACATAATTATTTACTTAACACACTGAATTATGTCCGTGTTTTGATATACTTATAATGTATGTATACAACGCAATGAAGATGTTTAGAAAGTAATTAAAACTTTAGGTCGCATTTTCGTACCTCCCATAAGAATCTTCAATTGAATGCTTGAAATAGAAACACATCTTATTGATACTTACTGTCTGTGCGTTTCTTCTCGATAATCTCATAAACGGCTTAACCGATTTAAATACTTTTTTGTTTGTATTTTGGCAAACTGCCCTTAAATATTTAGTATTAGTTTTATTTTAATCAGCTTCGCACTATCCCGCACACAGCAGGTTAGGCAGAGGGAACCTAGTGTTAAGATACTTCATTGCCCACATTCTACCGAATTTTGGAGGCATTGTGTGTTGAGTGGCAGAACGCAACGCCGTGCTTAATCTCGACGCCAGAGCGAAGAAATGGAAATATAAATTTAAGTAAATATTTCATCTCCTCGAGTGGGGATCGAACCCACAACCAGTGTGTTTTACAGTCACACTTTGTGCCCCTTCGCCACGACTGACCTCTAACACAAAAAGATGTAAATATAACATTAATTGAATACCATTTCCACAAACTTTACTACCTACTTACTACCTTTGCGTGATAAGTTATACATACGATAGCTTTGACCACAATTTACTCCCTAGATAGGGGCAGACCCTACAATCGATTGCGGGATCAGCTTCTAAGAAAGGGGACAGATTGGGACCGTCGTTGATGAACGATATCACATTAGATGAATCGGAATTATTATCAATTCTGCATGTTGACCTCACACTGACACAAGCACTAAGATAATAATATAAATCTACATTCAGGCCATTCGTGGCGCGGCGGCATTAATTGTGACTAAAAACGCGACTGGTTGTGCGTTCGATTCTACTCGAGGAAATTACATATTTATTTAAATTTATAATTCCATTTCTTCGCTCTGGTGTCGAGGCAAAGCGCGACGTTGAGATTTGCCACTCAGCACGCAATGCCTCCAGAATTCGGCGGAAAGTGGGGAAAGGAGTGTCTTAACAATAGGTGTCCTCTGCTGTGTGCGGGATACAGCGTGAAGCTGATTTGATTTTGATCAATACTGCACTGCATGTTGACCTCACACTGACACAAACACTGACATAATAATATAAATCTACATTATAAACCGAAAGACGTTTTAAATAATTCAGCCGAGCTCGCAAGTTGTAGAACGCTCCGTATAACGCTAAGTTAATTAGATTTTATTAAGTGGTGGAATTATGAAGTTTCACCGTAAAATTCGTGCGAAAATTATTATGCAATTTAAAACACCCGCGCCTTAATGCATACCTACTCTGATTAATTTATTAGGGACCGCAGTGTGCAAAATTGATGGCTACAACTCGATGAACGTATTTTATTTTACGATCATATTTTAACGCAACGCGAAGTATTTTTAATTCTTTTTTTTTATATATAAATTTTACATAATATATGAAATCTCGTTAGTGCTATTGACGTGCTGCTATGTTCCGGTAATATTTATTGCCTCGTTCCGTTGTACTTTTATCAGTTTCTTTTGGCGATGTAATTTACATGCCGTGTAACGTAAGTAAAGCTGTGTTTAATTACTTATGGTATAAAATTTAAACTTTAAAATTTCAGAAATTTCAAATATTATATTTGATTATAGCATTTATTAATTAATATATCTTTACTGCGATAAAAAAATAAGTTTATTATAGAACATTTAGTGTAAAACTGAACTTACAATGACATACAAATAGATAATTACAATGATCTAAAAATAGCATCAGCAAGAAAATTGTAACAATAAATAAATAAATATATATTTTGTAACTACAAAAGCAAAACAAATTATGTGTGTATATAATAGACACTATTATATTGTTCATAACAGAAAAAATGTCCATTGAAGGATTTTTTTAATAGAGTGGCCTCTAGTCTATGTATGTATAACTAGTTTAAAAATATATATTAGATTATTGATTATATGATTATTATTATTAAATTCTGGACTAAATTATATTCTTTAAATCTACATCGTCTTATGCCCATTTGAGGCAAATTCGTATACTTTTCAAATCGTTTCGTATTATTTACATATTATTTGGTTCATTGAGTAATAAATGGGATACCAATTACACTTAAATGTGTTTGTAATTTCAGGTTGAGAGTAGACGGTCTCTGTATATGTATATTTTCATCTATATGTATGTGTATGTAGGCACATTGCCAGCACCTTCAAAAATTTAAATACCATTTTCCTTTAATATTTCGAACAAATTATTTAGAGTATAAAATAACAGCCTTATTTTCAAAAATAAATATAATTTTCACGCTGTATCTCGCAAAAAGCGGGGTAAGCAAAGGGAAAACAATGTTAAGACTCTCCGTCTCTCAATTTTCAACGATTCTTTCAAAGCATTACGTTTTGAATGGTGGAATTCAACGCCGGGCTTTGCCTCGACACCAGAGCGAAGAAATGGAATTATAAATTTAAGTAAATATTTCATCTCCTGGAGAGGATTGAAGCAACAACCGTCACACTTTGTGCCGCTGCGCCACGGCTGGCCTATTTTATATTTTTTTTCTAAAAATATAAACTAAGTAAAACGTCGATCGATCCATTACCGTATTTAACTAAACTCTACTCCCAAACCGCGTTGTCTTAAAAGCTGACAAAGGTAAAACTGATACAAAGTTGGGAAACTTAGAAAAGCTGTTGTCATTGTTCGAACTAGAGAGACCCTTGTAAGAACGAGCACATAGTTGCGGTTATCAAAATGTTCCGCCCTACTGAAATATTTAGGAACATTCGATTGTTTTACGCATTAGGGAAATTGATTTTTCTAGTCTGGTATGACGTAGTATTGAATTACAGATTGTCTCGAATTCGGAGTGTTTCAGAGAATGTAGAGTCTTGACACTAGTTTGTTATAACATACATGCTACAATGAAAACTGGTGGTAATTGCAAGTAGAACAGCAATAGAAGATATAAAATTTGAGCAAACACTTAAATAATTTTAATATTTTTATTATAATTCTCTTTCAAAATGAAGCTTAACGTGAAAATATATTCAGCATTTTAATTAATTTGAAATATAACACAAACGGAACTAATATTATAGTTCTGTTATTAGACAATAGTATGAATAACTCCGTACGCAGCGCTATTCAGAGAATGTTTCTACAAATATGAACATTACAGTACACATTACCCTCCACTCGATGATATTTTCCATTGTAGACCCACTTTGTGAATGGGTGACAATAGGAACGGTACAATGGAAAGAACTGATTGTCGAATTAAGTGTAATTATGGGGACGGGTATAATAATAAATTTGATGAGATGAGATAAACTGTGGCACATTTTGTAATTTTATTTTTTATTTTTAGCAGAATTCAGGCAGCGTCGTATTCTCTCTCTCTCTCTCTCTCTTTCTCTTAGCTTCACCAGAGTAGTTCTTAAGCCAAATTCACCACAATAGTGTCTAAATATATAATTTAGAGGCCAGTCGTGGCGCAGTGGCACAATGGTGTGACTGTAAAACCGACTGGTTGTGGGTTCGATCCCCACTCGAGGAGATGAAATATTTACTTAAATTTATATTTCCATTTTCTTCGCTCTGGTGTCGAGGCTAAGCGCGGCGTTGAGTTCTGCCACTCAACACGCAATGCCTCCAGAATTCGGCAGAAAGTGGGGAACGGAGTGTCTTAAAAAAAAAAAAAAAAAAAACACTAGGTTCCCTCTGCCTACCCTGCTGTGTGCGGGATATAACGTGAAGCTGATTTATTTATTTTATTTATATATAATTTAAGATATATTTTTCAATATATTTGTTGTTAAAAAAAGTATCAATTATAAGCAATATTACAGTAAATAATAATTGTATTCAACTCTATTCAGTAATAAGACCCTTTAAACCTTTAAACCCATTTTGCAGTGAATTGCCAACAAAAGAATCCCAATATAATCAGACAAAAAACTGATTGTAGACTCAAAAAGTTATAACTATTATTTTAATGTGTTTTATTTAAAAACTCAATGTGATAAAATTATTTTAACATATAAATATTGTATCTTTTTATATGGGTGGTGATGTGTATATGTAGATATATATATATAGATAATCAACGTCCGGTTTAAAACGCGGAAGAAAATTGAGGGAGAAATGCTTAGGCATTATTTGGCTTATTTTAAATTTATTTTCGTATGTTATCGAGTTTCCAAAAAAAATGTAATACTAAATATACGCGTTTAAAACAAAATTGTGTATTATATATTTAAGTAATATCCCATATACATATATTTAGGTAACAACATTTTTAAATGACCATTTTTCTTTACAAGCACTTAAGAAATTAAGTTAGCTTAAAATCAATCGAGTTCATCAAATTTTAAAGCACCTTTAAAAGCTCCAAATCATTCACAAATGTAACAAATTGTTATTTATAAGATAATTTCTTGCCAGGATCATGAACCATTCTCATAATATGTTCGTGTATAATCGTTCGTGTCGTTCGTGTTTTTATTAGAAAACTTTCAATGAGTTTTTATAAAACAAATCTTCATTGAAATTTATTGTCAATTTACAGTCAGATGTTAGTGTTTGAAAAGCAAGTTGTTCCTTAACTTGGCTCTTACAGTCTTGCATTGTAGCCTTAGTTTAAAATGATATTGCTTTCTTAATATTTACCGTAGTAAAACTTAACTTTGTAAACAGCTCAAAGCGTTCTGCAATTTTATCCCAGACTGTTTTACTTATTCGAGATTAAAAAACTTTTTGGTGCGCACTAATAATCCATTTAAAAGTATTTGTGTAAGTCTACTTAGTTGCTATTTAAATAAAGTAAATGTTTAATAGACCAAAATTTATATTTAACTTTGTTTATTTAATTTGAACGCTCATTAATGTTAATTAATTGTGATTTTTTTCAGCCCCAATAAGTTTTAAAAAGTTTTATAGATTAATATATTATATTTTGTATTTAACGTACAAGAGACGGAATATATTTCAATATTTTAACAATAGCCCTTGAAAACGAACGTAGCAAAGAGCAAGTGAAAATACAATTAAAACTACGAAAATACGTGCCTTTTCATAAAGTTTTTATGTAAAAGTATAATTGTATTGCGATAAAGATATACAAGACAAATGCGAAGTTCCCAAACTTACAATACCGCCGCCATTGTTTAGCGGTTTGAAGACCCTTGTAGAATAGATTGTTTACAAAATGTTGTAAATTCTTAGAATCTCTTCAACTAAGTCGTATCAAAGATCAAACACAAGATGAATTATAAGTTGTGAATGTTGTTTCTTAAATTTATCACTTCTTGTTCGATATTTTTATGATCCTATTAAAATAAACAAAATTAAACATACAATCGTGAGTATGTAATGAAATAGTAATTACAAATAAGTTATTTGAAAGCGTATATGTATAGGTTAATAATACTAGATTACCTCTGCTTATCTGAAATTATTAATTTATATTAGGATTCCGTTCTTCAAAAGAGTAAAACGGAATCCTTATAGGATCACTTTGTCAATCTGTCCATCTATGAAGACTATTCACCTACTCATACTTAACGTCTCAATTATAGCACAAACTCAGAAGGGCACGCTAGTTTTTGAGGTCCAACTAAATATATAAACCATATAACATCTAATTTTTAACCTGGGGCATTTTAATTTAGATGAAAAACGTGCGCCCCAAAAACATTGTAGTATTTCCCGTACTCGGGACTCGTATATGGGACGGTGATGTATTCTCTTGCCGGGAATCATGTTATATGGTCACGACGACGACTCGCAATTTGACCTATGAAAACTTTGATTATTTGCGATGCCATGTCAATACTTATGATATTGTTAACAGCTACAATAAAGTGAAACATATATAAATAAAATTATGACGTATTCGTGACGAAAGCAAAAATATAAAGAAGAACAAAAATTATGTTAAATTTGTTAAATACAACAAAATGTCATACACCACGTACAATGTGCCCGTGACTAAAATAATTAGATAATATCTAATACAATCTAAAATCTAATTTAAAATATTAATAATATAATATAAATAACGTTATTAAGATTTTATTACAAAGCAGATTCATATTATCCAGTAATATACAGTACACTACTGTATAAAATAGTCAAGCAGTTCTTGTAATGAACACTTGCAGCTTCTAGTAGCGCCGGCGGGGATTTTCTCAGCGTTGGAATTATTACTCCAGTTGGCATTATAACTGATATAGACAGAATAAATAAGAAAAATAATATATTATATTGACAGTAAGATAGGATTCCCCAATTAGAAATAGATGTGGCCGGTCGTGGCGCTGGGCACAACGTGGGTTCGATCGTCACTCGAGGAAGTGAAATATTTTTACATTTTATAATTTAAATATTTCATCTCCTCGAGTTGGGATCGAACCCACAACCAGATCAAACTTTGTGCCATTGCGCCACGACTGGCCACTAATACAATTCCCCAAATATGCTATATAAATTGATAGTATTTATTTTTAGAAAAACAATTGGACTGAAGCATAACTGGATATTATCGGTGTAATGTGCACACGTATCTCGATGATCACTAATTTTGCACATTGTTCGAGCATAACTTATGATCATAATTAATGTATCCAATATATGTTAATATTGAAAAAAAAAACGTAGTGAATTTCAACATAAAATTTTGAGTTGTTTTAAAATTCACGAACTTGTCATCACGTACAGTCCGATCTACTCTACAAAGGCCTCAAATATATAACTCCGCTCCGTGCTAGCTTTGCTTATCAACCCCAGGCTAGCAATAATCGAAAACAACATTAAAATAAAATATATAATAAATATCTTCCGCAATGATGCTCGGTTGAAAATTTACTTTAAAAATTAATAAGCGTCCCGTATAGAACGTCCACGACGAAACACTTCTTTTATAATATAATGGAAAGAAAGATATATTGAGGCCAGTCGTGGCGTAAATCGATTGTTTGTACGTTCGATCCCCACTCGAGGAAATAAAATATATATTTATATTTATTTCTTCGCTTTGGTGTCGAGGCAAAGCGCAGCATTGAGATAGAACTTGGCGGAAAGTTGAGAACGGAGTGTTCTAACACTAGTTTCCCTCTGCCTACCCTGCTGTTTGCGGGATACAGCGTGAAGCTGATATATGAGTAAGTAATAAAACATTATTACTTACTCAATCAAACAATGAAGCCAGTCGTGGCGCAGTGGCACGAAGTGTGACTGTAAAACCGACTGGTTGTGGGTTCGATCCCCACTCGAGGAGATGAAATATTTACTTAAATTTATATTTCCATTTCTTCGCTCTGGTGTTGAGGTTAAGCGCTGCGTTGAGTTCTGCCACTTAACACGCAATGCCTCCAGAATTCGGCAGAAAGTGGGAAATGGAGTGTCTTAACACTAGGTTCCCTGTGCCTACCCTGCTGTGTGCGGGATACAGCGTGAAGCTGATAATAAAACAATTAAATAAAGAATATCTCTCAAATATCTAATATTCACAATCAAATGTAACATTTTTTCAACTATATACACATACATACATCATCATCAGATTCACGCTGTATCCCGCACACAGCAGGGTAGGCAGAGGGAACTTAGTGTTAAGACACTCTATTCCCCACTTTCACTATACACACGTATCTATTATAAAGCAACTACAACAAGCGTAGTAAGGTTAATTTACCTAAGAAGATAACGTTTGACTTTAAAACAAGTTTATTAAGCGTCTGTGACCAACTTCATCAAGCCAGTGTGTCGAGTCAAAGGAAGTGCCGGTTATTCAATAAACGGTTAACCTCAACGTGATCACGTGCCACAGTCACAATTTCCTAGTTCTGGAAGACTAAAGCGTTTAAGCAATTTCCAACAGTTAGTTACTAACTGGAGTTTCAAAAGAATTCTATTACTGATACGATTCAGCTTCTATGATAGTTCTGATATTTCGATGTTGCATATTTTTTATTTATTGGGAGCTACTTCATGTATTTTTTGTATCAAATATTCAATTTTTTTTTAGTTTACCGTATTCTGAAGATAAGAGAAGAAATAGAGAATGGAGTGCGGAGAATTGAATATCTTATTAGTACTTCATTCTGTTCATGTTTATTATATCTTTTAATATCAATTTTAAAAGCTTTATAAAATGAAAAGATTATATAAAGATCTACCAGTCAAACAGATGAATAAGGGATTATACAAACAAATTGAATTAATATAATTAATAGACATTTTTCTACAGATTCCAAATGCCGGCCCCGGGAGTGATGGGCGAATTTCCTGGTAAACTGCTCCTTCCGCGCGGGGACTATTTGTCTGAATTTGAATCGCATTTATTTCCAGAGAAATTTGTCTCCTAAACCCCACGGGCATGTGCTGGAAACGCCGCGGTAATACCTCACGTTTAATTGAATTAAGTTCATTTGTAACCTTCTTCGTATAATTGACTTTATATAAATGACTACGTATTTATCTCGAACATGTCCGCGTTCGTGCGTGTGAAAAAGTAAAGTGTCGGAAGTCAGTGTTGTTTTTCTAATTTTCCGGCTGTCTTCGCGAGGTCTGCGCAGACGGGGTCGTCTGGCGTGGCAAATGTGACTGGAGTATTACAAAATTCGCTTGATATATGGTATCCTTATAATGGTTTCACATTGTAATATTATTTGTTTGATGGATGTTTATTTTATTTGTAAAATAAAAAAGTAAGTAAGTTTATGCTAAAAGGGGGAATTTCAAAAAAATTCTATCTTTTTATTTATAAAATCCAATGAACAAGGATGAGGTTGGATGTGGTAATAAAGAATGGATAAATTCAATTCAATTTTCAGTTAAGGGGACAAAATATTTTAATTTTCATGTCTTCGCTCCCCTATTAAGGTAAAGCGCGAGTTCCGCCACTCAACATGCAATTTCTATATAATTTGGCGGAAAATGAGCTCTTAACACTAGAATTCATACTCTGCTGCATGAGGAATACAGTGTAAAGCTGAAAAAAAAACACATCACCCAATGACATACATATAGGTATATAAACACTGCTATGGTAACAATAAACGCAAATTTTAGTCTTACTAATTTCAATAATCTCACTATTTATTACACATTTTAAAAATATAATATAATTAATTTAAATACATTTAACACTAGGTCCCCTCTGCCTACCCAGCTGTGTTGGATACAGGGCGAAGCTGTTTTTTTTAAATACATTTACAATTTCAATAATAAAAACTGACTTCCAAGAAATATCATCCGCACTTAGCAATATAGCTAACTTTTAACAAGAAAAGTTTCCAGTACTCCTCGCGTACAACGCTTGTAAATCTATTGTAGATACTAGTGATTAATTTCAACCTTTCCCTACAATCGATTTGCCGCCGCGAATTAAAAGTTCTTCTTTGGTTATGTTTTATTAAATTTGCCGATGACTCTCGAGAACGCTTAGAAGTAATTAAAGTATTTCCAGACACAATTTCAACTCATAATAAATAGTTGTTAATTTACTTGAACGTGAAGCTTAATTTATTTGATAGAATCCTATATAACCCCACTTGAGTTTCACTTGCTTCGTACAAGTATGTAACATTGATAAAGTTTTGGAGGTTATCGTTTTTTATAACCATTGATTTTTGAAAACGTAATTTTTTTTTGTACGATTTGAAGTTTTAAGTTGAAGTTGATATAAAAAAGTTGTTATTATTTTTTATTACTCGTTTATTTTTCTATATATATGTATGTATGTGTTTGCTACGCAGGAATCTATTTACTACCAGGAAGCCGGTCACATACAACTTATTTAATATTTATCTCAGTGACTAATTTATTAATCAATCCTGATAAATTTTTAGAAAGGAAAACTAAAAGAAGCGTCCGCCGTCCGCGTAGCGGATTTTCCTTAACGTTTTCCAAAAAAGTACTTTTATTTTCTAAGAGTTTCATTTTTTTCTCCTGAGGTGTGGAACCCTAAATAATTAAAAAAATATATATAAATATTCAATTATTTTGATTGAAAATTGCTGGCTTTACGTGCCATTTATTAAATAAATCAAATGCCATTTATTAAACAATCATATATATAATTTTGAATTAAGTGTAACGTACAAATTCACTGACTTTAAACAATATATTCATATCCAGTCACTATTTATGACAAAATACAAAAATTCTATAACGTAAAAGCGTGAGGGTGTTTCAAAACTTAACAACACGATACATCTTAGTCGACGAAAAGTGGTAAAGCTATACACCACAGAATGTCGAATACTTGTTTCAGCAGGAAATGACTAGGAAATTGCCCCATTATGCTTGCAAATCGTGAGCCGCATTCGTATCACTTCTTCGCCTCTTTGCTTGTAATTTCGCACGCTGTCAAAAGCGCAGTTGCCTTGAAAGCTGGTGGACAAGAATCATGTCTGTGCTACATCGAGACACTTTCCGCTTCACGAATGTGGATAGGGTAAAACCGGCATAGATGCCCTTTTGAAAATAGCCACCTGGTTGAAATATTTTAAATTTTATGTGAACGATTTATTTGAATTTATTTAGTTTTATTCTTAATGTTGAATTATTAATTACTTTTTCTCGCCATAAACTCCCACAATAAACTAGATGCTACCACCCAAAGTTTAATGCGTGACAGCAAAAAAATATTTATAGCTTCTAAAAAAATATATAATATAATCTATCTATCGATCGAATATTTTTCAGCAATGAATGAAATCAATATTTATGTATGCAGAATTTTTGTCCATGTGAATTATTCTAATTAAGATATTTACATCTTTATTTTTTATTTGTATCTCAATGACTTATCTTCTATTATCTCTAATTTACTTACGTATTAATTTATGGAATTAGTTCTGCATTCATCAACCTTGATTGGACGTATTTTAAAAAACCTGCCGAATTGATTCGGATCCTTTACAAAATTTGCGTGGAGATACATATCCAACATGTATCCTTCCCAGCATGTATCTTTTTTACTATACTCTTCCAGCCAGTGAACAAATGAATTAGTCACACAATTGTCGGCATCTATCCATAAATAAATATATTACAACGTGTAATTATAAATAGCGTAATAGCAACGACATAAATATTTTGGGGCTCTTTCCATATAAAATTATGGCGGAGATAGTAGCGCGTGTAGGACGTATTCACAAAACGTATTACAAATTTTTATTTTTATATGTACGGTTTTTAGACAATAGGGCCATTGGAACATATATCCTGATTTTACCCTACATTACAAAATGTGGCAATGTTCTGAGAATATTCATCTTCTATGACATGAAGTGATAGTGTGACATGAAGTAAACTCATGCCATTTACATGATAACGTGATGTTGACTAACTTAACCATTTTTAAACATAAATCAAGTTACCATACATATATCTACATTATTTTTAAAACAATCAGGAGTTTTTGCAGGCATATTTTTAAATTTCTTTGTAAACAGTAGACTATCTAAATAATTTTGCGCTATAGAAAATATTAACTCTTGTAGTATAACTGTGCTAGTTTTCATATAAAAGATTAAAATATTATGTTAGAAAGATATCAGGTGCACTCGTGCCTCATAAAGTACATAATATAGCTAAACTCGACATTACAAATTAAGCTTAATGTACACATTTTTTGTTGTATGTTAATCCTAAGAATTTTTTAACAACTCGCTTGTGAAGTAGACTACTTAATTTCTCGATATAAGTGATAAAATTAAATAGATACGGAATATTAAAATGTCATTTAACCAGAAAGAAAACTAAAATAAAACACGACAGATGTTAACACAAAAAAAACTTTCTTTTTTTTGCATCATTTAGCTCTGTATCCTGCACTCAGCAAGATAAGCAGATGAAACCTAGTGTTAAGACACTCCGTTCCCCATTTCTAGAAGCATCGCCTGTTGAGTTTCAGAACTCAACGCCTCGCTTTTTCTCAACATCAGAGCGAAGAAATTCAAATATTAAGTAATACATTTTCTCGAGTGGAAATCGAACCCACAACTTGCCGCGCTTACAATCACAATTCGTGCCCCTACGCAACGACTGGCCTCAACAATAAAAAAGTATTGGTTTAATATGAAGCTATGAATATACGCCGGAAATAGTATTATGCACAGGAACAAGTTAATTTCCTCTTAATTAAATTGCAATGCAAATGAGCCAGCAACAGACCCGATTGCTATAACACTTCCGATTCTGCTGTGTGTTCGAATGATTTGCATATATCATTTGATTACGGTTGGCTACTTGACTATTGATAGTATTTTAAGTTCAAGAATCAAAATTACATGATAAATTAATTTCATCATCATCATCATCATTCTCGCCACCATACCCGATCCTCAGCTCTTCGGATCCATCCGCCACCTTCCTGCCACCTTCTACCTTTAGGTCGTCGGACCATCTACCCCCTGGTCGTCACACCGGACGTTTTGTACGGGGCCTCCACTCCTTGCCCCGACGGCCGTCGGCTCTACGACAGATATATAAATTAATTTACTTTAAAAATATCACGTGGCCGATTAAAGCTTGTGTAAGGCAAAAAATATATAGACAAAAACTCGCTTTTTCACGTGGTTATTGTGAATGTGCATATGATTGTGTTATGAATGGCGGTTCCAAGACATAAAATAGCATCACACACCTATTTGTCCTAAATTTATATAGGTACATAGTAAACGCTCTACGAGTATGTATCGAACACTATTTAATAGGCCTACCTTCATTAGTACCCCTAGGCTAAAAGTATCAGTTTCGACGTGTTGAACAAATAAATGGTACACTACCGCCATAGGGCCTAGGTCAATAATGTCTCTCTTCGTTCATCCTACACGTACGCACGTAGAATATACAATACAATACAATACAAACCTCTACTTTCTATGATAAACAAAGTGAAGACGAATATGCGAATGTCGCTCGTAGAAACTACAGTATAAGCCGTTACAACTATATCCAACTCCATATAAGCATCGCTTACGCACTGCAAGCGCCCCGCGAGACAACATTGAACACGATATAAGCTGCATTTATTTCTAATGCCCATTTTATTAAGGATATTTTACAGTGTAATAATACTGTAATTATGTTCAAAACTCATTTCGCTACTCTATGTGTCGCTCCTATACATATTTTACGTTTAACATCTATTAAGATCGTATTTCTTATTTGATTTTAAGGGATTGTTCCATTATAGTCTTCTAATTATTATATATTATTACATTGAGGCCAGTCGTGGCGCAGTGGCACAAAGTGTGACTGTAAAACCATTTTTTTTTTATTATTTCATTTATAAATATTTGGTACGAGTCTTTCAGTGCATGGAGTCGCTGAGTCTTTCCAGTAAGTGGAAGATACTTAATAATGACTCGTTTACATTATTGTTGTTTAAATAAATAAAATAAATCACCTTCACACTGTATCCCGCATACAGCAGGGTAGGCAGAGGGAACCTAGTGTTAAGACACTCTGTTTCCCCACTTCCTGCCGAATTTTTCAGGCATTGTGTGTTGAGTGGCAGGACTCAACGCCGCGCTTCACAGAGCTCGATTGTGGGTTATAAAAATTACAAAGTTTAAATAATATAAAATCTAATTAGAATTTTGATACCATGTCTGATTTCAATTTATTAATTAATGCGTTTAAAAAAAAATACCAGAATTTTTATATTTTATAAATGCTGGTTATTTATTATAAATAAATTATTTACCTTTTATTATAAAGTAAAAATTCCATCCGGCCAGAAAAGGTATTGTAAACAGCCGCTAAAGTACACAAAAGCGGCGATGCGTTATCTGAGCTTGTTGCCTCGAGCTGCGATACCACAGTCGGAAATATAAATATCAGATCATCAAAAATGCAATGAAACTGGTTCTTTAAATAATAAATAATTAATCAATGTTATATTACTTTCTTGTCTTTATTAAGTGAAACACTTTTTAAATTTATTTATAAACTTATCTATTCGCGTATATTATTTTCTGTTACAGCTAGAACGATTCACGTCTATTTACATGAAACGCTAAATGATATTTAATATTTCACAAAATCTTCCTACAGTGTTGCTAACAAGATAAATAACTTTAACAAGCGTATAAGAATGTATGGCTTAATAGCGATTGGACAGTTTCCAAGGGTCGCGGGTTTTTTTTTTTTTTTTTTATTATTTTTTAACACTACAGACACTTGGTCCGTACCCTTTTTAAATGTATTATTATATCTAATTTCCTTATCATATATATTAATTACATTACATTAGTTTACATACAATTAATACCTATAATAGGAAAATTATATTTTTAACTTTACGTTATTTTACAAAATGTTACTTAGATCTAAGGTTAAGCGAATGTTTATATCTGTATATTTAACAATTTTTCAACATAACAATATATATTTAATTACATAACTATGCTAAAATTTTACAATAATTGGTAATTGACTTGGATGTGAGGAATTTTGCACTAGGATAAAGGCATGACCGCTATGGTGGAAGAGGTGACCGCTGCGTTCCTATCTTTTAAAGCCATCTTTAAATTATACTCCACAATGCGTTTCGTCGTTACCTCCGTCGCGTTCCGAATTAACATTTTGACCGCGTCATCTCTACCTTCGCTATAGTACGTGCAGGTGTCGGTGTGCCGAGATATTGCTACGACGGCGTGCGAAACGCTATCATGCAGCTGTAGCCTAATAGATTTAGTGTTAACCACTATAACGGTCGCGCTGGTCAGACCCTGAGACTCGTGAATTGTCAGCACCTTCGAACCTGTTTCTCCTCCCCATCCCTGCGCGATCAGAGATTCTTTCTCCTCCTGTGTAAATGTGAGATACAGTGTGTATTTTAGATCTCCCGGTACTGGTGTCATTTTGATATCTTTAATAGAAAGGGACCGCACTACCCTCTTAGACGAGTATATATCTCTCGCAGGGCGTAGGCGACGTCCATGGGGGTCGCGGGTCGCGGGTTAAAACGCCGTTCATTTATTTGATATGTTTTCTGAAATAAACAACTTTAGTCCTTCTTTTTAATTTATAAACTACTACATACTAGTTACGTAGGCTGCAATTGGAGGGTTAAGAAAATACGATTTTATTATAGGTAAATTTATATTAATAAAATTTTAAAACTAAAAATACAAATTAAATCTAAACCTAAACAATATCTAAGATTACTGCCTTCAATGTTGGAAGAACAGTAATCTGCTTAAACCTAAATTAATCTAACTTAACCTACGACTTAATTACTCCACGATGGAATAATAAGTGTGGGAAAAGAAGAAATTCCTTTCCCACCGGCGCTGTTCACCCGATCTCTCCTTTTTCAGAGTTTTGTGGCGATCGGCCGCCTATCAGACGGACATATTATAATATTAAATAGGTTTTCCGCCTGTGACACCGAGCGCTATATAACATACTCACAAATATATATATTTTGAAATGATAAATAATTTATGAATTATTTATGAGAATTTATCAAAATAAAGTATTTTTTAGCCAATATGTAGTTAGCACATTTCGGTCATCTTCCAATGCTGTGAATAAGAGTAAAAAAGGTTAGCGTCAATGGTGCAAAATCCCCGGGGTGGGCACAAAATTATATGACACCTTTTAATGTTATTATATATTCACCATGTTAAGTGAAACAGGAATATATATATCCCTTATAATATATATCCCTTGAGTGGGGATCAAACCCACGACCGTCGCGTTACAATCACACCCTTGTGCCCCACCTTAAATCAAACTAAAAAAGTACGTTCGTTATTGTTGAGTTTTTTCTTAAGGAAACTAGACTTTTGTATACTTAATAGATGTGATTTCAATTGTTTATCTTTTTCGCCTTCCACCGACTAACGCTTAGATCTTTTATTTATATACAGTTCACTTAGAACTAACTGGTTTTCACTAATGGCATCTCTGTAGGGAGATTTTTACTAATTTCCGCTACCCAAAGGTAATTACTAAGAATTATCGTCTGGCAAGAGAGAATGCTATTTATTAAACATTATAAACATTTTTAAAGTGTTATTCCACACTTAGGAAAGATAAATACTTATTTAGAAAACGTATAAAAAATTGAATTTGAAAGTCCCGCTAGGACTCGAACCTGCGCCTCCTGGAAACCGACCAAATCTTATAAAAATCTCCCTACAGAGAGAGTCCTTTTCAATAAGGCGCGGATTCGACTCCCGACACGTTCAAATTTTAATACTTTTTTTTTAAAGTAATAAAATCAATTTTTGTTATTGTTTATAGAGGAAAAAATAGATAATTGTTTTACATAAAAAAATAACAACTTATTTTTTATAAGATACGATAAGAAATGAGATAGCACAGTTTCAACATTTGCAGAAAACCGTCGACCAAAATATATATGAGCAATTTAGCGCTGTTTGAACAAATCGTAGACATTTATTTCCAAGTAGCATCCAAGTATAGTCTGATTTCTGATTTTTTTAAAGAATTTATCTTGGAGCTCGTTCAAGACAACGTATAGTCAATATATTATAACTATTTTTTGCAGTAATAACTTTTTATTGACTACAGTCAATAATACATTTATTAATACAGAATAACAAATATTTTTTAATAAAAGTAAAACGCAAACGCACGCACGCTCGCGCATCTACAAAAGTATTGATAAATACATATTTACACAAAAAAATATATGGGCTTATAAAATTATATCGTAACTGTAAACACAACAAGTGAACGGAGTGTCTTAACACTAAATTTTCTCTATCTGAACTGTTATATGCGGAATATATAGTGAAGCTGAATAAAAAAATCCAAAAAAACCTTAGCATTTCATCAAAAGAAGTCATAATCGGGATTTAAATACCGATTATGACTTCTTTTAATGAAATGCTAAGGTTTTTTTTAGATTTTTTTATTCAGTTTCACTGTATATTCCGCATATACACGTGTATATTACAAATAAAATAATAAAAATATTAGAAAACAGTATAAGAACAATTCAGTTGACGCTAGGCCCGTTGAGGACATTTAGATTAACACTAAAGGTACTTAATACTAAATTGGGTGTTAATTAAACCTGTCGCAAACAACCGTTTGTGAGCCTCTTAAGAAATGTGTCACTTAAGTCAAAGACATAGGTCTAAGCATGTTAGCGCTTTCAAGTACCTATGCACCATACTCAAAGTTAATTAAGTTTTATATAAGGAAAGAAATGTTTCCTATATGCCATAAAAAAATTAAATTAATTAAATCAATAAACGTAGTGTTGTTTTATATAATTTATTTATTTCATATTGAATTATATTGTAATTGTATATTTATGTAAATTAAAACATCTATCTATCTTTTACAAAATCATCAAACAAAATATCATTTACAAAACAACAAAATGAAACGGAAATAGAGACGATAAAACACAAAATTTACAACAACAAAAACAAATGAAATCCTATAGATTTTACAAAAGCAATGCAATAATTCATGCTATTAACCAATAAATAGGTACTGCGGAGGGATACGCACGTACAGAACAGACCGACGGTGAACGGGTGAAGCCCTCTCCAACGCTAATCGCCTACGAGAGGCCCTTTAGGGAACCAAGGGTTCTTTCGACAGATCACTATTGCCCGAGAAACACGTTCTGATAGATAATGAATTCCCTCTAATTGAATTATAGTGGTTGAGAGCGAATGTTTGTCTTATCACTTCGTTACTTGCGTGTATGTTCTATTACTAGGCCAGTCGTATGTGATTGATTGTAAATGCGGCTGTGGGTTCGATTTTCACTGAAGGAAGTTAAATGGTTATTTAAATGTATATATATTTTTTTTTACTGTGGTGTCGAGACAATGTCTGCCTTTCACTGAATTCGGTGATTTTCGGCAGAAAATGGAAAATAAAGTGTCTTAACACTGGGTTCCCTTTGCTTAACTTGCTCCATGCAAAATACAAAGCGATGCTGACGTTTTTATAATAAAGATCCGAGATGGAAATGAAAATGGAAAAAAAAGGAAGCTCTATTTCTATTGTTTTTTTTATATTTATATTAACGCTTAACATTTAAGTTTTAAAAGTAATAATTGTATTTGTAACTATTAATAGATAAGTATTATGCCATGTTTTAAAAAACGGAGAAAATTATCACTAAGAGTATTGTGTGTTATATTACCGTGTGTATTTTATTGCAAAACAACGGAAGTTTTATTAAAATCGTATCGTAAATAGATATAAATTATTCATAAAAATAATCATATCGTATAAATTTTGTTAACTGGTTATTGAAATGTATTGAATAATACCACGCATGGATAACGCACTGTTCAATTAAATTATATTAACAGAATTTTTGACTATCATAAATGAATTCTGTACAAATTTATAGGTAATATTTTAAGCAGCAGATTTTAGTTATTGATAAAAACATTTTTTTTATTATCAATTTCCATCCATAAACTGCCAAATATATTATTTTTAAATATTCTTTACAAAGACGTAAAAATAACAAAATTAACTAAATTTTTGTTTTCTTCAAATATATTCTTCAAATATAGGAGTATAAAACTAAATTTATTAAAAATATATAAAATTTGATGGTGTTAGGCATTACAGTCAATAAAGTAGTTTTGATCTCCACTGGAAAGAATGATTGTATTTTCTTTAATTTAATTAAATTTAATTTTTATAGTTAGGTAAGGTGCGGCGTTGAATTCCGCCACTTAACCCACAATACCCCGATGGTAAAACAAGCATATGTTCTGCCTCCACTATACCAGAAAAATCCTTATGGAATATTCCCATATATACCATAAGGTATACTTCGCTACACTCGTTTACCAGAACAAGATAAAATTCCTACATAGAATATTAATTTTAACATAAAGATTTAATTCTATAAAATAAAAGACTTCCGCGTGCGATTGATAGAAGCAGAAAAATAAAAATATTTTTGACATTTGGTAAAAAAGTGTCCGTAAACATATGACTTATTTGCTTTGGGTGACGTCTCTTCATCGTTTTGTAAACATCTTCTGAAGATCGGTAAGGATTTCGCCTTTTGATGTTATATAAAATATAATAGTATAATTTACTTTCATTCTTTGAAGTTATAGGCTTACATTGAGTATATTTTTTGAGTATAAGGTAAGTTATATAGTATTGACTTCTTAAAAGAAAAAAATGTTTCTTAACATTTTTTAAACATTTTTAAAGTGTTATTCCACACTTAGGGAAGAAAAATACTTATTTAGAAAACGTATAAAAATTTGAACGTAGCGGGACTCGAACCCGCCTCCTGGAAACCGACCAGGCGCTCTGACCACTAAGCCATGTTTCTTAACATGTTTATAAATCACATAAAAAGATCTATTATTCCAATGTATGTACAATGTATTGCGCACTTACACCCAATACTAATAATCTATCTCCTACGTCAATCTTAGCTTATTCCATATATCTTTCTAATCTATAGATTGGATAGATATATGGAACAATCGAAGGTTGACGTAGGAGATAGGTTATTGATATTGGGTGTTAAAGGACATGGTGTCTTGAGTGGGGCAACAAAATACGTGGCTCATCTAACATAACGAGAATCGAATATTAATTGTGCTATTATTTTAATTTTTTTGTATGTCTGTTTATACATGCATATCTTTCAAAGTATTTAGACAGATTAATATAGTTTTATTTTGTTTTATAATTATTAAGTGTGGCCTGAACCCTGGCTATATTTGATTTTGAAGACTAACAAACGCTATCTCTACAAAAGCTGTAGGTATTTGACAAAGACTGATTATAGGCAACTTTGACTTTAAGAAATGATAAAATAGAAAATTCGCAAAAAGTGATCATTATACAAATTTAAAAAATTGTAGACAAATAAAAAAAAAATTAAGAATTGATGCCTTTGTAGCGCAGTGGAACAGCATCTGGAGCGGGGTTTTGACTTCGCTTTCCACTTCCTTTCTGTCACAACTTCCCTAGCTGCACCAAAACAACGCACGGTGTTCAGTTCCGCTTCAATGCAATAATTAGCAATGTCTCGAAATTGTGGTTCTAAGAATAAATCATCGAATTAGTAGTTCACGCAAATGAAAATCATGAATATAAAATTTTTCATAAAATTATTACATGTATAAAAGGTGTAAAGTTTCATAAAGACCGAAGGCCGTCATAATGCAGCATTTGCGAGTTCGATTCCCACTCGGGGAAATTGATTGTTTTCATTTTTCTCACTTTACTAACAAGACAAAGTGCGGCATTGGATCCCACCACTCAAACACGCAATGTCGAAACAAAGTATCTTAAAAATGGCTGAAAACAAAAACAAAAAAAAAAAATTGTTTGGATAGTATTCTTCTTTCGTGATTGCTTAAAATTTGGCATTTTGAAATCTTAAAAACACTATCAACATATATGTATATCTATATCATATAATAAAATTGAAACTCATCGCTGCCTGCACACGGAGGATATATGTAAAAGGAATTTATTTTTGAGGGCAATTATTGATGTAATAAAACCCAAAACAATTAATTCTAAATCATATATTTTTAAATAAATAAATATTATATTAATAGTATTTTAATTGATAAAATTGCAACAAAATAGCTTTATTGTATTAACTGGAAGTATAGTTTTTAATATTAATGTTTTCATATTGTGTTGAAAATAATATATTTTCAGATTCGTAAATAAATAATTGTTGAGTCCAAGCGGGCGAAGCTGCGAGCGGGTTGCTAGTTGATAATAAAATAATGGTTAGATATTTAACATACTGTATTTGGTTTTGTTAATCAATTTTACAAAACAAATAAACATTAACGAAACAACCTAAACACCACAAACAAAGAATTAATTTGAAAATATATAATTTTTTAGTAAAACGCTCTCCCATCATTCACCACAGCCCGTTTTGAGCGTTTATTTAAATTGATGTTTCGTAAAATCAGTGGTTTTGTGAAATTCCGGTAACAAAATGTACAATTGCATTAATGAGACAGTTACTATTCATAAAAATATAACGCAGGGAAAATTGTAAACGCCGCTCCCAGCGCTGCAGTTTGCGTTCACGTTCTGTCGATTTAATACCATTACCGCTTTTAATGTAATGCCCGTAAATTATGGCCGATTTTATTTTTCACTTATGTCGTTTAATTTTAATGACACTTGAAAATGAAGGTTAAATAGTGTTGTAACACGCTGTATGTAACATTCGTTGGGGGTAGGTCGTTATTTATGTAACGTACTTAACAACATAATTTTTAATGTTGTAATACAGCGCGCATATGCAAAGTTTTGGTTAAAATTTGTGAACATTTTTGAAAAATCTTTTAATATATTCGGAAATAGTGCATCATTATGAAGTACGTGGTGTTATTTAACTCAGTCACACTGAAAAAAAAACCGTAAAATTTTACTATTTTTGTAATATATGCCTTTGCAGAAGTGAGTTATAAGTTCAGAACCGTTATGTACAAATTACAAAATCTGCAGCCAGATACATATATTCCAATAGGCATAACTGCATCAATGGCGCTACAATGACGTTAATTATAATACAAATAAATAAAGCTTAATAAGTTTATTGAAAAATAATAAATTCTATAATTTTGAGAGGAATTAAAGAAAAATATATAAACCTCCTTTCTCCATTGGAGAAATACTAGTGTTTATTATTGTAATTTATAATATTTCAAGTTTTAATAGAAATCCAAACTAGAAATAAACTAAATTTAGTTATAAAATGAAGTTCCGTATCAAATTATTCTAAGAAAAGATATTAAGTTCTTTAAATGCATTTAAACTTAAGACTATTTTCTACTTTAATGAGTTTGCAATTATCTGAATCTGAAGTATATTTATGGACTAATATGTTATAAACTTCTTGTTCAAAGGGATTTTTCATTAAATATTATTAAACCGGTATAAGGTCAGTTTTATGTAGTTTTATGAGGTAGTATCAACTCAGTTAATTTAGATGGGGCTAAATATTGTGAACAAAATACGGCGTTGAGTGCCACCATTTTAAACGCGTGCCTTGGAAATTGGGCAGAAAGTGGGGAATTAAGTGACTTTCTTAACACTTAACACTAGGTTTCCTTTACCTATGCGTGGGGGAAAGGGTAAAACTGTTTTTTTTTTTTATATTCTATCAATTGTTCTTTGGTGTATTTGAAATATATATAATATATTTCTATACATAGTTAATATAAATACTAATTATAAGCTCTTTGATTTTCGCAATTTTAACTCATTTGAAATAAAATAAGGGTTGTTCTTATTTTATAGTTCTTACGGAAGCATAATTTTTCATCAATTACATTTTTTATCATAATAACATCAATACATTCCTAGAAAGAGTCGAAAGGCTGATGAAACACAAAAATATTTTTATTTTAATAAAGAAGATGATTGGAAACTTTATACCAACTGGAACCTGGCTAATAAAACGGTGAAGCCTCGCAGCCACACCAGAGGGCAAGATACAGTCACCTCATCTTGCAATAAACCGGGGCAATACGCGAAGCAATTAAGATATCTTCGGAGGTAGTATGGTATAATAATTACGTCTACTAACAGATATGGATACCATCTCAGTTTATCTGTAACTACGGAATATTACAGTATGTAACTGATATTTGAGATATCAGTCCTCCTCCATTCCACTCCTTTGAAAATATTATTTAATAAATAATACCTTTATAAGAAATTCGATCCTAAAAGATCGCGCCATCATAGGCTTCGAATTATTATATTATATTTATAATATATTTGGTACGAGTCTCGTCGTTTTTATGTGCATCATATTCATTAGTACCGTAGTACTTAAGAGTTCGACTCGACCACTGCCCTCCAGCATCACCACCTATATAGACAGAACGACGGTCGCGACACTCGGGACGACAATACACGAACGCGTCTCGATTCGTATGATATTAAAAAAATATATAGTTTGTATTTTTCATATGAAACTATGTTATTTATATATATTGCCATGCATATTTTATTTTATTTATTAATTTATTTTTAACTTATACTTAAGGGTTCCCAAAAATGCATAATAAAAAATATACGCGATTTCTTCGGTTAAAGAGTTTCGCCACAACTAAGCTCCTATAATTGGTGACTACCGAATTTTTTAGGTTAATTAGGCTTATTATAATTTATCTTCGATTTGACGTTCCGTTAAGGGACGATAGAAAGAATGTGTGTATTTCATCACTCCACCCTCCTCCACCCTTCAGTGTGCTTCCATCACCTGCACTATTTATTATAATAAATCACCTGGCTGGAGCTAATTTAAAACTAGCGGAGCGTGTTTTTCTTATACTAAAACTAATAATTCATTGTTTGCCGTGGTCTATTTTTAAATTGTATAGAAAAAATACGTTGAATATTACGAAAGTTCTTGACAATAATGTAGTAATAAAGTCGAATTTTGAATACTAACAGATTATTATTTTTAAGTATTATTTTATATGGGATAACAACTTACCAGGTGAATTTTCCAAAACTTCCACCGATAGGTTTCTATATTAAACACTTTAGCACTAATGGCTTCAGAGATCTGCTATTTTAACATTTTGCAAACTAATTTAAAGCGACGGACTCCCTTAGTAATTAGAGTAGCGCACTCGAAATATCAAGCTCGGAATTAGAACGGATATAACAGTTTGAAACTTTAGGTTTTTGTTTCACGTACGTAGATAAAGAGGTAAGTTAGCGAGTTAATGTATGTGTAAACGGCAGGAACCCGACGTATCTAACAACGTCCATAGTTGTATTGCTAGTACGACGTAATGGATAGTGATACAGCCTTTGTACCGGCGTTGCGGACAAGTTAGCGGTTTGAGGACATGTGTGCCATAGAATTTGGAATTCCTGAGATGATTTTACTTGGCCCTCGTCATACCTTCAGTTGGTTGAGGTGAGGAGACGTGGACGACAGTGGTTGGAGACAGCGTGTGGCATATGTTTTAAATAATGTTTTTGTTAGAAAAGATTGAATAAAACTTGTTGTTATTTCTAATGTTGGATATTCGATGTAACCAAATACAAAGCTAATTTATGTTTATAATGTATAGAAAACAGAGGGTTTCTAGTATTGAAAATGTTTTATTTAAAATGGAGCCAAAATGTTGTTTAGCTTTACGGTGTATCCTATACCGTGTCTCCGCCTCAAATAATCTTTATAAAAACTATTTTTGACTCACTATGTGCCTTTGTTATACTTTACAGACCGGCAACAACAAAGTACCGCCTTAAATTCATATCCTACTATGAAAATACACTATAAACACCCCACGGAGTAACATCCCGTAACACCTGGGTCGCCATTAATCCGCGCTATAGCACTGGCTTTCAAACTTTATTCATTGTTTCAGTCGCGATGCACTTGCCTTGAACTCGCGACAAAGCGAGCTGGTTCAGATTGGATTTGTCTTTCCGAGTCTAATTCTTTAGTTTCTTCTGTGGAATTAATCTATTACGACATTCCCAGATTTAATATTTCTTTTAAATGAATAGTGCTAAGAAAGCTTTTGTGTAGAAATAAATTATTGTCTATGTTGTTTTAATAGTCCTGTCGTGGCGCAGTGGTACAAAGTGTGACTGTAAAACCGACTGGTTGTGGGTTCGATCCCCACTCGAGGAGATGAAATATTTACTCAAATTTATATTTTCATTTCTTCGCTCTGGTGTGGAGGCAAAGCGCGGCGTTGAGTTCTGCCACTCAACACGCAATGCCTCCAAAATTCGGCAGAAAGTGGGGAACGAAGTGTCTTAACACTAGGTTCCCTCTGCCTACCCTGCTGTGTGCGGGATATAGCGTGAAGCTAATTTAATTTAATTTTTAGAATGTATTCTTATTCCAGTTTAGTGAAATCATTTTTTAGTATTAATAGTTAGACTAAGTATCATTTTAAAGTTGACTGAAAATCTAGTTATCTAGTTCAAGTTGATATTAATTTCGATATTACTTAAAACAAATTCTGATTTAAAATATATTAATATAATTACATACTCTCACAGTCGAGGCCGGTCATTTCACAGGGGCGCGAAGTGTAACTGTAAACGCGACACCTTGTGGATATGATACCCACTCGAGGAAATGAAATATTTAATATTTCCACTTTCTCTGCTTTGATGACGAGGCAATGTGCGGCGTTTAGTTCCACCAACACGCAATAGAATACTCATACTCAGGTCTTAACACTAAGTAGCATATGCATGCCCAGCTATATGCCGAATACAGCGTGAAAGTGATTATAATAACAATAACAGAGATTCCAAAGTCAAATGTTAAACAAACACTCATACGAATACATCATCACACGAATGATTTCAAATAACGACCGTTGCGTGTAACCTAACGGAACCCCGGACAAACGGCGCACGTCATTTAAATCCCGCTGATGCCGTGTTTGTGCTCCGAGCCATCATATTTAAATTGAATTTTGGTATATCCACGTTGGTGTAAACAAAAGCGGATTATTACGACGCTTCACGTTCGACTGAATGAGTTTTAATGTACGTCCTGGAAATTGAGCTCTGTATTATATTAGTTTTAAAGGACCCATTGGTAGGTACAGGATTGGGGTTTTATTTTAATTTAATATTTAATGATAACAATGCTGAAAATCGTTATTGTTATTGTTAAAATCAAATCAGCCTCACGCTGTTTTTTCATATAACAGGGTAGGCAAGGAGAATTTAGTGTTGAGACACTCCGTTCCCCACTTTCTGCCTAATTTTATAGGCATTGCGAGTTGAGGGACGAAAATCAACACACAATGCTTTACGTCAACACCAGAGCAAAGAAATGAAAATATTGAATATATGATTTCCTCTAGTGCGAATAGTACCCAAAACCCGTCGCGTTTACAGTCACGCTTTGTGCCAATGCGCCACGACTGGCCTGGTATGTAATATAAAATATTTCTAATTTGTTCAAAATCAAATATGATAAGTTTAATAATGTGGTAACCTAATAATCTGCTAGAGCCGGTAGCCCGGCATATCATTACATGCAGGATGTCGTCACACTAACGAGCTGCGAGCAAATATCTCTTCATAATACCACAGGGAACGAGGACCATAGATGTTTCCTTTACATACAATTTTCTACTTGCGCGAGTTTATTTTTTATCATTTGAATCGTGTTGACGGTGTCGGAATAGAGGATAAGTTTAATTAATGGAATCAATATCTATTTTGATGAAGAGGATGCTTATCAGTAAGTTCTATAACAAATAAAAAAAAACTTTTTGTAGCCACACGTGGCAAGATATGGACAGAGGAGACTTGGGAACCTAGTGTCTAATACTCCCGTGGAGTGTTAAACACTAGGTTCCCACTGTCCACACTGTTATGGCATTCCACACTGTCCATCGAATTCTGTGTATGCATTGCGTCTCGATACCAGAGCGAGGAAATGAAAATATTAAATATTTCATTTCTCTGAGTGAGATTCGAGCCCACAACCATTGCGCATACAGTCCCACGCTTGTGCCCATTTGCCACAGCGGTCTAATAATACCTTTATTAAGAATAAGCAAAAACTGATTAAACCAATTTAGACGGATCCTCAAAAATTTTAATATCGATTCAAATAAATTGTACCAATATAACATAATAGAAACTGCAATAGTTATATTAATAGGAAGCAGCAGCATATGTAATTTAGATAAATCACTGGAGGCAGTAACTGGCTTCATCTAAATGTATGCACGATCACAGTGTGGTTTGCGCGCATATTTACCGGCAACTCTGTTATTAATAAAACTTAGATTAAAACATAATAGCATACATATTATTAATACTTAATAAACCTCTGAGGTTAGGATATAAAATATTGAAAATAAAAGTCTTATTTTTATAAGTACTTAAAATATTAATATATTATAAAATATAGCAAAAATGTCTTTTAATCTACATATTTTCACCTAAGAATGGCTAAATTAATGATTTTGTGTAATTAATCTTAGTTGGTGAATCGTATTATTTATTAGTAACTATAAATATTGTACATTGAGGCCAGTCGTGGCGCAGTGGTACAAAGTGTGACTGTAAAACCGACTGGTTGTGGGTTCGATCCCCACTTGAGGAGATGAACTATTTACTTAAATTTATATTTTCATTTCTTCGCTCTGGTGTCGAGGCAAAGCGCGGCGTTGAGTTCTGCCACTCAACACGCAATGCCTCCAAAATTCGGCAGAAAGTGGGGAACGACGTGTCTTAACACTAGGTTCCCTCTGCCTACCCTGCTGTGTGCGGGATATAGCGTGAAGCTAATTTATTTTTTTTAATTTTAAATATTGTACATACATCGTACTTATTAAGAAAAAATATAAAAAATTGAACGTAGCAGGATTGCTCGAACGTAGCAGGTTTCTCGATGAGAACGTATGGCTTACTTCGGCAGAGCGCTTAGACGGTTTCCAAAGAGGCGCGAGTTCATATCCCGCTACGTTCAAATTTTTATGTTTTCTTAATAAATCTTTCTTTCCTAAGTGTGGAATAACAATTTAAAAATGTTTAAAAAATACGTACAACATAACTGGAAATGAAATTAAAATAACTAATATTATAGTAACTAGTAAGTAATATATATAATCTTGTTATCTTTTATTCAAAATTGTATTGTCTGTGAAATTTAATTAGCGTTAAAAATGAGTATGAGTCAAATAAACTCGAGTAATTTAAACTTTCAAATAGGTACCCACTTGCAAATTTTCAAGACCGTTCAACTACGTAGCGTGAACTAGGCATATAGCCTAAATTCCGTTAAGTTTAAAAGGTGAATGTTGCGTCCTGAAAAAAATATTGGAAAACTTATCTTTCAGGCAAAGAGTTATGAAATGCTAACTTTGGGGTTTTAAAAAAGTGTTCAGAGTTCGCTCAAGTTTGGCCTTTCTCAAGTTTTTATAAATGCTAGTCTTAAAATTTTCTCAAAGCCACGGCTGACTTTTTTTCTTATTTCGCGTTGTTTTGTGAACAAAATCAAAGTTACGATAGCTGAAGATGAAGAAAATGAGATATGTATAAAACTTGGAAGTGATAAATTTCTTTATATTATTATACTTCAATCGAAAAAGTTTAGATAATTATGACTCAACCCTTGGTAAGAAAATAAAGCGATGTTAAGATAATACGAGTTTCAAAAGCTATATGAGACAATGATTAATTGGATTTATATTATGTATCCGCTCAATTTCTTGGTTTTGTCGATGGGTAAAATAATTAGTAGAAGATAAGAAATTAAAACGTGAAGTAATGTATTAAGTTTCGGTATGTCAATGAACTCGTCTAATCAGTTCACATGTATGCCCGTATATGAGATTATTTATTCACATTAGATAATATCAGTCATTTAATTAAACAACACAGGTAAAAATAGAAATTACTTAAATCCGTGAGAGGCCGTCGTGGAGCAAGGGCACAAGAGTGTGTCTGTAACGCGAAGATTGTGGGTTCGATCTCCACTCGAGGCAATGAATTAATATTTTAATTTCTTCGCTCTAGTACCAGGGTGAAAACCCGGCGTTGAGTTCCGCCACTCTTACACGGATTGCCACGAAAATATTGGCGGAAAGTAGGGAACGTACGAACGTACTCTGCCTCCGCTGCTTTGTAAGAAATACAGCGTGAAGCTGATTTGATTTGATATGCTAAAATCCGAGAGAAAAATAATGAGAGAGAACTAGGCGTAAAGCCTAATATGAAGATTATTACCCGCATATCCAATACCGCTAAGATGCTACGCTGTTTGTTTCCAGACGCGAATAAATAACGGAAGCGACTTCACATAAACCCTGTTAAAAATGAAAACTTATTAAAAATTTTACTTTCTTTAAAACATAATTAAAGAAAAAGACTATAAGAAAAAGAATTCACTTCTTTAAATATCTTACCAACGCCTTATGTGAACATTCAAATACAATAAATTTGAATCGAAAGTCAGGCTTTTATCTAAAGTTTAACTCGACTGCACAAAACAACTTCTGTAAAGACGTGTCAAGCAATAGAATACTCGAATTCCGATGTCAGGAAGTTGAGAGAGGAGGTATAGACGGTTTTTTTTCGTCCTAAAATGTGTATACAATCGCTTTAAAAATCGTTGCTAACCACAGTACAATAAATTTATATTTTTGTGCTAAAAGGTTAAGAAAATTCGTATGTTCGATGTTCGATTCTTATAAACTAAGTTTAGGTAATTATATAAACAAAATTTATTAAACGAACTAACAGCCAATTGCCAACCCATATTTAGCTAAATTTAATATATTTGAAAAAATTGTACTTCTTATACTTAATAATTATAAAGTACAAGTAACATCATAATTTTTTTGTATGGATTGATAATGTTAAATTTCACATAATTTCTTCTTAATTCTTTGTGATATTTTTAAGCTGAAGCACATTTACATATGTGAACTATATAACGGCCCTTAGGGTGTGTTCAAAGGACGCATTTTGCCTTGCGAGCAAGTTAATTCTTTTGCGTCCAAATAGCGAATTGACCTTGGACAGTATTTTATTTCGAACAATATTCGAAACACTTCTTTGCCTTCAATTTTTTTTTGGGAAATGCATTTCATAAAGAAAAAAAAGATATGGCCTAACGATAACTAACGCTCAGTTTTATATTTTTTACGAACGTGAAAATATATGAAATACAAAATTAACATTACACTTTAAACGAAGGACAACGAAGTGTCAAGACTCTTCGTTTTCCTCTGTACGTATTTTTTTTTTCAGCTTTACTCTGTATTCCACATAAAGAAGGAGAGGCAGAGCGATCCTAGTTAGTGGTAATTCACTCCACTTCCCACTTTCCGCCGAATTCTTAACGGGCGTTGCGTGTTTGCTGTGCAAGGAAAATGAAAAAATATTTGATTTCCACTGGAAATCCAACTTCAACTTGTCACGCGCTGTCATTGTTACAGTTACACACTCGCGCACCACGACATGGCTCAATATTTTTTATAACAATTATATTTAATTATACAAATTATATACGACACTATAAGTTAACGAGAGAAAAGTTCCATTATACCGATTCCGTAGCGCCACGTGCGGCTATTGTTAGGGAGTTTGGGCACTCCAGAACAAAGTTCACTGAAGTGTTTGTGCTGCCGGCTCTTCGGTAAATTGTTATTCATAGCTACGTTTAAACGGTGGAAAGAGTGCTCCATACTCTTATCTCACGGCAATATCATCTGGCAACTAAGTTACTTGTCTTTTGTTATATTTCGTTGTTACAATGTACAGTTTTTTTTCTTTTAGTATGAACATGTTAAAGTTTTGTTTTTAAATTTATCATATATATATTAATAATAAGCAATTGGTGTTTAGAAATGAATGTTTTGTTTAATATATAAGTAATTGTTGTTGTATTAAATTTAAAATTAGGCAGTTAAAGCTAGCTTCCACTCGAGAAAATGAAAATATTAATTTCATTTATTCACTCTGGTGTCGAGGCTAAGCGTGGCGTTGCGTTCTGCTGATGAAAACGCAGTATCTTCAGAATTCCGTGGAAAGTGGGGACCGGAGTGTTTTAACACTTGGCTCTGTCTGCCTACCTTGCTTTATGCGGGATACAGCGTGAAACTGAAAAAAAACTTCAAAATATTTTAAAGTATCAAACGTAGTAGATTGATCTTGAGAACAATATTCTACTTTTTGTACGTAATGCAAAAGATATATAACTTTTGCACAAATTATATTTCTTCTATGAACATAATATAAGTCTTTTTAGTGTAAACTTAAGCAAATTACATCGTTAGGTTCCTCCACCGATGCATTATGCAATGTCTCGAGTAGACTTTTATTTTTATTAGACTATGGTTTCCTTTGTCTGGACTAGGTACAGGTAGTAGAAAAATAATAAAAAATCGGTTAAGTGCGAGTCGGACTCGGCCACCGAGCCTTCCGAATCAATTTCATGATCACAGGTTAACGTAATTTGTAATGAAATGTTAGTTGTTTTTTTTTGTTTAAATAACTATAAATTTTCAAATTACGACTGTAGAACCACAGGCTATAGATTTTAAGTTCGCGGCCAAGTTCATTAAAAATGCAGAAAAATCGATGCATAAATGCTCGTATCTTTTGATTGCGTTGATTTAGTTTCAGTTTTTCAGTGCTTCAATATTTGATACTAATTTCTGCTTGATAGCTCCGCGTGATCTCGAGATAAACCGAACAGATAGAAAGACGGACAACATTCTGACCCTATAAGAATTCCGTTTTCCCCTTTTGAGATACGGAACCCCAAAAAGAATTATTCAACTTCCCGCATATGGCAATTACTGCCATTTTTTTTAATTACAAATACATTCAAATATCACAAACAAACGAATAAAAGATTCGTCTAATTAATAAGTTAATGGAAATGAAATCGAGGGGAGGGCGATATTATAATTTGGGTTGTTTCTTTGAAGTTCTTTGAAGTTATGTTAATGTTTCTTTTGCTTTTCTGGGCATATTTTTCCTTTAAAGTGTTTATTTTTAAATATATGTATGTGTATAAATAAACAGTTTGAATCCATAATGACTAATTTGGCAAATATATTTTAATATCACTAAAAATATTCACATCATCAATGTAGGTATTGAGCCCAGTCGTGGTGCAGCGGCACGATGTGTGACTGTAAAACCGACTGGTTGTAAGTTCGATCCCCACTCGAGGAGATGAATTTCCATTACTTCGCCCTGGTGTCGAGGCAAAGCGCGGTATTGAGTTCTGCCACTCAATACGCAATGCCAAAGTGCAAAAAGTGGGGATCGGGGTGTCTTAACACTAAGCTCATTCTGCCTGCCTTGCTGTGTGTGGGATATAGCGTGAAGCTGATATTATATTATCAGCATATATATAGCGTAAGAAATTTTCTTTAAAATATCTACTTCAACTTTACTCGCAGAAATGTTATTAATAATATTAATAATATAAACATATTTACATTATCCAGTTTGCTTTATATCTAAAAGTAGATTTTGCCTCCTACGCAGTAAGTGTGGGTATTCACTTTGTCTATACAGGTTAAGCAAATAAACTAGAAAAATAATATTTATAAATTAAAATTAATCAGCCTCACGCTTTATTCCGCACACAGCAGGGTAGGCGGAGGGAACCTAGTGCTAAAACACTCCGCTCTTCATTTTCCGCCGAATTCCGGCGAAGGCAATGTGTATTGAACAGCGTGACCAGAGCGAAGAAATGAAAATTTAAATTTAAGTAAATATTTAATTTTTATGAGTGGGGATCGAACCCACAACCAGTCGTGATTATAGTTGCACTCTTATGCCCTTGCGCCACGGCTGGCCTTACCTAATACTTATAGGATCTTGAAATATAATAAGGCTCATTACCTTTATTTAGAAATAATTTTAATTTGCCAATTGAAGCACATGGAAAATATGTATCGCTTGTACAATTTTAATCTCTTCAGGAGTACCCTCTTGTAAGAGGATTTCAATGAGCTTTACATAAGTTTTTAATATCAACACGAAAACTTCAAGAACAATAAGGACGAGTATAGTTTTCGTACTTCTATAGACAAAATACCGACAACAGTCATGCGCAAATAGCGCACCTCAATTCGGAAAAGCCTTAACTTTTTCCATTTGCTACCAATTTCTGAACTTTAGACTCAAGAGACTAAAGTTAAAAATTGAACTATTTGTAATTTATTTTGTGCAATATCCCGATAGTAAGCAACTGTGAAGATGCGTCCTGTTCAGCATTCGCATATATATGCAACCGTTGCACACAACAAAAGAATACTTATGTACGGAGTCGTGGTTATTATCGAGTTTTTCTTTGTGTGTTTTTCGTGTGTGCACGTTCTCTGTACACTCTGTACACACAGTACACACAATCCCAAAAGCTAGATAGGAAAGGCAAAAGAGGGAAGCGCGGCGGTAGTAAAAACGACTGAAACACCGGTTGGGAAGTCTGTGTCAGTACATTGTGGGACTCCGAGAGGGATGGTAGCGTCGCTTGGTGGAATTTCTCTCGTACTGTCGTTTTCCCGCGCTTTAGACCACGTGTTTATAAATTTGTATGAACTAATGTAATCGATATGTATGATACATAAAAGTGTTGTAATGAATCTGTGTATGTTGTTTGAGACAATTATGGGAAACTCATGATTGTGTCGTGCTGTTTTCGTCTTCGTTGGCTTGAAGATGTAAGTTTTGGATAGTTTATAAAGTTTTGTTTTTATTTGTTGTTGATTTAATAATGTATATTAAAATTCGAATAAATTAAACTTTGAAGGAATATTTTCTGTCCATCATTGAAAGGTGTAAATGTAACTTGAATATAGTTTATATCATTAAACAAAATTTTGATGTTCAAATTAATTTATTAAACAAGTTATTATTAAGAAAAATTTTAACACATAATTTTCTAATAAAAAAAAAAGAATATATTTTCTATCTTTATATTTTAAATAATGACGACTAAAGCTATCACTATTGACAACGTTTTCTCTCGAAAGATTTTCTTAAAAGATTTACTCTATGTGATCTCATTGAATTGAACCTTCGAGGGGTTGCGTTAGAAATTCTACCCCTTTCACAGGTAGCTTATGTTAATGAAGTAGTTATCTTGTCATCAGAACTCTGGATTTCATTGTAATACAATTTAAATGTACTTGCAAATTTAAACAACAAAAGACGAAAGTTAGCCAAAGTAAAATATTTTTACAATGTAAGACAAAATTGTTAGAAATTATTACATTTTAATTCAAATGATAAAAAGATATCTCCACATAAAAGGTCAATTTTGCATAAAATTAGCATAAAAAGAGGACAAAGCTTAATAATAAGAGGGAAGGAAATTCAGCAAGAGGTAATGGAATAAAGATTTATGACATTCATAGCACGACGCGGCGTCTTCGTAGTACTGTGGTGATATTTTCTAAAATATAATAAATATGTCTCTAGTTACATTTATACATAAGTTACGTTTTATTTTCATGTCGTAACTTTTAATATATTTTTATATATTAATATGGATAATAAACATATTTGTTATCATTTACGTCGAAATTTTATTAAATTTTACTGTTAAACAGAAAAAAATCTTACTGCAATTCCAACCAAAAAAAACCAATAGTTCTTCACTCGTAACGTAATAATAAATCTAATAATAAACATCAATTTGATTGAACATTTTAATTTATAGGATTCACATATATATTTTTTCACATATAAGCATTTCCACACACACTCCGTTCCCTATTTACTGTAACGCGAAATTCAACGCCGCACTGTGTCTAACTATCCCGTTAACCACAATCCATATCCATGATAACTTATTTTCCAGATGTTATATAATATTTTTTTTTCTGTAGGATTCGATGCACGTTCTTTTATAAGGCATAAACTACGTTAAAATTATGTCTATAGAAACTAGCCTTAATATAAATAAAATGGTGTATACCATGCTCCAAAATGTAATTTCTTTAGTGCAATGGGTAATCGGCATTTTATATGTAGATTGTAAGATATTCCACACGAGATGCTCATAATATATGGGCCTATCCGATGGATATATTAGTTTCATAGTTTATTATGCATGCACAAATAGTCGTGGTAGGTTCTATCTAACCTTCACCAATATGGGCATCTGGATAAGTCAAGTTAATGTGGTGCAAAAAGTCATATAAATCGAAAGTATTATAAAAAAAATCATAGAACAACTAGATACGCTCGCGGCTTCGCCCGCTTCAACTAATTGTTATTATATAGATTATATAAAATCTTTACATATTTGTAGGGTTTGTGTTATTATGATGTAAAAGTTATATTACTGTAAAATTTTATATATCTGTTCTATCTGATCAGCAGTTTTTGCGTGAAAGTGGAACAAACTTCCATCCCCACAAACCTTATGTATGTGTATTTATAGGACAGTGACGTAGCCAGGATATTTGCCTGGCTACTTAGAACTTGATACCCTTTAAAATGGTCAAAATAATTTCAGATTTCAAAACACAGTAGAGTAGATATACACATTTTTATTGCTTTAAAACTATAATATAATAACTATATATAGGTAAAAATTATAGCAAAAATTTTAAAAACGGACATTACGCGCTTTTTAACTAGCAAAGTCATTCGATACATTTTCGAAAACAATAGTATCGAGTTCATGTCATGTTGACATGATAGCGAGATTGTATTTTCATTTTCTCATTTTTTTTTATTTGAAAAAAAAAAAAAACTGAAGAAATGATCGTAGATTTTGTACCCCTATCCTTTTGATGCCCGGTGCGACTGCACCGCTCGCACTCCCCCAGCTACGCTACTGTAATAGGATATAAAAAACACTTAATAAGTGTGACAGAATAAATAAGGGACGTATTTATAAATTGGGATGCTGTTTTCATTTTATGAACGAATTCTTATAAGCGACAACGACAATTTAAAATCGATCTCAAGCTTGAGAGTGGCTTATACGGCCCTAAGATGCCCTAAATGGAACCATTTTTTTAAGACAACTTTCTTTTAAAAACAGTCTTCCATATAATTTATATCCTGTAATTTAGTGCAAAACTAACTTTAATTTCTTTTTTTCATCAACGAAATGGTAACAAAAGTGAACTAAATGTCGTAATTGGTATCGAATTCTACCCATCCAGCCGTTACAACATGATTCAGTAACAAATATCCAAACATACGAATTTTCGATCTGATGTTTTTTGATATTTAGATACAGTCGTACCTGTGTTTTATGAAAAGAATTATTTATAGTATTTTATTTGATAGAAATAAAAACGAATAGCCATAGAGTAATACAATTTTATTTGTATTGGTGAAATGCGCAATCCGCATTAATATTATAAATGTGAGCTATTTCTATTTAAATATACATTAAATAGAACATTTGAATGTAAATAGTTAACATTTGTATGTACGTACCTATGTATTTTCAATTAAATTATCAGCTTCACGCTGTATCCCGCATACACCAGAGAACCTAGTGATAAGATACTCCGTTTCTCACTTTTTCCTGAACTCTGGAGACATTGCGTGTTGAGTGGCAGAACTGAACGCCGCGCTTTTTCTCGACACCAGAGCGAAGAAAGGGAATTATAAATTTAAATAAATAATTCATCTCCTCGAGTGGGGATTGAACCCACAACCAGTCGGTTTTACAGTCACACTTCACGTTTTGTCACGCCTTTCAATTTGCAATGCCTTTTGAATTTAGCGAAAAGTGAGGAGTGGAGTGTCCTCGACAGACTAGACTAATAATAATAACACTCTTTCAATAAATCGTTTATAAGTCAACAAAAAAAATATTTTAAATAATAAAAGCAATTTATTTTTAAATATACAATGGAAAATTTTAAAAAGGCTGTACAGAATATAATCTTTCAATCGGCTTCCCTATAAAAAACTAAGAGCAAAATTTTTACTTATGCAATATATAAAAAAATAAGTTTAACCTATGAAAAATTATAAAGCAATTACTAAATAAAAAAAAATCACAGTTCATAAATCTACGATTTTTGGGTAAAGTTGCAACGATCTATAGTATATATAAAAGTTGTATTAGGAATGGTGCATACGGTTTTATTAATGAAAACCACAATATTAACAGCAATAACATGTATGTGGTTAGTTAGTTGCTAGAATTCATGATTAAATTACGGTATCATGAAACACAATTGTTTTTATTAACCTGAATATTATAAATGGTTTTTGTTTAATGGCTTAGAAAAAGCGTAGTGTTTAATTTTACCTATTTAAAAATTAAATTAGGTAGGCAGAGGGAACCTAGTGTTGAAAGTTGTACGGAAAGTAGAAAATGGAGTAACCTAACACTAAAATTCCTCTACCAGTACGGTATATGCAAGATACAGCGTAAGGTTAAAAAAATGTATTCCGTTAATGTTCCTGTACAATGTATATGACAATACAATTTTTAAATTTGCTTAAAAAGAGATTTATATTTCTTTTATAAATCTCGTGCGACTGTAAACGCGACAGGTTGTGGGTTCAATTTTAACTCGGGAAATGATATATTTAACATTTTCATTTCCAAATATGGCAGTGAAAAAGCGTTAAATTCCGTTCCAATTAAGAAACAAGATAAACGGAGTGTCTTAACATTCACTTTGCTGACGTTGCCAAATGCGTACAGCATATATATACATATACAGCGTAAAGTTGTAAGTACTAAATCGATTTTCATATTTTATCAAAGCTAGAACGTTCCGCTAGTTTACAGTACTACAATAACAAAGCTTTAGTAACGTCCATTCGTCCTTCTTAGTTCATGTAAACGTATGAAGCACAAATGTAAATTCACTCTACAATCACAATATATTGTTATCTATTCGACGAAATACTTATGTAAATATATCAGGAAGCGACAGAATCGTAGCTTACTACTGGAATTTTATAAAGACTAGACGGTTATAGGTTCGAGTTCCATTTTTGAAATATTGAACTATCAACTATAAAATCCAGTTGTGTTAAGTTAAATATTAAACGAAATGAAAAAAGAGAAATGAAACCGAAAATGTCTTAAATATATAACAATAAATATAATATCTTAAATTTACGATCCTATGCATTTTTCTTGTATATGAAAATATAAAAAAAATTAAACCGTGCAAAATATTAAATTGGCTTTATGCTTAATACACATTCCTACTTTAATGACTTTGCTACTTTAAGATATGAAATATGATGTAGTATTAACTTGTTACTCACAAATGGAACAAACAGTCAATAGCACTCCAAATTATTTACAACTCCATCGTTACAGCGAGACGTTGGATTCTTCGTAAATATATATATTTCTTGTTAGTATTGTTAAATATTCATATGAACCTAATGCAAATGCTCAATATATCAGGGAGGCGATTGTGATGCTGTGGGATAGCTCCTGATTGTGAACGCCATGTTTGTAGTGTCAATTCTCATGCTCTGATAGAACAAAGTGCGACGTTAAATTCCGTAATTCCACACTCTTCACACTGTATCTCGCATACAGCAGGGTAGGCATATGAAACCTGGGTTCTCTCTTAGTGTTAACAGAATCCGTTCCCATTAGGACACTTCCGTTTCCCACGTTCCTCCCACGGCTCGAATCCAGGTATAGAACAAAGATCAGAGTATTTTAACCTTATGCTTTCTCGCACCTCCCTTACTTGGAAGGTAGAGCAGAAAGCTAAAAATAAAAACAAAATATATTTGTATAAATATATATATATGTATATACAAACCTAAGAAAAAAATATATACAATGAGACAGAAACTCATTCAAATTATTCAACATTGTCTATGATAGTACTGGAATGATAAAAATATATGAAATATTAAGCGCAATAAAAATATTCGAGTGCTATTTAGCTCACTTCAAAGTGAAAACAGAGTTGGTAGTAAAAATGTCATTTGCACGTGCATTCCAGCTATTGTATACACGGCACGTACTAAAGACTCGTATAGTTCTTATTTCAATACAATTAAAGGCGAAAACGGTTCTAATTCACGTTTTTTGATGCCCCTAACGTTCAGTGCAAGAATGCCTTTGTTTGAATGAACAAAGAGTATGCATTTACGCTCGCGCTTAGTTGTGAATGCAGTAATTTTTGTGTCATAACAATATGCTATATTATATTTGTTATATGAATCATTGTATGAAACTTAATTTCTGTGCTGCTAGGCACTGAAAGCTTGAATATTTTATATAAATTTCAGAGTGACACCTCAACGCACAACGCAATTTCAAGTAAAATGGTCTTGACAGACTATCCAGTCTGTGAGAAAACACAGTTATATTGATATCAAAGACATACCATTTAATTTTACTTATATACATGAATACATAAATATATATATACATATACGGGTACAGGTAAGGGTATATACATGTAGAGGTAACAGTAAATTTCTATTAAAAATTGTTATATAATGTAATAAATTAGACGCTACTGCCTTGTTTCAGTCTAAACCTAAGCGTGATTATTTTTTTATACAAACATTCTAGAGATAACAAAATTTGTATCCCAAAAATATAATAATAATTATTATTATTATATAACATTTAAATTAAAATTTTATACAATATGAGTAACCAACATAATTATTTAGTTCTTATTAGGAACACTCAAAATTAATTATATTTGATGATTTATCATTCAATGTTTAAAATGTTTTTGTATTTTCTCAGTAAAAATACTGAAATTGAAGTCTTTACATCTCTAAAGTCTTTTAATCTGAGAAATTTGAACTTCGTTAGAGACACTGGTTAATCAAGCTTTCCACTTCTCGTTTTTCTTTCAAAGTTTCAAAAATAGAAAAAAAAGGAACCTTAATAGGAGGGACCTTGTTATTCGTCTGTCTGTCTGTCGAGACGATTATCTCGAGATCGTGTGAAGGAATCAAGCTGATATTAATATGAAATATCGACGCCTGCGATTAATTAAAACACAGAAAAAATAAGATTCTAAGTCAACGCATTCAAAAGCTACGAGCATTTATACATCGTTTTTGCTACATTTTGTATGAAAATCGCTGCGTAAACAAAACCTATAAGATACTTACCATGGACCTAAAATTATGAAATTACAACCATACTTTAGCAAAAAGAAAAAACCTACAGCATAAATAAAGGAAAAATCATATAGAAACTTATATTCATAATACAGAAAAAAATCACTACAAACTTACAAGACGTTAAGGGCAGAGGCCAGTCGTGGCGCAGCGGCACGAAGTGTGACTGTAAAACCGACTGGTTGTGGGTTCGATCTCCACTCGAGAAGATGAAATATTTACTTAAATTTATATTTCCATTTCTTCGCTCTGGTGTCGAGGCTAAGCGCGGCGTTGAGTTCTGCCACTCAACACGCAATGCCTCCAGAATTCGGCAGAAAGTGGGGAACGGAATGTCTTAGCACTAGCTTTCCTCTGCCTACCCTGATGTGTGCGGGATACAGCGTGAAGCTAATTTTAATTTTAACTTACAAGACGAGTGCATACTTGAGTTTGAAACTTAAGTTTATCAAAGTTAGTTTTTAAACAATGGCTTAAAAAAAAATTACAATCAATAACGCGGGTCTGCAAAGCAGTTCAAAAGTTAAGTTAGTTATATTTCTCACGTTGAAATAAGTTTGTGCAGTTGAGATAACAAGAAAAGTAAAAGAAAAATCCGACGATACTTCAGAAGAGTCGCAATCAGCTCCGCGACTAAAGTTCAGCGAGCCACTTAGTGCCAAATGGAGAAAAAGAAGAAATTTATTGAAATTTCAACGAAATCGTAAAATATTCAAACAAGACGAAGAACATGGTCAAAAGCAACTAATTTATACTGAAAACACATTAGTAGCAATTATCCGTACCATAGATAAAATGTAAAAAATATGGTTAATATAAAAAAAATATAACATAATTATATTTGTTGAGGCCGTCGTGGCACAGGGGCACAAGGGTGTAAATGTAGCACGACGATTGGGGGTTCAATTCTCATTCGAAGGAATGATTAATTATTTCTCAATATTTTTATTTCTACGCTCTGGCACTTAGGCTCAAAATCCGGCGTTGAGTTCCGCCAATCAACTCCCAATACCTCAAAAAGTTCTAGATAAAGCGTGACGCTGATTCAATTTTTTATAATATAATTATTGTTATTAATAAAATTTACTATATTATTTTATTTAAAAATAAATACAAACTTATGAAAAAATATTTAAAGCGATTTAATATGCCATAAATACATTCTATTCTGAGGAGGTTATATTTTAAGGCCAGTCGTGGCGCAGTGGCACGAAGTGTGCCTGTAAAACCGACTGGTTGTGGGTTCGATCCCCACTCGAGGAGATAAAATATTTACTTAAATTTATATTTCCATTTCTTCGCTCTGGTGTCGAGGCTAAGCGTGGCGTTGAGTTCTGCCACTTAACACGTAATGCCTCCAGAATTCGGCAGAAAGTGGGGAATGGAGTGTCTTAACACTAGGTTCCCTCTGCCTACCCTGCTGTGTGCGGGATACAGCGTGAAGCTGATTTGATTTAAATACATTCTAAAGCAGGTAGGGGAGTCACTTACAATGTGTTTTATAAAAAAAAACCTGTTTTTGGTAATTCATAATTTAAACTTTTTTAGAATTTTTTTTTGCAATAAATTAAATTAACATAAAGTTGAAAATGTTTTTTACAGTACACTCATCGGTACACTAGGTTCCCTCTGCCTACCTTGCTATGTGCGGGATACAGCGTATCCATAACACAGCGTATACATAATTTATTCAGATAATTTTATTTTATAGGATACTAAAAAGTCGTACCTAAAATTCGTAAAATCTAATATTTGTCAGCTTTTACTTTAATCACTGACTTCAGGATTGTTTCTGTTCCAATTCAATTTGAGTCGCTTTCAGTCGCTTTGGCCACACCACCTGACAGAAACCGATTTCGGATAGAATCGAAATAGAAACAATCCTAGAATCAATCAAGATGCTTAAGATCATTAAACTTAATACAATGTCAGTCCGAAAACGCAGGGGAGTCCGGGTGTTGCATAAATAGGGCTAAATTGGTCTCCGAAATTCAGCCACATACTGACTCCGTCTAGATCCCTCGGGAAGTGGGTGGGGGTGGTAAAGTTAGGAACTCCAGAGTTTGCATTGTTGATCCAAACGCTATGACTGGGACCGAATTCACATCGGGATTGAATTGGACATAACGCTTCCGCTATCGCCGAATTAAATCATCGACGCGGCGTTTGCTTATATGGATACTATTTAAAGTTAGGCTTTTGAACGTTGTGTATCAAAATAAATTTTTGTTATTTCACAGTCATTGATTTTACTCAAACGGATTTGATTATATTTTTTGTTTACTAAATAGAATATAACAAGAAATTCTGATACTAATGTATAATCTGTAATATAATTACTTAATATTTAAATTCAAATTTAAAATATTCTTTATTCAGATAGACTATATTGTAAGCACATTTGAATCGAATGAACATATAAAAAAGCTACCACCGAAGCTACCAGAAGGCAGTTCTGCTGAAAAGAGCCGACATGAAACTATTTATTTACTTTACGGTGATTGTATATTAGAATCATACATAATCTAGAAGACATACTCAAATACAAACAAATACTATATAATAATAATAATAATCTTTATTTCCTCAAAGAAAGTAACTACAAAAACAATAAAAAACGTTACATGGAAGAGGCTTGTACATGTTACACAAAATTAGAAGGTTCCCTACCCTCTAAACTAGGAACAAACCTGTATTTTAGGGAGAAGTGAGTCTGGTGAAGTTTATGTTTGATAGAAGAATTATACAAACCAAAAATTTATAATTTTTTGTACTATGTATATTATATAGTAGCAAAACAACATATTGATGCACATATACTCATAAAATATGCATTAAAATGCTTTTATAAAAGAATTATTTAGTAATGCGAATTACTCTTAATTTAATAATGTAGAGTATTATTACCATACATAATTAAAATTAAATTGGATATTTGATATTCAATTAATTATTAATTGTAGCTAAGTAGTATCAAGTTTGCTAATTATCAGACACAATGTTAAAATCGTCAAAACAGATACATTTGTTTATATCTGTGAAAAACAGTTCTGTGACCCTATATTTTTCACCTACTAGACTCTTTTTATAGAAACTTTCTGTTTAATCTCCTGTTGACATGATTTTTTGTAAATAAAAGATAATATTTTTTTTACATATTCAGCAAAAGATTTGTTTATTAATTTCGTTTATAAAAAATAAATTCATTTATTGGTACTTATTTAGAAAATCTTAAGTGTGGAATAACACTTAAAAAAAATGTTTAAAAATCATTTATTAATTTTTTTTTCTTTACATAAAATATTGTAACCTATTTATTTTAATATATTTGTGTCCATACTATCTAATTATATAAGAAAACATTTTATTCATCCAAGTTGTTGTTGTGAGTTGAAGTCAATGTTTACTTTTAAAAGCTTTAAGCTTTATACCGTCTACCTTTATAATACAGAATTCTTAAACTAAAATATTGTGAAAGAGAACTTTGACAATAATTATAAAAATCTGTAGGTCTATAGAACATGATTCGGCATGGCACGAATTTAGCAATGTTGTAAAGAAGTAGTTGATTGATACTTAAGTCTGTATTTAGTTTAAGTACATGTCCCGCCCAGGGCCGCTGTCAAGACCAAAAATATCATCATAACGCATCTGTTGAGTAGCCAAGTTGTAATTTTTATTTTTATTAAAATTCTCTTTATTCAATTAATTGTTAGTTTCACTGATATTGATATGAAATATTTAATATTTAAATTTACCCTGGTAACAAAACAAAACGCGGCGGTGAGTTTTGCCATTCAACGTGAAGTCAAAAGAGGAGGTGTCTTAATGAGAACTGAGTGTTTTAATATTATGTTCCTAGATTCTTTATTGATACGCTACTATAAGCGGGATACAGCGTGAAGGTAAAAAAACTAACCTTGACAATTCTATCGATTTCATTTTCAATGTGTTTAATAAATATACCTTCAGTATTTCTAAAATTTGTTGTTATAGGAATCCATTAGCTTTTCTATTTATATATCCATTTAATAAATAGTATAATACGATTTAAAAACTCCTTTTTTAATATTCTCGCTACTTAAACATTCTGTCCATCGATTAATTTAATATGTTAGGGTAAATAAATTCCGCTTTTCGTTGTATTTACATATGAACTTGTCACTCAAGACTATAAAGGTAAACTTTGGCGAAAATTTCAGATGCATGTAACAAAAACAAAGAGAAAAGTCAAATACAGTCTGTTTTGTTCTTGTCGCATTTGCACAATATGTTATTTTAAGTCATAAATTATAATTACACCATTAAAACTTTGTTATTTTTTTCATTTATTTTTTCTTTTTTATGTAATCCTAGCGACGCGTGGCTCGTTTGATCTACTGTGTGTTATTTAAAATATATTGTAGTATGTGTTTGTTTTCATACATAGGCCATATCACTGAAAATTTCGTTTAAATCATTTCTGTAGTTTTGGCGTGAAAGTCGAAAAAACATCTATCCTTACAATCTTTCACTTGTATAATATTAGTATATGTAATATTTAAAAAAAAATAAAGAGTTTAAAATCCCATACTTCCGATCACGATAGATATTTGTATGTATTTATTGATCTCTATATGATTATCACAAGCCACAAGAGTATGACTGTAGATGCGATTGGTTGTGAGTTCGATTCATATCCGAGGAAATGAAATGTTTATTTAAATTTATATTGTCATTACTTCGTTCTAGTGTCGAGGCAAAGCAAGACGTTAAGTTCCTACGTATTGTTCCGTGCTACTAAGCAGGCAATGCTGCTAGAATTCAGATGAAAAATGGAGAACGGAGTGTTTTAAAACTACGTTTCCTCCGCCTACTCTGCTCTGAGTGAGATACAGCGTGAAGCTGATATTTTAATTACGTATCACAAATTAAAATATTTGTACATTATTATCATTTACTTAATTGTAAAACGAACGAACAAAGGGTAAATTTGAAAATAAGAAACACCTTTTCTTTTAATTCTGCACCTCACGATAATTACAAACACTAATCTCGTCTCTTATAAAATTTCAGCCACTCCTGTCGAAAGTAGAGTAATCGTGTGACAATAGAATACATTGTCGCTTTCAATCTTAATAATACATTGTCTATGCGTCTATCAACAAATTTCAATTTTTGTTTTCAGCTTCATACTGTATCTGGCACATAGCAAGATGAGAAAAGAGTTAAAACACTCCGTTCCCCACTTGCAGCCAAATTTTCGAGGCACTACGTGTCGAATCGTGGATCTTGTTCAAAAGAGAATATTAATAAATGATAATTCATTTCCCCAAGTGGAAATCGAGTACACAACAGAAGAAAAAAGAGAAAATATATTTTTAATACAGCACCTAACCCACCTCACGATGATTACAAACACTGTAATCTGGTCTCTGGTGAAATTTCAGCCACTCCTGTCGAGTGAAGCGAAATCGTGTGGCAATAGCATACATTGTCGCTTCCAATGCATTGTTGTATGCACCTGCGAGCTCCCATTCCTCTTGTTCAGAAATGGAACACACGGACCGCGTCTTTTCATTGCGATTGTGTTGGATCGTATTGTCTCGTTTCATTTATTCTACGTAGTTTGGTGACAACTTTGCATCGCCTTTCTTGGCTTATTTACGACGGTGTATGTTCGTACGTTTCTTTTTTTTTTTTTTGGAAAGTTGTTAGTGTTTCTGTTAACGTTAATGTTTGTTGTATAGATCATTGTACTTTTCTTTTTTCACAAATTATTTTATTTTCTTTTTTCTTTATATTGTTTTCTCCGACAAGTTACAGTCTATTTGGGAACTAGGTTTTTTATAGATTAAATCATAATAATAATTTAGTAAATAATGAATCATAAGAAAAATATGATAAATAATATAATAAATCACAGCTGTAAAGAAATAGTGTTTTGAAGGATTATTTTACTTACTCGTTGATAAATGTGTGAGTTAATGCTTCATGATTATAATACGAATAGCGGACACTATCACTGCATACATAAAATTAGATTAATTATATTTTCAAATATATATAAGAGTACGTCTGTCCACAGCTTGTTCAATTTCAGCTCGAGGAAATGAAATATTTAATATTTTTTTATTTAATAATTTCTTCGCTCCTTTTTTGGGGCAAAGACCGGCGTTGAGTTCCACTACTTACCACGCAATACCTCCAGAACTAAAAAGGGAATTTTTGAATTCGGCGGAAAATGAGGGGGAGTGTCTTAGCACTAGGCTTTCTCTGCCTATCTCATCTTCTCTGCTACATTTGAGATACGGCGTGATGCCGAAAAAAGAAGTATAAACACATATTTGAATAATAAACATACTTACATTTTCGTGGAATATTCAGATTGTTTTATAGATATCATTGATATTTGAAATGCAAGAATTTTGCTCGCACTGACTGCGTTGCTCCCATCCATCATTCTGTTATTGCCTGACATGGACGCTATATGTTGTTAATACTCACAAAAGCGTACTTTTCTCTTTTAGTTTCCATTCGATTTTTACCTTTTTTTGTGTACATATGTAATTGTATATTTTTTGTTTTTGGATATAAAATACTGTTCAGTAATAAAAAACTGGTATAAAAGTATATAATAGTACGTTTATAATTATAAAAAAAGTTTTTCTTTTTTTTATTTTAATTCTTACTTACACTACAAACTTATGGTCCGTACCTTTTGTTATTTTTACATTTCTTTTAAAACTTTTCTCTATAGATATTACCTAGAACTAGACTTATGTTACTACCATACATATATTTCTATATAAATACAATATCTCCTTAAGACAGTCCAGTTATACATTTTAGTTGCCACTTACTAACATAATCTAACACTATAATCTAAATCTACATGCATAAAAATAAACATTATAAATAAATTTAACTTAATTGATTACAATAAATAAAATGTTCATGACGATTTACAAGATTAATTTTATACAACCTTACAAATATTTTTTACGATTATATAAAAAAAGTTTGTCTAAGAATGTATTTGATGCAATAATATTGTTAAATATTATTGTTTTTAGGATGGAGTTCTGGTTTTCTAAAAATCCTGGTACGTTCCTATACAGGTTTACACATAAAATCCTGTTTGGCGAACATAAGTTTTCTTTTACCCTACTGCGCCACGAAAAGTGTGTGTATATCAATCTATATATGTGTATGTATGTGTTATGTTTGTACCGACTTTGATGATGCAAGTGTCACAAAGGACATGACGATAATCTAAATCGAGCACAGTAATACCATTCGCTATACTGCCAAATATTTATTTAACTTCACTCTGTATACTGCACATAGAACGGTAGACAGAGGAAACATGGGAACCTATTTTTAAGACACTAAATTTCCATTAAAACACTTCCACTCCCAACTGCCCGCCGAATTGTAGAGGCATTGCGTGTTGAGGGAACTTTTACATTGAGGGAGCTCGACGCTGCGCTTTGCCTCGTTACCACAACGAGAAAATAAATATATTAAATATTACAGTTTCTCGAATGGAAATCAAACCCACAACCGTCTCGCTTACAGTCACACGCTTGTCTCAACACGCCACGACTGGCCTCTTTTATATTTGCGTCTATCTATTTTACAGAACTAATCCCATCGTACTATATCAAACGTTCAACGCTCTGGTCACCCGGGATACAAGCGGCTGTCCTCTCATCAATCATTCTGATATTGCGTGACACATCAACTTGTGACCCGTGAACATTCACGACACTTCTGTTTACATGCTCATCTGGATACTCACCGCCCACTAAAAGACCCTAGCCGAGGGTTAAGTCAGTAAACATATCGTTAGTAAAAATCTATTTTACCCAAACCATGTAAGAAATCAGTTTCACGCTGTATCCCGCACACAGCAGGGTAGGCAGAGGAAACTTAGTGTTAGGACGCTCCGTCCCCCACTTTCCTTTCACAGTTCTGGAGGCATTGCGTGTTGAGTGTCGAAAGTCAACTCCGTACCTTGCCTCGACTGGCCTCCAGTCACCAGTATAGGTTTGAAACAATTGTTGATCTGTTTGGATTCTTTATCAATTTTCTTTATCTCGTTATTTTTATAAAGGCTTCTTTTTAAAAAAAAGTCCTTTGATAAACGATGTTTTGAACGGAAATTGATTTAATTTACGAAAAAAAAAGAATTTCACGATTTAGAGATTTTGTGCTGTCATTAGTTCTGTTTATAAAGGTGAGGCACCTTTTTAAAAATAAATGTCAATTCTTCAATAACATTTCCCGCGTGGTACAAGATTAATTTATCAGTTACTTATTTACAAGAGTTATATCAATTCATCAGTTCAATTCAGTTTTTAATGTATGGCGTTCCGAGTGTGCCAAATATCAGCCATAATTTTGTAGTATTGTCGACGATGTCTTAGATTTATACGTATATAAACTTATAAAACATATATTGCTATAATTAAATAATAATGAAAATCAGTTTCTCGCTGTATTACGCACACAGCATTGTCTCAATTTACGTCGTTGAGATTTTGAGGCATTCATTGTTGATAGGCGGAACTAAACGGCTTAAAAGCCTAGATTATACTGACTACGAGTAAAAGCCCAGGCCCAACCATAAAATTAACTAAAAGCCCATCCCTTGCCTTGGTATCAGAGCTAAGAATCGAAAATATTAATAAATAATGATTCATTTCTATAGAAAGTGGGGAAACGGAGTGTCCTAACACTAGGTTCCCTCTGCCTACCTAGCTGTGTGCCGGATACAGCGTGAAGCTGATTACTATTAATAACTCATTCCCCCGATTGGGGATCAAACCCAAAACCGTCGTCAAACACATGCGCCCCTGGGCCACAACGGCCTGAAAATTAAATAAAATTCAGATAAAAAAGGGACCTTGGGCTTCAAATCTATAAAATTTGTTTTCATAATGTCGATTGTTTTAAATGTATCAGTTGACCAAGGACAGAATGGCATGTCAAAGGTTGCCCTACAAGTTTGGGTCTACTTATAAATTCAAAGCAAATTCTTGCGGACGTAAATTCCTTATGAACAATAACTATTTTGTTAACTATATTACAGACTTGCATATTTTTTAAATTTAAACATTTGAAACTAAGTTATTTAAATATTATAACTATAAGTAAGAATTTTTTTTTGAAAAAAAGGTTTATGATCAGCATAGGTTAATATAGGCAGATTAGTGGATCATCATTTTTTTTTTACGCTGAAGATTTAGTTAATAGGAGTTGTCCTTTCCCTGTTCCCTATATTGTTTAAATTCTATAGAAAAATAAAAAAATATATACAGGGTCATTGCATACTAAAATATTTGGCAACGTAAAGTTCTTTGCGTATAATATGTATAGCTGACCAGTATTTGCTTCTCGTCAATTGTTAGCGCTATTGTAGTGGTTTTCAAATACTACAGCTTGCCTTACTAACAATCAAGGATATCGCAAAATGTGAAGTAAAGGATTTACTTAATATAAATGATTTTGTTTATATTCCTCATTTGTTATTGTAGTATAAATTTAATTTATATATTAGTACTTAAATGACAGGAAAACGTCATTTTATTTTAAGCGAATAGGATCGGCGGCGAATTGGCGAAACGAAATGAGGATTATTATTATGGGCATTATGTATGTATGTTAATTTGTTCCTTCATAACTTTTAAATCACTAATTAGAATTTGGGAAATAGGGTATTCTTTGAAGCGTCTATATGCGCGGGTTACAAAAAAATTGGCGCCTATACTGTCCAAAAATTTTTTTTATTTATCTTCTTTGTAGGGGACAAATAAAAAAAGTTAAAAAATATTTAAGTTCATTTTGATTGGCAATTTAGAAAAACAAATTAATCATGTAGTCACAAACTATTCAATAAATAATATAAATAATGTATAATATAGCAAACAATTTTTTTTTTAACATATTTTTGTTTACTTTGAGTGAAATAACAAAAAAAAATCTTTTAACAGACCTATTAGAAACTCATCTTCTATAAATATCAAGTTGTATAAAAAATATACGTAACATTCTTAAGAAAATGCAGATCAAGGAAACATTAATAATTAAAAAGTAAAAAGAGAATTGTAGTAATTGGCTTGCTGTTTACTTTAAATTGAACCCACGCTTCAACCTACATAGTCTATAAATCTAGATATAATATCATACAGTGGTATTATCCACTTTATAGAGACGAGTCACTGGGCTAAAATGCAGTATTATTTATTCACTTTATTTGTACAGAAAAATAAACTTCTTTGTTACAAATATACAAGTGAAACATAGTGTCAAGACACTCCGTTTATTTTGTTTTTCCGCTCCAATCCGTGACACTGAGTGTTGTGGAGAGCCAGAATTCTTTCATTTAGTCCACCATAGCGGGAAAATAATAACAACTTATTTTTTCTCGAGTGAGGATCAAATCCACAGTCATTGCGTTTGCAGTCAGACGCTGTCCAACTCCGCCGCCGGTCACTAAAATCTACTACCATGTTATTCTTAAATATTAATTATTTACAAAATAAAATAAAACGTAAAGTTCCACAACCTAAGACACCACGTCTCTAAAAAAATCTCGAATAGTAAGTTGAATGCATACAATATTTAGAGCACTACGTTTTATTATGTACGTATCCCGCAAAAAGAGCATATAAAAAATAAGAATTTGCATAAAATATCCTCTCGAATTTTATATGATTAGATTAGTATGCTGCCTTGCATCTTTTATATAATAAACGTACTCACAAATCCTGACGTCGCATTTGAAATATAATCTGAAAGATAGACACAGGAGTCCATGTAGTGCTGCGGCTCACTCGCACTCGCGTGGATCCGTTACGTGGAGCCAGAAATGGGGAAATTCAAATAAACGCCACCACGAGCTGAGAGGAATGGATTTAGATTTATTTTGCGGAATGTGAACAAAAATTGCTTAATATCCACAATCGGTGTACTGAAAAGAAACGGTAAATGGGTTATATTGGTAGGTTTTTTCGCATAATAAAAATATGTTCTTCGCTATAACGCATTTTTAGTTATTGATAGAGAATTTTGTGTCACTGTCTTTTCTAAATTTCAACTGATAATCTTTATATATTTGATTGTAGTTTCTATGTTTTTATTTGAAATATACGCATATTTATATATTTACTATATCATATAATTTAAAGTCACAAAATTAATAATCGCTTCTAGTGCTTACTTATACATGTTTTTTTTTTAATTTCATACTTCTCGAATTTCGTGGACTTTCACTTTATCTTATACATTAGCTCTTAACCTAAAAAAATTAAGAGGTACTAAAGCATCTTCAAATATCTGGATGTAACCTGTTATACCTATTTAGTAGAGATTAATATTATTGAAACACAACATTGAGTCTGTCGATACAACTTGTTGAAACTGTTATTATTAAACTTTCCTGAAATATGAGAAAGCTTCAATAAGCAATATTGATCAAATAAATATTATTTATACTTTATTTAGATATAATGTATTGGGCGGAAGGTGGAGAACGGAGTGTCTTAGCACTAGGTTTCGTCTGCCTATTCTGCTGTATACGGGATACAATGTGAAGTTGATTTTTAAGGTTCCGTACTTTGCTGTTTGTTGTCTGTACGTCTGTTATATATGATTATCTGTCTGTCTGGCTGTCAAAAGCCTTTATCTCAGGAACGCTTTAACGTTGCACTATCTTAAACAAATTTGTATAGTTGTATCTAATAATTACACCAAATATGCTTACGAGAACGTTTAAGAATAACGTCATTTTATATACATATTTGTTTTAATATAGTTTGATTATTGTATTACATTATAGCATTAAGTTGCATTGAAATGGAATCTTAAACTTTACTACTCGGTAAGACACAGTGAACGGCTGCGGGTGTTGAGTGTTGCTAGTTAACACGCAATTTTTTTAAATAAGGCCGAAAGCGAAAAGTGGAGTGTCTTAACACTGAGCTCTTTCTGGGCACCATATTCCCCGTACCCCAGACTTATTGGATAAAGCGGATCGTCAGAAACATAGGAATGCTATCTGTTTCGCTATTTCTAATGACTGGGAGAAAACCAGTCGATTTATTATGTCTATAACATTGTCAGATTCATAGATATTATTCTATTGTGGCTCAGGGGCACAACCGCTCAAACGTATGACAGTAAGCGCAACGGGATGTAGGTTCGATTCCCACTTAGTGTAATGAAACAACTCTTAACACTACCCTGCCATATGAGGGATACTCCGTGAAACTGAAAAAAAAAAGAAAATGGCTAATGAAATAAAAAGAAAAAAATTCTTTACCGAGCTAAACAATACAAACAGATTAAATAATCCAATATAACTGTTAAAATAAATCAAATTTTAACGTGAAATCTGCTAAAACTAACGTTATTCAAATTCATATTAAAATAGAGAGGATGGTCTGAGTAATTTATCAAACGGAATAAAATCGAATGGGATTCGATAAAGTAGTGAAAAGCCGCTTTGCGTAGCGCCGAGAATACAGGGGGAACGGGGCGTTTGTGTACAAAGCCACGTTAAACGTCATTGTAAGGCGAAAGTTCTACACGAGACTTTCTAATGCGGTTTTTTTATTTCATATGAATATTTTCTGTTTTTCTAATAATTTTTTAATTAATCAGTATCCTTGTTTAAGGCAAGTGATCACGACAAAATAAAAATATTGCACGCTTTTCACGACGACCTTTACGCTGTATCCCGTAGCCTAGCCAAGTGTTAAGACACTCTGCTCCAGCCGATTCTGGAGGCATTATGTGTTGAATAGCGGAACTCAACGCCGTGGTTTATCAAAACGACCTATCGTATTTACAGTCACTCGCTAGTGCTCCTGCGTCACTACTGGCCTCAATTGAATGAATCTTCATATAAAAAGTTTTCTATGACAAGAGTATAGCGACATATATTTGTTGAGCTATTGTTACTTCTGCCTATCCAACTGTGTTGCACACTAAAGCCGTACAAAGTCACTATAGTGACAGAAATGACACATCGAATAAAAGCCACTGTGTTTTCATCATCTATCTAGTGAAAATCACTTATAGCGCAATGGCTCAGTTTTCATGTAGACGCGATGGTTTAACCTTCATTCGGGGGAATCATTATTTTTAATTTCTATCTCTGGCAACTTGCAGTTCGCGTTAAGAGAATAACAGAGTGTAGTGACATTAGATCTCTCTGCTTCTCTGTTATAATTAAATAAGCGTTAAGTCCTTTACTTATTACTGAAGTAAACATTTTTATTATTTTTATATTATAGATTTAACTAACGAAGCCTATTTTAAAATGAAAAATACGAACATGTTTTGTTAAATAATATGTCGAATGTCAGAACTTCCTAAAAATATAACGATTTTAATAAAAAATATTCATTTTTTAATACTAAATTACTTACTCTTTCAAATATTTCATGAAATTCGGTGGTATAATTTTTCTATCGTTTAAAAACAAATCTGAAATGAAATTTACTTTCGTATATTAGATATTCAAAAATATCAAAATCTAAACAATTTTTATCAAAATTTTATGCTGAAGTTATAGGTATATTTATTAATCGACATCATCAGCATCATTTAGTCTTTTCATAGAAATCAAAGTCGTTATAAGCGTAAGTTTACTATTGGCCAGTCGTGTCACAGGGTCATAAGCGTGTAACTTAAGGAAATGAAATAGTCAACAGTTTTATTTCTTCGATCTAGTAACAAGGCAAAGCGCGGCGTTAGGTTTCGCTGCTGTATGCGGGATACAGCGTGAAACAGTATAAAAAAAAAATATATAATATATATAAATATTATTATATTGTATGTATATTTGAGGCCAGTCTTCGCTAAGGGCCACAAAGTGTGACTATAAAACGACTGGTTGTGGGTTCGATCCCCACTTGAGGAAATGAAATGCTTGTTTAAAATTTATATTTCCATTTCTTCGTTCTGGTGTCGAGGCAAAGGGCTGCGTTGAATTACGCGATACCTCCTGAATTGGGCGAAAGGTGAGGAACGGAGTGTTTTAACACGAGGTTCCCTCTACCTACCCTTCTGTGTGCGTGAATCAGCGTGAAGCTGAAATAAAAAAATATTCAACGTGCTTATATAAAGCTGTAGGGGATAATAATATAAATAAACAAATATCTCTTTCTCGAAGAAAACTCCTAGTGTCAATATCTCTAATCATATTTGTACATAAAACGAAATGTTGGTACGCGGTTGTTAAGGAAAATCAGAATTGTCTGAAAATAGAATGTCATGATGTCATTTGCAATGGCAGCTGTAATATATACTAGTGCTCTATCTATCTGCTCGCGGCTTCGCCCGCGCCTGGAAGCATTTATGTATATATATATATATATATATAAATTAATAAGAGTTGCTTCGTACTCTCTAATGTAAAATAGCAGGGTAGGCAGAGGGAACCTCTGAAGGCCGTATTGAGTGGCAGACCTCAACGCCGCGCCTTGCCTCAATCTCATGCCACCAGAGCGAAGAAAATCTGTAATTTTATCGATTCTCAAATATGAAAGTAAATGTAATTTAATAGCCTCATATACTTTTATAACAATAAAGTAGATACTGCCAAGTAATTAGCTACTTTTTAATTAATTTTCAGCTCTTTTAAGTACTCGTAGATATTCTTTATGTGAAAATACAAAATATAAATTATATACCTATTTTAGAGGCTGTCGCGACGCAAGGGGTAAGAGTGTGACTGTAACGCGACGGTTGTGAGTTCGATCTCCATTTGAGGGAATGAGTCATTACTTCTTATTTTTTTATTTTCCTAGTCCTGTCACCAATGCAAAAGCCTGGGATTGAGTTCCACCACTTAACAAGCAATGCCTCTAAAAATACACCGGAAAGTGGATAACAGAGTGTCTTAACACTATGTTTTCCTCTGCCTACCCGAATGTATGCGGAATACAGCGTGAAGCTGAATTAAAAGAATGAGTAAAAATATACCTATTTTATTGGAAATATTTTAAAATATTTTAAAGCAAATAATGATGTTTATGTATACATAAAGAATAAAAATCACATTGTTTCTATTACCTTGGAGCTTCAGCCAATCTCAATGAAATCTGGCACGCACGGCCTTAAGCCAAATGACTCCCGAAGCCGGGCTAATGCGTCCTGAGCACCCTGTATATACAGTACGAATTGACAACACCATTAATATTATATGAATCTATTTGATAACTGTAGTACGGATTGTTTTAAATAATAAATTAAGTTGAATTCTTAACAAGCTTTGAGTTTCGATAATGTATTGTTATGTGAATATAACGACAATTTAGATTACTCATAGGTAGACGGAGGGAATCTGGGAACCTAATGTTAAGACAATAAGTTACCATTAAAACACTTCCCTTTCCCACTTTCCGCCGATTTTTAGATACATCGCGTGTTTCAAATAAAAAATAAAAATCAGCTTCACGCTGTATCCCGCACACAGCAGGGTAGGCAGAGGGAACCTATTGTTAACACACTCCATTCCCCACTTTCTGCCGAATTCTGGAGGCATTGCGTGTTGACTGGCAGAACTCAACGCCGCGCTTAGCCTCGACACCAGAGCGAAGAAATGGAAATATAAATTTAAGTAAATATTTCATCTCCTCGAGTGGGGATCGAACCCACAACCAGTCGGTTTTACAGTCACACTTCGTGCCACTGCGCCACGACTGGCCTCATCACGTGTTTCGTTGAGAAATTTAACGCTGCGCTACTCTTTCTCTTGTTAGCAGACCGAGAAAATAGAAAAATAATTATTATTTATCGATGGCATACCCATACGCTGTTCTACTGCGCCAGAACGGCCTATTTGATATTAGTTTCAAAAAATATCAAAAAATAAAAATAAATTAGCTTCAAAGAGAGATTTTAGTAGAGGGAACCTAATGTTAAGAAACGCCGTCCCCCATTTTCCGCCGATTTCTCTTTGCCTCGACACCAGAGCGAAGAAATGCAAATATCCATTTTAAATAAATATTTCATCTCCTCAAGTGGGAACCGAACCCACAACCAGTCGCTTTTACAGTCATACCTTGTGACCCTGCGACACGACTGGGCTCTGATATTATTTTAGTTTAAATATTAGCTATAGCTACCAATATAACTCGTACATTTGAATGTTAATAAAAACACATAAAATCAATTTTTAATTAAATTAGTAAATTCATATAAAAGGAATTAATATATAAATTATCATAATTTTCTGTCGCACTATATTCCAATAGCATTCAAATGAGATAAAGCTATTATAATTTATGTAATGATGCGCCAAATATTAATATTCATATATTATTAGGTGAGCTTTTACGTAGTTTGCACGATAATAATTAACCGTATAATACTTTATGTTGTTTATTCGACTGTGTTTGTGTTTGTGGTCTCCAAATTAATTAAGTTTTAAATCGTCGATGTCCAATGGTGTTACAAAATAATAAAATAATAAAAAACATATATATATATATATATATATATATATATATATATATATATATATATATATATATATATTGTATTATATTAATTTCGACACCAGAGCGAATAAGTGGAAATATAAATTTTAAGTAAATATTTCATCTCCTCGAACCCACAACCAGTCAGTTTCACACTTTGTGCCCCTGCACCACGACTGGCCTCGACTACTACTATATCATACAATATTATACATTTTGTATAACATTCAAACATAGAAATTGTAAAATATCTTTCAATATAAACAAATTCCAAATGAAAGTCCCTGAAAATTTAATAAGTATTTTTCAAAACTTAAATGATATTTACGACATTTGGACTTGATTTTGATTAATAGGTTTGATTAAAATTCTGTTTATATTAATAAATACTGTTTATATTATATGCTTTTGTGGATTTGTTTTTAAATTTTATCTTGTTGCAGACTCGTTATAAAATGTAGTCGCACTCTTTCACAAAAAGAAAATCTTTGTCGAAGCCAGTTAAAAAAATGTGCAAGAATGAACACAAGTAACGCTGCGAGACGTTTTCCTTTTTGCTCCTTTTTGCAATATTATTTTAATTTTATGAAACTGTTTATATTTATTAAATATTAAACTGAACTTTGATATTTGTAAATATTAAAGTACATTTGTAAGCTCGGGCAGACAGAGGGAGCTTAGAGTTAATAGCTCTGTCTCTCCCCAATTTCCCTCGAATTTTAGAGTCGTTGCGTGTTGTGTGGCGGAACTTAACGCCGCGCTTCGCTTGACATCAGAGGGAAACAATGAAAATAATAAATATTTCATTTGCCCGAGTAAGAATCGAATCCATAACTTGTCACGTTTATAGTTCCACGTTTGTGCCCCTGCGCGACGACTGGGCCTCAACAATATATATATATTCCTAGTAAAATAATAATGTCAGTTGTGATAAATACGCGTGACCTTAACAAAATGACTGACAGTTTATGCAGAAATATATTTATCAATATATTTTTGTAGTTTTCTTTCTGGTATTTTTTAATTAAAAATTAAATTAAATTAGCTTCACACTATATCCCGCGCACAGCAGGGTAGGCAGAGGGAACCTAGTGTTAAGACACTCCGTTCCCCACTTTCTGCCGAATTCTGGAGGCATTTCCTGTTGAGTAGCAGAACTCAACGCCGCGCTTAGCCTCGACACCGGAGCGAAGAAATGGAAATATACATTTAAGTAAATGTTTTATCTCCTCGAGTGGGGATCGAACCCACAACCAGTCGGTTATACAGTCACACTTCGTGCCGCTGCGCCACGATTGGCCTCCATGCTGTAATTTTATTTAAATAAGAAAAAAAAAATACACTAGTAAATTTTACTTACTATGATTATAGGCTTAGTTCCTACTCAGAGGAGATTAGTTACGTTACGTTAGATACCACGTTAAAGGCAATTGCAGCTCTCATCGTGGATTCGTTTCGCAGTCAAGAGAATGAATGTATATTCATTTTCGCTCTGGTAGGCTAGGAGTGGCGTTGAACTCCGCCACTTTTGAATTTGTAGTGTATCGCTTATTGTGCGGAATCGGGGGACAGAGTGTCTATACATAAAACTTAATTCAATACTCAATATTTTAGTTCTTAGTAATTCTTACTTTCTTAACTTAATATTAAAGTACTAAGTTATTTATAGAACGTAATTGAAATAATAAAATATTTTTTATTTCTTTTTCATCGTTGCAATCGGATGAAAATAAGTTAGGCTCAATTTCACTTAACGCTGAAAAATTGTGGGAGAAATGATGATTGTCATAAAATTTAAGTTTGCTGGATAGTATCAGACATTTTAAATGGTTTTATATTTCGGAGCCAGATTTCAATTACTCGTTTAACTAAATAAGATTTGAATTACGTTTTGATTTAAAATTTTATATTTACTAGAAGTTATTATACTTAAAAATGTTTTTTTTTATTTTTTTTACTATAATGTTTTTTTTTTAATTTTCGAGAATCAAATATGATTGTCAAACAAACAGTCAAGTATTTTTTTTTTCATTTAGTTTTTTTTAATAAAATGAGTTTGTAGGCAAGAAGCGTTCATTACATTATTAACTTAATCTTGTATTAGAATGTTTAATATTAAACTATTATACCGACAATTATAATTTAAAATACCTAAGAGTATTAAAAAAAATTAAAAAGAAGTAAACAATTAACACTTCACATCTACAAATATAATAAATTCAATTCGTCAGATTTATAAGCAAAAATATAAAAATAAAACTATATGAAACTAAGTTTTTCACATAGTAAACCTGATACTAAACCTTAAGATATGCACTTTCGCGGAAATTTGTAATAATCTCCCTACAGCGATGCTAACAACATAAATAAGATGTAACAAGTGTTAATGATGTGAGCGCCTGGCCGGTTTTCAGGAAGCAAGGGTTCGAGTCCCGCTACGTTCAATTTTTTATACTTTTTCTAAATAAATATTTTTCATTTTTTTAAGTATAGAATAACACTTTAAAAAATATAAAAATATGTAATTTATTTGAGCTATATCATTTTGTAAGAAAATATAATTTGACTGAAAATATAAATAAAAATCGTATGTTAGTTGCGTGGACATTAGTGTTTGACAGTTCATTCATCTTGTTTATAGCTCACCAGGAACTGGAAAGATATTGGAAATAGCATCAATCACGTTGGATGTGTGAGCTAGTCACTTGACCAAAATAAGCAATGAAAGGTATCTATTGGATATAAATAAAAATGTTGTAATATAGGTACGAAGCAGTATAAAAGACAAAAATGATTGGTTGGTTTACTAATTTTCTATTTATTTTCTATTTTAATAAGAATTATTATTAATAAGTAAATAAAATGTTGGTGCACAACACTTTTTATACAAAACACATTTTATTTGTTTATAGTTAGAGCAGTGTCAAGCGTGTGTTATATGTTACTAAATGTATTGCTATATCGAAATATATAAAATTATATACAAAATAATTAATGTAAAAAAAATACAAATTATCTATATAGACCAGTTAGCGTTGCTTGAACAAAGCGGGAATTTGGATTTGATCATAGGCAATGGACAGAACTAGAAAGTAAAGGGCCGAGTGTCACGCTAACATCTTTTTTATTACACTTCATAGGCCACGGAAGCTTAGTTTAGTTTACATTATTACAAGATATATAATTATACAAAGATCAAAACAAAATACTTACGGCAAGAGAATTGAAACTTTACTAACGTAACATATAAGTTTTTGCCGCATTCATTAAAGAAATATTAAACAAATCAATTCAATACTAAATTATGACGTCATAATTGAGTATAAAACTGGCGATGCCACCTTCACACATTTCATATACTAAGGTCAGTCTGTTAATTAAGTCATCCCAGTCGAGGTGTTTAATATCCTTGTTGATTTGTTAATTTTGGGCAAATTGTTTGAATTGCTTTAATATTCATTCTACTGTTTCCCGATTCTATTTTGTTGAAAGTTGTCCAACGTATATTTGGCGACGATATAATTTGAACTGAAACAACAGTGTTTGTATTGAAATCCTTTACATTACGTTTAAGTTATTCAGACTGCGATTAAATTGTTTTTTATAAAACTAAATAGTATTTTTAGTCTTACTTGTGACTACGTAACTATGTATTAATAAAATCTAAAAAGCTAAATTTGATCCACTTATAGTTGAGGCTGAAAAATAAGATAATAAAATAGGATATAATGATAAAAATGTTAAAAATATCTAAACTTGATAGAAATAGAAAAATAGAAGTGATATTTTACTGCAGCATATTAAATCCTGATTTTATATTAAATACTGGTCTATCAGACACATTTAAATAAGTAACTATAGATATATGTTTATTTAAAAAGGTCATTTTAAATAGTTACATTTATATCAGAGTGGGCCAAGGGAGTGTTCATTCACTCTGCTTCCCAGTTTCTGTTGCTGAAGGCATTGCGTATTGTTACCAAAGCAAAAAAAAAAATACCAATAGTATACACATCTAATATATATTTCCATTATTCCACAGTGCACTGCTGCACAAGTAACAAACAATAAAACATAATGAACATTTTAATTTCCACAGCTGCGATAAAATTTTCATTTTATCTCCGAACCAAATAATTCTTTCCGTAAGCGGAGTCACTTCATCATAAACTTCGCGACGCGAGATTATTATGAAACTTTAGTAATGTCTATTGCGTGTTTTTTTTTTGTTTTAAAAATATTGTTGATCATAAGACAAAATAAATGAAATTATTTTATTATAACGTATAGCGTAAAGCTGCAGTTACACCTGCTCTATAAATGATATGCTCAATAGCATGCTTGAAACGAGCATGCTACTCAAATTGACTTATTTGCGTTTTTTTAATATGTTTTTAAAACTGCTCGAGTATAAGCGTGCTCAAAGTGAATAATGGAACACACATGCTCTTTAAGCGCGGGCTGGAAACTTTGATAATTGATATTCTATCAAATTCTGTGCCATGGTTGCAGTGAAGGTGGTGAAAAACACATAGAAAACACCCCTTCTGTGCGCCCCTACACAGAATTAAATAAAATCATCAGTTTGATTGCAATACAATGTGTTGCACTTTAAAAAGGCTAAAATTTTTAGAGTTGATTTGATGCACTTACTATGAGTTATTACTTAATAATAGTACTAGTAATGAGCATGTGTAATTGTAGCATAGCATAAAACTCTAGTATAAAGTTTGGGTCATGTAGAGTAATTAATCTCTAATTAAATCAATTATGTAGGCACATGCGTGTGAATGAATTATTATTTATTAATTAATCTGGTAGAAAGTCATTGTGTTGAGTTCCGCCATTCGATACCCAATTACGACGGAAAGTGGAGAGAGATAAGAGTGTGTTAATACTAGGTTCCCTCTCTCTACCCCGCTATATGCACGATGCAGCGTATCTACATAGAAAAAGAAAAAATCTACTGCATGACATTAACATTTACTTTAATACAATTAGTGCTGAAATACTTGTTTCAGTGAGTAATAAATGTTATGTATTGATAAGGTTAACAAAAACAACCAAATAACGAATAAAAAATCAAATATAAACAAACACTTTTTAATTAAAACATTCGAGTTTTGTTATCCAAAATGAAATATCGAACGTTTAATAAAGTCCCGAGCTTTATACAATGAGGCTTAATCCACCTCAATAGCACGTCAATTATCCTTGTTTCCCATATAATCAAATATGCAATTACCGAATGTAATTAGTATTTAATGTGAGGTTTAGACTGTGGTGGGATTCCCATAATTAATGTACATTTGGATTGCAACGTGAAAATTCGGACTTGGTTAGATAAGATTTAATTCAAAGTATCTAAATTTGTACTTTTTAATGATATTAAACACAAAATAACTCTATTTCAATGGGAATAAGGTTTATATAACTTTTTACTTTCGTCCATTTTACAGCTTTACTAAGCTAGGCTTCTGTGTAGCCTTAAATAAAGTTTTATAAAATATATGAAACCGTATTATCTCCGTTTAAGTCAGTCCATCTGAATTATTTATCTATATTTATCTCTTTATCTCTATTTCTTAATACGTTTCTATATCAAAATGACAATTAAAAGAGAACCTTTAAATATATATACATTTTAATCCTTTGTTGCTTAGTAACTGTCTACACAGACAAGCGACACTATCGTACACACCAAATGAAAATAAAACATCAAATTTATTTTTAAAAAGAAAATTTACCAAAATTCTTACGGAATAGGAAAAGAACCGGATTTTACATATTTTAGTTTATGTAGCCAAATTTATGAACTGATAAAACAATGTGTTGCTTATATTTTTGAAAATAAAACGTAATTGAACAAAAAAAAATCGTTTAATTAAAAATAACACTGAAAAGTAAAAATAACTTTCGTGAAGTAACTTTTGGTATTTGTAGTTAAATATAGACTGAAGAGGTTTGAACTTTCCGAGAAATGTTCCCAGCAATATTATGTCATTATATAAATGTCAATAGAATTGATGGTTTTATACAGATGGAAACAAAATATCACAATATTGGTTTCTTAAATATTTATATGAGGCCAGTCGTGACTCAGGCGCAAAAACTGTGATTGTAAACGTGACTGATTTTGGGTTCGATTCCCACTAGAGCAAATAAAATATTTATTTAATTTTTTATTTCCATTTCTTCTCTCTGCTCGAGGCAACGCGCGGCATAGAGTTCCGCCACTCAACACGCAATGTCTCCAAAATTCTGCGTTAAGTGGGAAACTGAGTGTCTTAACACTTGGTTCCCTCTGCCTACCCTGCTGTGTGCGGGGTACAGTGTGAAGGTGATTTTTTATTTTTTAAATATTAATATCAGAAACACTGTACAGATAAAATAAAATAATTTCTCGTGTTGTTATATTTCTTGATGTGTCATTATAGTATTTATCATGTCAAAAATTACATATCACGTAAAAATACATTAAATGGGGGTCGGTTAGTGAAAAGTAATTTATCATCTATGGCTGGCTGCCGGTGACACATGGAAAATTGTTGTCATGACTTATGATGGCGGATGACACGCCGACGGACAGACACCATGAATGGTGGTGACCTGGGGGACCTCTATATTTGACTTTATTTACTAAACGCACGAGGTCACGTTCCTTGAGTTAGCAATGTCAGTTTCCTGTTAACTTATGTGTCGGTATCTTTTTTTCTTTTTAATATTTCCCACGAATTATTTAATTTATATAAATAGCGACTAAATCAGTGGATGAATTTGAATTTATTTTTTTCTTTTATACATACACATACATGTGTATTTGACACTTGATATTTTTTAAATTTTTGCAAAAATATATATCACAACAAAACAATTTTTTAATGACTTCCTTTAAAATTCGGCAAAGGGAAATCTTATTGTTGTATGAACATGTATGAACTTCGAAGTGAGCGATAATCTGTTGACCTTCGAATTGTGAATTGATGCCGAGCAAGCGAAAATGGCCGGGGTATTGTTGCTCGATTTATTTGACAATTTATGGCTACAGATTCTAACTGGAACTGGATTTATTAAGAAAAGCTCACAAATTTATTATTTTTCGTACCACGGAAAAGATAATGTTACATATATATTTAATTGGCTAACCTTTCATAATATATAAATAAAAATAAAATAAATCAGTTTCACGCTGTATCCCGCATACAGCAGGGTAGGCGAGGGAACCTAGTGTTAAGATACTCTGTTCCCTACTTTAAGCCGGATCTGAAAGGGAAGGCATTGCGTGTTGAGTGGCAGTACTCAACGCCGCACTTTGCCTCAAACCATCATATTATTCATAATAAATATAAAAAACTGGTCAAGCGATTCGGACTCACTCACCGAGTAGGTACATAACATACAATTATAAGCTTGTTATATCTTTATATTTCAGATAACAACTATACATTTTTCAGATTTTTTATTGACTTTTACTGCAAGTTCTCTTTTTGCCAAATTTCATATTGTATAAAATATGCACTCATTTTGTATAAAATGAACTACAAATATATTTTTTATGAAACACTTACTTATAAAATTTTACTTTTAGAATATTTTCCTTTTTTTGTATTCAAAGACAGGAAAACGGACAATGATATAATATAACGGTTTCTTTTTGTTCTTTTGGTACGGAACCATAAAAATAGGTTGTGAAAGCTAAACACGAAATTTATTCACGTTATCAGAATTTTATAAATACCTACATAGAAAAATGGTACAAATGTCCTGTCAAAACATGTCTGACTAAAGGCAATTCTATAAAATTTTATTTTAATGGGGTCGTTTTTTTAAAATTTAAAATCGCCGTTCTGTTAAAATGTAAGACTTCTATGTTAATAAAATATTAAATAAATTGATGATAAATTAATTTCTCATTACAAAATTGTTTTAAAAATCCTAATACCTCTTTCTCTCTCTCTCCTCTCTCTTAAGCTACTATATATTAATATTTTTGATACGATTGCAACTGAGCATCTTCTCATTACTTATGTAAATTTTGACTTTTAGATTATTCAATATGCTTTGAATTTTTAGAGAGTTTCGCTTAGAAGTTATAGTTTGATTGGATTACAAACTTTTAAATTAAAACGAGCAAACTTATAGCAGGTTTGGCAGTTCTTCGATTTATATAAGCTAAGTTTATAAGAAAATATTGTAAAATAAAATAAACATATTAACGTTTATTTTGTAAGGTGTAACATCTCCTCCATATTAACTTGTAACCACGTCATGTTTCCTAGACATAACATATTAATAAAGTTTTGTTTGTATGTAGCTACTATCGATAATATACATATACAATGTATCAACAGTAGAAGCCAGTCGTGGTGCAGGGGCACGAGCGTGTAAACGCAACAGCTTGTGGGTTCGATTCGCACTGAAGGAAATTAAATATTTACTAGTTATGTTTGGTCGCTCTTGTAACGAGGTAAAGTGCGGTGTTGAGTTCAGCCACTCAATACGCAATGTTTCCAGAGTTCAGCGGAACGTTAGTAACGGGGTGTCTTAACACTAGGTTCCCTCTGCCTACCCTGCTGTGTGCTTGATACAGAGTGTGCATATTTATTTATGATTTTATTTAAAATATATATTTTTCAATTTATATTGATAAGACTAGATCTTTTAAGGTGGAAAAGAAACGCTTAAAATGAAACGTTTTATGGTGCTCTAATTCTTTAATTTGAAACCTAAAGTGTATATTCTATTTTTCGCTTGCCACTACAACTTGTGATACAACATTTCGTGTGATGTAACTCAACGCCGCATTTTGTCATACGCGAGGAAATAAAAATAATGATCCCCCGATTATGGATCGAACCCAGATGCTGCTTCACTGTACAAAAAACCTTTAGGTATATCAATATATTAAAAGATTGTACATATAACTTTAATAGCACGAATAATAGTAAAATATTATTTTTCTATTGCTTCTAACAAGTAGGTGATCACGAACTAATTATAGCTGTGTTATTGTGTTCTGTGTGTAACAATCATATTATCACACGCGGTTCGTGTCTAACCACTTGATTAGATTTGTATCTATATTACTGTCTTAAATGAAATCTTGTGAAGCCATAAGATTTAATTTAAGATAGAAAAATCATTATGGTGCAGGGGTATCAGCGTGTAAATAAACATGCGACTTGTGGGTTCGATTCTCACTTGAGTAAATGAAATATTTAATATTTTCACTCTGCCTCGACACCATAGCAAAGATATGAAAATATAAATCTAAATAAATATTTCATTTCCCCGAGTGGGGATCGAACACACAACCAATCGATTTTACAGTTACACTTTGTGCCTTACGCCTGGTCTCAATTTTATCATATTACGGTACTTGGCAAATTATACGTAGATCAGGTTGCGATATCTATATATATATATATATATATATATATATATATATATATATATATATATATATATATATATATATATATATATATATATAATTGATACTGTCGGGCTGATCTCATGACAGAGTCCGAAATTGGGGATGAAACGCTGGAACGTTTCTTAATAAAACCATAGAATATTGGTTTGTTAGATTTACAAGTTAGTATCTGTAACAAGTATGTATTTTTTTAAAAAAATTATAATTTGGTACTCTATACTTATCAAGGAGTACCTTTTATATATTGTTACATGTAATCATTTGTATTACTCTGATCAGTACAAAGCAGGGTTACCACCCACACTCAACTAATATAGGCAACTCAATGGAGAATAAAAATCGAAAGTAGTTTTATAATAAATTAACTTTTATAGATAACATGTTTGACAATGACAATAACAAAATATTTTATTGTAAAATACTACAAAATATAACAAAGTTTTTATTTATAACCTATTTGAAATATAATTCTCAAACAACCTCTCCTATATAATTCAAAAAGAAATCCGCCTAATAATATATGAATATTCAATAGTAGTTTAAGGTATTTATATTTCACAATACAAATTTAAACAAATAAAACCTATAGTGATGTACGATAATAGCATTCTGTGGATCGAGTTGGATAATTTACATTGATCCCGGTTTGTTGGTGCCATCAATACGGATAGGGCTGCAATTAGTTCCCCAGGGTTGCTTTTCATGGGGATATTTATTTCTAATTCGGTTTATCTTTAAAATTAATTTGGATTGAACTTATTTATTGTATAGTAAATTATTTACTACAGTAACCTACCTATAGTGATTTAAAAAAATATATGTCACGTAGTGTTGGACCTAATTGTACGACAACGGTTTGTTCATATAAGTCTTAACCTAGTATTATATTGATACATATATTTATTTTGAATAGACTAAGAAATCAGAGATTATATTTAAACTTTTTTATCAGCTTCACGCTGTATCCCGCACACAGCAGGGTAGGCAGAGGGAACCTAGTGTTTTTTAGACACTCCGTTCCCCATTTTCTGCCGAATTCTGGAGGCATTGCGTGTTGAGTGGCAGAACTCAACGCCGCGCTTAGCCTCGACACCGGTGCGAAGAAATGGAAATATAAATTTAAGTAAATATTTCATCCCCTCGAGTGGGGATCGAACCCACAACCAGTTGGTTTAAAGTCACACTTCGGCCTCAGAATAGAATATTTAAACTTGAATGTCTTATTTCTGGATATTTCAATTTTGAATATTGTTATTTAAAGTGAAGGGGTGAATATAAATAAAAATGTTATGCATAAAAATGTATTTTAAAAATAAATATCTTTTACATACATATAATCTCTAAAGAATCATATTCCCACAGTCTAATTCAAATTGACTAGACCATTACACATACGTAGAGTATTAGGAGTTTTTTATATAGCATTGTACTACATACAGTTTTATATATATAGTTGTATTCATCGAATTTTACTTAACCACCTGCTATAAGCTGTATTCCGTATATATAAAAAATATAAAGGGATATCTTTAATCATTCAAATAGTACATGCAATGCCTACAGAATTCGGCAGAAACGGGGGAACGGAGTGTCTTAACACTAGGTTCCCTTTGCCTATCCTCTTGTGTGCGGGATACAGCGTGAAGCTGGTTTTTAAGGCTATTTCAAATTGTATCTTAATATCAACATGCTCATGTCATTTTATCATAAAAACTATATATACAGTTACAACATTTCTATTTAATTTTATTCTATGTTTCCGCCGATTCACTAAAATCAAACGAAACTACAGACGGTCGTCGATTTGTGGCGCATTGATTGATTTTCTATAGCCTGTAATTATATACGTAATCAAGTTATGTAAGCTGGATTTGCTGGTGATTAATCAGGGTTTGTGTTGTTTGTATTTGGAATTTCTGTTTTTCGTTTCAGTTTCACCTTGTATTGAACTAATCAGTGCTATTTGTGTTTATTTTTTTATGTAATAATTATAATTTATCCATTTTGTCAAATAATATATAGGCAATATTTATCGAATAGTTATATGACAGGTAATGGATGGTGGTAGTTCGATTCCAACTTTTAATATTCACATTGCTTTGCTCTGATCTAGGGACAAACACGGGGTTGAGTTCCAGCACTCAACACTCAGTGCCTTCAAAATTCGGCAAAAAGTGGAGAACAGAACGGGATACAGGGTGAAGCTAAAACAACAATAACGAACAATTAATAAAGCAATATAAAGTCAAATTATAAAAAAAAAAACAGTTCTGACACTAAAATTAAGCGTTATAAAAAATATTGAATATAAAACAACATAAATGCAAATACAAACAACAATATGAATTTATCTCAACAATAATCGCAAATACGTAGAATAACGGTTGAAGTCTCGAAAATTAATTTTCTGTGGTGATGTTTGTTTAACCTTTCCGTGTTCAAATAAAAAGCGGCGTAAATGAGTACGGGCAAAACAAAAGCGTTACGCCAAATTAAGCGAGCACTTCTAGCAAATACATTTAAAATTCTTCGAAATTTTTTTAAACGAATTATCACTAATTGTATTTATATTTGTTGGTATTTGTAAATGGAGAAAAATTATATTTGCGCAAACGTGTTTATTTTTAATGGAGATGGAGTAAATGTTTTGACTGACTGTAAAATCGATTTTCGTTGTGGGTTCGATCCCCAGCCGAGGAAATGAAATATTTACTCACATTTATATTTCCATTTCTTCGCTCTGGTGTCGAGGCAAAGCGCGGCGTTGAGTTCTGCCACTCAACACGCAACGCCCCCAGAATGCGGCAGAAAATAAGGAACGGAGTGTCTAAACACCCTCTGCCTACTCTGATAATTTTTTTTTTATAAAATTATAATGTTTTTGTATTGTTCTTTTTCAGACAATCATCGACAAACACATGCTTTCACCGTCGACAAAGGCGGCCTGCTGGCTGACTACGTTTCTAAGTGTATTTGTCACAGGTAAAAAAAAGTCCATTTCTTATTTCTAATTGAGAAAATATCCACATTTCGCATTCCATCAAGAAACATATGTTATAGCAACAGCTTCAATAAAACGCTGCGTTTCGAACTTTTGATTGCGTTTTATTTTGCAGCGCAAGTTGATGATGAGAGAATTATTTGCTTTCTACATTTCGCTATTTAGTTTTAAAACAAACTTTTTAACTAATAGGTTGTCTCTTTAATATTGCTTAGTAAATATTTTAAATATATTAAAGTTATTATTTCTTAATATTGTTGATGAATTAACATTTTTCTATAAATGAGTAAGAAATCAATACTTTCAAATTATCTATTTAGTATTTTATTTTTCACGCTTAATCCCGCAACTCGCATGGTAGAAAGGAGCAAAATAGTGTCAATACTCTCTGTCTTCCGCGTTCCAGATAAATCCAGACAGAGAGAGATAATGCGTGTTATCAGTTATAAGTGTTTTTCCTTTTACTTGCGATTTTCATTGAAATATGTATCGCAAAATATTATAGTTAATAATAATTAAATAATATCATTTCTAAATAACTCATACAAAGAGTGGTTAATAAACGAACAATAGACTATAAATCGTTGTTAAAATCAAATGTTTTATTGACCTTTGAATAGCAAATGGCGCAAATCTCAGACATTTTCGGAGTTCCACTTGTGAACTCGAGCTCAATACTCCGCTAATCACTCTACAATTCTCGACATCGACAAGTTAAGACTCGGGCTTCGCTGAAAATTGAATATTAATTCATAAGAAAATCTTTCAGATGTGGATATTACGCTCCACTGGTTCCTTCTGCCTTTCGATTTTGTATTGCTAATAGAAATGGAAAAGACTAAATCAAACTTTGCTATAACTAGCTATAGGACTTCTTCATCTATTTTTAGTTCTCATTAGTACGTTGTCGTATTTTCGTTTTTGTTATTTTTTTATAAAAGTACGTATAAAACACAAGTTTTTACATTCAATATCATTGTAGTGTAGATTTTGTTATTACATAAATAAAAAGTATATAGATTTTACAACTAAATTATTTTCCAATTTTATATGACATGTATAATTTAAGTTAATTGAAGTGAACCTTTTTACCATTTTAATGTGTTATTCCACACATTGGAAAGAATAATATGTTTTTTGGAAAACATATAAAAAAATTAACATCGAAGGATTTGAAGCCGCGTCCTTTGATTACCGTCCTAAAACCACCACCTCCTAAGTCATACGATATATCTTGAAGAATACGCTTAGCCATATAAAAACGACACAATCAGATTTTTATACATTTCCCAAAAAAATATTTAAAATAAATCATTATATTAATTTCAGATAATAAATATACATAAACAAAATTGTAATTTGGTGTCCATTGTAGGTGAAATGCCAATCCAAGCTGAAGTGGTGCCCGAATTCCTGCAAGCGCTAGAAAACCACACGGTCACTCAGGGTCGGGACGTCCACTTTACCTGTGTTGTCAATCACCTCTCCAATTATAGGGTAAGCCTCTACCTCTTAAATGTAATATGTATTTATTTACCTCTACCAGCTTTTAATGATTTTGCTTTTATCGTGTTAGTCCTTTGTTCTTTTTGTAATATAATTTTAGAAATATTTTGTTTTAGTCGTGGTGCACAGAAACAAAAAGTGGTTGAAGCCACGACAGATTGTAGGTTCGATTCCCGCTCGAAGAAGTGTAATATTTCCATTTTCTTCGCTCTGGTAGAAAGGCAAAGTGTGGCGTTGAGTTCCACCAACTCAACACTCAACACACTCTGGAATTTGGTAAAAAATGGGGGAACAGAAAGTTTTAACACTGGGTTCCTTCTGCTTACTATGATGTGTGCGGGACACAGAGATATGATGTGTGCTAGATATTATAAAACTCGATTCCCCTTTTTCCGTTGATTTTTTAAGACATTGCGTGTTGACTCAATTCCAGGCTTAGCCTTGTTACCAGAGAGACGAAATGAAAATATTAAGAAATAAAAATAAAACAATAATACATTAAATTCGGCGTAGAGTTCCGCCACTCAACACGCAATGCCTCCAGAACTTGGTGGAAAGTGGGGAGCGGAGTGTCCTAACACTAGGTTCTATCTAATAAATATCTAATAAATCATTTCTCCTAGTGCGAATCGAACCGTCGCGTTTAAAGTCCCAAATATTTATCGTTTTTCAAGTAAAACCTACATAATAAATCAGGATAAAAGATAATCTTAATAAGGTAAAGTATAGTTAGTCTATAATATAACAAGTGTGAGCGGGCGAAGCCGTGGACGACTCGCTTATGGTATGGCTTATGGAATACGCTATTACATAAAAAAAAAATCAGCTTCACGCTGTATCCCGCACACAGCAGGGTAGGCAGAGGGAACCTAGTGTTAAGACACTCCATTCCCCATTTTCTGCCGAATTCTGGAGGCATTGCGTGTTGAGTGGCAGAACTCAACGCCGCGCTTAGCCTCGACACCAGAGCGAAGAAATGGAAATATAAATTTAAGTAAATATTTAATCTCCTCGAGTGGAGATCGAACCCACAACCAGTCGGTTTTACAGTCACACTTCGTGCCACGGCGCTACGACTGGCCTCATGGCGCTATTACATTTTAAAATAAAATATAAAAAATAATATTTTTCTAAATATATTTTAAAATAATTTAAATGAATGTTGCAGCGATAGCTTATTATTGCTATTCCATACGTAGTTGAATATCAATCGAAATATGTATCGTATAATACCATCCAAATGCTGTAACCAATAAAACACAACACTCTCGTCTATACTTTTCGGCGCAATTTAAAACATTACATATTAAGCGACGGAATGAGAAAATGAAACTTTTATATTCCCCCGAGTTGGAATTGAACCCCACAATTTAGTTCAGTTTTAGATAATTTCCTATTATTTATATAAATCTAATTTCATTTGTAATTTACACGAACAAGGAAATCACGAACATTACCAATATAAAATTTTATATATATTTAAATCTGAAAAATTTACGTAACAGGAAATGAACCTGTCACCTTAAGATACCTTTTGGATACATTCGAAGCGTTCTAAACCCATTAAACTATAGGTGCTCTAAACACATTTCACCGCATTACAATTTCTATATGGTTGTTACAACTTTTGATATTACCTAGAGCAATTAAGTAAACAGCATCCTCTCTCCAAATGATCATTTCTGTTAATAACTTTGTGTTGCGAGTCTTTGGGGCATATGACAAAAGTTATAGATAAATAAATGAGTTTCACGCTATACCCCGCATACAGCAGGATTAGCAGAGGGAACCTAGTGTTAAGACACTCCGCTCCCCATTTTCCGCATTATTCTGGAGACATTGAGTGGTGGAATTCAGTGCTTTGCCTTGACACTAGAGCGAAGACATGAAAATATATAATTTTAATAAATATTTCATTTCTCCGAGTGCGGATTGAACCCACTATCAGTCGCGTTTACAACCAACATACGACTGGCCTCAAATAAACAAAAGTTATAATTATCTATAAGACGTTGTATAACTAAGTTGACAAATAGATTTACTTCATATTTAATTTATTATTTGGCTAAAATATATGGATGTTGTCGTAAAGGTTGATGTCCTAGAGGTGACTGGATCGAATCCGGTCACATTGGTTTTTTTAAGATATCTCAACTTATAACCTTTTATGTGTCAATTTAAATAATTTTAATTAAATTAATTCTAATAATGTAGTTTACTTTATAACTAAATTGCAAAATAAAGTAAACAAAGATATTATATTTAATTCTTATTTCATTACATGAAATTTTTAATGAGAATTTATCAAATTCCAGTTATTGTAAGATCTCGAAACAAAGGAAATTGCATTTATTACTTGATAGATCTTAAAAAGTTTTCTGCTTCTTTCCTTATTAGGAAACTACATAATATATTTAAAGCACAAATCTCGGTATTCAGAAAATATTAATCATATAAACAGAAAACTCATGTTTCTACTAACCAGTTGGAAAACCTCTCTATGCCTAGTTAAGAAAAAAGGAAAAAAAATCAGCTTGTATCCCGTACACAGCAGGGTAGACAGAGGGAATCTAGTGTTAAGGCACTCCGTTTCCCACTTTCTGCCATAATCTAGAGGCATTGCGTGTTGAATGGCAGAACTCAACGCCGTGCTTTGCCTCGACACCAGAGCGAAGAAATGGAAATATAAATTTAATTAAATATTTCATCTCCTCGAGTGGGGATCGAACCAACAACCAGTCGCTTTAAAGTCACCCTTCGTGCCGCTAAGCCACGACTGGACTGCCTGTCTAGGAACATATTAAATGTTCCTAAAATATTTTTTACTATTTTACAAGCTGTATCATAATTATCGAATTGACTTCGAAGGTACTTACAACCGTTTAGGTACAAATCAACGATTAAAAATATTTATTAATTTAATTTGAAATTTTCGAAAGTACTGTATAAAAATTATTTAATAAATGCAGCAATAAAAATATTCTGAAATGCATGATGATTAAAAAAATATTAGTAGTCTGCCTAACGATTTTAGGCATATTATCCATGTACAGATAAATATTTTCACATACATTTTTAAAGAAAGAAGGAAGGAGAAATAGAATTACGTCGGATTTTACATGCTAATCATATCACCAATAAAAATTTAGAAAAATGCATCGTCTTAATGTGTTCTCGTATATTTATAAACATATTGTAACGTGTCCAATATTTATTTTAATAATTAAAAGTAATTACAACGTATTATTTTTTAAAAAGCATATTCCATTTCTCCCTGCAAAAGCATATTACATTTACATTGTACCTGCATACTTTAAGTATGCCAATTATCATATTTCGGCGTCCTCACAATATACGTATATATTGTACGTTATTATATACGTAAATTGTGAGGACGCTGGCATATGAAAATTGGCATATCTATTTATTTTCGTTATTTTCACCTGCATATGCCGTCGTGATCCAGGGGCACAAGGGTGTGACTGTAACGCGTTGTTAGTTCGATCTCCACTCAAGTAAATAAATATTTATTTAAATTTATACTTTTATCTCTTCGCTCCGGTGTCGAGGGAAAGAACGGCGTTGAGTTCCGCCACTCAACACGCAATGCCAACAAGATTTGGATGAAAGCGGGCAACGGAGTGTCTTAACTCTAGGTTCCCTCTGCCTACCCTGTTGTGTGCGGGATACAGCAGTGTGAAGCTGATTTATTTGATTTTTTACTTATATATAATTCATAAAATATTAGATATATTACCTACTAGTTTAAAAAATATGGTCTCCACAAAAAATATTTTCTCAATCGGCTGGCACTTACTTGTCTTCCAACTAGACCTGTTTATTTAGCTAATTAAAAAAAATATTAAAACGGTGATCTTATTATCCCCTATAACTACCTCTATTTTGTGAAAAAGCATTTCTCTTCCCTCAGTGTGGAACAACACTTTTAAAATGTTAAAAATCAATGAAAAGCCATTGTGAAACAATAAAAAGAACTTTTAAATTATTCTTTAGTCTGAAATTTTCCAAGCGGCTTCCTGGCACTTCGCATCACTGCCTACTTTTGTTTTACGTCATTAATTAAGTAAATAATTGTCAATCAGAACCTATAGTAGCGAGATCGCTGTTGAGTCGATAGGTTGAACTCACATTTGCACTTAAATTAACTCCTTATTTATATAACTTGTTTCAATTTGATTATTTTAATAATAGTGGCGTTAAAAAACGTGGCGCAGTGGTACCTAGTGTGACTGTAGAATCGATTGGTTGTAGGTTCGATCCCCACTCGAGGAAATCATATTTATTTACATTTATATTTTCATTTCTTCGTTCTGGTGTCGAGGCAAAGCACGGCGTTGAGTTCAGACACTCAACAGTCCTCAACATCCCGCACAAAGCAGTATAGGCAGAAGGAACGTAGTGTTAAGGTACTCCCACTCCCACTTTCTGTTCTAACACTGACGTTGAACTCATATTGAAGTATATAAGAACCACAAATTTCTAATAATAAATTGTCAATTTAATGTAACAAAAAATAAGTATCACAACTTATATACACATGCCCTTACTTATTTAGTGAATTTCTTTTATTCAGTTGGAAACACTGTTAAAAGTAGTGATCCTCATTGTCTTTCTTCTAAAGCCTAATGACTTTTTTATTTATTTTTTAATAAACAATACAAATGGATATAAAATGAAAATAGACTGTGTACAAAAATATAAAATGGTGACAGCGACACTTAAAAGGATCAATTTACGAATTTAATTTTGACTTGAATGAAGTCACCCTAATGAATCTTTTAATATCATTTATATGATGCATATGTAAACGATATAAATTATCATCACACATCGATACTTTATTGCTGAAGCCTAAGGGCATTCACTCCATTATGGATAGCTTTCTTTATTTTTTAGTATATAAGCATATATTGCATACTAGTTCTATACATACATACATACATACATACATACATACATACATACATACATACATACATACATACATGTAATAGAAATAAAACCCTTTCATATAATGTTTCATTAAACTTTTAAGTCTTACCTATAAATTATAGTAATGAAAACTGCTAAACGCAAGAAGACTTGAAAATACGTAATTAAAATTTTAATTTTCTTTTATAAAGAGCACATTTTATTTCATGTCACGTAAATTGCTAGCTTTTTCACCGTGACAGAGTCATAAACTTATTAATGTGATGTAATTAATCTCCTTCATGGTACAATTTTATGTCGTTTTGCCATTATTTGTAATAACAAAGTTATTATGAATACCATATATCAAATAGTACACAATTTTTATTTATATAAAACTAGTGGACCCGTGCGGCTTCGCCCGCTTGAACAAATATGTTAAATATAGTTATGAAACTATTTTCAGTTTTGAATAGGATTAGTAAGAAAATAAAAGCCGAAATAATCAAAATAGACCGAAAAAGAACTACAAGTAGAAATAAATCTTATTATTAGAAAAATAATAATAAGAAAAACGTAAAATTAATAATTTTAAAATTATAATAAATAAAAAATTAACAGTAGACCGAAAATGTGTGGAAATTTATAAAATCGTCTACATCGTCTACCCGGTCGGGTCGAGGTAGGCTAGCTCATTTTGAATCAGTGATATCTCCTCAAGTATGTAAGAATGATGTACAGTAAAATATAATTTCAATCCAGATGAATATTATATAGGCCAGCCTTACCGTAAACCCCTATTATATAAGTATAATATTTTTGTTATTTTTATGTTTTATTGTATATTTTTCTTATTAAGGATTAGTACCAAATTATAGAAAGGACATTATTGTTAGTGGTAAATTTTATAGGATTTTTTTAAGTACAATATTTTATTAGGACATTGTTTTTATGTATCTCATAAGTTTGAGCCGATGCATCAAATGTAATCGTTTAGAGAGGTCATTTTCGGCAACCTTTACGTAAAACGATGTAATTCCTGAAAATTTTAAGTAAATAGAAAAAAAATAATAATTAAATCAGCTTCACACTGTAACCCGTACACAGCAACGTAGGCAGAGGGAACCTGTATAGTGTTAAGACACTCCGTTCCCCATTATAGAAAAAAGATGTACCAGTACGACCCTCCAGTATCTGGGCGTCAGGTAAGGTTTGGGCGGATTGGTGATTCTCGATTATGTACTGTACACTACGTTGACAGTAATATTTGTTGTAGGTGACTACAAAATAAATAGATTTTCTGAAGTTCGCAATCTAGAAAGATACAATTGTTCAGATTGGAATTTTAAAATTTGTAAAATCTTTTGAATGGAATGACCGATTTTAATAATTTAAAGAGTAAGAATTTAAAGTGGAGGTATTGAAACAGTTTCAACTACGAAATTATTTATTTAGATAAGGATTCATATAAAGTATAGGTAACATGTTCTGATTAAAGTTGGCATTTCTATCTTAGATTAAACTGTACAAAAAGAGTAGAATATATTTTTTTCTTCTTTTAGTAATATAGATTAACATTTTATTTTCTTTGCTCTGGTACCAGGGCAAAAAAAAAGGCTCGAAAATTCTGCGGAAAGTCGAGAAAAGAGTGTTTTAACGCTAGGTTCCCTTTGTCCACCCTTCTATACACGGGGTACAGCGTGAAGCTGAATAAAAAAACCAAAAGGTTCATATAAACAGGTATATCTTAAAAAAATTTCGCTTGCAACATAAATATTTAGAATAACAATTTTCAACTGTACTTTACCTAAAAGTGTTTTAAGCATAGCTTTTAATAGACTTTTATATATGTAAGCACCGAACTTTGGAAGCTTACATTTGCTAATTAGTGTTAACTTTTGTTATACAAACAAATACAAGTTAAAACAAAAGTTCAGTTCCTGAAATCTTCTCGGATTTTGTATATATATACAGAACTCTCCGTCCTCCACTTTCCGCCGAACATTAAAACGCTTTATTTGGAATTGTGAACCTCAACGCCATATTTTGCCTTACCAGAGTTGAAAAATTAAAATAATTTTACGATCTCAAAATAGTATATTATGCATTAAAATAGCTACTATTAATAATGCTTTTAGGGAAAATATCTATTTTCATATTTTGTTAATATTAAAGTTTCGAGGTGCTACTATACAGGAGTAATCTTCTACCGACGGTAAATAGTATTAATGCAAACGCAATTAGTGATTGAAATCAGTATATATTTATTATAATGTTTTAATAGATTTAAAAGCATTCTGTAGTCAGTGTAGGCAGAGGGAACCTAGTGTTATGACACTCCGATCTCGTTAAGTCACTTTCGTTACTCTCTTTACGTCGCAGTGTGAAGTGGCGAAACTCAACGCTATACTTCACTTCGTGTTTTACTAAAACTAGAAAATAAAAATACTATATTTTTCATTTGGTACTTACAATCTATCGCGCTTATATGTCATGATATACATACTTATAAGCAGTATGGATTAAAGTCCTATGCCCTTTTTTTAAATAATGAATTTTTATTAAGTAATATTAAAATTAAATTCTTTAGTACAAAAAGAATACAAGAGATTGAAATAAACAAAAGCGCTTACAATCTTTTAATATATTTTTTTCAAGCAACACAAACTCGTTAGTACCATACCGAAGCAACTGGTAGTAAATAATCTATGCTACCAATAGAATTGAATTTCAAGTATTCCCTACAATCAACGATTATAGAGCGAGCTTTGATAAAAAAAATAAATACCAATAAGTACAAATAATTAAACTCGATGTTTTTCTCTGAGAGCTGCACATTAAAACGATTCAAAAGCATTTAGTTGAAACAGAACCTGGTTTTGTTCAACTAATGAAAGTACTAAAAGTTTTGTGATCTGCAATAGGTAGGTAGGTACCTACTGTTTTGAATGAACGAGCGCTATTGTTACCAGAAACTATTCTTAGCCGTTGTGCACGTTACGTTTTTAATAATGGCTGACTCGGAGGTAAAAAAAATGTGTTGATTGTTGACTGAATGACTGATTGACTGATTGAATGAATAAAATGTAGTTTTTTTGAATGGAAAATGTATGTATTTTTAATAGAAATATACAGTCGTTGAGGCCAATCGTGGGTTTGATTACTTCTCTAGGAAAATTAATATTGAATATTTTCATTTCTGTGTCGGTGTCGAGGCAAAGCGCGGCGTTGAGTTTCGCTACTCAACACACAATGCCTCCAGAATTCTGTGGAAAGTGGGGAGCAGATTGTCTTTACATTAGGCTCCCTCTCCGTACCCTGCTACATGTAGGATACAGGGTGAATGAAATATACAAAGGTACATTTATTTAACTAATTCCTTCAAGTGTAACAGTTACAACCAAAGTTGTAAGTTCATGTGTACCGTATATGATAGGATATTAAATTTCCAACTAGATGTGACAGAATAATGCAATAATATCAAAAACAAGCAATAACAGCATGACTTTGTCGCGTTGTGAATACGTTCATAATATTGTACCTCGCGAAACGTACTGCTGGAAACGTTAGCTCCAACGCTCAACAGAAATAATTCCCCACAAACAACGAAATTGTTACTAATTTATTTTCCGACCTCAACAAAGGAAGATGTCACATGAAAAATACGTGGAAACCGCCGGGTGAGACGTGCATTCCTCTGTTGAAACACGGTACAATTTAATATGTCACACCCTTACTTTTACGGCCCGCCATGGCTACCGTTCAAGTGACATTAAGTTTTGCCTCTTACCGGGAACAATACAAACGATTTAAAACTTGGAGAAGCTTGGAGAAGCCGGGGAATTGCTAGCCATTTATGACATTAGTCCTAGACATTAAATGAAACTTCACGCTCGTATGCAATCCCGGGAGTGTTTTGTTTCGCCGACACTGCTTCTAATTGCATTCTTTAATTAGACTCGCTACAAAGGAGATATTTTACTTCGTTTAATATACGTAATTTGTTATACAATTTCTGGTGCGAGTTAAATTTATTAATTACTTTCTGCTTAATGTTATATATAAATATATATACTTGTAATTAAAAGAACTAAATTCACGCTGTATCCAGCACACAGCAGGGTAGGCAGAGGGAATGGGTATAATATCTCCATTCCCCACTCTCCGTGAGTTCCGAAACTCAACGTCGCGCTTTGCCCTTACACCTGAGCAAAGAAATTAAAATATAAATTTAAATAAATATTTAATTCCGAATGGAGATCGAATCCACAACCAGTCGCGTTTACAGTCACACTTTGTGCTCCTTCACCACGGCTGGCATTCACATTTCAAATTTTAGTATATTTTGTTAATAAATCTGTGGTTTATTTGGTTCTTTGTACAGCCAATCTGAGGTTTGCGATAGAGATCGCATATCGCAGAAATTACCCTTGCGGTTAGATATTGCCCCGGTCCTATCAAATAATTGCTGAATTAGTTTAGAAAAATAAACGAAATTGTATTTAGTATTTAAGGTTTTTTTTTTCTTTACACTGTACATAGCAGAGTAGGCAGAGGGAACCTGGGTACCTAGTGTTAATGTATTTAGGATAAAAGCAAGGAAAAAAATATTATTGGTATAATATAATTTTATTCGGACCTCAATGTTAACTCTATTACAATCAGTGAAGCTATTAAGGACTTGACGACTTGATGATGAAGATACTGCTGATGATGTAGTTGCAATTCGTCTTTCAAGAATTGGTCATATTAAAGTAAAGCGCATTCTCTAGCATGGAATTTTCCATCCAAGTTATATATAGAATATTCAGATCGGTTGATGATTATATCGGTAGACATGTCTTCTGAGTGCGCGATCAAGCTTTGTGCATTAATGGTGATCAAGAACGCAATTACAAAACTTTTTTACTTTGATTTTGAATATCTGGTACTCATCTCGTATCTTTTGATAAAACTGTACGAAACATCACACACATCACACGCACACACACACACACACACACACACACACACACACACACACACACACACACACACACACACACACATCACACTTATGTTTGAATGGATTGTTGACAAACGACGTACTGAAACGTACCTTAGCTGCTACTCCATGTTTCTTTATAATCGATGGTTAAACATTATATATCCCTATTTAGTTCGTTATCGATGTAGAATCGATTTCATTATCTACTTGCGTTTGATTGTTCTTGAGATGCTCTTACCAACCCTATACGAATTCTATATTTAGTTTTTTACATGTATAGACCGACGTTATACATTTTTGATAATATTTATTTATTAACACATATTATTATAATATTTTTCACTATTTTATTAATAAATAACCGAACCACCGCCATACGCCCTTATCATCTCAAAATAGTTAATTATTTATCAGAATAGCTATTTATTAATGCTTTTAAGGGATTTTCGTATTTTGTGAATAATAATTGTAATTAAAGTTTCGGGGTGTTAGTATACAGGAGTAAGCCTGTAACAATACTAATGCAAACTCAATTAGTGATTGAAATGAGTATATATCTAATAATTATGGTTTTTTTAGCTTCGTGCTGTATCCTGCATATAATATGGCAGACAGAGGGAACCTGGGAACCTAGTATTGAGATACTCCGATCTCATTAAGCCACTTTCGTTACCCTCTTTACGCCACAGTATTAAGTGGCGAAACTCAATGCTATGTTTTACTTCAAGCTTTACCAGGACGTGAAGATGAATATAATTTTTTTTTATATCGAACCTACAATCTATCGCGCCTAGTCGCTGGCAATTATAATGCCATGATGTACGTGAACTAAATTGTATTTATGATTTACATTTTTAGAGTAGGCTGAGTGACTCTGGGTATCTAGTGCTAAGACACTCAGTTCCGATTAAGTAATAAACTTTCGTTCCCCACTTTTCCGCCCTATTATAGAGGCTTTGAGTGTTGAATGGAACAATTTTACGCTATAATTTATCTTCCTATTAGAGAAAGAAAATAAAAATTACCTATTCCTCCCAGTGGAAACTAACCCCAAGACCGTCATGTTCACAGACGCTGTTCCATTGCACCACGGTAGCGTCAAAACATATGAGTTTTCATTAATTTTAGCTATTTTTTGCAGGTAGCGTGGATAAAATCAGATTCAAAGGCAATACTAGCGATTCACACAAACATGGTGGCGCTGAACCCTCGGCTGTCCGTCACTTACAACAATCACAACACTTGGAAGCTTCACGTCAGCAACGTCCAGGCGAACGACTCCGGCACGTATATGTGTCAGGTTAATACAGATCCTATGAAGAGTCAGGTAAAAGTATATATATAAGTATATCTATATATTTACAGAGACCAGTCGTGGCACAGGGGCACGGGCTCGTGACAGGTTGTGGGTTCGATTCCCACTCTAGAAAATGAAATATTTAATATTTGCATTTCAAGGCGAAAAAAGGGAGGCATTGATTTTCGCCTTTCAACACACAATGCCTCCAGAATGGGGAACAGAGTGTCTTAACACTAAGCTCAGAGGGAGTTTGCAATATTATTCTCTGGGGGGGCATAATTCAATATCACGAGCTAAAAAAAGCTAACTTATCTGCAAGGCATGCGAAAAAGGTTTTTTTATATTTACGTTCTTAAATATAAAGAAAAACTATTTTAGAATAAATTTCAAAATACGTACTTACTTTATAATTGCTTATTGACATAAATTAATATAAACAAAAAAAATTTAACAATTACGACATCAACACACTAAAAGAAAAACTAAAATCCTCTAGTTTAAAATGTAGACATTCATTTAACACGTTCACTACGTTAGTCAAATTTTACACGTTAGCCGCACTAGTTTGTAAACGTTTCGATACAAATTTAATAATCAGCTTCACGCTGTGTCCCACACACAGCAGAGTAGGCAAAGGGAACCTAGTGTTAAGATGTCTCCGTGCCCAACTTTCTGCCGAATTCTGGAAGCATTGCATGTTGAGTAGCAGAACTCAACGCCGCTCAACAAATTTAGTGTTGTGAATTATACAAAAACTATATTTATAAAATGTATATTAAAAAAAACAATCAAGTCATTTCGAATCGGTCCGTTAATTGCTCCAAACGAATAATAGGATTATATTTCAACGAGAAATATAAATAAAAGGTGACAAAACTTAAGTTTGCATGTGCATTCAAATAAAATACAAATATAACTTTGTAATGATTTATTTCTATGAAAAACCCTTAAATTTCATCTCTATCCAAATTTCCAGTTATCCTTAATTTTTTCATTTGATGCATATTCATTTTTCACAACGGATCTTGAGCTGTCTAACTTATGAGTTGAATTAATTTGTTTTGTCTGAGTATTTATTGTCTACTTTGTAGACTTGTAATGTTTAACCAATTAACAGTCAGCTCGAATATTACATTATTAAATATATTATTTAGTATAATTTGTTTAGGGAAACTTTGCTTAACTTGAACTTAATGTTTCTTGAGTATTTCAAACACATATAAATTAAAAAGCATTTTGTAGGATCGCTTCTTGTTATATTCAATTTATTTTTTTATTTTAGTAAATCCCATCTTATATGTACACTAGCGTTCACTAATTTTCGCCCCGCACCGGAGGAAAGTTGAGCACCGGATCTAATCGACCCCATAGCGCAGTGAACGTGTTAAACGTAACATGACACTGTCCCAAATCAATTGCTGTAGTAAAAAAACTAAACAAATTTAATCTTTCTGTTGCTTTATATAGCTTTCCACCAATTATATTCTACCGTAATAAGACACTTTCATAAATAATAGCGACATATGATATTTCTCTTATTAATTGGTTTTATTATGTACCGTAATAGACTATTAAGAGGAAAGTGTGAAATGATCTTAGCTATGTTTTATGTATGAGGACTCAAGTGTCGAAACGAGAACAGAGTATCTTAACACTAAGTTCCCAGGTTCCCTACACAGGATACAGTGTTACGCTAAAATATAGATATTTAAATAGACAAAATCTATATTGCCGTTTTAAAAGGTGCAAGGAAAAAGACCATTATTTTTAGCTTATGTAAAATATATAGCTCTTTGGGTGACATAATTCAAAATTACACTTACATATATATATGGAAAAGTTACATATATAAGGATTAATTTCATGCAAGCAATATTAAGCTTTAAATCAATTTTGTATGACGTGACGCGCTGATTGCAACAAGGATAAAAAAATCGTAATTAATTGGACACAAGAATACTGTACACTCGATATCTTTAAATTTTTTTTAGGTATTCATTTACTTTTTATAAGTCTAGTCTGTTGTATTAAGTTTTCGACACAAATTATATTTAAAAAATAAATAAATTGGCTTCACGCTATATCCCGCACACAGCAGGGTAGGCAGAGGGAACCTAGTGTTAAGACACTTCGTTCCCCACTTTCTGCCGAATTTTGGAGGCATTGCGTGTTGAGTGGCAGAACTCAACGCCGCGACAAATCGACCCCATAGCGCAGTGCAAATTATATTTAATATTTATATTAGAAGTTTTTTAATTTTATATATAATAAAAGTTGATTTTTTTTACTTTTTATTCAAGACATCTCTCACAAAATGAATATTTTTTGTACCTATTCAAATTTTTGTGTTTTTTACAGAACGCCGTTCTCTATGTTTCACATGACGAAACAAATAAAAGCCAGAAATTAATGCCTCGCTTTATCGTACCGAAAAGGGCAACGAAAATACCTCGCATAAATAATCATTCACCTCGTATGACAATCGAACCCACAACCATGTTCACATACAAAAAATCCAAATTACAATAGAAAACAAATATTTTCTTCATAAAACGTTATTTATCAACAGATGGGCCACTTGTCGGTAGTGATACCGCCTGACATAGTAGACTCGGTGACGGAAGGCAGTTCCGCCAGGGAGGGGGGCAGCGTACGACTCACCTGCAGCGCCACCGGCGTGCCACCCCCCACAGTACTCTGGCGACGCGAGCACAATCGTCCCATCATCTTCAGACATGACGGTGGCAGAGAAAAAAAGGGTTAGTTATTAATCAAATTGTTTTTCGATCGATTGTTTTCGATCTATTTAGGTAATAATAATTTGAGTATTGATAAAATTCGTGATGACGTCTTATGTATGATAAATAATTGATAATTAAAACCCTCCGACACAAAAAAAAATCGTATCTCATTCATAGAAAATATGAATTTATATTTTTTTATAAAACTATTTATTTATAAAACTATTATATTTTTTTATAATTTATAGAAGAAGAAGAAGAAAAATATTGTTGATTTTAAAAGGCAATAGTTTTAAAAACATTGTGGGCAAATCCAAAAACAAAATAACCTTAAAAGGGAGACAAAATTTTATATTAAAACCGCTAGTTCAAGTGAGGTATCAGATGAAAGAGCTCTGGCTAAGGCAGGCTTGAATTTCAGAAAAATCTCGTGACCTCCAATTTTTGTACGAAACCTTAGGTGGGCGAATTTGACTCGCGCTTGTCCTGTTTTTTGTGATATATCTATAAATATAAAACTATCACTCTTTTTTTTAATTTATACTATAGCTTTAAATTTAGTTCCAAATTTAGGAACCATATACATTTTAATCATGCTACGGATTTCATATATTATGCGGCAATCCGCTCATACATTTTGATTGCGTTGACTTAGAAAAATTTTGTTTTAACTTTTTCTGTGCTCCAAGGACAGTAGATATTTATCTCAACTTGAGAAAATGGTACTGGACCGACAGAATAACAACATAATGATACTATACCATTAAAGGAACCAGTTTTTACGGAACCCAAAAAAATAAAACGTAATTTACACAAATGAAAATCTACGATGCAAACAGGAAGAAAATAACAAAATATGAAAAGCTCAGTTTCTAGAAAATTATTTTAATATTTTAAAAGAAAATAACTATTTAATTCAAAACAAAACGTAGAGCGCTGCGATGCTTACTTATTTCGAAGAAACTTTAATTAAGAATCGTAATTATCTTAGATGGATATTAAAATAATAAGTTTATTTTGAAATACTTTAACGATTTTAACTATTATTATAAAAAAATATAAAATATAATATGATAACTTAAACTATAATATTATATGTATGGAGCTAAACTTTTATTGAAATCTAGAAGTTTTACCTTAGGAAAACTCATTTCATTACTGTATATCGCGTATAGTACAGATTTATGTACGGTTATTATCCTTTATGGCAGGAATATTGTTATTACACTGTTGCATTTACTTGGATTTATAACAATTATATAGAGATTTCGTTTAATGCATAGAGTAAGACTATGAGCCAATGAGCCGACGTTGCTCTTGCAAAACGTAGATTGTATTTAAAATATTATTAAAGTAGAATAACAATTAAGAAATTTGTTTAAATTAAAGTTGAATATTACCGTAGCCTAGTTTTCTCTTGTAAATCAAATTGAATCAGCTTCACGCTGTATCCTGCACGCAGCGGGGTAGGCAGAGGGAACCATTTGAGATACTTAAGGTACCGTTTCCTATTTCTACCGATCTTTTTTGGAAACTCGACGCTGCGTTTTATCTCGACACCAGAGCCAAGATATAGAAACAGTTTACAGTCACACTATGTACCCCTGCGCCCTGAGTCGCCTCTATCTTTCTACAAAAAAGTGGCACATTTGAAGAAAAGATTTTTAAAACCATTAAAATGTTTTAATATAATTATTTATAAGTAATTCATATAATATATACTAGTTAAAGGGCAATGGTGGTGCAGTGGCATTAGTGTGTGACTGTAAACGCAACAGGTTGTGAGTTCGATTACATTATATATATCATTTTCTCGCTCTAGTACCTAGTACAAAGTCACCAGAATACGGCAGAAAATGGAGAACTAAATCTCTTAACTCTAACTTCCCTCTGTCATCTTCCTTCTGCTATATGTGAAATACAGGATAAAGCTGAAAAAAAAAATAATATATACTTATATCATGTGAAACTATTTTATATAGACATTATAATATAAAATAAATATTATAATTTCTATATAAAATAGTTTCACATGATATAACTATATGTTATTATTAGAAATTACAATTTCAATCGTTCACCGGCAGTCGCCAATATACGTAAGCGGAAACATGAAACGTCGAGAAATCCTTTAAAAGTAGCCAACAACAAATTGTTTTGTTGCAATGACGGCGCACCTCGCGGCAGCTGTAATACGTTGGAAAATATCACCGATTGTTTCTGCTTGGTTTACTGTCGAAGCAGTCTGATTGCTTCGGAAATACACTTTAGATATGTGTATTAAATTGTTGTTTATATTATATATTGATTTTATCTATATTTATTTATATGTATAGCCTTAACAATATATCAAAATCCTTGTATGCTGATACAAGGTACGGCTATTTTTTTGTACGATCTCAAAACATCAAAACATCTCAAAACTCACAATTACTTTACGTAGCCAAAACTAAAATATTTAGCATCAAAATAGACAAACTAATTTTTACATTATTTACCTTATTCAGGCATTAACAAATACTAAATATTAAATATACATATATTTATTTCTTAACTTTAAATGATTTGCCTTTTAGTATAATTTTATTTACATTTTATTGTTTTCTTCAATATATTGACAAAATGCTTCATTTTAGCAAAAACAAACTTTTATATATGTTTTCCATTTATTTTTAAAGAATAATAGATGAATGCCCATACTGACGTTTTGTTTTACTCTACACAAAGTATTTCTACCTGGACACTAATAATGACGTAGCATAAAAAAGAAACAAAACAGAATCATTCAACACAGAAAAAAGAAAACAGAATCATTCATCACTACACCTCTGCTATCTGCCTCACATAAAAGAAATAAACAAAACACAGCAAATTGCTTAATAACGAAATATTTCAAAATATTCCAGACACAGCTTTCTTTCAGTCAGGAATTTTTCATTTCAGCCTTTAATACAAACACTAAAAATAGTTAGCGAATGTAGAGCTCATTTGGTGCATAAATGTTTTTATGCTTCTAAGGGGAAATCAACATAAGGATTGTAGGTACATACGTCAAAAATAAAATGTATAAAATTGCCCTTTGAGCTCGTACGCTAATATTGTGCTAGTGTTAAGAGCATGTACATTCACTTTTATTTTTAACTGAAATATCGTCCTTCCACTTAGTAACGAAATAGAAAATATATTGTCCGTAGAGACCACACAAAGAAAGAGAGGTATTTATGTCAAGTTGTCAACACGTTACTTTTTTTCCTTTGTTCATATGGTATGCTGTGGAAGTGTTCCTTTTCAAATACATTTTTATTAAAGCTTTTACGTAAATTGTGAATATTGTAAATTTGATCTTTTAGTGCTCTAACAATATAATTATGTTAAATTGTTTTATCTTATTTTGATATTTTACCTTATTAATTAGTCTTTTTAATACATTGTATTTTGTATAAAAACCAACTTATCACTTCAAACAAAAATTTTTATTACCAAAGTGTTTATCCTTATTGAAGAGCATATGATGACAACGACGACTACATTATAAGCATACCATACATTGTACAACAAAACCTATTAAAATAAATATAATTCGTAGAAATAAATGAATTAAGATATAGAGAGCCAGTCGAGGCGCAGCGGCACGAAGTGTGACTGTAAAAGCGACTGGTTGTGGGTTCGATCCTCACTCGAAGAGATGAAATATTTACTCAAATTTATATTTCCATTTCTTCGCTCCGGTGTTGAGGCTAAGCGCGGCGTTGAGTTCTGTCACTAAACACGCAATGCCTCCAGAATTCGGCAGAAAGTGGGGAACGGAGTGTCGTAAGACTAGGTTCCCTCTGCCTACCTTGCTGATTTGATTTTTTTTAAGATATAGAGAGATTCTTCAATTTCGACATTTATAGAAAAGATCTGGATTATGATTATGAACCATTTCTTTAGAAGAATTTGAACTCACGCGTACAGTGATACGCAATACGTAATTAGTCATCATCATTTTTATCAGTTCGCAGTCGTCCAAGATTGGAAAAAAAACAACGATCCTAAATCCAGTTGTCAGACTGTACTTTTATATTTTTTTTAAAGAATCTGATTTTTTTAGAAAAAAAAAAACAAATTTTCAAATATTCGCTGAACTACTAAAAATAGCTCAACATATATAAAAGTGAAATAGATCTATCAATCGAGTTACGATCTGTATATAAAGTATCAAATGTGTTTTAATACTTTACATCCATTTTTATAATATATATAAAAGTATCTTTTTTCTTTGAAAAAAAATAATAATATAGAACGGAAAAAAATACGTGTAAACTGATACTATAAGTTTGTAATAACAAAGTTTACCGTGAAACTAAATATATTTTTTCAGTACTTCTAGCACTTTCATCGCGTGAATTTTTAATATTTAGTGTCATTTACTATTAATTAAGAAGTTTGTCCTTGCTCAACTCATACATCTATTTAATTTTTTTACTTATTTTATAATTTGTTTACATTTTTGCCCATCTTTTGATATTTTCTAGCTGTTTTTAAAATTAATCAACTTACTACTTTTATAATAAAATTTTATGTAGAATTTCTCTACGTCAATATACTTTAAGAGATAAAGTTCTGCCTTAGCAAAGGGTTTATAAATTATTTAAGCACTTAGCAAAACTATTTAAAATCATAACAAAGAATTTATTTACAAACAAGAAAATATATTTGTCGATGTATATAACATATTCTAATAATTAGTAACTTTATCGTAAATCATAATATTTTTTTATGTGATGATATTTCCGTAAAAGAGTAAAAAAAAAACAGAATTACTCTCGGATTTTTGTACCTATCTATATTATAGACCGTGTATACTGAGGCTGTCGTAGCGCGAAGGCACTAACGCGATTTCGATTCTCACTCAGAGGATAAATTATTATTTATTAATATTGTATTTTTTCATTCTGGTGATGAGGCGGCGTTGAGTTCCGCAACAAAACGTGCAATGGCTTGAAAATTTGATTTGAAAAAAAAATATTGAAATACAGCATGAAGCTGAAAAAAAAAAGTATATATACTACATAAATATAATTGCTTGTTTTGTGCTGTTTCTTAGCGAAACATTAGCAGCCAAGTTTATCACGGTAAGCTCTCGTCGTCGTTGTCGGAGTGCTTGTACATAAATATTTATATCACTTACGGGACGAGTGGGAATAGTGTCCTGAGTAAGCACTTGTGAGCACATACACTTACGGAATAGACGTTTCTTTACTGTTTTATTTAAATTGGTGTTTTTTTTTATTTGTTATTATTATTTTGTAATTTTAATGATTTGAGTGGCGGAACTCAACGCCACGCTTTGCCTCGACACCAGAGTGAAGAAATGAAAATCAACAAATGTAGATAAATATTTCGTCTCCTCGAGTGGGGATCGAACTTATAACCAGTCGTTTTTCTAGTCTCTGGCCTAAATATTAATATTAATATTAATAACATATAAAGCCATTTAACCACGACGTATTTGAACCTTTACTTATTAGTATGGCTCGTACAACATCCGTTCAAATCTGTGTAGGTATATAGGAATAGTGTGAATTATTATAACTTTTAAATATAAAGCAAATAGCGAAAATTTATTACTTCGCAAATAGTATAACAAGGTGAAATCCAACATTAACATTAATTTATTCTTACATCAACACAATCTTACGTTATTTATTATTTATAAATTAAGACCCGTAAGTACTTGTGAACCTCTCCCAACTCAAAGGGAGGCTAGTCGCGGCGCAAGTGCACAAATGTTTAAAGTGGCAAATGAAACGCGATAAGTATATATAGGTTCAATTCCTACTTGTGGAAATATTAAACATTTAACATTTTTATTTCTTTGCTCTGGTGACTATTATGCCCCCACTGTCTACCCTGCGAAATACAGGATACAACGTGAAGGTGAACAAAACTCTGAGATAGATCTTGAGAGCGAGCAGGCAGCAGCGGAGGAGATGCCGTTTTCATTTATAGATTATAATTTATGAATAAAAACGACATCTCAACATTGTTCTCAGAGTTGAGAGCGATTTATAAATACGTTGCTAAGATTTTAGAAATGCAAAATATTAAAACATATTAAAAATTTAAAACAAAAATTAAATCAGTTTCACGCTGTATCCCGTACACAGGAGTGTAGGTAGAGGGAACCTACTGTTAAGACACTCCGTACCCCACTTTGCGCCGCGCTTTGCCTCGACACCAGAGCGAAGAATTGAAAATATAAATGTAAATAAATATTTTATTTCCTCGAGTGGGAATCGAACCCACAACTAGTCGATTTTCAGTCACACTTTGTGCCCCTGCGCCACGACTGGCCTCATTAATTAAATACTTTACTTAAATTAAATTAATTTTTAAATTTATTCTCGTAACTTTTTAATGACCTCTCCTGAATTTAAAACTGCAAGTTAAGCACAACACGTTTAAAAGCTATAAACAAAGAAAGGTATGGAATTTTAAATTATAAATGTTTAGTTGTACTGTAACACGTTAGTAAAATATTTATCTTTTCATGTCTTGGTCTTATAATTTGTTTCTCGGTTTTATGTTTTATTCCAATATGTTGTTATTTCGTCATATTTTTAAACTTAAAAAGACTTAAAAGTGATATGAATATGTTATAAGTACATACGAAGATTGATCATGAAATAATCATTTTGTGTGTAGTGATTAGTTTGTTTCTTATATCTTTTCACTAACATTATAATAATATATTTGAGAATTGGTTGTTTATGAGCAATAAATTCCTTTCCGCATATAGCAGGATAGGCAGAGGGAACCTCGAAACCTAGTGTTAAGACGCTTTCGTTGCCCACTGTCCGCCAAATTCTGGTGGCTTTGCGTATTGAGTAGCAGGATCTGGCAAAATTTTTCTGTGAAGAGCTTTAGGAAAATTACGCAAAAAATATTATAATTTAATTACAATTACAAACTTTTTCTATGGTATATTGATATAGAAACAAGATATTACATTCTGATGTAAAATTTATAATTGTACAAATCCTTCCAATTGTCTTTTATAGGAATGAAAAATTTAATATATTGTAAATTAAGATTCTTTTAGAAACTGCTCTCCCCAAATACTAAGAGATCATGACCAAAGGATTGTTCAATAAATGTTTCTGGAATTATCAAAAACCAGTTACAAACAATATCGATTTCCATAGTTTCTAGTAAAACTAGATCACACGATATTCTGTTTTCCATGTAAAATATAAAAAACATGATGTTTTAAAGTAATCTTTTTTCTAACCTATGTATTTAAGGTTATGGTTTAACCTATGCATTTCTTCTATAATAATAATGACAAAGTGAATATAAAATTAGTATACATTATATTAAAATTCACTTTCCAGTAACAATGTTTATACTTGGCTTAAATTTTTACTTTATGCAAGAAAGAAAGAGAAAAATCTACTAAATCCTTTTAATTGTTTCAATTTACCCATTTCTCGTATCACTTAATACTATAGAAAAAGGACAAGAAAAAGAATAATCCTCCATCCGTTTAAATTAGAGTGCAGTCTCAATATTAAGAGGGTACCCGACGGACAATCTTCGTATTGTTAACCCTTTAGATTGAGTCTCTATTCCCAGAAGTGCCGAACGCCTGAGTTTCTTTTTTCCAATTCAATCTACTTTGCATTGTCCCCAGCACTCGTATGAGGCATTACCTAGGCCATTGCCGCCCGCCACCCTTGCACTTGGTCCTGAGCACTTTTCCAATGGATTTTATTTACGCAAAAGAAAGCAGACTCTAATATATACTCGTATATCGTATAAAACAATAAGGCGGCTTGCAACCAGATATAAAAGCTTTGAGTTATTCCTTTCCTTTTAGTGGGATCCCTTTGAAATGAATCGAATAATTTGCGGACTTTACACTCATTCCTGGGCTGTACTTGCGTAATACTCTTTTAAAAGTGTAAATAATGATCGACGCTATTCAATCGAGCGCCCTCGGATCTTTTATGTTTGTCATTACGAAAATATAATAAGATTTGTCGGTGGGGCGATCGGAATAATGAGAATTCGAATTTATATTAGACGAATCTGAATATTTTTTTTCCTTTTTGTAATATTAATTTTGAATGAATTTATATAAACATTGTCGCAATTTTTATCTCGTCTTATCATTTATTTTTTTATGCACCATAAACAATAAACTCATCTGCCGACTAAAGCAAAACTAAAAAAAGTACCTTATTTTATTGAAAATTATTCGTAGAAATGTAATTTATCACTCTTCGTAACTTAAATCGACTTCCACGATAAAGTTTCTGTCGGACTCTTTCACGTCGGACGGTTCACGTGGAAGCCAAAAAGGACAACTACGTTCAGTCCACTGAATTTTTATGGTGTTTTGTTTGTTTCTTTAAGATAGAAAGTTATAGCACTGCAGGCGACGCCAGTGTGAGTTTGCTTGGAAACATAATAATATGTACAAACGAGAACGTGCTAAAGCCATTTATATCTAGGTACGGTGGAAATATATGATAATATTTTTTTGTCTTTTTTCATTTTCTTACTCAACATGTGGATTAAAAATGTGGATTGTGTAAAAGGTATTATTATTTGCAACTAAATTCTAGATACTTAACCGGTTATAACAGTACCGACAATAAGGCTCTCGTGGCGCAGTGGCACAAGCATGTGACTGTAAACGGTTCGATTCCCACTCGAAGGAATTACTTGCTATTTACTAATATTTTCATTTTGCACTATATATATAAAGGCGAACCGTGGTATTGAGAACCGCCACGTCAAGCTAAAAAACAATAAAAATCTACATCGTATTAGTACACGCAATTAATAAAAACAACCGAAAAACAAAGATAAAATTACATCTGAAATCTTTGATAAAACAAAATGGCCACGATTAACATTTTTATGGTTATACCAAAATGTCGTCCTTATCCCCCTAGGTGCATTATTAGCATTCTCACGCTATAACGACACGCGTAGACCTCGTTATCGTACGGATGCACAAATAACGATGTTGTTTTGACTACAGCTGAACCGCTAAACATACAATAGGCTAATAATTTCGCTTTGCAAAATGCTATACCATATGGAAATTTCACGTAACAGTACCGACGGATATCATTGCTTGTAAATACGGAATATCGCGATGTGTGCGCGAATTGTGAATTTCTTGTTTGTTTTCAGTTTGGGCGGCGCGCTTTTATAAATCTAATCGAATAAGCTTCACGCTGTATCCCGCATACAGCAGGGAAGGCAGAGGGAACCTAGTGTTAAGGCACTCTGTCACCAATTTTCCTTATTTTTCGAGGTATTGAATTTTGAATGACGAAACTCCATTTGAGTGACGATACGCCGAGATTTTGAATTAATAAATAATAATTAATTTCATCTAGTGGGAATTGAATCCATAGCCGTCGCGTTTCAGTCACGTTCCTCTGCGCCACGACGGCTGTTTTTGTTTGTGTTTGAATAAAATTCGTACCTTTAATTAGGTACGGACGAATAAACTCGGTTGTTTTATTGCTGGATTCGCGGCATCTTGGATGCACGCTCTAGTTTTGCTTTCTTTGACTTTGGGATATTGAAGTTCCATTGTCTGATAAGTATGCATTGTGAGCTGTTATTTGTAAATACAATAAAATAAATGTTCCAACAATTGTTATTATTGTTCCATGAATAATTATTTTCGAAAAATCCGGTTCTCACTGTATCCCGCACATGCGTAAAGAGCGGAGCTCAACGCCGCACTTTGGCTGGACACCAAAGCGAAGAAATTAAAATATATATTTCATTTTCTCTAGTGGGGATTGAATCTACAAACAGTCGCTTTTAAAGTCACACTTTGTGCCCCAGCGCCACGACGGGCCTCTAAAAAATAAAAAAATATATATTTTCACTATTAAATACCAGAGAATAACTAAAATTCCATTATTTATTTATTTCCTCTTTAGCTTCACGCATGTTTCTAACTCATAACAGGGCAGATAGGTTTTACTAAATATAAAAAAATCACTAGGAATGTGTAATGAGGATCTAATCAGGTATTCTCAACTAATTATACGCATATTACATTTTAAATAACGAAAGATGTAATAATATTCAGTTTTGGTCGTCGTGGCTCAATGACTCAACTTTGTGACTATGAACGTAACAGTTTTGAGTTCGATGCACAATCGAAGTAATTAAATATTATCATTTATTCGCGCCACTAGCGTGGTTTGTGCCACTCACACACACACTTTGTGCTGTGTGTGTTATGTGGTGTATCCTGTTTCAAAAAAATATTAATATCCCGTATAAGTAATTGACCGGAAGAAATCTGTGTAATTAAAAATATAAACATAGATTATTACAAAAATAAAACGATCTCACTTTTTGATATTATTTCTTTTAGACAAGCAAAAAACGATACCTATCTAATAGTTATTGTGGTGAATTGCCCATTTTATAAGGTGACGCAACGAATGTCACCGCAGTAACCATAACGTTTAAGTGCTCGTTTACCCCTCGTTGGAACGCTTCGTATTTTTAATAAAAAAACGCAATATAGTTTTCTCGAGACCAGACATGGTACTACAATTCCTTGGTATTTCCAATTTGTAAAATTAAATTGTTCTAAATAAATGCTTGCAAAACTTTTGTAAGGTTGTGTGGTATAATTGAGTTTAATAATGATCAATTAGCAAAAAAAAGAAAAACCAGAACATGTTCTTGCTTACAATATTTTGGTTCCAACTCAGAATGGATAAGGCCGTAATATAAAATAGCTTCTTCTTATTGATTGACACAGTTATCAGCCAATAAATAAGACAAAATAGGAAAAATCTCACTTACCTAGATATAAAATAAAAAGGTCTATGATTTAATGTACTTTATCTACAAAAAGGGAGCATTTGGGTTAACAATACTAAACGTAAAAACTTATTTTATTTCGGTAATATCAAAATTTTGTAATTTCTTAAAAAGTCCCCATTTTGAATAAAAAAAAACAACGTGGTGGTAGTAAAAAATAATTAAAAATAGTTTTTGCATACTTGTCCTCCTGTTCGATCCTGTTAGACATAATTTATATTTAAAAACATAAAATAGTTTGTGCCCATAATGACAATATAATCGGGGATCAACAATAATATGATAATTAAATATCTTATCTTTAAATTATCGATTTGCGTAATGTATTGTAAAATTTTAATCCATCCACAGAATCACTGAACTGATAAATCCTAGTTTCGCATTATAAATACAATTTGCAATTTCATATACTAATTGAAAATAACCCTAATCAAGTCGTAGCGGTATTGATTGTGGTTGATGGTGTTATTATACTGTTTGTACCTAAATTTAACCTGTATATATAAATGTATTTTTCTAATCAATACAGATAATATTTATAAAGGTTTTTTGAGCTTACCTCGTTATTCAGTTTCACGCTGCACGCGCACTGCAGGGTAGGCAGAGGGAACCCAGTGTTAAGACACTCCATTCCCCACTTTCTGCCGAATTCTAGAGGCATTGCGTGTTGAGTGGCAGAATTCAGCGCCGCGCTTTGCCCCGACACCAGAGCTAAGAAATGGAAATATAAATTTTAATAAATATTTCATCTCTTCGAGTGGGGATCGAACCCACAACCAGTCGGTTTTACAGTCACAACTTGTGCCCCTGCGCCACGACTGGATTTTATTCCAGAAAGAAAAAAAAATAGTAAAGTTTACATATATTGAAAGGTTGTTATATAATTTGCTTAAATTAAATTAATATTTTAATTTTAACAAAATTTACTGTGTACAGTAAGCAATAGCTTTTTCACAGCTAATATAAAATTTCTACTACTAAATAAAGTTCGTAGATTAAATCTGACCGCAAGCTCTACCTTTAAATACTAACTTGATGGAAAGTAACTGTGATTTTTAGATCAATAAATAACCTGTACTTGACTGCAGCTTTTAGGCAAGTTATATATAAATGTATTCAAACGCAATAAATTAGACTATCGGTCAATAGAACACCAAGTCACAGGAGACTCTACTGTTATTATTTAGGAAAAAGTTGTTTCAAAATAAACAAAAAACTGAGATTGCTATAAGCAAAAGAATTTAGGCTAGAGGTGACGGGCATAAAGTGTTACTGTAAGGTTGTGGGTTCGATTCCCACTCGAGGAAATGAAATATTTAATATTTCCATTTATTTTCGCTCTACCTGGAAGAGATCGCTGCCTCGGTAGAGCGGTGTATGCGGAATATAACGTGACGCATAAAAATATGAAAATGAATGTGGAACTTTGAAGAGATAAATCCTCCTTATTTAATCTATGTTTCTTATGCTCTTTTTAACTTTTGTTAATTTTCATTTTGATTTGATATTTTCTGCTTGATACTCTCTCTCTCTCTCTCTCTCATTCTTCTTTTATTATATTATAAACACTTTGTATAGGAAATATATAATATCTTAAATACAATAAGAAAGTGTAATAAATAAAGTATATTATAATAAATATTAATCTCCCTTAGATTAAAAGAAACATATGTTATATTATTTCATGCTCAGAATAGAACAAGATTTCAGATATAATACATACAGTGTAATTAATTTAGATAATTTGGTAGCTGCTATTTTTATATCAATCAGCTTAAGTTAATGAGGTCACAGGAACTACTGATATCATGATATTTTCGCAGTTCAATATATTAATTACAGAGTAGTGGTTCAATAAACATAGGGGCATAAGCTTTTGATTGTTAACGTGACAAGTCAGGGGTTCGATTTCCACTCGAAAAAATTAATTTGATAATATTTTCCTTTCTTTGATTTGATATCAAATCGCGACGTTGAGTTACGCTACTTAATACGTAATGCCTCCAGAATTTTGGGGGAAGTAGGGAGCAGAGTGTTTTAACGCTGGCTCCCTCTGTCTTCCCTACTAGATGCGGGATACCGTGAGGCTGAAACAAAAACATACATACGAGCGGTGCGCTTCGATAGTAATCCACTGCAAGGGATGTAAAACGGTTCATAAACTGCCTCATCTCATATAACAATAAAAATAAATTAGACAAAAGCTCACAATGAAACTTTGCCTGTAACTGTGTCGACGTAAAGCGCAAAATTTCACGAAATTGTCAGATTTAATTAATACAAACAGTCTTAGGAAACGTCTAATCTCATTAACTTTAAAACAACTGGCTCTTATAGCGTTATATGTCGTTGTGTAGCCTGAGTTGCTTCACTACAGCTAATCCTTTTAGTTATGTGGAACACGGATTTATCTTGACGTAAATCTTGATTAAACATTAATTTGTTAGTGCGTTATTAAATCTAACTGTAATTGAATTGCCGTCTCTATGTATGAGAGACAGTCTCTACTGTTTCTCTACAGTATGCAACGATATACTTTTTAGTTTACATCAAAGTAAAAATAATAAAGAACTTTAAAAATATGTTTTTATAACAAAATTAAAAACGAGCTAAATTTAAATATAACATTAAAAGAACTTTTTAATTTAACTAATACTTAACAGAAATATTTACAATTTAAGTCGTAATAGTCCTAGAATCGCAAAAGACGCCACTCGTAAATTACCGCAACAACGTTAATTGCAAAACCGCTGAAACGCCGACTTTATTCATTTTGTAATGATAAATTTTAAAGTTAGTCGAAATTATGTATATTTCACTATTTAAATCGTTAAGCTAAAGTAGTTTTAATCTTCCATTAAGCTCTCCTTTCTAGTAAAAAATAATATCGTTTATTATTTTTCAAACATTTTATAAAGCTCGTAACAAGGTTTGTATATAAATATAAGTAATTTTAAGAAGTTGTCGAGATGGATAATAGGAAACCACTCACATTGTACTAAAAAAATAAGTTAAAAAATAAGTTAAAAATGTTATGTTTTCAATATATATTTGGACACAAACTATAATATAAATTTTGCATTATGTTCTGTACTAAACTAGGACAACGTTAATAAACATATATAAGTATTTAATAATTCCATGTAATATTCCGCTTTAAATATTTATAGTAGCAATGTATGCATTACCGATACTGATGAGGAACAACGTTGGATTTTCAATACATATGCTGAAATTCGTTATGCTGATTTTAGACAAATTAAATATGGCACTCAAAAACCATACTTTAAAAATCTATTTTTAATTACTTTACTATTTTTGTCTTAATAATGATGTCTATTAATTTCAAATACAAATAATTTATAGGACTTGAATTTCTTTAATCAGTATATGTTTATATATATTTACTCGGTATGATAAAGATATCTAAATAAATAAAAAAACCGGTTAAGTGTGAGCTGGACTCGCCTAGTGATTCGCTTCTTAGACCGCTTCCATACCAATTACAGAATTGTAAGTCAACAAGAAGTACAACTCATAAAACTTATAAACTCGCAAAGATATGGACTAATTTTGTATTAAATTAAGATGATATATAAGTACATAATGATTTTTTGAATACCTATAAATTTCCATTTTTTTTTTAGATATTTTCTTTATCTGTATTGTAAATTCTCATTTCGTACCAGATTTCTTAACTGTAGTTAGTTTCTCGAGAGGTACCTACTCTATAGGTTTTGTTACGCGGCGCAATTCGTACAAAATATGTATCTTTTGATTGCGTTAACTACAAATTTTGTTTTTTCTGTACTTTAAGGGACTTAGACTTGATTGAATATTTTATATTAATTTAAGCTTTATACCTCCACGCATTTTGAGACAAATTGTCTTGACATACGGACATACTGACGTAAGTGATCCTATTAGGGTTCCGTTTTTGCCTATAGAGATACGGACTCCTAAAAACCAGTTTGAAAACCGTTTGTAGTTAATAATAAAAGCTAAACAAAGTAATTGCGATAATTGTGATAATAATGAAGAACTTAGTCGACACCGGCTTATATTGCGTTCAAAAGAGAAATATTGCTATTTATTAAAAGGAGCCGAAGCGTAGAATGATAGTGCGGGGAACGCGAAGAGGGCGGTAATTGCGTTTTTTATTCTTTCGCGTGTACGATACATGTACGTTGGGGTATTTATATGATGTGATATTGCGTTATATTTTCACTTACGATCTTATACGTTTATTGCGGAGATCTGGATAGTATCTTCTAATATTAGAAGTGATTTATTGTTTAGTCGTTTTTATGTAATGTTCATATCGATTAATTTCTAGGCTTCAATTGATCATTAACACCGCGGGCAAACCGCTGCTTTAACATTTTTTTTACTTTAACAAAAAATATTATTATAATTCCATTAAATAATTAAAAATATATTTTTTTAAAATATTTAATCAAGCATATTCGATAAGTTAGTCCGCACATCACTACGCCTGACCCGTTGTAAGCTTCACCTACAACGGGTACAAATAGAGAATAGTGGTCTCAGTAATAATGGCGTACGGACTGCTTCTGGAGCGTTAAATTCTTATTAAAAACGCTCTACGCGACCTAGACGACTGGTGCGCCATCTTTAAATGACCACAGAATATAAAACATGGCTATATAGTTTAGTTAGTGCTCCAGTGGTTTCTGTACGAATTTTTAGTTTATTTCTCCATATATTTTTATAATTTCGTTTAATATATATTTTCAGTTTAAGCCAGTCGCGGCGCAGTGGTACAAAGCGAAAGGATGTGGATTCGATTTCCACTCGAGAAAATGAAATATTTAATATTTTATTTTCCCACTCTAGTATTGAGGCAAAAAACGCGGCGTTGAGTTCCGCCCCTCAATACGCAATGCCTATTGAATTCGGCGTAAGGTGGGGAGAGTGCTATACGTTATTGAAAAAAATATTTTCAGTTTTTACTTGATTATTAGTATGTTTACTTACCTGCGATTGTTAAATGTATAAGTTTTAATTAGTAAATTCTTCTAAAAGAAGTATTTTTAATTCATATCATAAATCTTTTAACACTGTAGTAATAAAACTACTTTTAAAATAAATGTAATAAATAAAAAAGTTTATATATTATATTAAAAACAAAAACTATATAACTTTTTATATAACATTGGTATTTAATGTATAATGGTATGCTTATTTGTAATAAAATATATGAAATTTTGACATTAAAATATTATATTTATCAGCTTCACGCCGTATCCCGCACATATCAGGGTAGGCAGAGTGAACCTAGTGTTAGGACACTCCGTTCCCCGTTAGAATATTTATAGTATTAATTTATTGTGTTCATATCAATTAATAATAAAAATCGACATAACAAAAAAATACTTATATAAAAACATTATTTAGTTGTAACTTTTTTATTTAAAATATTCTTTTATATTTACCGCTTTAATTTAAATAAGAGATTATTTTTACATAACTTTGATATATTTAACTATTTGTCGTCTTTTTCATTAAAAATATTTGTTTATCACACGCAACAATATAAATTGATTATTGAAAAAGAAATCTCATAATATATCAAATTAAATCAATAAAATTATTAAGAAAACAATTATTACATCTCAAAGAGTTTATCTTTCACATTTACAAAGACGGAAGTGACTTCAACACAGTAAAAGTAAGCGTAAATCACGCGTAATATATTTAATGTGATAGGCTATTTTGATCTTTGATTGAGCCATTAAGCCGATTGCCGTACTTTTAGAAATACAGTACTAAAAGTTAGCAAAAATGTTTTAATTAACGTCTTAACTCGTTTCCGGCGAAGGGAGTAGTATGAAGTTTACGAATTAACTAAAATATCAGACTTGAAGCCGGCTATAATTTATGCGTCTTTTAATACAGATTTGAACGTAAAGTTGTAGCAAAAATTATTATTAGTAAAGATTTTGTTAATTTGCAAAAGTAGTTTTAAAAGTAAAAATTTCTTAAAAATTTCGATTTATTTTGCATTGCCGTAAACCTGGCATTGCATCAATGTTCGAATCTAAAAAACACACTGTAAAACCGTTGTAGGTTGTAGGTTCGATCCCTACTCGAGGAGATGAAATAGTTACATTTATATTTCCATTTCTTCGCTCTGGTGTTGAGGCAAAGCGCGTCGTTGAGTTCGGCCAGATTTCGGCAGAAAGTGGGGAATGGAGTGTCTTAACACTATTGTTCCAGAAGTGGTTTGAATATGGGAAAAATAAAACGAGCAGCGTCACATTCTGTTTAGTTTATTCGACTGATCATGGCTAACGAAACCGTCTATTTATATATATTTGGACATACTGTCAAATGAGCAACTTTTATATGTTAAATTTGTACAATCATTAAAGTATTCTAAATATTATTTATTCAAATAATCTCTTATGAGCACTTTTGAATCGTCGAATGAACATATAAACAAAAAGAAGCTACCACCGGTTCGGAAGGCAGTTCTGCAGAGAAGAACCGGCAAGAAACTCAACAGTTGCTCTTTTATATAATGTATTTATCCACATATTATATAAATCAATGTGCGATGAATTAATTATTAGCTATAATTGAATTGAGATTGAGATTTGATAACATTGTTTATAGGTCTTAAAATAAAAGTTACGCAACAGGAAATTGAATAATTCTATACAGTGTTGCTAGTGATATTAAACAGTACCAAAATAAGTATATGATAATAGATAGAAATATTCCATATGGTCTTGCTCGTGTTGTTTAACACTATGTTCCCTGCTGCGTGCGGGATACAGCGTGAAGCTGATAAAAAAAAACAAATAGAAGAATTCTATAAAATAAATTATAAACAGCTACAAGCCTCATATATTATTAGCCAAAACAAAGACCAATCCAATTTTGCGTTTCAAGATCCAAAAATTATAATCAAACCGCGAGACACGCTGTATTGTTTACTTAAATTCCTTCACAAATCTCTGACAGGGGTAAATTGGGCGTATTTTATGTGACATTAAGGTAAACATTTTGATAAGCCTGTATATATATTGGACGTGACGGGAATGTAATATTACATAACGTATAACGTTACCGTACATCAAATATACAATCAAATTTAATGTTATAAGCTGAGAATGTGATGGCTGTCAGAATAGAGCATCAGTCAATGCGATAGGGTCTGTTCATGTAATTATCGCTCTTAATAATATGTAATAATAGGTGTTCTGTTTCATTATCGATATGTACGAAGATCGTTTAATGATTTTCTTAAATTATGTATAGATATTTTTCTATCTATAGATATTTTTGTTATAGCATACGTACAGTATGGTCAAAAAGTCTTGGCTCCATTGAAGTAAAGTTGCTACTGATGCGCATGGTTCTTTTGGGAGAATAATATTTAAAATTGAGAAAAATTCTAAAATTAAATCTGCATAGACGTCTATATCTAATTTCAGGGCAGCCACGACTCGTTGACCGTAATGTAGATAGTTGCACCACAGTCAGTTGATTTTGGTAACTCAGCCTCATTGATATTTTCTTCTATATCTTTTTTCAGCTACCTAACCTAGAGTTAGGGCAGAGAACCTAGTGTTAGGGCACTCCATTTCCTATTTTACGCTGAATTTTTAAGGCATTACGTGTTGTGTGTCGGATATTCATGATCCAATATGAATAAACGTAAACAACAAAAACCCATCGTACATGGGTAAAAGTGTAATTTAATTGCTTTTGTTATCGGTAATATGCCCTATATTACCAACGACAGGTCACATTTTAATATATATTTAAATATTCATTAACGTCATAATGAAATTATTCGTAGCTTATAATAATTGTTTATTAATACGGAATAATTGAATAAAGACAAACTGTAATTACCGCTTCTAGAGTTTCGTACGCATGGTCATAGGAAGGAGCCAGGTGGATCGCGCCCACCCCAGAATAGTGTGGTGTCCACCCCAGAAATTTTACTGACAACAATATTTGTTCTGAAAAATTAAAAAAAGAACAACATTTACAGAAATATTCAAAACTAATGTCCACGTATAGAAAAAAATTAGATGATTATATTTTGTGCGGCTGTAAAAGAGACGGTTGTGGATCAATTTAGACTCGGGGGAACGTACGGAACGGAAATATACATTTTTTTTCATTTTCTTGGTCTGATTACGGAGCATAGTGTGGCGTTGGGTTCCGCTATTCAACACACAACGCCTCCAGAACTGGGTGGAAAATAGGGATCGTATCTTAATAGGAACGAAGTGTCTTAACACTAGACTCCCAGGTCTCTCTGCTTTGCTAGGTTAAAAAATAAAATAACAAAACGTAATTTATATTATCTTATTATATACAAAAAATGAGCGCGGTCAAGTGCAAACATGGTTCCATACTTATCATGATCATATGTGATGAGATGGTAATGGAGTCAGCATGCAAAATGCATTTAGGTTTCTTTACGTTATAAGAAATGAAATTTACTTTAAAGTGAGATAATATGGGGAAAGTATCCTCATTTTTATGTATTCTCTCGTTTTATCCTTTATAAAACTGAATCTTCAAAATATAGTATTAAATGTTATTTCAGCTGATGCGAGGAAGCTAATGTAAGTAATTGTTATAAAAATATCGTAAAAAATATTATTAAAGAACCACTTTTGGATATACTACCCATCAGCTTTTTTTTAATATATATAGATAGAACTGTATTTTTTTTGTTGTTCCCATTAAAAAGACTTCTATTCCTCACTTTCCGCTGAATTCTGGAGGCATTCCTTTAGCATCGTTGCCAGAACGAGGAAATGAAAATATAAAATATTTAATTTCCTCGAATGGGAATTGAACTCACAGCACGTCGCGTTTACAGTCGCTCGCTTGTGCGCCTGCGCTGCGGTTGTGGCTTGCCACAATAAAACCGTTAATATTATATTTCTCAATAATCGACTACAAAACCTTATTGAAATTATAAATATTATTATTTAGGTTTCTTATAATTATTATAAATTTATATTTCACAATTATATGATAAATATTAAATAAAACAACAACACAAAACAGTTTTTCATAGTTTTTTACCACGAATATGTCAAACACAAATAAATGAAACTAAAACAATAAACATACATATGCACGAAAAAAAATACTAGACCACAATTCCAAAACAAAATTACAATAAAGACATTAACATTACCGTCTTTCCTGTAACCGTCGGCTAGCTCAGAAATAACAATACAAGGTACAAAATATAGGTACACCCAGTTATTAGTTATTTAAATCGTGGAAAAAGCAGCAAGCCACGGACGGGCCGAATCAACGGATGCGCTTCCAAACCGTTCATTAACATAATTTATTCGTCGCTGTCAGTGCGGGTTTAAATTTGTGAGGGCTGTTTTTCAACGGGGAAAAAATCGTGCAAAACAGTCACGTATTTTTTAGCGTCGGTGGCTACGTACGGCCGGCTTTAATAATGTCATAACCGCGATGCCGGCGTGATAAGATCTCGTACGGCTCTGGCCGCTCGGTCGAATTTCAACTATAATTTATTTTATACGTTGCGTGCGATCTCTTCCCATTTTTTTATGTAATAAAAGATTTTTTAGATAACCTTCTGATAGATATGGAATATCTAATAAGTTATCTTTGTTTGGCTTGTTAAGTAAATGCTGTTTCTTTATTTTAATGTTTACGTATTATCGACCAACTGACTTATTTTTGTATTAAGTATAAAAACATGATTGATATTGTTTGTTGAGTTTTACTAAATATTACATATCCACAATTTATTTTGTCTGCCTTTTCAGTACAAATACAAACTAGATCCCAGTGTCGACTTATAACATACATGAAATCGAAACGAAAAAAAAATCTTGACATGTGAAAAACTTCATCATTTTTTCGCTATGTGCTAGTTAAAAATTATAGTTTTAACAACTCAATTCGCACTGTGCAACAAAAATCGTTGCTGTCAGAGCGGTGTTTGCGTACAAACGGGTAACTGAAACAAAAAAAATCCCAATTTTCTCGTCTCCAAAAAAAAGGTCATAAAGCTGTTTTTGCGAGCTATAATTAAAACATCGTTTGTCGGTATCGTTCCGAGCCGTAGAACTTTGCGTTTGTTTTTCCTGAATGCATCAAATGTGTGAAAGTTACCCGATGACAGAATGATGGACATAACCGGGGGCGTAGTATGGTAAAAACTAGGTTTTTTTTGGTATTTGCTTATCATTTTCATAAATATTTTATGTTAGTGTTTCCAAATACTCTAGATGTAATATTATTTAGCATTAGTGACCCACTCAGGGATTCACCCGCTTGAACTATACATTTATTAATTTAGTGAATATATCTCGTTTCCAAAAAAAATATTTTATTTAAAAAAAATATATACCTTTTCGAAAAGTAAAATTTCAGCCAATTCAATAAAACATTTATAGCAATTATGTCGACCAATATTTTTTCAAAATTGTATAAAGGTTTTAATTGTAAAGCAGCGTGAACAAACGTATAAATATACATACTAACTAATAAAATAATATATTGTTTTTGATTCTATTATATTATTAAAAGCCACTAAAAGCATTTTTCCTTACAATTCTTCCTACGTACAGGGAAGTACGTAACGTACGTACGTAAGTTGCGTACGTTTTTATTATAAATATAGATAACTTGCTTACCTAATAAAATGTTTGAAATTTGAAGCAAGTGAATCCATAGATCGGAAAATATCATTAGGTTAAAAGCCATAAACAACATAATATAAAAATAATAATTTTGCCCTTATTATTCTACATTGAGGCATCGTGGCACAAACTGTGACTGTAAACGCGACGGGTTTTGGGTTCGATCCCCATTCGAGGAAACTAATATTTATTTAAATACTTTATCTGGTGCCGAAGCGAAGCGCGGCGCTGAGTTCCGCCATTCAATACGCAATGCCTCCAGAATTCGGCGAAAGTGGGGAACGGAGTGTCTTAGCACTAGGTTCCCTTTGCCTACCCTGATGTGTGCGTGATTTATCGTGAAGCTGATTGATTGATTATTCCAAATTTATTATTATTTTTAAATGCCTACTCCACATTTTTTCTCAAAACCACCTTACGCATAAATATCAGAATTTATAAAGGATTTTCTGCCAACAATTTGATTAATTTAATGTCGCGACAGGAAACGACCTTAATTACTTTTTTCGTTTGAACTCTAACTGAATTTAAAAGACTCATAAAGGAACAAATTGAAACTGTCTGTTTTGTAAATGGAAATAGTTAAACAAGAGAAACAGCAAGCGTTTAGCGACCAACTTCAGTTAAATAATCAAATACATATAATGAGAAAAAAATATCTCAAATGAAATTCCTAATTTAATTAAATAGTCATATATAACTAAGGCGTTTCTATAACGAGATTAGAAGCGTCTTTTTTATATATACGATTGTCGGTTCGAATCACTATATAGCCAGAAGTGAACTTGGGGAACCTGTCTCTGTCCCCACTATAATGTTCAAGTATACTCAATAAATGTTTTTTTTAAATATCACGTTATTTCACAATAAAATAAACTTCATAATAGATCAATACATATTTTAAATATTTATTCAAGCATCATTTACATTCATATTTTCCGCAAAATCTACGAAAGTACAAATCAGACTAACTAACGTTATTGTTTTATTTCGGTCACGTACGATTTTATAGTAGACAGAAACGGCCTCTTTTTGGATTAAAATGTCAGTAGCAGATGAATACCAACAAAGAAATGGGATCTTATGAGAGAACGAGCCGTAAATTTAAATTAAATTCAAGACTACAAAAATGCTACTGTTCGAAGCCACCAATTAACATTTAATCTCGAATAACAATAGAAATAAAAAACTCTAGTAAAACAATATAATCAACTTTGTAAATTGAATTAATTATACAAAGGTAAAAAGATTTCTATACTATTTTTTTCTTTTATATTATTAATTTATTTACCTGTTGCTTGCAGCCAAATGTCTATATTTTTATATTATTTTAAAATCTAATCGTGACGCAAGGGTACTAAACTGCGACTGTAATTGTGTCAGATCGTGGGTTCGATTCTGATTCGAGGAAATTAAATGTTTAACGCTTTCAGTTCTCACTTTGGTAACTCAACGAAATGAATTGTCTTAACGCTAGGTTCCCACGTTCACTGTGCCTAGCCCGCTATGTGCGGGATACAGTGGTGAAGTTAAATTAAATATTAATATATATATAAATATTAAAAATATATATAATATTTTATTATGCTTGCATCAGGGAGGGATAGCTTAACGCTGCTTTGTAAGCAACTAAGCTCTTTTATATAGTGGATGATAAGATTAACGAAGCGATTTAAGTACTTGTTCGTACCAAATACAGCGTTAGTAATAACTAAATGAAGAACTTTGAAACTAAATAATAATGTTTGAATGTTTTTATAACTCAGATTTTCAAGCGTAGATTTGCATATTTACCCACTGGTCCCACATTCATGAAATGTTGATCGTTCCAAAACAGCAAGAAATCCATAATAAATTAAATAATCTTACCAGTCTTTAAAGCACTGGTTCCCAACCAGTGGTCCGTAGAAGCTTAAATATGGTACGCGAACGATTTTAATTTTGTGACTGGGGATGGTGAGGTGAAAGTTTTGTTTTATTATCACCGTTAATATTTATTATACCTACATGCATAGTGGTCCCTGCTACCAACAAGAATGACATAAAAGTGGTCCTTGATCAAGAAAAAGCTGGGAACCCCTGCTTTAAAGAAACAAACACACAAACGATATTGCTGACCAATCCCTCTCAAACTAGAGACCTCTTCAGTACTTTTGCATAGTATTCAATAGCAATAGCTTTTCCCCAGTTATGTTTATGGGAAGGGAAATGCTTTATATCATTACGACATCAGAGAGCTGAGTTATGAAGTAAAAAGTACTTAAGTTGTATACGGGACGAGTGCGGCGAGCGTGGCGCTGGTACGGTGGTCGTTTATATTATCAAATAAAAAGTGGGTACTCCTTTTTAATAAGCATTCAACGTTGGAAACTGAATGTTCCTTTATCAATATACGCATAACGGTGGACGTTAGTGAACGTTAGTATTATAATATAGTTAGGTGATTTTTTTTTCTATTTGGATTTCAATCCTTTTTGGTTTTTAATTTTTTTTATTATGTTTTGTTGTTCATATATATCAATGGAGACGATATCTGACTAATAAATTCTCAACAAATTATAATGAAGAAAAACATATTATTATTTTGATACGATTATTGTCGTTGTTAATACAGTACCTTCAAATGAATTGCAGATGAATATGATGTTAAGTAATACAAAAATACACACAAAAATATCCATACATACAGATTAGTCTAAATGCAATAAGCCATACCTTAAGGTGTGACAAATGGCACAATTTTATTCGTTGGAGCACTAGGCACTAGAATATGAATACAAACGCCACAGCTGTCGGTTCGATTCTGACTCAGGGGAATGAAAAAAACAATATTTTCATTTCTTTTCCCTGGTGATGACCACTCAACCTGCAAATGAAACGGAATATCTCAACACAGTAGGTTCCCAGGTTCCCCCTATCTAAACAAATATTTATTTCACGCTGTATACCTGAAAAAAAATTAGATTTTATTTGCATAAAATAGCCGCTCGAGTTCATTAGAGACTACACCACAGATGCTATCACGCTTCGACAGCAACTAATTTATAATGCGCGATTGCCGTCTCGTTGAACATAGCGCAGTTTGTTTATGTCCACTTTTGCCTTTCAGATCTCTTAATTACTACACTAACCGGGACACGTCATTATAGCTCATCCTTTTACTACGGTATACGATATTTATAAAAGCTTTTAATGTTAATTATGAAATATTCTGTCTGTACATATCTAATTTGAAGCGTTTTGGTCGTTAATATTTTAACAAATTATATTTGTTTCGAACGCTTATATAAAATCTACAATATTAATATGTTGTTTCAAATAAAAGGCAGTCGTGGTGTAGGAGTTGAGCAAATGTTAAAACAATAGGTTGTGGGCTAAATTTCCACCTGAGGAAATGAATTATTTAAATCAAATCAAAATCAAAATCAAATCAGCTTCACGCTGTATTCCGCAAACATCAATGTAGAGGGAACCCAGTGTTAAGACACTCCGTTCCCCACTTTCTGCCGAGTTCTTGAGCATTGCGTGTCGAGTGGCGGAAATTAAAGCCGCATTTTGCGACACTTAAATAAATAATTAATTTCCTCGAGTGGGGATCGAACCAATAACCAGTCGATTTTACAGTCACACTTTGTGCCCCTGTGCCACGACTGGCCTCAGACCTGATTTTTTATTTTAATTTCCCAGCTCTGGTAACGAGGCGATGCGCCGGGTTGAGTTCCAATCCAATACTCAAGTTGGCGGACAGTGGAGAACGGTGAACTTGTTTAGTTCCCAGCTTGCCTCTGTCTATCCCACCACGTGCTAGATACAACCAAAAAAGTGTTATTAAAAATTGTGAATCGAAACCACACCATACACAGATACATTAAACTTTTATACCTTGCCTTAGTAAGATCTTATATATATAAAAGTTATAAAGAATTTATATACTAAATACCATTTTGTTAGAATATAATTAAAATAATCGTAATTTGAAATAATTTAAATATTAATTTTGCTTTGTCGTGTTATTATTTATAGTTAAACTATAAAGAATTGGCCATGGTAATATTATATATATATATATATATATATATATATATATATATATATATATATATATATATATATATATATATATATATATATATATATATATATATATATATATATATATTAAAGACTTAAAGACGTTATTATTCTCATATTCCGAAATAAAAGTGTTCGTATTTCATTAAAAAGTATTCAATAAGAAATAAAAGTTTAAAGCTAACAAAGTAAAAGAACAAAACCGGGCTTTACGAGCATTTAATGATTTTTCCGCGCATGGAGGGAAGCGAAAGAACGGGAAACATTAAAAACATTTTCTCAACACTTCCAGTGTGTCTACGTATTACTCAACTGGAAGTAATTAAGGAAAACACATAAATTAAACTGCTAAAGTTTATAGTAAATATAAAGTATAGTTATTTTATGTAAACGCAACTGGTTGTGGGTTCAATGCTCATTCGAGGAAATGAAATATTTATTCGCTCTGGTATCAAGGCAACGCGCGGCCTTGAGTTCCGTCAATCAGAATTTGGGGTAAATTTTGGCAACGTAGTGTCTTTACATTAGGTTCCCTCTGCCTACCCTGCCGTGTGCGAGATACAGCGCGAAGTTGATACTATGTAGGTACTGAATATGTTAAATAAGTAAATACTGACTCCACATTCTGCTTTGGAGAAGGAGGTTTATAAATGCAGCACTTTCGTGGTAATTAAGTTAAAATTTGTATGCTCATTACAAACGCTCATCTCGTACTAGAGTTGAATTTTAAATTTTTAGCTTAGTTGGAGTCGATAAAATCTACTTTATCGATCTCATAAATCAGCAAGTCAGAAATCGGTCAACAAGGAGTCCTGGCGCCACAAGCGTGTGACTGTAACCGCGACAGGTTGTGAATTCGATTCCCGCTCAAGGAAATAAAACATATATATATGTAGGAGATTGTTCATCACAATCGACTCTTACTGGACCTGTGGGCTCCATTGTGGGTTAATGCAAGCAGAAATAAAACGTAGCAGATTCGTGACACTAGTCCTTTCTTCTCCGAAAACATCAGAAGAATGCCTCATTCGACGATCGTCAACTTCATCTTTCTAAAAGCAACACACAACAACAACACTTCACCCTCACGCGTCACGACTCCATTCAATGCGTAAGCCTCAACGTTATTGGTCAAATTACTCCACTGGTCAAATAAAAGTCATAACACAATCTCTTAAAATTCTATCAGCCAATCGTAATTCTACATTAATTAACAATTAATTTCTTTTCGATCGTTTCCTCTGAAGCTGAAGGCTGTCATAGCGTCATAGCTACACACTATTGGTCCAACCATCTAATTGGTTATACAAAAGTCAACACATTGTCTTTTTACATTAACATAGCCAATCATATTGTAAACAGTTGCTTTAAATAATAATATTAAACAATCAATAAACATCTATGATAATATAATTTCCGTTCCAATCGCTTCGTACGACATATATATATATTTTTAGCTTCACGCAGTATACCGCACATAGCAGGGCACGCTGCTCTGCTAAGGCACACCGTTCCCCACTTTCTGCCGAATTCTGGAGGCATTGCGTGTTGAGTGGTAGAACTCAACACCGCGCTTTGCGCGCTTTGCCTCGACACCAGAGCGAAGAAATGGAAATATAAATTTAAGTAAATATTTCATCTCCTCGAGTGGGGATCAAACCTACAACCAGTTGAATATATTTATATTATATATTTATTTTTCACTCTGGTGATGGGCTGCCTCAAGTGTGGCGTTGAGTTCTGCAACGCAACACCTAATGCCTCCAAAATTTGGAGGCATTAACACTTGGTACCATCTGCCTACTCTACACGCGATATATAAGGTGAAGTGTTGTAAAAAAACCAGCAGATGTAGACAAAAAATATATACATGCAAATAACATCACTAAACCACATAAGCAAAAGAACGTCGTTTTATACGATATTTTAAACATTATATAAAAGACAGCCTATTAAAATGTGAAAGAAAATACAAAAACCCAAACCACTCGTCCATAGAAAATGAAATTTCTCTTTTTCCTCAATTTGAAACGTTTTTACCCGTTCCTTTTAAAGACGTTGTTCAACAAATTCACTTAATGCCGTTAAATGAACCGTGTTAGCATAATAAAAGATTTATGCTGAGAAACGATTTCCAAACGGACTATAACTTTGTTGAATGGGAAAGCCGCACCCGACATTCTAGCTTGATCTCCTGTCTGTCGAGTCCTGGATATTCGAATATTTTTTCGCGCTTCAGTAACTCGGTATTTCAGAATGGAAGCGACACACACAAACAAAACATCGATCACTTAAATACTGATGAACTTGAGGCCAGTCGTGGCGCAGCGGCACAAAGTGTGACTGTAAAACCGACTGGTTGTGGGTTCGATCCCCACTCGAGGAGATGAAATATTTACTTAAATTTATATTTGTATTTCTTCGCTCTGGTGTCGAGGCTAAGCGCGGCGTTGGGTTCTGCCACTCAACACGCAATGCCTCCAGAATTCGGCAGATAGTGGGGAACGGAGTGTCTAAACACTAGGTTTCCTTTGCCTACCCTGCTGTGTGTGGGATACAGCGTGAAGCTGATTTATTTTTGATTTTTATTTTACTTAAATACTGAGGCTCAAATGAGCGCGGTGCCATCTCCCCTAAACTTTATACGTTACTTTTGTCGTTTAGTAGAGCCGTTTTCATTTTCCAGTAAATTTATCTTCCGAAATTCCAGCTATAATTAGGAATAAGGAATAAATCTACAGTAAATTAAGCTACAACATTTGTTTGCCGAAAGTGCTCCAATGAAGAGAAAGTGCTCACTCAGTATTTTGTAATACTCCCTCTTAATTGGACCACCCTAGAGCAATATGAATTTACACAATAAAAATAAAAAATACTATGAAAGTATTCCCGTGTATCGATAAATGACTCTGAATAATAAAGGTTCCATTTACCGTATAAAATATTCTAAAGTGCTTTATTTTGGTAGCGCTCCTGGTTTGAGGGCGTAAAAAAATTAATATTTAAATAAAGGATTTTTCACTTGCCATAGTAGGCATAATGTGCTGTAAATAATAATTTATTTAATTTTCGCTTATATGAAGAATTAAATTTATTAATTTTATGTAATCTATTAACGTAACCGTATACGTAGAAAAATTGTTTTAATAAGCTGTAAGAAACAATAAGCAAAAACAATTAACGTAGCTACCGTAATACATCTTAGCTCCTTGGGAGTTTATGATGTTCGATTTGTACAACTTTTTTCCAGTTTTGCATATTTGTGTATTGTATCCCACATGTTGTTACATAGGAGTAGATAGCGGAGCTTAGTGTTGAGACACTCTGCTCTCTATTTTCCGCCGAATTCAGGAAAAACTCAAGGCTGCGCTTTGATTCGAATTACCAGAGCGAAGAAATAACTATATTAAATATTTAAAATTAAATAAATCAGCTTCACGCTGTATCCCACACATAGCAGGGTAGGCAGAGGGAACCTAGTGTTAAGACACTCCGTTCCGGGTTTTCCGCCGAATTTTAGAGGCATTGCGTGCTGAGTGGCGAAACTCAATACTTTGCCTCGACAACAGAGCGAAGAAATGAAAATATAAATGTAAATAAATATTTTACTTTCTCAAGTGTCGATCGAACCCACAACCAATCAATTTTACAGTCACACTTTGTGCCTCTGCGCCACGACCGGCGCAGAATATTTAACAACCTCAAATGAAAATCGAAACCACAACCTGTCACGTTTACTCATACGCTTTGGCCCTGCGCCACTACGGTCCTCTACAAATTAAATAACAAAATAATATTTTCATATATAGTTGTGGACAGCCCCAAAGGAGAGAGCCTGGAGCTGTCCCACGTGGCGAGGACCGACATGGGCGCGTACTACTGCATTGCGAGCAACGGAGTACCGCCCACCGTCAGCCGCCGATATCACGTCCAGGTGCACTGTAAGTCATCCATTATGAGTCGCTTCGATCTATTTACGGATCTCATGCAAGCTCGTAGACTACAAAACGAGGTTAATTAAGAATAATAAACCTTAAATGGTTGGTTGTTTGCTGAAAATTGAATTAAAGGGGGGAATAGTGAAGCAATGTTTGTTATTGCAACACTGTCGTTTTATTATTGTAGAAAGTTGAGAAATATACTTTCTACAATAATAAAACGACAGTGAGGCCAGCCGTGGCGCAGTGGCACAAAGTGTGACTGTAAAACCGACTGGTTGTGGGTTCGATCCCCACTCGAGGAGATGAAATATTTACTTAAATTTATATTTCCATTTCTTCGCTCTGGTGTCGAGGCAAAGCGCGGCGTTGAGTTCTCCCACTCAACACGCAATGCCTCCAAAATTCGGCAGAAAGTGGGGAACGGAGTGTCTTACACTAGGTTCCTTCTGCCTACCCTGCTGTGTGCGGGATATAGCGTGAAGCTAATTTAATTTTAATTTTTTTATTTTGAGAAATATATGATATTTAGAAAATTTTCCATAGTTTAGATTGGTTAATAAATTATTAAATGTTTTATGTAATAGATTATAAATACGTTGCATCGGAAATTGTGAATAATCAAAAAAATTATTTGAGGAAATATAATATTTTTTCAGAACAAAGGTTTATTCTTTAAATAATTCTATCAATGAACACAGTTCGTTTAACTGAAAACTTTTTACAGTTATACCACAAGTGAAAGTGACAAATCAGTTGGTCGGAGCTCCTATTGGCAGCGACGTGGAGCTACAGTGCTACATAGAGGCGTCACCTAAGGCCATGAATTCATGGTATAGAGAAGATGGTGAGATTTTCTTATTCTTAAAAATCTAGTAGCACTTAGTGTTAAGACACTACGTTCTCACCTTTCCGCCGATTTTTTGTGCTTTTGCCTTGGTGCCAGAGCGCAGAAGTGAAAATTTTAATAAATTCATTCCTTTGAGTGGAGATCGAACCCACAACCGTCGCGTTACTGTCACACCCTCGTATCCCTGGGCCATGACGACAATGCCGTGATATGATTGACTTTTTATTCTTCGGTCTCCATAATTCTTTCACTGTCACCTTTTGGTTGAATAAATAATGTATAGTAACTCTAATGATAATATGTATCTAAGTAAAGATTTATTAACGTGAACTACGAAGAAATCAGATAAACGAGAATAGATGGCTTTTACTTAAAGCGAGGGGCACATAAGATTACATGAGAGGAAACCGATTAATCACGAAACAAGGCAAAATCTATGTAATTAATGATATTCTCTTCGAAAGCAACACATGGAGTGTCTAATAGCTTTATTAAATACTTGCCCATGGAAGTTGGAGTACCGCCAGACAATGGACAGACGCGTTATTTGGTTGATATTGATGTCAGCCATATCGAAAATTTTGGATTCTAATTCAAAAGTAAAATATCTAATACCTAACTATTTTTTCAAGAGATATGTTAAAGTTTTCCTATAATATGGATTTATTTATATAAAAAAAATCATTAAAAATTGCATCATGACAGCTGTGGGTTCGGTTCCCACACGAGGTTATTTATTAATATTTTAACTTATTCACCCTGGTACCAAGACAAAAACGTTGCGTTGAGTTCCACTACTCAATACGCAATGCCTTGAAAATTCGACTTAAAGTGGGGAACGGACTGTCTTAAGACTTCCTCTGCCTGCCGTGCTATATGCGGGATACAGCAGGAAGCTGAGATCTAGTACATTAAATAACAAGTTAATTTGTAAATTGATAATATTTTAATCCGTAGTAAATTATTATTTCCGTTCACAGCTCTACTGAGCGACAAGCTGTTAGAAAATCCAAAATTTCGCATCACGGAAACGGCGGTGAACGAATATTCTTTATGGATGAACCTCACGATAAAGTCTCTGGCGCCGGGCGATTTCGGGACATACGTGTGCGCTTCCGTCAACGCCCTGGGAAAGATGGAGAGCCAAGTTAGCTTGCATAGTGAGTAGAATATTATATCAGTTTATGAATTAATAAGTAACTCAAATGTAGTATTTTTTTTTATTTAAAAAACATAGGGTTTTACTTTACTTTATGTTTAGATTATATTTTATACATATTATTATAATAGAGGTCGTAGATTTTAGATAAATTGTTATTTTGACGTCGGTCGTTGGGCAGAGGCACAAAGTGTGACTGTAAAATCGACTGGTTGTGGGTTTGATCCCCATTCGAGGAAGTAAAATATGGATTTTGCAATTATATTTTCATTTCTACGCTCTGGTGTCGAGGCAAAGCGCGGCATTGAACTCCGCCACTCAGCACGTAATGCCGCCAACATTCGGCAGAAAGTTGGGGAACGGAGTGTCTTAACACTGGGTTCCCTGTGCGTACCCTGCTGTGTGCTGGATACTATAAGAATTATAAATATACATTTTAAAAAGACCTTTTAACATAATACTAAATAAATATACAAAAACTATAATGTGTAAAAAATAATTAATAACTGAAAATTACGTATTCGTTCAAAGAAAATATATTATCTTAAACATTTTATAAAGCGTGTTCGTTGAATAGCACAAATTGTACAGCTCGTGTGTGATTGTTTAAAAGCGTTGAAGTTTTTATAGTAAGGCACCGTACTTTATGCATCTTTTATTAATAATGCAGGCACAAACTCATATAAGAGAAACAAAAGTTTACTATCGAGGTTTTATTGAACAAAATTGTTGGAAAAGGTACTGTTGTGAATAAATTTAGTTTTTTATACTGGCAAGAATTTTAATATTTTTTAAAAAATTGTAAACATGCGTATAATATTTCTGACACTGCTTATTTTCTAAATACAATAGTTGTGAATTCAAATCTATTTGAAATGCTACAAAATGTACACTAAGATAATAGATGCATAAAAGTACATAATACTTATAAAAAATTCCATTACAACCACTAAAAGTCCATTTTATATTATAATATTCAAATTCGATTTTGTAGTTATCGTAAAACTTGCTTGACCCGAAGCTGGTCTCGAAGAAATTGCTAATAAGCTATAAATGTACGTTTTACTGTATCCACTGTTACACTTTTTCGTTCATGTCTATATTATTTTATTATTTATTTTTTGCTATATATACATGCTAATGTATTTTTTATGGTTTTTTATTTATTAAATTATTTTCAGTTTCCAATATAATTAGTAAAAAAATATTAGGCTTATATTTTTAATTTTTAATAACCAAAATAAGCCGAAAACTAATGATAAGTAGAGATCACTCTTATTATTAGAAAAAAAATCTTAGAAATTGAAATGAACAAACAAAATAAGTAAATTGTTAATGTGAGAGAGACTTTTAGAGACCGATAGAGGGCGTTATGGAGCAACATAAAGGCTATTTTTTATCCAAAAAATTTACAGGGAATAGAGATTTACCCGGGAAAAACGTTTTTACACGATCTCTTTGCGCGCGTACATACTATATGAAATAATATATTTAAGTAAACATTTTCCTATATTAAATACTAATAATTCTTGCGGCCAATATGAAATAAAATCCCAAAAGATTAAAATTACTATTTATTAAATGTAAAACTACGGTATATATAGCCGAACTGAAATAACCAACCATTCTTTCCCAAATACACTTAAAGAACATTAAATAAAAAGTGGCGAGTGATGCCAATACTTACACCACACCGAGAAATTAAACTACTCGAATGAGCGAAGAGAATCAAAGAAAAATATAAATTAATAATAAACAGCAAACACTACAAGAAAATTAAAAATATATTAAAAAGGTATGAAATTTAAAAAAAAAACGTCTATGTCGTCTGCGCGTTCAGGCCGATCACACCGTGCGGATCGTCGGCTAGCTCATTTTAAATCACACAGAATTTGAAACAAGAAGTAGAAAAGTAGAAAATAAGAAAGGAGTGTCTTGACACTAGCTTTTCTATGCCTACTCGGCTACGTCGAATTAAGCTTGGATAATCTTCTAGAATCTCTCTTTGAAGTACAAATAGTAAATATTTAATACTCTTATTTGCCCTACGATCCCTTTTCTTTTCACGTCTCGCACTTGAGCGGTTAAGATTGTTAGTTGTCACTTGTCAGTCAGGGGGCTATGGAAGCGTTTCTTAAATTATTTATTTACTTATACATTGACTTTGATACTATGACTTGATGTAATGTTCAATTGTTTTGTTTTTTTTTGTTACTTTATTTTAAATGAGGATTTGTTAAAAAAGTTGTAAATATTATCAATTTTTTGTTACATATCCGTATATGGAACTACTTTCGAGCAACGAAAAATATTTCAAGACGTAACCTAACAAAACAAATAAAAAAATATTTTTAAATATACTTTCATTTAAATATTTTTTTTTCAAAAAAATCCATTGATACTGTACACAATCAACAGTTTTATAATTTTTCTACAGAAAGACGGAGTAGGTACTCCATATTTCGCCAAATTTTGCAACATTATGTTTCGAGTTACGGAACTCAACATCGCATTTTGTCTTATATTTATTTTAACATGTTTATTGAACACCATTAGGACTTCAACTCAGTATGAATGGATATGCAGACGAACCGATGGTGTCAGGGGCGGCGTGGCAGCGCGCGAGGAACTTGCCCGCGACCCGCCCAGCAGCATCCCACGCGCATCAATACTTAAAGCACCTACCACCACAGCTATACGCCATATTACTAACCACTCTTAGATATATACATACTATATAGATATATGTTTTATGAAATTTACTGGATTTGAATGTGCTAATGAAGAACGGAAAATAATATTTTAAAATCAATATTATGTCGTCCACTGTTTTTATTATTTTTTGTATAATATAACCTAATTTTTATAAATATTAAACAAAAATTACTATAATCGTGTATTTATAATTTTTGTTATATATATATATGTATTAGAGATATTTTATTATTGAATATATAATTTTATTAAATTATTATTACGCTTAAGTAAAAGGTTGTAACATAACTAGGAAATGGACAGATTATATCAGTACATATTTACATTATTGTCTTTCATAATATTTTTATTTTCTTTTTTGACGTATACATTTTTTCAGCTTCATGCTGTCTCTGGCACATAGCAAAGCAGAGGAAACTAGTGTTAAAGCACTCCGTTCCCCACTTTCTGCAGAAATTTAAGGCTTCGTGTGTCAACGCCGAGCTTTTTGCCTCGTAATTATAACACTTCCCCAGAGTGGGAATCGATCTCACAACCGTTGCGTTAACAACACACACGCCACTGTGCACGCCTCAATAACATAAATTGTGACATTTATTTAACTTTCAATATTTAAATTTCATATGTTCTTCAGTAATTCCATGTGGAACTTGCGTATTCTATTTAACTTGTATAATTTGTTACCGCGGCTCAATCAGCTTGTGTTATGTATAATTTACGAGCTAATCATGTAAACATCAACAAACTTTGTTTCCTTAAGTAAACCGTTTTAAGTACTTCTTCGTGGAATACACATCTCATATGAGAATTCGGAAATGGAAAGGAAATATAAATTAATCTTGTTTGTGTATTATAAATGTTACTATATTATAAGCAATTGTTTTAATAATTAAAATCAAAGTAATTAAAAATAATATTTATTTATTTTTTCTTGTAAATAATTAAGATAATATTTGCTATATTAATAACAAGAAAAAATAAATAAATTGATTTTTCGAGCAGTTTTCTTTTACCATCTTGTATTTGAAATTCATCTAGTGTACGGATAATAAAATCGTCCATAATTGAACATTTTGTTAAATTTAAGTGAAACTCCGTGAGTGAGCACCTGATTTGTATTAATTCTGTATAAATCAAACGTTAATTTTTATTACTCCTGATTACCTTAATACCTTAGTTCAATATTTATTTAGTACCACCAATATATTTTTATATATATTAAAGTTGGAAAGCGAATTAAAACATCGGAATCCATTTAATTTCTAAATACTTGAAAATTTTCATAATCACTTAATAAAAATATAAAATATAATTTATAAATAAACGTCCTTTTGTACAGAATATATCATAGTATTTAAAATCATGAATAGATATTACTAGCGGTTTCAAAGTCAAAAGTTATTGTGCTTCCTTTCATTTTTGTAAATACTTATTTGTCATTAACACTATAAATAGATTTTCCATCCAAATGTTAAAAAAATATATTATTAGTTAAAGGAAAATCATATACTTATTATAATAAAACATTTACTACGATTAGTATAAGTCTTTGTATCTATTTGAAAGGTACTGCCAATTTCAATCATGTAAAGGTGAACGCACACTGATTCACTAATTTAATTAAATATTGTATTGGAAACTCATTTTTCATATAGTGTGTGGTAAGCCTTAAAATTAATAATATTTCTGGTTGTTTCTTGAACTCTTGTGCTAATAAATATGTATATTTACGTTGACTTTGACAATAAATGTGTAATTTACAAACTGGTATAAAGTTGAAATAAAATGTGAAAATATATATTGCGTATTTATTTAAGTATCCTCTCTTTTAATTTTGTATGAGTGTTACCTAAAGTTTTTTTTTTTTTCTGAAATTTGAATGATTTTTTACCCTCCGATTCCGATTTTGAGGAAAACATACATCTTATAATCGATTTTTCTCAGCTGCATTTTAACTAATATCATTAACAGAAATATTAATCTGATTAACAGAAATAGTTACAAAAGTACAGTTTACAAATCCAATTTGGATATCAATCGTAAACCTTACAAAATAATAAATAGCTCTAGTAATATTAAAAATTTACAAGTATATTATATTACAAATCATAAAGGAAACGAAGGTTGAGATGACATATTAGATTCAATGAAAAAAATGGCACAGCCACAATGGATTTTTAATGTACCAATATTCCGTAGGTTAGCGTCGCCCAAAGAAAGCTCGGACAATGACGAATGACCGCCGTCCGCTAATGCATTTTTCGTGTTGCACTTGAATTAATACGTCAACGTTCTATCCCTTTTCAAGCTATTAACAAAGCCTTATTACAAAATATTTCTCAATACAAAATAATAGAAAAATATTGATACGATAGAAAATAGCTAATGGGAACCACTTTAAGTATGAAATATGTACCAATTCCTTGCTAATTTCTTTTTTAAGAAAAGCGTAAAGCCCGCCACTGAACGGGGATGAGAACGGAGTGTTTAAACACTAGATTTCCTCTGCCTACTATGTGTAGGGAATATATACATATTACACAAAATACTTATAGACATATAACACTTTTAAGCGATAAATATAGCGCTCGTTGAAAAATTGAATCTGAATAGAATAATAGATGAGAAAAAGGAAATGCGATATTCGAACGGCTGTGTTCCATTGTGCGCCTGTAATCTAGAAATTAAGGACCTAAATCGAAAAGATTATTTTACGAATGTAGTCTCGTTTATTTTAAAAGATATAAAAATTGGACGTATAAAATTTTCACCTACTATAAAAACTGTCTGTCATTAAAAAAGTTATTGTTGTTTAAAAAATTCTGCTCCACAGAATACAGCAGAAAGTCCCTAAATAAAAACAAATAAAGAAAAATAATAATACAGTAGATAGACATAGGTTAAAATACTCTGTTCCATAGTTTCTGATCAATTTTAATTTAAAATCAGAATAGAAAACTGACAAATGTCGCATCCAATGAGACCTCCACCTGTGTCACAATGGGATTGAGAGTAAAATAAAAAAACCCAATGCTTTCTGATGCTGCAGAAGTAAATTGAATTTAATTTACACTACACTACTATCTTTGCAAAATGTATGACAAATAGAAAAAATACATATCGATTTAAAAAAAAAGGAAAAATACAGATGTACATATTCCATAGGTTTAAAAAAAGTGTTATTTACAAATTTCCGCTACCCAAAAAAAATTACTAAGAATTATAGTTTGGCAAGAGAGAATGACATTTATTAAAATCTCCCTACAGAGAGCAACATAAATAAGCTATAACAAGCGTAAGTTATAACAAAATTAGTTATAACAAGCCTAGCAACATAAATGAGTTATAACAAGCGTATAAATATTTCGACGTAGCTGGATGCGAACGCATGGCTTAGTGGTCAGAGTGCCTAGTCGGTTTCCAGGAGGCGCGGCTTCAAGTCCCGCTACGTTTAAAATTTTTAAACGTTTTCTAAATAAGTATTAAAAGTAATTTATTATTATATAATTACTTAATTATTATTATATAATAATTTACCAATATTTTTATTCCAAACAAAAAAAAAGTTTAGAATGGCATGTTTTGGGATAATACAAAACATAAACTTTCTCCAATTAAATTATGCAGGTTATTCCATGGATGTCCCGGGCGGACGCTACTGTAATTTTTTCTTTATTCACTTGGCGGTGGGTATTCGACTGGATGATTTTTCAGGAGCAACGTCAATTGTGGAACGTAGTCACGTAGTTTTTCAGCGTCACCAGCCGAGATGCGCCCGACTTTAATAATGTCATAGACATCCAAATGTTCTTGCGCGCGAACTAATATAATTTTATTTGACACTTTGACATAAAATTTAGAAAGAAAAATGTTTTTTGTATGAAATATGAATAAAATTGCTTGTAATGTGTAGTATTAAATTTTGTTACAAAATTAATATTAAGGCGCAGTGGGTTAAGATTTGGTTGTTGTTGCAAGTTGAAGCGATGTTCGGTTTGATGCTCGTAAAATAATCCATACTCGACGAATTTTTTTCCCCACTGAGGGTAGACAAAATGCTGCGTTGTATTCTGCGACTCAACACGCATTATGTCACATATATACATGAAGAAATAAAGAAAAAAAAGTGTCTTTACACTTTATCTAAGCCTACCTTCCTATGGGATATAAATCAAAAGCCTCATTAAAAAATAAAACATATTTATCTTAATATTACTTGTAGTGAAATTGGTTATGATTTAAAATACCCGCACATTTAAAAGAAAGTTACTTTAAAAAAGTATACAATATAGCTATATTAGAATTACATAGTAACATACATAACCAGTAAAAAAACAATAAAAAAAGTAACAACAAGATTTTTTAACAAAATGTTACAATAATTAATTGTGACACAAAAGATTTCTTTTACGAAAAATGTCATGAGGTAAATGCAGTTATTTTCAAAAAAGATCATAAATCAAAACCATTGCTGGCGGCCGTACTGTATTTTGCTAGGTGCATTCCGTACTGGTGTACTGTCAAGCGAAAGTAATTTTTTAAAAACGTTTCTGACAGCTCCACCATCAGGTACGTCGGCGCTCGAAAAGATTTACTGTGTCAGTGGCGGGAATATTTCATAAAGGAAGCCGATTTCTGCTATCTTCTATCTTCTGTATAGAATTGAAATTGACAATTTTATACATTTTTCTATTTTACTCAATGAATCGATGAGTTCGAAATTTTAGTATGTCAGTTGTCTTTTTGTAATTCAATAAAGTACATTGCCAATGGTTTCAAATTTTTGCACATTTTTTTAACTAGTTTACCTAACTTATATCGCGTGCTTTATACAGAATAGATTAAACATTATAGAGAAAGAAATTAAAGAACTTGTTTTTTTTTTGTAAGCTAGCTAAGTTAGTTCAGGTAATAGATAATTAAAGCCTTTGAAATAGGTTTTAATTATTTATTAACTGAACTACTTCCACTAAAAATATTTTTAGAAACTAGAAGCTAAAATTAGTGGTGACTATTCAAAGTCAATTTAATTGGAATTTACTTCTAATTTATTATTATTCTTTCTTATGTTATCTTCGACATACTAAAATTGACAATTTATCAAAAAGTCGAACAACCGTCAAAAATATCTGCAAAAAATCACAACAATATTTGTAAGAATTGTCATATGATTACAAAGTTAAGGTCACAACGACGACGACAGTTCGACGAAACTTGATGAGAACGTAGGGCATAGTGGTCAGAGCGTTTGGTCGGATTTCCAGGAGGTGCGGGTTCGAGTCCTGCTACGTTCAAATTTTTCACGTTTTCTAAATAAGTATTTTTCTTTCCTGAGTGTGGAATAACACTTTAAAAAGTTTAAAAATACATTTTTAGTTCGATTTCTTCGCTCTGGTGTTGAGACAAAACGCGGCGTTGAGTCACACTCAACACACAATGCTTCCAGAATTCAGCAGAAAGTGTCTCAACACTATTTTCCCCACCCTGTTATGTGCGGAATACAGCGTGAAGTTGATAAAATAATATGATTACATTAATAGGACTTTTGAGTAACAAATATATTATAATTATGTTTCATATATTTAACCGTATGAAGATTTATACTGGTGTAGTCTAACTATTACACTACACCAGTCAGTGCAAAAGCACCTCGGAAATAAAAAGGTTATTATAAGATGGTTTCATGGATACAAGGATCTAGGGACATCAGAAGGTGATCAATCTACCGCCGTGGCAGAATTGACGTGGACGGACAACGGAAATATTGGTTCGCTGGATCGCACTCAATAAACTAGGGTGGAAGGTGAACATGATCGTTCTTATTGACACTGCAGTGTAATTTTTCTTATTCGAAACTTCAAACGAGAAATTGATGAATGTTGTCAAAGAAAAAAATGCACGTAATTTTTTTTTGTATTAACATGTTATTTTGATAGGTAATTATCATATAAGCAATTTTAATTTAAAAAAATATAAAGCTTAATTATAAACTTGATAAATAATAAAAATATTCAGTATTAGATATAGCAATAATGTCCATAATATCAGATACATATAGGTAATTAGTAAAAAAAATTAAAGCACACAAATAGTTCATTCATTCTGTATCTGTAAGCAGAGCTATCTAAGTGTTAAGATATTCCGCTCTACATTTTCCGCCGAATTTTCGAGGCATTGCGTGTTGTATGGTGTTACTCATTCCCCCGAGTGGGAATCAAATCCATAACCTTCGCGTTTACAGTCACTTACGTGTGTCTCTGCGCCAAGACGGCTTAGATATAGTTTGTTTACAATGATAACGTATAAACGTACATAGATTTACACTCTACCAACAACGTATATCATCATCGAAATTATTTTCACACAGCCTGAAGTTTCAGTAATGCAATCTATACACGACATATATCATATCTATAAACGACATACTTATATGTGTATACAAATTTATATTCTAATTATTATTTGTACATTCGACATGTTTCTAATACACAAATATTAGTTTATTTCTACTAGTAGGTAACAGAACTCGTAATATTTACAATAATTATAAAGTTACCAGCTTCGCGCTGTATCCCGCACACAGCAGGGTAGGCAGAGGGCACCTAGTGTTAAGACACCCCGTTCCGCACTTTCTGCTGAATTCTGGAGGTATTGCGTGTTGAGTGGCAGAACTCAACGCCGCGCTTAACCTCGACACCAGAGCGAAGAAAATGGAAATATAAATTTAAGTAAATATTTCATCTACTCGAGTGGGGATCGAACCCACAACTAGTCGGTTTTACAGTCACATTTTGTGCCGCTGCGCCACGACTGGCATGACTTGATTTATTATTTTTATTATAAAGTTCATAATGTTCGTTAGTTGAACACGTTAATCTCAGAAACTACTTGTTGCAACTTAAAAATAATATCTATAGATGATTAAAAACCTATATATAAACCTAATACAATTAATAATAAAACAATTACATCAATTTACCAAATACTTTATATTGATATATCTTTTTGCTTTATGAACTGATTGAAATAATATAAACACTCAACGTTAAGAAAAGTTTGCCAAAATATAATAGTTCAAATTACTATGAAATTGGTTAAACTTTTAACTAATCGGTTTTAACGGTTTCTGAGAGTAGCGTGTCACAGATAAGCTGGCATACGGACAAACAGATAAAATTATAATAATCATTTTTTGAGTTCTGTTACATTGTTAAACATCCCCTAATCACTATTTTTCTCATATATCTTATATGTACAGACACCGATGTATTTAATACTACAATATTCATTTATTAAAAAAAAAAGTCGGTTTTTGTTACTCTATGTAATCCAACCCAAGAGTACCAAAACTGAACATACAAAACGGAGGCAAAATCATATCGAAATAGACAGACCTATATAAAATATATATATATTTTTTAAAATGTAAACATTTCACAACCTATATTATTTATCACAATATTGCGCCAAAATGCCAAATGTTTAGATAAAAAAAACGTTTGACCCAAAATAATTTTTAAAAAATCTCAGATGACAGGAAAATATAATTTTTATTTAAGGGTAAAGTATAATCGGCTTACAAGGCAACGCTTTCTGAGTAAATAAATGCCAGTCATTTTAAAGTGGACCAGACCAGTCGCTATTATTATTTATCATTTTTGAATAAAAATATATGACAGTTACTTTATACATTTTTAACGTAAGAAAAAACAGTTCCATGAAAAAGAATCATGCCACGCAGAGGATAACTAATATATTAAACACTTTCCAGTTAATTTTTGGGATATTGCCCATATATTTATTAGAATAATGAAAAGAAAATAATTCATTCCCCCGAATGGAAATCAAACCAACAACCATCGCGTTTGCAGTCAAGCGCTATGCTGCTTCAAGAACTCATGGAATACGGAATCGTGAATATGCGGGATACAGCGTGAAGCTAAAAAAATCAGACCGTAGAGTAAGTATTATGAGGTATACTTGTATATTTTTAAAAAGTGGTAACCTATCAGTAAGTACCCTTTCCACAAAGAAATTCAATAAGCTATATTGCCGAAATCGGTAAAGTGTTCATAGAATATAAATATTTAGAAATGTGCACGCCTTTATTTTTTCATATAAGATTTATTTTTTAATATATTTAGTATGTTATGTTAAAATGTTGTGCTTTTTGTGTAAATTATATGCATGACTAATTTATTACATCGCTATCCTTATAATTTTTACAACTATTTTAGATTCATGCTGCCATGCTGCTGACAGAGTAGGCAGAGGGAACTTGTTGTTAAAATACTCTATTTCCGCCCAATTTTCGAGACAACACCTAATTTATCAGGTAGCTGAACTCAACGCCGCGCTTTGTGCTAGAAGGACGAGGAAATGAAAATTCCAATGATGAATTGAGTAGAAATCGAACCGACATCCGTTTACAGGCCCTGTGAATTGTTATCTATGATATTAATTACTGTAAATTGCTTGTAGAATCTGAGTTCAATAAAGAAATTTTAGCAATGTTATACGACGCATACTCGTATGCGTAGAGGGGAGGTAAAGACTTCGCAGTTTCGTTATGATATTGTTAAAACGAGAGACGTTGAAGCCACTGACACTAAAAATACGTGACTGTTTTATACGATCCTATCTCACGAAAATCGCCCTAGCGCGATATAAAGATATTTAAATAAGCTCTACCCTACCCGATCATGCATTTTTATTTAATATATAGAGGGTATTAAGCAAAGTGTTGTAGTATTATCTAATAGGTTTAAAAGGAAATTTGTATGGAGCTTCTACCCCAAGAACGGTCTTATTATGTTTAAAATGAACCAGGTCTTCTTCGTACTTTATCGAATCTGTATAATCTTTCCATCTATATATATATAACTTTTCATATTTCCACTAAACATATAACGCTACACGAGTAAATAAATATGAAACATTTTTTAAATAACATTTTAGGCTTAAAATATCTAACGGTATTAAATTTAATGAAGTTCCAAGCTCACATATCCTTTCAGGTAATAGAAAACTTATGAGAAAAATACGTAGACTAGTAATATGAAGGTGAGCGTCTGACGCGGCGTATCAGCGAGGGTCATATTGCTTTCCAGCTAACATAAAACCAGAACGACATGCATTATTGTGGTTTATAGCCGTTAGGGCAGGTGCCGCCTACATTATCAAATACACACTTAGGGAAATATGCTGATACTTCAACTTTTTTTATATTATCTCACGTTTTTACTATATATAGTTGTGATATTATATTTTTAGAATTATATAGCATTTATTTATTGTAGATCCAAATTAAACAATATCATCACAGATTCGATTTTTAAACATTATTAAACTATTTTGTAAACGTAATAGTTAAATAAAAAATAAGTACGTACAAACAAATATACAAAATTTTCAAAAACAAACAATATGGACGAAAATTAAAGCATCATGTTCTACCTGTAATTACATTGCCCCGCGCTTTCATTTTACGCTGTCTAGGAACGACGTGTCGCTGTGTCGTTTGATACAAAATATGACATGAGCAGTAGCAGCAATAGGGTTTACCTGCTAAAATTCTACTTAAAATAAAATGCTTGTACTTTCACCTTGTGTAAATGTTTATTTTATTCTTGTTTATTTTGCTGTATTTGGTACTTTTTTTTCAAGAGTAACAATTTGAGAAATTCCAATTCAATTATTTCTCCATTTTATATTTTACTGAAGTTGCAATCCAGTGTCTTAATAAACTACGTTAAATACACGGTTGTCTTTGTTAACAATAGGTATTCTATAAATAACGTAGTAGCCTTTTATGATTGAAACAACTATGTTGAAATTAATATCAAGACACACGCCAGCGTGGCCAGCCAAGTAAAAGGCTGGAAATGCGAAACGTTTATTTTACACGTACAATTTCAAGTTACTTTTGATCCCTTCATAATATTTCGTAATTAAGACAACTTATTAAAATTTATTACCCTGTGAGTAATTGATATATTAACGTTTAAAAATCGGCATTTTTATAACAGACTCACTCACTCTTTGTATAGAAACTTGATATTTGGTATCAAGGTAACACTATTTATTATACATATGTATGTACAGGAAAAACCTAAAAACTAATAATTATTAACATTTACTATAAAGAAAGTAAAAAATTAGGTTTACCTAGGAAAATAAATCGACTTTAAAAATAAAGTATTAATGTGATGTAAAGTAATAATTCCTTTACAAGAAGTAATGATATCAATAAATGAAAACATAAATGTGAAATGAGGGCCAAGTAAATATGAAATGAGAGCCATTGTCAAAAGAAAGGGAGATCTATCGTATCATCTTTATTAATGGCTCTCATTTTATATTTACTTGGCTCTATTAGAGCTCTATTTAGTGATTTAATTCTATCCCGAGTGAACATAAAAATCGGCACCCATATATCAATAATGAATAAAATCACAATCTCCTTATAAAAACGTGACATTGAACTTCATTAAACAAAACATAATTTCTTAGTAGAAATCATATATATGTTGAAATTAGTCGAATAACTATTTATCACGTACGTCGTATGTAATAATGCGAGTACCAGTATAGGTATCAGGTACAGAAACCGTGAGACCATTAATTGCTTAGCGATATTATCATTGTCTCTAGATCACTATTGCTGTTTTATTATTTCAGTTACATTTATCCTGTTGTGTGGGAACAAACATGCGACTGTAAACGTAGCAGGTTGTGAGTTCGATTCCGACTTGAGGAAATGAAAAGTTTAATATTTAATCAAAGCGCGGCGTTAAGTTCCACTATTCAACACGAAATGTCTCCAGCATTCGGTGAAAAATAGAGAACGGGAGTGTCTTAACAATAGGTTCCCAAGTTCCCTCTGTACCCGCTGCTATGTGCCAGATACAGTATGAAGATAAAAAAAAACATTTATCCTGGCCTTTGGTTATTTTTATAGATATTAAGCTTGTTTAGTCCCTTTCGGGTTAATTAAATGGGTTTCTAGTTTAGAGTTGAACTTATATGTCAGATATGGTAATCCTTCATCCAACCCTCTTTTCATATCCGGGCTTGGGATGGACAATTACTACAGTGATTTTGAAACTTATTTCCTCGTTTAGCTTTCTCCTAACTTATATAGCTCATAAGTTTCCTTCTTTACGAGATTATCCTTTGTAATTCACATATACATATTTTATATTTATAAATGCGGCGTTGAGTTCTGCCACTCAGCACGAAATGCCTCCAGAATTCGGCAGAAAGTGGGGAACGAAGTGTCTCAACACTAGGTTCCCTCTGCCTACCCTGCTGTGTGCGGGATATTTTTTTTTGAAATTGTAATCTAAAAAAATCTTACTTAATAGTAACACAAACAGTCTACTTTAGAAGAATATGTATGGGTTAAATACCCAGGCATCAAGGCATTATTTATATAGCAAGAATAATTAAATTTTTGAGAGGCATTTTTTAAAAGGAATACAACATAAAACATTATAGCTATAGATACCAAAAATATATTTATTTTTGAAAGGTAATTATTTACACGAACAAAGTGCTTATGTTACCACAAAGGATTTTTTTTACAATTAGAATATAGATATTATAGTATTTCCCCAATATAAAAATATTATTAGAAATTTTTAATCTATATATTATTTTTTAAATAAGTTTGGAAATGTTTTTTGGCAAAAAAATAATATAAAGGATTAAACCTTTATACATTCTGTATTTATAGTAGGAATTTCAATATTATCACCAATTTTAGTCTATTCATTGCCACCGTGTTGATTCAACTTGTTCTATTCAAATTCAACAAGTAACGAAACATACGTAAGAGTAGCAAGATTTGTATCTAGAATGTTAGACGATTGGAATGGAACTGCAAATTTCTATACAGTCGGTGTGAGCAAATTGAAATTATGATTTATACATTTACATAGAATTCATTTTAAAATAACTGTAGATTTCCATACGTTTAATAAATCACGATTTAGTATTATATGTTATAAATAGACTTCCTCCTATATAGGTAGGTACTAGTGTGGTTTTTAACTTATTATATGATTTGTGATGTGTAAAATTGACCTCATACAAATGCAAAGCGAGAAATGCTATGTATATTACGTTGCAACGCTCATTATGTTATAATAAACTTTTACTCATATAATTAAATTATTTATAAATGCTATACAAAAGCATGAAGCTGTAATGAATATGGACGATTTTATTTTTTCAAACCGGAAAGCCTACTTCATACAGCAATATAAAATGTTGAATACCCTGTCGGGTCAAATGGAACGGCAATAAATCGGTTAAAGTGACGGCAGGACGATAAGTGGCGATCGTTCGATGTGTTTGATAATGGAGGCGACACCTGCCCCTATACGATAAACCACAAAAATGCAATACGGTTTTTATGTCTTTGTGAAACAAATAGACCCTTTCTCAAATTATATTCTTGTAAAAGCGACCTGCTCGACTTAATTACGTTAGTTTTATAATATATAATATATGTTTACGAAGCAGTTAAGTTAATTTATAATGTGAAAAGTATTAAAACCTAAAGTTGCGTTTTCGTAATTCTTATAAGAACACAATAAAAATAAATAATAAAAACGTAACCCCTCAGTGTCTGTACATGGAAGATGTGTTAGAAAAATTGTCATTTCGGGCATTTCACAATCTAATAGAACTTGGTCTATTCGTCTGTTTGTATGTACGTTTGTTTACGCTAATCTGCGAAAAAGCTTAACCGATTTAAGTGTAATCTTATATTTTCATAAACTTCCCCTTGCATTTGGTATTTATTTTATTTAAATAGGTTTATAATAGGGAGTCTTCGATGGAGGGCTCAACGTTCCATACCCCACGTGCAATTCGCGATAGCGCAAAACTGAAGGGATGACCTCTATATCTCTAAATAACATCTGATTTTGTTGTAAACAAAACAAGTCAAGAAGTGGTTTGTATGTGCAATGTGAATTAGTAAATTTTTGTTTACTTATTTAATTATATTGTAAATTTTTTTTTTGTTCTTTACTTACACTGTAATTTAAAACATACTTAAATATAATGTGTCTGTAGTCAATTAAACTTTTGTTTCCAATAGTATTGCTGTATAAATAAAGTTAAAATCCAATACTATTACACAAATTGAAATTAACACATCAAATATAAAATATTAGATCTTTCTTATTCTTCGAATATTCGCGGATACAAATAATATCCGTCACATCTCTAATAAGCAACACAATGTTCTAGTAATAAATAAAAAAAATAATGTTGTTCAATTTTTGAAAAGTTCTCTCACAACATTATAATCACTATTACAATATTATTTTAGATCTTAAGATTTTTTTTATATTGCGTATTGAGTGGCGGAATTCAACCTTACGACCAGAGCGTCGAAATGAAAATAGTTTATAGTTCAAACCCCCGAGAGGGAATTGAATCAACAACCGCCGAATTAACAGTCGCACGTATGTGCCTCTGCGCCACGACGGTTTCACATTCTCTTTATAATAAATAATAAAATAAACAAAAAACATGTGCGTCAAAGATACATAGAGAAAATATATCTTTATAAAATTTAAATGAGGAAACAATAGCATTCGTTAATTCCGACCAGCACATTTGAACATGCAACATTTATATCGCGTTCAGCACTTTGCTCAATTTGCTCACATTAGTGATGAAATTAATTAATTGGACACGTTAAATGTACGTTACTGTCAATGAAAAGTATTATTACAATATCAATTGCGATATATTTAATATCTGAACAATTTGGTAGGTTTTTTTGTTAATAAAATAAAGATAAATAAATAAAAAAATAAATTAGCTTCACGCTTTATCACACAGCAGGGTAGGCAGAGGGAACCTAGTATTAAGACAAACCGTTCCCCAGTTTCCGCCAAGCTCTGGAGGCATTGAGTGGTGAAACTCAACGTCGCGCTTAGCTCCGATACCCGAGCGAAGAGATGGAAATATAAATTTAAGTAAATATTTCATCTCCTCGAGTGGGGATTGAACCCACAACCAGTCGATTCTACAGTCACACTTTGTGCCACTGCGCCACGACTGGCCTCAAAAAAAATCTAAATATAAATGTTGAGAAATGTAAAATTCTTAGTATATGTCGAATTAATTCTATTCTAATATAATACACTTGTAGAGTTGCTGAAAAACAGCGAGTTCAAATTGAAAAGTTACATTGGTGTTAGTCTATATTATACATATATCTGCGGATGAATGTGGACTCCCGCGGCCTCGTGCTCACGTGCGAGGAGACACCGGGGTGGTTTTAGTCGGTAAGAGTCCGGCACGCCCCTCCGTCTTTCCCCAGGCGGAGGTACATGAGGATTTCCCCCCGTAAAAAAAAAATATATATATTATACATATATAAATAGCATCTTTCTATGACTGAATAACAATTGAAAAGACTAAATACTTTAGACTTCTCGTTGTTTAGTTATTTTTATTTTTCTATTTTTCCAAAGCCTAGTTAAGTTAAATTTTAGTTAGAAAAGTAACAATTTTCACCACATTTTTGATGAACCTCGTCTTTCGATTATTGATTTTGCAGTTTTCATTCAAAAATAATATTATTCACATAATTAGAAGTTGATTATATTTATTTTGCAACATAAACTGGATACTACATTGCTGAAAATGTAATAATATACAATTTACGGCGCACTTTAGTTGGTAGAAAGTCATGAATAAAGGCACGAGAGTAACATAAAATACACCCAATAGCACTACGCCGTTATACATATCCTTAACAATAATAACATGGTTATATTTAATAATATAGATACACTAAACTTTATCGTCGATTATTCATAATTTCGCATTGCAAATAGAAATTATTAATAATATAATATAACTTTTAATAACATTGTTAAATTCAATACTTTTGTAATTAAAACTTAAGAACGACGTTACTTCAATATTGTATCATTGGGAGCAACGAATAAGGTCAACACTAACAGTTTGAATATTTCAGTTTCGCAAAAGTTCAGCTTCAATTTTATTTCAGTTAAGTTTTCTTCAATTTTACATCTTAAAAGAATATAAAGTTCAATATTTATTTATTAAAGTGATTTCTGAGTCTAATGTACGCAAGACTTTATAAATGGCGTTTAACAGACAGACAAGGAGACTCGCACTCGACATCGCGCTTGTATTCGTTGTTATTAAATTCTTTTCTGGTGATAGCAATCGTCTTATTCAATTACACGCCTAAAAGGCATAGGAATTGCCGACAACGAGTTGTGAGTGAAGGACGCCATTGAAAATTCAAATTTATTTTATTAAAGTGTATGCTTCAGACGTGTGTGCGTGACTTTTCGTATATTCTTGGATAAGATTTTGCTTTTATATGTTATCTGTAATATTCAATACTTTTTAATAATTAACCCATCGTATTATATAAGATCTGTGATACATTTATGTATAAATTTTTAAAGTGTTTTAAACCTATAGCAACGCTTCATTAAAATCTTTAAACCTTGAAATAATTAGAAGCCAAAATTGCCTTAAAAATTAAAATGGATCGTGCCAGACAACGGTATTACCCTACAAATAACTATTGATTTTAGATTAAGGAGATCAGATTAGATAGCGTTTACTATATACGGTAGCAGACCGTTGTCTTTCACATAAATCCTAAATCGTTCGTTACTGTAGAACAAGGTAATGCTACAATGTATTAACATACATTTGCTCAAAATTTCAAAATAAGAATTTTAAATGTTGTTGTTTTTCTAACACCAATTGATGGAAAAAGGCATTTTAGGCAGGATTTTTTTTATTTTTGTTTATATATAAGGGACCATAATTTTACTTAAACTATTTTAATTTTCCCGCTCTGGTAAAATAAACTTCCTCGACGATGAATTCTACCATCAAACAGACAATGTCATGAATTGGGTTCCGAAGTGGCTTGACACTAAATACCCTATAACTTGCCATCAAGCCAGTACATAAAAACCCATAAAAATTTATAAAAATAGAAGAAGTATTACAAAATCGCATTTATTATTGTCTAGTGAATAAAACATAGCCTGAACTAAATCAAATGTAAATGATTAATGCGTCCTTCAAAGACATTTACTTTGTATTTAAGATACTATAGTAGTATTGAGTATTAGAATTACTATTTGATGGTTATTGATAGCGAAGCGTTTCTAAATATTTATTTATGTTACATTCGTTTAATAAAAAAAAAAGCTTTCAATAAACCTACAAGGCCGTTTTTGTGCAGTGGTACAGCCAGTTCAATATTTTTATTTCTCTATAATGTATCCCGTAGCACAACACGTAACCAGCTTCATGCTGTATCTCGCACACAGCAGGCTAGACAGAAGGGACCTAGTGTTAAGGCACCCCGTTCTCCACTTTCTTAAACGGCCTGTGGGACAGCACGTAATGTCTCGTACAGAACATTTTCCCCTAGTGGGAAAATAAATTGTTCTCTTCTTTTCTCTTCTTTCTTCTTTACTCTACTGAGACTGGAAAACAAATTCACCACTATCGCCCTTAAGGAAAATCATCAGAAAAATTGACTGTTTTAATCAAAACAAATTTTAAAAAATTGGAGATAATGTATATTATTATAGAATATAGAATATGCATTTTTGCTTAAGAAACAATGAGCTAAGAAAGAACTCCGGGCAGTGATCAATCTAAGTGACGTATCTATAGAGGATAATGCTCCAAGCAATAAATAATATATTTATTTTTCGCACATTTGAAGCGCACTCCCTATACAACAATCGGTATGAAACTTACCGGCACGACATCACATCACATCACACGATAAGTGAGGGTTAAAATGAAAAAAGTAAAGTAACACTGCCGTGACATCAGCGGTGAGGATTCCGTACCAATTTTATCGCGTATAAGGTTAACTGTTTTCAATTTTTCTAAATTTAGAAAACGAAATGGTAATTGGAAAATAAGTAGTTACGTCTAAAGATAATTGGATAATTACATTCGTTAACATTGAATTAAATTAAAAATCTAAATTAAATCAGTTGCACACAACAGAGTAGGCACAGGCAACCTGGTGTTAAGACACTCCGTTCCTTGCTTTTCGCCGAGTTCTGGACACATAAAGTAAATATTAGGTGTCATATACGACTACAAGAGTCGTAAACACAATAAAAAGAATTTTATAAAGAATTTTATATTTCCATTTCTTCGCTCTGGTGTCGAGGCAAAGCGCGGCGTTGAGTTCTGCCACTCAACACGCAATGCCTCCAAAATTCGGCAGAAAGTGGGGAACGGAGTGTCTTACACTAGGTTCCCTCTGCCTACCCTGCTGTGTGCGGGATATAGCGTGAAGCTAATTTAATTTAATTTTTAATTTATAAAGAATCAAAATATCTTTCTTTGTAACAGAAAGAAATTTTAAATACAAGAAAAAGAGTGTATTTTACTCCGATGAATCAGAGAATATCTGATGATATGCCAAATTCATTTTATTTCTTATATTTCCTTAACAAAAATCGCCAAAAATACCAAATACGCTTACAAAAGAGAACTCGTTACAATATTACTTTAGTAAATAAAGATGCCAGTCGTTAAAGTCCGTGCAAAAAGTTTACCCAAATTGTCTTTGCTCTGGAAAGAACTCTCGAACCTAATGATCGTGTCGGTCAATCTGTCCAATAGTAGACCTAACAAACTTTTAGAAAAAAAAATGTACCTTTATTTATAGAAACAGTCTCTTTATATTTTTATTTCGTAAAGTTTTGGTTTTCTAAGATAAAACAAATAAAAATATGTATACAGAATCGAGCAGTATGATCGCTTTAATATAAATCGCTATAAAAGAAAGATAGATATAAATAGAAAGAAATCAAAATACGTAATAATGAAGTTATGCAAAGAGGTAGAAAAGGTACGCAGAGATTATATAGAGTTAGGACACTCAGCTCTCCACTTTTTTTTATATATAAGAATCACGTTTTCATTTAAGCCCCTAGTATTATGTGAAGTTACTGCATAATATTATTGTGGATTCTTATTTCTCGAAGGAAAAACGGCAAATATTTTAATATGTATTGTTAGATATATAGTATTAATTTAAAAGATGTCAGCTGTTATTTTAAATCTATTTTTGGCAAAAAACATGTTATAAGTATATAGGCCAGTCGTGGCACAGCGGCACGAAGTGTGACTGTAGAACCGACTGTTTGTGGGTTTGATCCCCACTTGAAGAGATGAAATATTTACTTAAATTTATATTTCCACTTCTTAGCTCTGGTGTCGAGGCTAAGCGCGGCGTTGAGTTCTGCTACTCAACACGCAATGCCTCCAGAACTCGGCAGAAAGTGGGAAACGGAGTGTCTTAACACTAGGTTCCCTCTGCCTACCCTGCTGTGTGCGGGATACAGCGTGACACTGATTAAATTAATTATTAAATTATTAAGTATAAAAATGATAAAAAACTACAAATAAAAAAAACATTTTGATTCTAACATTGAAGTATACATGTATGTTTTAGTATATGTATATCTATTATATAAAAATAAGTCGGGTTTTCCTTCCTGACGCTATAACTCGAGAACGCGCGAACCGATTTTCACGATTTTGCATTCGTTGGAAAGGTCTCGGGCCCCGTAAGGTTTATAGTAAAGAAAATTCACGAAAATATTCAAGAGATAGCAAGAAAATAGGAAAAATCATTTTCATCACATACAGCGCCATCTCTGATACAACGGCGCCAGTACGTGGTGTGTGAGTATCCCTCACGAAAATATGTACGTTTCATTTTAAATAGATGGCGCCAGTGCGTGATAAATTATTTGACAGCTATCATTGTACTCTGCTCAGTTAATTTCATGTGACATTTATTCTTTCAAACGCATACATTAAACCGGTATTGTGTTCACTGTGAAATTGTGAGAATCCAAAATGCCGAGAGCACGACGTGCGAACATCGGCCGCCGCACAAGACATGCAAGCCAGCAACAAGTGTATTCACAGAACTTAAGCGAAGAAAGACAAAATATAATAAGAAAAAATGCCCGATTGAGACAACGCGTGAGCACACGAAGATCATTGGCATCATACAATCGCTTGGCATTCCAATATGATCCCACCACGAACTACAGTGATGATGACAATTTAGATATTGGACCAATGACGATTGTATGCCGATATTGCAATGCGTTAAAGTTCAAAAGAGAAATGGCTGGATTGGGCTGCGCAAGTGAAAAAGACAAACTAGATCCATTACTTACACCACCACAGCCACTGAAACCATTGTTCGATGGAACTGATCCCGATTCCAACCATTTTCTTCAAAACATCCTTGAATACAATAACTGCTTTCGCATGACTTTCTTTGGAGCTAATATCATTCGACAAGGCGGCTTCATGCCGACTTGCAAGGTAAAAGATACAACACACACAACCAATCACTCATACCAATCAATCCCACCAACACAATTAATTGTACATGACAACTACCCATACACCACACACGACAAACTACACCACCTCACGATCAGAAGTCACATTGTATTCTTCAAAAATAAATTTATTCAATTTAATAAATATCTTAATTGTTTGCCATTACAGATACAAGGACAAGTATATCATTTGCATGGTTCAATGGTGCCAACACCAGATGAACCGCATCAATTTCTGCAAATATATTTTTTTTTCGTCGATGGTGGATCAGCTGAATGTGCGGTGCAATATACAGAGAACACAACAGTTAAAGAGACGAATTATTGGACAGTTCCAAGTATTTTTTCACGCCAATAACGCTGTTGTTAATATGTTCAAAACAGCATTGGAACGAATGCCATCGGATACGCACAAATTGTCATAAGAGCGGATCGTACTCCAACAGGTGAACATGTGCGGAGATTTAATGCATCCATCGTTTATGATATTGCTGCAATTATTGTTGGCGATCCAACTATATCACAAGACATTATCGTTTAGCGAAGAAGCAATATCATGCATCGTGTAAACGAGACACATCGTTTGTACGATGCGTTACAATATCCAATCATTTATTGGCAAGGGCAAGACGGATACGATATCACGTTGAAGATGGTCGATCCAATTATAGGTACAATATTCACATACTAATTATTGGTATTGTTGCTATTGTTGGTTCCTATTAACAATCCATTTAATTTTGCATTTTCAGGCGTATCAACGAACATAAATCTAAGCGCAATGAATTACTATGCGTATCGTATGATGATTCTTTCACATGAGGAGAATGTCATTCTGCAGTGCCGTCGGCTATTCCAGCAATTCGCTGTCGACATGTATGTCAAAGTCGAGACCGAACGTTTAGCGTTCATCCGTTTTAATGAGGCAAAGCTACGATCTGAAGACTAGATACACTTGCGTGATGCTATTTATTCAGACGGTATTGTTCAGAATATTGAACGCCTGACGATTCTCCCATCATCTTATATCGGAAGCCCACCCCACATGCACGAATACGCCAAGGACGCTATGACGTACGTGCGAATTTATGGAACCCCGGATTTATTTATTACGTTCACATGTAATCCGAAGTGGACGGAAATTGAACGTGAGTTGGACCCGGGTCAAAAATAGCTAGATCGCCATGACATAATCGCCAGAGTGTTTCAGCAAAAGTCAACGTTATGATGGATGTACTTACTAAGTATTGAGTTTTGGTGACACACGTTGTTATACGTACTCGGTGGAATGACAGAAGCGTCGACTACCGCATTCTCATATCCTAATATGGTTGCTGAACAAATTACATTCAAATGAAGTGGATGACATCATATCAGCTGAAATTCCTGATCCAGATGCAGATCCAGATTCTTGCAGATGAATTGAATGCTTGCCTGAAGGCATCACCTTTGTGGAATAACATAAAAACATTATCGCTAACCACTAATATGAGAGTTCAACTTCAAAATGATCAAAGTGCTGCACAATTTTTCCAAACAATTGTTAGCTGTTGGAAATGGAAAAGTCCCAGTTGATGCGACAACTGGATTAATTACTCTTACTAACGACTTTTGCCGATTTGTAGACTCTCAATTAGCTCTCATTGAAAATGTTTTCTCAAACATTCGTGAGAATTATCACAATTATGCTTGGTTAAGCCAACGAGCAATTCTCGCCGCAAAGAATAATGATGTACACGCACTGAATTTCAACATTCAATCAAAAATCGATGGCGATTTGGTGACACACAAATTTGTTGATTCCATAACAAATCCCGATGATGTAGTAAATTATCCGACGGAGTTTTTGAACTCTCTGGAGTTACCAGGATATCCACCGCGACTTTGCAACGGTACTCGACTTGCGGTGAAAATACTTATACCGAATTTGATTGAGGCAACTATTATTAACGGAAAGTACGCAGGAAAATGTGTGTATTCCTCAAATACCAATGATTCCGACTGATCTTCCGTTTGACTTCAAACGAATGCAATTTCCGGTTCGCCTTGCGTTCGCAATGACAATTAACAAGTCACAAGGCCAATCGCTTAGTGTTTGCGGGATGAATTTAGAAAATCTTTGTTTTTCACATGGGCAGCAGCTATACATTACGTGTTCACCGAGTTGGGAAACCATCTGCTTCATTGTGTTAATGTCAGACCAAAAAACAAAAAATGTGGTTTACCAAAGAGCACTTCAATGAAACGGATGATTTGCGAACACGTATAACGCTTCGATTCAGTATTTACTTTGGATCCACTTTCAGGTTTTACTTAGAGAAGTTCAACTAAATTACACTTTATTTTTGTAATCGAAATGAATTCATTACTATTGTGACATAAAATAAAACTTTTCATTTGCAAATATAAACTCAAAAAAATATTTTTTTTTTTGGTGTATATCTTTTAATCCCCAAACGAATTGTTACAAAAAACGAAGCCATCTGGTGGCGAAACGGAGTTCGCCGGGTTTGCTAGTTATTTATATAAATAAATATATGGTCTTCTCCATACACAATTTCTTTTGTTAACCAAAAATGTATGTTATAAATGAAGATTTGAAAAGGGCAATATCTTATGAGTTCATTTCTAAAGCAGTCAAGATACTATTAATGCCATTCCCAGAAACTCTTAACAAAATCAGTATCGGAGGAATACTTCAGATGTTTCCAATGTTCTAACGGAAGTAATTGATTTTAATTCTGCTGGCAGTACTTTAAAAAGCAGCGGAGCGTTAATGAAAAATTATTATTCTCATTTCAAGTTGCAAATGAAGAGTTGGCGTTCAATTCTCGGGAAAACCTACTAATTGGCGCTTCCTTCCTTTTTACCTTAATGTACTGGAACATGAAAAACAATTTTTTTTCAAATATTTTCGTCTTTTGTTGTTTCGTCGAGTTTGTTCGATGAATTAATTTGTCAATTAGATTTTCTGGAAAAGAAAAGTTTTTATTTGAAGTAGAAGATAGCTCAAAAAATTTCAACTAATATATCTTAATATACGATATGTTATTCTTATTAGATTTGAAAAATTCTACAATTTGTAATTTTAATTTCTAATTGACAAAATATTGTAGAGTATTATATAAATTTAAGAGTAATCAGACTAACGTACGCAAGTTAGTACTAATAATATAGATTGGTTTCAGTTAAAAGTTTAATAGCGAAAAGCTTTGACCAACACCTTAAGAGGATATCGCTTAGCTCTTGGATCAAGAACCGGATGCAGAAGGCAATTTTAGTTGTGGGAAGGTTCCTCTTTCTAGAGCACTAGCCATCGATGTATTGGACCCTTGCCCCTCCTCCTTGCCCATCTTTTTATGTTTTTAAATTATTTTTTTATTATAATTTATATTTGGCCAGTCGTGACGCAGTGGTGGCGTACAAAGAGCGACTGTAATACCGACTGGTTGTGGGTTCGATCCCCACTCGAGGAGATGAAATATTTGCTTAACTTTATATTTTCATTTCTTCGCTCTGGTGTCGAGGCAAAGCGCGGCGTTGAGTTCTGCCACTCAACACGCAATGCCTCTAAAATTCGGCAGAATGTGGGGAACGGAGTGTCTTAACACTAGGTTCCCTCTGCCTACCCTGCTGTAAGCGGGATATAGCGTGAAGCTAATTTAATTTAATTTTATTTTAATTTATATTAAAAAATGTAAAATTGATTCCTCTTGAATAATAAAACTATATATAGTTATAATATAGCAGAAATGTAACATATATAAAAGGAAACTTCTTTTACACGCTGTCACATTGGCTCAACTTTTCTTATTCAAATACACTATCATTCAGAGAATTCCCCAACAAACTTAGTTCTGAGCAACATCCGAAGTACTTTCAAACAAAACATACAAGTTTTAGATTCTAAATATATACAGTGCGTCATGCTGCGGGTTTTTGAGTTTGGATGAGTTCAAATTAAAATGGGCAAATTGAATTTATATTGAGCGGGGCTGAGACATGGACTCAAACTCAACAAAATGCCTCGTCCACAAATTTCAAGTCGCTCAACGAACCATGGAGCGGGCTGTGCTCGGTATATCTCTAAAGGATAGAACCCGAAATGAGGAAATCCGGAGGAGAACTAGAGTTACCGACATAGCTCAAAGAATTGGTAAGCTGAAGTGGCAATAGACGGGGCATATCTGTCGTAGAGCCGACGACCGTTGGGGCAGACGGGTCTTAGAGTGGAGACCCCGTACAAAACGTCCGGTGGGACGACCATCGACCACGAAATGGTCCGACGACCTAAAGAAGGTGGCAGGAAGCGGGTGGATCCGAAGAGCTGAAGATCGGGTGTGGTGGCGAGAATTGGGAAAGGCCTATGTCCAACAGTGGATGATTAACGGCTGTCGATGATGATGATGATGACGATGACGATAAATAGGTAAATATGTCAGAAATATTATTGCTATTTGAGTGATCCAATAAAGATTATTAATATATAAAAAAAATAGGCAATTTTACTATTAGCAGTCACGCTTTGCTTAAGAGATGCTATTAGAGAAAACTATGTGTATGCTAACAACATAAATTAGTTGTAACAAGCGTATAGAGATTTCGACGTAGCTTGACGAGAATGTATGGCTTAGTGGTCAGAGCGCCTGGTCGGTTTCCCGGAGGTGTGGGCTCTTTTTTCCTAATTGTATTGGAATAACACTTTAAAAAAAAATTGCCAGGTTACAATTATTTCGAGGATATTTTTTTCATGCTTAAAAAAATATATTTTAGTAAGAACACTTTTTGTACTTTCAACTACAAATTTCTCAATTTCGAATAGTTCTTCTGAAGTCTGTCCAAAAAGAAATATAAATTATAAAAACGGAAGCCCAGGCGATATAAGCTGTTTCTCGTGCCTATAACGATATGATAATTCGATTGCCCATTGTGTATCATTGAGGTCGCTCTCGGCTCGTCCTGCGGGAAATATAAATTTTCAGAGGTAAAAATGTAAAAGATATCATCCTGAATATTTTTATGGCGATCATATAGCCGATATCCTATGAATTTTCAATTTACAATTATCATTTTTATTAATAAAATAATTGAGATTTTTTTATATGATTTGAAAAAAAAAATAAAAAAAAGAATAGAAATTGAGATTAGTTGTGACGCAGATTCACAGGCGTGCCATTGTAAACGCCACAGCTTGTGGGTTCGATTCTCACTCAAGGAAATAAAACACTTAATCTTTTCATTTCCTCGTTCTGCTCAATAAGCGGCGTGTTGCTATCCAACACGCAATGCTTACTAAATTCAGCGGAAAGTGGGCAACTACAGTATGTTAATGGAAACGAAATTATCTTAACACTAGGTTTCCAGGTTCCCTCTGCCAACCCTGCTAAATGCGAGATACATGAAGCTAGTAAAAAATAAACAAACAAAACTAAATGTTTATATAAGTTTATCGCATATTATAGACAATTGCAATTTGTTCTCTTCACTTGCCCTCATTTCACAGATGTGTAAACTATTTATCGTGCATATTATTAAATCAGATCCAACGCACCCGACCCGCGGCTGGCCGTCGAATTCATTAATCATTTACGTCTGATTTCACTCAGGTCCTGCCAATAAATTCTACGGATCATTATATCATAACAGCCACATAAAGGCAATATATTTTGTACAATCCCAAAATACAAAATATAATTTTCCTTCAACAAGAAAACATGATGGATCTTGTTTTAATATTTATAATATATGGAACATAAATGACCAAATATTTAATATAAGCAAAATTAGGTACAGTATTTTCGAAGACCCTATTAGTCCCCATGCTCAAACAGAGAAACAAGTCGACCTAATAAACCTTTTTTCTTTGAAACGAAATGAGTAAGCGGTTCTCATGTCGGAGGTCGTCGTGTATGTGTTCTGTTTTTTAACTTATATTTGGCAGTAAATAATCTTCTGGTCCTTTAGCTTAACTGCAAACACGGTTGGATAATGAAGATCCTTACCCTAGCGATCCACCCATCACTTTTTGGAACGAAACGTTTTTGCTAAAGAGGGATTAGTCCACCCTCCTGCCCTCTCCGGGCACGATTTTCCTGAGATGCTTTATCATTGGGGCTTCTGTCTAACATGAGGTTGACTTGTAATCTTAGCTTACTATGTTTTTTTTATTATTTAATTGCAAATTTACACCGAATTTCTATTTATTAATTGTTCATTATATAAAGATATTTTAATATAGAAGATGATATTATAAATGTAACCTGTGCTTAAAAGTTATCGTTTCTTTTTTTTCAGCTTCACGCTGTGTCCCCACTTTCTGCCGAAATCTGGAGACATTGCGAGTTGAATTGCGGAACTCTACGCCGCACTTATAAATATTTCATCTCCTCGAGAGGGGGGATCGAACCCACAACCTGTCCATTTTACAGAAACACTTTGTGCCCCTGCGCCGAGACTGGCCTCAAATTATTTTTTAATTTTACAAATTTTACTCCAAACTCATTTACTTCTTAACACGTATAACATTATTTTCATGTAATATTTTATCATTTATGATAAAATACTAAACGAACATAATTTTCAAGCTTTAGCTTGAAAAACAATGATAATATTTCGAAACGTAAATTCAAAATTAATTTCAGCCACGTTACCCCCACAGTATCCGCGCAACACCGACGTAGTCGTACAAATTAATTATTAAGATCCACGAAAGTTGCACCTCATTATATTCGCTCATGAATAAACGCTGGCCTTTACGAATTCTGAATACTACGAGTACAAAGAGAGTAGAGAGAGGGCTTTACATGCAAAGAACTATCCTAAGCCTTTGAAAATTTTCGAGCTAATAATACGGGGCACGTACGTACTAGAGTTTCTCATCAAATGGGCCGCTTCTTACATAAAAAAATATGGAATACTGTGAAAAACGTCGAGTCAATTTGCGAGCATTTGTCTGTTGGCCTTTATTTGCCGGCCGAGCGAGCACGGGCCCCTGGCCACGGTAAATCAGCTTACATTTTTTCAAAGGTTCTCTGTGTTTGGCGGCCCGCGACTCGCGCATCACTGGAACGTTTACGGGGTAAAAAACCACTCTGGACTCGTTTGCCGATACTCTGTCGGCCTCCAATGTTTCTTATGGTAAGTGCTATTAACATTTTTTTTTCCTTATTTGATATATTATTATAATACTTAACTTATTGTATTAAGTGAATTCTTATGAAGCTAACTTGTGTATATGTTTTTTTGGAATAAAAGTTTTCAAAAAATTAGTTTTTTCTTTCCAAAGATATTCTTTCTTTTATATTGTCTAAAATACAATTGTCTGATATTAATACAATTTTGAATTTATTTTTTGACAATCGAAAATGTCCGCTTACATCTTATTTCGTTATCTTATTTCAATTGTGTGTTTTCAATACGGAGATCTTTGTTACCTGATAAATATATTATACATCTACAATATATATGTACTTTTATTATCAAAATGTTATATTTTTAAATATAAAATATTATAAAAACTCTCCCGATGGCGGGGCAAGGCTCCAGGATGTCAGTGGCTATGGATTCCTCTCTGTGAATCCATAGCCACTGACTGACCTCCTCATAATATAATACGCACAACCACAAGCAACACAGTTCTTGATATAAAAGCTAAGCGATAACCTCTAAAGATGTCGGTCGAGGCTTTTCGCTATAAAACATTAACTAAACCCACTATTAAATCGAAATAACTAATAATAACTTTAAGCATTTTTAGACTAATATACAACGACTTACGACGTACTTCTCCTTTTTCGCGATATTAGTAAATTGCATCAAAACATGAAATGAGTACCGCCACCTAACACGATATGCCTCGATAAATTCAGCAGAAAGTGGAGAAGTGAAGTGTCTTAACACTAGGTTCCTTTGCCTTTACACTAGGTTCCTTTCTTTTGCCTTGTTCATCAAAATTCAATATTTCATCTAACATCTACGCTACACATCGCACAAAGCAAGCCTACGTCTAATAGTAGGTACTATCTGAATTAACATGATTAGCCCAACCAGTCAGCCATGCTTAATCGAATACTTGTTCGATGAATGCATTTGATTTAATAATCAGTTCGTCTTCTAGATTGATCAGTCTTTATTGAATTTGAAATAATTTCAATGTCTACAATATTTCTTGTATTTTTTTTTAAGTTTCAGCGGAGGAAGTGTAGTGTTAAGACTCTCCGCTTTCCGCTTTCCAGTGTCGGAAGTCAATGTCGAGCTTTACCTCGACCAGACACCAGAGCGATGAAAATAAAAATACTAACTATTTCAACTTCTCGGGTTAGGCACTCGATTCTATTTAAAAAAAATGTTTTACATACCTTTATAAAATATTGTTGAAATAAATCAATTCATGAAAAAAAATAAAGAACATATATTATTAATATAAAATATTTATTGTGCTAATATCTAGTTTACGTAATGCATACTTCTTTTTCTACAGGGTGAATGTTGAGACAACAGCGTGTCTGATTTTTTCAACATTTCTTGGTCCTTGTCTGAAATATAGTTAAACCTTTTTAAATTAAAAGTTGTACGGCGGCCACGGTGCTTCTTTTTTTAATATTATTTTTAATTTCAATTATTTTTAGTAAAACTTTGCATTTAATAACCATATTCTTAAATTGCATAAAAATTTAAACAAAACACAATATTTTATTTCAATCGACCGCGGATACTAGAACAAATATAGTTTAACGTTAAATAAAACAATAACAATTCAAAATCAAACCTTGTATACAGTCTAATAGCAAAAAAAAATACACTAAGCCACTATAGCGATAAAAATTTTCACAAACCCTTTTCCCATACAACCTTCTTACATGTAAGCAAAAGCATGTATGTATATCCAAGATCTCGTATACAATTCGCGTCACGTCGCGAGTCTATAGTAGTTTTCAATCCGAGAATACTCCCAAACGGGAGTATTTGTCACGTACAGCAACTTTGAGAACGGCATCATTTCGACACTTATGTTGAGATATCATTAGATTATTAGGTTTATAGATATATGTACTTTGTTCGAGTTATAGGAGCTGTTTATTTGTGGAGGAGGAAGTTGGAGTTAGGTTATTTTCATTTATGTTTTTGTTAAACAGAATATCAGGCTATCGATTATTGGCGCAGTGGCATGTCTGGGTGTAAGGGTGACGGTTGTTAGTTCAATGACCACTTAGGGCAATAAATTATTTTCGTTTCTTCGTTATGGTAAAGACAATTGCGGCGTTAAGTCACGCCAATGCACACGCTTTGTTGAAATCGGACGGAAAGCACATCACGGAGTGTATAAAAAAGTTCTAAGAATGATTCTAAAAAAATAAAAAGAATTGTAAATAAGGATGACACATTTGTAGCTAAGTCTTTCAAATCGAGGATATGAAAAAATATATTATCTTTTAAATATATTTTTAATATAAATAAATCCACACGATTGAATTAAAATACATTTAAAACTAACATATACATTTAAAACTATATAAAATACATTTAACACTAACATATTTACTAACATAAAAGATATATTTTTAGTTCGGTTAGACAAAGGACGGCACGTAGCTTCTTCATGAAAGCAAAAAAAAATGAAAAAAATGATACTTAGTTTCCCATCTACATATTATAAAACATTGGAAAGATATATAAAAAATAGAAATAAGTTAATCATTTTGTACACGGCTATTATTTCGTTTCAATGTTTATTATACACTCAGTATTATAATTTTAATATGAGCAAAAAGAAAATAACATATTTCCAATCTACGTATCCAGCAAGACGATCAATCGTAAAACTAAATGACCAAGTACATACGTGCAATATGATCTACGAGGCCTTCGATCACAATCCATCAAACGAGTCGGTTTTCGCCTTAGCCTAGGTTCCCAGACGTACCACGAAAGCTGCTTTGAGTGGTAAAATTTTACATCCCTTTACCCGATGACAATAGAGAATTGGGGTAAAAAATAAGACGTTGGAGTACCCTATTTCAGACAAAGGGTCTTTCAATGAAAACCACTTAAGGTGACATTTTACTCCTATTAATGTTATCGCTGCCAGCCAAACTGAATACAGAATGCAAGTCGTCCCCTCCTCCTCCCTCACTGCGCGAATAGCTTTGGCGTTTTACATATTTTATAAATATCACGTTTTCACTTTAAAGTTGCATAATTTTTGTAATAATTAAACGCAAAATCACTACTTACTCTCTGAATATTTTCTTTTTATTATATTAAACGCATTTTTTTTGAGTTTCTATGCATATAATTCTAACTTAATATGGCAGACGGCATTTAAAAATAACTCATGGCACGGTGGTTCCAAAATGAATTGGCACATGAAATAAACTCGTAGCCCGTGAGAGGATATAACTTAGTGTTAAATCTCAGTTAAGATATACGACACCGAAAGTTAATTGTTACCGGTTAGGGGAGACACGATCCATTTCTTTATAGGAAAATGTAACGTAAGAAACGAATACGAAAGTCCGCTTAAACCCGCCTTTGGGGAATAGCGAAGCTCTTTAAATATTTCTCAATTTCACTTTAAAATTTTATAGTGGGGCCTTCATGACGCTTGGGCTCAAGGGCGTGATTGTAACGGGATGGTTGTGGGTTTGATCTCCGCTTGAGAAAATGAATTATTATTTCTTAATATTTTCATTTCTTCCGCTTGTTTCCGCGTCTCAGTACATTAAATTCAGCGGAAAGTGAGGGACTGAGTGTCTAAAAATTAGGTTTCCTCCGCCTACCCTGGTGTACGCGGGATAAATATATATTTTTTTTATTTATAAGTGACCGAATTTCTTCCATCTATCTATACATTTATTTGACAAACAGTCACATATCCACCGAATAAATAATACCATTGTAAATGAGAGGGCCCCGGCCGTACGTACGCACTCACTCGATATTTCTCCATCGTCTGTCAAATAGACTAGTACAATAAATGTTTATTGTCCTCGAATTACTCAAGTGAGAAACGGTGTAAAGAGAAAAGAATGGGGCGTACGGAAGGGACCACGACAAAGGCGATCCTTCTTGGGACCACCAGCCGTGACGACGCTTACATTAAGGTTATCGTCATCCGCCAAACTGAATACAAAGCCTCGCATGGGAAGAGACCAGTGATTCTTGTAACTCTTTCTATTATCATAATGCAATTGTTTATTAGAGAATCGTGTTTCTTTTATAACGAGAGAATGAAAATATTATTTATAATATATGTAGTATGTATTTGAGGCCAGTCGCAGGGCAAGGGGACAAGCGTGTGATTGCAAATGTGACAGATTGTGGGTTCGAATCTCACCTGAGGAAAAACAAATAATAATTTAATTTCTTCAATGCACAATGCTTTCAAAATTTGGCGGAAGTACGTTACTTGTGGGATACACCGTGAAGCTGATAAAAAGGAGAAGAAAAGATGTAGTATCTGTATTTTGGCCTACGTCAATTTCATACCAAAACATAGATATAATGTTGAGTATATTTTATATTATTGTAATTTAAAATAAAAAAGGCATAAATAAAAAATAATATAAAAATTTACAAACCACCAATATTTTTTTTTTTATATTTTGCTATATAACAATGGTACCTACTGTTACGTAGTTAAAGTGGTATATACATTTGATCAAATCCTTACTTAAGTGAAACATGCGAGACAGACCGAGGTCGTGGGAAGTCTTATCTAAAGACCGGATTACACTCCAGGCTACGTTATCTAGTTGTAGCACTTCACATTTGCTTTTCGTTAGCATACTATGTAAATAATAAAATAAATCATATTGATATATGTTCAGGCCAGTCGTGGCGTAGTGGCATTAGTGTGTGGTTTGTTTTTTTCCATTCGAGGTAATGAAATATTTAATATTAAAATTTTCTTCGTTCTGGTAACAAGGTAGTGTGACGAAAAGGGTGGAACGCAAGTGTCTTGATGGAATCGTAGTGTCTTAACAGCTTTCCAATTTCACCCGAAAAATAAGCTAAGTTAATACCACGTATACATTAAAGAAATATATATTAAATTTTATATTTTTGTAGACCAACTAAATTTAAAAAAAATATTTATCTTCAATTTAAATTCAATATAATGGAGCCCAAACCGCAGATGTGGGTTTAAGATTACAAAATTAATTTTAAAAACTACTTATTATATATAAATTTACAAAGTATAATGAACTAATAATTTAAATATAAAAAAAAATAATATATCAGCTTCACGCTGTATCCCTCACACAGCCTACCCTAGGCAGAAGGAACTTAGTGTTAAGACACTCCATTCCCCCCTTTCTGCCGAATTCTGGAGGTATTCTGCCGAATTCTGGAGGAGAGTGGCAGAACTCAAAGCCGCGCTTTGCCTCGACACCAGAGCAAAGAAATGGAAATAAAAATTTAAGTAAATATTTCATCTCCTCGATCGGCGATCGAACTCACAACCAATCGGTTTTACAGTCACACTTCGTGCCGTTGCGCCACGACTGGCCTCTAATTTGAATATTCATGATTGTAATAATGTACATATAAAAAGAACATATTATTTGCATAATACTCTCTAATATCGCATAGTTTATTATCGTTAGCTTTGCTTGAAGTTAGTATATCTGACAGTCGTATTTTACTTAGAAGATTAAGTTCTTAGATGGAATACTGGCTATTCGACGAACATCCTGTATAATGGCATTCTGTATATTTGTGAGAGAGGATTGCTTAGAACGCTTTTAATGGCTTTATAATATTCCAATACAATGCAATGTTTAATTATATATATATATATATATATATATATATATATATATATATATATATATATATATAAATATATATATATATATATATAATAGTTCTTTTACGCTCACGCTGTATCTTGCACATAACAGGATTGGCAGAGGAAATCTAGATTCCTAGGTTCCTAGGAATCTAGTGTTGCGATACTTCCCATTTTACCCCAAATCCTTAAGGCTTTGCGTGCAAAAATTCGGTGAAAAGTTCAGCGGTGTGCCGTAACACCGTTACCTCTATCTCCCTGCATATGCGAAATAAATTGTGAAGATAAAAGTTTCTGAAACTTATAACTGACCAAAGTTATTATTATGTATATATATATGTTTTAATGCTTCACGGGCCAGATAACTTAACACTTTAGATCTGTCTAGGCTGGGGATATATACAAATACATATATATATGTACAAATTATATAGATCATGTTAAAACCTACACTAGTGTAGCAGCTCAGTGCTACGTCTTGGAGCTACGGCAAAATGATATATTTTACATAGTGGTCGTGGCACAAGCAACGCGAGGGTTGTAGGTTCGATTCCCACACGAGGGAATCAATTATTATTTATCAATATTTTTAATTTTTCGCTCTGGTCCCAATGCCAAAGCCTGGCGTTGAGTTCTGCCACTCAACACGCAATGCCTCAAAAAAATCCGCGGAAAGTAGAGAACGGAGTGTCTTAACACTAGGTTCCCTTTGCCTACCCTGCTATCTGCGGGAATACAGCGTGAAACAAAAAAAATATATATTCAACTTAAAAGCTTTTACGTTAAGTAAGGTTATAAACTACCTTCTCATTTTTCTACATTAGTTACACATTCTTAAAGCCGTCATTGCTATAAATTTTCATATTGCAAGGGCAACGCAATAATATGAGGTAAAGTGTGCTGTATTTCATATCTAGACAAGGTAAGTATGAACGTCGCTTAGACTATTTGTATATAGTTTATTGTTGGATATACAAACTGGATTTAAAATTAAAGATTATAATGTTATAGTAATTTATAGTAATAATTATTTATTATTTATATATTTGAGGCCAGTCGTGGCGCAGCGGCACAAAGTGTGACTGTAAATCGACTGGTTGTGGGTTCGATCCCCACTCGAGGAGATGAAATATTTACTTAAATTTATATTTCCATTTCTTCGCTCTGGTGTCGAGGCTAAACGCGGCGTTGAGTTCTGCCACTCAACACGCAATGCCTCCAGAATTCGGCAGAAAGTGGGGAACGGAGTGTCTAAAACACTAGGTTCCCTCTGCCTACCCTGCTGTGTGCGGGACAGCGGGGCAGCGTGAAGCTGATTTTATTTGATTTAATTATTTATTAATATTTCTTAGTGAAACAAAGGAAATCTGGTGATGTTCCCAATTTCTCACCCGTTCAGAAACCAATTTGCGAAGACAATTTATTTTAGGAGAACACGAATTCTTAATTAGTAATAATAACTAAATAGCCACCCACGCCAGTTGTGATGAAGAGATGTGTACATGTGTGATATGAAATCATTATTATTTTATTTTCTCTTCTTCGGTCTAGTAACGAAGCAAAAGCACGGCGTTGAATTCCGCCACTCAACAAGCAATGCCTTCAGAATTATTCAGAAGGTGGATATCGTATTATTGTTTTAATCAGAACAGAGTATCTTAACGCTAAATACCCAGATTCTCTGTATATGCCTTTAAAAAAATAAAAAAACAACAACTGAATGGCGTTTTATAATAAAAGACAAATTACCTTAAGAGATTAAAAAACATATACATTTTGTTATATTTTGTTATTTTGTTAATTAATACTATATTAACTTAACTTATTTATAAACTTAACTTGACTTAACTAACTTAACTATAAATTAAAAGAATAACAGCTATTCACATACAAAATCGTCTAACGTTAAAAGTGGTTAATATGGGCTGGTAATAGAGCTAATTCCAACTGCTGCTGCAAGTTAGTTTGATTACTAACATTAGTTTATATTAGTTAAATGGACACGGAAATGGTCACATATGTTGAGCTCAACTTAATGTCGTAATATAACATTTTTTTTTAAATTCTAATTAGTTTTTTATTATTATATTCAACAGCATAACGATTTTTAGTTTAAATTTTAGTTATTTCGTTAAAAAAGCGTGTCGTTGTTAGGCAATGGCAGAAGAGTGGGTTGTAGGACTTTGATCCCCTCTTAAAAAAAAGGAAATATTGTTCTAATTTTCATAAAAAAGTGTTTATAAGGTTTAGTTAAAACTGTATTTACTTGTTACTCAATAAAATACATCTCTTACTCTATCTTTGATTCGATAATATTGTTTCTGTCAAGTTTAATTCTATTTTTAACATATTACCATAAAAAAGATTATATATGCCGGATACATGATCTATTTATGGTATAAATTGCCTAGAAAAATCATCTTTACAATATATTTTTCCTTTGTTTTTCTTTTATTTATTTTATTATTAAGTTGTTATAATAAAATAATTAATTTTATTTTTTATTTGATTTTAAAGTAAATCAGCTTCACGCTGTATCCCGTACACAGCAGGGTAGGCAGAGAGAACCTAGAGAGATTTTAGACAAGACAATAATATACACATTTTTTCAGTCTATTAAGTTAAGGACTATATTATTATTCACTTGAGTATATCATACTAACTGTGATAGATAGAGAGCTTTGATTTTTAATGAGATGAGGAGCGATACGTTATACTCGTTTCTTCAATAAGGAAAATATAGGCTTATTTTCCCTTACCATCTATCTTAAATGTCTAACGTTAATATTAAATGAATTTTTACATACATTACCTTTTTAAGTGTATGTTCTTGCGATTTTTCTTTGACATACGCATTTAATATTGAAATTCTTTAATGTTTTATGTTGTCAAAAGTGTTACCTAATAATAGTAAATACAAGCACCATTTCGTTTTTCCCACATAGCGAATTACCCAATTAGGTGGCTAAATTTAACACCAACCTCTGCCTTCCCTGAGTATTTAAAAAAAATGTATATAAATTAAAAATACGAATAATTAATTTCCTCAAGAAAAGTTTGAACTATTACTATTTCGCTTAAAGTTTGAAGCTGTACCACTGCACCACGATGGAGTTTTAAAACTTTCTTACGCATAACTTGTATGCTTACTATTAATTCTTAAACTTATCAAGTTATTATATAATATGTGACTGTATAACAAACAAAACGGACCTCAATCATTGGAATTGACAAAAGGATTTTTCTCAAATCAAATCTAATATATCCTTTTTTGGCAACTTATCAATCACAAAAAATCCCTTTCTGTGTGCTTATTTTACATTACCTTATACTCTCCGTTACATTCCACTCTACTTATCATTACATATTCTCACTGAGAAGGGGGAAATGCCTTAATGCACAATATAAAATATTTTGAAAAATGCAATCCGTTTCACATACACATCCCTGGATTGAGTAAGAGACTGACATATTTCACAGTTCTTCGAAGCGACTCCCCGAATATAGATCAGTCGAATCTCTCATACCGCAACGCCAGATGCTCTCTGAAAATTACTTTCAAATAAATCCGACTTACATAAGTTATATACTCACGTACTAAAACGTGCTCAGTGACAACGGCACAATCATTTATTTATGAAACCGAGGTGCGCGTTTTCCAATCAAAAGTTCAAGAGTTCAAAAGTTCAAAAGTTGTGAGATTTATACTATATAACGAACGAGCTGCTCTAAGTTGGACGATTTAAGGACTTGTAGCGGTCGCTAGTTAAAGTTACAAGTGGTTGCGCATATACCAATTAAAAGATCTTAACTTTTTTAAGATTATGTAAAAACAGAAAAAATATACTAAATAATTATTTATAATCTTTACTGAATTTATGTTGGTATTAAATATAATTCTATAATATTGCATTTTTGAAAAACTTTCATACACTAATATGTACTAATAAAAAAAATAATCAGCTTTACGCTGTACCTCGCTCACAGTAGGGTAGGCAGAGGGAACCTAGTGTTATATATCAAAATAAATGATTTATTATCACAAATTAATTCTAATTATACTTCTATTGTTAATTAATATGAAATAACAGTATGGATTAAAATAATATATTACATTAACAGAAAGAAGATATATAATTTTATTGACAACGTCTTCGCTGTCTAAGACTCTAAAGGCTTCACATTAAACTCCATTATTAATACTTACTTACTTCACGCTCGATTCCTAGAGGGGTAAACAGAGAGAACCAGAGCGCCATGGGCATACCTCTAGGTCTTGGTCTATGCATACCTCTTTCGCCTCGTCCCCTGTCATCAACCTCTTTACATATGCCCTTTTACGTAACTTTCCTTCAGCATCCTCAATACTGTGTTTTCGAAGGTCAATCAAGATCACCCCCGGTAGGGAGTACCTCTTACCCTTCACCTTTTTGTCATTTTTCATCCACTGATTCTTTCGTATCTATTTGGAGAAAAGGAATATACTTAAGTTTGCAATTATAATAAAACAACCATACATGATATATTTTTTATTTTAAAATATCATAAAATGATATTAACATCTTATATTTAACATTGATAAATAGTTACGTTCATGCTAAAATGTTTAACTTGATATTAAATATTTACAGTATACTTAAGATTGTCATATATTATTGTCGTCAATAAACACATATTATTATAATTATATTTAATTTAAGTTATAATATTTCAATTTCCATGTAAAATTATTAAGTGATTATAAAATAAAATAAGTATATATTTTGTTAAGATTAACATACTGTTTGAATTAATTTATTTTAATTAATATTACAAAATAGTAGAAGCAAAAAACTATTTAATTTATTGTCGAAATTGTTTTTTAAACAAAGTAAGCTCGCACGATATTTTTTCTTTTCATTTCTTTCTACATCTCGTAGTTACATTGCTCTTAAATTTCTATTCGTTTTCTTTTGTTATTGATTGTTTATTATTAATTAAATAATAAATCACAGATAAAATAATAAAATGTTCCTATATAAGTTACGTTATTAATGGAATCACTCAAGTTTTTAGATCTTTTAAGAAAATGATTTTATTTACATGACAATTCTAACACAAATTGTAAAAAAATTTTTTCAACAATAATCAAGTTTTTTGAAAAGTAATGCTTATATTATTGTCACAATTACATTTCAAACGTATTGCAATATTATATAATTATATGCAAACGCTATCATTTTGTTGATATTCTCAATTCCAATATTATAAAATCATGTATAAACGATACATTTTATTATTATAAATATAACCTTATTTATTACCGACATTAAGTCACAATACTGTACAAATAAATATAAGATTAGAAGCAACCTTTGTAAATGCGATTATATACTTATTTGTTTATAAAATTATTGTCCTAGCATTAGTAGATGATATCAGTAAATAACGTTATTCAAAATAGCTTGTGATAATTTATATACACATAGATACTGTAAAAAATTATAAAGATGCTGCGTTAAATACTAATTGAGAAATAAAACATATATATTAAAGTAACTTAAAAACAGAAAACAAACATTTTTTTTTAACAATATAAAACAATAGCTCTACATCTACTATAAATTCTTTCTGTCACTTATACGTTTAATTATTCTACAATGTACGAAGTTCAAAAGAAACTTCGGTATCTAATAATCTTCGCCCATTCAATTCATATGAGCACAAATATATTTTATATACTATACGGAAGACAAATTTATTAGGTATTTAATTAATATCAAAATGTCGAATTTTAAATCTAAAAGTTAAAAATATTTTAATAATGATGGAAACGAATGTATGTACTTAATGTTAAATGTACCATCGAGTTTATACAAATATTGCTTTATTATGTTTATTCGGTTTAATACCGATTAGTTATAAAATGATTACACAAAAAAAAATATTATTACCAAAATAATAACGTAGTACATTTTTACATTTACATCGTATACAATTTCGATGTATAATAATATAAAATATAAATAATAATATATTAATGTATTATAAATAAAATGCCTAAATATTTTGATAAAATGACATTTTATAAAGATGTCACACAAATATACTTGCACTCGCTACATACGTTGGTCTCTATTATTGTCTTTACAATCGTACTGTCGCGTACAAAATACAATATATTTTTTTTTATTTTTTACACATACTATATTTTTTATAATTGTAATCAACAATGCAACGCCATGATTTATCAATTATTTCTCATACAAACATCTTATTATAGTTATATTTCGATTTACAAAAATAATACTAAAGATATATCATCAAAAATAAAATTAAAACTTTTTAAATGCTATAATAATTGAGTGCTGAACTGCATTTATATAAGCTTACAAAATGATATTTTGGAGTTGATAGGTTATCTGATATGACAATTTCGATATCAATAAAATGTTTCTTTTTTAGAGTAGTCAGAGAGAAATTAGTGTTAACACACTCCTTTCACCAATTCATTAAAATGTAATTATAAGAAATTAATATAATAGCTTGTGTAACATTGTATATTGTATAATGTAAACATTGTGTAAAAATTATCTTTATTGTTTCATTGTCGTTTTTACGTATATTTCCCAATTACTTTTAATCTAAAATAATTTTGTCATTTTTAGTTTTCTTCTCTTTCATAGGACTGATATAACCATCGAAACTAACCTTTTAATATTATGAAGCTGTTTTAGTAAATCACATGGGCTTAGAAGATAAGGTATTAAAATTATATACATAAAAATATTGATAGAAACTAAAGTTACAGTGATATTACATAAATTAATAAGCATTGTTACAAATTTATTTTAAAGCTGAGCTATTTATGTGTAACGACTGTTTTTTTTATTTATCAACAATCTCAACATTGTACAGACTACAGCTTACAATAATATTCAATTATTTAAAATTCAACAGCCATTTTGTTATCACCTAATTACGAAAATAATAAACTGACTACATCCCATTGACTATACATGTAAAAAAATCTTATTTTCAAATATATTATTAATAGTAGCATACTCAATTTTATTGTCGAGTTCAGTTTTACTTGATACATTTACAATGACTTATCAAAAAAATGTACATAATAAACATATGTTATTCGAAATTTTCAGAGTAAAAAAAAATATATAAAATTTAATTTAATAAACTTAGATTTAATTTAAATTAGAACTTATATTATTAATATTCAAAATCGCAAAGAGCCCGACACTACCCCCCCCCCCCCCCACATATACAAAATAAAAACAAAATACATTTAATAATAATTTAGAATAATGACAATTTTATAATAATAATAAAATTAATAAGATGATTGTAAAAAGTAGCGGCTTTGTTGTAGACATAGAAACGAGGCGGTCCAGACGGCCGCACTTTCTGTTTTTCGGTCCTTTGAGCGTATTCATTATGGCTGTTGTTCGATGGACTGTAGGCATTAGTATTGTAGAAATTGAAGTTCATATATGATAAATCCAAACTGTTCTGGTTTCTGTCCGTCTTGTGTCGTTTTGGTGGACGCGTCGTAGCGATCGTGGTCCGTTCTGTCGTTGTTGTCGTCGTCGTTGTTGTTGTTGTTGTTGTGGTTGTTGTTGTCTTTTGTGGTGTTTCTGTTGATATAGAGAGGAGAAATTTTTAGTGTATTATTTTAATTGAAATTATTTTTAAGAACTAACTGAAATTATTTTTAAGTTAAACAAGAGCTGCATTGGTTTTTAAACTTTGATTTTACTATAAAAATAAAGTGCTCCTCAATAATAATCTCTTAAAGTAAGCTTACAAAAATATACAGGCTAAATAAATGTGACAAGGACCACATTACAGAAGGTTAGTTTTAAAACATAAAATCAATATACATATTTCAAAACGTATTTTCCACTTATATACCTATAGGTAAGATTAAATAATATTTTAATAAAATATGGATATTCAACAAACCTTTCAGCGTTATGGTAGCATTAGCCTTCCCGTACGCGTTGCTTGCAGCGCAAGTGTAGTCGCCGAAGTCATTTTTCTTAAGACGATTAATCGTCAAGTTCATTCGCATCGCATATTCATTCAGGAAATCTTCGGAAATAATGTATTTGGAGCTGTTTAACAGCTTGGCACCTACGGAAAATATATAAAATATATATTATTTTAAATACCAATATACTATTTTAAATTATTTTAAATACCAATATTCAAAATATAAACTATTTTAACATGATAAAGTACGTTTTTATGTTTTATACAACACTGACAAATTCTTAGTTGTTACTACTGTAGCTATAGAACAATATGTTAAACATAAAGGATATTTGCACGAAATTCTTCCACACGACGAATTCCTTAGATATGTATAAGACAGAAACATGAAGGCAAAAATAAAAAGGAAGATCAATACATATACATTTACATATATTTTCTAATATATGTATATATGATATAAAATGGGTGTAAAAATGGTATACAAAACTACTTTATAAACACTATTTTATATCCGAATAGCTTTGTCAATCAAAAATTAAAAAAGAAGTGAAATTCTATTTTAATATATATATATTAAAATAGAATTTCACTTCTTTTTTAATTTTTGATTGACAATATATATATATATATATATATATATATATATATATATATATATATATATATATATATATATATATATATATATATATTAAAAAAGATATTTATTTATTTGTTCAATTTCAATTTCGTTAAATAAGTTTAAGCAGATATGTACTTATAAATCACAAGGGATTACTCATCTGCGACCTACAAACACGGTAATATTCAATGACCTCATTCAAGCCAGAATTATTAAAATTTGGTTTACCGTAACATTTTTATTTCTCACACTTCAAAAAATTCATACCGCGTATTTAACTTTCATACATATGTACATAAAATCAGCTTCACGCTGTATCCCGTGCACAGCAGGGTAAGCAGAAGAAACTTAGTATTAAGACACTCCGTTCGCCACTTTCCGTCGAGCTCTGGAGGCATTGCGCGTTAAGTTGGTGGAACTCAACGCCGTGCTTTACCTCGACACCAGAGCGAAGAAATGAAAATATAAATGTAAATAAATATTTCAACTCCTCGAGTGGGGATCGAACCCACAAACATTCGATTTTGCAGTCACGCTTTGTGCCCCTGCGCCACGACTGGCCTCATATTTTTTTATAATTTACATACATACGAGTATGTAAATTATGAAAAAAAAAGAATAAAAGCTTTTACCGGATTGCGATTTCCCTCGCTGCCACATAGTGAGTGACTTCGGTGACGCTTCCACGTAGCATTGTAAAGTGACTTGCATGTCCGATGAGCGCCACACAATCAAGCTTACTACTTGCACTATCGGCGCAACTAGGTCGAACAAAAAATACATATATCATAACAAATAAATAAAATATTTTTCATATACATTTAAAGCCGTTGTGGCTCGGCGGCACGATGGTGTGTTAACAAAAAGTGTCAGTTTTGAATTCGATTCCTACTCGGGGAAACATTTAATATTTAATATTTTCATTTTTTTGCTCTGGTAAAAAGGGGAAAAGGGCAGCGTTGAGTTACGCCATATCTCAAAAAAAAGAGCTTGTTGAGTAGTGTAATATAATAAAAAAATGATATACTCAATAAAAGACAAATTGATTTAGCTTTGCCTTGTTACCAGATCGAGGCAATGAAAATATGGAACAATTCCTCCACAATATGTTTTTCCCTTTTAATCTCTTAAATAATACGTACAGTATACAGAAACTTCGTAGCGTCTGCTCTTCGTCGGTGGGATCCCGTTCGCAGCAATACAAAGGTAAGTGCCCATATCGGTCCTCTTCAGGCTTTTCAGCGACAACGTTGTGCCCACGTAGTTGTCCATTACTAAGAATAGATTAATGGATTTACTTAAATATACAAATGTATTCTGGCTCAAGAGTAGTTTCATGTCATTTTCTTACATTAAAATATATATAGCTATCTGTTATATTAGTTGATACAATGCAATTTTTGGGTTTATAATTTTACACTGACACAAACAAAATGTAAAGTTGGATAAATATATCGGTAAACTAACCTTTTAATTTTGTATTTGTTATATGTCTTAAGCACAATAAAGAAAAAAAAATAATCAGAATCAGCTTCCCGCAAACAGCAGGGTAGGCAAAGGCAAACATAGCGTTAAGATACATCATTCCCCACTTCCCGTCAAATTCTGGATTGCAAAGTATAAATTTAAATAAATAAATAATTTCGTCGTGTGGGGATGCAACCCTCAACCAGTCACGTATCAGAAATATAGAATCAAGAAGAAAACAAATAACAAATAAATAAATTTGCAGTAATCTAATTTAATTACCTTGACCAAGACCTTGATCTTGTTATATTATATAACTAAATTAATTATTATGATTTAACATAAATCTACCGATCTAAAACCGAAAATAGTAATTTGTATGTATTATCAATAGATACAGATTAGTATTATTAGAGTTCCATGCTTCAAAAGGTAAAACTTTGTTGTCCGCCTGTTTATCTGTTAAGACCGGATATCCAGATTGTGTGGATGTACCAAGCTGAAAGGAGACGAAAAGTCTTCGGCCCAAAGGTAAAGAGTTTCTAAATTTAGAATTACAAATACAAGCGCAATTGACAATTTGGAAACGTATAAATAAGAAAAATAGTCTTAAATAATTACTATGAAAATAAAAAATATGCAAATTTTAATTAAGTATTTTAACGCCCTAATAAGTATATGGGCATACAATTACAGTATAAATAAAGAACATATCAATTAATTACTGAAAAACCAAAAGAAATCCATTTGAATCAGTTAAAATCAATTATGATAAGTGTGACAGCCGATTGACATTGACAATTTGTTTAATGATTTTTGTATTTTTCGGTTCACTCGTTTCGAGACATTTTGAGTCTTCTTCTTCTTTTCCGTTTTTTTGTTAATTTCTATTGTTTTATGCTTTGAACTTTATCTTATTTTTAACAAATCTCTAATAGCTCAAATCCCAGATTATCAAATTTGACAGAATTTTCAGAGAGGGAATGAAGCATCTGAATCTATTAAATCACACCATTTTCATCATTTTATATTCTGGGCCCAAGAATGTATGGCGTCATTTCACTCTCCTTTATTATTTATATTAAAGATTTTTTTGAGCATTGATATTCAGTTGTAAATCTACGGTCCCTTGAAATAAAAAAAAAATAACTTAAACTTCTAAGTCAACGCTATTTAGTTTATACATCGTCTTTGCTGCATTTCGTTTGAAATTCTCCGCATACTCAAAACCTATACCTACTTTGTGAAAACCTATAATACAAGTAAAAAGAAATCGAAAAGTAAAAATTTATAGATATTAATAATTAAAATATAATTACAAACTTATGTTTGTAGTTAATTTCATACAAAATAAGTGCATTCATTGATGCCCTCAAACTTTTGTTTTTGTTGGAGAAATTTCTAATTACAATCCTGAAATTGGTAAAGAAACCTCGGGTCTTCCGTACCAGAGTGTGAGTCCGACTTGTACTTAACCAGTTTTTTTTTAAATAGGGCACGAAGAATCCTTTTTAATATGCAATCATAGTTGGCTGCTTAGAAATAAGGGGTTTGAATTTGTAATGGCCAATTCCTATGGGATTTTGCGTATTACTTGACATTCGACAATCAACTAACATTAGAACTTTAAAAATGTGAAACGCACTCAGCATTATAACATTCTAATTTACTACAAATAATTTTCTTTGTCTTTTCTTTTCTTTTTAGAGTTCCGTACTTTTTAAGGAAAAAATGAAACCTTTATAAGATATTTGATTTTCACGATTATTACACATTTTAAATAAAACTATTTTAACCGGATTAATCGCGTATATTAGTTTTTACATTTTTGGAAACCCGACGTTTCGAACACTTTGCAGTAGTCCGTGGTCACGGGTAGACTAATACACAGAAAAACTAATATACGTGATTAATCCGGTTAAAATAGTTTTATTTAAAATCTTTATAAGATCGCTTTGTTGTCCTTCCGTCTGTCTGTATGTATATCTGTGTGTCTGTCAAGAGCCTTTATCTCAAGAACGCTTAGAGATATTGAGTTGAAATTCGAATCATATACTATATATTACGGACCCCATGATTTCCTAAAAATATCTTATTTCTACATTTACTTAAAAAAAAGATATGGCCGTTTATATCGCAAACGCAACGCGTATTTCGACCCTATAAAAAGAATCAAAATTAATAGAGTACTTCCTGTGACATAGAATTACGAAATTTAGCAACTAGCATCTACAGGTAGTACTAATTCAGAAAAAAATTGCAAACTATATATCTGTGATTATAACCTAAAAAATAATAGCCTTAAATTTGGTATTAAAGCCTAGTGCTAGTAAAAGTGAGCTCAAGCTCGAGACCTCAATTTTTTACAGAACTATCTTGTATCTTGCACATGGCTGGGTGAGCAGATGAACCTGCGAAACTAATGTTAAGAGACTCCATTTCCATTAAGACACTTTCGTTCCTCCCTGTTCTGTTTCCGTTTACCTTGATGGGAATAACAAAAGAAAATATATTAATCTGCACAATGTTATAAAATGCAAACCTATATAAATCATTTTTTTATTTTATCTCAAATCGTAAAAACAAGCTAAAAAGAATAAATAGTTTTAACTGACGCTGAAAGTAAAATTAAATTAAATTTGCAATTTACACATTTCATTACAATTGAATGCATTTGAATATTGTTTTTTACTAATATTATAAAACTGATGAGTATGTTTCTCTGAACGCGCTTATATTATAAAGTACTGGTTTAAATTGAAAAATATTTTATAAACTAAATTTTATAAATTAAATGGCTTCACGCTGTATCCCGCACACGGCAGGGTAGGCAGAGTGAATCATGTGTTAAGACACTCCGTTCTCCAATTTCCGCCGAATCCTGGAGGCTTGCGTATTGAGTGGCGTAACTCAACGCCGCACTTTGTCACGACACCAAAGCGAAAAATTAAAATATTTAATATTTCATATCCTCGAGTGTTCACAGTCATACTCTGGTGCACCAGCGCCACGGCTTCTTTTCTATTCTACCCAGTACACCTGCTGTCAGAGATACCTCTAGAATCAGTTGTTATGCAGTACACAAAAAAAACTTCCCACGAATTCAATAAATAAATGTGAAAGTTTATAAAGATGGATGTTTGTGCCACTTTAAAAATACTGAACGAATTTAGTAATATAGATTATACTTCATAATAACACATAGGCTACAATTTAGCTAAAGATTTGACGAGATTTGGCGAACCCGCATGTTTTCGCTAATATATACATAAAGATCAATTCCATATTACCAATTGGAAATATTTTTTCTATGATAATACTGAAGTTCTGAATGAAAAATGAGTTCTCACTTTACATGGGAATGAAAAGGGAAAGGAAAATAAGCATCCTGAACGAGCTAAATAAATGGTGAATAAATTCTGGTGCTAAAGTGAGTAACGGTATCACCACCACCTGTGACGGTTATTTATTACTTGTAATCACACTGCAAAATTAATTGCAAATATAATTACCATATGTTGGGATTAAAAATTGCGTACATTTCCATCATAAGCCAGCCAGCTTCGTTAGTAGGTACGGTTATTTGTAAATGTAGAATGTAATACAATTATTTAAGAACTTATTTCAGAAGCTAAGTAATATTATTAATTAATATATGTATATTATAATATTTTTATAAATATATATTTTAATATGAGAGTATGGGATCGTTAATAATTAATACAAAATTTCAAAATTGTAATACATATCAGGCATTGATTCTATGCTGACATAAAACGGAAGTATCGATGCTATATCATGCTAACGAACTTATAAAAAATGTAGCGTCAGTTTCTATCATCTCTTTCGATAAATGTACATTCACCACAAAAAAATATATAGAATACATATTATGGAAAATCAAATAAAGCTTAATAGGTGTGTGAGATATGAAAATAAAATTAAAATAGACCGAAATAATAAATGAAAATATGTATAAAATATTTTAAAAAAGTCGATTTTTTTATCAGAAACTTAATATATTTCTGCAATATATAAAACAAGTGAACTAAAATATTTGAGATCAACTAAAAGTTTAACTTGCTAATAAATAGCATCAACGGCGAAGCGATGCTAAAGTAATATCGGCGAGACGCAAACTATATAAGAGCTAATTACGCAGTGTTTTGATATTCGATATAGAATTATAGAGGGTCATAAGGATCGGGCAAAATGCCTTACTTAATTTGATATGTACCAAAATTCTGTATTTCTTTGGCTCTGAATGTATTAACAGATTTGAAAACAAGTGAGGATTGTTTGAAATATTTAACTCACGGGAAACATCATCGCGATCTCCAGACTCTTGACAGATGCACAAAGTGATCCTGTATGCGTTCCATTTTTTTATCCTTTTAGGGTACGGAACCCTAAAAATATTGAAACATACCTAAATGTCGCTCAGTTCTGTCGTAGTAGATTTAGAGCGTGACATGTCATCAAGAGTGTCGTGACTATGTCTATACGTTTTATCGAGAACAAACGAAAGAGATTTAAATTGAAATATATAAATAATATGATGCAACTAAAATAATGTATGAAAAGTTTAATACTTCACCACAGTAAACTAAATATTTTGTATAAGTAGTTGAATTTTACTTAAGATTCGTCTTCTGAGTCTTCGTAAAGTTTCACTTAAGATTATAAGGATTATGCACACTCTGAACTTTAAAAGTATCTTACACATGAAAAAAAATTAATAATATAAAATTGTTACTGAAATACAAATCTAGTCTCCTGTAATTTCTTTTTTTATTATTATTACATTAGTTAAGTTTTTTTTTAACATAACATACCCTTCGAGAGATCCTAATGCATTTTACGTGACCTTCCTTTAGTATGTGTTTTCGAAGGTCAACCTAGGCCGCCCAATACCTATCTTACCGCTTACTTTTCCGTCATAAATATCTTTTGCTATTCTTTCATCACTCATTCGTTCGCTTCTTGTTCATTCTCACCTTGACATCCTCGCTAGTACCTGCCATTCTGTATGTCAGCTTAGCTGATGGAATCTGCAATGAGATTTATCTTACGAAAATCCCCATATCCTTCGAAGAAATCGCATCTCTACCACATTAATCTTTCTTTCTTTGCTGAGGTTTCGCCATCTCCTCAATGAAGCTAAGGCACCGTTAACCCTGTTACCGGCAGCAATACGCCTTTTCGCATCCATCTCGTATCTTCCATCTCTACTGAACATACTTCCCAAATATACCACTCCAATCATTTGTTCTAATATCATATTACACTAATCTTGCGTTCTGTCTTTTCTTCATTTATTTCAAATACCAGAATCTTTGTCTTACTCGCATTTAGGCTTAGCCCATTATTTCCACAACCTTCCATCCCATCTGCGAGTTGCAGGTATTAGTCACCACCTATGACTAATGCTTGCAACTCCCATTCTGATGATGCAATGAGAACTGCATCATCTGCCTACAGCAGGCAATTTTTACACAAGTCACCTATTTTCACTCCCATGTCACTTTGTTTCACTCCTTGGAGACAACTATTAAAATACAAATTGAACAACCAAGCTAATATGGCGCATCCTTGTTTAACAGATGATTGGATGACAAACCAGAGCAACATAAACTCCTATTCACAGTCTGTGCAGTGATATCTGTAAAAAGACTTTACTACCAAGAATTGTTTCGTGATTATGTGGAGGCAAAAGATCTTATTCATACATCCTCTTCCAGGCCTAAAGCCTACTTGGGTCTGCTACTTTCATATAAATCTTAAGGTTCATTAATCACCACTTATTATTATTTTTTCATTCCCTCTAACGCTACCTAGAACGTGATTGACATTATCCCAAAACTCTTCTTCTCTTTTACTAGTGCATATGCCACTAAAAAGAATATTCTTGTAATATCCAGCTTGAGGTGAACCAAAAGCAGTCTCGGGTTGATCACCTTATATTTTACCGCTGCACTAGCTAATCGAGAGGACAATTACACACCCTATACCTTGGCAGTCCCACTCGCTATCTGACCTGAATAGATCTGAATAGTTGATATTAATTTCAGCTTCTTAATAGATGAACAAACAGATAAAAAAGTGATCCTATACGGCTTCTGGTTGTTTTAAAGTATGGAACCCTAAAAATAAATTTTAAAATAAAAAAGTAAGTAATGAAAGATGATCCATGCTATGAATTTTCATAGAATAATAATTAATACATTTAACAATTATCCATTATTTATACAAGGGCAATCCATAAAGGAAAAACCACGTTAGCGCAGAGCGCCAACAACGGTGAGGCGTTGCCAAACCGATGTTCGCCAGATGTAAACTATCCGAGGGTAATTCACTTATACGAGCCTTTTGATACCCAATGCTGATACTGACCGCAACGACCAATCGATTTGTATTGGATATTAAAATAAAATTATGATTCAACGTATTTGTAAGTATTTTAGATATTTTTTTCGGACCGAAAAAGTAATCTAAACGCTCAAATAATATTTAACATGATTTTAAAATCGATAGCCAGAAGCGATATTTTCCCGCTATCATTCATTTATTTAATATTTTACATGAAAAATCCGTATTTCTTGAAATCATAGATATTAAAATAGTATAGTACGAACTAAAAAAATATATAAAACTTAGTACCTAGTCGTTTATAAAATTTTAACATTAATTAAATTATATTGGATAAAGACATTTCGTATCTGATTGGTTTGAAAGGTATCAGATACATATTCTACAACGGGAAACATTTATATTTCTCACAGAAAAGTTTCGTAGGTATGTAACGATTTATATGATTATAGAGCGCTGTCATAGATTGCAAAGCCCAAATACTTTAAATATCCGGAAACTAAAAAACATTATATTACCAGCTTCGTCTGCTCTCTCCTCGGATAATTTGCGAGAAATAGAAAATTTGAAACATAAATTGAATTTCAAAATTATTTTACAGCGTAATTTGTAAATTTTTATTTGTGAGATCAATGAACAACGTATTAATATTAAACATATTTTTAGTAAGTAGGGAATAAAACTAGAAATAGTAATTACAATATATATATATATATATATATATATATATATATATATATATATATATATATATATATATATATATATATATATATATATATATATAATAGAATAGAAATATGTTAACGTTTCTGTAAACAACACGAACAATTAAACACAGTTTTCCTACAAAATGTATCATAAATAGAAGTCTAGGCAATCTATTTGTAACGAAAACGAGCTACGATGAATAAGTCAATTATGAACGTTAGCTTTTGCACACAGGATACCATGTTGGTGTATCGGTAATTATATTACTGTCGACGTTTTAACGTTGTTAAAAATTGTATCAAGGCTAAACGTTTTAGCTGTTTTGTTAATCGATTTCTTTTTTGAAAAGGATAAGGTTCAATATTAGTTAACTATTTTTTTTCTCCGAAATTTTTGGACTAGTTTTAAAAAAACTTTTTTGATTTGAAACGGCGTATTTTCCTATCGGTCCTATCGCCACCAAGTCAGAATCTGATCATGGAATATCATGAAAACCCTCGAATTTTTTAGGCAGGTACTATGTATTTCATATAATTTCTAGTAATAATCATACTATATTTGCTTCTTGTAGTCATCATCTACCCATCCATGATAGTTAGGTATTTGAAATTTAACCGATGGCCTATCTGTTGCCGCTAAAACAGCAAAATCTAAAATTTTAAAAACTATAAATATTTAAGAGAGCTCTCATTGAACAGACGTTATTTTATTTAAATAGGTGCCAGGAAAGAAAATCACATTAAGAGTTAACTACTAAATATACCTAACAAAAGGTAAAAAAAATCATTTCATCATAAGACAAGCGCGAGTCAGGCTTGCCTACCGAGAGTTTGAACTTTAAGACTTATTTTTTAGTACTTAACCACAAATGTATACTTTTCAGTTTTTTTTCATAAACTAGGACTACCTGTAGGTGTTAGCTGCCAAATTTCTTATTCTAGGTCAACCACAAGTACTCTTTCAATTTTGATTTTCTTTATAGTGTCGAAATATGCATGTTTTGCGATATAAACGGTCCTATCTTTTTTAAGTAAATGTAGAAAATACGAGGTTAATTTCAGAAATTTTAGGGACCGTAGATCTGAGTATATGGCTTGAATTTCTCTCAAAAAGAAGATTCGAAGAACTCAATATCTCCAAGTGTTCCGGAGATAAAGGCTCTTGACAGACAGACAGACGGATAACAATGATTTCAAAGAGGAACCCTTGACAAGGTTTCCTTTTTCCTTAAAGGTACAGAACCCTAAAAATACTTCGGTATTTTTCCAAATATAATGGATTGATTTGGTTTTATTTTTAAATAGATTCAGGATATATTTAAAAGTAGCAGAAATATTTTCGTCGTATAAAGTTATAAATTTTATACTATGACGACGTCGTGACAGAGAGGCATAAGTGTGCGAATGTAAACGCGACCGTATTTAATATTTTCGATTCCTCGCTTCAAGAACGAAGCGAAATATGGCGTTGAGTTCCGCCATAAGTAATGCCGCGAGAATTCGGCGGAAAGTGGGAAAAAAATGTCTTAATAAGAATGGTGTGCTTTAAGGCTAGATTCCAAGGTAGTACCTGTAGGTATCTGCTATGCGCTGGATACATGCGTAAAGCTAAAAAAATAATAACGCTTTTTGAAATAAAATCAGGTGTTTGGAGAAAGCCTTAAAAAAAATTGTCTAACCATCTAGTAGAAATCAAGCTCACGATCACTTTCCGCGTTCGCATAATTTGTATTGTTATAGATATACGGATTCTATAACAACTTTTTATAACTACACACAGGAAAAACAATATTTACACGATACTGACTTTTTATTAAAAATGTATTGTATTTCTGATTAAAACCTAACATACACCGGAATAGCGCACCTTTTAATTAAAAGAAATTTCTTCTTTTATACTCGTAATATGTACCACGTACTTACAAAGGAGCTACAATCGACGTGTCTAAACAATTAAAAACGTGTTGAAATAGTTTAATTTGTTCATATAAAAAGTAAGAATAGGAGTAATAGGCTTTTGTAATCTATTTAAGAAAATTTTGCAAGACAATTCGGAAAGTTTGTAGCGTTGAAAATGTTAGAGATTTTTGTAGCATTAACCTGATGTCCTAACCGGGATCAGGCCAGAGGAAATAAGAAAATAAATGCAAGCCCAGTAGGCCAGTAGGCCCAGTAGGTGTTGAGCGGCGGAACTCAACGCCGGGCGATTTCATAGATGCCAGAGCGAAGAGAAATGTAACTATTAATAAACATAATTCATTTAATAAAAGCAACAGCTCATCACGGCATTCGAGCGAAGATCATATACATAACCATCGCGTTACAGTCACACCTTTTGCCCCAGCATCAAGACGTTGGAATCTTTTCTTAAAGCACTCCGTTCCCATTCATTTGCTGACATCTCGAGGCATTGCTTGTGGCGGAACTCAACTTTATATTTTGCTTCGTTACTAAAGCAACAAATTGAAAACATTAAATATTTCACTATCACGAGTGGGAATCGAACACACACCCATCGCGTTAAAATCACACCTTGTGCCCCTGCGTCACGACATCCTCTAAATGGAACAACAATTTTTATTTTACCACCTGTTCAGCATATATCTATCAATTTCAGTGTAATATAAAGCAACGTAAATGGCATCAGCATTTCGAAACAAATTTCGTGAATTCACCAAGTTGCTCTTAATTAAGCATTGCTAATCCGGCGTACTTTAATCAAAACATTGCCCCGGCATTCGGCGTTTAGCGTTGACTGTCAAATTAAATTTAAATGGTAACAATTTATAACTTTATTATGGCATACGACCCACGATCCTAAATCTCGGGCGAAGACATAAAATACTGCGTTACGTACAGTTGACGGAAAGATTTGGTATATTTTTGCAGGAAAACGGTCTTTACGGTGAAAATAATAAGAATCATATGTATATTTGTATGCCGTTATATCAAAAGCGCCTGCACGGAATTGTGTTTTATTAACGGGTTATAAAGTTTGAACGGTACACGTCGTTGGCAACTTGTTAGTAGATTCGTCCAGGCTTTAGCCATTTACCGTCATTATTACTCACGAGCTAATTGATTTCCAATTTTATAATGGGAAGGTCTATCTTCATTCATTTACATTTTTTTAATAGTCAGAGATGGTCGTGGCGACGTTAAACTCTAGATGTGATTGTTAGTGGGTTTGATCTACAGTAAAAATAATAGTAATAATAGTAGGAATATCTGAACGTTTTTAAACTAGATATCGTATTTATCTATTATTTCAATTCATATTTTACAAAGCAAAATGTTTTTTATAAAGTTTACGCTATGCGAGAAATTAAAAATGATAAAATAAAAATACATACATAGCAAAATTAAATTAAATAACAATACTTTTACTCCAAACTAGCGACCCGCTCGTTTCGTCCGTTTGAACAATACAATTATTTATTTACTAATCTAAACTACTTTCTGTTTCTAATGATCCTAGTGGTTTTTAAATGCAAGAAAGGTTATTTTAAAATTTGTTTCAACTTAAAAATAACTAACCTAACCTAAACTGTACTTAAAAACCCCTAAATCTGTAGCTGTGAACACAATTTGAATTTAAAAATATAAATAATATATGCGAGAATAAAGACTATTTGTTATTATTTTATTTAAAAATAAATACAATAAATAGATTAGCTTCACGCTGTATCCCGCACACAGTAGGCAAAGGAAACCTAGTGTTCAGACACTCCGTTCCACACCGCTAAGTTCTGGAGGCATTGCGTGTTGTAAATAAATATTTCTTTTCCTCGAGTGGGGATCGAACCCACAACCAGTCATGCCCCTTTGTGCCCCTGCGCCAAGACTGGCCACATTATTAATTTTATTTTATTTACAACAATAAAATATTTTATTAAAATAAACATAACATTCTTTAAGGCAACTGCCGAAAAAGTCATTTGTTAACAGTATGACAAAAGCCTTAAATCAGACTCGTGAATTGACTAGTCAAACCTAGTAGCACCGGGCCTTCGATGTTTGACTACAACGATTTTTCTCCCACAAAGCCTTTTCGATAGAGAAAAACCAAAAACCTAGTGTTAAGACACCCTCGTCCCTCACTTTCCGTCAAATTCTCGTAGCATTGCGTGTTGAGTAGCGGAACTTAACGCCGATATGACGTATAGATTATAAAAATACAACATATAGTCCCATATTAACAGTAATTTCAAAGTTTACTCCAACTTAAATTCACGTACACACGAAGTCCTCATAATAACTACATATACGAACGCTTTGTGACGTTTCGTAATATCTAAGTTAATTAACTCGACGCCGACGTCCGCCCAACACCGTCGCGTTCGCGTTGGAGATAACTAATTGTAATTAACTAATCACACACGTCTCTCGGTGTGATTAATTATGTGTCGTTTAAGTGTATCCCTGTGACACATATTGATAATGTTTTTTTAGGAAAAGTTTAATGTTTTTAATAACTATGAGACCAGTTGTGGCGCGGTTTATAAGAATAGAATAGGTTGTGGGTTGGGTGTTAATAAGAGCGGAATGTCTAAACATTAGGTTCCCAGGTGCCCTTTGCCTACCCGGGACACAGCGTGGCTAATGTTTTTTTTTGGTAGAAGTACTTTTTTTTAGTGTGTTAATTTTTTTAATTAAAAATGTCCAAAACGGCGTTATGCCTCTTGTTTTAACTGCATAATACATAAAATAAATAAAAGCTTTTAATGTTTTTTTATATTGTGTAAGTGATCTCTATACGTTTGATAGATATTTTATGTAAAATAATTTACGAACTGTAACTCTGAAAAAAGTTATATTCGAAATAGCGTTTCTACTAAACACACAAATGTGAAAGTTTGTGACGATGTATATTTGTTTGTTCCATTTTCACGCAATAACTACGGAACGAATTTAGATGAAACTCTACAGTTATATAGCTTATACACCAAAATAACACATTGACTAGTTTACGGTAAACAGAAACATAATTTAAATATAATATAAAAATAAATTTAAGCAGGCAAAGCTGCGTTTGGGTCACTAACTCGAGTTGTTTTTTAATATTACGAACGATTTTTTAAACACAAAACCACCTAAAATAAAATATCTTAAAAAAGAATTGTCATTCCTATATTATATATCCATATATAAAAAAAAACTTAATTATAAGCGTCAACGGTTTGCTTGTTAAATACTAACAAAGAAATGGAACACAAGGAAACCGACTGCCGCGCCGTTTGGGCGGCAATCCTTATTTGTCGAAGCGTGTATAACATGTCCAATTAATACTAAGGCAACGCGCCCCCGCCCTGTAACTATTACGTTCACCCTCTGTTTACCAACGACCGCGAGTCTTTTGTTTACGCTTAATGGCTTAAATAAAACGGGTCAAATTTGCAAAACGTTCGCTCAGGAAGGTTTTAAATACACAAAAAGACCAATCCAATTTGCACTTTAACTTAAGGTGGTAAAGCATAAATTTCAATTCCAAATAAATACTATTAAAACGAGAACGCGCGTATGTGCTCGTACAAGCGAGACCGTAATCGGTTCAAACTCTTGTCTTTTCACCTCTTATTCTAGGGTGGGAGTGCTATTACAACTACAAAAGATAACAACTCGAGCCGATTTTCACTTAGCCGTCCATTTAATTTCCTGACCGAAACTCCGATTGTTACATCACTTTGTTTAAGCTGTAATTGAGTTCTTTGGGAGCGTTCTTTTCTGAGGAAATGAATATCAATCACGACGTCAGACGACACTAACTTTTGAATTAAATTCTTGGCAAATTCTATCATTTCAAACGAATAGAAAAGGTATTTTTTTTATTTATTATGATTACTTTCTCGATCAGCTTCACGCTGTATCCCGCATACAACAAGGTAAGCAGAGGGAGCCTAGTGTTAGGACAATCCGTTCCCAATTTTTCGCCGAATTCTGAACAACGTAACACAGTAACACAGTAAAAATTAAAAATTAAATTAGCTTTAGGCTATATCCTGCACACAGCAGGGTAGACAGAGGAAACTTAGTGTTAAGACACTCCGTCCCCCACTTTCTGCCGAATTTTGGAGGCATTGCGTATTGAGTGGCAGAACTCAACGCCGCGCTTTGCCTCGACACCAGAGCGAAGAAATGAAAATATAAATTTAAGTAAGTATTTCATCTCCTCGAGTGGGGATCGAACCCACAACCAGTCGGTTTTACAGTCACACTTTGTACCACTGTACCACGTCTGGCCTCAAACACAGTATTTAGTTTTATTTTACATCACAATTCTTTTCAATATCTCTAAGCGATATCTTAATAAATCCCATAAAACTCCAATGTTTTAACCACGCAAGCACCTGCTCCCGCTTCGGGCTGGCTTTGAATGCGAAATTAGTCTTGTTTCTTTTTTACCACTTTATGAAATCCACCGATACAGATAGAATTGAAAGTAAATTGACGTGTCACACTCCACTTTCAATATGAATTTACGATTATTGCTGTCTAAATAGAATTCGGTGAAGAAAATTAATGAGTATACACTGTCACTTTCAAATATTGTCACGTTCGATACAAGCTGGAAAGTGATACGTTCTGGTGAACGTGCCTCGAATGTTTTTTCGAGTATAGAATTGATAACTGCGATTTTAAACATGATAAGAATCAATTGAGGCCAGTCGTGGCGCAGTGGCACGAAGTGTGACTGTAAAACTGACTGGTTGTGGGTTCGATCCCCACTCGAGGAGATGAAATATTTACTTAAATTTATATTTCTATTTCTTCGCTCTAGTGTCAAGGCTAAGCGCGGCGTTGAGTTCTGCCCCTCAACACGCAATGCCTCCAGAATTCGGCAGAAAGTGGGGAACGGAGTGACTTAACACTAAGTTCCCTCTGCCTACCCTGCTGTATGCGGGATACAGCGTGAAGCTGATTTTTATAAGAATCAATTACTGTGTCGTCTGTAATGGCGTTGTGGTTGTATAACTGCGTTCTTTGATTATAAATGGCAAGCGTTATCAAAAAAATTGTTTTCCTTATCACTGAATGCTCGTGGCGCAGTAGCACAAGCGAGGTACTGACAAACTTTTGGTTCGATTCTAACTCGAGAAAATGATATATTTAATATTTTCATTTTCGTCACTCTGGTGTGCAGGCAAAGCGCGGCGTTGAGTTTCGCCTTGGAGACATTGTGTGATGAGTATCACACAATGTCTCCAGAATTCGGTGGAAAGTGTCTTAGCTCTAAGCTCCCTCTACACGCTACATGCGTGATACAGCGTGAAGCTGAAATGCCCAATATCTTATCTTTAACCAATTATTACATGATGTCACGAAGAGCTAAATAATAATCTAGTGTGTACAAAATCTAACCATACTCGCAAAAACCTATATAAATTCGAATTACCTATCATATTATTTTAGTTAAATAATTAAAACTTAAAATAAAACAAAATAAAATAAAATAAAAAAATAAACACATTATAATTACAATATGTCTCATACAAACAAAAATATGTTTCATTATAATCTTGATGTCACTATACCTAACAATATATATATAAATATATAAACGGTTGAGAAATTTAAATTTCTTTACCCTCTTTTCTTTCTTTTTATTAAAATAAATGTACTCCGCAATATTAAGCTCCTTAAGATATTTTTAAAGACAGTCGTTTAGTTAGATCTGTTTTAAAAATTTTTTTTTACTTTAAAAAGTAGCACTGTTTCTGCAGTTACTGTTTAGTTTCAGCACACAATATTCTTTTTTCAGCTTCACGCTGTATCCCGCTTATAGGAAGGCAGGCAGAAGGAATCTATTGTTGGGACACTCCGTTCTCCACTTTCCGCTGAACTTCCGAGGCGTTGCGTGTTGAGTGGCGGAACTCAACGCCGCGGTTTACCTTGTTACCACAGCGAAGAAATAGCAATTTTAGTAAATAATAATTAATTTCCTGAGCATCGAGTATCGGGAATCGAACGCACAATCGTATTTACAATCACACACTCGTGCTACCGCGCCGCGACAGCCTGATCTAATTGATAATAATTTAGTATATACCTAGACATTTGATAGAATTGATAATAAATAAAAAAACGCTTTAATAATTGTAAAACGCAGCCATATTACTAAATGACTAGAAATTCAAAAAAATAACCATTCAAATACTATTACAAATTGTCAAATAAATAACACAGTACTAATACCTCACTTTTCTCATCAAATAAGAAAAGTCAAATCAAATAAGAAAAATTTCAAATATAAAACGGATAACTAACCTTTCAATTCACTCCCATCTACATTTCTAAACACGACGTTGCGTCCCTCCGTACGCTTCCAAGATACGGTGGGCTCTGGAACGCCAGTTGCGGTACATCGGAGTTCCACTGAGCCTCCCTCGGGGGCTCCGGCCTCTGACCCATCGCCGTCCGCTATGTCTGGTGGAATTACGACTGACAGATGGCCCGTCTATAACAACGTTTGAATTGGATGAATATTGGGTAAATATTATCACATATTTAGAAATGATTTAGTAAAAAATCAAATCAAATCAGCTTCACGCTGTATTCCGCACACAGCAGGGTAGGCAGAGGGAACCTAGTGTTGAGACACTCCATTCCCCACTTTTTGCCGAATTCTGGAGGCATTGCGTGTTGAGTGGCAGAAGTCAACGCCGCGCTTAGCCTCAACACCAGAGCGAAGAAAATGGAAATATAAATTCAAGTAAATATTTCATCTCCTCGAGTGGGGATCGAACCCACAACCAGTCGATTTTACAGTCACACTTCGTGCCACTGCGACACGACTGGCCTCATGATTTAGTAATTGAAATTATATTTATATAGTTGATAGAAATCCAAAGAAGTTTTGTTATAAAATTATGATGAACTTGAAACTGTCGTGGGGCTGTGTGGTAACGTTTACACGTTATATAAACACGATTGTTGAGGGTTCGGTTCCTAGTGGAAAGATTACATTTAAATTATTTTTATTTCTCCGCTGTGGTAAGATTCTAATCTTGTGGTGTTAATTATTTAACGTAATGTCTCGAAAATTAAACGGAAAATAAGCGACGTATTTTTTTACGGTATGTAATATGTGAGGCCAGTCGTGGCGCAGGTGCACTAACGTGTAACTGTAACCAAGACAGATGTTGGGTTCGATCCCTACTCGAGGAATTTATATATTGCATAATACAATTCTTCACTCTGGTATCGAGTCATCGCGCGGCGTTAAATGCCGCTATTCAACACACAATGGCCCCAGGACTAAACGAAAAGCAGTCTCTGCTACCCTGGTACATGCAGGATACAGCGTAAAGCAGAATAATGTAATATGTTTTTTCTGTCTAGCTCGCTATATGTTGGAAAATTGTGAATGAAATTGAATCTACGATAAGCTTATAAAGTTATTGTTGTATCGAGTTAAGCTTAAGCGGTAAATAACATGAAAGTGCACGTGTATGTAATATTGATTTTCCATTGTATATTAAAATGTATATACATATAAAAATTTTTTAGTCAATGGTAAGAATAAAACATTAATATTATAATATTATTTAAAAATTCAATCATCATAATTTGCTATAAAATATAAAAATATCAAGATGTCGTGGCACAAGGGTGTGACTGTAACGCAACGGTAGTGGGCTCGAACGCCACTTGGCAAAACAAATTATTACTTATTATTCTTCGCACTGGCACCAATACAAAAGCCCGGCGTTGAGTTTCGCCACTCAGCACGCAATTCCTCGAAAAATTCGGCGAAAAGTGAAGAACAGAGTGTATTGACATACTCCCTCTGCCTATCCTGCTATATGCGGGATACAGCGTGAAGCTGATTTATAAAAATATATGTATGCATTAAACTCAATAATATAACAAAGTTTATAATATTAACCTGTCAAAAAGATAGTAAATGAACGCAAAGTCAATGTAGTGTCTCCCGGGAGAACAAGGAGCTAAGTTATCGCTTAATACAGGCCCCGGGGACGGAATAAGCAGTGCTCTCAAAACTAGTTTCCTATTTGTATTGTGTTGATATAAGTAGAGCAACATTATTATAGATATTATTAAAGTATCCGCTAGAAATTGAACTTGAAGCCATTCTGACGCTAACATCGGATATTTGTTATAGCGCAATGGTTTCAATCCGAATCTAATAATCAAAGGAATTAATGCACTGACACGTTCTGATTATCTGTATTTATTTAACGGTAACATTTAAGAAATTTGGGATTTTTTTAGATTTATTAGTAAATATTTAACAAGAAAATATAGAGTCCGTCATGGCGCAGGAATATAGGAGTGAACTGTTACGCGATGGTGGCGAGTTCGATGGAGCCACTTGAGACAATCAATTATTATTTATTATTTTATACCTTTCTTGGCTCTGGTAGAAATTTCTTCGCTCTGGTACAAAGGCCTGAAAAATTCAGCGGAAAATGGGAAACGTAATGTCTTAGCACTCTGTTCCGTCTACCTACTCTGCTATTTGCGTGATTTAGCGTGAAGCTGATCAATTAATATCTAACAATTTAAAAATTTAATGAATATTATAAATTATCTGACAAGATAAAGAGGCCAGTCGTGGCGCAGCGGCACAAAGTGTGACTGTAAACCGACTGGTTGTGGGTTCGATCCCCACTCGAGGAGATGAAATATTTACTTAAATTTATATTTCCATTTCTTCGCTCTGGTGTCGAGGCTAAGCGCGGCGTTAAGTTCTGCCACTCAACACGCAATGCCTCCAGAATTCGGCAGAAAGTGGGGAACGGAGTGTCTAAAAAAAAACACTAGGTTCCCTCTGCCTACCCTGCTGTGTGCGGGATACAGCGTGAAGCTGATTTATTTATTTATTTATAAAGCTTTCCTTTTTTATAAAGGCATCGATGAGGATGTCCTCAATCCAATATTTACAAATCATTACGAAACATAATGGTACTTTAGAAAAATATATCCTTTTGAAATTGAAGAAAAAAAAAATTTACATTTGACTTGATTTCTGCACATAAATTGAATTTACAGGTTATGGAAAATAGAAGTCAGTATACCAGAGTCACAGAGTTAGGGTGGTCACGCATAACTAAACAATCGCACAGGGTCGAGGAGCTGAATACGTGTCGGAACTATTCAATTTCAGACAATATTTTGCAAGAGATATTTATTTTTTATATTTATATATATTTTTTGTTTTTATTTTTATATATAATAATATTTTTATTGTTAAAGAGTATGTATCATGTTTGAGATTTAAATTAGTTCTTTTTTGGTTTCACGATGTACTTCGCATATATCAGAGTATGACGATGGAACCTGAGAACTAGTGTTAACACACACAGTTGCCATTAAGAACTTCCATTCTCTACTCTACTTCTCCGTTCCATTCATGCCGAATTCTAGAGGCATTATGTGTTAAGCGGCGGAACTCAAAACCATTTCCACTAAAAGAAAAGAAAATATTAAATATTTCATTTCCTTTACTGGAAATCGAACCTACAACCTGTCCTATTTACAGTCACATGGTGCCCATGTAAAATACTTTTTACTATAACTCGTTAATGCATACTTTATAACATTACATTAAAAAAAATTGCATTAAAAAGTTAACTAATGGAGTAGAACCACAAGGCCGTGAATACTGCAGGAAGACATATGACTCCTTTAGCGAGCACGCACTGTGAAGACTTTGACAAAATTCCAATGGAGTTTGGAGTGACGGCGCGCTTTAGAGATTTATCAAGACCAGGTACTCTCGTTCGCATATATATGTTTATATTATATATACCGGGATAACGTATTTTCTCTTAGGACGCTGAAAATAAGGTTTACAATCCAAAAAAATGCTATCTTTTCCAGTTGTCTGTATCGGCTAGTTTTGTTCCCTGATACAATTCCTTCCAATACGTACGTGATCGAATTTCGTCAACGGAAATATATGTAGTCGATACAACATAAAGGATTCCTACCTAACTTTCAAAATGACTCAAGATACATCTAAAACAAACTTCACGTTAATGCTCAATGTTCAAAACTTTAAAAGTTTTATTAAACTGGTACAGTAATGTTTAAAGTTTGAAACGCATTATTACACTTAACGCAAACATGGTTTCTCTGCTGTCATCTTATAGAAAAGCACTGAATATTTGTAGCTGGACGTACTTTGACAAAATTCCAACGGAGCGAAGTACAGGCGAGCACGACTGAATGGGTCACATTCCCTTCTAAAATATGCAAAAGTTATATTTTAGTAACATTTCATACACGACTCTCTATGGTACTTTGCAGCTGCTCTGAATTTTAGTAACGGTTGCCGCCGTTCTTTTTTATAAATAAAACTTATTTTTCTTCTCCAGTTTGAAATTCACAAAGTTGTAGCCACAAGCTTTGGAGAAAACGTTCAAAATGACCAAATAAGCAGTTTTAATTTAAAACTTCTCAAAACAGTCTTTACTCGTTATATTATGTTGAATGGATTTTTCATACGATACAAATTTAAGCATTTGGATTTTTTAACAACGGTACCTAGATGATTCTTTTTTTTTATTAGAATTATATCTAATCCGCGTCTTCATACGTGCGCGAAATTTATATATAGACTACCTCCTGTAAAACTGAACTTACAAACACATACAAATAGGTAGGTAATCATAACCACAAAAAAATAGAATCAGCAAAAAAAATTAACAAATAAATAATAAAATTTAATAAATAATAAATAACAATTGAATAAAAACAAAAATACCATCAGTTTATATGTGTGTTATAGCATTTTGTATGTAACTAAAAACATTCATCGACATCGAGTTTTTGGGACAAATCATGCTTATTTTTTTAATGTTGACATTGTGGATAAATATGAAATTGTAAGAACAGACAAATCAAAATCATCTAATGTCGATTTGTTGCAAACTCGTTACCTTTTCAAAGGCGCTTTTAGTTTGTATTATTTATTTAGTATTTGTAATATTATTTTGTATTGTTTTGAGTATTTTTTTTGCTGTGACGTTTACTGAGTTATAAATAACAAACTGCATGTTATTATAATAACTGTTATTTGTAGGTGTTTGTAACATTTATTAATTTAATAGAACCAAAAACAATTATTTTACAAATTTCTTGTCCGTCTGTTTGTTTGTTTGTCTGTCTTTCGCGTTTCGCATTTACGCGTTTGTTCAGGCTCTAGTATTTTACATCAACATTTAATGAGTGTTTTTTTTGCAAGCGATTCATAAATAACACATTGGTGTCAATATAAAGAACTACATGTAGAAATAATGCTACGATTTTTTTTTATTGAATTGACTGAAACTTTAACTATCAATGTATGGATATTATCAAATGATGATGTTAATAGATCACGCAAGTAGTTCAGATGAGAAAATTAATAATTGTGTAGTACTAGCTGGCGAAGCCTCGAACGGATTGCTAATTATAGAAATATAAATAATAATATATTACAAATTATTTTATCTAATATTATCGTGGATATGCGAATCAGCGTTAAACTTTTAGCGCGATAGTTGTCTATTCGGAAAAAAGTTCATACTGAAATTATGTTATATTGAAATTGCGTCAAGTTCAGTATCCCATATTACTCGTATGCTCTACTAAATAACTGGTATGCTCCAACGGCCATTGGTCCATCCACGGAAGAATCCAGCCCACTGCCACTTCAACGTACTAATTTTGCATGCGATACTGGAAATGTCTGGTTTTATCCTTTAAAGAGACTCCAAGCAGTGCTTGCTCCGTGACCTTAAACCTGTGAACTAAACCGATAGTTTCCAAGTTTCAGCGCCGTAGTTCATATATTGGACCCAGTATGACATGCTAGTTGAACATAATATTAGTCTTCCTCAAATTCGTACCGAGACCGACACGCCGCGGAAATTCACCCAGGCTCTGCAGCGTCCCAGTTAGCTGTTCCAGGTTCCGGAGGTCGCCATGATGATTATATCGTGAGCGAATTTGAAATGCGTAATGTACTCGCCGTTTATATTGCCTAACAAACCGGTCCAATCCAAGGTTTTAAAGACTTCCTCAAACACTATTGTAAGCAGTTTAAGGCCTGGATCGCCTTGATTGTAATCTTCTGGATTTGTAAAGTCACAGCAGTATGTAGACATCATAGTACATTAATGTATCTCCAATCAAAATTACATCTTTAATACATAAATGAACTAAATTAAAATGTAAATTAATAAATCATACATTTCAAATTGGTGTTTGTATATGCATGCCTATGTATTGTCGAGTTGAGTCGTAGGTTGCACCTCATTAACACATTAAAATATCTTTAAATAGAGCTGCTAAAACTAAAACAACGAAAAATATATTTAAAAAAAATAAACTCTGTAATATTTAATTTCGCCACCGGAACATGATAAGTGACATACGTTTTCCACTGCAGTGTAAATTTTTATATCTCGAGACAGCTCGAGTCACATGAATTATGGAAATACTAGGATTCTGTAGAGCGAGTGGTTCTGAGATTTACATCCCAAACTGCATTGCGAAGTTGCGTTATGGGAAAATATTAACGAGATAGTACTCTACTATAAAATACAAGTCTTAAAAATGTGAGTATTTTGTTATTTACCTTACAATAGAACGTAAATTCTCGTGTGCTTGTTCTCACTATATATATATATATATATATATATATATATATATATATATACATATATATAACTTACATATTACGTGATCCATCGATATTTTGAAATAACACAGATCTACTTTCATATTCGAATGGACTCGGTATGTGAATTCGGGAAAGCGGCTTACTTGGGTCTTTGCGGAGAAAAGAATAGTTTACTCTATTTCAGTTTTCATGTATAGATTTTTATTATGGTGGTAAATTTGAAAATTACAATATAAATTTCGGTTAATTCTATGCTAGTAAACTATCTATTTATAATTAGTAATTGTATATGAAAGCAATTTTGTAACAAAAACAATTTTTGCTAAATTTTTAGTTGTTTGTTTTTTCAATAAAACTCATCCATTATTTTGGTTACGTAAAAGAATATAAAACAAGAATGTGTAACTGTTGCCCAAATTACTTTTAAATTTTGAAATGTTACAACGTGAATCTAATATTTTTGAAATTAAAACTGAAAAGCAGCCACGAGAACCGCCATAATTGAAATGTGCGAATTTATAAAATAAAATTTGGAATATGAGAAACAATAAGAAACGTTTTAATAATTTCCAAGCTAACATCAGTGTTGTGGCCACCGGCATAGTCCAGTTAAAAATATTTTTCCTAAAAGGTTTTCCAAGGTAAAGCTTTCGAGTTTTCTTACATTTCTTAGAAAACAATTTATTTGCCGCAAGCATTTGAAGCAAAACATATATTTTTATTGGAATACTTTCCCAAACTTTTATTCTTTAACTGAATATTAAAGCAGAAACTTTGACTTGGCTACTTCGCCAATGACAGCAGCATTGTTAAAAGTGTGAATGTATTTTTCTTGTATTCAAATGTGTTTCTCATTGTGCATCACTAGTTATAAAATAGTCAAACAGTATAAAATATGCTTGTAAATATTTTTATATTTAAAAAAAAAAATATAGAAATTAATACAAAGTCGACATGCCTACGTATGCAGATGTCTTTTACACGCTAGAAAGCAGGTCGGACGTGCATAACCAACGTTTTAAAAATAATATTCTTGTTATAATTTTATAGAGAAATGTTATCATGTAGATTTTTTGTAATTTAACTTTATTTTGTTCTGCATTACGATTATCGTAAGCCTAATTTAAATCTAAATCAGGTTCACGCTATATCCTGCGAATAACAAGGCCGAAGGAATCTAATATTGAGACACCCCGTTTCCTACTTTCCGATTAATTTTTTATTTGGCGGAATTCAACGCTGGGCTAATGTTAGAACGACGTCATTATCTTAAAACATGTTGGAAAAAATCGGTAAATTTAATTTATATAATGGCATTAAGGCCGCTACGCTAAAGTGAGACTACGCCGAACTAGTCTACCTCATACCTTGAACAAAACCGCCATATCCACCATCCATCATCCATCCATCTTTGACCATCTTGGACAAAAACCTCTACTGATTGGATTCTAAACTCTATTAAAAGTGAATCTGTAGAACAAAACGAAGATGATGAGATGACCTGGACCATTACAGGCCCGAGTGGAGTAAAACGAAATACGCAATACTAGAAAAAAGGGAGAGAGCTTTTGCCCAACAATGGGACAGTACAGGCTAAAACAAATGGTACTAATGGTAAATGGTAGTACATAAAACAATAATGATTTTGAAAATCCAGCGCTCCAGACTTAAGATCATAAATAATCTTACTGGGTCCATAATCATATTTTAAATATAAACATTGCGAACAGAACTTGGTGGGTCCAAGTCAACAACACCAATCAAATATAGATCTTATCAAGATAAAATGGTAATGCTGTTAAAAAACGCGATTTAAAACCACAGAAGAATCATAAAAAATTTAGCATATTTTAGATTCAACCAACCGTTTCATAAACTATCTATTAATATAAATAGACCATCTGGTGGAACAATCTGTAAAGTAGCGTCAATTTTAGTCAAAGGTTTCGACGATGGCTAACCGACAAAATGTAATAGACCATACTTATGGTAAAGATACGGTACATTTTCCAAGCAACGCCTTTAGTTGTGTTACGTCTGACCAATTATTTTGGGGTGAGCAGCTGACATATGCTATGATGGACGACCGACGACTGTTTATTACGTTTTTTCGCCTCCATCGACCTATTTATATTGAAAAATGTGACACAATTACGAATTCTGTTTATTTTTAATTTAAGACTAATTACTAAATAATGTGAAAAAACAATTTTACATGTCAAGAAGCTATAATAAATTATGTTTAAAAATCGTGTTTATACAATATGTAAAACAAAACAGAACTTACCTATAGAATTATATTTACACTAAAATACCACATTTTTCACATTTTATATAAAAGACATCGACATCTATATATTATGATATTCAAAACTTTATTTTTCCTAAGGGTGGCTACCATTATGAAAAATGAAATACAAGTAGATACGTCGCGACTCGCACCTGTGGCATAACAAAGGAACGCTGACTAATGCCTGACGATTTTTCGGCTAAGAAATAATTCACTTGTTGAATCCCCTGCGACTTTCCTCTCAACTCACTAAATATTCTATTTTATTGAAAGCTTTTTCTTCTTATTATTTTACTTTGGTCTTAAGACTTTAGAAGAAAAATATAATTTTAAACACATATTAATGATATGCGAAAAGGGCATCGTTTCCAGATTTTTTTGTATTTTAATTTTGAAAAATAAATGATTTAAAATTGTATATTATTATTATAGTTTCAATAATAAATAAATGGTAGTATCGTTACTAAAATCAAATTATACTAACGTGCGACACAAAGTAAATTATAAGATAATTCAGTATCAGCTCAAAGATAATCCAACGAACATTGTAAATCCCATATAGGAAGCTGAGCTCCCACAATTTAGGAGTGCCAGAATTTTGGCCGCATTGTTCGGCTTCACGTTATTATATTAAGGTCGAATAACTGCGTAATAGCCGCGGTTTAGAGTTTACATTTCACTAGGAATACCTTAGTCCGATAAATTCCATGGGTAACTAAATGCTTACTGCGACGTTAGTGACAACGTAGCAACTATGTGTCGAAGAATGTGTTTACGGTGCCAAGACCGAGGCTCCTTAGCGGGGATTCCTCACAGGTCGTAGCTATTCTGGTATCGCTCGCTTTGTGGATAAATTAATTTATGTACAGCCTCCACGTAACATTGTATGGTGAACGTTACTTTAGGGTACATTCACAAATTTGAAAACGTTTCTATATTAGTACGGAGAAATATTAGTAAATGTATAAGAAATAATATAGGTTTGGTATCTTTCTAAAACGATAAATTACAACATAGAATAAAACAAAACAATCAATCAATATTATTCAGTATTTATGACAAATACTAAGCAAAAAGATATAAAATAGATCTTGATCATATTAAATGGAGCATCTATCGCGCAGATGGGCTCCGATTTCGGCAGTAAACAAACGCAAACGGACTTTAATCTCGGTCATAAAAGTAATCCCCACATAAAGTTACGCGACGATGGACAACATAAGGGTAGAGGGATTTTCTCGCACGAAGATTTTACAGTAATTAAGATAAAATGCTTAGAGTTTTATATGTAACGTAACACTGGTCGTTTTTCAACACAGCTAATCCCCTAGTATGCAATAAAGCCGCTGAAGTATTTGTGTTTCAGGCGAAATTACCCATATTGAAAATACCCTTCAGCTAACAGCCGACTAAAGGCTTATTTAAACACATCCCAACTGTATGCGGACGTGCCGCGCGCGTTCTTCTATAACCTAAGTAACTGCTTACATTAAATTCCACATTGTTATTGAGTAGAGTGGCCTTCGACTCAATAAAATTTGAATAGATACACTGTTTATACTTTGTAAGTGTAACGATCTGTTGTGTTTTTGTATAACTTTCGTTCGCAAAATATTTGATGTTAAATTTGATTCTTAGTACACGTTTCAAGCAATTAATTTAATTTTGACTACCGTTCATGAACTACATTTTAATTTTTATAAATATTTTTTTTAATTTTTGATTTATAAATTTATAACTTAATTAAAAGATTCCAGTTTCCAATTAATATATGCAAAAAATAAATGGATAAAGTAAAAAAAAACAACAAATATTAAAATCGATATCTAATATTCGATCAATTGAATCGTATTCGTATTTCAACTGCTAATAGGTTTTTAAATTAACTTTTTGACTTGCGTAAAATTTGATATATTGACATTTCAACAATGCGTGGCAACGTCCAGCGAAACGAGAAAAAGGGTTGGAAAAAGATCATCTATCACTGGCCTGTCAACAGTGCTTGCCATCGATGCCGCAAAAACAATTAGTAGGTCAATATTTATTTGATTGCCCCAAAATGGAGGAATTGCTGGCTACATTATCTTTAAGTCCGTTTGTAAAATCTATACTAAAATTTTATTTATGATAAGAATATTATGCATATATATTATCACATGAGGACGTTGTAGCGCAGGGGTACAACGGTATGTGACTGGAAGCGCGAGGGTTGTGGGATCGATTCCTACTTAGCAGAATTAGATTATTATTTATTCATATTTTAATTTTTTCGTTTAGGTATCCAGGCAAAGCGCGGTGTTTAGTTCCACCACTCAAAAATTCAGCCGAAATTGGGTAACGGAATGTTTTATCACTAGGTTCCTTGTGCCTACTCTCCCATGTGCAGGATACAGCAAGCGTGAAGCTGAAAAAAAACATATCTACATATGCTAATCGTATTGGAGCAAAATTTTCGAATTTTCGAGTGTAAAAAATTAAGTACGTTATAAGTTTTACGTGTTTCGGAACTCGAACCTGTGCTTGACCAAGTGCTTGACCAAGGGCGAGTATGTTCTTATGACGAAGAGAGAAGAGATCTTGTAATTTTTTTTCAAAGTAATTTTAAATACGAATCGTATATCTAATAATCCTAAATAAGCAACGACAATTACATCTTACATAATACCCGAACATAATTTACCTAATAACGTATAAAGCGATCTTACCACCCCTAATCACATCTTATAAAATTAAAACGTAAACGCAAACAAACTCACTGACGCATTTTCATTTGGCCCGCTTATTTGCTGGAAAAAGAAAAAAATTCCGTAAACAGTTTCCACTTGTGTGGAAGGAATGTTAATTGTGCTCTTTCACTTAAAAAGTCCTGACCGCTCCCATGTTAAAGTTAGCGAGCGAATACGTAACTTCAAAAAAATAAAAAAAATAAAAAGAAAAACAATGCCGGCATACTTAAGTGTTGCGCCTAACATCTTTTTACTTTGAAAATATTTGTTTAATTGTGCGGGCTCTCTCAAATTTACTTTTACACTTAACAAATGCTACATCCCTCACTGTGCAAATATGAAGGGAACCTTTTTATGTCGCGTTGTCGTACGGAACCTAAGCAAATACCGTACGGGCGAGAGAGATGAGCAATCTGTCTCGTGGCTCAGTCAATACAAATACGTACATATTATGAGGCTTGAATGTGCTACCATATTTTATACGGGAATGTTCTATATTACTGTTGATAAAAAGTTGCCTTTTTTAAAGGAAGAGCAAAGATTTTTCGCTCGCATCAGTGCATGTTGAATGGTGTTTATGGCCCACATTGACATGACATTATACTTTAAATATAGATATATTTTATAATATTTAAACTTTATCAGCTTCACGTTGAATCCCGCACACTGCAGAGTAGGCAGAGAAAACCTAGTGTTCAGACACTCCGTTCCCCACTTTCTGCCAATTCTGGGGACATTGCGTGTCAAGTGGCAGAACTCATCGCCGCGCTTGTCCTCGACACCAGAGCGGGAAAATAGAAATTCTAATATTAAAAGAATAGAATAGAGAATATTGCATCTCCTCGAGTGAGGATCGAACCCACAACCAGTCACTCACACTTTGCGCCACGACCTCTATATATTCTATAATATATAGCATATTCTATAATATATAGCACAGATTTATAAAACAGAATTATATAAATGTTTATTTAATAAAAAAATCGGCTCGGAATATACTAGCGATCTAAACGGATTATACCACAAAAAATAAAGATAATGGCATGTTATTAGAGTCCAACTGAACATTTTGAAGTCACATGAAGACGTCGCGGTCACATTCCTTTCCTTCACAAATGCCGGCATTCCTAAACGAAATTCCACGTCGATGTTACTGTCACTGTTAAGTCCAGAAACAAAGGTAAATAACTTATTAACAGTCAATGTTGACCTTTGTACTTTAACGTTTACAGGACAATAATCCTGTTAATGTTCCAGAGTATATTAAATATTTCATTTCTGCAATTGGGAGTCGAACTGACAACCTGTCGCGGTTATAGTCCCACACCTGTGCCGATACGCCGCGACTGGCTTTAAAAAAACATTTGAGTCTTCTGTAAAGCCGAACGTCCCTTAGTCTAGTTCGATAGCCCAGTAACCAGTCCACCCAAATTTCATTTCATAGTCCTAGTATATATCCACATTTCTATATTTCGAACACATTAACCGGCGGTCATCTCTGGACAATAACCCGTGGTTACTCAGGGGTGGATCCCGGCTGATGCGTCCCATTTTAACATATTTTACGTGTTAGATTTGAGTCCCCAAAAACCGTGTGTGAAAAATCTAAATTAAACTAAATAACTACATACACTGTATCAAAGATATTGGAGGAAGGTCACGTCAAAAACATGAGGACCCCTCGGAGGGCATGTATGAAGAGGTTGATGACAGTGGACGAGGCGAAAGAGGTATGTAGAGACCGTAGCGTTTGGCGCTCCGTTCTCTCTGACTACCCCGCTAGGGATAAAGCGTGAACGTAGTTTAGTTTTTAGGTTACTCCATAACTAGATTAAAATACAAGCATTTTGATAATGGTAAAATAATTTAAACAGACGAACTCAATGTGCAAGTAATAGCAGATGTCATAAGCTAGTAGCGTACGTCATGTAGAACGTATGTTTATACGATAATAAATAAAAATTCTACACACATTTCAACGAAAAAATATTTGCAAAGGTTAGTTATTTTTTTTTTAGTTTTAATGTATTTGTTGCCAGTTGTGGCGCAGGGGCACAAAGTGTGACTGTAAAATCGATTGGGTGTGGGTTTGAACCCCACTCGAAGAGAAGAAATACATATTTACTTAATTAGCTCTGGTATCGAGACGAGTCACTCAACACGCAATTCGGCGGAAAGTGGGGAACCAGAGAGTTTTAACACTAAGTTCTCTCTGCCTACCCTGCTGTGTGCGTGATAATTTATTTGAATATTTATTTATAATATTAATAGATTCCTCTGCCAAAACGAATTGTTAGATTGATGTCAAATATACAACAACAAGTTCAATGTAATAAAAATGAAATACATATAAAATAATAAATAAAGAAGGAATTATAGTAACCACATTTTAGAAGAATGTTTAACATTTTCCAGATTCTCGAAATACACGCATAAATTAAAACATTCTCTGTCAGCATAACTTTGAATAACATAAAATTAAACGAAACTGTTATTGCTCAATTAGTTGTTAGCTTCATTTTCAGAACTTTTACAACAGTAATTAATAATAAAATATATTAATATTCAAGTTACAACTTAATCGTTTTATAAGGGATATAAAGGGCTATGTTTATTTATAAAATGTAAACAAAATGTCTTTTAATATTAAGACTAATTGGATTTCTATTTTCGACAACCTCTTAATACTTAACCGTTACTTAACCTGACTTCAGCGAAGTCTAAAAAGAGGGTTACGTTTTTGACGCTTATGTCTGTTTGTGTGTATATATATCCGTTTCTTTAACATATTACCTAAACATATTAACTAAACGTATTGTACATTAGTTCCCTAGTAACTGTTAAACTAATGAATCGATATATATTTTTCATTTAGATCTAAGAATCGAACACCACGCTCTCCCTCATTACCAGATCGACAAAATGAAAATAATTTCTCGCTCTGTTAACGAGGCGTTAAATGAGAATATTTTATACTCAAAATAGGAATGAAGCTCTATCACCCAATCACCACGACGATCTTAACAGAGTGGAATGGTCTCAAAACCAAATTTCAAGGTGAGAAAAAGAGTTACTCGGTTTCATCTGACTATCCTACTATATTATGCAGCATACAGGTCAAAAAACGAAAAGATTATTTGATCATTCTATATTATTAATCTATTATAAACAAATTTCCACACTATGTACAGATGTATCTATATAAAATAAATGTTTGTTGTATGGTTCAATAAAAGTAATTAAAAAAATTAATGTGAATCGTTGATAACGCAATTTAATCGGGATTCGATACTTGAACGCAAGCTGTCGAGCGGAATCGATTGCATAAATTTTAAATTTAGCTACAATATCGAAGTTCGACGACCTTTCATTAAATGTAGGTACTTTTATATATTTTTACATTCGTATGATATATTAATCAATATACAAAAAATATAAAAGGTATGGCTTTATAATACTTTTCCCCATCACGTTTTTCAAATTCTCAAATATTAAAATACAAGTAAATTTTGAACCTATTTTTCCTGGTAAACTTTTTTTTTTGAAAACTACAATAGAGTGAGACATTTTACTACATCTTAAATACGAAACGAAATGACAGTAGTGCCCGATATCAGTCAATTACATTACGCACTTGCAATTTAAATAAAAGGTTGCTGTAGGAACTGCTGAAAAGTTTTTTTTTTATTTTTGCTCTTAGAGAAATAGAATGCCAGCACGTAAATGAAAAAGGAAAAAGGTGGCGTATTAACTAAACGTATTGTACATGTAAAAGAAAATGTTACGAATTCGAGATAAGCAGCTTATGTGAAAGTTTAACGATATCTTAGGTCTATTCAAAGTGGCTACCTGATGTATCTAGTTTTTGTTTACGATAAAAATAAAAATATGTTACTAAGCGAAATGCGTAGGCTTTTTCTAATATGGATTTTTGTAAAATAACTGTAATTCCATTGACAATATCGTTCTAAATATGCAATAGTCTTTTTACTTGTGAAAATTTATTTGTTTTCGTTTTTCCAACATTTAGTAAAACATAGCGTCTCTTAGCGAAAGATGAAAGCAAGCAATTTTTATATTAGTAGTGTCAATCTTTAAATATTAAAAAATATTATTATTATTTTTAGGAAGTTCAAAACAAAAAAACAAATCAGCCATGCGTCCCCCATGAGTAGGCAGAGACAGTCTAGGGGCTAGGATACTCCGCTCCACTCGATGCGGGATACAGCGTGAAACTGATTTGATTTTTATTTTTGTTTTCAACGTCCTGAAAATAATAATATATTTTTACACAGCAGGATAAGCAGGGGGAACCTAGTATTAGGACACTCCGTTTCCCACTTTCCGCCAAAGTCTGGACGCATTGCGTGCTAGATTCAAAACAAAGTACAGGATAACGTATTGTTACCATGATCTATTCCCAGTCCTTGGTCTGGTGAGTTAAGATAAATAATGAGATCTGCCTTCTAAATGGTGATCAAGTTGTATGTAATTAACTGAGTGCTCGTGAGCTCGACTTCCTCTGGGGAAATACTAAAATTACTAACCCATATTCCTAAAAGCCCATACATACATATACACATCCACTGGAAAATAATTAAATTTTAAAATAGTAAACCGCTGTCGAAATCCAAGTATTGACTATAAACAAAGTTGACCCTACATCATTCTTCATTAGTATTGATTTTGTTTATTTAATATAAATTATAAAAAATATTTATATATGGTTTTTTAGGAAAGAAGTATTATTAAAAAGAGCCAAGGCTCTAAAAAATAAATTACGTAAGTATCACCAAGGTAAAATTTTCAATGCTGGCGGAACTGAACGCCGCTCTTTCCTTTAACACCAAAGTGAAGAAATGAAAGTACTACATATTTCATTTCGTCGAGTGTAAATTGAACCCACAACCAGCACCATGACTGACCTTGCATTTGTTATTTATTATTATTGCTTTTATTTATACGTCTGTCTGTTAGAAGGAGCCTGTAAACTATGGTAACTGCTTAAAGAAAAATTCTAATACAAACTTCCAATAGTTTTCAATGTTACTCTTCATTTCAATTTATTTTAAAATTAACGCACAAGTTTCATAAAATTAAATTAAATTAGCTTCACGCTATATCCCGCACACAGCAGGGTAGGCAGAGGGAACCTAGTGTTTAGACACTTCGTTCCCCACTTTCTGCCGAATTTTGGAGGCATTGCGTGTTGAGTCAACGCCGCGCTTTGCCTCGACACCAGAGCGAAGAAATGAAAATATAAATTTAAGTAAATATTTCATCTCCTCGAGTGGGGATCGAACCCACAACCAGTCGGTTTTACAGTCGCACTTTAAACCACTGCGCCACGACTGGCCTCAACACAACAAGTATCATCAATTAATAAAATTTTCTTAAAACAGAAAATCTCGTGCATAATACTAAAACAACATGACAAACTATTATCTTTTCTACTGAGACCTACATTCAACCACCAAAGCAATTTAAATAGCACTACCCTGCATTTATTTAAAAAACAAATTCCCATTCCATACCTGACTCTTCATAGGGTCCGTGTTTATTTGGCACATGTACGTGCCGGAGTCCTTGGGCTCCACGCTGGCGATGTACAGCTTCCACGTGTTGTGGCCGTTGTGTGTCACCGATATCCGAGGGTTGATCGTCACCATGTGGGTATGGATCGCTAGTATTGTCTTCGTATCCGATTTTATCCACGCCACCTACGTTATATATTTTTTTTAAAACTTAAACTTTAAAAAATAGTTAAAAAATTGCAAATAACGCTTTTTTTATTTGTTAGTTTAAATGCCACTTAATTATATTATAATTAATACAAAAATATTTTTATTGTTCTGGAAAAGTGGAAAGTTGAGAGCGGAATGGTATTATGGAATCAAACTCGAAGTAGACCTTAGTAGAAGCACCATCCCCTCGAAGATATATATGGGTAATATATGTATCTTTAAAATAAAAGCCCGTCGTGGCGCAGGGGCACAAAGTGTGAGTTCGATCCCCATTTGTATGAGATAAAATATTTACTTAAATTTATATTTCTATTTTCGTCGTTCTGGAGTCCAGACAAAGCGCGGCGCTTAGTTCTGCCACTTAATACGTAATGCCTCCAAAAATTGGCAGAAAGTAGGGAACTGAGTGTCTTAACACTAGGTTCCCTCTGCCTACCCTGCTGTGTGCGGGATACAGCGTGAAGTAAAATAATTTAATACTTATTACTACTATTATTAATACGAGTAATATTATAAAATAGTTTTTCTGTGTATAGAAATAAAATATAAATACAAAATATATTCATCGAAACACCTACATATTTAAAAGAGATTTATCTAGACATTAAAAACTTACAAAATCTCCTTTTTATTACGATATAAAAATGGATTTGAATTAATTTCCATTATATTTTAATTCTTGTTCACTTTGCTTTTAAGCCAGCTGAGCACAATTTACTTTACAAATGATTAATTATTATCTATAAACATAACGATTATTAAATACCTTATAAAGTACAAATTTATATTTAATATATGTGTACTTATTTGTTCTTAAATTGAAAATTGTATTTGTCTTTTAAATTTCAGAATTTCAAATCATATTTATATTTATATAAAGCCACTATCTATTAAAGTAATCGGTCCCGCTTTTATGTAGTTCAAGTTTAGCCTTTGCTTGATCGATATGAATATCGATTCTTTTCAGTTTGATTTTTTTCAGTTTTGTTTCTTTCACACTTAATAGTATTGGATTATACTATGTGAAATTTCAATGACAGTTTTGTTAGTTAATAATAATAATTATTATTATTAATAGAAACTCTACCAGCGCGCTTTGCTTCGACACCAAAGCGAAAAAAAGAAAATATTAAACATTTCTTTGTAAGTAAGTAAAACATCATTTTCTCGAGCGGGAATCGACCCCACAACTGACCTCTTCTTTTTATTATCAAAATTATCTAAATGCTCTGGGATATTTTTATGATTATTTGGCTTTTAATTTTCATTCCAGATCGAAGAAATGGCATTCAAGCAGACAGAACAACGTGCTACCTTAAACCATTTTGCCATTTTATTCTATTTTCTTTCTTTGATATTTCTGCCATTTTCCTTGGCAAATTATACCTTTGCCACTTGATCATTACTCACAGTATCATATTTGTATACTGCTAGAAGCTCTGACTCCCCAAAGTTGTATATTTACTTAATAGCTTTAAATCATCACTATTATATAAAAACGTATATAGCCTAGTCGACGAGGCCAGTCGTGGCGCAGTGGTACAAAGTGTGACTGTAAAACCGACTGGTTGTGGGTTCGATCCCCACTCGAGGAGATGTAATATTTACTTAAATTTATATTTTCATTTCTTCGCTCTGGTGTCGAGGCTAAGCGCGGCGTTGAGTTCTGCCACTCAATACGCAATGCCTCCAGAATTCGGCAGAAAGTGGGGAACGGAGTGTCTTAACACTAGGTTCCCTCTGCCTACCCTGCTGTGTGCGGGATATAGCGTGAAGCTAAAAAAAAAAAAAAAAAAAAAAAAAAAAAAAAAAAAAAAAAAAGAAAAGAAAAGTATATAGCCTATTTCTTGATGAAATCATCATCGAGGCTCCACTAAAAAAATTACAGTATTATCTTCATAGGGTCCAAAAAAGTGTAAAATATATTATACACTCCGTTCGCCACTTTCCGCTGAATTTTTCGAGGCATTGCGTGTTAAGTGGCGGAACTCAACGCCATAGTGTTTGCCTTGATACCAGACAAAATAAGGGAAAATATTAATAAAATAATAATTTGTGGTCTCGAATGGGAATCGAACCTACAATCGTCGCTTTACAGTCACACGCGTGTATCTCTACTACACGACGGCCTCAAATTTAATTAATTAAATATAATTAATACACATATTTACCTTAAAATTACTTAAATGATTTACAGTGCACGTAAAATGAACGTCACGTCCCTGCGCAATCGTGATATTCTCCAATGGCGAAAGAAACTCTGGCTCCACCTCACTGTACCCTGACCCCTGCAGCTGACCTGCAATACAAACGTTAAATTATCACTTTAATTTCAGAGTACCGCCTGCAGTAGCTTGTGTTAGGCTAGTTGACCTGTGAATATAGTTTAAGATATAGCATAAATTAAAAAAATATATATTGTGTTCTTTTAAAAGGGTATAAAAATTTTAAGAATCAGAATCAGAATCTACTAGATTCTGATTCTGATTCTTAAAATTTTTATGAAAACTCGCCGGTTTCATAAGTTGATTCTTAACAACGTGTACATTATAAGCACTATATAAGAACATTATAAGCAACGTAAGCTATGATTTTTCAAATCAACCTTTTACTGAATTTAATGAAATTGCAAAACTTCTGCATATATATATTTTTTATCTGTTTAGACTTAATGCTACTTCCAGAATGATGGTTAAGTTACATTTATATACATATAGAGTCCGGCTAAAGATATTATGTAGTGTTATTATGGACTACAGTCCTAAAAACATTCAATTGCTTCTGTTGTAGGAAACGGGAAAGCAAATTGAATTGGTGTTAATTTAGATCTAATGTGAATTTAGGTATCAGATTTGGTCTAAGTTTTCTCTTCTCTTATATAATATAAATAAAAATAAATAAATCAGCTTAGCTTAGTGTTAAGACACTCCGTTCCCCACATTCCGCCGAGTTCTAGAGGTATGGCATGCTGAGTGGCGGAACTCAACGCCGCACTTCGCCTCGACACCAGAGCGAAGAAATGAAAATAATTAAATAAAATTTTAGTAAAAACAAGAAAGTAAAATAAAAGTTTATTTTTTTCTTATTATTCTTGCTTACCGAAGAGTAACTTTCAAATTAAAGGAAACTTGCTTCTTTTTATAAGATTTAGCTCAAATCTATCCAGTCCGGAACAATTACCAGATGAATGGATCAGCTTTATTTTCCACGGCCAAATTGAAACAAAAGGAGTACAGGTTGAATTGGCCTTTGAAATCAGTTTAAATCGGGTCAGACTCGGACAAACAAAAGTAAATTGCTAACGCTACAATATTAACGATTCCGGCTATAATCGTTAATTTACTTTTGCTAAATAAAACCAAATGACAGTTTTAAAATGAATTTGTAAAAGTAATAAATTTAATAAATGTAAAAACTTTTGCTACGTTACTGTAAAGAAATATTACAACACATCCATATACATTTTGAAATTTAGGTATATTTTCAATTAAATGTAAATAAACTGCAATGTAACGAGGACAGTCATAGCGCAAAGTGTAGGTGTGTGACTGTAAACGCGACTGGTTTTGGGTTCGATCCCCACACGAAGAAATTTAATATTTATTTATGTAAAATGTGTCGAAGCAAGGCGCGACAATGCATTTCACCACATAACACACAACACCTCCAGAATTCAGCATAAAGCGAAAAACGGAGTGTCATATCACTAGGCTGAGGGAGCCTACCCTGATACATACAGACTATAGCATTAAGCTGAAACAAAAACCTACAAACATGTATCCATGTTAGTTTCTTGCACCTTACAAATAAGTACATCAGAGATCACAATGACCAGATAGCAATTAGTATCGACCGATCGTTGTTGGAACACCCGTTCGGTTTTCGGCGTTCGGCCTCCCGTGATTAGGGAGGACTTCGCTAAAAAGGGTCACACTAAATGTCCCATACTGACATCAAAACGATTAATGGTTTCGTGCGGGTTCCGGAACTCCGAATATTTTCGTTCAATTCCTCTAATGCGGAGCTTGGATTTTATTTTTTTTATGTTCTTTTTTCCACCAACCCCGTTTCTAGGCCCCGGATGAATTAAAGAGTGATATATAATTCATTTGCTGGACGTATCTGGGTGAAGCTTTGTAATGGATTAAAGTGCTGATTGAGCTTTGTTTGTTTGTTTGTTTTATTTTGTGAACTGATTATATCTCCGCAATGGGGGCACTTATCAATTCATTTTATTTTTCTAATAATCATTTAATATTTTAAAATTTCTCTAATTTAGAAAAAAATATTAAATATGTCTTTTAACTTAACTTAGCTTCACGCTGTATATTCAAAATATGTATTTATCTTAAAGTATTTGCTTTCCCAAGGGCTTTAAATTAAATAGAGTTAGGCGATGACGATACTTTATGTTTACTTAACATAGATGGAAGCAAAGTGGATGTAGATAGGCGTACATTGGCTGGTAATAAAATAAACTCAAGCACTCCGTCTGCAGCCTTGAAATGATAGGCCGGGGATAAATCTTCCTCTCGCGACACTACACTGCAATATTGGTTTTAGATTTTATAACGCAATGAGATCTTTACGAGATAAAAAATATAAAAACAGATGGTAAAAATAAACATTTGTATATCTTTTCAGGTTTTCTCGTAATGAAAAACGGAACTCTTATAGGATCACTTCGTTGTCCATCCGTCTCTCAAGACGTTTTTTCTCAGGAACGCGTAGAGGTATCAAACTAAAATTTATATCAAATACTCAGAGCTCCTTGGAGCTGTGAAAAAACGTTTAAATGAACAAAATCAAAAGATACAGCCAGTTATGCTGCAAATTTCCGCTTTTTTTTGAAACTCGAAACTTCCATACACTCAGAATTTTGAAATTAGTACGAAGCAACATCTTATACACTTTATTACACAAACTATTTTATTGAAAAATTACAAAATCATCAAATGAATGAAAGTAATATTTGTAGTTAATTTCATACAAAATGAGCACTATATGCCAGCAAATTTAAGTTTGTCAACTTTAATAAACTATACTTCCCGTTGACCTACAATCCTGAAAATGACACGGTCAAAATCTCGGTGAGCGAGTTTGATTCGTACTTAACATTTTTTTTATCTATACATTATTTTGAAACATTGTATATTCGCAACCCAACACTGTTATTTATTTTGTCAAGTAAATAAAAGAAATAATTAAATGAAAAAAATCGATATAACAAAAAATCATTTACTTATCTACTTATCGATATATATCGATATGGAAATTAATACTAATGTACCTATACATACCGTATAATACCGTATACGAATAGCAAATGCGGCTATGAATGTAGAATGATATCACGACTTGTGGTAAATAATTCACAACAGACCGAGAATCAACGGCCGGTTAAGGGATTAATAGATGCGGGTACTATAATGCTACCATATCCACCACAGCCCGATCGCGCATTAATATGATGCGAAAAGATAAAATTGTAATTAAACGTTTAAATACGTACTATGCGTGTTAATTATTACATAAATTATTTTTGAATTGAACAGTTTCGACAGACTATGTACTGATATTTCACTCGAATTGTCCCATAATTTTAACGGGATGAAAATTGAATTGTAAGTTGTATTGATATAATGATTAAATACAGTGAAGACCCGTTGTGGCAGGGGCATAAAGTGTAATTGCAAGCGCGATAGGTTTTTGGGTTTGATTTCCACTCGAAATATTTTATACTGGTGTTGTGGCAAAGCGTCGCGGCGGTTTGCCGCGCGCGTGGCGTTGAGTTCCGTTACGCAATGGCTTTAGAATTCGGCGGCAAATGATGAATAGAGTGTCCTAACACTACGTTCCCTCTGTCACCTTGCTGTGTGCTTGGGATACAATGTGACGCTATTATATTCTGCACACAAAAAAAATTGAAAAAACATTAATAAATGTTTAATTACTCTTTTTAATTGGGACATATTTCTACTGTAGGGTTTAAGTTCCAATTAAAAAGAATGCTGTCTATCGTATAAAGACATATAAGAACCTTTTATTATCACTAAAATTTCAATATTTTAAAATTAGTAACATGCCGCTTATGTTATTATAATATCGATCGATGTACATATATAAAAATGTACTTAACACGTATTACATTTAATTTTACATCATTCTCCTCGACTAATTTAATAGGATTTTTATTCCGTTCGTATGATAAAAAAACATAAAAAATAATGATTTCTGCCAATTTCAATTTCACGATAATTTAATTTGGCTTCGGTCCCAAATCCGGTATTTAATGTATGACTTGTGCATATTAAGCGTGGATGGGTGCGTAAAATTAATTCAATTTACTTGCAGTGCACTGTTGCGCGAATATAAAACGGAGAGAGAAAATTTATTTGTTAAAGTCAACCCACTGACATAGTAATAGGCTTACGGGTCATGAAACGATACAAGATCTTGATTAAATAAATGGGCATATCTAGTGTTATTATAATTTCCAAGGCTCATATATTAAACGAAAATAGTTTTCCCTCGAATATTAAAAGTACGACTTCAAAGGTGGAAAGTATAATATTTTCTATGGATTCTTTGGATAAATTATATTTAAGCATCTGTGTACAAATGTCCAGCCATATTGTTTTTGTGACCTGATATTTCAAATTAAGTATAATATATTTTAGTCGCTATATTGTCGCCAATTCTCGGAATATACCTTGTGACAATATTGACTCTGTCACCTGCACATAAACAATAGTACCCTAAATTAGTTATCTTGACCTAGTTCAGACGTGTACAAATGGCATTTCTGTACACGAATATTAAACAATGTATGCAGTTTTATTAATATTGTTAAAAAATATTATATTTTGTAAAATTTTAGCTTTAGTTTATTCTCGATAAGAAAAAATAAATAAATAAAAAATGAGCTTCACCCTGTATCCCGCTCACAGCAGGGTAGGCAGAGGGAACCTAGTGTTCCGTTCCCAAATTTCTGCCGTATTCTGGAGGTACTGCGTGTTGAGTGGCAGAACTCAACGCCGCGCTTAGACTCGACACCAGAGCGAAGAAATGGAAATATAAATTTAAGTAAATATTTCTTCTCCTTGAGTGGGGATTTGAAATATTTACTTCTCACCCACAACCAGTCGGTTTATAGTCACATGTTGCACCGCTGCGCCTGCTGCGTTTATCTTTATAATTGCTTCACAATTACAAAATTCGTTAAGCGATAATTCCGTTCCAAGAAAGTTCAATAAGGACTACAATAGTGTTTTATTATGAAATAATTCTGATTTATGCTTATGTACAACTTTTTCACAAATTTACATAATATTTACATGCATTTCTAACAATAAACTTAAAAACTGAGCGTTTACCAGAACTGCGCCATTTTGAAGATATAATGGAACAAAACAGTTTAAATGTTTCGCTGAAGACGCGCCTCGTGCACATGTGAGACCAACTGTAGCAAATGAAAATTAATAACCTTTGTGTATACTTTTTGCGAAACATCTCTTATGTCTCTAAATATACTGCTTCTCAACTGAAAGATGTTTTAAAGTTTAGGAAATTATATTATAATTCCATAATCGAGTTTATTTTTCGTACTTTATTTAGATTTTAATACTAATACATATATTTTTTATAATAACAATAATAAACTCGCATGGCTACCTGAGTGCTCTGGGGAATTGTTATCTATCCCCCGTCTCTTGGTTGCCTTTATTGACCAGCAGAGTGAAGCACAAGAGCAATGCTTAAAAGAATGGAAGTGCTCAACCTGCTTAATGAGAAAGTAATCCGATAAGTAGCTCCTCGTGGTGGTGACATCTCTCTCCACTTGTGCCCCCACATCTTATAAGAGGAGAATCACCGTCCATCATCTATTCAATTTAAGACGATTTGATTTTGATTTAATTGTATGTTTGGTACGTACACCGTACACAAAACTGTGTTGGTACCTACGCTTTTCTACGGCAGCGAAACGTGGATATTTCTATATTATATATCTATATTTTTATTTTTGCAACCATTAAAAATAATATTTTACTTAACAATATAAACTATTAATAACCATTTTTTTTATTGGAGATCTACAAAATAGTACTACATGTGCAACTAAAATGAATTTAAAATCTACAAAAAAAATCATGTAGAATCTCTCTACCATTATTAAACGCTAACAAGATATCAACATGTTTCACCATATTTCAACACAGTGAACCAAAGTTTTTATTAACAAATGAAAATTAATATCTCTACAAAATGGTTGGCCCACTCACTTTAAAGAGCATCGGATCCGTTTATCTTAATCTACGACAAAGACCAACTTAATAGTTAGTATGGCACATAAGATTTTATGTGAGTATTATTATTATATGAAGCCAACGAGGCCCAATTGGGATGTATCTGTATTTGAACACAACACTGTGTTCAAGTTGGTGTATTTATCTCCGAGAAGTTTTACATGTTTTAAGAAATAATGGTTAGTTTGAAGCCAGTCATGGATTCAACTCTCGAGGAAATGAAATATTTGATATTTGCATTTTCTGGTTCTGACAACGAGGCAGAGCGCGGCGTTGAGTTCCGTTTCTCAACACGTAATGCCAACAGAATTCGGCAGAAAGTGGGGAACGGAGTGTCTTAACATTTGGTTCCCTCTGACTACACTACTGTGTGCAGGATACAGCGTGAAGCTGATTTATTTATTGTATTTCCATATTGTCAATTTTTATAAAAATATGTATTTAAATGATGTACAGAAATGAATAAAGATATTTAAAGTAAAATTGTAAAATTACAGTGTACGTAAATTTATATAGCCCAGACTCAGACAGTGTTATAACCTAATACAAGGGGTTACACATGTTGTGATTAAATTAGGTTTAATGGAGTATTATTCTAATAGCTACCACTTAGCAAGTGCTTCCTGATTCGATTCGATTCGATTCGATTATAATACTAAAAATGTCCAAAATGTGTATCTTAACTAAAATACTTTATGAATTTGCTTTTGCTGTAAATTAGAAATTTAAAAAAAAATTAAGAATTTTTACCTATAAACTGAAAAATTGAATTCTTGATTGTAGCCTTCTTTAGGAAATATATTTTGAAATCAAGTGAAGTCTATGTTTGAGTGGAGAATACAGAACGAAGAAGTGGGTCACACCTTTATTATTTAAAAAGATAGCGTGTGAAAATAAATTTATCTTTGTATGAGTATTGTATAAATACAGACTCTTACAGTCAATATGGACGTTTACTTTTTAATAAAACAGACCTTTGTTAGTAAGAAAACTGAAAATGATATTTTTCTGTAGCTACATTATAAAAAAAGATAAAATAAATGTACCTATATAGATACATACAAAGGAATTTAAGAAATTTAAAATATAGTAAATGTTATAAAATATAAACAATATAACAATTTTAGTTCAATTCTATAGAAAAAAGATACTTAAATTAAAGTAATATTTTAAGGGAATTCGGTTCAAAACCATATATATAATTCAATAATGGGACTTACTCAATATTACATTAAATATTATCTATAAAAGTGGTATCTAAGCATTTACTATACGAGCATTTCATATCCAATATCACACCTATTCGTGGCATAAGCTTGAACAAGTTTTAATCAAAATACATCATTGTACGCGTTTCGTATTTGGTTGGCGGTGTATCCGATTACGTATTTCCAATTATTCAGTATTTCACGCCCATCGACGCCTATAATTACATTCTGATAGAATTGCATTAAATCCGCTATCAATTCGTTTACTAATTTCCATACAATTTATCCAATGATTAGCCTTAATTCGATGTGGTTTTTAATGTGTCTATCAATTACAAATGAAATTATTTTGAGTTCTAGAACAGTTTAAATGTTGGTATGATAATGAAAACAATGCGGAATCCGAGCGGCGCTAGAGAGACGAGTCGTGGCTCGGGGGCCTCGAACAATTAAAAGAAAAGGTTATATAAAGTGTTTTCAATTAAACTTGGAATGCGCTAAGGCAACCTCTGTGCGGGCTCCTAACGCCGGGCGCGCCGCGTACGTGAGGGTATCTGCGGTATTACGTGTTTCTGGAGTCTGGACTGCAGCGGCCCGTTCGTGGAGACACCCATTAAAGTGCAACAATTTGCTAGATCATGTGAAGCGGTTTAGTTTTGTTGGTCCGTTTCGTTGTTGTGTAAAGGTGAATGAACTTAGTGTTAAGATTTTAATTTTATTTTTAACGGCTTGGGTTACCTTTAATCTTATCTAAATGATACTAAATATTATGATTAAAGTATGCTTTTATATTTTTTACTTCGCGTTCTATGATTTTTTCTCATAATACCATGACAAAAAAAAGTAAAAAGGAACTCAAATATTTCATATTTTCACATGTACCTAAACGGATGCCAACTTGGCGTAGTTGGGTGTCTGATTGAATGCGATGAAATTGGATAGTGGAAGATCAAATCGAAACGAGGGAAAGTTTTTGTTTGAATTATTTCCGTTTCTGCGGACTGGTTAGACAATGTTCGGTTTTGTTTTTCGGATAACGGAACTTACATTGTTACGTTGTTCGAAAAGCGTTTTTTTTATTGAACTTGAAACAAACTTGAAATTTGTTACTATGGTAGAACCGCACTACTTAATCTGTAAAAATGTAGGAAATCCACGAAAACAAAATAAACATGCAACGCTTCTGTAAAATATACAATCCTTGGCTTTCATGCAAAACTTTGCTGAAATATTTAATTTTCATTTAGAATGAATGCACTAGAATCCCATTCTCCATACATAAATTGTGGCAGGGTATATTAAAAAACCTAATAAAATACATTATTAATAAGTGTGGTATACCAATATATGTAGAGGAGCGCGGGGTAGGTTAGAACAGGGGCACCTTTTGAAAATATGTGTTAACAGAGCTATTTTAAAAAGAAATTTTGGTAGATTTTTTTTTTGGTTATGGGAGCACTAACCTGCACACGTGTCACTTGTCACCGCTGATATATGAGAGTCACCCGTTGAGTTACGAGTAGTGTTTGATTTAGAGTTAAAATGCTATGTATTTTTAAATAAACGCGTGAGGATTGCAGGGATTCAATTCAAGGAATATGGTTTTATTTTTTCCTTTTTTAGTTAGAATGTTTCATATATCATGCAATAAACTAGAGATTAATACAATTTTAAAATTTTTACTTGAAAAACAAATGTTTGTAATTTTTCAAATACCACTGACCAACAGCTATGAACAAAATAAAGGTAGCAGTTTTGAATATTATTATATATAAAAAAATACCGCGAAAGAACAGAACTATACTGAACTTTTCTTCATAAGCAACCGACTGAAAAATGCATTTGAAATCAGAAGAAGAAGTGACAATTTACTGCGAAGAGAATGAAGATACTGATGCCTGTGCGTATGAAGACTACGAAATGGAATTAGGCTACAACTTAATAAATATTGGAGACTCCGTTTTAGCGAATGTTTCATCATCTGTGAATAGTAAAAAAGTAGCTTGTACTACATCCATGTTTTCCTTTAAATTTAATTTCTCTAAGTTCAAATTAGGGTAGTAAGCTTTTTATTAAAAAATATTTTGTTTTATTTTCATAATAATAGGCTTATTCTATGACTGATCGCATAATATTAATTACTTCTACGAGGCCAAAGTTACTTTTTTGTTTGATCGTTTTTTAAAGTCTAATACTTATGTTATTTAACACTAGTACTAGTACAATCGCAATATTAAACTAGGTAAATCATTTTTTAAACTTTTGACATATTTGATCTCCATCGTTTCTAATGTCAAGTCTATTAATAAAATTACTTAAAAGTTTGACAAGCCTTTTAATTTCATTGAATTTAATGATAATTCATAACTGCCCCATACATGTTCAAAACTACCCCGGAAGGGGGGGGGGGCTTATATTATAAAGTAAAGAAGTTACAAACTGTAGAATTTTTAGATATGACACAAAGTTTAAAAATCGTTTGAATGTGCCCCCCTCTCCCCTACTATTAATTTTATCTTTCTATGTCATATAAATGCAGATGCTTATCAGCTTGTTTTATTAAGCTTGTGCTTAACACCATAGACGATCATAAAAATTTTCATTTCAATTAAAATCTTATTTTTGTAGCAAATTTTGTATAAATGACAGGAATATAGCGACTTTATGAACTGATAGATAGATAGATAGATTTGAAGTAGCGGCTTTAATTTATTCAACGTTAGGAAGAGAAAATTAATGTTTTCAAAGAGGCGTAAAGTCGTACCGGACGGGATATTAAGCTTTTCATCGGACTGGCTATTAGTAAGAAACACGTTTAGTTTCAAACTGTAGAGCTCAGTATTTCCAACTGTAGAGTTAAAATAATGTTCGACTTTAGATATTTTGCATTTATTTGTTTTTATACTTATATTTATAAGTTTGAAATAAAATATAATAATAATGTTAAGAAAGTAACTGAATACAAAATATATATTTTTTTACTTATTTAATTTTAAATGCATATAGAAATTCCGTAAGTTTTATAATATTTAAGTACTATTTTTTAATAAATTGTATGTTGATTACTTTTAGTAAGGTATTTTCTGTAATAACATTTTTTAATACAACAATAAAAACTTTTGAACCTCATAAATACTTTAAGTAAAAAAATAATGGCCGTCATATTTTTAATATATTTCAAATATATATCTCGAAAAGAATTCTAAAACGAATATATTTTAGAAGAAAAGATAGCTGTCTTCTCCAATATTGCAAGTCATGCATTTGCAAGGTGCAGCGAGATTTCGGCACTATAACGTAAACCGTCAAAATCCAGGGAGCTTTCTGGAAACCGAGTTTAGTTCCAACCAATGATTTGTATTTTTATGTCACTTTGGCCATATCTAAGGAAACAATAATAATATAATGATATAACTTATTTTGAGAAAGAATCAAGGAACTCCTAACATTATTTTTGACAGGAAGTCACCTGTAATCTAATTCTTTGCCTTTCACATATGGAAAAAATGTATAATTTTTTCAATAAAAGAATTACAAAATATATTTTAAAAGCCAGACAAAAAGGCTTAGGTAAAAGCAATAGTATAAAAGCAATATCTATTTTCATCATATAGTATTTTTTACTATACGAACGAAAGCAAAAAATACTGACATTTTCATTTTGCATAAATGTTTATGATATTCTACGTCTTCAGTCAACATTTTATACAATAGCTCAGTTTTTTTTTTAAATTGTATCATAAAATATTCCCCTTCTCGGCATTTCAACTCACCTGCAACTATAGTGAGCAGCGCGAACGTGGAAACCAATGGCAGTCCCCCAGTTTCCATGGCAACTCTCCGCCGCCGTGCTTCCGTAGTCATAATGAGTACAGACATTTGATAATGCAAATCCACTTTTATCTTAGATTTTATTCATAATTTCTTTACAAATTACTTTTTAAATAAAAATACTATAGTTCTCGTTACATAATGTTGTTTCTTAGATTATAAAAAATGAGGACTTTATTATTGTCATATCGTTGCGATCCCTCCTCTTTGTTACATCTGAAACAATAAAACGGACTTTTTGTTACTGTGCAATCTCCAGTGCACTTTTGCAAGCCAAATACTGGCTCTTCATTTTGCTACTATTGTTAGAATAATAATTTGAAAGTTTTCTTCAACTACAGCAAATCTATTTACAGTGATTTGAATGTGTTTACTTCTTTAATTATAGGTATTTTACTACTAAAAACAATAATATTCTACATTAAAATACTAGAGGCCAGTCGTGGCGCAGAGGCACAAAGTGTGACTGTAAAATCGACTGGTTGTGGGTTCTATTCCCAATATTCATTTAGATTTATATTTTCATATCTTCGCTCTGGTGTCAAAGCGCGGCGCTGAGATCCGTCACTCAATACGCAATGCCTCCAGAGCTCGGTGGAAAGTGTCTTAACACTAGGTTCCCTCTGGCTACCCTGCTGTGTGCGAGATACAGTGTGAAGCTAATTTAGTTTTTATTTTATTAAAATTCTTAATATATCAAACCTAAATAAGCTACTATTATGTACAATGAACAAATGTAACGAATCGTCGATCTTAAAACTTTAGAGCTCGCAGAAATTAAAAGATTTTATGTCTTCAAAAACGAGAGTTAGAATTTTGTTTTTTGCCATTTTATATTTTTGTATCAAGATATAAAAACTTTTTCGTCTCGCTTAAAAATAAAGCGTTTATTACGAGCCGCTTCGAAGTGTAGCAAATGTTTTTTTATAACTAAACAAAAGCAGAGTTATTACAGATTATCTAAAAATTATGGTTTTGAAACTTATTTTAAAGTTATTTTGTTGTATTTATATTTCCCAATATTAGTTAGTAGATACTATTAGGAAATATAAATAAAATAAAGTCGTGGTGCAGGGGTACAAACTGTGACTGTAAAATTGAATGGTTGTGGGTTTGATCGCCACTTGAGGAAATGAAATATTTGTTTCAATTTTTATTTTTATTTACTCGCATTAAACCGCGGCGCTAAGTTCTGCCACTCAAAACGCAATGCCTCTAGAATTCTGCACAAAATGGGGAACAGAGTGTCTTAAAGCTAGGTTCTCTCTGCCTTCCCCGATTTGTGCTGACAGTGTGGAGCTTTTTTTATTGTTTTTAGTTAGTACTAGTCCGTGGTCCCAAAATGACTAATAGATAATACTAATAATCTGTGCAGTTAAAAATAACATTATTTAATAAGCATAAATATATACAAATATCTATAAAAATTACATGACCCATACAAATATAACATAATAACAATGATATAACTCAAGTTTACATGAACACATCTAAAAGTACCTGTAATTTTTATATCATACGGTTGAAATATTGCTTGGGGAAGGCTGATAACACTCACGTGTTACATAACCATAATGTTTTATTTAGACGAGTGGATGTACTCTTGACCATACTCCATAGCACAACGTACATCCAGAAACATCCTAGCGTGTGTGTTTACGTGTAAACACGTGTTTACGTGTGTGTTTTACACGTAAACACACACACACTAGTTTTTTATTACACCAGTTTCCGCGGCGTAGCGTGAGCGAACCGAGATAAAACAGAAATGATTGCCGCTCTGTCGGTATATTGTTTTAAGTGTTTTGTTCCAATTCAGCTTTCTGTACTTTTTATTCACGTATAACAAACACCGATCGATCCGACGGCACGGAATGTTCGACTCAGTAGGTTGCTTAATTAATATCAAAGTGGAGTTCACGGGGAGGCCCATGTAATTTTCATTTTAAATATTTTTGTGATGTCTGTGTGATGTTACGTTTCTGTACAGAACGATATGTTTATTTCGTCAATCGGTATTTTATATATACCTCTAGAACTAAGTAAGACCGTACAAAATGTATATTTATACTACATTTACTTTATAAGTTAAAACCTTTGTCACAATCTTCGTATAATATGTATGTGGATAATCTCTAAGCTATTTTGATTTTGTTTTGTTAAGGAGACTGACGCAAGAATATCCATTTTATATAAGAATATGCGGCAAAAGATGGTTAAAGTGAGCGAACGGAAGGGAACACAATAGTTTAGAACGAGACCGGGCGTTCGGGTCTATCAATACGAACAGGCCCTCGTGGTGGTAACGCCGTCTTTGGTGTGCGGCGTCGCGACAATAAACAATACAAACCGCCCGGTCCTGCGTTTGACACCAGCGCGTTCGAAGTGGATTAGAGCGCTCTACAGGGAGTTCGGCAGCATTTAGGGAGCGTAATAGCCAGCCGCCGTGACCTGTTTTAGTTGCGACAAATAGAGATTTACGGTATAGCCTCCCGGGGATTTTCAAACGGAGCTCGTTCTTACTAATAAAATTGAATGGTGTTTACTTTGCGGTTACTTTATACGAAAACCGCTCTCCATTCTTTGAGTGTAATTCAATTTATAACTTTTTTATAAATTCGAATTCGCATTGTCAGTCTATTCGCACTCATTCGACAAAGTGTCCAACAAAGTTTCGAACAATTTAATTTCCCTTGAAATATGTACGAAAAATTTTCCAGCACAAAAAGTGTGAGTGAAAGCTTATCATGGACATTAATAAAAAGGACGAGATTAAAATATGTCAATTTAAGAAAAGTTGAACAATATTTTTAATTTTACTTAGTTAAAAAGAAAGATAGCTTTACGCTATATCCCGCACACAGCAGGTTAGGCAGAGGGAACCTAGTGTTAAGACACTCCGTTCCCCACTTTCTGCCGAATTTTGGAGGCATTGCGTATTGAGTGGCAGAACTCAACGCCGTGATTTGACACCAGAGCGAAGAAATGGAAATATAAATTTATGTAAATATTTCATCTCCTTGAGTGGGGATCGAACCCACAACCAGTCGGCTTTACAGTCACACTTTGTGCCACTGCGCCACGACTGGCCTCACTTTTACTTAGTTACAAATTAAATAATGTATTTTAAATAAGTTTGTTGCGATATCACGTCGGTTGCTGCTGGTATTAACCCTTAATTTTAGAGATGAAGGCTCATTGAAGACATTCCACCCCCTATTAATAATTTTACTTTTGTATACAAAGACAGAGAGCTCCGTTATCTCACGAGTGCCACACGCTGATATGAGCCTACCCGACTCCGACTCCGTTCTATTGTTATATTTACATTGTATATGTTGAAACAAGAATTGTGATTGGCCCAGAACATGAACTACTCAAGCACAAACACTCACGTCTTATTTTGATATCATTACTGTTTTGGTTGTGGTAAACAAACATACATAGTTGTTTATGTTTCAATTGAATTTCACTTTGTCTATTTGCTTAAATCACTTTGATCCAGGAAATAGTACGATACGTATGGTAATCTAAAAAAGAATTTCTATAAATAAAGAAGCTAAAGGAAGCTTTCCCGACTTTAGCAAGGATTTTCGTTTATTGTCTATTCTACTCTGCTTCATTTTTTTAGCGTCACGCTGTATCCCGCGAATAGCAGGATAGGCCGAGGGAAACTCGTATGGAAACGCTCGAGGCATAGCATGTTGAGAGTCGGAACTCAACACCGCGGTGTTTCCTCGACGCCATAACAAAGAAAAAGAAAATATTAAATCAAAAGAAATGGCAATAATATCGAGTCGGGTCGAACCCATAACCTGTCGCGTTTACAGGCACACTTTGTGCCCCTGCACCACGACTATGAATGTTTGAAACCTAAAATTTTATGTGGTTATGTCTCTCAAAGATATTAATGTCAGTCGATCTAACATCAATAAGTAGGCTTTAGTAGGCTTCAGTAGTGAAGCCCCCTCCCGGAAATTAAAAAATATCGACTGAAATGAAGATTGGGACATAAATCCCATCCTGGCAAACGGCCAAAGTAACGTTAAAGTCAAGAAGTGTTTCAGGCACTTCATTTAGTGTTTTAAAACTGCTCAAACGAAAATGGAACCAATTGTTTGACTCCAAGCCACCAAGAATTCAACTTTGAACCCCTTAATTCTACTCATATTACGCTAGCTACTTCCTAACGTTAGGTGAATTATAATCTTAACAATTTAAAAAAATAACTAATATTTATATTTTCATTTCTTCGCTATGGTGTCGAGGCAAAGCGCGCCGTTGAGTTCTGCCACTCAACACGCAATGCCTCCAAAATTCGGCAGAAAGTGGGGAACGGAGTGTCTTAACACTAGGTTCCCTCTGCCTACCCTGCTGTGTGCGGGATATAGCGTGAAGCTAATTTAATTTTTTTAATTTAACTAATATTTAATTTTAAACATATTTTTTAGATTTTTTGCGTTTTAGTTTTTCTTTATATTTTATATCTGTCCAACTTTGTACTGTTCAGTTTCTTAACTTATAATTAAAAAAGTTAAATAGTGTAAATTACAAACAATATTGGCAATATTCACAATTTGTTTGAAATTTCATATAAAATTTTAAAGTATATCAAACAGGTTGCTCAATAAGTAAACAGCACAGCTTATCTTTCCGGCCGCGTCCCTACAAGTTAAAAGGCCGAAGTCACATCTCCTCTTTATCCCGTAATCTACGTTGTTTAATATACAAAGGATAGAAAATCATGAGTTAATTCAAATTATCTTGTATAAGCTTTGACATATGATATCATTTTGTAAAAATTTTATGATAATTCTGATGTTACTACAACGTTCAAAACCTATTCGAACTAATTTATGCAAGAGATTTAGGTTAGGTTAAATAAAATGAGGCCAGTCGTGGCGCAGTGGCACGAAGTGTGACTGTAAATGCGACAGATGTGGGATCGATCCCCACTAAAGGAAATTAAATATTTCATATTGGTAATATTTTCTTCGCCCTGGTGTCGAAACAAAGCGTGGCGTTGAGTTCTACCACGCTATGAGAATTCGGCGGGAAGTGGGGGGGCGAAATGTCTAAACCATAGGCTCCCTCTGCCTACCCCGCTAGCTGCGGGATACAGCGTGGAACTAAAAAAATCTAAATTTAATATCTGAACCACATGACCAAAGCAAAATTCTATAGAACGCCTCAAAATTCCACCACTATCCAGAGCCGTGACAAAGTTAAAAAAGTCTTCTATTAATTACATTCATTGCGGCGAAAACTTTGCTCGTTAACCAACAATTCCCTTAAATTCCCATTCAATTAAGTGTTGAATCCCTTTGCCCAAGTTTTATGAAGTGCCTAGTGCCCTGTCACTTGCACGCTTGAAATTATAAAAATTGGCCGTCACTAAATTTATAAACAAGAGGTATATTTATAAAAATTGGCGACAGACTTTTTTTTAAATATATTTTCCAATTTCTCGAATATAATAGGGTAGGCAGAGAGAACCTAGTGTTAAGACACTCCGTTTCCCATTTTCCGCCGAAGTTTTAAGGCATCGTGTGTTGGATGGCGCTACTCAACGCCTCTTTTTGTCTTGTTACCAGCCCTGGGAAAAGAAAATAGTTAATTTCTCCGAACCAAACCTATAGTTGTCACATTTCCACAATCAAACGATGTTGCGCTACGACGTGGTCTTATCTACAAATATCAGTAATTTCATGATAAAAACTCCGTTTCAATAGCTATACATACTAGATTGGATTTTCTATGAAAATAAAATCCATATGTAAATTGATTTGCATTAGCATAATATTATATGAATTGCAGAGTAATATGATCAAACACGAAGCATAATAACTAATTAATATCATTCCCCAGGGATTACATAACAGCTATCACAATCTAGTATTTATATTTAAAAAAAAATCAGCTTCACGCTGTATCCCTCACATAGCAGGGTAGGCAGAGGGAAGCTAGTGTTAAGACACTCCGTTCACTACTTTCAGATGAATTCTGGAGGCATTGCGTGTTGAGTGGCGGAACTCAACGCCGTTTTGCCTCGACACCAGAGCGAAGAAATGACAATATAAATGTAAATAAATATTTTATTTCCTCGAGTCGAACCTACAACCAGTCGATTTTACAGTCACACTTTGTGCCCCTGCGCCACGACTGGCCTCTAGTATTTATATTTAGTATATATATTTATAATGTATTTTAACCTTTTCCGTGTAGTATTTATGATATGATACATGCAAATGTATACATAGTAACTAATGTTTATATTTGATATTGAAATTAAAATTGGAATGTAAAAGCACTTTATTTTTTTAAAATACTCAGTAATTAACGGGGTACGCCGGAGATAAGAGAAAATAAAAAAGAAATATATATGTATATCTTATCGAACAGAAAAAAATATATAAAAGTTATGAATTATGATTTACAAATAGGTAAATATTTTAAAATTCATACAAATCTAATTTCCCATGTCTATATTTATAGATTTGTATGAACATGAAATTTTATGTATAATAGAAACAATAAAAATACTTTTAACTATGGTTTCTATACTTGCCACAAGAACATATTTATTATAGTTGGTTTAAGGTACAATAAAATCGGAAAAAAAAGGTTTTTTAACCTCAAAATCTTTCACACACAAAAAATTTTTCTCACTATTTGCATTTCTGCCTCCCTGAATGTTGGACTTGAGTGTTTATGATACAAGAAATAATAAAACTGATTAAAATTGTTCTAGGAACGTATTACTAGGATCGTCACCATACATAGCCTTAAGTTTATAAGAACTTATAACATAATTTATTACTTATTATATACTTTTTTTTTAACTTCTCACTTTATCCCGCTGTAGTAGAGAGCGAACCTAACACTAGGTTCCCTCCCTACTAAAAATAGAAAAAAAAAATCAGCCTCACGCCGTATCCCGCACACAACAGGGTAGGCAGATGGACCCTAGTGTTAAGACACTCCGTTTCCCACTTTTCTAAAGGCATTGTGTGTTGAATATGATATTCTAGTCAATCTGAAATTTTACTATCCCTACTGTAAAATCGACTAGTTATGGGTTCGATCCCCACTCGAGAAAGTGAAATATTTATTTACATTTATATTTTCTTCGTTCTGTTGTCGAGGCAAAGCACGGCGTTCAGTTCCGCCACTCAACACGCAATTGGCTTTAACTTGGCAGCAAGTGGGGAGTGTCTTAACACTATGTTCCCCCTACCTACACTGCCGTGTGTGGGATAAAGCATGAAGCTGATTTTTTTTTCTATTTTCTAAAAGCACTATTTATTTTAATTTCAAACAATATTAGTATACCCTTGACAGTTTACATAAAATCTGTTCTGAAATAAATGAAGAATGACCTGAGTAGTTAACAAGACTTGAAGCATAATTGACTTTTAAACTTCTAAATAGAATATTTCTGCTGAAAATTAATTCTTAATAACCCTTCGCCTGGTTATATAGGCTGGAGATCACGAGTTCGGTCTTTAAGGTCATTCAATAACTACAACATATGTACTTGTCTTATGTTGATAGTTGATATATATATTAAAAAAAATAGATTATATATAATAGAAATAGAAATGATAAGCTTAATTAATGAAAAGTTTGTTATACAAATTAAAAAAAAAAGAAGAGAAAACAACAACTTATATTAGATTTAAAAATGAACTCTATTACAAAAGTTTGTGATATACCTACATAGAAAAGAAGACAGAGGGAACCTGGAAATCCAATGAGTCCGTACTCCATGGAAACACTTCGCCAAATCGAACCCACAACCGTCACCAAAGCGACGACAGCCTCATTACAAACATTGAAATTTCATTTTTAATAATTCCCAATATAGATATAGGATACATTTGTATGAGGTTTCGTCTAGACGGCCACAATAGCTCTTTTAAAGAACCTAAACAAAGGACACAATGCCAATCGTAATGTCTATTATTTGCTGCAATATAAATGAAAAATGCTTTTTTAATCAAAGGTAATAATGAACTTACTATGAACAAAAACAATGAATTTTCTTTTGAATCAAAATAAATAAATCAGCTTCACGTTGTATCCCGCACACAGCATGGTAAGCAAAGAGAATCTAGTGTTAAAACACACCGTTCCTCATTTTTCACCGAGTATCCAGTGACGAAACTTAACGCCGCGCTTTGCCTGGACGCCGGAATGAAAAAATGAAAATTTAAATGTAAGTAAATATTTTATCTTTTCGAGTCTGGATCGAACCTACATTTAGTCGATTTTGAGCCGCTGCGCCACAATTGGCTTCTTTTCTTTTGAAATTATTATTATATCAGAAAATGAGATGAAAATTTTGTCGTTGACTACCATATTAATTATGCTAACTGTCAGTAGAAATCAGGGAACAAGTATAATTATATTTAATTAGCACTTATTAAAAAATATAATTAAATGAGGCCATCGTGGCACAGTGCTTGACTGTAAACTAGACAATTATGTGTTCGATTCCGACTCGGGGAAATTAATTATTTAATATTTTCATTTCCTCATTTCCTAAAAACCGGTCAAATGCGAGTCAGAGTCGCACATCGAAGGTTCCGTCTCACTTATATGCCAACTTTTAAAAAAATTTAAAAGTTGACAATCTTAAATTAGTGGGCATATGCATAAATGGACTCACTTTATAATTATCAGTTTTTGGATCTTCTTTTTTTGTACTACGCTCTCACTTCTTGCCAAACTTCATAACTTTAGCTCTACGAAGACCTAAAAGCCATCTATCCAATGGGATCTCCAATCGGTTTACGCGGCAAATTATATATATTGCATACTAAAATCAGTAATAACTATTCATAAATGCATTTTTTGATTACGTGGACATCAGATTGATAGTCGAGATAAATGGTCTTGACTGACGGTCAGGCGGACAGCAAAGTGATCCTATAACGGTTTTGTTTTTTCGTTTTGGGGTATGGAACCCTAAAAACGAAACAGAAATACACAATAATGCTTTTTACTTGACCAATTCTGTGAAATCATGCATAAATAGGTCAATCATGTGCACATAGAACACATACATGTATAAATTATTTCGCAGAATCGCTTTAATACATTTTTTTATTTTTAAAATACCAAGTGCAGTTTAAATTTTTTAAAACGATTGTAATAAATTATTTACGCATTTCACTCACAGTAACGCTGTATAACCGATACGCTACATATTATACAGGGTTGGTAATTCCACCAATTCCCATGAACGGAATAAAATTGATAATTACAAATTGATTTCGTTCTCAAATAGGCGGAAATGCTCTCATGTTGCAATATTTAAAATTTTAGTTTTTTTTTAAAAAAACTGCTTAAAATTACAAAATGTTTTTAAAACAGGTATTGATCCATATGTTGCTCTTTTGTTCTTATTTAGAGGTTAAACTAATTGTATTTTACTAATATATTGATAGGAGTTATTGAGACAATGTACATCATATAAATAATTGCCATCACCTCTGTTAAAAAAGTTAAATTTCTCTAAAAATTCACATGTAATAAATCGTACTGACCGTTATTGAATTCAAAAGAGACGCCACCATAGTGTATACAATACAACAAAGATGCCTGACCCGATGCAACACTTAGGGATGATACTACGGTACTTAACGCAGAACCGATGTTTTATAGTTAACTAGCGACACCCGCAGCTTCGCCCGCCTAAACGTATTATTAGCTTATATTATCTGATATATAAGCTAAATTACTGCAACGTTTCATGTAAATCTGTTTAGTAGTTTTTGCGTGAAAGTGCAAAAATAATATGTATATCCTCACAAACTTTTATTATATAACTAGCGACCCGCTCGCGGCTTCGCCCGCTTAAACCACAGAACTATTTACTTAACACACTGAATTATGTTCGTGTCTTGATATACTTATAATGTATGTTTGCAATGTAATGAAGATTTTTTATAAGAAAGTTGTTAAAACTTTAGGTCGCATTTTCGTACCTCCCATAAGAATCTTCAATTGAATGTTTGAAATAAAAACACAACTTATCGATACTTACTATATGTGCGTTTCTTTACGATAATCTCAGAAACGGCTTAACCGATTTAAATACTTTTTTGTTTGTATTCTGGCAAACTGCCCTTAAATATTAAGCATTAGTTTTATTTTAAGCAGCTTCATGCTAGTCAGAGGGAGGAACCTAGTATTAAGACACTCCGTTCCCCACTTTCTACCGAATTCTGGACGCATTGCGTGTTGAGTGGCAGAACGCAACGCCGTGCTTAACCTTGACCCCAGAGCGAAGAAATGTAAATATAAATTTAAGTAAATATTTCATCTCCTCGTGTGGGGATCGAACTCAGAGAACCAGTCGGTTTTACAGTCACGCTTTGTGCCGCTGCGCCACGACTGGCCTCAACTGGACTGGACTTTATTTTAATCGGTTCACATAAAGTTAAAACCAGATCCACGCTTTATGCCGCCCTTAGTAGGGCAACTTAGTGTAAGATATTGGGTATAATGTTTGACTGATGTGCGAAATGAAAATATTATTAAATTATAACTCAATCCTGCATGTGTGGATCAGACCCACAACGTCACGTTACAGTTACAATTGGGCATATAGGGTAAAATAGTTTTTAAGATACATCAACAGTGAAGACGTAGGTTTTTTTTCTTATTTCACAATGTTTATTCATATCTATATTTCGTATGACGCGGTTACGCATAGGTACCAATAATGTAAACACATACTACTACAAAAATAGTACTAAAATGTTTAGAACTTTAAACTTTGCCGCCAATACCTACGACTCGATTTCGCAATGAGGCGTATGCGGCGGTATCCCTTTGATAAGTTTATGTGTGCGTGCGTCGTTCTTAACAAATTGTATTTTATTTTACAACGAATTTTATTATTTATTTTGTTTGAAAAAATAACTTTTTTATTTTCGGGTTTTTAATTTAATATGTAATAGGCTTTTATAGAGTAGTTAAACTGTGGTTTCATTTAAGGTGGTCCTAACAAAAAAACTCTGTATAATTGAGCATATTTAATATTTATAGTGATTTTTTGGAAAATAGATACCAATAGTTATTACAACCACTTGCGAAGAAGCATAGTTTAGGCAATTTTTTATTCTTATACCTTTTGAAAAACTACCAACGTTCTTATAGTTAATATATTATTTTTCCAAATTAAAAAAATTGTCTATGTCATCATAATGGCGGAAAAATTTCATTCATATTGTAATACCACATTAGTATCGACAATGTAGTGTTGATAGTAATTGAAAATAGTTATACTACAGGAGGACCTTCATATGCACTGTTTTAACCTGTTTTATGTATAATATAGAATAATATATTGTATAGAGGAATCACACATTCTTTTTATTCAGTTTAGAAAATACATTTTTTAGAGGTTACTCTGTACTAAAATGGCATGCAACTCTGTTCCCACATTTACGTTCCTGATATATCGATTTAAATAATAGAAATACAAAATATAGGAAGGAAACACAAATGCAATTATATTGCATTTTTTCTTTTTTTCATACTTGAAACGTATTAATAAATTACATATTATGTATTACATACAATTAATTTCTTTTGAATATAACACTAAGTTTAATCAGCTTCACGCTATTTTAACAGATAACATAAGATGACATTAAAACGTATTGACATCACCACGTGATCCATCTAAACACAATATAAACTTTTATAAACTATGAACTCACAATCAGAATTTACTTTCCAAATACATATACTTTTTATTCTACACATCGCCATATGAGCTAAAAAATACCTACTTTATTATGTTTGTTAATATCACCAACGTTGACGTTTGAAATAATAATTATGGTAGACTGAACAAATATTGATTATACTTCTTTTTTTAGCTTCACGCTGTATCCCGCACACAGCAGGGTAGGCATAGGACCTCTAGTGTTAACAACAACACTCTGTTCCCTACTTTTCTCGGAATTCTGTAGGCATTGCGTGCTGAGGAGTGAAACTCAACGCCGCACTTTACCTCGACACCAGAGCGATGAAATGGAAATATAAATTTAAATAAATATTTCGTTTCCTTGCGTGGTCATCGAACCCACAACAGTTACACTTTGTGCCCCTGTGCAACGAACGGCCTCAATTTACTTTCTTCTTTTAAAATGTGGTTAAATGAAATAGTCGTAATTTAATTACGTCAGATTACTATTAACCGACTTCTTAAAAGGGGTCATCAATTGGGCTGTATTTTTTAGCCTTGTTACCTTAGAACTTTTGATTGTATGAACCGATTTTAATGATTCTTTTTTTATTTGAAAGCTAATGCCTCCTGTGTAGTCTTATTTTAATTTAGTTTATATCCAACAATGGTATCTATGAGAAAATCATATAAATCTCAAATTTACATTAAGTATATGCGCGACAAATGAACGTATAAGTCAATATCAATTCAACCGATTTTAATGATTCTTTTTTTATTAGAAAGGGTACATATAAGGGGTAGTTTGGTGAAAGTTTAGTTAAGTTCAGAGTGTGAAATCCGGTTGAATTTGAAGAAGTCGATTTTTTTTATTAAAAAATATAATTATGTAATTTTTTCTACAAAAAATTCTTTATACTCCATGATAAAAACTATCCTATAAGTGACATTAGGCTTTGAACTATTACCATGCCAAAATTAATTTAATTTCATACAGTAGTTATCGGTATTTTAGGTAATTTATATTTTTCAGTTTTTATTTTTTTTAAAGAAAACTATCATGAAATTCGGAATGAAACCCAAAAAAATGTACCTTGAGGCTCTAGGCTAACACCATGCAAAAATTCATCAATTTCTGTCAGGTAGTTTTTGCGTGATTGACGCAGAAACAAACCGACAGACAGACAGACAGACAGACAGACAGACAGACAAGAATTCTGCTGAGTTATTTTTTAGGTTCTATAATCGACATATTAACCGACCTAATTTTTATTTTTTTTATATCTTTCATGTACAGAATTGACTTTTCTATCCTTTTATTATATATGGAGATTAATCACATTAATAAGATAATGAGTGCGACAAGGTCAGGCAAGACAAAACTAACATCATTTTTTTAATTCTTAAAATAAAAAATAGGTATAGATTGTTTTGTGAATTCATGTGATAAATTACATTTTATAACTCCTTTTAATTTTTGACTTTTCAGTTCGTTTCAATACAAATTTAAAATACCTTTCGTGACAAAGTGCATTTATACATCGCTCATTTACCGAAACAATGTGTCGGTAACCTTCTTTCGTCGTACCATCGTTTCTAATTCAGTAGCTTAGAGAAATAGCTGTCTCCATAGCTGACTTGGAGCCTGCGAATGAGGCTAAGGATGAAGGACCTTGTCTCTCAACGCAATAGGTCATCACTGACACACACACTGGTCCTCCTAGTTTTTCCATTTAACTACACTTCAGATAGGAGACAGCCTACATAAAAAATAAACTTTTTTAAATTATAAAACTTTTATTGAAGTTTATTCGTGTAGTAAAAAATTTTTTATGTGAATGTGTAGTCACATATATAGATCACATGTGTGAATATGTAGTCACATATGTGGACCACATGTGTGAATATGTGGTCACATATGTGGACCACATGTGTCAATATGTGCTCACGTATGTGGACCACATGTGAGAATGTGTGGTCACATATGTGGACCACATGTGAGAATTTGTGGTCACATATGTGGACCACATGTGGGAAAATGTGGTCACATATGTGGACCACATGTGAGAATTTGTGGTCACATATGTGGACCACATGTGTAAATATATGGTCCCATATGTGGACCACATGTGTGAATATGTGGTCTTTCATGTGGACCACATGTGAGAATTTGTGGACACATATGTGGACCACATGTGTGAATATGTGGTCGCGTATGTGGATTACATGTGGGAAAATGTGGTCACATATGTGGACCACATGTGTGAATATGTGGTCTTTCATGTGGACCACACGTGAGAATTTGTGGTCACATATGTGGACCACATGTGTGAATATGTGGTCGCGTATGTGGACCACATGTGGGAAAATGTGGTCACATATGTGGACCACATGTGTGATATGTAGTCACATATGAAGATTACATGGGTGATCATGTGGTCACATATGTGGACCACATGTGTGAATATGTGGTCACGTGTGTGGACCACATGTGTGTATATGTGCTCACATATGTGGACCACATATGTGAACATGTGGTCACATATGTGGACCACATGTGGCATCGTGTGGTCATATATGTGAACCACATGTGTGAGTAAGTATTCACATGTGCAGATCGCATGTGTGATATATTGTCACATATGTAGACCACATGTGTGATATGTAGTCACATATGAAGATTACATGTGTGATCATGTGGTCACATATGTGGACCACATGTGTGAATATGTGGTCACGTGTGTGGACCACATGTGTGTTTATGTGCTCACATATGTGGACCACATATGTGATCATGTGGTCACATATGTGGACCACATGTGGCATCGTGTGGTCATATATGTGTACCACATGTGTGAATATGTGGTCGCGTATGTGGATTACATGTGGGAAAATGTGGTCACATATGTGGACCACACGTGAGAATTTGTGGTCACATATGTGGACCACATGTGTGAATATGTGGTCGCGTATGTGGACCACATGTGGGAAAATGTGGTCACATATGTGGACCACATGTGTGATATGTAGTCACATATGAAGATTACATGGGTGATCATGTGGTCACATATGTTGACCACATGTGTGAATATGTGGTCACGTGTGTGGACCACATGTGTGTATATGTGCTCACATATGTGGACCACATATGTGAACATGTGGTCACATATGTGGACCACATGTGGCATCGTGTGGTCATATATGTGAACCACATGTGTGAGTAAGTATTCACATGTGCAGATCGCATGTGTGATATGTTGTCACATATGTAGACCACATGTGTGATATGTAGTCACATATGAAGATTACATGTGTGATCATGTGGTCACATATGTGGACCACATGTGTGAACATGTTATCACATATGTGAACCTTTTATAAAATATATTTAATTCATTAAATGTAATATGTATATAAATAAATAAACGTAAAGAAACGTTACGTAACATCATACATAATAACAATTAAAACGTAAACTGCAGGCTAATTGATCATCCGGTAGACATTTTAATTAAATTATCAGCTGAAGCAGAATGTCTTTGTATCATCAGAGTTGTAAACCATTTGTTCGATAATTAACTTTAACAGTTATGAACATATACTGTTGTTCAAAGACGTCACTATTACATTTCAATCCTATGAAAATTAATAATGGAGAGAAGAAAGAATTTCAAATAAGATAGTGGTGCACTTACTCAATTTTGCACTTTCCAATTTCTTTAGATAGTATAGCGGAACACAAGGCTTCGCTTCGTTTGTTTTTACGGGCAGAAAAATAAATATATTCTTCCACTTAGTGGGAATTTAACCTAATTAAAATATAACTAGTGCTACAACCAGAAATCTCAGTTCTCTCAACTGTACCGTCATAGCGTCAAGTTTTAGTCGACATATTAACTTTAAACATATTAATGTTTTATCGACATATTAACCGACCTAATTTTTATTTTTTTTATATCTTTCATGTACAGAATTGACTTTTCTATCCTTTTATTATATATGGAGATTTTGTTTGAAAAAATAACTTTTTTATTTTCGGGTTTTTAATTTAATATGTAATAGGCTTTTATAGAGTAGTTAAACTGTGGTTTCATTTAAAGTGGTCCTAACAAAAAAACTCTGTATAATTGAGCATATTAAATATTTATAGTGATTTTTTGGAAAATTGATACCAATAGTTATTACAACCACTTGCGAAGAAGCATAGTTTAGGCAATTTTTTATTCTATAAGAATTCCTTTTAAAAAACTACCAACGTTCTTATAGTTAATATATTATTTTTCCAAATTAAAAAAATTGTCTATGTCATCATAATGGCGGAAAAATTTCATTCATATTGTAATACCACATTAGTATCGACAATGTAGTGTTGATAGTAATTGAAAATAGTTATACTACAGGAGGACCTTCATATGCACTGTTTTAACCTGTTTTATGTATAATATAGAATAATATATTGTATAGAGGAATCACACATTCTTTTTATTCAGTTTAGAAAATACATTTTTTAGAGGTTACTCTGTACTAAAATGGCATGCAACTCTGTTCCCACATTTACGTTCCTGATATATCGATTTAAATAATAGAAATACAAAATATAGGAAGGAAACACAAATGCAATTATATTGCATTTTTTCTTTTTTTCATACTTGAAACGTATTAATAAATTACATATTATGTATTACATACAATTAATTTCTTTTGAATATAACACTAAGTTTAATCAGCTTCACGCTATTTTAACAGATAACATAAGATGACATTAAAACGTATTGACATCACCACGTGATCCATCTAAACACAATATAAACTTTTATAAACTATGAACTCACAATCAGAATTTACTTTCCAAATACATATACTTTTTATTCTACACATCGCCATATGAGCTAATTCCGTAAAATATACCTACTTTATTATGTTTGTTAATATCACCAACGTTGACGTTTGAAATAATAATTATGGTAGACTGAACAAATATTGATTATACTTCTTTTTTTAGCTTCACGCTGTATCCCGCACACAGCAGGGTAGGCATAGGACCTCTAGTGTTAACAACAACACTCTGTTCCCTACTTTTCTCGGAATTCTGTAGGCATTGCGTGCTGAGTAGTGAAACTCAACGCCGCACTTTACCTCGACACCAGAGCGATGAAAAGGAAATATAAATTTAAATAAATATTTCGTTTCCTTGCATGGTCATCGAACCCACAACAGTTACACTTTGTGCCCCTGTGCAACGAACGGCCTCAATTTACTTTCTTCTTTTAAAATGTGGTTAAATGAAATAGTCGTAATTTAATTACGTCAGATTACTATTAACCGACTTCTTAAAAGGGGTCATCAATTGGGCTGTATTTTTTAGCCTTGTTACCTTAGAACTTTTGATTGTATGAACCGATTTTAATGATTCTTTTTTTATTTGAAAGCTAATGCCTCCCGTGTAGTCTTATTTTAATTTAGTTTATATCCAACAATGGTATCTATGATAAAATCTATCCTATAAGTGACATTAGGCTTTGAACTATTACCATGCCAAAATTAATTTAATTTCATACAGTAGTTATCGGTATTTTAGGTAATTTATATTTTTCAGTTTTTATTTTTTTTAAAGAAAACTATCATGAAATTCGGAATGAAACCCAAAAAAAATGTACCTTGAGGCCCTAGGCTAACACCATGCAAAAATTCATCAATTTCTGTCAGGTAGTTTTTGCGTGATTGACGCACAAACAAACCGACAGACAGACAGACAGACAGACAGACAGACAGACAAGAATTCTGCTGAGTGGTTTTTTAGGTTCTATAATCGACATATTAACCGACCTAATTTTTATTTTTTTTATATCTTTCATGTACAGAATTGACTTTTCTATCCTTTTATTATATATGGAGATGGAGATACCAAAACACAAGAGAGAGGCCAGTCGTAGCGCAGGGGCTTAAAGTGTAATTGTAAAATCGACTGGTAGTGGGTTCGATTCCCACTCGAGGAAATGAAATATTTATTTACATTTATATTTTCATTTTATCGCTCTGGTGTCGAGGCTAAGCGCAGCGTTGAATTCCGCTACTCAACTCTCAATTCCTCCAGAACTCCGCGGAAAGTGGAAAACGGAGTGTCTTAACACTAGGTTCCCTCTGCCTAGCCTGCTGTGTGCGGGTTTTATGTTCTGTTGTAATCTAACATCAGAACTTAAAACATATTTATACGTTTATTAATAGTTATATTCAAAAAGTCTATTTACTTTCGCTCTGGTAACAAGAAAGGCATTGAGTTCCACCACTCAAAACGCCATGTTTCCCTAATTCGGCTAAATTTGGGACTTGTTTGAATGGGAATGGAGTGTCTTAATTCTATTATTTTCCAGGTTCCCTAACTCATCCTACACTATTATGTGCGGTATACAACGTGAAATCAAAAAAATACTCTGTATATTCATAAATTTGTATGGTTTTAAGAGCTTATACGGTTTGTTTGTACCATACTAGTGTATTAATCTCCGATTTCCTTGTAGTATCAATGAATATTAGTATCCAAGTTAAACAAAGTAATGGACTGAACTATAATTAGATGCGTATTGCAACACTACATACAACGTACAAATTAGTACAAACGATAATAGAATATTATGTTTGATATGTTCCATAAGATATTGTTATTATCATTGCAGAACACAAGTATATGTACCTATAGGAAGTTATAGTTTATAATTTTAGATTACTACTACTACTACTACTACTACTACCACTACTACCACCACTACTACTACTATTACTACTACTTCTACTAACTTCACACTTTATCTAAAGCGAGGTAGTCAGAGAGAACGGAGCGCCAACGCTACGATCTCTATATACCTCTTTCGCCTCTTCCGCTGTCATCAAAATAATTTTAGATGATAAATATATAAATAAAAAAATGTTTTAAAATTTGAATTAAACATACAGGTCCTTTATAGGGAAATAATTCGAGCTTCCACATCATGTCTATTTTGGCACGTGTTCCATTTTAATTAAAATTATATGCCGAGATAGAATAAAAGATTCGAGATAACTCTTCTTTGTCTTTTACCTTTTGTCAGAGTCAGATGAAAAGAATTTTCAAGTAGTCTGTTGTGAAAGTGGGTAAGATGAAAGTATCTTTTATCGTCTTTGAATTAAACAAACAATGCACTCGTACAACAATCTTGAATAAAACTTAATGAAAGTCGATAAAAACTATCTCTAGTTAGAAACACCGGAAAATAAGTTGATGCTTACGTGTCCCGTACATAGCATACACAGGGTAGGCAGAGGGAACCTGGAAACTAAGTGTTAAGATTTTGAAGGGGTTGCGTGTTGAGTGGCGAAACTCAGCGCCACGCTTTGCCTCGCTACCAGACCGATGAAATGACAACATAAAATATTTCAGTTCCTCGAGTGAGAATTGAACCTGCAACCTATCGCGTTTACAGTCATAGGCTTGTGCCCTTGTGCTACGACGGTGTCCCATATTTTATGAATGTATTAAATGTTTTTTACATATTCTGTATTTTGTAGGATGTATATCTTTGAGTACTTGATAGTGGGGAAAGAGCGCGTCTTGTACGCGTGCCCGAAATGTACATCGACTATTCCCTTATCGTATTTTGCAAAAATACATTCTAATCTATCCCCTAAAGGCAATAATGTCGCGGACCGCATTCTTTTATGTAAATGGCCCGATTTTCTTATCCACACATTTAATAAAACACTGTAAGGGTTACCATGTTCATATAAATTCTAAAGAATGCCACTCTTCTTTTTTCGAATATTTTAATTTTAAAGAAATAATTCAAAATTAAACTTTTGTATGTTATCCGAAATATGTTTTATTAATAAACTAGCGGCCCGCCCACGGCTTCGCCCGCTTAAAGTGCATGATTATTGATCTAATAAACAGAATTGACTGACAATTATATTAACTTCTAATAATAATATGATTTTTATACTACATTATCGTAATTTCTATTAGGACATTTGATTATTTTGAAATAAAAATATATATAAAGCTAATTATTTCTTATACGTATATTTTTTTGCAATATTACGTTCGTTTTACCTATGTAATGTAAGTTTCATCATACTTTTAAAACTCTTTTAAATTTGCTGATGTCACTGAATTTTTTAATTCACCTTTTCAGAAAAAGCCTCACATGTTAAATTATTGATTTGAAGGATTCATAATATTCTTTGTAAAATAGCTGTAATGATTGTACATTATTTGTTGCTATACAGTTCTTAAATTAGTTACATATATTATTAGCTAAATGTACAATTGGAAAATATGTAGTTATTACAAAGTACACGTAAAAATAATGTTTTTAGACATTTTTATATAGATTTATTTCAAACAAACAAACGACTATGTAATTACTTAATATTTCTTTGAAGATCAAATCGGTCTTTATCTATCTGTTGAATTAATTACGACTAAAACTTAACTGTTATGATTTATGAACATAACCTTCTCTAACAATTCAATTTTGTTTACTTTACTTTATTGTTTGTACTCTGAACGATAGTGCTTTAAAAATATATATTTTTATCAACAGTCATATAACCCAGACGATTCGAATGTTATTCTTTAGCCAAGAATCTTACCAGCGCGATTGCTATATAATAGTCGCAGGCAAACTAATGCCTTAAGTTCATTCAAACGACGATAACTTTTTTTTAATGAACCGATTTTGATGAACTAAACTTTAGGACCTAACTTGAGTTAAAACAAAGCAATTGGTGAAAATTTCAAGTAAATCGGTTCAGTAATTTTAGAGAAAAATGCGGACAAAAAACTATCGACAGACAGATAGACAGACAGACAAGAAATTCAAAAAACATATTTTTGCTTTCTATTATTCTTTTTAAGTATCCCTCTATCCGTTTCAGTCAAAATTACTAAATGTACAGACAAAATATTTTTACTGTCTTATTATATTATAGATATTTTGTTTTTCCACATAACATGCATAACTATGCATATGCCAGATGTGACGCAGGGACATGAGGGTGTGACTGTAACGCGACGGTTGTGGGTTCGATCTCTACTTGAGAAAATGAATTATTATTTCTTAATATTTTCATTTCGTCGCTCTAGTGTCGTGACAAAGCACTGCGGTAAAGAAAAGAGAAAATTTAAATAAAAGATGACAAAATTTAAGTAAATATTTCATTTCGTCGAGTGGAGATCGCCCAAACCAGTGGCCGTTACATTTACAAGTGCCTCTGGTCCACGACTGGTCTCGCCATGGCCATGACGTTAATAGTAATACAAATATTTAATATTCATCAGCTCCAAGTAAGAAGCAATTGAGCTTTAATTAGGCTTATGAAGGGAAGTTTACCATATTTCACATATTTAAAGCGAGGTTATGAAAACGAAGACTTTATTTAGGGGAATTACTCGTAGGGAGGCGGGTTGTGCCGGAGGGGACTCTTATTGAAGCATGTATTGGAAAATGTCTATGTTATTATTTACGCGACGAGGAAAATTTGCGCCGCTAATACCCGTCGTCTTCTTCAGTTATTGAAGTTTTATTACTAAATACCAGCTTCATCCGTGAACGAGAATTAAACTCACATAATAGTAATATATAGAAATATAAAGTGAATTATCTATTAATAGTGGGGTGGGTATGCAGAGGGACTTATTGTTAAGACACTGCGTTCCCCACTTTCTGCCGAATTTTGGGGGCATTGCGTGAGTGGCAGAACTCAACGCTGCGCTTTTGCCTCGACACCAGAGCCAAAAAATGGAAATATAAATTTAAGTAAATATTTCATCTCCTCGATTGGGAAACGAACCCGCAACAAAGTTGGTTTTACAGTCACACTTCGTCCCACTGCGCCACGACTGGCCTCATAAAACTTCAAGTCGTTCATAAGTAAAAGCTTTATGTATTTATTTGAGTTGCTGTACGACATTTCTCATACTACTTCTTATATATGAAAATATCTTAATTCTTTAGAAGTTATAACAGCCAGGCTATAGTAGTTTCACGGAAAGGCCAAAGTCGATATACCTAAATTACGTTTCGCGTTTGGTTCTGCTTTTGGCATCTATAGAAAAGAACAGGCATGCCTATGGTGACTTGAATTTTATAGGAAATATTTTAACTTATAAATTTATTTAATAAGATTTAAGTTTTCAAAAGAAGATTCTTTGTTGATTCTGTTTGGCAGAATCAAAACCCAAAAAATCCATTATTAAGAACTGTATTGTTTTTTAGGTTGTGCAAAGAAAATAAACAAGCAATACTACAAAGAAAATAAACAAGCCAATAGTTTTGTAGAAAGTAATACATTAGAACTACAACATTGAAATAATATTATAATCGACTCACCCATGAACAATTCAAAAATTAATTTCAAATAGAAAGATTAACAGCCGGGAGTCATTAAAATTTTACAGGGCTCTTTGAAGAGGGAAGATTTAATCGTTTGAATATAGGTATAGGCCCGACTGTATTTTTTTTATATTTTGCCAAAAACAAATCCTTTTTTTGAGGCCGTCGTGGTGCTGTGCCATGTGCGTTTGATAGTAAACTTGATAATTGTGGGTTCGATATCCACTTGGGAAAAAAAACATTTATTTAATAATATTTTCATTTCTTCACTCCGCTTAAATTGCAAAGCGTGAATTCCGCATCACAACTAGCATGTATGTCTTTAGTGATACATGCAAGGTTGAAACAAATCGAATGACAAAAGAATCGCCAAATTCAGTTAACCCGTTAGGTCTTTACAATTCCACAAAGGAACAAAGTAGCGTCATGTAGGATAGATTTGTAACCAGATTGATACACACATATAAAATTAAAATATACTATTTATAAATTGACCAAGTTTTGCTATCGTATCACCTAAAAATATTTTGCTTCTATTGCAAAATTATTTTTAAATAGATAATAATATTAAAAGAATCATATAAAAAAATAAATAAACAAAAACAAACGTTACAAAAATGTACATAAATTGTTTCTTATCTTGAGTTCGAAGAGGCGTAATACGATTTGCTTTGATGGTCTTTGTACATTGCAGGATATACCAACACAGCCTCAACTTGCCTACACAGTTTAAACACGTAGGCTGAGTACGCTTAACATCCGAAACATGGCGGACTAACGCTGCAATAGTACTTTTAGATGAAATTTCAAAACTTTGAAAATATATTGTATTATATTATAATAATGATTATTTAGAAGAATAGGATATAGCCACTGTTAATAAAAGGTAAATCTTTCATTTTTAAATGAAATACATATTTTTTAGAAAGATCGTATTAAAAGTATTAATAATCGGTACTTCAAAGCATAATGTTGTTTTACTAAAATTTTGCTGAAATTTCTAGGGGATTTTGCACTATTTTCTGGTCCACTGAGGAATATGTATAGCAACGGCTGTTAGAAAAATTCTCTTGTACGTAAAATGGACAGCGAATTCGAAATAAGTAATATTTATGTTATGGTATACTTGACCACTCAATGAAATCTTAGTAACTTTATAATAATACAAAGATATTTTTTTATGAAATTGCCTTGTAGGTATCTTAGAGGTTGTGGCGCAAGAGCACAAACGTATGACTGTAATCGTGACAGGTAATAGATTCGATCCTCACTCGAGGAATAATAAAAATTATTAAATATTTAATATTTTGATCTTTTCATTGGGTAAAACGCGGCGTTGATTTCTATTACTCAACACGCAATTGTTGACTTCTATTACTCAACACGCCTCCAAAATTCAGCGGAAAGTTGAAAGTGGAGTGTCTAAACATTAGACTCCCTTTGGCTACCCTGTTACATGCGGGGCACAGCGTGAAGTTCAAAAAAAAGCTTGTGTTTGTGTAATGACTTGTACCATAATATCATATACATACATAATCAAGCTATGTGATGTAATATTGTCCATATCAATAATTTGTTTAACCATAACCGAAATTATAAAAGTTAAATATTTTGTATTATATTATTATAACATTTCAAAATAAAGACAAACATGCTTTGTAATTAATTAAAAAATAACAAAACATAATTTTCTCCAAACTCGGCATCATAAAAACCCTCGCATTTAGACAAAAGTGTTACTAGAGCTGAAGATCTGGTTCATTCCAAACAAATTACTTATCTGAACTACAAACTAGTACAAACTTTGATGAGCCAGATTACGTACAATGTAGCCAACGCGAGTCGTACATATAACAAAAAAGTAGAAAAGTTAAAAGTAAATATTTGATAACAGAATAAAACTAATATATGGAATGTGTTAAAATATTTAATATAAAAAATTAAATTTATTCAATCAAATTCAAAAAAGTCAATTATTGTAACATTTTTGTATAGGGCAAGATCTCAGGGCCCTCAGACCTACGTCATTTTAGCAATGTTATCTTAAGTTGGCGCTACCTTTGAAAGGGCCCTATTTTCAAATTAGTGAGTACGTGTACTGTCTTAACTGCATGTTAGACTAATAGTCATTAAAATTTCAGCTTTGGTAAATGACGTAGGTCTGAGGGCCCTGGGACCTCAGTCTTAAGCAAGTTCTAGTAATAAATCAAAGTGATGCACACAAATTATATCAATTAATATTTTATACATATTTTCTTCACTCTGAAATACTCCACATTTAATATAATAGGCAGAGACAGCCTAGTGTTAAGACACTCCGTTCCCCACTTTCCACCATATTCAAGGCATCGTGTGTGAGCTGCAGGACCGCGCTTTTTGCCTTGTTGCCAAAGCGAAGAAATGAAAATATTAATAAATAAAAATTCATTCCCCAAGTAAGAAACGAACCTCAAACTTCTCATTACAGTCACAGGCTTGTGCTCCTGCGCCACCACGGCTACCCTCTTATAAATATATAGCTCACATATTACAAAACGTCAGACGTCTGACGTCGCGGCCGATGATATAAAGCCACCAAGGTTTTAATAATGCCAGCATAAAGTCTCACATGATAAAATTATTCAAATAAATTTTACATTTGCTTCAATAAAAACCTTCTGCGAATGTGAAAGTTGAATATTAATTTCAGTTGTTCGCATATTCATGTTTACTGCCCACTTTGCGGATCGGTGCAAAAATTTTATTTATGTTTTTGTGACTTTGGAAAAAAATAACAGTGTCACGCTATCTGACATTTCTTTCGTTTTAAAATTCGTATTACTTATTAGAGTATTTATGCGGTGTGAAGAGTACCCGTTTGACTATTAAGATTTTCAAAAATCTGTGACAGTATACGTAAGGATTTCTTCTTGTTTTTGTGAAAGTGAATCAGGTTTTCCCTAGTGTAGTTTAAGATACTCCGCTCTACACTTTCCGTCAAATTTAAGAGTCATTGTAAGATGAGTGGCAGATTTTAACGCCACGCTTTACCGCAACACCAAAGGAGAGAAAATTTACATATTAAACATTTATTTCCTCGAATGGGAATTCAAACTTACAACTTACAGTCACACTTTGCGCCCCTGCACCACAACCGGCGTCTAATCTATTTAATTATTAAAAAAATTAATTTAAAAAAGTATTGCACAACGCAATATAGACTTTTAATATCTTACCTCAGAGCCAAAGCCTGCTCTTATAAAGTCCTTTATAAGTCCTGAACGAGTTAGTAGCGCCTCAGTTACCGTAGTACCTACTGTGCTAGGGATTTATTTCATGAATGATTTTTTGGAATATTCTTCATCATCTCTAAATTCAGCTCGTGAAACGACTTAAGCATAGAAATTGTGGTACAAATAATAATCTTATAAAGTATATTCTAATATTCAATTCTTAGTGTATGTTTGTTGAAATGAAAAAGTGAATCATTCATTACATGTAGTCTTAATGTATAGACAAATTGTTTATTGTGGTGTGATTTGTTTATAGCTTTGCTAAACCATTTTTGTTGTATAATTGAAAAGTCTATAGAAAAAAAATAATATATTCAATTCCCTCTATTTTTTTTAATTAAAAAAGTTACATTTAGTAATTTATAGAAAAAGGTATACATATAATCTGAATTTAATTAACTATTAATGCGCAAAGTAAAAACAGATAGACTACATCCTAGGGCCCGCAGACCTACATTATTTTATCAAAGCCGAAATATTGAGGATAGTCTAATATGTAGTTAAGACTGTATGCGTACTTACTAACTTTTCAGAGGTAGCGCCAACTTAAAGTACACGCTCACCTACGTTAAAGTATTCGTTTATACTTTTAAAAATAATTAAAAAAATGTATATTTATTATCACCAGACCCTTAACGTGGGACTTTATTCCTGCTAGACGTTCTAAATATTGTTGACAATTATTCGAAACTGCGTTCTACTAGCAAACTTAAATTTTTAATCACCCATACCAATTCGATAGATCAATCATCCTTCCAGACAGAGACGTACCTTTATTTGGCACTCTGTAAATTCCCCACTTTCAAGTTAATGAGTTCGCATACTGTATTAACAACATATTAGACTAATAAATAGATCTCAAAATTTCAACTTCGCTAAAATGACGTAGGTCTGGGAACCCTGGGATCTTGGCCTAAAAGATATCGTTATGCTATATTGACTACATTTGACTTCGTCATGAGACTTCAAAATATTTTTGCATATACTTTATAGTCATCGGGTTAAATTTATTGTTATATTGTAACCTAATTAAGCATAATCTTTACATAATTACTTAAATTGTAGCGTATGAATCTTTTTCATGTATAAATCATATTACTGTAAACTTTCATCCAAATCCGTTCAATAGTTTTTGCGTAAAAATGGAACATCCATTCTCATAAACATTCACATTTATATTGTTAGATAGTATGATAAAATCGAGTTTAAATTATTTATATATCAACTAATAAGTAATGATCAAACAATTTGATCTCTATCGCAATTATAATATTTGTAAAGAAATGAATAATAGTAGCACAAAAACTTAGCAAATAAATATTAACTGGCACTCTCATTATGTTTATTAAAAGAAAAATCTTGACATTAAAATATTTAACCTGATGGCTGTTTTCTTTTCGTCGACATTGTTTCATCTATTTGGAGCAAGACAGCCTCGACTGCATAGATCTCCATTGTTTAACATTTTTTTGTCATTTACTCTAAACCGTTTAACAGTGCAGCTGCGACTCTGGTAAACTTCAATAGTAAAGACAAAACGACGACAAATGGATTTATGAAATTTTTATTTGAAAAAGTTTTTCTAGTTATTTTTTTTTATATTGCTTATATTAATATATATAAATTTTTAGTCCTTACTGTTACTGTTTAATACAAGCCTTGTTTAATTAGATAATCTTCTTGAGATAATCAAGTAATTATATCTATGTATTTATTAATATATCTTTTAAATATAATTTAATCTATTTATATAAGGAAGGAAATTTCTTGTTTTATTTATCAAACATTTATTGCTAAAACACAAACGATTAAAACAATTATCATTTAATTGTAATAACCGAACATGCCATTAGTTATTCTCTGTTAACCCCTTTAAAAACGTGAAGAGGGTAAAAAAAAGTGTATCTATATTCCAATATTCTTACAATCTCCATATTCTGTATATATTGTACAGTGAAAGAACTTTTGTTGGGTTCCTCATCCAGAGCTATTATCAGCTTTGTAATAAACATGTTCTGTATCAATATTTGATTTTCCCTTTATATATTTATATTTTAGAGTAAGCTAGGTCACATATGCATATTATGTATGTATGTATGTCATAAAATAACAATAACAATATATCCTCTAATGTATGAATGACAATTTATTATAAAACGGATTCAAATTACTTCAAAATCTTAATTAAAAAAAAATGTGAAAAAAGGTATGAGAATATTAATATAGAGCAATCAATTTCTTTGATTTACACTTTATATTAGTTTTATAATTTGTCTACCTCGATATAGCTTAATTGGCGCTTTTTACGTATATTAAATTACTTACTTCAGCTTAAGGGAAAATTCAATGATTTTATAAAGTAAAATTTTATTTAGATAATTAAGTTGATTATTTTTTTTTCAGCTTCACGATGTACTCTGCTATGGGTAAGCAGCGAAAACCCAGTTTTAAGACACTCCGATCCCCTCTCTTCGCCAAACTTCAGAGACATTGTGGCATTTAATGGCGGAACTCAACGCCGCGCCTTTACCTTGATACCAGAGCAATAAAAAGAAAATATTAATAAGCAATAATTCATTCCCATGAATGGGAATCGAACTCACAGCTTTCGCGTTACAGTCGCCCGCTTGTACCCTACACCAACCACGAAAGTTTCTTTTATTTCTGCAATCGAAAAATATAATGTAAAATTGTCAATTTTTCTATATACTTTCTCTTGCTTCTTTTTCATCTCATAAATTAAATTTTACAACAACAATCGATGTCAATAAGTACTCCATTTGATACGTCATAAATAATTTAGGCGCTCACGTAACCAGTGTGGGAGAGGGTCTGATTTGAATCTTTAATTCGTTGAGTACTAGAAACCATTAACGCTCTCCGTACAGGTAATATTTATCGAGCCGATGTAAGCATTGTGCGGATTTTGTGTATCAGATCCGGATCGGATATCCCACCCTATCCTCGTGTCCTAGATTGAAAATATTCTTCTACAATACCATGTTGCTAGGAGATTTGTTTTGGAACAAAGAATATATCAACAAAGATTTATTTTTTGTTATACTCGTATACGGCCATTTGTAAAATGCTCAGCATTGATTTATCCTTGAATACCGACATACAGTCATCGCATATTGCAATGCTTAGAAAAATTTTGTCGTAATAAAAAAATATGTATTATATAGAGAAATATATTTTTAAAAGTATTTATGGGATTGTTTTAGAAGTAAGATCTATCAACCAACCAAGATTACCAAAGTCGAATAACGATTGATAAAATAGAAAACACCGATTTGATCGATTTGACAGCCTCCTTTTCGAAATTAACTAATAAAATTTATATATGTCGTGTTAGTCAACCATATTTGAACACAGAAAGTATCTTCTCTATCAAAACTAAGAAAACGATTATTTAAATAAAAATTAAATTAAATCAAATTAAAAATTAAATCAGCTTCACGCTGTATCCCGCACACAGCAGGGTAGACAGAGGGAACCTAGTGTTTTAGACACTCCGTTCCCCACTTTCTGCCGAATTCTGGAGGCATTGCGTGTTGAGTGGCAGAACTCGACGCCGCGCTTAGCCTCGACACCAGAGCGAAGAAATGGAAATATAAATTTAAGTAAATATTTCATCTCCTCGAGTGGGGATCGAACCCACAACCAGTCGGTTTACAGTCACACTTTGTGCCGCTGCGCCACGACTGGCCTCATTTAAATATTTAAATGAATATAATAAACAAAGTTGTTATCACATTACATAATCTTAATTCGATATATGATAAAAAATAATCTAATCGAATGTAAATATTACTGTAAATATGTATGCGTATATATATTTATTACAAATTGCCTGAGGCACTCTCGTAGGTCGGACTGGCAGTTTTGTTGCTCATCGACATTTCATTTATCTCAACTGAAACATTGACAGATCTATTGTAATCGCGAACAATAACGCACCACACGAATTTGTAACAATAATGGCCCTTATAACGAGCCTTTTAACTTCATAGTAGCATCAGTATACAGAATCTTACAAATTATCATCTTTTGTTTACAATTTAAAAAATTGTGAAAGAAGTTTTGTTGCAATTAAAATGAAACGGAAATTAAATACGCATACATAACTGTTACACACTACGCATATATATAGAACCTTAAAAAAAGTAAAGCAAAACCAAAACCGACACAAAAACTATCTAGGTCACAGGTTGCGAGCAAAAAACAAAACAAAACCAAAACAATGTTTACAAAAGTTTACAACTTAGCAAGTTTGGTACGTAATAGTATAATAATAGTCACTTACATTCGTTTCAAGGGCGCCTTCCCGCGGTCAGATGGCGCGACGGAGCACGGCAACCTCACCACGTTCAACTTGACTAACTTTGGCAGCGCGGACGTGGACGCGGCGGCCGCGGGTACCGGCGATTCATTACCGACGAGCGTGGAAGCTGCACGCCGCCCGCCCCGCCCGCCGCGCCGCCCCCGCCCTGCGCATGCGCACGCCCGCCACGCTCCTGTTGCATCTGACGCCGCATCAGACGTGAACCCTATGAATACGGTTAACTCTGAGCGATAAGTGACGATCGCGATTGTGGGTGCGTCTTGAAGGTTGCGCACTTGAACTTTCATTTAAAATTTATTGTTTATGTTAATATTTACAGAATATAAATTAATTTAAATATTGTTTGCTCAGTTTAATTGGATAATTAAAAAATTGAGGATTTATTTTTTTGTGATTATTAAGAAATCAAAAGAATGAAATACTGTATATGTATAAATATATTACTAACGACTAAACAAATTGTGATAAATTTTATATTTCTTATAAAGAACATGGTACATGCGTATACTCAAAATCATCATGTGACATCTTAAAGTTAGCATATGGTATCTTAGACTCTACGTACATGAAAGAACACACACACACAACAAAAGTATTAAAATATTTCGATATAAAAACAAAGTCAACGTTAATCGCACGAACCTTTATCAGGGCAGAACAAGCTATACGTAATCCGTTTAAACATGTTAGACCTTATTTATAGCTCGGCTAATAGCATCTAAACCCAAGACCGAGCTTTGGGGAACATTGAACAGAAACCCATTACTGTAAAGAACGTTCCAAAATTTTATTTTATATTTTTTTGATATTATAATAAATATCATATGGATGGACATAAGATATATCAGAAGATTTTTCTTAATTTGTATTTATACAACGTCTTTTTAGTATAAAATTTAATATTAATTATATATCTTTATACATAAAATGGATAATAATCTGTTTATATAGTAGTATGGCGCAGTGGTACAAAGTGTGACTGTAAAACCGACTGGTTGTGGGTTCGATCCCCACTCGAGGAGATGAAATATTTACTTAAATTTATATTTTCATTTCTTCGCTCTGGTGTCGAGACAAAGCGCGGCGTTGAGTTCTGACACTCAACACGCAATGCCTCCAAAATTCGGCAGAAAGTGGGGAACGAAGTGTCTTAACACTGTCTTAAAACTTTCCCTCTGCCTACCCTGCTGTGTGCGCGATATAGCGTGAAGCTAATTTTATTTTTTATTTATATAGTATAAGATATATTGTTTAACAATAAAATATATTTATCTTCTAAAGTATGTGTTACAAATTCAATCTAGATTAAGAAGTTGATATAATATGACGAGGTGTGCTATTCCATCGTACTACTATTAACTACACACAGCCAACAGCGTCGTTTCAACTTTACAACTTTTAAACATTTCAATATTGTTGTATAAGTTGCGAATTCAAGATTTACAATTTTTTTTTGCAACTTATAAAAGGCATAACCCCAAGAAACTACTGACAATAATAGTACAAGTAGGATACGTCTCTATCAACAAGTAACGTCTCTATATAGAATAAAACATAGAGCCATATATGTATTCTATATCTATCTGGAATAAATTCAATAAACTGAATATAAAAATGTCGAGCTCAGTTAATTGGAAGCGCTCTACGCATAGCTTGAAATTGTTTGAAAAAGAACGCTCGTTATAACGATAGTTCATGATGTTCGATACTTGCACCAGATATTTGTAAATTACGTATGCAGGTACAATTAAAAAAAATGAATCCGATTTAGTGTAATGATGAGTTTTTTTTAGTAAAAACGTTTATACAAGCAAATATATATTTTTTAATTGTATGTATTAACTTCTACCTATCCTGCTTTATTTACTATGTGTATCCGTTACATAAAAAATAAGAATTTCTTAGTATTAGGCCTACCCTGGAAAGGTTCATTCCGTTCTCATTAAGACATTTTCGTTCCCCACTTTGCTGACTTTAGAGCATTGGGTTGAAATATTTATTAATTATTGTTATTTTGTTGTTTAAGTATAACTAAAAATTACACTGTAGATTTATGTAGCCTATAGAACTTATGAGTAATATAGATTTAATATTAAATAAAAAATATGTAAAGCCTACTTGTCGGTAGTTATAGAGAACAGCGATAAAGCAAACAAACGCTTCCGCAATGGATAGCAACATAAATAAATCTGTCCAGATCTTCTGGTCAATATAAGAATATATTCTACAATTTTATATTAAGATAAAAATAATTCATAAATTTGGTCTATGAAACAAACATTATATGTAAATATACTTTCCGTATAAACATGTATCGTATGAAATTGGCGTTATTCGTAGCGTTTGTAGCCGCGTAGTAACCTCGTAGAACCTAACTTTTAAAAATTATGATGTTTATATATCAATAAACTTATTATTAAACAAAATTGCCGCGTTGAGTTCCGCCACCCAAGACGCAATGAAAAGTGTCTCAATGGGAAAGGAGTATCTTAACATTAGGTTCCTAGGTTAAATCTGCCTACCCTACTGTGTGAGTGACACAGCGTGAAAGTTAAAAATAATAATATATAAATGATGTAGCATTCTAGACATTTATTTATTACAAAAATTCACAAAACAGTGATACAAGACATATTTCATATGTTTTTTTGCAATCTTAATGATAAGCTCAAGTGATTTTCCTGAAAAAGAAAATAATCTGATAAGTAAACGCCCTTGAGCATTTTAGGCCCTTTGAAAGAAGATTTTAAAGATAAAAAAAATGTCGACGGAAAGGCCACGTTAAAGAACGATACCGCCAAAAGCCTGCAACCAGAATTTCTACGATTATTTTTACATCATCATGAAAAAATCAAATTAAATTCTATTTATACGCCAGTAGTGACGCAGGAGCACATGGCGACTGTAATCAATCCAGTTTGTGGGTTCGATTCCCACTCGAAGATATAAAATATATAATATTTTCATTTATTTGTTCTGGTGCCATTAACACGCAGTTTCTCCAGTATTTGACGAAAAATGGAGAATGGAAAATTTTAACACTAGGTTTCCTCCCTTGCTCTGCTATGTGCGAGATACAGAAACTAACATAAAAAAAAAACAAAAATAAATCTTTAATAAACAGGACAATTATATATAATACATATTTGAAGATAAATTCTTAAAAGTATAACCTAACAGCGTTAATTAAGGAGAAATCTAAATTTAAAAGGTCGTTTAAAAGAAACGAAAAGCAAACCCCAAACCACATCACAATATTTACCTACCTACGTTTAAAGGTAACGTTTAATGTACCATTTATTTTCGTTTTCGCTTACGGATTGGATTAACATTAACGCGACAAGTTAGGCCTGCGATTAAACAGGTAGACCTTCTACTAAATTAGGTCGAGCTAACCTTCGTCAAAGTCAAGTTAAAAGTCAATCGAATAACAACTTTTGGGACAATCCTTGACCATGGTAGTACAGCTTTACGACTTCCCTACTTCAAGACTTCACAAATTCTTCTTCTTCCTGGCATTAATCCCGGCTTTGCCAGGGTCTGCTAGGGGTTCAAGACTTCACAAATTATAATGATATAATTAAAAGATTAGATGCAACAAAGCTGTAAGTGACACGCCGTTTTGGAGCAGTCGGAAAATGAATTACAGTACACGTTGAATATATATATATATATATATATATATATATATATATATATATATTTATATACATTTATCTATTATATGTATATATATATATATTTATCTTCCAAACAATTAGTCAGTCTTAGTAGTATTACTTAGTAAATAAGTAGTACTCTCAAAGAGACGGTATCTCTTTTTATCTGTTTTAATTGCCCGGTATAAGGACATCTTTTTTATCGTCTAATTTAAAGAATTCGGCAAAGTGTTGTGTTTTTTATATATTTACATTTAGCAATATGAAGTACTTTATGAATAAAATTTAAATTAAATCCATTTAATAACCACCATCTTTGATTCATAATATCATACCAATTAAAAAGCAGTTTTCATTTTTGATTTGATGTTAGAATGAATAAATATTAATAAATTTCCCCGAGTGGGGATGGAACCCACAACCAACGCGTTACAGTCACACGTTTGTGTCCATACGCCACGAAGGCCTGTATAAAAAAATAATGATAAATATATTTTTTAGTCGAATCGAATCATTGTAAATGATTTTAATTAAAAGGGTCTAACACAAGCACAGGTGGTCAAATTCAAACGTAAATAAGCAAATAGAGAACCCGAATACCTTTCTGTACTATAGCATTAACCACTTTCACAGTTAATTAGTTTTAATTGCTGAATTTTAATTGATATTATACCTAATGCTTTACTTTATATACTATACATTTTAAAATAAAAAATAAATCAGCTTCACGCAGTATCCCGCACACTGCAGGGTAGGCAGAGGGAACCTAGTGTTAAGACACTCCGTTCCCCACTTTCTGCCGAATTCTGGAGGCATCACGTGTTGAGTGGCAGAACTCGACCCTCGACACCAGAGCGAAGAAATGGAAATATAAAAACATATTTTTTTAAATTTTATAGGTACATAAGAGAATATTTAGATTATATTATTAATTTTCTCTATTCAAATTTTGTTTTATTACATATAAAATCGTGATTTTATGTTAATTACTCAGCAAAGACCCTATATACGATTCATGAACCAATATGAGCTTATTAGTAATATTGGCAAGATAAAATTCCACTATAACTTTATTAACAGGTAAATCTTTATATAATTTACCTAGACACCGATAGCTTTAATAAAATGCAACTTACCTAAACAACGTAGGAAGTCACCAAAACAATTTATAAAGGCTTTTGAAACTTCCCAGAGTGTATGCCTAAATTCTTGTTTAAACTTGTGAATACCTTACATTAAACCAAATAGAAGCATTATAGGCCGTCACATACTTAGCTCACCAAAGAGGCATTACACCGCAAAGGAAATATCTACATGTTTCCTCATTTCACCTTTACTAAATCGTTGACTTCAAGAATTGTATCACGTTTTAACGCTATGTTTTGCATTTCCGATATTTTTTTTAATAGTTATATAAATTAAATCGTTCAATCAATAAATCAATCGATTTGATTTGATTTTAAAAGACTACATAAATTGATACTATTTGAATAGATTTTTTTAGTCTGATGAGACGATGTACGGCGTCGAGTTCCGCGACTCGAGACGTATTATCTCAATACACTCCGTTGCCTACTTTACGTTAGGTTTCTCTGCCCCCTTGTTACGTAAGAAAATATGCAACTGAAAATATAACGCGAACTTGAACGCATCTTCAAATTATATATTTATTATAATTAAATATTTATTAATATTATATTTTCATTTCTTCGCTCTGGTGTCGAGACAAAGCGCGGTGTTCAGTTCCGCCACTCAACACGCACTGCCACCAGAACTCGGCGGAAAGTGGGGAACGGAGTGTCTTAACATTAGTTTCCCTCTACCTACCCTACTGTGTGCGGGATACAGCGTGAAGCTGATTTAATTTTTTTAATATATCTTGTAATTTGTAAATTGATTCGTTTTATTTTATATCTTATAAATTTATTATCCTTATCATATCTTGGCCAAAACGTATTTATTAAACGTTAACTTTAGTTATATTTATGATTTGTAATTGTACAAATTAGGACTTAAAACAGCGATACAAAGTTCAGGAAGCTTTTAAAGATCATATCGGGCTTTTCTACTCACAATACTATACCACTTCCATTTACTTTTTGTTTCTTTTTGAATGGAAAGTTACGGGTTCAGGGCAATAAGCGAGATATAAAAAGTAGAATAAAACCAGCACAAAAGAAAAAGTTATTTAGGACTTCAATACCTTCTACGTTCACTTAATGATATGATTACGTGAGTATTCATTATTTTAAACTACTTATATTATATTTTAAAATTGAAACGTTCTAGCCTATGGAGGTCCTTCGTGGCGCAAACGTGGGACTGTAAACGCGACAGAAAATGTAATGCGCGGCGTTGATCTCCAATCAATACTCCTCCAGAATATGGCGGAAAGTGGGAAGCGGAGTGTCTTAATACTATGGTTCCGCCTATCTTACCGCACACAGCAGGGTAGGCAGAGGGAAACTAGTGTTAAGACATTCATTTCCCCACTTTCCGCCACAATCTGGAGGCATTGTGTGTTGAGTGGCGGAACTCAACGCCGCGTTTTGCCTCGACATCTGAGCGAAGAAATGAAAATATAAATTAAAATAAATATTTTATTTCCTCAAGTGACGATCGAACCCACAACCAGTCGATTTTGCAGTCATATTTTGTGCCCATGCGCCATGACTGGCCAATATAAATTAATTACAAAAAATGTTAAATTCGAATCGCACCGCAATCAGATCGTTGGCGCGTCGATAGAAATAAAGGATACGAGAGAGGGACCAATAAAATATGTAGATTTGACTGCGGCCGTATTTTTCTCGGTGTAATCTGCATTATTCAGGCTTTGTCACGAACTTCGACAGTTTAACAGCGTTTATCTCTCGCCTTGCAAATTGAGCTACGACTTTAAGACAAACGGGAGTCTCTTTCATTACCATAATGGACGTAGCCAATTCTTTGTTGGTGAGGTGGATAGATTGGGGACCTATGGCTTGTTATTGACTAGCGTTACTGTTACAGTTATATTTTTCCGTATTTTATTATATATTTTTTTGTTTTTTTTGTTGCATTGTGTTGTAATAATATTCATAGTATATACTTAGGAAAATATTATTTTTCATAGCAGTATACAGTGGTTAAGTAGGTACCTATTCATATATCGATATTTTTTTCATAGTTAACAAATAAATTAAGCTAACACAAAAGAAATTTCTAATTACGGTTAACCTGACAAAATTTATACCACGATTACCCTATTTTATTAGCGAAGTTAAATTGGATTTTATTTTTAAGCAAAGCTCTTCACAAAGAGCAAAAAAGTATTTCCACCGTAAAAAAATATGAAGTTAAAAACTATTGAATTTTCTGTGAAAGTTTAGTTATGAAGATAATTCAAACATTTATTAGATTTTAAAAGAAATAAGATATAGTGCATATTTTAAGACCTATTATACGTTTCCTAGTGCCTGAATATATTGTAAGGAGTCTATTTGTATGGAGTAAGAAACATATATACATTAAACGAGAGAGGTTGGAAAAGGCCAAGTGACCAGCAGACCAAAAGTAATCGTTGATAGAGTGGGTAAGCGTTCACCAACGTTTGAACTATTGATTTGATTTAAGGCCTCTAATATAAAAATATGAAATTTATATAGTAAGCTATAAACCATGTATGTGGCTAATCTCTGCCTTTGAAGATTTTTCCTCAAATAAATTAGGAGAGTCCAATATTTTCGTTTCACATAAAATATTTATTTTGTAACAAAAGTATTTTTTTATTTTGTCATTTTAGTGGCGACTTGTTTCTTTAAAAAAGAAAAAAAAACAAGCAAACAAACAATATAAAAACTACAAAATCGTAGCGTTTTCCAAATACAAGGAACTTTTTGATGCGAGAAAAACTCGTGTTATTCCAATGCCAGGGTAAGCTGACCACTGTCACTTTGTGAAAGCGTTTCATTTCACAGAAACAATCACAGTTCCGTTTTACAATTGACAATATAGCTAGCTTTATAGGCTTAAGCACACGGGTGTGACTCATCAATATGTAGGTATAGGAATTAAGTGAGTGTCTTAATGGGAAAGGAGTCACTTAACACTAGGTTCCCATGTTCCCTCTGTCTACCCTGCTATGTGCGGGATAAAGCGTGAAGCTAAAAAAAGCTATGGGCGAGGAATCTTACTTATGAGGAAAACTTATTTGTATTATCAGTCTTTATATTCAATGTGGACAGCGCAACATCGAAATGACGTAAATAACGTTATTAAATTTAACTATATATGACATAATTTCATTTCCGTTTCAGGTTCAAAAAATGAAACAGAAACTAGTGGGCTACTTTCTGTTAAATAAATTTGAAACAGTGGTCAGTTTTGACTGTGGAGTGAAAGCCATATGACGGTGTTCTCACAAACGTACGAATATTTTTATTTTGCTTTATCACTAACAGTTAACGTTGGCTACGTTGCTTTATATTTGCTTCTTTTTATTCTTGCATAGAAGAGTAGGCAAAGAGATTATAATGCCCATACACTCCGCCAGAAGTGGAGCACCGCTTCTGTAATCAAATTGGAAATATAACGTGTGTGAAAAAACTCAACGCTGCGCATCTTCTTTCTTAAAAATCTAATGTTTGTTAGTTGTATTGACCAACACAAATAAATAACATGTCATGATAGCATTTGAAAGCAATTCCTTGGCAATAGAACACAATCTTGAAATTGTTGAGAAAAAACAAATCTTAATTCTCTTACAATGTCATATCTTTTTCCACATTATTTTCAGTAGGCTTGTCTTGCCACGAAGTTTCCTTTATTTCTCATTTTCTTACCAATCTTCGTGTTGAGTGGCGGAGCTCATCGTTGCATTTTGTCTTGTTATGAGAGCGAAGAAATGAAAATAATTTATTTCACATAATCAGAATTGAACCTCTGACCGTTGCATGAGGTTGCACAGAAAGGCTGAATGACAACAGCCACTACAATAATAATTACATTTAATAATTCTTAATAGTGCCTAAATATTTATGTTAACTTAATTCTGAATCAATTATTATTAATCAACTACCAATTTGATATCACATTCTCTAATTGGTTCCGTTAATTAACACGTGGGCCTTTATATATATATATATATATATATATATATATATATATATATATATATATATATAATAAACATATACATACAATATTGAAGACATTATTAATAATGAAAAAAATGTATTTATAGTCAATGTTTCTTTAACTTCAATTGACATCTCAATATTTTAATGTCATCCTTTACGCTGCATAAGACGTTAAATATTCATAATATTTAATAATGTACGCTACCCTCTAAAATAACATTAAAACAATCCAAACTCATTATGAAAATTTTAATAAAAGAAGCGAAATCTCTGGTAAAGCGGCTAAAAACATTGAATCTCAGATTTGTCGCAAAAAATGTGACAAGTCATCAAATCTACATATTTTATTAGACTCCCTCCAACTTCGACCCTCTGCTGGTTGGGTCCGATCAGATTTAGTGTCGTACCTCGATTCTATAACAATATCGATGCTTTGTGATATAAAATCCTATCAAACTAATATTACCAAAACAATTTTTATAAACACTTTACATATGTTAGCAATAATATAATACACAATAAGTTTAAGCGGGCGAAGCCGCTCGTAAATCGCTAGCTTGGACATAAATTATAAAAATTAAAATATGCTAAGTATAATAAAAATATGTTTAAAATTCATCTCATATATTCATCGTTAAAATACTTTCTCTATTGAAAAACATTAAGTTTTATTTTGTTTTAAATGAATTTCAGTAATATTTACGTAAAAATATATATAATTAGCCATATCATTTGCATATCGATATGAATGGCTCCAGCAATATCTAATATTACAGGACTTTCAAATAAGTATCAACGACAGCCGGGCGGTGGCCTCGGCCGACTGCGGCGACACTTCATAAAGAATACTTTTATACCCAAGCCTTTTATTTATGATGTCTTTTCATATCTCTGGCTTCGTTTTATTGTCTGATATGGAAGATATATTATTGAGTTTCCATATTACACGGAAACTTTCGTCCTGAAAAAGTTAATGGAATTTGGCGAGTAGTCATTTACAAGGCAAGTATAGTATACATAAGTACTACATAAGTAGTAATACTTTGTAGAAATTACGATCTCAGAAAAATCTTATAAATTATATTAAAAGCAAAAACAAAATCTCAGTTTATATATACAGATCAATTTAAATCAACGCACCTTACTCCGCGCTCCACCCGTAAGGAATTAAAGAGTTGCTATATATTATTCAAATCCAGCACTGTGGAGGTTCTTTTTATCGTGGAGTGGCGGTTGCGCGGTACATCGCTCCGCACTTCGGGACGTGACCGAGGGAGCCCGGAACTGCGCACACCGACGCTAGAAGAGACAAGAGACTATATACAATTCAAATCCACAACATTCGAGAATAGCAAACCGTCACATGAGAATACACTAATGGACTTGATACATGGTTTGAACTGATTGTGAAGCCACGAATTCTGTTGTTAATAAACCTTACGTTATGTTTGTATTGTAAGTATATAATATTTTGAGGCCAGTCGTGGCGCAAGTGTGTGAACGTAAACGACTGGTTGTGGGTTCGATTTTCACTCGAGAAAATGAAATATTTAATATTTTAATTTTCTCGATCTGGTGTCGCCGCAAAGCGTGGCGTTTCCGCCGCAATACCTTCAGAATTCGAGAGAGCATGAAGAATGGAGTGTTTTAACACTAGTTTATGGAGTGGCCTGTTTTGTACGGGAATCAGCGTGAAGCTGTATCTCATAACATTTTAGAATTAAATAAAGTATATTTTTAAATTACACCTCATTATATAAATTTTAAGATCGTTCCATCTGAACTGTATCCATGATCAAATGTTTTATTCCAACCAGTGAAATGCCACGAATGGGTCGGGACCGAATTACTTGTTCGCAAAAATTGTGTGGTTAGGTTGTTGGGAATAATGGACATCTGATCCATCGGGAAAACAAACTTCTTGTGAGTAGTGAACTCTAACCTAATATGACGACGTTGTTTTATAAATAATCATTTTATTTATGTATATAAATAGAAGTTTATTTTGCTCATGTTCTTTATTTTCAATATGATATTTCGTCATCATGTAATATATTTTCTAAATATGTATGTACATCATGTATTTTCTTGGATCTGTTATTTGTATTTGTTATAAAGGCTTTTTCGTGGTCTAATAATTTACAATGAATGGAACCCAGTTGAGGCAAGCGCGACAGACTGATTATGGGTTCGATTTCCGCTTGAGGAAGAGGAAGAAGGAAGGAGCATTTTTTTTTGTTCTCGCTCTGGTATGATAGGCAAAGCACGGATATGAGTTTCGCCACTTAAGGCGCAATGGCTCCAGAATACGTCTGAAATGATACAGCGTGATGATGAAATATTTTTTTTTTATCTTAAACATATAATATCACAATATCTCAAACGACAATCTACTTACAATAGTTTCTTCCCATTGTAATATCCATGACAAGGTAATACTGCCATATTTTAATATATACACATTATTGTCACTTTTATTTCTCTTTCGCTTTCATAAAATCATATTGACATATCACCGTCACAGCTGTGGCCGTACCGTCTCTACGAAAATGTAAACATCTTAAATAGGTATCTAAAAAAAATCTAAATCAGCTTCACGCTGCATCTTGCACACAGCGTGGTAAGCAGAGGGAACCTGTATCACTTTCCACAAAATTCTGTAGGCATTGCGTGTGCTTGAGTGGCTGAACTCAACACCGTGTTTTGCCTCAACACCGAAGCGAAGAAATAAAAATTTAAATTAAAATAAATATTTCATTTTCTCTCATGGGGATCGTACCAACAAGCAGTCGCGTTTACAGTGACACTTCGTTACCCTGTGCCCACGACTGGCCTCTCCAAATATGTATCTCAGAACAAATAACAAGAGAGCCACATAAACTTACAATTGTTCAAGTAAGGTCAAGTTGGATATTGCCAAAAAGCAAACAGTCGTTGGTGAAGTTGTAGTTAGTTTGCCAGTTGTACTCATCTCGCGAATAAGATGATGAACCTCCGGGCGATACCAACTTCTATATTGGGACTAGAATGGCTGTTTGAATACGAAATGCGGCTGTTGTACTGTTTGAATTAATAAAGCGAGGATAACTTATAGTTACGAAATATACACGGATGCGGAATAAATTTTGACTATTTGTATATCGAAACAAGTATATTTAATTAATATATTTAGAAACTAGTAGCTGTCCCCGACTTCTTCTTCTTTAACTGCTGATAGGATATTTTCTTTAATTGGAACATGCAGCATGTAGATATAGAGGATCTAGTGTCTAGACATTTCGTTCTCCCCTTTTCTCCTAAATTTAAGACTTTGGATAAGGGGTGGCAAAAGTCAAAGCCACGCTTTGCCATGTAAGAACGAAAAAGTAAAAATAATTCAAATATTAATATTCCAGTAAATAGAGATTGATCTCATAACTATGTCAATTACAGTCGAATGCTTTCCCACTGTGTTACCATAACCTCAATTTTCAATTATTTTTTTATTAATGACCACATATTGATGAACAATATAAATATCAAACATTTCATTTCATCGCTACCACTGGTCTTATAAATGTTTATTTTATTAAATCGTAAATCAGATCAAGTTGTGGCAAGTGGCTAAAATCTTTAGTCGTAGTTACCACGAGTAACACAAGATCTTTTAAGAATTCAGAAGGAACAGTGTTAAGAAGGGTTAAACTTACCATTATTAGTTTGTTTAGTAACCAAGGTTCGAACATTCCATTGAATTCATCCAGAATTTAAAGGAAAAACAAAAGAAGAGTTCACGTCCGGTCCATCTCTTTAATGGAACTTATCATTATTGGCAGTCATCATAAAAGAAAGGAAAGCCAAGGGTAAGTCACACAACACCTATACGGTATCACATGTCTTAAATATGTCAACACATGTTGATTCATTAATATATTCACACATGTGGTTAAAAGTTATTACACATTGTTACCTGTCAACATTCAAGACACTTAACATACAGGTACATACGACATCAACACACAGAATAAGTTCTTTAATTCTCACGATTATAACACCCGAAACGTTCCGAACACCGGTGGATCACACCACCACCTTACACAGCTATCTATCGCTGGCAAAACTTTCTTTCAGAGTGCCCACCACCTCTGCGATGCTGAACACCTGCGGAACGAGCTTCGACAGGCTTAGAATACGATCATCCTTGTACTGGTGATGTCGTAAAAGGCGACTAAAGTACGTGTGGTAGAGTCACGTCGCCAGCAATTGCAACACGCATGGGCAGACTCGACCGGGTCATTACCACCCCCGGCATTTAAAACCGGCGTTAAGTAGTGACTTTATGCGTTTCGCATCAGGTAATTCCGGGCTCCGGAGCCCAAACCCCACCCCTCCCTGGAATATGATAGCGGCACTCAAAGAGAAACTACCCCAGGAGGGTACCAGCACCTCCGGTGCTGGAGAATCCCTCCCTGAGTCTGTAAACTCAACTCACAAACGAATTCTGTTCCTGTTCCACCTCAAAGGCCGGCAACGCACCTGGAGCCCCTCTGATGTTACACGGGGACGTGGGCGGCGGTAATCACGTACCATCTGGTGACCCGAATGCTCGTTTGCCTTGTCCTTTTCCTTAAAAAAAAGAAGAACGCCCTTTATCAGAACAAATTGCCAGTTTCCCGCCTGTTTGTTCATAAGACTATTGGTCTTTTGACAAAGCAGGCGGGGAACTGGTTACCTACAGTAGAGAGACAGCCGTCACTTCTACCATATGTGAGGAGGAGTAAATTAATGTTCCGCGAGGCTATTGAAATACAAAAACGTCGTAACTTCAATAGACAGGACGGTTGGAAACTTTCTCCGATATCAAAACCAACATACTAAAGGGCAAGATACAGTTAACTCATTCTGTAAGATCCAGCACAGTACACGAGGCAATTAAGAAAATGTTAGCGGTAATTTGATATAACTAATTATGTCAACTAACAGACAACGACAGACAGTCTACCCGTGGCCACGAAATACTGCAAAGTGTTCGTAACGTCGGGTTTCCAAAAATGTGTAATACTAAATATACGCAATTAATCCGGTTAAATAGTTTCATTTAAATTACACAGAATCTTTGAGTGGAGATGGAGATTACAACCATCGTAACGGTCGTCAATCGCTGTCCTACTGCATCTATGTGGAACCAATGGCAATATCATTTAATTGTTTTTTGTAATTTAAGTGGACTGATAACGAGGAACGCAATGTCTCCAGAATTCGGCAGAAAGTGGGGAACGGAGTGTCTTAACATTAGGTTCCCTCTGGCTACCCTGCTGTATGCGGGATACAGCGTGAAGCAGAATTTATAACCTCTTTTTCTTAGAAGTTGATTAACAATAGTTTAAGCGAGCGAAGCCGCGTGTGGGTGAGTCTTTTGTAATATATTAAATATTCCACATGTACCAATAGACATTTTTGTCAGATTGAACAATTCGTGTGAAATAAAAATATACTTTGTTTTTATTTGTGACCTTTGTCATAGTACAAGCCAATAGTACATTTTATACAGCGTAGCTTTGCAATGGAATAGGATTGAAAATTCCATTGAACTGTAAACAGGCGCAGACTGTGGAAATCTAACTAAAAAGTTAGATGGTGATTCCTTTTTGCTTGTTTGTTCATAGTAACTCCATCCGATAAAAACCCCTTATTCGTATTTGGATCCCCGATTCTGTTTAGAACATTCTTTAAATTTCTACTCATTTAAGCAAAATGTTTACGGACGAAGTGAAATTTTGTTGGAAAGTGTAACTGAAATGTTTCTTTCCTTCGCTCAAATTTGTAATATTATTGAACATTCTTGGGACAGCCCAAATATGTTCACAGTAATTACCAATTAAAATGTTATTTAATTCTTACAAGAAGAAAACACAAAAATAATTAAAAAGCATTTCAATTTAGGTTACTACGTCTTTATTGTAGCAAAAATGTGTATTGAAGTTTGAATCTTCAGCCGGGAAAAGCGACAGTCATCTGACAGGTATCGACTGGAGCCATTAACGCGCCTTCCGCACCGACTGCGTTATACGACACGACATACAACTTTAACTTGACTTATATAATGAGTAACTCCAAATAAGCTAACTTAATACATAGAACTTTTAACATATGAGTTATATTATTACAAACGGTATGTCATCTCTTAAATTTGGAATAAAAGATTTCTTCTTATTACTAATTTATTTCACTAATTAATTAAAACAAAAATTACTATTTATTTAAAACTTTATTAAAGCTTTTTTTTTCAATATTAAGAAGTCTCTATTTTACGATCAACTAAATTGAAACAAATTAAATATATTATGAACAACTAAAAATGATTGATAAATTTTTAATTTTTGATTAAAAAAAAAAAATTAACAAAACTGAAATGAACATAGTATTTAACGCTACATTTGTATTAAACTGAATATGTGCAATGTTCAGTACTATTCTTACTATAATATTATTATAATGAAAATAGTTCCTGCGCTTCACTCTACATACGCCAGGTAAAAAGTGGACATCTGGAAAGTGGTCCCAAATACTTCATGTAAACTAATTTTCAACTATTTAGTTTACATTTTTTAAAAAAGAAGTTAAATAGTATCATATTTAAAACACTTTTTCATCAATTTAAATCAGAGTTGAAAACAAAACCGCTTCAATGTACTTGGTCGAGTGTGAGGAATTTAAATTATACCCGTAAGTGCCACTAATCTAGTTAATGCACGCCTCTATTATACTATAATAATAAACTTCCTTTAAGTTAATTAAATTAATAACAATTCTTATACAATTAACAGCTTTTAAATATATAGTAACAATAATTTAGAGGATTTAGTACAAAGTAAGCTGGTTGAGTAATATCCCTACTTACTGGTAACTTACATAAAAGCACGAAATTAATTTCAATATTTAAGACGAAGTTACGTGTTAGCTCGTTACAAAGCCGAGAGATTTGAGGGCATTAGAATTGAATGCAGATATCGATTAACAAGAGCGTGTAATGGGAGCACGAAATACAAGATTCGACAACATTTGTGCTACTGGGAACTAGGAAAAGGAATACAACGCATCGCTTAGAGAATTAATAACGGTTATTCGAGAGCTCACCATTTTCGTAGCTAAAAATCACATTCATTAAAATTTGCATTGTTTTTTTTTAAAACGATCGCGCAGTATCTCCCGTACGCAGCAGGGTTGGCAGAAGGCCCCTAATATTAAGACCGTTTCTCATTTTCCGCCGTTTCTGGAGGCCTGGAGCCCCACTACTCAACAGCCAATTAGCTGTTGAGAAGTGGGGCTTAATGCTGCGCTTTGACTTGACACCATAGTGAAGAAATTAAATTAATGTTTAATTTCCTAGAGGAACAATCCAATACACAACCTGGCGCGTTTACAGTCATACTTTGTACCCCTGCGTCACATTTTAATTTCCACGACGACGACTTACTGTACTTGACTGACTCACTGTACTGTATTTATACAAAATTTCGGAAGTATAATTTATACATAAACTTCAATATCAATAAATAGATAATTATAAAGCCACGATCAATTTTTTACTTTTTAGCTAAAAATTGTGCCATCATTAAAAAAAGCTTTCATGAGAAGAAAAAACTAGCTTTCAGAGAAAAGCAAATGGAAATAGCAAAATATAACAAGATCTTTAAACTTAACTAATCAAAGAAACCACATATGTATAAAGCTACAATATTATTTTTTAAAGAGAAGGAGATTTTAATAGTTTATCTATATAAATTATTAATATTAATCAGCCTATCGCCGTCCACTGCTGAACGTAGGCCTCCCTCATTGAGTGCCAACCATCCCAGTCTTGAGCTTTTCGCATCCATCCGGTGCCAGCCACCTTCTTTAAGTTGTCTGTCCATCCTGCTGCAGGGCGTCCTACACTACGCTTGCCTAAGCGCGCTTTAAATACACATAATTAACTGTATTCAGTCTGCAGAGGCTCTCCATATTTTTTTAAAAATAATATATCCCTGCTCATAACCCATTTCTAAAGTGTAATTAACAAAACTTATAAAAATTTAAACGTAGCGGGACTTGAACCAACGCCTCTTGGAAACCGACCACTACTGAGCCATACTTTCTCATTCAAGTTATACGCTTGTTACAACTTATTTATGTTGTTAGCATCTCTGTAGGGAGATTTTTACAAATCTCCGCTACCCAAAGATAATTACTAAGACTTTTTTTTTAATAACTATCTCCCCATAACTTTTCATATTGTTTACTAAACCTAGATAAACTTAAAGCTTTGTTAGTTTTCTAAAACTTGTGATGAATCAATTATTTTCTTAGCAAACTCTATAATAATACAAAGTGAACAAAATTTTATTATTTGCTAAGTACTTCTTTTAGAAATAGTTCAAAAGTTGTAGTAGGAGATGAACATCTCTCATAATTTAATTGAAATATATTTTAGTACATTTTATGGACAAACTGTTATTACAAACACATAAATTCAAGAAACACAATTGATTAAGATTTGATTGGGAGCAGAGCAGTAGTGGTGCAGTGGTACAAAGTGTAACTGTAAACGTGACCGGTTGTAGGTTCGATTCCCACTCGAGGAAATGAAATATTTAATATTTCCATTTTCTTCGCTTTAGTATCGAGGTAAATTGCCAGTCAGTTAGTCAGTCGATCGGTCGGTAAAAATCCCTTATTCGCATTTCGATCCGTGCTCTTGTTTAGAACAGCAAAATGTTTAAGGACGAAATGAATTTTGTTGGAAAGTGTAACTGGAATATTTCTTTACTTCACGCAAATTTGTAATATTATTGAACATTCTTGGGACAGCCCAAATATGTTCACAGTGATAACAAATTAATTTTTAATTTATTTCTTACAAAAATAAAAAATATTATGGAGCATTTAAATTTTGGTTACTATACGTTGTTATTGTAGCCAAAATGTAAGTTCAAATCTTCAGCCGGGAAAAGCGACAGTCATCTGACAGGTATCGACTGGAGCCATTAACGCGCCTTCCGCACCGAATGCGTTATACGGCACGACATACAACTTTAACTGGACTTATATAATGAGTAACTCCAAATCTGCTAACTTAATACATAGAACTTTTAACACACGAGTTATATTACAAACGGGATCAGGTCATATATTTGGAATAAATTATTTTTTTCATATTAATAATAATGAAATATACTTTTGTATTTCACTATTTTATAGAAGTCAAATGCTACATTTGAGAAACATTTAAAAAGAAAACTGTAGAGCTCTCTGTCTCTTGATCAACTAAATTGATACATATTTAAAAATTATAAACAATCAAAAATGATTTATAAATTATAATAATAAAAAAAAATATTTTAACAAAACTGAAATGGACATGGTATTTAACGCTACGTTTATGTTAAAGTGAATATTGCACACTATTCAAAATAAGCTCTGTGTAGCTTACGGAACAAATAAATGGGCACCTAGTATAATGAAAATAGTTGCTGCGCTTCGCTCTACATACGCCACGCTTGTATAAAGTGGACATCCTGCTCTCAAATACTTAATGTAAACTAATTTTGAACTATTTAGTTTACCTTTTAAAAACAAAGAGTTAAATAGTAACATAACATCGGAGAGAACCGGCGATATCAAAGGTATATGCACATATGTAGGTATGCGTCATATTTATCATTATATGACATTGGCGAAGTGATATGTGCTCTACTGGCACGCTCGGAGCGCCATCATCAAAGAACCTTACCATACCAAGTTTGTTTGTTACTCTTTCACAACAAAACTATTTAAGTGAGGATTATAGAAAATTATAACCGTATGCACCACAAATCTAGTTAAAGCATGCCTCTAATACTGAACTTACTTTACGGTATTTAGAAATAATAAACAATACTATCACAGTTAACAGCTTTCAAGTATAATATAACAATAATTTAGAGGATTTAGTACAAAGTAAGCTGGTTGAGTAATATCCCTACTTACTGGTAACTTACATTACAGCACGAAATTAATTTCAACATTTAAGACGAAGTTACGTGCTAGCTCGTTACAGAGCCGTGAGATTTGAGGGCATTAGAATTGAATGCAGATATCGATTAACAAGAGCGTGTAATGGGAGCACGAAATACAAGATTCGACAACATTTGTGCTACTGGGAACTAGGAAAAGGAATACAACGCATCGCTTAGAGAATTAATAACGGTTATTAGAAAGCTCACCATTTTCGTAGCAAATAAACCGTTTTCAAAAGTTCTTTGCAATTTGTTATATACAAAATGTGGTATGTATAAATAAATTGACGTAAATAATAGCCACGATTAATCTCTTAGTTTTAAGCTTAAATTCTGCCATAATTAAAGGGAATGTAGAGCAAAGTAGTAAAATAATAATAAGGAGAGGATTTTACTGTTGGATCTTTCTCAAATTAATTAAAGATACCACATACACGGCTACAATATTTATATCCAAGCAGAAGTGGATTTAAACATTTTAACTATAAAAATACACATTTTTATTTACATGTATATAAATTATATTTTCATTTTTTCCTCTGGTATTAAAGCAAAACGCGGCGTTCCGCCACTCAACACGCTGAAACTGAATTTCTCAACACTAGGTTCCCTCTGCTGTGTGCATGATACAGCGTGGAACACATAAATACAATTGAGTTAATTTTAAACATTACAGTGACTGTCAGACGCTATCACTTCGGCGCTACAGTCTGTAGAGGCTCCCCGTAACTTTTTACATTGTTAACTAAACCTAGATAAACTTTACTATAAAGCTTTGTTGGTGTTCAAAAACTTGTGATGAATCAATTATTTACTTAGCAAAGTCTATAATAATGCAAAGTAAACAAGATTTAATTAATTACTCAGCGCTCCTATTAGAAATAGTTGGTGGGTAAAGAAAGAAGCCTTTTAGAAGTACAAGATAAATATCTCACATAATACTGTTGGAATAAAATTCTAGTAAATTTTATCTATAAATTTATTGATCACTTAAAAACATTTTTTTTTTGATTGAAGCCAGTTTCCACTCGATGAAATGTATTATTTTATATTTTCATTTTTTTGCCCTGGTATCGAGGCAAAGAGAATTTGTTGAATTCCTGCACTCAACAATGAATCCAGCATTTAGCGGAAAATGAAGAATAGAATGTCTTAACACTAGGTTCCCTCTGCCAAACCTGCTGTATGCAGTATACAGCGTGACGCTAAAAATCTAATTTAATTTATTGAATAATAACTGTGTTATATTATCACTTAAAAACTTTTTTTTTTGATTGAAGCCAGTTTCCACTTGATGAAATGTATTATTTTATATTTTCATTTTCTTCGCTCTGGTATCGAGGCAAAGAGAATTCGTTGAATTCCTGCACTCAACAATGAATCCAGCATTTAGCGGAAAATGAAGAATAGAATGTCTTAACACTAGGTTCCCTCTGCCAAACCTGCTGTATGCAGTATACAGCGTGACGCTAAAAATCTAATTTAATTTATTGAATAATAACTATGTTATATTATCACTTAAAAACTTTTTTTTTTTGATTGAAGCCAGTTTCCACTTGATGAAATGTATTATTTTATATTTTCATTTTCTTCGCTCTGGTATCGAGGCAAAGAGAATTTGTTGAATTCCTGCACTCAACAATGAATCCAGCATTTAGCGGAAAATGAAGAATAGAATGTCTTAACACTAGGTTCCCTCTGCCGAACCTGCTGTATGCAGTATACAGCGTGACGCTAAAAATCTAATTTAATTTATTGAATAATAACTGTGTTATACATAAACATTATTTTATTTTATTTTAAAATACATCTACTTGGCCTAACAAAACAAACAATTAAAATGAAAGTGAATGCTAAATTTAGACATTTTCTCTAATACAAGTTAGCTTACATTTATTTGTGACCGCATCCAACAATTCCGAGCACGGTCACTGAGCTATGCGGAGTAGGATCTCAGTGGCAGTACCTTGTAATTAAAATCCTTCAGTCAAAGATACCAAAACATTAGCTTCCGTTTAAATAGGATTCGTGAAATAGAACACGGGTGCAGTCGGCCGACAGAGGAAATTGAAACAAACATGTACAACGTACAACGCAAACTCCCGGCCTACAAATACGTATTAAAAAGAATTCGACATGTCCAAACCGCAATCGCGATGTTTCTGTCGGGCCTATGTTATATTTTGAAAGCATAACTCTGTTTTTAGACGTTCTTTACAATATTATTGAATATCAATACAAAGAATAATAAGTGAAAAGATTTTTTTTAATGTTTAAATAAATAAATAAATATTAATCTTTATTATTATTAATAATACAGTTATATTTATCTTTCCTTATAACTCTCCCTACTTACCGCATTTTAAATAAAGACTCTATAGTTAATTTTATTCTGTATATAATGATAAAGAATCAGGGAACATACAAAAAGTTTATTATATGACCGCTCAGTAACGTGTACGAGATGCGTTGCAAGCAAAACTTTCGAGATATATCGGCGACACTTTATACAAAGCACTCCTCGACAATACCAGCTCTCTTAACATAACCATTTTACGTTGACAATGCAATTCGCCTGTATTACTGTATTTTGTTCATTATTACTTTGGGACAAGGCACAAATTATTTTCTACAGGGCATTCGAACGTGGTTCCTCAACACAATCCTACAGCAACACGCGGTGAGAGATAAGAACACGTCGTAAAAGAACTTCCACCAAAACTCCCTCTAACATCAATTTTAATGAGTTCACAAACAATAATGTAAATTATGTATTAATATAAACTTTACGTTATTTTTAAAGTTCTTTTAAAACCTGGTCATAATAAAGGAAATATATTTTTTAACTTACATTATTTTCTAAGATACCTCCAGTCAATATTTTAAATTAGGTAATTTTTTGCCTATATATACTGACTTTTATCGATCATTAAAAAATAAATTAATTAACTAAATTTATAAGAAAAAAATTTTTTATCACATAATAAACAATTTTTGCTCAACAACTTTTGCTAGGGCTTTCCGCTGAGAATCTTTTAAATATTAATAAATACTTTATAATATTGTCATATCCACTAATGCCATAATTTTTTTACTTTTATTTTTATAGCCAAGAAGCTATAAGATTACATTTTTTATAAGTCAACCAAAAATGCTCAATATAATATATAGTATTTGTATATCTTTTTAACTTAACACTACATCCCGCATATAACAGGGTAAGCAGAAAAGACCTAAAATGGAATCCATTTTCAAGAAACTGCGTTCCGCACTTTCCACCGAATTTTCAAGGCATTACGTGTTCAGTGGTGGAGCTCAACGCTGCATTTTTCCTTATTACCAGAGCGAAAAAATGAGAATTATAATAAATACTAATTCATACCCCTAAGTAGGAATCTAACACACAACCGTCTCGTTTACAGTCCCACGCTTGTGCCACTGCACCAGGATGCGTCAACTACAACGACAACGATGACAACTCTATTCTTATATAACATATATTTATAATTGTATATAATACAAAGTAGCAAATATTAACAACCATAATGATGCAAGCTCATATTGGACCTGCGGTGTGGGTACAAGAAGACGCAACCGCTAGCGGTTAAATACGAAAGAGGGGATTTCTGTTCGTTGCAAAGTTCAACCGCGGATGCCCGACGCGGGTAGAACTAATATTTCTACATACAATACGATTACGATACGATTAATTATTATATAATATTTAAATGGGATTTATTTAATATATATTAGTGCTATAAAACACAATGGTATATTCTTTGTTTTCTTTTATATTACATGTTGTAAGGAAGAAAAATATTTTTTGTACGTCAATCAGAGTGTCGTTGTGAATAGAATCGACATTAGGGAAATATGAATTTAATTTTGTATCGGACTAGTTCAGTTTTTGACAAAGTTTGACGTTATGATTTGCTATTTAATATATATTGGGTCTTAAAGAAGAAAATCCAAATCATTACTAAACATAAGGAAATCAGAACGAACAAAATCTGCCAAATAATTTTTATAGTTTGTTGTAAAGTGAAAAAAAAAAATTAAATGAAACTATTTTAACCGGATTAATTGCGTATATTTTATATTTTTATACATTTTTGGAAACGCGACGTTTCGAACACTTTGCACTTTGAAGTAGTCCGTGGTCAAGGGTAGACTGACCAAAAATGCAAAGTGCAAAGGACTACTGCAAAGTGTTCGAAACGACGGATTTCCAAAAATGTATAAAAATACAAAATATACGCGATTAATCCGGTCACAATAGTTTCATTTAAAACGTATAATAATCGTGAAAATCAAAGAACCTATTAAAAATATATATATTTATTAAACAAACGGTCGAACAGTCTAAACGCAAAGCGCGCCCGTGTATTGCTTTCTAACGCACAGCGACTGTTTGCGAACGGAGATTGCAATATTATGTACCAATCCCCAGCCTCTTCCGACAGTTGCGCCACTCGCGTTATATATTACCCTATTGCCCGTCGAAGCAATAACAGCCATTGTGAATTTTCTTCGAGACATTCCTTAGGGGTTTTTTTACTATACTTCATCATTATGAATCTTATGATAAATGATTTAACTTTTTGTTCTGGTGTTATTTTTCTTGTGTTTCGTATTAAATTATATCATAATTAAATTAAATCAGCTCCACTCTGTACCCCGCACAGTAGGGTAGGCAGAGGGAATCTAGTGTTAAGACTCTCCGTCCCCACTTTCCGCCGATTTCTGGAGCTATTGCGTGTTGAGTGGCGTAACTCAACGCCGCGCTTTGCCTCGACACGAGAGCGAAGAAATGACAATATAAATGTAAGTAAATATTTCATTTTCTCGAGTGGAGATCGAACCCACAATCAGTGCAATTTACAGTCACACTTAGTGCGCCACGACTGGCCTCAATATTGATAATATTTAATATAGTTATGTATAATTAATAATCACTAAATCTTATATAAAAATCGAATTTATAATATAAACAGTTATAAAATTTGAGCAAAAATCGACATAACAAGTATAAAAGTTACAATTTTCGCCTCAATATTTTCGAGAGCTGTCAATAGAGTTCAGGATGTTTGCTCTGAGCTCAACTTCGCTCTGTTAAAAGCGCCTTTGCAGTACGGCGTAAATGAACAAAACTTGACTCCAGACGCCAAGTATGTAATGAAAGTAACTTAACTTTTAGCTATTTGTGAAAAGGATTTTGACTTACTTTACATATCTTTATCTTAATTCAGCATAATTATATAACTTAGTTGTTAACTCGTTAAATATTACTGTTGCTTTTTGTGATTTTTTTGTGTTTTTGCACCTCATTTTAAATTGTAAATAAATAAAATCTCGTGATGTATGTTCCTTTCGAATTATCCATCATCATGGACATTTCATATTTGGTGGCCAAATTCATTTCTGCACTCAAGTTAGGGTAGATTTAAAATCGGTAACTGTCACGTACGGTTTATTTTTAAGTAGGATACGGTGAAGTAATATCAAATATATATATGTATGTTGCGTGACGTATTTGGCGTCGTCTTTTGACTTTGTGAAATTGCTTAAAAATATAAATTTGGAGTATAAAAATGTTACATGATTATTTATTTATTATTTAATTCATTCAGCTTCACGCTGTATCCCTTATACAGCAGGGTAGGCAGAGGGAACCTAGTGCTAAATCACTCCGTTTCCCAATTTCCGCCGAATTCTGGAGACGATGCGTGCTACGTGGCGGATTTCAACGCCGCGCTTTCCCTCGACACGAGAACGGAGAAATGGAAATATAAATTTAAATAAATATTTCATCTCCTGGAACGAGGGTCGAACCTACAACCATTCGATTTTACAGTGTTTTAAAATGCTATGTAAGTAGTGCACAGTTATGATATAATTTCTCAGTTACTCGAAAAACAACGGAATTTGTCAAGTTCTTTCGTTTTTGCAACACTTTTACCATTATTCCTGAAATTAGCGCGTTGAACAAAGTACATTCTTACGCTTTATAATATTAGTGTATAAATATAAATAGGCCTATTTTGTAAAAATAAATTAATAAATAAATATTTAATCTAGGCCAGTCGTGGCGCAAAGGCGCAAAATGTTACTATAACCGCGATAGGTATGGTTTGGTTTTGAGTGCCACACGATAAAATGAAATGTTTAATACCTTGATTTTTTTGCTCTGGTGTCGAGGGAAAGCGCGGTGTTGAGTTCCGTCGCTGAACGCACAATGACTCCACAGGTCTGCGGAAAATGGGTAAATGTGTGTCTTAACTCCTTCTTTCTACGCTGTTGTATGGGGAATACAGCGTGACTTTAAAACAAATCATTGATGTAAAATAGTAAGTTGCGATCAATAGACCAAAACTATAAATCTTTCAATTATTAAATACATAAAAAAAATCCTATTATATTATTCAAGAGGTTCCACACACAACGACATATCCTTTACACCACCAGCTCCATAACAAAGTTTCCGAATATCCCAACAGGATATAAGCACCCGAGATGTACCTATATCACGATGATGTCAACGAGCTATCTTCATAAATCGTTATACTCGTCACATCCACAGCGAGGCGTGAGGGACGGTGGGCGACATGAGTTGTGAAACGAGCCCGGACGGTGGATTTAGTGGCCCACTGTGTAGTGATAACTACCACTGTTTACACTACATTTAACTTGTACGAAGTGTCGCGACGCTACGGCCAGGAGTTGTAACTTTGTCTGGATAAATATCATATGATTTGTTATACTGCTATGGAACTTGGTAACTGGTGGAAGTTCTTTATCTTTGTATAAATGTTTGAAGTGATATAATTGTTATGATTTTTGTATGTCATCGTATTGTTATATAAAATATTATAAAAAATGTTATCTTTTTAGAACAATCGTATAAATCGTGGTGTGTACTTTTGACTGTAAAATTTACTGGTTGTGTGTTTCATCCCCACTCGCGGAAATGAAATATTTATTTACATTATAAATGTTTTCATTACTTCACTCTGGTGTCGAGACGCGGCGTTGAGTTCTGCTACTCAATACACAATGTCTCCAGAACTCGGCTGTAAGTGAGTATCGGAGTGTCTTAACACTAGACTTCCCTCTGCCTACTCTGCTGTGTACAAGATACAGTGTGGAGCTGATTCATTTGTTTATGTACTTTCAGAAATACTAAAGAAGAATGTACCTCAATAAAAATAATTTACTTTTAGGTAAAAAAATTATTATGTTTAAGTTTCGTATGTAAAAAAGATATTGTCATTTATAACTAACTTATTTAATAAAATAGAAACGTAACATAAAAACTATTTTTGTATATCAATCAACTGTCACAATTACTCAATACATGTATTCGATCACCGGAACACCTTGCTTACAAAGCTTTGACCGACCATACAAACAAGTGGTACTGGACGCAATAAGCCCGCCATTTCGGACAACTGCTCCACAAATTGACCAACTGAAATGAAGTCTCAACCACAGTGGCGGTACGATGTCAACAGGCCACCAGTTTTATTACTCGCGTCACTATTGAATTCCGATGTTCCGTTTCCGTGTCCGGCTCCGCTTCACAGAACGCCTGTTTATGACTGTTTGGTCAATATTTAAGTTTCACAGTCACTACGATAGGTTTGGTACATTAAACGGATGTAACTTTACATATATCAGGATCACAAAAGGCATTAAAAAAATCAGCTTTGCTGTATTCGCACACCGAATGGTAGGCAGAGGGAATCTGGTGTTAAGACAATCCGTTCCCCATTTTCCGCCGAATTCTGGAGATATTGCGTGGAGATATTGCGTGTTTAGTGACGGAACTCAACGCCGCGCTTTGCCTCGACACCTGAAAATATAAATTTAAATAAAAAAAATAATTTACTTGAGTGGGGATCACACTCACAACCATACACATTTATAGTCACATTCACGTCTGCGCCACGATTGACCTCTAAAAAGTAAAATTGAAAAATTGAAGATTAAATTTTATTTACTTTTTTTTATATTATATATAAATATCTCTTATTTTGCATTGATACATTGCGGTGTAATGTTTGTTCGAGTGAAATTTAAACTGCATGCTATCACATCAGTCAGCCACATCGCCTAAATACAAAGTAAATAGTGCGCTATACAATTTTTTTTTAAAAACTTTAATAAATACGTCGATTTATTGACTCCCTGTTCTACAAAGACATAAGACAGCATTTTCATATGAAATACGAATTTCAAAACATTTATATGATAAAAACATATATTCATTGAGTTCTTTAATTATTGTATTTCAAATTATTATTATTATTAACTATACACATATGTACGGTTTCAACATGCTAGGCACAAAAGTATATTGTAATTTCATAAAAAAAATCCACTTACATAATTTATTGAATGTAATCAACGAATTTGTGTGTGTTAATGTTTGTTTCCCTTTACCTACCCTGCTAAATGCAGAATCAAATGTACATTGCAAGAAGGTTCCACAGGCTCCATAGAGTATGATACAAAATGCAATAAAGTCTAAATACATCCATAGCTGGTTGCATCTGGAATATCCGGAAGCAGTCGTTTGGGGCAAATTAATAACCTCTTCCACCATACGGCGCGAGACCGACTGCTAATAATATAACCCACACGGCTTTTATAAGCGTTGCTCATATTTTCGTATAAATTTATAAATGCAGTTGTTTATTGTTTAGTTAATCTTGCGTATATATGATATCTAGTTAACGTTTAACGATTGAGTTCACTTATATTTTATTCGCTGAATATATCTAATCGTAGTTCAGTTGGAAAATAATTATGTGATCAGGTCACGAGGTCGTCGAGGCACAGGGTCACAAACAAGCGTGTGACTGTTGTGTCTTCGATTTTCACTTTAATAAATGAAATATGTAGCATTTTCTTTATCGCAATGCCTTCAAAAATCCGCGGAATGTGTCAAACGCAAATGTTTTAATGGGGGCGGAGTGTCTTAACACTAGGTTCCCGGGTTACCACTCCCAACCTTGTCACGTGCGGAATACAGCCTGCATAATCAATTAAAATGGCAGTTTAGTCAGTCCTGCTCAAAGCTACCGTTAGCTAAGAGGTCGTTCTACTGCAAAAGAGCCTGCAAGAATCCGAGCTACTTTATAAAACATAATTTAATTTTCCTTACTCCCGTTCGGTTGGAGATAACTCACGACTTACGTTATAGTAGAGAATGATTTATTAAATATTGAAATGTTGAACTTTTATTTAATTAAATCATGAATATTTGGAAATTGCTTTCACTATTACATATTTTAGTCTTGTTCAATAAATGTATGTAATATCATTAATAGCTATAACATACATAAAACCTACATACATCATTTTTTTTCTCATTTAAAAAAATATGTTATAAATAATAATATAAAAAAAGTTATTATATAACAAAACATGTTAGATGTACAAAGCTGCACTGGCTTCTAATGAATTAGTTTTAATATAAGAAGATAACAACCCCCTTATAAAGTGGTAAAGCTTATTTTCAAGATATCTTCATTATATTTAAATTGAACATTGATATTTATAAACAAATTGATATATTGTTTTTCAGATTTTTTGGGAAATTATAAGTAGGAAAAAAATATATGTAAATTTTATGATGGCGCTTTTATATAACATCCCCTGAATTGACACCTACCAAAATTATATATAATGTGTATATTGGAGTTTAAAGTTACATAAAATACACGTTAAAAAAAAGCGTCTTAAAACTATGTTCCCTATGCCTACCTTGCTATGTGCGGGATACAGCGTGAAACTGTATTACTTCCACTTTTATGTAGATTAATCCTCCATTAAGAAGTAAAAAAAAGTCAAAGTCAAGTCAGAGTCAAATAATTTTATTCAAAATAAGAAGTTACATGCTTAATTTTTTGTACGTCAAATAATTTACCACCAGTTCACTAAAGTCAGTGCCTCAGACCTGAGAAGAACCGACGCAAAAGAGCCTGCAAGAATCCGAGCTTGAATATTTATATATTTATTTCTCAACAAATCAGCACTCAATCAAAACATCAATACTAAATTCAAATAGAAAAACGACATAAACGAAACAGTGTACACGCGCGTGTAGAAAATGCGAAATCTCGCCGACACGAAAACGAGGTACCTAACTACCTAATTTTACAATGTAAACTGTTATCTTTGCGACAGTCGAAGCTGCGTGCCATTTACGTAGCAAATCGTTTATAATCAAGTGTCGTGACGTCATCAACAACTGTCTGCGGCCCGACATGTAATTTCCCGGGCGTCAATTATCAAGACGCTCCGCGGTCGAAGGTTTGCTGTCACCATTTTGATTATGTATAACAAAATATTTGAATTTATAATTTTAAACATAGAACGGTAGATACACAAATTATTACTTTGTATTATGTTTCAAAAAAAAGTTTTAAAAAATATTTTTATAGTAAATTTTATTACATTGAAATGGAAAATTAATTAAATGTTTTTTTTTTTTATTTTATTTAAAAATAGTAAAATATTTTCAACTTATTCTCTTACATACATTTTGAATAAACAACGTACGTTCACGTAACTCTAACATATTTTAATCATATTAAAACATTGCTCGAGCTACGTTGATTTATAGTAAGCCTTTATAAAGCACACACAGGCTCAATCTATCTCAGGCGTTTACATCGTTAACCTTATGGATGAGTCAAACGCCGTAAGATGAAAGGCTGTCTGATGGCAGTTGCTTTATCCAGTTAACTGCCGGATAATCAATTAACCGTTGACCGGCTGCATCCGGCTGCAACGGAACTATGATGAGGGAGCAGATAAATGGTCCGGAAATCTAGGTCTTACACGGTTACTACCATTTATGCTGTATACACAGTACTAGCTGTAACTTCTCGTAGTAGCGCACTGAAACTAAACGATACAGCTCCAGAAATACAAGATTTTTATTTTTATGTCCAACAGAAATGGCTGCACCGTGGCGTTCTCTTCAAAAATAAGAGTAAGCAAACGGCAGCGACTTATTATTTCAATTCTGTTTATATTTTAAATTTTTGTTCTTGACGATGGTATTATATTTGGATCAAACCTTAGTGGTTTACTTCGTTAAGTTAAAAGTAACAGTAAGCTAGACTTTCTCACATGAATCCTGCAACACGATAAAACTCAGCCGAAACTGACACCAACAAATCTGTTAGACCTTATCTTTCAATCCGAATCCGACGGAATTTAACCCGAATGATTTCCGATTCATTAACCCTCTCTCCGTCCTAAGCAAGACAGACAACATCAGCCCTAGATCTGTATCTTGCGAATCTGCGGCTTAAAGATTAACCGATTCCCCTGCAGAATTGAAGTTATCAGCCACGGACGCGAAGAAATCGTGCTATCTCCCCGTAAGACAGGCTTAGTGGGCTCCAATCAAACTAAACAAACCCGACTAATCGCGATTCCATTCTGTATTTGGAGTTTCGTATGTGAGATTAGACAGACGAGACCGAGGTTAAGATATCGTTACCTCAAATGAGTTCCACACGTTCAGATACTATGTTATTTACTACTGCCACTGTCTTTTTACTGCATGGATTCAGTTTTATTGCTCACTAAAGCTTTAAATGAGTAAATAAACTACGATTTAATTTTTAAAGGGCTTAAATTAATTTTACTAGTGTTTTATAATTTCACATTACCTATTAAGTTTTTGTTAGCATATTCTTATTATTCAAAGCACCCCAGAAAATAACAGTAATAAAAAATGAAAAAATAATTTATCAATACTAACTAATAAAGAAATATATTTAATTATTAAAAACCTACTGTTTATTTTAATTAATATAATACATCTGAGAGAATACGACTGCTCTTTGTTTTTTTCTCAATCCGTTAAGTAAGCGCTGAGATTGCAACGTTTTATTTTTATACTTTCCGTCGTGTTTGTTCACAACCTGTTAGCGAAAGATCTTTCTAGATTCATTTTTATAGAATAAACATTATTTTACTTTTGTATTGACCATTTCATTATAATATTATAATTTATAATAATCATGTTTTTCAATATTTAATTGATAATGTTTCTTCAGATTTATATCGCTTATATGAAAATGAAAAATAAAACAAACAAACTATTTTAATGATTAAAATTAAACAAAAAAGCAACAATAAAAATCTATTTCTAAGTAGTTAGACTAACATGTTAACAAAATATCCAAATAATATCAATATTTGCGTATTATGGAGGCCATCATTTTAGCTTCACGCTGTATCCCGCACACAGCAGGGTAGATAGAGGGAACCTGGTGTTAAGACACCTCGTTCCCCACTTTCCGCCAAGTTCTGGAGGCATGGCGTGTTGAGTGGCGGAACTCAACGCCGCGCTTTGCCTAGACACCAGAGCGAAGAAATGTATATAAATATGTGATTCCCTCGAGTAAATAGCTGATAGTAGCGAAAAAACTGTAGAAAATGCACGTATTTATTATTTAACTAGAGGGCGCGCGCGGCTTCGCCCGCTTATTTGCACCCTTAAAAAAAACTACGAAGCATGTGGTCAATAAAATATTTTTAACAGTCTGAATTTAAATTTTTGTAAACATCGGTGGCGATTTAAAGTTATTTCCATAAAAACTTTCAACCTCTTATTTGAACACTTAGGAGGTAAATTTTAAAAAACCATGAACCACGTGTTCGATGAAATAAATATTTTTAAAAATTTGATTAAAATTGGTGCTGATTTCATTTTTTCCATACAAACTTTCAACCCCTATTTCATCCCTTTAGGGTTAAAAATTTTTAAAACCCCTTCTTAGTGGATGTCCAGATTATGAAAATAAACATCTGTCCAAATTTCACATTTCTACCATCAGCGGTTACGGCTGTGCGTGCGTCTTACATCAGTCAGTCAGTGGTACATGTCCTTTTATATATATAGATACTTAACAATAAAATATATATTCTACTATTAATTCTACATGCTATCTATGTACTAACAATACAAAACAATTATATATTTTTTAATAAGCAAATTATCTAGTACAACTTGACTAATATTATAAGTTTAAATTTATACATATTATTGGAATAAAATATGTTGGCATATAAATGAAGAACTTAAGAAGATATATTGCCAGCTTCACGCTGTATCCCGCACACAGCAGGGTAGGCAGAGGGAACCTAATGTTTTAGACACTCCGTTCCCCACTTTCTGCCGAATTCTGGAGGCATTGCGTGTTAAGTGGCAGAACTCAACGCCGCGCTTAGAAGAAGATATACATCATAAAAAATACATTATTAAAGATTAGTTGCGTCAATTTTTTTAACGTAACTTTAAAAAGCTAGTCCACCTTCTAGGCGACCGACTAATAATAATGCACCGCACATGAAAAAGTAATGAACGTGATTTTATCAACGCAGAATTGAACCCACAACCCATAACATTCACATACAAATTGAATAATAGGAACTTGTAAATTTTAATAAACGTTTAAACATGTTGTATCTAAGGAACATCATTACGGACAGTAGCTATTTATCTTGCACGCTATCATTGCACCGGTGCAGCTGTATTCTTTGGAAGTAATTAATTGTACTGGCAACCTCATTCATTTTGTTATTTTAATAGAATACTATGTTATTTAAGTGTTTTGATAACTTAAGTCTAATATTGCCAGTCGTGACGCAGTGGCACGAAGTGTGACTGTAAAACCGACTGGTTGTGGGTTCGATCCCTACTCGAGGAGATGAAATATTTAGTTAAATTTATATTTCTATTTCTTCGCTCTGGTGTTGAGGCTAAGCGCGGCGTTGATTTCTGCCACTCAATACGCAGTGGCTCCAGAATTCGGCAGAAAGTTGGGAACGTAGTGCCTTAACACTAGGTTCCCTCTGCCAACCTGCTGTGTGCGGGATACAACGTATAGCTGATATACATTTAAATGTATGTATATACCAGAGCGAAGATAGAGAGAGCAAGAGATATAAATGTAAATAAGATATCAATTAAGATTCTGGGGATAGAACCCACAACCATATGATTACAGGTACACTTTGTGCCATTTCAATATTAGGTAACTTTTAACCTTTAGTGTATGTAATGTAATAAAACACAATCAAACAACAAGAAATCTATCTGGTAATAATTCGACTAAAAACAATTTATGGATTTCAATTAATATTTATATATTAAAAATGAAATGAATTTTAAAATATTAACATCACGTTATACACCGCACATAGCAGGTGGATGAAAAGAAACCTGTGAACCTAATTAAGAAAATCTGTACCCATTAAAACCTTTCCGTTACCCCATATTAAATATTTTATTCCCCGGAATGGGAATGCAACTCAGAACCGTCACATTTACAGTTACTCCCTTTTGCTATTATGTCATGACGGCCTCTATAGTATGTATACTCGTATATTGTTTTATTTAGAAAAATACATTGGTTATAAAAGTATATTGTCATCCTTCCAATTAGAAGTTTGTTAAATTAGTTTATATCGGGGAACACATTAATTATCTCGAGTTAAACGGTCACAGGCTTAACAAATATTGTCCAAGCCCGCTTAACTTTGAAATCAGGGTAAAGAAAAAAATTACCAAAATAAATACATACAATATTTTGAGCAATTTCTTATAAAATGCTAAATACTTTAATGCACCGTTAAGATAGCTGCGCGTATGTACCTATATTATGAAGCTACGCTATCTTTAAATTCCTAAGAAGACTTAAGCCACCTTTAAGCATAAAGTTGGAATACATAAATCATCATAAAGTATTTCTACTCAGGATATAAAACAGGATTTTAATATTACAAATACATACAAAATTAAATTAAATCATTTACAGAGAGTCTCAGGTTAACTTTGTGAAAATTTTGTCGTTGCACAAAAATCTTATTTTGATATTTTCGGCAATTAAGTAAGTTAGTTTAATTTTTTATCTGTATAAATTTTACTGAGAATGTTATTATATAATTTTATCATTTTAGTTATGTGCCGAAAGATTATTTGGAATTTTCTAACACAATCGTCTACTCAATAAATTTATATAATTTAATCGATATATCAATGGTTGAAAGTAAAAAAACTAAACACTATACATTAGTCCAGGCTACGTGCGATCTCTTCCAGGCATGCTAATATGAGTCTCATGCACCATTACGGGTGAAGGGTAGCATGAGTAGGAAGTTAGATTCTCTTGAAAGTTGAACCGCGGATCAAAGTTCTCTCGTGAGACATGAAACTTGAGTCGTTGAGATTAAAATATTACGTTGGCTACAGAAACTCAGTGCGATATCCTACTGACTTTGTTACAGTGTCTTTTGTTATAGCTACGTTATGAATATTAGTTACAGAGTTGGGATAGTTTCCAAGAGAAGGTGTTTTCGTTTAAAGCTTTTAGATGTTAACGTTTATTTTTCCTTAAAATTTAAATTTTAAAATAAGATGTCTTTAAATCTCTTATTCCTAAGACAGGTCAGGTACCTATATCTGGTAAGTTATTTGCTTCTATTTACATTCAATAAAAAAATATTATTACTATATATACTTTTTAAAAGCTATACTAAATAATAAAAAACACCGCATCCCGCACTTAGCTGGGAAGACAGAGCCCTAATTACTAAACATTAAAATATTAAATATTTCATTTCCCCGGGTGGTAATCGAATCCACAACCTGTCGCGTTTACAATCACACGCTTGTGCCACTCAACCGCGATTGGCCTATAAATTCTATAGGTAATTAATTAGTATACATCATAATTAAAATTATTATAAAAAGGTATAATAATTTCAAAAATCTTGCTTATGTATTTCTGAGCTTAAAAGGTTTCTTAGAAAGCGGTTTAATAGACCTGACAAATAATAGAGTAACTTTATGATTTTTGGTCTTTTATTATAATACCTTGGTTCTAATCTTGCTTTCCAGAACCTATAATATAATAGTGACCCACCCTTCCATTATATTTCCTTTCTTCAGATTAAAATTCCCTTCACTCATGTAAGACTTAAATTTGCGGACTAAGAAAACGTGACACAAATGCCACTACAAAGAAAATGAGTACGCGCCACGCATTTAAGTAGTAAGTAACTAGGTAAGGTATTGAGTGAAACTTATAATAAAACTAATTTGGAGAGATGGTTATGGAGCCTAGCGTAGAAGGTAGGGCGGTGGCGGCCTGGGGCGTCATCTAATGAGCATCCTGGCCTCCACAATGTACCGAGATGATATTTCTCGGTGCCCCGACGACTATTATTATATACCGCCAAGCGAACCGCCTGGGGCGCGCCGTGCAAGCCTTTTTAAAATGTGTTTTCGTATATTTGCCTAAAACTTAACCACTGATTCTGTATAAAGGTTTCGTTATTTCATGTACCTATTTCGAGAGGTCGGTCGTGGCGGAGGGGAGCAAGTGTCGTTATCTCTAATGATTAACTCGATTATCAATAGAGAAATTAAAATATTTAATATTTTTCCTCTATATTTCGCCACTAAACACACAATGCCTCCAGAATTCGGCAAAAAATAGAGAGCGGAGTGTCTTAACAATAGATTGTCTCGAGTATATCTCGCGTGAAGGTGACAAAAAATATACCTACTTCAAGTACTAAGGCATATCTATGTGTGTTTAGAATTCAATGAAAGTACCTAACTCTAGCTCTACATAGCAGTTTAACCTTTACCTCTACATTTTTTATTTAAATAAAGACATTTTTTACACTTCATTTATAAAAGAATGTTTAAAAGACAACATTAGGAACAAAATTAAATTTAGTTTATTTAAATCCGTTCCAATTATTAAAATCCAAATCACACTCCTATGAACATTATACTTGATTGTCCTCATAAGTCGATTGATAATACCACATCGGGTTTCCAAATATAATATACTAGTATGTAGGTTCGGATACAGCGGTATAAGGTTTAAATCCGACCTAATCTCGGCTTACGAGAGATCACGGCAATCGTTACGCCGCGCCGTGATAACGTTTTCCATTTGCACGCACGGTACATATGAAGGTAATTTAAACTCGAATGTAAAGACAATTTCTAAAATGTTATGCTTAATGTAAATTCTATATCTCATATATGATATTATTCGTTGTGAGATAAATGTAGAAGGTAATTATAAAAAATATATATTATCGTTGAAATATTTTTTTTTCAGCTTCACGCTGTATCCCGCTTGTAGTAGGATAGGCAGAGGAAGCCTAGTGTTAAGACACTCCTTTTCTCATTTTCCGCTGAATTCTGAAGACATTGCGTGTTGCGGCGCCACTGACTCCAAAGCTAAGAAATGAAAATATGAATTTAAATTAATATTTCATTTCCTCGTGTGAAAATCTACCCTGCTGTGAACGGGATACAGCGTGAAGCTGATTTAATTACATTTACTTTTTATAGTTATGTTATAAAAATCGTAGTTATGGGCAAATTTATTTTATCTTTCTTTATGTTCATTCGACAATTTAAAAGTTCCTGCCAAAGTCAATTTGAATAAAAAATATTTCTCATTTGAATTTAAATTTTAGGGTTCCGTAGCCAAAAAGAAAAAAGGGAAACACTTACAAGGGTTTCACTTTTTGCCTTCACATCTTCATCACTTTTTGCCTTTATCATTCATCATAATATGTAAGTAACAACCATTTTAATCCGAAATTATTAAGACTACGCAGCTTAAACTTGATTATTGTTTTATATACAAAAAAAATTATGATGATGAAATTAAAATAAAAATAATAATGAAGCCCTAAACCCTGACCTGTTTAACTCACCACCCCGCTCCTTTCTATTTCCAAAAAAGACAATGAAATTGTGTTCATTACCATCTATAGCATATAAGAAAATATAAGCTATAAATCTTATAACATATAAAAAGTATATGCTATGGATCGTAAGGAACATTTCCAACGAACGAGACATAGTCAAAACTTTTTACATGTAGTAAAATTTTTAAAACCACAAATCTAGTCTTCTTTTCATTAAAACAACTGCTATAATAACCTAATGTGTATGCTACGGAGCCCTTCATAGACAAGTCCGGTTCCTACTTAGCCACTTTTAGTATAATAATATTTAAAAAAAGATGGTATATAATTAAAAACGTATATTGAATTGAAATACCTCCAGTTTATTTAGTAATATGCGTAATTTATAGCATCATAACTAAACACTATAATTGTCATAAAATTTTAAAACAATATGAGTCGTCTTAAAGTTTGTACTTTGATAATACTTTCACGTTGACACAACTAAAAATCACATCAAGATATACATTTACATTTTTTTTAAGTACAATAAGAAACAACAACAAAAAACAACTAGACTTGAGCCTAACAAAAAATGTAAAAATATATTATTTTTCAAAAAATAAAAATACGATACGATTATAAAATTGCATTTCTAAAATATGATTTCTATTTTATTTTGTTATAACTTAATTTCTAACAAAAGAAGAGAAAAAGGTTCATAGGAATTATAATAACATAAGTACCTAGTGAATACTATACCTATTAGAAAATAGTCTTCGAATATTTTTTTTATAAAACAAGAGTCAATTTTTTACGTTACTCTTACGTTTAATTCGGACACTTCCTCATATATATTATTAAGCTTTTCTTATTTTATTATTTTTAATGTGGTAAGAAATAAACAATCTCTTTTTTCCACTTCTTTCAAATCTTGTTGCGTGTTCCTGGTTTTTTTTTATATACTTAGTATATTTTTTTTTTCTTCTCTATATTTTTAGTTTTAACTTTTTGAAATATATCGGTGTCTTTTTTTCGCTCGCACTTCTATTTTTTCCACAGATTTCAAATAACATTCAGATGAAGTAATTGAGGTGGTAGTTGCAAAACTATTGGGGAATTCCATAATCACATTTAAGTTTTGCAACGATAATCCGAAATATACCAACAACCACCTCAGTCACTTAGTCGGAACTCATAAAATTTTAATGTTTCCCAATTTGTAACAAACCAAAAAATAAATCGAGAAACTGAAATTACTAAACGAAGTCATAATTTGCAAAACTGTAACGGTGATGATAGCAAAAATTGTACAAATGCTGGATGCATATCCTATTTATTAACTAATTCACACAACGAGAAACAATAAAAAAAACGTAACATAAAACGACAACAACATTAAATATTCACGAGTTACGTAAACGATACAATGGAACAGATGATTTGTCTCATTGAAGTCTGTGAGGCGCTTGATTGTATTGTGAAGTGCGACCGGATCGCCGGCAGCTTTCAGCTGAGAGACTGAGCGCCACCATTTCACGAACTAATCCGCTACCCGAGAGGCATTAGCGATCCCACGCCAGTGTATTGTCATGCTCTTATTATAACGTTTCCAGCCATAGGACTGCTTAAGAGGAATCTCCTCTAGTTATTTATGCCTTGGGATAAATGGAAATGCGGAGCGCATAGTTGTATTGGAATTTATTTTTATTTTAAATTCACAGCTGAATATTTGAGAGATCTTTTTTTTTGGTTCGATAGATCGATATTACTTAGTTTTTTTTTTTTTTTGCTTTGCTGCGGTATAGTTTAAATAGTGAAAAGGTAAGACGGTATGGATGAACATATACGGTGCATGTAAAAGTAAAGAAATCGTATAAACAATTTATCTCAGCAACGTTACCGTTAACGTACAAAATTACCTCAAAATTTATTTAAAACCGCCACAGAAAGCCTAGATTTGCAAATAGATGTTGTTTATTTCGTCTATATTCGAAACCAGGCGCTCCCGTAATCTCCCGCAAACGACACAGCACAGCAGTGAGGCGGGCGATAAGCGAAATCGTTTTACGGAATAATCCTTTTGGAGAGGTATTATCTCACTGAGACGTCCACGGCGACGGGCGACAGCTGTAAGCGCCTCCAAGGGTCTTCTTTGATACGACGCGTAAGCACTACGCTGGCTTCGTTAGATTTCGCTTTTTCTATTTAAAAATTAATATTACAACTTAAGGACTAAAGTTATAATGAGGTGAGATGAACAATGAGAACAATAAAGGAAAATGCCTTTTTAACCTCCATAATATCTTCTAATCTATTCTAATTATCAGTTATACGACTACATATCAATTTTGTCAAGATCATTTTGAGAAAACTGTTTTATATTTTAGAAAGTTAAGATACACATTATTTAGTAAATACTTTTCAATATTTCAAGTATTCCGTGTATCTTATAGTTTTTAAGATAGAGAGAAAGATTTACATATACACGTTACTAATTCACATTATTATTCGGCTTCATGCTGTATCCCGCATACAGCAGGGTAGGCAGAGGGGACCTAGGAGGGTGTTAAGAAATTCTATTCCCCACTTTGTGCCGAATTTTGGTGACATTGCGTGTGGACGTGAGATCGAACCCACAACCAGTCGGTTTTACATTCACACTTTGTGTCCCTGCGCCGCGGCTGGCCTCACGTTACTATTCATTTGTAGATAAATACAATTTCGATTGTCGGTGGTAAGACTGTTACTACCTACTATATAGAGGTAATATCAAAATTATGTTATTCAAATTTTCATCAAAGCAATGAAACATAATAAACGTCAATGAAAATGTTATATTTTATTTATGAAGAAATTTTATTTCTTTGATTCTTTTATTGATATTACTAAGTGCCCGCGGCGTCACCACTTGAAATGGCCGTCGAAAGTATCGGATTAAAAACCCAAAATCTTTCTGTACGGCCATTTTTGCAAATCAAACCTCACTTCTCAATAATTGGAAGGATTTCTATACATGTCTTTAATAAAAAAAACACAATAGTAGCTAATTATTATGGCAAGCTTACAATTGTTATATATGTTATTTTCAAAAAAAAAAAGAACGAAAATGACCACTCTAGATAGGAATATTTTCCTTCATTTACCTAAAAGCATACCATTGTCCGTCATTTTTACGTATATTGCCTGAATTCAGCATAAAATGTGAGGACTAAAAAACACACAATACTGTCGCATATGTATTGGGAACGAATGTACAAAATGATACAAATATTTGAATATTTCAAAAATATCAAACAAACAAAAACAAAAACGCTTTTTTACCTATCTCCCTTTTTAACTTCCACTAGCTTTTAAGAGAAAAAAAAACAGTCTAAAAAATATATATATATAACATTTAATCGATCGTAAAAAACGAAAAGTATATACGTAATATTCTACTAAAGGATTTCAATTTTCTTCACCCTAGTTTTGCAAAAAGTTGAAGAGGAGACTTATCCACGGTATTTTCCTTTAATTGGGAGCCATTCAATACGGATATTGGATTAATTCGAATTTATTAATTCGTTTCACTCAAAGGGTAAAAAAAAATAACGAAGTTATTAATTAACCGTCTTTTATAAAAATTAAGGCACAGGCTTACACACCAAATGCCTTTAATAAAATTGCTAGATTAACTAAACTTTAGGCTTATCCTGTTCTTAATAGGTAATTTATAAATACGCTTCGCGATATGAATCATTAATTTAAGTTTTGAAAAATGTTACCGATATTTTATGTGAAAAAAAAAACACAGATACTAAAAACTTACATCTATACATATTATTTTTATATAAATTTTTAGTAAGTCTTTTTGAACGTTTAAAAACTATTACCTTATATGACGAAGGTGGTGACGTTCCATTTCTCAATATCAAATAATTATACTTAAAAATAATAAAAGTACTATACTTTATGCTAAAACAAAATAATTATTAATTATATTTTATTAAATAACTATTACGTATATTATAATTATCCTCATATTATATTAATTTTTACACTTACGCGTAATATTTTTTTAATAAGATTTCTGCTGGTATATACTGTACTGTGTACGCTAATAATAATGCAATAGCAACTCCATTGAAACTTGATAATTATAATAGCATTTCGATATCTATTGGATTTGAAGTTCCCGTTCGAACAACAAAACTTCTAGGCGACCTATTTACTGTACATCGTGTACCTACCTGTAACTTCGCACACAATCTGATAGATTTAGTCGATAGTAGACTGAATCTTGGGACTATGAAGGTGAAACTTTACACTGCACACAACTAAGTTGAATGAAAGTGCATAATGACATTTTATGCATCAAACACATATAGACCAATAGTCTAAAATATTGCAGAAGGAATCTAGTGTTAAGACACTCCGTTCTTCTTTATCAGAAAGTTTGTTGTTATTAAATTTCGCAATGGTAAAAAATATCTAAAAGTACTTGCTCGATTATCAGAACGCCGAACAACCGCATATGCAAGTGCCAAGTTTATCACCCCTTCTCCTTTTGACTTGTTACATTCGCACCTTAGTATGATGGTACTTAATAGTATGGACATTAGATTTTAATGTGTAAAAGTGAAATATCGATTGAAAATACGAATTTCCGAACATTAATATTTTTACGAAAAAATAATTAAGCATAATATTATATACTATGGCGTGTTAGTTAAAGTAAATTTAATTTTTGACGAGAAACAGAGAATTAAGTCTTGTAAGTGAGTGGTATATGGAAGAAACATAGGAATCATAAAATCCACGCAAAAAAATTACGGGCAGTTACACATTAAATAAATATCGATTTTTGTATGTAAATATTATTTTCATTTCCTTGTTTGCCAAATGTGTATGGTTGAACCGTATCAGTTGAGATAATCGACGCTCTACAGTGGTTACTTCACATTTAAAAATGAAATATTTTAGTCTAACTTTTTTGAGATTGGCATTACAATATATTTAATTACGGGTAATACCGAATTTCAGGGATAGCAACTGAATCCGGTAACTCGGAAGTGCGGGACGTGCTTCCAGAGGTCTTGGAAGTTGGGGCCGCGTGATTGGCTTCATTGTGAACACTCAATAGGCCATTCCGACCGCATACTGAACCGCTTTAACTTATTAGAGGTCCACTTTTACGAATATAGAATAAAAATATTATGAATTTGATTTATAAATAAAATATTAAGAGATTATAATAAAAATTATATATATTTTTTTTCTTTTTACTTTTATGTACTTGTTCGTTTTTTATAAAATTTAATAAATTTAATAAATGACAAAGTATATAATTAAGTGTTGTTTTATTATATTTTTTTTATCTAAATGAACTTATTAAATAATTTTCCATAATACTATATTCAACATTAATTATTAGTCTTACGAGAAAAGAAAATATTTGTACTCTGAGTGAGAATCGAACCACGACATAACACGCATTTTTTATCAAAATATTATTTCGTATATTTGAAATTCTAACATACATATATAAAACATCAGACCATGTAAATATATAAAATCCCAGCTCCATGTCAGATATACAATATAACCAAAATATAGAAAAATAAAATAAGCTGGTCTCAAAATCACACTGCCCCAAAAGCACGGTTAACGCTCGAATACTCAATTATATCGATTTATCCGCACCGATTATATCGAGCAGATACACATGTCGAAAACTGTACCGATAGCCAAATAAACTAGCAAACCACATCGATTACCTGTCACTGGCAGCCTCCCCAATGACCGCGGTCCGCCAAGACCGTTCCGATACCACGCTCAATACATATCATATTCGATACACGAAACTTCGTATTATGAAATATTATACCAAATTTATTTTAAGGAATAAAAATAACTAGAAACGTCGACGGATTGAATTGAAGAATAAGAATCGGAACCTTTTGCTATATCTATAAGAAATGTTTTAAAACCATCATAATTTACGTTTTTCCGTATTTTAACTGGTAAGAGGATTAAGCTCAAGTATATGAGATACTTTTGCCACTTAAAAATAACTTGTTAGGTGATGAAACAATAATACCTGAGGCAGGATTTGAGCCCACACTCCTTGCGCTTAGTCTGAAACAATGCACGATACTCAACAATGTTGTCATAAAATTAAAAGTAATAAATTGCGGTATTGAAATGTCTCCAGAAATCGGCGGAAAATGGAGAACGGAGTGTCTTAACAAGTTCCTTCTGTCTACCTCGCTGTGTGCGGGTCGTAAAGTGAAGCTAAAAAAATAATTACAAATGAAATTGCAACATTATTGCATATAGTGTTAGAAACGCCAGTACTCGTGACGCTGTGAATATTACAATGAAAAAACTTTGTCTTGATGATGAAAGTTTCCCACACTTTTAATAAGAAGCCCATTCATAGCATACTTTCGTCAGAGGGTGAAAAGGGTAACGGCCTTATCGCTATAACTCGTGACACCAGAAAATTAAAAGTGCGCCGTCACGGTTGGGCTATCTTAGGAAATAGGGTGACTGTACCACTACAAAGCTTTATTAATTGGTACTTCTACTGGGCTGGACATCTCTAAAATGTATTGTTGTTGTTCCAAATTTAAATTCTTTTTGAGTTTAAAAACATACTTTTGGCTCGATAAAAATGTTATGAATTCTGAAGAATGTATTTTTAATTTTTTAAGTAATTAATCTAATCAATGACATGTAGAGGAACATTTGAACTATGTACATCTTGTATATATGACTACAACTCTACAAAGTTGTGTTGAAACTTAATTTAGCCAGACTGGTTTGCGGTCACTGTTGAAAAGTTTCAGCCAGCTCTATACTAATGGAAAGCGAACAAAATCACTAGTAACTGAGTTAGAAATGTAGGTATTTGTAAGTCGTGCAACTCAAGCAATTTGTGCAATTTTACTGTCAGCTCCAGAGGCACCTAAAATCGGAAACTAGTGTAACCATTAGTGAGGTATTTTCAGCTAGACGTTACTTATCACGAAAAATCACTCAAATGTCGGTTTGCGGTAGCTTACTTCCCTTTCAATAATTTTTTACATTATTTTTTTTGTCCTTAAAGTTCTAAGTTGAATGTTTGAATTTATTTCAAATTCGAAGTTTAGTTAATACTATTCTACAAAAATGTTCTTATTATTTTTCTTAATTATAATTTACAAGGTGTAATGTCGAAATCGACAAAACAGTTTTTTATACCTTACACCTGTGGTGGTGAATGAATGAGGTCACTTTCGCGCTTGAATGGCACGTAGAAATTCAAGAAAGACGTACTCAGTTTAGGAACGTTAAGAGGATTATTATCTATTAATATAACCAAAAGTTTTGTCTTCCACGTAGTGTTCTACCGCCAGATAGACCGAGAGACCTCCGTAGTGGTGGAAATAATAAAATTATGATAATTTTATTATTTCCACCTGTCCACATATAACTTTCAAGTTTCATGATTATAAAATATAAGAAGTATCTAAATCCTAAAATGCATTACGCTGTTAATTACAGCTCGAACTAGTAAAAGCATCTTAAATATAAATACAGCTTGCAATTTTTGCATAACATATTATGCAAAAATTGCAAGTTGCAATGCAAGAGTGATTGGTAAAACAGAAAGTAGGATACTTTCATTAAAGTTCATAAATAGTATATGATAAATTACATTAATTAATAATAACTTTAGTACGCCTATGTACTTTAAGAGACAACTCTTAAACAGTGTGAAATTAAAAAGACGTCTATAATAAGTAAAATATTTTATCGTTTAATCGCCCATGTACCATTTTTTTTTATTTATGACACAAATGTAGAATAATGTTAAAAATAAGATGAATAATGATTAACTCATCTTTTTGTATTATTACAGTTCACACCTCATATATAAATAATATATAAAATAAAAAAAATATATAATTATCTTCTTTCTACAGAGTTACATTATATATTTTTTAAATAATCGCAAATATACTGAACCGATATTTATTTTTAAATCGTTTTGGTTCTTTTAGTGGACAACACTACCCGACGCGCCGCTTGCTAATGTCAGACTTTGCTTTCATCTTATTCGCGAAAACATCCAATTAACTGCAAATATTTTTATTTAAATAATCTCGATTAAAGTGAGTAATGTAAATTTTTAAGTTAAAGATAAGCTTTTAATGCTGAAATGTAAGTCTAACTTAAACAATATTTTAGATGCGACCAAAACGCGAATAGAAATGGACCAACAATTTTCATTGTCTTGGAACAATTTCCACGGAAACCTGAGCAAAGGTTTTGCCGGTTTGTTGGGGAACGGTGAATTTGTGGATGTCACTATTGCTGTAGAAGGTCACTTACTGCAGGCGCACAAAGTTATATTATCAATATGTTCGCCGTATTTCAAAAAAATGTTCCAATTGAATCCATGTCAACATCCCATTGGTATGTATCATATTAAAATTTTATGTGATTCGGGACTTCAAATCGAAGTATAAGATTTTGAATAGTATTAACTTTAATAAATAAATTGAAATTACAGTAGTACTAAGGGATGTCACTCACAAAGCAATGAGAGATTTATTACAATTCATGTACCATGGAGAAGTCAGCGTAAAAAGAGAAGATCTCACTAGCTTTATAGGTACTGCTGAAGTGCTACAAATTAAAGGATTAACTAATAAAGAGGTAAAATTGCTATAAACCTATAAACAATATTATTTATTATTGCTTCATTTGCTTAAAAAGTCAATATTTATGTATCATTTTATTATTTGTAGAGCCTCCTAAGCATAATTAACAAATATACTTAATATTATTTTAGAATAAATTATAATAAGACATTACATGTATATACACATACATTGTATGTATTGTAGAATGGTACGCTATGTATTTTTCATATCATAGCTTAGAAAATTAAACATATTATTCCTGCAAGCAAATGTGAATCAAATCTACAATAATCATATTTACAATAAGATGCTTTCCTACTGTATCTATTTTATGAATATTTCCATTTTATTTTAGACTGAAGAAGACTCATTTGATAATGATAAAGAGTTAACTAAGCAAACTATACCTCAAGATAGTCCAGATGCGGAATCAAGTACTTCTGACATGTATGATTCTGCTACAAATGAAATATCAGAAAGTAATGATATAGAATTACTGAAACAAAGGCAGTTCATAGAAAAATTACAAAGGCTGAGTAGTCTTAAAAGAAAATCTGAGGAATTTTTACAGAAAAATTATTATTCTGATGTACTAAACACTGACAAAAGACCCAAAGTATCTGATAAACTGACAAGCAATAAATCAAATATCTTACAAACAACTTTTGACAACATTCAAAGTATATATGAAGAAAATCCAGTAGAAATTACAACATCATTAAATCCTATACAAAAGCCAAGTACTGATAAGGATGATAGTAAAAGTCAAACAATAGAAAATGAGTTGTCATTAAAAACAGAATGTGATGACAGTGATATTATAGTGTCAGACCCGGCTGTATGTACTACTCCCAAAAGCTATGAAAGCTCAAGAGAAATAAAAAAAAATCTGATTATACCCATGGACTATCAATCACCTCAAGAAAGTAAGTAATATATTTTATTGTTATCATTATGAAAAATATATATCTGCGGATTAACTTGCATTATAAATAAAATACTTGAATTTTTACATATTGTTAGAATGTATTTTTCAAAATATGTCAACGATTCCTTTGGCTGTTGTGGCATAGCGACTCACGTTCTTATCATAGATGTAATGGTTGTGAGTTTAATTTCAACTGAAAGGTATAATAGGTTCCTTCTGCCATTCTTATTAAATAAGGGTTACACTTAAATATTTATAGTGCAAGTTTATTCTGTAGGTCCCCAACTGGATGAGTAGTTATTAGATGTTGCTTAATTAATGCTTTATGTTTCTTTTATGTAAATAGGAATAGAGATTGTGTTGAAAATGCAATCATTTGTTATTTTTCTAGCATATGTTGTTTTCTGTTGCAACCCCCTCATGCTATGAAAACACGATGGCATTTTCAACATTGTCAAAATTCCTCAAAATTTTATTTTGCTATCAATTATAATGAAAATGGCCATCGTGATTTCAGATTGCACCAGCTTTAACTCTTTATTCATGGACCTAAAGAATTTGGTAAACGGTAAAGTGACAAACGTAAAAGAGGAGATTCCAAGATATACAACAGAACACCGTCTTGTTACAATTCCACAAAAAGAAGACGGTAAAAAGAAATATCCGCAACGATCCTGTAGACTCTGTTGGCGGATAGGAAAACGACGTGACACTAGGTTCATGTGCAGCGCCTGTGAATTACCATTTTGCAAGTCACCATGCTTTGAAATACATTTCAGTGATATGTTCAAAGTGTCTCAACTACAAGGAGATTATTACGCACCCTAGATTAAGTCCATGCTTTTATACTCTCTAGAGATCTAGTTGTAAGAAAAGTATATTTTTTATATTTCCAAGTGATATGCGTCAATAGATGAATCATAGATTCAATAAATTTTGGGACCAAATCGATTGAATATATTATATCAAACTTGAAGTTACTGTAATGAAACTATAAGCATTTAAAATTAGCACAATAATGTCGGTAACCTGTGATACTTAGAATCTGTTTGTGCCAATACACCGCTTTATATTCTCTTTACAATGTGCCATCAATCCTCTGCCATATTTCTAAAGACTTTTTATGCTCATATTCTAGTCTATTTATTGTATTAAATAAGTTTAACTAAATTTGCATGTGATGGTAAATTCCTTTCTGGTTACTTATTATGATATTAGTGATCTCTGTATCAATAAAACGTAAGCATAATACAAGATTTATTCACATTCCTATATGTGATAGATATTTTAAGGATTCGGCTAAGATTATGTATGATCAAATTATATTTTTATAATACTGCGTGATGTTTGACATTAATGAGTGTTTTATATGAATAAATAATGTATACACAATTAATTTATTTCATTTGACGCCTAACTTTACTGGATATTATGTGAATTCATGAGATGTATATCTTTTGGTTTTGTCAAATTGAATATAAGTTTTTGTTGCAGATGCTCTGTCGCTAGTTATAAATGGATGTGACAATCAGTTGCCGGCTCGATATAAATATATCTACAGTAGAAAAGGTCATAAGCAACTAGTGCATAGGAATTTTGTATACACGAAACATTCTACAACACATGGGAAAACTTCATGGAGATGTGTTCAATATTTTTCACTCAACAGGTGTCCAGCAACCGTTGAAACTATTGATTCAATGATATATGCAGTCAACCATCAACATAACCATGAGGACTGCTATGAGAAATTATCGAGGAATAATATTTATGAAATGAGTACTTCCCCTAAATAATATTTGTATGTTAGTAATAATATGTGTTTTGTAAAACAACTGTGGTAACAGTTTTTTATAATCTCTTTTTTATTTTTATTGAAGTTTGCTGAAACAGATTATATTTAAAATATAATGCTGATTTGAAATTAATAATAATATTTATGTAATGAAATTATAAATTAGCTAAATACAAAAATTGACCATTTCAAATTCCGACCTTAAATTTTATGAAAAATTAAAAAAAGAACAAAAAAGGCTTTACAAATTGAAATTGTGAATAAAAAAATTACGGATTACCTGTAAAGTCGATACGATAATTCATGAAAAACTGCTTACTTTTATTAATTATTATTATTTTGTAAAATAATTAAAAAGGAGGAATATCTATCGTTTGTTTCTCGTTCTCGCTTGCACTCTCGGCTCAGGCGGAACGTGACAATGAGTCGTTGCTTTTTCTTGCGTGCCACCAGCGTTCTCCAATTTATAAGACGTTATCACGTCAAAAACAATTAATCTATATATATATATATATATATATATATATATATATATATATATATATATATATATATATATATATATACTGTACTATTCAGCAGTGATAAAAAGAATGATACTCCATAAATGATTTAACAATAGTAATTGTGCCAAATAATGTATTTGTTTTAAAAATTATTAACATACTTTAAAGTTTGTACTTCATTAGTTGATAAAATGTAAAGTTCCTATATCATGTGTAAGATTATAACAACATTGCGTATTTGTGTTATCCATATATTAAGATATTGTAAATAGTTAAACTCCACTTAATTTTATAATTTAAAACTTCTTATTTCATCTAGTCATAGACAAACGAAATTATGAATTATGTATGGGATTCTCATCTTACTCTGTAAAAATTAAAAAGAAAGTATGTATTTGTATTATTATAGGATTTATAAACAGATCTAAGTTTATTTAATATAATTTATTATACATGGTTTGCTAAAAAATACGCTACAACAGTTGCAAAAATTGCATTGCAAAATTTTGAAGCAAGAAGGTATCAATAAAAGAAAGTTGTATATAATATATTTAATTTATAATATAATACTACATATTTACAAATAACATTACTAAAATAAATTAAGTTTTTAATAGCTTTGTGCTTTTATTTTCTAATAAAGCGGCCATCCTTTTTCTTGGTCTATGCTTTTTGCTAAATCCAACCCCTGAACAAAAGATTAAAGATATTTTAATAAAAAAATGATACCAATTAAGAAATTATAAAGTGATGCTTCATTTATTTGTATAATACAGTTACAGTGCAAATACATTCATAAGATTTAAATTATAAAACATACTTTCGTAAAATATGCGCCGTCGTCGTGGAGAAGTGGCACAGAGTAAACGCAACTATTGTTGGTTCAATTCCCAGTCGGAGGAATGAATTATTCGACATTTTCATTTTCTCGCAACGGTGACGAAGCAAAACGCGGCGTGGAGTTCAACTCTCAACAAGCATTTTCTCGAAAATCGGACAGAACAACACTGGCTTACGTCTGCATACCCTACTCTGCTGTACACATATATACAGCGTGGAGCATATAAATCAAAATTTAAAAGAAGAAAAGTGAACTCACGGATATCAATATCTGGCTTTTCTTTCAATCCAAACGACTTGGCTACTGCTTCTAAATCCATGCTCAGCAAATTAAAGACATGTTTCAATTTTTTCACTTCAAATGCTCTTATGTAGCCTTCAAATGCTTCTACAGCCATCGAGTGGAATTGTGGGTCTTCCATTGCTTTGTTTATCTATAAAAATAATGATTTAGATAAGTTTTTTAACTTTACGCTTTATCCTGCATACATACACATTGTCTCCGAGTGGGAATCGAATCCATAATCGTAGCGTTTACAGTCTGACGATGCGCCCCTACACCACGGTGCCTTAACTTCCACAATAATATTGTATGTTGATACGATAATATAAGAAAGTAATCAGGTATTCGAATTCGGTCGAAAAAGTTATCATTTTACATACAAAGATAGAGTATTAAAATTAAGTTTGATAAGAGTTATTTAATATCAACCAACCTTAGAAGACAAATCACTGTATTTATTCCACAGTTCATATTTATCCAGATATATTTTGGCATCTTTCAAATAATTCACAAATTCAATTTCCTCTGGTCGTAATAGCAGCACTGCACGTCCCTCTGCACCTAAGCCACGCGCAGTTCTGCCCACTCTGTGAATATATTCCTAAGAAATTAAAATATTTTAATTTTAATAAATACATGAATAATATGTGAAAGAAACATTTTGTATTCCATTTTGCGAAAATATTAAATAAAAATAACTTACATTTGTGTCTGATGGTGGATCAAATTGTATGATCCAGTCAACAGCGGGTATATCTAAGCCTCTGGCAGCAAGATCTGTACACAGTAGCGCCATCTTCTCTGAATTATAAAATCTATCTATGGTTGCCGTTCTGTCTGCTTGATTCATTTTTCCCTATCAACAATGATGGAAAAAATTTTGTCTCAATTTAATTCACTTTCAAACATCATTTAATAAGTAAAAATATTATATGGTACTCACATGTATACAAAGCACTGATGTTTCACAATATTTGTGTAAAAATTCATAATGAAATACCACAGATTTGCAACTTGAAAAGAATATCATAATTTTGGAATTTTGAGTTTTTTTTAACAACTTATGTATCCAATGAAGCCGATATTCCGTTTCACACACAACATATCTGGTAACAAAATTATTGTTATATTTTCCATATAAAAAAAAGATATTCTTTAAATTTGTGGTACAGTGCAATTTTGTTTGAATGGTTGTGGATTCAATCCCGACACCAGGAATAAATTTAACTCCTTTCTTTACAAAGAAGAGTGAAGTTGAATAAAAAACAATTATTATTTTATATACCCACTCTGCCTTATACATTGTGTAAAGCGGGATACATTGTGTAAAGATAACATAAAAAAATATTTTCAAATTATTTATCAAACAACCATAACCTGTATAACTATATGTATTAGTTATTTTCATTACATATTTATAAGTTTTATTTTATTTACATAAAATTTAATTTTACCCTTGTTTAAGACCTTCTACTGTGGCTCTGTCATTATCTTCATTTGCATTAATTATTTGGACTTCCTCTTTCATTGCAGATTTTATTAATGCTTCTGTAGTTTCTGATTGTGTTGCGCTAAACAACATGGTTTGTCTATTTTCTGTAATTAACATGTATGTTTGAGGAATAATTGTGTTTCTGTAAGTATCATAACCAAATTTAGGTAATTAAAAGTTATAAATATTTAAAAATAGTTTTTACACAAAAGAAGGAAAAATTAAAAAAAAAAATAAAAATATTGTAACTGTATAACAATTTTAACATATCAATTATGATCAATGTCCTGGAAACTTTTATCATTAACATAACAAACCTGGAACAGAAAATGGAAAGGTCCACATCTACTCTAGGCAAATAATTTCATTTCTATTAAGGTATATTGTAATTTGGTTAAGTTTATTTCAAGAGAATTTTGAGTTTCGCATCCTGGCATGTTTAAATTTATGCATAGATTTCTAAAATATTAATTTAAAATATATGAATACAATATTTATGATCTTACTAGGAAGTCGACTTATGATCTGTTTTAAATCTTCTTCAAATCCATACTGGAAAATTTTATCAGCCTCATCTAATATTAAGCAGGAGACTTGTCTATAATCAAATTCTTTTGTTCTCATGTGATCAAATAATCGGCCTGGTGTAGCAACTACTATGTTGACCCCTGTAATGTAAGCAAGAATTTTTAAAATAATTCAACTCATATTTATTTTTACATGTAGTATAAATAATAAAGATATTTTATATGTTAAATAGGATGAAATAAAAAATATCAAATAAGTAACTAACCATTTGCGAGTTGTGCACTCTGAGCTTTTCTATTTTCTCCACCTATAACTAGCACCGCAGATATCATAGCATAATATGACAGAATATTTTGTAAAACTGTAAATGTTTGTAATGCAAGCTCTCTTGTTGGTGAAATTATGATGCAAAGTGTGCCTATAAAAAAATAAAAGCGATAAGCTTAAGTTGGCGACAATATAAATATAATCAATTTAGTAAAAAGTTTAATATTTGGAAAAAAAAACTTAAAATCTATCTACCATACCTTGCTTTTGTTGCTTTAAAAATTTTGTTACTAATTCGACCGCGGGGATTAAAAATGCTAATGTCTTTCCAGATCCAGTTTTAGCTGTTGCAACTACATCTGCACCATCTAAAGCCTTTGGCAAAACCTCATTTTGTATATCGGTTAATTCCTTGAAACCCATATTTTTAATAGCATTTAAAGTGGGTTTCGAAATTTTTCCACGAAAGTCTTTAAATCTTCTATTCTTAAATTGTTCACTCATAATTATATTTTTTTTAAATACTTTTTAATTTTTATTAACGAGCTGTTAGGACTGCTGTTCCATCACCACAAATAAAATGTTATTTTAATTTGATATACCTATTAAGAATGCAGATCATTAATTTTATATTCGGTTAAAATAAAAAAGTAATTATTTTAAATCACAATAGTATCGAGAAATACAAAACAAAAACAATAACACATGTTCATACTTCAACTTCATACTTCGTAGAAAAAATAGGTTATTTAGATAATAGATAATAGACGATTAACAGTGTTGATATCTATGGACGTACTAAGTAATGCTATCAGGAATGCATGATATCGTAACAAATTGTGATTATTATCAGATTTAAAATTGTTATTTATAACCAAAAAATCTTTTTTAAAACCAGCGTGTAAAGCTGAAATTTAGCTCTGAGATGAGAGATATAAGCTTGAACATATTAATTGAACAATTTATTGAAGTGGCATCTATGAACTACCCTATTTATATTAAAAAGTGGAATTCGCATTAAACAATGACAATTATTGAGAATAAGCATCTATAGTACCAACAATAATATTATGTACAATATATGTATAGAGCTATATTTATAAATAGCGGACACGAATTTTGACGTAGATTGAAGAGTTGTTACGTATTAAATTGCGTGTATGCGGCCGATTATCAAAATTATTGTAGATTTCTAGATTATTTTTTTATAATATTGCCGTGTGCGGGCGCACTGCAATATTTTAGTTGAAAAAGAAACTTCAAAGGAGGTGAACGCTTCTGTTTCGGCTTCAAGATGGACGATGAAAACAGTGTAAATAGCAAAAAGAATGTTGATGTTGTTCCGTGGAAGCAGTAATAACTACTCCCACGAGAAAATAATATTTAATAGAGTTTATTAAAACATGGCAAACTTATCCAGAGCTATAGGATACATAATATATGTATATCCTGATAAAGTTAAAAATCTTTAAATATTACTTGTGATCGCTGAATTAGTGATCTTCTGATTTACCTAACTCACTGTTAGATTGCGGCTATTCACAGCAAGAGAGAGGGCCTGGTCATTAGTTTGGACATAGTGAAGGTGTGATGATAGTGTGGCATAGGGCGCTCCTTGCTAACTTTCCATCCTATGGGCATCCCGAGAATTTGTGCAAGTGGATCGCCAGTTTTCTCACTTGGCGCAGCATTAGTGTCGCTGTCAACGTTTTTTTTTTTATTTTTGATATCTATGGATGGATTTTTGCCCCGAACATATGTCCATGAGCGCCGGCGTTCACCAAAGCTACGTGCGGGGACAGCACGTTGTTTCTTCTGCATATCAATGACATGTTAAAAGATTCTAGCATTCATTGTTATGTAGATACGCAGTGCAAGTCTTTCTCGGGAAAACGTCAACAAGTGCCGAAATAAGCTTGTGTCTTAATTTGAAGCATCTCTCGAGAATGTTTTCTCATGGGGTGAAAGGAACTTCATTCAATTCAATCCCAAGAACACAAATTTGCGCATTAACCACGCAAAATCCCGATTTGTTGTATCCCCAGTGTTCCAAAACAGCCCAGCACACTGGGCGTTAGCATTACGAGTCTGCCAGTATCGCGATCATCTGGAAAGCAAGGCCAAGTTGGCCTCAAAGAAACTGGGGGTGATCAACAGAGCGAGACAGTACTTCATGCCAAAACACTAGCTTGGCTTTGCGTAAATGCAATAACTAAACTACACCATACTAGCCGCTACTCCATGACTGGCCTCATTTTTTTAAATATTTCTCACAAAATATATTTTTATAGTTGTTATTATTTAGTTAGCATAGACAACACATATCATGTGGACATTTAACACAACTTTTTTGTATATGTGTTCTGTGCATTTAACTTGTCTTTAGAGTGTCAATTTGACGTTTTATTTACCACGCGAGTGCGCGAGTGCGTTGAAACTTGAAAAAGTTTGGCGCACGTGAATTTATAGTTGAGTAAATAAAATAATACATTTACTTTATATTCGAAAAAATGCCAACACCTGATAAAATATTGCTGAGGAAAATTAAAAAACGAGAAAAGAAAAAGCTTAAACTTATTTCACAAAAGACAAATGGCGCACAAGAAAATAATTCAGGTAACCTCCACAACTTACGTCTTTCATTCGTAATATAATTTAAATTTTTTTATTTATCTTTTTTGCGATATAATAGTACACCTAATTTACTGTAACTATTTCTAAATAGATATTGAAGAGACTAATGATGACAATGTAGCAATTGATGCAAAGAAAAGAGAAAATGAAGAAAGCACAGTTCCAGTACCAAAAAGTAAGCACTAAAGTTACTTAAATTTGTACTTGAAGCTTGAATTTAAAAGATATTATTATTTAACGAAACTATTATGATTTTATTTATTTTTTAGAAAAGAAAAAGTTACAAAAAGTGTCACCTGAAAATGAACCAGAAATAAAAGAAGAACTACCAGAAAGTGATCAAGATGTAGAAAATAATATTGATAATGATACAAAGAATGGAGATGAAGCCCAATGTAAGTTTTAGTGGTAAAATGCCTGTCTGGCAAAATTAGTTTTTTATGAAGTGATTTCAATATTTCTTATTTAGCCAAGCTTAACCATTATAGTTCAGTACATCAAATGTACAGGCCTCCAATCAATGAGAGCCCAGACTGATCAACTACTAAATTAAAATTTACAAATTATTCAAATCCATCCATTTGCTTAATAATGTTCACATCCTCTTTCTGGTAACAAGACAAAGTGAAGAGGTGTATTCTGTCATTCAACATATATAAAAATAAAAAAAAGCCTCTTGACATTGTCACTATAAAAATTAATATGGCAGTATGCCTGTCAAAGTCACACTTTACTTCTATACAGTCAGTACACCTTACAGCTCTCTATTTTCTATAGTCAGACATGGAAAAGGGGAAAAGGGCATTTTCTTATGTCACCATAAAGAGAACTTGTACCTTGTACTGTCATATCACATCATATTTTGATTTATGCATTATGGCAGAACACCTTTAAGCAATATATGATTTTTTCTGTGACAATCAAACATTGTCATGATACTGTCCATGAATGTGTTAAGTTAATAGAACATCCATTTTTCTACATTACAGAGATATTATAGTGTTATGTTTGCTATACAATTAACATTTTATATTTACTATATGAAAAATGTTTTCGATTTTTCTATTACTTATAATTATGTAGGTACATATGTCATATTTATTATTATAGTACCAGGATCAAGTTTGTGCTTAGGAATTCTATCAGACCAGAAATTTTCTGCACTTGAAGGAAAGGTGTGTGAAGCTACACTTATGGGTGTAAAAGATATGGGATTTACAACAATGACAGAAATACAGGCAAAAGCAATACCACCTTTACTAGAGGGCAGGGATCTTGTTGGCGCTGCAAGGACTGGCTCCGGAAAAACACTTGCCTTTCTTATACCAGCCATTGATTTGATATACAAGTTGAAATTCAAGCCCAGAAATGGTGAGATTTTAAAAAAAGTGTTATATGATTGTTGGTGTTTTATGCATTAAATAAAATATGTATATTGTAATGAATACATTAGGCATATTGAGAACTTACTACCATTTTAGCGTAACCAAAAAATATTGAATATTAAAGACATATCTTAACTACAGTTAGATGAACCACCAAATCAAATCCCACACTAAGATTACACAAAAATCAGTTGGATACCAATGAATTCTCACATAAAACTGTTAATTTGTGGTTGGAACTCAGGCATTACACAAACTTCCATAGTTAAATCTAATTCACATTTTTACTTTGAGTTTTGTGAGTATCATAGAAATGTTGCAGCACTAGTCACTTTAAAAGAGGTCTATGTATAAAAAGGTTTCAGAACAGTCTAGGTCTCTATGTTCTGTACTAAACATAGCTTCTATTCTTTTGTTTAAATGTTACAATTTTTTTTTACATTTTTTTTTTGTAATGTAATCATTACATTATATAAAAAGTAAATTTTATATTATATCTTCATATGATGATACAAAAGGCGAATGTGAAAAATGGACACCATACTGTTTATACTGGGACAAAAATGTATTGAACTCCAGTTATAACTGTTGAGACATACATTTTTGTTACAATATTAACAAAAGTATGGTAAGTCTAGAGTTTTTTTATGAACTCAGAATGGATATCTGATATATTTTTTAAAAATATTTTTTTATTAGTTTTATGTAAAGATTTACTACATAGCATATTTTTATAGGAACTGGTGTTATAATATTATCACCCACAAGAGAACTGTCAATGCAAACATTTGGTGTTTTGATGGAGTTAATGAAATACCATCATCATACATATGGATTGGTAATGGGAGGCGCTAACAGAAGTACTGAGGCACAGAAATTGTCAAAAGGTTTGTTAAAATAATAAAATTAATTAAATAATAATATATTTTTTTTTAATGGAAAAGGACAAGGCAAACAAGCGTTCGGGTCACCTGATGGTAAGTGATTACCGCCGCCCACGGCCCCGTGCAACACCAGAGGAGCTACAGGTGCGTTGCCGGACTTTAAGCTGGAGGTAGACGCGCTTTTTGAAGGTACCCATGTCATATCGACCTGGTAACACTGCCGCGGGTAGGCCATTCCACAGTTCCGTGACGCGTGGAAGGAAGTTCCTACGAAACTGCACAGTAGTGGATTGCCACATATCCAGGTGGATACGTGGTGCATTATTATAGCCCTTTCAAGGCTAAATGTTGTCATAGTGCTGAGTTTCATTCATTTGACATGCAATGTTTCAAATTCTGGTCTTGATACTAATTACTTATTTTTACTGCCTACTTTTTTATATGTGGGATATTGTGTGAAACTATACTTAATGCTATGCTAAACTGAATATTGTGTATAACATTACATAATTTTTAATAAAAACACTCCATTACCCAGGCACCAACCATTTTTCAAGATGTTGAATGCTGGAACACAACACTGCATTTTGTTGTAGTTACTAGAGCAATGAAATGAAAATAATTCATTTATATTAATTAATAAATAAAAATCGAACCCACAACTACCGCAATGAGATGCTATGTCGCAATGAATAATGTATATTTTTTTACAGGCATCAATATATTAGTTGCTACTCCAGGTAGACTTTTGGACCATTTACAAAATACGCCAGATTTTCTATATAAAAATTTACAATGCTTAGTTATTGATGAGGCTGACAGGATATTGGAAATAGGTTTTGAGGAGGAAGTTAAGCAGATTATAAGATTATTGCCAAGTAAGATTGTTTTTTTTTTCACTACTTGAGGTTTTACATATTTTTTAATTATTTACTATGTTTATATTTTACTATTATATTATTTAATGAGCCAGGTGAGCTGTGCCTATTGTAGAAATTTTCGTAACAAAAGTTAAGACTGAAAAATAAAAAAAAAATTTTACCCAAAAAGATCAATCAGTCAGTCAGGAAAATTACACAATTTCTAAATCACATTGCATTTGAATAAAAAAAATATAAAATCCACAAATAATGCCAAAAATGTATATGTTATCAATTGAAATTTAGATAGTAAACTACAACGGAGGCTGTGAGGCCATCTCTTGAAAATATCCCTAGATACCCCCTGCATAATCCAATTTTGTTTAACAAACTTCAAAAAGGAGTAGGTTCTATTTATATCTTTTTTTTACAGAACGCCGTCAAACAATGTTGTTCAGTGCGACACAAACAAAAAAAACTGAATCACTTACCGCGTTAGCTGTTAAACATGAACCTGTATACGTGGGTGTGGACGACCACAGGGAACAAGCTACAGTGGACTCTTTGGAACAAGGGTGAGATTTATATTTTTATGTACGCTACTGTATAGCCTCACAAGAACTTTATGAACTATACGAACGAAGGACGCGCAGAACGCCTAGATTGCGTATTTTAGATACCTACTTTTAAATGTTTAAACAAAATTGTATGATTTCAAAAAAAGATTATTCTTTTTTGTGTATTCTTTTAATTAACATTCTTTTAACGGGCAGAGGGATCTTCGTTCGGCGGTTATCGACGAATTTCTTCTTCGAAATTCCTCCTACCTAATAGAACTCTGCTATAATATATATATATATTTTTTCAGATACATAGTTTGCCCTTCAGAAAAACGTATGATGGTTCTATTCACATTCCTAAAGAAGAACAGAAAAAAGAAGGTCATGGTGTTCCTATCAACGTGTATGTCTGTGAAGTACCACCATGAACTTTTCAATTATATTGATCTGCCTGTCATGTCTATACATGTAAGTCATCATTATTTTCAATTACTATAAACATGAGTCCATTGAGGGAAGTCGCGGCGCACTACCGCAAGTGTGCCACTATAAACGCCATAGGTTATGGATTCAATTCCCACTCGAGGAAATTTATTTCCTGGTTCTGGTACGAGGCAAAGCGTGGCGTTGAGTTTCGTTACTCTACACGCAATATCTCACGATTCGGCGGCAAGGTGATTTCAGTGTGAAGCAATTAAGAAATTATAAATATTTTGGCCGCCATGGCGCTGTAGTATAGCGTTTAACTGTAGATGCCAAAGTAGTGGATTCGATTCCTACCTAGGGGAATGGATTACAAAATATGGCGTTGAGTTCCGCCACTCAAATCGCAATATCCCGAAAATTATACAAAAAATAGGAAATAGAGTGTCTTAACACTCAATTCCCTGTCGCTATGGGATTATACTCATGAAATGACAATTCCAGGGTAAACAACAACAAGCGAAACGAACTACAACATTCTTTCAATTCTGCAACGCCGAGAGCGGCATACTGTTGTGTACCGACGTTGCTGCGCGAGGACTCGACATACCTGCAGTGGACTGGATTGTACAGTACGACCCGCCAGATGATCCTAAGGTATTTTGTGACGTATTTATTTAAATATTATTAATATTTACTTTTTATTATTTTTTTCTAAAATTAACTCCTTTTCAGGCCATTTTTTTTTTCTTCATTGCACAAAATTTTATATTTTCACGCTTAAAAAGAATGAAAATAAAACCAATAAATTTGTTTTTATTCATATTTTGAAAAATCTTGTGTTTTTAGGAATATATTCACAGAGTAGGCAGAACTGCGAGAGGTCTCGGTACAAGTGGACATGCCTTGTTATTCTTACGACCAGAAGAACTGGGCTTCCTCAGATACTTGAAACAGTCCAAAGTAACATTGAATGAATTTGAATTTTCGTGGAATAAAGTAGCTGATATACAACTACAGGTACCTTTTTGTTTGTATTAACATTGCTTGCCTATGTAACTTAAAAAAAAAACAGCTTCACGCTGTATCCCACACACTGCAGGGTAGGCAAAGGGAATCTTGTGTTAAGACACTCCGTTCCCCACTTTCTGCCGACCTCTGGAGACATTGCGTGTTGAGTGGCAGAACTCAACGCCGCGCTTAGCCTCGACACCAGAGCGAAGAAATGGAAATATAAATTTAAGTAAATATTTCATCTCCTCGAGTGGGGATCGAACCCACAACCAGTTGGTTTTACAGTCACACTTCGTGAGGCTGCGCCACGACTGGCCTCATCGTTTTAATACATTGCGTATTGCATGGCGGAACATAACGTCGTATTTTGTATCTATACCAGAGCGAGGAAATAAAAATAATTGCCCTGAATGGAAATCGAATCAACAACTGTAGCGTGTTTAGTAAGAAGCTGAGCCACTGCGTTACTACGGCCTTATATTTTAACTAGCATGTTTCTCATAAAACAAATTCTCATTGCAGTTGGAAAAACTAATATCAAGAAACTATTTCCTTAACCAATCAGCTAAAGAAGCATTTAAGAGCTATCTCCGAGCATATGACTCTCACCATCTCAAGACTATATTTGATATAGACACTATTGACTTGGCTAAAGTATCAAAATCGTTTGGTTTTACTGTACCACCTGCTGTAGAATTGAAAGTGGCAAGTAAAGGTCCCGTACAAAAGAGAAAAGGTGGAGGTGGCTTTGGATACTTCAAAACATTGAATAAACCTCAACACAAGAAAGACGAAAAAACAAAAATATACAGACAGAAGGGAAATAATAAGCGCACTGTGAGCTGAAATTGTTAAATATAGTCAGTTTAGATTACAGATATGTACATATGTTTATTTCTCCGCCAATTGATTATTTTTATTATAAAAAAAATACCATTAATTTACATTTTCATAGATTAACATTGTTTTGTCAAATCAAATAAATAAATGAAGAAGCAAGAAATATATAATAAAATATAAATTTAATATACATAATATCTTCTTCTAATCTAAACTGGCTTTGTACAATAACAAAAAAATAAAAGAATACAATTTACGCCACTTATGACACGTCTGGGAGGATAATATTTTGTGTACTCTGCTTATGTTATTGTAATGTAATATTTAAGTTTTATATTATAATAAAACAACAGTGACTTTATATTTAGTTTTATTTAAAATAAAAATATGGAACAAATTCTTCATTTTGTTACCTTGTTTTTGCTTTTCTTAGGATTTACTGTGATATTTTTATTAAGAAAGATTATTTGAGTGTTTTTAATAGATGTATGCAAGATAAGCAAGTATATATTAGCGCTAAATACCTTTACTGCTGCATGCTTCACGCTGTATCCCGCACACAGCAAACTAGGCAGAGAGAACCTAGTGTTAAGACACTCCGTTCCCCACTTTCCGCCTTATTCTGGAAGCATTGCGTGTTGAGTGGCAGAAATCAATGCCGCGGTTTGCCACGACACCAGAGCGAAGAAAAGGAATGGCATGGAATGGAAAGTTAAATAAATTTTTAGTCTCCTCGAGTGGGAAACGAAACCGCAACTAGCGCCTCTACTAGGTCAATTGAATTTTGCTTTGAGTATTAGCTATGGACAAAAAAAAATAATTTAAAATCTCACTGGATTCGGAATTATCACCAACATTAAACAAGTATATAAAAAATAAATTTATCCCATGTAAATGTTTGAAATAAACATTTCTCTATAACTAAAGATTAAAAGGATACAAAAGTCAACATGGGGTTGCTCCAAAAATCCAAACGCTTTGGCAGCCATTTTTAAATCCAGCATCTTTATGTTGAACACTTTGTTTAAGGGATGTTTATTATAACAACGTAAATACGAAAGATATGCTTTTCGAGCGAGAACTTTCATAGTGCCATCTTGATCTATAAGGTTTTGTAACTAAAATATAAATAATATTGTTTCTTAGTTTAATATTTTTAAAGTGTTATTCCACACTTAGGAAAGAAAAATACTTATTAAGAAAACGTATAAAAATTTGAACGTAGCGGGACTCGAACCCGCCCCTCCTGGAAACCAACCAAGCGCTCTAACCACTAAGCCATACGTTCTCATCATAAATAAGTTTTAACAAGCGTATAAAAATGATAAGGTGAAAAAATGATAAAGAAATGTAGCTTGATCAGATAGAATTTTTGAAACGAATTTTTGATATTAATTTTCTATTTAATAAAGGAGTTCGTCGACCCTTTTTAATAAAAATATATTGTCTTACGAGGCATTCGTGATGCAACACCTCACTGTAAGCACAATTGTTGTGGGTTCGATTTCCCCTCGAGCGTAAATTATTTTCAATTCATCGCTCTGGTAAGAGGGACAACGCGGCGTGGAGTAGAGTATTGAGCAGAACGTAGGAAATGGAGTGTCTTAAAACTAGGTTCCCTGTATTTATTGTGCTCTATGGTTCATACTGGAAGCTAAAAATAAATATATAATATAAAAAACACACCATTCTCTGTATATCATCAGCTGGATCGCCAAAATTATATTTGTCCAAATAAACTTTCTCTCGTCGCAAGAATTCAATGAATTGTTCCTCTTCGGGCCTCAGTAGTAACACTGCATTACCATTGTTGTTAAGACCTCTGGCCGTTCGTCCCACTCTATGTATATACTCCTGCAAGTATAATTTATATAAATTTCTAATATATATATATATATATATATATATATATATATATATATATATTAGAAATTTTTACCGCAAAAGAAAATTATTTCTAATATATATATATATATATATATATATATATATATATATATATATATATTAGAATTTTTTAAATTGAATTCCGGCACTCAACACAAATTCGAAAATTTAACGAAAAGTGAGCAACTTAGTATCTTTACGCTAAGTTCCCTTTGCCTGTTATATGTCGGATAGATCGTGAAGGTAAACATAAATCATTCTTTAAAGTGTAAGTAACTTCAAAGAATGATTTATATTATATTTGTTCTCTATTTTTAAATTAATTTATGCCTGTCAAGTTAGCCTATAAGTGCGGTATACAATTTATGTTGTAGTCCTTTAAGATTGTTTTGTTTTTAGCATAAGAATTATTACTGTATGCAACGTTGGCGTCCTATTAAATAAAATAAAAAATATTTACCTACCTTCATATCAGTAGGCGGGTCATATTGCACGATCCAATCTACGGATGGTATATCCAACCCTCTCGCAGCCACGTCTGTGCAGAACAGGGCCCCTTTATCCATTTTAAGGAACTTTTGATATGTTTCTTTTCTTCTTGGTTGACTTTGTTTGCCCTAAAATAAACTAAGATGTGTAATTTAGTAAATTCTGTTTTATATTATAGCCATCTATCAAACCTATATATTTTTTTAACATTCAATATATATCTATACGTACACATTTAATAATAAATCTAATATACATTTTTTATCGCGAGAAATTCCAACGTCAAGACACTCTATAAAAAGTTGCGGAATCCACTAACTGTTTTTTTTAAATATATTACCAAAGTGGTATTATTCATTACAAAAAAGTATTTTTAGGGTTCTATACCTCGAAAGGATAAAACGGAACCCTTATAGAATCACTTTGTTGTCCGTTCGTCTATCAAGATTTAGTAGTATGAGTTTTCAAACTGGTCTCTTAAATCACTGAAAAACATCAAACTTCTAAGTCAACGCAATCAAAAGATACGAGCATTTATTCATCGATTTTACTGTCTTTTGAAATTTGCCGCGTATTCAAATCCTATAATAGTGGACTTACAGTTATAAAATTTGGTATAAAATGAGAACTTACAATACAAAGAAAGAAAACAATCCGAAAAGTGAAAATCTATGGGTATTTCGTAAAAAAAAATCATAAGAAACTTAAAAATGTACTTCATAATTCGTACAAAATAACAGCATACATCCGCAAATTTAACTTTGTCAACTTTTATAAATGGTTCATATTTTATTTATAAAACCGACTCGAATACCTGGTACTTTACTATGCATAGAATTCTAGTAATGTATTACTATACATACAATTCTAAAATAGGTACGGTCGCGAGTCCCTCGGTATGCGAGTCTGACTCGCATTTGACCGGTTTTTTATTTAATTATATATATACATTTTACATAACTTACATGTATACTGAAAACAAACGCCTTACAGTGCGTCTTAAATAATTGATAATGAAAATCAACAGATTTACATGAAGAGAAAAACACCATTACTTTCATTTTCTTACTTTTTTTGAGCATTTTGTACAACCAACAAATTCTGTTTTCGACTGGACAAATACAATATCTGAAAATAAATTTATAAAAATTTTATAAATAATGTATAGTACAGTCGACGAGTCGTGACCACTCTAATGTTAGATTTTCTGAACTTTTTTCGTAAAAAAATAATCAAAAGGAAAAATATCATAAAAATTTTAAGTTGCATCTATCTATAGCTAGCTTTAAGGTGGCCACGACTCGCACCGTGACTCGTGACACCTTACTGTATTGTCAAGTTTTGTGAAAAAAGAGAGGAGCTATAGATGAAAAGCGTTATAAAATCAATAATATTCAATTAAAATAAGTCAATTAGTAAGAAAAAACAATGCATAGTTTATAACGGTAAACTTATTTCAAATAAAGATATCTATCTATCTACCAGGCAATTCAAAGTTTGTGCGTCTAGGTTTAATTTAATCTTTTGTGGGTTTAAATGTGCGAAAGCTATTGTCTACCTATCAGTAATTGCAAGAGATTCTTTTTTATTTCTATTTTTTTATATCTCTAATTACAAATATTTACATACCCTTGTTGAAGACCATTTGCAGTTGATTGCTTATTATCTTTAATGGATATTAACTTGGGATTACTTTTTAATGCTAATTTAGCAAGATTTTTCACTTTGTCATCTATTGTTGCACTAAATAAGCCTGTTTGCCTTTTTTCTGAAATGTTTTATACAAAATTATAATATCAAGCCGCAAAGACACAGTGTCTGACTATAAAAGCGACGGTTATGAGTTCAATGCAGGGAAATGAAATATTTTCACTTGTTTCCTTAGGTGACAAGACAAACATTTGGTTTGAATTGACTCTTGTCTCTCTACTAACAATGTCTCGAAATTGAATGTGCATGAGGAAATGATTGCTTTAACACTAAGTTCCTTCTGGCTACCCTGTTGTATGAAGGATATAGTGTAAAGCTTAAAAATAAAAGAAAAATAAATAAATAATAATTTAGAGGTCCAGTGCGATGTTCCATTCCCACTAAGGGAAATAAACGTTTAATATTTCCATTTCCATGCTCTGGTAACAAGGCCAAGTGCGGCATGGAGACTTGTCGTTCGTTCGTCACTCAATAAACAATTCTATGCATATTCTCCGGAAGGTGTGGAAAGAAAGTGCATGAACGGGAATGGAGTGTCTTAATACTAGCTAACCTGGGAAGTTGCCTCTGTGTACCTTGCCATTTGTGCGGGATATAGTGTGAAGTTAAAAAACTATAAATCTCACTTGGAATTTTTCTCATGATGCCTGTAAGATGTTTCTCGAATCCAGCCTCCAATAACTTATCAGCTTCATCTAATATTAGGCATTTTAAATTGTTATATTTGAAATTTGTTGTATTGTCCAAATGGTCCAAAATACGTCCAGGTGTTCCAACCACTATATTTGCACCTGTCATATTTTATATTAGCAACATTTTATAAATTATTTAATTTTTTTATGGACAAAGGAACACAAAATATACATTGCTTAACAAGCAAGAGTACTTGGAGCCTAAGTAGCTAAGTGATGCAGGTTTAAATACTTGTACACTTAAATTTTGTAGAAATATATATATTTAAGTATATTTATAATTAGAGGAAATTTGTAAAAAAGAAATCAGTTGTAATAAGCTTATAAGAATTTTTGACAAGGCTCAATAACAAAATAGATTATTTTGAACTGGTATAATAAAATGTTCCTTAGTGTGCTACTCACACAGATGCAAGAAATATTATAAATATATAACAAATATTTTTATATGCTTGAACTTATTTGGTAATAGTATTTTAAAGTATTATCAAATTAAAAGAAAAATTATACCTTTTTGAAGACATGCCACCTCTTTAATTTTTTTTTCTCCCCCAATTGCCAAGCAAATGGTCAAACCAATATTAATAGTTAGCTTCTTTAACACTTCATAAGTTTGAAGAGCTAATTCTCTTGTGGGTGATATTATAAAGCAACCAACACCTACAGAAAATTAAAGAGCACTAAATCTTTTTTATGTAAGGAAATTACATTATAAGAGGCACAACAATACAACATCTGATATGACTGTTGTTGGTTCAATTCCCACTCAGGTTACAAAATATGAATTATTTTCATTTTCTCTCTTTGCTGACAAGACAAAATGTTAGCATTAAGTTCCACCACTCAACACATAATGTAATAAAAATTATATGCAAATTGGGGATTGAAGTGTTTTAATTCTAGGTTTCCACCACTTACCCAAATATAATATGATGGATTCAATGTAAAGCTTAAAAAAATAAATAATTTACCATCACTTCTTGTAAATCCTAATGTAATTAATTTATCTACAACTGGTATTAAGAAAGCAAGTGTTTTTCCACTGCCAGTCTTTGCTGCTCCTATTATATCCTCTCCGAGCAACATATATGGTATAACTTTGGCTTGAATTGGTGTTGGTTTCTCAAAATTCATTGTTTGGAGGCATTTTAAGATCCGTCGATCTATTTTACCTTCTAACATACTAAAGCTAAATTGTGTTATTGATTCTTGAAGATCCATTCTTCACCTTCATATAAAATATTTAATAATATAATATACGAAACAACAAAAATATGATTATATTATACAATTAATAGCAATAAATGTAAAATTAATAGTTTATTATAATGCTTGAATTAAGCTTAATTGATTCTATGAAATTACGATTTATTTATATAATCGTTTTTTTTTAATTTAAATGATTTCTTAGGTTATTTACAACATTTATTTTGTTTATAGTTCATATTGATGTCAGAGTGACAGTAAGGACAAATGATTAAGTTAGTTTTCTGTTCAGTTATTAGCTTATGACTTTTAGGAGTGCCGGTTGAGCATAGCTTACTTCGTCATCATCACGTAGAATGGAGACGACAAGATTGGTCAGATAAATATAAAGTACATAAAGTAACATTCAATAGACTAGGTTAACGATATAAAAAAAGAGTTGAATTAATTAAATCACCATTTGAAAAAAAGTGAAGTCACAAATAAAATACAATTCTAAATAAGTATATTACTTAAATCTACGTATTATTTATATAAATTATGATGAATGTATACTTACTTGTATAAGTGGAACTTAACAAAATAGTTAAGAAACATCCACGCTCGTTTCCCTTGTCTATTCTATAAAAACCGGTCAAGACTACTTTTGGACTCGTCTATGCAGGGTTCAATTATATTATTTTTAATATTCTACAAAATAAATTTTGTTAAACTTATTTTCATGGTATATAACATCCCTTTTTTATTTTTTTTCCCTTCCTAGATCAAGAGTTATAGAGGAGGTTGGCACATATTTTTACTTCTCTAGAAGCGAATATTTCACAAAATATTGGCATAATCAAAAAATCTTTTTAAGAACCTTCATACCAATTAGAAATATCTATCTTATGACACTGGATTGTCACTCAATTTTTTTCATCCCTCAGTTATATGTATGTAGCGCAGTGCTATTTTTATAATTTTATTTTTTAAAATCACCCTACATAATTTTAGAAATTAGAATGGTGCAGAGGCACAAAGTGTGAAAGTAAAGTCTACTGGTTATGGGTTCGATCCCCACTCGAGGAAATGAAATATGTATTTACATTTATATTTTCATTTTTTCACTCTTGTGTCGAGGCAAATAGCGGCGTTGAGCTTCGCCACTTAACACGTGATGTCTCCAGAACTCAACGAAAAGTAGGGAACGGGTTGTCATAACGGGCCCACCCTGCTGTGTGCGAGACACAGCGCTGATAGGCTGATTTGATTTGATTTAGTTTATAAAATACATATTCTAATTTCTAAATTCCAACCATACAGTATCTATAGTCTCTGAGCCGTGTTTTTATGGAAAAAGACAAGGCAAACGAAATACGGGTCACCTGATACAATATGATTATTGCCGCCCACGACCCCGTGTTACACCAGAAAGGCTACAAGTGCGTTGCAGACCGCGGTGGATATATACGCGCTTTTTGAAGATATCCGAATCTAAAAGTCTTTAAACACTGCCACAGGTAGACCATTCCAGAATTGCGTGGCGCGTGGAAGGAAGTTTTTACGAATAGTACTACCGAACTGTGCCATCCAGATGGTGTGGATGGTACTTGAGATTATGAGGTACTGAGCAGTTAGAAAATTCGGCGGCAGATAACAGGCAAAAAAGTTCCTCAAAATATTTCCATGATCTCATGATAAATGCGGTAGAGACACATAACGAGGAGACGTCTCTACGCAAAGCCAATGTGTAAAGCCTTTCACAGATTATTGGGTCTCCAATGATACTGGGGTCCACCAGCTCAGAGATGAGAACAGTACTTCATATGAGGTCGAACCTGGGCCCTATACAAAGCCAATCGGTGTTTTAGCTTAGCTAAAACAACTATAAGGAGAGTATTTCGGAAAATTGACGATATGACAAATGAGGTTTATTTTGCGAGTAACGCGCAAAATTTGACTTCTTGAGGTCGGATTTAAATCAAGTTCCGTTCACCCCATTAGAAAACATTCCCAAGCTATGCCTTAATAGAAGACCACGTTTATTTCGGCACTAGTTGGCGTTTTCCCGAGAAAAACTTGCGCGGCCGGAGTAAAAGCTTCCACTGTGCTGCATGCTACTGATGTATGATGATCATCTACATAGCAATGAATCCTAGAATCTTCTAACATATCATTGATATGTAGAAGAAATAGCACGCAGCTTTGCGGAACGCCAGCGTTCACGGGTATATATTCTGAGCAACCCCCCCCCCCCCCCCTGTTCCAGGTTCCCGGTGTCTCCATGCAATATGCGGGACAGAACGTGAAGCTCACAAAATAAAATATCTACTAAAGCGATATCTAAATTTGCTACATTTTTATCCAAGTACGATCTGATTCAGGTTAATACGTAAAATGGAATGGATTATAAAGCTAATGTGCTGGAATCTACATAAAATATTTTCATGAAGTTAATGTCATTCGGTCATCGTCAGCGGTCGGTTGTCACTTTTCTACACGTTCTATTTATCAAGTTATATTTCACAATTTTCAATAATCAGCGCACGAAGAGTGGTTGTATCTAATCATGATTTATTCTGGTTGGATCAAGCAACTCCAAGTCTTCATATTAATTGTAGTTTCTTGTGTTATTTCCGTTCAAACTGAGGTTCCCAGACCTCGCGGCGTTTCTTTATCTAAAGCGTCGTTATATTCGCCGACTAAAGATTTTACCTGTTTTGATGGAACCAGTACAATACCTTTTAGTTATGTAAATGATGACTATTGCGACTGCTTCGATGGAAGTGACGAGCCGGGTACATCTGCGTGCTTAAATGGAGTTTTTCACTGTACAAATGCTGGGCATAGGCCACAAAACATTCCAAGTTCTCGAGTTAATGATGGAGTTTGTGACTGTTGTGATGGTACAGATGAATACGCTGCTTCAGAGACCTGCTCAAATAATTGCGAGGAATTAGGTAGAGAAGCCAGAGCTAAAGCTCAACATTTAGCAGATTTACATAAGGCTGGAAACTATATAAGGTTGGAGCTCATTGAAAAGGGAAATAAAAAACGTAATGAAATGGCTGAACAGCTGTCCCAATTAGAAAAAGATCGAGATGATGCCCAAAAAATCAAAGAAGAGAAAGAGCTTCTCAAAAATGACTTAGAAGCGAAAGAAAATGATGCACTTAAAATATATAGAGAAGCAGAGGAAAAAGAAAGACAAAGAAAAGCAGAAATTGAGCGTGAACAGCAAGAAAAAGAAGCTAGTGACCACTTTGTTCGATTTGACTCTAATGGTGATGGCTCATTATCTATTGATGAAATTAAAGTTGCAAATGTATTTGATAAAAATAAGGATGGAGAAGTAGACCAGGATGAAATCCAATATTTCTTTAGTGATAAAGAAAGTGTGGCAATAGAAGATTTTGTATCAACTACTTGGCCTCTATTAAAACCTTTATTGATGATGGAACAAGGAATGTTCCGTCCTGCGGAACCAGAAGAAGATGCAGAAGAACCCGATGTAGAGGAAATTCAAAAAGTTGAAGATGTTGAAGACTTAGGCACTGAAGATGATAATGTTGATGATGCCTTACCAGAAGAAACTGAGGATCTTGATTTGGAAACTGATGACACAAAAGCGTATGATGATGAAACCCAAAGTTTAATAAAAGAAGCAACAGAAGCCCGCCGTCAATTTACAGAAGCTGAACGCACTGTGAGGGAAATTGAATCAAACATCAAAAATTTCCAAGAAAACCTAGAAAAAGATTATGGGTTACAGCAAGAGTATGCTACTTTAGATGGGGAATGTTTTGAGTATGAGGATAAAGAATATGTATATAGACTTTGTCTATTCCAGAAAGTTACACAAAAATCTAAGAATGGAGGTATGGAAGTCGGTCTAGGAAATTGGGGAGAATGGGCTGGTGAAGAAGGCGACAAGTATTCTGTCATGAAGTATACAAATGGAATAGCCTGCTGGAACGGGCCAAATCGCATAACAATAGTCAATATTAAATGTGGTTTAGAACCTAAAATAACATCAGTAACTGAACCATTCCGTTGTGAATACAAAATAGATTTAGATACACCAGCTGCATGTGATGATTCAAATTATGCAAACCAGCAGTCATCACATGATGAGCTGTGATAAAGTTAAATCTTTATGCATGTGATGTGTATTGAAAATATTAGGATAGATCACTCATTTCACTATCTGTCACAATAAGTTAAAATGAAATGTAGTCTGGTCAATCCTGTGGTCCTTTTTTTGTAAAATTAGCTTAAATTTTTACTAGTGAAGAAATATAAGTACTATTTGATATATTTATAGTATTTGTCTATTTATAGTATTGTGATAAATAGGCAGTTAGAATATGATCAATAAACTTTCACTCACAGTTGCATTTATCATACTTTTCATTTTTACTTAAGAACAATCTTATTTATTAAATTTAATTCAATCTTTTATATTTAAGACTGACCTAAATAACATTGTATTACACATTCCTTAAATATAGTGAGGCTGTTGATCAAACTGGTAAATCATGATTGTAAACAAATCAATTTGTGCAGTTAATAAAATATTGTTTTTGGTTATATAAGTGATTATTGTTTAATAAATTATTTTTCCTGATTTATTAATTATTTTAAATAAATACATTGAATCATGTTATATTGGCATGTTATTTATAACTTGCATAGATTTATAACTATTAACTACATTTCTCAGTTTCTTAAACGTTACAAGCAATTCTTTTAATTCGTAATTGCTAGAGTTGCTCAAAAATTAAAATATAGTAGGACTTCGTGTTGAAATGTTATTGGCTAAAACTGACGTTTTCTTTGAAATATTTTTTATTATCTGTATTTGTTGTCAAAGCAGGACGCTGAACCTAATGCTACCGATGTGTCAAAATATTGGTTCCTTGTGATAATTCGTTTATCTTAATGCTTAATATTTGATAATATATAATTTATAGTGTAAAAACATTAAATATTTTGAAGAATTTAATTTCGAAATTTAAAAATTCTTATTTATAAAAATGGATACAATATTAGAACAGCAAAGAAGTTATCATGAAGAAAGAGAACGTACTATGGATGCAATGGTTAAGGAAATTCTACATAAAAAGACTGGGGTATGATAGAGCCGTAACATTTTTTTTTCATTCCTTTGCATTCAGTATTAACATGTAATTTTTAATATTTACTATTCGTAATGAAATATAACCTTAAAATATTTTTAGCACAGAGAAACTATCAATGCAGATCATCGGCTCAAAAATTTACATGATGTAAGTTCTATCTCATAATTAAAATATTCAATAATTCTTAAAATCAGAAAAATATAACTTATAAGTTCTTTCTTTCAGAGGTACATTGAATCTACGATTAGACTAAAAGAATTGTATGAAGATAAAGATGGGTTGCGTAAAGAAGAAATCGCTGCATTATCAGGACCAAATGAGTTTCAAGAGTTTTATGCGAGACTTAAGCAAATTAAAGAGTTTCATAGAAAACACCCTAATGAAGTTAGTTTTTATTTATTTCAAAAATCTATTTTTTCTTATCAGCTTAACCCTGTATCCCGCACACAGCAGGGTAGACAGAAGGAACCAAATATTAAAACACTCCATTCCTCATTTGCCAACCAAATTTGGAGGCATTGTGTTTTGAGTGGTGTACTCCAATGCTGTTTTTTTGTCTTTTCACCAGAGCAAAGAAATGGAAATATAAATTTAAATAAATATTTTGTTTCCTCAAGTGGGAACCAACTCACAACAAGCTAATTTTATAGTCACACTTTGAGCCCTTGCTCCAGGGATGGCCTCAGGAGTTATTTCAATATTCACTTAATTGATTATTTAGTTATTCATATAATAATTGAAATTGCATTTTTTTTTATTTTAAAAGATCTGTGTGCCAATGTCAGTGGAATTTGAAGAAATTGCTAAAATTAGAGAGAATCCTTCTGAAGATTATACAAGTGAGTTATGTTTGTGATATATTATTTTATTATTGTAAAGAAATTAAAACTTATTATGATTATTTAATAAAAATGAAGCCATAATGCCATAACGCAAAACATCATTAGGACTTATCTATCCTGTACAATGCTTAATTTTGCCATTCAACATGCAATGTATGGCATTTGTGTAGAAAGTAGAGAATGGAATTTCTTGTTACTTCTATATGATATTGGTCTTGGCTTTTATTGTCAGTCTGCTTTTAGACTTATTGCATTTCACTTTGCACCGTGATTAGCTCATTGGCTTTCATATCCTCCATCATGAGATCCAGTCATTACTTATTTCGGAGTATGAGGAGTCTAGGCCAGTGTATAATATTGCCATACTGTCTCAGGCAATGCTCTTGGAGCTTATCTGCTAAGATACAAAGTCCACAATTACTTTGAAATTAATATGTGGCATATGCAGTCTACGACAGATATCTGTTGTAGAGCCGACGGCCGTTGGGGCAGACGGGTCTTAGAGTAGAGACCTCGTACAAAACGTCCGGTGGGACGACCCCCTGCTAGATGGTCCGACGACCCCCTGCTAGATGGTCCGACGACCTAAAGAAGGTGGCAGGAAGCGGATGGATCCGAAGAGCTGAAGATTGGGTGTGGTGGCGAGAATTGGGAAAGGCCTATGTCCAACAGTGGATGATTGACGGCTGTCGATGATGATGATGATATGCAGTCTGATTAAGTCTAGTTTCTTACCTATTTGTTGCATGTAGCATGAAGAGGGGAAACAAACTTGAGCGTTTGAATTTATGAAGCATTTTTAACATTCTGTTTTATATTTTAGCACCTGTGGAATTCACAGATGAAGAGGGTTATGGCAAATATTTAGATCTCCATGAGTGCTATGAAAAATATATTAATTTAAAGGGTATTGAGGTAAGATTTAGATTATAATTTTTGTGTAGTATAAGCTTACTCTCTCTACCTCTCATATGAATAGTGTTGAAATGACCACATGTGTCAAGTCACCAACATGACTGCCTCAATAGAAATATACATATATCCTATTGGATTAAGGATTTTATTTAAGTGATGAAGAGAACCAAAACTGAAATCCATGTTTTTGGTAGTTATCAAACTATTTTACTAACAATTGAAATTTTTTTCAGAAAGTTGATTACATTACATACTTAAGTATATTTGATCACTTATTCGATATCCCAAGAGAAAGGAAAAATAGTGAATACAGAAACTATATAAGGGCATTACTTACATATTTAAAGGATTTCGTTAATAGAGTGAAACCATTGCAAGACCAAGCACAAGAAATGGCTTTAGCTCATCAGGAATTTATAAAACAGTGGGAGACAGGAAGTTTTCCTGGATGGCCTGTATGTGAAAAATATTACATATTATATATTTTTTTCTATTTTATTAATATTATATTATCTCCATACAATGCAATTAGCGAAGTGATTAGTTCTCAACTGACATGCTTAGAATGCCATAAACTAAGAACTGAACTAAATATAATAATGATTTTTTGGTTTATTTGTGTGTTGTAATCTTTTTCACTTCTCCTTTTTTGTTGTAATTTCTTTATGTACCAAAGGTTTTTTGTAAGAAATTGTTTAAAGCAATAACCACCTTCCTTGCATGCATCTTATTTACATATATTTAAATTGCTTTGAGCCATTTGTATTTTTTGTGTGCAAAAACGGATATGGCATTCTACCTTCTTCATATAATTTTAGAAAGAAACAGGAGGTGCATTAACCAATGTGGGTGCCCATTTGGATCTATCAGCCTTTTCTTCTTGGGAAGAATTAGCATCCCTTGGCTTGGACAGATTAAAGTCAGCCTTGATGGCCCTCGGCTTAAAATGTGGTGGTACTTTAGAAGAAAGGGCACAAAGGTACCTATAACTAATATTAACTAGTATCTTACTTAATACTATTGCTCCATTTCCCATTAAGACTTGCAGTGCCTATTTTCTGTTGAATCCCTGAGGTGTTAATTATTGAGTCAACAAAACTAAACAACACACTAAGCCTAGCAAGAAAAACGAAAATATTTCATTCCCCCATTGCGTTTACTGCCGCACGGTTGCACTACAATGGCCTAATATTACGTTTACTAATATTATAAATTTCGAGAACTTGTTTTGTTAAACACACAATCTTTATAAATCTTTAAAATAGTGACGCAGTGGGATGGCTTTTAAATACTTTGCAAGAATAAGGCGGCGTTGAGTTCCGTTTAATTAAAAATGTCTCTAATTCGTGTAAAAAGCAGATACCAATGTTAAACTACTAGGTTCAGTATGCTGGATAGAGTGTGAGGCTGAAAAAAAAAAAAACTTCCATTATCGAGTGACCGACTACAGTTCTTGATATCTCTCTTGATACTTGTTTTAATGTAATTAATCTATAAATAACCTTTATCTTCGTAAGTCAGTTGCACTTGAAGTATTAGCAATATAAACAATAGTTGTTATTAAAAAGCTATAAAACAGACCTATAGAATTATTTGTATTGAAATATATAACGTTTTCCATACCAGAGTTAAGTTGTTCATGGATATTAATATTCATAATGTTATTCCACAATAAAGATTATATTTTAATAAAAAAAAAAAAAAACTAAAAATACTGGGGGAATGAAATTATTAATTTTTTAATTACCTCGCTCTGGTTACTAGGCAACGTGCGGCGTTGAGTTCCGCCACTTCATATGCATTGCCGCGATAATTCGGCGGAAAGTGGAGAATGGAGTGTTTTAACGCTAGGTTCCCTCTGCCTATGCTGCTATATCTGAGTTACAACAAGAAGTAAAAAAATAATTAACGTAACTCGAATCCGCTCTTCTTGTAAACCGATCACGATTTTTTTTAATTATTGATATCTGTATTTTGTGTTATTTTATAGGTTATTCAGCACTAAAGGTCAAACTGCGTTAGACAAATCCCTTGTGGCCAAGAAAGGGGCCAATAAAGCCAAGGCTTCGACTCAACAACGTCACAAAGATATTGCTGCTATAGAAGCTCAAGTATATAGGTAATGTATACTTATATATTTAAAAAAAAAACAAAGTGCGAGTCGGTCCCGTCTACCGATGGTTCCGTATAACAAAAAAATATTTTATTATATGTAGGTCTACAGAAACATGACTTATAAAATTTTGTATAAAAATAACTACGAATATAAGATTGTTTTTTGAAATTGTACTTATAATTTGTCAATTTTCGGGTGTCTTTCTATTTTTAGTATTGTTAGTTTTCACTTCTTAGCTATTTTTTTAATTTTAGGTCCACGTAAAGTACCTTATTGGTTTTAAATACCCGGGGAATTTCGTAATAAATGTAGCAAAAACGATGTATCTGTTGATTACGTTGAGTTAGTTAGTTAAGGTAATTTTTATAGTCTTGACGACGACGAGACGGACAACAAAATGATCCTTTAAGGGTTCCATTTTTTTTTCTGAGGAGCGGAACTTTAAAATTGGTCTTGACAGACGGGAAAGACAGACAGACGTAGTAAGTGAAGTATCGTATTAAGGAATATAATATTTATTTGTACACAATAATTATTTGTAACAATAACAGTGTTAAAATGGGAGGATAATGGGGAGAAGATGGGGAGTCAATAAAATGAACATTATTTGTTTTATTTATATGTAAAATAAAAAAAGTTCATTTTTTGTAAATAATAAATATGACGTGAACGTACAGTACATGTTTTTGTCATTAGTTACTAGGGCTGCAGTTGGAGGCTTAAGAAAATACTCAATTAAACTTATACTTATTTTAATTAAATTTCAAGGAAATTCAAATGTACGTTTAAAGTTATTTGAAAGTACAAGATTTTAACACGCAATTGTTTTGGGGAATTCCTGACTTGAAAATGTTTATTTATAAACTTAGGCTATTTACTTAGCTGATAACCAAGGTACGTCCATGAATTTAGTCATTTAATGCACAGATACTTAAAAATTGTAGAAAAATTTAAATGAAATATGTTACTTTCTTCTTAGATCGTTTATTTTTAGTATTTTCCATTTTTTTTATTTTTAGTACCTTTTTTGTTATGTTATGTATGTTTAAGTTATTGGAAAAATATTTTTTGCGATTTTTCAATGAAAATCAGAAATGGAAAGGTACATAACTCTTTTAAATGTTGTAATGAAAGATAAAAAAATGTATGTCCTAAATTTTGAAGAGCTTAACATAAAGTATGAGACAGCATATGATTGTAAGCGGGTTCGATTCCACTTGGGGAACAAATTATTTTCATTTTCTCGCAAGAAAGTGTCACGTTGAGTTTGACTTGCGTATGTAGGTTGAATTATCCCTTTACATTAATACATGTATAATGAAACGTGAAGCTAAAATTAAATAAATAAACGTAAAAACTTTGCAAAAATAACGCGTAGAATAGATCTTTTCATTCACAGATCACGCACTATCTTGAAGGAAATTATGATAATACTTACGTAATATACCTAGATTTGAGGTAGTAAATAGTAATTTCCTGTTTACTATCTGATATAAGTACTTAGGATGACCTACATTGTTAACCTCGTTTTGGATTCCCCCTTATAATAAAATATAGCTGATGCAACAAATGTACAAAATTATAATTTTAGTTAATAAACATATGTAAAAATATATATCTAGTAAATTATTAAAACAATCCAAACGTTTTTTTTTAATAAAATTATGTTTAACTCAATCATTTATAAACTGTATATGGATTGTTTTACAATCAATCAAAAGAATTGTTTTACGAACAATCTTAGTAATTTTTGGCGGCAAAATTTTATAAAAATAATGTTTCAGGCTCGACGATCTGTATACCTGTTGTTTTCCGACATTAGACGTTTTTATATTTGTTAGACTCTAACGCAAAAACTACCAAGCGAATTTAGATAATAGTCAACAGTACAATTGATGTAACTTCTAAACATTCTAAATACAATATTCGATTACAACATGACAATGTTAGGTTGCCAGTAGTATGTAAATACAAGACTGTTTCAGATTCGCCAACATCGCGAGCAGCACGCGCGCGTCGACGATCGAGAACGTGACGCGCCGCGCCGCGCGCGCCGCGGGCGAGCGCCGCGACGACAGCGACGAGGAGAGCGACGCGTCCGTCGCCGCCGACCTCGACTCGGACGACGACGAGGTGCCCTACAACCCCAAGAACTTGCCGCTGGGCTGGGACGGCAAAGTAGGTGTTGTGACTCATGTTCAATTATATTAAATCACTCTTTCCCCCGCATGGGAATTAAACCCAATCTAATTGTGTTCATCGACTTTTTCGTCAGACAAATATTGTATTTCTTTTTGTGTGGTAGAACATATACATACATAATTAACTACTAGCGGCCTTCGTCCGCTTGAATTATACGAATATTTATTTAAGTGTGCTTGAAAAATTCCGCAAAATCTCCTTGGTATTAAATATAACTTTTTTGATGCTCTACAGCCTCCTCTACCTTTCAGTGTTAGTCCCATAATAATGGATTCGACTGGTCCAGAGGTTAGCTCGGACAGACAGATAACAATTTTATGCACGTGGTCATGACTCGTGTCCCAAGAAGTTCCATTCTAAGCTGAAAAACGTAGCGTATTCTCATGTACCTGACCTGACCTCATCTTACATTGAAGAATCCTAAATCTTATAATCTTGTTTCACTTTCTATCAAAATACAAATAACTTTAAACTTAAATTTTATATTAAACAACAAAAGATGTTTTAATAGCATCGACAACGAAAAGTTCATGAACGATCTTGCTTGTATTGACTGGGATTGCATATTTAGTGCCGGTAATATCAATGAGAAATTGAATATTTTCAATTCTATTTTGACTGAGCTCTTTGATATTCACGCACCGCTCCGGCCTGTTAAAATAAAACATCTCCCCGCTCCGTGGTTAACTCCAGATATCAAGTTACTTATGTCCAAACGTAATACTGCAAAGTCAAAATACAAAAAAAATCCTACGGACGCAAATCTGCAAAGGTACAAAACACTACGGAACCGATGTAATAAGACTTGCAGAGACGCACGACGTAATTTTATTCTCTCGTCAATAAACAATAGCAATCCCGCAAAAACTTGGAAGTTTCTGAACGCGATGGGTATAGGGGGCCGGTGCGCCAATGATTCGGCTACCTTAAACAACTGTACGGATTTAAACTCGCTAAATAATTTTTTTACCACTGTCAATGTATTGGCTAATAGCACTAAAGCAAAAACTCTTTACTCCTTGTCTTTACTATCTAATCCTACTATCAAACCTTTCCTTTTTTCTCCTATTTCGCTAGCGGAGGTTCGCAAGCATGTGTTGTCAATTAAATCAGACGCTATGGGATTTGATAATATTAGTAGACGGATGATTCTCCTTACACTTAACTCTATTCTTCCTGTCCTGTGCCATATTTTTAACTTTTCCCTTTCCTATAACGAATTCCCTGATGTTTGGCGTCATGCAGTTGTGATCCCTATTCCTAAAGTACCCAACCCAGCATCCTTCTCAAACTATCGTCCTATATCCATACTACCTTTTCTATCTAAGGTTCTTGAACGCATTGTACACGAGCAAATCTATCTTTTCCTACACAACAATAACATACTATCTCCTTTCCAATCTGGTTTCCGTCCTGGGCATAGCACAGTTACTGCTCTTAATAAAGTCTGTGACGACATTAGATACGGTTTTGAACACCAGCAAGTGACCTTACTTGTTCTGCTAGATTTTTCTAATGCATTTAACACAGTTGATTTCGATGTTCTATTAGCAATTTTAAGATCTATTAACTTCTCCTCGAATGCTACTGAATGGTTTTCCTCTTACCTTCACGGACGCAGACAAAGCATCAAGCTTGATGGAAAAGCTTCATCAATATGCTATATCAACGCTGGCGTCCCACAAGGTAGTGTTCTATCACCGTTACTCTTTTCCATTTTCATTAACACTCTCACTCAACACATATCGTCATCCTACCACCTTTACGCCGATGACTTGCAAATTTACACAACTGCAGCGATAAGTGATATACCAAATGCAGTTAATAAAATTAATTCAGACCTACAAATTATTAGTTCCTGGAGTAAATCGTTTGGACTCTCTATCAATCCCAACAAGTCTCAGGTGTGTATATTTGGTAGCTCTAAGCAGCTGTCGAAATTACGTACTCCTTTGCCCTCAATTTTTTATGATAATGTTTGCTTGGAGGTTAGTGAGAGTGTTAAGAATTTGGGAATCAGGATGGATGGTACTTTTTGCTGGTCACCTCACGTATCAGAGCTTAGTCGTAAGGTCTTTTGTACTATAGGTAGATTGAGAAGATGGAAAAACGTCTTACCGTTAAAGACTAAAATCTCTCTGGCCCACGCTCTCCTTCTACCTATCTTAGACTATGCTGATTCGTGCTACTTAGATCTGTCCCAGCAACTACTGAACAAACTTGAGCGTTTGCAAAATCTTATAATTAGATTTATTTTTGGGTTAAGAAAACATGACCATGTGTCGCAGTATCGTAGTCAACTTAAATGGTTGCCAATAGAATATAGGCGTAACTTGCATGCCCTCACTCTCCTTTATGCCATCCTTTGCAATCCTGTTACACCTTCTTACCTCAAGGACCGCTTTAAGTTCCTAGGATCAGACACCCTACATTCCCAAAACCTCCGTTCCCGCCATAACTATATCCTCGAAATTCCATTATGCCGCACGAGATGCTATAGTGACTCTTTTACTGTTAAAACAGTAAAATTATGGAATGAGCTGCCATTGGAAGTAAGACGGTCCCAGTCGATTGGGATATTTAAACGACGTCTTAAACAGTACTATCTTAAACTTAATTCATAAAAGGACAATATTATAAGTGTATATGTATTTATTTTTAACTGTTGTATGTATGTATGTATGAATATATTTTATGTATGTGTGTATGTATGTATGAATGTATTTGTGTATGTAGTATGTATTTATAATATGTATGCTTAAAACAATTTTGAATTCACTATATATTGGTTTATGTATTTCGTAGTACTTTTTGCACCTTTCTGCTTTCTTTTATAAATTTATTTCTTACGTTTTTCTTTTGGTTGCCTGTAAGAGATCGCTTTTAGTGATAAGGCCGCCATTGCACACTTGTTAACCGTTGTTATAATGTACTGTTTTATTTTATTTTTTTATTCTTTTTCTTATTTGTGCAATAAAGTATTATATTATTATTATTATTAAACCTTGAACACAAAAAAAATCAGCCTATTTTATAAAACAGTTGTATAAATAAACTGTTTTAGCAACCATCAAGTTTTTCGAACAGAATCTTTTAACTTAATATAACTTTCTTATTTATGAATCTATCGTAATGAAACAAACAGAAATGTGAACAGAAGCTTGTCAGAATGTAATTATGGAACTATACTTAAATCTATTAAGCCATTTCTAAGATTAACAAGAACAAACACACAGACAAACTGACAAAAAAGTTTAAACATAATTGTCTTGGGTTCTATTATTTATTTATATATTTATTTAAAAATAAAAGAAAAAATCAATTTTACGCTGTATCCCGTACACAGCAGGGTAGGTAGAGAGAACCTAGTGTTAAGACACTCCGTTCCCCACTTTCCGCCAAGTACTGGAAGCATTGTGTGTTGAGTGGTGGAACTCAACACGCTTTGCCGCGCATTGTCTCGATATTAGAACGAAAAAATGTAAATAAATATTTCATTTCCTCGATTAGGGATCGAAGCCACAACCAGTCGATTTTACAGTTACACCTTGTGCATCTGCGCACTGGTAAATACCCTCAATAATAGTTTTATATCATTATCATTAAATTGTACTAGACCTTTAAAAAAATTGCCTTAAGTTGGAATAATAAAACATTTTATTATAAAAATTGGTTAAAAAAAAGCATCATTGTGATGAGGTCATAAAATATTGTAATGTAGTACAGTTTTAAATATATTGAATGTTTTTAAAGTTTGTTATTGTAATTAAAAATATGTTTGTTCTTACTTATTTAAAAAAGTTCTTTCCTAAGTGTGGAATAACACTTTAAAAATGTTTAAAAATGTTTGTTCTTGTCACTATCACGATGCAATCTAATGTACTGTATATTATTCAATATATATGAGTTAAAATGAATTTCGATATGCGTGCTGCATACAAAAAGGGTAGCTTTGTAAAAATAAAGTCTTATTAACATTTTGTAGGCCAGTCGTGGCGCAGCGGCACAAAGTGTGACTGCAAACCGACTGGTTGTGGGTTCGATCCCCACTCGAGGAGATGAAATATTTACTTAAATTTATATTTCCATTTCTTCGCTCTGGTGTCGAGGCTAAGCGCGGCGTCGAGTTCTGCCACTCAACACGCAATGCCTCCAGAATGCGGCAGAAAGTGGGGAACGGAGTGTCTAAAACATTAGGTTCCCTCTGCCTACCCTGCTGTGTGCGAGATGTATCTCGCGTGAAGCTGATTGATTTATTTTAACATTTTGTAGGACAAAATATTAATAAGATATTAGTGATTTTTAATTTCGAAATATTGCTTGTTGACAATTCGACGACGCATTTTGTTTCATCAGAGTGGATATATGAAAAATATATTCTTCCGAAATGAGATCGAATCCACTATTATTATACCCTTTCTATATAACCTTATATAATTTACTTGTGTTTTGTTTTTGTCCTTTGTGTTCTTGAAATAGAAACTTTACCTGTAAATATATATTTTTAGCCTATCCCCTACTGGCTGTACAAGTTGCACGGTCTTAACATAAGTTATTCATGTGAAATATGCGGCAACTACACCTACAAGGGGCCCAAGGCGTTTCAACGTCATTTTGCGGAATGGCGTCACGCTCACGGAATGCGATGCCTCGGTATACCAAATACTGCTCATTTTGCAAATGTTACGCAGATTGAAGATGCACTTGCACGTGAGTTTTTGTTTTATTTTAATCCATCCTTTTTTTTTGTTTTTAATCTGTGTTATATAAATTTGATTAAAAATTTTAAAACAAGTACACAGCAATATATTTATGAAAATTTTATTGAATTACTTTTAATAGTTATTCAAACTAAAAGTAAATTATTCAAACTTTATGAAAACGTTTAATTTTAATATAACTTAAAAGGATTCCTTAATTTGCATATAAAACATTAAATAAACATATTTATTTCTTATAGTTTGGGAGAAAATAAAAAATCAAAAAGAAAGCGAGAGGTTCTTTGCAGAAAACGATGAAGAGTTTGAAGATTCACAAGGAAATGTAGTCAATAGAAAAACTTTTGAAGACCTAAAACGTCAAGGATTGCTTTAAACTATTAATATTATTATTATAGTAATAAATGAAACACATAAATATACTTTTCTTTTATGTCTTTACTATAGTTATATTACATTTAAAATTATAGTAGCCCACTAATACGTGCATAAAACGTCTATATAATATTTAATTTAAGGATGAAATAAAAAAGAAAGTTAACTTCTTCGTTTCTCAAATAAATCACAGCGCGTTGGATGATATTAATCAGAAAGAAATAAGAAAGTATTTTTCTTAACTTTTGCATATTGCACATTCGTGAAGAAAAACATTAAAGTAAGATAAGATCCTAAAATAAAAATGTACCGTATTTGCTTTCTGAATGATCACATAATTTTCATAAAACATATTTCGTTCTTCTTTTCTGCTCAACTTTGATTCGGCAAGGATTTGATTTTTTTATTTCATTTTTAGTTTGTCTCACATGAAATGAAACGTGCATTTAATGACAAAGTACGCTCGTCTAAGCCCAAATATTTATTGTTTGTCTATGATTAAATGTCAATGTCAATGTGATGTTTTAATGCTTGTCTATCGCATGTGGGTATTTAAATGTCAGTAATCATAACAAAGTATTTATCACAATTTATATTAATAAAAAGTGAAGTGATCATTAAATTTGAGTAATAAAATGATTTTTATATGAATAAGGAATGTGAAATATAAACAATAATTCAACATGTCAGAAGGAAAGAAAAGCAGTCATATATTTACCGGGGCGCGAGTTTTAGGTTATGTCAGTACACATGTTCCTTTTGTGGCACGATTTATTAAAAGAAGAGGAGAAACATTGCTTTGTACTAGTGTAGGAAAGTGGTTTCATACCTATGGATGTGATAAATTCCGTTTACTAAGTGTAAGTGGTGAACATCCCGCTCCTATAACATGTATGAGTGGAGACAGTTTTCATGTATATACGGCAAGTGAAAACGACATTTACGCGTGGCGGCGAGGCTGTGAACTCAAACATGTTTACAAAGGGCATCAGGCTACTATACATAAAATTTTACCTTTTGGTATTCATCTTATATCTATAGATGAAGACAATGTCTTGAAAATATTTGACATTAAAGAGGAAACAGAGTTTTTAGATCTACCTTTTGATGAAGAACACTTTAAAATAACAACATTATGTCATCCACCTACTTATTTAAATAAGATTTTACTTGGTAGTGAACAGGGTCAATTGCAGTTATGGAATATTAGGACATCAAAACTTGTATATACCTTCAAAGGATGGCAATCTGCAGTTGTAGTGACACAACCAGCACCCGCAGTAGATGTGGTTGCTATTGCTTTAAAGAATGGAAAAATTGTCCTCCATAACATTCGTTTTGATGAAATTGTTATGGAATTTAATCATGATTGGGGTGAGATAAGCTGTTTGTCGTTTAGAATGGATGGAGTGCCCATAATGGTGACAGGTAGTACTAAGGGTCATTTAGTAATGTGGGATTTAGAAGAAAGAAGAGTGAAATCTCAAATTCAATCTGCTCACTTCTCAAGTATTGCTGGTTTGCAGTGCTTACCTTCAGAACCTTTAATGGTTACTAATTCTCAAGATAACTCTCTGAAGATGTGGATATTTGATATGCCCGATGGTGGGGCAAGGTTATTAAAAAGAAGGTAAATGGTATTTATAATAAATGAGATAAAATAAAATTTTTTTACAATTCCCCAGCATCTTCAAAAACTTTTTACAAAGTAGTGTGATTAAGGCACTCTCCACTTTTCAATTAATTTTCAAAATAGTTTTAAGTGGCAGAATTATGTCAATTACACTGAGGAAATGTATGTGAACTCACAACTGTAGAATTTCCATTCATACACCATTACTCTACAATGATATAAAATAACAATTAAGTGAAAGTTTATTAAGAATATAAACATTTATTATCATTTCCTATTACAGAGAAGGACATGCTCTACCACCAAACTTAGTTAGATACTGTGAGCCTACTGGTGAGAATATTCTTGCAGCAGGCAGGGATAGCAGTTTACATATAATGAACACTGTAACTGAAACATTTAATAAAAGTATGGGTAAAGCTTCACAAAACAAAAAAGCTTCTAAAAAGAAAAGTAAGTTAAATTGTCTTTTAAATATATCACATAATAAAATCAATCTTTACACAAGTCAATTATTTATTTGTATTTCCTTAATCTAACAGACAAAGTATGATGTTGAAATTCACCACTCAACACATGTCTTGAAAATTGAATAAATCATGTATATTTTGTATTTTTATACATTCTTGGAAACCTCACATTTAAAACACTTTGCAATAGTCTGTGGTCATGGGTAGACTGACAAAATATAAACCATTAATCTCGTTAAAATAGTTTCATTTAAAATGTGTAATAATCGTGAAAATCAAAGAATTTATTATGAAAATTAGTCAGAAAGTAAAGAACAGTCTCTTCACACTAAATTTTCTCTACCTACTCTGCTATATGTGTGATACTGTGTGAAGTGAGAAAAATTAATTTTATATATATTTGGCATGAGATAAAATGTAAACAAAGAAATAATGTTTTAAAACTACTATGTATTTTTTAAATTTCTATTGGATTTAGTTTAGGTTTACTAATTTTTTAAAATACAACAAAACCAATATAACTGAAACAAAATAATTGGAAAACAACTTTACATTTATCAAAACAAGAAATTTAATAAAAACAAGAGAGTCACAACATTTTATAAATATATTAATTATTGATGAAATTTATAAATTTAAATCATATTTAATATTAACTAATAAGTTCTTTAAACATTGTTCAATAATATTATTTACATTCATAAATCCATAGATATTTTTTTTACTTAATATACTATATAATTATTTGTTTACCTGTTTATTTGTGTACCGTTCCCGAATAGCATATAAAATTAATAATGCCAATGTTAATTATGAATTAATATTGTGTGTTTTGTTATATTATTATTATATATTCTTGTCTATTTCTTTAGAGAGACTACAAATAGATAATCTTATACTACCACCAATAATAAGCTTGAGTTCGTGTATGCAAAGAGACAAACAGTGGGACAGTATAGCATCGTTACATGAACGTAAATATGTGGCAACGACATGGTCTTATAATAAAATATGTATGGGACAACACAAACTAAAACCTCTAGAAATGGAAAAAGGAGTTTTAGCAATATGTTTGACTGTTACACATTGTGGCAATTTTGTTATTATTGGTAAGTTCTTTAAAATTATTGCAATATTGAGCTTCAATAAATTCATAAGTTGAGGTGCATGTATAGTTTTTTTTATTATAATTATTAATTAGTATTAGGATTGCTTTATTTATATGGTAATTTTTTTTTAGTTTTATGCTATACTGGCACATAGCAGAGTAGATATGGAGAAATAGTGCTAGACACAGTGTTGCAACACTCCATTCCCACTTTTTTCCATTTTTTTCCCTTGTTACATGGCAGAGCTCAACACAGCGCTCTGTCTTGGTGCTAGGGTAAAGAAATTAAAATGATTTATTCTACTAAGTGGAAATGAAACTAATAACCAAGTTGCCAATAGTCAGATACTTTGATATAATATTGTTTAGTATAATATAATATTTTCTTACTTTTCTTATACTATTTCCTTTTTTTTTATTTATATGTGATTTTATTTACCATTCAAGGCTACAGTAATGGCCAAGTTCACAAATTTAACATGCAGTCGGGTATATACAGAGGTCACTATGGCGATGACAAGAGGATTGCACATATGGGCGCAGTAAGAGGTGTTGAGACAGATCTGTGTAATCAAAGGGTTATTACAGCTGGTGCTGATGATAGATTGAAGTTCTGGTATTTTAAATCAAGTAAGTGTGTCTTTATTATAGCATTGTTTTGTAGACAGTCCTACATGAAAAGAAATATTTGTTAGTTGTTTTAAGTTAGACCATCAAGCATCTGCATGAATGGCAGATTTTTGGAGGCGTCAAATTTACGGACCAATTCCTTTTTTGTAACCTCATAGAAATTGATTATTTGTTTTTCCCTATTTCGTCTTACTGAAAACTCTTCTTTAAGTTCAATTGTCACAAAATGTACAGTCCGACTATCCAAGATCTAAGCTGAGCTTTGCATTTGTGTAAGTGTTCAAAAAGTGACGTCGGCAGTCAAGCGGCGGGCGCGTTTCTTGCTTGGCCCAAACCAGTTCATACTGGTTTACATACAATGTGAAACATAAAGTTGGCACAATCACTGTACAAGAACGTAAAAATGTATTTGAGCACTATGTAAAAAAAGAAAAAAAAATACATTAGACAAGACGTTAGTCTTGATGATAAAATGGAACGATTCATTATTAACTAACAACACATCTATGTTATGAGGATGCAAAGTCCTTTGTTAGAAGAATTGATGTGTATATTTTCATATCTGAATCGTTTTATTAATCTCTAATAATATTTTTTTTAAACATTTTTTAAAGTGTTATTCCATACTTAGGAAAGAAAAATACTTATTTAGAAAACGTATAAAAATTTGAACGCAGCGGGACTCGAACCCGCGCCTCCTGGAAACCGACCAGGCGCTCTGACCACTAAGCCATGCGTTCTCGCCAAGCTGCGTCGAAATTTATATACGCTTGTTACAACTTATTTATGTTGTTAGCATCTCTGTAGGGAGATTTTTACAAATTTCCTCTACCCAAAGATAATTACTAAGAATTATTGTTTGGCAAGAGAGAAACTTGTTTCCAGGAGCTTTCCAGGAGCTTTCCAGGAGGTTTCCAGGAGGCGGGTTCGAGTCCCGCTGCGTTCAAATTTTTATACGTTTTCTAAATAAGTATATTTTTTTTACCCTACTTTTAGTGATCATTCACACAAATGCACAGTGCAGCTTAAGTCTCGCGAGCTGTACGTGATTATATTTATTTATTTTAGTTTGGCATTAGTTTAGGTGGTTTTTTAAATTTTTTTTTCATAATTTTGCTGTTATGCATAAAAGTTAAAGACTCAAAAGTTTTTGTAATTACATTTGATTAGAACTTTTATATTATAATAATATAAATAAATAATTATATAATCGAATATAATTTATTTTTCAGCTAAAACTCCATATCACGTACTAAAATTAGAAGAATCAGTGAGTATGACGAAATGTCATAGAGACAGTGGTCTACTGGCATTAGCAAACGAAGACTTCTCCATCACGCTAGTAGACATCGACACTATGAAAGTTGTGAGGAGATTTGACGGACATGTCGGCAAAATAAATGATATTGACTTCGATTGTCAAAGTCGGTATGTTATTTTTTCAAATATTTATAGAGGTTTCATTTAGTATAGTAGGCTATTAAAACAAAATGTATTGCAATGTTAATTTGTATAAGTAGTGTTTTTATTATTATACAGTGTTTTCGTCAGCACCACTTTAAATAAAACCACAGTTTTAACTACTCTATAAAAGCCTAATATTGTAGTTTATTGCATGATATATGAAACATTCTATCTCTGACAACAAGAGGAAAAAATAAAACCATATACTTTGAATTGGATCCCTGCGATCCTTACGCGTTTATTTAAAAATGCATAAAATTTTAACTCAAAATCAAACAACCTCGCAACGGCTGGCTTTCATATATCAGCGGAGACAATTGACACGTGTGCAGGTTAGTGCTGCCATTACTAAAAAAAAAACTACCAAAATTTCTTTATAAAATAGCTCTGTCAACACATACTTTTAAAGGTGCCCCTGTTCTAAGGCTACCCCCCTTCTTCCCTATATATACAAATTCACATACATCTTGACACACTTTTATCCTGTATATATAACTAAACAAATTAATCACGATACCTCAACAGTTTTTCTTTAATTCACGAGCGTTGCCAATCTGCCGCATTTCATTTTGAAAAAACATGCTAGAACGAGAAAGGGACATCTCGCGTTCTATTTTACGCAAATCAACATCGCCGCCACCGCCCACGACTCGATTTCGTGAATGAGGCGTGTGCGGCGTTATCGCTTTTATAAGTTTGTGTCTGTGTGCGTCATTCTTGACAAATTATGTTTTATTTTACAACCATAATTTTAATAATCATTTTTTTAGAAAACCACATTTTTAATTTTAGGAAATCTGTTTTGTTTTTATTGTATTAGGTATATAGTAGTTAAAACTGTGGTTTAATTTAAAGGGGTGATGACAAAAACACTCTGTATATTTTATTTAGTGTAAAGTGTAGGTGCCATCTTTTGTACAGATTTTTTTTATTTCTCAAAAATATTAACCTCAAATCTTTTTAAATATATTTGATGATATTCTTTTGATACAGCAAAAGATCGAAATTAATTTAAATTTGTAGTTAATGTTTTTATTTTGTACTTTAATTATAAGTTATTTTTTGATTTAGTTGTTCATATTCTATGTTTTAGATGGTTAGTTTCGTCATCAATGGACTGCACTATTTGTACTTGGGACATACCTACCGCTCAATTGGTTGATATATTTTCGGTAAGAATTTTAAATATATTTTAGCGTCACGATGCATTCACATTCCGTTCCCTATTTTCTGCCAAATTCAAGCTTTGCGTATTAAGTGGTGGAACTCAACCTCGCCCTTTACTTCAACAAACAGACAAAAGAAATAAATAAGCAATTCTCTTAAAAATATTTCATTGAACACATCAAAAATAAGCAAACCAAAGTCCCCCCCGCCCCCTAAGTGTGGAACAACATTTTGAAAATGGTAAAAATGGCAGTAGTGTTTTACCTTTTCGTATAAAAAATAAGTACTGAGAGCTATTTTCTTTAGTAGTATAAAAATATGTCATTCCCCCGTGTGAGAATCAAACACACAACCGTCGCGTTTTTAAACAGACGGCCAAGGCATCAAGTTATTTAAGTAATACATACACAATACTTATTATTATTTGATTTGTTTGTTTGTTTGTTTTAGGTAGAAAAACCTTGTACGTCTCTAAGCATGTCTCCAACTGGGGATTTCTTAGCGACCACTCATGTCGGTGAATTGGGCGTATTTCTATGGGCAAACAGACTTTTGTATGAAAAAGTATTCTTGAAGCCCATTGATAGAGATATTGTTGATATACCACAATTAAGTGAGTTTATAATATATATTTGTAGGTCACACTCAGAGTTGTCAGTTAATGTTCATGAAGTGAGATTAGCTCTATTTGGCACCTTGTAGTGATACAAGATATATTTAAATTTTATTTAAACATTTACCTCCCGTCAGTTATTAATAGGTCCAATATTTTTGTATTTTGTTTAATTTTACCCCATATAGCAGGGTGGGCACGTGATCCAAGCTCCGCGCAATTTTCGAGACATTGCGTGTTGAGGGACGGAAATAAATGCTGTAAATGCTTTGTCTTGTTACCAAAACGAGAAAATGAAAATTATGCATAACCTAAGTAAAAGTTGAATCCATAAACGTCGCGTTCATACACCATTCAGACGACTAATGATGACCGTCATTTAATAACCAAATTTTCTAAGTCGACATTGATAAAAATATCATTTTTTTTTAGAATTACCAACTTCTGCATCTGAAAAACCAGACATTGAAGACTTAGGAACAATAGATATCGGTGAACCAGAATACAAGTCACCAGAACAAATAAGTGAAGAACTCATCACATTATCTGGTCAACCAACTTCAAGATGGCTTAACTTATTAAATTTAGATATAGTTAAAAGCAGAAATAAACCTAAAACTCCATTAACAGTACCTAAATCGGCACCTTTCTTCCTACCAACTATACCTAGCCTTGAACTTGAGTTTGATTTAGAAAAGGATAAACAGAATAGTTCCGATCATAAACTTTTAATACCTGAATCCTTATCGACACTGACGCCATTTGCAAAAAAACTAAACAGTTGTGAACAAGATGGCGACTATAAAGAATGTATTGAAAAGTTGAAAACATATTCGCCATCTTCAATTGAAGCGGAAATAACGAGTATGGCGCCGGATGCAGGCGGAAATATAGACCTAATGAAGCAATTTCTTAAACTTTTAGAGATTATATTGAAGTCGAATAAAGATTTCGAATTGGCTCAGTCGTATTTGAGTTTGTTTTTAAAAATCCATACGAAGGTAATAAGTGAGGAGGATGAGTTAAGAAAAGAGTTGGAATTAGTGGAGGAAGCCGCGACACAAGCTTGGTCTAAGTTACAGAACCTTTTGTTATACAATATATGTGTTGTTAAAGCATTAAAGGATATGTAATATTATTGAGTTTTATTATTTGTATCCATTATACGTCACGTCGTCGTAATGTCTACGGTCTACGTAACTTTAGATTTTTGTGGACAGTGTCCGTGTTCAAATACGATCTTGAAAAGCTTGACACTTAGGTTTTGGGTAGAGACGTCTTCTCGCTGGGTTCTCTACAACGTTGCCAGATGAGTTGATTTTTAGCTCAAAATAAAATGTCCTGTCTGGGACAGGCATGGTCCCGCTTTACTGGATTTTTCCACACACTCAGAAATTCTTAAATTATTATTCTTTCTTTGGTTACTAAAAAAATCAGGGATAAAGAGACATGTTTAGTCCTATAAGACTCTGAAGACTTTACTGTCTTAGACTCAGTAAAACAAATAATTATTGTTTTGAGTAGGTGCTATACAGTGCCTTATACTACGGTGTAAATCGTCGTATTTCCATAAATAAACATTTTATATTGCTATCTATCAATGGATAGATAATAAAAACTACTAATTATATATTTATGTCTCATTTTTGGCAAAAGCATCCCGTTTTTTTTACTTAAAAAAATAAAAAAATCCCTCTTTTTTTATTTGAGATAATATCTGGCAACACTGGTTCTCTACTATATTTATCATGGGGAACGAATTGGATTTTTTAACCGCTCAGTATGTCACAGGTTTAAATATTCCACCATCTGGATACAAGACAATACAATTTTTTAGTTATAAGTAGGCACTTAATATTATTTGCTAACCCCGGATTGGAACTATATGAAGCTATTATCTATACTAATATTATAAAGAGAAAATAATTGTATGTACCAACATATGTGCGTATGGTTGTCTATACTAGTCTATACTAGTATTATAAAGAGGAAAAATTTGTATTTTTGTATGTATGTTTGCATTGTTTTCACACAAAAACTTCCAAACCGATTTTAAAAATTCTTTTACTATTAGAAAGATGCATTTTCACTGACCAACATAGGCTATATTACATTTAAAAAAAAAATGAAATCTCTAATAAAAATGCAATAATGTAACCCAAGGTGAGAATAAATTGATCTTAATGTTCTATAATCGCGTGCGAACTACTGTGAAAACCATTGATGTACAGAACAATGTTCTGCAGTATTATAGAACGCATCAATATATATAAAAAAGTCCGCAATAACATGTCCGACTTCTCTAGTTATGACAACACAACTACTTTTTTAGAAGAATTTTCAAAATGGTGTCCATGAAAAGTTGGGCCACGTCTATCCGGGACGCTTCGGCAAAATTGGGAGGGGATTTTTGCTGCTAGAGATTTAGTACACTGAGGAAATGGACAGATAAAACGAGTGACTAATTTGCACCGTGCGTAGGATACAAGAATATAAGTTAAAAAATACAAATAAAAAAATAAAACGTATAAACAAACATTTACGTTCTTACATTTTAACTTCAATAAAAATTTGCTTAAATATTGAATTTGTCTTTAAATTTATTGTTATTAAATTTGGAATATTGATGCACATGTTATTTTAATTAATATTATTCTGAGTTTGTTCCAAAATGTAAAAAAAATAATAAAATTGTAAAAAGGTAAAAAAAAGGTAAAAATCTACAAAATTAAACGATTGTGTTGTGACGAAGTGATAAATGCCGCTTTGCCGCATTTCGGGCCTTGAATTTGATAAAATAAATAAAAATAAATAAAATAAATTATTTGTAGTGTTAATAAAGTAATGTAAAAAGTAAGATACAGATACAAAAACTAATTGAGATCAGAAACAGATAGACAACAGACGGAACCACCTATTTATTTATGAATAGAAAAAAATGTAGTGGTAAAAATAGTAATAGAAAATATCTTAGTTTCTAAAAGATAGTTTTACTGTACACTTATTTATGTCAAAATATGGATAAATATCGCCCCGGGCCAAACCGGGACGAGCCGCTAGTATCCTATCATTATCTCTCAAGAGAAGTAACTCTATTATCAATTTACGAAATTCCTATGAACCTACTTAATATTAATTTAACTATTTCAATAGGGCCTCCTATCCTCCCTTCACAGCTTAACTAAGTTAGGCTCTAATATCTGCTCAGTTAATTGGAAGAGATAGGCGCTTGTAACTTTTTAAAATAACCAATATTCATAGTAAAATATCGATATACTGTGGAACATCGATATTTGTGATACTTAAAGTATTTAGTCTCCACAAGATGATTATAGTAAATACGATCTTAATATTATATTTCATTAAAGTATGTATACTTAATAAAATATACTTAAAATGAGAGCAGTTATTAATGCTAGTTGTGGCGCATGCGCACATAGTGTGCCTGTAATTGGACTGGTTGTGGGTTCGATTTCGAGGAAATGAAATATCTATTAATATTTATATTTTCATTTCTTGGCTCTGGCGTTGAGTTGGTGGAGTGGGGATTTAAACAGATCTCCGTTTAAATTAAGATTAAAAAATCAGCTTCACGCTAAATTGCGCATAAAACAGAATAGGCAGAGGAAACCTAGTGTTAATACACTCCGTTTCCCAATTTCCGCCAAATTATGACGGTATGCCACGCTTTGCCTTGACACTGAGCGAAAGAAATGAAAACATAAATAAGAAAAAATTATATTTAAAATCCTTAAGTGGGATTTGAACCCACAACAAATCCCGTTTACAGCCTCAATCCAGCCTCAATCTCCGATTACAAAGTACATTTATCATTACAAAACCGCAGACGTCCCTTCTAGAGCTTATTGAATATTTTCCGAAGTGAATTAAGTCGCGGTCTCATTTTCGCAATAAGTATTCATTTCTACGGCGGTGGGGAGACGTTCGCAATGAAAATCTGATTGCGCTTCCTTTGCGTTATTATTGTAGCCACCACTACCTACCTACTACCTACGTACCTTAGGTAGGTTCCTATCAATTTCCTCGGTTCCCTTTATTGAGGAAGGATGGAGTGGTGAGTAAATGTTTACCTTATACTTTCATTACTACGCAGTGATGAAAGTATTACGCAAATATTTATTGTATAGGTATTAATTGTATAGTTTATAATTGAATTGCTCTCGCGATATTTTTTTTTGTTATGATATATTGTCTGTTGAACAATGAAATATAGGTTTAAAAAATAAAAAATGATAGTAAATAAGGAGTATAACTTCATACCTACAACCTGCAATTACTTAATAATTTTAAAGTTCACTTAATAGTTAGTTCTATATCTACAAAAATTACGAAGGAAAACCTTATTTTTTTGTTTGGTTTTTATATTCAATTAAAATTTTGAATATGTAGCTACCTACGGCTCTATTTTACAAAGAAATAATGTATAGGAGGTATATATATTTTTTCCTTGTTTATAACAGAGTAGGCAGATACAATCTAGTGTAAAGACATTTTTATGCACCGCCTAATTTTCTTCGCATTGCGTTTTCAGACGGTAGGCAGAGTGAACCTAAAGTTTAGGCACTCTGTTCCCCACTTTTCACTTATTCTTATTTACTTTCAAGAGGGAAGAAACGAAAATATAAAATATTTTAATTTCCTAGTGGGAATCGAACCTACAAAAGCTGCGCTTACAATCAAACAAGGCGCGACGACGGCCTCATTTTGAAATAATAGTATAATAATATAAAACGCATTCTACATATTTTAATATCATTTGTAAGCAAGGAAATGAATGGGACGATATCATTTTCTATTACCGATCTCAATTCCGAGCCATTTAACAGATCCAATGGAAAGTAGACTTTATAAAGTGGATTTGAGGAGCACGAGTCCATTTCGCGGTCGGTTATGTCCACTGGGATTAGCGTTCAGTATTAAATACACGCTTATCTCACCCGCTTAGGTGTGAAGGTTTAATAATGTTTTTTGCTTTAATTTTGTCGACAGAACTCGCGAAATTGAGTTTGTATAGTATTTTTTTTTAAATATATTTTTAGCTGTTTATGTAATTTTGTATAATTTAGTACAAAGAGTTAAACGGGTACGCAATAAATTTATCGATTTTTTTCAAAATTACCGATTTCAAATGTGTGATTTAAAGGTGAATATTTCATTGATCATTATGCACCGATGCTAAGTTACCGAAAACTTCATTTAATTTATATAAATAGATACTTGTAATATTTAAAACTATTTTTTCTTAGTCTGTAGGTAATGTTTATCTTTTATTAAAATTTCTATTGTCGTTTCCCGCGATACTGCAAAGACTACAATGACAAGAATATATTGTTTTATATAAACAACAATATAAACTAGTTATTTGGGAAGTTTATTTAGATAACAAACTAGTCTTCAAATTGTTAGAATCTATCTTGATTATTCGTGATTCCAAGAAAGGTGAAAGTTATAATTTAATTTGCAGTGGCAACCACTAGCCGTTTTCATTTACAGCAAAATAAGTTTTTCTTTCATTTCCTTATTCCCAGTTCGTGGAACGTAGAAACAGGTTTTGTTAAAGGCGTCTTTTGAATTAACAGGCGTTCAGGGAGTTTTAATTAAATAACTAAAAATAAGTTGTTTGTATCGATACAAAACAAATAAATAATTTAAGACGATGAATAATATTGGCTTTTGTTAGCAAATTTGTACAATTTTTTTTTAAATTTTCGTGAAAGAAAACGAAGCGATATTGTTATTTAGCTTCAGGCCGTATCCCGAATGGAGTAGGGTAGGCAGTGGGAGCGTAGTGTTACGACACTCCGCTCTCCATTTTACGCCGTGCTTTTGCTAGAGGCTCGGATGTACTTTATTTGTTTTTTTTTTATTTATTTTAATTCTTACTTACACTACAGACTTATGGTCCGTACCTTTTATTATTTTATAATTTTTTATAATAATTTTTTTCTTTAGATATCACCTAAAACTACACGTATGTTATTATATACACATATTCCTATATTTATACAATATCGCCTTAAGACAGTCTAGTTATTCATTTCAGTTGCCACTTGCTAACTTAACTATAGCACTATAACCTTAATCTACATGCATAAAAAAATAAAAATTCGTTATAAATAAACTTAACTTAATTGATTATAATTAAATCAGCTTCACGCTGTATCCCGCACACAGCATGGTAGGCAGTGGGAAGGGCCCCACTTTGCCCCTGCGCCACGACTGGCCTCAATTTCCCCTCTTTTTACGACTCCTTCCTTTTCCTTTTTTTTTTGATTATAATTATATATGCCACGCGATTCTGAATGGCAGCTTGTTTGCAAGACGTACCAAATCAAGGCCATTGCTACCAATTGGAACTACAGAACTAGGAATGCAGAGTTCTATGTCGTACAGAATCACGCCACAGGCACTAGTCTTATTAGAAAAATCAGTCGTCTAAAGACCCTAAAGAGGCATCGATGGTTACCCGGTATTGTTCTGGGTGAGAGGTCAGGAAAAGGTAAATAAAGATACATTCACGACTGGTACATTAAGGATGCATCTACATGTTGGAGTCACGAATAGTCCTTTTCAATGGCAAGTTTGAATACAGATCTCCGTGCAAATCGGTGGTGCGGGTCCCCAAGTCATTCTGGTCATGGATCACTTCAGCGGAAGCGATATCGTTTTAAGTCAAGAAAATGAGAAATTCTACAATGCAATAAATACATTTACATGTAATTTACACGTAAAGGCCAAGCCAATTATTATAGCCGAGTATATGATAAAGTTCAAACGGAAAAAAAACAACTCAATTATTTACATTAAAAAGGACAAAAAAATTAAGAACTAAATACGTAATACCCCTCAAAAAACACACGTAGATGTGGTAACTTCAACAGAAAAAGATGATTTTACTTGGTTTTCATGTTAAAATTAATAAATTAATTATTAAATCAATTTTTTATTAAAACCATCAGCAACGATATTGTTTTAGCTGATAAAGGTTTTCCAGATATAAAAACAGTTATAGATCGAAGTGGAAAATAGGTGAAGATTGTTGCTCCCTTTCCTTCAAAATAAGAGTGAATTTTCCAGAGACGAAACACAAGAAACATAAAATATTGCGATTGTAAGAATTTATGTCGAAAGGATAATGCAAAGATGAATGATGAAGTCGGGATTTTTATAAAAAAATTGGTATATTCCAAATTTTGAATATAATTCCCGAAAATTTATTTAACTGCATTGATTTCAGGACATTGTACATTTTTTCTGTATATTGGTAAATTTACAAGCCCCCATTTTAGCCCCCATTCAATTACACTTACAAATAAAACAAAAATAATTAAAATCAAATAACTTTTACTTCTTAAATTACATTCTGTTTTGGTATTTAAATAATTAGTTAATAATAAGCATTTTTATATTGCGTATTTTAATAATAATAAAATAATTTCTGTAGCTTATTTTCTTTTTATGGTTAAAGCTACAACACATTACTGAAATATTTTTTAGTAAAATAACGTTTCAATTGAAGAGTATTAACATTATTATAATAGTTTGCGCAAGTATTTTCTAAAAACAATAATTTCCAATAACGTACAAAGTAAAATCTCAATAAGACGAAAACGTCAGAGCCCACAAATTTGCGTACGCTGGTGGCGCTGTAGTTTTGCACGGTGCTAATAGCATATGCTGTTACACACATTAGCAAAAATAAAAGAAATTAATTTGTGAATACTACGACTTAGAATGTACCCAACATTGGAATGGCTCATACTGACTGGAACGCTAGCTTGGTATAATCTAGTAGGAACTTGGCATCGCATCCTGATAGCGTCAAACGGCAGTTACACTTCACGTAGTGATTATAAATGGAAATTCAAACTTAAATTGTGCTGGAGGCGTTCTGAGTCACGCCATGCTTTGTAATGTTGCAATTTACAATAATTCAGCTTAAGAATATGTATATATTTATTGGTAATATTTTAGTGAATCTTAAAATCATGTGAAAGTTATACTGATTTCTTTATATCTATATTATTATTTTAAAAATATTTTACAATATTATGTTATATAAATGTAACATCTTATTTTGAATAAAAAAAATTGACGTTGACTTTTAATAATAGTGGATATTTTTTAAGCCAATTTTTAGGTTTACGAATGTACGTCTGATTATCATCATCAATCATCGTGGTTTATCGAAACCTTCAAATCCATCCAACCATCAAACATCTCCACTTTATTTCCCCGCTGTAGTAAGGTAAAGTGCGGCGTTGAGTTTTACCAGTAATGTCACGAATTCGGGAGGAAAGTGAAGTGTTTTAACACTAGATTCTTTTTAAATATATAGTTAATAATATAAAAGAAATCACCCAAACGTATCCAGTAATTGATTTTCTCTTAATTTATTTTAGGAATCTATGTAAGATATAAGTACTAGTAAAAAAATATAGTATGCTATCCCTTTTTACGAACAACGCAAAAAATTTTATAATCTTATATTTGCTTTTTTATACATTTTTAAAGTGTTATCCACACTTTGGAAAGAAAAATACTTCTAAAGGAAACATATAAAAATTTGAATATAACGGGATTTGATCCAAGTAGACGCGGGTTCAAATTTTTATATATTTTGGAACAGTATGGCTTAGTGGTAAGAGCGCCTGGTTAGCTTCCAGGAGGCGAGGGAGCGTGAAAGAAAAATTAAAAAAAAAAATGTGACAAAAAATATATATATGTTTGTGTTCTTTATAAGTATTCATATATACTGATGTTATTATATAATCAGGTACAAGTCGATAAATAACATAAACGAACAACAATCACTTTTAATCCGTCATTAATATCGACAAATTATTTACCGAATTTAATTTACCAGTTTGTTACGTGTAGGCAAACAAGAAACTGAATTAAGTGCAGCAGAATTGTTTCATGAAAAGTGTATGGAGTGGACCTGACTGTTGATCATAGGTTAATTGAAAGCAAACATTGAAGTTTACCTTGTCCGCCGTTGCTCTCGGGCGCATCTGCCTGCCGCCACTCAAAACATAGTAAATAGGATTTTTGATATATCAAAATGGGCTGGTAATTTGATTTAGTGGTACAAATATAATATATATTGCACTAAAAGTGGTACAAATATAATACATATTGCAAAAAAAAATGCTATAAAATATAAGTTAATACAAAAAATGATAGTTTAGGAGTAACGGTAAACACTCTATTAGTCGATATTAGTTTGAATGTATAATGCTAATATAATAAATAATAATATAGGGCCGTTGTGGTGCAGCATCACAGCGTCTGACAAAAAGCCCTAAGTTTATGGATTTGATTTCCATTCGAGGTATTGAATCATTTATTACTTTCATTTTCGCGCTCTGGTAACAACACAAAGAGTAAAGCTAAAAAAAAAGAAAATTGTTTGTACAAGTGTTTTTTCCTTAAATAGGTATTATTAAGTGTTGCATCGGTATTTCAATAATAACTAACTTCTGTAGCTAAGTATATTGTATTATTTATTGTTGAATACAAAAAAAATATTGTGTATTTTATTTTCAAAAAATATATGAATATATATATATTTAACATTTTAAAAGTATTATTACACACGAAAGAAAAATACTTATTAAGATAACGTATAAAAATTTGAACGTAGCCGTACTTGAACCCTCGCCTCTTTAGAAACCATCTAATCGCTCTGACCAACTAAATCATACGAAATTCTTATACGTTTGTTACAACTTATTTATGTATTTCGATGATTTTGCCTTTATTTTTACACTTTTTTCATTTCACGTGCAAATAATTTAAATCTAAAGACACAATTGACATCTAAATTGGATAAAATTAATGACATCCAAAGGCTAAATGGAGTTGCATACAGATAGCTTCGGATCTCGGTTAGAACTCAGAACGTAAGATATTGAGTTTAGCGAATTGCATTTATTCTCCCCAGAGAAATACATTTATGGAAGAACTTCCAACAGAAGGCTATCTTATAATATACTTATGAAGAAATTCTGAGCAACATTACTTGTTCTGTTATTATTTTAGCGAAAATGAGAAAATGTCTAATTAAATTTTAGCATTCTCGTTTTTTGAAGTGAAATTACATTTGAAGTTGCATATTTGGAAGTCTTTGTAATTCAGTTAATATTTAGTTTGAAAGTTTTAATTAAGAATACGATTCTAAAAATGCAGTTAAATAGTTTTCAGAGACGATTTCAACGTAGTGTCTCAATATTCCGTGAAACAGTTTTCTATTTGGGTAATGATATTTGTAGCTTAACATTAGCCTTTACATAGAATCTGGAGGACATTATACAGGAATATGTAGGAGCACAGTTTGTTGAGAATAAATTTAAGATGAGGGTATCTAGAGATATGTTTCAGGTCTTGACTTTACTCGTAGTTTCGAGCTGATCTTTTTGATATACGCAAAAAGATCAGCTCGCTATTTATATGTATATATATTTTTTTATATTTCAAGCTTAATTTTTTGTTTGTAGTTTTGTTGTAATTTTTACACATTCTGGTATAAGCACAAGATTATAATGGTAAGTGCACGGACAAATTTACCACCCCTTCCATTCATTTTTTATTATTATTTTTAAATACCTCAATTCAGCGATATATATCGATAGCTGATCGAATCAGCAATAAAGAGAATGGCAGGTATTAGCGAGGGTGTCATAGTGGGAATAAAGAAGAACGTGCTCAGGTGGTTTGGGCACGTCGAAAATGAGTGATGAAAGAATGGCAAAAAAGAATTATTATGGAAAAGTGATAAGGGGAGACCTCAGTTGACCTTTGAAAACATTGTATCAAGATACTGGAGGAAGGTCTCGTAAAAAGCATGAGGACCCCCAAGGATGGCATGTATGAAGAGGTTGATGACAGTGGACGAGGCGAAAGAGGTATGTACAGACCGTACCGTTTGTCGCTCCGTTCTCTCTGACTACCCCGCTAGGGATAAAGCGTGAAGCTAGTTATAATTATAGTTACCTCAATTCAACGAATATAATACAAGTCGTGAGCGACCAACTTTCGATTACTTTATAGTCCAAAAAAAGGGGTTTTATTATATTTAATTCTCCATTTATTAGATATACTTGTACAGATTTTTTTTATCTATATACCTATTCACCTAATATCCACTAAACACGAATTTACATATTTTTCACAGATGAAACAGTCTATTTTACTCTAGCATTCATTCAAATGTTTAGTCAGCAGATACACACAATCTCGTAGGCGAGCGTAGAATTACTACGATGTTCCAACGTAGCAAGTGAATTGCGTCCATTCAATACAAGATTAAGTTAACTAATCATTTTTGTACATAATATACTGTATATCAAAAGTGTTTATGTTCTTTTTTTTCAGCTTCACGCAGTATTCCGTATGAAGCACGGTAGGCAGAGAGAACATAGTGTTAAGACACTCCACTCCCCACTTTCCTCCAAATTCTAGCTGCAATGCAAATTGAGTGGCGGAACTCAACGCCGCGCTTTGCATTGCCTTGATACCAGAATGAAGAAATGATAATATAAAATAATTATTTGTTGTTGATAATATTTAAATATTTTATTTCCTCGAGTGGGAATAGAACCCACAACCGCTTGCAGTCAACGCTTGTGGCCTTGCGCGACTGGCCTCAATGTTTAACTCCGTTGAATAATATATGCAATCAGAGTTATGAATGGTGTGTGTAATAACGATGTTACTAAACAAATGGAAAACAGTGAAGCCTCAGCGTTTGATGTGGCTTTTGAGAGATTAAAAATGGCCTTTTCATGCTTTTCACTGGCACCTAGGTTATAGTGTAAAGGCATTACATCCCCCCTAGCCGAGCATCCATTTTGATGATTAACTTCTGTGTGAGTTTTCATTAGAAAATATGATGTGCCGTTATATAACATATACGTTTGTAGTGTTGTATACTTGAGTAGCACATGGCGCATATATATGCTAATGTATTCGTAAAATTTAGCAATATATTTATTTAAAAAAAATCAGTTTCACGCTGTATCCCGCACACAGCAGAGGGAACGAAGTGCTAAGACACTTTCCCATTTTCCAGCGAATTCTGGAGGCGTTGCGTTGAGTGGCGGGACCGAACGCCATGCCTTGTCTCGACGCCAGAGCGAAGAAATAAGAATATAAATTTAAATGAATATTTCGTTTACTCAAGTGTGGATCGAATCCAGAGCCGCCGCGCATAGAGTAATAATTGATTGATATTTAATTGAAATAAATTAAGTGTATGTCGCTATTACGACCTTATTGTAGCTTCCGGCTTAACAAAGTGTTGTAAAAATAAAAACAATCTCTTCATTTTATAAAATAATCACATAATAAGGACAAAGACATATCCGTTGTTCATAGTTTATTTTTTTTTATTTTTACAAAGCGCCCTAGGGATAGTCAGAAATATCCGCCCTTGCTGACGAAACGCAATTTTTTTTTATATTTTTTTAGTTTCCTTTCGCTGTTCATACAAAAGCTATCATAGATTAGTTAACTAGTAAAAATCTTAAAGGAAATATACAGGTGTAACGCGATCGAAGGATCAACGGTTGTCTATGGGTAGAGGAGCTCAATACTTATCCCTTTTATTCTCGTGTATGTAAACCGGTTTTCATTAGTTCGGCAGAAAAAAATTGGATTCTTGATGAAAATTGGCAAATACGGGCTGTATTTGATATGAGGGTAGGAGAGGGACAGGAGAGGAAGACTGGATATTTAATATATTGTCTAAAGAAAGCACCGAAACATAACAAAATATTATAATCTCTGTAACGAATAATTTGCAAACCCATATATGGAAATATATTGTAAAATTAATACGCAATAATCTGAATCAGTTTACATGGAGCGTAATCGTCGGGGGTGCGAAACAAAGTGGATTTACGAGCGACAGCGCTTCCGAGTTCCGCACGATACGCACGGAGAACGCCTTCGTATAGGAAATTATTTAGCTCTAATTGTGTGTTTGTTGCGGGTACATTGGTTTGTAAATCGTTTAGAAATATGAATGTTTGACATTTTAATTATCTTTATATTTGTTAATTATTTCGTGGTAAGTAAATCGAATGAATCAGCTTCACGCTGTATCCCGCAAACAGCAGGGTAGGCAGTGGGAACCTAGTGTTAGTTAAGACACTCCGTTCCCCATTTTCCGCCAAATTTTTGAGGCATTGCGTATTAAGTGGGGGAAATCAACGCCGCGCTTTGCCTCGACACCAGAGCGAAGAAATAGAAATAGAAATTTAAATAAATATTTCGTTTCCTTGAGTGGGGATCGAACCCACAACATTTTGTGCCCTTGCGCCACGATCGAATCGAATGATATTAGTCTTATCTATTATTTACTCAATAGTTGATTTAAAAGTGGTTATCTGAATGTCGAATCACAATGTTTGTCGTTTCAAAGGTTAGTTAAAGGTTTTATTTGTAGATGTAAGACGTGGTATTGTTAAACAAAGTTAAGCGCATGTGTGGTTTTGAGAACTAACACTTGAGTTACCGAAAATGGAAAAACGAATTTTCGCATTTCAAAAATATGGGAAATTAATTATTGTGTAACATAAATTAATGTAATGTAATTTCGCGGTGTTTAGTTCTGCCACTCAACTGCAACCGCAATGCCTCCCGAATTTGGAAGAAAGTGGGGAACGGAGAGTTTTAACACTAGGTTCCCTATGTCTACCTTGCTGTGTGCGGGATACAGCGTGAAGGTGATTATAAATTAATATATACATCGCAGTGTCACATCTCAAACATCTTAATATCGGATATAAGCAAATTTTAGCTTAATTGAATTTGATGTTAACTTTCTCTGTAGAAGCTTTCATGGAAATCTCAAATATTGTTATTTAAAACGTCGAATATTTTCGATAAAGTTATTCCACCTCATACACGTATTTTACACTGTAAAAACAAGGAAGCTAACAGACGCAACGTATACCACGTACATTTAATAATTTTGTAATGTTGATTTTACTAACGTTAAATAGCAAAGAGCTCTCACAGTTTTGTTTAGACTAAATACAAATTTACTTGTTATAACCACTTCATTGTATTTTAATTTTGAAACAAAAAATATTGAAAAAGTTACTTTTGAATAATTTTCTTAGTATGTATGGACTACGTTGAGTGGATGTATTGGGGCGTTAAATTAAGAATTGTTGTTGCATGTTCTATAATTTCGCATTACGTTTATATTGTAGCATACATCTATGTATATTTTTATCTTTAAAAATGTGTAAAGATATAAATTTGATTTTTTTATTAAAAAAAAAATTTGTGAGATAGTAAAAAATTGCTTCACTGTATCCCGCACACAGTAGGGTAGGGTATATAATTTGTGAGTTTAACGAATTAGTTTTTATAAAGGTGAGATTTCTTATTATATTAAATGTAATAAAGTAGAAAATAATATATTAGAACTTTGTCAAAGTTCATAATAGAATTCCAGTCTAGTCTAGTCTAGTAATGTTAAGGTACTCTGTTCCCCACTCTCACCCGACCCCGTCGAATCCTGCAGGCGTTTTGCCTCGACACCAGAGCGAAGAAATGGACATATTCAATATTTCCTTTCTTCGAATTGAACTCAGAACCTGTCGTGTTTATAGTCACACGCTTCTATCTACTTCTCCGTTACGCCTCAGACTTTGTATCGTTTTACTATAAAAGTATTAATAGAAGCTACAATTTCCCAACAATCTCTGCATTTGTCATGGGATTATTATTAAAAGCTTTCCTCAAATGCGTAATAACTTAAAAGGGTTTCGAATGAAATATTTATGACGGCTCCGAGTGACATTAACCCGCGTTCCAATTCCCTCGTGTGGTACACGGCGCACTGGTGAATCATTTCAGGAACTTATGTAAATAAACATGTTAACATAAAAGTACCTTTATTCAACATTAATATACAATAAGGTAAACAACCATTAATTTTCATATAAGGACAAATTGGTTAATTTTAACCACATACTGGACGAAGGATATCTTTTTTTTTCAGCTTATCTAGCTTGTAGTAATGTAGGCAGATGAAATCTCGAGGAAGCCTCTAGTGTTAAGACACTCTGCTTCTTACTTTCCGCTGAATTCTGGACGAATGGCGTGTTGAGTGGCGCTTTTGCCTCGATACCAGATTTAATTTTGTCGGATGGAGGTCGAATCCACATCCTATATGCAGTATTCTATGTAATATCCAACAAGGTTTTTATAAATTCAAAGTGTACAATATGGCATACTAAATAAATTTATAAAAAGTCTAATTTCTGTAGCGACCGGCGATTGTTTCCATGTAAAACGTTTTAATATACTTTTTAAAAGCTCATAAAGCTGCGAATAAACTTTTCTATAAAATGGCTATATTACTACGGCGTGTAAATTAAAATTCATTAAAAAACAGTGTTATTTACTTTTCAGAAAACATATAAAAATATCCAAAGTCTAAGTCTGAGTGCTTGGACGATCTCCAAGAGGCGCGGGTTCAAATCTCCTCTACGTTCAAATTTTATTATGTTTTCTATAAAGAATATTTTGTTTTCCTAATGCGGTAGCATTTTTGAAATGTAAAAAATTGTGTTATTTAATAGTATACACTAAGTCAGTATATTAATTTTAACGTTAGAAATGCAAGTTGGGCAACTTGGGTCGGACCAGGAGTAATTTGGCTCGGGTATTCTGATAGCGTAAGCGTCAGTTATGTCTTACAAGTAGTGATTATGAATGGAACTTCTAACTAAGACTGCGAGTGAAATGTTGTAATATAAATTGGATTGGATTTGTAATTCGATTTTAAAATTGTATTTATTTTGTATCGCATCGCAAATTGTGGAAATTTAATTTGTCAGCTTCACGCTGTATGCCGCACACAGCAGGGTAGGTAGACGGAACCTAGTGTTAAGACACTTGTTCCCCACTTATTGCCGAAATTTTGGAGGCATTGCATGTTGAGTGGCAAAACTCAACGCCGCGCTTTGCCTCGACACCAGAGCGAAGAAATGAAAATATAGTAAATAAATATTTCACTCCCTCGAATGGGGATCGAACCCACAACCAGTCGATTTTACAGTCACATTTGGTGCGTCTGCTCCACGACCGACCTCCTAAAAGTTATATAAGACTTAAATATGCATGATAAAGACCTAAAATATATATAAAAAATAAATAATGAATGAGTGAATTTTCAAAGAACGGTCGATTTGCGCCGCGTAGTCTCCACGTCGATGGATCTGATAATATGCAAATGAAACGCCAGATAACTTCGGTAATAATAAACCGTGCATATTAATCCAGTATTTTCATTTGAAATTCGTTACTACCTAAGAGTTTATAGTAAAAATTATTGAATAATTTATGATGTTATTTTTATATATTTACATAAATAACAAGTTTAAATTATGTAAAATTAGATGTTTGTCTGTCTTTCTTTGTTAATCCTAATAACTAAATAGATTATATATTTTTTTTTATATTTATTACAAAATGTATTGTTTTAATCTATAAAATTTTACTTCCACAACTTGGCTTTTACTTGCTTAGACTAGATAGAAGAAAGCCATTTTAATATAGTGTATTCCACATAACAAGTGATATTTAGTTCAGCTTCACGCTGTATTCCACATAGCGTGTCAGAGGGAACCTATTATTAAGACTCCCCGTTCCCCACTTTCCGCCGAATTTCAGAGACATTGTATTAAGTAGCGGAACTCAACGCCCCGCTTTGCCTTGTTAAAAAAGCGCAGAAATTAAAAAAATCATAAATAATAATTAATTCTTCCGAGTGGGAATCAAACCCACAACCGTCACCTTTACAGTCACACTTTTGTGCGACTGCGCTGCGGAGGCATCAATACACCATTCTATTATAACATTTTGTTTTACGAAAATTCATACAGGATCATATTATTCTACTTCGTTTAATGGATCCTCTTAATGCAGGACCTGACTTACGTTTTAGTCATCCACTACCTATATAGAAAGAAAAAGGGGTTTACCAGTATGTTAATTACAAAAAGTGCTTTCAGACCCAACAGTATTATAAAAACAGGATGCCAATGCATATTCATGCATCTTTTAACAGCAAATTAAATTAAAATACGTATTTACAAGATAGTTGATAGCAGTTATGGAGACTTATTGCAGGAATTACTTTTAGACAATTCATAGCTAGAATTCTAGAAACTATAATTAAATTAGCGTATATCCACTTCACGCTGTTTTCCACAGAAAGCAGGGTAGGCAGAGGCAACCTAGCGTTAAAACACTGCGTTCTTTTCATTTTTCTCCAAAATCTGCAGGCATTGCGTGATGAGTGGCGGAACTCGATCGACTTTGCCTCGATATTAGAGCGAAGAAATGGAAATATAAATTTGAATAAATATTTCATTGCCTCGAATGGGGATCGAACCCACAACCAGTCGCGTCTATAGTCACACACTTAGCCCTGTACCGACCGGCACCGACTAGCCTAAGTGATATGTAAAAATTATCGTATTATATAAATAACATTATCTACTGCATATTCTAATTAAAAAATAATATAATAGAATGAAGTATTCCAAACGCAGTTGAGTTCAGCAAATGATTGCTTTGATTAGTTATGTGTACTACAAATATATGGCTTTTATTTTACTTTTTGATATATTATAGTACTTTATGAAGTTATTAACATATTTCAATTATAATAAATATAATGAAGACCAATTGTGGCGCAGCTTAGGACTGTAAACGCGACGGGTCGCAGGTTCGATTCCCACTCGAAGGAATGAAATATTTAATTCACACACATTCAACGCATAATGCCCCTAAAATTCGGCGGAAATTGGAGAGTGGAGTGTCTTTTTACTAAGCCCCCATATTTTTATTAGTTTGACACACGTGATTTTTCTTTTGAAAACTTAAACAATATATTATAATTATGCAATAACATAAAAGTAAGCACGTCTTTGATGGCCATTGTGTAGAATCCCGTAAATCACTGACCTTCCTCTGTCTGAGAGTAACAAATAAAAAAATAAAAATGGTTATTGCAAGTTGATATGAATGTTTCATGTAGAAAGTCTCTTTTCCTTAAAGTCTAATATGAATAATAAATAAATACTAATAATATTATTTTTACAATACGATATTTTTTAAATCCTAAGAAAAAAATATTATATCGTACATACCTATATTCTATCAATATTGGATTCTCTCAAGTTTGTTGCTGTCAGGTAAACGCAAATACTACTTTACTTAAAATAATGTTTGCATATATACAAGACATAAATATTTGAAGGCCCTCGTGTCGCAGACAAGCAATGGAGACCGTAAAGGCGACAGTTTAATGTTATATTTAATATATTTTCATTTCCTCGCTCTGTTAACGAGGTGAAGCGCGGCGTTTAGATCCACAAGGTATCTACGGGAAGTGTACCAATGGAGTATAGAATGTCTTAACACTAGCTTCTCAGTAAAATAAAGCAAAATAAGTCATGATACACCTTGTATTATCTAAAATACTGAAGGAAATATTTATATATTTTCTTCAGTATTTTCAGTTTGCGAGCCCATTTGGAACAGCTAATTATATTTTATTAGACATAATACGCTCACGTGAGATAATTTTAGCGGTTCCCTGGAAGCCGTAATTATCGTTTTGTTAACAAGCGCCGCCGGCCTCGTATGCATTATTTTACAGGTTAATTTATATAATTAAAATGTTTACACGGTAAATATATGAAATAAATGTATTAAGAGAATGAGGCCATTCGTGGCGCATGTGCACAAGTGTGTATATGTAAATGCGACTGGTTGTTGGTTCGATCCTGGACGAAATGAATTATTTAATACTGTCATTTTTTCGCTCTGTTCTAGTGGCAAAGCATGACGTTGATATTCACCACTCAACACGCAATGCCTTCAGAATTCGGCAGAAAATGGAGAACGGAGTGTCTTAACACTATATTTTCTCTGGCTATTAATAAAATTATACATAATTATAATTAATATCACACAACAGTAGTAGCAAATATCACAGTAGCCAGTAACAACACAAAATATAAAGCGAGCATGTATGTAATTTGAATAAGACGTGCAACAGAAGTAATGGCGGCGGTAAAGCGGAAACGGAAAAACGAATCGCGGCGCAATTTACGACTGTTCCTTCCGAGCCTTGGCATATTAACACATCGACCGACGCCGGCCAAATAACCGACTTATTTGTATGAGTGAAATCAATGTTTTATGACGTCACTTAGTTCGTGGTGTTGTGTTTTACATGATTAGAGTATTTATTTACAAAGAAAATATCATATTATAATATTATCTTTTTTTTATTTTATCAATATTACTTATTCTTTAAACCCTTAGATGTTGAACAGTGGTTACATCTAACTTAATTTCCGTATTTTCATCTTAAATATATTTATTTTTCTATATATGTATATATATTTATTGTTTATGTATAATATTTCTATATATTTATGTAAGCATGTGTATGTATATATTATAATAGTATACACTTATGTATAATTTTAGCTGTATTTAATTACTAGTATATAACTTTAAATTTCTTAAATTGTACTGTGTTTTTACTCGCAACTTTTTTCACTCATCCACTTCCACTGGTTGACTGGAAGAGATCTCTTATAGAGATAAGTCCACCTTTGTACACCATTTTGTTTTAATGTTTTTGTCTGTTGTGTGTTTTTAGTACAATAAAGAATATATTAATTTAGCAGTACTTAGTATTTCCCGCGTGTAGCAGGTTACGTAGAGTGGTCCTAGTATTAAGACAGTCCACTGCCCATTCGCCCTTAAACGTCGCCCTTTGCCTCGACACTAGAGTAAAGAAATAAATAAATAAATAAATCAGCTTCACGCTGTATCCCGCACACAGCAGGGTAGGCAGAGGGAACCTAGTGTTAAGACACTCCGTTCCCCACTTTCTGCCGAATTCTGGAGGCATTGCGTGTTGAGTGGCAGAACTCAACGCCGCCCTTAACCTCGACACCAGAGCGAAGAAATGGAAATATAAATTTAAGTAAATATTTCATCTCCTCGAGTGGGGATCGAACCCACAACCCCAGTTGGTTTTACAGTCACACCTGGTGCCGCTGCGCCACGACTGGCCGAGGAAATATTAAATATTACATTTCTTCGAACTCACAATCTGTCTAGTCGCACGCTTGTGCCAGTGCGCCACGACTGGCATGGTATGGCGTGGAAAATCTTTTTCTTTATCCTCCTGCATTTCTTGCTTTTCAAAACGTAATTAGGCTATAGTATTAAGAATGTGTATATGTAGGTATTCCTCAATCAGGGTTGTGATCAAGAGCTCGGAATTGCCTTAGCTATAAGTGTCACCGTAAATGTCAATTGTTGAACTTTATAAGGTCTACTGAGTAATAAGGCTGTTCTATTTGACCCGTATCGTTATGTATCAATTTTAAATGTGAAATGACGCATAGGATGACTTGAAGAATTTGATTTTTCCAAGTTTTGGCTATTCTTCTGCAAAACAGTCTAATTTGCTGCAAACGAGGCTATAATAAAACGCAATAGCAACTTGTGTGCCAATTTGTTAACACAAATTATTTTCAACATAAAAAAACGACTTCAAACAACGAAAGTATCCTTGAAGCTTATCCTTTCAAATAAAAAAGAATCATTGGAATCGGTTGTCGTGATATTGATTTATTCATCCATTTGTCGCGCACATACTTAATGCAAATTTAAGACTTATGTGATTTTCTCGTAGATACCATTGTCAAAATTAAATTAAAAAAAAGTACTAGTTTTCAAATAAAAAAAAACAACAAAATCGGTTCTCCCAGTTAAAAGTTCTGATGTAACAAATATAAAAAAATACAGTATAATCGATAACCTCCTTTTCCTACAGAAGTCGGTTGATAAAGTGTAAACGCATGGCACGCATGTATAGTGCTTTATTTTTTGATTTAATGTACTTTATAAAAATAATATTAGCGTTTTGCATTTCTCCTAAAAAAAACTCTCCTAAACTATAAGCCAAATTGCATACTGCTCTGTTCGCGCAATTTGCGTTAAAATGGGTCCTGATTTTGTCTCACGTATTAATTAATATACAGATAATTAACGCGTACAAAACATATATAAAAAAAAATTGCGTCACGCTGTATCTCGCACACTGCAGGGTAGGCAGAGGGAACCTAGTGTTAAGACACTCCGTTACCCACTTTCTGCCGTATTCTGGAGGAATTGCGTGTTAATTGGCAGAACTCAATGTCCTCGACACCAGAGCGAAGAAATGGAAATATAAATTTAAGTAAATACATCATCTCCTCGAGTTTGGATCGGACAACCAGACGATTTGTAATCACACTTTGTGCCTCCGCACCACGACTGGCCTCAATATACAAAATAAATATAAACAAAATGATTTTTTCGAATAAAATTAATAGTAAATACGTTATTTGAATAAGATAAAATGAAAATTCGAAAACAAATAACGCCAGTATTTGCCAGTACTATTTCCGTCCACTGGTGTATCAACACGCCGCAAAAACCTTTTGCAATTTATATGCACAAACTTGACGCTCTAATGACATGATGCGTTAATAACGAAAGCTATTAAACTGAACTGGTCACCACCTTTGTTTTTATGGATGTAGGACGATTGTATTTTGCATTGGAACATAAAAGTTAAAAAAAATTACAGGTAAAGAAAATTTATGACAGCATTAATTATCCCCATGGACATGTTCTTAAGCAAACAAAAACCTTCAATAAAAAAAGTCTTTGATTTGAGATTTTTTTTTCAGTTTCACGCTGTATCCCGCACACAGCGGGGTAGGCAGAGGGAACATATTGATAAGGCCGAATTCTTCGAGGCATTGTCTTGAGCGGCGGGTCGCATCGCCGTGCATTTGCCTTAGTGCCAGACCGAAGAAATTAAAATATTCAGAATTAATAATTCTCTCGAGTGTGGATTGAACCTACAACCGTCGCGTTAAGTCACACCCTTGTGCCCCTGGGCAACGACGGCCTCTGTGTGACGGCTCTGTATGATGGCCTCGACTTGGAAATATGAGAAATTATAATAAGTTATCAAATTTAATATTTTATTTTTGTATTTTATTTTACTAAGGTAATTAATTGTACTTATCAACTATGAGTCTATGTTGCTTGAAAATTTAAGATTTTTATTTTATTTCTTTATTTTTATTATTATTTAATATTTAATAATCAATTATTTTTATAACCTATACTTTATTCATATGAATCTAATTTATAACACCATCATATTATAACTCAATATAACTTAGTCGATATAACAATATAATAATTTAAATTTATGTTTGATAAGCACTACTGCATAGTTAAGTTCAAGTTAGTATCTTAATCTACTCAAATAGTTTTCAAAATCCACCTATCATCAAGTAGGTACTGTTTGCGCTTCATTCTAGAGCAATTTATCCGATGTTCAAAGAGATTATTCTAATTAAATTGTATCTCAATCAATGCTAACATCGAGATTGGGACAAATAATTGGCGTCCAATGCAATTTGGCAACGATTCATACGGTGTGAGCGGATAACTTGATAGTAGGTAAGCAGACGTTATAGAAGCTTACGCAAGAAGCAAGCTCTGGTGCTTATACAGCATATTCTTCTTCTTAATATTATACAGCATATTCTTCTTCTATTAATTATTATTAATATAGCATTATTTTCAATTTAATTATTTTTATTTGTTAAGAAAACGTATAAAAATTATTATTATTATTACGTATTTGGTATTATATTAAAGTAGGTATCTCATTTTGTTTTGTTTCACTTAATGAATAAGCATTTATAGATATTTCGAAAGAAATATATATAAATGTAAATGGCCTGAATAAATGGAAATAATAAAAGGTTTATATTTAGATAAGCACTGTTCACTCAACAACAAAACATAAAATTTTCTCATATGAGCTTTGTATGTCTAATAAAATAATGAGCCTTAATTAATTTATGCAGCGTCGAGTATTTAATTAAATTAAATATCATTTACACAATTCTATTACAAACTTTAGTTTTCGCTTCCAATATGGTACTAATTGAGATAAATTAGACATTTATTTTGCACTTTACTGAAACTGAAAGGAGGAATAACTAGTAATATACTTTCTTTTTTAAATATTCCATTAAATAATACTGACATACTTTTTGTAATATAACAACAACAACAACAAACTGAGTGTTGTAACTGTTCAAGCACAGAATAATGTATGTGACCAAAGAATAAAAAAAATCGTGGATGCAAAACTTATTTTTAATGGTATAACAAAACTATATATATATATATATATATATATATATATATATATATATATATATATATATATATATATATATGTATATATATATATATATATATATATAAATATAAATATTTATCAGCTTAACGCTGTACTCTGCAAACAGCAGGGTAGGCAGAGGGAACCTAGTTTTAAGACACTCTGTGCCCCACTTTCTGGCGAATTTTGGAGGCATTGTGGACGGAAATATAAATTTAAGGTAAATATTTAATTTCCTCGAGTGGGTATAGAACCCACAACCAGTCGCGTTTACAGTCACAGTTTGTACCTCTGCACCACGACGAGCCTTAATCAATAACAATAAAAGATATTTCCAGGCTCTACATTTAGTGATTACACACATACAAGTATAAAGTTCTGCTTGGCTTAAGCTGTATCGTATATATATATACATATATATATATATATATATATATATTGAGAAGTTGAAATATTTCATGCTTCATTTAATTGAACTACATTGAAATAAGTTTAAATTTAGATTATGTTATTTTGGTTTTTGTCTTAAAACCGAATGGAATATATGAACAGAAACAAAATTGAGTAAATGAAACTTAAAAAAAAATCTTTTTTACATATGCGTTTCCAACAATTCCAATAGTTTGCCCACGAATGATATTCTTTAAAAAGAAAATAAACTACCTTATCTTTTAATGGAACTAAAGCACTGCTGGCGTAGATGATTTAGTGAAAGTAGATTCAACTGACGGTCCATTTGCATATTATCTGATTTATCGACCGCCCCGAACCCAACGCGGCAACTTCAACTATCACTGGATTTAACTTAACGTAGAAAATGTTATTTTTCACAATGAAAGAAATATTATGGTTGCATTAAAAGAAAAGAAATAAAAATAAAAAAAATAAGCGTGAAATCTTAAATTTTGATAATTTTAGAACATATTAAATAACTTTTTGAAGGCAAACGCAGGCAAATGCAGAATTCGATTCCCACTCAAGGCAAGTCAATATTTATTATTTTCCTTTTTACGTTCTACTAGCGACGCAATGCCTCCAGAATTCGGTAGAAAGCCAGAAAAGGAGGAAGGGTCTCAAAGGAAAAGGAGTATTTTAACACTAGGTTCCCTAAGTTCCCTCTAGGAACTTTACTATATGTGCATAATGCAGCTAGATGCTTAAAAAATATATTTTTCTATAATTCATGTAAAGTATAAAAAAATATTCCTACTTCGTTATTTTATATAAAAAATTAAAAGAGTGCAACATATAATTTCGATACTAACAGAAATGGACTGGTATAAAATGAGCCCGTTTCACAAGTGCTGTAGAGCGCTTTTCATATGAAGTAAAAAAAATAAAAGCACCCTTCACTGTTCTACTCATTGCTTAACGATTGGAACTGTTATAAATACAGTACGTGTGCATCGCAAATTAAACTTATAAATAACTTTTTTTACAATTTTTTTTATGGCGCATATATATTTTTTGTAATATATATAAATTAAGAAAATGTGAAGTAAGATGAAAGGAATATAAACGATATATATATATTTTTTTTTATCTTCTAAGACTTATTTATTGTGTGTGCAAAAGTTAAAACAATATTTTATAATATAAAATATGTATAAACAGACCGTCTGACCCAGAACTGAACCTCTCAGTTCTGAGTTCTGCTAAACCATTTTCAAAATATTATTAGTTTGATGAGCCGTCAGACAAATACAGTTTCAAATTGAAGTTCAATAAATAATATTTCTGAATATGCGAAATAAGGAGAGCTGAGACACTTCAATAAATAAGTGATCCTTACCCAGAAAATATAATTGATATTTATATAGATAAAAAGAAAACGAAAACACATTCAACATGCGCATTTATTGCTATAAGATTGTAAAACAACAACTTATTAACAAAGTCATTAAAAGTAAGAATTGAATTTAACGTCAACGTCAACGTCACGTCACACAATTTCAGTTAACATCCAGTTAGCATACAATTAACGAGTGCTCGCATATTACGCGCGAGGTGTGTTTGTCGCCGCAGGAGCGCAAATCAACGGTAAATCTGATTTGGGCGTCGGTCGCCGCTGCATTCGTGATCGCAATCAAACTGCTGCGGACACAAACAACATGAATATTCAACAAAAAGTCGATTTGTTGTTGTCGTATAAGCTTATGATTGTAAGATGAAATTATTAATTAATAATATTTTAGTTTAAACATTTCGTTCTCTACTTTCCGATGAATTTTCGAAGCATTGAATGTTGAGTGATGGAACTCAACGTCGAGCTTTGCCAATGCGCCACGAGTATAATATAACCCAATTAAAACGGCTTAAGATAGTAGATTAAGATGGCTTTCTGTATAGAACTGTATAAATCTTGTAAACATTGAAGGCAATGTATAATTAATAGAAAATGCAAGATATTTTTAGTACTGCCCAGAGTACTATATTTACAAATATGTCTTGTAAGTTAGGGTTTGGGTCGGCGTAGCGGTCGACTTATACTTAGCAGATAACTTTGCCGTCCATGCTCAGGTAATGGCTTTGTTATGTTCAACATTCAAAGCATCTCGCTATATTCGAATTTACGACACGTAAACTTAGTTATTGCCTCTAAGTAGCTTTCCTATTTTTATTTCTTACAAAATAATTAAAAGATAGATAAAATGAAATAAAGATAATGAAATTTAAGATAGAGCTGTGAACCATTAAATAAGTCATATACAACGTTTAAAAAATAAATAAATTAGCTTTACGCTGTATCAGGCACACGGCAAGGCAGAAGAAACCAAGTGTTAAGACACTCTGTTCCCCACTTTTTGCCGAATTTTGGAGGCATGGCGTGTTGAGTGGCAGAACTTAATGCCGCGCTTTACCTCTACACCAGAACGAAGAAATGGAAATATAAATTTAAGTAAATATTTCATCACCTCGAGTGGGGATCGAACCCACAATCGTCGTGTTACAGTCACACTCTTGTGCCTTTGGGCCACGACGGCCTAGAGGTTCCTTTTACTTGTAATATTATAAATGTTGAGTAATTCTGACTCGATAAAATATTAATTTTGACATTTTAATATTTGCTCTGAAGGCTGCCGCTTATATAATAACATATGCATCACATATTATGAACATTAGTTATTTTGTTTGTACAAATTAGCACTGACAAATATGAGGTAAATATAAAATATAATCAAATCAAATCAGTTTCATGCTGTACCCCGCACACAGCAGGGTAGCCAGAGGGAACATAGTGTTAAGTCACTCCGTTCCCCGCTTCCTGCCGAATTCTGGAGGCATTGCGTGTTGAGTGGCAGAACTCACCACGCCTTTTGAATTGACACCAGAGCGACGAAATGGAAACATAAATGTAAGTAAATATTTCATCGCCTCGAGTGGGGATCGAACTCACAACCAGTCGGTTTTCACAGTCACACTTTGTGCCTCTGCGCCACGAAATATATTTTAGTGTAGATCTATGTTAGTGTATAGCAAAATTAATAAGTAAAAGTAATTTGATACAAACGAAATAGACTAGAAACAAAGTTGAACTACTGTTATACAGAAAACCTTCTCGCTATTGAAATATGAATCTATTAACATGAAGTTTTATTTGGAAACTTCGTCTATTCATCAACAAAATATGAAACTTTTTTATGTTATTTATTTGGTCAGTATTCAAATTACAACTAATCTAGAATGATTGTTTTATATAAGTAACAAATATATGTTACTACTTGCGTACAAAAACTATATAATTTATATTTTTTTAGAAATTTACATTAAAAAAGATTAAAAAACTTTATACTCTACTCTATGAGGCCAGTCGTGGCGCAGCGGCACAATGTGTGACTGTAAACCGACTGGTTGTGGGTTCGATCCCCACTCGAAGAGATGAAATATTTACTTAAATTTATATTTCCATTTCTTCGCTCTGGTGTCGAGGCTTAGCGCGGCGTTGAGTTCTGCCACTCAACACGCAATGCCTCCAGAATTCGGCAGAAAGTGGGGAACGGAGTGTCTAAAACACTAGGTTCCCTCTGCCTACCCTGCTGTGTGCGGGATACAGCGTGAAGCTGATTTATTTGATTTATTTATTTTTAAAAAACTTTATTAAAACAATTCAGTTTAAAGATATTCCAATATCTTCGTAAACCAATAAATGGCATAATGGAATCCGAGGTAAAGATTATATTTTCTTAATAAAAGTTACTTTTTCTTCTTAAATGTCCATAATAGTAGAAACTTACTTATAAATATTTATTAAATGGGGTTTTAGATTCTCGCGCTTCTGATTAACAATATTGAAACTATAGTAAAAAAATATATTATTAAATTCAGTGGCCAGTTGTGGCGAACGGGCACAAGGTGTGATTGTAAAATCGACTGTTTCCGGTTGCGATTGTTTGAACACCAGGTTTCCAGGTTCCATCTGCCTACCCAGCTGCAAGCGGAATACAGCGCTAATGATTAAATAATATGCATATAATGAAACCTATTCTTTTTTTACTATTATTTTATTGTTATCTTACATAGTTTTAAGGTCAGGTCGATGTGACAGGTGTTTTGACATTTGCAATACGATGCTCACGTGATATAATATTTGATAACGCTTTCATTAGATTACAGCGATGCATGTCGGTTTTCTTTTATGTAGCTATTCTTTTCCTTCTATACTAAAAGGGTTTAGAAAAAGGATTTTTACGCTCCTCCGGGTTAACAGGTTGTTAAGACGGAGGTAAAAGTGCGTGAGAACTAAGCAAGATGCCCCATTGAATAACACACAAACGGTTCATTATACATATATTTTTCATAAAGGAAATACCCTCAGGGCCTACTTCAATATTAATGTCACTAACAGATAAATTGTTAAGACAAACAAGGAATTGAATCGAATCGACATTTCTTTTCTTTAGGAGACGTTTCTAATCAGGTTCATAATAAAATATTATATTTATTATTACAACTAAAAATCTTTTTATTATTTTTTTTGTATTTCATTTGTCTTTAGATAAATGATTTGTATGTAAAAGTAATACCATCTATTATTGCCCGAATAATACCTATTAAGTCTTAGCGGCTACTACGTGGTAACTATTATATATTTTTTTGTGTTATTTCAAACTTAGCAAAGAAAAATAATAAAATTTGAACGTAGCTGGACTCCAACCCGTGCCTCCTTTAAAACGACCAGGCGCTCTGACCACTTAGCTATACGCCAGCCATTGAACGTATGTATGTGTGTATAAATAAGTATTTAACTATTATAATATGCTTAAAGAAACACGTGGAATCTTTATAAATGTTAAAAATATATGAATGCTGCACATCTATAATGTTTTATTAGCTATGAAAAGTAAGGTGCCTTTAAATGTAACTTGATATAAAGACGTTTTTGTAATAGAAAATGAAAGTAGAAATAGAAAACGAGAAAAAAGCAAATATAACATAAGGATAATTTCCAGGAAAAACTATTCTTTTGTGTCAAAGATAAAAGAAGACGCACCCTTAAATAATTTTACACAGTTACGTACGTCGTACAGCTATCCTTGAAATTGTGCGAGTGGTCCGTCCGTACGTACTTAATGTTCGACAGTAAAATAAATTGTATTAGTTTGTGTTGTTGTTGATTTTCTCTTGTATGTAGCAGGGTAAGCGGAGGGAACTTGTGAATCTAGTGTTAGGACACTCCGATCCAATTAAGACATTTCCGTAACCCATTTTGCGCCGAATTCTGGAGGCATTCCGTGTTAAGGCGGAACACAATGCCATGCTTTGCCTCGACACCAGAGTACAGAAATGAAAATATTAAATATTTCATTTCCTCGAGTAGAACCTACGACCCGTTTCGGTTACAAACACACCCTTATACTCCTGCGTTACTGGCCTTAATTAAATTCATTATGTAACTTTGGTTATACAATACAACTTAATACATTTTAATATAGTAGGAATTAAAAATATCTGCTGTTGCAGCTAAGGAGTTAGTTATTAAGAATACCAAGTTCCTTAATTTTTATTTTTTTATGGCTTTTATTTTTTAGGATTTAACCACAAATGTCTTCTTCTTCTTTCTGGCATTAATCCCGGCTATTTGCCAGGGTCTGCCTTCCTACTCAACCTACTCCACTTTGCACGGTCTTTAGCGTCCTCGGTGGTTAGACCACAAATTTATAATTATATATTTTGCTCCTGAACTAATACTATCTGTAGATATTAGCTGCAAAATTTCATAATGGTAGGTCAACCGGAAGTACTGTAACTGTTATCTCAAACTCCTTTTAAAATATTATTTAATAAATAATGCCTTGGCTCGTGATGTGTCTAGTGGTTAGAACCGTCTATAGTTGTGATCGTGAAGAACCCAAAATCTTTTAGAGATTCAGAGGTAACAGTATTAAGAACTTTATATTATGCCATTAGAAGGTATCGCTTTAATAACATATTTGCCATCAGAAGTTGTTCTTGTGTCAGTTATTTAGATAACTGGAAACTCGACAATATAACATTGTTATAACTCGAAGCTCATCCGAAGAAAAGCCAAGAGCGCGTCCTATCTTCCTCTCCACTATAACAGCGAACTAGTTATAATAAAAGGAAGAAAGAGTACGGGCACCTCCCCGCCCTACACCGTGAATTCCTACCTGACTGCGGCTGCAACAGTCTTAATGAACTCTCCGGGACGTTTGTGTGTGATCAGTCTGAAGGTACTTGTTACGCTTGTTTATATTAAGATTATTATATTAGAATTATGATTCGTGATGTTGATTGATTTGTGAGATCAATATAAGTCGTTGGAACGAACGCACTGCCGCAAGGCGGCCGATATGTTAAATGAACGCACGGCACACACCCCACAGTCGTGTCTCGAACCGTAGGCGGACACTACTACATACACCAGAGTTCCAGGACATAAAATAGCACCACACACCCGTATGAGACAGGCGGACACTACTACATACACCGGAGCTGGGACATAAAATAGCACCACACACGTACTAGTCGTATACCAAGTCGTAGAAATGGTATATCAATATATCAATGGCTAACGCCATACAAACACAGCTTACGTACCGCGAGCGTACTGCGAGACGGCATCAGCCAAGACATAGTTAATGTCACTGCAACAGTTCGCATAAGCCCATCACGTCAGCTTCCGCGACGTCAAGCAACATTCAATATTATAACATTGGTCAAAGATAACTTTAATCCATAATATGTGTCGCTCCTACACATATATTTCCTTTATAAGGAATTCGATCCTAAAAGATCGTGTCATCATAAACTTCGAATTATCATATTATATTCATTATACATTTGGTACGAGTCTTTATGTGCATCATATTTGTTAGTACCGTAGTACTTTAGAGTTCGACTCGACCGCTGCCTTCCAGCATCACCACCACCTATATATACAGAACGACGGTCGCGACATTCGGGACGACAATACACGAACTCGTTTCGACTATTATGGTATCAAAAATATATAGATTGTATTATTCATAATAAAGTACGTTATTTATGTATATTGCCATGCATATTTTATTTTATTTATTTATTTATTTTAACTTATATCGGAGGTACATACTGTTACAGTACTCTATTAATTTTGATTTCTTTTATAGTGTCGAAATACACTTTTTTGCGATATAAGAGGCTATATCTTTTTTTGAGTAAATGTAGAATTACGATTTTTTCAAGAAATCATTCATCTTAATAGATTTGAGTATACGGTTTGAATATTTACACTTGATATCTTTGAGCGTTCCTCAGATATAAGCTTGTGGCTAACATTTTACATAAATGAAAATTATTTTATTATATAATTATTTATAATATAACGCCATATGCAGTATCAACTGTAAACTGTTATTACCTTCTACAGGGCTGGTGCTGGTGATGGTTTATATCGTGCCTTCAGAACTATAGTATTATATTGTGTGATTTGTGGACTTTTAAATTTAAAGATAAATAATAAACTGTGTATTATAAAACGAGTAACATTTTATTTAATACATCTACACACATATAACTAACTATAGGCTCTTGACAGACAGACATTCAGACCGACACACAGACAGACGGACAAGAAAGTGATCTAATAAGGGTTTATTTTTTCCTTCAAAGGTACCGAATCCTAATGAGCTATAGATCTGTTTTATTTTACAAGATAGATAAACATTGTATTATTTGTCTGTTTACTACATAAATGAATGGAAGTATTATCTGAAAAATGCATGAAACACATAAGGTAAATTAAGCTTATTTATACTGGAATGTAAATGTTGTATGAAGATATTTTTGATTCGCAATGCTCCGAGTTAATTAATTAATTCTATAGAGAGAATATGTATTTACTTACAAAAACACTATACGAGCTATTTAGTTTATTGATTTTTGATTATCTAAAGAAATAATTTTCCAATCGGCCGAACATTGATCACTCCAGTATGAAAATAAAAAACAACGAAAATCAAAGGACGATTTACTCGCTTAGCGATGGCAAAGCAGAGCAGCCATTATTCTATAAATCCTTTATTAAATTTTTATTAAATTTTTTCCTATTTTTCTATAGGGGGAAAAGGTAAAATTTAATACTTATTCAATTTGTTCATTTATATGGATTTCGTGTATGAATGGTGTAAACTTATTCAATCATTAATTATTTATAAATAACTATCTTAATATCAAACCTAATAATATATTCCTCAATAATAATATATGAGGCTACTCGTGGGGCAAGGGCAGAAAGTGTGACAGGTTGTGGGTTCGATCCCCACTAGAGGAAATGAAATATTTATTTCAATTTATATTTCGATTTCTTTGCTCTGGTGACGAGGCAAACGTTGAGTTACGCCATTCAAAGTTCTTCAGATTTTTTTGGCCTCCAGAATTCGGCGGAAAGAGGGTAACGGAGTGTCCTAACACTGAATTATCTCTGTTTACCCTGCTGTGTGCGGGTGTATCCACACAGCAGGGTATCCCGCGTGAAGCTGATTTTTTTTTATTTAATAATATATTCATATTTAACCAAAAACAATTAGTTATAATCTAAAATCCCAGGGTCCCTCGACTTACGTCATTTTAGCACTGCTGAAATCTTGAGGACTATTAGTCTAATATGTAGTTAAACAGAATGCGTACTCACTTACTTGTACCGTACAGTAAATTCAAGACAACCAACGAAAAATAAATATTATTCATGTAGAAATATTTTAATTTCTGGAATATTCTATTTTTGCAGTCGGTAAGTATTTCAACGAATTTTCAAAGATGGAGTCTAATTGCTTCCGCTTGTATTAACTTTATCATTACACGTCGTATTACGACAATATCAGATATCAAAGCTTCTTATACCAAAAATATTAAATTCTAAAACATATATTTATGTTTTCTCGTTATTTTATTCACTAGTATTATTCTCTTTGACAGTGGCTTGGGGATTGTTAAGGTCTTAAAAATATTTGAAATAAGGTTTGTTGAAGTTTATAATAAGCAAAAAACAATGGCTAAAGATAAATCTATATTACCTATATGTAGGTAGTGTAAGGTGCATACCTATCTATACCAATATAATAAAATGGAAGAGTTTATTTGTTGTATGTTTGTTGAAGCGCTAAGATGTCTGGATCTACTGGTCCGATTTACTTATTTTCATTTTATATGAAAGCTACCTTCTTCACAAGTGCTATATATAACATTACGTACATAACAGTCTTAGTTACCTTTAAATAAAAAAAAATAGTATAAAATTTTATACTATTTTTTTAAAATAGACAAATATTTTTAAAGGAACGGACAGTTTTAACACTGGGATTAATAAAAAAAAGAGAAACTAAAATACTATTAGCGTGTATAGCAACAAGTAACAAAATTAACTTCATGGTGCAACGTTTGAATGTTCCGACGAAGCCACAGTCGTCTATTATTACATCGAATCCAAAGAGCAGGATTCAAAACCCATTGTAAACAGCTAGAATGAGTACAAAACCATTAAAATGAAACTACTATCGTAAATGATTTATAAGGAATTGTTTCAGCTACAAACCATTGAATGTTTTCTCGAAATCTGTAAACTCAAGCTAAAAGGCGCTGTTTTATTTGTGATCTTTTACAATATAATAAAAATAGTTCAGTGCGAGTCAGACTTGTATATCGAGGCATCCGTAACACCCTGTAGAACTTACATAAATGTTGACAAACTTATATTTGCGGGCATATGTAACTTTGTATGAAATGAACTACTACTATAAGTTTTATAATTGTGGTTTTATAGTGATGATTTGTATTGTAAGGTTTCTCACATTTCATAACTGTAAGTCCACGGGATACGCCATGGGTTTTGATTAATTGACGAATTCCATAGAAAATGCAGCAAAATGGATGCTCGTATCTTGTGATTGCTGCTTAGAAACTTGATTTTTTATGTGCCTCAAGGGGCCTTAGAATTAAACATTTGATATTAATTTCACCTAAACTCCACGCGATCTCGAGATAAATGGTCTTGACACAAGGACAGACGGACAACAAAGTGATGGATAAGGGTTTTTACATTTTGAGGTACGGGGCTCTAAAAACAATAAAAAAACATCAGCTTTAATATCTGATGAATAACCATAACAGTCCTTCTAAACTAAAAAATAATGAAATGCACAAAAGTTGTTGACAGGGGAAGCATTTTCCATTGATATATAAAAATGTAAGACCTAAAACATCTGATGAACAACCATAAAAGTTCAGCTGAACTATAAGAAATAATGAACTGTCGCCTTAAAGAATATTTATGAATTGATATAAAATTAGATAAATATTTAAATTGTCTTTATTTTTCTGCTCCCGTAACATAACTTAGCGAAGCGAAGAGACTAGGTCTTTGCCTTTTTACTTCTTTTTCTTCACAATGGATTGTATATGAAAGTCGCATAGCAAGGGATATAAAATCCATCCAAGTGAGGTTGCGGGCAGCCAGTAGTTGTAAAAAAGTCATGTAAACTATTTAATTATGTAACTTTATAAAACATACCTATATACTAAATTGAGGATGTCATGACGCATGGGCACAAGGATGTGAATGTAACGCGAAGTTTGTTTCTCTTAATAATTAAATTATTATTTAATAATATTTTCATTTCTTGCTGTAGAACCAAGGCACAAAACCCGGCGTTGAGTTCTACTTTTTAGTTAGACCTTAGAAAAAATCGGCGGAAAGTGGGGAAGGGAGTGTCTTAACTTCTCTACCTAACCTGTTGATTGCGGGATACAGCGAGAAACTGATTCAATTTTTTATTGTTAGTATTATATACAGAAGTAGTTTGATTTCGCTGTAAAACAAAACAATAGAAATTTTATCTGGGTGCTCTCGATTCCTCGTGAAGCCATCAAACCATTTGTCGGCATGGCAACGTCAGTCTCCAGTTATTATTTCGGCTGAGTGCGTAAAGTGTTCTTAATTTTTTGGGCTTATATGAAATGTTTTATATTTTATTTAGGTTTTTTTTTTATCTTATCCTATTTTATATTATGTAAATAATAAAAGAGTAAAACCATTTTGTTTGTACGTTTAGTTATTTTGATAGAAATGTTTTGAGCGACATGTCAAAAGAATAATAGAAAGCAAAATTATTTTTTTGGATTTCTTTTCCGTCTATCTGCATGTATAATCAAGTTTATCTCGTCGCTTAAGATTAATATAATTATATATTAGTTGAAATTTGACATAAAACTACCACCGAGCATTCTCTGTAAGATAAAACGAATACCTTATCACCGCTTGGGAGACTCCTGAGTCTCCCAAGGAAAGCTGTCTTTCACCAACTTTATTTGTTTTTTGGTATCGACGACATCTCGATAAATCCCCTAGCACATCTGGCGCTTTTTGCCGATGACGTGGCTTTGATTTCGACGTCTTTGAAGCCCTGGCATGCTGCAGTCAAAATACAACGTGGCATGGAATGGTTTGCCCATAGGAGACTGTCCTTTAACGTCCAGAACTAACTTACCGACGCCCCATGCTATGTCCGAAACGAGACAGTTCGCCAGGATCTCGGCATGGAGACCCTGGACGGTTTTGTCTCTTGACTAGCAGGTGAAGTTTACTCCAAGGCGGATACATCTCGCTACCATCACCTCTGTACCATCGTCCCCTGGCGCTCTCGCCCACCGGACCGCAAGATTTTCTTTCGAGATATCCTCAGCTCGTCTCCATTGTGAAAACGGAGCTGCTACTCGGTCACTAAGCATCTAAGCTGGGCCTTCCTCAGGGCAACTGAGGGTTACACCTGGCTGGTCAGATCGCACGAATCGGGAGTTGCTCCCGACAGAACCTACACAAAGGAGGACTTCAGGAGACCTCCCAGTGCCTCGCCCATAGTTGTGGGTTGCAACCACGGGTAAGGGGTAATGCTCGAAGCCGTTTCCTCGTTCTTCTTGCGGGGCATTATATGTCTGTAGACTGACATCATATCTTATGTCGTGCACGTGTTATTATCGTTTTAATTTTTTGAACCTGATTTATTTTAAAATGTTATGTTTACTAACATGTACTTATGTACTAGTAAATGTTATGTATATGTCTAAATTATGTAATTATATCTAAATCTAAATTATGTAATTATACAACAAGTTTATAAGAATTTATATTTATTTAAATAGTCATTATAAATTAAATTAAAGTTTTTAAGGTTATTTTAAAATTAATTATTTAAATTTAACTTATTAGATAATCAAAAGTTTTTTTATATAGGTATCATATAGTATTGTAATTTTTTTAATAAATTATTATATTTAACTAATCATATAACAAGCTCTCTGAAATATAATACATGCATGTTATTTTATAATACGTGCATGTTGACTAAGGAATTTTAATCATTAATAAAAATCAAAATCACCTTCACGCTATATCCCGTATACAGCACGGTAGGCAGAGGGAACCTAGTGTTAAGAAACATTATTGTTCTTCACTTTCCGCCGAGCTCTGGAGGCATTGGGTGTCGAGTGGCTGAACTCAACGCCGACACCAGAACAAAGATATGAAAGTATATATGTAAAGAAATAATTCATTTCCTCGAGTAGGGATCGAGCCCACAACCTATCAATTTTACAGTCACACTTTGTGCCTCTACGCCATGCTTGGCCTCAATCATTAATATTTTAAAAAATCTATTTATTTAACTGTATTAATTAAAGGTAATAGATAAGATAATCACATATGCATAGAGACTTTTATACTTTAAATTGTATATATAGTCCTTGTTGCTATATTTAGTGTGTGGCTGCAAGAGATCGTACAACTCTCGCTTCGATCTTAACTTGTCAATAAACTTTGTAACAGCATTGTTGTGCTCACTCTCAGTTTGAACAAAAAGTTTCTTCTTATATTTTATTCACTATACATATACGAATACGAAAGTTTTCAATGCACTTTACACATTTTTGTTTTTAAAAAATATCACTTAACCTAAAATAAATACATGCTATACTTAAGAATAATTACAACTGCTCTATACTTGCTCAATATACATACTTCCTCACTTTTGTCTTCGTTTTGTATACCTACACAATTTAATATCGTTATAAAATTAATTTAACTGTTCCTATTTTACATATATTAGTAAAATAATTTTTGATCAGATCAGACTTTGTTTTACTACTTTTAGTAATAATTCTCTCTATAGTAAGCCAGTAAATAATGGTTTCACCAAAGGCAAGTCAACTACGGATGCGCTTCTAAAGCACAATTACGACGCATGGGAGAGATCACAGAATGCGATTGGAGTGTTTTGTAATTTATCCAAAGGCTTAGTTTAGAGCTAAGAAAACGTTTCATGATCGACACAACGATCATGAAACGTTTTCTTAAAACTGGATGGATCTGCAGGATGTGGGCCTCGATCTCTTACTCTCGTATATAAATCAAAAAATCTAGATGTTTAAATAAATTATGTAAAATCTTCTGGATCTTCCCTAAGGATCGGAGTTCCACAAGGAACTATTTTGGGTCCCCTTTTATTTCTGCTTTTTATTAATGATCTACCTTCTTATGGAAAGAAATTATGTCATATTATATTATACTGTTCGCAGATGACAGATACATCCTCATTATTTAAGATTGACAGAAACAAAGTAAACTATTGCTTCACTACGCCACAATTACAAAAAAAAAACTAAACATATTGAATTAGCACTAAACCTAATGTTAAAGAGTCGTAATAACCTTAAAGCTCGAGATTCACTGCGAGATAATTAAAACATACAGGTATTTTGTGATGGTGGTAATATGTTGACGGACTTTTTTATTACGCCATGTTATCGCCGCCAAAAAGTAAACAAATCATTTACGGTATCTTTAATAGTATTCCGCAATGTGTTTTAAATTTGGCTTTGCAGACATTTAAAGTAACGGTAAAACAACGTTAATTAGGAAACCTTATTATACTGTCGAAATAATATTTATTTTTTTTAATTTTTAATTTTGTTGTTTTTAATTAAGATCATTTGAATTTCATGCAAGATAGCTAGCTACTATTGTATTATTGTATTAATCAATAAAACTGTGAGAATAATTTCGAAAAGAGCAACTGATGAGTTTCTTGCCGACTCTTAGCAGAACTGCCTTCCGAGCCGGTGGTATATTTGTTCATTCGACGATTCAAAAGTGCTTGTAATAGTCTTTTTAAATAAAGAATATTTTTAAGTTCAATAAAAAAAATACTAACTAATTTATTTCCAAAAAGCATACAAAAAAAAAACAAAAAAGAAAACTCCAATGGAGATACTACCCGAATTCAAACAATGTTGAAAAGCCGACCTAGTTCCTTCATTAACGCATTAGCATAAATTCTCTTAGAAGTAAATATTTTCGAGCAAATATTAGGAAACATATATATAATAAATAGAACATAAGTTTACACAATCATAGTCAAGTACATTTCCATTGCTTTTATAGAAGAAAACGTGTTTACTTCGAGAATTGCGCTTGACAAAGGGTTTGTGAGTGTGACTACTGAAAAGCTATCGAAGATTTAAATATGAATATACTTTATATATTTTGTGAATATAAAAAATAGATAAAATATTTTTTTTAATCCGTTTCACGCTGTATCCCGCTTATTTTTTACGTGTTGAGTAGTGGAATACAATGCTACATTTTAATATTATTGTATACTTTTAGGTAACAGTGTAGTAATAATGTTTAGAGGAAGCTTACAATTTTTATCTCCACATATCGTTAGATTCCAGCGTCAACTGATTGTGATGAGTGGTTAAAAGACCAGAAAGTCCACCGCGGTTTCACTCGCTTAAGTTTTTTATATTATAATATAGCCAAAGTACATATAAATTTCTATTAATATAATGTATTTTATGTTATTTTTAATATCTCTCAAGCCAAGTCTACAAAGTTTCATGATAATCGAATGAGTACTTTGGTGTGAAAGCGTAACAAACGTTATATTCAAATTTATAATATTAGTATGATATAGAATGTTTATAAATATAACGAGTTCTTTCAACGTACAGCTAGGATTCCCTGAAGACAGTTCTCATGTTATAAATTATGCAGTTTTACTCTATGCATTAAATAACACAAGCGAATATACTCGCAGGGTCCTTCAAGACGCTTAAGGAACTAACGAGGGAGTATTAACTGTATGTTGTAATATGTTTTTTTAGTTGATTATTAAAATTTTCATAAATCATGTTAAAAATGTTAAGACCCATTAATGGTAACGCGACGGTTGTGAGTTCGATTCCACTTGAGGGAATCAATTAGTATTTATTAATAGTTTCATTTTTTTGCTCTGGCACCCAGGCAAAGGCCTGACGTTGAGCGGAACTCAACGCGCAATACGTCCAGAATTCGGCGGAGAGTGGGGTACAGAATGTCTTAACATTAGGGTCCCTCTGCCTACCTTGCTGTGAGTTAAAAATTTTAACAAAGCAGGAATTAAATCCGCGTCTCTTGCATCTAAATAGTTTTCCTATTGTCAATTTTGTATACTTTTATTCATATTTTTGAATAATAAGCGTCCTCCCTTGCCTAATTATATTTGTAATAGCAATAGTCTTTTGTTATTAACAAAATGGACGGTTCCCCGAGAGGCGCAAGTTCCGGTATCTTTAATATTTTAAATTTTATTATAGAATGGGTAAAACTTTAAAAATATAAATATGTAGTGTAAGATTTCTATTTGCAAAATTTTACATAGTATTTTTTTTATATATATAATAACAAATATAAAGGGATAATAAATATATATTTCTTTACATTTAATTGAAAAGAAAAATCTAATACGACAAATATTGTCTCTGAAATGCTCGCTATTTACTAGCGATAGTGTGATAGGTATTTTCTTTTTCCAGACTAACGCAGATACTGGCTATTAGAGGACCTTTACCCGGCAATTCACTTAATAGCAAGCAGTTAAAATAAAAAGAATTTGATTGAGATACACTCTTTTACCGAGTTCATAGTTGATTAAACGTCATTTAAAACAAATATTTAATATTACATTTATTTTTTATTATTACTTATTTTATCTTGATATGTGCTTTTTATTTTGACGGCAATAAATTTTCCTTATAAAAACATATCTAAATATTTTCTTGCTTAACATAAATATAGTAGAGTAGACCGAGAGCTTAGTGTCAAGACACTATGTTTTTACGCTATAGATATCCTCCCTATAGCAGAGTGAGCCGAGAATTTAGTGTCGAGCTATTTCCTTTCCCGCTATTTAATTTTTTGATTCGAGGCATTACGTGTTGCGGAACTTAACGCCCCATTTTATATATAAATATATAATAAATATTATATAGATATTTATAGTTTGGATTCTGTTAATATTAAAAATATCGAAACATTATGTTTTTTTTCAAATACTTAATTAATAATTTATGTAGATTTATTAAGTAGATATGTGTTTTTATATAGTACCTATTTTTAACCATTTTAATATTTTATTTTTTGTTATTAATTTAACAAAATATTTCTTCATCCCTGCAATTATAAGGTTACTTTTTATCAATCAATAAAATTCAATATTATATTTTACAAAAATATATTTAAACGATGTAAAGAACACAAAACAGCACAACACAAAAGACAAAAAAAAATGTATGTATAAAATATCGTGTTAAAATATGATAAAGATAAAATGATCTTTTATATTCTTTGTTGAAGTAAACAGACAACGATTCAAAGACTGTTAAGCGGCTTCTTTTAGAATTAAAAACACCTGTCGCGTCTTTCACAAGATTATCTTGTTTGCGTTTACCGTTTTTACCTTATACATAAATGTATCCACATTTGTTATTTTAGCCTTACAATGCTCCTTGTGGTTTTTGACTGTGAGCGCAATGGTTTTAGGTTCGATTCCTTCGCTAAGAAAAAATATTTTTCTTATTTGCGGCGTTGGTTACGGATAACAAAATAATCCTATAAGGGTTCCGTTTCTTCGTTTTAGGGTACAAGATCCTAAAAACATTATTAGTTTTAAAAATGTAAACACAGACTTGTTGCTCAGTTTTAAATAATATACATACAAAATAAGTGTCCATAATGGAGTGGAACAAGGAATTTCTATGTGTGATTTATATAAAAAAAAATGTTTATTTAATATTTAAGCGGGTGATGAAGGTTTATTGATACTTTTAAAAAAATATTCTTCATGCGTTGTGGTTTAGCGGGATAGCGTTCTGAGTCTTATCTCAACGATTATATTGTATAATACTCTGGTAGCAAAGGCAATGCGAGATATTAAGTTCCGCTATTGAACAAAATGTCTCGACAATTGGGCGAAATGTGGGGTAAATATAATATAATTGATAAATAATCGTGATAAACAAAAAATATATATATTTCACACAACAAATTGATTAGATCAGCGTAGGTCACTAATAGTTAAAAATATAACAAAAAAATTGAGATATTATTTTTTAGGTTCACGCACCTAGTGGTAAGACTCTCCGTTTCGAAGAAACTTCACATCACAATTTGCCTCGAATTAAAATATGTTATATTTTATACTCTGGAGTTCCCATTAAATTTCGTCGAACTCACAACCGGCGCGTTTATATTTATGAAATAAGGGTACTGCTCTGATACAATTTTTTTACATATTTTTTTTGTGATGTGGCTTTGAACTTAGGATATAATTTTTAAGATTTAGGAAACTTTTAAGATTTCCTTTTTTACTAAGTATATGATCAGAAATGATTATTAGTTAAAACATTACCTTTAATTACAGGCCTAGTAAATACAGTTTTTCCGTTACTTTATAAATATTTAACGGGAAATTATTTTTATAAACACAAAAGTATAAAGCATGTTAGAATGAATATAAGCGAAACATCAAGGAACTCCCGTTAAGTATTATTGAGCACAAAGTGAGGAAAAAGACAGCAACAATTGCAAGAGAAAGTATCCATGACCCCAATAGGAGATCGAGTGTCATCGATTTATTTTAACCATTTTGAACTGTTCCAGACCATTGAATTTTTAATCTCAAAGGTGGACGTGAAGTGGTGCGATAAAAAGAGAATTATTGCAAGTGATAATACAAGAATATTAAAATTATATTTTCTTTTATTATTAGCTTCACGCTATATCCCGCACACAGCAGGGTAGGCAGAGGGAACCTAGTGTAAGACACTCCGTTCCCCACTTTCTGCCGAATTTTGGATTCATTGCGTGTTGAGTGGCAGAACTCAACGCCGCGCTTTGCCTCGACACCAGAGCGAAGAAATGGAAATATAAATTTAAGTAAATATTTCATCTCCTCGAGTGGGGATCCAACCCACAACCAGTCGGTTTTCAGTCACACCTTGTGCCACTGCGTCACGACTGGCTTCAGTCGTGGCGCAGTGGCATATGTAAATTAACATTAGTGAACGTTACTTTGTTTTTATAGATTAATATTTATTATTACAATTATAAACTAGCAGACCCGAGCGGCTTCGCCCGCTTGAACTGTACTTATATATTTACTAAATATATATATGAAATTATATTCAATTTTCAATAGGATTTGTAAAAAAAAATGAATAATAATATACAGCAAATAACCACGTAAAAATTAAGAGTAGATCGAAAATATGATTTACAAAAAAGTACAAAACCGTCAGCGTCGTCTGCCCGTTATAATAAAATGCTAAACGTAACTGTTATATTTATTTTGATAAGAATGAATACCAAATTATAGAAAATAAATTGTCAATAACGCAATAAATTCCAATTTCAATGAAATATATTAAAATTTGTTACCTTCACAGAAAAACATATACCAGACTTTTTTATCGATTTGTAAAAGACAATATTTTTGTAGAACATTGTTTTTATGTGTCTCATAAAATTGAGTCAGCGGACGCCATGTCAGCGTTTTGTTCAAGCAACGAAATTCTTTTAAAAACAAAAAAAAAATATATATTTAATATATTAGGATTTTTCGTATTGCTTAGCGAATGTTGTAATTTATATGTCAGACAATAAATTGCATATTAAATATAAAAATATTTTAATACATAAGTCTATATTAAGAATATTACAAATATGCAAAAAAAGTAGCTTATGTTCATCTTGAGACCGAATATTTAATTTATACATTTCATCACTCAGGAGCAGTGGCAATGCCTTCACAGTTTGGCGGAAAGTGGGCCCTTACACCAGGACTGGCTTCAAAAAAATTTAAATTAAGTTTAACATTTTGAAATATAACAAGTATTTTTACAAATTCACATTCGACGTCACAATAGCTGAATAGATGTGTTATTCGGGCATAAAAATTTGACTCAACCCCAGCTATTTATCGATAGCGATAAGCATTTTCTCTTTCAAAAGTTCGTAGCGACTAGACAAGTACCCACCTATTCATACTCAACAATATGTGTCTAACAAACATAAGGTTAAAGGAGATTTATGTTTTTCATCTATAATATAATAACAATAAAAAATGTGTGTGTATATTGAACGTATTTATAAAAAAAAATATTGATATATTTGCACTTGAAATTCTAAGTCTTTTTTAAACTACCGGACGGACTTGAAAGAAACTTTTTTGTTATAAACCTGGGCAGTGTCTAGGCTTTTATTGATTTTGAAGATTGATACTTCTGATATAGAGCCATAGTAGCCCAGCTAGATAAAAAATATTGAAATTGGTGGAAACTGTCGTGGTGGAGTAGGACAGTGTTTGAAATTAAAAAAGTTGGCTGTAAGTTTAATTTTCACTCGGGGGAACGATAACATTTAAATTGTTCACGTTTTCCTACTCCGGTAAAACAAACTACTGAGATCAGTTCCGTCACCCGATACAAGCAATTTTTAAAAAAATATTCTACATTTCTATGATGATAGCTAGTAAATTTAAGCACATGGATATATACTGTAGTTCTCGTGGATGAAGTTACAGGCGTTCATTAGTGTTTAAAAAAAAAATAAGGCAAAATCTATTTACAAGAAGTACGGATAAAAATATGTGGGAGGTAAGTTAAATACTAATATAATTTGTGAAAATAATACTAAACAATGTGCTGATTTCTAAAGATACTTTATTAGAATGAAAAGATAGCAAGATTTACACCTGGATATGGCGTATGGTGATTTACGCCGTTTGTAAATTGTATACCAAAATGAAGGTTTTGGTTCTGGAATTGTATACCAGAATAAATTGTTTCTTTTTGTATGCTTTTTATTCCATAAGGAAAGTAAATAAATCTTATTGAGAATCCACAAAAATGTACACAATTTTTTTTTTGTAAAATTCAAATAACATTTCAATTTAAGTAGACAACTAAAAACTAAACTAAACTAACTTCACGCGTTATCCAAGCGCCAAACGCTACGGTCTCTACATACCTCTTTCGCCTCGTCCACTGTCATCAACCTCTTCATACATGCCCTCCGGGGGGTCCTCATGCTTTTTACGTGACCTTCCTCCAGTATCTTAGATACTGTATTTTCGAAGGTCAACCGAGGTCTCCCTCTACCTCTCTAAATTTAAGTAGAGACTAACTATTAAAATATTTTTTAAAATTTTTCTAACAGCAACCAATTTTTTTAGCTCATAAGGCTCAATATAAACATGATTGTATGAACTATCGCAAAGTTTATTATACTAGAGAATTATTCTTTGTGAAAATTCTGTGGAAGTAAACATCTATTGTATGTTCAACATGCACAAATAGCGTAGTGAGATAGAAATGTAAGCTATAAAATATTCTTTCATACAAATAATACTTTAAGAAGCATTTTAAGTTGTACAAAGAAGATATTTTCGGATACACTTCACAGAGGTGTTTGAGTAGGATTACAAAATTGTTTATATTGGAATTGGTTTTACTTTGAATTTATTCATCCTGATCACGTGCTTACTTGTTTCATTAAATATTCTACGTAAAATAAATAAATAAATTAATTAGTTTCACGCTATATCCCGCGCATAGCAGGGTAGGCAGAGGAAACCTAGTGTTAAGACACTCCGCTCCCTGCCGAATTCTGGAGGCATTGCGTGTTGACAGAACTCAACGCCACGCTTTGCCTCGATACCAGAGCGAAGACATCGAAATATAAATTTAAGAAAATATTTCATGTCCTCGAGTGGAGACACACAACCATTCGGTTTTCCAGTCACACTTCGTACCGCTGCGCCACGACTGGCCTCAAATATTCTAGGTAATGTTCCTTTTTGGCATTATGTAACAATTTTTACTATTTTTATGTAGTTCTGTGTATCCTCTAAGTAATAAATACAGTCAATTATGTACTTTTAAATTCTTAAGAGATTGTTACTAATATATAATAATGGCATCTTAACATTATGGTTGGGCGGTGCTTAAATTATACTTTCGTTCTTATGAATATTAGTGATTAATCATTTAAATATCTAATTTCTGGCACTAAATGGCCGATATCAGTGCTTTATTTCGTCACACGCCAGGAATCAGAGTGAAGAAATGTATTAAACAATTATAAAAACATTTTCGAACGTTCCGTGTAGGATTTGTAATTATAGTAATTGCTTTCAGTTCATGTTCAATTTGTTCCGGAACTTTTATTTCTAACCAAGATTGGTTGGATCGAGCTTTATGATCCGGCGCCGTGTCTTTCTGAAAAGACCATACGCGCGACCATATTAAAATGGGCGACATGGATCTAGGTGGTATCTTCATCTCGCGAGATAAAACCTTTTGCTTTCGGACAGGATTTGTTTGAATTCTTTTCTTTACTGCTTTGATCTCCTTTTTAATGCGAACACTACGTGGATTTCACGTGTCATATCTTTTTCTGACACAAACAGAAGAGGTTTCATTGTACTTAGGCCGGTACACATGTGATTAATACCAAACGTATGGAATTTTAAAAATTGTATTTAACCCCACGCCTACTTTTTGTAATACAATTACAGCAATTCGATTTTCCTTATAACCCCACTTCATTTATTGGCGTGGAAATCAGAAAACACAATGAGTTATTTTTGGATATTTTTAATTGTATCTAACAGTATTTATAACCATAAAAATATATGTATCTCATAAAAAATACCAACTTTAATGTTTATATTTAAATTATTTTGTAGTCCCTGTTCTGACAAAACAAAGCGTGACGGTTAAATTCACTCCACATCCAATCCAATCCACACTCGGCACATAGATAGCATCTCGATTATGGGCCAAAAAGCGGGGTATAAGTTATATTAACACCATTAGTCTTTCATGTTAAAGAGAGAAAGTTATACATTTTAATATAAAAAAATATATAATTAAACCAATACAAAAAAATCTATATCTATCTTTGGTGGTGACCATATTATTCAATACATCAATGATTTTTATTCATTATGAGTTTTCGGACGTAGAGGTTCGATTGAAAAAGGAAAAGGAATCATGACATGATCGTGTAGACAGATTGATTGCCAAAATCGATTTTCCCGAAGGCGTGGTGGATATTTCCAAATCAAATTCAAATGGAATTTGAATTTCTCATCCCTGAACATAGAAATAAATGTTTTTGTAGGACTAATCTCAATTAATTCAAAATAATAAATAACGATTATTTTAATAAAAAAATGCGGTAAAATAGAGTACTTATATAGTGTTATTCTACACTTAGGAAAGAAAAATACTTTTATAGAAAACGAATGACATAGTATGGCTTAGTTGGCTAGAGCGCTTGGACGGTTTCCAAAGAGGCGCGGATTCAAATCTCGCTACGTTAAAATTTTTATATGTCTTCTAAAAAGTACTTATATAAACTTAATTTACATAATTTGTTTATGCACATTCCAAAGGTATCCTTTTCATTTTCAATCCTCAAGTCCTATTTATTTGAGTTAACAAATCTGGTGCTACTTGAATCCAGATTTAATCAAGAATGACAGCGTGATTAACGTTCTCTTTAGTGTTCGGATTATCAAAGGAGACTACCATTTGACTCTATTAGGAAAATGTTCTTAGTTGATTCGTCTTTCTAAACGATAGTTCACTTTGTGTAACTATCTTATTTATAATAACAAAGGTAATAGGTCTAAATACTTATATTTAAAAAAAAAATAAATTAAATTAAATTAGCTTCACGCTATATCCCGCACACAACAGGGTAGGCAGAGGGAACCTAATGCAAGACATTTCGTTCCCCACTTTCTGCCGAATTTTGGAAGCATTGCGTGTTGAGTGGCAGAACTCAACGCCGCGCTTTGCCTCGATACCAGAGCGAAGAAATGAAAATATAAATTTAAGTAAATATTTCATCTCCTCGAGTGGGGATCGAACCCACAACCAGTCGGTTTTACAGTTACACTTTGTGCCACTGCGCCACGACTGGCCTCTATATACTTATATTTGTTTAGGATAAACTAAATTTTAATAGGGTAGTTTTCAATGGCTTCCTGTAGAAGGCATAAAATATTTTAATTTCTCCGTTCTGGTTGGAAAAGTGCAGCGTTGAGTTCCGCCACTCAGCGGAGAGCTAAGTGTCTTGGAATTACGTAGCATAACGTACGAGTTAAAAATTGATTTTTGAATTGAAGGTAGAGGAAAAAGAAGAGGATAGTCACTAATATGTACCTACATTTTAATACATATCTACTATATTATGTGACCTGTTTTAAAAGTAATATGTATATTCTCAAGTATACCTTATGAATATGTTGTGAATAAAATCGAGTATTCAGACCAAAAAAATATATGTAGGTATATCTATTATGCATCTTTTTTCAATACGAACCTTTTCAATTGGGCTTGTAAAGTGTAATCTACTTTAAAATACAGTATATCGAACAGGAAGCGCTTTCAAACTTTTTCGAAACACACTAAAGCACATCCATGTCCGTGAGTTTCAATTAATAAAAATCGTACTATGTTTAAATAGAAACGAACATCTAGCGCAAATAGGAAAATTAATAACTAGTACTTCAAAATATGTGGAATACGTTTTATATGGCTTGTGTGTTTATATTTTTAGATGTATTTTTTATCATTTTTATCATATATTTTTTGATTGAAAGTCAAATTGAAAAGAATTTATTTTTCAGAGAGTGAAATTATTTTTTTTATCTTAGTATGTAATATATATATTTATTTAACTTTATGTTAAGTTAATGTATATATATATATATATATATATATATATATATATATATATATATATATACATATATATGTAGAAAACTGAAATTTGTAGGGAAGTACTGAGAAAGAATTTTCTGAAATGTCTGATATATAACCATTGAAGAGTAATAATGCAGCGAAATAACATAAAAAATATTAGGTACATATTATTTAGTACCACGCATTAATAATATATCTGAAATAATAAGGTAATATAAGAGAGTAAATAAGAAATATAAAAAGAGAGAGAGGAGCTCTTTGACAATTTTCTTTACAAGCAACAATTTAAAGTTTCATGGAGACGGCCTTTAAGCTATCAAGAGAGTGTATGTACGTATTATGTATATGTACATGTACTCGAGATTTGCGTGGTTTTTTAATATGGTTTTTTTTATTTATAATTCTTTTTACTTTATTAAACAACTTCACGCTGTATCCCTCACGCAGCAGGATAGGCAGGGGTAACCAGTGCTAAGACATTCCGTGTTGAGTGGCAGAATTTAACACCTCTCGCTTAGCCTCGACACCAGAGCAAAGAAATGGAAATATAAATATAAGTAAATATTTCATCTCCTCGAGTAGGGATCGAACCCATAACCAGTCAGTTTTACAGTCTCACTTTGCGCCATGCGCCACAAAATAATTTTATTAAATTTATAATAATTGTTCTATTAAATTTTATACGTCTGAAAAAAGTATTTAGTGGAAAAAATGGCTTAATGCGCACACATCAGGGTAGGCAGAAGTAACCTACTGTACACTGTTTCCCCAGTTTAGCCGAATTACGCGGTGTTATGTTACTCTACTTATTAATATATATATATATAAATTTACTACGAAGCTGGTTTAAAACAGTACGTATGTAAAAAAAAAGTAAATGAAATAAAAAAAAAATATTTCTTTCATCAGAATTTTATAAATAACGCGAATTTTTCAAAGTTTTATTAAAGTTTAAGATGAAATATCTCAGAAACATTATCTGACGATATCTAAGTCATGAAACCTATTAAATATTTTTTCTCAATCGAAAAGATCCTGTCCTAAATAATTTTCTATAGCTATTCTATACTTATAATAAAATCGTAACATATATGTAGAGAAAAAAATATATTTAGTAAGGTTGAGGCCAGTCGTGGCGCAGTGGTACAATGTGTGACTGTAAAATCGACTGGTTGTGGGTTCGATCCCCACTCGAGGAGATGAAATATTTACTTAAATTTATATTTCCATTTCTTCGCTCTGGAGTCGAGACAAAGCGCGGCGTTGAGTTGAAAGTGGGGAACGGAGTGTCTTAACACTAGGTTCCCCCTGCCTACCCTGCTGTGTGCGGGATACAGCGTGAAGCTAATAAAAAGTAAGTTTTCCACTTCGTTTACGTACCAAAAACCATTGTGTTTTCAGCTTCTTGTCTGTTTGCCTGTGCATTTGTTCACGTTTGTCTCACAAGAGGTTGAACCGATGTTTTGGCAAGCTATTTTTATTTCAATTGATTTATATATAAAAAAGTTATAGATTTTTAAACAATTTTGTGCGACAAAATTATTTTATTGATTGGGCTCAAACATTACTTTTATTTATCTTTGTTCTTTAAATATTATAATCGAAAAATGAGAAGTGATACTACCACATCTGTGGTAAAATACAACATAGAAATCATAGAGTCACTTTGTGGACAATAAGATGCAAGTTTAATACATTTACTAAAATTGTCCATTCTCGATATAAACATTTAAAAATAAAAACATTTTATTTTTCTATACAGCAACAACATCCACTCGTAGATTATACAGTTTAATATTAATGATACGGCTTATTCACGTGTGGTCGCTGGGTCCCGATGCGAGGAGGCTATCATGGCGCATGGGCACAAGCGTGCGTTTATAAACGTGACTGTTGTGGCTTCAACTTACACTAGGTGAAGTGAAAGATTTAATAACTTTAATTTCTCACTCAGGTAAAGAGCGAAAGGTCTAACGAGAAATGGACTGGTTGTGGGTTCGATTTCCACTTCGAGAAATGAATTATTTATTTGATTTTATATTTTCATTTCTCCCTGGTATATAGGAAAAAGCGCGGTATTGAGTTCAGCCACTCATCACCCAATGCCTCCAGAATTCGGCGGAAAGTGAGGATCGATATGTTCTGTTCATTTATTTTAAGTGTCTTAACACAGGGCTCAGGATAATGGATATCCATATTTAAGAATATAGAAACCTATAAAACCTAAAAAAATAATACATTAACAATACAATTATCAAAAGTACAGCTAGAAAAAAATTAAAACAATGATCAAAATTAAGACAACCACTCCATGCATGTTTTAGCCCAGATTAACCCATAGTCGCAAATATTGGCCAAACAATGAAATATTTGTATTTAATTGTTTAATACCGATTTTATAAAGGACACTGAGGCATTTTAGCACGTCCGCACGTTGGCTAAAGTTGGACCATACTAAAATCAAACAAGAACACGACGCTTTTTGCGCTCTTATTTCTCAAGTTGTTTTTAGAAGTACCTACTGCAATTCCTAATCTAGTGTATAATTGATCGATTGAAGTGCAGAATATGAATTTAAATTGTCAATCAATTTTATACTTATGTTACTTTTATAGCATTATTGCATGTTTTGGTATATTTTCATTGATAGTGTTTATTTTAGTAGTTATACGTTATACGTCTATATATACAAGTGTTGCGGAGGAGAAGAAGTTACTGAAGAGATCAGAAACAAGATCTAGATAGTCAATAAATTTATTTCTACAAAATGTTTTTCAAAAAGCATCATCGCGAGTACAAGCTTATAAAGAGCTACTACCTAACGTAGCACTACCCCTCACAACCAATAGTAACACTCTGGGGAGCTTAGTTAAAAACTGTATGGTTTTATGTTGAGAATTTTGAAGCCATAAACGAAATAGTAAAAAAAATTACAGATCAGACGCTACTGTCTCTATTCAAGCCAGTTGGCATTTGAGGATGCTCCAATCAAAGTAAACATTGTTCTTACTGCAATAATAAATTTCACAGATACATCCGATGCTATTAAAAATTTTCTCTATGCAAGTCTTTAGAAATATTAGATAAACATATTTAACAGAGTAAAACGAAAGTTCACTATCATAAAAAAATCGTGGCAAATTAAATGCAATTTTTAATTAAAATTACGGTCCCGAAGGAATTAAGAATTTTGATGCATTTATCAACGGCATCGAACTAACTCTAAGAAGAGGTAGGTTTCTGCAGAAATCGCGCCAGATTTCAAATTCTGTACGGTAACGTCAGCTATTGAAAAGTCATTTTTAGCATTTAAATGAACATAACTTATGTTACAAACGTCACAAGCTTACATCAGAAAATCTGGATAAATATATTGTTGCTTATAGGCACGTTTTCGTCATTATTGTTTAGATAACTTTTCATTCAAATCATACAAGCAGAAAGACGCATCGTGTTTTTGTCAGTAACCTCTTTTAGAGCACTTCTGGCACTAATAAAGCAACTGTACTTTCTAACCTAATTTGACCTCATAACTATCATATACATCCGGAAATTCTTTCATTAGTACACAATATTAAATCTATAAAATCTTACAATAGAATAGAGCTTATGTGTTACATTAATTTAGAAGTTAAAAAGGACAAAGTCTTCAGGTGTATATTATTAAATTACTTCACAACTTTATCCGAACAAACAATATTCACTTGCAGACTTGAAAATTTTCGTATTAATTTGCCAAATAACGTTGAATCACGAATTTTAAACTTGCCGCCCAACTTCGCTTGTTAAATGTTAATTATCATCAAACGTTCTCATTCAAAAGAGAAAGAAACTTGAACTTACTTTTATATATGAAAATTTCAGTATTATCTTTGGGTTTTCTTGCTTAAATCTTATTCATTCGCATTTTAAAATCATAATAACATTAAAACGGGTATTTTTTTGTGAAAATTTACTTGAAATTACACTTACACACCATCGGTGTTGATCAATGTCATTTTACTCAACAGTCTCCAAATTTGATATTTTTTTTTCATGTTGCTCTCATTCTGTTACATACTTGTATAATGTATCAGCAAACTGAGAAAGCTGAGCTTGAGAAAATATTTAAAATCTAAATGTGGTTTGTAACTAAGATATGCGTATGCAATTAAATTCTTGTAATCCATTAGTAAATTCAGTTTTACAAACTGAATTTACAACCACATACAAATAGGTATTCAAAATGACAAAAAACAGCACTAATATATTAAACAAATATATTAAAAAACTGGATAAGTGCGAGTCAGGCTCGCCTTGGTACCTTCCCTGCTGAACTGAACCTTATTCATTCGTTACGACATCCCGTAATTGTTATTCGTTTTTTTTAAGCAATAAGCTTTTTCTATAACATCACATAAAAAATATTTTGAATGCATAATAATAGTAAGGCCAGAAACTGTGCAACTGTGGTGCAGAAGAAGTATCTAATGTTTCCATTTTCTTCGCTCGTGTACTGAGAGGATTTGAAAACTCTTTAAGAGATGTTTTCAATTACTATTTACCATAATTTGGTGAATAATTCTCATAATGAAACAAGTCCATCAGTTCTGAACTTACTAGCTACTCCTTCTGAGAAACCTTGATATAAATTATGATGTAATATCTGGTATTTCCAAACCACCCTCAAGTACCAAATCGTTTAGTCATTAGATTTAAATGTAGCATCTACTTCACTGATACTATTTAATCAAATTCAGAAGCTCCTAAATAAACGAAATTAAAATATTTCTAATCATAAGTTATAGGGAGACTACAGTTATGAAAGTTATATTTTATTAATATCTTTAAATAATACTGTTTTTTCTATTTTACGATCTTTATTTCTACCTAAAGATCATCAATTTAACTCACCTAGAGTCTTGTTTCCATTCACCTCAGTTATCAGTATAACGGATGCTGAAACAAAGTTGAACTGATTTTTTTTTTTACTACAACACAACTCTTTTATAATTGATAGATTTTTATAACGTTTGATTTTGATACATATCCTATATGAAGCAAAACGTCAAAATTGTTCCAACCTCCTTCATTCTTTCCTAATATAGAATTAACTTTAAAATTTTCCATTTTTTCCCTTAACTGTCATGTCTATAGAACTCCTCTAGTCCACGGAAAATATGTTTTGATTCCGCGGCGGATAAAGTTTGTATTGGTTATTTTCTATGAAATACTTATTATTTTTTATCATTCAGATTTTTTCCTCTTTTTTATTTGAATTGTTAGTAAGGAATATTAAACACTAATCATAATTGTATATATTTGATAATCTTTAATTTATTTTTATATATCAGACTGAGTATAAGTAGGTATTCGTCACTCGAATATGGTTAAATTATAAGTAAAATAATATTTTTTATATGAATAATCATAGAAACGTATAATTCATTCGAATAAATGTTGCCCTACTTTAGTGCTTACCATGCACAATATGTAATATATTAATGTTATTTTCGTTATTTAATTGTACAGTAGACTAGTAAAATAATTTGTTCATATAGATTCAGTTTTCATGCAATAATGTATAATTACAGCAAAGCAAACTACAAACAGATTTTGAATAACGTGAGAAAAAAAAAAATTAATAACCCTTATTTATACTGATAAGAAAAAAAATCAACCCTTCGGGAATCTTAAGCATTTATGTGTTAAAAAGTATTCACAAAGAGGCTTGTCCTTCAAAAGTCGTACCGCCGTTTCGTAGTTGCAACTCCCCGAAGGTATTCCCGAGCCGCACAACACGTAGTTTTGTTCTTTCCAAGTCTTACATAACAAAGGAAACTGGCATTAAGGTTTCAGGATGAAAACATCTTAAGAGAAAAAATATTTTCATAACATTCGCTGTTCGTTACTTATGTTGTGAAACAAATAAAATCGCTTGTAAGATATTAAACGGAGAACGCTAAACTAAAACGGCTACGGTTTAACTATTATTGCACTTAAAATGTGTTTATTTTGTTTTTTTTTATTTAATTAATAATAAGTCAGATATATGTACATAGTTATTTAATGAACGTAATTTTTACTTTTTTACAGTTAAAGCATAAAAAACGTGAAAAAAGATTGTAACAAATTTGAAAAGATTATTAAAATAAATATTACTAAAGAGTAGCGGAAAATGAAATCTTCCGGCAAGAATATATTTTGTGCAACACAATATTGTTGTTTTTTCTTGATATAAAACAAGTTTCCATTTCGTATAGCAACAATTAAGTGATATTTAATTAAAAAAAAAAAAAATAGCTTCACGCTATATCCCGCACACAGCAGGATAGGCAGAGGGAACCTAGTGTTAAGACACTCCGTTCCCCACTTTCTGCCGAAATTTGGAGGTATTGCGTGTTGAGTGACAGAACTTAACGCCGCGCTTTGCCTCGACACCAGAGCGAAGAAATGAAAATATAAATTTAAGTAAATATTTCATCTCCTCGAGTGGGGATCGAACCCACAACCAGTCGGTTTTACAGTCACATTTTGTACCACTGCGCCACGACTGACCTCACTATACTACTGATATTTAATTGTTTTCTCTATATAATTATTTAATCAAAAATTATAAAAACACACTTGGTCTGATTGTCTAAACCAGGGGTTTATATTATTATACCTATTTTTTCTTGGTCAAGGACCACTTATATATCAATCTTGGTAGCAGGAACCACTATTCATGTTGGTGTAACAAATATTAACTGTGATAATCATACAAAAACTTCGCCTCACCATCCCCAGTCATAAAATTAAAATCGTTCGCGGCTCATATTTAGGCTTCTGCGGACCACTAGTTGGGAACCAGTGGTCTGAACAATAGGTTCCCTCTCATTACCTTGCTGAGCAGCAAATACAGAGCGAAGCTGAAAAATAAATCGTAGAATTAATTAACTTACATACATTTTACACGTGTCACACATCTGAGAGAGATTTTCATTTATCAACTTGATAGGAAAATTAGGACATAATCTAAAATTTCAAAATGTTTAGCGCAGCTGTGTTTGTAATCCCTCAGAGCGCAAGTATTTTGCTAAATTTATTTTTAATGCAAATAAATACGGATCCATCGCACCTGTCCCGGTGTTGTGGATAATTTTGTTAAGCAGAACATCGAGCGAAATAATACAAATTACTTCGAGACTCCGCGCCGTTCTCTAAAACACATTATACTCTTTAAGAGGATTTACCCAAGATATATATACGAAATTCTTGTTATTGTAATAAAGAAATTTATATATTTTTGTTTATTTATATTGTTGTGAATTTAAACTATGATATGGTTTGGTTAAAACATTAATAATGTTTGCAATTTAAATTTGAAATATGTACGGGCTTTATTTATTTAAATACAAAAACAACATTTTATAACTCAAAACATTTTTTATAAAATGTTTTATGTACTAACAATATAATTTTTTAAAATACATATTATTTACTTTTAAATGTTCGTTTGTTTTATATTATTTCGATTTTCTGGAGTAGCCAGAATTTATAATTTTTGTAAATAATTATAATATTATTGCTATATTATAGAAATAAACAAATTCACTTTCTTAATATTAAAAAAAGATAAGCCTAGAAATAACAATATGATAGGACTGTGATGTAAATATTTGTACGACAACAGTCCTCCCTTAACAATATTTTTAATTTCACAGTGCTAATAAAAATATATATATAAAATATAGTAATCGAATAAGGAATAATAGATTGAGAGAACATATCAAGAGGGATTGTCATTATGTGACATTTTACCTACCATCCCGCCATCCGTCACCCATCATCCGGTATTCATCATCCGTCTTCTGTTCCGTTTCCGGTTTAAGCAATAGAAAGAAACGAAACAAGACATTACATAAACTAGTTTCTCTTCATATTAGGTACATTGCAAATTGTGGAAACGGAGGGTCTTTGTTTTGTCCAGATAATGTAAGTAAAAAGGATTTTAATATAAAAAAATGCTTCTAGTGAGTTCTAGTGGTAAAATACAATTTGACACTTGCGCTAATGATAACAAAAAATCACATAATATATATATTTTTAACTGGATTTCTTTTTTATATATATTCTATAATTGTGTATAGTTAGTTATCTTTTTTTACCGGTCAATTTCCCTCGTGTGTTTTCCATACTACGTGACATTGACGAAATGAAATGTGCTCGATTGGCACGCCCAAAACGCCATAATTTAATTACAATTCATAATTTTTTTTCTTATAATATATTATTCATGTTATTTAATATTAACCTCCAAGCTAGAATTCTGCCAACCAACGTGGTTTGTTGTATAAGACAACGTACAGAGATGCTATTTCATCTCGTTTCGTCAGTTTTCCCAGTGGTCAGAAGTTCCGCTTTGCCGTCTCCAAACTCATTGCCAGGCACTTGCCTTTGTGATTACGTAAACTACTACAAACTTAGAGCATTATAAATACCATGTATTAGCCTTAATTTATTCACAAAGAAATGTATATTAGTACACAACACTTGTACTACGTTAAAGTTGGTTTTCTTAAATAATGAAATTTCTTTGACATGGCCAAAGTGCCGCCATTTGTTACGTTACTGAAGCTTTTGTGAACTTTTGACGATTTTAATAACTCATTAATATTTGCAATCGGTTGAAATGTGCTGAAGTACCGACCTAGTTTAATTAATAATGAAGTCACCCTGTTACGTGCCGATTTGTAACGATTATATCGATACTTCATTTATTGCGATGAGCTGCTGCAGTTGATATATATATATATATATATATATATATATATATATATATATATATATTACCGCGGAAAATATTAACGCGTTAGAGTAAACAAAGAAAGAAATTGATAACATAAAAATGAATAATCATTAATTCCAAAGTTAATTTCTTTGAACTACCGTCACGTGAGGTATCGCCTAACGTTAAAGGTCGATGTAAATGCTGTCATATTATCGCATCATAAACTATACATAAGTTAAACATCATCCATCATCGTGATAATTCACGGGATTTCCCGCTAGTGTGCCCCTAGTATTAATGGGAACGGAGTAGCTTAACACTACGTTCTGATGTTTCCTCCGTCTACCCTACTATATGCGGGATATTCAATGATTTTTATTGTTCACATATATAGAATGTTCCAAAATATTTCGTTTATTACCCTAGTTGGTGAAAGAATTTGAAACGGATGACGAACCACATAAAGTTCATATTTTATATTGCTCAAATTATAATCATACTTTGTGATAGTGTTTATTATTTAATTAAATATTTTTCATGGAAACCTTTGAAGTCATTTCTTTAGAATCTCGGCTATTATTATTAAGCTTATGCAAAATAGCACAATTTCGAAACTACACCGAGTAAAAATCCATTAAATTAAAATGCAATTATTTTACAAAGGACGCTTTGGATTCTTTCCTAAGTACTTACCGTCTACTTTGACAACAAGTTGTGAGCTATGATAAAATTTGTATTATATGATATTGTACATACAATCAGTTATAAAAGGTAAAAATAAATGTTATAATTAATATTTATACATTAATATTTTTAACAAAAAAATACTCTTAAACGTAAAACGAAAAGATTTTTTGAGAATCTGCGTGTTGTGCACACTTACACAGACGAAGGAATAAATATATTAATAAATAGCAATTCATTCCCCCGATAGGGAATTAAACTCACAACCGTTGTGTTTACAGTCACAGGCAGGGGCACAAGGGTATGCCTCTGCGCCATGATGGTTACACGCTCACTTATGTAATGTTAAAAAAAAAGTGGAAAATACAAAAATGCCACTACCAACAAAATAACTAATTCGTTTTGTAATCAATCGGTCGTCTAGATTCTAGAACGCTTAGAATAACCAAAGAAACAACACGTTCTAACTTCTCATACCAATTGGGTCAACATTTATAAAGACAATAGACATGTTTCTTAGAACTTTAGAAATGAAGTAGTATATATATGTATGTATAATTTGATATTGTTTATATTTCTGCGAATCGTAATATTTTATTTATTGACTGTTGAAAAAATTACCATATTATGAGGCTAGTCGTGACGCAGGGGTATAAAGTGTGACTGTAAAATCAACTGGTTGTGGATTCGATCCCCACTCGAAGAAATAAAAAAAATATTTACATTTATATTTTCATTTCTTCGCTCTGCTGTCGAGGCAAAGCGCGGTGTTTAGCTCCGCCACTCAACACGCAATGCCTCCAGAAGTCGGCGGAAAGTGGGGAACGGAGTGTCTTAACATTAGGTTCCCTCTGCCTACCCTGCTGTGTGCGGGATACAGTGTGAAGCTGATTTATTTGTTTAATTTACCATACTAATTACCCCAATCACGCGTATTGTATATTTTTACCGAAAGTGTATTTTGTCAACAGAAACTACATAAAGCGGCGGGAAGCTGAATGCGCCAAAAATGCTTAACTTTCTAGAAGTTGCTAAAGTTGTTATGACTTTAGCAACTGAAGTTCCGTCCAATAACCAATAATCGTTTCATCCAGTTACAGAGGAAAGTTACATCGCTCATTTCGTTATCTTCTATATTATAGGAAATCCGCAACTCTTTTTAGTTTACTATGTTTTACATGTTAAAATCGAGTAAAATTAAAGTATACGTATAAAAAAAAAAGAAATCTTAATTAAAACAAAAAAAAGGTGAGGCCGTTGTGGTACAGTGGCACAAGTGTGCGACTGTGTATACGACGGTTGCGGTTTTGATTCCCTCTCGCTGGAATTAATCATTTAATTTTATTTTTTCGTTAATTTATTGAAATTTTCATGTCTCCAGACTTGGAGTGTCTTAACACTAGGTTCTCTCTGCCTAACCTTCCTTACTACGGGATACAGCGTGAAGCTAAAAAAAGAAAAAAAAAATCAAGTGATTTTTTTTCTCTTTCATTTTAATTAAGCTCTTCCTACGGAAGCTACGAGCATAATATGAAAGTTATCAAGAAAAAATACGCTCATTCATCCCGAGCCAACATTTATGAGACGGTCTTTTCAATTATTTGTAGTTAGTTAGGTATATATTACTTGAATTGAATATAAAATATTTTTAATTATGAAGTCATTTTCGTGTAATATATGGTCAGCAAAAAAAGAAAATCAAATCTATTTGAAAGTCGGTAAATTATAACGGAAATAAATAAATCAAACAAAATAAATCAGCTTCACGCTGTATGCCGCACAGAACAGAATAGGCAAAGGGAATCTAGTGTTAAGACACTCTGTTCCCCACTTTGCCGAATTCTGGAGGCATTGCGTGTTAAGTGGCAGAACTCAACGCCTTTGCCTCTACATCAGAAATGGAAATATAAATATTCTAGTAATATCTCCTCGAGTGAGGATCGAACCCACAACCAGTCGGTTTTACAGTAACTCTTTGTGTCGCTGCGCCACGACTGACCTCATAACGGAAATAAGCAGTAAAAATAATATTTCCGCACAATATACATATGTTATTACAACAATCGTTAAGGAGTCTAAGAAGTTATTAAGTTATAAAGTTTGAAGAACAAACATCTTTCGTGTTCGGTTCGAGTTTCCGAATTTTCCATTTGCCAATAAAGCCGAAACACGAGATGTAAACTTTGTTTGTTAAGTCTTAATCGTTTTAAAATTTACTTCACAATTAAATCTTTGGCAACATGTATAATTTTCAATTTTCAATATGAGTAAAATATTATATTTCACGTTAATTGCTTGAGGCCAGTCGTGGCGCAGTGGCACAAAATGCGACGTGAGGTTGTGGGTTCGATTTCCTTTTGAGGAAATGTAATATTTATATTTCTAACTTCTATCTTCGCTCTGGTGTCGAGGCGTGGCGTTGGGTTTAGCCACTCAATACGTAATGACTCCAGATTTAAAAGGGGAAACAGACGGAAAATGGGAAACAGAGCATTATTTTTGCTATGGCTATGGCTTTATAATATTATTATATATTTTTACATTCATGAAAAATGTAAACGTAGCTACGTATTTGTATAAATATTATTTGGAGCAAGTATAATATATAAAAAATATATTTTAAATATATAGAAATCTTGTTGAAACTAAAATAGTAATACTAATTGTTTAAAAAGGCAAAAACGTTAATAAAATCATATGTTATTAATAGGCAATCGCTTTGGCTACAAATAATGAATTGGCAAATATAAAGTATATATTTTTTTTATTTAACCTCGAGTAAAACCTTCTTACACTTGGATCTTGTTAAAATGTCAAATCTATAGATACAATTCTCTTCGAATTTACCCAAAAGGCTAAGACTCACGTAAATAGTTCCAATGTATTGAAAGGAAGTGAAAACGGTTAAGTAGAAGGGATAAGTGTGTTTTCGATGTATAAAGAAATTTGGCACCCACTCAGCTATTTACTGGCGATGGTGCGATAAGCGTTTTCTCTTTCAATGCCGTCAAAGAGCTGGCCGTCTATTCAGAGCGTCACTCGACAATATGTTATACATAAAGGAGCAAGGAATTGCAGAGTTCCTCTAGAGTAGGTATAAAATATAAGTATATACAATTTCGAAACTAAGTTACATTGGCAAATTTTAAACCATTAATCACATTTTTTTTTTATTTCTTTTTCGGGTTCACGATGTATCTGGCACACAGTTAGTAGTCAGAGGAAACCTAGTGTTAAGACACTCCGTTCCTCACTTTCCGTCGAGTTCTCGAAACATTGCGTGTTATCGGTACATAACGCTACGCTTTGCCTCGATACCATAGCGAAGAAATGAAAATATTAAATATTTCATTTTCATCGAGTCGGGATCGCATTCACGATCTGTCGCGTTTACGGTCACAAATTATTACCACACAAATAATCTATTATTAAAACATTTTTAAGAAAGCATAACATAAATTTAAATAAAATTTTGGATTTTAGGCACTTGATTTCAAATGCAAATGATTTGAATTGGTGTTTAAAAAGATTTTTAAATTTAAAGAAAATAAAGTATCCTAATAGCCACATAACGCAAAAATACTTGTCGTCTTTTTAAAATTCATGCTCTTGTTTGTATTTGTCCTACTTTGATTGTCATTACAAATGCAACGACCGCAGGCAGCAACATAATCAGATTTACCACAAATCTGTGGTGTTACGTAGAGGAGACCATCTTCTGAATATGCAATGATTAAAGGGGCCCTCCATTAATCACCTAAGCGTGGAAAAGGGGGGATGAGGTATTAGACAAAAACCACGAAATATCACAAGGGAAACAAGGGGTGTAGTAAGATATAATATGGTTTTTTTTTCGTCAATCGCGCCGCGATAATCGCCTGGCCTTGCTTGTCAGTTATTCTGTTGATTTGACGAAACCGGCAACAGCCACCAACAACAGACGAAAAAATGCTAAAAAGACATGATGAGATTAATGAACGACCCCTACGTACATAAGGAGAACACTACGGAGGAACCGATAACAATAAATCAAGAATTAAATGAACATTAAAAAAAATCTTTAAATAAAATGTAGACGTATGCTAGCGACATATTGGTTGTGTAAGAGAGCTCACATTACTAACATGCCAAAGCAAAAATAAATATTGAAGCAAAGAAATCAAATTATTGAAAAGTTTATTTCCACGTTAATACAGGTTTGTATTTGTGTCGTATAAGAAAAGTAAAATATATGTTTTACTGGATATACCAAATGAAAATAAAAATACATGATACATTTCGCGGCGCTGAGAGATTCTTATTATACGATGCATGTAGGTTCGAATTTGAGGATCGATCCTCATGTAGGAGAAAGTGTATATGTAAAATTGTTTTTATTTTTCCACTTTGATGATAAAAAGCTTACCTTTTCTACACGGTAAAAGTGAGATATGCATAAAGTATTATAAAAAAAGGGAAGTAAACTATAAAAAAATTGAATACATAGGTACTAAATAATTATATATTGTGAGAATTTTGGATACCATTAAAGTGTAAGACTGTGTATCTTCTATTTTTTTGTCTGCGATGACGAGAAAGATGCAGTACTTAATATTTATTTTGGTTTTCATTTCATATTTATGTCTTTGATGGATTTGGTTTGATGATTTGATTTACTATTATGAAAATATTTGTAATTTTCGACGGGATCACTATTACGAATTTCTTTTCATATAAAAGTAGCTTGAAATTGTCCGTGTAAAGTACGGCAATGTGTATGCGTCCGGTTTTTTTTAACTTGTTTAATGAAATACTTTTATTTATATTTACAATTTAAGTGAAAAGTAATTATATAATATTATAATAAAAGTTAGCGTGTACCAGGAGAAAGCGCACTTTTGAGCATTTCATCAAATTTTCAAGAACTTAACAAGCAAGTCATGGAACAATACAGCCATGACAAAGAACTCTTTAACGACCTGAATTTATCCTTAACTTTCCACTAATACCGTCATTAAACAATCCTTTGTTTTTAGGCTTTGATAAAAACGCCGACTGGCACCTCTGAGTTCCTAATTTTTATCTTTTGCTCTCACTTCAACAAAGGTAAATACTTTTCAACAAAGACAACAGCCTTATTTGGACTCTTTGTTCCCTTATATTAATTGAAGCTTGTTCTTATATTTACTGAAATCTAAAGAATTGCTGAGGCATTCTCAAAAATTGTTAGCATAAACTTTGGAAACTTGAATGAGACAAACACAAAGTAAAGAAAAGTATATTTATATATCTTTTTAAAAAAAGGTAACTTGCACAAACTTTGCATTATGTCAGTTATAAGCAAGCTTTCGTTTGAAATTATTCGTAACGCTTTGATTTCGAGCTTACAGTGTTAAAGAGCGTCGAGCTTAAAGGTGAAAATTTACTGGTGAACGTTTTAAAAGTAACGTGTCTGTATTTCTGTTATAATTTTGGAAAAACAATTATTGATTTTCAATTTATGGTCATAAGTCTATTTTGTTGTAGCGTTTAGTTGTTTCTAGTCTACGATTATTCTATGATGAGGTGGTAAATAATCTTATAATGTTTTTTGAAGAAATGCTTAGATACTTTATTATTCATTACCTACATACAACATGTATGTCAATCAACATCAACAAACCCATTTCTCTCTCTGTAAAAATATTTTTTTTGTGTTTACACAACATAATATATAGAGTAAAATAATATTAATTTTAAAATTCTCATAAACAAAAGTCTCAATTATACATTTGTAAATAAATAAATTTACAAATTAACTAATTTTATAATCGGAAAATGCGCGTGCTAGTGCAAAAGCTTCGCTTTGAATTTCCTAATAGAAAAACTTCCGCCGGAATCGCATTCATGCTGAACTACAGCGGTTTTTGAATAACAATTTAAATAAGTGCTGGAAAGTATTTGGTTTTATTTAGCTTAAAGTTGTTAAGGCTTAAAAGCCTTTTAGTTTTAAATCGTTAGTAAGATTTTTACTTCATAATTTTAGTGTGATAATAATAGTGATTTGCATTGTATTTGTTCTTCTTATTAAATATTTTATGATATAAAAAAGCACATATTAACAAATTAACAAATTTAGACTTTCGCAAAACAACACGCAATGAAAAGCGAAGAACAAGAGTGTATTGACACTAGATTTTTTCTGTTTACCCTTGTATATGCGGAAGCGAGTACAGTATGTTTAAAGAAAATGCATAGTTTCAATAAATTCCTGTCGTCTAAAACTTTCATAAATGTTTCTAACTTCTCACATCTCGTTTTAAGTTAAACACGGATACGTGCTGGTAACGAAGGTAGAACAATTAACCAAATAACTGTAACGTAAATGAAATGAATGCAATATTTTAAATTATTGTTCTATTATAATTAATTATTGAGGGCAATCTGGTGCTCACACAGTGAGATTGTAAATGCGAATGGGTGTGGTTTCGATCCCCATTTGAGGAAATTAAATATTTATTTAAATTTATATTTCCATTTCTTACTCAAACACACGCAAAAGTTAGTGTCTTAACATTTTACATAACTTTCCCTCTGCCTATAATTTATAAACTAAACTAATCTAGCTTCACGCTGCATCCCTAGTTTACTGCAGTGGTAATCAAAAAAACCGCCAAACGCTACGGTCTCTACATATCTCTTTCGCTTTGTCCATTGTTATCAATTTCTTCATACAAGCCAAAATGTAAAAAAATGCCAAAATCGCTATGGAAGTCTATTGGGTAAATGCCTATGTATATAACTTGAAATGACATTGTCTCCTTCAAATATTATGGGAACGTACATAATATAATGCAACTGCCGTCATGGTCGCAGTTTCGACCCAAATTGCATGTCTCTGTCCTGGTAACACAAAATGCAATATGAAACACGTGACAGTAAATCCTATTTGCCTACCTAATTATATGCGAGATAAAGCTTGAACTTTAAAAAAAGATAATGATAGCTGGGGATTCATTTCTGAATCTAAATTTGGCTCCAGCTTAATCACTTTCAATAAAACTTACTAGAACTTATAACATCTCCATCTCCATATATAATAAAAGGATAGAAAAGTCAATTCTGTACATGAAAGATATAAAAAAAATAAAAATTAGGTCGGTTAATATGTCGATTATAGAACCTAAAAAACCACTCAGCAGAATTCTTGTCTGTCTGTCTGTCTGTCTGTCTGTCTGTCTGTCTGTCTGTCTGTCTGTCTGTCTGTCGGTTTGTTTGTGCGTCAATCACGCAAAAACTACCTGACAGAAATTGATGAATTTTTGCATGGTGTTAGCCTAGGGCCTCAAGGTACATTTTTTTTGGGTTTTATTCCGAATTTCATGATAGTTTTCTTTAAAAAAAATAAAAACTGAAAAATATAAATTACCTAAAATACCGATAACTACTGTATGAAATTAAATTAATTTTGGCATGGTAATAGTTCAAAGCCTAATGTCACTTATAGGATAGTTTTTATCATGGAGTATAAAGAATTTTTTGTAGAAAAAATTACATAATTATATTTTTTAATAAAAAAAATCGACTTCTTCAAATTCAACCGGATTTCACACTCTGAACTTAACTAAACTTTCACCAAACTACCCCTTATATGTACCCTTTCTAATAAAAAAAGAATCATTAAAATCGGTTGAATTGATATTGACTTATACGTTCATTTGTCGCGCATATACTTAATGTAAATTTGAGATTTATATGATTTTCTCATAGATACCATTGTTGGATATAAACTAAATTAAAATAAGACTACACGGGAGGCATTAGCTTTCAAATAAAAAAAGAATCATTAAAATCGGTTCATACAATCAAAAGTTCTAAGGTAACAAGGCTAAAAAATACAGCCACATTGATGACCCCTTTTAAGAAGTCGGTTAATAGTAATCTGACATAATTAAATTACGACTATTTCATTTAACCACATTTTAAAAGAAGAAAGTAAATTGAGGCCGTTCGTTGCACAGGGGCACAAAGTGTAACTGTTGTGGGTTCGATGAACACGCAAGGAAACGAAATATTTATTTAAATTTATATTTCCATTTCATCGCTCTGGTGTCGAGGTAAAGTGCGGCGTTGAGTTTCACTACTCAGCACGCAATGCCTACAGAATTCCGAGAAAAGTAGGGAACAGAGTGTTGTTGTTAACACTAGAGGTCCTATGCCTACCCTGCTGTGTGCGGGATACAGCGTGAAGCTAAAAAAAGAAGTATAATCAATATTTGTTCAGTCTACCATAATTATTATTTCAAACGTCAACGTTGGTGATATTAACAAACATAATAAAGTAGGTATATTTTACGGAATTAGCTCATATGGCGGTGTGTAGAATAAAAAGTATATGTATTTGGAAAGTAAATTCTGATTGTGAGTTCATAGTTTATAAAAGTTTATATTGTGTTTAGATGGATCACGTGGTGATGTCAATACGTTTTAATGTCATCTTATGTTATCTGTTAAAATAGCGTGAAGCTGATTAAACTTAGTGTTATATTCAAAAGAAATTAATTGTATAATATGTAATTTATTAATACGTTTCAAGTATGAAAAAAAGAAAAAATGCAATATAATTGCATTTGTGTTTCCTTCCTATATTTTGTATTTCTATTATTTAAATCGATATATCAGGAACGTAAATGTGGGAACAGAGTTGCATGCCATTTTAGTACAGAGTAACCTCTAAAAAATGTATTTACTAAACTGAATAAAAAGAATGTGTGATTCCTCTATACAATATATTGTTCTATATTATACATAAAACAGGTTAAAACAGTGCATATGAAGGTCCTCCTGTAGTATAAGTATTTTCAATTACTATCAACACTACATTGTCGATACTAATGTGGTATTACAATATGAATGAAATTTTTCCGCCATTATGATGACATAGACAATTTTTTTAATTTGGAAAAATAATATATTAACTATAAGAACGTTGGTAGTTTTTTAAAAGGAATTCTTATAGAATAAAAAATTGCCTAAACTATGCTTCTTCGCAAGTGGTTGTAATAACTATTGGTATCAATTTTCCAAAAAATCACTATAAATATTAAATATGCTCAATTATACAGAGTTTTTTTGTTAGGACCACTTTAAATGAAACCACAGTTTAACTACTCTATAAAAGCCTATTACATATTAAATTAAAAACCCGAAAATAAAAAAGTTATTTTTTCAAACAAAATCTCCATATATAATAAAAGGATAAAAAAGTAGATAGCACTAGTTATATTTTAATTAGGTTAAATTCCCACTAAGTGGAAGAATATATTTATTTTTCTGCCCGTAAAAACAAACGAAGCGAAGCCTTGTGTTCCGCTATACTATCTAAAGAAATTGGAAAGTGCAAAATTGAGTAAGTGCACCACTATCTTATTTGAAATTCTTTCTTCTCTCCATTATAAATATTCATAGGATTGAAATGTAATAGTGACGTCTTTGAACAATAGTATATGTTCATAACTGTTAAAGTTAATTATCGAACAAATGGTTTACAACTCTGATGATACAAAGACATTCTGCTTCAGCTGATAATTTAATTAAAATGTCTACCGGATGATCAATTAGCCTGCAGTTTACGTTTTAATTGTTATTATGTATGATGTTACGTAACGTTTCTTTACGTTTATTTATTTATATACATATTACATTTAATGAATTAAATATATTTTATAAAAGGTTCACATATGTGATAACATGTTCACACATGTGGTCCACATATGTGACCACATATTCACACATGTGGTCCACACACGTGACCACATATTCACACATGTGGTCCACATATGTGACCACATGATCACACATGTAATCTTCATATGTGACTACATATCACACATGTGGTCTACATATGTGACTACATATCACACATGTGATATGCCCATGTCAATACTTATTCACACATGTGGTACACATATATGACCACACGATGCCACATGTGGTCCACATATGTGGCCACATGATCACATATGTGGTCCACATATGTGAGCACATAAACACACATGTGGTCCACACACGTGACCACATATTCACACATGTGGTCCACACACGTGACCACATATTCACACATGTGGTCCACATATGTGACCACATGATCACACATGTAATCTTCATATGTGACTACATATCACACATGTGGTCTACATATGTGACAACATATCACACATGCGATCTGCACATGTGAATACTTACTCACACATGTGGTTCACATATATGACCACACGATGCCACATGTGGTCCACACACGTGACCACATATTCACACATGTGGTCCACATATGTGACCACAAATTCTCACATGTGGTCCACATGAAAGACCACATATTCACACATGTGGTCCACATATGGGACCATATATTTACACATGTGGTCCACATATGTGACCACAAATTCCCACATGTGGTCCACATATGTGACCACATTTTCCCACATGTGGTCCACATACGCGACCACGTATTCACACATGTGGTCCACATATGTGACCACACATTCTCACATGTGGTCCACATATGTGACCACATTTTCCCACATGTAATCCACATACGCGACCACATATTCACACATGTGGTACACATATGTGTCCACAAATTCTCACATGTGGTCCACATGAAAGACCACATATTCACACATGTGGTCCACATATGGGACCATATATTTACACATGTGGTCCATATATGTGACCACAAATTCTCACATGTGGTCCACATATGTGACCACATTTTCCCACATGTGGTCCACATACGCGACCACGTATTCACACATGTGGTCCACATATGTGACCACATGATCACCCATGTAATCTTCATATGTGACTACATATCACACATGTGGTCCACATATGTGACCACATTTTCCCACATGTGGTCCACATACGCGACCACGTATTCACACATGTGGTCCACATATGTGACCACAAATTCTCACGTGTGGTCCACATGAAAGACCACATATTCACAACATGTGGTTCACATATATGACCACACGACGCCACATGTGGTCCACATATGTGACCACATGTTCACATATGTGGTCCACATATGCGAGCACATATACACACATGTGGTCCACACACGTGACCACATATTCACACATGTGGTCCACATGTGACCACATGATCACCCATGTAATCTTCATATGTGACTACATATCACACATGTGGTCCACATATGTGACCACATTTTCACATATGTGGTCCACATACGCGACCACATATTCACACATGTGGTCCACATATGTGACCACAAATTCTCACGTGTGGTCCACATGAAAGACCACATATTCACACATGTGGTCCACATATGGGACCATATATTTACACATGTGGTCCACATATGTGACCACAAATTCTCACATGTGGTCCACATATGTGACCACATTTTCCCACATGTGGTCCACATACGCGACCACGTATTTACACATGTGGTCCACATATGTGACCACACATTCTCACATGTGGTCCACATGAAAGACCACATATTCACACATGTGGTCCACATACGTGAGCACATATTGACACATGTGGTCCACATATGTGACCACATATTCACACATGTGGTCCACATATGTGACTACATATTCACACATGTGATCTATATATGTGACTACACATTCACATAAAAAAATTTTTACTACACGAATAAACTTCAATAAAAGTTTTATAATTTAAAAAAGTTTATTTTTTATGTAGGCTGTCCCCTATCTGAAGTGTAGTTAAATGGAAAAACTAGGAGGACCAGTGTGTGTGTCAGTGATGACCTATTGCGTTGAGAGACAAGGTCCTTCATCCTTAGCCTCATTCGCAGGCTCCAAGTCAGCTATGGAGACAGCTATTTCTCTAAGCTACTGAATTAGAAACGATGGTACGACGAAAGAAGGTTACCGACACATTGTTTCGGTAAATGAGCGATGTATAAATGCACTTTGTCACGAAAGGTATTTTAAATTTGTATTGAAACGAACTGAAAAGTCAAAAATTAAAAGGAGTTATAAAATGTAATTTATCACATGAATTCACAAAACAATCTATACCTATTTTTTATTTTAAGAATTAAAAAAATGATGTTAGTTTTGTCTTGCCTGACCTTGTCGCACTCATTATCTTATTAATGTGATTAATCTCCATCTCCATATATAATAAAAGGATAGAAAAGTCAATTCTGTACATGAAAGATATAAAAAAAATAAAAATTAGGTCGGTTAATATGTCGATTATAGAACCTAAAAAACCACTCAGCAGAATTCTTGTCTGTCTGTCTGTCTGTCTGTCTGTCTGTCTGTCTGTCTGTCTGTCGGTTTGTTTGTGCGTCAATCACGCAAAAACTACCTGACAGAAATTGATAAATTTTTGCATGGTGTTAGCCTAGGGCCTCAAGGTACATTTTTTTGGGTTTTATTCCGAATTTCATGATAGTTTTCTTTAAAAAAAATAAAAACTGAAAAATATAAATTACCTAAAATACCGATAACTACTGTATGAAATTAAATTAATTTTGGCATGGTAATAGTTCAAAGCCTAATGTCACTTATAGGATAGTTTTTATCATGGAGTATAAAGAATTTTTTGTAGAAAAAATTACATAATTATATTTTTTAATAAAAAAAATCGACTTCTTCAAATTCAACCGGATTTCACACTCTGAACTTAACTAAACTTTCACCAAACTACCCCTTATATGTACCCTTTCTAATAAAAAAAGAATCATTAAAATCGGTTGAATTGATATTGACTTATACGTTCATTTGTCGCGCATATACTTAATGTAAATTTGAGATTTATATGATTTTCTCATAGATACCATTGTTGGATATAAACTAAATTAAAATAAGACTACACGGGAGGCATTAGCTTTCAAATAAAAAAAGAATCATTAAAATCGGTTCATACAATGAAAAGTTCTAAGGTAACAAGGCTAAAAAATACAGCCCAATTGATGACCCCTTTTAAGAAGTCGGTTAATAGTAATCTGACATAATTAAATTACGACTATTTCATTTAACCACATTTTAAAAGAAGAAAGTAAATTGAGGCCGTTCGTTGCACAGGGGCACAAAGTGTAACTGTTGTGGGTTCGATGACCACGCAAGGAAACGAAATATTTATTTAAATTTATATTTCCATTTCATCGCTCTGGTGTCGAGGTTAAGTGCGGCGTTGAGTTTCACTACTCAGCACGCAACGCCTACAGAATTCCGAGAAAAGTAGGGAACAGAGTGTTGTTGTTAACACTAGAGGTCCTATGCCTACCCACCCTGCTGTGTGCGGGATACAGCGTGAAGCTAAAAAAAGAAGTATAATCAATATTTGTTCAGTCTACCATAATTATTATTTCAAACGTCAACGTTGGTGATATTAACAAACATAATAAAGTAGGTATATTTTACGGAATTAGCTCATATGGCGGTGTGTAGAATAAAAAGTATATGTATTTGGAAAGTAAATTCTGATTGTGAGTTCATAGTTTATAAAAGTTTATATTGTGTTTAGATGGATCACGTGGTGATGTCAATACGTTTTAATGTCATCTTATGTTATCTGTTAAAATAGCGTGAAGCTGATTAAACTTAGTGTTATATTCAAAAGAAATTAATTGTATGTAATACATAATATGTAATTTATTAATACGTTTCAAGTATGAAAAAAAGAAAAAATGCAATATAATTGCATTTGTGTTTCCTTCCTATATTTTGTATTTCTATTATTTATATCGATATATCAGGAACGTAAATGCGGGAACAGAGTTGCATGCCATTTTAGTACAGAGTAACCTCTAAAAAATGTATTTACTAAACTGAATAAAAAGAATGTGTGATTCCTCTATACAATATATTATTCTATATTATACATAAAACAGGTTAAAACAGTGCATATGAAGGTCCTCCTGTAGTATAAGTATTTTCAATTACTATCAACACTACATTGTCGATACTAATGTGGTATTACAATATGAATGAAATTTTTCCGCCATTATGATGACATAGACAATTTTTTTAATTTGGAAAAATAATATATTAACTATAAGAACGTTGGTAGTTTTTCAAAAGGTATAAGAATAAAAAATTGCCTAAACTATGCTTCTTCGCAAGTGGTTGTAATAACTATTGGTATCTATTTTCCAAAAAATCACTATAAATATTAAATATGCTCAATTATACAGAGTTTTTTTGTTAGGACCACCTTAAATGAAACCACAGTTTAACTACTCTATAAAAGCCTATTACATATTAAATTAAAAACCCGAAAATAAAAAAGTTATTTTTTCAAACAATATAAATAATAAAATTATCGTTGTAAAATAAAATACAATTTGTCAAGAACGACGCTTGCACATAAAAACCTATCAAAGGGAAACCGCCGCATACGCCTCATTGCGAAATCGAGTCGTAGGTATTGGCGGCAAAATTTAAAGTTCTAGACATTTTAGTACTATTTTTGTAGTAGTATGTGTTTACATTATTGGTACCTATGCGTAACCGCGTCATACGAAATATAGATATGAATAAACATTGTGAAATAAGAAAAAAAACCTACTCTTCACTGTTGATGTATCTTAAAAACTATTTTACCCTATATGCCCAATTGTAACTGTAACGTGACGTTGTGGGTCTGATCCACACATGCAGGATTGAGTTATAATTTAATAACATTTTAATTTCGCACATCAGTCAAACATTATACCCAATATCTTTAGCGTGATAAAGCGTGGATCTGGTTTTAACTTTATGTAAACCGATTAAAATAAAGTCCAGTCCAGTTGAGGCCAGTCGTGGCGCAGCGGCACAAAGCGTGACTGTAAAACCGACTGGTTCTCTGAGTTCGATCCCCACACGAGGAGATGAAATATTTACTTAAATTTATATTTCCATTTCTTCGCTCTGGGGTCAAGGTTAAGCACGGCGTTGCGTTCTGCCACTCAACACGCAATGCGTCCAGAATTCGGTAGAAAGTGGGGAACGGAGTGTCTTAATACTAGGTTCCTCCCTCTGACTAGCATGAAGCTGCTTAAAATAAAACTAATGCTTAATATTTAAGGGCAGTTTGCCAGAATACAAACAAAAAAAGTATTTAAATCGGTTAAGCCGTTTCTGAGATTATCGTAAAGAAACGCACATATAGTAAGTATCGATAAGTTGTGTTTTTATTTCAAACATTCAGTTGAAGATTCTTATGGGAGGTACGAAAATGCGACCTAAAGTTTTAACAACTTTCTTATAAAAAATCTTCATTACATTGCAAACATACATTATAAGTATATCAAGACACGAACATAATTCAGTGTGTTAAGTAAATAGTTCTGTGGTTTAAGCGGGCGAAGCCGCGAGCGGGTCGCTAGTAGATAATAAAGGTATACATGACGTGTATGTAAATTGGTTATGTAATAACTTACTTTAAATCCAACATGAAACTTTACAATATATTTTCGTTTATCAGACTGCATTTACTTGATAATGATATCATTATCATACTGTTTAAAACGTATCCGTTGAAATGGTATGACATTGATTTATGTAAATCATATGAAATTATTTAAAACTGCATCGAAATTTAAATGTTAATGAGCAAAAAGCAGCTGGCGGTAAAATTAAAAATAATTGACTAAGGGCCAGTTTCACCGGTTACGAAATAATTTATATAATAATAAATGCTATCTTTCAGGCATATCATGATAATACAAAATAACTGTTTCTTATATTTTCAAAAGTAATATAGTCACTAATGAACTGAAATAATAAATAACAATTCAGACGATTTGTTACATTTTTTTTCAAATTTAAAATGTGTATCTACTAGATATTGCTATTCGATTCAAGACTTGTGAAACCAAAGTTATATCTTGTCTGGCAGATAAGGCCTTCCGGGACTTTTTACCCCTGAGTGGTGAAACTGGCCCTAAAAATTCAAAATATTTGAAAAAATACATTATATGAGTGATTAATTAAATAGTAAGAAGAAAACACCGAGCGAAGAAAATACATTGAAATTATATAAGCAAATCTGCTGCGTTTTAATTAAATCCTGAAGAACCATCTACATGTAATTATACGCTTTTGAATTTACAAAATGTAATTGCTAGGTTATTTATATACTACACTTTTTACAACAAATTATATTCATTCATTTAACATAATAATATATCTTTATATCGTATTTATTGAATATTATAAAAACTATAAAACCATTATTAATTAATCTTTTTTTCGCTTTACATTCTATCTCAAATGGAGCAGGGTAGGCAGAGGGTGCTTAGTGTTAACACGCTCCGCTCCCCACTTTCAGTCGAATTCCGGAGACAACGCTTGTTGAGTGGCGGAACTCAACGCCGCGTTTGCGCCACAACTGGCCTTAACTAAAACTTACGTTTCCTGCTGTTTTTATCTCCATTTTTAAATTAATTCAAGTACACTTTAAATATAATGGTATGGCGCGTAAGTGAGTAGCTGTAAAATGATATAAAAAAAACGTTATTTGAAACTATTTGAAAGCAACAAAGTATTTGGAATGCATTTACGTTGCATGCACTGAGATTGCAAAGCCCTCTTTACTGTTGAGTGGCGATGGAATAGTAGGAATTCTCTTATCCAGCCAAAGTGGCTTTTCGTCTTTTCAAGACTCCACACGACAACCGCACTCATATAGGAAACTTTATTTTCTTATTTGTACGAAATTGTTGTTGTTTAACTGAATGATAAATATTATTTACATTGCATATAGTAGAAAGAGATATTATATGAGGCTCGTGGCACAGAGGTTTAGAGTATAACTGTAAGCGCGACACGTTGTGGGTTCGATTTCCTCTCGAGGAAAATTAAATATTTAATATTTTAATTTCTTAGCTCTGGTTTCAAGGCAAAACACGGCGTTGAGTACCGCTACTCAGCACAAAATGCCTCCAGCATTCAGCGGAAAATGGAGAACAGAGTGTCTCAACACTAGATGCTCTCTGTCTATCCTGTTGTGTGATGGATGCAGCGTGAAGCTAAAAAAAGGAGAATACTTCTTTTTGGAATAATGAAAACAATGTAAAGTATAATACTAAAAAACACTCAGATATTATTTTTTAAATTACATAAGGTACTAAATGCAGTCCTGAAACTTTATTATACACAATTTAACAAGTATTTAAAATTTCAGCGGCACTAGTAACTTTTAATTCCATTCTAAACTCACTAAATAAGATTGAGGCACTCCCTCAAGTAAGGACTTTGTTAGGTCGCTGTTCTAGTTTTCAACAGAATCAAATATACAGGTATATATAGCTGTGTTCAGGTTATCGTGGAATTATACTTATTTATTTAATAATTATAAGTAATATAACATGGGATTTTCTTTATGAGATTTACATTTGATCAAGACTTCGTTAGCACATAATACCTACTACTGATACTATCGGTAGAAAAATTTAACATTAAATGTTTAATGTAAATTAATTTATTATTTTTTTCTTATTAAGAGAACGTATAAAAATTTGAACGTAGCGGGATTTCAACCTGCGCCTCTTTGGAAACCGTCCAAGCGCTCTGACCAACAAAGCCGTACGTTCTCGTCGTGCTACGTCGACAACCTTATAAGAATATTTTTATTAGTGATCTGGCCCATGTTTGGCACCCATACGTCATAATAAATTATGCAAGAATTTTATACTTGTCTTTTTACTTCTATTGGTATATTTTTATCCTTAAAAAAATCCCTTCAGAACCATTAAGTACCTTTTCCATAATCCAAATACACTCGGTATTTAGTTTGTAATTTCCTTGTTGGTCATTGCTATTGGTGAAATAATTTGGCCGAGATACGTGTATTCCTCGACATACGCTATGATGTAATTGTTTACAACAATATATATTTTTTGGCTGTTAGTCAATAATTTAGTTTTTGTCCTGTTCATTTGAAGCCATACTGCATACGCAATACGTATGTATGTAATATTTTTTATTACCTCATATCTCCAGAACCGCTGAACGGATTTCCATAATTGAGGTATCGTTAGATTCGTCTTAGCAGCCCAAGTGTTAGTCTTTAAAAAGGTTACGTTAAAAAAATAATCATAGCGGCTGTGGGACGCCATTGGAATATTGACAAAAAAAATGATTTTGAATACCATAATATGGGTGTTAAATTCAAGAGCTCAATACGAGGGTTTTAAAAAGTATATCATGATTGTCATTACCATAATAAAGCCTAACAAAAAAGTGAAAAATAAAATAATTATTATAAAAACTGAAACCCCGAATGCATACAACTAAAAAGAAAATAAACATACCCAATAGTTTATTAGGATTAATAGTCGGGAGTTTTAAATGTATTTTTTTGTTCTGAAGTCGAGGCAAAGAGTGACAATGAGTTCTGTCCCTCATCACGGAATGCCTTCAGAGTTCGGCGGAAAATGGGGAATGGAAAGTTTTTAGACTAAGTTCCCTCTGCCTACTCGGCTGATTCTATTTGATTTATATGAACATAGATTGTATGGAAATTGCTATAATGTTCTCTTGGGTGTTAAAAAGTTACTTACTATATAAGTGCGCGGTAAATATATATTAGAACACGAATGGTATCCAGATTATTAAATAGACAATAATATAGTCCAAACCGGCGAATCCGCGGGCGGGGCTAGTGTCAACAACGTAGAAATTAACGTTTACTCTTAACTTATGTCAAATAATCTTGCACCACTTGAACCCAATAAATTTTGTTGTATAATAGAATGATCATATTAAATGTTCCCTTTTATTTCTTTTGAAATGTTAAATTCGGCATGAATTTGGTAGGTTTCAGGATATTTGATCTGTTATTGAGAGTCATACTATACTTTAAATTATTAAAGGACTAGCAACATGCCTGCGGCTTCTTAGAGCGCTTTGCAATATGGTGAAAAAATTAAGAATATACTTAATTGAATTAATAAAGCAATTTGCTTATTAAATAACTGGTCTTGATAAGGATTCATTCCTGATAGGTACGCAGTATCAAGGTTTTTTTTAAATATTTTTAAAAGTGTTTTTCAACCTTAGGAAACAAAAAAAATACTTATTAGGAATGAGTCAGTTTTTAGCTCAAAATAAAATGACCCGAGCGGTACAGACATGGGGTCTCTCTTTATTGGATTATTCACACACTGTGATGGGATACAGCGTGAACTAAAAAAAATACTCTAAGCAATAACAATAATAGTCAAAAAAAAAAGATGATTTTTTAACCGACTTCTGTAAAAGGTGCAGGTTATCAATTCGACTGTATTTTTTTTATGTTTACCTCAGAACATTTGACTAGGTAAAACGATTTTGATGATTTTTCTTTTTTTTATTTGAAAGCTAGCGCTTTCCGTGTAACGTTTTAATCTGGTACATTTCTGACAATGGTATTCATAGGAAAATCACATAACTTTTAAATTTTCACTAAGTATGTGTGCGATTAATGACGAATAACGCAATATCCCGCCAACCAGGAGTTCAGGAGTAGGGACTTCAGGAGTAGGGACTTCAGGAGTAGCGACTTCAGGAGTAGGGACTTCAGGAGTAGGGACTTCAGGAGTAGGGACTTCATTAGTAGTTTAATGAAAGTTTCGTCAGATTCTGATTATGGGATCCGATTCCGGTACGGTTGAAATTGAAGAAGTGGGTTTTTTAATTAAAAAATAAAAATAGTCCTTGACGTAATTTATCCTTGATAGTTAAACTACTCAGATAATCGGAAAAATAAAAGTAATATAAAATAGTAACGTTTAAAGAACTAATATACTGACCAGTTCAGTGGAAATAGTATTGTTGCGCATTTTATTTGATGTCATCATATTTTACAGCCTTCATCTCATTTTCCATTTATCTTATTTGCTTATATTATAGCCAACGTTTATGATTTATTTTATATGTACAACGTCTTTCTTTTAAATATGAGTATTATTTTTCTTGAGAGGTAAGTAGAGTAAAACATGGTGATAAATCGCTTTTTCTCTACCAACTAATTGCACACATTGATAGAAATTGACTTTATATTTTTTTTAATTAAATGACTATAGTTATATCAGGCTAGTCGCGGCGCTGCTGCACAAAGTGTGACTGTAAAACCTACTGGTTGTGGGTTCTATCCCTACTCGAGGAAATGAAATGTTTATTTAAATTTATATTTCCATTTCTTCGCTCTGGTGTGGAGGCAAAGCGCGGTGTTGACTTCTGCCACTATAAGTGGGGAACGGAGTGTCTTACACTAGGTTCCCTCAGCCCGCTGCTGTATCCCGCACACAGCAACCCTGCTGAAGCGTGAAGCTGACCATAATTATATTACGAGAAAATAATTTTACAATAAACATATGTAAATATGAAAAATAACTGAAACAAAGTGCTCTCTGTCTACCATGCTGTGTGCGGGTTGTTGTAGCGTGAAGCTGATTTGACCATAATATAACTCCAATATATTACAAATATTTATTTTTTATTTCTCGTAATAATATATAGAACCCGAACGCAATTTAGCTTGTATAATAATAATTTTTAAAATATTTTGGAACAATAAAGTTGAAATTAAACATTTTTTCGCCATAGGTAGGAATGAATACAAAATAGTTGGATGTTTTTCTATTCGCGAATTGAAAGAGTAACTTTATATAGCGCATTGCTAAAATTTCCAGTGTTTAGCATTCACGACGGAATTTGTAGATAGTATTGAACCTTTCATCATGTTAACTATAGTTAGGTATTTTTATCACAACGATAAGGATATCAAATTTTAATGCAGTTGTGCCGTATGCACATCAGTATCATATCCTTTAGGTATTGATGTTTATAGCAGACGCAGCTTAATCTTTATCCGAACTGTCCATTTAATTGATATATTATAGATAATAATCAAGGTCGCAGCATATAACAAAAGATCGATCAAGTACATTTAAAAGCAGCCATATAGAGTTAATATTGGTCGAGATATTCAAACAAAAGCAAAGAATTAATGATATAGAACGGAAGCAGCCAAATGTTAAAATCGCCGATACAGTTTTCGACATAGTCACTCGCGATCGGCGTCGTGCGGCCGAAATTCGAACCGGCACTCTCCACGTAGTACATTTCATTTCGGTTCGGAAAAGGACTAACAAAATGCACGTGGAACAAAAATAGTGTAATGTACAACAACAGTGGATTACAATTTTTAGTGGAAATCAGTGCGAATATATCTGTTATTAAAGAAATGTATTGTAATTATGAAAATAAGTGTAGTAAATATAAACTTTATGCCGCTAACGGTAGAAAAATTAAGACTTATGTCGTTAAGACATTAGACTTAGATCTTAAATTACGTCGACCATATCGGTGGTCATTTGTTATTGAAGAGGTGAAACAACTGATACTTAGCGCAGACTTTCTAACCCCCCGCCGATTATTAGTAGACGTATAGAATAAGGATCTCATAGACTCTTAACTGACTGACTGACTAATTTTCCGTCTGTGTTTCGTGGCGTCAATATCTGTATCCAAAGAATCGTCTATTGAAACAAAAATAAATAAATAAATCAGCTTCACGCTGTATCCCGTATACAGCAGGGTAGGCAGAGGGAACCTAGAGTTAGGACATTCCGTTCCCCACTTTCTGTCGGATTCTGGAGGCATTCTTCATCCTTTCTTAATTTCTTCATTTCAAACAATAGACATATACAATGTATATAGTGATTTAGTATCGCAATTTTCAAACATTACCAAACCTATGTTGAAGACTCTCTACGTCATTCTATAGTGCATCATATTGAGATTAAAGGCGCTCCCGTATTCGCGCGGTTTAGACCGTTACCGCTAGATAAGTACAAAATAGTAAAAGCTGAACTTCAACGCGCGCAAGAGATGTAGATTTGTAGGCCGTCAAAAAGTTGTTAGGCGAGTCCACTCCACATCGTCAAAAAGGTAATACGGAGAAGTTAGACCGTGCGGAGATTACCGACGGCTGAATCACAACACACGATAGGAATCCCATGCCTCGAATACAACATTGTACTTATTTGCTACGCGAAAAAAACTACATTTTCCCGTATCGACTTACGGCGACGAGCCGTAACCGAACGAGCGTAGAATAATATTTCAATAGCAGAACAATCAAACACATCGAGAAAACGGATTTTACAACTCTCTTTGGCTTTTATGAATTAACTAAGATTTCAGAGGTTTCTTAACGACGTTAGATAGAACTTTTTATACATTTTCTTTTTATGACTCGAAATCGCACAGAGAGAACGTAGAGAAAGTATTTGAATGATTTAACGAATAATGATTTCAATTAATTTAGCCAAATGTGAGTTCGGGAAGTCAGAACTCCTCTCTTTTGGGTTTTTAGTTTCCAGAGAAGACTTGTGATTCTTAGAAAAGCTAGTTAAGGTTATTACTGAATTTCCAAGTTCAAAAACTGTCGACGAGTTACGGCGTTTTCTCGGAAATTAATAAGTTATTCGTCCATACCTAATGCCAATTTAAGATTTATGCGATTTAAGACCATTCTATTATGGGTCTACACAGGAAGCACTAGCTTTCAAATAAAAAAATAATCAACCCAGTCAAAAATTGTAATGTAACAAAGAAAAAGAGTCGAATTGATAACCTCATTTTCGGGTTCAGGCTGTAGTATTTTACCACAGGACCGGCAAACGGCTCGACCACCCAGCAGATTATCGTGTGAATCGTGATCGATATAAGGAATATATATTTTTTTTGAGTATCAAATTTTAATTACGAAAATAATGGCCATAGAAGTAATTTTGCAATTACACCTAAATTGTGTTATATATGTAGATCGAGGCCAGTCGTGGCGCAGTGGCACAAAGTGTGACTATAAAACCGACTGGTTGTGGGTTCGATACCCACTCGAGGAGATGAAATATTTACTTAAATTTATAAAGAGAAAGAAATGTAAGTTTTTTCGCTCTGGTGTCGAGGCAAAGCGCGGCGTTGAATTCTGCCACTCAACACGTAATGCCTCCAAAATTCGGCAGAAAGTTGGGAACGGAGTGTCTTAACACTGGGTTCCCTCTGCCTACCCTGTTGTGTGCGGGATACAGCGTGAAGCTAATTTAATTATTATTTTTTTTATGTACATCATGTAATCTCGTATATTTTTGTATAATTTTATAAGCCTTTAGACTATTACTATACTTTTTTTTGTATTAGTAAAATTATATAAGCAAAGGTAAAAAGTAAACTGTATTCAGAATAATAATAACATATGTCAATGTGTGTGTGTAAATCAAACTATATATATTCTTGTAAGTTAAAATTAGTAGGCAATTTTTTACATTACTACATTATATATTTCAGTTATATATCTTGTTAAGTATTTATGATAACGATTGTAAATGTAATGTTCTTGTGTAATATGTAACCTTTTTTGGTATGTTTATTGTTTTTCCTTTGAAAAAAAGGGGGAACTTATGCGCAAAAAAGTATCATTTTCTATAGGCATTATTGTTTGGTAGCAAACGAAGTTTAATCTTTGTGTAAACTGTCTATTTAATTGTTACTCTTTTTTATGCTGTAGTATATAAGGCGACGCGGAATTAATAATAAGGTAGAAAATTAGAAAGTGTGGAGAGTCACTACCGTTGTACTAGTAAAAAATAGTGACTTCGCTCCCGTCTATTTCTTTATACTCTAAATAATATAGAACGTTATACAGTTTATAAATATATTTATTTACTATCCGTTCATATCATTTTAATATGTCTTCTTAAGGAGCACTGCAAGAATATCGAGGCAGTAAATGGCATTTTCACTTGAACTGCGTCAAAAATTTAGGAAAAAAAAACATTAAATTCTCGGTAACAGAATCAATGTGAGACACGGTTTCTTATCAAATCGAAGAAACTTAAATACAAATAGAGTAGCATTTAATTTTCAACCAAAACAGTCTATCGGAAACGTCATTTCATCTATCAGAGGCCAGCCGTGGCGCAGGGGCACAAAGAGTGATTGTAAACGCGACTGGTTGTGGGTTCGATCTCCAATAGAGGAAATGAAATATTTTTGTAATTCCATTTCTTTGCTCTGTTTCTTTGTTCAAAGCGCGGCGTTGAGTTCTGCCACTCAACACGCTGTCTTTAGATTTCGGTGAAAAGTGAGGAACAGAGTAAGTTCTTTGCTTACTCTGTCTACCCTGCTGTTAGCAGAATACAAAGGGAAGCTGATTTATTTTTTATTTCCAGAAACATCTTAACTGCTCTACAGTAGTAACAATAATATGTATATAGATCATATTATGTTATGAAATTATATTCTGTTCAAAGTTAAAGTGTACACGAAAATTTTTAAAACGGAACTCGTCAAAAATGATTATGCCAATAAACGTTCGGCAGAGTAAACTTTCCAAATTGTTGTAAAGTTTCGTCCAACATCCAATCATTTTACGTAATTTTGTTTGCTGGTTTACTTATTGTTCAATGTTTACTGTTTGTGGCTTGACTAACCTAGATTGAAAATACTGTTGTTGAATAACTTAATATTAAATTATTATTTATATTAAGACTATGATAGGGTAAGCAACCGTGACTGACAAGCACCAATGATTTATAGCTCAGAAAATAAGGTTATATATATTTCTTATACTGTCAAAATTAAACTAAATACACATGTTTATACTTTCCGGCGATAATATAAAATTATAAGAAATATACGTACATAGAGCGATTCCTTTAATTAAAATATCTGCAATATTGTTTTTTTTATAAATACGCATTTTTTCAATTTGAACACATTTTTCTAAACACACAGAGGTTACCAAAAAAGTAACATAAGAATGTTGTGACTTAAAATTTAATTTAAATAATTTTACTTGTAACTATTGCTTTAAACTTTATATTTTTTAAATATCTGTAGCGAAAATTTGCTATTACTTGAGGCATTGATTACTGGTTCCATTAACCTATATGAAAGTGAAGAGAACAATGTGTGACATTTAAAAGGTAAATGATACATGACGGTGCCAACGCAGTGTCGCTCGACCACAAATCAGCGGTAAATCTGATTTCGAACGTCCAACGTGATTGCAGAAACGAATTTGCGTCGTTGTTTCAACAACACATTGTATCGACATTGTAGGAAAATCATTAAAATTGTACCATATAGAATAAAACGTCTTAACAAATAACGACTGCTTTTAGATTATGTTTTAACTTTACAATAAATAATGGTGATAGTTAAAACAGCAGTTGGCAACCCCATGCACCTGAGTTATCCGTAGGGGAATTATAATCCATCCCTCGCCTATCGTCCATATCACTGTGCTGGTCCCGTGACCAGCACAGTGATATGCTCGAAAGGGTGGAAGTATTCAATCTGTGTAATAGCGCGGAAATCCGCTCGTGAGGTCCTCCTGATATTAAAACCGGTGCACACCTCTCTACACTCTTAGCCAGCCACGCCGATGTTGCTTCCGAGGTGCTACGTCTCCTTGTGGAGTTCCCATCTAGTGGGAGGCGAGTCACCACCCGCCAACTATTCAATTTGAGACTATTGTAAAGGTAGACGTCCGTTAGTCTCCGTCAATAGCCCAGTAGCCAGTCCATCCCAATTCCATTGCATAGTCGTAGTTCAGATTTCCACATTTTCCGTATTTCCTACACATTGACTGGCGATTATCTATGGGAAATTATCTGTGTATACTAAGAGATGAATCCCTGTAAAACATTTAGATATTCTCTCCCCTAAGTCAATACGTCCAAAGACCTGTGTCTCACGACAAGCCTTCCAGAGGACTAGGGTCTTTTGGACCCGAGAATTATGAATGAGAAATAATAATAAAATAATAAATAATAAAGCATATTCTCTAAAATATCTTTTAAGCACGAAGAACAGTGTTAACGATAGCCCCACGAAAATGCAAATAACCCTAATCTGATTCAACTCTTCAGTGCTGTGAATTTAAAAACAGGCGAAGCTGTCCGGCGGAGGACTACAAGTTACTTATAGCAAATTTGCATCGCAGTATTTACTTGGGGATTGTTTGCATTTCATTAACTCCGGTCAACAAGAGATCTAATTTATCTGCTTGTATTCTACAGTCTGTTGTATTTTAAGTTCAGCAGAATCCTTCATTAAAAACGAACGAGATTTTCTAATGTAAACAGGAATACGGATGTGGTGTTATGATAATACGTAATTTAATTAACGTGTATTACTTACGTACATATATAGAAGTAAAAGATGTTTGATTTGAAGAAAAAAATCTATTTAATTTAAAATATGTAGCAGATACTATAAACTCTAAGCACTTGAATGATATGAATAATAAATCTTAATTTTTAATTTTAATTTTCATGTCTTAATCTAGTATTATATAAAGAGGAACGATTAGTATATGCATATGTTTGTAGTGAATAACCATAAAAACTACGGAACGGATTTTAAAAAATCATTCACTATAAGAATGCTACAATATCACTAAATAACGTAGGCTATATTTATTTTTAGAAAAAGTATTTAGTTGAAATGATATTAGGGATCTGTATTCTACTATAATTTCAAAAATGTAACCCAAGGTGTAAAAAAGTAGTAAAAAACTTTTGAAGATGGAACAAAAAAAAGTTATACAAAAATAAAGAACATATCCATATCTAAAAAAAAACCTTGCAAAACTGCGATATGTCCTACACATATGGTATCGCGAAGGAGCAACATAAGGTATATATAACTGCTTTTTTACAGGTTAATGTTAGATAGAAATGCCGACTATAATGAGAGCGTATTATCTAGACCTATATATAAATCAGCTTCACGCTGTATCCCGCACACAGCAGGGTAGATACAGAGGGAACCTAGTGTTAAGATACTCCGTTCCTCACTTTCTAGCTGCTGCTGAGTATATATAAATTCTTATCCAAGTATATAATTTCATATAGAAATATATCATTTTATATAGAATCTGTTTCAATACCTTCAGCTTGCCCTTTAAATTATTAACATCGGACATTCCATTCAAAAGATTTTACGAATGTATAAATTCCAGTCTGAACAAATATATTTTTCTTGGTTACGATCTCCAGAAAATCTATGTATTTTGTAGTCCTTCACCTATAAATATATATATATTATGGTTTAACCTTTGAAAATTTACATCATTTTTAAATATTATTTTTTTATCGGGTTACTAATAACGTCATTTTTATAATTTCGTATTAATCTTTATTAAGACAAATGGATCATTCAATAAAATAAAAACAGAATTTATATAAAATGGCTTGTCCGCAGAGACTCCTGCCGTGAAACGTTCCATCCGCCACGTGTACCTTACGAGAACGATACAGCATTCTCCCAAGGCGACGCCAATAATAATATAGTTAATGTCGAAGCCACGACCACGACGACGAGCCACAAAAAAAAAATTAGCTTCATGCTATATCCCGCACACAGCAGGGTAGGCAGAGGGAACCTAAAGTTAAGACACTCCGTTCCCCACTTTCTGCCGAATTTTGGAGGCATTGCGTGTTGAGTGGCAGAACTCAACGCTGCACTTTTGCCTTGACACCAGAGCGAAGAAATGAAAATATAAATTTAAGTAAATATTTCAATATAAAATGTTATCTATTGTTTTATAATTTTAGATAGATTTTTTTTTTTATATTAAATTTTAATATCGAGATATTAGTTTTAAAATAAATACGCAAATTAATTTACGTTCTCCCAATTCATTGTTTAGTGGACGTCGTGGCGCAGGGGCACAAGCGTTTGACCATGCCACTACGGTTGTATGTTAGATTCTACTCGTGGGAATGATTTGTTATTTATAAAATATTTATCTATTCGTCCTCAAAGGCAAACATGCGGTGTTGAATTTCGCCTTTCAACACGCAATGATTCGAAAATTTCGTGAAAAGTAGAGAATTGACACACCGTTCTCTGCTATATGCGGGAACTTAAGTTCCCGTTCTTGAAAACGATGACAAACTTATCGAATTTATACTTAATATTTAGCACTATGCACTATTATAAAAAATTGGGATTCACTTGAGGCTAGTCGTGGCGCAGAGACACAAAGTGTGACTGTAAGACCGACTGGTTGTGGGTTCGTTCCCCAATCGAAGAGATAAAATATTTACTTAAATGTATTTTTGCATTTTTTCGCTACGGTGTAGAGGACAAGCGCCAAAGCTAATGCCTCCAGAATTCGGCAGAAAGTGGGGAACGGAGTGTCTTAACACTAGGTTCCCTCTGCCTACCCTGCAGTGTCCGGGATACAGCGTGAAGCTGAGAGATTTCTATGGAAAATAAAATATACAGGTAATGATAAAAATAAGCATAAATTACACCGGTAATAATAGTAAATAATTCACAGTTTTCTCACCAAAGACGTTTTCTTCACCACACACCTGCTATGTGGTTTTGGTTTTCTCTTGAACAAAGCAAGTGAAAGCTCCGAAACAGTCGTCTTCACCTAACCGCAGTTTGTAAAATCACATGTAGGTTCCTTCGTTACTGAATTCTTAACAACAATTACAATCGAATGAATAAACAAGCATATTATTATTCAAAGGGTATCAAGTGTTTTCAATTTATAATGTTATCTTTCGAAAGGATAATAGAATTTTACATTGGGTTAATCGGTTTAACGTAAACAAATTTGCGAGATTAGGCAGGTATCTTGCTTTACTATTTAAAACTCTAAATAAAGAATTGATACTCTCATATATTACTTAGTGAAATAAAATGACTCTATATAAATTAGTAAACAAAGTATATTTTATCATTTTAATGTAAAATGTGTTTACTTTTTATATTACATTACATTATATATGTACCACTATTTTTAATGCCGCGCTTTGCCCCGATACCAGAGCGAAGAAATGAAAATATTAAATATTTCATCTCTTCGAATTGGAATTTAATAATATCCATATATTTTATATAAATTATGAAAAATAATGGGAAACGGAGTGCCTTAACACTAGGTACTCTCTGCCTACCACACATTGTGAGTGTTACAGCGGGAAGCCGATATAACTTAAAAGTAAAATGATGTACATATACAATATCTCATATTATTCTACTTTTCATTCTCATAAAGTCAGGTCTCGTCTTAGGTGAGTAATACTTCTCATAAGTATGTTTATTTTTAAGTGAGATTTGAACCTACACGTATTGCATACAGTTTATCAGCCCCAATTACGCCTCACGCTCAAATTTTAATCGATGTAATTGTCAACCTGTAGTAGCCAACGTTCAATAGGAACACGCTATCATAAATAATTATAGTACTAATCGTAGCATAATGTATATCAAACTCGAATATCAAAAACTCAATAAATTTAAGTTAATATAATATTCTACTATATATCATTGTATTCATTTGTTAATACAAATAAAAATCTCCAACCATTATAAACAACTATTTCCAGCAATATATTACAGAATTTACGTTTGCGTATAAAATTCTAAAAAACAGTCCTAAATTTTCCGAAAGTGCTGACTGCGGTTGTTATTTATTGCAAAATACATAACGAAAAAGGCAGTTAAACTTTCATAGAGTAGTCGTTTATGAGAGGCGAGGCGCTATCGAGTGCTTAATCATATGTTTTACTCCGGAAATTGTTCTTGCAACCATTTAAACCAAATAAAACTGGTTGTAAAGTTCGCCCGCGTGCTGTGTACCTATATTACGATTTCAGTTGGAAATTGTATCCTGATTCTACAAATTTCTACAAATTAAATATAATATAATAAATTTGTGAAGTTGTTGGTTTTACAAATATTTCTTAATATAGATGGATGTTAATAAACTCGTTAACGATTTAATGATTTCTAGATATGTTGTATTAGTATTAAAATTAAAATTAATAAATGTTGAATATATCACGTTTATTAAACGTTTTGTCACTATGTTAGTAAGTAAACTTTATATTTTATATCATTTCCAATATTCATTAACTACACTAGCGTAAAAACTATAATTACATCTTTTATTAATATTTCCAAAAAAAACTTTCGAAAATAATAACCACACTCTCATATAAAAAAAAAATCATAGAAAATATTATTATTATTATTCGAGAGTTTATATTTCTACGGATTTCTTTTTCTACGGTTCTTTCCATCAGTAACTTTTCCTTTTATACCAAATAAAAATTTATTTTCGTGAATTTCTCCATAGTAAAACTAAAAAAAATCTATTAAAAGTGAAGCATTCAAGTAAATGAGGGCCTCCATATATGTATTTGTGTAACTGCACTGCGGCGCCAGATATGGTCTAAGAGAAAAGAATCTAGCAATACGAGAGACCACCGTTTTTCATTACTGTAATGCACTAACTTTCTGCTACTTTTTGTGATTAAATATTTAAGTTTCACTTCGCGTTGGTAATTATATTATTATATTTCAACGCGCACTGTTTATACGGTCCTTTTTATCTTTTCAGGTCGTTGCTTTAAAATTTAACATGTATTTTCGTGACTTTGATATTATTTATAATATCACTATATCATATTAAAGTTATATAAATGTTATTTAGAAAGGTAAATGACAAAACAATGTACATAAAAAAGTATAGTATAACAGAGTGGAAACTTATTTGGTACTTAGGAAAAAATATATATTAAAGGAAAATCAAAATATAATAATATAAAATCAAAACGGAAATACGATAACATTATTTAAATAAAAAAAAATCTGTATAAATCTTATAAAATATTCAAAATAGAACCGTAGGGGTCGTAAATAATGACGCAATTAATGATGTGGAACGTTGATATCCGCAAAACAAGTAGCAGTTAGAACAGATTTATGTCATATTATAAAGGGGCTGTTCACTTTCTAATAAAAATTTACAATATGCCCTAGAATAGGATTTTAGTAGGTGGGTATTGAATTAATTAAAACCATTTAACGAGTGAAAGTTCCAACGTTGTTAGGGAATGGAAAGTTAATGTTAATTTACAGATTTATTTTCCTTAAAAGTTAAAAAGTAATAGGAGCTGCATAAAAGTTTAAGTCATTTGTTTTACAAATTGCAGCGCTTTTACTAAAGTTTTAAATAATATCATTATTTAAAATATTAATATTAATTATTATGTAAAACGACAATTATTTTAGTTTTAGATCTAGAAAAAAATATCCAAAAGTTAACGTAGCCTTTTTAAATAGTTTAAAAATAATTAATTTACTTTTTTAATTATAAACACAATTGAAATTTAATCTCTGTAATTGGAAAATTTATACTTATTTTGTTAACATAAGATGTTGTATGGAAGATACGATTATGGAAATGATATAAAAGTATAATTTTGTCAATTTTTTGTACAATTTATGACGGATGACGTCACGTGTTTTGAAACTGAATACTTTCGTATAAATACTGTTTAAAGAGGTGAATCTGGTGTATCTAGAGTAATTATATAGAGATACATTAAAAAAAATGTATATATATATTTTATAAATTAATATTTCAGTAGATAATTCGATGATAATTACAGAGAATCACATGCTATTATATAGATACCTTTTGCAAGTGACACTCCTTTGTATTTATGTCAACTGAGCAACCCAGCCAACTTTGTCCTTTGTAAAATATTCTTTTATGTGTAAAAAAATAATAAAAAATATTGTTATATATTACGTTTACTTTTAGATATTTTGACGTTGATTTTTATTTCATTGATTAACTAAAGATAAATATAGAGCATTATATATATGTTATTTAATATTCCGATCTTATATAGTATTGGTTCTTAAAGGATCACTTTGTTGTCCGTCTGTCAAGATAATCTCAAGTCAAGGTCTTATGATTGCGTGAAGATATCAAACTTAAATTAATATCAAATATTCAGGTTTACGGCCCCTTAGAGAAGGAAGAAGACAAGCTTCTTAGTCAACGCAATCAAAGATACGAGCGAGAAAACTCGCCATCTAATCAAAACGTATTGAGCACTCTTCACGTGGAGCGCCAGTTATGAAATTTGGCAAAAAATAAGAACTTACAATCAAAATAAAAAAAAAAAATCAAAAAGGAAACATTCATAATAATCAAAACCCATAGAAAATATATACCCACAGAAATTGTAGTACAAAAAACAGGAAAAGCTAAGATACTCTATGTAAATTGCGATTACAACGCCAAATTCAACTTCCGCAAAGTAAAAATAAGTTTCTTAAAATGCTGTTTAACTTAATTTGTTATTAAGTAAAAGCAAACTTTTAACATATAACTTAGCTTCCAGTATAAGTTTTTTGACTTTTTAAGCTATGATTTCAGCGCTTTGCACCGCTGGTCCATACTGCCAAACTTTTTTTATTCTGCCGGGAGGTGACGCGGGCAACGTTGACTCGTTTGGCAAATCGCCAAGTTTGCCAGTTAAGCTACGTTTTAAACCTTCAAAATATTACATTTTGTACGTGTAAATGCAATTTATACGGTGATAAATAAAATAATACGTTACGAAATAATTAAGCAAAGTGTGTACATTTTTTATTTATGTTCATGTTTTTTTTTTGTAATTAACAGAAATTATCTTTATAATTTTAATTTCATAGTATATTATAACAAATAGGGAGAATATAACAAAGAAGTAAATACGTATATCAAATATTATGTAAATTTTCAATATAACACATTTATCCCGGCTTATGTTTCCAGGGTCGGCCTTCTTGTTTACCCTACTCTATTTTGCACGGTCTTTGACATCCTTGGCGGTTAGTCTATTGGCTCTCATGTCCAATGTCACGACATCAGCGTTTCCTTGGGCGTCCAGGATGTCTCACATTGTCTCACTTCAGGGAACAGACATTTGCTATGATTGACATAATTCCTAGGCCGGTGTGCATCGTGGCCATACCACCTCAGACGACGTTCTTGGAGCTTATCCGCTATATCACGGACTCCAAGACTAACTCGCATGAAAGTGTTGCGTATGCGATCAGACGGCGTTACGCTACACATCAAAATCTTCATTTTCGTGATGTGAAGCTCTTGTGTGGACCGAGATAGTGCTGGCTATCATTCACTGGCCTATAAAAGAACCGGTCGGGTGATGCTCTTGTATATCAGCCCCTTGAGCTTGAGTGGTTTTCTGCGACCACAAACCGCATTAGTGACCTCTCGACATTTTGTCAAGGCAGTGCTTATCCGAGCTTGGATATTATGGTTGTCGCTCTGGACTGTAGGGTATCTGAACTTTTCCGAGTTAACGGTTGGTTCAAAACCTATATAAATAGTGCTCGAGTCCGGGCAAGGGGTCCCGGGGTCCCGCAAGCCATGTACTCGGCCATCAACACCCTAAACCAGAATTTCACTTATATATGTAGGTTCAATATAACTACATATTTACAATTATAAATTATGTAAATAAATTATTTTTAAAAACATGGGTAAGTATATTTATTAGGTCATAACGAAAATAAAATAGGTCTCTTAATTGGTGAAACACCAAAAAAAAAAAAATACAAATATAATAACAAAAATAAGGAAAATTGTCAGTTACTATATCAAAATTATTTCAAAAGGAAACCTTAACTATGATTTACTATTCTAAACTAAACACGTGAAACAGTCACGTAAATCACCTCCGGTGACAACGGCTTAGAGCAGCTTCGTTACAAAATTTATTAATATTATTTTTTATTCTATTTTGTTGATTTTGGACAATATATTTATTTATACACTGCATTAGAAACATTGTTAAATTACTAATTACATATACTTAGTTCTGATTATACAGTTTATGTCATTTTTCATATAAGACCAAGAGAGTTGGTGTTCGTCTCTGTCAGGTTTTATAGGAATATTTAATCTCCAATACAAAAAGAGGTGTTATGAGTTTGTTCTGTCTGTCTGTCTATCTATGTGCGTGTGTTTGCCAAGACTTATAGACTATGTCTACTACTGCCATTCTATTATGGCAGGTGGTACACGAACACGGTTTTCAATCAAAATTCAATTAAAGGTAAAAAAAAATTGTTTCATACTTTTTAGAGTGTGATATCAGTAATCGCTATAATTTCTGAATTGTATTTTTATAAAGCGATTCATTTTGCTGTCAATGTTCCACGTGAGCTTGTTATGCGTACCTAACGAATAAGAATTGCAAGTGTGCATTTTTCATTAAAGTGAGACGTATATTACGTAATATCAAAAAAATCTAATTAAATCAACTTCACGCTGTATCCCGCGCATAGAAGGGTAGGCAGAAGAAATCTAGTGTTAAGACACTCCGTCACATACTTTCCACCGAATTCGGAAGGAATTGCGTGTTGAGTGGCAGATCTCAACGCTGCGCTTTGCTTTGACACCAGAGCGAAGAAATGAAAACATACATTATAATAAATATTTCATTTCCTGGAACGGGGATCGAACCAACAACCAGTTGCGTTTACAGTCACACCTTGTGCCCCTGCGCCACGATTGGCCTCAATGCATAAAGTCGAGACATCATTTTGTTAGCATAACAAGATTCACATAGAAACAATAACCACAATATACGGTTCTCTAGTTCCAGCTGTGCTCCGTGACGTCTCTCAAAAGAGGTGATAATTTTCGTCATATTTCTCGTCGTATGAGAATATAAAATGTTTAGCTGACTGACAGTATTACTTGGCACCAAAAGTCTTTATATTTATGTCGCATGAAAAAATATATTATTTCTTTATATTTATGAGTAGGTACCTAGAGTAGGTGATAAATTAAAAGTGAATTTATTTTGAGTAGGAATGTGGACTTTTAATCAGTTAAATGATTAAATAAATAAATAAATTGAGACCGTCGTGGCGCATTGGTACAAACGTGTAAATGTAAACGAGATGGTTATGGCTTCCTCGGAGGGCGGGTGGGGGTGTTAAATAATAAATTTATTTAACACCCCCACCCGCTTTTTTATTTATTAATTTTATCACTTTATTTCTTCGCTATTTTTTATTTCTTCAACAAAGTAAGGCACGGCGTTGTGTTTCACCATTCAACTAACACAGGCTCGAAAATCTAGCGGTAAGTGGGAAGCGGAGTGTCTTAACACTAGGTTCCCTCTGTGAACTCTACTATATACATGCATGAAGTTGAAAAATTAATAAATAAAGGGATAGATTTTGCTACTCTTTACATTGTATCTCAAGAGTTGGTCATGGAAACAGAAAATCGTATGTTCTGTAACCATTATAACCGTATAACGCTCTTAATCTAAAAATACTATATATAAAATGTTAAATTATATTACGTCTAGTACGTAAGTATATTATGTCTAAATAACCATCGCAACAGTGTGACATAATTTACTGCGTTAAAACAAGCACCCTTAATATCGTAAATCATTTTCGAACCCCCAAAGAGAAAACTGGCCTATGAAATGCGTTTCATATTGCCACAAACTTTAATTAAAAATATTAAACACTATTTTTAATAGCTCGCTTTTTCTGAAAAAAAAAGTATATTTTATTTAACATTTTCATAGAATTTTTAAAATGCATTTACATATTATATTTAGTTCTAATAGAAAGATGAGCTATATCAATTAATAATTCAATTTGTAAATATCTATTTAAACCTATTTGTTTTTAGGCTTTTTTAACGTAACGGTTATATAAGGCTTTTAGAGCTTTACTTTACCAAAAAAAGCAAACATTTTAACAAAAAAAATACAGAAAAATGTAAACGGAAAACTTTAGAAGTAGTAAACGGTAAAACTAATTAGTCAATCTTCTGTCAGAAATATCGATTTATATTCGGTTCTGCTTACTCCGGTGCTGCGGTGGGTGCGGCATTGCTTATTGAGTGGCAGAACTCAACGCCGCATTTTATCTCGAAATGAAAGCGAAAAAATGAAAATATTAAATATTATATTTTATCGAGTGGAAATTGAACTCCCAGCCTGTTGCGATCATGTTACCACGTTGCGCCCCACCAACTCATATATTGTATAATGCTTTAAAATTTAAAAATAAAAATCCCTAGAAAAGGAATAATTAAATTTAATATACCCACAGCCTTTCTCTACGTATATGTCCAGACGTCTCAAAGCCTTATTGGAACACACAGTAAAAGGAAGCATTTTATGACGGACGTGTAATGTAAGCGTCCAGTTATGGCACGACTACAACAAAGACCTTATTTCTTAAGGCTTGAAAATGAAACTTTACTGCAGCAGTTAAACCGTAAAACGCAGCGAATATAGAATACGAAAAAGTAAATAACTTTTTCTTTTTCTACATAGTATGTTAGTATGGTTAATTAAAAAATACAATATGCAATAGGTTCGAATACGATGTATTTTATTTATTTATTTATTTATTTATTTACACTTTATTGTGCACAATTAAAGACATAAAAGGTATAAAAAAAACAACAAAGATTAAACAATTGATACACAAACGGCGGCCTTATCGCTAATCAGCGATTTCTACGAGACAACCTTTGGGTTAGGAGATTTGTGATAAAATAGAGTGGGTGGTGTAAATAAACTTACATATCATATTAAATCCTAATACATAAACATAATACATATATATTTGAAAAATATATACTATTATAATACACTAATATATATAATAATACCATTTATAATAGTGAGTTGTGCATATTGATGTCTTTTCAGGGTGAATCATCCTTCAAATAATGATTTATATATGTATTTTATATATAGATAATAAAAAATATGCAACTACAACACCGTCACATCAAGTTCAGTACTTTTTTCTAGTTTTCAAAGATCATGTCAATAAAACCATAAAATAACATAATATTTTGTATATAAACTATAATGTCATGAGATATAATAGAGATACGCTCATATACTTTAAATAATCAAAATTTGAATATAACTATCTAACAATTATTTATATAGAAAAGTTTGAAGTGGAACATGGAGTGGCAATAAAAGCCAATACCGCTGAGTTATTGTTGCCAAAAATATTCAACTAAAAGCTTTGAGACCTGTATTTCTGTAAATACAGCCGGGCCCGTTTGCTATACTGAAACAAAAAAATCGAGGATAACCGAACTCAGCTCACTACTTTTCATTAGCCTAATGGAGTTATTTTTACGTTGTTGTATCCTTATAATAACAGTAATTTTACTTGACCAAGTTTTCGAACAAAAAACTTTTTCGGTTCACCGGATACTAAAAATTCACTTAAAAATATGTATATTTTTAATCAGTATTATGCACATGTATTTGTTTTGTATGCATTTTTAATTGTAGAATTAACGCTTGTTTGTTATGAACATTTTATTTAAAATTAATATCGAGTACTATGTTTGGAAAATATTGTTAAAAAGAATGAGATGAATGGCAGTTTCAATAATATCTCCGGTATCTTGATTAGAATTCTCATTTACCTAAAGTAACATATTTACCTAAATATTTAATTAAAATTACTAACCTACGTTCCTTTTTTCCTATTTGTCATTCAGATAGGAAAATGCATATTATTTATCACATATGAGTGTGAAAATTACATTTAATTAAGCATTTAACCTTAAGTATCTATATTTTTTAAAATCGGAAAGTATTTTATTGTTTTTTCTTGTCCACTTACACACGTCTTCTTGTACATTCGCGGTAGGTTGGAGTGCAAGGTTTATAATTTTAGGCTACGAAACACTATATTTATTTTTTATTGTTTGTCAGCTTCATGCTGAATACACAGCAGGGTAGGCAGAGAGAACCTCTCTTTAAAACACTCCGTTACCCACTTTCGGCCGAATTCTGGAGGCATTGCGTGTTGAGTGGCAGAACTTAACGCCGCGCTTTGCTTCGACACTAGAGCGAAGAGATGGAAATATAAATTAAAATAAATATTTCATCTCCTCGACTGGGAATCGAACCCACAAGTTGGTTTTACAGTCACACTTTGTGCCCCTGCGCCACGACTGGCCTCTTTATTATTTGTACAATAAAATATATAAAACATTTCACAAACCAACTTTTTAAGCAACTTTAAAGTCACGAAGACCGACGTGATGGTTTTATGCGAACTGTTATAGCGCTGTTAGCTTAATATGTTGAGGTTGAGACTAATGCTGTCTCGCAGTGCGCTTATGAAACGTAAGTTGCATGGTGTTGATTCGTTCTATGATTTAGTGAATGATAAGTAGGTACTAATGCTCTTTTATGTTCTAGTAGTGGTGTATGTAGTAGTGTCCGCCTGTCTTGTACACGTGTCTGATGCTATTTTATGTCCTAAATTCGGTGTTGGCTGTCTCAGGTATATGGTGTGTTTTACTGTCTAATACCTACTTTCTTTTCGAACGTAAACAACGCTCGTCTCATCATCGATTCAACTACTTAAATTGATCACACAAATCAATCAACATCACTAACCAACAATTTTATTATAAACAAGCTGTAAGTGTAACAAGTGCCATCAGAAAGATAACACACAAGCGACCGCGGGTTCAACCATGACTGTTGCCGCTGCGGTCTGGAATTAACGCTGTAGGGGCGGGACGGTGCACTGTGGCTGTCTTCGTTTTATTATAGTGGACAGTTGTGATGGAGAGGAAGATGGGACGTGATCTTTCTTGGCTTTTCTTTAGAACAGCTTTCAGTAATATCAAGGTTGTCAAGATTCCATCTAAATAGATAAACTTCTGATAGCAAATATGGAAAGATACTTTTAAGGTTTGATATAAAATTCATGTCATGTTGCAAATTAAACTTTTTTAACACCGTTACCATTGAATCTCTAAAAGATATTGGATTATTTAAGTCCAAAAAGATAAAAGATTCTAACCACTAGACACATCAGGAGCCAAGGCATTGTTCAATAAATATATACATATATTCTTTAAAGAAGATCCGAGAATCAGTTACAATTTTAGAACTGTTGAATATTAGTAGCAAAGGCTTTGTTAATACCATTATATTTACAAAAGCATAGTCATACAATTAAATAATTAAATTTCAAATACGATTCACTGAATAGAAAATAATAAATAACCGATTTTGTTGGTTTCAAGTGAATAATATTGTATTATAAAATATATATTTTTTTGTTTAATCACTATACAGCTAATTTTACTAATTCATTGTTATAATAACTTTTACGAACTAAATTATTAATTAGAAAAGTAATTTAATTCTATATGACATTGTATTTATTTGCGTTCATTTCATATTTTGAGAAGGTAAAATATGTTCAAATAATTTTATATAAGCTTTTCATGCTTTTTATTTTTTTTAAAAGAAATTATGAATTGAGGCCAGTCGTGGCGCAGTGGTACAAAGTGTGACTCGAGGATATGAAATATTTACTTAAATTTATATTTTCATTTCTTCGCTCTGGTGTCGAGGCAAAGCGCGGCGTTGAGTTCTGCCACTCAATACGCAATGCCTCCAAAATTCGGCAGAAAGTGGGGATCGGAGTGTCTTAACACTAGGTTCCCTCTGCCTACACTGCTGTGTGCGGGATATAGCGTGAAGCTAATTTAATTTAATTTATTTTTAAACAAATTATGTTCAGTCAGTCTGTTAAAATATTCTTATATCGGAAACAATGACAGTATTTATAGTATCGTTGGAGTCCAATCAAGATGTATAACAATATCTCTCATATCAGCACTATAATATATAGTTAACATTATATAGAGTCAACGCTAGCTACACAACCGTAAAACTCAATACTCCACAGTAAACGAAATACAACAAAATGACCATAACCGACAATTTTCAGTAAACATAAAAAAAAATTGGGTAAGAAAAAAAAAAAATTAAGTACCATCCTTTAAACAAAGGAAGCATTGCGTTATATTCATTGTTGCCGGAAGCTATAATTACGACAATAACAGGTAACCCATTCACTTCATTTCTTATGCTCCTAAATCACGTTTTTGTTTGCTGATGACAGACGACAGCCCTTTGTTTTGAATTCGCAATGGCCGGGTTACCTTCATGTTTAACAACTCATAGATTGTACAGATTGTGGACAAAGGGTTAAAATGTTTTAGCTTTTATTAATAAGATTCAATAAAATATTAAATAATACCTTTGAATATTTTATATGTGAGTGGATAATTTATTATTAAAGTTTTTAGCGATGACCTATAACTCTTGAATACAGATATTCTCATTACAGAAATTAAAAAAATCGACAATCGACAATATTTTTTGTTTTTTTTACTACTAGATGAATATAATTAATTAAAATTTAAGGGTTAAAATATTTTTTTGTTGAACTGAAAGTATGCTGAAATTATTTTAAAGTTGTATTAATCTAAAAGAAATTGAGGCCCCAGTAAATCACACCTAAATTACCTTGTGCTAATATAACTTCACGCTGTATAGAAGGGTAGGTTAAAGAAATCTAGTGTTTGCGTTTCCCGATTTTCCAACACCGCGTTTTGCATTAGTATCAGACCGAGAAAATGAAAGTAGTAAATAACTACTGGGACAATTTTTTTTTGTCACAAATAAAGGAAGTTTCATGGTATCTGTCAATGGCCCAAAATACGTAAACATTTGACTCATACCAAAGTCCAAACATATAAAGGCTTTAATCCTAGAAGTCAAATCATACGTTAAAAAACGTGCAACATCTTTATTACAACAAAATGTCGAAACTTACCGAGATGGCACAACTATTTTTACGAGATCTTAAGGGCTACAGACGGAATTATCACAAATGTGAAAAGGCAGCGATATTTCACTGTGATATACGTCAATTTTTTGTAGATTCGGCTTTTAGGGCTAGAAATTGTATTTGGGATACATACTTTATGTAATACAATCATAGCAATTCAGTTCTCATTGTCACTCCACTACATGAAAATAAGAAAACAATCAACAATCGTATGAAAATGACAGATTCCAAATTCAAAAGTAATATGATTCATATTAAACCCGAGTAAAAAGAAAAAGTGAAAAGTAATATTCCTTTACAGTGTGCAAAAATGTATAATTATAAACATACGCCATTAATCCAGTAAAATAGTTTTATTGAAAATATTTTGTTGATTAACAGTATTCCTCTCTTCTAACAGTATTTATAGCCAGACTAAGTAAGTATTTTCGTTCACCATTCCAGAAATTTATATATTTATTTCTTTGACCTTATAAAGTATCGATCATTGGTGTTTGTCGATTACTGGTGTCATTACCCTACTCTTGAATGGACACTTCACGAAATTATGTTTATTTAGGTACTGCTGTTCTTAGATTTTGTAATTTTTATTAAATTTAATTGAGATCTGGGGCTATAAACATATAATATCAAAATTTGGGTTATTAATGAAATAGTTCAAGTTGGAACGATTCTATATTATTTGATTGAACAAGTTTAAGGGTCAGAACTAAAGTCAATTAATATTGGTTAAATAGGAAGTTGGGTTATATAATCTTCGATATTCGTTTAATATTTTAATAATAAAACTAATTTTATTATATATCTATCGATAGCGATATATATATATATATATATATATATATATATATATATATATATATATATATATATATATATATATATATATATATATATATATATATCGAGGCCAGTCGTGGCGCAGTGGTACAAAGTGTAACTGTAAAACCGACTGGTTGTGGGTTCGATCCCCACTCGAGGAGATGAAATATTTACTTAAATTTATATTTTCATTTCTTCGCTCTGGTGTCGAGGCAAAGCGCGGCGTTGAGTTCTGCCACTCAACACGCAATGCCTCCAAAAATTCAGCAGAAAGTGGGGAATGGAGTGTCTTAACACTAGGTTCCCTCTGCCTACCCTGCTGTGTGCGGGATATAGCGTGAAGCTAATTTTAACTAATTTTATATTAAGTAAGTATGATCTGTCATAACATTTAAATTGTGTTTATTAAAAACGTTCTTTCTGTTACATAAATATATATATCCCATACAAGTTGTTACTTCTTTTTAACTTAAGATACATATAGATTAGGTAATAAGTGAAATAAATGTGAGATCGATGATATATAAAACTTTTATTTATTTATTGAGTAATTTTCTTAGATTAATACTGTTTCTCGCGCATAGAGGGTACTTGAGAACCCCGTGTTACGATACTACGTTCCTATTAAGGCACTTTCGTTCCCCGTTCCTTCCGGAAACAGGAGGCATTCCATTCTGAACAGCGGAAATCAACGCAAAGCACAGCGTTATTACCAAAATCGAACTCACAATCTGTCGCTTTTATAGTCATAAACCAGTGCCCCTGCGTTACATGGATTCGTATACTTAAAAGGTTTAAAATAAACATTAGTAAGCTTTAATTTTAATCTAATAATATAATTACAAGAAGTTTATAGTCCACGATCAACAGCACAAAAGAGGATGCAAGCCAAACGATTCATTACTCGACACAGGTCGTTAGCATATTATGAAAGTTAATGAATAAAGTACTACCAAGGTAAACTATATAATAGCTAAGTCTATGAGCTAAATTCTATTATATAAACGACTTAAGCTGTGTAGGTGCACATTTCAGGGTCAAAGTTTAGGATGCTTTATTAAAGGAAATGCATATTTGAATGCAGCAAACTTCCAGTTTTTATACCAGCATTTTTCCTAAAATTTTTAAAATATACTATTTGCTTAAACGAAGTAAATGATAATATGGCAATTAAAATTAGGAGGTTCCCCGTTTCTTCTCTGGGATTTCATAATATTTTAGTTTAAAACAAAATTATCAACAATACATTTAATATCAGCCAAAGCTAAAAAAAGTTTTTTTGAAATGTGATTAAGCATTTAGATTCGATAGTTTATTCATTAATTTTATTATAAAAAACATCAAATGATCTATTATGACCTAAAGCAGATCTTTGACCTCAGTGGTTATGGAATATAGAAATCGAATCTTGGAAAACGTTGATAGATAAATATATTTGAGCTTTTAAACCTTACTTTAATTTTGTCAGCCAGTCGAGGTGCAGGGGCACAATGTGTGACTGTAAAATCGATTGGTTGTGGGTTCGTCCTTACTTGAGGAAATAAAATGTTAACTTAAATTTATATTTTATTTCTTCGCTCTGGTGTCGAAGTAAAGCGCGGCGTTGAGTTCCGCCACTTAACACGCATTTCCTCCAGAATTCGGCGAAAAGTGTGGAATAGACTGTTTTAAAACTAAGTTCCCTACCCTGCTGTGTGCGGGATACGGTGTGACGCAATCAAATCATGATTTATTTAATTTTTTTCTATATTATATATATTATAATAGAAACATATCAATATATAATAAAAAATAGTATTTTTACTTATTGTAATATTAGAAGTACATACATGAAAATTATATGTAGACCACATTTTTTTTTTGTATAATCGCTTCTATTACGATAATACTAAAATAAATAGTAAATAATAAATTAGTGTGTTAATAATGCAGTCGAAATAAATACGAAATATTCTTCAATGACGTAAATGTACTTTTAGGTAAATTTGAAAGCGTTCTGTTTTAATTGCACCATAAATAAATGATTTTAATTGGTTAATTATCTTGTGAGATATTATCCTTTGTTTACTGTTCCGCAGGTAGAGTCATATATACGTACATACATACATAATTACATTGGGCACATACAAGAGCTATCGAGGAGCATATGAGTGTGTAATAAATTCTAAGCTAATTACTAGCAAGTGTCAGAAGCAAAGCCATATCGCGTAAACAACTTTACGCAATAAGTCAGTTACAATTTCAGATAAACTTCTGCCTATTTCACTCGCCTAATGTTGTGATATCAAGATTCGATACCATCGCTTATCTTTTGTATTGAGTTATGGGTGTATATATAGTTTTTTTTCGAGAGAGAATTTTTTTCACAATAATTCGTTTCTCCGAGTTGGATTCGAATCTACGATCATTGCGTTAGCTGTCAGGAGATATATCACTGCCACGATAGCTTCATTTAAAGGTCATTTGGATAAATTAATTTGCTATAACGTTTGTGGTTCTGTATACTGAGCTTAGGACAGGGTATAATCATCTAGATTGCGCGGAAAAGACAATCATAATTATTTATTAAAGTTTTGCAAGATATACGAACAAAAGGAGCGTGTTTTAATGGGAACAGATAGAATGGGAAATGGGAACGTTCTTAGGTTTTCTCTGCCTACATGATCAGTGTGAAGCTGAAAAAAAAATGCTATATTGAATAAAAATTTGGATACATAACCACAATTGTGAGCAAAACTACATACTCTTTGCTTTTCCAAGTAAAACAGGACTAATATTAACTGGCTTTTATGAAAAGCAAATCCGCCCCAGTTCCAAAGCTTTTATTTCAATTCAATAGGAGATTTTAATAAAGCACCTGAAAAAGTTCTTTCCAACGCAGAAAATGAGCTAAATGTATGTTTTTAATAAATACTGTAGGAACGTTTTGTGTACAATACGTTTTTACGTTTCGAACTAAATTACAACATTTTACTGTAGATTTATGTTTCTAAATTACAATTCGAAAGAAGTTTTAGTTATTTTTTGTTCTCTTTAATGTTATTCTTACATTTATAACGATGTAAAATAGGTTGAGTCCAGTAGGTCTGGCGTGATTTTTATTTAAAGCGACGCGACGGCTATCTGCTATAAGCACTTAATCTGTTTTGAAGCATTTCTTTTTTTTTTAGTTTTACAGTATACTCCGCATATAGCAGAGTAAGCAGAGGTAACCGGGGAACTTTATATAAAGACATTTCGTTTCCCATTACGACACTTCCGTTTTCACTTTCACTCACTTTTTGCTGAATTTTCTTCATTGCGCTCTGAGTGACGGAACTCAACGCTGCAAAGCAATGCTATTCGAATTATTTTAAATTTTTAAATATCATAATCAAATCTTTATATTTTATAGAAATGAAAATTAAATATCGCCCCTAAGTCATAAAGGCATGCGAAATTCAATTTTCAAAAGACTTCAGAGTATATTATTAATCTCTATAAATATTAATGAACCCTCTGTAACAATTTGCAAATATATACCTATTTGATTGTTATCAACCAACTTTTAGAACTGTTTGTTGATAATTAGATGTATCAGCTTCATGCTGTATCCCGAACACGGCAGTGAGCGGAGGGTAGGCAGAAGGAACCTAGGTATTAAGACACTCCGTTCCACATTTTTTTAATGATTTTGGAGGCACTGCGTGTTGAGTAGCAGAACTTAACGCCACGCTTTTGCCATGACAGAAAAGCGAAAAAAAAATAACATAATCAATATTTTATTTCCTCGAGTGGCGATGGAACCCACAACCAGTCGCATTCTTTTATTAATATGCGTTGTTAGGCGCCACAGACTTTTGTTGTCAGTGCCTGTTTATTCTTGATTGGTTAATGTTATTGTTGTTGGTTTCTTTTTAAAATGTGAAGTGAACATTTATATCTTGAATAGTCTCCTATTTTTGTCAATGTTATGTACTCGTTAGGTAAAATTAGCAAAAAATATATAATTTTTATTTTTTTAAATAAAATAAGGAATTATATGACTCTTTGCATAGTTTGCTTCTAGTAAGAGTTGTGTGACACTATAAAAAAATTGTGCGTGTGTGAGTTTGTGTGTATTTAATAATAAAATAAACTAAGTCATAAGAATATAAGTGTAATAGAAAGTTAGCAACAATAATGTTATTTCAAACAAAATGTCATACATTTCTCAATACTTAGAGATTATTATTATTTGTTTGAAGAACTTATTTATACTGATTTATGATTTATCTTTAAAATATAAATAAAATAAAAAAAAATACATTTATCATACAAATGCCGACAAATAAAATTTAAAACGTTCACTTCTCTTTACAACATTTAAAGGAAGTTGTAAAAATAATTTCGAGATTTCATTACTAATTTACGATGTATTCAGACGTAGCAACCGTGGAAAACAGCAGAATGGACTGCCGAGATTGGATTGGGGCCGAGTCCAGCTGTATATTAAGGTAAACGTAGAAGCTACCTTTTACGTCCAGTTTTGTATGTCCATTTAAACCTTTTTATGAAGATTTAAAGCGAGTTTAAAATATTAGCTTAAGGTCCGTCGTGGCGCAGTTGTACAAGCGTCTAAGTGAACTACAACTATTATTAATTTTAATTTATATTCATTCATACCATAATTTTTGAATAAATTCTTACGTTTCTTCTTTTATTTTCGTTTTTTCATTACTGTGTATTTTGTGGAGGAAGCAGAAATTCAACAGTTCGCGTTGTTTAAACCAGAACAGACAAATATGTTCACTACAAACATTGATTGAGTCTTGTATACGAAAATCTGACCTAGCTTTTCAGTGAGCAATGCTAAAAAAATATACATTAAGGGTTGCAAAAAAAAGGTTGTAATTTTCAAAATGACGGTAAAATAAGCCTACGGGTACAAATTCATCATAGCAAGTTGAATAAAAACAAAAAGGTACAACATTAAATGGGCTCTATGATAAGAGTAACTGTACATTCTACAACAAGGACACAGGTATATGTATTATTTAGAATGTTAGAAATGACGTTTTAATTTTTTTTATAAAACGTAAGCGCGGTAGGTTGTGGGTTCGATTCCCACTCCAGGAAATTAAAGTGTCGCAATGCCTCCAGAATTCGGCGGAAAATGTGAATGGAGTGTCTTAACACTAATTGTCATCAGCCTACCCTGCTGTTTGCGAAATACAGCGTGAAGTTTAAAAAAGGTTTTTTTATTAAAAAAAAGATGTTCTTAAGTGTATCAACATAATAAAATAAAACAAAATAAATAAATAAATTCTGCGAAAACTCCCAAATGTTAAGGAAGTCAAACTATTGAGTAATTTGCTTTTGAATGTAACTCGCGGTAACCGTTTGATGTGGGAGTGACCGGGTTCTTGATTGCAGACATTTATCTTGTGGTCGGCTAATTAGCTGCGTAAGGTATCGGCTTCGACGTTAGAGGTCGTGTTGCTTGACGGGTCTTCATTAATCGATAGTGTAATATCCTATTGAATATTAACTTATATTAATGTTTTATAGTTTTTTTTGCGTTCCGTACTTCAGGAAGTAAAAAGTCCTACATAAAAAAATTGAAAATTGTATTATAATTCATTTCATACAAAATAAGTGCATATGTAAAGTTTTTCAATTTTTAATAGTTGTACTTCCTGAAAGCTTTGTTGAGCGATCCAGACTAACACTCAATCAGTTTTTTTCAGTTACACGCTGTATCCCGGGTCTGTAGAGGAAGACTGGCGGAACTCAACGCCACCGCAATGCTTAATGTACATTTTTTAAAGAACATTGTATCCGTATTATGATAAAAACGATATCCGAAGATAAAAATAAACACTTTATTAAAACCATTATCTACAAAATAAAAAAAAAACGCAGGTTTATTTTTTTTAATAAGGATTACAAAGTCTTTTGGTCGGCGTGTCTTAATGAAGGCGGCGCGGAAGTGGTGCTCGTAAATACTGGCGCGTTTCGTTTTCCGTTTCCGCGCCGGTGCCGCCATTACTTCTGTTGCACGTCTTATTCAAATTACATACCCACTTTATTCAGTGTAGGTATGGAACTATGTTTCGAGAAAATTGCCTACCGTGAGGTTATTAAATAATTTAATCTAATATTATACAGTGGTTTTTTTTTGAGGCCAGTCGTCGCGCATGGGTCAATTGTGATTGTAAATGCGACGCGTGTAGGTTCGATTCCCACACGAGGAAATGAAATATTTAATATTTTCGCACTGGTGCTCACAACAATGTGACAATGATAATTGACTTTGACTTACCACTGTTGGATTTTTTTCTTTGACAATATTTTAAAGAAAAAGTTCAATTCAACACTGAAAGAATTTGAAAAACAAATAAAAATAGATAAAAGACGACACTCAATTATGTTATAGTCATTGAGAATATGGGCCATCGAAAAGAGGTATGCCACCAAGCCCGTGGTGAGTATCATACATATATAAATCCTACTTACAATTGGCTTCATGCGTTTTGGTTGGACCACCCTATATTTTCATCATGTTTTAATTCGCCATTGTCTTTTATATACAAAGTGTTTTTGTCAGGACCACTTTAAATTAAACCACAGTTTTAACTACTTATAAAAGCCTAATGCAATTAAAAAATATAATAAAAATCTAAAAGAATAAATCAGCTTCACGCTGTATCCCGCACACAGCAGGGTAGTGTTAAAACACTCCGTTCCCCACTTCCTGCCGAATTCTGGAGGCATTGCGTGTTGAGTGGCAGAACTCAACGCCGCGCTTAGCCTCAGCAACAGAGCGAAGAAAATGGAAATATGAATTTAAGTAAATATTTCATCTCCTCGAGTGGGGATAGAACCCACAACCAGTCGGTTTTACAGTCACACTTTGTGCCACTGCGCCACGACTGGCCTCAAAAAATATTTTCCCAAAAATGAAAAAGTGTGTTTTTGAAATAAAATAAATAATTAAATTATGTACGTGGTAAAATAAAACGCCATTTGTCAAGAACGACGCACGCAAATATGAACCTATCAGAAGACACCGCCGCATACGCCTCATTTCGAAATCGAGTCGTAGGTATTGAGGGTAAAGTTCAAAGTTTAGTAGTATTTTTGTAGTAGTATGTGCTTATGTTACTGCGTTACACGAAATACAGATATGGATAAACATGGTGAAATGAAAATAAAATCCCACGTCTAAGCTATTGAGTTATCTTAATAAATTTCTTTATGTATGGTTTTAAAATATTTTACCCTATATGCAGTTCCCGTAAAAGAAGCGCCGACGCTTCCACTCTGTATAATCTTGATATTGTTTAACATGAATTCAATCATATACAGCTTAGATTTTCCTACACAATCGAAAAGCTACATGCAATAAATTCAAATTTGAGCATCAGAAAATGTGAAGGGTAACTCAGCACTCTACAGTTTCAGAGTAAGTAAATCAGTTTGATTTATTTGAAATGAACCAGTTTGGGGACGGCGTGTGGCTGTAGACGCGACGGTTGTGGGTTCGATGACCACTCGGGGAATGAGTTATTTATTATTTATTAATATTTTCAATTGCTACTTAACACGTTGCACCTCGAAGAGTTGGCGGAACATGGGGAACGGAGTGTCTTAACACTAGGGTCTCTTTGCCTACCCTGCTTATATGCGAGATAGAGCGTGAACCTGAAGATAAAAGCTATCATACAGTCTAATATTTTTTAACTGTCGTTCTCTACACTAATAATATAAGGAATGTTGTATTTTCTACCTAATTATTTTTTTCTAATCATAAACATTTAGAAATGTATAAATATAAAAAAAATATGTTAAATTAAATAAATCTGCAATAAAAAATCTGAAACAGCTAAGCTTTTGTACAAACTTTATTTATTCACACGGGTGTGAAGATCGTGTAAAAGTTAGCCAGGATTTTAAACTTGCAAAGCTTAGAAACAAGTCACATAAAGCACTTACTTTTTTATATTTTTTATTTTTTATTTGTTTTTATTCATTGGAATAAACGAACAGTGAAGAATACATTTTTGCAATATTTAATATGTGAATGACAATCGTATAGCATTTAAATTTGGTTCAGTAATTTTGATACCGCTTAAAGCGTCTGTTTGTTAAATGTAAATGGAATTTAATAGAATACTAGGTAAGTTAGACGTTTTTTTTAATCTATGTACTATTGGCGCAAATTTTCAAAAGCCATGTTACAACTTTAAAGTAACACAGAAAAAAAATATTGAAAATCTGATTGTTTCTTAATATGTAATTATATTGTTAATTTTTTTAACGAAGTTCAATACTGCTTTATTATAAGAAAAAACGTTTTATTATAAAAAAAATATATTAATTTGCAAGATATGTTATAAATAATCATATATAAATAAATGTGTATGTGTGTCTTTTAATAATAATTTTATGATTTAAACTAATGTCCATTGATTGGTAACTTTAATTTTTTTTATATATACTTGTTTAAAAATAAACATTCCTAATAATTTGGATCTGTTGTACTAAGTGAAGGATTTTATTTTCTAAGAAAAAATCACTAATAAATATAGGTAAAAGAGGTTTATTATATAATTGACAAATTTACAATAGTATACAATAAAAATAGTTTCAGGAAAAATATTTCATAACGTTTCAGGAAATCGTTGAAACACTTACATTTAACGGCATATAAAGTTTCCGTCGTGTTTAAAATGCATGTCGTGCAATGTGACTTATAGCACTAACTCGCGCTACTTCCATCTTGTTTTTTATTTGAAATTTTATGTTTTAAAGGATTCTTTTTAGGCTTTACATATATTTTATGAATATGATAAAATGTTTGGGATGTTGTTCAATGTTCATAATTAAGACGTCAAATTAATATATTTATTATAATGTATTTCAAAAGTATGGAGAAAAATAATAAAAATAGAGAATTATCTGATGATTTTAGTTAAAATGGAAAATTTTAAATATGAAAATATCACTCTGTAGACACAGAAAAGACACTTAATACTTAGTTTAGAGATAGACACTTTGTTTGCACGAATCAAACTTTCAAAACGTTAGGTTAGTTGCAGCGTGCATGTGACTGTGACGTGACGGCTGTGGGTTCTATCCCCACTCGGCGGAATTTATTATCGCCACTAAAGACGCAATGCCTCAAAAGTTCAGTTTAAAATGGGGACGTGAGTGATACTTACAAAGATTACTTCTGCCTACCCTCCTATATGCGAAATACAGCATAAAATTGAAAAAAAAAGCCCGTTCAACAGCCACTGCCTTAACTTCTTCATTAAAAAATAAAGTTTCAAAACATTAAATTACAGTTAAAAATAATGTAACACACTATAACAGTCGTTATTCGTATAAACTATAAAGGCGTATATTCGAATAATGCGCGCTTAACCTTAGTTTGTAGTGAATGAATTCACTTTGTTTAGAGCAAATGAAACGAACTTCCTCCGGCAGATTGCAGCGCTCGTACTAGTATTTATGTGAGGCTTTGGCTTTTACGGGCAACTCGCGCATTGTGTTCTCACCTTTGTTTCTATTATAAAAATACAATAGATGTTTCTTTCGCGTTTAAGTCGATGCATCATTTTTTTGTTGACACAAAAACAAATGTATTAGAAATTTATAGTAGGTCAGAAACTTTGTGACGTATTAAAAGTGATTATTTTGTGTGTGATTAATTTGGAAATTGCATTATACGTACATGTAAAATAAGTGATATGTATCACATACTAACAATACTTCACACTAGTTTCCTTCCAATAGGGCCGTCACTTACAAGCAACTGTCCCCCGATTGACACAGTTCCACTGCTTTTATAATTATTTTCACCTAAATCTACCCTCTTTTACACGAGTACGCTAACAATATATACATATACTCCAGGTAAAAGAAAGTCAATGTCCTTTGTTAGCGTTTCAACGTTGTCGATGTCAATTTTCATTATAAGCCGTTTAACAATTAATTGATAGCGAGCAACAGACATAAACATAAATTGTCACTATCGTACTTTTAATTTTAATGACTACTACGGAAATACATTGGCCAATATACAGAGACTATTATTTATTTATTAAGAAATATATTACAGAGGCCAGCCGTGGCGCAGTGGCACAAAGTGTGACTGTAAAACCGACTGGTTGTGGGTTCTATCCCCACTCGAGGAGATGAAATATTTACTTAAATTTATATTTTCATTTCTTCGCTCTGGTGTCGAGGCAAAGCGCGGCGTTGAGTTCTGCCACTCAACACGCAATACCTCCAAAATTCGGCAGAAAATGGGGAACGGAGTGTCTTACACTAGGTTCCCTCTGCCTACCGTGCTGTGTGCGGGATATAGCGTGAAGCTAATTAATTAATTATTATTTTTTGAAATATATTATATAATAATGAGCGAAATGTGAATATTACCGAATGTCTCGGATATATAGAAATCAGTTTAGATGACTAAATCCACAGAATGACAGATTAGAGGATGTCACGGCGAGAACGAGAAGAACGTGCTGAGGTGGCTTGGGCACTCCGAGAGAATGAGTGTCGAAAGATATAAAATAAAGATTTATCTTATTTATGTTTACATAAATGGTAAAAACTAGTTTTTAAAGTCGCTTTACGGACGGTAATTTTACTTGATAATATCATAAGAAAATAGTGATGGAAATATATTAACAATGAGTCATGCTTTTTAGCGCGGGCAGCCGGCATTCTTCGATTTATGGAAAGATCGCGTTTAAATTATTTATGATATGAGAGTGAAATAAAAAGAGGACTGATAAGAGATGCCATTGATATTATTAGACAAAAGTCACGTATAAAGTATGTGTGGTGGTGGATGAGGTTAATGACACTGGACGAGACACTGCAGAGGCAGCATTTGGTGCTCCGTTCTCTTTCTTTACTCCGCTAGCAATAACACACTACACTATCCCAGTTTTCTCTCTACGTTCTATAGAGAGTTATTGTTTTATATCAAATTTTTATATGTAAAAAAACTAAATTTAAAATTGTCGCACTTTGGCCTCCGGCTAAGCTCATATGAATTTGTTTTTGCAATGTCAAAAGTTTTTCTATAAAACTATTTGTTATTTGAATAAAAATATTCATCTAATCCGTTTTCATTTTACAACTGTCGATTTATCTTTGACTTTTGTGTTAGTTTTTTGGCAACTACAAAAAGCAAAAAATGTACTATAAATAATAGGACCGTTAACTTGGAGGCACTCGCGGCACAACAATACATCTTTGTGAAAACGATGTTATGAGTTCGATTCCTATTCATGGAATTTTAGAGAATGAATTTTTGTTTCGCACTGATAACAAGACCAATCACAGTTGATTATGTTTCATTTAAGTAGCTCTATGCAGCTGAGTCAGTTGTGATTTATTATGGTGTATTTATTCATCATTTACATGACATTTGAAATCTCTATATATAATAAGACAGTAAAAATATTTTGTCTGTACATTTAGTAATTTTGACTGAAATGGATAGAGGGACACTTAAAAAGAATAATAGTATCAATAATAATATCAATAATTTAACATTAAATGCTGTTTTTGAAGCAGCAAATTAAATTATTGACCGACATTAGCACATTTAACAGAGATTAAAAAAACATAACATGGGTAAAAAGAACGTAATGTTACAAAAATATACGTATAGTATACGCATAATAAATAATTAGCTTTATGTATATTTTATAAATCAAATATCAACATTGGTCGTATTTTTTAGTCCGATAAACAAAAATTCTTATAGAAGTTACGATAATGTCGTAAAAAAATCATGTTAGAACATTACAGATTAAAGTAATAAAAAATCATATTAGAAATAATCTTAGTTGTCAATCAATTCTGCTTATTAAATCAATTAAGCGGACGAAGCCGCTGGCGAGCCGCTAGTATATAATAAGAGTAATTAACATAAACTATATGTTAATTTGTAACATACTTTATTATTATTTAGTTTAAAATAGTAAGTAAGTAAGTGAGACCAGTCGAAGCGCGGGCATAAGTGTGTGGCTGTAAACGTGACTGGTTGTGGGTTCGATCCCCACTCGAAAAATAGAATACATATTAATTTTTTTTTTCATTTATTCGCTCTGGTGTAGTGGCAAAAGTGTCCCACCGCTCAACATGCAATAGCTCCAGAATTTGGCGGAAAATAATAATGGCTCATGATATACAACAAGACTTTTTATTTCTATTTATACTTTTTTGTATCGTGTACGGTAGTAATTTAGAAAGTAAAATTGTATTGAATGTTGTGGATATGGATTAATCGCATAGTTCAAAGAATTTCCCTTATTACTAAATATGTACATGGTTATATAGTCTACGATATAAGGCCAATTAATCGTCAACAAGATAAATGTTTTCAATTAGCTGGTTGTTCCACGACCTTTTTGTCCTTCCCATCGTGTCGTATGCTCGACAACAAATTACTCACACATTAGTTTAATCCGGTTAATTCATCAATTCAATCAGCCATGGAAATGGATAAAGCAAAAAATGGAAAAGTTCTGGATTTTTAACCAATAAAGAACGTATTACATTTTTACAAAAACTAAGAGGTTCTATATTCGACAAGTATATTTATTTTTATGTTCCGTCGATTTCTTCGTTGTTTGTGAACCTATTTTAAAAAAATATTAATTAATTAAAAGGAGCTTACTTTTACATTGGTCCCATTGCTGTCACATCAGGACTTGATGATTTTCATTTCCTCGTTCCGGTATTGGGGAGATGCGTTGCTTTTTCTCAAGAATTCCAATAGGGAACAGAAGTGTCTCAATAGCGCAGCGTTGGGTTCTGCCTCTTGCAATGTGTTTCTAAGTGTAAAACGGAGAACGGAGTGACTTGATACTAAATTCTCTTTGTTTACTTTAAAGATAAAAAAATATTTATGTAAATGCTAAAACGTAGTCTTTCAAGTAAAAGCACTATAATAATTGTAATTTAAATTGAACAGAAACACAATATCAGAAACTTACTGAAATAACAGTTGAAACTAACTTTGACCAAACTATGGAAAATTTAACGGCAGACTTGTGTTTAGTCTAATTATGTTTCCGCCTCCCTTGCTTTGTTGTATTTTAGTATAATCATCATACTAGTGTTGTTTACGCTAGCTTCTTCTGAATGTTATTTTTCGAAAAGTCTTAACTTTTTTTGAGCCAGAGTCTGGTTGCTGTAAGCTTGAAGGTTATGGTAAAAAAATCTTGAATCCAGGCAGAAAGGGGAGAATGAAGAGGATGTACACTAGTATATAGTGAATGACCTCGAGGCCAGTCGTGGCGTAGGGGCACAAAGTGGGACTGTAAAACCGACTGGTTGTGGATTCGATCCCTACTCGAGGAGATGAAATATTTACTTCATTCTTATATTTCCATTTCTTCGTTCTGGTGTTCAGGCAAAGCGCGGCGTTCAGATCTGCCACTCAACATTCAATGCCTGCAGAATTCGGCAGAAAGTAGGGAACGGATTGTGTTAACCCTTGGTACATACATACGGATACAGCGTGAAGCTGATTTTATATAGTGAATGAAGTATGTAGTAAAAAAGTAAAGTTGAAAAAAGACTTTCAAAATGTTTCAACCGAAAGAAATCCTATCGCCTTTAATTCCCAAAAAAATTGCAAAATGTGCCTCTTTCTAAATTGTAATGAGTGATTTACCGATATTCAACAGCTGCGCCTTACTTTCCATGCGAAATGAATGTTTAATCAATTAATTTTCTTTGTTACAAATTTTTGCTCCTGAAATAATTTTTCTATTGCCGATATTAATAGTGATTAAAATATTTTTTTATAATTCGTTTTTTTTAATAGAAACATTGATATTTCATTTTTTTTAAAATACGATATAATACGCTAAGTATAAGTGGTTAATTTTTATTAATTACAAGTAATGAGATATGCTTGTAATTAATAAAAATGAACCTTATATTATTCTTTTTATCACCAAAATAAAGAATAGCCATGAAAGCGTTTCAAAAGAAACACATCATCTTGATGTGCAATATCCGGTGTAGAAATTGATTATATCTTTTATGTTTGTATATTTATTGATGTCTAATTTATTATTATTTTTAAGAAAATCAAATCTGCCTCTACTTTTCTGATCACTTCCATAAATTCAAAATCTAGCTTAAGCCTCGCCAGCTGTACATATATGTACATACTCGTATATATAAAGTAAAATTAAGGATTATTTTCGTGTTAGATCTTTTATTCTTTATATATGGCCTCGGTGAATTTTCATATAATTCTTCACATTTTTCCTAAACAGGCAGGAACAGGAAAAAAATATATGAACATTATCCCGATTGGAACTCGAACCTATAATTATCAAGTAGCGTTCTTAATTATATTTAAAAGTAAATACTATTTAAAATTCAATTATATTGATAAAATACAAAATGAAACAATAAATTAGCTTTATTTCACAAAGTATTCATTAAGTGGACTTAAGCTGTCTATTGAACATATATTTTTAAATCATTTAATTAACAAACATAAGTCGGGGTAATTACATTAATTGCTTAAAAAGAGTGTTTACTAAAGTTTTAATTAATAAAGTACTGTAATTATCATTAAATATAGACGAAATATTTTTTGAAACAAAGTGCCTTGTTACCTTATATATTGTTCTAACAAAAAATAGAATATTATAAATAGAACATCATCAGTCGTTTAAGGAAAACATAGGGAAAAGTTCCACTAGTCGATACACAATGCTTCTAGAATTCGGTGTAAAATGGGGAACGGAAGTGTCTTAATGGAAACGGAGTGTTTCAACACTAAGATCGCAGGTTCGCTCTGCCTATCATGCTAAGTGCGAGATACAGCGAGGAGATGAAGTTTAAATTTCAAAGTTTTTTTCATTTTCTTAACTCGGTTATACAAAATGTATAGTTAGTCAGTCAACATAAATTTTCTCAAATATAACGGAGCGATATGAACGTAGTGATATATAACTAGACTCTAAGGCAAATATAGTCACGGAAATGTATAAAAATTTGTAACATGAATGTTTGACATAATTTTTTTGACTTTATCAATAAAATAAAAAAAACAACAACATCTCTTTATTGTGAAACTACTCTATATTGTGTTCCACTTCCAAAGGAGTATGTCTTTCACTTTCCTTACTTTTGATATACCGCTTGTTTAGTAAAACTTGAAAGGTTTAGCTTTGTCTTGTTACCAAAGCAAGGAAATGGAATTCAAGTATATCCCAAATGGAAATCGAACCCACAACGAACGCGGTTACAGTCAGACAATGTGCCATAGCTACATTTATTATATTTAATAAAATAATTAAATAAATATTGCAAATTCTATTTTGCAAAAAGTTTCAAATATGTAGCTAGTGTAAACAACTTTTTTTTCGATTTTTAGAACAAAAATTTCCTTGTGAAGCTCTAATACCAATAACATACTTTCTATTAAATTAGAAGTAATATAGGATTTCATTATACTATGAGTGCTCTAATATTGCAGGTAAACTAACTGCAATCTGCTTTTAAGTAATCAGACTATGCGGGCCGCTTCCAGGCCCGGACGAGGTAATCTCGACCAATACTACTAAGTGAACAAAATGTTACTTCTATTTGGAATTCAATAAATTGCTGTACTAACCTTTAAAATATTGGCAAATTTATACTTGTTGTTCACAAGCAGACCAATGTTTTGCTGTGTTTGGTATATTTATGATTTTTTATAATATCCAAAATATAAATAAATTAAATATTATGTAAAAAAAAAACAATATGTACTGTTCATAAAATAGTAGGAAACCTAATACGATAAAATGTTAGTAGCTCGTTCGAGTTTTACAATTAAACTACCATCGCGTTTAGTATCGCACGGTTATGGCCCTGTACCACGACCGACTCAACTGAACCTGACACTTCAGGGCGTCTCTGAACGGGGCGATGCGAATCTTGTCAGGTTTAACGCTACCAAAACTCGTGTTTATTCTCTGCATAACGGAGCCTCTTCGGTCTTGCTCCAACTTTTCGAGATGTACCCGTGCCGATAGCTGACGTGGCATGAAGCTTACAATAGATTTCAATTTTGGACGTTATATCGAGTCTTTGGCTACAACTGCAGCTAAAAAACTAGGTAGGCGGTATTTCACTCCGGGACAGCTTCTTCAATTTTATTAAGCTCAAGTCTGACCGTGTATGGAGTACTGCTGCCACCTTTGGGATGGATCTGTTAAATATCAGCTAACGACTATAGACTCGATTGGAAATCGGGACAAGAAGTTCATTGGCGACACAGCGGTTGTTGGGGCAAAGCTGCAAAACCTTGAGTATTGACGAAAAATAGTCGGTATTCTGTAATATACATTTCGGAGAGTGTGCAGCAGTATTTCATGACCTAGTACCCTCTTTCCATCTACGGACATTAGACGTAGGCTGGAATTTCACCCATATGTCGTCAGTATACCTCCTCTTTGTACGCAACGCTTCACCTCCACTTTCTTAATGCGAACAGCTAAAGTATGGAACTCCCTGACTGCCGAACTGTTCCTCGATAAGAATAAATTGAATCTGTTCAAGGGTCAACTACTACTCTTCTCCATCTTTGATATCATTGGAAAAACATATTAATTATAATTTAATATGTAATATAAAAATGGAGCTGGAGGCATTGCGTGTTAAGTGGCGGAACTCAACGCTGCGCTAGGCCTCGATACTAGAGCGATTAAATGAAAATATACATTTCATTATATATTTCATTCTCGATTGGGGATCGAACACACAACCAGTCGGTTTTCAGTCACACTTTGTGCCCCTGCACCACGACTGAGTTTTTATAAATAAATAAAAATATTTATTTAGGTGTATATGGAACTTGTTTATTTTGATAATACTTATTAATACTGTAGGACGGCCCTAGCATATTGGTTCTGGGAGGACACGTTCGGACGTGATGAACAGCTTATGCCTTGGCAACACCGCTTGATTGGGTATCCTTAGATACGTGTGTAAACAAGACGGAGCTTAATTCTAGATATATTACTATTACTTAAATGAAATGTTGTATATATGTATATAGAGTAAAATTTTATACCTTTTGCAATTTATCTTAAATGTTAGATAAAATAATTTCATATAAGATAACTAAATTTTATAACGTTAAAAGAAAGCTTTATAAAATCCTAGATCAGCGTTTAGTATCCTCGCATAAGTAATTTTATTGCATACTTCTATTCCAAAATATTGTTTTGTATTTATTTATCGAATGTACTTTCTATAGTATACAAGCAAAGTAAATATAATTTGTTTGTTTTACAGATATCTGTGGAAAATTTCGGTGTAGTACTAATTTTCTTTTATTTATAGAAACGTGGCCCTCATCAACGCCTAATAATCGCTTGATAAATAAGTAAGGCTTTCTTTCTACAACACAAAAACTTTATACAATACGTGTTTCAAATGAATTCTTTAAGACTATACCATATATTTATTTATATATTTATTTGAGTCAAGACGTATCGCAGGGATACACGACTGGTTGTGAGTACGATCCCCACTCGAGGAAATGAAATATTTACTTAAATTTATGTTTTCATTTTTTTGCTCTGGTGTCGAAACAAAGCGCGGCGTCGAGTTGTGGCACTCAACACGTAATCCAAAATTCAGCGGATTAGTGGGGAACGGCGGAAAGTGGGAGTGTCTTAACACTAAGTTGCCTCTGCCTTGTTGTGTGTGAGATAGAGCGTGAAGCTGGTTTATTTTTTATTTATTTCTAGTTAAATGGTCAATTTAAAGCAAATATATCTTAATATATTTTTTTGATTTTAATCACATGAAATCCATACTTTTTCTTGAAGAATATAAAAATAACTCATTTCACAAAATGAGTTTCGAACCCACACCGATCCCTTCTACCAAAACGCTGCTCTTCTGCGCTAAGATGGTTAATTATTTATTTATTTTATAAACATTGGCAGCAGGTAAACATTTTGGACGCTGTATATTTGTAGAATAATTCCTGTGAGAGGGACGTCGACACCTGACACCGCTTTCCATTAACAGTTAGTGGGCGAGAGTATCGGATTTCTATCTCTATTACATTTTCATGGAAGATGTTTGCGTAATGGCATTTTAAGGCGATGTTAGTTGTATAATGTCGGACTAATTTAATAAATGTGCTTACATTTTTCATATTATAATAGAGGATAATAGAGGCGAGTCGTGGCGCACGGCACGGGTATGTGACTGTAAACGCGACTGCTTGTGGATTCGATCTCTACTCGAGGAAATGAAATATTTATTTAAATTTATATTTTCATTTCTCCGCTCTGGTGTCGAGGTAAAGCGCGGCGTTGTATCCCGCCTCTCAACACGCAATGCTTCCAGAGTTCGGGGGAAAATGGGCAACGGAGTATTTTAACACTATCTTACGTCTGCCCCTGCTGTGTTATTTAATCATTATGAACCGTTTTCAAAATTATTATTAATTTCGTACAGTATACAGAAAAACTTTTTAGAAGCCTACCATTTCTAAAAGTATTTTCCATTTCTAAAAGTATTTTCCAACTCAGTCCACGAAGTGATTCAAATTACAATTCTCCTTTTTAATTTGTCCCATTCAGTCCGGTCGCACACATAGCAGCTATCACGTACGTAAGGCCCGTAGACTGTTTGCTGGATACTTTATTAGTCTCCTCATTGCATTGCCCTGCACTAAACATTCCTTTGAAGGAATCCAAATTCTTTGTGGCAGTATCGAAAGTTTAATTAAACTAATGGAATTCTTCACTTTACAATTTGAATGTGTTGGTCAAGTCCAAAATTAACTTTATCTTCCAAATTAAGGCTCTACATGGCGAGCATTTGCTTTCTATTTCCAGTTCTCACAAAGGCTCGTTTTTATTTTTATTTTTGGCAATTTTAGGAAAAATAAATTAAGGCTTACAAAGCCGTCGTGGCTCAGTGGTACAAGTGTTTGTCAGTAAACACGACGGTTGTGGGTCCAATAAAAGAGAATTATTTATTATTTATTAATATTTTCAGCTTCACGCTGTATCATTTCATTTCTTCGCTAATTCGCCTTGTTTCCACAGGGCAAAACGCGGCGTTGAGTTTCATCACTCAACAAGCAATGCCTGAAAAAAATGGCAGAATGTAAATACTAAACACTAGGTTTCCTCTGCCTGCCCTGCTATATACGGGATACAACGTGAAGCTGAAAAAAATGTATGAATGTCTAAGCTTTAGGAACCATTGTGTGTATGTTAAAATTAGTAGTACCTACTTCTAGTAGACGTAGGACTGTTGAAGTAATTTTTAGGTCGACTATAATATATACTTTTTGGTTTCACTTATGAGAAAAATATTTAAAAATATATTTAATAAAAGAATGTTTAATATAAGAAAAATGGTCTTAGCAATATATTTTTCCTTTAATTGGATAAATCCTCTGAAAGGCGACTCTACGATAAAATCTTTTTTCTTTTGGTAACGATATCGGGAATAATTAAATATGCGGAAAGAAGCTTACCTGGCATTTGTAGCTGTTGGTTACTTCTGGCTTATGGATTTAGATTTTTTTTATAAAAGTAAAATTTATACTAAAATCCGAATCTTCCCCTTAGTTTAATTATTTCAATAGATTTCTATTTTTCTAAAAAAAAAGCAACTTAAGTAATATAAAAAAAGTAATTTATTAAATTTCTAATTTTGTTTTTTAAGCCTGTTACGTATGCATTATGTAATCTCAGTTTGTTTACGCCTCAAGGCGATGCGGCACTTGCAAATTTTATACGTTCCGCACCGCAAATCCAAATTACATAAATTGCAATGATAACGTTGTTAAGTATATTTTATTAGATCTAATATAATAAATAATATAATATTTAAATAGACCAGCTTCACGCTGTAGCTCGCACACAGCAGGATAGACAGAGGGAACCTAGTGTTAAGACACTTCCTTTCTCATTTTCCGCTGAATTCTGAAGGCTTTGCGTGTTGAGTGGTGAAACTCAACGCCGTGCTTTGCCTTGACACTATAACGAAGAGACGACAATATAAAATGTTCTTAATTATTTATGAGTGGGAATCAAACCTACACCCTGTACTTTGTACAGTGTGTATCGATGTTATAATGCGTTTATGTCAATTAACTGAGATAAGGTTCGACACTAATTATGTGGTTTCCTTTTCTTCCACCGTACAAACCTCCTTCGTGTACTCTACATTCAATGTGTCATTGGCAAAATGATTTGTGGTTAACTAACGCTCGAAGCGTCCTAAAGAACCTAACTAAACCGAACTAAACTAAAGTAAGAGATACTAAACTACTACCGATTGGAAAATGAGAAATGTATATGCTTTTAGTTATTTAAAATATATTATTCTTGATTAATTTTCTTATTCAATTTAAATATAATCTGCCTACACCTTAGGGAGATTAACTTATATTCGGATATATCTCAGCTGATTTATTTCATTTTAAGTCCCTTACATAGAAGCTAATCGTAGCGTAGGAAAATTAAATATTTAATATTTTTATTTCTTCGCTGTGGTGTCTAGGCAAAGCGCAGCGTTAAGTTCCACTACCAACACGCAATACCTTCAGAATTCAGAGAAAAGTGGAGAGCGGGTGTCCTAATACTAGGTTTCTACTGCCTACCCCATTAAATGCGAGATACAGCGTGAATCTGAAATAAAAAACGAAGAAAATCTCTTACATTATTTATATATTTAAATGATATATTCAATTATTACAATTATTCGAAGATAGTAGTGTTTAATAACATAATTGATATTTCTGTAATTTATTTTAAAATGTATATTGTTTATAAAATATTATTTATGTGATCAACGTCAACCATAAGTCACAATAAAATAATATTTTAATACAAAATTTGATGCAGATGCTAAAAAGATATTTTTTCATTGCTTTTACACTTATTTAGATACTTATTGTAGGTCGCATAATTAAAAAAAATACTCGCAATATAAAAAAAACTTACTTATTTAGAAAACGTACAAAAATTTGTATTTTAACTCTGGTCGGTTTACAGGAGGCGCGGGTTCGAGTCCCGCTACGTTCAATTTTTTATACGTTTTCTAAATAAGAATTTTTCTTTCCTAAGCGTGGAGTAACACTCTAAAAAATGTAAAATATATATATATATATATATATATATATATATATATATATATATATATATATATATATATATATATATATATATATATATATATATATATATATATATATATATATATATAAAAATTACACAAATGTTATGTTTTAAAGAAATATGTCCACTACATTTTTTAATCAAAAAACATTTATTACTTTTTTGGTAAATACAAGAACATAAAGGATAAGTGAAAATTTACTGGTATGATAATAATATTTACGTCATAGTGCTTATCATTAGGGCTCAAAATTAGGTTCGTGTTATCCAAAATAGAACTAAATTAACATTTACTGATATAAATTGCACTGTTGCCCTGACGCGGGCCTTTTATCGCAGAACATTTAACTTCAAGCTTTTAGCTTCAAGCTTTTTACGAGGTCAACGGGGAATTCGTAGATATATTTTAATTAAAATATTATACATTTGAATCAAGGTCATGATATTGAATTTCCTATTTGCCAAATGTTTGATAAATTTGTTATGTTATCCCATATATGTGAAAATTAAATAAAACAAGGGCACATTTTTTGTTATGTTAAATTATATAATTTGGCGAGGAAGGATAAGTTAAAAAAGATTTTTTTCTTTTTTAATAAAATAAAATTTTAATGAACAAAGAAAAATAATGATTCTTGCGAGGCTTATAACTCAAAAAGTTTACAATTCCATAGTAACTCTTTCTGTGTACGTCCAATAAGGAGACGGAAACTTTCTAGAAATAAGCATCAATCAGTTAAAAAGAAGACTTTTATCGAGCTTTTTGCACTTATTAAAATAATATATAAGTATTTCTATTACATTTCTATATTATATTCATTCTGCGACTTTAACATTTCTCCCCTTAAAAAAATAGGAAATGGAGTGTCTTAACACTAGGTTCCCTCTGGCTAAATGTGTGAAGTTAAATTAAAGTATTTATTATATCAATAATGCAATGTACCTACAAGAATATAGAAATTTCGAGAATAATATCAATAAACTTGTTTTCTTTCCTATACAAAACATATGTATATATCTTAAAACGCCTGTATACTCGTAATGTAAGATCGGGGCAATATTATTTTCGTATTGTTCAAAAACAGCTTTACGCTGTATCTAACAGCAGGGTGCTGTTTGCGGGATGCAGAGGGAACCTAGTAAAAACACTGCGTTCCCCAATTTCCGCCGAGTTCTGGAAGCATTGCGTGTTGAGTGGCGGAACTCAACGCTGCGCTTCGCCTCGACACCCGAGCGAAGAAATTAAAATATAAATAAATATTTAATTTCCTCGAGTCGGAATCGAACCCAAAACCAGTGGATTTTACACTTTGTACCCCTGCACCACGACTGGCCTCATATGACATCATTTTTCATACATTTTTTTTTTAGGTGTAATAATAATTTAATTATAATATGTGCCGTTTTGATCGAATACTTGTTATCATCTTATGGATAGTGCCATAATCCCATTCCTGTAGAAATTTAGAGATTTTTGATTAAAAAATCTGACATGTAGTGTCCACAATGTTCTTTTGAGATTAGCTTTATGCTTCCTAAAGAGTTCTGCAGTGACCCAAACAGGTGGAAATCTGATGGAACGAAAGGTCAGGGCTATACGGAGGATGCATCAACACATCCCAGCCAAGCTCTCTCAACTTTTGCTGCGTGGCTAGAGATGAATGCGGCTCGGTGTTGTCATCCTCCATGTTGTCATCTTGTTTTAACCTCATCAGTTGCTGACAGTAGAGGTCAGAATCGATAGTTTTACCCGGTGGCAAAAACTCATAGTAGACTATTCCTTTCCAATCCCACCATACACATAGCATCACTTTGTTCCGAGTCAGGCCGGGCTTTGCCACGGTCTGTGGGGCTTGTCTATGCTACGATCGTGATCTTTCTCGCTCATTCTCATCGTAAGCCATCCATAAATCAATTGTTTAGAAAATGGTTTCGAATTGTTGCGTTCAAACAAAGAATCTCAAATGGAAGCATGTTGTATTAGGTTTCTCTCAATGAGATCATGTGGTATCCAAATGTCAAGTTTTTTCTTATACCCAGATTTTTGTAAGTGGTGTAAAATTGTTTTATGATCAACATCCAGTTCTTCAGCAATTTCGTACCTACTAATATGTTTATCTTGCTCCACTTCAGCCTTCACACTAAAGTTTCCAGACTTGAAACGCCTGAACCACATTTGTGCTACTCTTATTGATACCGTATTAGGTCCATAAACCGCACAAATTTCATTCACGGCGTTTGCCGCATTTTTACCTTTTTTGTAATAAAATTTGCCAAATTTCTTCACCATACGTTTATTTTGCTTGCTTGAAAAACAATCGTTGCGCAGTGGTACAAAGTGTGACTGTAAAACCGACTGGTTGTGGGTTCGATCCCCACTCGAGGAGATGAAATATTTACTTAAATTTATACTTCCATTTTCTTCGCTCTGGTGTCGAGGCTAAGTGCGGCGTTGAGTTCTGCCACTCAACACGCAATGCTTCCAGATTTCGGCAGAAGGTGGGGAACGGAGTGTCTTAACACTAGGTTTCCTCTGCCTATCCTGCTGTGTGCGGGATATAGCGTGAAACTAATTTATAATTTATTTTTTATTTTGAAAAACAATTGAAAAATGGCAGGAACTAGTTGTTTTTTTTTTATTTATTGCATTTTTAGAATGTGACATTTAATGATATTGAAACCATCCAGTTACATTTAGTACAACCAAAGAAGTTTGATTACTAATCATATATTCAAAATACCGAAATATTTTTCTACCTATTATACATAATTGGCCTTAAATCCTTTTATATCGTTTTAATGAAATTGAAGCCGTTTGACAAAATCATTTTCTTAAAGAAAAAAATGTAATATTTTTATATCGTCCTCTCTTCTAGATTTAATTGTGTAAATCCTCTTAAGGGCCTTCAGTCGGCGTTTTTTACTTTTTTAATTTGGTATTGGCATACGTAAAGTATTATTAAATACAGCCTATATTGGGCGATTTGGCTCTGTATCAATTTATTTTAAATCTTATTTTGCTAGTTAAAATACGAGTAAATTATTTTTGAGTAAATATAAAATAGTATTTATGTTAAGTTAATATTGACAAAATACGTTAGGATAAGAAGTGTCCTAACACTAGGTTCCGTCTGCCTCTGCTTTGCCGTGTGCGAGTTACAGTGTGACAGTGATTTTTATTTAACATTATACTAGTTAAAAAAAACATGAGTGTGATGTATCCTTCAATAGTTTAACTGAATTTAATTTAGTGATTGAGGCCAGTCGCGGCGCAGCGGCACGAAGTGTGACTGTAAAACCGACTGGTTGTGGGTTCGATCCCCACTCGAGGAGATGAAATATTTACTTAAATTTATATTTTTATTTCTTCGCTCTGGTGTCGAGGTTAAGCGTGGCGTTGAGTTCCGCCACTTAACACGCAATGCCTCCAGAATTCGGCAGAAAGCGGGAATGGGGAACGGAGAGTCTTAACGCTAAGTTCCCTCTGCCTTACCTGCTGTGTGCGGGATACAGCGTGAAACTGATAAAAAAATATAATTATACTGTATAGACGATACATAAGAAATTTTCTAATATTCAAAAAAATCTTCTGTATAATATTGAAAACTTTTACTCTCTTTTTTGTGATGGATAATAATGAGAGTAACTACGCATCGCTCTCCACGTTATTTATTGTATGTAAATAAAGTAACAATATCGCGTAGCCAATTCACTTTTGTTTAAACTATAATATTATATGATCAAGAATTCTTGAAATTTTATCAAGGAATAATAAATTCTATGGAGAAGAGTTCAAGCTTCCCAGCTGAGTGCAGTTCCTGGATAGTCACGTACGTATTGAGTTTGCGAACTTGCAAACACTGAAAGATAATAAAAGTATTGTGAACTTTTCTCTACAAACATGTATTTGTACATATGGGATAGAAATGGAAATGTATATTTAAATTGTAAAATTTGATAGACTGACGACTTTATTATATATTTGAGATGTATTCGCCTAGTTTTAGATAGTTGTAGTATAAGAGCAAAAAAAGTCAAGATGATATTTTAAATTTTTCATACATAAATTACGACGGCTTACTATAGGCTAAATGAAAACTTACATTTCTTATTGAAGAATTAGTCAATTTAAATGTGCGTGAGTTTTAATAAAATAATATATTAAACATATTTAAAACTTTATTAGCTCTCTCAAAGAAATATTAAATCAGCATTGAGTGGCGGAATTCAACGCCGCCCTTTGCCACGATACCGGAGCGAAGAAATAAAAATAAATTATAATATTAAATTCTCCGTTTAAAGAAAAGTTAAAAAACGTTAAACTGTTTACGATTCCAGTGCATCACATATAGAAAATGCTTATTGCAGCTCTATGCAACAGAAATGGCGGTAATAAAGTAGGCATCAAACGCGATACGTGCTCTAACGACGAGTACGTGATATCTCTTTCACCCTTAACCACTATCTGAAGATTCACCTTTCCTTACCCTTTACCTTTCAAACTATTGTACTTAATACTTTGATTATTTATTAGTCAAAGTGCCTACATTTTTTTAATTTGAAATGGTGTGATAAATGATGTATTTATGGGAATATTAAATGAACTTTTAAGATAGAATAATGTATGTTATTATTATTTAAGAGACTAAAGTAACTTGAAAAGAAAAAATCTTTTTATATATTTCTTTATAAAAGCAAATCAATGCCAGCTTAGGATATACTTAAACGTGCAGTAATCAAAAATATTTTTGTAAAAAAAAATATATTTTAAAAACAATTATAATTAAGCCCTTTTAATTAGAGTCGTTATAAAAAAAATGGTTTAGAATTTAATTTACACATCAGTAAGAACAGTATTATCTTATATCGTATATACCTAATAAACCAGCTACTTAAATGTATGTAAAAAGGGAGTACGTTTCCACGGTCTTCCTGACCTTCCGTAGACCCCCTTTACGTTTAACAACAACTTATAATAGTACCAAATTAATTGTGTCTTTGTACTTACCTTCACAACTTACAGGGTTTATTCCGTTCTGTTTCGTTCACACGACCGTACGCCTAATGCTTTTGTTCAATATTATGTAGTAGCGTTAGCATATTTTCTTAAGAAAAAGTTTTACCGTTTTCTAAAATTAAAAAATTATAAAAAAAATAATTTTAAATATTTTTGAAGTCCACGCTTAGGAAAGAAAAATACTTATTAAGAAAACGTATAAAAATTTGGAAGCGGGATTTGAACCTACGCCTCTTTGAAAATCGTCCAAGCGTTCTAACCAACTAAGCCATACGTTCTAAATATACGTTTCTAAATAAACCTTAAAGTGATACTTACGTAGAAAAAATATTATTTTAATAAATAAAATCAATATATATATAAAAGGACATGTACCTGACTGACAAAATTTTAACCCTGAAGGGGTGAAAAATGAGTTGAAAGTTTGTTTGGAGTTTTTTTTAAGTCGCCACCGATTTTTATAAAATTTGAAATTCAAACTCTTATAAATATTTCATTGAACACGTGTTTCATGGTTTTTTATAGAATTCACCAGGAATTCACAGGTGTAAATAAGCGGGGGAAGCTGCGCGCACCCACTAGTTAAAATATAATTGGACAATGTACTTTAAAATTTATGAGTACACAAAAGTAAACATTTGAATTTTTTATCTAAATCTTTCCTCAAATCTCTCGATAAATTAGAATTAGATGCGCTTTTGGGATTACTACATACTATTATAGAGCAGGCCTCGAGTCCAATCTAATCTCGATGCAACACGGGGCATTAACCGACATGCCCTAAGTGCATTGCAATATAACGTTGCTTACCACTGAATTTTACTCGTATATACGCTTACGCTTAGGCTATTTCTGTAGGGACTAGGATTTCGTTACAACATTTAATGAGGTCAGTCGTGGCGCAGGGGCATGAAGTGTGACAGTCTGTGTCAGGTTGTGGGTTCGATTCCCACTCGATGAAATGAAATATTTAACGTTACGCAATATCTTAACACTCTATTTATTATGTGTGAATCATAACAAAAAGGTGTCATTAATGTAAACAAGAATAAAAAAAATTGTCAAAGAGATTTACAAGTGATTTAGTCATCCTCAAACAAAAACAAAAATAAAATAAAAAAATAATTTAATATTAATCCTAAATATAACACATAAAAGGAAATCACAATTCGGCCATATTTGTAATAGCTGGAATGATTATGTTGAGAGGCGGAAAAAGTAATATTGAGTACGATTATCGAGCGAGATTAACGAGCCTTTATCTTTACCACAGACTAAAGACTATAGATTTTTATAATATTTAAATTCTAAGTTTATGAAAATTGTCACAAAATGATCTATAGATTGTAATTTTAATAACAAAAATATATATCGACGACGATAAATACATACCTATATATATATGTGCTTATTTAAAACTAATACCGTCTTGGCACAGGAGCACAAGGGTGTGATTGTAAACCGACGGTTGTAGATTCAATTCCCACCCGAGAGAATGAATTATTATTTATTTATATTTTAATTTCTGCGGTCTGGCACCAAGGCAAAGCCCGGTGTTGTGTTCCGCCACTAAACACTTAATGCCTTAAAAAATTCAGCGGACAGTGGGAAACGAAGAGTCTTAACACTAGGTTCCCTCTGCCTATCGTGCTGTGTAAGAGATACAGCGTGAAGCTGATTTAATTTAATTTAAAACTTTCCAGTAAAAACTAGCCAACTAAGACACCTTCACTCGCCCATAATTCACGCCAATTTACAGGAAGTCCACAATGTATTCTCCTTTGTTTTTTTCCAGGCGAAGATTATCTTTATTTATGTTTTAGTCTTTAGTAATCGTGTTAGAAAAACACACATTTTCAAGCCTTACTCCAAGTAATCTAAGATGAATCGAGATTAATTAAACGCTGTGTGGGTTTATTGTAGCCTTAGTGTTTACCAGTTCTTATTTATGTAATTTTCCTTATATGAGGAATTTAAAACAAGACAGAAAATGTATTACAAAAAAATCGATCAATACATGCATCGTTTTATTATTAATTTAATTTATATTTTGCACATAGCATAGTAGGAAAAGGGAACCTGTGAATCTAGAATTAAGACACACCGTTTCCATTTAAATAATTGCGTTCCCCACATTTCGCCAAATTTTGGAGGCACTGAGTGTTCAGTGGCGAAATATACTTAGGTATATGTACAAATTGAGACATTACCTTCTATTCTATTTAAATCATATTTTTTTTATATTAAAAATTCCAAATTTCAAATTCAAATTTCAATGTGAATCGAGTAAAATTCTAACGAGGTAACTAATCAAACACTATATGAAAAACCACACAATAGGGGGTGAAAAGGTCGTTTCGAGCTATTCACGTTTGATGTATTTTTCCCCTTTGCGTTGTTTTGAATGAATCCCCCCGAGATCCTTGTACGTATCTGAAGCGAATAATTCGGCGGTAAAATGTCGCTACCAGTATTGCGTTTTCAAAGAACTTTGTGATTTATGTTAACAGAAAGAAGCATCAGCCGACATTTTATATTTTGAAAGTGTTACTTTCTATTACGCTGTCGACTTATGTAATATTTTAATTTTGTAATAAATATGCTGATAAATATTATTTTTGGTTAAAAAAGTAACAATTAGTAACGTATGTTTAGGTTTTTATCGTTAATTAATGACGTAAACAAAAAATAAATCTAATCAGCTTCACTCTGTATCCCGCACACAGCAGCTTAGGCAGAGGGAAACTAGTGGTAAGACATTCCGCTCTCCACTTTCTGCCGAACTCAGGAGGCATTGCGTGTTGAGTATTGAAATCTCTTGAATTGTAAATTCAAGTTCATTTTTCATCTTCTCGAGTGGGGATCCAACCCACAACTAGTCGGTTTAACAGTCACACTTTGTGCCCCTGTGTCACGACCGGCCTTGACGACATAAAATATTTTATTTAAAAAGTAAAAACGGAATCCCTATAGGTTTGTCCGTCTCTCAAGACTATTTATAGAACACAAAAAACTATTTATAGAATTCAGTAAAAATTAATATTTAGATATAAAAATATTTAAATCAATGGTCTTTTGAAACTCAGCAAAAATCAAGCTTCAAAGTAATTTTGCTGCATTTTCTATGAAATTCACTCCGTAATTAAAACCTGGAGGGTACTACTACTCAATGGACCTACAGTTCTAAAATTTTGCAAAAACTTAATATTTACAATAAATAAACGAAGAAAAAACTTCAAAATATAAAAATTTATACTTATTTCATTGAAAAAAATATTACAACCTTATATTTGTATTTCTTTCATATAAAACGACTTATAAGAACTGGTAAACTTAAGTTTGCGCAAGCCCGCTAACTTAAGTTTATCAATTCTTATAAGTTCTGCTTCCCGTTGATCTATTATAAAATCCTGAAATCCGTACGGAACTCTCAGTGGGCAAATCCGACTCGCACTTAACCGGTTATTTCTTACATATAAAATATATTCAAAAATTGTGAAAGTAAAAAAAAATATACATTTCCTTCTCTCATAAGTAAGTAAATGCTGTTAAGATAACATTTTTATAAATTTAATTAAATCAGTCTGATTACAGTCCGCCTTTATACCCAGGGCTATCAATGGAACCGTTAGCTCTTTCATTTCAACACTTTTAGTGAACTCATTTTCATAAAAGCCTTCATTATGCTTCCCTCTAAGTTTGATAACTTTATTTACTGGCACGTAAATCTTGAAACATTCTATTATAGCTTTGGACGTTTAAATAATACATATTTATTATTAAACTTTAATTCTTTATTAATTTTGTATTCCAATACTTATTTTTGATTTAAAATTGTATTTTAATATTATTTACAATTTCAGATGTTCCATTTGATAGTCAATAAATATTGAATAAATTAGCAAATAAGTAAATATAATAACGTCAAATAATAGGACCTTGTATATTTATAAAATATTCTAGACGAGATAAACATTCATAATAAAAAAAAGTTGCCATAATTGAAAGCACTCCGTCAAAAGAGTATCACAGGTTAATGGAAACCCATACAAAAATTCATTCACAAAAATATAACAGAAAAGTGACTCCATTACAGTAATGGAAAATAGTGGGCTCTCGTTTCTAGATTTTTTGTTTTAGTTTAGCGCTGATGCCGCCGCCGTAGTTACAGAAATATACGTTCCGATGCACGCTTTCATTTGGATATTTTTGTTGGCATGACCCAAAAGTAAGTATCAGTCGAAACCCATAAAGATTTATTCAATTATAGTTTGGTATATATAGTTTTTTTGTTTAATCAAAATATGTTATTTGAATAAGTATATATTTGATGATTTAAAATTAAATAATGATGTTTAGTTTAGTTATTTTTTTGAAATAATTCAAAAAAGTTTGAAAAGCGTTAAATAATTATTTTCGCGTAAATACATTTTTTTTATTTATTATTAAATAGTTAATAATATTTTAATATTAATTTACTAATACATTGATTCACACGAAAAGTAATTGTTTTTCTTAGCTTCACACTGTAAACCGCACTTATTAACACACTTCTATTGCTCACATTACGCCCAAATCTCGAGGCATTGCGTGTTGAGTAGCAGAACACAACGCCGTGCTTTGCCTCGTTATCGAGTGAGGAAAATGAAAAAAAATAAATATTTCATTTCCCCAAGTGGGCATCAAATCTATCAATAATAACCTGTTTCAGTCGCACGCTTGTATCCTTGGGCCAATGAATGAATGGCCTCAATTCAATAACCTTTTTTCCATAAAAAAAACAAACTTTATTGAAAACGTAATAATTTTATTTTATAGTTTATTATGTATCTGAACAGTACTTGGATAATACTGATATTGTATTTAAAAAAAAACAGCTCCACGCTGTATCCCGCATACAGCAGACAGACAGAACCTAGTGTTAAGACACTCCATTCCCCACTTTTCGCCGAAATATGGAGGTATTGCGTATTGAGTGGCGGAACTCAACGTCAAACCGAACCGAACCAGTCGAATTTGCAGTCCTACTTTGTGCTTCTGCGCCACGTCTGGACTATGTTTTTTTTTGACTTTAAGAAATACAATCCCTAGGAAAAACAATAACTATATTTCAAATATAAGCATATTCCAAATGGAAACTGAACACATAACCATCACAATCAATCGAGCATATCCCTGCTGCAGCACGATAGAGGATTTTATTTTTAACACCCAACGCATATAATATTTTATTAAATATTAAAACAATAAAATTTTATTGACGGTGTCATAAAAATTAATGCTCTTTATTTACATTTTAGTGACACTGGTGTGTAGAGTGGAAGTTAATTAACTATTATGAATAGTAGGTACTCGTGATATGTTTAAATAATCATTTGTCATCGGTTTGATTTTAATGAATTTCGTGCTAATGTTTTTAATTTAAATGAATTGTTTGTATTTATCAGCTTGGTGTGACAATTTTGTAGCTAATGCAAATGCTGTATTGCATTATATGAAAAAGAGATAAAGCGACAGAGGACCGTAACTCGACAAGGTAACTTCAAGGCATTAGTGTCAATCTAAAGTAATAAGAATGTCAAACCACTACAAAGAGTTGAGATATTCCTCTCTCATTAAGCCATTAAATACATTAAAAATACTAGGTTCCCTCTGCCTAACCTGCTGTGTGCAGGATACAGTATGAAGCAAATAAAAAAAATAACTTTCTTGCCAAGTGATAATTCTCTGTAATTATATTTGGATAGTAGAAATTTATAAATAGAACACTACAGAAATGTTAACTATATAAATAAGTCGTAACAAGCGTATAAGAATCCACGTAGTTTGATGAGGACGTATAGTTTAGTGGTTCATTTGAACGGTTTCCAAAAAACGTGGGTTGAAATTCCGGTAAGTTAAAAAATATATATATATGTTTTCTAAAAAATGTATAGTTTCTTACGCCCCATTAAGTAAACAGTTCCTCTAATATAGTGGTTTTCTTTATGTCAGTATCAAAAACTTAACGAGTAGTGGCGGACGGTTCAGAGCTCTCGTCAATAAATCACCAACGGAGCGACTACATTTTATCTGTCACTTGTCTTCCTGCTACAAATGGAGGATCAAGTTCTTGTATCATTAGCCGCGGTTATCATATAAAGTGTCATTCACTTAAGAAAGTAACTTCGTGTTTACTTTATATACTAGTGGTCCCCGTGTGGCTTCGCCCGCTTGTAAAACACAATTATTTTTCTCATGTCAATTAATCTCGTGATATAACATCATTATCATTTTACAGATTATATCTATGTATTGATAGTTTTTAAATTTTATCAAATTCAATAAAGCACTTATTTTGTAGCAATGTTGTCGCATACACCTCTATATGTTGACATATTTTTTTATTTGTGGACTTTGACCGGTTGAATTAAAACATACACTAAATGTTAAGTGAAGCTTGCCTATGATGTTCAAATAGTAACCAATGATGGCAGATTTTGTCGAATCTGCCATCATTGGTGACTATTTGAACATCATAGGAAGTGAGTCTATGCTTTCGCAAGATAGAACGCAGAAAAAACTGTTGCTGCTGCTGTAGAAGGAAATGAATAGGAAAATCATAACCTTCAGAATACATATGCATCAGTCAGATCTAAAGCCATATTGGTTGGAAATAGAGGTCAGTCTTTATTTATAAGTTTTTAGAGAATCTTGGAAAGAGTACTTAGTACTGATGTGGATCTGTAATTAGTAACATTTACAACATTTTTTAAAGATTGGGCAAGCCTCCTGAGTTAAATACAGATCACAGACCCAAGTAAAGAAGAAGAAGATGGAGTAAGAATATTTACTGCAGCTTAAATAATAGACGATGCTATGCCATCCCACCCCACTGCACATTGACTATGGCGTACTCCGATCAAGGATCTGAGTTTTGAGCTACACGTTTCAATCAATACCAACCATGTAGGGAGATACTTTTGAGGAACACCATAAAAGTAACCAGCAAATGCAAGTTTCTTTCCTACATCAGCAAGGTACTTATTGACAGCACTGATCGTATCGACGGCTAATTTTAGAAGACTTGCTGAAATATTCGTATTTTCCCCAGAAATTATGAAGATTTATTTATAACATTCCAAATTTATTTATACTTTTTTTAGCCTTTTGTTATATTCATAATTTGTTTTTAAAAATCAAATCAGCTTCACGCTATATCCCGCATACAGCAGGGTAGGCAGAGGGAACATGTGTGTGTGTGTACATTTTTTATAGCAGAGGATATTGATGATACGAGTTTCTCAGCTGCGTCCTCTGGATCAGTATTGTATAAGGAATAAGCATAAATAGATAAAATATGCGTAAGCTTTGACTGGTAGAGATTAAGAGAAGAAGAAGAGAGCAAGAAGAGATTTCTTGCTCTTTTCTTTTTCCCTTCTATCTTCATCATATATTTAAAAAAAAATGAATAATACATTGATTCACTTATTCTGTAAGTAAATACTCTGATTCCTGGTGCATCGGCACATATATGTGACTGTAAAAGCGACTGGTTGTGAGTTTTATCTCAAGTCGAGAAAATTAAACATTTATTAAAATTTTCCTTTCTTCGCTCTAGTGCCGAGGCAAAGCACGGCGTTGAGCTCCGTCAATCAACTCACTTATAATCAACAAATACATATATCAAAAATAACAAATAGTACACGGAGTTCAACGTATTTACATGATTAATTATTATATTTAATATTACTCAATATTAGCTATCAACACTGCATTATATTTCAGGTAACTAATTATTACCATTATTCATAATATGATATAGAATAAATAACTTCGCTTGTAATAATATTACATGTTTGTATTGTAGACAATGAAAACTGATCAGATAATTATATTGAGCCTATTTGTGTCATTTGTTGTTACTAGATTTTTAATAGCTACAAAATCAAGAGTTACATATAGTAATAAATTTATAAAGTAAAAAATAAATCTTCTTCTTCTTTCTTCTAAAGCTTTACCCCTGTACCCCGCGCTCAGCTAGGTAGGCAGAGGAAACCTAGTGTGAAATTTCAGTTCTCCAGTGTTCGCCGAATTCTGGAGACATTGCTCGGAGAGTGGTGGAATTTAACGCCGCTTTTGCGTCGTTACCAGAGCGAGGAAATTAACATATTTATTATTTAATTTTCTAGAGTAGGACTCGAATCCACAACCTGTTGATAAAAAGTGTCGATTATTGGCGCTTGATAGTTTTCAGTACCATTACCTTACGTATACTTTTGAGCGCCTGCGATTTGCAGGACAAGTGTAGTCTTCAGAGGCCTCTTTACATTAATTGACACTCACCTCCACTGCTCAATCTCAATATGGCTAATCAAATTGATTAGCGGTTACGTAAACACTAATATTCAGTGCAATTGAAAATTGAACTTGAATTGAACAAATTTTCTTGATTTTTTTCAAATTCAAGAAAAAATGTATTATAATATTTATTAGATATATTATAATAAAAATGTTTAAAAATGTAAAATTTTCTTTGATTTTCACGATTATTATACATTTTAAATTGTCACAGGCAGACCCGTGTCTATTCGTGACCACCATAAATTTTAAAAGTTAAAATAAGTAGCAATTAAAATGCGAATTGTAACATTTAATTTAATAACATTTTTTTAATTTGATTGCTGCTTAACTCTCTGCGGTTGACGTGGTAGTCTCAAAGACACCGCGAAATATATTTGCTTTATTATCACAAAAAATTTGAAAAGCACAAAATGACTTAACTTTTACTTTTTTTCTTAAATACATTTTAGTTAGATACAAGTTACTATTTTATTTAAAAAAAATAAACAATATTACATTATACATTGAAATGAAATACAAAAATAATTAAACGTAATGTGGCCCTGTTCCGTTATGAAAGTGCATAGTAAAAACAAAGGGGTTAAAATAGCAACTTAAATATTCAAGCATAAAACTAGACAAGCAATAACCGCCCTGACGCCGGGGTGATGACTATTATAATATCATGTGAGCTCGTGTCGCACATACTAAGAAAAATCTAAGGCAACTCTATATAATAAGTTATACATACATATGCTACTTACGTAGAGACCAATCGTGGCGCAGGGGCAAAACTGTGGGACGATGTTTTTATAAATATTAGTTGTTATTGTTAAGTTATGTATTTTTTTATTGCTTATTTTATTTCTATGATATACAATTTTTCTATTCACATGTCGTATAGATAGGTGATTAAATATATTTGCAGATGCATCAGAAATATGAAAAAAATGCATCAGATTTTAAACTGTAAAGCCTCTTAAATTTAAATTAAATTCCCTTTTACCTATACATCACGATCATTGGGAGAAAAAAAAATGTTTCGTAGCAATGGCTACGTTGATTCTGTATTGTATTCATGTTCCGCTTTACAAAAAGACACGTAAAAATCGGGAATCTATTGATTGTCGTCGTCAACTGCACTCTTTTGAACGTATTTTTTTGCTTTTACTACACAAATATTTTTTATATATGATTAAATAATTACATTTAGTAGGTTTATTCAAGTTTGTTTTGTTCCTTTTGATTTTCCATCGCTGTATTTTTAAAGGAGGAGGAAGGTCACGTAAAAAGTTTGAAGGAAAGGAGGTGAAGGAGGAATGAAGAGACCTTAGCGTTTGGCGCTCCGTTCTCTCTGACTACCCCGCGAGGAATACAGCGTGAAGCTGCTAAGTTAAGATAAGAAGCAGTTAAGTTATGTTACATTTTTTATATTTATAAAAAAAATTAAAATTGTATTTTGAATCAACACGGATCAGTAGAAACTATAAAAACAACCAAAAATTTATCCAAACACCGACAGGAAAATATGGATTTATAAATTTTACAAACTGTTGCAAACGGAAATTCGAATGGCTGTAAAACTAGAAACGCAACACAACAAAGCCATTACTGGTGGATGCGCGCCGTAATCTTATTTCCAGTTTCGGATCGAGCTAGAAGTTGGCCTGAGCGTGAAACGTTTTGAAACAGAGAGCATTCAAGTATATTTAGGAATTTTATGGTAACGTAAGGTATGCTAGCAAAATTAAAAATTTAAAAACGTTCGACCAAAAATATTACTACCTCGTTTTGGCAAAATGCTTGTAGCTCTTATGCTACTTATCCAACTTTTATAAAGTATACATATGAACCATTGTGATGATCTAGATTCATTTCTTAATAAATAAGAATAAATCAGCTTCACGCTGTATCCCGCACACAGCAGGGTAGGCAGAGGGAACCTTGTGTTAATACACTCCGTTCCCCACTTTCTGCCCAATTCTGGAGGCATTGCGTGTTGAGTCCAAATTAAAAAAATCACACTTTTTAATTCACTCGGTTCATTAATGCTGGAGCTACGGTGCCTTATACAGATACACTGACATACAGTTACTTGAAACTTATAACACCCCTATTTTGCGTCGGGGGTTCAAAATTAAAAAAAAATCTTTTCCCTGCATATAACAAGATATGCATAGAAAACAGCGTTAATACTCCGTATATAAATAGAGAATGAGATATGAAACATAAATATTAAGACTTGAACGACTAAACCTATATGCTTATAGTTAAAAACTTTTTCGCAGTTTAACTTGAAGCTGTCTTCCTGGCAACTAATTTTGCTCCTATGTGGTTATCATCTCTATTAAACCACGTGGTGACATAAATTTTCATTTATTTATATAATTACTGTTAACAAATTATATTTCTGTATGTCTGTCAGTAAATAATTGATTGTTAGATATTAAAATATGAAAAAGTGATTTAAAATGCTAATGAATAAATAAATCAAATAAATCAGCTTCACGCTGCATCCCGCACACAGCAGGGTAGGCAGAGGGAACCTAGTGTTACACACACTCCATTCCCCACTTTCTGCCGAATTCTGGAGGCATTGCGTGTTGAGTGGCAGAATTCAACGCCGCGCTTATCCTCGACACCAGAGCGAAGAAAATGGAAATATAAATTTAAGTAAATATTTCATCTCCTCGAGTGGGGATCGAACCCACAACCAGTTGGTTTTACAGTCACATTTCGTGCCACTGCGCCACGACCGGCCTCTAAAATGCTAATGCTTATATTTTAATGTTATTAAAAGAGTCATGTGCGTAAAAATGTGAATGTAGAAAACTTTTCGCTGGCATAGCTTCCATCGTAGTAAGTACGTTTTATCGCTCCAAAACGTATGAACAAAGGCTGAGGAAATGTATGCCACAACAAAAGCCACTCTTCTTCCGCTTTTACCATATTTTATGTTAATGAAATAATTGAAAAGTATACTGAGGCCAATCGTAGCGCAGCGGCACGAAGTGTGACTGTAAAACCGACTGGTTGTGGGTTCGATCCCCACTCGAGGAGATGAAATATTTACTTAAATTTATATTTTCATTTCTTCGCTCTGGTGTCGAGGCAAAAGTGCGGCGTTGAGTTCTGCCACTCAACACGCAATGCCTCCAAAATTCGGCAGAAAGTGGGGAACAGAGTGTCTTAACACTAGGTTCCCTCTGCCTACCCTGCTGTGTGCGGGATATAGCGTTAAGCTAATTTAATTTTATTTAATTTTAATTTGAAAAGTATACCTATATGAAATAACTCGTCAAAACGTTTTATTTCTATATATTATATATCTCTAAGTGAATACAGCGAATACTGATTCACTGTTTTATTTTAATAATAATATTTTGTAACTTATTGTGGCTAAAATTGTATATATTTTAATTTTGTCATCGATATTTTTCACATAATAAATCCTTAAGTTACGTATTAGAAATGTTATTTACTACTAAATACTTTTTTATTACAATTTTAGGTTCACGCTGCATCCCTCATACAGCACGGTAGGCAGGGGACCAAATTTGTTAAATACTCCATTCCCCACTTTACGAAAAGTGGAATATAGAGCGACCGACACTAGAGCGAAGAAATAAAAATCGAGTGGGGATTAAACCCACAACCAGTCCATTTTACAGTCACACTTTGTGCCTCTCCGCTACGACTGGCCTTTATTATTATATTATTATTTTATATATAGTAGATACTTACAAAGGGACTCGGACGCGAATCAAAAAAATATTAAAGTTTTTTTTAAGATTATATATATTTTAATAAATATTAATAATATTATGTAAATATAATAAGAAAAACTTTTTAAAAAATTCTAGACTAGTATTTTATACCTATCATGTACTCCCATAATATTGGGACCTACATGAAACATGGGAGATCCTATATAGTAAATTAATTTTGTTTTTCCTTGAAAAAAATACTTGACAAATCTATTAACCAAATCAAATATAACAAACAAAAACGTAAAATTAAATATAACATTTGGAGAATACTTCGCCCTTGTTATCACTAGCACTTAAAACCCTCCCTTGAGATTGAAAAAGTTAATGGCTTGGAACCGTTCAGTTCGGTTTAAATAAATCGACGTCATACCTTTCCCGCCGCAGTTATGTTTCACGCGGATCCGCTTTTAACATTTTATAATGATATCATTATCGAGTATTAACTCGGTTCTCTGATAAAATGCTTTCTGCGTTACATTTTATCATCCTTATTGTTTTAGATTTACATAGAAATGTTTTCCGTTCTCTGTAATATTTCATTTGCATTTTTATTTTATGTTTTATTTATTGTATGGTTATTTGTACGTTGCATTCCTTTGTTACTTTACCATCGTAGTTTTTGTTATTTCATATATTTTTCTATTGTAAATAAGAGTGAATGACATAGTGTAGATATGTATAAAAAAATAAATAAATTAGCTTCACGCTGTATTCAGCACACAGCGGGGTAGGCAGAGAAAACCTAGTGTTAAGACACTCCATTCTCCACTTTCTGCCGAATTCTGGAGGCATTGCGTGTTGAGTGGCAGAACTCAACGCCGCGCTTAGCCTCGACACCAGAGCGAAGAAATGGAAATATAAATTTAAGTAAATATTTTGTCTTCTCGAGTGGGGATCGAACCCACAACCAGTCGGTTTTTAAGTCACACTTCGTGCCACTGCGCCACTACTGGCCTCAAAACACCGACAGGATTATTGGATATAATATATGCATAGAATTTTGTTATTATAATATATTTATACAAAGGTTCTCTGTTTTGAGGGTAGACAGAAAAAAATATGAACTAAATCGTTTCGTAACTTAAATGCAAACGTACTCAGAGTTCGTTTTTAAATTATCGTATTCTATTCTCGACGCCAGAGCGATGAAATGAAAATATTAAACATTTCAATTTCTCGAGTGGGAATCGAATCCAAAACCTGTCACGTTTACTCTGCGCCATGACTGGATTCTACATAAGAAATAGAGTTGAAGCCTTAGATTTCTCTTAGTACGTCCGACACGAGCTCACATGATATTATAATAGTCATCACCCCGGTGTCAGGGCGGTTATTGCTTGTCTAGTTTTATGCTTGAATATTTAAGTTGCTATTTTAACTCTTTTGCTTTTACTATGCACTTACATAACGGAACAGGGACACATTTCGCTTATAAATTAATTTTGTATTTTATTTTAATGTATAATGTAACATTGTTCATTTTATTTATATAAACTATTTTGTTAATATGTTTTTAAAATAGATTTAAGAATTGTTCAAAGTGGAAAACATAATTATGAGTCATTTTGTACTTTCAGATTTTTCAAGTAAATAAAAAAATATATTATGTATTCGGTATAAAGAAAGGTAGACAGTGAGGTGTTATGGTGACACTGTGTTCTTCGCTGCTTACTGGATACGAGACGTGAGCGGAACTCATGTATTCAAACCCACAAACATAATGTTCACAGTCAAATTTTGTTCCATTGTGCAACTATAGCCTAACTGATTTTTTTTACAACTTGTAGATTAACGAGCAGGGTAGGCAGAGGGAACCTGGGAACCTAGTGCTAAGACACTCCGTTCCCCACTTTCTGCCGAATTTTGGAGGCATTACGTGTTGAGTGGCAGAACTCAACGCCGCGCTTAAACTCGACTCCAGAGCGAAGAAATGGAAATATAATACATTTAAGTAAATATTTCCTCTCCTTGAGTGGGGATCGACCCCACAACCAGTCGGTTTACACACCTCGTGCCACTGCGCCACGACTGGCCTTTAAACGAATTAAATTAAAATAAACAAAAAATTAAATGAGCTTCACGCTATATCCCGCACACAGCAGAGTAGACAGTGTTAAGACACTCCGTCCCGTATTAACGAACTAAAACAATCAATAAAAAAGATCAGAGAGAGACAGAAAATTTCCAAAAAGGAATATAAAGTGTGCTGCCGAATCTGTTATTCACTGCTGCTTGCCAATTCCAGTGAGATTTGTTCTAACTTTGTAGCGCATAAACTACTAGAACTATCACTTTTCAGCGAATCAATTAAGCGGAGCATGGAAATGCTTAAAAAAAAGAGAAGCAGAAGTAACATAAACTTAAATGTTTAATATACAGAGGTGTATAGAATGTATATATTTATAAAACTTGAGTAACAACATAAAAATATTTGTAGTTGATTTACCAAAATTAATATAAGGTACGGACCACGTGTCCTGTGTACCTAATCACCTTTTCGTATATGTAGCAAGGTTTGCTGAGGGAGTCTAGTGTTAAGACACTACACTCTCCACTTCCGTCTTACCGTTTTCACTTTCCGTCGAATTCTGGAGGTTTTGCTTTTTGAGTTGGAGAGCTCAACGACGCGCTTTTGCCCCGACACCACACTGAAGAATTGAAAACAGTAATATTTAATTTCCTCAAATGAGAATCGAACCCATAACCTGTCATGTTTACAGTTACACGCTCGTGCACCTTCTTCATGATTGGCCTCTGTACCTAAGTACAGTATCCTTGTATCTCTTAATTCAACGAAGTACAATCTTCTTCTAAGTAATAAGAACATTGACATGCGGAACGTTTAGCCAGGGAAAATAATTCCGGCTCATATTACCGGGTGAATTTCATATTACGGTGTTCTGTATTTCATATTTGCCACTTCTATTATTTATATAAATTGTAAATATATTTAGTAATAGCGACCTAAACGTGGCTTCGTCCACTTAAACTTCAAATTCACGGTGTATCCCAGCCGGAAATTCGGCGAAAAAGGGGGAAAAGACTGCCTTAATACTAGGTTTCCGCTGCCTACTCTGTTGTGTGCGGGATACAGCGTAAAGCTGACATTTTTATTATAAAATAGAATTACCTGTAAATTAGACTATTAATTCCAAAAGCAAATAACGCCAAAACGTCGCAGTTAAAAGAGAAAGAAATGTTAGACATCTTTCACATAAAACGTGAGTTACCATAAAAGATCTCCGGGACAATGTAAATTCCTCCTCTTAATTCCCCTCACAGAAGCAGTGAGCACGAATAGGCAGTTGTCACGTACGCTGGCTGTTTGTGCCTACTTTATTACCGCATGGTCGTTGCATCGTATTGCACTGAGCACTCTTCTTTTGATAATCATTCTAATAAGAACTAATGTTTTGTGGTAAGTAATACTTAAGCGTCGTGGTGCAGGGCAATTGTAAATGTGGTGGGTGTGTGTTCAATATCCACTCAGGGGAATGGTGTATTTAATGTTTTTATTTCCTCGATCGATACGAGACAAAGCGTGGCGTGTAATTCTGCCATTCTACACGCAATGACTCAATAGTTCGGCAGAAACTTGGGAACGGAAGTGTCCTAGTGGGAACGGAGTGTTTTAACACTAGGTTCCTACTTTCAGCTAAAAAACATGAGCACCTAATGAAGGTAGATGTGAAAGATGAGAAAGTGGAAACTAAAAGCATGCTCTTCACAGCGTTTGATTGGAATTATTTAAGCTGAGTGTTCACAGTTTTGCATTTGACATTTGCACAGTAATAATTATTAAGAAATCTCTGGGGATTACGAGATTTACCATATATTTAATAGTGCTAGTACTGTTTCTTGTCTTTGTTTGACATAGTCGAATTGCAAACATGGAAAAGTGGTTGTGGGTTCGACTTGCGACAATTAAGGACATTAAAAACTTATTTTCATTTACTGCAGTAATAGTGAAAAAATTGGCTCTGGTTCAGCACGTGAGTTGAGCACGTTGAACAGAGAGTAGAGAAATTCTGACGTTGGTTTTCGAAGGAAGGTAAAGTGGGGAACGGAGTGTCTTAATAGTAGGTTCCCTCTGCCTTATTGTGTACGGTATACTGCGTGAAGCTGATAAAAAAAATGATTTTAACCTAGACCTTAGAGAGACAAAACATAAAAATGTACAGTATAACTGTAACTAAGCAAAAATTCTACGCATCTTATATGAAAGACAGTCATTAGAGACGCTTAAATGATTTTTAATATTGCTAGAAATCGTCGAAGAATTTTCATTGTTCGCTACAATTGATAATAAAAAGAATAGTTAAATCCCAGCAATACGTTTACATCGAACCAACTGAGATTGTGAACGTCGCGACGGAACTTTCATAAAGACTGATCAATTGAATATAGCTGGAAACGTGAAATTGAATTTATTAGCTCTCCCATTTGCTTCAATATTAAGACATCTTATCCGATACTGTACAATGTAAGTTGGATCGCATTAATTACGAGCGTAGGTTATATAGTGTTTAGAATCTCCATTTTGTAGCTATGTTTAACAAATTGTTGAGACGTAAAATACAGTTTTTTTTAAGGACCTTAGTGTTAAGACACTCCAATCCTCACTTTCGGCCCACACACACAACGGAGCAAAGAAATTGAAATATAATATTTTTTTCATTGTTTCGAGTCGGAATCGAACCCACAAATCGTTGTGCTAACAGTCACACGCTATATATATAATATACTTTGAGTATATGAATAAGCCATTCATGTTATAAAAGCAGTTTGATGTGCCATTACATTTTAAAATTTATTATAGATACTATTTACTATTATATATCGTAATTTTGTCAATTTGTACGACAATGCACTTTTACAAACAACTTACTTACAACATTCGTTTTATCCATAGTTATTGTCGTGAAATAGTTAATTATCTATAAATAACAAATTATCAGAAATTGAACTATTTCTTTCAAAATTAATAATTGTGCGTGACCGATACAATTTTATTTAGTGTTGGAAACTGTTTTTTTGTTAACCCTAAATCATATCGCTTAATATAATAATTGGTTCACTTCAATTGAAATCGTGTCCTTAACGACTTACAAAATTAGACTAAGTAAAATTAATTTTTAATATTTAAATTGGCTACACATTTTTATATAGCCCTTCCACATCGTCCTTTGAATGTTTAAAGAACGAAGTATTTTATGAGTGTTAATATTTTCTAAATAATATATCTCTATATTATTATTATTTATATATTATTACTTATTATATATTAATAAAATAAATATTATTTATTACAAATATACTGTTTTGTATATTGTATTTACAGGATAAACATGTATGGAAGTAATGTATTTGAATTAAGAATATTTTGAATTATAATTTGAATTGCATTTGTTTTTAATTTTTTTAAATGTATCTAAAAGACTTTGATCCCATGTTGAAATATTGCACGAAAAATTTTAAAGTCCTTATTAAAATTGTATGAGTACTTATGTAGTTACATAAGACCGAGCGAGCAGCAGTTTTAAGTAAAGCAAGAATTTCTTGAGCTCGACTGACTGCTTCCGGGGCAGGTCTCTTGCGACCGATCGCTTTTTACTACAAGGAATGTGGAAGTAGTGCCAATATTGTATTCTTTAATATAACGTGAAACTAAAATATGATTATATTTTCCTAAATTTTAGGTTAATATTAGGAAAATATAATCATCATTTAGTTTGTATTAAATTGTATATTAATTATTGAGTATGCATTGATTGGTTGGATGCTTTGTTATCACGAGTGATAATTATTATGCAGATAACGTAATAGTTGCATACATTTGCGATAGAATGCCATAATTTTACATAAAGTCAGCTTCACGCTGTATCCCGCATACAACAGGGTAGGCAGAGGGAACTTAGTGTTAAGACACTCCGTTCCCCACTTCCTGTCGAATTCTGGAGGCATTGCGTGTTGAGTGGCAGAACCCAACGCCGCAATATATATAATTTTACATACATATACAAAATATATTTACACGAAGTTGAATTTTTCGCAGTCGCAAGTTGAAATTTTTTTTAATTTTTAAATGTAGGTATAATATAGCTGTGGTTGATTAAAATGTACCTAAACATTTAAATATTTCAAGTGATCAATATATTAAGCCGGTCGTGGCGCAGAAGTACAAAGTGGAACTATAAAATCTATTGGTTGTGGGTTCGATATCCACTCGAGGATGTGAAACATCTATATTTTCATTTCTTCGCTCTGGTGTTGAGGCAAAGCGTCGCGTTAAGTTCCACAACTCAGCACGCTACTTAATGAAGCTGATTTAATTTTGATTGATTGATTAAGTAAGTAAGTATAAGCAGTAAAATCTAAATTTATATTCACAAAGTAATTTCTAATGACAAAATAAAAAAAAAACAAATATTTCAACTAGACTTCCAAGTCTTACTGATAGTTTACTATTCACGGCACACTACTTTCAGCAGTGCGTAAGTCGTAGACTACCTAAGCCGAGATAACAGTCCTCACGTGCCTTTGGGCGATCTGTGTGACAAATTTACATTCGAAGCGCAAGACGGGTCGCACCCGGGGCACAGGTGCCGAGACCCGGACACATATAAAATATAGAGGGCTCAGACACGCCGTGCATGATATATCACAGTACATGTTGTGGGACTTACTTTTTGGCTACTTTTTGTATAGTTTTTACAATAATATTATAAACAATATATTATAATATTTATTCACATTACTAAAATTCCAAAATTCGGCGGAAAATGTGAGTGTCTTAACATTAGGTTACTGCGTGCAGTAGATTACAAAGAACTAATTAATCTATTCCAATATTCAAATACGAATACCTAATATATAATTCATATGCCAAAATGATCATTAACGGTTAAAAAACAATAAACTATTGTTCATACAGCTTAGTGTAAAACAGTGTTGTTTTGTAATTAATATTCTATTTATATTTATTTATATCGAATAGCGATCTGTTTATTTGAGTATTATTCCTCTCAATAAGTTGTAACTGTTACCTCAAACTCCTTTGAGAATATTATTTAATAAATAATGCCTTGGCTCGTGATGTGTCTGGTGGTTAGAACCGTCTATAGTTGTGATCGTGAAGAACCCAAAATCTTTTAGAGATTCAGAGGTAACAGTATTAAAAATTTTATATTATGCCATTAGAAGGTATCGCTTTAATAACATATTTGCCATCAGAAGTTGTTCTTGTGTCAGTTATTTAGATAACTGGAAACTCGACAATATGACATTGTCATAACTCGAAGCTCGTCCGAAGAAAAGCCAAGAGCGCGTCCTATCTTCCTCTCCACTATAACTGCGAACTAGTTATAATAAAAGGAAGAAAGAGTACGGGCACCTCCCCGCCCTACACCGTGAATTCCTACCAGACTGCGGCTGCAACAGTCTTATTGAACTCTCCGGGACGTTTGTGTGTGATCAGTCTGAAGGTACTTGTTACGCTTGTTTATATTAAGATTATTATATTAGAATTGTGGTTCGTGATGTTGATTGATTTGTGAGATCAATACTTATATTAAATAAATATAAGTATTGATATGTTAAATAAACGCACGGCACACACCCCACAGTCGTGTCTCGAACCGTAGGCGGACACTACTACATACACCAGAGTTCCAGGACATAAAATAGCACCACACACCCGTATGAGACAGGCGGACACTACTACATACACCGGAGCTGGGACATAAAATAGCACCACACACCTACTAGTCGTATACCAAGTCGTAGAAGTGGTATTCAATATATCAATGGCTAACGCCATACAAGCACAGCTTACGTATCGCGAGCGTACTGCGAGACGGCATCAGCCACGACATAGTCAATGTCGCTACAACAGTTCGCATAAGCCCATCACGTCAGCTTCCGCGACGTCAAGCAACATTCAATATTATAACATTGGTCAAAGATAACTTTGACCCACAATATGTGTCGCTCCTGCACATATAATTCCTTTATAAGGAATTCGATCCTAAAAGATCGTGCCATCATAGACTTCAAATTATCATATTATATTCATTATACATTTGGTACGAGTCTTTATGTGCATCATAATAATAATAATAATAATAATAGTTTATTAAGCAAGTTTCTTACAAAATCCACTAGTGATTGGAGCCTCCTTTTAAGCATGTTATTGCCTGTACCAGGAGACTCCGCTCTTCCATTAGCATTAGAAAATCATAACAATTATCGAAACCTTAGTTTAAAATATATTATTTAACACTATATATTTCCTTATTACATATATACTAACATACATACATGCACGCATACACACGCACATATATGCATATGCATACATATAAATATTTAAATTTGTTTTATAGTTATTATTTTATTTATCTATTCCAAATTATGTTACTCATGTGTATTTGTGTCTATTGATTGTTTTATGATTACAGTTGTACGTAGGTATGTATATAAATGTTTTTAGTGTATTGCTATTTAGCATGCTCAATAAGAGCTTCAGTTTCCTCATATGTAAGTAGTGTCAGCCATCCTTTAAGTTTCTTTTTACACTCATAATATCGCAAGTGGTATATATTTATTATTTTATTCACCTTATTATATAAAAAGCATGAACGTGACTCATATTGAATGCTAGCAAAAAAAGTTCTAGTTACAGGGGTACGTGCTATTATGTCTTTCCTTCTTTTATTCTTAGATTGTGGGTCATAATGTATTGATTTGTGTTTTTTTTAAATCACTTGCAATATGTACAGTTTTCTGACTGTCAGTAAACAGCTTTCTTTATACAATTGGTCTGTAGGAAACCTTACATTTTTGAAAAACATAACTTTAATAAGAGCTCTTTGTGCACGTTCTAGAGTTAAAAACCTTGTTTTTAGAGCACCTCCCCAGACGGGGATACAATAAATCAGTACTGATTGGGCTAGTGCTATATATATTTCCGATAGAATATTTCTTGAGGTTATTGTACCATTTGTATCGGGTTTTGGAGCTATGTGTCGTAGGGTACGAAATAAGAAAATTAACTTTCTAATTCTGTTTGAGACTTCCTCTAGATGGGGGTACCATGATAACCTTTGGTCCACTATTACACCCAAATATTTTATGCATGTGACTTTTTCTATAGTAGGACAGTTACATCTATTGTTGTGCACGTCTCCGCATGCATGTATTTTTATATAAAATTCATTATCAGGCTGTGTTTGATTATTTATTGTGTAAGAGATATATTTGGTTTTGTCGATGTTTAGTGTCAGTAGATTACTGGATAACCATTTGTTTACACGAACCATACCTTCCTCAGCAATTTTCCTGACATTAGTCCAAGTATTACCCGTGAAAACAATTACGGTATCATCTGCGTAGGAGAAGATTTTTGCTTGTTCTATCTGCATGTTGCATAGATCATTTATGTATAATAAAAATAAGGTAGGGCCTAACACACTTCCTTGGGGAACGCCATATGTCACGGTAGCTTTCTCACTTATATGTTCTTCTAATTTGACCATTTGCCTCCTTCCTGTAAGATAATCTCTGAACAATGACAGCTCTTTCCCTCTAATTCCAGCCCTCTCCAGCTTATGTACAAGGATGGGAAGAGAGACAGTATCGAAAGCTTTTTTGAGGTCCAAAAATACAGATAAACATTTATTTCCTTTGTCTATAAGGTTTGTTATCATTCCAGTGAGGGCAGTTATGGCATCCTCTGTTGATTTTCCTTGTCTAAAACCAAACTGATATGGAGATAATATACTAAATTTATCTAAATACTTAAGAAGTCTGTTGTTGAGTATTTTTTCTATAATTTTGGATATTGCTGGTAGCACAGAAATAGGTCTATAGTTGCTTATGTCATCTCTCTTCCCTCCCTTGTATACTGGCGTTATCAGGGAACATTTTAACGGAGCAGGGAAAACACCAGTTTTAAAACAGAGATTTGTTAAGTGAGTAATAATGGGAGTTATTTCTTTTTTTATATGTTTTAGAAATTTTGTGGAAATATTGTCGTATCCAGGGGCACTGTCAGATTTAAGATTTGTTAGGATTCTGTTTACTTCTTCTATGTCAGTCTCCATAATAGCAAATGACTGTGATTGTGTTGGAATCGCTTTTAATATTTTTTTATAGTTTTCGTTAGCATAAGGATTAATTTTTTGAGTAAGGTCTCTACCTATAGTCACAAAATACTCATTAATGGCATTGACTGATTGTGTTGGTGTAGGTTTAATATTTATTAGTTCCATATGTTGACTTTTGTTATTATTTGTATATGTTATATTTTTTATGTTTCTCCAAAGTAGCTTATTATTTTTCATCGACTCTGCCAACGATTGTCTTTCATGCTTCCTTTTCATTTTTTTAATTAAGTTGTTACAAAAGTTTCTATAACGCGTGTATGTAACTTTCTTTACATTGTCATGTGGGTCTTTTTTAAAATCTTTCTGTAATTTGTTACGATTATTAATACATCTTAAGATACCAGGTGTAATCCAAGGCTTAAGTATTCGTTTACTTTTTGGAATTGGTCGAACCGAAGTATTCTCTTTAATAGCCTTACTTAGTTTATCTATTAAATATTCCGTTACTAGATCTGGGTCATCACACAAAAGTAATTCAGTTAGATGTTGTTCTTGTAAATATTTTAAAGCTTTATCAAAATCAACGGTAGTGCATGTTTTTTTTATAGGATTAACATTTTTTTGCTTAGATAATACTAACATTATAGAATAATGGTCGGTAATAGTACTTTGTAAAACAGCTATTAGCGCATCAAATTTCTTTTTATTAAACTTCATCATAAAATGATTTAGACAATTTTTATTTCTAGTTGGTAGCGTATGTCCAGGTAGTATACCATACGTTGACAACATATTAATATAATTAGTTCTATTGTTATATTCATATGATTGTTCTCTATCTGTAGTTATTAGATTTATATTTATGTCTCCTGTAATAATTATATTTTTCGACTTAATAGTCTCCAGGTACATATTCAGGGAATTTATAAAACTTTCAGCATTTGTATTAGACGGTGAACGATAAACGCATACAATTATATTATTTAAAAGCTCCACTTCAAGACAAGATGCTTGGGATAGTCTAATTTCTTTGACATTCGATTTAAGTGTATTTTTTACATAAACCACAACTCCGTCATTCTGATTTAACTGATAAGTAGTTGCATGCAAATAATAATTTCTAAGCTGGGGTAGAGACTTATAAGGAGTTAACCGACATTCAGTAAGAGCAATTACATCTACATCAAAAGACAGTGAACTCAAATTTATTATAAAGTCATCAAAATTGCAATATATACTTCTAATGTTCTGTGAAATAATTGTTAAATCGCTCTTATTTACCTGCTTATATTTTGATAGATTACTGTAGTCACATTCGATACTTCGCGCTAGCGTAAATCTGTCTATTTCGTTCAAAGTTTCTTTAATATCATCCATTACGTAATGTGTAAGTGCTAATAAGGAGGCGTAAAATTGATAAGGTTATTTGTAAGCAAACAAACAATTTGAAGAACCATGAGTGATGGGAGTTTAGTGAAAGTGTATAACTTTTATAACATTCATATGCAAAGATATGTATGTTTTGCAGCAAGTAAGTAATTTGGAAATAGAAGCATAAGCTAACATTGAGAACAGAGTTTGAATTACAAGTTTTAAATAAAAAAAAAACAAACAAACAATAAGTAAGCAATCTACTAGCTTTACGGCAAATAAGATCAAGCATAGACAAAACAATAAGCAAACACAGGTTAAGTATAGAAAACAAGTACAATAGGAACGATATACCATGTATTATTGAGTTGTCTTGGAATAGTCAAATGGGCTGCACAGTTTGGGGTTGCCTATTTTGAAGTTGATGTATTTGGCTTTCATTTTTGATTGATATAATCGGGGTATGTTCATTTTCTCGCACATATACTTTGCCATAAGCGGTCCAACAAAACTTGAATTTTTTCGTTCTCGTCAAGTCTCTAGCCAGGAAATAGAGGCGCGCCGCTTTTAAAGTTAGATGTTCAGCCAAATATACCGGGACATCTTCTTGAATCTTGAATCCTAGGTGCTTGGCACAAAGCTTGCCTTTATGTTTAATATTATATGACTTTGTCATCTTTAAAAGGTCATTCTTAAGTAAAGTTGAATTAGTCTCGACTATGATTGGCGGCGATTTATTTTCGGCTGATCTTGGTTTGACTCTATATATGTCTTTGATGTCTGACTTACTTATGTTGCAGTCCACAGTTTTCGAAAGGCTCAGAACCATCTCTATAAGATCATCTTTATTTTCGCTTGGTTTTTTAGGAACATTTTTAATTTCAAAGCTAGATTTCCTGTTTTTCATTTGTAATTCCTCAATCTTATCTTCTAGCATCGTAATATGATTTCGATCCTGTTTTACTTGAGTTTCCAGTTCCATTATTCTTTGCTTAAACTCTTCATTTTGAGCAGCAAGATACGAAACCGAATTCTCGATATTATAATTTGACTGTTGAATATCTTTTAAAATAGAATTTACTTTTCTAAGCTCGTCAGCCTGTTTGGCTACAGAAGATGTCATCAGTTTACGCATTTGTTCTGTAAAAACATCTAATTGATTGGAAACAGAGTCCTCCATCTGAGCCCTAAATCTCTTATTCCGTTGGAAAACAAAGCTCGGTGGTGTAATAGTCAAGTCGGTGTCAGAAGCTGATTTGTTAAGAGTAGTTTCCATATCCATCGGGTTATCGACACGTCTTGGAGGTTCAAATTCCGCCAATGAAGACGCCGGCAAATTTAGTTCAGCGCAGGGCGCCTTACCAGAGTCTGCTGGCAAAGTCGCATGCGATGGCGGCGTACGTTTGAGTGGCATTTTGTGTTCTATGTACCAGGGCAGCAGTCACGTATAGTCTCAAAAGTGAAAGGATTTTTTTACAAGGACAGAGGTCTAACTAATGTGGCAGCTATCGACGTTTCCATACAAAAGCACTTTCCGTCCAGTTTAAGTAGATCTCTATGCCCTTAAGCTTTTATTAGTTGAATTCGCTTACTGTTAAAAGTTGCACTCCGCCCACGGCTGTGTAGTTGGTCACCTTTGCGTTACACCTCTAGGGGCAGGAACAATACGCTGCTGTAGATGACGGATGGGTCCTCGAGTAGGCGCGGTCAGCACTGGTAATTCTGAGACCTCTTCGCATGTATGCGCTCCTAATATTTATACTCGATTTTTCTTACGTAAATTACTATTAAACAATATGAAAGAAAGGAACAGCGGATTACTCGTAAACACGTCTGAACTCCTCAGAGGTCCGGGGGGAAGAGGATCATATTTATTAGTACCGTAGTACTTTAGAGTTCGACTCGACCGCTGCCTTCCAGCATCACCACCACCTATATATACGGAACGACGGTCGCGACATTCGGGACGACAATACACGAACTCGTCTCGATTAATATGGTATCAAAAATATATAGTTTGTATTATACATCATTAACTATGTTATTTATGTGTATTGCCATGCATATTTTATTTTATTTATTTATTTATTTTCAACTTATATCCGTGGTACATACTGTTACATTCAACCCCCTAAATTCTATGGAGTTCATCGAAATAGAATTTACATTCACTTATTTATATATTTATTTATTTATTACCAACCCCCAGACTGGGCAACCCCCCAACCTCACTATGCTTTATTTTGACAATCCCCAAACATGAATATTCCTTACACTGTTTAACTCCTCTATCTCACTCCATTTCACGGACAACAAATTGTAGGCGTATGCCTATTTGTATATATATGTACTTTATTACAAAGCCGTTTGACTATCCTGGTCACGGCACCAAATTGTAACTGTTACCTCAAACTCCTTTGAGAATATTATTTAATAAATAATGCCTTGGCTCGTGATGTATCTAGTGGTTAGAACCGTCTATAGTTGTGATCGTGAAGAACCCAAAATCTTTTAGAGATTCAGAGGTAACAGTATTAAGAATTTTATATTATGCCATTAGAAGGTATCGCTTTAATAACATATTTGCCATCAGAAGTTGTTCTTGTGTCAGTTATTTAGATAACTGGAAACTCGACAATATGACATTGTCATAACTCGAAGCTCGTCCGAAGAAAAGCCAAGAGCGCGTCCTATCTTCCTCTCCACTATAACTGCGAACTAGTTATAATAAAAGGAAGAAAGAGTACGGGCACCTCCCCGCCCTACACCGTGAATTCCTACCAGACTGCGGCTGCAACAGTCTTATTGAACTCTCCGGGACGTTAGTGTGTGATCAGTCTGAAGGTACTTGTTACGCTTGTTTATATTAAGATTATTATATTAGAATTGTGGTTCGTGATGTTAATTGATTTGTGAGATCAATATAAGTCGTTGGAACGAACGCACTGCCGCAAGGCGGCCGATATGTTAAATAAACGCACGGCACACACCCCACAGTCGTGTCTCGAACCGTAGGCGGACACTACTACATACACCAGAGTTCCAGGACATAAAATAGCACCACACACCCGTATGAGACAGGCGGACACTACTACATACACCGGAGCTGGGACATAAAATAGCACCACACACCTACTAGTCGTATACCAAGTCGTAGAAGTGGTATTCAATATATCAATGGCTAACGCCATACAAGCACAGCTTACGTATCGCGAGCGTACTGCGAGACGGCATCAGCCACGACATAGTCAATGTCGCTACAACAGTTCGCATAAGCCCATCACGTCAGCTTCCGCGACGTCAAGCAACATTCAATATTATAACATTGGTCAAAGATAACTTTGACCCACAATATGTGTCGCTCCTGCACATATAATTCCTTTATAAGGAATTCGATCCTAAAAGATCGTGCCATCATAGACTTCAAATTATCATATTATATTCATTATACATTTGGTACGAGTCTTTATGTGCATCATATTTATTAGTACCGTAGTACTTTAGAGTTCGACTCGACCGCTGCCTTCCAGCATCACCACCACCTATATATACGGAACGACGGTCGCGACATTCGGGACGACAATACACGAACTCGTCTCGATTAATATGGTATCAAAAATATATAGTTTGTATTATACATCATTAACTATGTTATTTATGTGTATTGCCATGCATATTTTATTTTATTTATTTATTTATTTTCAACTTATATCCGTGGTACATACTGTTACAAAGTCCCATATCAAATTTATTAGGCTATCACTGTAATATTCTCTTGGAACATCTGACGCACAATATAAAATAATAGGCGATTCAGAGCAGCTGTTCATTTACCTATTGCCATAGGCGGGTGTGATAATTGTGTCAAATTAATTCAAGCAATATTGGTTAAGTCCAAAGTATACGAGGAAATTGTTACCAAAGATGAGATAACTTGGTAGAAATACCATTAGTTATTAAAATATAGAACAACACACAGACACGCGCTAGCGTTTACAGCCAAGTTAAAAAGTTGGAAACACACGATGTATATTTTACACGAACAACTTTAAGCTACATTTGAACTCTTCATAACTCGTAAGCCAATACCACTACATATATGGAATTTACAAATTTACAAATTTGATAAAATCTTCTGTAGCTTGTGGTATTAAATGCCAACTATTTAATTCAAATGTTTATTGATATTTTAAAAATCAGCAATTTTTAACTGATTCACACACTTATCAAACACGTAAGTGCTTACCTTCTAGGTTACGTAAAAATATAATCTGATAACTGGTAATAATTAATAATTACTATTAAGAAACTACACTAAAAGTTAAGTACATAAGTTAGATCCAAGGAAAATTAAACTAAGTTTTAACGATTAATAGTAATAATTTCTTTACAAAATGTAATGATATCCGCACAAAACAAATATGATATGCGAGTCAAATGTAGTCAAAGGTTAGGTAATGGATGTTCTCAACTTCACCGACATATAATGGCAGATCTACATACATACATATAGGAGTGCCTAGTTCGGTGTTCACTTAAGAAAATATTCAAGTGCTAAATTTGACTTGGCTATTGTTTAATTTTGAAATAAAAGAATATTTAAGAAATTATTTTTATATTTTTTACACCAGGAATCAAACCAAATACCAACCTCATAGTCCAAACAGCTGGACGTAAAAAAATTAAAGTCGAATAAATCTAAAGTTTGAGTTTTATCCCGAGTGAAAACAGAATTCTTATTTATATAAAAATTACAATTAAATTAAAATTTGTTCCATAAAAAATATTGATAAAAATATTTAAAGTAGAAATTAAATATTACTTATAATTATTATAAGTAACATAATAAATTGTTGTTAATTTTAAAAACAATATTATTATTTTTATGTATTGATAGGTTTCCTCCATTATTTTCTTGGTTTAGATAAGTAATACCGACGTTCACTCAGCAGTAATAGTAAATCTGTTTGTGGTAGCTACAAGTCTACTTTTGTTAATTGATAGTATGAAATTATCTAAAATCAGAACTCGCTTCATAAATATTATTTAATTAAAAAGTTATATGTATTATCTTTTTATTATCTGTTTAAAATTTAACGTAAAAAATATTGATTTTAATGCTTATAATAACTTAATTTCTGAAGCTCAAGTCCGTACTTATAATATAAAAAATAGATAAATCCTTTAAAATGTTATACTTTACAGTATATAAATTTAAAATATTATTACAAAAACACTCAAATAATATACATTTCTATGTGTTTAAAATGTTTTTTTATTTGAAAAGTTTTGTTATGTGAACGAAAATAAAAACCTAAAAGTTTAAAGCCACGATGCTATACGTGGTCGGTGTACAAATTGTGGTTTGTGAACTTGATACTGTTAACGTTTCTGTTTAAACCTTCCTTGTGGGAAAGTAAAAAAGATATAAGAAAAGACTGCAACTTAATAGTTTTAGTAAGATATTGCTGGCACTAACTATCGTATCTCTTATCTATACGTTTATGATAGTTAGATAAACACGTTGTTTTTATAATTTTATATAGATTTACATTATGACATATTAGTAGTAAATCAATAGAGTTAGTAAGTATATGAGGCCAGTCGTGGCGCAGGGGCAAAAGTGTGTGGCTGTAACACAACGGGTATGGGTTCCGTCACACTCAGAGGAATGAATTATTAATTTTTATTATATTCATTTCATCATTCTCGTGTGAAATAACGCACGCAACATACAATGTCTTCAGAATTTGGCAGAAAATAGAGAACGGAGTGAATTAACACAAGGTCCCTCTGCCTACTGTGCTGCAGCGTGACGATAAAAAAAATATTATAAAATCCATAACATTTAAAAAAATCTCCTTTACTCTGTATTCCAAGCACCGCAGGGTAGGCAGAGGGAACATTTTGTGCTCCTGCGCCACAACTGGCCTCAGAAAAAGCATTTTTATATTCACTTCATGTGTTATTATATCTTTTTAACTACTGACTTACTTTCTTTATTTGGAGAAAGATATAGATCATATTTAAAACTGGTAATTCCAGATAAATGTGTGTTTTACCGAATAAATATTAATCATCTCAAAATTCTTGAGTCACGTAGGGTACGTGATTGGGTTGTGGATCGCGACTTGTGAACTTGATACTTTTAAAATGCTTGTACCGTTGTCGATTCATAAATAAATAAAATCATGATTCCATAACATTGGCAAATGATTTATAATCATAAATCATTTATTTCTTATCGCAATTTAATGTAAAACGTTACAATACCTCTGTTGTAACTCATAAATATATATCACATATTTCGACTGGAATTACATTGCTTTTATAACGTTTCACGCTGTACCCCGCAAAAAGCATGCAACATAGCATGGGAGGTAGAATAAAACTGAGAACTTAGTGTTAGTCTCTCGTTACAAAACTTTCGTTCTCCGCTCACACCAAAATACTTTTCGGCGGTAAGTACGAGCCACTGTGTATTGAGTGGCAGAACTCAACGTCGAGTTTTTCCTTTTTTACCTCGATACAAGAACGAGGAAATGAAAATTTGAAGTATTTCGTTTCCCTGAGTGGGAATTGAACCCACTAGCGTCGTGTTTTTAGACAAACGCTTATGCTCCTGCACCACGATTTGCCTCAAAGAGGTTATCAAAATAATACAAAAATAATAGTAAATGTTTGATAAATCAAAATATAAAAAAATATGTTAAAATAAAATACACGTATAATAACGCAATTAATTTTATTTCAAATGTTAATAATCTTTTATAAAAACTATTTGGAAAACAACCCTTAGTTCTATTATACAGACTGGCTAGCTGACCTGAGAAGGTAGTAGTTAATGTTCAACGATAAAAGGCCAGTGTCGGGGTACATTGCAATTTATGTTAGTAAAACGTTAGTTAATTCAGTTAGGACTTACTGTACGAGTATACCGAACTAATTTCATACACTTAGTTCAACGATAAGTCCGATTGTGAAAATAAAATGTTTTTATTCTTTTTATTTTTATAGAACTTGTCTAACTAAATTCGATAAACTAATAATAAAAGATCATTTTTACACTTTTCCCTGCACATCAGAGGAGGCAGTGAGAAACTATTGACTAGACGTGCTTCTTTTAGCGAGTGAGCGATGAAATTAAAATATTTAAATTAAAAAAGTTAAACATTCTATTTCCTCAGTTGGGAATCGAACCTACAACAGTTACAGCCGCAGGGCACATGTGTGCTTTTGTAATTTTCATACAAAATCAGTGTCATGCCCGCAAATTTAAGATCTCCGCGAGAGAGAGAGAGGCGAGGCGAGACTTGCAGATGACTGATTTTTTATTTGAATTAGACGTCAATTTGTTAATCGTTGTTTAAAAAAAAAGAGTCTCGATTGGATTGGAATAAGATAGTGTAGTAAAATACAATTATAAAAGTAGTTGTTTTAGAAGTATATTCGTATTAAATATAAAATAAAATATAGCGGGTGGTAAAGGCAATCGACCCTTGGGGATCGCTCCGGATGCATTGAGGGAGCTAGTAAAGGTTGGCTTGGAAATGAATGAGATTAAAATGTTCGTGATCAGAAAATACTTTAAATAAAAGGAAGTTAAATAATAATTTTAAATATATAATAATAATTTTAATCATATTACTTAACGGAGTAAGCATTTGTGGCCAGTTGCGGCGCAGTGGCAAAAACGTGGGACTGTAAACGCGACAAGTTGTGGGTTCGATTCCCACTCAAGGATTTAAAATGTTTAATAGTTTTATGTTTTCGCTCTGTTGTCGGGGCAAAACGCGGCATTGATCCGCGACACAACGCGCAATGCCTCCAGAATTGGGCGGAAATTGGAAAACGGAGTATCTTAGCACTAGGTTCCCTCTGCCTACTGCTACATGCAGTATACAGCGTGAAAAAAAGAGAATGTGTACTTATCTGTTATAATCTACGTTTTGGCTTTACCATACAATTTAATTGAGCATAAATGAAATATTTTTTTGAGAAATATTATATTATTTTTGTTAGCTGATGATGGTTTGCTTTAGATTTGATCATTGTTCGATTGTTGTCGAGGTTTCTTTTTCCCGACTGCTAAGGAAGGGTTATGTTTTTTACGCTTATCTTCTATGTATGTATGTATGTGATATTCTTTATTACGTTATATCTCCAGAACTGACTGTTAATCTTAATAAACGATTGGGCTTAGTTTTAGTTTTATGTAGTCAGGGTTTTCGTTTTTATAAATATTTTTTTTTATTCTCCATTTGAATGTTCAGATGAAACTTTACCAGTGTGTTCTGTTATTGGACCACATTCTCTCAATGTGGGCGCATTCCACTTTCACGCATAAATAAAAAAAAATATTGTTATTTATATAAAGATTTAAGCGGGCGATGCTACGATTGGAGATTTATATAATTGTAGCGGTCATGCGTAAGGAATATAACTGTGCCTTACAGGTGAATGGCTATATAGGTCACTAGTTAATCCGAAACTACCACCAAAATCTAGTGGAAGTCCAGACGATGCGACGAGCTACGCATCCACGTATGCTACTTCGACTCCTCGTTGTCACATTACCTCCGTACGTTAACTAGCTAGCAAGCTTTAACTTTGATTTTTTATTGAAGAATGGAGCTTTCAAAATTAGATTTTACTATTATCTATTTCAAAACGACAAAACATTATAAGTAGGTCAAAATTCATCATTTACATTTAAAGTAAATTATTGTCAGCGCTCATAGTTCATCATTCAGCTAAAATTTTGTATAATTGTTTTTTTATTTTTTTATTTTGGTATATCAAAATCACACGTTAGAAAAAAATCAGGGTAAACTAATTTATATAATCTATAGAAGTCAACTTTCATATAACTAATTAGATATAAAAGCAACTATTGCAATATATTTAAATAAAAAGAAGAGATTCTTTTTCTTTTCATTTGATAATCATGAAAGAAGAACCTAATTGGCATAAAATAGCTTACGAAGACCAGATATAATATTTACTTTTAACTAATTAGCAAAAGGAAGTATTTCTAGAAAGAAATGTTTATTTTTTAACGTTATTAACGTTAAGATTCGTTTGGAATATACCTGATTTTAATGGTTCTTGGTTCACATGCCATTAAGTTAAAATTATTTATATTATCAGTATTAAGTCCATGTGTGCCGTTTCAGGTTTAGTTTTACTCACTCTTTATATGAAAAATAAGAAATGCATAAAGACTTAAATTACGGTTGCTGCTAGCACAGAGGCACATGAGTGTAACTTTAATGCGACGGTTGTGGATTCGATCCCCACTCGAAGGAATGAATTATTATTAATTAATACTTTCACTTCTTCGCTCTGGCACAGGGGCAAAAGTCCGACGTTGAGTTCTGCCACTCAACACGCAATGCCTTGAAAAATTCTACTGAAAGTTGGAAACGAAGTGTCTTAACACTAAGTCCCCTTTGCCTACTCTGTTGGGTGCGGGGTGCAGCGTAAAGCTTATTATTTTACTTAAACAATAATTAAATTAATTAATTAATCAGCTTCACGCTATATCAGGCACACAGCAGGGTAGGTAGAGGGAACTTTGTTAAGACACTCCGTTCCCCACTTTCTGCCGAATTTTGGAGACATTGCGTGTTGAGTGGCAGAACTCAACGCCGCGTAATTAAACAATAATACAGGTTATTAAACAGTATCTTTTTAAAATTTGTTTTGTTTTATAAGGTATTTTTTTCCCATTATTACAAGCGTGCTAGAAATTCAATATTTCTGTTGTTATTCTTATTGAAACTTTAAGGGGTTCTTCTTGCTTAGCCATAAAATAAAATTTTGTTGGGTTTAAAGTTATAAAAATTTAAGATCATACGTCATGACGTAGTAGAACAGCGTATAACTATATACACGACTCTCTCTACTTAAGGAAATAAATTATCTTTATTTACCCGCTCAGGAAAGCCATCCATAAACTGAGTACCTTTATACAAGATTTGTATATTTCAACAACCATATAATAATTATCGGTTGTTGAAATATACAAATCGGTTGGATGTGCTATTTAAGATGATCTTAATGGGTTTGTATTGATTTTGAAATGTAGTAATGTAATGTCATTTGTAAACTAAAAACGTCATTATTTTTTATTTTAATAAAATAAAATAAATATAAATAGTTCTCCTATTATTTAATTAAAGTAAAGAATTGTATGTTAAATGGCGGATCTCAATGTCGCGTTTTGCCTTGACAACAGAGAGAAGGAATGAAAATATTAATGTGAATGTGGGAATCAAACCCACAACTAGTCGATTTTACAGTCAAACTTGTGCCTCTGCGCCACGACTGGCCTTAAATTGAAATTAATTTTTCATTCATATAATTTTAATTTTTATTACCACTGAAATAAAAGAGGATCAAACTGTATTTATTACAACATAAAGATAATAAGCGTTCTAATTTACGTTCTATTTCAGTACAACGGCTTAAATAAAAGCCGTTTCGTTATTTTTATTTATCTTATTTTTCGTTTCGTTATTTTTATTTTAGGTTTCGTTATTTTTATTTATCTTATTTTGTGCTAAATTTGAGTTCTCTAAATCTAAATTAAAGGCTACTCAATATTAATTGTTCTCTTTACTTTCCATTTTTTTGAAATTAAATTCATTAATAATTAAATAAATAAAGATATTGAAGTTAAGACACTACTCACTTATTTGTGATGATTTGATGCAGATTCGACGATGTTAATCAAAAAATCTCGACATAGAGTGCAAATATACTTTTTTAATGTGAGTAAAGTGTTTGAAATAATAAATTTATTTATTAAATAATCAAAAAATGATCATTTTTCACATTCTACATTGTTAATAGGGACATGCGATATATCGTTAATTTATAAGTGATACTTTTCTATTATTATTTAAAAAAAAAACAAAAATATTTGTTGATCTACCGGAAATGCTAATATATGCTAATATTAAAGAATCAAAGTTCCCTTCTACTATAAAATATAGTCGAGTAAATACGATCTCATGTTGCGAGATTGTGTAAGCAAACACAGAAGTACTCGTATATATAGCCTTATATTTGTTTCAAAATTGTTTCATTTCCACACTCCGTTTACAAATTGTACGCAAACTTATTTTATGGCTTGCTAACTCCGATATGCACTGTAATTACGTATCTTAATGGTATGTATCTAGGCGTCGTCTTGTCATATATATATATATATATATATATATATATATATATATATATATATATATATATATATATATATATATATATATATATATATATATATATATATCTATATATTGAAATGTTATTTGTTTACTATCTATCTATACATATAAGATAATAATAAATTGAGGCCAGTCGTAGCGGAGTGGTGCAAACGTGTGACTGTAAACGCGATAGGATGTGGGTTCAATTCTAACTAGAGGAAATGAAATATTTTATATTTTCATTTAATGCCCCTCGAATTCGGCTCAAAATGGAGGGCGAAATGTCTAAACTTTAGGCTCCATCTGCATCATGCAATGCCTTTACTAACATCGACTTTGAATCAAATCAATAAAAAAAAATCTGTTAGAAATGGGCTGATAATGGTTGTAGACAACCAATAATCTTAAATATGAGTAGGGATTTTCAGGGGCAGTTTTGAATATGTAAAAAATACCGCGAAAGAAAAGAAAAACTACACTGAACTTTTCTTCACAAGAAACTGACTCAAAATGCATTTGGAATCAGAAGAAGAAGTGACAATTTACAGCGAAGAGAACGCACAGGTATCTTCAATACCTGTGCATATGAAGATTACGAAATGGAATTAGATTACAACTTAATAAATATTGGAGACTTCGTTTTAGCGAATGTTTAATCATCTGTGAATAGTAAAAAAGTAGCTTGTATATTTTTTTCTTTTGTAATTAAAAACTGTAGAATTTTTAGATATGACACAAAGTTTAAAAATCGTTCGAATGTGCCCCCCTCTCCCCTACATAAAAAAAAAACTTGTTACATCTCATCATTATATATATTTTAGGTCACATTGTTCGTCATTTTGAAATACATATTTATTTTAAAACATGATGTTTAATTCTCTCAGAAATTTTTAATCAAGCTAAATAATCAAAAATAACAACGCCAAAAATTTACGGTCCCTGCATATATTTTTTGCCTCGCGTATTATCATTTCCTTTTCCCTATTCCCTTCGGGAGGTCCTCATGCTTTTTACTGACCTTCCTATTCTAATTCTCACTCTTGTATCATATATTACATTATTATTCTTGCATAACTTCTCCTTTTAATGCACCTAAATCACCTAAGCACATTTCTCTTAAGTACTACAGTACAATGGAGATCATACCTCTCATTCTTTGAAACCCTATAATTTCATTATGATCATTTCAATGTGATCTTCGTATGCTTAATCAAAAAACTGTATCCTTTTATACATCATTTAACTTAATCTAGTAAAGAGGTGTCTTGGAAGGAGAAGACTTTTAACTTCTTAAACATGTCGTTAATATGTATTTTTGTGTGTGGTGGAGTTGGTCTTTCTTCTTTATTTCATCGATGATGAAGATCAATGTGCTAATATAACCCCTAGGATATAGTAAGTATTTTTCTAATAAATAATATTCCCTCTTGTCAAACAAGAATTCTAATTCTCATAATCTTTAGGTAGCGGAAATTTGTAAAAATCTCTCTACCGAGATACTAACAACATAAATGAGTTGTAACAAGCGTATAAGAATTTTGACGGAGCTATATCAGAATGTATGGCTTGGTTGGCAAAAGCGCTTGGATGGTTTCTAAAGAAGCGCGGGTTCAAATCCCGCTACATTCAGATTTTTATACGTTTTCTTAACAAGTATAGTTATTTGTTTTAATTGCATTATATTATTTATTCTGGTCAAAATAAAATTTTAATTTATAAAAACATATTTGTTTTGCAATTTAATTAATTGATTGCAAATAGCCACCAGACCAAACACAAATTTATATTTATCATATTTTTTTATCAACTCTAACATTATTTTCAATTTTGATTAACTGTTGTAGTTGTTTTTTAAATAAAATCTTGTATAATAACATCGCCAAAGAAATATTTCACTCCTTATACTTCACTGTAACCTTTAGTATTACTACCATTACGTTATAAAAAAAGTACCTAAGTTTAGGCACTCGCACTTCGCTTCTTTTCATTATATGCTGATGGTCATGTAGATCATATTCGTGAGTCTAATTTGAATGTTATATGTATAACATTCAAATTAGACTCACACCATAAACTTAAACCATTTTGACGTTTTCATTTAAACATGTGACCTGGAGAATAATTCATGTTTTCTTTTTTTATTTACATGCATATTAGGACTTACACTACTTTACTTTTACCATTTTGGTTTAAGCGACACTTATTTTGTAAGAAAATACTTGTATGATTATGCAATTAATATAAAAAAATATGCAGAAAAAATCAAAGCATGTATGATATAAATTTCGGTTTTTTTTTCGGAATAGTTTTCTCAGAGTAGTTTTTATATTAGTTTTTAACTGAAACTTTAAACGGCTCTGATGAAAAGTTCACAAAACGGCGTTTAAACCAAATAGCCTTTAAACCGTTGATGGAATCATTTACAGACAATCAGTTTAATATATTTGGCGGTTTTAACGTGAATTTGTCCAATAAGAAAAAATATTTACTTACAGTATCGAAAAAGAAAAGAAAAGTAAACATTTAGGCAGCATACAGTGTAATTAAGTTACCACATGTTTAAGATACATAAAAAGTTTTGCGTTATGAGAAATAAATTGCCTAATTAATTATTGATTAGTAAGGCCAGTTGTGACGCAGGGGCACAGATGTGCGACAGTAAACGCAGGCAGGTATTGGATTCGATTTTCTGTCGAGGAAATGTAATATGTAGTATTTTTGTTTACTCGCTTGCCCGGGTTCCCTTTGTCTATTCTGCTATGCGGAATAAGTGCTGAAGGTTAAAAAAATAAATAATTGATCAACGGGGGTCCATGGTCCTGGGCCAGGCAGGGTCCTGGTGTAGCGGTACAGCGTTCGAATGTAAATGCCATAGTTCGATTCAGTCAACGTTGTTCCGCACGCGGCGGCGTTGAGTTCCAGTTGTTCGGGCGGAAAGCGAAGACCGTGTTGTCTTTACATTAAGTTCTCTTTGTCTACCCTGCTGTATTTTTTTTAATTGTTATTGATTTTATTATTTTCTTTTTTTTTATATTAACATGGCATTTGACGCACGAAAGATGAAAGTAATTAATTTTGTATAAGACTTAAAAACAAAGACCTTTTGAAGATGTTAATTAAATATAATGTTGGTACTTGTTGTAAGTTATTTAATTTAATGAACAATTGATATTAAGTATATTTGAATTTGAGAAACTTTTATGAAAATGGCATGACATATTAGTAGCTTGTTTTTTATTTATTTCCACAAACACAATAGAGGCCAGTCGTAGCGCAGGGGCACAAAGTGTGACTGTAAAATCAACTGGTCGTGGGTTCGCTCTCCACTAGAGGAGATGAAATATTTATTTAAATATATATTTTTATTTCTTCGCTCTGGTCTCTGGGAAAAGCGTAGTGTTGAGTTCCACCACTCAAGACACAAGTGCTTCTAGAACTCGGTGGAAAGTGGGAAACGGAGTGTCTTAATACTATGTTCCTTCTGCCTTCCCTGCTGTGTGTGGGATACTTTTATATTATTACTATTTATTTGTTTTTTATTTATTTTTCTTTGAGTTCTTTATAATTAAAATATAATGTAAGAATATGATGGTAAGTATATATTTGATGTTAATGAATTTATGAAATATTTTTTTTGTGGAAAACGTATAAAAATTTAACGGTAGCTTAGAATTTAAACTCTTAAAAATTGTCCAAGACCGCTATGCCATACGTTGACATTGTATAGTTACAAGAGTCGCAGGTTTAAATCCTGCTACGGTCAATTTTTTATACGTTTTCTAAAATAAAAATAGTTTTCTTTTCTAAAAGTACACACATTGAAAATAATACTTTAAGAATGGCATATATTTTTAAATTTGTGAAAAATGTAGATTTTGAAAAAGACTATTTTTTTTCTGATTGACTTACAACAAAAATTGCGTGTTAGAAATAATTTCATCCGACGTTGGTGGCTAATAATGTTAACTAAAATTGTTACATTCAGGGGAATAACCAAAGGTTATAAGGGGTAATAGCCAAAGGTTCAACGTAATTATTAACACGTACCGCCCCAAATAAAAATTAAAATCGTGTAAAGTAAAAAGTTAGTCAACGTTTCCAAAAATTATAGCATTTCAAGATTGAAAATTAAATTAAAAGTTAAGTTTTTAGAATTCGACTTTTAAACTTTTTTAAGTTTTATATAAGTTTATTTTTTTTATTTTAGGGTCACCTCTGAGCTCGGCTTATAAATTTATTTAGGACTTCATTGTACATATTGAAATATTATCTGTCTGCCACATTTTAATCCGGGCCAGGGGATATAAAGTCAAAACACTCCATTTTCAACTTTCCGCTTGAATTTGAGAAAATCAACGCCGAGTTTTGTCTTACCTGAGTGGGGAAACGAAAATATTGTACATATTTATTATTTGCTGACGTTGTCTCTATACATCACATATTTAAAAGGAAAACCTAAACTTATTTATGACATGATAAGCTTTCTTTCTAACTTAAACTCAAAAACAGTTAAAATGATCTAATCAAAATCGTTCAAAATGTTTTATACTACACTTATAGAATCAAACCACGTTCCCTTTAAAAACAAAGTTGCTCGTCGCGTTGATCGTAACAGAAATGATGTCCCCAATAAAAATCGGTATAAACATGACATAAACCTGCAAAATGTACTCATAGTTCGAACGGACGCAGATGCTCAAATCACCCTGGATAAACATAAAATATAAAAGGCTCAGGGCCACGACGTGCATGATATATCACAACACTAACGCTTACGCTATGTTCGTTTAAGTGCTTGTGATATTCTGCTAACATATCACTGCTAGTTTGAAATATTTTAGTTTTACACTTTGTTTACTAGGTGGATCTATACGAATATGTGACCGGTTGTGGGTTCGATTTACACAATATATATTGAATATGTTTTGTGTCTTCGCTCTCGTGTCGAGGTGAAGCTTGGCGTTGAGTTTCGCCACTCAACAGGCAATGTCTCCAGAATTCGACGAAAAGTGGGAAGTGACGTGTCTTAATATTAGGCTTTCTTTGCCTACATGTAGCTACATGCAGGATACGGCGTGAAGCTGAAAAAAAACTCTTTGTCTATGATGTTATATATGTGAATTTACTTCTATGCAAACGCAGTAATCTTACAACTAACTCAATGAACTTATATCTAATATAAAACAAATAAAACATGTATGTTTATTATAATTCTTAGAAACGCATACAATCTGCCTAGTACCTGTTGTTAGTTTTTCAAATGAGATCCTAACTCATAGTTTGGTTTGGTGATATAAAATTAAAAAAAAAACCCGTACAAGCGTGAGTTGGGCTTGCCCACGAAGGGTTCTGTAAAAAATTGGAGGTCACAAGCTTTTTTTGAAATTCACGCTTAGTTCAGCTAGAGCTCTTTTAATTGAAACGTTACTTGAACTAGCGGCTTTGATATCAAATTCGGCCCCCATTTTAAGGTTATGATTTTTTAGGATTTAACCATAAATGTATAGTTTTCAGACTTTTTCCTGAATTATTACTACCTGTCAATGATAGCTGCAAAATTTAGTAATTTTGGGTGACCAGAAGTACCCTATTCATTTTGATCCTTGAATTTTGTCCTTTATATTGTCTCCTTTTGGTGGAGAGGGTTTCCGCTGGGTTTTAGTGGGTAGGAACGGTTTCTCACCGTTGAGTCCCACAGTACTGCTCATCGGTAAGGCACGCCTTCCGTATGAGCAGTCTGCGTAAATGCATTTCCCAGCGACAAAAAAAAAAAAAGGCAGAGGGAACTTAATGTTATCCCGCTGTGTGCGGGATACAGTGTGAAGCTGACGCAGAAACCATAGATCATGAATAAATTGTGATGGAGACAGACGTCGTATTGAAACGTACACTAACTACTAGCTTCTGACCAATATTCGTAATCGACGCCTAACATCAAAAGTCAAAACACTATCTATGCCTATACAGTTGTCGATATAGAAGTGATTTCATCATGTACTTTCATATTTTCCACTGCCCCAGCTGCAGATGTACTGGCGCTGTCGATGATCCGATCAGCTTCTCATTTTTCTACGTTCTCTGCACTGCTTTATTCGGTCAGATGGTATTTTATTACAACCACTTGATTGTTTTTTAAGAAGTCATTTCCAACCAAATACGAAATCTCTACTTGGTTTGGTGTATTATTCACTGGCACTAATTTATACTGTTATATTTTATTTATTTTTCTATAAAGTATTGATAGATTTTGATGATAGCTGACGACATGATGCTAATGATAAAAATAGGCTAACTTAGTACCTTCCCTGAGTCAAAAGTTACTAATATAAAAGATACTAATTGAAAATCACAATTAGCAGCAAAATGGCGTCGTATTGTATTTTTTTTGATTCTTTAGCTATGGTATAATTTTATTTTGAGTGCAAAGCCCAGTTTCGAAACTACAAAACCAAATTGTATGCCCCGATTTTGTTATCGATAGGTTTTCTGAATTGTCCCCATATCAAATGGTAGCAAATTTATAGACTTATTCACGTCAAAAAACAATAGTATGATTATAAATTTGAAATAACTTAAAAATGTTCACGTTATAAAATTTCACTAATCAAAATAACACCTGTAATCTGAATTTATGAATAGTAAAATAATTTAAATTTAACACTACCTACTTTATCAAGTATTTTTACTTGATAAAATTTTCATTAGAAAACCATTTAATTTAAATTTAAATAGACATTTGATCGAAATTCAAACTTTCTATGCTCTTGTAAATTAAATAGTTGAAAGTTTGTTTACTCAGGTGCTATAAATTACAGTGAAACGACTTAGAAGGCGTATAATTGAAGATGATAAACCTAAAGTTTGAGGTGCTTCGTAACTTAAATATGCAGGTGACTAAAGCTAAAACGAAAATGTTTGTGAAGGTTGACATAAAGTTCATTAAAAATTTATGTTCAATATGGTGATGTTACTTCCATTAATATCGTGACAACGTTGTAACAATTTATTTAAGCGATTCTATAATATATTTTACTATAATTTAGGTGGAAATTTTAGTGGCAACAGAGTGTGGCTCTTATTTGAACAATTTTACAATTTCACTAAAAAACAATATTTACACTAGTTGAATATATTTACATCAGTCAGAATTGAATCTAAATAATGATGTGTTTATCTTTTACCACACATGTAAGTGCGTGGTTGGTTGATAAAATCCAAGGTGCATTTTGTCTTTACTCTGAAAGTTGTTTCTCTCTCTCTCTCAAATTAGATCTTAAGTCTTAAGTTTGCAGGACCATCACATTCGGTTAAACCGTCCAAATTATGCCCCGGTGATGGAGTATATGATGGAATGTTGGCGGATAGTGTTTATTTTTAATTTCATAAATTTAATTAATCATTTTATAAAATGGTAGCAACGTTATAACTAATAATCTATGATACGAAAACAACAAAAGAAAATATTTTTTTCCTTCAAGCTGTATCCCCGAAGAAGGAGCCCAGTATTAGGACACTTTGTTTCTCACTTTTTGTTCAATTTTCCGCTGAACTCAACGTCGGTTATTGTTAGCTACCACAGCTACGAAATGAATATAATTAATTTTCAGAGAGGGAATTGAACCCACAACCGTTGTGTTTACAGTCAGACGCTGTGCCGCTGCGCCACGACGGCCTCAACATTATTATTAATAAAAAAGTTTGAAAGGTTTGAAATAATGTAATATTTATTATTTCTAGTGACTACATTTTAATATATAATTTGAATAAATCTATCTTCAAAGATTACCGTCAAAAACATTTGTTTTGTATAAACGACGCAATTATTTTTCTTTGAACTGAAATTGATATATCAAAATTTTCTCAGACGATTACTTAGTATAATATTTAGTTTGTAGCAACATTTGTTGATATTGTATTGACATCTTTTGATATATATTATTCAGTAATGGCCCAAGAGCCAGATCCAGCCAAACCTTCATTATGTTATGCTTAAAACCTGGAAGTTTCTTTTGTATACACCTAAGACGGGAAGTACCAGCGGATATCAATTTGGATACAGGTTACTTCGGCAATTATTACGTTAATAATGTGCATAGATGAACTAGCTAAGTTCCATTAATTTATAAAATTAAATTCTATCCAAATTTCATTTCCTAATAATACTTACCAGTGTATGCCAGACCGAAGGTTCTTAGATTATAGGAAACTTAGATTTTTTATAAAAAATCTAACGCTTTTGATCTGGATCCCGCTCTATAATATAACATCAATGATTATTTAAAAGTTGCTAATAGGAACTGATTTATATTCTAGATATTTTTTTTAACTTGTATAGGTTTATTTAGTAAATTAGTAATTCGTTTTTCTTTTTCGGTTTTCCAAAATGAAACAAACTGGGAAAGATTGTAACAATATATTTTGTATATACAAATTAGCTTTATAATATGGCAATAATGGCTATGAGTGCGAGTACTGGTACTAGTGTACTCGCGGAGCTTCGTTTTAATGCTTCTAATTCGCTCACGTCGGGAGTTTCTTCAAAGTCTCCTACTTCATTGTATTGCATGTCCTCGAACCTACCTGTGAGAGCTGAAATATATTTTTACTTTAGATTCATATTTGTATATATTTGTATATCTTATGTCTTAAATGTTAAAACTCTTTGATTACTCTATTCAACGTTACGTTAAAAAGGATTGACTAAATTAGGTTTGTTGTGAATGCTTATAGAATTTAAAAGTAGTAAAAATATTAATAGCATACTCTCTAACCATTTTAATATACCCAGAATAAACACAATATAATTTGTATTAACCAATTGTAAAAAAATTTACAATTTCCACGGCGCGCGGTTTGTAATCCCGCTACGTTAAATTTTTCATACGTTTTTTAAATAAGTATAAATCTATAGCTATCGAAGTCAAAGCTATAATAATCAACACGCAATAATTGACATCTAATTTTTGACTGGGATCTAGATTTTGACTCCAGAGCTAACAAATACATATATTAATAATTCAATACCACAAACTTATCAATCGAACCCACTCTGTTATATAAATTTATCATTTTATTACAGTATTATATTATACATTTGTACTTACGATACAATTTAATAGTCCCATCAGTATCTCCAAGGGAATTTTTTGATATGCAACTGTACGTGCCGAACGTACTGCGACCTACTTTCTTTATTTTCAACCTCATGTCCACCTCGTAGCCGCGCTCCACCGCTATCACTTCAAACCTTTTATCGGCTGTAAATAATTAAACAATATAATCGATTTTATCAATTTAATGACTGCAATCATTCTATACATGTTATATCAATCAATAAAAAATAAAATCGCACATAAAAAATGTTTTTATTCTCCATATCGAATAATTTTCTTGAAGTCAATATCGAACTTGTAATAACCATGCAGGAATTTTATGTCTGATCCATATCAGTTACCGTTACCGACATTAAAAATGTAATAAAAAGTAATAAAGTAAAATTTAAAGTCATGTTATATTTCAAATTAACAAATGTAATAAAACAGCGTCTACAATTGTTAGGTACCTACTACTATTTGAAATATTTCTCATAATAACATTACACAGCGAGTTGAAGTCTGCATGCGATTGTAATACAATAGCAATTTCCTTCCAGTATTACAAAAACTTGGCGTTTACTTTGTCAAATATGTTAAGTACGCTTGGAAATATTTCTTATTACCGCTAGGACAGTAATAATTGCTTGTTTATGAACTTTTTGTTTGAATTTAACACAAAATTGCTAATTTCATTTTTACTTTTTGCATATATTTTTTGACAATTTTGTTTATGTTAAAGTTAAATCTCAATGAACTGGTCAAAATTATTTTTTTTTATAATATAATATGAGGATATATAATTGTAATTGATTGTTTTTTACGCTATACGTAGACAGGTTAGTTAAAAAAATGGAGGGCGTGGCCGAAGGTATTATATGAAAAGAAAGAATTACCTTACTAGAATTACTTTAAAAGAAGAAAATACTACGACTTTGCACAATGTTTACAAGTCTATTATCTAGCGCTCGGTGTCACAGTCGGAAAATTATTTTATATCGCAATGGATCCGTCTGATGGGCGGCCGCTAAAAACGCACATAACGAGAGAGATCGGGTAAACGGCGCCAGTTGGAAACGAATTTCTTCTTTTCCAACACTTATCATTCTATCGTGAAATAATTAAGTCATTGGTTAAGTTAGATTTAGTTAGGTTAAGTTCTCTTTTTGTTTCTTCTAACATTGAAAATAATAAACGATTATTTTCAATGTTAGTATAGAATTCATTTTTGTATTTTTAAATTAATTAAATTTAGTTTATACTAAAATCGTATTTTTTTAACCCTCCTGCCCTCGTAACTAGTCGTACGTCAAAATAATATTGTGTTAAACTGTTTGTATTAATAAAAATACAACAAAAAAAACAAATACCAAATCAAATTGTCCAGTTATTTCAACAATCTATCATTTTTAAAATAGAAATTGCCGAGTTATTTCAATGGGTTCTGAACTTTGCCGTCAAATATATTTCACTCGAATTGGTTTTCGAATTTGCATAAAATAAAAATAAAAGTATGGCGTTACAGTGATTGTGTGTTGGTGTAAATAACAGTTTCAAATCGAATGTACCACATTCAGCTATTCTCACATGGAAAAATGTTTTTTTTTTAAATATTTTATATTCTAACTATAGAGGAATCAATCAACACGCGTTTACGACTGTAAGCGTTTGAGGTTGTGGGTTCGATTCCCACTCGAGGAAATTAAATGTTTTATAAATTTATTTCTTCGCTCTGGGCACGAGGCCTCTAGTTAACTTAGTGGAATTAAGTATCTTAATAGGAACGCAGTATCTTAACACTTAGTTTCATCTTCCTATCCTGTCATGTGCAGGATACAGCATGACGAAAAAATATTGTGAAAATAGCACCATATGTATTTGCCAACGCCGCTTTGTCTGCTGCACTGCGCTTTGCGCTTTGTTTTATTATACTTTTTTCATATAAACATTACAGACTATATATTTAAAACTATCCTTATACCAGCTTCTTACTTTTCCGCATAGCCTGGTAGATAGGTTCCAGTGTGTGACTCCGTTCTCCAGTTTTCACCAGAATTCCATACAAATATAAGGAAAACTAAACTTAACATCTTACCAACGAATTGAATTAAAAATAACATATTCAGCATTGAGCCAACATTCATGATGTTTACATTCTATCAATATAGTTAAATTTAAGAATTCCCATTCAAACTAACGGAAAGGGACGTTTCTTGCTCAATACTTGAATTACTTATTAAAGAAACATATAAAAATGAACGTAAGGGATTAGAACTTGCGCCTCTTTGGAAACCATTCAAGTGAACGTATGGCTTAATTGGTCAGAGTGCTTGGATGGTTTCCAAAAAGGCGCGGGTTCCAATACCGCTACGTTCAAATATTTATATGTTTGCTTAATATATATTTTTCTTTTCTAAGTGTGGAATAGCACTTTAAAAATGTTAAAGCTTATACTTACTCTGTGATATGATTTGTTCATTTATAGTCCAATAGTTAATGGACCTCGGGAAGGCTTCAGAGTGGCAGTCCAGGTGTACCGTGTCGCCTTCATTTGCGCCCACTAGTTGGTTCTGTATTGTCATGATAGGCGGAACTAAAAGAAAATATAACTATTAATATTATATTAAAGTATTTTAAACACAAAAAACTAATTTTGATATATTTTATTTAGAGAGAAATTGTTAATATACATTTCACTCAATATTCAGCGGAAAATGTAGAAAACGAAATGTCTTAACGCTAAGTTTTTTCTGCCTCACCTGCCATATGTAGAATCCAACGTATAGCTGAAAAAGTATATTAGTAGACAGCGAAATAAATCTACGGTTATGTACTATAGGATTATATGTTTTTGCGTGTTAATTGCGAAACTCAACACCGCGCTTTTCCTCGTTACCAGGAAAAGTAGGGAACGGAGTGTCTTAACACTAGGTTCCCTGTGACTACGCTGCTGTGTGCGAGATACACTGTGAAGCTGATTTATTTTAAATACTTTTAAAAAACTAAAAGAAAAACTATAAAAATCCAAAAATCTATTTATATTTAAAGATAAAAAAAGTGCACCACCACCCCGAGAATAAAATTTAAAAAAATATTCTCGAGGTGCGTGGATTAATTTACGAAAAGCATAACCATGTCCGTCCCGCTTTGAACATTTATATTATGGGCTAAAAATCGGGACTTCCCCCCAAAATCGGGACGTTTGCTGGCTGTGGCAAATTTGGGGCAATGGCAACTGTTTTTTTATTGCTATGGCAAGACAAATCGAGTTCCGCCGATCCACATGCAACGACTCGTATACGTGTGGAACGGTCTTGATACTGGAATCAGAGTGCTCCAACCTATGACCTACGCTGTTATAGGATGATGCATTGCAATAAATCTATATTAAATATATATAATAGTACTTTAATTTACCTTTCTTTTTTTATTTACACACTGTATCCCGGACATAGCAGGGTAGGCAGGAATAATCTGGGAAACTAGTGTTAAGACACTCCCGCCCCCTATTTTAATTTACTTGCGTACACATCTACATATATTTGTTATATAATTACGTCATTAAAATATCATATTATATTTATCTGTTCTTTTTAAATATTATATTTGTCGTTTATTCAGATAAAATTAAAAATATATAGTAGTAAGTTTATTATTACTTTTAATACATAAAATATATACAGATTTTATATAATTAAGTTTTGAAAATTTTCAGCATTTGAAAGATTGACGTAAAAAGTTTAAAAATACCAACATGTATTTTTCCGCCACTCCGTTACGTGGGGAGGAAAAGGCTTCGATCCCTCTTGTTAGTTGAAGAGGGCTTTGCCCTAGGGTAGAATTTTAATAGGCCATTAGTTTCTTTTGCTATTGATTATGACATGGCTACTTCTTTCAGAGGGGAACGGTTACCAAAGAGTTCTTTTAATATTTATACAATTTTACTAACTTTTTAGAGATTTAAAACAACTAACAGGGTTGTGGCATTTTATAAATTAGCCCAATTTGGTGTTATAATAATTTTATTTAATTTCCTTGCAAGCGATTTTAATGTTTTTTTTTTTTCAGCTACACCCTGTATTCCGCACACGGCAAGGTAAGTTACAGGACAGGGAAGTTAATGTTAAGACACTCTGTGGGACACTCAAAAACTCTCCAGTTAAAATATATTAACAACGCGATTTTTTTTATAAAGGTTGTTCTCTATTTCATAAAATTTTTGTTTGTTTCAAGTGTACCTTACAATTTTAAAGAGAACACCTGTACCGCAACAAATTCTTAAGAGACACTTTCCACTGGCAATTTTAAGGCAGGTTGCACATCAATCAATGTCCTGCTCAAGAATCGATCAACGCTGCTGCAGCTTAATTATTGTTAATAGCTTTGAATGAACGACCGTCGTGACTTGCTTGTTGACATATAGTTAGTTCAAAGTTGTGTTTAAAAATATTTTAATATTGAGATAAAATTAATAATAAACATAAAATCGAAATGTATTTGTATTACCTAAGTGTAATTAACTTAGGTAATTAAAGACAATGTACATATTAATTTGACTGATAAATATTTTATTTCTACTGTTGTAAAAGTATGGTAAATAATGAAATAAAAATATAACAATAAAACATAATAATAACAAAATAATTGAAATATGCTTGACAGATTCATTTAATTGTTGTTAATGTTTATTTTGAATTATTTAAATATCGAATTTATTAAATTGTATTGAACGGAAGTCAGACTCGAGACCCTTAATCGTCGTATAAATGTATATTGCGTTTGGAAGACAGCGACAAAGTCAAACATTAGGTACTCGATAGAAACTTTATATTAGATACGAATGTTTGAGTGTATGATATTTATTACCATAGTAGTACTTTGTTAAGTAGAGATTCGTATCAAATATGACACTTTTCATATATATATTTTTCCTCCTTAGCTTCACGCTGTATCCCGCTCTGGACATCTGCTATACACTGCGGGATAAAGAAAGGGTAGGCAGAGGGATCATGGAAACGTATTAAAATATTCCCTACCGAATTCTTAAGACATTGCTTCGTTACCACAGACAAAGCGCGGCTAGGAAATGAAATTATGAAATATTTCACTCCCCCAAGTGGAAATTGACCCCACTGCCTGGTGAATAATTTTAACTACATAAAAAGGATTTATTTGTAGAATTTCTGGTTATAACATTTTTAAAGTGTTGTCTGTGCAATGCATTGTATAAAGAATAGCATCAATCAACGTCCCGCTTAAGAATCCATCAACAATGTTGCAGCTTAGTCAGCTAATATTGTTTATCCGTAATGAACGATGAGTATCACTCACTTGCTGTCAGAGGGTGGAAGTACATGGAATTTCGAATGGATATAGCAAGATTTATTATACAGGTATGTACTTATAGATATATAGATTTTGGACGACCGACTGATTTGTGGTACAGTTCAGATATCTTAGTGGTAGTCACTACCACTCCAAATTATCTATTTTATTTAAATATCATCTACATTATCCATTTTAGAAATCAATGAAAATTCCATATTTTCAATAAAAAGTATTCAAAATCCATATTAAAAAAACGTTTCTTTCGGTCCGATTTTGGATTCTGTTTTTTTATATTTTCATAATAATATACTCAAATTACATTAAATATACACAAATTTTCAACTTTACGTTGATTCTTAGATAAAAAATTCGGCAGTAAGTGGGGAACGGAGAGTCTTAACTCTAACTTTTCTATTAACCCTAATGTGTGCAGGATACAGCGTGAAGCTGATTTGAGAGTTGAGTAGGCAGAAAATAGAGATTCTAGAATCAACGCCACGTTCACCGTTCACAAGCAGAACGTAGTACTTGTTGCAAGAGAAAAAAAAATGAAAATAATTCATCATCCCCCCGAGAGTGATCGCATTCCACTACGTTTACATTCACACGGAATGCCACTGAGTCACGACGAAGTCTATTTCTATTTTCAACCTTATTGTATATATATACCTAAATAAATAAGATTCAACGATCCGATGACGCGCAGGAAACTATAATTTACCACATAACATTAATAACATATCAATATGGAGTACTAAACAATCTTTGAAGTAAATCAATCAACGTCCGTTCCAAGAAGTAACTATACCTAGTAGGTAGCATGCATACGCTAGTTCATAATGTTTACAAATGATGTAAAGAATAAGATTATACGATTTTAATTATAGATTCATAAAATAACATTTTATTAGCAGGAAAGCGAAGTTAATATGATAATAAATATCGATATTTACCTCTGTTGGCCAAAAAATATTATTTTGTTAAAAAAATAGTTTATTAAAAAAAAATACTGTTTATACAAGTATATTAAACGACTTTCTAATTGCAGCTTCGTTGGGGTAAAAATCCTAGAACCATATCCATCCATCTATGACAAAAACCTGCGTATTTCCATTTATTATCTGTTGTAATTCCAAAAGAAGCAACAATGACTTTTTGAACTCTAGATTTTAAATATTTATTTAATTTAATTATTTTTTTATATTTACAGAAAGTGAGAGCTCAAAACAGCTTTCCTAGTTTCTTTCGAGATCCTGGGATGGGATCAGGTATTCTAAACGTTCTATTTTTTAAGATTTCCAGGACACGTTTTGTGTATATTTCTTAAAGCTTAGCTGAGCTGTTAGGGTTCCACATCAGATCTTCATTTCTCTAAGTTAATTGACAATTTTATACCAATTTTTATAAAGTGCATTATAATCTCTTACAGATTATATATATTATATATAGGCTAATAGGATGTGGTGTAACAGACAGACAGACAAAATTATAAAAATCATATATATTGACTGACTTTTATTAAAAACATGGATCTTTTTGACTCCATTTACATATTTATTGGATTTATGAATATAAACGTATATTCAAATATCGAACATCGTCCGCGTATAATTTGAACGTACTATATTAGTTTGGCAGCTTAACTAACTCTACCAAAATGCCTTTAAGGTGTTTATCTGAAATGTATAGTAAACAACTACACCTTACCCAAGTTTCTAGGATACGTATCCATCTACTAAATAAAGTAAGCCTTAGCGATAACATATTATAGTACATTTTTCTTTTTAACCTTAGTGATAAGAACAAGGAAAATCTTTGTTACATTGATAGACGATGTAAGTTGAGATGAGATCGTTAGAAACGAAAACTACCACATATAAAAGGATATGCGGGCTATACCCTTTTTAACGATACTGTAAATTGTAAGTAGTATATGACTATTGGATATAGTAAGCTAAAAATAGATCATATTTTCGTTTATATTCCTTACTTTCCTGATCTTAAGCGTAGAAGTAAACTTTTAGATTGGATATTTAGAAAAAAATATGTTTGTGGATATTATGTATTTGATCATTGGATCCACTCAAAGAACATTAAAATGTTGCTTATATTTTAATTTTATTACTAAAAACCTAATAAATAAAAAAATCGTTATTATTAATATTTATACTTTTTTGAGGCCAGTCGTGGCGCAGTGACATAAAATGTGTCTGTAAAACCGACTGGTTGTTGGTTCGATACCCACTCGAGGATATGAAATATTTACTTAAATTTATATATATTTCCATTTCTTCGGTCAGGTGTGAAGGCAAAGTGCGGCGTTGAGTTCTGCGTCATTAAAAAAATACAAAAAATATATTGTAAATACAAATGTATGTGGACGAAAAGTAATATACCGTCTTTAAAAAAAGTACATATACTTTAAAAATTTTTTCTTAATTCAGAAAATATATACAGAAAAAGAGTTAACGAGTTTAAATATATATACTTACTTATAATTAAACAGATTACAAGATTGGTGTCACTGTGTTAAAATTTACTCAAAATCAACGTTCTTCATGACCTATTTAAAATTATATAATTTAAGCTTATTTAATAAATATCTCATATATTTACTTTATATTATGTAAATATCGAAATCCTCATTGATTTTATTATTGTGCACAGAAGTGGTATGGCCAAAAAATGCAATAAATCTAATATTTTCTTCACGCTAGGCGCGCTCAAATTCGAAACAGTGTAACACACTGTTTGTAGTGGAGCACAACGCCGCATTTTGCCTTTCTAATGCGGATAAATTGAAAAAATCACTAAGAGTAAAAATAATAAGTGTTTTTCAGGGAAGGTAGGGTCAAAGATCACCAAGACCGCGATCTTTTTTACCAGATCCAATACTACTCGAATATATGAGTTCAAGTTACTCATTACCATCCTGTTATCAGAAACACCTTAAATTCGTCAAATTTACACATAATATTAAATCCAAACAATATTTAACAAACAAAAATATAACCGTCGCGTCGTGGAGTCCGACGCGATGTAGAGAAACAGATGGCATGTGATTGTAAACGCGACAGTTTTGGACTCGAAGAAATGAATAATAATTGTCCCCGAGTGGGGACTCGGGGGGACGAATTTTCTAAAATAAACTTCATTCTGGTACAACGGCTAAGCGTGGCGTTGAGTTCTGTTACTCAACGCGTAATGCCTCCAAAATTCGGGTCTTAAGACTACATTCTGCAATGCAGAAAAAAAAATCAGCTTTACGCTGTATCCCGCGCACTGCAGGGTAAGCAGAGGGAATCTAGTGTTAAGACACTCCGTTTCCCACTTTTTACCGATTTCTGGAGGCATTGCGTGTTGAGTGGCAGAACTCAACACCGCGCTTGGACACCAGAGCGAAGAAATGTAAATATAAATTTAGGTAAATATTTCATCTCCTCGAATGAGGATCGATCCCACAACCAGTCGGTTGTACAGTCACACTTCGTGCCTCTGCGCTACGACTGGCCTCACAAAAAAGAAAAATATAACTTAAAAAAGAAAAATATTACTTACAATGAACGACGAGCATGACCCGCTTGCTGACGGAAGGGGGCACCCCGTTGCTCGCGATGCACAGGTACGCCCCCATGTGCAGGCGCGACACCTTCACTAAGTGCACCACGGCGCCGCTCACCGACGAGTCTAGATTAGCAAACTGTAATTATGCACTGGGGGATGAAATGTTTGATAGGGTTAATGGTAACTTTTCATGTGAAGGCTAACTAGCTAAATACTGGTTACTATACAAAATATATTGTGTGGCTTTGGAAAGAAATATTGTTTTAACAGGCTTTTATTTAGTCTAGCTGTTCTAAAGTACGTAATTATGTAATAAAATCGAAAATTTGTTATAACTCTATCTTCATGAAATTTGGCGAGTATATGACAAAACAATATAATAGTATCAACGAACCGGGCGGATGGTGGAACCAAAACTTGTATATTGGAAATCTTGAGAGGATGACCATGGTAATAATACCATTACAGTTTAGGCTCATACAATTTATGGCTCAGAGCACATTCTAAAGCGTTTGTATCACTTGGTGTAGTGTGTTATTCTTTAATTATATAATATTATAATACATCATGTTTCGAAGGCGAAAAAAATACTTGAATATCTAATTATACAGTATTTAAACCAACTATTTATCCGTATCTATTACTAGATTTAGAGCTACTATTAGGATAGCATGTCCGTCTGACTCCAACCATTTTATTACAACTACGTTTTAGTGTTTTTACGCACATAAAGCTAAATATGTTAAAAAAACATAATTCATATATAGTATATTTTTCGCTTCAGAAATCCTAAGCAGCTGTTCGAGCTATGGAAAGATAATGTGAAAATTTCCATTCATATATATTTAGATATACCCGTTCATAAACATATCCATAAATATATCCATAAATTTTGTAGCATAATATTTCATTTACTTTGTAAATGCTATCCTTGAAAAATAAAAGCTCCCACGAGGTAAACAGGTAAAGTTCCCAGTATATACATGTTTTTATAAGAAGAAACGAATGTATGAAATATTTATTATAACACTTGAATTATTATCATTGCATATCTTATCCTGGAGTTAGCAAAATGATATGCTTTTGTCATAAAATTGAGTTAAAATAAAGAATAAATTACTCTTACATGATTACATTTTGCGTGGACGTGTTGGTACTTTATAATAAATACGTTTACACCTCCAACTATATATTTTATTTTTAAGTGAAATTAGAGATTAGGTAAGTAGAAATAATGTTTTAAATAAAAGTATATAACCGGATTAGTGGCATTCGTTTGTGATTTGACATAATTATTATATTAAGCCAGCGCTAACGACAATTAATTTAGATTTAATCAAAAAACATAAAAACAAAATCAAAACCACGCATAAATTGTATCATCTTAACATTAAATTAATCGTGTTAAACCTCCTAAGTTGTATGAGGTATCAAAAATACAAAATAAAAATGTACCTCTTCATCCAAAAGTCAGCCAAATCGATACGCAGACGTATAAACTGGTTCAACATGTAGGGAAGGTACTTTCTCGATTGTTTGGCTACACGTCTTATGTTAGGAATTCTTACCATTTTTTAGCGGGTAGAAAGACCTTGAGCTAGCTAACAATGAAAACATGGTCAGTTTTGATGTCCAGTCGCTGTTCACCAATATATCCATTAAGGACTGAATCAGGATTGTCAAGCGGAAGCAAGAGGATAACAATATGCCTGTAGAATATCTTGAACTAGCTTAGCTTTGACCTGACCTCGTCAACCTAAGGTTTATATATACGTAGAGTTGACATTTTAAAATTTTTCCCACGGAAAATATTTATGTAGTCCTAAACTACCTTAATTGTATTAATGACAACATTCAATTTAATGCTGCAAATAATTCCTTAGGTTTTCTTGATGTTTTAGTCATAAGCAATCTAAATGGTCCAGTAAGCCTCATATAGGAAACCCACGCACACCAATAGATACCTCAATGATGAATCTCACCATCACCCTACACAGTTCTCCCGTTCTACTGTTGGCAAATCTTTGTTTCAGAGAGCCTACCACCTCTGCGACGTTGAACACATAGGGGACGAACTTTAATAGTTGAAGAATAATTTTCATCAAAACAATCTGCCAGTTCATCAACGTTGCCATCAAGTTTGATAAACCCCGAAACCTTGCTAAGGAAAACAGATTCCTAGGATGATCCGCGAGACTATTAAAATACAAAATCATCCTAATTTCAGTAGAGAGGATGGTTGAAAACTTTCTACCATCTGAGTCCCACTCATAAAATCCTTGAAATCTCTAACCCACCATACAAGAGGGAAAGATATAGTCAGCTATAAGAATCCAGGGCAGTACGCGAGGCAATTAAGAAAATTGATATAATAATTATGTCGACTGACAGACGAATGCCACCTCAGTCTCCCCGTGTCCACGGACTTGACACGGAAAAAAAGTTCCAACGTCGGGTTTCCAAAATTAATAACAATCGTGAAAATCAAAAAAAATAGAAATAATGTTTTTAAACATTTCCCCGATAACCATAATAAAAGTACGCCTTTTCGTGTTGTTCGGTGTAGCTCAACACCGCGCTTTGCCTCAACAATAGAGCGAACTGATGAAGTAAACGGAATCAAATCCACGACCTGTTGCATTACCATTCACATTTTGTCTCCCATATTACCGTTTTACAGCATAATTTAATGTGACCATTAAATAACATTTAAAATCGTACTTTCCGTTTGAGAAAATAAAAGTCCATATTGAATAAAAAGTGGCAGCGGCTTTACTGCACATTACTGTGATATTGAAAGTGGTAGAGTTTGTGGTTTGCATGTTGCATGCTTTGAAGTTGATGTTACGTCCTCTACTCTTTTCACATAAATACTGTTTCTAATATATTATATCATATATTCTACTACAGTTATTAATTTAATGTGAGCGGTACATTTGGAATATTTATATACAACTTTTCATTTAAATACATTTAAATGAAGACGTAAAGGAGTTTTATTCTTTTAAGTTGCATTAAAAATTAAAAGCCAACATTAAATACTCACTCACTGCATATATTTTCATTTAATTCAATAAAATATTTTTTTACATTAATAGATACGTTTATGATTATTTACATTTTCTTGTGTCATAGATGACATGTAGAACGATAGAGTAGGTATTAAATAATAATATTATACGAATACCTATATGTATCTTACTTTGTGTGTCACTGAAGTTTGATGTAGGTAATAAGTCCCCAGCCTCCTTCCTCCACACAACGGTTGGAGTCGGCACCCCGTGGGCTGCGCAGCGGAGTGATACATTAGCACCCTCTCTTGCCACTTGATCGCTACTCGTCGGGTAGTCCAAGATATCGGGAGGAACTAGATGAAAGTATTAATATGTGGTTTAGTAAGCAATAAATATGAATTGTTCTTATATTTTCTTTGGGTTTCTTTATCACATATGTGGCAGAGTAGTGCGTGATTGCGTATTGTTAAGACACTCCGCTTCCCACTTTTCGCCGAAATCTAGGGCCGTTACATATTGAGTAGCGAAAGTCAACACCGCGCTTAGTCTTGACAATAGAGCAAAGAAATGTAAATTTTAAATATGAATTTTATTTCGTCGAATGGGAATCGAACCCACAACTTGTCAAATTAACAATAATACCCTTGTGCTCCTGCGCGATGAAAAGCCTCATATAATATAAAAAAAATATTACACGAAATATAAAAAAAATCTATCTATATGAACAACTACACAAATTCAACGTTATTATACAATTTAAAAATGTTAACTTATAATTTGCATTGTTCATCATTATTTATTATTTTATATTGTGCATTTTGCAACACAAAAACAATACTCTGTTTTATATTGTATAGATATGAAATGTTACTTTTTGTAATAACAATAAATACTAAGCTAAATCTGGTGATTAGTTTACTACGGACGCGCGAATATCAATACCGCGTATATACAAATGTAGGTCCTGATTCCCAGTCGGAAATCATACTAAAACCCCCGAAGTAGACTCCACATACTTACTCGCCTACCTAATTCCCGTAAAAGCATTCGTATAAATATAGTCCACAGTGTGTTTTGTTCGCTTATCACAGCTGCGACTTATTACAGCAATTACGCGTCGTTGCCCGGGAGACCACGACACGCACTCGCGCTATTATTATTAGTTCCGATGGACGAAATTTGTGTTACGTTTTTATGTTTTAATATATTATGAATTGGAGTTGTATTGGAGGCCAATATGGCGCAGGGGACAACGTTGACGGGAACGTGACGGTTGTAGGTTCGATCCCCAAATCGGGGGATTTAATTATTATTTATAGATATTTTCATTTTTTTGCTCTGCGTCCGTGTTGGTTTCCTTTATCTATCCTGCTATACGCGGGGTACAGCGTGAAACTGTTTATCTTAAGTACTTGTCAATGTTATATATTTGAAATATAAGCTCGTGGTATGTGGTATAATTTTACCATAATTAGATATCATTACTGAGTTGATTCTTTGTGGTGATACTTTGACGTGTGCTATAATTAAATACAACACATGCATTTAATATAATATCAACCATTAAATCGACTTCAAAAAAGAGGGTATTATCGATTTAACTTTAACTAATTTTTTGGTCCCATAAAAATTTTTGAAAAATTTTTATGGGACCAAAAAATTTTATGAAAATTGGTTCTGCAATTAAAAAATCTACTATAAATGTTTACACAGCTTCGTATTTATACTGTTTGTATCTTCTTTTTTTATTTAGTCGTATTATTTATTTAGGCGTACTTACCAATGTATTGGTAGATTTAGTTAATTAATTATAGTCAGTACCTATACGAAAATTACCCATAAATATATTGAGGAATTTAAGTGTAAAAAGTTGGTATAAGAACTGTCTTAATATTTGAACCTATCCTACCTAATTGATAAAGAGACCTACATTTCAGTAATGGATGACAAGGTGTTCTTCAAACTATACATAGATGCACAGACTAAATTTAAAAACTAAGAATATAGATAATAATACTTTAATTATTTTAAAATAGACAAACAAACGAAACTATTTGTAGTTTTATATATATACCTATCTATTATTTAAAATATGTTATTTTTGGAGGCGGTGCCAGGTAAGGCTAAAATAGCATGAATAGAAAGCTTCAAAATATATGAAATAAAAACTAGACACACATTTATTTTAAATATCTGTATTACCAAAAATAATGTATTTTAATTGGCAAATACTAAACAGATAATATAACTATAAATAATAATGTCAGTTATTCTGTAATTATAGTTAATTTGAAGTAATTAAAATGTTATTTTCTACTTTTCAGGTTTTAGGGTTCCGTACATGTTTACGGAAAAAACAACCCTTATAAGATCACTTTGTTGTCCATCCGGTCGTCTGTCTGTCTGTCAAGACCCTTTATCTTAGGCACATTGGAAATATCGATTTGAAATTCAAATCATATACTCAAATCTACTCAATCCATGATTTCCTGTTCAAAATGTATTTCTATAAATTTCTTGGAAAAAAAATATGGCCGTTCATATCGCAAAAACGCGTATATCGACACTATCAAGGGAATCAAAATTAATTGGGTACTTCCAGTTAACCTATAATTATGAAATTTGGCAGCTAGTATCTACAGGTAGTACGAAATTGGGGAAAAAATCTGAAAACCATACATTTTTGGTTAAATCCTAAATATAAACCTTAAAAAAAGGAGCAAAATTTGTTAATAAAGCCGCTTGTTCATGTGAGGTATCAAATGAAACGGCTCTGGCTAAGCTGAGCCTGAATTTTAGAAAACCTTAAGACCTCTAATTTTGTACGGAACCTTCGGTAGGCAAGTCCAACTAGCCCTTGTCTGTTTTTTTTTTATATTTGCTCCTTAGAACTTGTTATATCATTCCACTTAATCTAATTTGTATATTATTTGTTCGTGTGTGAATTGTGCGGTTAAAATTTTTCATAGAGCATTGTATTTATAAAATAAAAAAATAAACAAATCAGCTTCAAGCTGCATCCCACACACAGCAGAGTAGACACAGGGGACCTGGTGTTAAGACACACTATTCCGCCTAACAACCGAACATTCCGGCATTGTGTGTTAAGTTGTGGAAGTTATTGCCGCACTTTACCTCGACACCAGAATGAAGGAAATGAAAATATAAATTTAAATAAATATTTTAGATCCTCGAGTCGGGATCGAACCCATAACCAGTCGTATTTACAGTCACTTGTGCCCATACGCCACGACTGGCCTCTTTATATTTATGCAGAGCTGAAAACAGTTTGACATTACAATAAGTCTTATTCTAATAAAAGTCGGCGGAAGTTTCCATCACTATTTAACTTTTGCCATTTTCCGCTTGTGGCATAATTTCAATTTAAAGTTTCATAAAACCACAATATGAAGCTCCACAGTCTCGGCTAATGCATTATATAAAATATCCTAATTTCGAGTACTAATTAATTGGAACGTTTAATTATTAATTGAATACCAATGTAAAATTGTTATTTTAAAGACTTTTTAGATTTTTCACGATCAAAATAAAATTACATAGTTTTTTTAGCTTGACGCTGTATGACGTACGTAGCAGGGAAGAATAGTGCACTAACTTATTTTAAGAAACTCCGTTCTCCACCTTCCGCCGAATACTGGAGGCATTGTGTTGAGTGGCGTAACTTGAATTTTTGTCGAGCCTTGAACTTTTAAGTCGAGAGTCGAACTTAGACACCCACAACCACCCACTAAAACCTCACGGTGCTCCTCCTCGACTGCCACTGGCCGCGAAACGCGGGGACATTAGTCATCCGCGAAACGCGGCGGCGGGAGCCTGCAAGGCACGTCGCAGAGTCAAGGGCGTGTGGGCACCCTCGACGGCCTGCTCGGAGTAGCACGTGGGAGCAACCTGCGCGCGACTTCTCGGGCCAGGTTAGTGGGCGGCCAGCTTCCCCAAGCTGACCGCCCTCTGGCTCGTTAGGGCGGAAGGCGGCGATCAGACACCCACAACCAACACCAACCCACAACCTTTCGCATTCACAATCATACGCTCGCTCCTCTGTGCCACGACTGGCCTTAGCTTAATTCAATTTACGACATACATTTGCCTTAACAAACATAAATAAACAAAACTACAAAATATATTATATTAAGCAGCATTATAGCAATGTCGACAGAAAACATGAAAATTTAATCTTACGCGGTTCATACTGAAACTATTCTCTAATGGATTTTCAATTTATTATTACACCTACATACACGCTGTAGAATGCATATTTTATATTTGCGGTGGGAGCACGGAAATTGAAATATGTCTATCAATACACGTTGGAGAGAATTGCTAGGACTTGCATTCTAGGATATAGGAATTTATGAAGACAGAAAACGTATGACAAATTTTTGTGTTTGCACATATTTTGATATATTGTGACACGTGCTGGAACACATTTCAATAAAATATTGTATAGAAGTGAATCAAAAAAATATTATGTTTGATATAGATCATTTTATTATTTTACGAAATTATTGAATATTAAATATTTAAACAGCTTCACGCTGTACGCTGTACCCGCACACAGCAGGTTAGGCAGAATTAACCTAGTGTTAAGACACTCTGTACGCCGCGCTCGACACCAGCGCGAAGAAATGGAAATATAAATTTAATTAAATATTTCATCTCATCGAGTGGGGATCGAACCCACAACCAGTCGGTTTTACAGTCATACTTCGTGCCGCTGCGCCACGACGCCACTTTTTTTTAAATATTTTAACAAAAAACTGGTATAAGCAAATCTAAATTTAGCCCAAAGCTTAGTTCTAATTGGAAACTTACTATTAGTAACTAAAAGCAATGTTACAACAAAACGAATATGTATTTGGACATAGCTAAACGTAACAACACAAATAATAATAAATTTTGAATTTATACTTGATAAGAAGCCAGTCGTGGCGCAGGGGCACAAACTGTGAGTGTAAACGCGACTGCTTGTGGCTTCGATCGCCACTCAAGAAAATAAAATATTCATTTAAATTTATATTTCCATTTCTTTGTTCTGGTATTGCGTGCGAAATTTCGGTGGTAAATGGGGAACAGAGTGTCTTAACACGAGGTTCCTTCTGCCCACCCTGCTGTGTGTGGGATATAGCGTGAATAATTTAATTATTATATTGGTATATTGATTGCTGAGTTTGACACTTCATATATTGTGTTCAATGTGTATACAAAAGTATAAAATATATCACAGGAAAGTAGGAAAATATAACATAAGTCTAGGAAAATATCATTAACCAGTAAATGGTATCTGACAAGTCTTTTATATATTCCTTTTCTTTGATTTCATATTTATATTTGTAATAAAAGATTTATATATATTTTCAATCTTCATGAGCTAAACCAAAGAGATTAATAATAAAAGTATAACATTCCATATTGAGGCTAGCACTCGAAGAAATTGGGTATTTAATATTTTCATTGCTTAGCTCTAGTGTCGAGCAATGCGCGGCGTTGAGTTCCGCCACTCAACACGGTGGAAAGTAGAAAACGAAGTGTTTTAACACTAGGCTCTCTCTGCCAACCCTGTTACATGCGGGACACGTCGTGAAGCTTAAGAAAAAGTTAAGCTAGCAATTTCAAATATATATATACAAATTGATCAATAAAACAAAGAAATACATACATACCTACAACATCTAAATACGCTGTCTGGCTCTTCATGGGGTCGGTGTTGAGCTGGCACATGTACCAGCCGCGGTCGGACTGGCGCACGTCATGTATGTGCAGGAACCACACCCGCCTGTCGCTGTGATTCACCGCGATACGGTGGTTCTTGGTGATCACGTGGGTGGCGATCGTCAGGATCGTCTGCGTGTCCACGCGTAACCACGCCACCTTGGTAGAGTTCAATTTTATATTTTTTTTAGGTTTGAGAAACCAATTTGAATCAGTATACTCATAGGACTTTATAATATAACCAAAAAAAATGTATTAAAGGTGATGTTATGGCTAAATAGTTACATATATCCTCCAGATAACTGTTATGGTGAAAAAAAAACATAAAACACGTAAGTGGTGGAACTAATAGACATATGTACAAGGATAACCGCAATAAACGGTTACACAGATTAAATAAATAATATAAAATTATAAATATATAAATATTATTTTTCCTATTTTTGCTTGTATATTTTGTTATTTTTTCAGATGCCCTTTTTAATCTGTGTCAAAATTATTTAAAATTAGGTCTTCATTAACTAGTATTAAGTTACTCCTGCTTCATCTGGATATACAATATTTAAAGAATATTTTAAAAAAATATGCCTATAGGAGTAGGCATATAAATTAAAATATTATAATACAGTTGATATTTTTGCATACATACATCACTATTTCAGTTAAAATACAAAAAAAGCGTAGAAAATACTCACTCTGTAATTGCCGAGGTCATTGACAACACACGTAAATACAGCTTCCCTTCCTAATGATACTGTCAGGTTGTTTAAGCTATCTTCAAAACGTGGCACTTCTGGAAAAGGACAATTTTGTTAAAGGAAATTCGCAATAACAATAATGATTCACCTATAAAACAAACAATAGGTTCTCTTTTTTCGAAAATATCGTTGGCTAAAATGTGAGTTTGTGTACTTACACTACTAGAATTATTGAAATTATGTCCCAAAAAATTATAACTTTAAAAAACTCAAAAAAATATTGCACCTCGATTATTTTATGTAATTATATTTCAAATTTAAATAAATAAATCAATTACACACTGTATCCCGCAAATAGCAGGGTAAGCTAAGAGAAACTAATGTTAAGACGTAGAAGTAGAAAACATAAGAAGAACAGCTTGACAGATACTCAAAATTAATTTTGCTTACACGACGAACAATTTACATAAAATATAGATAGATTTACACATAATTATACAAGTCTATAATATCTAAGAACGTTTTAGCTAAAGTTCAAAACATGATTTTAGCAATTTATTTTTAAAATCTTTTGCTTCACGCTGTATCCCGCACACAGCAGTTTGTCGTGTAAGCATTGAGTCGTGTTGAGTGGCAAAACTCAACGAGAAGAAAGAAATATTTCATCTCTTCGAGTTGGGATCGAACTCACAACCCGTCAGTTTTACAGTCACACTTTGCCCCTGCGCCATGACTGACCTCAAAATATAGTAATATTAAACAAAACAGTTGTTATTCACATAAAATACAAATTTCACCTAAAAACAATCTAGTTTTATATGTGTCTTAATTAAGGATTATAAAGTTAATACGGATAAGTTAACGGCAACATTCACGGCAGGTGTTAGCGAACTTATAAATAGTGATACATTTTAATTAATACTTTAGTAAATTGCAGTATTGGTATATATTGTCATATTTACTATCGTACGATTGTTTGAAAATAATATTAAAAAGTTTTATTTTGTTAGGTTAATACTGTATCCCGCATGGAGCAGGCTAGGCAGAGGGAGCTTAGTGTTAAAACACTCCGTTCCCCACTTTCCGCCGCATTCTGGACGCATTGCGTGTTGAGTGGCGGTACTCAACGCTGCGTTTCCGACTCGACGCCATTGTGAAGTCATGAAAATAATCAATATTTCATTTCCTCGTGTGGAAATATTGAAATGGTTCGAGTTAAAATAGTATGTATTAGTATAAATAAGCCTTCTATCTTTTGGGTTTATTTATATATGTACAAAGTAGAAACAAAATGAATATAAACAATATAACTAGCAACATTAAGAGATTTATGAAATTTATGTAAATTCGGATCGAAAATAATTAAAATGTATAATAATTATGTACGAACTGGACTTCATTACGAATTATTATTAACTGGAGCATTTTAATTGAATGCTGATTGGAAATGTAAAGTAATATACATTTTAAGAGTTATTTATACTTTACTAGATAAAAAATCTTTGGACTATATATTTCCTCATGATAATTTAAAAAAGTTCCTTATACATCATAGTTATCATTTGATATTAGAAATTGATCTGATTCAGAGTAATATACAGGTTTTACAGCTTCATGCAGTATCCCGCTCATAGCAATGCAGGCAGGGGAACCTGGAAACTTAATACACTCTATTTCCATTAAGACTTTCCGCCAAATTTTGGAGGCATTGCGTGTTGAGCGACGGGATTCAAAGCCGCACTTGCTTTATTGCGACAGCGAGGAAAAGAAAATATTATACGAGTGTACTTATTAAAAAATTCTTAGTGTGGAATAACACTTTAAAAGTATAAAACATATTATATATTTAATTACCTTAAGTGGAAATAGAATCTAGAATCTGTAGTAATCACAGGCGCATGCTTGTGCCCCTGCGCCACGACCTCATAAAAACGAGCTGGTCTTTTAAATACAGTTGGGAGTAGGACTAGGTCAGTTATACGATATATATATATATATATATATATATATATATATATATCGCTGGTCGTTTAATTACTTATTGTTAATGGTTTACAGTATTATCAGAAGAATTGTAATTGAAAGTATATTTCGATATTGGATTATGAAGTCTTCTTTTTAATCCTTTTCAATCTTTAGTTATATTATTATAGGTGGGATATATTAGGTGGAATATACACCTACTCTTTGAATTTTTTTTTTCTGTTTCATTCTGCAACCCGCAGCAGAGTAGGCAAAGGAAATCGAGCGTTACGACACTCCGTTCCCCACTTTCCGCAGAATTTTTCAAAGCATTGCTTGTTGAGTGGCGGAGCTCAATGCGTTTTTGCATTGCTACGATAGCGAAGAAATAAAAATATTTATAAATAATAATTCATTACTCCGAGTGGGAATCGAACCAATAAATGTCGAATTTACAGACGTCTTCATATATAATATATTATAAAATCTTTAAAGTTTAATTTGAACACGTCAACATAATCTAAACTAGCTAGTTTAAAATTGTGTGTTTGTTAGTTATAATTTCTTTCCGCTCTTCTATAACACGACGAACACAACAAAATTTCGTGTTTGTATTGTTCCAACTTTAATTATACTAATTTAAATTATTTTCTCCCACACAATAGGGTTTGCATTTTTATGTTGCCTAATCACAATGCCTTTAGAAAATTTTATCCTTTTCAAAACGTTGTCTTTGTTCTTCAAAGTTTGTTAAGTGCTTTACCATTATATTGAATGTAGATAAATTATCTTAATTATTGTAATAAATTTATAGTTTTCAAATATTCATATGAATATTATTCAATTTGAGGCCAGTCGTGGCGCAGCGGCACAAAGTGTGACTGTAAACCGACTGGTTGTGGGTTCGATCCCCACTCGAGGAGATGAAATATTTACTTAAATTTATATTTCCATTTCTCTGGTGTCGAGGCTAAGCGCGGCGTTGAGTTCTGCCACTCAACACGCAATGCCTCCAGAATTCGGCAGAAAGTGAGGAACGGAGTGTCTAAAACACTAGGTTAATAGGCACTAGGTATAAATTACAAAATGTCTATATTTATAACAAATAAAATAAACTTTACTGTTGCTGGCTGTTGTTTTCTCACCCGATCTGTCCTAAGTATTTATATGCCTAGAGTAAATTTGCTTGTGGGACGCAATATCCAAGCGAACGGGCCTCAGGGAGCTATCTTGTTTTATTTACGCGTCTGAACCGATAATGAACGTTTTTTCTACTATCATTTCGTGAAGCCAATACACTAAAGGTGTAGTATAGTCAGTAGCTTCTCTTATATCTCTGTTTGGTACTCAAACTTTATTACTGAATGCTGTTCAACCATGCATTAAATATTTATTTAAAGACAATCCAATATAAAATATAGCTTAAGTGAATGTAGTAGAGTTGAAAATAAAACTTAGAGAAGCAAAAAAAAAGAGAGATTAAGCAAAATAAAACAATATATGGCTGTATTTATTGGCAATAAAGTGTTTGGGTTATATTTATGATCGTGGATGGTGATTGTGCGTACAAAGTAAAGATTTTTTTTTATGTAAAAAAAATAAAATAATTATTCTCTTTATATATTAAACGATAACAGTAAATAATAATAGTCCAGGAAAACGTATTATAAATGATTTATGATAACTATTATTTCCACTATTTTTGTATAATAGGCGCCACAAAATATTATGAACTTTATCTTTTTACGGGTATACGTAAGGTAGGGTTTGGGGTTTTTATGATGATATTATGCAAGAACATGTTTATTTATTATGCTATGATAACATATTATTATTTCAAATTTACAAGAAAAATAAATATTTTTGTAATCAAATGTAATAAACATGTTATTTCTTTTTTAGAAACATATAAAGCTTCAAATAAGACCATCGGAGCGCAGTGACACATTTTGTGAGTGTAAATGTTATCATTGCGGGTTTGATTCCCACTCGGGGGAATTAATTATGTAATATTGTCATTTCCGCGCTCTGGTAACAAGACAAAGAGCAGCGTAGAAAAGACATATAAGAATTTTGAAGTTGCATAAAAATTATACGGCTAACGTGCTTGAACGGTCTCCAAGAATCCTAGATTCACGTCCAATTCTTTACATAAATTTAGATATTTTTAGTAGTGTGTGATTATCAATTTGGAAAAAATTAAAAAAAAAAACTAGGAAATCTAATTTCTTATCAAAAGTACTTAACAACCAATGTTGAAATTGTTCAAATAACTCAAATAATTAAATACTAAATTGTTCATTTATTTAGTAAAAGTAATTTAAGTCTATTATTCCCGAATAAGCTACGGCCAGTAGCGTCTCAGCAGTTAACTAAACGTTCTATGGAAGATGTCTCGCCAGCAAGATAACTGTCAGACTTGTCTCAGTTTGGTCTTAAACTATTATGATTCAAACAGATTTATTATGCAGTTTATTTTAAATAATAGAATGCATTTATCACAGTTATATTTTTTATTTTTAGATTATGATATTATAAGTATTGAGTTGAAAAGATTTTTAGAAATATTTTGCTGACAATATATTATTTTTAAATATTTCCGTTAAATTTTGGTTAAGGCCAAGCGTGTTGTGATGACTTTAGTGGATGCCATTTTATAGTGAATGACAGCTAAGAGAGGTGTTTTAATAGATTCCAATCATTAAAAAGAGTGACCTGTGCTATTAAAAAAATAGATGAAAAATATTCAGAAAGACATAAAAAAATCGATGATTGTTTATAGTGAATGTTTCAGTTGAAACACATAACAAAGATAGAAATATAATTTGATGAAGTGTTTGCTTTTTCTGTATTTCTTCATAACCAAAGAGGACAATTAAATACTACAAAAAATATGTAAGTGTGAATAATATTTCAATAACTTTAAACTTTAAGCTAGAGACACAAACTTTGGTGCAATAAATTTTAAATAAAAATCTTAAAGTTAAAAACTTTACCCTCGAAAAGCTTTAAGCTCAAACAAAATAAATCAAGCCTTTTAAAGGCACAGTCGGCCGCTCCTATATTAGTATAATAGTATATATATTGCGGTCTATAATAGTAAATACATCTTACTCATCACCAGACAGTGGCTTAACCCAGACGTAAATCTAATATATATTTTATTTAATATTTCATATCATTACATCTGAATCTCTTTAACAATAATTTATCTTTCGTGATTTATGACAGCGCAAACATCACTTAATATAAATTTACGGTCATATCGTTCAAAGAGAGATTGCACAATTTACTTGCTACGTGACTTAGCGGTAAATTATATTGGCGTATCTTTCCTATCGTCAACATAGAGTACAAGATAAGGCTTTTAAGCAGTAAGTTGTTTCAAAGTTGATGCATATAATAAATATTTGCGTATCACATGGTCGTGCGCCTTCCTCGCGTCGCACTATATAAGCACTATATAAGGCACGGCGTCACGCAATCTTCCAATTGCAAATGTGACTATTTCACTTTAAATAGCCTATCCGTGGATCGATGGTCGCTTTGCAAATTAAAAGTTAAGCATCTTGCTCTAGATTTTATTATATTTTGAATATCGATATTAACAAGTTGAGGGGATGTGGGTTCGATTCTCACTCGAGTAATAAATAATTGATATTTTAATTTCTTCGCACTGATAACAAGGCAAAAGTGCGGCGTTGAATTGTGTTACTCAGCACGCATTTTCTTTGAAAATAGAGAACGAAAGTGTCTTATATATTTGTATATATATATATATATATATATATATATATGTATATATATATATATAACTGAGCGGCTGCCCCTCACCATCAAGATCAGACATCATTCCTATAAGATGTGGGTGGGAACTAAAGAACCACCCAGTTCACAATCAAGTTATTTATTTACTGCCCCTGCTGCACTGCCAATTTAAGGAATTAATTAAGAAATCACTTTTAATCACTTCTTAATTATAATACACAAGATTATTCGGAACAACAGCGATTCGTCGCAAACGTGGTACGCAACCCGTTGACATTCAAATCCAAAAGTGACGTTCAACATGGCCGCGCTGACCATCGACACGACGCTCCGCCAGCTTGATAGTTATCAAGCTCGTTCCGACAGAAGGCGCTAGCAATGCGCCGTCACGGCCGGACTGACTTTCGACCGTCCCCGGGCGCATCTGGTTGCAGTCCTGTAACAATGACACAATAAAACGGACGGATGGTCTGTAAATCTACCCGCTCGTCCAACCTGACTAGTGTCTACTAGTCATGGATTGTTACGTAATGGTACTGTCATACAACTGCAATAACTGTCTCAGAATATAATAAAAAGCGTGTGTCCTTTCGACCACTCATGGACCGGACGGCACCTTTTTTTAATCACGGCATGACCTACCCTTAGGTTAAATTTTTCGCACAGTATCAATATGGACCGGACGGGTGTGTCCTTTCGACCAGCAATACTCGCATGGCCCGGACAACACTGTCCCTTCGACCAATGAACACTTAAGGTTGGACCGGATGAATGTGTCCCTTCGACCAGCCGCTATCAGCTGCATGGCCCGGACGACATTATCCTTTCGACCACCTTCCACACACCACATTACTCAATGACTCTTCTAACTCAACGTGCCAACATAGTTAAGTAAGCTACATGCAAACAATCCTTACAGATTACACATACCTGTAAGTTACGAACTGTCTTGCTCTGCGTGAATTTGGACCTCACGCTCAATGATTTCGCGATCTGAGATATTACTTAGGGTATCAGACTCCGCTGTAAGTGTGTCTGATCCTGCGGACAGTGTATCGGACCCTGCACTCATTGTTTCACCGCTATTCGGTCTGTCGAGGTGACTATTATCAAGTTCAACGTCTTCCGGCGCCGTCATGGGCTCTTCTTCAGTCATCAAACTAGTAGATATTTCAACTAACCCGTCATGACCCCGAGGTACTGGACGCAAGTTCTCGTGCGCGTATTTAAAGGTACGATGTGAACCGACAATGTTTTTAACTCATAACGGTCATTATCTAATACTGCTACTATTACATACGGACCCCTAAACTTCCTATCTAACTTGGTTTGGTTGCGTTCGCAACTTTTGATAAATACAAAATCGCCGTTAGAGAAATGCCTCTTAAGATTCTAAACAGCTGAGGCTTGGTAGTGACAGTATATGCGTTTAGCTCACGGCGTATCAAACCATCCTTCTGACATAAGACCGATACGACGAATCCAGTTATAACATCTTCTGGCATTCGCGTTTTAGGTATAGTTTCGATCATATTCCATAAGCGCAGGCCAGCTTCTGCTGCAGTTTCTTTTATTCCAATTTGAAAACGCAGTATTTCATCAAAGTAGTCTTGAAATAATTTTGGTTTACAAAATCTGGCCATTAAACTCTGTTTTACAGTCTCCCATGTCAGCTCATTCAAATTTAATTTGGTCAAGCAAGAGGCTGCGCGTCCTTTTAGTGCACTGGTAAGAGGCACAAGTAAATCTACACCCTCTAAATGTTTACTCAGTACTATAAGCTCTGTAATCTTACACCAATCTTCTATATCCACGTCTGCATCTTCCGGATTAAACTCTACGAGTTTCACTGCAGTAGACTGGGCGCTAGCAGTTGCCACCGGTGGTTGCGTCGTCGCTAACATTCGAGTAAGTAAGATTTCCATATTACTTAACAACTTCAAAGCGCTATTTTCGTCAGGTGGTTGTTTTTCCTCAGTCGATAGCGCATGGGATCCCACTTCTGAACTGAGCGGCTGCCCCTCACCATCAAGATCAGACATCATTCCTATAAGATGTGGGTGGGAACTAAAGAACCACCCAGTTCACAATCAAGTTATTTATTTACTGCCCCTGCTGCACTGCCAATTTAAGGAATTAATTAAGAAATCACTTTTAATCACTTCTTAATTATAATACACAAGATTATTCGGAACAACAGCGATTCGTCGCAAACGTGGTACGCAACCCGTTGACATTCAAATCCAAAAGTGACGTTCAACATGGCCGCGCTGACCATCGACACGACGCTCCGCCAGCTTGATAGTTATCAAGCTCGTTCCGACAGAAGGCGCTAGCAATGCGCCGTCATATATATACATATATATATATATATATATATATATATATATATAAACATATATAGATCATTTAGTTTTTTTAAAGTATCAAACAGTTACCATAACAATGAAATGTACCTATTGTTATACTTCGCCTTAAACTTATTTGAAAAGAGCCAGATGAAATTATCAAACGCTTAAGTTTGCTGATAAGAGCTGTTACGAATTTTAAAATGTCGTAAGTACCTAACAAATTTGCGAACGATCGGCGGGATTCGACAACTTTCCTTCAAGTTGGTTGTAAGTTTTGGGAAGTTTCCAGCCGTGTTTCCAAACGTTATCGTCCGTGGAAGTAACAAGCTGAGATAAATGAAGTTTGGTTGCTCTTAATTTAATAGCTGGTGGGGACTTGGCGGACGTGATCGGATGGCAGACTTTCTAAACCGTTTATTGTTCAATAATTTATCGTTATTTGCTCCTTCTTCTTCTATTCTCCTAGAGATTTTTTGTTCTCTTAGAGACTCCTAATTCAAATCCAAACAGATAACTGTCTCTTTTTATAGTTTAAAATATATCATTTGATAATATTTGGTAAATGTAAAAAATTCGGACTGGGGCCTCCGTGTCAAATTCAGGATTATAGATTAACGTGAATATGATTGATAAAAGTTGATAATAACAGTGAACTACAAAATTTGTTAATAGTTTTTTTTTTTATAGAACTATAAATTCTCTTTTTTTCTTTATGCGTATTGTGATGAAAACTCACAAAATTCGTGCAAAATTCCATAACTGCAGGTCCACGGGAAATATATTCTAGATTTTGACTAGGCAGAAGATTTCATACAAAATGCAGCAAAAAGGAGACTTTAATTTGTATGTGCTTTATTTATTTAGTCAGCGTAGACTTGGATATTTCGTTTTAATTTCAGCTTATTACTTTTACGCGATCTCGAGATAAACAGTCTTGACAAACGGACAGACATATGATAAAAACAATCACATTTTTTTTCAGTTGGGGAACCATAATAATGCTAAGTCAAATTCTATGAAATTTAAATCACTCTTTAAAAGCTTTCAATAAATCAATAAACACTTTTCAATATTCAATAAAAGAAGAGTTTATTAATTGACTAGTTGCGACCAGGTCAGTCGTTCTTAATTAGAGTACATCTATAGCTTAGTAAATCTGTTAATCCGTTGTTAGCAGCTGTTTTTTAGTCTAACTGCCAGTGCTTTGGTCTAACGCGCCTGTGACCGATTTTTATTTCAAAATATAAGCATTATTTCATGAAGAACGTATTAAATATTTAATTTCTTCCAGTGGATATCGAACGCACAACCTGTTGCGTTTATTGTCGCTGGAACATATCCAATATGTAGTACAGACGACGTTTATTTTATCAATTTCATAAAATATTAAGATATCGGAAGCGGTAAGAGATATAGAGAGAGACCTCAGTTGACCTTCGAAAACACAGTATCGAAGATACTCGAGGAAGGTCACGTAAAATGCAGGACCCCCGGAGGGCATGTATGCTCTTCATACATGCCCTCCGGTTGATGACAGTGGAAGAGGCGAAAGAGGTATGCAGGGTCCGTAGCGTTTGACACTCTGTTCCCTCTGACTACCCCTCTAGGGATACAGCGTGAAACTAAATTAGATTAGATTAGATAGAACACAAGCTATTTTTAAAACATAGTCCGCAGTAAAATGAGGATATAACTGAATAAAACATTATTACCTTGAGTGGAAATCGACCTTACCTTTACCACACTTCATCAACTTTTACGAATTTATTTTTATTAAAAAAAACTAAAGCTTAAAGATTTGTTTAAAACTTGTATAATATCGATCGAGTGGTCGTTCAGCTGAAGTTTCAAGTAAAAGGTTTTATTGTTACTGCATTCAATCGTTTAAATATTCATAAATATTATATTAATATGCAATTTTTGTTTTTCGATATAAAGTTAAAAATACAATTTTTAATAAATATAAGACAAAATAACTGGTAGGCTCTTAATGTTTATTCGAATATAAAATTTTGCATTTTTTTTGAAACGTAATGTAGCCAAAAGATTAATAATGGGGGCCAAACCACATCATTTTTTTTTCTAAACTTGGCTTGCTATATATAACAATCGGTTATAGTCAATAACATTCTTAATGGCATAAGCGCCTATTTTCTTTTTAATAATTTTTCATTATTTATATTTAAAATTTGTCTAGATCACAAGGGTATAACTGTAACTCGACGATTGTGGGTTCGATCGCCACGATAAAAAAAGAAAATATTTTTGATTATATATTATATATTATGTATATACAAACCTACATACCAAAATTTATGTATATACGTGGTTATTTTTATAAGCTGTGTACAAATCTTGTATCACAAACAAAAGGAATCAATTTATTCCTAACTCCCACCGTGTAATAGGTTTTATTTGGGTTGCGTGTTAATTCCCCTTCAGATACGATCGGCTCTACTTGATTAATCGAGACTATGTTTTCCTAAGACAAGGACCTTACTTAGAGGTGTACTACGTATAGAATTTACTTTGGTATTAAATCGATTAGAATATTTTAAAAATCATAATATTTTAGCATAGTAATACTTTGAAAAGTCTTGAAAAGAGTTAAAATCTCTTCTTCTCATTTTTTTTTTTATTTTTTAATGTTAGTTTTTTTATATTTTAGTAATTATTAAGTGGTGGTGACAGCTAGATTGATCTATTTGAAAACTGTATTGATTATTAAATTAAGATAATTGAATAATCCACTTGGTTAAGTTAAAAAATATACAAAACAAATATTTAAAACATACTGTGTTCTGGGTCCGATCCAAATTCGAGGAAATGAAATATTTATTTATATTTATATTTTCATTTCTTTGCTCTGTTATCGCGGCAAAGCGCGGCATAGAGTTCTGCCACTCAATACGTGTAATCAATAAGTGGAAAACGGAGTGTCTTAGCACTAGGCTCTCTCTACCTACCCTGCTGCGTGCGGGATACAGCATCGAGTTGATTTTATTTAATTTTACATGAATAAAATATATATTTAGTATTTGTCAATTAACAATACACAAAACCTAACCTAGTTTCAAAATAGATTCACATTTTAGCTGACCAAAAAATTTTATTTATAGATAGATTTTCCTCTCGATATATATTCTCACATAGTTTTGATCTGAGATATTTCAGTTACGGGATTTTCCAAATTGGCAGTGTAAGCGAGACAAGCATGACGCCGCTAAGCTGGCTTAGTTCAACTTACGTTATAACAACAATCTACCAGTACATGTGTTGCTGGTGAATTATTGTTGTCTGATATGTTCCTGCTGTTAATTTGGGATTTGTAAGAATATATCGCAAAATAAATAGATATTTGAGGCCAATCTTGGCGCAGGGGCACAAAGTGTGACTGTAAAATTGACTGGTTGTGGATTCGATCCGCAATATTTATTTAAATTTATATTTCCATTTCTTTGCTCGGGTGTCGAGGCAAAGTGCGGCGTTGAGTTCCGCCACTCAACATGCAATGCCTCCAGATTTGGCGGAAAGTAGGGAATGAAGTGTCTTAACACTAGGTTCCCTCTGCCTACCTTGCTATAGGCAGGATACAGCGTGAAGCTGGATAATTAAAGCTTATTTAAATTGATATTAAATTAAGTTATATATCATTATAAAAATTTGTTTATTTGATAAAAAAAAAGGTTTTTTTTCAAGGATGCAACTATAGGGTGGCTTCCAGGGTTCCATTCTTATTCATGAATAACAAGACTACCTTAACGAGTAATAAAAATAATAGTTCTGCACTGTTTTGTTATAACACTAATAAGACTTTGCAAAATCAGTAATAAAACTATAATTTGCAGAGAGTTCCGTTATTTAACATGCGTCTACGAATTCCGATGAAAAAATGAGGAGAGAAGTGTATTGATATAAAATTCTTTCTATTCTATCCTACCCACATACAATGGAAAAAACATGGAGTGGACAGTGAATGGATTGTATAAAATCTCTTGGAATGTAGCATCGCTCATTGATTACATATGGTGTCAATTTTTTTTTAGTTATTTTCTATTTCTTATAAAATTGTTCGTTTTAATTAGTTCCAATATGAACTACCTTTTTTATGTCATACGTGACTTATATTATAAAACAATTTCTGATTACTTGAATAAATAAGTATATCTAAAAAAAAATTATCTTGCCTTTTTGTATATTATTTTGAGGTTTTATTTTTTAATATGTATGTAAATACATGATCAAAGTTTTTAAAACAAAAAGCTTTAAATGCCAGTGGTGTGTATTATTTAAAATAACAAACCGTAAAACCAATTACATGAACACTTCTCGTTTGTGTACAATTTCCAAAGCATTGATACATTAGCCAAGCTTAGTTAATTGCAAATAGAACAGGATTAAATAACCCTAAAGCGTACTATACTTATCATAATTGAATATATTAAATCTTACAAAGAGCCATAGTGGCAAAGTGGAGCAGTCGAAAAGGATGCAGGTTTGATTATAATTTCGGGAATTTATTTATTTTCTTTCCTTCCTTTTAATAAATAGAGTGTAATATTGATTTTCACAACTCAACACAAACGAAATATGGGTAGAAAATGGAGAACTGAGTGTCTTTACACTCAGTTCCCTCTGAAGTGAACCTGCCCTTTAAATATTTAAGTTAATTAGAAAATTATAGAAACAAATAAATTTATCCGTATATATCTATTTAATATTATATTCATTTATACCTTATACCACTAAATGTTTTTATTTCTTACCAAATTCTATTTATGAACTAATAAAAAAATAAAAATCATATTATATCATGAATAGTATATTATATATAAATTATATAAAATTATCAAATAAAAGATCGTATACAAAAGTAATATAGTTAAATAACAATTTGCTTTTAAAACGAATTATCCAAAATTGCAATTGTCCGAGTCCAATATTGCACTAGTGATCTCTAGACCGTTAAATGGTTGTGGTTAGAAATGCTAACTTAGAAATTGCTTTAAAATAGTTTTAGCTGAATGTCCAATAGTATAAAATATGCAAAATATATTAAAGTACGCCCGTGTGACGTTAGTTTTGTTAAACGTAAACATAAAACTCAACGGTTATTTGGAGCTACTTTGAAATAGCTAACTGTCATAAGGGAAACATTTACAAATGTACTCTCGAATTATATTCCAAAACAGCAAATTCGTATATGACATTCGCACGAATATCGTATATCCATTTGCTGCATACAATTACGAATTATATAAGAATAATATTAAACAACGCGACTTTTAATGTGAATATAATATTGCATTTATGTATTGGTATAGTTTCCTAATATAAAATAAATATATATCTGTTGCGGGCTATGCGCTCTCAGAAGAATGCCATAGCAGAAATGCTTAAATCATAATATATTAACGGTTTGTAGTATTTAATGAAAATAAATTTAATAAAACAAACTAAAATATTATATTTTATTTTTATTAGTATTTAATTAGTTTTTTTTTTAAATTGGTTAACATGTTTTCGATCCCCACTTGAAGTCGATTTTTTCGCTCTGGTACGAGTATTGCGGCAGAGTTCGGCCACTTAACACGCAATGGCTCCAGAATTCGGTGAAAAGAGGGGAACGGAGTAACTTAACACTAGGTTCCCTCTGCCTACCCAGCGTGTGTGTGCGTGATACAGCGTTAAGCTGGTCTATGAAATATTTTAAAAATATTTCAGATACGAATTTATTAATTAGATTATGATATCGATTTTTTATAAAGAATCAAAAATGACATATTGAGATTTAAATAAAAATGATTGAAAAAAGTCATTACATAAAATTAGTCAACACATTGATATAAAGAGGAAAACTTTTGAATTATTACATACATTTTTTCATTACACTGTGTATTAAGCACATAGCAGGCTAGGCCGAGGGAATCTAGCGGGAAGACTCCGTTACTTACTCTCCGCCGAATTCTCGAAGCATTGCGTGTGAGTGGTGAGTGGCGGAACTCAACTCCGTATTTTCCCTCGTTACCAAAGGGAATATAATATAAAATATTAAACATTTTACTCCCCCAAGCTGAAATTGAGCCCATAATCTGGTCCACGACGGTCTTTTTTAAATGAAAAGTGCCTAAAACCGAATCTATAAGCCGAAATTTCCCTTACAGATTACCAATAAACACGATTTTATTCCAATTTACTCAGTGATAAGATCAGTGGGGTAAAGCAAATTGGCAAACAGTTCATTATCGAGGTCTGAGTTATTCTAATCGCAATAAGGAGAAATAAAAATTACAGGCACGTTTCCATTTAAATCACATTTCATTGTAATTAGATCTTTATTTTTTTGCTTTAATGGACTTTTTTAGCTTTATTAAATTTACGTAGTGATTTTTTTATACGTTTTATATTTATATAACAATAAAAAGTATGTATATTTTACATTATTTTAAATAAGATAAATTGAAAATAATTTTAAGCTCGCTTAAAAGTCAAAACAACGAATTGAAATTAACTTTTAATTTTTTTTACATATTTTTGATTAATTCAATATTAAACATGTCTTATTTACTATGCTTATACATATATACGTGTATATACGTTGAATGTAAAGAATCACTATATAGGCTTTTTTACTAAGCGTTTTTATTTTTCTTATTTTGATTTGATAATTTCTTATTTTGAAAAATTATTTCTTATAAACTTATTTAGTTCACAAAAAAGGCCACCATTTTCCAACTTTACAAGCCATATTTAACATTTAACATATAGGCCATTTTATCTAAAATCAAACAATAAAAATAGAAAACAAGAGTCTTACCAACAGTATCCTTAAAGCAAATAACAACATGGAAGACAAGTCCAAAATGTACATAGAACAAAATTTTTCCAAACATCATTCAGTTCACATCGCAACAGTTCACTATTAACTAGAACTTTATAAACCTAGATGTGGCAGCGCGTTTAAGTTATTCCATAGTTTTGGCGCTAACGTCGTAGCGCCTACGAAGTTCGTAGCACATCCGGAGAAGCGGCGCTACGGGCGTCTGTCTACGGATCTGTAGCGCGACTGGGGCCGACATCAGAATGGACTTATGGTAAGTTTGCTAACTCGGTGCACATGCGCCCGATAAGCTTCGCGAATAAATCCTCTTGATATTCTAAACGGACAAGCTAAGCTACTTGCCGTTAAGCAGTGGAGTAGAAATGCTAGCGTGATTGTATATAATGAAGTACAAATTTAAATTTTATTACGATGAAAGATTGTGTGTTTAATGTGAAATGTTGATTTTGTTGTCTTGTCTTTATATATATTAGTACTCAAAATTTGTTTTTTTTTTCTTTATTCAAAATTTTAGGACGAAAGTATACTAAAAATATAAGTTACTTTTTGAAATGAAGATTTATATAATAAAATTCACAAATTTACAAAAATATCCTATGATCCAACAAAATGAACATTTACAGTAGATTTTTAAAATTATCTCATGGTAATATATTTTGGGAGATCTCAAGTCTTTTCCAATAGTTTAAATTATAAATCATCCCAAATTTACAGTTTCCATGTTCGAACCGAGACCTGTTTGTTTGAAAAGCATCTGTATTGTCTGAGTGGGGTGCGGTTAGCACAGGCTTCCATTTGAATAGATATCCAACTTATTGAATAATTTCTACTACATCTAAATTCAAACATAATATGTTCAATATTCTATGCCAACATATCAATATTAGAAATTCTATAATTTAAGTTAAGGTATAATTATTAATGAGGCCAGTCGTGGCGCAGGCGTGCAAAAAGTGACTGTAAATGTGACTGGTTTCGAGTTCGATCCCCACTCTAGGAAATTAAACATTTATTTAAATTTATATTTCTGTTTCTTCAATAACGCGGATTACTGCGTGAAGCTGATTCATTTTTTTTATTCTACATTGTGATTAATTTATATTGTAAATGCGTCTAAAATTTTTGTTTATAGATATGATGATGAGTGATGATATCACTACAGCAATGTAACATTAATAATCAAATGCAAAGTCAAATTAATAATTTTTCTGTATTAGACTGAGAGTCCTCCAGACCTACTTCATGCAAAGCAAAGCAAAGCTGAAATTTTGAGGATTAATAGTCTAATATATAGTTAAAGCGGTCTGCGTACTTGCTAACTTAAAAGTGGGGCCCTTTTAGAGGAAAGGGTCCCCAGTGGTAATTAGTAAGTACGCATGCCGTCTTAACTACATATTAGAATGACAATCCTCGAAATTTCGTAGGTAACTAAAATGACGTCAGTGAGAGGTCAGGGGGCCTTGAGATCTTAGGCTATAAGTTTTTGAATGTCAAGAACAAGAACTCACATTGTATATAAAAGGCAATATTTTTTGTTTTAAATATACATACCTATTTAAGCACTTTCGAGATTTAAAAAAAAAACACCAGATACGTAACCGAAGATAAACATATCCTATTCAACTTGTAGTAGAATTCGTACCGAAACTACACTTTTCATCCGAAAAATACTGTTCAATTTAATTTGTAGAGTAACATGTTTGTTTGTGTTTACTTAGGGTTGTCTTTTGTATTCTACAGAGGCAAACTGAGCCCTTTGTATGAAACCCACGGCGGTTTTCTTATCAACTCATCCCTTCTCTTACGTATCATGTTTCGATAGATAAAAAGGGAACTATTATGTTGTATTTTTTAATATATTCTGCCAACGCTTGCTTATTTTAAATATTTGCACTTTTCTTTTTGTTTGCTAATCAATTTACATAAATAATTATTTTTTTCTTTTCAAAACAACGACATTAATATAGAGTAGTAAATTTACTATCGATAATAGTATATAGACTAGTTATAGCATAGCATATAAAACATGATTTTCAGAAACCAGTTTAAAAAATTGAAAAATGCCGTGAATACCCTTAAATTTGTATTCAGTATCTTTTTGTAAATATTTAATATTTGAGCGTTTGGCATCTTTTGAGTTACTTTAAATATCATGCGGAAAGGGTAGAATGACCAAAATGTTTACACATCGCTCGCCTTTCTACTTATAACGGGAGTAGTTTTCAGTTTAAAATTCATAGCGTAGCTTTTAAACTCGGTTAGATTTTGAATATTATGTGTTTTTAAATGAACTTTTAGCTATTTTAATAAATTTGTAAATGAAAATGCACTAATTTTGGTTGTTTTGATGTAAATTCATGCATTATTAACTTTAATAAATCTTTAATACTCATTTGATATTTTTTTATTACTTACAACTATAATTGTATTTATTTAAATATAATACTTTTGAACTTTTTTTAAGGATTCTGTATTCGTGTAACGGGCTCTATTATTAAGACTGTCCGTCCGTCCGTCTGTCTATCTATGTATGTATATATCCGTCTAACACCAGACTGTATCTCACGAGCCGTGAAAGTTAGACATTTTAGAAATTTTCACAGGTGATGTACTTCTCATGCCGCTATAACAAAAGATACTAACATACAGAATAAAATTAATAGCTTAGAGAGCTCCCATATAAAAAACGTCATTTTTTGTCGTTTTTTTAAGATAATGGTACGAAACCCATCGTGCGCGAGTCCTACTCACACTTCGCCAGTTATTGAATATATTAAATCATAGTTTTTTTCCTAAAACTCAAGTTTCATTTTCTACTACCTATATTAGCTACCATTTCATAAATAGTTCTTCTTATGTAGGTCAGTAGCATCTTCAGCTTTTAAGCATTTCTCGATTTATATAGAGCATAAGAGGAATGCTCGATGCGATATTATTTGATTTGTTTTTTTCATATCATAAAAAGTGATAGGACGCTGTCGTCCAAATTTGAGCATGTTTTACTAAAAGTGATAATCACGAGTCAGTCAAAACCTCTTAACGGAACGGTATTTACATTGAAAAATATATCAATATGTAGAATATGTATAATACAGAACAAAATAGAACATACGGTTTAATTGAATAGAGTAGTTTCAACTCGATGTCTTCAAGCGTTCCTGAGATAAAGGCTCTTGACAGACAGACGGACAACAAAGTGATCTTATAGGATTTCTTTTTCCGTAAAAAAGTATGGAACCCTAAAAAGTCCAAGCTTATCACGCAGTGATGAAATTAATTTAAATTTAAGCTACGTTACATACGAAATGTTTTATTATTGGATTAAAACAAAAATGAACTGCTTAACTATCTCAATCGCTCGTGGACACGACATTTTGTTTGCGTTTAATTATTTTACGTGATTGAAATCCGGCCTAACTATAGTAACGGTTTCTGTAATACAAATAAGCAACTTAAATACATTGATATTATTCTACGAACTCATAATAATATATAGAAATGTAATATTATATTGATTAGTTGCGCTTATTCAAATATATTTAAATTAAAATTGAATTGAATAATTTTATTTAATGTCTATATATATATTGTAATGCCTCCAAAACTTGTGAAAACTTAGAAACCTTTTTTAAACATTCTTTAAAGTGTTATTCCACACTTAGGAAAGAAAAATACTTATTTAGAAAACGTATAAAAATTTAAACGCAGCGGGACTCGAATCCACGCCTCCTGGAAACCGACCAGGCGCTCTGACCACTAAACCATGCGTTCTCGCCAAGCTACGTCGAAATTTTTATACCCTTGTTACAACTTATTTATGTTGTTAGCATCCTTGTAGGGAGATTTTTACAAATTTCCGCTATCCAAAGATAATTACTAAGAATTATCGTCCAGGTTCGAGTCCCGCTGCGTTCAAATTTTTATACGTTTTTTAAATAAGTACTTAGAAACCTTGTTTCAATATTACATTCTCATAATCCCTAAACATATTAAACAAAATATTTACGTAAAATCAACAGAAACAATATTTTTTATCCAATATAAAACAATTTCAAACAAACATCTACTTCCATAATTTTATTTCCACTCAATTTCTTAACTTATCTTGAGGAAAAACATGATCCGCAATAGCGAATCAAGTGAAAAGGTTATTTCAAAAGTTGATTATCTCGCCTCTCTCTCACGTAATCTACTATGTTAATACAATTACAACCGAAAGGATGCGTAGCATTACGGGATTAGTAACGGGAAGATAAAACGTATACAACTGCTGTAATCAAAGCACGCTGAAATGCGGGTAGTAAAAATATAAATTAAATCTGTTCTAATTATCTATTTAATTATAACTAGATATTAAATTAATAATCTAATAATACGAGAGTAATACATTTTTATGAATACTACATTTATATATGTTTTTTTTTTCTTTTCAGTTTCATAGTTATTACATTCAAACAGAATGAAAGACAAAATATACGTGCTCTACTGGCACGCTCAAAACGCCATAATCAAAGAACCAAACCAAACCAAAATATACTTACTTTTATAATTATTTTTTTACATTCACGCTATATCTCGCAGAAAGCAAGGAAGGGAGAGAGAATCTAACGTTAAGACACTCTATTCTCTGTTTTCCAAATAATTATAAATAAATAATTCTATTATGTTCAAATTCCTAATAATAATTTCTATCAAACAAATATTGTGTTTTATCGTATTACTATAATAGGTTGAATAAGCGTGGTTGAACATATGGTACACTTTGTAAGGCGTTTACTCAAAAACGATTAATTTTGTGACCCAGTGGGTATTAAATTGGGGATTCCTTATCTCACTTTGAAAATGAATTCGGTGACACGAAGTTATGACGACCCTCTCGCAAACATGACCTAACGTTTTGCTGACTCACTTTGTCCTAACTTGAAATAGAATTTATTTATTTTATTTTAAAATGAAAAGTTGTGTTTTTGTATTTACATCTTTATAATAATAACATACAGCTTGACGCTGTATGCGAAGGCAGAGAAACGTAAGAGAACTGTTTCCCACTTTCCGTCGAATTTTGATGGCGGTGGCGGAACTAAACGCCGCGCTTGTCCTCCATACCAGAGGAAGGAAATGAAAATATGAAATATTTTAAAGTTGTATGTCTATACATATATTTTAATAATAACAATATCGTAAACAAAAATTCGCTTTAATGTTAAATTGTTCAAGTCTTGTAGTCTATTATTAAAGATAATATAATAACATCTCTAGACAGAATTCGAAGAATACCTAATTTTAATTAACAATATGATTAAAATATAATATTTAAATACTGAATAATAAATGTGACAGCGTCACAACATAAATTAATATAGTAACGTGAATTGAAATTGTCACGATTTGAGGGCAGCTGTAGCAAAGTTTATAATTAAACAAGTTGTTGCCCTAAATATTGTTATCGATTTACGTGGAACATCGTGGTACACAGATAAACATACATATAATATTATATACTTTTTAGCTTATATATATATATATATATATATATATATATATATATATATATATATATATATATATATATGTATATATATATATATATATATATATATATATATATATATATGTATATATATATAAATTATATTAATAATTTATTTCTGCGCCCTACTAATTTATAATTATTAATAATTATAAATTAGTAGGGCGCAGGGGCACAGTGTGTGACTGTAAGCGCGACAGGTTGTAGGTTCGATACCCGCTCGAGGAAATGAAATATTTAAAATTTTTATTTTCTTCGCTCTAGTGTAGGCGTAAAGTTCAGCGTTGATACTCTTTCTCCCTGCTCTACCTACATGCGGGAAACAGCGTGAAGCCAAATATATATAGATAGTAAATTACCAAATATGCAAAAGATTTCATATAGGTAATCTAGTGTTATGAAACTCCATTTTTCACTTTCCTTTAATTTTTAAAAAGATAATATATTATGTAGAGTACCGAAAGCGTGTAAGAAGCGAAAAATAGTTTTAATATGGACGTTCCCTCGAGTACGATCCGTGCCGTCGAACACTGCCCTACTGCGCTGTAATGACATCAACATCAAAAATACAACTTTAATTCTTTACTGTCATACAGTAATAATTAAGTAAAAAATATTTTGTCTGTGACATGTATTGCATCATCGAGAGTATTTTGTAGGGTAGGTTAATGATATACAAGTCTGCCCATTTTCCGTCGATTTGCATAGGAACTGGCGAAATCCAATACCTATTGCCTGTATTGTTAATTAAATTAAATCAGCTTCACGCTGTATCCCGCACACAGCGGGGTGGGCAGAGGGAACCTCGTGCTTGGACACTCCGTTCCCCACTTCCCGTCGAGTTCTGGAGGCATTGTGTGTTGAGTAGAGGAACTCTACGCGCTTTGCCTCGACACCAGAGCGAAGAAATGAAAATATAAATGTACATACGTACATAATTCATTTTCCCGAGTGGGGATCGAATCAACAACCAGTCAATTTTACAGTCACACTTTGTGCCCCTTATAAATATTTCTTCCATATAATTCTTCCAGAACCATTGGAAAGAATATCACACCCATTTTACGCTAGCTGATCTGATTATTTATGCCAATTAAATTATATTCAATATGAAATATATTCACTTTTCTTTTCAGTTTCACGCTGTATACGGCATTAAATTTTTCTCGACGTTTCATGGAGCGATGCTTTTTTTCGGTATGATTGACACTCTAATAAATAATTTAATATTTCCGTTATTTGAACTAGCTAACGGAATAGTATGTATTATTCTGAAAAAACGAAACATTTGTGGTATGTTTTGGGATACCGGGACACACAAGCGAAAAACGGGACGTCTGGTCACGTTTGGTATCCGGCATACCCATAGACATCGAGAGAATAGAATTTAAGTTGTCCTAAAAAAAAACAACAAATTTTATTTAATTTTTTGAAAACGAAAACACCTCTCGAAAACAACGAAAGCCCATCTTTAAAAAAAGCCACTCTAAAAAAACGAACGCCATTCTGATAGCACGAAAACACAGCTGTAAAAAAAACGAAAGCTACCCCACAATGTCCCGTTTTGAGCCGATCGAAAAATAGTTACGTTAGGTATAGGTTAGTCAGGGAGGGCACCAGTGCCCTGCTTCATGTGAACTCCAACATTCCTCCGAATTCTGGAGACAGGACTCTCTCCTGTCTCCAGAATTCGGCTTAATACGCAAAACTCAACACCGCGCTTTACCTCGAGACCAGAGCGAAGAAATAAAGATATTCAATAAATACTTAATTTCCTCGAACGGGAATCGAACCGCTCAAGCCCCTGCGCCACGACTGGCCTCTAAGCATAAAACTTCCCACTCAAACACTACCTCCAATATTGTTTTATGACGTGCAGCTAAACGGGTGCCGTAAATCGAGCCATGCCATGACATGTCCTATCGTGTTGAACATCGCGTGCTGCCTCCCCACTACTTATGCAGCTACGTACTTGCAGCTTCCCACGCTACTATTAACTTAATTGTCTATTAGCTTCGTTAATTATTGTCTATAAGTATTGAATTTATATTTATTATTTTTAGTGTTGCTGCCTAAAATATATTTTATTTTTGACATTTAAGATAAATCTGTGGTTTCTTTGATGGTTCCAACTATTCTTAATTAAGTTTTATATACGAATGTTAAATATGTATATTTATATGAGTTTAGAGTATATTTATGTGAGGAATGTGACGGGTTCGATTACCACGCAAAAAAGCCACACGAGGGAATTATTAAATAATTAAAAAAAGAGAGAAATTGTAAATAAGATTGAAGCCGGTCGTGGTGCAGGGGCACAAAGTGTGACTGTAAACGCGACTGGTTGTGGGTTCTATTCCCACTCGAGGAAAAGAAATACTTATTTAAATTAATATTTCGATTTCTTCGCTCTGGTGTTGGAGCAAAACGCGGCGTTGAGTTTTGCCACTCAGCACGTAATGCCTCTAGCATTCGGCGGAATGAGCGAACGGAGTGTCTAAACACTAGTTCCCTCTGCCTACCCTGCTGTGTGCGGGATATAACGTGAAGCTTTTATTATTTACAAGAGAAAATTATTTAGTATTTTTATTTTCTCGATCTAGTGACAAAACAAAGAAGATGCTTTTGCTGTGCTATGCAATGCAGTGCACGGTTGTAGCAAAACGTGTATTTTAGGATGTCAGAATGAACCTAGTGTTAGGATACTTCCGTTTCCCATTTTCTAACAAATTCTTAAGACATTGCGTGTTGTGTGACGGCGGAACTTAACGCTGCATTTTGCCTCGTTACCCTAGCGGGAAAATGAAAATATTAAATATTCCAATCCCACAAGTAGGAATTCAACTCAAACCCGTCGCATTTACAGTCACACCCGTGTGCCTACGCCACGGGTGCCCTCAACTAAAATTTATATTTATGTATATTGTTTAGGAGAATATCTATCATCTAGGAGAAAATTCATAGTATCATCAATGGAATACAGCTCAAACATTTTAACAGATTTATAATATTTCTCGTCCTATTTGCTTCAAATATTGTAACATGTTATTTTGATTTAATTTTGTTGTCAACACAATTAATGTATGAACTAAATACAAATTATAAATTGAAATGTGGTAAAAGACATTGAGAATTCTATACATAATTAAATAAAAAACATTTCAATAATTCCCATAAACAGTCATCTCTGAAAAAGATATATATAAAGATATGATGTTTAAAATATATTTTCCATAGTGTATGGTATAAAAAATAACGACTAGACTCACCACCACGCTTTGCCTCGTTACCAGAACGAATTTCCTCGCTGTGGTAACGAGGTATATTTTTATTTCTGAAAATATAATATATTTCATTTCCTTGAATTAAAATCGAACCCATAACCCGTTTGTGCCACTGCGCCCCAACTACAACTAACCTCTAAGTAAAGATTATCTAATTATTTCATTACATTTAAAATAATCGACATTTAATATAATCTAAACTTAATATTCGACTGGTCTCCACATTTATTTTACTTCAGTGACACGCAAAATTAAAGCAAAACACTAGAACACTGTGGCAATACCGTACGTGCGTGCTTCGTTAGATTGGGTTCGTGTAAATTTGTCCCACGTCCAAATGAGTTAATCCCACGGGCCTCGCGGACCAACGGCCCGAAGCCTTCGGCTTTCATTAAAAAAGTCTCTTTGTTTGCCCGCCGTGTTTGCGAATAGCTCCTGTGATTGCGTTTACTTTATGGAGTGATCCAATAAGCCTGGGATGTTTTAGTTTTAAGAAATATATTGGATACCTAGCCATAATATTATATTAGTGTATATATATGTACATCGGTTGATATCACAGTGAGACAACTTCTGATTGTATATAAATAAGGTGGTTGTGAATCACTATTCTTACTAGGGGGAATGGATTTTGGGGAAAACCAAGGTGTTTTATTTATAGATAGAGAGGAGACCTAGTCCAAAAACACTACTTATAATAGTAATTGAAATATTTTCATTATAGCGTAGCTGTTATATAATTTTTCTATAAAATCATAACATAAACATAAATTATTAAGTTGTATTAGTAAGTACAGTTCAGTTCAGTTCTAAGTTTATGGAGTTCCAAACGTGGCGGTTCAGCACTAATCATTTTACACATTGTATGAGTGTATGTGACATTGGCGAAATGATTGGAGAGCACATGAAGGAGATTGTACGGTGTAAAAAAGATAAAGGTACACAATAGAAGAATGAATGTCAAAAAGAGATCCATTTAAAATCTTCACCTATAAAAGAGGCTAGAGGCTAGAGGCGAGTCCTGGCGCAGGGGCACAAAGTGTGACTGTAAAATCGACTGGTTGTGGATTCGATTCCCAGTCGAGGAGATGAATTATTTATTTACATTTCTTCGCTCTGGTGTCGAGGCAAACTCAACACACAATGCCTCAGAACTCGGTGGAAAGTAGGGAACGGAGAGTTTTAACAGAATGGTAGGTAGTGAGAACTCTGCCTACCCTGCTGTTTGCGGGATACAGCGTGAAGCTGTACCTGTGTTTATATCTATAAAATAAAAATCATTTCTTACAATATATACATGACAAATGGCTAGTAAGTATTAGTAAGTAAATACGTACACGTCATGCAACATTGCGTCTGACATGACATAATACATTGACTCTTGTTATGATCACTAATCTCGATTTTTTCATATCTATAACAAAGCAAATTCTGGCAAAAGCTTTATAAAGACATAATTGCACCTGTAAATGATTGAACAATTAGATATGAATCACTTTGTTTTTTTTCTTTTAAGGACATGTAATAATTGTGTCAATTGTTGGTAGGCCTTATATATAAATAAATAAATAAATTAATTAATTAATTAAATTTATAAACCACATTAGTTAAACAGTGTTTAAGCATCTAAATTATTTTCTTACCTTAAAATACTTACAAGCCAAATATTATAGGATTTTAACTACGAGCAACTATTATTTTAATTATACCGCAATAAGTGGTACCGAAATATCGATAATGTTAGTCTAATAGCTGTAGAATAAAATAATGTTAAGACACTCCATTCTCCACTTTCCGCCGAAATCTGTAGGCATTGCGTGTTGAGTGGCGGAACTCAACGCCGCGCTTCCATTCGACCCCAGAGCGAAGAAATGAAAATATAAATATAAATAAATATTTCATTTCCTCGAGTAGGGAACGAACCCACAATCAGTCGATGCCTCTGCGCCACAACTGGCCTCTTAATATATATATTTATATAACAGTATGAATTTGCGACATTCCTCTTTGGCTCGTGACGCCATTTCCTGGTGGTCTTTGTTATAATTGAACCAATCAAGCGCTTAACCGCAGTTTGGCGGCAAGTTTAAATTTCGAATTCCCTAAATTCAAAATGATTTGATAGCTAAATTCAAATATAAATAAATTTAACTGCTCTGTTTTATATTTTATTTATTTTTCACTTTTGTTTTATAAATTGTACGTTTTATCCGACAGAGCGAAGCATAGAAGGGTCAGGCTATGTACGTATCTATGTTTGTTCGTATTTCGTAACACGACCTGCCTCGAGAGTTCGAAGAAGTAGAGTATGCTTATTAGGTTCCCAGGTTCCCTCTGCCCACTCCGCCAAGTGCAAAAAGAACATTTAAAACTGCTAAAGTTTAGGAATTCAAAAAATACTCATTTAGAAAACGTATAAAAATTTGAACGCAACAGGGCTCGAACCCACCCGCGTCTCCTGGAAACCGACCAGGCGCTCTGACCACTAAGCCATACGTTCTCATCGAGTTACGTGGAAATTTTAGAGTTGGCAACACATTTTCTAAATAAGTAACTATTTCTCTTTCCAAAGTGTGGAATAAATAACACTTTAAAAATCTTTAAAAAAAAATACTTATTTAGAAAAAAAGTATAAAAAAATTAACGTAGCGGAACTCGAACCCGCGCCTCCTGGAAGCCGTGAGGTCAAATAAGCCTAGCCTTCCTCACTCCAATAGTACAGATATAATTTTATATTCAATAAGAAATTTACTTAATAAAACAATTGCTTTCAAAGACGGTCTCTGGAACTACGGTCCTATTCAAATCTAGTTGCTTGATAAAAATAAACTTCACTATATCAATCGCCCGTGGACACGACAGATTGTTTACGTTTCATTATTTTACGTGATCGATCTCCAAAGCAGATACGTTGAAATAATATTAAAATAATATTTCTATTATAGAGGCCAGTCGTGGCGCAGTGGCACGAAGTGTGACTGTAAAAACGACTGGTTGTGGGTTCGATCCCCACTCGAGAAGCTGAAATATTTACTTAAATTTATATTTTTATTTCTTCGCTCTGTTGTCGAGGCTAAACGCGGCGTTAAGTCCTATCACTCAACACACAATGCTTCCAGAACTCGGCAGAAAGTTGGGGACGGAGTGTCTTAACACTAGATTTCCTCTGCCTATTCTGCTGTGTGCGGGATACAGCGTGAAGCTGATTTATTTATTTATTTTTATTTCTTACATAATCAACTTTACATTCTTAAGAAAAAAAAAGAAAGAAAGCAAAAAAAAGCCTCTAAAAAAGCAAAAAAAGCAGCTTACTTTATTTGAAAGTAAGCTAGGAAAAAAATAAGCTATTAATAACTAAAAGGTTGTTACTTTTTTAATGGCAGCGCAAATTTACAATACATACTTTCTACGTGGTTTCATTATCACAATCTTTATTTAAAATTGTTTATTAAGTAATTTTAGGAAATTAATTTATTTCATATTTATTTACGATGCCTATGTCTGATGCCTAGTCTGCGTGCTATGCACAGCAGTTAGACTAGGGATTATCCAGATTCAATTTCACCTACATGTGTATATGTTGCTACATTATCTCCTTTATCAGTGAGTGAAAGTTACATAAAAATCGGTTAAGTTGTGTTTTTTCAATAAACTTAGAACGTACCACTGTTAATACCTACCTCCTTTAGTTCTATTTACTTAACCCCAATTCCAACATTCCGGGTCAGTGGCTCCCCGGGCCTATAATGTTCGTTTGTTCATATTTTGTTTAAAATGAGCGGCTTTGTGATCCGGTGCCGCGATAACAGAATTGCCATTCCCTTATCTCGCGGAGAAAATGAATTTGGCGACGCGAAATTATGGCGGCCTTCGTATGAACAGGACCTACCATTCCGCACTGATTTGATATGGACTTAAGGAAGTTTATCGTGAGGTGGAAATCTAAATTTATTGGACGACGTTCATGAAAACGCCGAAATCGTTCTGAAACCGATTTATATTTTATTTTGTACCTAATGTAGTAAAATATGTACTTGTGCGAGGCTGTGGCTTATTTTTCTTTTAATAATAATCACATTTAATTAAATATATTTTTTTAATACATATTTTTTTTAGCATCAGCTGTATTTATATTAATCAATGTACGATGAGCAACAAAGAAAAAATATTGGCAAATGAAAAAGTATTTTTTTAAAACTTACCAAAATTAATTAGGACACCTAAAAATTACAGTCAAGGGATATGTAGGCTCTTCCCGGTATGACTAGGTTAACCTAGGTTTTTTAAAGCATTACAGATTTTTGACTGAAGTAATTTTAGTCAAACTTAGAAGTTCATAACTAAAAAAATTGTTTCAAATGTTGCCTAGTTGTTACTAGAAAACTGACAAATTCATTCAAATTTCGTAATGCATAGATTGTTTTCTTAATTTCGTATTTATGCGTTGTCAGCTATCTCTAAGTGAAATGAGTACAAAAGATTCTAAATTTGGAAGACTACTGCTTTATAAAACGCTACTATAATAAAAAAATAAGCATCGATTTCATGAAATTAAATTTCGGCGTTTGCCGGACCAAAAGGTGAACGCTGGACAAAAAATCCTTAGGCATTAAGTCAAACCCGAGGGTAGTTTATTCAAATTTAGAAGCGCTGTTCGATAATTAACTATATTATTATATACAGATATATCATCAAAAAATGCAAATATAAATAATATGATGCAAAACGTGCAAATAATATTAAAATAGAAGCATACCTACATACTTAAGTAAATGCTATGTAACACGATTAACACTTTTTAATATTTTTAATTATATTAATTTTATCAATTTTGATACATTTTGATAAGGGATGCTTTCAATTAAAATCGAAGAAAATTAATTCCGTCACAATTTGGCTTCTTGTTGGAAATTACTTCAGTTATTTACCGAGAGTTTTGCCGAAATTAAAGCAATATACTTGCGATGTCACAATATACTACGTACGCAAGCGTTAGATTGGCTCGTGTATTGTCCCACGTACAAATAATTCGTCCCTACGGGTGTCGTGAACCTTGGCCCAAAGTTGAAGGGTCCGAAGTGTTAGTGAGACTATACTATATAGAATATAATATATAATGTTTAACCTTATTTGTTTTGCAAAAAAAAAGTGCGCCTTGTCGATAGAATAAATAAAATAAATCAGCTTCACGCTGTATCCCGCACACAGCAGTGCGGGATACAGCATGAAGCTGGCAGCAGTTGCAAGTAGGCAGAGGGAACCTAGCGTTAACATACTCCGTTCTACACTTGCCGCCCAATTATATTAGGCATTTCGTGTTGTGGCGGAACTCAACGCCGCGCTTTGCTTCGACACCAGAGCGAAAAAATTAAAATATAAATTAAAATAAACTTTTCATTTCCTCGAGTGAGGATCGAATTCACAACAAGGTCACAATAAATAAAAATTAATAATAAATTAGCTTTAAGTTGTATTCCGCACACAGCAGGACATGCAGAACAAGCAAAGTGTTAAGACACTCCGTTCCCCACTTTTAGAGGCAGAATAGCAGAATTCAACGCCGGGTTTTTGCTTTGGTGCCATAGCGAAGAAATAAAAATATTAATAAATAATAATTCATTTCCTCAAGTCTGGATCGAACCCGCAACCGTCGCGTTACTGTCACACCCTTGTGTTCCTGTGCAATGACGGTCTATATGTATATTATTATAATAGTATTTGTTTTAGAATATATTAAGTTACATAGTAACAGCTATAAATTAAGTTGTGACATGTTATATTGAGTGTGACGTCGCGTGATTGTTGTATTGCTCATGTGCATGCAGCAATGTACCACGCGTTGCTAATATTAGGTTTGTTCAATTCGATGCATTTTTTAAAGAGGTTCTTTCTATATTCATAAAGGATACATTTTTTTTTATACTAAAAATGGATTGTGTTTGACTAATTATTTATATGGGGATAAATATCAATGCACGCAATTTTTAAGAACATTGTATACAATAGAAAATACAGCAACGAGTCAGCAGCTGGAAATTAGTTCTAATATCTTCCTATGCGAATGAAAAACGAAGAACGTAGATCCAAAGAACAACCGTACCTTAGGAATTTTCACCATGTACGAGTGGAAGTTGGTTTTCTAGAAACCTCTAGAAATATAGCAACCTGTTTTTCTAGAAACCTGTGGAATTACAGCTTTACGCCATCCTATTTTACCATACTATGGTAAAATAGGGCAGGTGGAATTAGGTTGTGCAATACAACGGCACACTCTCTAAAATATATGCGGTTAAAAACTGACAACGAGGCAATCGCACACCGCTCATGTTCTGAAGGTAAGTTTAAACGAGTGCTTAAGCAACTACCGAAGTGACACCAGTACTCCATACACGATTTTACTAGTGCTTTGTTATATGTGAGAAGACGTTGAGGTGTCTCGTTAACTTTTGTTACCTTGGAGGGGATATTAACATTTAACCCGATTTTAGAAACTATTTTAGAACTTCTATACTATTTTACCTTTTTATTTTTGTTTTTATATACAGACATTCTATAACATAAACTAAAACTGAGTTCAAAAATATTCTTTCACGGCACGAATCAATCCCGAGCCTCTATTGTGTATATCCCCGAAAACGGCAAACCCGTTGCATATTCAACAAAATCATCGAATCCAACGTACGTCAACGTAACACACATGCCACGCTCGGAGCATAAATCCATTTCTCATTGTCATATAATTTATAACGAATACGCTTAACGCATACAAAACAGTGTTCAGATCGTGCTTTAATGAGCTTCAACTTGAAGGGCGCTGATATGGAAACTATTGATTTACTATTATTTTATATTAAATTCGGAATTATGAAACACGTTCGTTGATTATGTGTTACCGATGTGTGTCTGTACATGGAAGTTATACCAGAAAAACTGTTATCTTCTTCTTCTTCTTTGTCGTGTTCTTCATTACTGTAGGTCGTGCCAGTGCTGGTAGGTCTTGGTGGAAGAGCAAACGAGATGCTTCCATGCCTCCTATAACTGTTATATATTAATGTAATAGAACACAAAAACGATGATTTTCTAGATTTTTGTCTGTTTGTCTGTGTGTTTCACGCTGATCTTAATAGTCACTTAACCGAATTGAGAGCAGCTTTCACTATTGTGCTTAGCGTTTGTTTCAAGTCGGATCATAAATAATAAAGTTACGTCAATAGAAAGCTTTTGGTTTGACAAAATTGCTACAAGTTTTTTATTGAATTGACGGAGACATAATATTAGCGTGAACGCGAATCGCTAGTTATATAATATGATTACACATTTTCTAAGTACAACGTGGATATTCATAATTTCAGTTGGCATTCGTGAAGGAACTAATGAAGGATGTTTCCTCTAGCGTAACATCTTTATTGGTTTGATAACGATATTTGCAGAAGAGATTTACAAATTAATTTATTTATTATTTGTATTTCTTTAAAAGACAACAACTAAAATGTATTCTTTTTAAAAAATAATGTTATCAATTTAATAAGTATTTTATAGAATATATTAATATTTATCATATTTTTTAATTTAACATGTATATATTATAGCAGCTAGTATGTATGAGGAAGTTATATATAGACTTTTATATGTATGGTGTTTTCAAGTATATATTCACGTGGGACCGCAAACTATGAAAATCTCAACTTCTAACTTTGTATCCAGCTCAACCGATTGAAATACCGATTTTGTTCAACCATTTTTTTCTCTCGATGCGAATGAACAAAAAGGTAGAAAATCCGAAAACTTTACAGTACTTTTTATGGAAAATATTCCCTAAACTGAATTCAAAAGTATTTTTATTTATATTTATAGTATCTATTTTCAGTTATATTTGTCTATTTGGTTTCTTGTCATTATGCATACTATTTGATAAATATTGATAAGAAAATATATGAAATAAGTGACTTTTTTTCTTTTTTATTCTTAGATTTTAAAGAAATAAAATCAGCCTCACGCTGTATCCCACATATAGCAGGGTAGGAAGAGAGAACTTAGTGTTATGACACTCAAAGAAGGTTTACTTTTAAGATTGGAGTTCATATTCAAAAGTGTAGGTGATTTTTAATCTAGGCTAATGCGTTGATAGCGTATCTATTCACATACTGTTCACATACTGCGGAAGTCTGATGGCAATGAAGAACTTTGGTTTGCAGGTTCAAATTGAAAATTGGGAGTTTTCGAAACAAATATATAATTTTTTAAGAGCGATATATTATTCATGTATTGTTATTGTTCTGGTATTGTTCGTAAAATATTAACAGATATTCTAAGAAATCTTTTAAAACACAATTATATATATATATATATATATACATATTTATATATATATATACATATATATTTATATATATATATTTATTATTCTAACTTCGATTTTTATCTTGTCAATTTTTCATTTGATTTGCATAATTTTAATCGTATTGCTTTTAAGGATAAATTTTTACATAAAATTCTGTTACCAGGGCGAGAAAATGAAAAATAGCTCATATCCCTGAATGAGAACCTTTGACTATCGCGTTTACAGCCAGACATTGTGCCTCTAATCTCTATGCTACGATGGCTCGAAACGGAACTGAATCGAAATCTGAAATCAAAATGAAATTAGCCTCCCGTTGTATTCCGCACACAACAGGGTACGCACCTAGTGTGTGTAAGACACTCCGTTCCCCAACTTCAGTTCTGGAGACATTGCGTTTTGAGTAGCGGGACGCCGCGCTTTGCCTCCGAGAGCGGCGAAATGAAAATATAAATGTAAATAAATATTTCATTTCCTCGAGTGGGCATCGAACCCACAACCAGTCGGTTTTACAGTCACACTTTGCGCTCCTGCGCCATGACTGGCCTCAACCGAATCGAAGTCTATATTCCACAAATATATTAATTAATGAATTCTTACATGATAGTAATCGACGTCAAAATCTAAGGAAAAACAATATTATCTTTTATATTTTAAACTTTCAAATCAATATTTTTCAATTTTTTAGATAACATTTATTAAATCAGCTTCACACTGTATCCCGCACACAGCAGGGTAGGCAGAGGGAACCTAGTGTTTTTAGACACTCCGTTCCCCACTTTCTGCCGAATTCTGGAGGCATTGCGTGTTGAGTGGCAGAACTCAACGCCGCGCTTAGCCTCGACACCAGAGCGAAGAAATGGAAATATAAATTTAAGTAAATATTTCATCTCCTCGAGTGGGGATCGAACCCACAACCAATCGGTTTACAGTCACACTTTGTGCCGCTGCGCCATGACTGGCCTCATAACATTTATTAGATAACAACTATTTAAAAGTAATATAATATTCCTATTAATTAATAATTACGATATAACCACTATCCGTGCTCACCGCTGGGCTCGTGTAAACACATATCTGTATGTCGATGTCATTTTAATATGCACGAAGATTATTTTTGTGGTCGTGATGTATATTTTATGATAATTAAACTTTGTAATTTTGCTATATTTTAGTTTTTTTATTATCTGCTTCACGGTGTATCCCGCAAGAACATGCTTCTTATGGGATACATCATGGGATATGCGTAAGTAGAGGGAGCTTATTATTAAATAACACTTTTCCCATTTCTAGAGGCATTGCTTGTTGAGTAGTGGATCTCAATGCCGCGCCTCGAACCCACAACCAGTCGTGTTTACACTAACACTTGTGCCCCTGCACCGCGACTGGCTTTAAACTGGCTGAATTAAAACAATCCAAATTATAATATATATATATATATATATATATATATATATATATATATATATATATATATATATATATATATATATATATATATATATATATATATATATATATATATATATATATATATATATATATAATATTTCTTCTATATTGTTCAATATTCTGTAATACTCAAAATAATACACGACAAAAGTCATATAACAACCGTTACAGTACTCACTGTATTTTTCGAAACATCAGCATTATAAATGAGAAACAGTACGACTTCGTAGGAAAGCGGTAGTTGTGAAGCCATCATCGCAAATTGCTAAGTGCACTTCACAATAAGTATATTATTGTCGTATTGTATTTTAACTTAATTTTTATTACTATTAAATATAATATCGAGGCAGAAGCAGTGTAGTGGGAAAGCGCCTGGCTCGTGCGGCGTTGAGATCCGCTACTCTAACTGCAAAGTCTTGAAAATTAAGAGATAATTCGGAAACGATTTGTTTCAACATTAGGTTTCTTCTGCCTACCCCTGTATGGGGAAAGGTAGTTAATTTTAAAAATATCTAAAATTCGCTATGCTCAACACGTAATGCCTCCAGAACTCGGCCGCAAATAGAAAACGGAGTGTCTTTACACTAGGTTCATTTCTTCTGCCCCTGCCCCAGTCTCAAAACGCACACAGAAGCAGGCGTCTGTGTGCGTTTTAAGACTTAAACTTTTTTTCAGCGTGAAATCAAAAAAAATGTCTTAAAACATACAATATAGCGGCTCTATCGCTTAAAGCGACCTAATCTTATATATACTAAAATGGAAAATCATCCTTAATCTACTTTTCATCACAAAAAAAAAACAAAATAATGAAATATTTATAAGAAACAAAACCAAACCACCATCATAAGCTTATTCATTGGTTTCCTTATCACCAGCGCAAGTAGCCGTCGTCGTCGAGAAGTGAAAAATGATTAATAAACTTTTAAATGCAAAAACTTGCATCATTTACACCTCACTTCTAAATTTATTAAAATATATTCATGAGGTACCCAGTAGGTAATAGCCTCTGGAACTGCATGAATAAACAGGAAACAGTGTACAAATCACGGCCCATAATATCATACTTCCACTACCTAGTGGCTGTTAGCTAGTGCATCTTGCTGGTTTCATTATTGTCTTCACGTCACGGAAATTTGAGAACGTTTGTTGTTTGTGAAATGTTGCAGTCGAATGTTCTGAACGTTTCGAGTGCTATGTTGTACGAAACTTTTGGCTTCCCTTTATTATCATTCATGGAATGGTTAAGTTAAATTTGTTTTGTTGTTTTTTTTGGCGCAATAAATAGCTGGTACTTCATCAGTTATAGTGACTAGTTCATGTGGTTCCCCCACAAGCGGAAATCAAGCTGAAATTAATACCAAATATCCAATTAATACTAAAAATATCAGTCTATGGTCGCTAAGAGCACAGAAAAAATCAATCAATCGACCTTATTGAAGCGATTTCGTATCTTTTTATGTATTTAAGCATCGATTTTGTATGAAATTAGCCGCGTAATGAAAATCTTTAGGGTACTTCCTGTGGACCTATATTTATGAAAAAAATAAAGGAAAAGTGGAAATTCATAAGTATCTCATAGAAGAAACTAATTACAAATTTATATTTATAATTCCACATGCCCGCAAATTTGACTTTGTCAACTTGTATAAATTGTACTTCTCATTGATCTACAATCCTATCCTGATATTGGTAGGGAAGCCTCAACAGAAAGTCCTACTCGCACTTAACCGGTTTTTTATAAATTTTAAATGAATAGGAAAATATAAAATAATTTACTCAAGCGTTGCTCTTTATACCCTAACTAATACCAAAATAAAATTTTCATATATTCAGCCATGAATATATTCATTAGGATAAAAATTTAATAGCCCTACCTGGTTGAGCTTTATCGAAACTGTTAATAGAAGTGCATTTCTCGCTTGGTTGATAATATGATGTGTCTGTCATTACCAAAAAAAAAAATAATATTTTTTAATTGGTATATTTGGGAACTGTGTTTAGTTGAGATACAAGATACGTGAAGGATGCGGAAAGGCGTTTTATGGGTTAATGGTGCCTCAGCTACATTGATGAGATGGCAAAGCAGCCAGCACAGCTGCACCTTTGGCCGTACATAATGCAGTGTTCGTAACGAAGCTATTATGCGGCAGCAAAATGTGGATATTACAAAAGAAGAATGAAAGTTGAATGCTGTAGAAATGTAATCTCTTCGTACGATATGCGGAGTCAGTTTAGCTGATCAAATCCGCAATGAAAAGATACTCATTTTAGCAGGTGCTAGTAAGGATGTCACGGTGAACATGAAGAAGAACATGCTCAGCTAGTTTAGTCACATTGAACGAATGAGTGATGAAAAAATGGTAATTAAAATTTATGTTGGAAAAGTGAGCGGTAAGAGAGGAGAAGTGTAACCTTCGAAAAACACAGTATTAAAGATATTTGAGGCATGAGCATGCAAAGGCGTGACGATCCCCCGGAAGGCATGTATAAAGAGGTTGATAACAGTGGACGAGGCATAAAAGGTATGCAGTCTCTGACTACTCCGCTAAGGATACAGCGTGAAGTTAGAATACAATAGTATAGAATAGTATTTTAAAAAAAAACTTAATATTTACTATCCAAGACAAATATTGTACATTTTTCTATATAAATTAATATAAAAAAATTCTGCCAATGGTAATACAAGTGCCCGACAATCAGTGGCAAGAACTCCAAGGAGAGGAACGTCCTTACACGCCATCTCATAAAACACCTTCTGCATCCGAGATTTCATCCAAGAGCTAAGCGATAACTTCCTAAGATGTTAATCGAGGTTTTTTCCTATTAAGTCATTAACTAAAACTACAATCCCTACAATGATAATCATATTGGCATCCCACGTGACAGTAATCTCATTTTTTTGTTGACTTTTACTAGGTTATTATCAACACATGTCTCTTATTATTATTATCAATCACGAGCGATCCTGCAGCGTTTTGGTTAAGTTTAAAGGTAGTCTCGGATTTAATCACCGGCGAGTACTACACTACTGTATATCCTTAACGCTCATTCTTGTTCGTCAAAACAATCTAAATGGTTTAAATATAAACTATCAAAATTGAGAAACATCTTGCCATATTTAAACTATCAGCGTTTTTAAATCCTGTGTAGTGAAATTTTAACTTACTTACATCATCGCGTATAATGTTATTAGCTCGTGAACCGTGCCCCAAGTTTCTTAGCAGTAAACATTTTTTTATATACATTTTTGGCTACTTTAAAGAGCAATAAATTACTTTATTTGGAAATAGAAAAGTTAGGACTCTTCAAGTTTAAAGGCAAAATGTGATAATTCATCAAACACGCTTTTAGACGTCTTTTTTATTGTATTTTTTAACCCTCATACTTTATTTATGCTATATATAGCAGGATAGCAACCGTAACCTAGTGAGATTATTCGTTACCCATTGATTTTTTTTATTTTTGAGACGTTGTGTTGGTTGTGAACTCTTACCCGTATTAGAGGTGCTCTCCTACCACGCCCTGATGTCTTCAATAGTCTAGAAACATCTGAATAAAATTCGAGCGCGTAACTACAAAAAATAATTATAAAGTACTCGCATTGTTATATCTTTTTTTTTTATATTTTAAATATAACCCTTTTGCACTACTATATATATGTTGTTAAATTATTTCTTTAAACAACATAGTAAATTATTATAAAATTAATTAAATTTAACCTTTTTAAAAACAATCACTAAACAATATGATACCTAAAAAGGTATAATATGTAAATCTATCGTCCCCGTCATTATACATGCAAAAGAAATCAAACTAAATAGATTTTTTTATATACTTAAAAAAAGAGTAAAAAAGTGATAAAATAAAATTTAAAATATATCACTTATGAGAAAGTACTTTGTGCTAAGTAAGTACCTAGCCGTCTGGTAACTGAACATGACTTATGTAGTTGTACGCTTAAAGGAACTATTTTAAATATTTTTTAATTTGGAATTATTATTTCTATATTCATATTTTTAGGGTTCCATACATCAAAAGAAATAAAAACCATTATAGGATCAATTGGTTGTCTGTTTGTCACGAACATTTAACTCGATTACGTGGAGCTAATATTTATATCAAATACTTAGGTCTACAAACCCTTAGAGATACGCGATTGCATCATTTATGTATCGTTTGCGCACAAAGAGTAATATGCCCACAACTTTTTAGGCAAATTGGTACGAAAGTCCCAAAGTGCGAGTCCGACTCGCACTTGATTGAATTTTTTTTATATTACAACCGCTCTAATTTTATTTATTTATTTATTATATTCGAAATATTATAATAATATATATTATAATATGATATTCGAGAGACTAACTACTAAAATAAAACGTTAGAACAGAAAGCGAAATAGCGTTGTAATGTATAGTATAAATTCATAAATATTTCTTATTTTTATTAAAACGTAAAAATGTAAGAGGCCAGTCGTGGCGCAGTGGCACGAAGTGTGACTGTAAAAGCGACTGGTTGTGGGTTCGATTCCCACTCGAGGAGATGAAATATTTACTTAAATTTATGTTTCCATTTCTTCGCTCTGGTGTCGAGGCTAAGCGCGGCGTTGAGTTCTGCCCCTCAACACGCAATGCCTCCAGAATTCGGCAGAAAGTGGGGAATAGAGTGTCTTAACACTAGGTTCCCTCTGCCTACCCTGCTGTGTGCGGGATACAGCGTGAAGCTTATTTTTATTTAAAAATGTAATACATTCCAAGAATAAAGTATTTTGTGTTTAGTAAAATATTCTAATTCTCTTTATTTTCCTTCGTAACCTATAACAGTTCTATTATAATGACGCTCACGGGTGTTTCTACGCAATCTAGCATAATGCATTAATCTCTTTGGCTCATGAGCTTATTTATACGACCTTTTTATACTTAAAATAAAGTAGCATCTTAACCTATTAATATAAAATAAAGATCATAACCGAAAAAATGTTAGGTAAAATTTATGCGTTCCGAAAAGTTTACATTTATCTTTAACTCTACTTTAGGTAAACTCTACCTAAAGGTAGAGTTAAAGATATAATATAATTTTTATATGGTTTTTAAACGGCAATTTTAAGAAGTACTGTAGTGTAATAAAACATTTTTAATAGTTCTTTTTCTCATACAGTTTTCTTCAGTATTTTCCTAAAACCAACTGATTAGACAAGACATTTAGCTACTGATAAGCCACGTTGTATTTGATTTAGCGAGTACAGCCACTTTACGTAATCTTGAAACTATTACAATGTATTACGCGTATTCAAATGGAGAATATAAATTACGATAACAATAAGATCAATAATTTAATTGAAAACTTCAATAATATTTTACGTCTTATAAAAATTAAGAAAAAAAAATTAATGTATGTTTTTTTAGTTTCATGCTGTATACCGCATGTAGCAGGGTAGGCAGGGGAGTGTTAAGGAATTTCGCTCCCCCTTTACGCCAAATTCCGAGGACATTGCATGTTGTGTGGCGAACCTCAACGCCCCGCTTGGCATCGCTACCGGAGCAAAGAAATTAAAATATTCAAACTTTCATTTCCTCGAGTGACAATCGAACCCACGACTTGTCGCGTTTACAATTACACACTTGCGCCACTGCGCTACGTCTGGCCTAAATCTTTAATGTAAAGAACATAATTTTACTACTTACTTGATAAAATCATATTACTTTACCGTGACTGTACAAAAAGTTGCATTTCCATTTAAAATCTACATTAAAGTTATTTAATGAAACGCAGCGAGCATCTCTTTGAAGATATGCGCACACGTACCTATATTAATATTTTCATAAAACCTAAACTTTATGTTTTGCGACTTGAAACTGAGATAAAAACATAACTTTAGAAATATTTTTCTCGGATCTGCTTTTTAATCTTACTTCTGCAAACTTATATATATATATTTTATACCTACATTACTTTATTCATTAAATCATTATGTTGACGTTTAATTATAGGCAAATTAAACGTCAACATAATGATTTAATGAATAAATTTTAGTCATAATAAATTTTAGTCACAGCAATAACATGTAAAATTAAATTGTGTATTTCTATTAATTATGTAAAATCTTAACAGAACCTATGGACACTATGTTTTTTTTTTAGCTTCACGCTGTATTCCGCATGTAGCAGCAGGATAGACAGAATGAGTCAAGACACCTTGCAGTAAAAGGACTCAACTCCGCGCTTTACCTCTATACCAGAGCGGAGAAATGATACTATCAGAAATATTTCATTTCCTCGAGTGTAAATCGAACCAAAAACTAAACAAAAACGCTTTTGCGCCACAACTGGCTTTCTACTTTGCCTCTTTATTCGTGTTGAAATTAGGACGCTAGGATAGCTATGCATGGCTTCATATAAACTAAAAATAAAACAACAACTAACAATTCAATTTATTAGAATAACACACTACATTCAAACAAAAAACGTACATAAGTTATTATGTCATTCTTTTCGTGGCATTTTAATGAACATGTAAAACTTTTTGTTGGAACCTTTAAACCTTTAGACTCCATACTAGGTACTTCATTTTTAGTAGAAATGCACGTTTTAAACACTCAAATAAAAATTAAGTCGTAGATACAAAATGCAGTTCTGACGAGAAGTGAGCACTTCCTTTGTTATATGAAGATATCAAATACAATATATAGTATTATAATATTGTAACCCCATTTGCTTTTTATTTCAGTTTAATTATACCTTTTACGAGGAGCGACCCCTTACTATATGTTGAAGTATGCGTTTGCAATGTAGACTGCAATTATTTTAATTTTATTTTGTCGTGCTTTTTAATTTTATAATCGACTACTGTACTGTTTCTATTGTCCAAGGACAGATTTTAAGCACTCATAAAAGTGATTTATGTTAGAATGTATGTACGTATAAATACATATATATAATATAAAGGCTTCTTATATAACAATGTAAAAATATATGGATTCAATTTATAATATGTGAGGGCGTGGAATAAACAAGACTCCGTAAATGCTATTCACATTTAACAATATGAATGATCCATGACTAAATAATGGAAAATTATGGTGAAAAATAAGTGCTTATAAAGAAAGAGATGGCTCAGGTTGACCTGTAAAATTGTTTTTGATAATGTTTAAGTATCTATAATGTTCTCCTGGTTGCCTGAATTTATTATGAAACTAAAGACAAATTTCCTGCTTACTTCTCCAGAAAAAAAGGCAAGATGCTATGAAGTTAACTTACTTAAATATTTCTATCATTCCAATTCTAAAGTTCGGACAGCACGAAATATAACTGTAGAAGGAACGTATCACAAGTCTAGCTTAAAATCATATATCGATTTCCACTAAGTTCTTACAATCGATATATGACATTAAATTTCTTTCTATTTTTAATGAGTCATAGAAAAATAAATTCACTATTTGACGTTTTGTACTTCGAAATTATAATACCGTTTAGCTATTTACCGACAGTTTATTATATTTAAAATATTAAATAAGATCATTGAACTTTGTAAGAGGTAAATGTAAATGTATAAGAAGATTGCGTGACATTGTTATTGTAGGTCGACCGTTACTTTTCTAGGTCTCAGCTCAATTAAGCCATAATATTAAAAGATACTTTTTATAAAGACTTACTTTGTTTTACAAATACGAGCTTGCAAAGTTTTATATTGTATATTTTAATTATTTTTATAATGATAAAACATATTGATTGATATAATAACGCCGTTACCGTCATACAGAATTTATAAAATAAAATAATATTATTATAAAATTTATTCGATATTTTATACGCGTTTTAGTAATTCTGTAAATCTATTTGATATTAAAATTAAATAAATATTTTTTATGCAGTATCCCTTCACAGCAGGGTCGGCCGAGGAAACCAAGTGTTAAAACACTTCGTTCCCCATTTTACGCCAAACTCTAAAGGCATTGTGCATTCGGTGGTGGAACTCAACGCCGCAATTTCCCCCGACACACCGAAGCGAAGAAATAAAAATATTAAATATAGAATGTACTCGAGTGGCAATTGAACTTACATCTTGTCGTTCTTATAGTCATACTTTGTGCCCCTGGGCCACAACTAGCCTCCCCCTGGATTCATTTCATATAAAAAGTAAAATATCTAATATGGGTATCTTCAGTTGTCCGATATTGTCTATATATTTCATATAACCGCGAAGCTCAATAATAGCAGTACCACTCGTAGTTTCGAATATAGCGTCGGTAGCAAATATTGTTCCTTATACGCCGCACTCTCAGCATATATGGATTTTTGACTAAATTGATTCTCTAGAACTGTAAGCGCTAAGATTATTAAAATCCAGTGCAAAATGGACTATATCATGCGATACTATCAACACTTTCACACAAAATAAGAATTTGAAATGCTCAAATTTCTATTTAAATGTCAGTAATATTCCAGTTATTGTGACCTAAACTTTTATTTGGTTCCCAATCGAATAATATATAGATAAAAAGTATAAGTTGTTGACTGAGGGTATATATCAATTTAGTGGATCGTAAATTTTTGTCGCCAGGAAATTGTCGCGAATCATGCGACAATAAACTTGACTTGACAACGACAAGGTGTAAAAGGTGATGCTAATTAAAATAAAAATGAAAAACTCAAATCAAATTTAAAATATTAACATTTACAGAGGCTATAATGATGAGAACGTTATGAGTTGTAAGTTCAATTCCAACGCGGGGGAACTATATTATTAATTTTATAAAACATAATAACAATTTATTTACGGATACTAATTAACACGAAGTATTCTTTGTCTTTCCTTCGATACGCAAATAATGGGTAAAATAAAAATAAACAGAAAAATATATATTCATCGAACAGTTGCCAAGCGTGTAACTCTACTCGAGAAAATTAAAAAATATATATTTTCAATTCTTCGCTCTGGTGTCGAGGCAAAGCGCATCGGTGGATTCCGCCATTTAATACGAAATGGCTCCAAAATTCGGTGGGAACCGGAATTTCTGTCACACGAGACTGCCTCTGAAAAAAAAAACAAACATACAATAAGAAAAATATAAAAAAAAAACATTAATTAGATTAATAAATATGCAAAGCAACCTATTATTATCCACACTTTTCTAACATAACAATAGCTAAAATAAAATTTAAGTATAGATGTTTGATTCATTCATCCATTCTTATGCTAATTCGTCCTTAGTGACACGCGACCTGTCCGCGGCCCGATAATATGCAAATCAACATTTATTGACTGACCTGAAAATACTTCCTCATAAATCTCATAGTCTAAGGCACAATGGGTCAGTCTTAGAAATTATTATGGACTCCGTTCATTTACATTTAATAGGAGGATTTCAATATTAAACAGACTGATCTTCTATTGCTTAATATAGTTATTTTGAGTAGAATAATAATTTCTGTAGATACAGGTATTGTTCTGTTATGAATACATGTTAGTCTTGAGTGGCAACCTACATACGTCTAATTCTAATAATGTTATTGTATATTAGGGTTCCGTGCCATATAAGGTATAAAATCAGGCTGTATCCCGCACACAGCAGGGTAGGCAGAGGGAACCTCAGGGAGGTGTTAAGACACTCCGTTCCCCACTTTCTGCCGAATTTTGGAGGCATTTCGTGTTGAGTGGCAGAACTCAACGCCGCGCTTAGCCTCGATACCAGAGCGAAGAAATGGAAATATAAATTTAAGTAAATATTTCATCTCCTCGAGCGGGGATCGAACCCACAACCGGGTCGGTTTTACAGTCACAATTCACAGGTATAAAAGAAATGCTTATAAGGTTATTTTGTTGTCCGTCTATTCGTCTGTCAAAACATTTATCTCGAGATCGTAAATGTATCAAGCTGAAATTCATATCAAATATTCCTGTCCACAGTGCCACAGGAGCACAGGAGATGTCAAGTTTCTAGGTTAACGTATTCAAACGATACTAGTATTTATATATAATTTTTGCTGCATTTTGTATGAAATTCGCCGCGTAATCATAATTTACACGGTTATGATTTTGCAGTTCTTCCCATGGACCTATGGTAATGAACTTACTACTTGAAAAATTTGGCATGTAGATAGAACTTACAATATAAATAAAAAAAAAAAACAAAAAAAATATAAGAGATAAATATTATTAACTATTTACCTTGCATGCTCTACGAGATACGTAGAAACGCCCAAAAATTAATTTTTTTACATGGTAATATTACAAATCATTTATATTTTAGCTTTATTCTAATAAAATATACAATATTTTTAAAGGCAATAAGGATATCAGTAACACTACATATACGGTATTTCTGTAGACCTACAACAATGAAATTGGCAAGGAGCGGAAAATTTGCAGTAAATCTTGCAGTAAAGAAAGTTTACATTTATTTTACAGATAAAGACATAAAAAGAGGAGGTACAAATCATGAAAGCTGATATTAAAAAAATCATGAAGTTATAGATTAACTATAATTATAAGTTTGTACCAGTGTTTATTCATTTTGTCATTTTGTTTATTCTTACAAAATGAGTGAGCAAGCTTAAGTTTCTTACTTTACTTAACTTAATACTTAACTTTCATGATTTGTACCTCCTCTATTTATAAGTCTACGAAAAACTAATATAATTATTTTATGCAAACCAAAAAAAAAACACAAAATAAATTAAATCTGATTGCTCAATCAATTTCAAAATGTTGATTTGATTATTAAATAACTAACAATAATATTAAATCGCTATCAACTTTTATCTTTTGTTGTAGCTTACGTGTGTGTCACATAATATGTGACAAACGTCGACTCGGACTCCTCCACTGAGGCGTCCAAACCAATTTCATGATAGTTGCCTAACGGGAAGTACAATTTATAAAAGTTGACAAGCTGAAGCTTACTATGCTATGCACTAATTTTATATAAATTCATAGAAAACTATAAATATATATTTCTTATAGTTATGTTCTCTAAATAATAGATATAAATATGATTTATTTATTAATTTTAGGTTGAATAAAAGATATTTTATTTATGAAAAGTATTTATTTTATTATTAGCGTTAATTATAATTAGAAAACCAAAATAAAGATAAATACAATATATTTTTAGCTATCTGCAGGTCTCCCAATTCCAAGAATCCCTCTACAGGTAAAGATCCAATTAGCCAACCAGTCATAGATCCAAAAGCCAATCTTCGCGTGATTTGATAAGCTAGCTTGGACCTGCTGGCTTAATAATTTCATGTTCTCATGTAAGTCATGTAAGTAATAACAACAACGATTATAAAAATGAATATAGAAATAAATAAAACACATAAATATATCATGTAAATAGGATTTCAGTGAAAAAAGTTTGTTATAATGGTACAAGTTTAGAGGTCATTATTATAAACCTCGCGTCATTCTGTACAAAGTCAGGTTTTTACTGCAATAAACTTCTAACAAGCCATTTGTGGCTGGGAGAGTTCTTTCAAATTAATCACTGGGTTCACTAAAGGCTTTGTTTACAATCTTTCCGAGTTTTGATAACTTCTTTATTCCTTTCTTTCATAAGGGATTATGAAAAAGTTTTCTCAAAAGCTTTTATTCTCTTCAACAATTAATTTTATTTATAGTAATGCTTTTTATCGGTTCAAGTTATTTAATTTTAACTAGGATTTTTGACAATCCAGTCCCTCTAATTCTCATAAAGTTATTTGAATCCTAATATCTATTGTGATAGGAAAGTAGTAAAATATAAATTATAATTATATAGTTTTAATACTATTTCCTTACATTCTCTATATTTTACGATATAGGTATTTTATTTCAGATTCTTTTTGTTAATCATTCTACATACATTTTCATGAAGTATTTGAATTAAATCAGCTTCACGCTGTATCCCGCACACAGCAGGGTAGGCAGAGGGAACCTAGTGTTAAGACACTCCGTTCCCCACTTTCTGCCGAATTTTGGAGGCATTGCGTGTTGAGTGGCAGAACTCAACGCCGCGCTTTGCCTCGACTCCAGAGCGAAGAAATGGAAATATAAATTTAAGTAAATATTTCATCTACTCGAGTGGGGATCGAACCCACAACCAGTCGATTTTACAGTCACACTTTGTACCACTGCGCCACGACTGGCCTTGAATGAAGTATTTGGTTGTAAGATATATGTAAAAGTGTATGATATACAAAATATTTATTATCTGTTTACCACTTCCTGCTTATTTATAAATATTAAGACCATTTGTGGTGCAGGAGACATATATGTGACTGTAAACAAGACAGTTTGTGTAATATTTTATTATGTTTTTGTATTGTCTGTAGTGTCAAGACAAAGTGCGGCGTTGAGTTCTGCCACTTAACACACAATCTGTGGTAGCAGTGCTATATATATTCATACAAATATGCACTGTAAATATGTCGAATACAAAAGTTTTTTTATGGAAAAAAAACAAGGCAAACGGGCGTACTGATCATTTGATGATAAATGATCACCACCGCCCACATCACCAGACGAGCTACACGTACGTTGCCAGTCTTTAGAAAAGAGATAAACACGCATTTTAAAGGTACCCATGTCGTATCGACCTGCATAGCTGCAGATAGGCCATTCCATATTTGTGTGGCGCGTTGACGGAAGTTCCTACAAAATTGCAAAGTAGTGGAGTGCTACTGTGCTGTGCAATTAGCAGGAGATTAACGGTTCAAACAGTTCCCCAGAACACTCCCTATGATAAATGAGGTAGGAAACCCACAGCGAGGAAACGTCTATACGCAAAGCGTCCTTTCACAGATCATTAGGTCCCCATTGATTCGAAAGGCTGTACGTTGTACGCGATCAACTGGTTCAAGCTGATTCTGGGGTACACCAGCAAAGAGAGGAGAACAGTACTTCATATGCTCAACTATATAGCTTCATATCGCTGATTTGGCGTGAAGTACTGTCTCGCCCTGCTGATGACCCCAGTTTCTTCGAGGCCAACTCGGCCTCGCTTTCCAGATTATCATGATACTGGCGGTCACTGGAAATATTATGGCCTAATATGCTAATACTGGGCGCACAACAAATGGCCCTATTAATTGTTAACGCGCTAACTTCTGTCTACTGGGGGTTGAACTAAACCAAGTTATTTTCATCCCATGAGGAGACATTCCTGAAGGATGCCTTTACAAGTTTAAATCGGCACTAATCAGTGGTTTCCCGAGAGAGACTTGCATAGCCGTAGTATGCGACGTCCACTGTGCTATCGTCTGCATAGCAATTAATGTTATGATATTAATATATCATTGATATGCTTTGCTTTTGCTCCATCTTTTTGTGGTTGGCCATATTGACGATAAATGGCCAATCGGTGATCCGCCAGATAAGCCAAGAGCTAGCTAATTATAATATTGTCCATGACTATTGGGACCAGGGAAGTGATAGCAATATCCTGTAGTTAATTAGATCGAACCTGTCGCCTTTTTTCGCAATCAGGTGGATATGGACCACGAGTCTGGCACTAAGTTGACTAAATAAGAGTGCCGACACAAACGTGTTAGCACCGCTGTTAGCTCAAGAGCGTGTGACCAAAAAATAATAATAAAGAAGAGATAACATCTGGCCTACTCGACTTCTGGATGTCCAAGGAAAATAGAGTTCGACTAACAGTTTTTTGGCGGAACTTAATTTCAAAATTCGGCAATGAGCTCTGGCAGCGCGATGGTCGGCGGTGTTGTTCCTCGATCATCCATAATCAAGTTCAAGAGAAAAGAGCGCTCAGGATGATTTTCTCTTTTAGGGTATGGACAAAGATGTAATTTTCTGTGCAGAATGGTAATGGTAAAAGCGAAGGCTCGGTAAAACTGCTTCTTCCTCTTAACAACTTAACTTATATATATAACATATACTTATAATTATATCAAGATTTTCACTCAAACAAGCAAAAAAACCTTCTGTATTATGATGACAAAATAAGGTCATTGACCGCATCACATACCCCTTAGAAATGTTAATGTCGTTAATTAAACCAAACCCAGTCGTTAATACGAGCACCTAAACAGGAGGCAATTTAGAATCGCTTATTAAGTTTCGTGAAGTGAAGTTTTCTTTGTTCTGTATTGCAGCGTAGTTGATCCAGCGGGACGTGAAATTGGGTGAATCAAAGCTCGTCAGCTACACTGCGTTTCAAAGGAGTTTTAATGCGAACGGACCGGAAACACGGAGCCTTAATAGCTGTAGTTGAAATCAACTTAACCCGCCCATGTTTTGATGAATATATAAATTAATTTTGTTAATTAAATTATATTATTTTGGTTAATTTAAATATGTTTTTTTAGTGTGTTGTATCCCGTACACAGCAGGGGGAACCTAGTGTTGAGGAGACACTTTTCCGTTTACCAACGATTACAGGCAATGCGTATTGCGTGGCAGAGCTCAACGCCACGCTTTGCCTCGACACCAGAGCAAAGAACATGGAAATATTAAATTTTTTATTTCCTCAAATAGGAATCGAACCTACAACCTGTCGTGCTTACAGACACACTTTGTGCCCCTACGCCACGGTTAGCCTCAATTTAAATATCAACTTTGCTTAAGTATCCCGATGTCGGATGTTGAATACAATCCGTCTGCTACACTTCAGTAGCTAACTTAAAATAATAAGATACTTAAATATAATTTTCAGAATTTCTTCAAAATATAAATTTTAGTTAAGATTATATACAAATTTTAACTATCATACGTATTCATAGTTACGTTTCAAGCTTAAATTTTATTTGAGTCGGCATTTTGTTACTGCGAGTTAGTAATACTTTGTATAAACAGTATGTCAGCTATAAACATTAAATTCGCAACCGACAAGTACATACAAACATTTACATTATATTCCGTACATCAACTAGCTGTGCCCACTACCATGCTGGGAAAATAAATCAATGTATGGTTTTAATCGAAAATTAGCTGGTTAACCGCAGATTTCTGTCCAACGTTCTAATAGCGATGTGAATGGTTGAATTTTCGCATTATTAACATTTAGTGTAACGGTTGATCGCTTAAACAGAATTAGGTCGTATGTAACTACTATGAAACATAAATATTAAATAACTTTTTATTATGTTTATGTTTTGTATGAATGTGAAATTATTAAAAAAAAATAATGTTTAATGATATTTTTTTTCAACTACACGCTGTTTCCCGTTCGTAGCAAGAAACACAAACAAACTCCTCTCTCACTTTCCGTATAATTCTGGAGACACCGCTTGTTGAGTAACATATCTAAACGCCAGGCTTTATTTCGACAGCAAAGAAAGAAAAATATTAAATATTTTATTTTCTAAAGTGGGAATCGAACCTACAACCTGACAAAATTATATTGTAATTAATATATTAGGAAGTTTGACAGTTTTTACTCTTTTCTAACTCTGCATACACAGTCCTCTCTATTGTCATTGCGGCAGTGAATTTTATTTGAGCAAATTGTTAACACAGAGTGCGGTCGGACTTAAATCAAATAAACCGGATCAGGTCACGCCGTTTTACGGCGGTGGAAGTGGCAGGTCATCTCGGAAGACGCAATTCTCGTGGTGCTAGATTGAATGCAAAATTGGATGAGCTCCTTTTTTTACTATATAAAGCCCGGAACTCTTATATCGAGTTATTCGCTTTTATTTCCTCTCTCTTCGCATAATGTTTGAATCGTTTGATTGAATGTGACAATAGTGATTGTAACTGACACTTTGAACAATTTATGCCTTTGTTCGGCCCGAGGGAGACGTTTATTGTTTCTTTGCTTGACTTTATTTCTTATATTCCGAGAAAACGTAATTTTCATTTATACTCACTTTGTTATCTGAATTTTGAAGAATACCACATAAATTTCTTTGCTTTATTATCACTGCTTACTAATTATTGCCAGTAAATAACTAATAATATTTTTGATAAGTACTTCTGAGGCTACAATTGAACTTAATTTGTACTTGAAACTTAAGATGTTTTTTTCCAGCTTCACGCTGTATCACGTATTAGGCAGAGTAGGCACAGGGAATCTAGTGTTAAATCACTCGGTTTCCGACTTACCGCCGAATTTTGTGTTGAAATAGTGCAGCGTGTTGGGTGGCGGAATTTTTGTACGAGCGTACGAGCCATCTGATGGTAAGTGATGACTGCCGCCCAAAACAAAAAAAGGTGGAGATAGACGCTTTTTGAAAGTACTCAAGTCGTAACGACCTGGAAATGCTGGAAGACCAATTCGCAGCTATGAAAACGCACAGTAGTTTAAATCATCCACCACCTATCCATGTGGTAGATGATATTTCAGCTATTGGCGTAGAGTGTGGTCTATCTCAAATAAATATAAAATATAATATAATAATATTAGAAAAAAAAAAATTAATGAGCTTCACGCTGTATCCCGCACAAAGCAGGGTAGGCAGACGGATCCTAGTGTTAATACACTCCACATTGTGTGTTGAGTGGCGAAACTCAACGCCGCGCTTTGCCTAGACACCAGAGCGAAGAAACGAAAATATAAATGTTAATAAATATTTTATCTCCTCGAGTGGGGATCGAACTCACAACCGATCAATTTTGCAGTCAAACTTTGCGCCCCTGCGCCACAACTGGCTTAATAGAAATATAATATTAGAAATTATAACAAAAGACACAATCGGAATGCCCCGTACGTCCCGAGCTAATAACATTGTGTTACATCACACGTGGTGGAACACTATGGCGGGTTGCGATGCTTCGTTTGCGATCTTGTGAAAATTGACTCGACGAAATCTAATTCAGTTCGGCGACGTGACTCCAATACGGAGCGACGTCAAATTAACAAATTTTTGCTTTACAGTAAAAACCGTTACAAATATGGGACTGTCGGCTGTCGACTTTGTTTTTACGACGATTGAGTCGTTGATTTGATATGTTCTTAGTTAAAGTTGTTTTTGAGGTGGCAATTCGAATTTAATTGTGGAAGTTGTTGAGATTTGTTAGCTCGTTAGGTATGTTGCGTAAAGAAGAAAACGTTTAACGATTATAAATAATTACAGAGGCCAGTCGTGAGGCAAGGCACTAGTGTATAACTGTCAACGCGATTCCCACTCGAGGAATAAAATATTTTTTTGTCTCTTCCCTCTGGTTTTGAGGCAAATCGCGGCGTTAAGCACCACAATCAACATAAGGTCTCCAGATGTCAGCGGAGAATGGAAAACGGTATGTCACAACACTAAGTTCTCTCTGCCTACCCTGCTGAGTGCGAGATACAGCGTGAAGCTGATTTAATTCTTATGCTACAACGTAGACGTATAGTATTGAAAAAAAAATATACTTTATATAAATCATTTATGAGTACTTTATAAACGGTATGATGAGATATTTTACAAATTTAAAAAAAAAATCTCGTTCATAGCACATTACTCCGTACGGGCTTGTGAACTAATAAATAATATACTTATACTTATTAATGGTAATATATTATTATTAATATATTTATGAAAAAAAAACATAATATATAATACTTTGCAATAAATATGTAACATTTTTGATATAGAACAGAGACGTGTTCAAATTTTACAGCATGTGATCAAAACCACCTGCTGATACTACAGTGTACCAGTTTAGTTACTTAGTAAGATAAATTGAGTGTTTTCGCTGTGTAAAGGAACGTCAAGTTACAATACAGCGGGCGTTCAAAGTTGAAGGACACGCTATTTCAAAGCCTGCCACCCTTTCACCCCACTGCCAATTGGTTAGTTCAATATGAAGAATCTTTATCGTTTGTCAATATTTGAAATATTTTCTAAATTGTTCTTTAGTAAATTTGCTAAGCTGACAAAATACAAATAGAACATATTGTAGAGACAAAATTATTTATATTTGTATTTTGAAGCGATACTACATACATTTCAGTTATAGGATATATAGAATTCTATAAAAATGTAGGCCGTCAGTTTCTCCACTAAATACGGATTGTCTTAATACTAGACGCCCTCTACCGATCCTGCAAGATACAGTATAAAGCTAAAGAAACCTTAATCATTCTTTGTAATTATATTTTTTTATGATCTATTTTAATATAAAACATAAATATTATTGTTTCATAGATAAATTTATTATTTTCTTCCACCTATAATTCTGTGTAACAATGCGAACAATCCACATACGTAGCTCCATACTTGCTAACAATTGGCCAGCTCAATATAACTGACCCTTACTCCGTTACCCTATTCAAAACTACTCGTCCCGAATAGGCGCTGTAATCACACACTGTGTGATGTCGGGGATAAGAGATTTAGTACTATAAAGAGTTTTCGTAATACTACCTAGATATAAACATATTTAAGAGAATTGCTTAAAAAAAATTTTAAATGCATATTAAATATTTGTTCAATTATGAAAAATAATAAATTATAAATTATTATACAAAGTACAATAATTATAATTAACTTACTATTCGATACTAAGTTTTAAATATATATAGTTTGCCACTAGCTTACTTCTGCTCTCAATAAGACAACAACACTATTTCATTTTTTAATCATTCGCCTAAATAAAAACTATTTAAAATTGGCGAATTTGTTATTTTCCATAAAATATAATTATTTTAATAGAAATAACATATGTGCTAGATCATCTGAAAAGATCGAGAGATCATAACATCATTTCTTATGCAACTTATTTGTTGAAATTATCTTTATGTGAATATAAAGATCCGAGGAAAAACTTAGTTTATATTTAACTTCACGGCATTTTAAGTAAAGTTAATAAAAATGTATGACGATACGTAAGTTTGCGTTTACCTACCGTTTATAGCAATCTCTGCTTAAGTGAATGTTTTAAATTAAAATAATTTTAAAGAAGCGAGCTCTAGATATTTACTATTTAATATCAGTTTGCTACAAAGTTATGCTTTGGTAATTTTTTTAACTTTGCCATTTTCTGTTGTGTAGCAGGTTAAACAAAGAACATATTATCATATTTTGACACTAGATTTCTCTGTTTTCTACTTTTTCCGTTTTCCGCCTGAATTTGTGACACTGACAGTTGAATGGTGGAACCCACAATCGTCGCGTTCAAAAGAAGGCTCTCATGAATTGTGCCATGATGGTCGTTACGCTTTTGTTTATATTTTATATACGTGTTGCGTTTTAGAAGAATATTGCTTTGTTGTTGTCTATTTGCAAACGTCTATGAAATCTATACATAACTTTAAAATATGTGAGGCTAGTCGTAGCGCAGTGGTACAAAGTGTGACTGTAAAACCGAATGGTTGTGGGTTCGATCCCCACTCGAGGAGATGAAATATTTACTTAAATTTATATTTTCATTTCTTCGCTCTGGTGTCGAGGCTAAGCGCGGCGCTGAGTTCTCCCACTGAACACGCAATGCCTCCAAAATTCGGCAGAAAGTGGGGAACGGAGTGTCTTAACACTAGGTTCCCTCTGCCTACCCTGCTGTGTGAGGGATACAGCATGAAGCTAATTTAATTTATATTTTTTATTTTTTTATTTACCTTCCTCTATAGTCCTATCGTCTTGCTAAAGTTATTAAGCGACTTATTTAGATTTTGATTGGCAATCAATTTCTGTAGTTATTTGTTCAACGAGAGAAACACCGTCGATTCATTCCATGTATCACTACAATGTCAATCGGAGTTAATTGTCTACGTGCGTTTCGAACAGAATTCGTCACGTACAAACTTTATTCCCTTTCGTATTTTTAAACTACTCAATATTGAAGCACGACAATTTTATCTCAATTTTATATATAAAAAGTGATGTTTTTTTTTGGAAGTGACAGCCAAATTCAATTACATATTGCTTTGAATTGTATACCGACTTGTGTTTTCCATAGTATTGTACGTAGTAATACTATATTCAGTAAGGCAGTTTATTATTTTTATCTATAGAAACGCAGTTGATGTTGAATTTCGCCACTGAATGTCTTGAATTTAAGAAACCGAGAAAGTAGTCACTACGTAATATAATAAAACCATAATCAATTTCTATAATAATATTTAATGTTAAATACAATTTTAATAATTTTAAAGGACTCTACAACAAAAGAGTTCTTTAAAGTGATTTACTTTAAGTCAATTGAAATTGTATGACTTATGAATGACGTCATCGTAAAAAAAATAAACTAGAAATATAACTTTTGTCTAGATCGTCCTACGCTAGAGTTGTCTAGATGTGCTAAACTAGATAAAGGTCGCCTGACGACGATAGCACTGGCAGGTCATCGCAAAAACAATCGAGGTCGTAGATCGAATCTGAAATATTCAATTTAGGAGGGATCTCAATATTCTTTAGGTGTGAACTCTTTCATATATCCAGCTGCACCTTTTTCTATCAGTTATACTCAAAAAATGTTTTATTTAAATTTTGCTTTGATTTGTACTATATTGTTTATAGTTAAAAAATCAGCTTCACGCTGTATCCCGCATACAGCAGGGTAGGCAGAGGGAACCTAGTGTTAAGACACTCCATTCCCCACTTTCTGCCGAATTCTGGAGGCATTGCGTGTTGAGTGGCAGAACTCAACGCCGCGCTTAGCCTCGACACCAGAGCGAAGAAATGGAAATATAAATTTAAGTAAATATTTCATCTCCTCGAGTGGGGATCGAACCCACAACTAGTCGGTTTTACAGTCACACTTCGTGCCACTGCGCCACGACTGGCCTCGTTTGTACTGGACTTGTTTATAGTTAATTTATTTAAATGGTATGGTGTTTGAATTCTGTACAAATTTTCCTTTCTAAGTATAAATATATTCTGTATCAATAAATATGGCTTCTACTTTATGATATTTAAACGAGCAAGTAGATATATTCAATTTGTAAGAAATCAAATATTTTATGATTAAATTGTTCTTTTGATAAAAAATATTTAAGCAATATATGTACATTTACTTTGAAGTGTATTTTATACAATAACTATTTATTAAGAATAAAGATATATTGAAAAAATGAATCAAGATATATGAAGGAATTGAGTTCCGACACTCAACACGCAATGCCTCCAGAATTCGGCGGAAAATGAGTAACGGAAGTGTTTTAATAGGAACGGAGTGTCCAAACATTAGGTTTCCAGCTTAGAATATGAATTTCTCTTCTTTCTGGATAAATGATTAGTGCAAAAAAATAGCCTACAAATAATAGTAAGTAATTAAATAGTGTTTATTTAATTAATTTTAAATAAAATTTATTAAATAACACATACTTTCACTGACGTAGTGGAAATGCCTCTCATTTATTAATATATTAATGGCTCATTTTTATTTTTATTGTCCTGCTGTGGTAAAAATAACAGAGTAAAGTAGAATTTCGCCAATGATCACGCAATGTCTTAAATTCGGCAGAAGTGGAGCGGAATGTCTTAATACTAGGATCTCATTATTTACTTTTTTATATGCATTCTACAAATACATACTGGTCACAAAGAATTTATATTTCCCGTACCTGTATTTTGTTTAAGTATAGCAGCTTTGATGATTACATCTAAAATTGTATATTTTATTCAATATTGAGCATCAAGCCAAATATAGGAGTTTTCTTACTACAACTGTCAAATACCGGAGATGATAGTGTGATGAACAAAAAATATATATTATATATACCTAAACAAACATTGTTTATTTTTAGTCTGCCTATTTCTCTGTTTGTCTTAATCTCCCCAATTGTTGAACCGTTTTATATGCACCTTTCACTGAAAGATTAAAGAGATTATGGAGTAACTATAAGCTATTTACAGAATAAACAAATATTTTTATTAACAGTAACTATTCATCTATAAAATTTTGAGTGAAACTAATTGATTACCAGATTTTTGTTACAGAAAATCTTTAACAAAACATTTTTAAAGACAAAAATTCAGACCGAAAATATTTCTATAAAAAATACCTTAATTCAAATTTGTATCCTTCAAATTTACTTACATTAATATCAACTGCGCTACAAAGGTTCACATTGTGGTAGATTCGATACAGCGAAGTGAGCAATCTTGACAATTGGCCCCATATTACTAAGCCTTATTCGGTCGCCCCATTCAAAACTACTCGACCCGAGTTCGTGTGATGATTTTGTTGTAATATAAGATTTGTGCCAAGGATTTTTTTCTTTTATATTATAATAAAATACAGAATTCTTCTTCCCATTTTCTGGGAACTTAATGATTTGTAATAACTTTCCTTTTTATGTATTTTTACAATTGTAACAAAGCGTTCTTAAAGGAGAAATTGTTGTAATTTCTTATTTTAGTTAACTAATGTAAACAATAAAGTTGAGGCCAGTCGTGGCGCAGTGGTACAAAGTGTGACTGTTAAACCGACTGGTTGTGGGTTCGATCCCCACTCGAGGAGATGAAATATTTACTTAAATTTATATTTCCATTTCTTCGCTCTGGTGTCGAGGTAAAGCGCGGCGTTGAGTTCTGCCACTCAACACGCAATGCCTCCAAAATTCGGCAAAAAGTGAGGAACGAAGTGTCTTAACACTATGTTCCCTCTGACTACCCTGCTGTGTGCGGGATAAAGCGTGAAGCTAATTAATTTTAATTAATTAATTAACAATAAAGTTTTATATCTATTCGCAGGACTTGTAACTTACAACCTAAATATTTCTTTATATTATGTAAACAATATATAATACGCTTCTATTTTTAAACTTCTCGCGCTATTCCGTACATAGACGCTGTTCCCATTAAGGTACTTCCGTGCCACTTTCAGCCGAATTTTGGAGGCAATACCTATATATGTATTGAATAGCGGAACTCACTGCCGCTTATACATAACATATTAGAAAATTTCTTTCTTGCGATTTGATGATTCTTTATTACAACAACACAACGATACATTATAATTTGGTGCAATTTTAATATAATATAATACATAAAATAACATTACAATCTTGATTTTTAAGTACGACACACTAGTATTTCCTAGATATGTTGAAAAAATATAAATGTGAATAGAGCAACTTCCCAGACAAGACTGTGGGGCGCGTTTTCGGGCATAGCAGTATATAATCCATTGCCTCGTTACCAGAGTGAGGAAAATATTATGCATGCTTATGCAACGACGGCACACATTAATTACTTTAACACAATTCTTAAGTGCAGAACCCTCTTTAAAACGTTGTAGAATCAATAGCCAATGTACTGAAGATAACATTTTATTATTAAATTAAAGCAGTATTTAAAATAAAACATCGCTATACTGCAAAAAATAAACACATCCAAAACCATTGTTAAACAAGAACTCGAATTACAGCTTTCCCGTCGTTAAAGGTTATTCAAAGCCGAACTCGATTCGCTCGAAGTCTAAATAATGCCCATTTGTTGTAAACTGAATGATTGACGTCTCATTTGTATAAGCGGGGATTGTGTTAAAGTACTCGTAATGTGATTTTTACAAACGGTATTGTAGGGAAAACCGTGAAAATATTACGAAGTAGATTTATTACCAGTTATTTTACTGGTTATATTACACTACTGATTACCTTTAAGCCTAATTTATAAAAAAAAATTAAATCATTTTTTTTTAATAAATTATTTAATGATATCAAATTTTATTTTAGATATTTTGCTGTCACACTCATACGGTATCCCACATGTAGCAGGAGGCATTGCGTTTTGGGTGACGGAACTCAACTCCGCGCTTAACATCGACATCGTAGCAAAGAAATGAAAATATTAAATATTTCATTTCCACGAGTGGGTATCAAAACCACAACCCGTCGTATGTTTCAGTACAGTGTGGGCTTTCATTTCTATCTCATACAATAAACATTAACTTAATTATGTATTAAAATATAAAAAATAAATGTGAACAGCAAGCCCATTGTATTTCCCTGTGCTTTTGTTTTCAAATGTGTTTTGATGTTGGCTGAATTGTAATTTTTGCTCGGTGAAGTTGTATTTGAAACTGCGCCCGTAATATTTTTCCCTCTGTAGCTCACGTCTGATATTTGTTTAGTTTATTTTTCAGTGCACAAGAGCCCTCGAGTTGAACACACAGTCTGTGCTCACGAGGGCCACCTCGCTGCGCAGCCACTGCCGGAGCTAATATAAAAATTGTGACGTTTTGTGTTAAGTTAGAAATACTTTTACGTTAAAATATTTTTCTAACGCTCGATTATTTTAAAACCACTTAAGTGTTCACCCTTTGAGTCTCAACTTTCAATCGAGAATGTCAACGATACTTTTATATATATACCTACTCAGCAAGTTTACGCCATTTTCTCAGCTCTTGGTATTTGAGTTATTTTGTAATTTCTAAAGGTTGACTATTCTTAAAGCAAGATGACATATGACCGCTTTAAGTTTGCTCACAAGAGCCCGGCTAGCGCTGGATCCGCGTAATTAGACTCCTTAGAGATTTATGTTACGACATTTTTTCCTAATTTTTCGTCCAAGCGGCACGTGTTTTTCAGACCATTGCCCAATATTAGACGTTTTTAAAATATATGCCACATTCTTTTCATGGCGTGATAATAATAAACTTAAATAATTATAGGAGAAGATTTTTCAGGAAATATTTTGCTTGAAGGCAGTCTTGGCACCGGGGCACCAGCATGTGGCACTAAACGGGACAGTTTGTGAATGTGATTCCCGCTCGAGGAAATGAAATATTTAATTTTCTCGTTCCGGTAACGAGGCAAATCGCGGACTTAAGCTCCGACACTCAACACGCGATGCATGTGAGACACAGCGTGAAGTATAAGAAGACTATATCTATATGAATATATGTTCATAACGTTTCAAACCTACACTTATATAGTTATATACATAGTAATAAATATTGGTTATCCGCTTAGTTCAGTATGTGAGTGTACGTTGATTCGTTCCGTGTATCACTGCAATGTCAACCGTAGTTAATTGTCTACGTGCGTTTTCAGTGGAATTCGTCACGTGCCAACGTTATTTCCCTTTTTTTTACTTCTTTTTTTCATATAATTACTTACAGTGGAAGCTAACAGTTATTTTTTTAGATTATTATATTAAAGGAATATATTTTTAATTTGCTTGTTACATTTTTTTTTTTGTAAAAAGCTTTGTGTCTAAATATGTTTTTGTTTTCAAAGTAAAGCTCTTTAGCTGATTATTTAAATATTTTTTTACAAGAAAAAGCCGCCTTTAAAGTGTAAAAAATGCTAATTTAAGACTTTTACAACATTCTCATGAATGGTATTGTTAGAAAAATATTAAATTAAAATGGGTAGTGCCTTAAGGGAGCACCAGCATCAAATAAAAAACATATTCAGCCGAATGTTTAGTTCATAAACACAAAATAAAAAACCAGATTAACGAAAGTCGGAATCGCCTACCGAAGGGTCCGTACAAAAATAGGAAGGTCTAGGTCAGACCGAAATGGAAACATAAATTTAAATAAATATTTCATTTACCCACTCTTAGTGCCCTTCCGCCACTACTGGCCTTCATATATCAATAAAGAATACAAATGAAGTTAATTCAATGGATGTAACTAAAGAAATACTTTTATTTCCAGTGTATGTAGCCGCTTAGAGATTAAAACGGCGCACAAAACAAGCTCACGCAACTCCGGCAGCTCGGATTACTCCCGACCACGAATTGGATTCATTTTAGTTTTTCTTTTTATTAATCACTATTTGAAATTTCTTTTATGCCTTCGATTTCTGTTTGTTGACTGTAGGATTTTCACTTAAACTAGAGAAAATTGCATATAAAAATCTAAATGAAAGTATTTAAATCTTCTTTTTAAATAAATCTGAACTAAAAAAATATTATTCTTCAGAAAAAAATTGAAAGAATAAATATTTAGGAATCATATAAAAAAATTGAAGTCGGATTTGAGCCCGCACTTCTTAAAATTTGCCCAAGCGTACTGACCACTAAGTAACATAAATAAATTGGAATAACCGTATAGGCAAAAGGAGGAAAAGGTAGTAATGAGAACTGACGTCACATAAAATATAACATAACAAAATTTGCGCGAAACACTAATATTAAAATGAAACACAAACACCAGTTGAGCCAATTTTTGCAAAATATTCACAAATTCTCAAATATCTGCTAAACCACAAAATAACTAAACATATACTACATGTAACGAAACACCGTAGAGTGTAGATTAATTTGTTAGGTGCCCATAGAACACCGTCTATCTATCAATCTAATTTCTCCCTATTGGGTATTAATGTTTAATATACTATCCATTCTAATATTAAAATCCTGATGAATTTGTATGTTAGAATGCTAACTCAGAAACTACTGGAATCCCAAAACTTTAATTGAAAAACTATTTTGTTGTAGTAGTAGTAGCAGTAGAAATGTAAATTATATTACATCACGTTAATCGTTTCCATGAAGCTCATAAATAACTCTTATATTTCCAACTCACCCTAACGACGACGCCATAGATAAAACGTAGATAACGAACTATATAATATATATACAAAATAGCAAAGCCTATCACTAACGTTGTTATATTATACTACATTTTCAAAACTTAAAAAGACTTATAAATTAATAAAATATCGAGATTTCTATTAAAAAAATAATATAATAAATATTATTTTCATACAGATCATAATAAAATAATTTGTAACATTAGAAACTGCAATTTCCAAGATAATAATAACACCATCCTCTCCACTCGATTGCGGAATAAAAGAGACCAATAGAACTGTTGTTAGCGACTGCTCAGTGGAGCGGCCATCTGCATTTTACACTCAACGCCGTGCATTTTATTTCTTCACTTCATACCGGATACACACATCAAACGCTTCCACGTTGTTTATTTTGCAGATCCGATACGATAGCCGTGTTGAATATTTACAACATAACGTAATACTATGTAGGATCCCTATACACACCTAACACACATTCTGTTTACTGTAAGACGTTTATGGCTATGGCTGTAAACTTTTATATGAAATTTTATTTAAAATAGCTGATGCAGCTAGGTTTATTCATATTTTTGTCGTACTTCGTGTATTTTTCTTTCAATGCAACAGTCTTTTACGAGTAGAAACAAGAAAATAGAAAAAAAACATTCCCATAAATACTAAAATATAAAATTAAGCGTCATAAAGCATTTCAGGAAAACATTTATCATAATTACTATATGGGAACATATAGTAAGGTTCAAAATTATAAATATACAAAAGACCAATTACTTAAAGATTGTTGATTCGAAAAATTACATCACTTGCCGGAAATATTAACTGTAAAAATATTAAGAGTAAAAATTATAAAAGCGTAAAGCATAAATTATAAAACCAAACGAATATGGAACATTCCGTGGTTATATCAAATATGAACAAGTGAAGTGTAAAAAAGGCTTTATTTTAAATTAAATTAAATTTACGGTAATTTGGTGGATATTAAATGATATGTTACGAGAAAATTGTGTGCCAATCGAGAGGAAGTCTCTTAGTATATAGAATTCGGAGGCTTTAAAAAAGCAATAACTCTGGCGAGTGAAGTGAGTGAATTTGGATTAAGTGAAGCGTTATCAAATCTCAGTTAAGCTTGTCTTCAAAATTATTGAATGATTTTTTATCTTTTTACCCACTTCGTATTGGCTCAATATGGCGAAATCCATTTAAAAGTGATATTGTATATTAATATGTGATATACTTTTACCTACATTTAAATGTGTTGTGTTGACATTGACGTGGTTTGGGGTTTGATTTCAACTTGTGAAGATGATTCATTTTCATCTGCTCTCTCTGGCAGGTTGGTATTAAAATACTCCGCTCTTCATTTTGCGCTAATTACTGGAGGCACTGCTTACTGAGTGACGGAACTCAATGCCGCGCTTTGATTCGACACCAAAGTGAAGAAATGAATTCTTCGAATAGAAATCGAACCCACAACCTCAATAGTCATTCAATAAATACTTAAACGTTAAAAATGATTTTAACAAGCAATGTTCATATTATAAAGGATGTAGCGTAAATGTGAGCATGTTAATATTATAAGCACTCCATCTCCGCCGTCTCTTTCACGAGGTTGTATGGCGTAAGGAATATAGCGATCATTTATATATTTCATATATCTATAACTAATTAAAATCTTCTGCATTCCGCATGCAGCAGAGTTGACAGAGTAAAGCTTTCCCGTCGTTAAAGGTGGAACTCGATTCGCTCGAAGTCTAAATAATTTCCATTTGTTGTAAACTGAATGATTGACGTCTCATTTGTATAAGCGGGGATTGTGTTAAAGTATTCGTAGGGAAAATAATGAAAATATTACGAACTACATTAGTTCAAGCATTAAGGCAAAGCGTGGCGTTGAGATCCGCCTCTTAACACAGGAGTGGTACAGTACTACGCTCACTTTGCCTTCCCTGCTACTTACAGGATACAGCGTGAAGCTGTAAAAATATAATAGATTAAAATTGATTAAATATAAAAGATAATTTAATATTTCTCCGACTTAGGTGATTGCGCTCAGGCATACCTTTATAAATAATTGTTTTTTTGTATTTTTTTTTAATAATTGAATTTAATTTATGGAATATTTATAGTTTATGCTATAATTGCTATCTCAAACAACATCAATATAATTAATTATATATCAACATGAAACTGAATATTAACAGCAAGAACATTGTATTTCCCTGTGTTTTTGTTTTGACGTATGCTGAATTGTAATTTTTGCTCGGTGAAGTTGTATTTGAAACTGCGCCCGTAATATTTTTCCCTCTGTAGCTCACGTCTGATATTTGTTTAGTTTATTTTTCAGCGCCAAAGAGTCCTCGAGTCGAACACACAGTCTGTGTCTCACGAGGGCCACCTCGCTGCGCAGCCACTGCCGGAGCTAATATAAAAATTGTGACGTTTTGTGTTAAGTTAGAAATACTTTTACGTTTAAAATATTTTTCTATCGCTCGATTATTTTAAAACCACTTAAGTGTTCACCCTTTGAGTCTCAACTCTCAATCGAGAATGTCAACGATACTTTTATATATATACCTACTCAGCAAGTTTACGCCATTTTCTCGGCTCTTGGTATTTGAGTTATTTTGTAATTTCTAAAGGTTGTCTATTCTTAAAGCAAGATGACATATGGCCGCTTTAAGTTTGCTCACAAGAGCCCGGCTAGCGCTGGATCCGCGTAATTAGACTCCTTAGAGATTTATGTTACGACATTTTTTCCTAATTTTTCGTCCAAGCGGCACGTGTTTTTCAGACCATTGCCCAATATTAGACGTTTTTAAAATATACGCCACATTCTTTTCACGGGGTGCATGTTATGTACAAACTTAAATAATTATAGTAAAAGATTTAACTCAATCCCGGTTTAAGGTGCAGCGTTGAACACCACCACTCAACAGGCCTACCTCGAAAATTAGAGGAAAGTGAGGAACAGAGTGTCTTAACATTAGGTTCCTTCTACGTACTCTGCTTGCAATACATCAAAAAATAAGGGCAAAAACGTGAGATTGTAAACTTAGGTTAGTTCAGTATGTGAGTGTACGTTGATTCGTTCCGTGTATCACTGCAATGTCAACCGTAGTTAATTGTCTACGTGCGTTTTCAGTGGAATTCGTCACGTGCCAACGTTATTTCCCTTTTTTTTCACATAATTACTTACTGTGGAAGCTTACAATTTTTTTTTAATTTATTATATTTAAATGAAAATATTTTTTATTCGTATTTGTAAAAAGCTTTGGCTCAAAATATATTTTTATTTGGAAGTAACTCTTTTTAGCTGATTATATAAATAATAAAGCGGTGGATTGCGGATAGTGAGAGAACTGTCAGTTATTTTCTGGTTTATTTTAGCTTCACTCTGTATCCCGCTCATAGAAGTATATGCAGAGGAAACCCTAATATTAAGACACTCCATTCCCCATTTTCTGCCGAATTTCGGAGGCATTGCGTGTTGAATGGCGGAACTCAACGACAACGCGGTACTAAAGCAAGGAAATGAAAATTGTAAGTACTTATTTAACTCTTCAAGTGGAAATCGAACTTACATTCTGTCGCGTTTCCAGTCAACGTTATATATATTGCAGATTCTGTCTATTTGAAATAAGTTTGTTACAATATGTGCCCGCGAGACTTTAGCATAAGAAAATTAGACGTGTAACCCAACATGTTTATATTATATGTTGTTCATACTAACATCAATTATAACTTTGTGTACCTTGAGGCAGCAGTAAATAATGTTATACTTACCTATTAGTACCTTTAATATTTTACTAAATGATAGTTATATTTGTTTACCTTCACAATATATCCAGCACTTAGCGGAGTAGGCAGAGAGAACCTGGAAACCTAATGAAAAAACTCATATTTAAATATTTTTTAACAAAAAAAGAACCGAACTGTAAGCTATCGTAATTTAAGACTTATATAACTTTCTCTTGAATAGAATTGTTAGAACTGTACCAAAAAATAAAACGGGTGGTCTCCTTGTGGAGCACCAGCAATCAAATAAATATCATCAAAATCGGTCCACCCATTCGAAAGTTCTGAGGTAGTAAACATAAAAAAACCAAAATAGAATAAAAATAACTATTATGGGGATATAAATATAGGATAAAAAAGAAGTTAATTCAGTAGAATGTAACTAAAGAAATACTTTTATTTCCACTATATGTAGCCGCTTAGAGATTAAAACGGCGCACAAAACGAGCACACGCAACTCCGGCAGCTCGGATTACTCCCGACCACGAATTGGATTCATTTTAGTTTTTCTTTTTATTAATCACTATTTGAAACTTCTTCTATGCCCTCGATTTCTGTTTGTTGACTATAGGCTTTTCACTTGACTAGAGATAAAATGCATTTAAACATATAAATGAAACGTATAAAAAAAATTAAAAAATTTAACCCGCGCCTCTTGGAAACTGTCCAAGCCCTCTGACCACTAAGCAACATAAATATAATAATTGAAATAAACATATAGATAAAAGGAGGAAAAATTAGTAATGTAATATCGCATAAAATATTATATAATGGTAAAATATTGAGAGGACATTAAATATAAATAAAATCGTAAAATAAACGATAGGTTAGAAATGACTAAACAAATTTATAAATATCGACATTACTATACAAAAAGATCTATTACATCATTTTCATACAGATCATAATAAAATAATTTGTAACATTAGAAACTGCAATTTCCAAGATAATAATAACAACATCCTCTCCACTCGATTGCGGAATAAAAGAGACCAATAGAACTGTTGTTAGCGACTGTTCAGTAGAGCGGTCATCTGCATTTTACACTCAACGCCGTGTATTTTATTTCTTCACTTCATACCGGATACACATATCAAACGCTTCCACGTTGTTTATTTTGCAGATCCGATACGATAGCCGTGTTGAATATTTACAACATAACGTAATACTATGTAGGATCCCTATACACACCTAACACACATTCTGTTTACTGTAAGACGTTTATGGCTATGGCTGTAAACTTTTATAAAGAAATTTTATGTAAAATAGCTAAAGCAGGTTGGTTTATTTATATTTTAGTCGCCGATAGTGTATTTTCCTTTTAATGCAGTTTTCTCTCACGAGAAGAAACAATGTTGTAAAGGGCTTAGTTTTAGATAGTGAAATATTTTTAAGTATTTCAGGAACACCATTTTCAAAATTGTCTTCCCGTACTACTGTATGGTCCAAAATTTAAAAGAATACAAATGAACAATTACTTGAAGATTGTTGAAAATTTTCGAAAAATTGTATTACTTGCCGGAAATAATATATTAACGAATGTAAATTATAAAAGCGTAAAGCATAAATTATAAAACCAAACGAATATGGAACATAAAATTATTAAATTAAAATTTAATTAGCTTCACGCTATATCCCGCACACAGCAGGGTAGGCAGAGGGAACCTAGTGTAAGACACTCCGTTCCCCACTTTCTGCCGAATTTTGGAGGCATTGCGTGTTGAGTGGCAGAACTCAACGCCGCGCTTTGCCTCGAAACCAGAGCGAAGAAATGGAAATATAAATTTAAGTAAATATTTCATCTCCTCGAGTTTGGATCGAACCCACAACCAGTCGTTTTTCAGTCACACCTTGTGCCACTGCGCCACGACTGGCCTTGTGTGCCAATCGAGAGGAAGTCTTTTAGTATATAGAATTCGGAGGCTTTAAAAAAGCAATAACTCTGGCGATGAATTTGGATTAAGCGGAGCGTTATCAATCTCAGTTAAGCTTGTCTTCAAAATTATTGAACGAATTTATTGGTTCAATATGGTGAAATCCATTTAGAAGAAATAAGTAATATGAGGCTTACTTTTATCTATATCTTATAATGTGAAACTCTACGTCTTATAATATGAAAGATGCGTGAAAGTGAAAATAATAAAATTATATTCTACATCAATTAACAACAATGAAATGATTAAATTATCAACAAAATAATGTTCCACCGAAATCCACAAATGGTATTAATAAATGTACTATAATCGTCTATATTGGTTTTGTGCGACGCACGTATAGATAATGTGGATAAACTGTCACTTAACCGAACGTGACCTGCGTGTAACGTTTCATTTTATCTATAGCGCAATTACACTAATATACACTAGTAATTCCAATTTTAGATCCTTGTAGAGCAGGGGCCCTTTACGTGACGTTCGTGGGTTCGATTGCCACTCTGAGCAATTAAATATTGAATATTTTCTTTTTATTGCTCTGGTAACGAGGACCAGATGTTGACCACCGTCGCTTATTACACGATGTCTCAAGTGGAGAATGTCTTAATGGAGAACGGAGTGTCTTAACACTGGGTTCCCAAGTCCCCTCTGCCTACCTCACTAAGTGCGTGACACAGCGTTACGATTTAAATAAAATCAATTTTTACAGGAATTAAAAATAGATTTTTAATTATATATTTGTCAAGCTTTTAATAAGAATAAATTGAAGATATTTTAAATATCAGACACAAGAACTCTATTTATATCATTCTCTACCCTTTTTCTATTATTTCAGAAGTTACATATCAAAAACGTAATCCTATTTATAACCTGAAATATACTAAACATAATTGCGTTGTAAATATGTGCATAATATTTAAACCAAATTGTGCTAGCAAGCCAGTTGTTGAGCATTTGTGCACCGTTTAAAGTTCAAGAGATTTAACGTTACAGTATGTAAACTTAAATTTATAAATGTATTTGTTATGATATTTTAATAATATTTAAATTAAAATCATGAATTAATAAATCTTTTGTTTTCAGTTTCACAGTGTATCTATCCCGCAAGTAGCAGGGTAGGCATAGGACACTGCATTCGGCGCTTTCCACCAAATTTACAAGGCATTGCGTGTTGAGTTGCGGAACTCGACGCCGCGCTGTTGCCTAGATACCAGAGCGGGAAAATGAAAATACTAAATATTTTATATCCCGGAAAAAAATGGTAAAAGAGCCCACAATCTGTCGCGTTTACAATCCCACACCACGATTGGCTTCAATTATCTATTAATCATGAAATGTACATATAAATTTTCTTATAATTTAAACAATTTGTAGACTGTTTTATTTATTATTAAAAATCTTATATCATCATTATACTTAACTTCGTAGGCTAAGTATAAAATGATCATCAGAGGAATTTGAATTTGTTCTTTGTGATCAGATCGAATTCAGTTCGCTCCTGCTTACGTACATTTTGTGGGAGGAAAAACTTACTTTATTTATTCTCGACAGCTAAGGAAGGGTTATGTATTTCGCGCGTATCTTGTATGTATGTAATATTATTTATTACCTCATATCTCCAGAACCACTGAACGGATTTACATAATTGAGATATCGTTAGATTCTTATTAATAATCCAAGTGTTCAAAGTCATGACTTTAAATAAAAACAATCATGGCGGCTGTGGTACGCCATTGAACTTAGTGAATAAAAAAAATCGTTGCGAATATCACAATACGGATATCAAATTCAAGAGCTCAATACGAGGATTTCAAAAAGGTATATCATGATTATCATAACCATAATGAATCCCAACAAAAAAATATTTGTAAAAACAAATATACTATCTCCTCGAGCGGGGATCGAATCCACAACCAGTCGGTTTTACAGCCACACTTCGTGCCGCTGCGCCAGGACTGGCCTCTATTTGTATATTGTACTGTATTTTTGTAGTATATTTATTTAAAATCGATTTTCTTACTTTTTATCATAAAAAAGTCGATGTAAAATCATTTACAATAGCAAAAATTTACCCTTCCCCATTCGATACAAAATGTTAAAATTTAACTTAAAGTGAAATATATTAACATAGATAGTTCCAAGTCACACTTGTTATTACGGAAACAGTTTTCAAGCAGCAATTCCTCTATAGATCAATCTCTTTGTTTTCTTTTCAACTACTATATGAAATGTTACATAAACATACATACGCTTCTATAAATTCCATCTGTATTTTCTCGTGCACACTATGAATAAGAACTTGCTTTTATTGCTGGTGTTTTCAAAACGATTGCGTTCTTAATGAAAATTTGAGTGCCTCTGTATTGTATGCGTGATTTTGGTGTATACATATATAATTTATACTTTGAAGTGTTTACTATACTGCAGGATATTAATATATTGAAAGTGAGGAACATTATTTCATGGTGTTTTTTTTTTATTTTCCTCGTATATGTTTTAGGCCCGCATTGGATATTCATACTCGAAATTAGATTTAAATAAATAATTATTTATTTATAAACGTTTCAGTTATTTTTTTTTTTTCAGCTTCTTTTATCTGTATCCCGTTTGCAGAGGAAAGTGTGAATACACCTAGTGTTAAAACACTCTATTCCCCACTTTCCTGTCTGTTGACTGACGATCGGAACTGAAAGAAAGAAGAGCAAGGAAGTAAAGATAAGTTATGAATTAGTTTGCGTTTTCTCTGGACATTCACCCAGTGGAAATCGTACACACAACTGACACGTTTACAATCAGACGATGTGCCTCGATGAACCCCTGAATATTTTTATAAAGGCTAGATTATTATGAAAGTTGGTCTGTTGATTTAAAATCATAATCAAACATAAATTTATTGCTTTAAAACTGACTGAAGCATCCGTATCATATTATTTATATAGAAGAAATATTCTAAAATTAAAATTAAATTAGCTTCACGCTATATCCCGCACACAGCAGGGTAGGCCGAGGGAACTTAGTGTTAAGACACTCCGTTCCCCACTTTCTGCCGAATTTTGGAGGCATTGCGTGTTGAGTGGCAGAACTCAACGCCGCACTTTTGCCTCGACACCAGAGCGAAGAAATGAAAATATAAATTTAAGTAAATATTTCATCTCCTCGAGTGGGGATCGAACCCACAAACAGTCGGTTTTACAGTCACACTTCGTGCCGCTGCGCTACGACTGGCCTCAAAGAAATATTCAAACAACACTATAAAGCAGGAGAGTATTGAGCTTATTCACCAAAATTAATATCAATCCTACAACCTCAAACTGACAGATATCCGGTATCCGGATATTTTTTATAAAATCGCTTTTTTCTATTTCTATATGCCAATATAGCAATTTTCTAGAAAATCCAAAAAACATTTTAATATAATATAGACCTGAACAGCTTTGTCTTTAGCTACGTTTCACTAGAGCGATCTGCATTTTACAATCAGACTGAACGATGTGCACTTTATCGCTTTCCTCTGAATCACCTATCAGACGCGCTCTCACATTGTTTATTTTGCAGATTGGATGCTGTGTTAAAAATTCACTACATACTATATTGTATTATTGAAACTGTTTTATGTAAATTGGGCAGTTTTACATTAATTTACTCATAACTTTACTGATACATTGATTATTTTTGTTGCATTTATTTATTTATTCGAATATAAATTAACTTTTTTAGCAGCAGATTTAATAATGAGCTCTATCTTACTAGGCGCAGCGGCACGAAGTGTGACTGTATTACCGACTGGTTGTGTCTTCGATCCCCTCTCGAGGAGGTGAAATATTTACTTAAATTTATATTTTCATTTCTTCGCTCTGGTGTCGAGGCAAAAGTGCGGCGTTGAGTTCTGCCACTCAACACGCAATGCCTCCAAAATTCGGTAGAAAGTGGGGAACGCAGTGTCTTAACACTAGGTTCCCTCTGCCTACCCTGCTGTGTGCGGGATACAGCGTGAAGCTGATTTAATTTAATTTAATATAATTAACTTATTTTATGTATTATGGCGTCTGACTGTTAAATTAACGATGGTTGTGGGTGTATCTCCTCAGTCAGGAGACTGTATTCCTTTCATTTTCTCACTCTCTTAAAACAAAGTGCGACGTTGAGCTCAGCTACTCAACACGAAATCTTCCCTTAAAACATAACGGTAATAATATTGTACATATGACCCTTTTTCGCTGAGATATGCTTTTACGCAGACTATATGAGAGCAGGGCAGGATGTGCCCTACGGAGGGATGGTACTGAGAGATTCCTAGCAAGAACACCTAATACTGCAGACTAAAAAAGAGAGAAACCCTCTGCACTGGATCATTAACGCATACTTATCATGAAATCTTCTCTAAAACTGTAAACAAATACAAATATCTGCATTCCGTTAAAATTTTCTCCACTTTGGTGTCCTTAATATGCTCGTTACTGTACCGAATGGTTATTATTACACTATTACAAAATAGTCAAACTTCATATAAACTGAAAGTGATATAAAGTTTAAACGTGTGTTCATAAAGTTCAAACATATTGCACGAGAGTGGCTACGTAGTGTATAATTTTATTACTATTTAACTGAAAAATTCGTCAGTTTTAAAATATATTAAAATATAATTGGTTATCATTATAATTGCATCAAAAATATAATTTAATATTAGCATAATATCCCATATTCAAAAAATAAAAAATATATCATTTCAATACATAAAGACTTCATATAAATTTTAAAGTGACTGAAATTATGTTTGTCTACACCAATTTATTGCAATAAGATGGCACTAACTCACAAGCTTATAGTTAGTAAAGCGCTTCCATACATTATGCGAAGATTTATACAAAAGCTTTGTGATTTAGTTCGTCTCGAATGATCTATGCGGGCATTGAAAGCTAAATCTAATAATATAGAAAATATAAGTTATGAAAAATACGTTATTCATTCACCTGTTTTTTAATAAAACATCTTTACCCGCATTTTACGAAATTCCTCCAAATTTAAAAATGTTATTGTACCAATAGACAGACCTACGATAGAAACTTCGACTTAAATGTCAGACATTAATGTACGTATCGTTTACACTCGTGCGGTAAGTAATGTCTATTTGCAAGTGTACAGGAATTGTGTCCGATCTCTATATATCGGTCTATTAAAAATGTCAAATTTGGCTCTTTAAGGCAGAAGACATTTATTATTATGTCACAATAAAATTTATATTAAAAAACACTCAGTGTCTCTAAATGTAAAGATTAAAATATACATACAAACTTCCAAAGCCTCCGGAATCCGGCGGAGAGTAGGCACGGGAGTGTTTTATGAACGTAGTGCAGGTTTCATAATTATGTGTGCGTGATACAGCGCTAAAAAAATATTGTTTTACTGTTATTAACTTATACTTAAGTATCACGAGACTAAACAATATATGAAACAATTTTTCGGTTGTTATTGTTGGATGGAGTTTACAAAACAAACCTCTAAATGTGCCTAAAGTGGATATAAATTATGCACTTTATACCGTTACTTGCACAAAACACCGGTTGAAACAGTATAACAGTACGTAATTTTAAAATTCCCTTTTTGTCGGCAGTTTTAAAAATAGCTTTTTAATATTTTGTAGTTATTTCAATAAACAGAATGAACGTAGTATTAAATCTCTCATTTGGTAGGTAGTTCTATGTTTCTTTGCCATTTTTCTATCCGTACTGGAAAAACATATATATTTATAAGTATCGTTATAATAACAACCTCCAATAGTAAATGTGGTCGTGGGCTTGATCTCCATTGAGAAGAACGATTATAATACAATTATTCTGATTTTTCTTTTTAATAGACGAAGCACGGCGTTGAATTCTGTTACGGTAGAAAATTGAGGAGAAAAATAGGAGTGTCTTATAATCAGCATTTCTCTGTCTATCCTGTTATATTAAATAAATTTCGCGAAGGGAAATAAATAAACATTCTCCTGTGATTGATAAAGTGTCTTAAAAAAAGAAAAATATATCTATAATTATAGATAATAAAAAAACGTAACGAGCTAAACTTACATAGATAGTATTCAAAGAGTTGTATTTTATGAAAATTGTATTTTCATGCGAATTTATTCGTTATTTTAAGCGAGCCCAGGTGGCGCTAACGGGTATTGCTGTAGCGGAAATTGCTGTCGGTTAGGAACTTACTACATGCCCCCACATTTTAACTGAAGTCTATAATTTTATTTTCAATGTTTTTCTGTTAACAACATTGAATGTAAAAGTATAGACTTCTGGAAGAAAAAAAATATGCTTATAAAACATAAGCACAAAATTAATCCTACTAAAAATATGAATGTGAAAGTTCGTGAGGATGGATGTTTTTTCTACTTTCACGCAAAAAGTTCTAAACATTTTGATGAAGTTTCATAGTAATATAGCGGATAAATCGGAATAACATGGTTACAATTCCTGTAAACATTGTGTATAATTTGAGCTATAATACAAGAAATAATCTAAAGCGGGCGAAGCCGCATCTCAGTTGCTAGTTAACAATAAACATTCATAACAACATTTAATCCACAAAAGTGGTAAAACAATGGTGAGAATAATATTTCTGTATTCAGTAGCAACTTCCATCAGCAAATGATACTGAATCCATTATTTTTGTCCACAAACACAGCCACGTACAAATGAAGAAAGTCCATTAAAACAATAGACCGCTTAGACAAATTGATAGTGACTCAAATGGTAAATGGAAAGGCACCGCCCTGGACTTCAGAACTTAATGAACTCCAGTCAGGAGGTATGACGGCGCATTATCTAACAAAAGACTGAAACTGCACCTCACGTAGCCCTTTATCCAACCCAGTAAACAAAAACATCTAAACTAAAAGCTTCCACATAGATTCACATTGTGGCCGTTTCACTTGTAATTGTTGGAGTCGTTATATGAATTATTATATTTGTAATTGTACCGTCGCGTCGGTTTTCTGCTGCAAGAATTGTTAATATAGATATATTATCACTATCGTACGTGAGACAGAATGTTCCTTTATCTATAGCGTAATAAAAGTTATATATGGGAAACAACCCATTTGTTTCATATTAATGGTGAGTAAGAAATTGGACAAATTAGCATTATTATTGATAAATGATTGGTTTGGTTCTCAATTCTTGTTTGAAATAAACTTGTTTTGAAATGATATTCAATTCGCTTCATTTCCTAAAATAGTACCACAATTTTTAATTTCATTTTATTTCATTATCCTTCTCTGGTAACGAGGCAAAGCGCGGCGTTGAGTTTCACCATTTAACACGCAATGTCTCGGGAATTCAGATGAAAGTGGGGAACGGAAGTGTCCTTATAGGAACAGAGTATCTTAACACTAGGTTCACAAGTTCCCTCTACCTACCCAGCTAGGTGTGGAATAGAGTGTGCGTGAAGCACTAGGTTCCCTCTACCTGCTGTTAGTGCGGGATACGGCGTGAAGCTGTTTTAAAAATAATTTTACGCACGTTATCATAACGTATCAAACTTTAATATAGGCTTTAGGATTTTCGGTTTCTCCGTATTGGAAACTCTTGCACGCTATTTTGGGCTTTGGTTGAAGAATTAGCAAACTAGATATATGAAGATGGATTAAGAGCTTTACCCGACCTAACTGGCATCGTTAGTTACTTGTATGTTGAGGTAGTAAAATTTGAAATTGAGACAAAACTTTAGTATTCACCAGATAATAAATGATATTTACAAATAACAATAACAAAAAGAAAATAATAACGTATAAGAACTTATTATTTAGTATTTTATTTATTGTATTTTCATACTAGCGACACGCTCGCGGCTTCGCCCACTTAAACTACATGATTACATTGAAACAGAATTGATTGACAACTATAAGGACCTCTAATATGATTTTTTTACTACATCATCGTAATTTCTATAAGAATTTTTTAATGTTTTGAATTAAAAAATACGACAAATTTTGATATTTCATATTTATTATAAAATATACATAAAGCTAATTATTTATTATACGTATATATTTTTGTAACGTTACATTCTTTTTATGTAAGTCTCATCATAATTTTAAAACTTTGTTAAATGCGCTGATGTCAGTGAATAATTTAATTTACTGCTTCAGAAACAGCCTTAAATATTAAATTATTGTTTTGGGTAAGGATTCATAATATTCTTTGTAAAATAACTGTAATGATTGTACATTATTTGTTGCTATACAGTTTTTAAATTAGTTACATATATTATTAACTAAATGTACAATTGGAAAATTTGTAGTTGTTACAGAGTACACGTAAAAAGGGTGTTTTTAGACATTTTTATACAGATTTATTTCAAATGAACGAACGAACAACAAAAAATCTATGTAGTTACTTGATATTTTCTTGAAGATCAAATCATTGTTTACCTCTGTGTTGAATTAATTACGACTTAAACTTTAACTGTTATGATTTCTGAAGGTAATCTCCACTAACAATTCAATTTTGTTTACTTTATTGTTTAAAATATTGTATAATAGTGCTTCAAAATATATATATATATATATATATATATATATATATATATATATATATATATATATATATATATATATATATATATATATATATATATATATATATATTTATCAACAGTCATATAACCAAGACGTTTCGATTATTAAAAAAAAGCAATTGGTGAAACTTCTAAGTAAATCGGTTCAGTACTTTCAGACAGACAGACAGACAAGAAATTAAAAAAAATCTTTTTGCTTTCTATTATTCTTTTTAAGTATCCCTCCTATCCATTACAGTCTAAATTACTAAATGTACAGACAAAATATTTTTACTGTCTTATTACATATAGAGATAAGACTATTTTATAGTGTATATGAGACATAACAGAGCAATGCTTTCATAGGAAATTGAAGAAAACATGACAGGATGTTCGTAGCAAATGGTGAATCTATTAACAGTAGGTATGTGCTAGCGTGTCAGTCAGGTAATTTGTGGAGGAATTTCATAAATCGGCGCAATTTTTAGGAGCTAGCGGTCAGTCGGATAAATAAACTCGTTCATAATATTAAATTTAACATGTTTAAATAATTTATTCATAGTTCTGCTTATAATGTGTCGTACCAAATATTGGTTATAAATATTGTTTTAATCCTAAAAGAATTTTTATATCAAAAATTAATATTTGATCTGGAATTCCAATTTAAAAATATTTCTCGTAAATAATGAAATTTTCAATAATCACTATTTATTTTCAAGCAAGTAATTAATCAAAACAAAACATACTCTTTATAAATGCACTGCGTGTTGAGTGGTGGAACTCAACGCCGCGCTTTACCTCGACACCAGAGCAAAGCAATGGAAATATAAGTTTAAGTAAATATTTCATCTTCTCGAGTAGAGATCGAACCCACAACTAGTCGGTTTTACAGTCACACTTTATGCCCGTGGGCCACGATTGGCCTAAAACACACTCTTCATCTACTTTATAAATTCTGAACAATTTTAGTCTATCTCTATGAGAATGATCTCTACATTTGCACACCATCTGGCTTCACCATTAACGTAGGTAGTTACAGGTTTGTATCGCACGCCTAAGACTAAAGTCTATACTACGTACCACATTGCTAAGTGCTGCGGTGTAGAAAGCCGCAGGCGTTTCGACACGACACCGTGTAGTGCATCCAACGCTTCGCACACTTCGACAAAATTGAATCCCTGTCGACGCCAATATGCGCACGTGAAAATTAGTCTATGAATATGATCGCCTTTGTTGCTTTTATGATGGTAAATTCATTTATAACCTCTTACTTGCTTTACACTTGGGTAAATTATAATGGATGTACAAAAATAGTATAGATTTATTAATATATGCTTAAAAAAATCAGCTTCACGCTGTATCCCGCGCACACCGGGGTAGACAGAGGGAACATAGTGTTAAGACACTCCGTTTCCCATTTTCTGCCGAACTCTGGAGGCATTGCATGTTGAGAGGCGGAACTCAACGCTGCGCTTTGCTTCGACAACAGAGCGAAGAAATGAAAACATAAGTTTAAGTTAATCTTTCATCTTCTCGAATGGTCATCAATCCCACAACCAGTCGGTTTTACAGTCACAATTTGTGCCTCTGCGCTACGACTGGCCTCAAGGAAGTGTTTTAACACTAGGATCTCTCTGTCTACACTGCAAAATGCGCAATATAGAGTAAAACGAAACAAAAAAATATATATATATTTATATAACTATTTGTTTACGTAATAATATTGTACATAGGATAATTTTCACTACACAGTGTTTATTTACTACATATACATTTTGATGTATAAAAATCAAATGTGATATATAAAATTGTTGATAAAAATATTTAGTATAAATACACAATCATATACAAACGAACCTAAAATTTAATTCCCTACAAATTTTGTCGCAATATATACATTAACTTACTAAAGGCAGAGTTGAGTACTGCCATAAATTATTTACACCCAATGCCTATTTTCCGTATTCAATATATTTTAGTCTTAATTGAACCTGGGACCCTTTAATTAGAAATCAACGCTTAATGGAAAATCCGGCTTCTTTACTGCTGAATAATCATGGTAATAGTTTTGTTGAATATACACATCAGCTATATTGATTAGACTTCTATTTAAATCAAGTTTTAGAATTTCAGTAAATTTATCAAGGAGGCTGGTTGAAAGGTTTATTATACTAGTTTATAAGGTGAAAGTGACATTTTGCGTGAGAAAAGCGTTTTAAATCTATTTTTATATTAGGATTGTAACGAAACGGTTCCTGTACTTGGAAAATATATAAATGTAGTGGGACCCAAAAAATTATATTTTTTATATTTTTTTTTCTGTTTAACTTGTAGGGTTAACATGTTTTATTACAATCAGTTCAATAATTAAAATGTTAAGTCTATTTAAAGTATCTACTAAGTTCGACAAATTTGCTTATTGCTTAAATTATACAACTGTTGTACTGAATTGACTGAATTTTTATGATGTTTGGGATTATGATAATCGGGATCGGAGTTTACGCAGGAAAAATTGAGCTAGCCGTACAAGCCTACGTATCGTCTACTTAAATACCATATAGCTAAATATTTTTCTTTAAATATCACAAATTTTGCAAGCAAAAAAATATCAAATATTTTTTTTAAATATTCAAATTATTTTATGCCGTCGTGGCGCGTGGTTCCCATTTGAAGAAATAAATTATAATTAATTAATGTTTTGAGGTCAGTCGTGGCGCAGGGGCACAAAATGTGACTGTACATTCCACTGGTTGTGGGTTTGATCCCCACTCGAGGAAATGTAATATTAATTTTACTTTATATTTTTATTTCCTTTTCTCTGGTGCCGAATCAAAACGCAGCGTTGAGTTCCGACACTCAACACGCAATGTTGCCAAAATTCCAGTGTCTTAACACTAGGTGTCCTCTGCTTATCCTGCTGTGTGCGGGATACAGCGCGAAACTTATAATTCTGAAATTGGTACAGAACCCTCGGTGGGCGAGACCGACTCGGGCTTGGCTCATTTTTTCTTATATAAACTAAAATGAACATTCGTCTATTTTCAGCGCGCGTAATATAATATATTTTTAATTATTTTAGAGTAAAATATAATTTTCGCGTCAACATGTTACTACATATTTGTAATAGTCGTTCTAATACTCAATTCATACTGCATTTGATAGGGTGGGCAGAGGGAATCTGGGAACATATTTTGCTAAGACACTCCTTTACCAATTACACTTTGGTTCCCCACCAATACTTACAAAGGTTTCTTCTTAATTATTTTTAGTTGTGGTTGTTATTCTGCTATCTAATTGAGTACGTTTATATTTAAAATATTATTCATTTATTGTTGGAAAAGTGACAATATATTATATATTGTTTATGAAAGACATCTTGAACAAAAAATAATAGCTAAAAACGTGAGTATATTACATCACTACTAAAATAGGATTGAAAGAACAATGACTTATTTCAAATGCTTTCATTCTCTACTCATTATATTTGAATGACAATAAATGTTACAAAACGATTCTTCTATTTCCACTGAAACAAAAGTTTCTTTATGCTTTCTATTGTAAATCACTTCCGCAATTTATGTTTTTTCCTAGAAATAATAACTTACGTTCTTTTTATGCAAGCACAATCGCTTTCAGGAAAACAGAATTCCATCATCGCTGTGTTTGTTTATTTTTCTTATGGAATTACGTTATAATGCTTTTATAATAATGGAATAATAAAAAAATTGGTTAAGTGCGACTCGGACTCGCCCGACAAGGCTTCCGCATCAATTTCAAGATAGAAGGATAACAAGAAGTACAACTTATAAAACTATTTAAGTTTGCGGATATTTTTAGTCATTTTATATGAAATGAACAACGTACCCTATGTTATATTTGTGTTTATAAAATACATACAATGGAAGTGTCCTATAGTTTTTGAATACACGTCGAATTTTATAGAAAAAGCATAAAAAACAAGGCAGAAATGCTCCTATCTCTTGATTGCATTCACCTAAAACCTTAATTTTTGTGCATCAAGAGATCGTAAGTTTAAATATTTGATATTAATTTAGATTGATATCTCTGCGCTGGATAAAGTGTATTGACAGACGGGCAGACGAACAACAAAATGATTCTTTGATAATTCCGTTTTTATCTTTTGAAATATGGAACTTTAAAAATGAAATAAATACAGTAGGTAACTCTTATCAAAGTATAAGCACGAAATCGCATAGTATTTTAAATGGTAATAGTAGAAATGCTTCAAAATTTTAACCTTCATCCGTATTGTATGTCATATGTAAGCTTATAAAATAATAATCGTGGATGATTTTCAGACCTTAAGCGGCTTGGTGCTTTGGCAATATATGGTGCGATATTTAAAGCGAAAGCGTAGATTATATTTTATTATTATATTTATATCAGAACTTTAATGTTTATATATCACTTCAAATTTTTTGAAGAACGCAGTGTTTCAATAGGTTCCCTATACTTACCCCGCTGTATGCGAGATACATCGTAAAACATAAAATATTACAAAATATTAAAAATCGTAGAATACGTAACGAGTTACTAACATTATACTGTTACATTCAAGGTTAATTTACCCCTTTACGCAAATTTCATAGTATTTTGTAATAGCTGTAAGTACTTATATTAGGGCCAATGAAAACTATATTTTTCCTTCATTCCCACAAAGGTCCCATAACGAAGTGGAATAGCCAAATAAGAAGGTCTTAATGTCGCTGTTAGCTGAGAATTCTCCCTTGTGAATGCTGGGTCATTAGCGCTGGGTTATTGCGAATTACCGCCGGGGACCTTACTTATAGACTGTTCTTGTATATATATATATATATATATATATATATATATATATATATATATATATATATATATATATAATATTACATATATAATATTATATTAGTTATAAATTTAGATTTGATTTTTTTTTCAGCTCGATGCTGTAGGCCAATTTCCCGCCGACAGAATATCTTGAGACAGAATGTTGAATGGCGGAATTCAACGCCGCGCTTTACGTTAACACTAGAGTGTAAAAATGAAAATTCAAAATTCAAAATTAAAATATTCTTTATTCAAATAAACTCTTATAAGCATTATATTTAATTAAAGTTTATAAGTGTAAATAATTTGTAATACTAGGTTTCTTTTCTAGACATGAAATGAGACATTTTGTTATTAAGCATTACATTGAGAAAATATAAAGATAAATTACAAATAAAACTATGAAAGACTAAATCTAAAACAAATATTAAAAAAATAATAAAATCACAAAAATATAACGACAACATTTAAACAACATACATATACTTTCATAGTATAATCTGTAAGACAATTTTTTTTATAACATTTTTTTTTATTACTAATTACTAGCAATAAACAGACAGTATTCCCAGTATTCCATCTTATGTGAATGTCCCTGTGATCGCGGGACACGAAACGGTTCGCAGGCGTGTTGTCGTGTTTAATCTAAATTTCCCGTATACTGTTGATACTTTGAGCTCTATATGATATTCTACAAAATGGATTCTGTTTCCATACACCATATAATATATTGAGGCCAGTCGTGGCGCAGCGGCACGAAGTGTGACTGTAAACCGACTGGTTGTGGGTTCGATCCCCACTCGAGGAGATGAAATATTTACTTAAATTTATATTTCCATTTCTTCGCTCTGGTGTCGAGGCTAAGAGCGGCGTTGAGTTCTGCCCCTCAACACGCAATGCCTCCAGAAATCGGCAGAAAGTGGGGAATGGAGTGTCTAAAAACACTAGGTTCCCTCTGCCTACCCTGCTGTGTGCGGGATACAGCGTGAAGCTGATTTGATTATTATTTAATATAATATACGGATTTAATCCATATAATATACGGATTTTAGATAGAGGCCAGTCGTGGCGCAGCGGCACGAGGTGTGACTGTAAAACCGACTGGTTGTGGGTTCGATCCCCACTCGAGGAGATGAAATATGTACTTAAATTTATATTTCCATTTCTTCGCTCTGGTGTCGAGGTTAAGGGCGGCGTTGAGTTCTGCCACTCAACACGCAATGCCTCCAGAATTCGGCAGAAAGTGGGGAACGGAGTGTCTTAACACTAGGTTCCCTCTGCCTACCCTGCTGTGTGCGGGATACAGCGTGAAGCTGATTTATTTATTTGATTTTTTAATATACGGATTTTAAAGGACATCGTAAAAGAGGATTTCTCTTTGCTATTTCTTATTACTTAGACTGATTTAGTTTATTAAATTAAATAGTATAGCAGAAAGAGTTTGAAACAGGGAATATAATTTTTATTATTACGACTTATCTTAACATCTATAAATATTTTTCTTTGATAAAGAAATAAAATCTATATATGTAATTTTGTTAACAATATTTTTTTTTTCAGAAGCCAGTCGTGGTGCAAGGGGACAAACAGGCTATGCAATAGAGCGATGTTGAGTTCTGCTACTCAACACGCAATGCCTCCAAAATTTTGCCAAAAGTAGAGAACGGAGTGTGTTAATATTAGGTTCCCTCCGCCTACCCTGCTGTGTACGGAATACAGCGTAAAGCTGCTTTAATTTTTTTTTCTCAATTTTACAATATTGTTAGAAACCAATCCAATATACGTATACAATTACACAGTTCTTATATTAGCATAAAAACACAAGCATATTGCTTAGAAGACCCAATTTTATGTTACATCAAGGAGAATATAAACTTTTTAAAATTAAAAAAAATAATAATTAATTTAGCTTCATGCTGAATGCCGTTGCATAGAGCAGGGTAGGCAGACGGAACCTAGTGTTGACCTAGTGTGTGACACTCCGTTTCCCACTTACTGCCGAATTTTGAAACCATTGCGTGTTGAGTGGCAGAACTCGACGCCGCGCTTTGCGTCGACACCGAAGAAAATGGAAGTATAAATTTAAGTAAATATTTCATCTCCTCGAGTGGGGATCGAACGCATAACCAGTCGGTTTTACAGTCACACTTGTACCACTGCGCCACAACTGGTCTCATTTTAAAATTTAAAATTTGATTAAAACCTTGAGTTGTGTGTTAATTTTTAAAAGTTAACAAAGGCCTTAGAATCCATCAAGCAAGTCGCCGATCTTATTTAGATAAGCAGCCGTCGAAAGCTGCCCCACTTAGCGCCTGACTGATTACTGGTAATGAATGTCTCGCTTTAATCTTTACGCAGCCGTCTAACTACAATGGTACCTTAAACTCACAATTTCAATACTGGTTTTTTGATTATTCATAAAGGCGCTTAAAATAAATTAAAACTTATTTTTTTTATTTTATTTTTTTATTGAGGCTGTCGTGGCGCGCGTGTACAAGGGTGTGATTGTAACGCGACGGTTGTGGGTTCGATCTACATTCGAGGGAATGTATTATTATTTATTAATATTTTTATTTCTTCGCTCTGGCACCAGAGCAAATCCCTGACTTGGAGGTTATTTATTCAAAAGGACACGAAAAAAAATGCGAAAAGTGGGTAACAGAGAATCTTAACACTAAATTTCCTCTGCCTACCATGCTTTATGCAGGACACAGCGTAAAGCTGATTTACTTTTTAATTTTAATATGCAAAATTTATTGAATTCCGATATGCGATGTAATACTTCTGCCCATATACGTAAAAAATCTATTCGAAGTAGTGTTGGGTTAGGTAAAAGACCGGTTTTAAGAGTAAAATAGCCACGTTGCACGCCGGCCTAGTAACTATGTCGAAAAAAAGTGCCTTGCTTTGTTTGTCCCTTGATTTGACCCATGGATGTCCAAGAAGGTGATGGCTGGATGTCGTGATGTAGGTTGAAATCCGTTGACGGCACTAGTGTCAGATAAAAGCAGTTTTTTAACAGGTACAACTGCAAAAAGCCTAATGCTTTTTACATTATTAACTGGCACCTATTCTTTACAATATCTAAGAGATAATTCTCTTATTCCTTGTCGTTATGGAGTTTTCTTCTCTGTAATTATTAATTATTAGTAAACGAATATATTATAATTAGGAACAGAAGCTAAAATATTTTCACTGTGCGACCCTAAAAAATTGGAAAGTTTTCCTCGATTTCTCTGGAATTCCATGATCAGATCCTGACTTAACGGCAATGACCTGGGAAGTATAAAATTATTTTAAGTAAAAAAAGATATTTAAGATTTAGTTTATTTTAAATAACCGAGAAATCAAGGGACATGCATTAGGTTCCCTTAAATTCATTTGTTAAATGTGGAAGGAGATTCTTCTCTTTTTGAAATTGGTTAATTAAACCAACGGTTTCAAATACAAACCATTTTTATTTTCTATAATTATAATAATAAAATTTTATTTTTATAAGAAACATATACTATAATTTAAAGGAACACGCGAACAAATTATTAAAATTATTCATAATATTAAAATTAATCCTAGGTACAAATCAGTATAGTGCCGAGCGCTATAAATTCAATTTGTAGGCGGTGCGTGTTGAGCAAGCATTGGCGCTTAAATAAATTAAAGTGCCATCGACGCTACCAAATTTAGAGTGCTCGAATGTCACCACAACAAACGTAAAGCTTTATTTACTGCTTCCATTTAATCATTTGGTAAATTACATGCACTCGATATTTCCGGTGGTGCGTAAATCATAATATAATATTGGGATACTTGATGCCTGCTATGTCTATACTGTAATTCACATTAATTTTATTATTCATCTATGTTAACTTCACGGTGTATCTCGCTATAGCAGGGTAGGCAGAGGGAACCTGGAAACTTAGTGGTAAGACACTTCGTTCTCTTTAAAATACTTCCGTTCCTCTTTTTCCGTTTTTGAATTTTGGAGGCATCGTCTGTTGAGAGGTGAAAATTAACGCCACGCTGTGACTCCACACCAGATTGAAGAAATAAAAATAAGACATACATGAAGAGGTTGATGATTATGGACGAGGCGAAAGAGTTATGCACACACCGTAACATTTGGCGCTCCGTTCCCACTGACTACCCTACTATATATACGACTTGAAGCTAAATAATAATTACAGTATAGTAATGTATGCATCGAGCAACAATAACATGTAAATTGATATATGTATATTTTTCTATGCACTAAAAATATTTTATAATTTTTCGTACCGAGTGGACAAATCACCGTCCCCGGAAAAAAATGGTAATCACAAAATCATAACTTTAAGCATGAAGATACAGAGCTCCTCCGTAAACTCTTTTGTTACGCTACCATTACTAATTAAAAAATAACGTATAACGTCCACCAACTTCTATTATGTTATATTATTATTTAATAAGCAAAATAATACGAAAAAAAAAAACTAAGTTTCATTATTTTCCTAAAGTTAACCTACCATTTTATTTTCAGAAATACCAACCAACTCCGTATATTGTTATACTGTCTTACAATTTTATTCAATAGGTTATTGAGATGGGGTCTTATAGCAACAATAGAAACTTACCAGTTTATTTTCATGTAATTTGAAAACTGCCCGTATTTTATAATGTGTTTGAATTGATATTCGAGAATATTTCTATCAAATTTGGTAATCAGCCTTTATTATAAAGATAAAATATTATTGTCATAGATTATTATAAATTATTTTTTCATTAAAATCACTTCTTACTTATTCATATAAGCGTATGAATTACGGTAAGTACATATATACATACGTAAGTTACAATCTTAATTTTTAAAATTAAAAAAAATGACGAATAAATACAAAAAATAATTGAGTAATATAGTATAGTATTTAGACGCATAGAAGTCAAATATCAGCTTCACGCTGTATCCCGCACACAGCAGGGTAGGCAGAGGGAACCTAGTGTTAAGACACTCCGTTCCCCACTTTCTGCCGAATTCTGGAGGCATTGCGTGTTGAGTGGCAGAACTCAACGCCGCGCTTACCCTCGACACCAGAGCGAAGAAAATGAAAATATAAATTTACGTAAACATTTCATCTCCTCGAGTGGGAATCGAACCCACAACCGGTTTTACAGTCACACTTCGTGCCGCTGCGCCACGACTGGCCTCAACTGGACTGGCTGGAAGTCAAATATCGTATAACTATAACATCATAGTTTAGGTGGTTATTATTTTCTGCATATAAATACATACACAAAATACATTTTTACAAAACACTATGAAATAAACAAACAAAATAATGTAGTAAAAGCAAATTAGTAATTTGCGAAATTTTGTATAAAAAAACGATAATCTCCCTTTTTGCTATTTTTAAGTAAACGGCAAGTGTAAAAATCAAATGAAACCTAATTTAATAATGATATTTTTTATAAAAAAAAAACACTAAACGCCCATGTGGGGAAACCATATTTAAATATAATAATATTTCAATATCGATAGTTTTGGCATACACAAACTATTTTTATAAGCTTATCGCTAAAGCCACAAAGCTTCCAATTAGAATTTGAGCTTCAATTTTCGTACATCTATACATATATACGTGTATATGGCATTGAAGTGTCTGTCTGTAATTTTAAAATATTTTTTTTAAGTGATGGTTGCTATATAGATGGTTATAGGACTTTAAATGAAGGGGTTGTGGAGCAACATACAGATTGTATTCAACGCGATACATATAAAATACCTAAATATTTTCCCAAACTACTGTAAAAATAGAGTAAATTTTTTTTCAAGAGACTTGAATCACTATTTATTAAACGTATAATAGTATAGCCATGATATATAATACACAAACATACTAAAATAAATATTCAACCAATTTTCCCTAAATACACTTATTACTTGATGAATAAATTTCCGTAAAGTTCAAACGGGCAAAGCCGCGTGGGGCACACTAGTTTTCGATAAAAATGTTATATCGGTTTTACAATTAGATATTTTCCAATTTCAATGTTGGAATTTTCATTTTAACAGCTAGATTATATTTTATCTAGAAACTATGTTATTTAAAAATACAATTATAGACTTTGGTTTTTAAAACTTAAACAACAACAGAAGCACGAATTGTTTGTGTGTTCGATCTCCACTCGAAGAAATTAAATATTTACTTAAATTTATATTTTCATTTCTTCGCTCTGGTGTCGAGGCAAAGCGCGGCGTTGAGTTGCGCCACTAAACACATAATGCCTCGAAAATTCGGCAGTAAATGAGGAATGGAGTATCTCAACACTAAGTTTCCTCTGCCTACCCTGCTGTGTGTGAGATACAGCTTTAATCTGATATAATTTTATTCATAAATACAACAATTTGTTAAACAACAAACGTAATCATTTAAAATATAATAATTTATAAAAACCATCCCATTTTCAACTTGAGCTTTCTCTAAACAAGAAATCCAAACAAAATCATCCTTTTAAAATATTGTCCAACCAAAATATTTGTTTTCCTCTATTTAAAACGATAAGGTACGCATCTCTCGTCACGGTATTCCTATTTTAGTCGCAGACGTCTACACGGGCCATTCAGCCCGATCTTTTGTTATCGTTGCGTGAATAACTCAGGTAATGGCCGCAGTAACAGCGTACGTGCCCCGACATTCATTAGAGAAGGCTAATTAAACCAGCAGTTGGGATTCCAACGAATTTGCCTCTAAGACACCACTTTCTTTGGGATTCTTCGTTGAACGTTTTATGGAACGGAGCGGAGCTCAGTGTCTAGTATTTGGTGGATGTTGAATAATTTAGGTGGATATGTACTTACGGTGTATTAGGTATGATTTCGAGCGCGGCTCTATATTAATTTTATGGGAGATCTCTACCATGGTAAAGGCTTGTATTTAAGAACGAATCCATTTTGTACTTTGTAAAAATTAAAATTAAATTACATTAGCTTCACGCTTTATCCCGCACACAGCAGGGTAGGCAGAGGGAACCTAATGTTAAGACACTCCGTTCCCCACTTTCTGCCGAATTTTGGAGGCATTGCGTGTTGAGTGGCAGAACTCAACGCCGCGCTTTGCCTCGACATCAGAGCGAAGAAATGAAAATATAAACTTAAGTAAATATTTCACATCTCCTCGAGTGGGGATCGAACCCACAACCAGTCGGTTTTACAGTTCACACTTTGTACCACTGCGCCACGACTGGCCTTTGTAAGTTTTAAGTATTATGATAACTTTTTATTAGATAGATAGATAAAGATATTATTGCCTTAAATTTAAGTACTTCCATAAATTGAAGCCAGTCGTGACGCACAATTGTGCGATTGTAAACACGACTGGTTGTGGGTTCAATCCCCACTCGAGAAAATTAAATATTTATTTCAATTTATATTTTTCATTTCTTCGCTCTGTTGTCTAGGCAAAGCGCGGCGTTCAATTCCGCTACACACTTAAGAAAAAAATATAAGTTACTATTGTTGCGCTTAACTTTAAGCTTTTAATTTGTTTTACCTTTATAAACAACCTTAACGTAATATAAGTAAGATTTGGTAATATTTATCAAAATGACATGCCACTAATAAACTACTACTGGGCGGTGAATGTGCCTGAAGGGAATACAATCTCCCCTAGCGTCGAATATACATAAAACAAACCGAAGCCTTTCATTTACTTCCCTAACAACATGCATTTGAAATTTGACATCCTGTATCTCATCTAACAGCGTACAGTTGAGCCTATAGGTTTTATTTGTATTTTATAGAGTTTTTAATATTTATTATTTAATAAATATAAAATGAGGCCAGTTGTGGCGCAGCGGCACGAGGTGTGACTGTAAAACCGACTGGTTGTGGGTTCGATCCCACTCGAGGAGATGAAATATTTACTTAAATTTATATTTCCATTTCTTCGCTCTGGTGTCGAGGTTAAGGGCGGCGTTGAGTTCTGCCACTCAACACGCAATGCCTCCAGAATTCGGCAGAAAGTGGGGAACGGAGTGTCTTAACACTAGGTTCCCTCTGCCTACCCTGCTGTATGCGGGATACAGCGTGAAGTTGATTGATTTAATAAATATAAAAAAAGGATTCACCATCTGAGGGCTTCTGTTACTGTAATAATTAAAAATTAAATTTATATGTAGGAAAAACGTTGCAATTTTTAATCACTCATTTTTGTAAACGCTATTCTTAATTAAATCAAGAATAAAACTATTTTATTATACTATATATAATTCATTAATATCTATACAAAGCTTTTCTATAGGTGTACACGCTTAGGTTGAACAACCTGAGCGAATTTGTTTCATTTCATGGAGGCAATAAAGGTTAGGCTTAATTTATGATACGATTACTTAACATTAAAGAAAGAATACAAAAAAACACGTTATTAAAATTACTGCTAAAAATAAAATAAAAATCTTGTAGCAAAATACGTTTTAATTACTTTTATTTTATATATAATTGTAATATATTCTTTATTGCACCAAATTCATACATAATAAAAACTACATTTAGAAATTTCAATCACAACGGACTTTACCTCCCTTGGAAATGGATAAGTGCAAAATAGCGGGGAAGACAAAAACTTGCAGTGAAGTTGAGGAAAAAAAATAATACCAATAATAAACATCCAATAAAAATAAATAATAACAAAATAGTATACATCACATATAAAAAAATAAACATAAATATAGCAGCTATACAAAATAAATGTAGCACCACTTAAGCCATTACTTTAAAAAATATATAATAAAATCTTTCGTAAATTAATTTAATTGCGCTCTTCGTTACTATTTTTAAACCTTTTCGTACATTTACACACAAACAGAAATGCTCGCGAACTTACCAAACTGGAAGCAAACTGTCTAGCAATATGATGCATATTTGAAGATAACAATGAAAGATGTAAAAAAAACGTGTCCTTATTATAAGCTATTAATGGATTCATTTTAAAAAGAAAAATATATATAAAAATAAATACAAAATATTGGGTGCCAATTTGAAGTCATGTTTTTTTTGTTTTATAGTTTAAAAATATATAAATAAATAAATAAATCAGCTTCACGCTGTATCCCGCACACAGCAGGGTAGGCAGAGGGAACATAGTGTTAAGGCACTCCATTCCCCACTTTCTGCCGAATTCTGGAGGATTTGCGTGTTGAGTGGCAGAACTCAACGCCGCGCTTAGCCTCGACACCAGAGCGAAGAAATGAAAATATAAATTTAAATAAATATTTCATCTCCTCGAGTGGGGATCGAACCCACAACCAGTCGGTTTTACAGTCACACTTCGTGCCACTGCGCCACGACTGGCCTCAAAAATATATATATAATCGCTATATAAAACAACAATAACAAGCTAATATTTATCGCATTTATCTGAAATAATTAATAATTAGAAAACGCTCTACAAAGAAAATAGAAAACAATACACTAGAAAAGACTGATGGTTATTTAACGTCTGAATATATTTTCTTGAATCAATTAAGAAAATTCTGGATTAAATTACCTTTGAAAAAAAATCTTTATCCGTTTTGGGTCTATGATGCAACAGATAAACATACATACACATATACACAGGCACGTACACTCCTCTATTTTCGTCGTGGGAAAAAAAGAAAAAATCCTATTTTTTTTTTACTAAAGAAAGAAGAATTAAAATAAGTTAACTCATACATTGAGTACTCGTGGACGAATTTCATCATCCTGTTAAATTTTATTTTAAATGATAAGGAAATTAGATAAAATTTAAATTATATTTACGTAATATCCTCAAAGCACTCTGTTTAACTAACTAGGAACGAACTCCTTTTAGAAGGGTACCTCGCTGTTATGATTATGCTTTGGATGGAAGTTAAACTTCTATTGAAAAGTTTGCTTATTAAATAAATTTACAAACATTATGTATTTTTACTGAAAACTAAAATTTTATTAACAATTTATAAATACTGATACCGCTATACTTATCTATAGAGCAATTTATACTTATTAAAATTAAATTAAATTAGCTTCACGCTATATCCCGCACACAGCAGGGTAGGCAGAGGGAACCTAGTGTTAAGACACTTCGTTCCCCACTTTCTGCCGAATTCTGGAGGCATTGCGTGTTGAGTGGCAGAACTCAACGCCGCGCTTTGCCTCGAAACCAGAGCGAAGAAATGAAAATATATTATAATTAAGTAAATATTTTATCTCCTCGAGTGGGGATCGAACCCACAACCAGTCGGTTTTACAGTCACACTTTGTACCACTGCGCCACGACTGGCCTCTATTAATTTATACTTATTATTCGTTTATTTGAATGAGAAATAAAAAAACTAACACACTTTAACGCAAAATGTTATTAATATATTTTAAATTATAGATATATTTTGTAGAAGATATAAAATTGTGCGCCTTGTACTATATTCTGTAGCCAATTAGGTATTAGTATGTTATTTAGATTTTAAGGAAGATGTTTGGTTCGTAGCGAGAGAATGACAACACAAAAAATCTGAAAGTTAAAAATTATTTCAATTGCATTTATCAATTTTAGTTGTACCCTCTCCTCTTCTATGTGATTACTTTTTTTTAAAAGTATAAAGATTTTAATCATAACCTATTAGTAAATTGACTAGAACGTTTAGACAGTATCCAACATGTGTTCTTAAATCCACCAATTTTTTTTTTTAACTTTTTACCAAACGATTAACAAACATAATATATCAAAATAAACGTGCAATATAAAATAAATTAAATGAAATCAGCTTCATGCTGCATCCCTAAAACACTCCGTTCTGCTTCCACTTTCTGCTGTATTCTGGCGGCATTGCGTGTTGAGTGGCAGAACTCAATTCCGCGCTTTGCTTCGACACCAGAGCGAAGAAATGGAAACATAAATTTAAGTAAATATTTCATCTCCTCGAATGGGGATCAAACCCACCACCAGGCGACTGGCCTGACGGAAAATAATAATAATAAAAGTAACGTAATTTGGACTAACACCAGCGAGCTTCATGGGTGCCCTTAATCGTCAATAAACGCGAAACACTTGAAGTCAACTGGCCGAAGTTCCATTATGTCCTCGTTATCCTCTACACGCCCTACTCCAAATGTTGACCCAATTTTATGATGTAAAAATTTTATCAGACTTGTATGTTATTATAGTAATCATTTTATATGGGCCATTAACATCTCAATGTGTGAGATAGTAGAGATAGATCTCTGCGTGCTTATAGTTTATTTATTTCGATATAAATTATTAAAATTTTACGTAATAAATGTATATATTTTATGTATTTAATTTTAATCAGGAATATAGTACCAGTAGTAGTAGTAGTAGTAGTCGATTAATACGTTAAAAGTATGACTGAACTTATGGCTGAAAAAAGTATATAACTTTCTTTGAGCCTAAATTTTATAAATGATCTCAAAATAAAGCAAAATTATTTTTATACTTTTTATTTCATGACCTGTCCTGAAATAAAAGTTCAAAATTGACTGAAAAAATTATTGCTGCGAAAAGGAACAAATTAATGTTACAGGTCAAATTGATTTACTTGAACTTTGCGCTATAATTCATTTCTTTCATTGAGAACAATAGTTACAATCCTGATCTAATATTGACTTTTATGGTATTTCGTCATGCTATATTTCATTACAACTTTGGTGATACACAAAGAACAGCGAAGATTTAAAGAAACTTAATATTATAATAAGTTTATTTTGAGACCAGTCGTGGTGCAGTGGCACGTAGTGTGACTGTAAAACCGACTGGTTGTGGGTTCGATTTCCACTCGAGGAGACGAAATATTTGCTTAAATTTATATTTCCATTTCTTCGCTCTGGTGTCGAGGCTAAGTGAGGCGTTGAGTTCTGCCACCCAACACGCAATGCCTCCAGAATTTGGCAGAAAGTGGGGAACGGAGTGTTTTAACACTAGTTTTACACTTCCCTCTGCCTACCCTGTTGTATGCGAGATCATTTTTAATATTATAAATTAAAAATTATAATAGTATTTATTATAAGCCTAGTAATAAACTAAAAGGGTAACTTATAGGGTCTAACTAATAAAATAAAAGGGTATTTATGTTTTTTTTTAATGTCAACTCACTGCATTCACCACTTTCCGCTTGAATTCGAAACACTGAATCAAAATGGAGAAATTAAAATAATTTACTACACAAAATAAGACCCAGTCCTGCTGCGCCTCGATGACGTCAATATACATTATTTTTATGGCGTCGAAATAACTTAGAATTAAATATGTATATGAAGAAATTCATTTTATTTACACCTCAATATGTATTGATTCAACATAGAAACAAAATTAATATTATAAGAGGTCTATTATATAATTACTAACCATTGATTTTATGTACAAGCAATGTTTCGCTGAATAATTTCTATTAGTGTGAAGCTACGAAATTATAGAATTGGATACGTACACTATATTACAAATCAAATTGTGCAATAATTAAAATAAATCAAATTATTGATAGATTATATAAGTAATTAATTAAATTAACTTAACTTAGGTTCACGCTTTATCCCTAGCGGGGTCAGCGAGTCGGGTCAGTCAGTCAGTCAGTGAGAACGGAGCGCCAAAAGCTACGATCTCTATATATCTCTTTCGCCTCCTCCACTGTCATCAACCTCTTCATACATGCCCTACGGGGGATCCTCATGCTTTTTACGTGACCTTCTTCCAGTATCTTTGATACTGTGTTTTCGAAGGTCAACCGAGGTCTCCCCCTATCTCTCTTACCATTCACTTTTCCATCATAAATCTTTAGTGGAGAACGGAGCTACAAATAAGTAATTAATTAAATTTTAGTTATATAAAAGAAATTAATTCATCTAACCTATACATATAAAACTGTTTTGTTACTGAGTAGTCACTCAGTAACATGCATATAAGAAGGTGGTGCTTGTTAGTTGATGGATAACGCACAGCGAAAGCGATGATGTAGAGTGTTGATGTTGAATTCGTCATGTAGGGTTCTGGAGGAGAATAGAAACATTCGAAAAGGAAAAAAATCCAAAAATTTCTAAGAGAACAAAACGGGATTTTATTTTTTTTTGTTTTTACAGGTTTTGGTGGCCACTAGTAAATAATATTTTTATACTTTCATATGTATAACTTGACGAATGACATCAATCCGTATCTACAATAGTTGTCAATCTCCAAGTTAAATAAGTTGACTTTTTAAAAAGTCACTTCGTTACTCACAAAGATGATATTATCAATTAAAAGATAAAAGATAAGAAATAAGAACTCTTATAAAATATCTAAAACATTGACTAAATTATTAAGCGCATTATAATACATACTCATAGTATTACAATGGAAGACATTTTAAACGCTAACTAAAGGTCAGTTTCATTCAAATGTCACACAATCAAAAATATATTTATAAGATGTTCCATTAATAATATACTTGTCTTTTTTTATATATAAAGTTGTATATGATATTTGTGTGATTAAGGAGAATGAATTGAAAAAGTTCCAATAGCGGAATGTACTAACTTGATGTGATTTTTAAGTAGCAATGTAGAACAATCATTTCTTACCATTTAATGGATTCTATTATTATATTAATAACATTTGTTACAAATTAAAAACACAAAACAATATCGAAGCGAAGCGGTAAATTAAATTTATAATTCCCGAACCTATATTATATTCAAAACAAGAAAGGCGTAATTAAACGCTCCGAGTGACAACAAAATGTTACACTATCCGTTGCAAATTAAATTAGCACTCGAGACTTGTTCTACGTAAACACTCCGGCCGGAGTCCTCAAACTGTCGAGTTGTTTGTTGAATCAACGGAATTTAATTCCCTTAGCTATTGTCCCCAAGGCTGTGTTGGCCCTATAAAAGTTTCGGTCGTTCGGTATTCACGAAATTTGGTTCCCACAATGGAAGTCAAATTATCATATAAATGTGTTGAACAGCATTTGTTGCGATTGCGGCTGGGTGGCTATTACCAAATTGATCCACTGTCGCCAACTTTGCATAAACGGTTACACGATATTTACATGAGAGTAACACTTGTATGGATTATAGTATACACCGTCCAGCAGGCGATAAAGCTTTATGAGGTAACTGGTATATCAAATTATAGATGCTGTGTTTTTTTTAATATATATTCTTTCTTGTTCGTCGGTTACAAAAGCACGTTTTTTTTCTTGTAACATTTTAGGGGAAATTTAATAAATGTACATAAAAATTACCTCTTGTAGTTCATACCTGACTTAGTCAATCTTGTTTTTTTATCTATCGACCTGGAACTTATTATGGTCATCCTGAAATTTGTGGGGCAAATCATAGTTTTATACCACCTGTTGTTGAAAGAATTTCTATAAAAAAAAAAATTAATTGACTTATTAATTATTTACCTACCGTGAAACGAAAATAACATATTAAGAATTCTTCTTTTTTATTTCTTACAACGTATCACTTACGTAATTGAGTACACATTGCTTTGGTTAGTTTCAAAACAACATTACAAATTACAATGAGTTCAGGAGCTCTCTATAACTCTAGAAAATGTACAAAAGCTTATAAATTGTAAACATTATTATTTTCCTATATTCTTCTTCGACTTCAACTTATATTTCTATTTTCTATTCTTCTACTAATACTCCAAGGCTGAAGATGTGTGGAAATAAAGGAGTAGTGATGCATATCGCATATTTACAACATTAGATAAAAAAATCTTTAATATCAACAACCACTGAATAGCCAGCCACTTTTTTAACGTTCGAGATACCTAAGTGCATTATTTTCGCAGAACTATATATATTTTTTTCAGCTTCACGCTATATCCTACATATAACAGGGCATGCAGAGAGAACCGAGGACAAAGACACTCCGTTCCCCATTTACCACCAAACTTCTGAGACATTGGCGAGGTGTTAAGTAACGGAATTCAACTGCTCTGCCTCGTCACCAAAGCGAAGAATTGAAAATATTAACAGATAATAATTCTTTTCTCAGATCCGGCATCGAACCCACAACCGTTGCGTTAAAGTTACACGTTTATTGAACATCATATTAAATAAAAAAAATTGAAAATGTTCTATTATTTAAATTTAAGGTTCGTTATGACATGGATAAGGTTATGGGGACACTTTTCTTATTTTTAACTCATACCGACTCGATCTATAAGCAACTAGTAATATGGATTAAAGCTGACAAAATTGAAGATCTTTTAGATATAATGAGAGGTGAATCTATTATTTTTATTTTGTGCCATGTTACATCAAATATTTATATTAAAATTTTATAATTGTCAACTATATAAATTTAGTTTTCCCGTTTCTCTTTTATAATTTGGTTATGGTTTAGGAGTCCTAAGTAGGATGGAAGGCAGAGGTAACCTAATGTTAAAACGTTCCCCAGATATTCTATCACTTATACTTTCACATTCAATATTAGATAGTATAGTTAGCAAGTACATTAATATGGTCCTGATAAAAACAATTAATAATTCAAATTAAATATATTTTTTTTTTTCTAAAATTATTAAATTCCATTTTCTATAACAACGATCGCTCTTATGCAAAACCACCAATTTGTGGTAAGTAGTGACAATTATTGTATATTGTTGTATATTCAATTAATTTATTTTTAGATAATATATAATCCATTCACCATTTTCTCTGCTTTGTACTTTTTTAAGTTATGGCTGGTTCTTTTACATTACGGCACTGAGTTCCACCACTCAACAGAAATTCTTTCAGAATTCGACGGAGTGAGGAGGAGTGAGGAGCGAAATTGTCGTAATGGGCACGGAGTGTTTAACACTAAGTTCCCAGGTTCCCTCTGCCTACTTTGTAATTTGCTGGAAACAAAATGAAAATGTAATAATAGACACTATTATGTTTATAGGTCCGCTTTTCAACCAAGGAGAAGACGATCATAAGAAGTATTTGCTTCAAGTTGCTAATACTAGCACATTTCTCCTAAATACAGACAATTGTTTAGCTCTATCTACTTGTTTTCTGTGGACGTTGCTACCGTTTGTATTGCATTTACAAGGGAAGTCAGTGGAGTTTGCAATCTGGTTGCCCTTTGACGTCAACGTCGACCCCGCGTAAATATTAATTAATGCAAATAACTTAGTTTATTTAATAACGCTTATATTATATCAAAACGTAGAGAAGAATGTTTAAATTGTAGAGACTTGATGTTTTTATTTTTTCTTTATGTAGCAGGGTAGGCAGAGGGAACCTTGTGTTAAGACACTCCGTTTTCCACTTCCCACCGAATTCCAGAGGCATTGCGTGTTGAGTGGCGGAATTCAAGTTTTTTTTATCTTTACATTTTGGTATTTTTGGTATTTTTACATTTTTATAAAGTTTTAAATCTGAGTTAACGTGAAGCATACAACTAGACCATTCAATCAAAATGATAATTAAAAGAAAATCCATATAAATTTAACGTAATATTTAATAGGTTTTATTTCATATTAATCTACGTTTGGTTCACAACATCGTGGCTCGCATTTTGTAATACCACCATAGATGTTATGGTCTCCTTTCTCTTTGGACAATGTAAGACTCAGTTGAGTATAGTAAGGTAAGATTTTAATTTTTCGGGTATATTAAATACTAGCGTCCCGATCGCGGCTTCGCCCGCAATATCATTTGTCACTATTGGACCGCATTTGTCACTATTGGACATACTAGATGGGACGCACTAGTGGAATGCTCTAGCGGTGCGTTTGCGTAGTGTCGGAACTAAACGCCGCGCTTTACCTCGCTCGCTTAGGTTATACCTCCAGCTGAATAACACATAGACTACAATTTATGTAATGATTTTGTATAAGTAATTTGGCTATAATATAACAATAAGTTTAAGCGAGCAAACCCGCGCCTGGATCGCTAGTTAATTAATATATTATACATACATTTTATGAAAAGTAATAAAACTATAATATTTCGTTTTAGTAACGATCTCTTAAATTTAACTAAGAGAAGCCGAGAGGAACATGTAGTAACTGGGGAGTCTTGCACAGATATAATAAGCAGACGTTTTAGAAAGGTATTACAGCATCACGTACAGATAGTAGAGTAAGTCTGAATAAGATTGTTCTAAATGAATTTATAAATAAGTAGCACAAAGAATATAATATATTAAAATTTTTCCTTATAAAGTCATGTATATAAATTGATATTTGTTTATTTATTTAGAGTTAATCTCTAAGATGATTTTTATTAAAATTATTTATGAACGAGGAACCTAATAAAGATATTTTTATAAAATACGCGTAATATCTATATAATTTAATTTTAAAATAGATAAAGCCTTAAAATTCCAGTTATTGTAAATACAATACAAATATATGGTAATATCCATAATAACGTAAATTCTATATAAAACTCTTTGTGGTGATATACACCACAATTAATCGTTGCTTGTTGACCGAACAACTATGCTATAAATTATAATTCCAATATAATTTTCCCACTGGTTAGCGTATAGAACATCAACAATATATCATTTTACTTTATAACGTCGTTTTTTTTTTCAGTTTTACGCTTTATCTCGCATATAGCAGGGTAGGCAGGGGAAATCTAGTATTGAGACCCTGTTCCCCACTTTCCGCTAATTTTTTCGAGACATTGCGTGTGGAGTGGCATAACTCAACGCCACGGTTTGCCATGTGCCCAGAGTGAAGAATTCAAAATATTAAAATAAATAATAATTCATTCTCCCGAGTGGGAATCGAATTCCTAACCGTCGCTTTTACAGTCACACATTTAGTTTTATATTTTTGGTAAAAAAAAAATATTATAAAAAAACTTAAGTAAGCATTAGGTACGCATTTGAAAAAGTGAAAAATCTTAAAATTCTTAGCAGCGGGTAGGGAGAACGGAGTGCCTAAGACTACGATCTCTGCATACCTATTTCGCCTCGTCTACTGCCATCAATCTTTTCATACATAGCCGTCGAGTGGTCCTCATGCTTTTTACGAGACCTTCCTCTAGTTTCTTTGATACTCATTTTCTTACCGCTCATTTTTCCGTCATAAATCTTTTTTGCCATTCTTTCATCACTCATTCGTTCGTCTTGCCCAAACCAGCTGAGCACGTTCTTTTTCGTTCTCACCGTGATCTTTGCAAGTACCTGCTATTCTGTATATCTCTTCATTGCGAATCAGATCAACTAAAACTGACTCCGCATATCCTACGAAGAGATAGCATCGCCACGGAATTCATATTCTTCCATTCTTCTTCTAATCTCTTCTACCAACACTACATTGTGTACAGCCGTACGTGCTGATCCTTCGCCGCCTCATCAATTCAGCTAAGACACCGTCAACCCCGTAACCGGCAGCAATCTGGTTATAGGGTTCCTTTCTACATCCATCTCTACTGGACATACTTACCAAATATAATACCAATTGAAGTATCAAAAATTAACGAAACATGTATCCTAATAAGATTTTTCACTTTAAGACATCTGCCGTAAAAGTTTTATTTACAGAGAACAGTGTGTACCCAGTATAAAATATCATTTGGTTTTTTGCATAATTTGCCCAAATGTTATAAATAAAAAATACACAGCAGGGGGGAAAAGTGGCGAACGGAGCTAACATCTCCGTTCGCCACTTTTCGCTGAATTCAGCAGGCATTGCATGTTGTGTGGCGGAACTCAACATCGCTCTTTTGCTGCCACACCAGAGCAAAGAAATCGAAATTTAACCAATTCTTTCATCTCCTCGAGTGGAGATTGAACCTACAACCAGTCACGCTTCAAGTCGCTGCGACACGACTGGCCTCTGATTGACATTGATTACTTTTAGGTAAAATAAAAAAAAAGAATTTATATAAATAATTTAATTTGTAATATTTATTCAAAATTGATATTTTATTATAGGTTCGTACAAAAAGTTGAAGATATATTCAGCACCGCGATTGCCTACCAGTTTTTAATAAGTGGATGGATTATATGTACGTCGGTGTATAGAATGGTCGACGTAAGTATGCATTTGATGAACGCTTTTATATTTTCATAGTCTTTAAGCCTCTATTCAAAGTCTCATCTATCTAGGCTGCGAACTCAAATAGCTAAAAAGGAAATATGCGATAAATCGCCCGTTTTTTCGTTATATTTGAAGCGGAAGTAAATTATAGTTCGTTTTTTAAAGTACGTATAAATAACTGTGAACGTAGCGGAATTTAAACCCATGCCTTTTCAAAATCAATTATTCAACTGTACATTGGACTTTCAAGAAGCATGGGTTCAAATCCCGCTACGTATTTTTTTATATATTTTCTAAAAAAGTAATTTTCTTTTCTCAATGTGGAAAGAGAAATACTTTTCTTTGAAAACATAGAAAGTAAAAATGTGAAAAAGTTATAGTATGTCAAATTATTTATTGGTAACTGTGACATTTTTTAAAAAAAATTGAATCTTACTCTCAAAGGGTCTAGCCTATAAGTAGAGGAAAGCTGCACCAGGTTCTTGTGAATTATTTTTAATAATATTATGTGTTGTTTTATCTGATATACGCCAAATTTTTGTCTCTAGCCCTTACCGTAAGAGAGTTGGTTAACAACCCTTAAACTAGGTTTGGTATGGGGTATTATAACCACCAACCAAAATTATATATATCTACTATGATTATATTAGTTACTTTTTTATGGTGAATACTTCTCTGTTTTTTTAGCTTTAAACTATATTCCACATATAACAGGGTAGGCATATGAAACCAAGGAACCTAGTATTAAGGCCCATGGCTCCCATTAAGACTAGAAAAAAATAAATATTCCATTTCCTAGAGTGGGAATCGAATCCATAACCTTGCGTTTACAGTTTTGCTCCCCTGCGCCACTGCTAGCCTCGATACGTTAAGATTATTTTAATATAATTAATAAAATAAACAATTATTACAAATGTATAAATAAAAATTGTAATACTTTTTTCAAAGATGAATCCAGCGTCCGTTCAATTCCTTTCTATGGTGTTATATATTTCTTGCATGTTGATCCAGATATTTATGTATTGCTACTACGGAAATGAAGTTACGATAGAGGTATTTCTTTGTTATTTCAATTTCAAGATAACCAAATTGAGAGTCAGGGGCACTAATGTGCAACTGTAAACGCGACTGGTGGTGGGTTCGATCCCTACTCAAAGGAATGAAGTACTTATTTAAATGTATATTTTAATTTCTATACATCAGCTTTGGTATCAAGACAAACTGCGGTGTTGAGTTCCGCTACTCAACGCGCAATGCCTTCAAAATTCGGCGGAAAATAGGGAAAAGAGTGTTTTAACGTCAGGTTTTCTCTGCTTACCCTGCTGTGCGCGAAATTAAGCTCAGCTCAGTGAAATATTTGTTCAAGATAGCCAAATGCAAAAGAAAATATTTAAATTTGATGTTTCAGAGTGATAATCTTACAAAATCTGCTTATTCGATGAATTGGCTAGATATAAATGTAGAGCTTCGACGTCATGTTATTTTATTTATGGAAAGAATAAAAAGACCGATACAGCCATTAGCAGGTCGCATCATTCCACTGTCGAACGACACGTTTGTTTCGGTAAGAAAAAAAATTATAATTAATCAGTATTATAAATTATTATAGGTAAGTACGTATATTTAGTACAACAAAATAAAATGTGCTTTTGGTACATTTTGTTTAAAATATTAGTATTTATAGGTATTATTGCAGGTTACTGTTTATTTTTATATGTCTTAAAAAGAACTAAATAAAAAGAAAGTCATCCAATTGCAGGTAAGTCACTTAAAATGTTTTATTTATATATACATATATACAGGATGGACAATTTAGACGTAGGATTTTTTTTATTTTTTATTTTTTTTTTTGATTATCCAGACCTGTATTTCGTGTGACGCAGTTTCACATAGATACCAATAACGTAAACATATATAAACATATATAATACTATTACAAAGATACTACTTAAAGGTTAAACAACTTTGAATTTTGCCGCCAATACCCACGACTGTTACACCGTTAAACAGTTTCCGTTTGACCACATCAAACCTAATGAGCATCGATACTGTCTACGGTGGTTCATGCTTACCTAGTAAGTGCCTGTTGACTCTTTATTGAAGATCCCCACAATGTGAGTCTCAAAGCGTTGCACAGCTCGTTCGTACGTTAGGAATTTCGGAAATGTATATGGTAAAAACCATACAACGAGGCAACCCTACGCTGCCTTTACAGCTGTATATCAACGAGGGTCTTATCTTTGATTAACCTTCTCGTCTCACAATTGACTCTAAAGTCTGTAATAGGTACTTAGCAGAGCCATCCCATACCTAAGTGAGAGCAGTTAATCCATACTCGGTCTTACTTGTGCATTATACAGTGTGTATATATATTCAACAAATTTACCATCGTTTATTTTTTATCAGTTTCACGCTGTATCCCGCACGCAACAGGAGAGTCGTTCCCCACTTTCCACCGAGTTCTGAAGGCATTGCGTTTGTGTTCGGTGGTGCACTCAACACGTTAATAAATATTTCATTTCCTCGTGTAAGGATCGAACCCGCAACCGGTCACGTTTACAGTCACAGTTTGTGCTCCTGCGCCACGTCTGGCCCCATATTTGCCGTTATCTAACGACAAAGAACTACCGGTAAATATAGCATATAACTTATATTTCAAACTGTCACACATTATAGTCGTCCCTGGATGGCTGCGGCGATTTGGCTCAAAAACAAAGCATTGAATTTTTCAATAAAATTTGAATATTCTGATGAAATATCTATTTTATATAAATTATAATTGTATACAATTCTAAAATAACATTTAAATATAATATTTATTTTTACAGATTGTCAAAAATTCGTACACGTTCTACGCATTGCTGAAGAATACGAACGAACAACTTTAACACGAAAAAGTACGTGTTCATTGGCTGTAAATGAATGTATTGATGAATTTTACTATTCGCTTAATAGAGAAAAATGTATATTACATTCTATTTTTAGACTAAAAAAGACAAATATAGCTTATGGCATCTAAGGCGCCTAAAAGTATATAATTGATGTAGTTCCTGTTAAAGATTATTTTAACCACGTCCGCAAAGTGTAAGCATAAATTAAAAAATATCTATAAATAAAAACTTTATTTCTATCACAATATTAGCGTACTTAATTTAATTAAAAATAATCGATCGTGTAATTTTGTGTTGATAAAAAATAAAAATATTGACAAATTTACAATATTTTATAATTATAGTTCTTCTATATATTTAAGTAATTTCGGTGTAACAACAAAGTGATTAACAGAACTGTGCGCTATGATTTAGCCTTAATTAAAATCAAAAATCAAAATTTAAACCGCCAAATGAAAGCTATGATATATGGCTACGTCGTTCGTAGGCAGATAAACATCATATTCCTTCTATTTTTAGATACTTAAGTATATTTCTATTATTTTGTATTGCAACAGGGTAGGTATTTAGTGTGAACATAGGAACTTAGAGAAACACTCCGCTCCCATTAAGATGATTTTGATCCTAACTCTCCGTCGAATTCTGGAAGCAATACGTGTTAGGTGGTGGAACTCTACGTTTGCCTCGACGATGCTAGAGCGAGGAAATGAAAATATTAAATATTTGATTTCCTCTAGAGGTTCCTCGAACCCGCAACCCGTCTGAACCCTGCTGAACGGCTGGCCTGAACATAATATAATCGTTAAAAAATATTTGCAAAACTAGCTACGACGGATTCGAAAACTCTCTGTGGAAGTCTTCCACAAGTGGTAGTAGGTACTATTATTATATTTAAATCAATCAAACCTTATATTGTACATTAGCGACCCGCTCGCTGAATACACAGAATTAAAAAAGAATAATAAAAGATTATTCAATAATTAAAGATTATTCACTGAATACACAGAATTTTGTTTGTGTCTTAATATATGTTTGCAGCACACTTAAGATTTCTAGTGTGGAAATGATTAAAAAATTAGGTCGCATTTTCGTACCTCCCATAAGAATGTTCATTTGAATGTTTGAAATAAAAATACAACTTATCGATTCTTACAATAAAGTCCTAACTCATCGGTGTGTGGTCAGTTGTTATTAATATGGCAGAATAAATTGCATGTCAAATGTCAAATAAGAAAGTATTTTAATATATTAGTATGTATGTGTAATGTAATGTTATATAGCCTACCGCACTTCTGAAGAATGCAGCTTTCATACAAACGCAAAACTAAATACTTTAGACCAGTAGATCTAGAGATCTTAGCGTTTAAATAAACAAACAAACAAATTCTTCCGCTTTATTATATTAGTATAGATAGGTAATATATATCGTGTGGTAATATATGTCGTCAGTGTCGTGGACTTTTTTTAGAACTACTTAATGATATTGAATGTTTTTGTAATACAACGTACTTGCGTATGTTCAACTATTTTTGCAGCGCATGCGCTTAAGGCAATTTGATGGCGTCCATTCTTATTGTTATTTCGTTATTTACGGTCAACTAAAAAATACAAAGTAGCTATTATATAAAATAAAAAAAATGCAAATCCGACCAACAGTTTCAGATATCGTTTAGCGTTTAAACAAGCAACACTTTCGTTTTGTATTTATAAATAACACTATATAACAGTGCACTTAATTGCTAAAATAACGCATAAGTTTTATTGACAAATTGCCCTCTTGCTTTTTATATTACTAACTTACTCCGTAAGTATGTTGGTTTTTTTTTCTTATAGGGCTTTAGGAGGACCTCATAGCGCGTAGCCAAGGGCGAGAGTTCACTTCGCCGCTGCTTAGCTATGTTACTGTGCAATTTGCACTTCAACAATTAAAAACAAAGTAAAATGATAAAGAACTTTTTTTCTTCCTGAAAATGGCAACATAGTCAAATATTTTGACTATAATTGGTCTAAGTATATAGTTTTGTATATTTCCTGTATAGGTCAGCAGTAAGCTTAAACAAAAATTTTTAATATTTGATGTTTACAAAATATTGATATTTAAGATGTATCTGTGCTGGGTTTTAATATTTGACCTCGGTTAAAAACATCGATTATATATATTTTTTAAATGTCACCCAATAAGTATATAATTACGATATATGATAAAATTTAATGCTTATTAATTTTTTTATTACTCATATAACAACGGAAAAATATATAATCGTTAACATATTTAATCGATGATTTTATTTCTTCTGACTCAACGTCAATACATCATTAAAAATAAAAATTCTAAAAATAATTAAATAATAATTTAAAAAAAATCCTCTTTTGTGTCTACTTACCCTAATTAAATGATATTACACTTTGCTCATAATTTGTATTATCTGTTTCATATAATTTATTTTGCGTAATCTGTACGATACTTGTCAATACTTGAAGATTGGGTATGTCATAGAAAAAGCATTTTGTCAATAATGCGATATTAGCCCAGTGTACCGTTAATCTTGGATAATATACAATAAAGCTTTACGGCGAAGAAAATTTTCATAATTATTTAATCATGTTCCAATATATTTTAACGTTAGTATTATTTAATACGTATTATCTTAGTTTCGGATTACCTATGCCAGCGAAGGTAGACCATATACCCGTAGGAAATAAATTACAAGCTCTTGCGCAAACATGTGAAAATGTAGTTATTTCTAGTCTGATTAAAAGCCAAGTTGAACGTTGCAATGCCAGTACTCTATTGGATATATATTTGGAGCCCAAATGCTTAATGTTCTATGATATTAACAAGCAACTCTGTGAAACATTCGATAAATCCAAGTATGATATACAAAGTGATTATTCATCTAAAATGAAAGAAACACAAGATGTCCAAAGCTTATGTGAGAAAGCTGTAGCATGGAAACCCAAATATCTACAGGAATACCCAGAGCTGGAAAAATTGTTTCAAACTGAAGTTTTATGTGTTAGAATGTGTGCCACTAAAGATAATCTCCTAAGTGTAGATGTCAATTTCTTTTGTAAATATTACAAGTGGGGATCTGAAGCAATTAAAAATGTTGCAGCACCACTAGCACAAATGAGCAATGAAATGGATACTGGGACTAAAACAGTTGAAGCAACAGTAAATCAAAATAATAAAGCTAATGTTGACATTTTACCAAATCTGAATAAAATTGATAGTAGCACACCATCAAAAAATGACAGTGAAGTTAAACAATTGGAAGAGAAACCTTTAAAAATAGAAAGTACTAAATCAAATATTCCGAATGCAGATGCCACTACAATTATTAATCATAGTTCAACCAATGCCATACAAAAGGCAGAAGTAGATAATCCTGCTAAAACTGAGCAATCTGCAGCTCCAATTGTGCCAACAGCTGTTAAAAGTGAAATTGAAAAACCAATAACAGCATCTGAAAAGAAAGAGAGTAAAAAAAATAATGACATAAAAGATAAAGATACTGTAATTGATAATCCTAAAGATGGTATTATAGATGATGATCAAGAAGATGATGAAGAGGATGGTAAGTGATTTTTTATTATTTGTATCATAGTTTTTTTTTAAATTTATTATTTAATTTCACATATTTGACATATTGCATAGGTAGAGAAAACTTGAGAGGCCAGTCATGGCGCAGTGGCACAATGTGTGACTGTAAAACCGACTGGTTGTGGGTTTGATCCCCACTGGAGGAGATGAAATATTTACTTAAATTTATATTTCCATTTCTTCACTCTGGTGTCGAGGTAAAAGACGGCATTGAGTTATACCACTCATCACACAATGCCTCCAAAATTCGTCAGAAAGTGGGGAGCGGAGTGTTGTAACACTAGATTCCCTCTGCCTACCCTGATGTGTGCGGGATATGGGATGGGGAATCTTATAGCATATTGGGACACCTTTTGATATTCACAATAGTTGTGGGTTAAATCTACATATTGAGTAAGTGAGTGAGTACCCTCATAACAGGAACTGTTGAGTCTCACAAAGTGACTTAATTACCTTCAAACTCTTTTTCAGATCATCAATATGATCAAGAGGGAGGGATGCCTAAACCAATGTCTAAGTCCGAGATGGATGCTAAGAATGAAGGAAGTAAGTTTGTTTTTTTCTTAAGGCTAGAAAAATCTACTTCTATTCCTAGTCCGATTAAAAGCCAAGTTGAATGTTGCAATGGTAGTACTCTATTGGATATATTTTTTGAGCCAAAATGCTTAATGTTCTATGAACTTTGTGAAACATTTGATAAATTCAAGTATGATAAAAAAAAGATTATTAATCTAAAACTAAAATCAACTACTAATTTAGAAAAATCTACTAATTTTTATACCGTATTTTAAAATATTAATATACATATGTATACTATATTTTTCTTGCTATCTATCTAATATTTTATTATGTATCTGACTGATATTTATATATTAAAATAATCTAACTAAAATAATACATTTTATTCATCATTCTATTAACCTATGATTTCTAGAAGCTCATTGTTTCTCATAAAAATTCTTAAAGTAATTTAATAATGATACTTTCAGATAATAATGATTTGCAAAATTTAGCCCAAAATAATGATAACAAAGCAGAATCAGAGACTGGGAATGATGAGAAACGGAAAAAAAGTAGGATTGAAATTGAAAATGACACAACATTCAAAATTTATAGCGGTCCTCAAATAGGTATTTAGTTCCTGATAGTTACTTGGTGTACCGAAATTATTGTGAAAAATTATAATTTGCTATTGGTCTATTATAGTAGTGGTTATTTTTTTCTAGTTTTGTTGTTAATATTATTTTGGAAGCTTCTTATTCATTTAATTTTTCTTTTTCTCCACTTTCTACTTAATTTTTCACCTTGTGTTGTTACCAAAAAAAATAAATAAAAATATTTCATAATACCACGAAATCGTACCCACAACTCTCATATTTAGTCTGACACTTGTCATGACAGCATTAAAATATATATTTATTAGATCCTTTTTTTTAAGCAATTTCCTTTTAAAAATACTTTATAAAGTTCAATAACTCTTGCACTAAAGTAACTTGAAAAGAAATGTATTTTTTCTAAGAGAATTATAATTCAATTTTGTATATTGGTCTTCAATTTCCTTCTTGTTTTCACTATTTTAATATTTTATATACAACCAGTTTACTGGGTTTAGTTGCATGTATTTTTGTTTTATTTGATATGTATGTATCATATGATTTCTATTTGAACGCTTTATATGTTACGTTTTTGTTGTCTTATCTGCATGATTTGTATGTAATAACAATGGTGATGGTTATTAATGAATGTTTCTTCTAACTGCTTCTATTATGTGAATATAAAATCAAAATTTCATCAAACTTTTGTTACAATGCAATAATTTATTTTGCATATAAATTCAAATAAATTGCATAAAGCATAGTATTAGAGTTGTAATAAAAAATAAACAGATATATTAATAATTTATTTATTTTTATAAGTAATATATTAGTCATTTTTGTTAATAAGTTTGGTTGTTAATTTGGAACTTCTAATATTGTTGCAGAGTCATTAAATTAAAATAGCTTCAGTGAAACGTTAATATAAGGATATATTCAAAATATATCCTTATGATGTATTTATTCGGTGTATTTTTAATTAAATATATAGTCAATATTTCCATATATAGTAACACAGACCCAAAATAAGAAGACTATTATAAGATCTATAGGTCTGTCCATTTTATATATTAAGTATTTATACAGACTAAACTACTTGAATGTAATCTTATAAAACTTGTTTCGTCATCGTCTTAGTATTCTGGCTTTTGAGTAAATTTACATAAAAGTCTGTCTGTCCGTTTTATTTAGATGCACTGCGGATTAGCTACTCAAAATCTGGTCAGAATATCACATATAGGAAAGAAAGAAAATGAAAGAAATAAAAAGTATATGTATTGCTTATATTAAACATATTAAATACTTTTTTTTTTTAATTGAGGCCAGTTGTGATGCAGGGGCACAAGCGTTTGACTCTAAACGCAATAGGTTGTGGCTTCGATTTCCACTCGAGGAGTATTTAATATTTTCATTTCTGCGCTCTGGACTCGAGGCGAAGCGAGGCCGAAATTCGGCGGATTCGGGAACGGAAGTGTCTCGACACTAGGTTCCCTTTGCATATGGGGTATTAACTTTTTTCTTATTTTATATTTTCTTTTATTTTAGTTTCACGCTATCGTAAAACTAAAATACAAGAAAATATGAAATAAGTAGGTACAATTTGGTCGACGAGGCGATTGGCCGCCATGAAGCTAGCTGTAGATTTGATTTTAGGATTTTTCTTACTTTTGAATATTTTCTTCAGAAAACTTAATTTCGGGGCGGTTACAACTCTACATCTGTACCTTCTGTATAATAATATTCTCCATTTATAAGTAAAAAGTACTTTCTAAAATTTATTTTAAAAACAATTCATAAAATGATAAGGACGTCATTAAAACATTTTAATAATTGCGTGCGTGATAAGATTATCTAAAGTAGTTAAGTTTAAGTTAGTGATTTTCGGCATTGATTAAAGAAATATAAATAAAGTAAAAGGAATATTAATATTTACTTAAGTTAAATGCTTTTTGATCATAATATAAATGCAAATATTTTTCAAACTTATGACAGTTGCCTATAATTTACATAGTAAATCCTATCTTTGATTCTAGCATTTGTTTCTTAATGAATATTAAGAAAAAAAATATTCACTATATTATCAACAATAAAGCGCGGCGTTGAGTTCCGCCACTTAACACGCAATGCCTCCTTTCCGCGGTGGAAAGTGGGGAACGGAGTGTCTTAACACTAGGTTCCCTCTGCCTACCCTGCTGTGTGCGGGAAAAAGCAAAAAACAGTTTGATTATCATACTTTGGTATAATCTGAGAAATAAGATTAAAAGATACATATATTTCAGAGACATCAATTAACACATAACAAAAGTTAAGTCGGCATAGCTAAATAGGTACTTTAGTTTGTACCGTTTTAAATCTCGGCTATTATCAATTTGTATGTGACGAAATAATTATAAACATAGATTTGAATACATGATACTGAAATTCCTCGTGAGAGTATTTCCTACTGATATTATAAATGGGAAAGTTTATGAGGATGAATGTTTGTTTCACTTTCACGCAAAAACTAGTGAACGGAATTAGATGAAACTTTTATCAGAATAACACGTACGCTACGGGTTTCCAAAAATCATAATAACAAATATACACGATTAAATCCGGTTAAATAGTTTATGTAAATATTTTATATCATTTAATTATAACACAAAAATAAGTTTAAGCGGGCGAAGCCGTATTTGGGTCGCTAGTTATAAATGAAATAAGACAAAATATTTGGACAAGCATATCATCGAATAGTCACGCGTTAAAGAATTATAACAACAAAGACATATACTTTGTCGTTATCAATAATTATTGATTGTTATCAATAATTGTTACCGATTTATCTTTACAAATAAACACAACATGTGACTATTTAATCAAGTGTAGCCTTGAGGCTATGTTAACATAATGTTTACATGATGTGGGATTTTCCTTGACTACATTTTATAAAATTGACATTTGATGAAAATAATAAAATTATATATACATTATTTATTACTATAGATGTTCTTTGTTAATCACATGTCCTACTAATAATTCGAGGCACCGTTGACATCTTCTAACAAAAAAAATAGTGTTGTGGGTTTAAATTGCACCCAAACGTTTGTAACGATTCTAATCTACATCGCTTACAATTGATTATTAAATAAATACATATAATAACTACATAAGTTAAAAATACATTTAAAAGATATGTTAACTAAAAGTTAAAGAAATGATATTATAGTTTATAAAACGAATCTTCGAAAAATGCAACGATTTTATATTTAACACAATCATCTTGTAGTTATATTACTATAGTTTCGTAATCTTTTGTTGTTTTATTTAATCACTAGTATTTAGTACCTTACATTTTGTATGTTTATGTTTTTATCCAATCAAAAAATTCGACACATATATATATATATATATATATATATATATATATATATATATATATATATATATATATATACAATAGTAGAAACCAATTTATTAATACATTATTATTAAGAAATGTTTTCTTTTTCAGTTGCGGAAATATTTCCGAATTCAATGCAGGATTCCCTGAATGATGATGATGATCACTTCTTCCCGTTGTTCTTGACCGCGGTTGTGATCGTGATTATTCTATACATTGTGTACCATAACAAAAACAAGTTTAGTAAAGTGGTAAGTAGTCAACTTTTATGGCGGTAAACAGAAAGAAATAAAATTAAGTAAATACAATTACAAAAATTAAGTTTCTTAAAGTGGATTTCGCTTTAAAAGAGATTTCTTTTAGTCTAATTAATATAAATTGTAAACGCCCGTTTATTTGTTTACGTCGCGACAAAAAATCATATATTTTTAATTCTGTCAGTAAAAGATGATGAAAATGCTAACGCAAAAAAAAATATTGTCAGAATTTATTACAGTTTTTAGATGTTCTATAATGTTTAATAGTATATCAAATGATTTTATGGAAAAATAGTAATAATAAATTATCCATCTATATACATTAGTTCTCAATCTCAATAGACATTAGTTATTTGTAAGTGTTTATACAGTTATTAATTGTATTTTGTAATACGCAATTTTATGTGATCCACGATTTTATGTGATCGCCGATCGTTAAATTCGTTACGGCCTTAAAGTCCAATCAAACATCGTAATGAGTATTTTTATTTGTATTTTATCTACACACATAATCAAATTGTTACCGATCGCTGCCTGTACATAGAAGATATATGGGAAAATGTATAATTAGGGACATTTATCAATCTTTTTTTTTTCGGTTTGTCTGTGCGTTTGTGCACGCTTATCTCAGAATCGGCTATTTAAGTGTAATTTTCACTGTTGTATTTTCGCAAGCTTCCCTCAATATATATTTTGTTTGAAATCGGTTCATAAATAAAAAAAGTTATATAAAGAAAGGATTTGGGTTCTTAAAAAGTTGCAACAAAATATTTTTCTTATTCATCTTAGGAACTTTAGTTTTCAATGTATGGGATGTTGTCTTCAACATGTTAGTATGTAGATTAGAAAATAGAATGCCCGCTTAATCTTATTTTGATATTATAGCCAAAAGATAATATTTTTTTTAATAAAAAATATCCGAATTTTAATACAAAATCTTATGCTTGAGTAGTTTTGGAGTGAAAGGCAAACTTACATTCACATTTATAATATTAATATAATGATTATCATAAGTAACGTTTTATTACAGATACTGGGTCTAATAGTAGAAGGAAGACAACCTGGTAAGCGTCGAAACAGCCGTGGACACGCCTACCGTCGTTTAGACACGTTAGAACAAGCCATGAGCACTAACACCGCGGCACCGCCAAGTAAAATTATATATTAAATATTTATTAAAGTATATGTATGTACTGTAGTCTATTAGATCACTTATAGATAGAGAGACGATAGCCGTTTTATGTATTTGATTTATATACTATTTTTATTGGTCTTATTGAATTGAAAAAAATCTACTAAAAAATGAAAAATTAAGTTCAGTTTCTTTTCATCATTTTTATCTGAGTTGTTGTAATTTATAAAAAAAAATTGATGTATTCACTCACACTATTTAGACTCAATTTTACGCCATTAAAAATTAAAATTTCAAATATATTTGCTCTCGTCTCTCGAAAACTTTCCGAAAATTATTGTATTTAGATCGAAATATATACATTATTGATAGAAAGCCATTGAAATGCAGAATTTACGGTGGCAAAATTATAAAGAAATAATCTCACATCACCTAAACCAATGTCCCTCGTATATTACAAATTTATTATAGTTGATATAAATAGTAATAATGCTTTAAAAAATAATCATATTATTATTCAATGCAATAATTTATATATAAAAGGTATTATTTGTTATTTTTTCAACATATAAATCTATTATATATGTATTAAGAGGACTCATACATAAATAAATGTATGGAAAATACAACAAAAAATATTAATGGCAAGTACAATAATGTGTTTAATTTTTAATTACAAAAATGCCTCATCTGTGATTGGGTTGAATTTAGTTTATTTAGTTATATAATTTAATTAAGTCGCATAAGATATTTACGCTTACTTAAACATTAGTTTTACTTCGATTCCGATATCTGGGAAGGTGTTTCTTTTAGATCTCAAGATTCTTTATAATTGACATCTGAATAAGGACATTTTTATTTATTTGCTTTCTTTTTAGCTTTTAGGCTTTGAATGGTGTTAGCGAATTGTCTTCTTTGAATTTTTTTTATGTAACTTTTTAAGAAAGAAAGAAATACATAACGAAAAATTTATATCGATTATTCAGTTTTCTTATTTTCGTTGAGAACACAATATTTTCTAGTCCACATCTAATAAAGTTAGTTTTGACAAAAAAAATAACAAAAATAACCCACACCGTTTTTGTTAATAATGTGAAGCTTGCCCTATAAACTTTATTATAGTATCAACATCATGCATTATACATATAATATCTTCCTTTAATTAAACTATAAAAAAAAAACACCTACAAACCTATACCTATATTGATGGTTAATATAATCATAGATATAAGTACTTTAGATGCAATTGTTAGACATTTTTTAATATCATTTAGTAAATAAAAGCATACTGTAATATTTCTTTTATATATTTAGTGATTATTTTCTATATTAATTTTATAACTAATACATAGTTAGTTCTAAAGTCTTCAACATGTTCGATTTTGATTTGGACTTTTTATTCTAAATAAAGATTTAAACTTGGATACTTTATTATTTATATAATACATTAATTACTTAGATCCATTTCTTTGATATAAAATAATATTTTTATAGGATCCTACCATTTTGAAACAGGATACTTGTGATATGACAAAAAAACTAAAAATTGTACTACTAGTATGTTAATATATGATATAATGTTAACGCAAAGTTGAAAAACTATCTAAAATAGCTTAACGCTGTATCCGTTAAACCCCTTCAGCCAAATTCAAGACATTGCGTGTTGAGCGGCGAAACTTTACCCCGCACTCTTCCTTGTTGGCAAGGCGGCAAAAAAAAATCCTGAGAGGGAATCGAGCCCACAGACATCACTTTTACAATCACATGCAGGCTTGGTCGACTTCGTTTGGGGCATGGGAAACATACAGGGATTGTAATTCGGTCTCGTAAAATAATTTTTAATTGATTTATCTTTCTTAATACTTACTTTTAATGTTGGCAGCTTTGTGGATATTTAATGCTGCTATATTAAAGCCATTTTTTGCCAATTGAATTCTCAGTCTATATTTGAGGGGGAAAATTTTAAATATTGTTGGTGGGGCGTACGATAGATGGCAGCAGTGTCGTTTTGTCTCCCATTTTTAATATAAGGTGAAACTTCCCTTGGGGTATTATGTTCTGTGCCATCTGTGGCCACATGCTTGCGTTGCTGCGTCATCCTTACCATGGGTGCTAATATTTTATATAAAGCGCCATCTCTTAAATTTTATTTGAACTAAATTATTTCTACTTACAATGACAATAAGCAGTTATATATATTTACAAATAGATGGCAATATAATTGTTTCTCATAAAGAGTAAATCTATTAATTTATAATGATGAGAAAAATAATGCGAGCTGTCTGGCTTTCTGACCTGGTGACATATCCCTCCGTTCTACGTCACTTTTAGATAGATATCTTTATCCCATGATTAAAGCATCAAACAATCTTCTTATTGTCAGCACTAATTTAAAAAAACGGAGCTTTTGCTGAAATTCAGTCTTGACTTAGCTTTCATCTGATACCTCACTTGAACGGTGTTGACGGCTTTAAACTTAAAATTTGCATTTTGATTTAACTACAAGTGATATTTTTCAGATTTTTTCCTTAGCTAGTAGATAGTTTATAATTCTAGGTTAACCGGGAGTTCCCTATTAATTTTGATGTTTTTTATAGTGTCGAAATACGATTTTTTTTGATATTTAAGGCTAATTTTTTTAAGATTTTACCACAAATGTATATGTTTTAAAATTTTTTCCTGATATAATTCTAGGTCAATCGGAAGAACCCTATGAATTCTGATTCCCTTGATAGTGTCGAAATAGGCGTTTTTTGCGATATAAACGGCCATTTTTTTTTAGTATATCTAGATTTTTTTCAGGTTATCATCTTTTATATTTATTTTTTTCTATTACTATTTAAATTTGCTAAATTCCTAGAATAGGCAAGAAGTTGAGGTTGAGTGACTAGTTTTACAGTTTTAAGTAAAAAAAGATATTTTTACTAAAAACCAGAGTGCTTTAAAATAATGAACTTAAACTAGACATTGAGGTGCCGAATTCGGTGACAAACGCAATTTCATCCCCATCTGCAGCTTTAAAAGTAAGTATCTCTATATACTTATTTATAAAAACGCGTAAAAATTTTAACGTGTCTGGTTCCAGGAGGCGCGGGTTCAATAAATAAATTGTGTGGGGCAAGTGTGAAATAAAACTAAGAATGTTAAAAGTATTTATATAACCTTTTCCTTTTTAGTCTTTTCCGTCAATTTTTTTAGGAACTATTTTACTTCAAACTTTATTGCTTCATTAATTTTATACTCATAGCGTCATACCTTTTATTTCTTATGTCTGTTGAATTGTAGTATTGACATAGACAGCACCAATAGCACGATATCCGTTTGAGCGTGTTAAAGAAATGAATTAGGTAAATAAAATAAATAAATCAGCTTCAAGTTGTATCTCGCAAATAGCAGGGTAGGCAGATTAAACCTAGTGTTAAGACACTCCGTTCCCCACATTTCTCACTCGGGGAAAATCGGGATTTTCATCAAAGAATTTTCGTTATGCGTTAAATAATTCACGAAAAGCTGGACCATGTGTGTCCCGCTCGGGGCACTTAAATTTTGGGCTTAAAATCGGGAAGTCCTGCCAAAATCCGGTCAACTTGGCACCGCTGGTACCTGTACAAATGCTCAAAAAACATTACCCCTCTTCTAGTATAAGGACTAGCTATTATCTATCGACCTTCTGTAATATTATTACAATACATTATATTAATAATATTTATATTATTGTCATGAATGTTAAGGCTTTATTTTGGGTTAACGACATAAGGCAAAATTAAGAAATTGGAGTAGATACTCATTTATTATGTACTTTTAATGGAGCTATTTACAAATTAGTTAAGAAGCGCGACCGCTATTTAACTATATTAATAAATATTTATATGTATTTTTATAAACATGTTTTTAATAGGTACTAGTTTTCGAAATTTCAAGTTTCTTTATTTATTGGCGAATATTTTATATGGATTATTTGTTAATATTAAAAAATAAAGGATGGAGAAGAACAGCAAGGGACCGGCTGGAGTGGAATAGCCTGGAGGAGGCCTTTGTCAAAATGACAACATGACTATCAAAATGTGTATTTAATATTGACAATTATTTCATAAATGTTGTTAATTTTATTGTAAATAATTATTTTTATTTTATTATTATTATTTTATTATTATTATTATTATTTTAAAGCGTCTGTTGTTCATACAGAATTACATATGGATATGAAAATAAAAAATAAGACCTTCACGCTGTATACTGCACACAGCATGGTAGGCAGAGGGAACCTAGTGTTAAGACACTCTAGCTACCGTGTTGAGTGGCGGAACTCAATGAAGCGAAAAAATTAATACATAAATTTCAATATATATTTCATTTTCTCGAGTGGGGGTCGAACCAGTCCATTTTACAGTCACACTTATGGTCCCTGCGTCGCAGCTGGCCTCAAACATTTTTTAATATGATATTTTATACAAACAACAGAAAATAAAATTCTAAAACATTTAAATAGTACTATAGATGACCATACTAAAATAATTATTAAATTTTCGCTAAAGTCAAACATCAAATTATTACGTAAATATGTTTTTTTTTATAAAATTTGGGGTAAAATCTAACACTAGCGCTCTGACCTAGTTGAAGAAAACTAACATTAACAAAAAATATATTTTAATAATGATATTTTTTATCTCATATGGGGTACTGTTCTCATCTCTGGGCCGGTGCACCTCAGTATCAGCTTGAACCATTTGATAGTATACAACGTAGAGCTGTTCGAATCCTTGGGGACCCCATCATCTGTGAAAGGCGAGACGTCTCCTCGCTGTGCGTTCTCTACCGCATTTATATTGGGGAATGTTCTGAAGAACTGTTTGACCTGTTACCTGCCGCCGAATTTTCTAACCGCACAGTAAGTCATAAGCTAAAATATCATCCACACCACCTGGATACGTGGCAATCCACTACTGTGCGGTTTCGTAGGAACTTTCTTCCACGCGCCACGGAACTGTGGAATGGCCTACCCGCGGCAGTGTTTCCAGGTCGATATGACATGGGTACCTACAAAAAGCGCGTCTTTCTCCACCTTAAAAGGCCGGCAACGCACCTGTAGCTCCTCTGGTGTTGCACGGAGTCGTGAGCGGCGTTGATCACTTACCATCAGGTGACCCGAACGCTCGTTTGCCTTGTCCTTTTCCATAAAAAAAATTGTCCTCAAAGTAATTATCAAAGGACGTTATGACAGAAATAAAATAAATAAAATGTAAGCCATCATAATCATCATATTTTGTTTTGTCAACAGTCAACACTCATATTTACCTGTCCCGTCACTATCATTTTCAAAGGTCTTTGAGATTAAAATATCGTTGAGTACAAATCCCTCTTATCTTAATAGAAACGAAGAAAGCAGACTTTGACCCTTGGCAGTTCGTTTGACTGAAAATTATTAGAGGAATTCGAGTTATATTTTTTTCTATTATCAAATTATGTTAAAGACGTTTTAAGGACTGGGATGAGTACGTAAAGTATCAAAGACAAATATTTTTTGTTTTCTTAAAAAAAACTTATCTTTTTAAAATATGCTATTTAAATAGATAGATATATATATGCACATTTGTAGCTAATTAAAATATATTTATTATTATTCAAATTATTATAATATAATCCTTCTACAAATATTTACATACATATATCCCTTTATTATATATTTTTTTAATTAAACGTTTTTTATAATAATATACTAAATTAATAAAAAAATGCTTTTATTATATTTTTTTATTAGTCAAGCACTAGTCTATACCATAGTTTTACAATTTAGGTCAAGGCAAAATATAAAACATGTTTGTATACAGACAAAAAATATAATTAAAAAGAGAAATTATGATTACGAAATTCTATCCCAATAAATTTCGCCATTTTATTACTTGATTTCGTTACAAATATGCAAATTATAACGTAATTAGCATTAGTGACATCATAATTTCCTAATAAAAATTGAAATATTTATATATGAGGCCGGTCGTGGCGCAGAGGCTCAAAGTGTGACTGTGAAATCGACTAGTTGTGCGTTCGATCCCCACTCGAGGGAGTAAAATATTTATTTACATTTATATTTTCATTTCTTCGCTCTGGTGTTGAAGCAAAGCGCGGTGTTGTACTCCGCCACTCAGCACGCAATGCCTCCAGAACTCGGCAGAAAGTGAGAAACGGCGTGTCTTAACACTATGTTCCCTCTGTCAACCCTGCTGTGTGCGGGATACAGCGTGAAGCTGATTTTGATTTACTTAATACAGATTGGTCACATGAGTTACCCCTTTGTGGCCAGTTACATGCAATTTACAGCACCGCTACTTCTTCGTTGACACGAAATAGTCGTTGGGCTTATAATAAATAAGGCTTTCTTCACAAAAACATATATTATATGTATCTATTGCAACGCCAGCCTTTTAAAAGTGGACATATCTAGAAATATTTTCTTTGGAAGGCCTGAATTTTAGTTTTGTACAAATGGCAAAAGGGTGAAAGTGATTTTTTTTATAATTTTCACGAAAAATATTTTGGTACTAACTTTTTTTTGGGGTGGGCATAAAAGATTATTTCAACGCCAATGCTTCTACGTTCGTATTCTTTGATTTTTGACAATAGATACAAATAGTAATAAACATTTTTTGTTATTTATTTAACAGAAAACAAATAACAGCAAAAAAATATATACAACGGATAACCTAAAAAGAAAAAAAAGTACATAGATATCACTGTATGGAAACAGATAAAAAATAAATGTATATTTGTAAGTTGGTTCTACTTACAGTAAGTACCCATATGACATCAATTAGGTAATAAATTTAATATAGTCCCAAGACAAGAACCTTGGCTATTTCTAGATCTAAATCTTTTCATGATTTTTATGTTATATCAAAGTTATCTAAGTACCCAAAGTTTATTTGTAAGTTAGTTCTACTTACTTTTAGGCATATATGTACCCTATATAGTTGTTTTTGTTAGGCCAATGTAGACTTGTTCCTAGGCAGTAATAAAATTCTACCTAAATGAAGATACTTATTATATCCAACTTTAGTGCTTCATTTTCTACAATACTATCTAGACTGACATTGTTATTGTCCAAGTTTTGTAAATGTTATAGAAAATGATTTCGACTTTTTTTTTTGTGTGTCCTTTCACGTTTCTCGTTGCTAAATGTATTTCTTTGTTAATTTGATGTTACATTCTAATTATGATTATTACATATAAGTTTGAATAGAAATGACTGATTTGTTTGTTTTTCTTGCTGAATCATTCTAATCTAGTAGGCTTATATATCAAATATTATCTTATTTTGCTAATATTATAAATGGGAAAGTTTTTAAGGATGGATGTTTTTTCTACTTTCACGCAAAAATTATTGAACGGATACAGATTATATTACAGTAATATATGGAAAACCATGTAAAACTTTTTTTTTTTATTATTTATCTAAAACCATGATTAGGATACGTTTGATAGAAAATCTGATGCTGATCGACTTACGGAGGGTCCCAATAACTTATCTACCTTTAATAGTCTGTTAAATTATCATTATGTTAAACAGCTAACCTAGTGTAAAGACACTCTTTTCTCTACTTTCCTCCGAATTTTAAATTCATTTTTCACATTTTGGAGAAGCGGGACTCGACGCCGCTCTTTGCCTAGAGAACAGAGCGAGTAAATATAAATATACAAATAAATATTTAATTTCCTCGAGTGGTAATCGAACCTACAACCAGTCGCTTTTACAGTCACACTTTGTATCCCTGCGCCAACACTAACTTAGCTTAACACTTGGTTCCCCTTTGCCTACCCTGCTGTGTATGGGATACAGCGTGAAACTTATACTAGGTTTAATCTTCCATATTTGAAAATATTGTAATCATAAGATTTTATCATAGTGAAATAATTTATTTTTCATACCCGTATACCAATATGCAAAATTAAATTTTTCAACAATATATTGAATGGATGTTTTATACAAGCTTACCGGAGTATCTAAGCTTTGAACATTGTCCATTTTTCCAGCCAGATAGCTTTATGACGATATTGAGAGATCAGAAAAATTTATGAAAAGAAAGCTACTTTTCCAAGCATTTTTCCGATGGAATATAAATATTAAAGACGGAGTAATATTGTTTTACATATATTACAAAAACGTCCATTTATCATCTCCATATATAATAAAAGGATAGAAAAGTCAATTCTGTACATGAAAGATATAAAAAAAATAAAAATTAGGTCGGTTAATATGTCGATTATAGAACCTAAAAAACCACTCAGCAGAATTCTTGTCTGTCTGTCTGTCTGTCTGTCTGTCTGTCTGTCTGTCTGTCTGTCTGTCTGTCTGTCTGTCTGTCGGTTTGTTTGTGCGTCAATCACGCAAAAACTACCTGACAGAAATTGATGAATTTTTGCATGGTGTTAGCCTAGGGCCTCAAGGTACATTTTTTTTGGGTTTCATTCCGAATTTCATGATAGTTTTCTTTAAAAAAAATAAAAACTGAAAAATATAAATTACCTAAAATACCGATAACTACTGTATGAAATTAAATTAATTTTGGCATGGTAATAGTTCAAAGCCTAATGTCACTTATAGGATAGTTTTTATCATGGAGTATAAAGAATTTTTTGTAGAAAAAATTACATAATTATATTTTTTTATAAAAAAAATCGACTTCTTCAAATTCAACCGGATTTCACACTCTGAACTTAACTAAACTTTCACCAAACTACCCCTTATATGTACCCTTTCTAATAAAAAAAGAATCATTAAAATCGGTTGAATTGATATTGACTTATACGTTCATTTGTCGCGCATATACTTAATGTAAATTTGAGATTTATATGATTTTCTCATAGATACCATTGTTGGATATAAACTAAATTAAAATAAGACTACACGGGAGGCATTAGCTTTCAAATAAAAAAAGAATCATTAAAATCGGTTCATACAATCAAAAGTTCTAAGGTAACAAGGCTAAAAAATACAGCCCAATTGATGACCCCTTTTAAGAAGTCGGTTAATAGTAATCTGACATAATTAAATTACGACTATTTCATTTAACCACATTTTAAAAGAAGAAAGTAAATTGAGGCCGTTCGTTGCACAGGGGCACAAAGTGTAACTGTTGTGGGTTCGATGACCACGCAAGGAAACGAAATATTTATTTAAATTTATATTTCCATTTCATCGCTCTGGTGTCGAGGTTAAGTGCGGCGTTGAGTTTCACTACTCAGCACGCAACGCCTACAGAATTCCGAGAAAAGTAGGGAACAGAGTGTTGTTGTTAACACTAGAGGTCCTATGCCTACCCTGCTGTGTGCGGGATACAGCGTGAAGCTAAAAAAAGAAGTATAATCAATATTTGTTCAGTCTACCATAATTATTATTTTAAACGTCAACGTTGGTGATATTAACAAACATAATAAAGTAGGTATATTTTACGGGATTAGCTCATATGGCGATGTGTAGAATAAAAAGTATATGTATTTTGAAAGTAAATTCTGATTGTGAGTTCATAGTTTATAAAAGTTTATATTGTGTTTAGATGGATCACCTGGTGATGTCAATACATTTTAATGTCATCTTATGTTATCTGTTAAAATAGCGTGAAGCTGATTTAACTTAGTGTTATATTATACATAATATGTAATTTATTAATACGTTTCAAGTATGAAAAAAAGAAAAAAGGCAATATAATTGCATTTGTGTTTCCTTCCTATATTTTGTATTTCTATTATTTATATCGATATATCAGGAACGTAAATGCGGGAACAGAGTTGCATGCCATTTTAGTACAGAGTAACCTCTAAAAAATGTATTTACTAAACTGAATAAAAAGAATGTGTGATTCCTCTATAGAATATATTATTCTATATTATACATAAAACAGGTTAAAACAGTGCATATGAAGGTATCCTCCTGTAGTATAACTATTTTCAATTACTATCAACACTACATTGTCGATACTAATGTGGTATTACAATATGAATGAAATTTTTCCGCCATTATGATGACATAGACAATTTTTTTAATTTGGAAAAATAATATATTAACTATAAGAACGTTGGTAGTTTTTTAAAAGGAATTCTTATAGAATAAAAAATTGCCTAAACTATGCTTCTTCGCAAGTGGTTGTAATAACTATTGGTATCAATTTTCCAAAAAATCACTATAAATATTAAATATGCTCAATTATACAGAGTTTTTTTGTTAGGACCACTTTAAATGAAACCACAGTTTAGCTACTCTATAAAAGCCTATTACATATTAAATTAAAAACCCGAAAATAAAAAAGTTATTTTTTCAAACAAAATCTCCATATATAATAAAAGGATAGAAAAGTCAATTCTGTACATGAAAGATATAAAAAAAATAAAAATTAGGTCGGTTAATATGTCGATAAAAAATTAATATGTTTAAAGTTAATATGTCGACTAAAACTTGACGCTATGACGGTACAATTGAGAGAACTGAGATTTCTGGTTGTAGCACTAGTTGTATTTTAATTAGGTTAAATTCCCACTAAGTGGAAGAATATATTTATTTTTCTGCCCGTAAAAACAAACGAAGCGAAGCCTTGTGTTCCGCTATACTATCTAAAGAAATTAGAAAGTGCAAAATTGAGTAAGTGCACCACTATCTTATTTGAAATTCTTTCTTCTCTCCATTATAAATTTTCATAGGATTGAAATGTAATAGTGACGTCTTTGAACAATAGTATATGTTCATAACTGTTAAAGTTAATTATCGAACAAATGGTTTACAACTCTGATGATACAAAGACATTCTGCTTCAGCTGATAATTTAATTAAAATGTCTACCGGATGATCAATTAGCCTGCAGTTTACGTTTTAATTGTTATTATGTATGATGTTACGTAACGTTTCTTTACGTTTATTTATTTATATACATATTACATTTAATGAATTAAATATATTTTATAAAAGGTTCACATATGTGATAACATGTTCACACATCTAGTCCACATATGTGACCACATATTCACACATGTGGTCCACACACGTGACCACATGATCACACATGTAATCTTCATATGTGACTACATATCACACATGTGGTCTACATATGTGACTACATATCACACATGTGATATGCCCATGTGAATACTTATTCACACATGTGGTACACATATATGACCACACGATGCCACATGTGGTCCACATATGTGGCCACATGATCACATATGTGGTCCACATATGTGAGCACATAAACACACATGTGGTCCACACACGTGACCACATATTCACACATGTGGTCCACACACGTGACCACATATTCACACATGTGGTCCACATATGTGACCACATGATCACACATGTAATCTTCATATGTGACTACATATCACACATGTGGTCTACATATGTGACAACATATCACACATGCGATCTGCACATGTGAATACTTACTCACACATGTGGTCCACATATGTGACCACATGATCACCCATGTAATCTTCATATGTGACTACATATCACACATGTGGTCCACATATGTGACCACATTTTCCCACATGTGGTCCACATACGCGACCACATATTCACACATGTGGTCCACATATGTGACCACATTTTCCCACATGTAATCCACATACGCGACCACATATTCACACATGTGGTCCACATATGTGTCCACAAATTCTCACATGTGGTCCACATGAAAGACCACATATTCACACATGTGGTCCACATATGGGACCATATATTTACACATGTGGTCCACATATGTGACCACAAATTCCCACATGTGGTCCACATATGTGACCACATTTTCCCACATGTGGTCCACATACGCGACCACGTATTCACACATGTGGTCCACATATGTGACCACACATTCTCACATGTGGTCCACATGAAAGACCACATATTCACACATGTGGTTCACATATATGACCACACGATGCCACATGTGGTCCACATATGTGACCACATGTTCACATATGTGGTCCACATATGCGAGCACATATACACACATGTGGTCCACACACGTGACCACATATTCACACATGTGGTCCACATATGTGACCACATGATCACCCATGTAATCTTCATATGTGACTACATATCACACATGTGGTCCACATCTGTGACCACATTTTCCCACATGTGGTCCACATACGCGACCACATATTCACACATGTAGTCCACATATGTGACCACAAATTCTCACGTGTGGTCCACATGAAAGACCACATATTCACACATGTGGTCCACATATGTGACCACATTTTCCCACATGTAATCCACATACGCGACCACATATTCACACATGTGGTCCACATACGCGACCACGTATTCACACATGTGGTCCACATATGTGACCACACATTCTCACATGTGGTCCACATACGTGAGCACATATTCACACATGTGGTCCACATATGTGACTACATATTCACACATGTGATCTATATATGTGACTACACATTCACATAAAAAATTTTTTACTACACGAATAAACTTCAATAAAAGTTTTATAATTTAAAAAAGTTTATTTTTTATGTAGGCTGTCTCCTATCTGAAGTGTAGTTAAATGGAAAAACTAGGAGGACCAGTGTGTGTGTCAGTGATGACCTATTGCGTTGAGAGACAAGGTCCTTCATCCTTAGCCTCATTCGCAGGCTCCAAGTCAGCTATGGAGACAGCTATTTCTCTAAGCTACTGAATTAGAAACGATGGTACGACGAAAGGAGGTTACCGACACATTCACCGAATGGATGTTTTATACAAGCTTACCGGAGTATCTAAGCTTTGAACATTGTCCATTTTTCCAGCCAGATAGCTTTATGACGATATTGAGAGATCAGAAAAATTTATGAAAAGAAAGCTACTTTTCCAAGCATTTTTCCGATGGAATATAAATATTAAAGACGGAGTAATATTGTTTTACATATATTACAAAAACGTCCATTTATCATCTCCATATATAATAAAAGGATAGAAAAGTCAATTCTGTACATGAAAGATATAAAAAAAATAAAAATTAGGTCGGTTAATATGTCGATTATAGAACCTAAAAAACCACTCAGCAGAATTCTTGTCTGTCTGTCTGTCTGTCTGTCTGTCTGTCTGTCGGTTTGTTTGTGCGTCAATCACGCAAAAACTACCTGACAGAAATTGATGAATTTTTGCATGGTGTTAGCCTAGGGCCTCAAGGTACATTTTTTTTGGGTTTCATTCCGAATTTCATGATAGTTTTCTTTAAAAAAAATAAAAACTGAAAAATATAAATTACCTAAAATACCGATAACTACTGTATGAAATTAAATTAATTTTGGCATGGTAATAGTTCAAAGCCTAATGTCACTTATAGGATAGTTTTTATCATGGAGTATAAAGAATTTTTTGTAGAAAAAATTACATAATTATATTTTTTTATAAAAAAAATCGACTTCTTCAAATTCAACCGGATTTCACACTCTGAACTTAACTAAACTTTCACCAAACTACCCCTTATATGTACCCTTTCTAATAAAAAAAGAATCATTAAAATCGGTTGAATTGATATTGACTTATACGTTCATTTGTCGCGCATATACTTAATGTAAATTTGAGATTTATATGATTTTCTCATAGATACCATTGTTGGATATAAACTAAATTAAAATAAGACTACACGGGAGGCATTAGCTTTCAAATAAAAAAAGAATCATTAAAATCGGTTCATACAATCAAAAGTTCTAAGGTAACAAGGCTAAAAAATACAGCCCAATTGATGACCCCTTTTAAGAAGTCGGTTAATAGTAATCTGACATAATTAAATTACGACTATTTCATTTAACCACATTTTAAAAGAAGAAAGTAAATTGAGGCCGTTCGTTGCACAGGGGCACAAAGTGTAACTGTTGTGGGTTCGATGACCACGCAAGGAAACGAAATATTTATTTAAATTTATATTTCCATTTCATCGCTCTGGTGTCGAGGTTAAGTGCGGCGTTGAGTTTCACTACTCAGCACGCAACGCCTACAGAATTCCGAGAAAAGTAGGGAACAGAGTGTTGTTGTTAACACTAGAGGTCCTATGCCTACCCTGCTGTGTGCAGGATACAGCGTGAAGCTAAAAAAAGAAGTATAATCAATATTTGTTCAGTCTACCATAATTATTATTTCAAACGTCAACGTTGGTGATATTAACAAACATAATAAAGTAGGTATATTTTACGGAATTAGCTCATATGGCGATGTGTAGAATAAAAAGTATATGTATTTGGAAAGTAAATTCTGATTGTGAGTTCATAGTTTATAAAAGTTTATATTGTGTTTAGATGGATCACGTGGTGATGTCAATACGTTTTAATGTCATCTTATGTTATCTGTTAAAATAGCGTGAAGCTGATTAAACTTAGTGTTATATTCAAAAGAAATTAATTGTATGTAATACATAATATGTAATTTATTAATACGTTTCAAGTATGAAAAAAAGAAAAAAGGCAATATAATTGCATTTGTGTTTCCTTCCTATATTTTGTATTTCTATTATTTATATCGATATATCAGGAACGTAAATGCGGGAACAGAGTTGCATGCCATTTTAGTACAGAGTAACCTCTAAAAAATGTATTTACTAAACTGAATAAAAAGAATGTGTGATTCCTCTATAGAATATATTATTCTATATTATACATAAAACAGGTTAAAACAGTGCATATGAAGGTATCCTCCTGTAGTATAACTATTTTCAATTACTATCAACACTACATTTTCGATACTAATGTGGTATTACAATACATTTTGAATATTTTTCCGCCATTATGATGGCATAGACCATTTTTTTAATTTGAAAAAATAATATATTAACTATAAGAACGTTGGTCGTTTTCGTTTTCAAAAGGTATAAGAATAAAAAAATGCCTAAACTATGCTTCTTCGCAAGTGGTTGTAATAACTATTGGTATCTATTTTACAAAAAATCACTATAAATATTAAATATGCTCAATTATACAGAGTTTTTTTGTTAGGACCACTTTAAATGAAACCACAGTTTAACTACTCTATAAAAGCCTATAAATCAAAAACCCGAAAATAAAAAAGTTATTTTTTCAAACAAAATAAATAATAAAATTATCGTTGTAAAATAAAATACAATTTGTCAAGAACGACGCACGCACACATAAACCTATCAAAGGGAAACCGCCGCATACGCTTCATTGCGTTATCGAGTCGTAGGTTTTGGCGGCAAAGTTTAAAGTTCTAAACATTTTAGTACTATTTTTGTAGTAGTATGTGTTTACATTATTGGTACCTATGCGTAACCGCGTCATACGAAATATAGATATGAATAAACACTGTGAAATGAGAAAAAGACCTACGTCTTCACTGTTGATGTATCTTGCTTAAAGTCTTTAGGTACGGGTTTAAACTATTTTACCCTATATGCCCAATTGTAACTGTAACGCGACGTTGTGGGTCCGATCCACACATGCACTATTGAATTATAATTTAAAAATATTTTCATTTCGCACATCAGCCACACGTTATACCTTACACTAAGTTGCCCTACTAAGGGCGGGATGAAGCGTGGATCTGGTTTTAACTTTATGTGAACCGATTAAAATAAAGTCCAGTCCAGTTGAGGCCAGTCGTGGCGCAGCGGCACAAAGTGTGACTGTAAAACCGACTGGTTGTGGGTTCGATCCCCACTCGAAGAGATGGAATATTTACTTAAATTTATATTTCCATTTCTTCGCTCTGTTGTCAAGGCAAAGCGCGGCGTTGAGTTCTGCCACTCAACACGCAATGCCTCCAAAATTCGGCAGAAAGTGGGGAACGGAGTGTCTTACACTAGGTTCCCTCTGCCTACCCTGCCGTGTGCGGGATATAGCGTGAAGCTAATATTTTTTTTAACCTAGCGAGATTTGCGAGCGGCATTCAACACGCAATGCCCATGGATTTCGGCGGAAAGTTATGTTTTAACACTAGGTTCCCTCTGCTTGCCCTGCTGTGTGCGGGATACAGCGTGAAGCACCTTTTTTTATTATGTTAATATTATACCTACTAAAATTACTATAGCTAAAAAAATACCTATTCGCCTGTTTAACATAGCATTTATCATATTTACGTAACACAAAACTGTCTATCTAAGCTGTCAGATCGATTTCTTAAAGGGAAGCTGATACTGATGTATACTTGATTGTGTATTAATTGAATAGCTGTGGTTCAATAGAATATTATAATTGATGCTGGTGAATGAGAAGGTTTATCTTAAGACGAAGGTAAACATATATTTGATCGTTTAAATTGGAAACCACATATAACTAATATGCCACAAAAAAATTAAGGTTAATAATACTATTTATTTGACTGTAAAACAGACTCGTTGTGGGTTCGATCCCTACTCGAGGAGATGAATATTTACTTAAGTTTATACTTTCATTTCTTCGCTCTGGTGTCGAGGCAAAAGTGCGGCAATGCCTCCAAAAAAAATTTCGGCGGAAAGTTATGTTTTAACACTAGGTTCCCTCTGCCTACTCTGCTGTGTGCGGGATATAGCTGAAGTTATTTTTTTTTAATATTTATATTTCTTCGCTCTGATGTGAGGCGTTGAGTTCCGCCACTCAACAAATATTGACTCCAGAATTTGGCGGATAATTGGTAGCGAAGTGTCTTAACACTAAGATCCCTCTGCCTATACTCCTTTGTGTGGGATACAGAATGAAGCAAATCTGATTTTATTTGATTTTTGCTAACACACTATGTTTGATAATTATTTATAAGTAAATGTATTTTAACATACGATTGCACGACCGTTACCAAAACCCCAATAGCGCACAAAAGACTGGTTAAATATGAATTCCCTGGGGTAAAATTTACTTTGGCACGTCTTAGTTTTAAATTTATCGCCCCAATAATACAGCAGAGTACCCCCAATAGCCCCAATAGTACATACAAAGCTGACTCAATTACATCTAAAAGCATGCAATAAATATTATGAGAAAATAAAAATTATAGAATGGCTAAAATAAATGAGCAAAATTAGCAAAAAATATATTAGGCCCTTTTTTGTAGATCGTTTAATTTCTTACAAGAATATGTATTGGTTTTTATATAGTTAGTATTAGTTGAATCGCAACAAAATTTGAAAAGAAAAATATTTTTTTTCCTTTGAAATCGAAAATCTCGATATGACACCTCTTAATATAAAAATTAAAAACTGCTCTTATATACACATAATACACTTATTTTGTCGGTGTCTAGAACTATATTTTCACTATAATTTGTGACAAAGCGATTATCAGTCATAATTAGCCTTTATTTATTAAATTCTTTGTTTTTATATATATATTTTGGTTCGCGACACTGTCACATAAGACTATGTTTAAAATAGGGAAGTCACTGGCTTCTAAAACACAATATATACTTTTTATTAGGAACCCATAAAATGTATAATTATGAATTAGTAAGTATTTTTTATATCATTTCAAAATGTTTTAACTTATAATTTTTTTTTCTACAACTATATCTATTTTTTTTATTTCCAATTGAAATCTTACTGTTTATGAGATATTCTCCGATTTTCAATGACGTTTAATATAATGACCGTAAGGTATGATTGTTATACGATCAAAAGCATTTGTATGTCAATAAGTTTAGGCCTTGCACCAATTTTCAAGATTCTTGCAATATGGCGCGCTTTTTAAAATTTGAGTTGTTCAACGAAAACATTTGAAAAATATCGAAAATTATTTAGATATAAGTCTTACCAACATTCATGCAAAAATATGTAGAATGTCAGCTCAATAGAAACATGCATATTAAAATTGTTAAAATGCATATATTTGTGTTATCTCGGCAACAGCATCTTCTCGTCTCATTTTCTCACGTTTCTTTGTCATAGATATTTAATAACATGGAAGATGAGCTACGTTCCTATTTTAGAATTTTCTCATAACCTAATAGATGCTCTAGCTGTTGCCTACGGTTCTGATTATTTAAATTAACTTTTAGTTTTTTAATAAAAAATTATAATATAAGTTTTATTTAGATTTTAATTTAGTACTTATTTAGAAGCTGATTTGATTTATAATTTATAAATAAATAAAAATCAGCTTCACGCTGTATCCCGCACACGCAGGGTAGGCAGAGGGAACCTAGTGTTTTTAGACACTCCGTTCCCCACTTTCTGCCAAATTCTGGAGGCATTGCGTGTTAAGTGGCAGAACTCAACGCCGCGCTTAGCCTCGACACCAGAGCGAAGAAATGGAAATATAAATTTAAGTAAATATTTCATCTCCTCGAGTGGGGATCGAACCCACAACCAGTCGGTTCACAGTCACACTTTGTGCCGCTGCGCCACGACTGGCCTGGCCTGGCATTTATAATTTATTTTAATTTAAATTTGGAGCAGAATAGCATAAAAAATTAAAGTGAGTCGTTGGGAAAAAAAATTGCATAAATATAATCAAATAAACAAAGCCCATGTCAAAAAAAGTTTAAAAAAAAATCTTCTTTCTAATAATATCCAATAATAAATTGGACTTTACGTTACTAACATTTCAAACGTATAGTTTTAAATTATTTAATGAACAAACTTATCTACCACGATTTTTAAATATTTAGGGACCTATGCGTATATTTTCACTGAGTAGGTGTTAATATTATGGAAACTTGAGTTTTATAAATATTATATTATAAATTTTTCAGCCCACGCTAGGACTGGTAGCCACTGCCCTGTTAGTGATACAAGATAACTATGTATATTACATATAATACGTATGGGGCCGTTCAGGTATTACGTAAGCACTGTAAGGTGTGGGGGGGGGGGGGTCTAGGTCTTGGATTTGCTTATTTTTGATGACATGGGGGGTGGGGGTATTAAAATAAACCACGAAACACGTGTTCAGTGAAATATTTATATATATGTAATAATACACGGCAAAGTGACATACACTTTATGAATACAAAAGTGTTGTACATATTGTTGAATGTATGGTACTGTTTGTTGTACTTAAATATTTAATTAATTATATCTTTTATATTTAATTTATTATTATATTATTTTTTTACACTCATTCTCTACTACCCGTCCGCAAATACGATGGCATTTTTTAAAACGTCATAATATTGATAACAATAATGAATTATATGTAATTCATTTATTTTTTTTATATAAAATAACCTAATTTATTTTATAAACTACTAACTAAACTATTTTATAACCTAATTTATTATATATATATATATATATATATATATATATATATATATATATATATACGTGGCCAATAAATATTGTTTATATTTAAAAAAAATCCCAAAATTTTTGTTTACGATTCCGTGACCTATAACTTTCGAAAAATAAAAATTTACCAGAAATATTAACTTACTTTATCGTAATGGACTATACAACTTAAAAGATAATTTATATGACGAAAAGATACATATTTTTAAAGAATCTACATATAAAATTGTAAGAAACGTGCTAAAATCCCGCAAATGTTGTTTTTTTAAATGACTTCGCTATAAGAGCGGCAATAAGAATTTCTTAAAGAAGACTTCGTACATACGTCGGCTTGACCCCATAATTTTTCATAAGCCTTCCTCGAGTATTGCGCCACACTCCTTTTATTAAAGTCACGTGTATCATATGTAGGTTTATTTCCGATAGGATCAAACTCTCGATATCAAGAAAGTTTAAGACTTTCATATTAGTTGTCTTGTACTTATTAATAGAAAATCAATCAGCTTCGCGCTGAATCCCGCACACAGCAAGGAAAATAGTGTTAAGACACACCGTTCACCAGATTCCGCCGAGTTGGAGGCATTGCGTGTTGAGTGGCGGAACTCAACACCGCGCTTTGCCTCGACACCTGAGCGAAGTAATGAAAATATAAATTTAAGTAAATATTTTACATCCTCGAGTGGGCATCGAACCCACCACCAGTCGATTATACAGTCACACTGTGAGCCCCTGCGCCACGAATACTAATAATAATGTCTAATAGAATTTTAAAATGATTGTAGCACTTGGGACATATTACTTACTGGACACTTAATACATTAAAATATTACTATTTTTATAGTAAAACAGATACTTTATGACGTCTTAGTGATCGTTGGTAAATGTGAAATATCATCATAGGATTGCGAGTTCAATCACCCAGAAGGTTCCTATATAAAACATGTACCTACATCATAGATACCATCGTCGTCGTCGTCGATCGTGGTGTCTACAGTGGTGATCGACAGCGTCTCTCAACGTTGTGGATTCGATTTCTGTTCAGGTCAATGAATTATTTTCATTTCCTTATTATAAAAAGATCATGCGTGGTATTGATAACTGCCAATAAATCAAAAAAACAAATCAAAAATACTTTATTGCATAAAGATAATAATCATTTTAATTACAGTACATTGCAAAGGCGGCCTTATCTCTTACGGCAACCTTTTATTTATATAAACTAATATTAAGAGAAAACTGTTGGCGGATGACTGCATAAAAATATTTTGTCATTTATTATATCATATATATATATATATACATATAAACATACATACATAGAAATCATATATACATTTACATAGAGATACAATTGTAGACTTAAATATATGCACAAAACAGATATAATGACTATAGCGAAAGGTAAATACTGTTTTAGACGACGCTTAAAAATATTAACAGATGTCGACTGCCTGATGAACCGGGGTAGCTCGTTCCATAATTTCACTGTTTTTACTGTGAATGATTTACTGTAGCACTATACTAATAAATAATAATAAATTTCCCCGAGTGGGCATTGAACTCACAACCGTCGTATTAACAGCCACACTCTGGTACTACTGCGCCAAGACGTCCTCGGTTATGTATCATAATAACGGAAAATACTTAATACGTAACCTAGTGGGGAACATGTAACATAAATTTATTTTCCGTAAAAAGCGGAAAATTTTCAATTGTAACCGTAACAAAAGTATATTAAAACGATATAGGGAAAATATAAAAAATAATGGTTCAATTTTTATTTCTTTTTATTTCATTATCTCTACATATAATAAAACAGTAAAAATATTTTGTCTGTACGTTTAGTAATTTTGACTGAAATGAATAGAGGGACACTCTATTATTCGACAATCGAATAATAGAGAGCAAAAATGATTTTTTTTTATTTCTTGTCTGTCTGTCTTTCTATCTTGTATTTGTATGGTCACGTTTTTTCTTTGAAAGTACTGAACCGATTTACTTAAAAGTCACCAATTGCTTTGTTTTAATTCAACTTAACGTTTAAAGTTTGTTTCATCAAAAGCTGTTCATTAAAAGAAAAATTATCGTCATTTGAATGAACTCAAGGCAATAGTTTGCCTGCGAATGTTATATATCAATCGCGCTGGTAAGATTCTTGGCTAAAGGATGACATTCAAACATTTTAGTTATATGGCAGTTGATGAAAATATATATTTTTAAAGCACTTTTGTTTAGAGTACAAACAATAAAGTAAACAATATTGAATTGTTAGTGAAGGTTACTTTCATAAATAATAACAGCTAAATTTAAGTCGTAATTAATTCAGCACATAGATAAAGACCGATTTGATGTTCAAAGAAATCTTATAAATACATAGATTCTTCGGTTCGTTCGTTCATGTGAAATAAATCTATATAAACCTAAAACCAGCCTTTCTACGTGTACTCTATAATAATCACATATTTACCAATTGTACATTTAGCTAATAAGTTTCAAAGTTATGATGAGACGTACATTGGGTACATTGGAAAAAATAACATAATGTTACAAAATATATAGGTATAAGTAATTATTAACTTTATGAATATTTTTATAAATATCAAATATCAACATTGGTCGTATTTTTTAATTCAAAACAATCAAAAGTCCTTATAGAAATTACGATAAAGTAGTAAAAAATAATATTAGAATATTACAGATTTTTTTTTATCAGCTTCACGCTGTACTGGACACAGCAGGGTAGGCAGAGGGAACCTAGAGTTAAGGCACTCCGTTCCCCACAGAGCGAAGAAATAGAAATATAAATTTAAGTAAATATTTTATCTCCTCGAGTGGGGATCAAACCCACAACCAGTCGGTTTTACAGTCACACTTCGTGCCTTCGTGCGCTACGACTGGCCTCATAAATACCAGATTAAAGTAATAAAAATCACATTAGAAGTCATTTCTGTTTATTAGATCAATAATCATGTAGCTTAAGCGGGCGAAGCCGCGGGCGAGCCTCTAGTAATTAATAAAATGTATTCCAGCTGTAACTGATATCCCAAACAACTTTGAAAATATTATTTAAACATTGGCTCGTGATGTGTCTAGTGGTTAGAATCTTTTATAGTTGTGATCGTGAAGAACCCAAAATCTTTTAAAGATTCAGAGGTAAGTGTTAATAATTTTATTTATGCCAATAGAAGGTATTGCTTTAATAAAATACTTGCCGTCAGAAGTGTGTGATCTTCCCGAAGGTACTTGTTACGCTTGTTTATATTTGGATTGTATTAGAATCGTGATTCGTGATGTTCATCGATTTGTTATATATATATATATATATTAACTCCATACAAGCATCGTTTACGCTTCGTAAGAGCACCGCAAGATTGAATCGAACACTATACAACAGACCAACATCAAAGGCGCTCTACGATAAACAAAGTGTCGAACAATACGTGGTACACTACCGCCGCACTGGTCAATAGTATCTCCCTGCGTTCATCCTACGCTAAGACGCACGTTGAATACAGTATAAGCCTACGATAAAAAAATGTATCCATCATACACTAGGCGTCACGTAGAAATCACAGTATAAGCCATTACATCTATATCCAACTTCGCCCACGTGCCGTGAGTGCCCCGCGAAACGAAATTGAACACGATATAAACAGCATTAATTTCAAAAGTCCATTTTATTGTGGACATTTAACAGTATAATAATACTGTAATTATGTTCGCAACTCCCTTTGCAAGCTCATTATGTCGCCCCTACACATATTTTACTTATAAGAAATTCGTTTCGAAAAGATCGTGCCATCATAGGCTTCGAATTACTATATATTATTTTATTATACATTTGATACGAGTGTTTATGTGAATCATATTTATTAGTACCGTAGCACTTAAGAGTTCGACTCGACCGCTGCCTTCCAACCATCACTACCCACTATATATATGGAACGACGGTCGCGACACTCGGGACGACAATATATGAACTCGTCTCAATTAATATGGTATTAAAAATATATAGTTTATATTATTCATAATTGACTATGTTATTTATGTATATTGCTATGAATATTTTATTTTATTTATTTTATTTTTATCTTATATCTAAGGTACATACTGTTACAAAGCGAAATTCTATGTTGAGCGAAACCCAATGTCCCACTTCGTTAAGCAAAGTAAAATTGTGAACAATGAAAATCGACAAAATTAATTTTCTCAAATAGGATATTACTTCTATATTATCCACATATATGTGTACGTGAATATAAATGCTATAAAAAAATATATTTAACTGTAAATGGATAAATAGTTAAAATATATTATGATTCAGTAATATCTATTTATTACGAAGCCAGTCGTGGCGCAGAGGCATAAGCCTGTGCTTGTAAACGTGACAGGTTGGTGGGTTAGATTCCCAGTTAAGGCAATCAAATATTTAATATGTTCATTTCTTCGTTCTGGTGTCGAGGCAAAGCGTGGGATTGAGTTCTGCCACTCAACACACAATACCTCTAGAATTAGGCGGAAAGTGAAGAGCGGAGTATCTTACACCAATCTCTCTCTCTGCCTAAAAAAATATTAGTCACTACAAAATTTATCATATTCTCTCTTATTTGTTAATAATAAACACGATAATGACGTTATTTGCGTTTGTATAATTAATTAACTTTATTTTGAAGGTAACATAATAAGTATCTGTTTGTGAAATAAGTATCTATTAAACACTATTTAACTTAAGGTTAAGTAATAGACTGTGGTTATAAAAAAACCATTATGTCTTAAACATCCTTACTTTCATAATTTAAGTAATCGACAGATTTTTTTTGAAAATGAAGAACTTAGCGTTTGTACCCGTTTATATATGAGATACAGTGCGAAGACCGACTGAAAAATTGCACTATGCGTTATTAAAGTAGGTACCTACTTTTTGTAGTAGTTAATTTTAAAATGTATATATAAAGATATAAAAATAAAAAATCTCTATATCTTATAAAAGAGTTCCAATGGGAACCGAATTATATTAATAATATTATAATGAAATTTTTATTTAAATTTCCGTTTGGGGAACGGAGTGTCTTAATACTAGGTTCCTTCTGCCTACCCTGCTATTTGCGGGATACAGCGTGAAGCTGATTTATTTATTTTTATTTAGACCAAGCCACAATATTTCAGGATTTAGATAAACATTTGTAGTACTATGAAATATTTCGATTGATGATTTTCTTAATGATTATAGTGAATGTTGCACAAGGTTATAAATTATTACGTTTTCAATGAAAATATAATTAAAAAATGGCTCTATAACTTTAAATTATTATGTAGATACCTACATTTTTGGGTGGTTGCTTCGGCAAATATACCAGTCTTTTTTCGCTCTGTCTCTGAGGAGGCTAAATGTCCCACATGAGCCCCAGCACGCTACCTTTTAAGGGTTGTATTGGGCCTCAACGCCCAGTGTGGTGAAGGAACTGGTCAGTACTGGTCTCCTTCTGTATATCAGTTGTGGCATAAAGATACCCGAGGGGTGGGTGCACAAATTACCGATTTCCAGGGCAGAGAGGAGAATAAGAGAGGGAATTTTACTCGTCTTGTTTGTTCCGTTATAGTATAGGGGCTACTGTTAGACGATTATGGTGATGCTCCTGTATCGAAGCTGTGGGCTTCCTAGAAAACACCCCAGGCCACCCTTAAGGTCTTTCCACCGACGCGTCGTAGTAGCACGACGGTTTTTCAGCGTGTTATATATGTGGAGGTTTCTTCTGGGTTTTAAAGGGTACTATCAGGCACAAAATATGTGTCATATGACACACACAAAAAGTTTTCTCACACAACACATTTCTTTACCGTACCTAAAACACCGTAAATAAAAGTAAGTACTAATTTGTAATTAAAAAAATCTGTCACAATTTAAAAAGATAATTAGATTTTTCTATTTAACTTATCACCTGTCGCAACTGCAACGTACCTATATTGTAGTGGAACGTTGATCTAGAGATAACAACGTTGTGTAAACATTTTAATGACGTCCGTTTACTCTAAATACTAAAGAACTGCTTTATGTAGGTAACTGTAATTATATTTTTTTAGCTTCTCACATCTCCCAAGTCTAGCGGGATGGGCAGATTAGTAGGGAACCTAATGTCTGTATACTTCCTTCTCGTGTTTTTGTAAGAAAGTAGCGTTGCACTGTAACTTAACTCCGGAATAATAATTTATACAATAATTGTAATATTTTCACGAGTGAAGAAAACTCTACTCGTAGAAGTCGTAAGACCAATATATTATAAATTAAATTAAAAATTAAATTAGCTTCACGCTATATCCCGCACACAGCAGGGTAGGCAGAGGGAACCTAGTGTTAAGACACTTCGTTCCCCACTTTCTGCCGAATTTTGGAGGCATTGCGTGTTGAGTGGCAGAACTCAACGCCGCACTTTGCCTCGACACCAGAGCGAAGAAATGAAAATATAAATTTAAGTAAATATTTCATCTCCTCGAGTGGGGATCGAACCCACAACCACTCGGTTTTACAGTCACACTTTGTACCACTGCGCTACGACTGGCCTCAACCAATATATTATAGTATAATAATTTAAATATACCTAAGACTCTTCGTTGCTAACTGACAGACCGAAAGACCACGGGAGGATAAAACTATGCAGTATAAAAAGCTTAAATTGATGATGTTTCGTCACTCAATATGAAATGCCTCCAACAAAAAGTTGTTGTATAGACATATATAATACTCTCAAAATAACTGTATTTAATTAAAGTTTTTAAATTCTTTGTTAGTGATATTAAGAAAATTTAATCCAATAAGTGCCAGCATCAAAACTTTTTGCATCTACTACATGAAGAAAGAAACAAGCATGCGAGGAATACTATCCTACCGTCATACAGTAAAACTAGTTCGGAGGGTAGTGTTTTATCATTTTTTGTAAGCTAGCCTTCAAAATTGTAATATCGTTAATATATAAGCCATCATCGTATTAGGTTAAGTTTTATATGAATAAATAAATAAATAAATAAATTCGGCGGAAGATAGGGAATGGACTCCCGTTAACCTTGACTTTCCTAAATACTAGGTTCTTAGGACAGGCAGAGGGAACCCGGAAACTTCCGTTCCCATTAAATCAAGTGTCGAACGTCTTAACACTAGGTTTCCAGGTTCCCTCTGTCTACCCTACTCTACCTATGTGCGGGATACAGCGTGAAGTTTCACAATATATATGTACTAATATTTGTTTCTTTCTCTTCATAAAATACTTTGTAAATATGTTTGTTTTTTTATATTAATATCGCATAACAAGTTTATCCACAACGTTGACTCTAGCTATAAAGCAAGTATCAACAATATGTTATATGCTTCATAACACGTATGCTACTAGGTGAACCCAATCTTTTACGATTTCTAATATGACACATTTATAATTTTTTCCTCTATTCTTTTATAATTAACACTAGGTTTATAATATTTTATAATAATTTGTGGTAATCATACAGTTAATTCCCAATTCGAGACCAATCGTTGCGCATGGGCACAAGCGTACGACTGTGAAAATGGAATAGATTGTGGATTCGATTCCCACTCGAGGAAATGAATAATTATTTAATAGTTTCAATTATAAACCAGAAACGACCTGCGAGGCAAGGTCCGGCGTTTGGTTCCTGCAGTCAACACGCAATATCTCCAGAATTTGGTGGAAAGTGGGGAAAGGAAGTGTCTTAACACTAGGCTTGCAGGAGTCCTTTGCCTACTCTGCTATGTGCAAAATACAGCGTAAACGTAAAAAAAACGGTTAATGAAGATTGACAAAAGAAATATGTCGTACGTATTTAGGTTTAGGAAGTCAGTCATAAAATAAAAACTACAAAATCGTAAAATATATAAAATTAAAAATTAAATTAGCTTCACGCTATATCCCGCACACAGCAGGGTAGGCAGAGGGAACCTAGTGTTAAGACACTCCGTTCCCCACTTTCTGCCAAATTTTGGAGGCATTGCGTGTTGAGTGGCAGAAGTCAACGCCGCACTTTTGCCTCGACACCAGAGCGAAGAAATGAAAATATAAATTTAAGTAAATATGTCATCTCCTCGAGTGGGGATCGAACCCACAACCAGTCGGTTTTACAGTCACACTTCGTGCCGCTGCGCTACAACTGGCCTCATAAAATATATATTTTTTTAAATTAATGTTAAACATTAACTTTTCGTATTAGATACAGTCAAGTAACAAAGATTGTTATTTCGTAAACAGAAATCCATTCAATAGACACTTGTTCAAATTTTCTGTTCGATAATAGATTGTTTACTTTGACAAACGTAAATGAAAATGAAAGATTCAAAAGATGTCGATTGTCAATCGATGAATACAATATATATGTTTGTACAATTGTACATATAAAGATATAGAGATCGGCGTCACGCTATATCCCGCACACAGCACGGTAGGCAGAGGGGACCTAGTGTTAAGACTCTTCATTCCCCGCTTTCTACCGAATTCTGAAGACATTGCGTGTTAAGTGGCAGAACTCAACGCCGCGCTTTACCTCGACACCAGAGCGAAGAAATGGAAATATAAATTTAAGTAAATATTTGATCTCTTCGAGTGGGGATCGAACTCACAACCAGTCGGTTTTACAGTCGCACTTTGTGCCCCTGCACCACGATTGGCCTAAGGTATGTTGATATTTTCCTTTCTATCTTCGCAAAGTGAAATAAATCATATAAGATAAATGCAAGAAGGCAATCTTGTAATTGATTGGTGTACTCATACAAAAACATCATTTGAACTTATTGCTTGCAGTTAGGGAGCTCTTCACAAAGTTTGTTTTTGTTAATATTTCATTATTAGTACATATTTCTTTATATACTTTAGTTAATATAGGGGTAGGGATGTTTCTAAATTAGAGGTACATTAGGAAATTTCAGTACCTTATATAAATTGTCAAATACTAGTACATAATAATAATAATATAATTTTGAAATAAGATCAAATGACCCTCTGCCTACCCTGCTGTGTGCGGGATTATAGCGTGAAGCTAATTTATTTTATTTTTATTTTTTTATCAAATGACTTCATGCTGTATCCCGCACACTGCAGGGTAGGAGGGAACCTAGTGTTAAGACACCCCGTTCCCCACTTTCCGCCGAACTCTGGGGGCATTGCGTGCTGACTGGCGGAATTCAATGCCGCGTTTGTCTCGACACCAAAGCGAAGAAATGGAAATATAAATGTAAATAAATATTTAATTTCCTCGAGTGGGAATCGAACCCACAACCAGTCACGTTTACAGTCACACTTTGTGCATTTGCGCTACCGGTCTCATATAATTTTATATATATATATATACAATGAATATTAGTAAATTTACCGATTATAAATTATAGATGAATTTGTAATAAAAAATACAGTATAATTAGATACAGAGAAAAAATTAACAAGTTCACTTAGAGAAATTAGAGAATTATTTATATTAAGTAGGAAAACTTCTACTACTTCTTCTTACTTTTGCTTAATTTTTCAAGCATTTCTTTATAAAAATATTTACTTCAATTATGAAAAGTCAGACACGAATCTTAATTTATGTGGGCAAAGTTTAAAGTATAACATGCGGGCTTTGAATTAAACACAAATGTGATGAAGATTTTATTTAACTTTCTTCGTGAAATGGTGCGTGGGCCGCTTTGCAATGAAGAATTAGTAAAGTACCTATCTTTGCTTATGCCCAATAAATACAGCGGAGTTTTTGAAGTGAAACTTTTTATCGACATATGTAAAAATCTTATATTAATGTTAAAAAAATCGTCACACTTTCCGACGCCATCTTCAAAAAAAAATCGTCACTTTGTAATGTCACGGCGCGAGTTTAATTATACTGAGTCCCTCAAGTGGGATCGAACCCACGACTAGTCGATTTTATAGTCACACTTTATGCCGCTGCGCCACGACTAAGTAAAAAGTTATGTAATATAGATTTTTTGAAATTCTTTTAATAAATAGTGAAAGTCAGAGATTTCTCTTTATTGTTCTGAAGAATCATCACATGATTGTGATATTGATATTATTTTTATGTTAACCTCACCTCACTTTTGCCTTATACATATTAGTGAATTTATATTAATTTATTGAAATAAACCATAATTTAATAATATTATGACTGACAAGACAATAAATCATTACAAAATAAAATAAAAAAAAATGAAAATGCAGGAAAAATATATAAATAATAAAAAGTTTCACTTCATACATATGTGTACATCACACATACACTTTTTTACTTCACTAAAGTTACATTCGAAGATAATATGAATGTTACATAAAAAGTGTTATAACTATAGTTTTAAGTTTTAAAAAACATCATTATATCTTTTATTACCTACTACGAAATTTTGGATTTGCAGCGTTGAGTTCTGCCACTCAACACGCAATGCCTCCAAAATTCGGCAGAAAGTGGGGAACGGAGTGTCTTACACTAGGTTCCCTCTGCCTACCCTGCTGTGTGCGGGATATAGCGTGAAGCTAATTTTTTTTTTTTTTTTTTAATTTCATCTCTTCGAGTGGGGATCGAACCCACAACCAGTCGGTTTTACAGTCACACTTACATTTTAGATATAAGAAAGCTCATCAAAATGTTATTTAATTCTAAAATTGTGAACGATGGGTACTACCATATAAGAAATATGCTATGTCATTGAATTATATTAAGACAGGAACAGAGGTCACAATGTCGATTCAATTCGATTGCTCTACACGTGTTTGTTGGATACCTAAAGGATTTACAAAAGTAAAATGTTTCACCAACTTACCACCCCTCGAGGGATTGGAATTCTAGAATTTTATTCTTAGCACGATTTTTAAACAAATTTATTAGATTCGTAAGTCGTATAAATCAACAGAAGGCTTTGTGTTTCACTAAGCAAATCCTTTATAGAAGAAAAATATTTAAAAATATGCACGAAATGTTCAATGTTTTATGTTTTTTATCTAAAACGAGGTGCAGTCATCAGTTAGTAGTACTATTATAATCTTATTGGAACATGATATAATGATTTTTAAAATTTTTGCAATTTCTCCGGTGAGAATAGAAAATTCGCAAGTAGATCGCTTAAGGTTTACTTCTCAACTGCACTACAATGGTGTCGCCGTCGCGTCGCCTGATTTACTTGTTTAATATTTTTTCAACTTCATATTATATCCTGCACATAAGAGAGTTGGAAGCGGGAACCTGGGAACCTAATTTTAATGCATCCGTTCCCTACTTCTGGAGGCATAGCGTGTTGGGTGGTGGAACGCAAACGCGCGCTTTGCCTCAGCGAGAAGTTACTTCTAACCCACAAATCTGTCGGTTACAGTCGTACTCGGCGGAACGTGAGAAACGGAGTGTCTTAATACTAGGTTCCCTCTGCCTACCCTGTTGTGTGTGGGATACAGCTGCGGGAAGCTGATTTCCAGCAATATAATTCGGTAAAAATCTATGTCCTCGAATATTCTGCATACATCTTTTACATATTTCACTGCACCTAATTATTATGTTCTTAAATCCTATATAGATAATATTTAACAGTAACTGTTCTTTGATTATGGCGTTCCAAACGTGCCAGTTGAGAACATCTCAATTCGTCAATGTCACGTTGTGTCTACACACTGAGGAGGTTGTACGGTAAAGATAATGTTACATAGTAGGAGAATGTATATTAATATGAAACCCAGGTAAAAAATACTTTCGCCTATAAAAATGATGAAGTTTTTATATATATGAGACTAAATAATTATTTTTTAAAATAACACAAAAATAATGATAATTACATATTATACATATTATCTCTTGAAGTTATTTAATTTTTCAAATTAAATGATGGCTTTAGGTTGAGAACTCTTCTAATCGATATCCACTACAAGAAAAACCTCACTTCATATACCTTTACCTAGATCGACGACAAAGACGATAGAAGACTAACACTAGTTGTATCTATATTGCACTCGCGCAAAGCAGGAGCCTCCTTTACTTATAATATTTCAAGTTGTTGTCCAATAGAAAAATATATTTTTTTTACTCCCAAAATTGTGACGGTGGCGGCTCTGTGGCTAGAGAGAAAGGACGACGGCCGAACGTCACGATCTCTTAACACCTATTTTGTATTATCCACTATCATCAAATTCTTCATGTATTCTCCGGGAAGTTTTCATATAAGCTTAAAGCATTTTTAATTGAAAATTAGTGTTTTCAAAAATAAACTAAAGTATCCCCCTGGCTCTGCTACTACTTACTTTTGTTATATATTTTTTATTATTCTTTATGTTCTCATCCTTTCGACGTGCCAAAGCCACATGAACACATTAATTCTACTTTATTCTTACTTTTTGTATCGTCGCTTGTACCTGTTATTATGTGTACCTCTTTAGCATTGCGATGTATAAGGCTCAAAGTATATGCAGCTATATGACGTTTCATCGTCTCACCATTGCAGGCACCATTAAATCGGTTACCGATAGCAATACGCTTTTCTACATCCATTTAATATCATTCACCTCTACTAGACAAACTTCCTAGAATTACCACTTCATTCACATGTTTCTATTTATACTAATTTGGCATTCCGTCCTTTCTTCATTTCTTCATCCATCTATAGATCTTATATATAGACTATACCATAGCTTAGGCTTTAATATCTATACATCCTATTCCAAATTTAAAGCGTTCCACAAACTCCCGCAACCTCCTCGGCATTCTTTTTAAATAATACTTTCTATAATAATACGGCAATATTTTCTATAAATTGAAATCTTCTAAAATATTAATTTACATAAATGATAAGGTGTAAAGGACAATAATAATTTATAGTAGTAGCATAATTCAATCTATTTGATAGAGTAAAAGATAATATTGTATGTTTAAGACAAAGACAAAATGAAGATGCTGAATTTATATTTTTTTGTAACACTGATGTTCGGTGATATTTTTTTTATCTAAATGCTTTCTGTAAACCGTCTTCGAAAATAAGGTAATATTTTTCATTAATATTTTAAACATAAAAACACCTATTGTAAGTCAACTGTAAGAGATTTTGTAGCATTATTATAGAAATCTCTCGTACATTACTTTATTGTATTACTGCTGGTTAACACGTCTCACGCGACTTAAGTTTTCAAGTAGACAAGATTTCTCTTCTTCAATAATCATGTTTATTTCAGTCAATTTATGAAGTTTCGAATTCCGAAGAAAGCCCTGTGAAAATTTTAATTTATCGCGAATAGACAGACAGACGCTTTGGAGGACACACAGAATTAGTAATAAGAGAATAATAATACTATGTAATATTTATCTATTTTTATATTTATTCGCTCTGACAGGACAAAAGACGTTGAGTTCCGTCACTCAACACTGAATGATTTAGAGCCTAATAGAATGTGGAAAACAGAGTGTCTTAACTCTGGATCTATTCAGTCAATTCTGCTAATGTAATACTCGTACATTTTTATGTATTTTATTTATTAAATAACGAAAAAAATTGTAACATAAAAATTGGATTAAAGCGATTTTAATAAAAATCTACTATATATTTTATTTAAAAATCCTAATACATTTCTTAATTTACATGAGAATATAATATATATAATATATATTAAATTATTATGTAAATTTTCATATTTTTTTAATTATTTAATTTACTTCTTACGTAGTATTAAACAGATAGTTTATCCCCGTTTGTAGGGTATATAATTGTTCGACCTCTCTTTGCGCACCTTAGTTCATAAAAGGTGCGCGGGCGCAAGAAACAGTGCCGCAGTCGGCGTTGTTACGCTAATTTTCTTTCATATACTCGTATATAAATTTATGTGCGCTGTGTTGTATTGACAAAATAATCAAAAATAAAGGTAAGAAATTTATTTGTATCAAAAATTTGAGTTCAAAAAGTAAACAAAAAAAATAATCCTATTTTTTTTATTTGGACGCATCTGGCGCATTTAATGGCCATGGTAAAAAAAATCTAGTGAATTTATTTTTGAGTTTCAACATAGTAATGTGTGTTTTTTGTAAAAAAGCGGTAAAAAATAATTATATAAATCAACTACTGTTACAAAATATTTACATTTATATATTTATATATATAAAGAAACAGTTTGTTTATTTTTTTTTTCAAAATAAATTGTACTAAAATAGTTTTTTTAATATCTTTAGGTAGTTATTATAGTTATAGTGTAATGTTTAATGGTGTGCTCTAAGGACATAATATATTTATACTTACTAAGTACTTACCTATTGTATTTACTGGCTGTAAAAAAAAACATTAAGAAATAAATTGGAAACGGAAGTTATTTTGAATTGAACATAATAAAATTAAATTAAATTCAATATGTTATATTGAATTATTTTCATAAATAAGTTAGAATGCCATAAAAACATATTGTTTTATTTATTAATACTTTATAATACTATGTAAATAAAATATCGCACCCCTAGATGAAAACTGTTTTAACTCAAAAAACCACTTTTTTCTGAAACTGATATCTGACAATATAAAACAAATATTAAAATTTTGTGTAAAGATCCAGAAGGATATAAGGTTCAGAAATATCATAATATCATTGAATTGCATTTTTTCTAATATTACACCTAATATTAGGCTTTTTTAGTAAATACAGTTTGTGTTATTGAATATGCTAAAAAAATTGTAACTATCTCGAGTTAAATTAAAACAAAAACAATTAATTGTTATAGTGATATTATCACTATCGAACGGATAAACACTGTTATTTAACAATATTTTATATATTTATTTATATGCGTAACTAATAGATTAATTTATTGCATTATTCAAGCAAAATATCCGGTAAATTAAAAAGTTTCACACACTCTTGTAAAAAATGAAACCATAAAAAAGTTGTTTAGATATCTCCCAAAATATGGATTTATTTACATTTAATAATTAAGAATTATATTGCCATGATTATGTTTATGTAGGTAGAACGACTCGAAATAAATAACTAAAGAAATAAAAGTAAAAAAGATACATTATATTTTTCCCATATATTGTAGAGATTTACTTGAATCGATTAAAAAGTCCCCGATTTTTTAAAAATTTTTTAGTAATACCACGTTAATAAAGCACAGTACCTACGTACTTGAATAAAAAAATTCAAAGTTCCATATATTATCACAAAGCATTATTTTCCTTGATTGGATATCAGAAACGATTCAAAGTGAATATGTAGTGTTATTTAACTATCTCACAATTCTAACACTTATTGAATGTTTGAAACAAACAGGTTTACATTATTATTGGGCACAATGGCTCATTACTTTCTGTTGTCGCACGTTTTTCGTCTAAAATTACGGCTGATATTGTACGACTGCGGGCGATTGTGAAAGATTTTTCTTATTTATTATCCTTGAACAGTTTCTACTTCCTATGCAATTTTTCTTGATTCTTTATCTATTTAATAACTGATGTGAGTGAAAAGGAAGTAGATTACGGGTTCGATTCTCAATCGCAAACAAATGTTTGTGTAATTATTTTCTTTTATGTCATTTCGTATAGGTATAAGCAGATTTAGTTTTTTTTAGTTCCACGCTGTATTCCGCACACAGCAGGGTAGGCAGAGGGAACCTAGTGTTAAGACACTCCGTTCCCCACTTACCGCTGAGTTCTGGCCGAGCTCAACGCCGCGCTTTACCTCGACACCGGAGCGAAGAAATAAAAATATAAATATAAATAAATATTTCATTTTCTCGAGTGGGGATCGAACTAACAACCAGTTAATTTTACAGTCTCACTTTATGTCACAGCGCAACGAATGGCCTCAATTTGTAAGCTGTCACAATAATTGAGTTTTTTTTTTAAACAATGAATAGGTAGCATGTTCTGTCTTGTAGTGGTATTACTGTTGTGAAATATAGTATTCTGCCAAGGGAATTTGTCTAGAAAATTTTTATTTTTTATATCATCAAAAGCTATGTTAGATTTGTACGAATGGTTGAAAACTGTTCTAAAACTAGTGGTATTCGCTTCAGATATCAAATAAAAGTGTTCAATTATGTTTTCACCTACAATGTCGATCGAAGAGTACTTCTATGTAATATTTTTATGTGATATATATGTGATTTGTTTGTAGAATTTAGTTTTAACTTCATGCTGTTTCCCTCTTATAATAAGATTGAGTGGCAACCTAACAAAGAAATGAAAATAAATCAAAATTCATACAAACTAGTGCGAATTGAACCCGCAACCACCGCGTCAAGACAACCTTAACAATAGTCTCTTTTATCACAAAGTATGATAACTTTCGGAAGTAATAAAATAATAATTTAATTATTATTATTACCGAAATTCCGAATTTAAAATGTATTATGATCTAAATCCAACAATATAACTAGAATAAGGTCAAAATTATTTATTTAACTTTCGTTGAAAATTGATAAAACATCATGGTCATATGGAATATATTTATTTATTTTGGTGCTTACACGGTAATCACTACCCATGCATCATTAAAAGATTTGATCTCGAGGTCGATTGAATGTGATCATAAAATCCCACAGTATTATTAAAGGTTAGCGTATTAAATTACTGCTCTCGCACCTTCGTATTCGTTAATATGAGATTGTAGAGCATCGATTTAAAATAAAATAAGAAAACGCTTAAATAAGTTAAAACTCTACCGCGTTCTTTGAATATGGTTAAAATTCCTATACGTGCCCCTGCATAGAATCTGTTTCTTGCATAAAAATATCTTAGTAAAAAAAATTATTAAATTAGCTTCACGCTATATCCCGCACACAGCAGGGTAGGCAGAGGGAACCTAGTGTTAAGACACTCCGTTCCCCACTTTCTGCGGAATTTTGGAGGCATTGCGTGTTGAGTGGCAGAACTCAACGCCGCGCTTTGCCTCGACACCAGAGCGAAGAAATGAAAATATAAATTTAAGTAAATATTTCATCTCCTCGAGTGGGGATCGAACCCACAACCAGTCGGTTTTACAGTCACACTATGTACCACTGCGCCACGACTGGCCTCAAAATATCTTAGTGTTAACATTAATAGCATCTTAGATCTACAACGGTGAGAATCCGAAAAAATAAATCAAAACAAAATCGGCTTTACGCCTTATTGCGCATACAGCACAGTAAGCAAAAGGAATTATTGAATTATTGATTTAATATATTGATTTTGAACCCGCAATCTTCACGGTTCCTGTCAAATACTCTAACATTGTACCCGTAATATGGAAACTATAATAATTTTTTTTCTTTACATTTTTTTTTATGTTATGTTTTTCTATGCCAGTTAGTATGTCATGTTATTTTATATTATGTAATTGTACTTACATTATTATGGAATAATATAAGTATCCTGACAGCGCCTTGATAAGAAAATAAGAAAACTTGAATGATATTTTCCCACGCTATTTTCTACCCATGCGTGTGTAGAACGTAACTATTTTAGTGCAATTATATTTCTTGTACTGCGCGGTATGCTTTTGGAATGCTACGATCATTTTATGGATATAAAATATATATTTTACATTCAACGAAATATGTATGACTTAAATGCTTATTTAGAAAACGTATACGATTTTTTCGAACGTAGCGGGACACGAACTCGCGCCCGCGCCTCCTCCTTTTCCTTTCTTAAGTGTGGAATAACATTTTAAAAATGTTTTAAAATGTATGACTTATTTTAGCACAAATTTATTACTTACTATAAATGTTTTAGAGAAGATTACAAAATCCACTAACAATATTCAATTAATCTTTATATAATATCTTGTTTAGTTCTAGTCTTTGAAAAATCACCGAAATTCGTATTATGTACTATTATTATAAGTATTAATATTTTAAACATAAATTATCATGTTGAGTTCTGCCACTCAACACGCAATGCCTCCAGAATTTGGCAGAAAGTGGGGAACGGAATGTCCGAACACTAGGTTCCCTCCCTGGTAAGTGAGGGATACAGCGTGAAGCTGATTTATTTTTATTTATTTATATCATGTTGTGATGTCGAAGTTTTACTGTGCACTGACTAAACCGTCTGACGGGTGCATGGGATAGGTAATAAAACTGTAATAAGACAATAGAAATGCTAAAAATAAGATAAAATTCACATTTTAAACAGAGAGGATTTAAGGATAGTTTTTTTTATTTTAAAAATACTGCTCATGAATTCTTTACATATTTTTTCATACATAAAAAATACACTAGCAGAGTTGTATATATTATTATTATTTAATAATTGTATTGAACATACATATATAACGCCAAAGAAATATTTTAACCCGTTTTACATATATAAAAACTTATTTACTTTATATAAGGAGAAACTAATTCATAGCATTATTATTATACGTAATTTTATACGACATACATACGTGTGTAATATAACGACATAATTATGACGAGGTAATCTCCGGTCAGTCATGAGTCAGACATTCAGTCAAAGTTTTTATTGCATTATGCAGCGATATATAAATAGAGACATTAACGCTGATAATGTTATATATGTGTTTTAACCAGATAAATGTCTGGAATTTTAAGTTGTATCAAAAATTACAAATGAATTCAATTTGGCTACAATAATTGTAATTTGCCAATGTTTTTAAAATTTATAGAGCAATTTACTTGACACAATTGTTAATTTGGAATAATTTATTTAACGCGGTTGTACACTGTCGAGATACATATTATACGTAGGTACACGAAATAGGCCTTTCTAAAATGGAAATATTTTATCACCGCTTTGATGTTTGACTTGCAAAATATACGTTCTTATACTGGAAATTTTGTACTATGTAGATTCGGCTGTAACCGTTTAGACAAAATCTAAATTTGACTGTTGATTTTTTAATATTTATCATGGTCCAGTACAGGACGATAAATTGTAAGCGCGATGGTTGGAGGTTCAATACCTACTCTGGTAAGACAAAATGTGGTGTTAAGTTTTGCTTCTCAACACGCAATACTTCGATATAGGGCAGAAATATATTAAGATCAATAAAAAGCTGAAAAATATTTTTTTATATTATATAACCAGTTCCGCAACGTGAACATATTAAAGTATCAGCCACTTCAAGAATTTTGATCTAATTAAAAATTATATAGAGTCTTTCAAAACATCTTTCAGACATAACAGTATCGTGATAATTGAATAGTTTACGTGTACGGTCAACGCAATACACCTTACTATGTAACGTTCAACAGAAATTAATGTTCTGGTTAATGAAAGTAGAACAACAATTTTTTTTGTTGTTTTTTTTTATTGTTATTGTGTTATCTTATAATAATATTATTTAATAAATTTTGTTAATGATAAAATATACTGAAAAGGTTCAGCTAACGCAATAAATCTATTATTTAAACCATATTTAAAAAAATTCTTTAAAATAGTACTTTTACCTTTTATTATTTATAAATAAATTGAAATAAAATAAACACCAAAGATTAAACAGTGAAAAGGTTAAGCCGTTCCTGAGATTAGTGTGAAAAAATGTACAGACAAACAGATAAAATAAAAAAATGGCTCTGTTACGTTATTTCAATTAACATCTTAAACGTTGAAGCCTTGTTTTGTTATAGGATATTGTCTCTTCTTCTCAAATTCTACTTAAACTAAAAATTCAAACTATTTTAAATATTAACAATTAATCACAATAAAAAGATAAGAATACAAGTAATATTCTTATAATTATGTAAAATTTGCATTTTATTATTATATTATGGATATTATCGAGGCTATCGTGACGCAACGACTGTAAACGCGACGGTTGTACATTCAATTCTTACTTGGGGGAATGAGTTATTTTGTGAGCTGCGATAATAAGACGAAGCGCGGCATTGAACATAACCACTCAAGACCCAATGTCACAAAAAAAATAAAGATTCAAAAACGGAGAATCTTAACACTTCTCTCCACCTACCCTGCTATGTGAAATAAAGCGTCAAAGTAAACAGATAGAAGCAAATAAAAATATATGTATCACATATATGTATATTAAAAATACGAAGATTATATATCAATCTGTATAAAGGTTTTATTTATTAGATACATGACAAGTTTAAGTATGTCTCATGCTCAAACGAGCGTGATCTACCTTTGACGTGATCTCAGTCGTTTTATACTAAATTCAATTATTGATAAAATCTTATTAATAATATGAAATGTACGATAAACTAAAAAAAAATAATTTGTAGGTTATTTAAGAATGCTTAGCATATATGATGTTTTACAGTATTGTGCTTTAAAATAATTTAGTAGTAAATATTTTAATATCAAATGATAATTTTAGTTATTGTATCTTGAATGGATTTGGGATATAATAATACGAACTTGAAGTTAAATTCTACTAATTTGACGTTTTAAATGGCGAATTTGATGTGTTAAATAATACATTTGAAATTTATACTTTAAATTCATATATTAAAGTGCAAAACCTGTGTGTTAATAAAAATAATCAGTTTCACGCTGTATCCCGCACACAGCAGGGTAGGCAGACTTTCTGCCGAATTCTGGAGACATTGCCTGCCGAGTGGCGGAACTCAACGCCGCGCTTTGTCTCGACACCAGAGCGAAGAAATGGAAATATAAATTTTATGTAAATATTACATCTCCTCGAGTGAGGATTTTTGTGCCCCTGCGCCACGACTGGCCTCCATATAATTTTATTGTATGTAAATCATTTGTCATATCTCATGTCTTTGATAAGATATAAAACATACATTTGCGAAAACAATATTATTTAATATTTATTAAGTAACGTATGATAAATTACTTTTATACAATATTTATTTATTTAGTGTTTTTATTAAGCGCGCGCTTTAAAATTGATATTTTATTATTGATATAAAAAAAAATATATAAGTATTATAATAAATGAATTGTACTGTAAGTTAATTATCTATATATTTTTTAAATCGTTACGTTTTCCGTTATTATTTCTTATTGCGTATTACAAAAATAAATTGCTTTGTGAAAACAACCACAATATCCAAGGATTTTTAACTGACAGATACTCGACAAAAACTAATTATCTATATTTTAATAGCTATTTCTAGCTTTTAACTTGCTTCAGTATCTGTGAAACTGATATTCTTTGTATCATATTATAATAATGTTGAATAATACAATATAAGTAACCTGAAAGTTTCGAGGCAAAAGTGCGGCGTTGAGTTCTGCCACTCAACACGCAATGCCTCCAAAATTCGGCAGAAAGTGGGGAACGGAGTGTCTTAATACTAGGTTCCCTCTGCCTACCCTGCTGTGTGTGGGATATAGCATGAAGCTAATTTAATTTAATTTTAATTTTAAGTAACCTGAAAAAAAAAAGTTTTTTTTTTAAATATATTTTTAAACAATTGATAATAAATTGTTGTATTTTTTATTATCACACTTAGTAAATAAATAAACAAACTAGTACAAAATTTACATTCTCATAAATTTTTAGTGGAGACTAAATAAAATTGTTTAATCGAAACTAAAAATTAGAAATAAAACTCAAAATTTATACAAATTTACTTTTTTTTATTGTGAGATAAATTTAAAAAAATATATATAAAAAAGTTAAAAACAGCGTATTTTTTAAACGAATACTCAAAAACTTATAAGTATGTAAATTGTATGTATTAACACAAATAACTATGTATTAATGTGAAAAAAAAAAGTTGCAAAGTAAGATATGCATTTTTTTTCTGATAACTGCACCACGATTATTTTATATATCAATTTTTATTACATTTGTAAATGATAAAAGTCTGTTTTTCAATTAAGCTTCCTTTTTTTCTCTCTTCAGAATTTCATAAAGTTTAATTAAATTAAAATCTTAAACGAAGTAACTTTTACAATTAACTTTTAAACATTTACAATCCATTCATCATATCAATATGTATATTGTTTCATCTTTTATAATAATTTATATAATATTTTTTTAAATTATAAACACTGACAGGATGTTAGGGCCATTTTATTTGGTCGATTTGCATTTAGTAATTTATGCATATATCAAATACCTTATAATTGGAAAGAATAAATATAGATTCTAACAAAAAAATCTGGAATAAAAAAGAAAAAAAAAAGGTAAGCTATGTGATGTTCAGGGTCAAACAACGTAACTTTTGTGCCAATCACTTGTTTAAACAGTTCATTAATATATACAAATATGTAAAGTATTATTTCATTTAAAGAATCATAACTATTTTTGCCTGAATTTTTAAAAATATGTGCTTTATAAATATGTCTTATATAAGAAAAATGAGGCCAGTTGTGGCGCAGTGGCACGAAGTGTGACTGTAAAACCGACTGGTTGTGGGTTCGACCCCCACTCGAGGAGATGAAATATTTACTTAAATTTATATTACGTGTCGAAGTTAAGCGCGGCGTTGAGTTCTGCCACTCAACACGCAATGCCTGCAGTATTCGGCAGTGGGTGGGGAACAGAGTGTCTTAACACTAGGTTCCCTCTGCTTTGTGCGGTATATATATATATATATATATATATATATATATATAATAATTATAATTATATATATATATATATATAATTATAATTATTATAACGTAAAAACGACTATATACCGAATCAACAGTAAAAGCTACCATAAGTGACCATACAATGAAAGGTTTACTTTTTTAACTGACCTTGCTCTACCGTTACCCACAAGTTAGTAATGAGCGCACTTGTTTTCGTCGCTTGAGTAATTCTATGTACCACTGTGGCAATGGCTTATATTATCGAAACCAACTAATTTTATTCTGGTGAAATTCATAGAAGGAAATAAACATGAGCCTCCTGAGGTCTGTCTTAATGGTTTGTGTAGGTTAGCTTTAAGTACGCAAACTTATGAAAACTTACACAATTTTTATAACTTTGGTCTTTACTATTTCTTTAGGGATTATAAAGTTCCACTATCCAAAAAAGGACTCTAGGATATTTTAACATGGAAAATATATTTCTTTCCAAGTCTGTTAAGAGTGAATAACGAGTTATGGAACAGTTGATAAAAAAACATTATTAGCAGTAGGCAAACTAAACCTAGTGCTGAGACACTCCGTTGCCCACATTCAGCCAAATTTTTGAGGCATTGCGTGTTGAGTGGTAAAACTCAACGCCGCACTTTTCCTTGTTACTAGAGCGAAGAAATGAAAATAATAATTAATTTCACTAAGTGGGAATCGAACCCCGAATCATCATTATTAAACAAAAAAATGATCAGGATATTGCGTAAACTTTATTTTAGTAACAAGTACTCCCAAAATGTAAATACAATTTCGAAACTAATTTAAAAAATGCTTTTATCGAGCCGGTTATTATTACGATGGTATGAATTTTCATTCATTACGCCTTATATAACTGTTTACGTTTCTGTTTAAATAACCAGTTACTCTTGTACCAATAAACTTGATCCACATTTCTACATGAGCCTATCGAAATTTTTCAAGATATTCTACTTTAAGAATTTCTCGAAATTATTAATTATATTTATATACTATGTTACATAACTATATTACATATATAATTTTACATTGAATATATTTATTAACGTATATTTTTTTGCAATTTCTATTAAAAATGTCAGATTAATTTAATTGAGCTCACTGCTCCCAGAATAGGTTATAGAATCTAATATTATTTAACAAGCTACTATATTTCCTATATTAAGAGAGCGATGTAATATTTCCTTTTTTAGTAAGCACAAGATAATATATAGATCATTTTTTGTTGTAATTTAGCTCTACAATGTTGCACGATTTCTCGGTGTGGACCTTGGCACCATAAAATTAATGGGAAAAATGACATAAACCCAACTGAACCGGCGTCACGTGCTCATTACATTCACTTTATGATTATTGCATATGAGTTCTTTTGAAATGGAATTTTAGACTGGTATAGACTGGTATAGGTAGACACACTTATAAGATTTTGGCAAAAATATATTATAGAGATATTTTCCAGGCCTTTACTTTAGTTTTGATCTGATTTGATATTTTTATAAAGATTTATTTTCAATCTTTTGTATGCATATTTATAATATTAAAATTAAAATAAGAATTATCATAGTACAAAATAAAAAAAAAAACTCTTGGAAGACTTATAGTAATAAAAAATTTACATCAAATTTAAAGAATCTCTTTTATTATTATACCACTCAATTAAATTGTTCACGTAATAACTTTTATTATAACAGTAACTTAACAGTAAATTAATTATTACAAATAATAATATAATTTATGTAGTAAAAATTTACATAAAAAGAAAGGCACATTCTTGTGGTTATCGCATTCGAGTTATTTAATCGATTTAGTGATATGCAAAAAATGTTTAATAAATCAAATGTTAAAAGAAATACAAAATGTTTTTAACTGTTTTTTATGTGTTATTTCATTCACTAAAAATACTCATATGTGAAAAAAAGTGAATTGAAAATTCTTAGATAAAGGGAAAGTTAAAAAAAATTGTTAATAAAATAAATATCTTAACACTAGGAGTGTTCAGGGGTTTTATTATCAATTTTCCGCCCAATTTCGAAGACGTCGCGTGTTGGGTTGCGGAATTGAATGTCACACGTGGTACCAGAGTGGAAAAATTAAAATAATTTTATTTTCTATCGGATCATCTCACATCCATCATCAACGTAGAAAGAGGGTTATATTATGTAACCTTACGTTTTGAGTAACGGTATACCACACTGCGCTTTGCCTTGTTATCGAGCGAAGAAATGAAATGAAAACATTGAATGTTTCATATCCTCCGAGTGGGAATCGAACCTACAATCTGTAGAGTTTCCGGCAATCTTAAAATATCATCAAGTGTGACGCTTTAATTAAAGTCATTGAATGATTTAATAATGTAATTAAGCAGAACTAATTTTCGTTAGTTATATGAGATCGTTCATTTTATCGCAATTTAATATACATAATACAGACGTATAAGACACATACAGCACTCGATGGTATCTGCAATAATTAATCTTTATATTAAAGAGGCCAGTCGTAGCGCAGGGGTACAAAGTGTGACTGAAAAATCGACTGGTTGTGGGTTTGATGCTTACTCTAGTGGTGTCGAGGTAAAGTGCGGCGTTAAATTCTGCTACTAAACTCGCTTTGCCTCTAGAACTCGTCGGAAAGTGGTGATTTGAGTTCCATCTGCCTACCCTGCTGTGTGTGAAATACAGCGTGAAGCTGTTTTTTTTATATAAAGATAATAAAATAATATGATTTCACTGTTTTAGAAGTTATAAGTTAGTTCTTTGGGCGCTTAAGGGAAAAATGATAAGAGTATTTTTTTACGATAATGTGTCGTAATAAAACTTTCTTACAATGTATTAAAATATATATTGTTTTCCATTTTTAGTGTTGATTTCGCTGCAAAAATACGATAACTAGATGGATAAAAACTTTAGAAAGAACTTTTAAAGAACAGTATATATATATATATATATATACGTATCGAAATCATCACTTTGTATAGAAAGTTTATACTACAGATGCTCTCTAACGGATTACTTAAGAGCTAGGAAGTGCTCCAAGCATTCAATTATAGAACCTAGATATGTTACCTAGGTTATTTTGTATCACCTTAGGTCATTTGTAACGTACCATTATGGTGATATACTTCCGTCTCGCTGTATGTTCCACATGCTACTAATCACATGTTAAACTAATCTTATATAAAGAACGATAAGGGAGAAAGTGTCATTTGATATAATATAATATATGAATTGTTGAAAATTTAAATTGAATATGATATTGATTATATGTTATATCGATTGCAAAACTGATATGGAAATGTTATTAGATTTACATTGTTTTTCTTTAATTACATACTCTTACTTCTCCAAATGGGGATCGAAGCTGCAAACGTTAAGTTTGGTTTGGAGTTAAACTTTAACCCACTGCGCCATGTTGGCCATACGGATACAATAGATATAAATTTACATGCATGTCACATTTTCGGTTTTCTTTCTTTCATTTAAGGGCAGGGCTTTCTGTTATCTTATTATTATTATAGCTCAGCCAACATTACACGGGTTACAATAAGGAAACGATTTTATATAAAATATAGAGGAGGAAGCCTCATTCGATTTTCCTGCGGATATTTGCCGCTGAGCCTGCTTTGATACAACCAAAATTGTGTTCAGTTCCCTGAAAAGTGAAGAAATTTGCGACCTCGATACGGAATAAGCAATGGATTTCTAAGAACGTATTTTCTTCTTTTAGGAAAAAAATTAAGTAAAATATCAATTGCAACTTTAAGTTAACAGTGAAAAAAATATATATTTATTTGAATAAAAATAAAAATATTCTAGATGTTTTTAATAATTACTTACATTAGCCAGAGGCCAGTCGTGGCGCAGCGGCACGAGGTGTGACTGTAAAACCGACTGGTTGTGGGTTCGATCCCCACTCGAGGAAATGAAATATTAACTTAAATTTATGTTTCCATTCCTTCGCCCTTTTTTTTTTTTTTTTTTTTTTTTTTTTTTTTTTTTTTTTTTTTTTTTTTTTATGGAAAAGGACAATGCAAACGAGCGTTCGGGTCACCTGATGGTAAGTGATTGCCGCCGCCCACGGTCCCGTGCAACACCAGAGGAGCTACAGGTGCGTTGCCGGCCTTGAAGGTGGAGATAGACGCGCTTTTTGAAGGTACCCATGTCATATCGACCTGGAAACACTGCCGCGGGTAGGCCATTCCACAGTTCCGTGGCGCGTGGAAGGAAGTTCCTACGAAACCGCACAGTAGTGGATTGCCACGTATCCAGGTGGTGTGGATGATATTGTAGCCTATGACGTACCGTGCGGTTAGAAAATTCGGCGGCAGGTAACAGGTCAAACAGTTCTTCAGAACACTCCCCATGGTAAATGCGATAGAGAACGCAAAGCGAGGAGACGTCTCTACGCAAAGCCAAAGTATCAAGCCTTTCACAGATCATTGGGTCCCTAATGATTCGAGTGGCTCTACGTTGTATGCGATCAAATGGTTCAAGCTGATACTGGGGTGCACCAGCCCAGAGGTGAGAACAGTACTCCATATGAGGCCGAACCTGGGCCCTATATAGGGCCAAACGGTGTTTTGGCGTGAAGTACCGTCTCGCTCTGTTGATGACCCCCAGTTTCCTGGAGGCCAACTTGGCCTTGCTTTCCAGATGATCGCGATACTGGCAGTCACTCGAAACATTAAGGCCCAATATATTGATACTGGGCGCGGCTGTAAGAGGAGTGTTTTGAAAGACTGACGATATGATAAATGGGTTTTTTTTTGTGGTTAACGCGCAAACTTGTGTCTTCAGGGGGTTGAACTGAACTAAGTTCTTTTCACCCCATGAGGAGACATTGTTGAGGGATGCCTCAATAGAAGACACAAGTTTATTTCGGCACTGTTCAGCGTTTTCCCGAGAAAGACTTGCTCGGCCGGAGTAAACAGCGTCCACTGTGCTATCATCTGCATAGCAATGAATGCTAGAATCCTCTAACATGTCATTGATATGCAAAAGAAACAGCGTAGGGGACAGCACGCAGCCTTGGGGAACGCCAGCGTTCACGGGCATATGTTTAGAGCAAAAACCGTCGACAGCGACCTTGATGCTGCGCCCAGTGAGAAAGCTGGCGATCCATTTGCATAAATTCTCGGGAAGCCCATAGGATGGAAGTTTAGCCAGGAGCGCCTTATGCCAAACTCGATCAAAGGCCTTCGCCATGTCCAAACTAACTGCCAGGCCCTCTCCCTTGCTTTCAATAGCCGCTGCCCAGCGGTGGGTAAGGTAAACCAGAAGATCACCGGTTGAGCGACCATGGCGGAAGCCATATTGTCGGTCATTAATCAATCGGTGATCCTCTAGATAAACCAAGAGCTGGCTATTGATGATGCTCTCCATGACTTTTGAGAGCAGGGAGGTGATGGCAATAGGCCTGTAGTTAGATGGATCGGACCCATCGCCTTTCTTTGGGATCGGGTGGATAAGAGCGCTCTTCCATGAATCTGGGACTACGCCGACTGAGTAAGAGTGCCGAAACAAACGCGTTAGCACCGGCGTCAGCTCAGGAGCACAAGAACGGAGCACTAAGGGAGAAATGCCATCTGGCCCGCTCGACTTGTGGATGTCCAAAGAGGACAGAGCTCGCCTAACAGCTGTTTGGTTAAACTTAACCTCAGGCATTGAGCTCTGGCACCGCGGGATGGTCGGCGGCGTTGATCCTTGGTCATCCAAAGTCGAGTTTGAGGCAAAGAGAGCGCCCAAATAATTACTAGGTGGCTCTGGTGTCGAGGTTAAGGGCGGCGTTGAGTTCTGCCACTCAACACGCAATGCCTCCAGAATTCGGCAGAAAGTGGGCAACCGGAGTGTCTTAACACTAGGTTCCCTCTGTCTACCCTGCTGTGTGCGGGATACAGCGTGAAGCTGATTTATTTTATTTATTTTTTACTTACATTAGCAAAAATAAATAAGTATTTTTAAAGTTTCATTTATTTAAGTAAATAATCAATTTAAAACATTTAAACACGTTATCACTTGGTACACCCTATTATTGTTGCCAAAAAAAATCTGTTATATAAATTTTCTACTGCGTAGTCAATTTATTCTCGCTTATCATAATTTACTGAAATGGAAAATTTTATTGAAAAATCGCATCGATCGCTTTATCAGCCCCAAAACATCAGGATACTAAACTATTTAACTCATGTAAATGGCCAATTAAAAAAAACTTTTAGATACTGTGATTTATCAAGAGAAAATATACAAAAATACCTGTCTTATTAACTTTATATGATGCCGTCGAGACGAGACACAGACACTCAAATAAGAATTGAGAGTTGATAGATATTTTATATACAAAAATATTTTCTGAAACTGATTGAAAAATTCTTATCCCAATGTGGAGGAACATTTTCATTGAAATGACAGATTCTCAATACAGAATTGTGTGACATTTTTGAACATATCACACTCAACTTAATTTCTTCCATTATTTAGGGCATAAATGTTTCACTTGGACTGTTTTCGATTAATATAATTTTCCTTAAAAAGACTGAGATGTTGCTTCGCGATTAAATTCGCGATATCAGATATTTTTGTTTTATTACTTATATAAATGATTTGATGATGATGGTGAGATGGTGATGAGGCCAGTCGCGGCGCAGCGGCACCAAGTATGATTGTAAGGCCGACTGGTTGTGGATTCGATTCCCGCTCGAGAAGATGAAATATTTATAAATAAATATATTGTCAAGGCAAAGCCCGGCGTCGAGTTCTGCCACTCAACCGGCAATGCCTCCAGAATTCGGCAGAAAGTGGGGTCGGAGTGTCTTAACACTAGGTTCTCGGCCTACCTCTGCTGTGTGCGGGATACAGCGTGAAGCTGTATTTTTTTTATTTATTACACGCAATACGGGGATAGTGGTGAACGGAGTGTCTTAAAACTGGGTTCCCTCTGCTGCGTACGGACGTGACTTGCGTGACTTTTCAGCTAACTTTTTTTGCTCAGTATTTTACTGGGTGATATTTGATTAAGAATTTCGAAAACGAAACATTTTGCCAAAATTTAAGCTACAAGGACACTTGAAGAAATTTGAAACTGTAATCGTTTCTGTTTTATCTTAACAAGGACAAGGCCAAGGATAATTTGGGCCCATATCCTAAGCACCTACAAGAAATATGGTAAATTTAAAAATAAAGATGTCGTGTAAGAAAATATTTAGAAAAAAAAATAAAGCGAGGCTATTTTTAATCAGAGTATAAAAGAAAGGTCATTTCAACAATCGTTTGTTTGCCTACGCCTGCATTGTCGACCGTACTTTTTGTGATTCTTTGTTACGCTGTCATTACCACTGAGGATTTGATAAAGACCTTTATATAATTGAAGACAACGATAAACGTTATGATATTAGCAAAAATATATATTTTTATATAGATTTTTGTGAATATATCTATCTACTAGCGTTCCCTCGCGGCTATGCCCGCTTGATTTATATAAATATTTATTTAAGTGAAATTAAGAAAAAAACTGTTTCCTCAGTGTTAGTCCCCGTAATAATTGGATCAGCTGATCCAGAGGTTAGCTCGGACAATCAGAAAGATAAACAGACAAAAACAGACATAGCAGGGTACGCATGGAGAATCTCTACGTCGCATTCGGCCTGGTTACCAGAGCAAAAAAAAATTAAATATTAAATATTTAATTTCCTCGGGCGGGAACTAAACCCACAACCTTAACAGTTTCAATCGCAAGTTTTTGTCCTTGCGCCACAACGGCCCCGTTAAGGTGAGTTAATGAAATAAAAAAAAAATGCTATTATGCATACTCGTTTCTGCAGTTTATGAACTGCATATATAATATAGAATTATTTGTTTCTTTTTTAGCAAAATTTTCTTTCATATATATAGAATTCAACTTTTTTGCTCACAATTTTCCATCATAGAATTTTGTTGACAATATCTACATTTTATAGAATTCCCTCTTATCTATGGCGAAAATTGCTACTTTGATTAAATATTGAATACGTGACTTCTTTCATTGGGAACTCACTCCGTAGATATAGACTAGTCTATATCTATATCATAAGTCTAGTGGTACCGAATCCCAATGATTTAAAAAAAACTGTCCGTAATATTAAAATATATTAAAATTGTCATTAATAAATAAATGAATGATGATGAATTTGAGGCCACTCATGGCGCAGTGGCACAAAGTGACTGTTAATGCAACGGGTTGTGGGTTGCATCTTCACTCTGCGGAAACGAAATATTTATTTAAATTTATAATACAATTGCTTCGCTCTAATCTAAAGGCAAAAGCGCGGAGTTGAGTTCGCACTCAATACGCAATGCCTCCAGAATTCGGTGTAACGGAGTGTCTTAACACTATATTCTCTATTGCCTATCCCTATATAGAATTTTCAGGAAAGTTAAGAAGATTATAATTTTTATAATATTATAATAATGTATGTAAAAAGATAGATTTTTTTAATAAATTAACATAATCGTTGCATAATGAAGCGAAACGATACGATATTTTGCATATCTGTACTAGTGTATGTATGTCTTTATTGTAATAAAGATCACACTCTCTTTGCTAAACTGGTTTCCGTGCAGCTTTCGCAGTTATATAAAACGTTTTGTTTTCCTTTTTAAATATATTTATGTACACTTTAGTACAGTTGTCTTATTTCAAATAACATTCTATATTAAAAGTATCGCGGGTTCGAAACCAACATGTAATATACATATATCCATTAAAAACTATAAAGCCATAGTGACGCAGTGAGCTTGCGTCTGGCTGTAAACGCGTTGGTTGTATATTTAGGTTTTTTTTCACACTTGCAAGTAAATTCACAGCGTTGGGTTCCGCCAACAACACGCAATATCTCGAAATCAATGAGAGGAACTATAAAGCTATATATAACTCTGTAAATAAATTTTATTCAAATTTGCCAAGCTTAGAAAATGTAAACACTCAATTTCTGCTCTACTATACTTTCGTTTAAATTGAGCAACTAGTTCACTGACCACTGTCTTAGTGACACACTTCGTATATAGGAATGTAGTTTGAAATTTATAATTGAATTCCTTTATTCATGATGTTTGAAGTATTAACCTCATATTTTGTATTTTTAAGAACAAAAATACATTATAGCGTGCATAATCTAACTTATTGGCTGCTATCGTAATAATGTACTTAATAATAATTTTATGAAATGTACATATTATTATACCGTCGAGCTTATGATAAATTAACTTAAATTTTTTTTAATTAAATGTAAAATGCGAATACTAAATTTAATTTACTTAAAGGTATAATAGGCATAAAAGATTATACTTTTTTTTTTAAAAGCTTTGCCGAATTCTGGAGGCGTAGCGTTGAATGCCGGCTTTGCCTCGACCCCAGTGCGAAGAAATGAAAATTAATTTAATATTTAATTTCCTCGAGTGGGAATCGAACCTACAATCTGTAGTGTTTACACGCCTGTGCCCCTGCGCCACGACTGGCCTAAGAGGGTAACTAATGACTTACGCTTTTAAACTTATTGATTACATTATTATTAACCAACTAACTCTCGACACAATACCGTAATCATTGGTTATTGCATTCAGTTTCTTAGGTGCAATTTCCATAGCATTTTTTTATCGGTACCTATATGTGTTTTTTTTGTGAGAATACAAGTGACTAATCACTAAATCTTAATGAACAAGTTTCTCAGCAAAAGTTGCGGTGACAAAGGTGCAGGGCGTGGGCATTTTGGCGTAGAGGCCGGCAGTGACCTTTGTGTCTCACGATCTTGATATATTACATGTTTGTTTAGCGATCCAAATCCCATACAATAGAATTTTATCAAGTATGCTTATTTATAAATTATACTCGATTAGTTATTTAAGAGCAGAAATTAAAATTACGGTTTTTCCAATAATATAACTATTTTTATGAAAGTCCCCAGAATTTTAAAGTCCTCGAAAAATGCAGGGCAAAGTGGGTAACGGATGCCATGTACGAGATAGAACGTGAAGCTGATTTTTATTTTCATATCCTCTTTGCTCTAAAATCGCCACTCAATACGCAATGCATCTAGAATTCATCGGAAATGGAGAACGAACGTCTCTTCGTGGGAACTTATTATCTTAACATTAGGTTCCCAGCTTCCCTGTGCCATTCATACAATAAAAATATTAAAATATGCCTCATTTATATTTGAACTATCAAACTATTTTTAATTTATGTTAAGTAGAAACACTATCGTGATATTAATATATTTCGTTATGAGCAGCTTTTTTTGTATATTAAAATCGTTATTGTACTTGTGTATATTTTTTTATTTCTATAGAAACAAAAAGCTGAAATACATTATATTAAATACAGCACTACTTGAATAGTGGCCGAAAATAGAACCATTTCTGATAAAAACTACTTAATGCAAGTTACCAACCAAAATATAAGGCCAATAGACTTCTAAGCATCATACAAATAACTTTGTTGATATAAAATTTCAAGCATTCTTTATATGAAATACCAAATATAAGAAATTTTTGGCATCAGCATTTTAGGGGGTTATAATAATCTCTTTAAATATTAGCTATAAATAACATGAAAAATCTCGAAATATCTTTATAGGGTTTAATAACAATTTTGTCTGCCTGTGTTGAGAATACAAAGGGAGGTTTAGCTTGGACTTAATTTACAAGTAAAAAGTATGTTCCCTATTAGATATAAAAAAAAAGAACTGAGAAAAATGTCACAATTTTCCTCACAATTTTAGTACGTAAATTACAGACAAAGTTAAATTATACATTTCAATTTTTTATATATATATTGTTAAATTTTCTAACTAAAAGTAATAATAGCAGCATGTAATACGTTTATAACGGCCCCTTTGATGTTACGATTTTAAAGAACAAAGTAAGAAACATTAGGTATTATTATTAAAATAGATTTTATTCGTAATCTGATAATAATAGGGCTACGCATCAAAGGAAACTGTTTTAGTTATTTACAATATTGGAGTTACTTTGAAGTATAAATAAGTTTTTCTTTTAATCTTCCATAGACAAGCAAATCAAGTACAAGTCATAATTTTAAAAATGTAATTTTTGAAGTATAAAAAATAAATTAAATTAGCTTCACGCTGTATCTCGCACACAGCATGGTAGGCAGACGGAACCTACTGTTAAGATACTACCCTCCTCACTTTCCGCAGAATTCTGGAGACATTGCGGGTTGATTGCGAAACTTTACGCCGCGCTTTGCCTCGACACCAGCATACATTTGAATACTTGGTATTAATTTCAGCTCAATACCTCCAAGCGATCTCGAGATAAATGACTAGCGGACAAGAAAATGATCCTCTAACTATTCTGTTGTTACCTTTTGAGCTGCGGAACCCAAAACCCACAAGTATATCAAGCCCATGGCCATGTCCTAGTTACTTTTCAAACATAGATTACGGCCACAATGACTTGAGAGGAAAATACCAACGTGACTTCCGCTTTAATATCGACCGACATTAACATAAATAGCAATCAAACTGTTTGATTCTATTGTTTACGATCAGTTATCATGAAAATGATTATGTCGATATAATTTGAATAATTTCTTTTTTTTATTTTAATTCTAGGCATTATAACTTTTTAAAAAATTAAAACGACATATACAAAGTAATTAATGCTTATATACGATCGACTCTTCCATTTACAATATGTAATGAAAAAACGCGACATTTATATTCGCAGAAATGAATCATTATATTTTTCCCTCTTTGGTAACAAGTCAAAGTGCGGCGTTGTGTTTCGACACTCAATAGGCAGCTTATACGAACAGGTGGCAAAAATATTTATGAAGAAAAAGTCGGGAAAAAGAAGTTGGGGAGATTTCGAAAATACAGTATCGGTGATGTCTGGAGGATGTTCACGTAAAAAGCATGAGGATCCCCTTGACAGCGGACAAGGTAAAAAAGGGTATGTAGAGACGTGGCCTTCAGCACTTACTCTCTGGCTACCCCGTTAGAGATACAGCGTGAAGTTAAAAAAAGTATATACTTTTCTAAATAAATGCTTAAAATGTGTGAAGCCAATTTTTTTATATATCTGTAACTTAGTCATTTTAAATTAAAAACGTTTTACAAATACTACGCACGTAACTCAATTCAATTTGGATATGAAAATTAAGAAAGAAAAAATAGTATAATTGCAATTAACCCACGCTTGAGTAAGCTGTCTAGTTACCGTGTAATGATAGTATATAAAGGCGTATACAGTATATTACCCTTTTTTTATGTTTTACATAATTTTGTTATTACATCCGTATATACAAAGATTCAACACGTTTTAGTTCGTTGCACCACACACAATTATAGCACTGCTACAAATTGTTAATCAGTTTCACGCTGTATCCCGCAGACAGTACTGTAGGCCCAACGTTAAGACACTCGGTTACACAATTTACGCCGATTTTTTTGAGGCATTACGTGTTCATGGGCGGAACTCTGGGATTTTGCCTTGGTGCCGGAGAGAAGAGATGAAAATATTAATAAATAATAATTAATTGCCTCGAGTGGAAATCAAATTCACAACCGTTTCGTTACCGTCACATCCTTGTGGCAAAGCGCCACGACGGCGATTGGCCTTTTTATATATTTTTCAAGGTACCCTTTTGTGTCCCTCGAAAATATCGGCGGAGCGTAGGGACAGAACGGAGTGTTTTGACACTACCTGTACATATAGTAAAGATTTTTTAATTTTTTACATAGCTTAAAAGTCCGTACTACCTAAATATAACATAAAAGTCTCATATTTCATTTTATATATTCTATTATCTTTACATATGGAATCAATATACTTTTATATTATAAAGTCTATTTTAAACTCAAATTTTAATCAAATTTAATATCGTAATATAGAAAGTGAATGTAAATTACTATTTATTCAATACATAACGCAATATAGAGCTACTAGCGGTGTTGGGAAAATGATAAGGTATCTCGTTGTCTATGCAAACAGCATTGAGTAAATGTTTGCAGCATGAGAAAAAATCAATTAAGGGCTTTGTTTCTATTTTAAAATAAAGATGGGATAGCTTTATAAGCAACTATGTTTTTTCTTGTCATACAAGGCAACGATTGAAAGAATATGTTACAGTACAGCATGGTACGCGGAGAGAACCTAGTGTTAAGACACTCCGTTCCAAATTTTCCACGAAATTCTGAAGGTATTGGATATTGAGCAGTAGAACTCAAGGCTCGCTTCGCCTCGATATAAGAGCGAAAAAATTAAAATATTAAATGTTTCATTTCCTCGAGTGAGAATCGAACCCACAGCCTGTCGCGTTCACAGTCACACGCTTGTGCACTGGGACTTGTGATGTTGTCTATACATACCTCTTCGGCCTCGTCCACCATTATCAATCTCTTCATACATGCTCTCCGTGGGGTCCAGTATTTTTGATATTGTGTTTTTGGAAGTCAATCGAGGTCACCCACTACCTCTGCTCCTCTCGTGTTCAGCTGAGCACATTCTTCTTCATTCTTACCGTGACGGTCTCGCTAGTACCTGTCATTATGTGTATCTCTTCATTGCAATTTCGATCAGCTAAGGTGACTTTCCATATGTGGGGTACGCGGAGTCACCTTAGCTGATCGAAAGAGATTGCATCTTCACAGAATTCATCTTTCTTGCATTCTTCTACTGTAATACCCACGTTTCACTGCCGTATAACAGTGTCGGTACCAACACTGTATTGTGGACGGCCAAACGTGCAGGTGTGATGACGTTTCACCGTCTCATCAATGCAGCTAAGCCTCCGTTAACCTTGTTACCGGCAGCAATACGCCTTTCCACATCCATCTTTAATTCCCAAATATACCGTAACATTCACCCGTTTACTGTTGTAATATCTTGCCATTTTCATTGTTCTTGCATTCCGTCTTTTCTTTATTTCTTTCAAATATTTAATAAATAGAAACATTTAATAATAAAAAACGAGATTGATGGGAAACAAGGTGATTATTTATTGGCTAAACATTTTAAAGAAAAACTCATTCATCAGGAGCTTAAATTGCAAAAATAATTTAAAGATTGAAGTCGCCAGCAGCTTTATAATTTAAGACAACTTGATGGATGATTCTTGATGGACCGTACCGTGGTGAACGCGATAAGTCTTGAAACTTACGAGGGATTTCGTAAGGAGTTAATAAGCTGTAGGGAACTATTATTTATATTTATAGTTTATTTAATGTGTCATTTATATATTTCAATATTATAATTTATTTATTTATCATTTATATACACACATAAAAACATACATACATTTAATAGGATTTATATATTTTATAGTAAGTATTCGTATTTAGTATATTTATATGAAAGCGCTCCATCGCCGTCGACCGAACCGGTAAGGCGTTCGACATTCACGCCTACCCCCTTGTCGACGGCATATTTAATAATCACAGTCGATGCTTGCCACTCGATGCGCTTTCCATACGTTCCTTTGTTTTATCTAGTACTTTATTCTAAATTCGTGTTTTTCGTGTTCTATTGTATATATATGTTTGTGGTTGACTTTCTTATATACTGTACCGTGATCACTGTATGTACATTTAAAGTGGTGTTGATTAAACTCAGTGCTATTTGTAAGTAGACTTTTATTCACCCATTATCAACACTACAAAGCTTTATGTTATATGTATGGATTTTTTTTTATTATAAATAAATAAATATAATAAATAAATTATGTATTTAATTAAAATATTAATTGATTTATGATAAACGAGGCCAGTCGTGGCGCAGCGGCATAAAGTGTGACTGTTAAACCGACTGGTCGTGGGTTCGAACCCCACTCGAAATGAAATATTTACTTAAATTTATATTTCCATTTCTTCGCTCTGGTGTCGAGGCTAAGCGCCGCGTTGAGTTCTCCCACTCAACACGCAATACTTCCAGAATTCGGCAGAAAGTGGGGAAAGGAGTGTCTTTATACTAGGTTCCCTCTGCCTACCCTGCTGTGTGCGCAAAACAGCGTGAAGCTGATTTATTTTCATTTATGATATAATAATTTGACACCGTTGTGGCGCACTGGCACATCCATGTGACTGTAAGCGCGATTGTCACTCGGTGTGTGAATTATTATTATTTATGAATATTCAAATGAAAATACTCAGCGTTGGTACTAGTACCAAGACGAAACGCGTTGTTGAGTTCCGCCACTCAACCCGCAATGTTTCGACATTTCGCGGAAATTGGTGAACGAAGTGATTTTATAACAGTTTACCTCTGCGTGCTACATGCGGCATACAGAGTTAAGCTTATGGAATAACATCAATAAACTGTATTTTTTTTCCATTTTTAACCGAATTAAAAAAAAGGAAGGTTTTGAGTTTTATTTGGTTTGAGATTGGTTAATATTTCAGTAACTTATATAATTAATTTCGGGCTAACACTAAGAACTTATGCTAAATTTCGTATGCTTATACGATGGTCCGAAAAACCATCGGAAACTTCAAGTCATATAGAGATGATCCTTTCTCACTAAATCCAATTAAATAACTATTTAAATTTGATTAAAATTGATTCAATAACTTTTGAGATATTTGCTTTAAATGTTTCTGCAAAGAGAATTTCGTGACCATTGTTACCTAGTTCCCCATTTTGTGTCAAATGCAAAACATTGTTCACCTATTCTAATTCTTAAAAAATATCCTATTTAATTCGTACCCGTCGTCTCCGACTTATTGAAGAACTATATCGCTACTCTGCCACCAGTACGTGAATTTATTACTTCCATTTTATATCGAGAAAGTTTTTAATAGGTAAATAAAAAAAAATGATACTGTCCAAACTATATATAAGTCCATATTTTCATAGCAATTACATAATGTAGAGCCAGTCATTATGTTATATTTGACCAATTTGTCTTACATGTTTTGCGGAAGCGGAACTTGGTTTGAGACTGCGTGTTATAATTTGTCTCTAATGTCAAAAAAAATGTGAATATTAATTATTTATATGAGGCCAGTTGTGACGCAGCGGCACAAAATGTGACTGTAAATCCAACTAGCTGTGGGTTCGATCCCCACTCGAGGAGATGAAATATTGACTTAAATGTATATTTCCATTTCTTTGCTCTGGTGTCCAGGCAAAAGCGCGGCGTTGAATTCTGCCACTCAACACGCAATGCGTTCAGAATTCTGCAGAAAATAGTGAACGGAGTGTCGTGACACTAGGTTCCTTCTGCCTACCCTGCTGTGTGCGGGAAGTGTGAAGGTGATAAAAAAAATATTTATAATTTTCAATTTTTTTTCTATTATAACAGTGTACGTGTTTATTTTCATAAAAAGTTTGATATAGTATAAATATCTTATTTTAAATTTTTAAACGTGAATAATCTGTGTTGATTTTTTTCCCAGATTTACTCCAAACTTTTACATACCAAATTTTTTTTTATACATATTTTTTGCAAATATCGCCGTTTATCACCTCAAATTCTTTCATCTCTACTACGAAATTAATAAATTCGAGCTATTTTAACTTACACTATTTCAAAACTAATCCACTCCAAATAAATTTTACAAAGAAAAACCTATACATGCAGAAGTAAGTTTTTTCTGAGATAATTCAGATTCCTAAATATATCTTATTAGAAAAATTTTTGTTGCTAAAAATTCGCTCTATATTAGCTTAATACACTACTATAATTGAAATGTATCAATGACACAACCGACATAGTTCTTGAGAAATTACATAAAATATCTATTAACGACCGTGGTTCATACCATATAAGCTTAAAGTAAACGTTTAATATAGCTATTAAAATAGTTTTTTATTCTTTTTTATAAACCACCTAACTCACTGTATAATTAGAGGAAGAAATTAGTCCAAAGTTGAATTAATGGGTGTAGGAAAGAATTAGGTAACTATAATAGCGTGGCGTAAGGGAGTACAAATCCATCTCAGTACACTCAGTCAACCTCACCTGCACGTGGTGCACCCTGCTAAGTAACGAACGAGGCTCTGGCGACCGGTTAATGGCGGTATAACCATTTCATTTAGACGTAGCTAAAATATTAGATTGGTAACGGGCAGCAGCGTTACCGGTGCGAGAAGCTACGTTCTGCGATCACCAACACGCATGCCCAGCGTGGTGATTATGGGCAATATCCTTTATGGCACTGTACAACCACACACAAAGGCCCTCAGTTCCCGGTCGCCCCGCTATTCCAAGCCAAGGTGGCGGCTCTGGTAACGGCGGGGCAGGGGGTGCTAAGAATCCCCGGGTTACGGCAGGCCGCCAACACCAACTGACTCTGGCTACGTATAACGGACGCACGCTACGACTCGACGAACATCTAGCGCAACTTGAGGAAGAGCTGACCAACATAAGATGGCACATCTTGGGGTTATGTGAAGTCCGACGAGAGGGGGAGGATACTGTAACTTTAGAGTCAGGCCATCTTATGTATTTCAGAGAGGGAGACCAACGATCCCAAGGCGGTGTTGGGTTTATGGTCCACAAGACTCTATCTGACAACGTTATAGAAATATCAAGTGTGTCGACAAGGGTAGCTTACCTTGTGATTAGACTTACCAAAAGATATAATCTCAAGGTAATTCAAGTGTATGCACCGACTTCAGCACACTCAGATAATGAAGTGGAGGAAATGTATGAAGACATTACAAAGGCCTTACATACCACACAAAAGGCCCATTTTAACGTTGTCATGGGGGACTTTAACGCCAAAGTAGGAGTACAACCTAACAGAGAATCAGTAGTAGGACCACATGGATTTGGAAGCAGAAATCACAGGGGGCAAATGCTCATCAACTTCCTGGAGAAAGAGGGGCTGTTTTTAATGAACTCTTTCTTTAAAAAACATCATAATCGGAGGTGGACGTGGCGGAGCCCTGACGCTGTGACACGAAGTGAGATAGATTACATTATAGCAGACAAAAGACGAATATTTAGAGATGTCTCCGTAGTTACAAGGTTCAACACCGGGAGTGATCACCGTCTTGTGCGAGGCACACTAAATATTCACTACAAACTCGAACGCCTACGTCTCATAAGATCTACACTGCGGCCACATCTGCTTCGAATTGATGCTGGGTCTGAAACATTTCAGTTGAAACTGGAGAACCGATTTGCTGTCTTGGAAACTACAAGCGACGTTGATATTGACCACAAACTCGACCAAGTGGTGGGAATCCTTCGTGATGAAGGGACGAAATTCTACCAGACGCAAAATTCCAGAAAGAAATCCAAACTTTCGTTGGAGTCCCTACGGCTAATACAGAGGCGTCGTGAAAATCCTACTGGCGCTTTGTCAGATTTGAATAAAAAAATATCAAGGCTGGTAAGGCGTGACCTCCGAAGCTCCAATACACGTTTTATAACAGAAACGATTGAGCAAAATCGGGGGCCAAAAGTCTTTGTACGACGCTTGGGGCGAAGCCATCTTACAAAGTTAACCACTTATAGCGGAAAAATTGTCACCTCTAAGCCGGGGATTCTTGCGGAAGTTGAGGATTTCTACGGTAAACTTTATACCTCAAAAGCGTCCCGTCCTGAGCCCGATCTGGGCGATCCCAGAGCCACTTTATCCCGCCACCTCTCAGAAAACTTGCCGGAAGTAACACAGGACGAAATTTCGATTGCCTTGAGGCAGCTTAAAAATGGAAAAGCTCCCGGAGAAGACGGAATAACGACGGAGTTACTAAAAGCTGGCGGAAAACCTATAATTGCATGTCTCCAACGTATATTTAATTCCGTCTTGTTTTCGGGAAAAACTCCAAAGGCATGGGACAACGGTATTGTCGTCTTGTTTTTCAAAAAGGGAGACAAAACCCTATTGAGGAACTACCGACCAATTTCCCTGTTGAGCCATGTCTATAAGCTGTTTTCTAGGGTCATCATGAATCGTCTTACGCGTAGACTTGACGAATTCCAGCCTGTCGAACAGGCCGGATTTCGTAAAGGCTTTGGTACCATAGACCATATTCACACGGTACGTCAGATTATACAGAAGACCGAAGAGTATAATCTGCCCTTGTGCTTAGCGTTTGTGGACTATGAGAAAGCTTTTGACACCATAGAAATCTGGTCTATTCTTGAGTCCTTGCAACGGTGCCAAGTCGATTGGCGATATATCGAATTGTTGGAAAGCCTTTATAATGCAGCGACTATAACCGTCCAAGTACAAAATCAGCAGTCTAAACGTATCCACCTGCATCGAGGAGTGAGACAAGGGGACGTAATTTCTCCCAAATTGTTCACTAATGCATTGGAGGATATGTTCAAGACGCTGCACTGGAAAGGACGAGGCATAAACATAGATGGCAAGTTCTTCTCACACTTGAGGTTTGCAGACGACATTGTTATTGTGGCTGAAACCGTGCAGGACCTGCAATATATGTTGAGCACCTTGGCTGAGTCTTCTGCTCGCATCGGTCTTCGGATGAACTTGGACAAAACTAAGATAATGTTCAACGAACATGTTATACCTGAACCGATTGCACTTGATGGGGTACCTCTTGAGGTTGTTCAGGAATATGTCTACCTTGGTCAAACTGTACAGCTACGTAGAAACAACTTCGAGATGGAGGTTCGCAGAAGAATACAGCTTGGGTGGGCAGCATACAGGCAACTGCGTGAAGTCTTTTCGTCACCGATACCGCAAAGCCTAAAGACGAAAGTCTTTAACGAGTGCATCCTACCAGTTATGACATACGGGGCCGAGACGTGGACACTGACAGTGCGTTTAATCCACCACTTTAAAGTCGCTCAGCGTGCTATGGAAAGGGCTATGCTTGGAATATCTCTGAAGGATCGAATTCGAAATGAAGTAATCCGACAGAGAACCAATGTTATCGACATAGCCCAAAGGATTAGCAGGCTGAAGTGGCAGTGGGCTGGTCACATTTGTCGCAGAACCGATGACCGTTGGAGTAAACGCATTTTAGAGTGGAGACCACGCCTCGGCAAGCGTAATGTGGGACGTCCACCAGCTAGATGGGGTGTCGATATTCGCAAAGTGGCTGGCATTTGCTGGATGCGAAGTGCTCAAGACAGAGCTCTGTGGCGTGCCATTGGAGAGGCCTATGTCCAGCAGTGGACTAGGATAGGCTGATGATGATGATGATGATGATGATGAATAGCGTGGCTATATAGGGTGCTCGAGATTTCTAACATGTTTGCTGTGATACACTTTTGAATTTACTTATATGTTTTTTTCTTAACTTCACACTGTAGGAGGTTAGGGGAACCTGCTACAGTGGGAACCTAGTGTTAAGACACGTTCCATTACCGTTTCTCATTTTCCGCCAAATTTTCGAGGCGCTGCGTGTAGAGTTGCGGAGCTCAATGCACTCGTATGTTACATAATATTGGAAAAATATTCCAAATACTTATCGACCAGAGAAATTTCTTACCTGAGACCAGATATTGGCGCTTTATATATATGTAAGAGACAAAACACTTCACGCAAATACAAGAAATTACTTAAATTTATCTTACTTTTAATCCACAAAACTTTTGATTAGTTAATAGTTAACAAAAGCATCATGTTAACCTATGTACATAGTAATACGTACAACGTATATATGCATACAGTATTTCTATTGCTGTTTTGAATTTTGTTTTTCAATAAGGGTAATTTTTTTCTATATACATGTTTAAAAAAGGATAAATTGCTTTTTTTATTATTTTGAAAATTTTAAATAAGTAGTAAAAACGGGCGACAAAAACATTCGCGATATTTCACTTTCGCACGGACCATCGAGTTCATTTATTATTACAATAAAAATGAATCTAACGTTTAAATATATCACATATATTTATAAAGGCATATCACAACAATAAAAGTACAGTAGTTAGTACTAAGTATTACTTAAGTAACTGATCTACAGAATGCACCTCGATAAGCCTTTTCAAATACAATTGATTATTTACAACAATCACACTTAACCTTCACCTCGATATAAAGGAAAAAGAATGGATAATTATGAATGAAATGTAAAACCAAATTCGATTGTTCTCACTGCTATGGTCATTTATTATAAAAGTTCCGTAATGGAAAATATTGTATTGCGTATTGTGTTGTTATCCTGGTCAAGTGTATCCCGGCAGATATTGCTGACCCCGTGGGATAATAAATAAAAATAAATAAATCAGCTTATTTTGTATTCCGCACACAGCAGGGTAGTCAGAGGGAACCTAGTGTTAAGACACTCCGTTCCCCACTTTCTGCCGAATTCCGGAGGCATTGCGTGCTGAGTGGCAGAACTCAACGCCGCGGTTTTGCCTCGACACCAGAGCGAAGAAATGGAAATATAAATATAAGTAAATATTTCACCTCCTCGAGTGGAGATCGAACCAGGCGCTTGTACAGTCACACTTTGTGCTCCTGCGCCACCACTGGCCTCTAATACAGACTGATATTTATTTAGCTTCACGCTGCATCCAATACACGGCACGGTAGGCAGAGGGAATCGACTGTTCAGAGGATATACAGAATGTCGAGTAACGGGACTCTACGCCTCGCTGTGCGTCGACACAGAAAAGAAAAAATCCTCGACCCGGTCAATCAATCAAATCAATCGTATTCCATTAAATTAAAACTATATATATACATATATATATATATATATATATATATATATATACATATATATATATATATATATATATATATATATATATATATATATATATATATATATATATATATATATATATATATATATATATATATAAAATCATATTTCATTAAATATAAAAACAGAAATTTTAACTAAGTCTTAATTAACATGTACTAAGTAATAAAATGGAATCTACAAATTCTGTAAAGGTCGTTAGTCTCGCACTCCAAGTGCATAGCAAATTATTCAACAGACTACACCCAACATCGTTACATAAGACGCTGTCTAATTGTTACATTTTTGTTACACTTCGTCAGCTCGATGAAAATTTAAAAATTTTATAGCAAAATTACAGTTACTTAACTTTTGTTTTTTTTTATAATTATGCTACAATAATTAAACACACACATTCTTGTTTATTATTCACGACATGTTATATTTTTGCTTAGGATCTATTTTTTTTTTCAAGGCAGACAAGACACTAGGTTCCCAGTTTCCTTCTATCTACTTTGCTATGTGCGGATATTTATTTATTGTTTATCTTAAATCCTTTATTGCACACAGTGACATTCATGAAGGCTAACTTCAATGCCATATTTTGTAGACCATATCGATATTTGCCGAAGGTTAGATCAACACTAGCGTGTTCGTACAGCTGCAAGTTATTAGCGTAAAGATGGTACCGAGAATATAACGAAAGTAATGGATTTAATAAATAGTGGGAAGAGAAAAGGACATAAAAACCACCTTGAGGCACGCCGACATTCATATCTTGCCAGATAGTTTGTCCGGCCTACATAAACTGACTATTGACGTCCCGGAAAATAGGAAGAAAAATTTTATGTTGGATATAATAAAAAAACGATTCATTTCGTTAACTACTGTTTGATTTTTACATAATAACTTTTATTTCGTTAGGAAATTCTGTTATGAATTTTGACTAAGTTTATAATAAGGCCATTGCGCTGTGTGCGTCTGATTTTGATGGTATATAGGTGGAATCGATTAATATATACCCGTTCTTTCAAGAGTAATTATGGCGTTGAGTTACGCCACTCTGTACTTAATATCTCAACACTATGTTGTTGCCTCATTGATAAAAAATATCTCTTTCAGTAATATGAATGAAAGTGATTTAGAAATATGATATAAAAGAATCAATATGTAATATGAGGCCAGTCGTAGCGCAGCGGCACGAAGTGTGACTGTAAAACCGACTGGTTGTGGGTTCGATCCCCACTCGAGGAGATGAAATATTTACTTAAATTTATATTTTCATTTCTTCGCTCTGGTGTCGAGGCAAAAGCGCGGCGTTGAGTTCTGCCACTCAACACGCAATGCCTCCAAAATTCGGCAGAAAGTGGGGAACGGGGTGTCTTAACACTAGGTTCCTTCTGCCTACCCTGCTGTGTGTGGGATATAGCGTGAAGCTAATACAATATGTAATATTGTTCAGAAAGCTTGTGTACAAAAGACAGTATTTTAGTAAAATGGTATTGAAAATCTTTTAAAACTTCTTGAAAATGTATGTTAAGGTAGACATACTTCGTACTGGGTCCTATTAACTTCACCTGACTGCTTTTTTTAGCTGTTTTTGCACTTATTCAGTTCTAGCTCCTGAGATTTATTGAAACCGATTGATTTTACCATTTTTTAGACTGAACAATTAATAATTAACATAATTTATATGGCGTTAACGAAAACTTCACCTATGTGATTTTTAGATTTATTTATTTTTGCTGTTTTTTAAGTTGTTTTATTCGTGGTAATAGTATTTAACTATGATTTCTTTTAAAGTAAATAGTAAATAGTATATAGCCCGAGATTTTGGATCGTACCTCCTGTGCCTAGAACATATTCAATCCGAACCAAAAACCAAATCCAAATTGGTTGTCATTAACCAACATACATTTTATTTTGTTTATTTATTTAGTTTGCTTAAACTCTGACCTAGGGGTCTATTTTCTTCATATTTAAGGTATGGATCTAAGAATGTTACACTTTTATTAATATATCTATCTATATGCTATTTATGTTTTTATATATACTTATGAAAATTAGGTAACTTTGTTTCACACACTTAGGCCTTTTTAAAGTCGTATTTTTATGATTTTTTTTATTTTTATTTTATTTATTATATACACATGTGTAAATAGGTAAAAGTATGTATTGGTATTTCATCGCTCTGGTGTCGAGGCAAAGTGGGGAACGGAGTGTTAACACTAGGTTCCATCCAGGTACCCTACTATATGCGGGATACAACGTGAAACTGATTTGATTTAATTAAATTTTATAAATACTTTTAAATGTTATGTTGAGTATTTGTTATGATTGTCTTACATTTCTAAACAATTATGTAAGTTATTTTATTCTTATGCTTTGGACTAGTAAAGTAAATGTAGTGGACTTCTCCACTATTATTTCAAAACGAATACACATAAGAAGTTTTTGTTCGATTTTGGATGTAAGAATTATACATTTCATTTTGAATTTCAAGCACGAATTTATTAGATTTACGAATAGTTACTAGAAATTTGACAGCTGTCATAAATCTTAAAGTTTACTTATTGGTACCGCAATTATTGGTTTGAAAATCCAATTACTACTTCACAATGGTACTTTTTAATGATAATTTTGTTCTATATGGAACAAAATGCTGTATATAATTTAGTACATACTGTCAAATTATAAGGCTGTTGTGGCGCAGTGGCAAAAGCGTGTGACTTTAAACGCGACGGTTTTGGTTTCGATTTCAACTTCGTTAAATTTATTATTATTCAGATCGAAGAAAGATATAGATAGGTACCAACATTAAATGTTTTTAACGTATTTAATTTCACTTATATATACAAATTGTGTTTAAAATATTTAAAAGCTCCCATCTTATCTTTATTTTAAACCACTGAACAATTTCAAAGTAACGACTTCACCTCATAATAAAAGAGATATCATACTTTGTGTTGTTTCTGCGAAAAATGTAGATATAAATAGGTAGTGTAAATATGCTTTATTTTAAAGTTATTTTGAAGAGAGCCAAAATAAATATATTATTAAAGATTTATAGTGTTATAATAATCATCTTAAATCTTAATCGCTCAAGCTGTATTCCGTACACAGCAGGGTAGGCAGCGGGAACCTAGTGTTAAGACACTCCGCCTCTCATTTTTTGCCGAATTCTGGAGGCATTGCGTGTTGAGTGGCAGAACTCAACGCCGCGCTTAGCCTCGACGCCAGAGCGAAGGAATGGAAATATAAATTTAAGTAATTATTTCATCTCCTCGAGTGGGGATCGAACCCACAACCAGTTGGTTTTACAGTGCACTTCGTACCACTGCGCCACGAGTGGCCTCTGGAATGTATGTTTTTATTTATATAGCCATAACATGAAATCATGACAGTACACACAAATGTAAGAAAAACGTGAGGATCAGATAAATTAAAATAGTTTTGTAAGTCTTACCGAATAATGGATATTTTAAATGTATACTTTTCTAAATATTATTCAATTCAATTAACTGAATGAATAACAATAATGATAAAAAGAGTCCGTCTGACCGTTGAGAATATAGTATTGAATATTTTAATTTCTTTCAGAATTTCTTAACACTCGGTTCCCAGGCTATTCTCGGTTCTATTCGGGGGAATGAAATACATTTCCCTCCTCTGGTACTTTAAAGTTAGATGTTCACTTCCTCCATTTCTGCCACTTCGAAATTATTCGCTAACAAATGAGATATTGTGTATTAATTAAATATCTCTCTTATTCTCCCTCTCTTTGAAAAATAGAAAGGAGTGTCTAGACACTAGGCTCTCTCCGTTGAAAAAAAAACCAAAAAAAAAACATTTTAACTAAAATTTCATTTTTATTCTACAAATTTATATTACACAAACTATTATAAGTACATTGTATAGTGAAGTTCCATTTATTCGAAGTTTACTAAGCTACGTTCCAACTAACGGAGAACTTATACACTTCCCAGAGATAATCTCACAAAACACAAGGAAGTTTCCAATACAAGACAGTAACATGTGATATATCGTCACATTTAGTGATTTTAAAGAGACATTTTTATGAGCAGTAAAAATAAATCGAGCTGAAACGAGAGCGTTTACAGCTTGAGACGCCATTATCGATTTTACAATCAAATATCTAATATATACCTTTTAAAAATAATTTCGTTTCTTATACTTAAACGAACTCATTTTATCATTTTTTATGTAAAATATTTATTTAATTTATGGAAAGAATGGAAAGTAGAGCAAAAATATTATTAGTAAGAAGTTTTTTGTGGCAAAATATTAGAAAATCTATCAAAAACTACTTACGCAGTAGGAAAAACATTGAAAACAAATTTATCAACTAGTTTTATATCAAAATTACATATTGTATATCAAAGACATAGAACGAATACAAACATGTGAAATAACAGTAAAAATTTAGATAACAAAGACTACATCAACACAGATAGGAAAAGCCATACTCTTTATGATACATTAGACGGACTTCCGGTTTCCCTCAAGTCTATTTCCTGTACGTAATTTTTATGGCCCATATTTCTTTATCTCTTCCCAATACAGATACCCTCCGAGCAAGTAAAAAGGGTGCTCGTAAAAAATTCGCACTCGTATTTAGTTGTACAATGTTGAAAATAATATAGGAAATGTATTGTAAATTAGATTTTAATCTCAAAATGTTGTTTGCTTTGGAAAATATTTTTATAAATCTATTATCAATTAAATGCATTTTTATTCACGTTTTTTGTAAGAAATAAGTTTTCATATAGCAAATTATAAATTAAAAAAACCAAATCAGCTTTACGCTGTATCCCGCATAACGCGGGGTAGGCAACGGAAATTTAGTGTTAAGACACTACCTTCCCCACTTTCTGCCGAAATCTTGAGGCATTGCGTGTTGAGTGGCAGAATTCAACGCCGCGATTTGCCTCGATACCAGAGCTAAGAAATGAAAATATAAAAGTAAATATTTCATTTCCTCGAGTGGGGATCGAACCCATAACCAGTCGATTTTACAGCTACACTTTGTGCCTTGGGCCTTAAATGTTGAAAAAATATATATGTACACATATAAATATAAAAATTCTTTAATTAGTCGCGGATGAATAAAGTATTTTTTATCTCGTGCCAATAAAAACGTTCTCTAACTGCAACGTAATAGTAAATATAAATATTTTTATTGTAAGAAATGACCAATCAGCTTTCAAGGTTTCCTCCACAAAGCATTTTTTTAGATTAAAAATAGGAACAGATTTTTTCGTAGGTCATCAGTATTTATGTCTAAGGTCAGATCAATTAAAAAAATATTAATTTTGCTCCAAATGCTAAAAGAACGGTACAAAAAAGAATGTAATGCGTTCCATTAAATTATACGATCTTCATTTCCGTTCCAAAGCCTTATGTAATAGCATTTAGCAACAGAAGTTTCAGAAACAGGAGTTCTGCTTATAGAAAGGGTTCTCTTAATCCTTTTTGGATATTACAAGTCTCATATACACATATAAAGTATGGAATTATGACTTCAGTCAGCTTTGAAATAAATATCTTACTTATACTTCGTTAAATTTATATATGACAATAAAGTCGCCTGGACCTCAATGTCACCTTGTGTAGCATTTATGTATGTATGTATACATACACAAACGAAACATACATACACATACAGCTGGAGACACTGAGTGTTAAGTGGCGAAACTTAACGCCGCACTCTGCCTCGTAATCCAGCAAGGAAATGAAAGCATTAAAGATTGCATTTCGAATCGAACCCACAACCCATCGCGTTTATAGTCCCCACGCTACGAATGGTTTTAACTAATCATGTACAAAAATTAACAAGTTCTAAATGAATTCAATTATTAAAACTAAATTATTAAATTATTACCCATTATTATATCAATTGATTGATCGAAGTATTTGACCTACAATACAAAGCTATTTTTTATTGTAAAAAACTTTTTTATTAGATTTACTTACTAGGATATCCTGTAATGTATTTTTAATTAATCACAATAGGAATATACATTTTTAAAAGTGTATTAATCACTACATATTGAGGTCATCGTCGTAGCAATAAGGGCAATGGTAAACGTGACGCGCGTTAGTGGGTTCTATTCCGCAGGGAATTCAATATTTTAATTTTAACGCTATTGCGGACAAATGCGGCGTTAAGATACGTCATTCAATACGTAATGTGCCATTTTCAAGCCTGCATATGCGGGAAACTGCGTGAAACTGAAAAAAAAATGAAAAAAGATAATAGAAGATTATTTTATATTAGTGTGTAAATTTTATATTAAAAACATGTAAAGCGTTTATCCACACAAAGACAACACATTATAGGTCACGTAGCATCCATAATTTATTTAAGCAATCCGTTTATTCGCGAGAACAGTAATATTTAAAAGGAAACATTAATTTTGAAAATGTGAACCGTCTTTATAATTGGCGGTGAAACATTTTAATTACAAGGTCTTTGATTAAATAACTGTCTTATGACGTTTTAATAACGCTTTTACTCGAAGGGAAGTGGCAAATTGATTCCACCGAGATTTATGATGCATACTTATTTTTAAAAATATTATTAAAATTAATCAAAATTAATATATTAATAAAAATTGGACCAACTATCGCTTTTTAATATATGTATTGTTACTAAAATCCTTTATTAAATGAACATTTTAGAATTTATTTTATTTTGTTTCAGATAAACATGCACAAATTAAAACTTTGCCTTGTGGCACTGTTCGGCGTGGCGTTTGGACAGTTTTTGAACTTACAAACCACCCCAGACCAGACATTTTTACGGCAAATTACTCCCGCTAACTATCCTAGTGGTATTTTTCCGGCTCAAAGGCTACCTGTCAATGGACTTGGGTAAGCTATGTTTTTTTTCAGCTTCCCGTTGTATCCCGAATATAGCAGGATATGCAGAGGTAGAGTAGTGTTTAGACACTCCGCTTACCATTTTCCGCCAAATTGTGGAGGCATAGCGTGTTGAGTGGCAGAACTCTGCTGCGCTTTGTCTCAACACCAGAGCGAAGAAATGAAAATAGTAAATACATCATTTTCTCTAGTGGTAATCAAACCCACCACGCTTGTATCCCTGCACCATGACTGGTCTGGTAAGTTATGTAATGATGTTTTATTTTTAACTAACCTGTGTTGCATTATTTCGAATTTTTAAATAAGGTAATAGTCAATTTTTCCTGTCACTTCTCGTAGTCATTGAACTCAGAATAATATTTTGCCTCTCATTTTGCCTTTAAAGTTTTTTATAAGATCTCCTTATTTGATTTTTCCGGACGATTCTCTTTTTGCGAAGACGTCAGATGTTGGCGAACACAAATCGAACAGTAATGTAACTGTATTCTTTTTGTCACCCTTTTAGATTTTTTACCTATAAACATCGCGTTCTATCAGATATGTTTCAACTTTGACATGACTTAGTCAAATTTGCTTTTTAAATGTAAATTTGCAGATTTTAACTAAATACGTATAAATAAATATAAGAATAAATAAATATTATTATTTCGATATAAAAATATTATTATATGTACGTACAGGATTTTTTTTCTTATTGTGTTCCGTATTTCCGAGTCCCACCAAAATTATACCATCTTGTATCATTTCATTGTAAATTGTAATTAAATTTGCTTGTAGATAGATCCATTCCAGCTAATGCTTTTTGTGTTTAGAAGAGATTTAGTTGAGAAATGTAACTAATATTGTCTATATTAATTTAAATGTATCAGAAACGAACGAAATTGTCAATAAACATAGAGATAGAGAATTGCTTTTTTTACTTTAAAACACAATTATTAAACATTATCCACTTGTTTCTTTAGTTTTGTTATTCTTTTGTTTTGAATTGTGTATGTAGCTCGTGAAGATTTTAGATACATATTTAAATAACAATAATATATGAGGTATAAATTCTCTTTTCTTACTTTTATGACAGTTTCGTTCGTAGAATCACTCTTGGCCCTTTAATATGCACAAATTCCATTGTATATAATACTAGTAGAGTAGAGGATAAATGTCGCATGAAGCTAATTTTTGCATCAATTGTGTTAACAGCTACCTGAAGGCGATGGACGTAGAAGAACTCGCTGAAAATATCAAAACAAGGTTATTTTTATCAAAATTTTATTAATCATATTGTTACGATTGGCTTTACGAAATTGCAAGTAAATTCAATACTATATGAGTTACTTCTGATTATTTGTACATTCTATGACATGTCCGATTTTGATCTTACTTTGTTGTGAGCGAGAATTTTCAAAGAAGCATTAACGATGTGACAAAATTGGTTTATTGTGTCACGTAATTTGTACCCGAGCTCAAGTATTGTAACGTTGGTGTCTTGTTTTGAAGGAAAAAAGTACCTTTATATATTACAGTGCAGTGTATATAGCTTTTTTATGTATAATAAAAATAATAATTAACAACCCTAGCCTGCTAGGCTAACTCTATTAGAAAATTATGTTTTTCGAGGCGAGGCATTGCGCAGGAGCAGTAGCATGCGACTGTAAACATTGTGGGTTCGATTCCCACTCGAGGAAATGAAAAATATAATATTTTCTTTTCTTCGCTTACTCAAAACGCAATATCTCCAGAGTTCGGCGGAGAGTGGGAAACGGAAATGTCTTAGGACTAGGTTCCCAGGTCTCATTTGCCTTCCCCTATTTGTGCGGGATATGGTGTAAATTTTAAATAAAAAGAAAATTATGTACCAATAATATAAAATGTATAATAGCATATGTTTAATGTATATATGTATATTGTATGTAAATTATAGATAACCTGAATATCATGAAGTTCAGTAATTAGTGTGTTTTTGCATATCCTAATAAATGTGAAGATTGTATATAAAAATAGATAAAACTTCTTTTCTTTTATATTCATTTAATAACTATTTGTCAACTTATTTAATAGTAGGTAATGCAAAAAAGTTTATTGTTTAGAAGAATTTTTATAAGAAGCCGTATATTTTAATAAGAGATTTTTTTGAAAGAGTGCCTATAAAATCGACTGGTTGTGGGTTCGATCCCCACTCATGAATATATATTTATTTACATTTTTGAATGAAATATTTCCCTCCGCCTACCCTGCTGTTTGCGAGTACAGCGTGAAGCTGATTTAATTTAATGATTTTATTATTTATGTTATAAAAAATCTTGAATTTTACTAATCTAAACACCTTTTCAATATTGATTTTAAGAAATTGATTCAATATAATTATTTTTAAATATTAAACTAAATTCCTTTTTTAATCTAATTCTACTTTTTTAATCCTTTCATAATTTTAGTTTTAGCAACCCTCCACCACCTGTTGGGTCTGGACAAGATCCAGCAACACAATCATGTGGTATCGCACCGTCTTTTTGTGTCAAATCCAAGTACCGAACAATAGACGGTTCGTGTAATAACCTGGTCAGACCTACATGGGGTAACCCACAGACGCCTTATGGACGATTGGTCGCGTATAAGTATGGAGATGGTATGTCAAAGTAACCAGTTTAGTAAAATAGCAAATAATTAGATTAATATAATATCGTAAGGTAAACCTAATATCACTATTTACATTAGATATCGGGGTTTCCTGAAATAAATCAAGAAATCCTTTGTTCCCCCAACCACCTACCCTACCAAAGATGACAGCCAAATTTATGCTTTCTATGACCAGCAAAAAGCAGTTTCAGCTATATGGTGTCGATTCTTTAAAAAACATATAAAATAATCTGTGACATTATACTGATTTGTACCTCGGAAGATTGATCATTTTAATATAATTAACCATTTTAATGTCTTTTCTTAATTTAGTATAAATAATTGTCAAGATACTTTTGTTTTGTTCTAGTTCTAACATGGTAGCGCAGTTGAGACAACGTTCGAGTACTATTCGGTGAAATTAAATATATTTCTACCCCATTTTATTATTGTCAGAAGACAAAATGTGTCATTGGATTTCGTTTGTAAATCACAATTCTATTTATTTAGCGAGAGAATCGAAGAAGATCGAATCTTTCTATCTATATATAAATATTCAAAGTCTATATCTGGATATTATAACTATTTTTATTAAATATAAATGCATTCTAGAGTTTAACATTAAATATTGTATATCGTTTTTAAGTATATAATGTTTTTTCAATACTTTTGTTTAATTTTCCTTCGAAAAAGTTTTTATTATAATATTTTAAATCAAATCTACGAGCAATAAACTGTCCCAATTGTTGGAGGCTCATAAAATATTTTATGACAATTCTTAATCAAAAATAAATTTCATTTCAAAGTAAACATTCTGATGAAATACATAATTCGAAGTAAAATAATATATATATATATATATATATATATATATATATATATATATATATATAAGATCCCTGGTGGCTACTTCTCCGTGCATTTACTGTCCTAGTGTTAAGACACTCCGCTCACCACTTTTCACCAAATTCTGGAGTGATTTGAATGACGGAAATCAACACCGCGCTTTGTCTCTACACCAGAGGGAAACAATGAAAATATTAAATATTTCATTTCCTCGAGTGGCATTCGAATCCATAACCTGTAGCGTTTACAGTTACACTTTGTGCCCACGCGCAAAACTAGACACCGTTCTAAGGGTCGTATGTAGGTCTGTAATTGTATATGAAATACGTTAATAAATCTTAAGTTATTGAAAGTCTATTACTAGGTACAGTTTTTTTCCTAAAGTAAATGCTATGAATAGTATTTGTGACCTGGTCCGGGATATCAAGGTAAAAATAAAAAATAAATAAAAAATATTTTTATTTTAGGTGTAAGTCAGTTTCCACGATCTGTTTCTGGTAATGAGCTCCCAAACGCTAGGACTGTTAGCAACTTTTTGTTCCCCGATAAGAACTTAATTGACCCCGTTTGGAACCTAAATGCCCAGCAGTGGGGTCAAATTATAACGCACGACATGTCTCTCACCGCCGGTGTTGCACAAAGTCGTAAGTATACCTTTTTAATATTAAAATAATTGTATTTATAATCAAAATAACTGATTTTCTTTCTCGGTTTCAGTATACAGATGATACTTAGAAAATTATATTATATTCCCTAATTCTAAGTTAAATTTAATAATATTATATATAAAATTATGATAATTGATATAGATAGTTGTTACCTTAACATTCTTCAGTATGTTTCACGGGTACCCTCTTTTTAGATAAGTAAGAAATAAGTTTAAATACGCTTAAATTTTATTAGATATGTACTATATGCAAATGTATGCATATACATTGAATAATAAACATATTATAGGTATATTTTATCTGATAAAAAAATATATTTATAAAATTTAACACCACTTTAAAGATAAATGCAACACTGTGTTTTACATTTGTTTTCTATATTTGCATTGAAATAAAAAGATAAAAAATTTGGAAATACTATTTTTATAAATAGATAATAACGTCTTGTAATAAATAAGCCCTATAAATAAATAGTTCTTATTTATAAATTATATTGTAAATGTCACACGATAGGAACAAACAAGCGTGTTTAGGATATACATTAAGCATAGCATTAAGTTCCCTATCATAGAGATTATGCCTAAAATTAATTTAAAATATAGTTTTTTTTAGGTAGGCAGAGGAAACCTAGTAATTATACTTCGTTCCTATTAAGACAATCCCGATTCCCACTTTCTGCAAATTGGGCATTGCCTGTTCAGCTTCAGTTCAATCCCGCGCTTTGCCTGGTCACCAGAGCGAGTAAAAGAAAATATTGAACATTACGTTCCCCCGATTTGGACTCGAATACACAGCGTTTACAGTCGCATTCTTAAACCCCTGCGCCACGACGGCCTCATTAAAATTTAGTTCATACTATAATATGCACTTTCTATTACAGGTTCAGGTGTATATTTTTAATGAGGTAGATGATTTAAATTGTGATTGTATCTAGTATACAAACATACGTTCGTATCGACTAACGTTATTAATATGATTTCTCTTTTGTGTGATTGTCTTAATGTTTTTTTTATTCATATATACAACTAATATTCATAATCATCTATAAGTAAATAAATATTTTAGCTATATAAGAATAAGGAACTGTAAAACATTTGTCTTTGTTACAAGTATATATCTCAAAAAAGCCTTCTTTCAAGATACGACAAGATCGCTTTCCGTCGAGGTTTCTTTAAAAAATCGTAATATTGCAATACACAAAAAAATTATAAAAAAGCTAATGCTCAGCTTAACTTAGTCAATTTTTATTAATTATCTTTTATTATTTTATTATTTGAAATTTATATTGAGTTGTTCAATTCGGGCAAATTTTTTTTCAGTCTCCTACCACAACACCTTAATCTATAATTTATAATTAAAATATTGTGGTAGGAGACTGTGTGTGAATTTAATTGTTATAACAATAAGATTTTAGATAAATGTATTAAAAAAAATAATACATTTTAATACATTCTTGGCTTAAAAAAAGTGTTCAAGTCAACATGCGACGAATTATTTAATATTTCATTTCGTCGCTCTAGTAACAAGGTAAAGCACAGCGTTGAGTTCCTATAATACGGCGGAATGTGGTAGGTTCCCTTTGCCTACCCTGCTGTTTTTGGGATACAGAGTGAAGCTGAAAATATGTAAAAACATATGCTTATATAGACATTATTACATTTACAATCACTTTTTCGTTTATTCCATTTATCTCTACGTTTTAGTCTTTTGTGTGTGGAGTGTAGCTTAAGCTTTATAATATCGTGGGAACGTTCTTGGCTGCTTACGTTGATTTTATACAATTTCTTTAATAATAACTATTAATAATAACATATTTATATATTATATTATTAATAGATAAAGATCCATTAACTTGTTGTGATGACAACGGTCAGCTATCTGCGGATGCGCATACAAATCCCATGTGTGCCCCCATCATAGTACCGCCCAACGACCCCGTCCACTCCCAAGTCGGTACTCAGTGTATGAATTTTGTAAGAACTGGAACTACCAGAGATAGAGGATGTACGTCGCCGTATGCGCCCGCTGAACCTGTAAGTATTTTTTATTTTTTTGTTATTTTTTTTGTATTAGTAAATCGAATGATAATGATTTTTTTTATATCAAGATTTATTGTAAATATTTTTTTTATTTTTATATTATTTTATTGTAAGGTAGATAGATATATTTATGTATAATGTTAATATTTTTTACATTTTAAAAGTGTTATTACACACTTTAAAAAAATACTGTATATGTAGAAAACATATAGAAATTTGAAATAGCGGGATTTGAACCCGTACCTCTGCGGGCTTGCTGCAATTTTTCGAGTTGCGAGACAACTTCGTGCTTAGCCTTATTACCAGTGCGTAGAAAGGAAAATATTAATAATTCATAAAATAATTCCCTCGAGTGGGAATCGAACCCAAAACCTGTCGCGTACACAATCGCAATCACAAATCGCAAAGCACAAGCGTGTTACTGTGTGTGTGTATGAATAAATACTTGTAGGATAGTAATTTTCATGAGTAATATAAAATTGAACTGCAGTAAATTGTAAATGTAATAGTATGATGGATGGGATACCAGACATCTAGCACTTGCGGTTTCGCTTTACGTAGATATACAAAACTGACACAGATTTATGGTATCGCAATTTTAGTCAATAAATTATATCAAAAATTACTCAAACGGCAAACTTCTTGAGGCCGTCATGAAGTGTCGTCGCGGCTAATATATTCAATATTTATATTAATTTGATAGAACGCTTTTGACTTTTTTGTATCAGCTTCACGCTGTAACCCGCACATAGCGGTGTAGGCAGAGTGAACTTAGAGTTCACTCTGCCTACACCGACAAGACATTGCGTTCCCCATTTTCCACTAAATTATGCCTAGACACCAGAGCGAAGAAATTAAATTATAATATAAATTGAACCCACAACCAATAGCGTTTACAGTCACACACATGTACCCTGCGCCACGACTGGACTCAAACGCTTTGTTGATGATTGTTGATTTAAAATTTTATTGTTTTAATTACTTTGACCTGGACAAAACAAATTAATAACTTTTATGTAATTATATTCTTTACATTTCAATGCAAATTAAATTTATACGCATTTTTTGCATGTTTGTATGTATATATTACAAAAGAATTTTTTTCTTAATAAAATATCAAACAATTTACTTATCCTTTAATATCACAAATAGAGTATGAAGATCAGCGTACCATAAAATTAAACACAAACCATTTATAATAAATACCAACATAAGTCTAACGTTGTGTGAATACCAATATAAATTACTTTATCTCGCGTTTAGCGTTAACATCTATTCGTCTTACAAAATTTGTTGAAGTCGTATTATTAAATTTATAGTTGTAAATGATATTTTTGAGAGGAAAACTGTAATTCTATAGTACATTTATTAAGTTGTCCTTTTACATGTCTCATTATAGTCAATTTTAAACCTACCTACCTTATTAAGATTTATTTAATACTTTTATAAGTTTTAAAGTGAACTTTGGAACCTCGTATTAAGACACTTCCGTGTAGCGCTAAATTCTGGAGACATTGCGTGTTAAACGGAGGAATAAATTCGTTGCCAGAGCGAGGAAATGAAAATATTAAATATTTTATTTCCTCGAGTAAGAATCGAACCCATAACCTGTTGACTTACGGTCACACACTTGTACACGTACACCACGATTGGCCTGTATATATTTTTTATTTAATCAAAATCATATTTTAGCTGACAACAGTAACTGCTTACATGGACGTGTCTAACGTGTACGGTAGCAGCGAGCGGCAAGCTAACGCGATACGCGCCTTCTCTGGAGGACGCTTAACAACAATATTGCGAGGAGGACGACAATGGCCCCCACAGGACCCCAATGTTACACTGACTTGTGAATCGGCACAGTCTCCAAATGAACCCTGTTACTTGGCAGGTCAATAGTTTTTTTTATTTTTTTAGCTGAGTAGACAGAGGAACCTGGGAACCTAGTTAAGACACTTCTTTCTCTCTTCTTCTAGGCCAGTCGTGGCGCAGTGGTACATAGTGTGACTGTAAAACCGACTGGTTGTGGGTTCGATCCCCACTCGAGGAGATGAAATATTTACTTAAATTTATATTTTCATTTCTTCGCTCTGGTTTCGAGGCAAAGCGCGGCGTTGAGTTCTGCCACTCAACACGCACTGCCTCCAAAATTCGGCAGAAAGTGGGGAACGGAGTGTCTTAACACTAGGTTCCCTCTGCCTACCCTGCTGTGTGCGGGATATAGCGTGAAGCTAATTTAATTTAATTTTAATTTTTTTCTCTCTTCTTTCTCTTCCGTTCCTCAACTAATGCCAAATATTTATATAAGGCAAAGAAAAACATATTGATTCCATTTTTGTATATAGAGAAACACAAATAAAATTCGATTATAATTTAAAACAAATATTTTTATTTGTTTTTTATTAACAGGTGACATCAGAGTAAATCAGAACCCGCAACTAACAATCCTCCAGATCATCATTTTAAGAGAGCACAATAGAATAGCTGATGTTTTGTCCTCTCTAAATCCACACTGGGACGACGAGACGGTGTACCAAGAGGCCAGACGTATCGTTATAGCTGAAATGCAATACATCAACTACTACGAGTGGTTACCGATCTTTTTAGGTGAGCAAAATAGAAAAAAATAAATATTAGTACTAAAATAAGCCAGATTTTTTTTTCTAGATTCTAACAATCTTTTTAGCGTCACGCTGTATCTGTATCCTGCATGTCTCGTTCTGAACCGAAAGTAAAATGGTCACGTTAGGCATATCCTGTTGATGATAGCCAATAACATGATGATAAATAGTCAAATGTGAAGGCCATTATTATCTCTAGGCAGACCCTATCCCGCTATATGCGGGATCCAGCGTGAACCTGATTTTGATTACTATCTAAATAAATATCTATCTATATCTATCTATCTATAATAATATCTACAAATACAATAACAGCATCGCAGCAAAGCAAAATTGTTACACAAAATATTTTTGTATAACAGAAGTTGCTTCTGATCCTATAATTTGCAAGTTAAATTAACCTCGGCAGTAGTTGCTCAAAATTTAGTTGAGCAAATAGCGTTTATGTATGTGCAAACTTTGTCTTCGAATAGATAAAATTATAGGCGTGCGTCACATGAAAATAATAATATAATATTTAAATAATGCTGGAAAATAAAATAAACTTCTTTAATGTTTTCAAAATATTTTTTGAAAACATTAAAATATTTTTTGAAGCGCAATATTAATAACTGATACGCAATTATTAATATTGCGCCTCTTAAACAATAAGAGCGTTCTACCCATTTTTTTTCTTTTCTCTACTTCGTCATCAACGAAATAAATGTTTTCGCGATTTGCTACGGGCGACAGATAGATTTAGATAATTGGTTTACACTTGTGCTATTTAATAGTTGATTTATTTCAAGTTACAGATACATTGAAGTCTTTTAATTTACCTATTATTTCTTCTACAAATTTTTTGAATGAATCGTTCTACCCAATTAGGCTATAAGAATCTTCCAACAACGAAATTTGAGTTTAGTTGTTAAAACCTCTTGTTTTCTAAATCATTTTCTATGGAGGTACTGTCAACATCTATAGAATTTTTTTTACAAAGCGTCCCTATTCAAAGGTTTTGATTGAGGGAGAAAAGATGCTAATTATACAAGAATGCTAATTACACAGAACTGAAAAGATATCCATATTTGATACAAGCGGTTCCGTGCGGCTTCGCCCGCTTCTATCTTATTTGAAAATATTATGAGATAATTGATTAATTATTTTAGTATGTATGGTTATCTATTCTGTTATGAACTTAAAATATCGTAATTAAAATCTTTTAGGGTTTGTTTTTGCTCGCAAAATTTACTTACTACAAAAATGTTTAGTTATTTCATTCATCTGACGCTTAACTTAGTGTCAAGACGCCATGCTTAATTTTATTTTCAAATTTGAAACATTGTATGTGTATGGCAGAACACGTTTTGACTTAATAGAGCTACTAATAAGAACTTTCCACAATCAGCTTTATAATATGTAATAAAGAGTAATCCTACTAATATTATAAATGCGAAAGTTTTTGAGTATGTATGGATGTTTGTTACTCTTTCGCGCAAATACTACTGAACTGATTACGATGAAATTTGGTATGTAGGTAGCTGAAGACCCAGAATAACAAATAAGCTACTTTTTATCTCGGAGTTCCCGCGGGATTGATTCCTAATTGAAAATAGATATATTTATCGCTTCTGAAGTGAATGCGTGATCTAGCTGAAAGGCCGGTAATGGCACATAACTAAGAGTTTCCACGCGGACGAAATCGCGGGCGGCCTCTAGTATATAAATAAAAACTTATTTATGTAAGTTGTGTGGAACATTTTAACATATTATCCTGGTTTATGTCACACATACATACTCTATTAATAATAGAGACTATGGATTTGTCTATATATATTTTATATTTTAGGTTACGAAAACTTGGTCAAAAACAAGATCATCTACCCGGGTGCACGTGGCTATGTAAATGATTATAATCCACAAGTCGATCCTTCAGTATTAGATGAACACGCAACAGCAGCATTTAGACATTTCCACACATTGATAAGAGGATATTTGCAGTGAGTTTTAATTTAATCAGCTTCACGCTGTATCCCGCTCATAGCAGGGTAGGCAGGGAGAACCTAGTGTTAAGAAACTCCGTTCTCCACTTTCTGCCGAACTCTGGAGGCATTGCATGTTGAGTGGCAGAACTCCGCGCTTTGCGGAAAATAAAATATAAATTCAAGTAAATATTTCATCTCCTCGAGTGAGGATCTAACCCACAACCAGTCATTTTTACAGTCACACTTTATGCAGTAATGTAGTAATCTAATTTTCATTTATCTTATAAGTATAGATCACCTTCAAAATATAGAAGGAAAATCTTATATCGTACATTCCTTCCAGGTTAGTCACAGAAAACAGGCATCTAGCAGGTCTTGTTCGTCTCAGCGATTGGTTCAACAGACCGTTGTTGCTGGAACTCGAGAACGCATTCGACGATCTAACAAGAGGACTTACCTACCAACCACAGGACTTCAGCGACCAGTTTTGGGATAGTGAAATAACGCAATTTTTATTCAAGTTAGTACTTAGTTTTTTGTATTTATGATTTGCTTTGTTTTCTAAAAGAAATGTGTTAAAGATAAATATATTAAATATTACGTTTTTAGATTTAAGTTTCTGAAATGAAATGCCCCTATATAGTGTTGATATACCCATTTGGTTGAACTGGAGTTTATTATACAAAGGTACAGCGTAAAGATGAAATTATATAGGCTTAATACTTCAGGTTTTTATATTTTTGTAATTTTAAAACTATATACGTATAACCGTATCCTTTTCGCAAAATAACTGTTATAAATGTCGGTTGTAATAATGAGTTCAAATTAATACTCAAAGATTTTATTTACAACAAATACTTATATTTGCGACATTGAGAAAGAGCAATTTTGAATATACCCAAAAAGTACAGAATTTAAATTTATTTTGTTTCCTTAGGCAGAGGGAACCCGGGAACATAGTGCAAACAGCACCTGCTACCATTAAGATACTTCTGTTTCCCTCTTTCCGCTGAATTCTTAAGGCACTGTGGATCACTTTACCTCGTTACCAGAGAGCGGAAAACTAACATGTTAAATATTTCATATCTCCGAATGGAAATCACTTGCACGCTTGTGCCCTTGCGCCACGATGCGACGGCCTCAAAATTCATAATAAAATCAAAAGTAAAAAAAAAAATTAATTAAAAATGCTTTTTTTTATTTGCTCTTACTTTTTTACAAAAAAATATAAATATTTTACTGAATCTATTTTACCGCCCATTATACAAATGGATAAAATAATACAAAGAAAAGGAATTCGAAAGTTTTATAACAAAATTCGGCTTAAAAAATGATTATATATATATCAAATCATTCTAACATAACTACTAATTATTTATTCACTGAACTTCTTTCTAGGTTTTTAATTTTATGAAGGATTGTGAAAGAATAGTATCAATTTTTATTTTTATCTATTGCAACACAGAATAATAACTATCGTTTAAAGGGATATCTTACAGTAATAGAGCAAACCAGAATTCAATAAATTAATAGATTATGAGGCAGTATATAAAATTTCGTAATTCCGCCTATCACTTAGTTCATAGCATTAATTGTTGTAAATCCGGAATTATAGTCACTAACGTAACAAGTGAAAGTAATTTCAATACAGTCATGTTTTGTAGTTTCTCTGAGTATATTTTTTTTTCTCTTTTTTATGTTGTATCTCACACATAGCAGAGTAGGCAGAAACCTGGTCTTAAGACACTCCTTTCCCCATTTTCCGATAAATTCTGGAGCGATCGCACGTTGAGTGGTGAAACTCAACGCTGCGCTTTGCTTCGTCCCCAGAACGAAGATTTCCTCGAGTGAAACCCACAACCAATCGCGTCACAGATCGCGTCACACATTTGTGCCCTTGCGCTACGACTGACTAAGTTCATTTTTTTTTTGCCATTAATTTAAATCAATTTTAATTAACCCGAGGTTCCTATTTACCTCATTATACATATAAATATGAATTTTATAACTAACTTTACAATATATACATTGTTTTGAAAAGAAAATTATTTAAAATATTTTTTTTAAATATCATAATATATTAGCCAGGTTAAAATTTTATAATACATTATTAAATGCCTTCATCCATTTAATACTTTTGTATGAGGAACGTACGTGATCCACGTTTTACCTGTACCTACTGATTTACATTATAATGTCATAGACTACAACGTAGGTAGCGTACCTGTGAATCATGCTTTAGACTAAAGGGAAAATTCAAAGAGTTTCATATTAATCTATTTTAATAAATTAAATTAAATTAGCTTCACACTATATCCCGCATACAGCAGGGTAGGCAGAGGGAACCTAGTGTTAATACACTCTGTTCCCCACTTTCTGCCGAATTATGGAGGGATTGCGTGTTGAGTGGCAGAACTCAACGCCGCGCTTTGCCTCGACACCAGAGCGAAGAAATGAAAATATAAATTTAAGTCAATATTTCATCTCCTCGAGTGGGGATCGAACCCACAACCAGTCGGTTTTACAGTCACACTTTGTACCACTGCGTCACGACTGGCCTCAATTTTAATAATATATATTTTAATACTTATGTAATGAAAATAATGTAATAGTAATAATTGTATTTTTTAATAGAAAATAGAGTCCAGTCGTGGCACCAGGTGACACGTGGCAAGGGTACGATAGTTTGTGGATTAGATTCCCATACACAATATTTAATATTTTCATTTTCTTGCTCTGGTAACGGGTTGAATTCTGTCAATCAACACACAATGATCGTGGCGAAAGTGGGGGAACGAAAGTGTCTTAATGGAAACGGAGTATCTTAACGCTAGGTTCTCTTCCTACCCTGCTTTGTCCGAGAGCAGCGTGAACCAAAAAAAAATATAATATTATAATACTAGAATTGACTCGCTACCTACAAAAGTACAATTAAATCAGTACACTTCAGAATAACTCTATATTTATATATGCTTTTCCATTTCCAATTTTATAGGCGGAATAACACATTCGGCGGAGATCTCCGCGCGACGGATATCCAGCGCGGTCGGGACCACGGCCTCGGCAGCTACATAGCGACGCGCGCCGCATGCGGGCTGCCCGTGCCAAAAACCTTCTATGGAATGCGAGATTTTATATCTAGAAAGGTTTGTTGTCTTATTGTTTTGTATATTTTTCTTTGTAAATCCCAGTAATATTTTTGTGAGAATAGATGTTTGTTCAACTCTCACGCAAAAACTACGAAACTAAACACTTTGGTGCCAGAGCGAGGCAATGAAAATACAAATAAATAATAATACATTTCACTGAGTGGGGATCGAAGCCACAACCGTCGCATTAAAATCACAACCTTGTTCACTGCGTCACGATGGTTTCAATATACCTTGTTCACTGCGTCACGATGGTTAAAATAATACAATTATCAACATTAATAAAAAATATAGTTTGTGACCTCTCTTCTTCTCAAAGGAAACTATTTATACCAAATTGATAAAACTCAAGAATAAACAAAGTTCTTGTTAATTATCTGGGCTAAATTGTGTTATTTAATAATAAATATATTAAATAAAATAAATAAATCAGCTTCACGCTGTATCCCGCACACAGCAGAGGGAACCTAGTGTTAAGACACTTCCCCATTTTCTGTCGATTTGTGGAAGCATTGCGTGTTGAGTGGCAGAATTCAACGCCTCGACACCAAAGCGAAGAAATGGAAATATAAATTTAAGTAAATTTCCATCTCCTCGAGTGGGGCTCGAACCCACAACCAGTCGGTTTAACAGTCACACATTGTGTTCCTGCGCTACGACTGGCCTCGTAATTAAATAATATTGTTTTTTTTTTGTCTCGACACCAGAGTGACGAAATGAAACATTAAATATTTCATTTCCTTGATTGGGATTCGAACCCACAACCTGTCGCGTTTACAGTCACACGTTTGTCCCCCTGTACCACGACCGGCCCCATACATTTATATGATATATACATGTATGTATATCGTACATCGCCAAGAAACTTACAGAAACTAATTAGACGGTAATGAAAGAGAACATCAATCAAAGTAAACTTTATTATTGCTTTATATCTATTGAAAATGTTCTATGTTTTATTTATTGTTAGATATTGCTATGCTTAGCTTTTTAGCAATTGTATATTATATTATTACAATTATTCAATTTCAATTTCTATTGATTTTTTTTCTTTATACTAAACAACAGTCTTTCCAGATGAATGATGCTTTTAACAATTCCATTAAAAGCTAAAAGGCGTCTAAAGAAATAGCGTAATAAACCATTTTTAATGCCCAGATTTTCTACAAAGGAATCATTTTTCCCGGTTATTATTTTGTAATATACAATACAGACAAAAAAAATAGATTTTATTCATATGAAGTTTTTTAATTTATAATTATTTAAATATAAGAAATAAAATATAAAAAAATGGTCTTGGCCCATGAGGGGATCGAACCCGCGACCTTCGCGTTATTAGCACGACGCTCTAACCAACTGAGCTAATGGGCCGATTGACCATAGATTAAAATAAGACATTATATTTTATTCTAAACTAAACTAAAATAACGTGTCTTATTTAATTTCAATACTACAATCAAATAAAATTTTGCTTATTATGTTATCAATAATAATGATTAAGCAATCTAATCAAAGCTTACTGTCTATAGAGGTACATTTGGTCTTTTTTTGAAAAATATATTTAATTTTTTATTATTTTTGACATGTTTATTGCTTCAAGGTGGTATGAAAATCAAGAGTAAAAGAATGTCGACGTGACTTGATAAGAATATATGGTCTTGTGATCAGGGCGGTATGCAAGACGCTATACGTTAAAATTTTTCTACGTTTTCTTCAATTTTATATTGTATTGTATAGAATACTCTTTTTTCTTTTTTTAATAGTTTCACGGGAACCTGGAAACCTAGCGTTAAGACACTCCGTTGCCATTTCCACCGAATTCTGAAGGCATTGCGTATTGATTGGCAGAACCCATGGGAACGCTTACACTTTAAACTTCCGTTAAAGCGAATATCCCTATAAAACAAATAGACGTATTAAAACATATAATAGGGTCACAAAAAAACGAAATACATACAAAAAGCGAACGAATTTACAATACAACTTTGTGGCTTCTCTTCAGAATTTAAATGTGCAAATGTTTCCGCTAAAGATGCACAATATGCAAAATGTCAACTCTTGCCTTGACTAATAGTTTGCTTTATTTAAAAGATTGTAAAAGATTGAAGCGGAACCCTTATAGGACCACTTGGTAGTCCGCCCTTCCGTCCGTCTGTCTAGACCCTTTTTCTTAGGAAGGCGTCGAGCTATCCAGCTGATTTTTTATATCAAATATTCAGGTCTATTGTCTCTTGGAGCTGTAAAAAAATCTTGAACTTATAAGCAAACGCAATCAAAAGATACAGCCGTTTATGCAGCAAATTTTCTCAACTCACAAGGGTATCAAAATCTACAGAGCACTTCCCGTGAACAAAAGTTGGTACGAAACAACATCATATAGCACAGATAAAGAAAAAATTACCAAAGTGAAAATTTGTAGGTATTTTATAGAAAAACGGAACCCTAAAACCGGTTAAGTAAGAGCCGGACTCATCCATCGAGGCTGTGCCAATTTCAGAATGGTAGGTCAACGGGAAGTACACTGTAGACCTTATAAAAATTGGCAAACGTAAGTTTGTGGGCTCTCATTTTGTATGAAATGAATTATAAATGTACATTCACCTTTTAAGGAAAAAAGGAACCATTATAAGATCACTTTGTTGGCCGTACGTCTGTCTGTCTGTCAAGAGCCTGAAATACGATATGCTTGGATCTACGGTCCCTGTTAGCAAAAATGCAATCTTGAATTTTTACTCATTGAACTTATTTTTACGAATTTATTTTTTTCTTTTAACGGAACTGTTTTTATTTTGCTTATCCTCAAAAACGCGGGCGATGGGTGAAACTCAAAAAAGACGAAATTTACTCTACTTACACCATTATATTACGTCATAGTAGCTTAACAAATTTTAGGCAAATTCGTTGTTTCTTTCAATAGTAAGTACACACACCTATACAAACATTTCATAACTATTGTACTATTATCCATAGATAACGACTACAATAAATAAACTAAAATTTAAGACTAATAATTTATATGTATTGTTTTTCAAGGTAAATAATAAAAATATTTATACTTAAAAATAAGACACTCCATTCCTCACTTTCCGTAGAATTCTGGAAGCATTACGTGAAGAGTGGTGGAACTCAACGCCGCATGTCCTTGCGCCACGACTGGCCTCAAATGATAAACAAAAGTTATAAATCCTTTACGTATTTACAAATTACAATGCAGATAAAGGATAAGTTTCAGAAAATTGTAGAGAAGTACGTATATATTTATATTCACTTAAGCGCGGCGCTGAGGTCCGCCACCCTCCAAGCAATATCTTGTAATTAGGCCGGAAAGTGGGCAATGGAGTGTTTTAACAGTATATTCGATGCCTACCTTGAGACGATATTGGGAATCTACTTCTTTGCATATTTCCTGGTAATCAAAATTAATTTGAAATATCCAAAAACTCATATACTTCATTAAATATAATCTAACATAGTTTATTGTTGGGACCTACATTACCCAAATAAACATAAAACTGGTCCTCCAGAACCTTTGAAGCCCTCTTTTTGCAAACTAAGTTATTGGCTTTTATTAAGTTGTTATACCCTTTTCTGATTGAAATTTTATCTTTACAACACTTATTTTATAGCTTCCCGTGTGGGAAGTTACACATAGTAAATAGAATAGTAGATAATGGCGTTCTAGTAGGAAAATTTTCACACAAAATTATGGCTTTAGTTTGAGTTTGTTCGTCCAAAAGTTTATTTGTGGAGTTCTCGCAACATTTGTCTCGTTCTAGCAAGAATTTAAATTAATGCCCCGAACTCTGTCTACCTACAACTCGCATGACCTTTTTAAGTAAAAGATGGATGATTTTCTTTGAAAGTGCGGCGTTGAGTTCCGCCACTCAACACGCAATGCCTCAAGAATTCAACGGAAAGTGGGGAACAGAAGTGTCTTAATTACACTAAGTTCCCAGGCTTCCTTTGCCTATCCTGCTGCTAATACAGCGTGAAGATAGAAAAAATTATAAATATTAATTTCCACATATTATGTGAAATTACATTCTTTTTGTTACATTATTTATTTTTACCTCTTTCAACTGGAACGTCTTTATTAAAATTCCACTACACGTAGCGTAGCTATGCATCAGTTTAGTTTGTTATTCAGATGAAAATTGAAATGTGAAAGGAGTAAAATTGAAAATTTTTAGTATTGTTTGCGAACGCGACATGACAGTGTTTCCCAAAGTTTAAGAGCGCACTCTGACAAGAATATTTACTCTACAGTAGAAATTTTGCGCTTTTGCCAATCTTAGTCGAGTGATTTAACTAGTAACTACTAAGAGTTCAGCACCCAGTTCTTTGGCTTTGCCAAAATGCAAAATAGATTTTTATGTAGAGGCCAGTCGTGGCGCATGGGCACAAAGTGTGAGTGTAACATCGACTGGTTCTGGGTTCGATCCCCACTCGAGGAGATGAAATATTTATTTAAATTTATATTTCAATGTCTTCTCTTTGGTATCGGGGCGTTGAGTTCAAGATGGGAACGGAATGTCTTAATACTAGGTGCCATCTGCGTACCCTGTTGTGTGCAGGATACAGCTGATAAAAAAAAATGTATTTTATATTTTTTTAAAAATACAGAGAGGTTAATAGTAGAGTAAGAGAAAGAGTAAAGAGTAAGAAATATAAAAAAAATATTCATTGTTTGCAGAATGTAGAAATATTGAAAGCAATATATGAAAATCCTGAAGACGTGGACTTAGTAGTAGGAGGCTCTGTGGAAAGGAACGTGCCTGGGACACAAGTGGGGCCAACGTTCTTATGTATTCTCACTGAACAATTTTACAGAACAAGGACTGGAGATCGATTCTTCTTTGAAAATGGCGATCCTGAAATAGCTTTCTCATTAAGTAAGTCTGATATAGAAATTTGCTCAATATTTTTATATATTTAGTTAGATATAAAATTTTTAAGTGTAAAATAGGATAATATCATAAAGTATCTAGTTATCATGACAGCCATTATTTATTTTGATAATTGTTAGTAATCTTTTTTTTTTAAATATTAATATTATATTTGTTATTCAATCAGAACAACTGGAATCTATTCGACAAGGCGCATCAATTGCACGAATGTTATGCGACAATAGCGATGGTATCCGTCACATGCAGCCCAAAGCATTCCAGCAAATTTCCTCTGGGTGAGCATCTACTTATATAGATAACGATATACTAATTTTGATGTGAACTGCATTATTTGAGCACACTTACCGGCACACAGCAGGGTAGGCAAAGGGAATCTAGTGTTAATACACTACGTTCCCCATTTTCCGCCGAATTCTGGAGGCGTTGCGTATTGAGTGGCGGAACTCAACGCCGCGCTTTGCGTCGACACAATAGCGAAGAACCCCCAACCTGTCGCATTTATAGTTATGTTTATAGTTGTGCCCCTCATTTATAGTTGTGCCCCTGCGCTATTACAGGTCTCATAAAAGCTTAAAAATCCGTTATAGCAAAATAATTTTATATTTATAATTAAAACCACTACAAAGAAAGCTCTTTCTAACTTAACTTCATATATTTGCAATATTTCTCCAACATATATAATTTTATAATACAAATAATCAATTATTTTCATATTTATTTACTTTTTTTCATTATGAACTACTGGCGAGGCGCTATTTTAGTTTTAAATTATTTTTGTTTGTCTTTTACAGCAACATGCCCGTGCCTTGTGACAAATTATCTTCAATCGACTTAACTTTGTGGCAAGATTTCAAGTATCAATGATGCCTTTTGATATTTAATATTTCTATTTGTACATATAACAAAGAGTTAAATAATTTAAGTTGTGCTTGTATGAGGTCTTACCTATCATAATAATATTATAAATGTGAATGTTAGTTTGTATGTTACGCGTTCTCGTCAAAACTACTCGATTGATTATTATAAATCTTTGTTCATATATTTTCAAAGAACATTAGACGCTTTTTTGTATTTTCTTTTATATTACTATCTTTTGGTTATAATATAAAAATAAATTTGAATCTCTGGTACTATTACTAGTACAGTTGCGATATAATTCTTGTTGCTGCCATGTCCACGTTCTAAATACTTACGTTTTAGAATTGTATATCTATATCTATTAATAATGTAGATATATTATTTATAAATAAAGACTATTACTAATAAACTCACTTAAAAGTTATCGAAAATTTTATACATTTTCTTCTCTTTTACTTCAAGTTGTAATTTGTTCTGTATTTGTATTTTTTAATTTTGTAATTACTTTTTCGCATAATTGTTTATTTAATGTGTGCTTATAAAATATTTTTATTTTATACTGTGTGTTTGTATGTAACGTATGAAATAATATTGTAAATAAACGTTTTATCAAAATATTCATATTATTTCCCTAAATCCTCCCTGTATCTTATTCCCTGTATCCTGTATACAACAGGGTAAGCAGAGGTAACCTTGTGCTGAGGCACTCCGTTTCCCACTTTCCGCTGACATTATTAAACACTAACTACATAAAACATAAAATAGCCTTTTGTTAGCTTCCTCCTGGTCTTAACTTCGCCCTTCAGCCGTAGTCGTTTAACTAATCTAGCCTAGATTTCAATCATACGCTATGTTGAAGATCCACTACAACCTCTGAAACACAAATAGATGAGAGGTTAAGGTGTAAGTAGTGACCTATCGTCACAATGCTCACCCACAAAATAAAAAAAAACACGCACGTTTATCACCGTGGTCAATGCATTAATATGGTAATCACACTCTAAGTGAGATCAGATTCACGCTGTAGCCCGCACACCGCAGGATACGCAGAGGGAACGTAATGTTAAGACACTTCGTTCTCCATTTATCTTAGTGGGATATAATAACAATTATTTACTAATAGGATATTTGTGTAGTGCGAGCGGGCGAAGCCGCAAACAGGGCCGCTAGTTTAAAATATATTGTTTTTTTTTTATGCTTAAGGTCAATTTCACCGGTTACGGATAAAGTCTCAGATAGAAATCTAATAATTAACGATATCTCATAGACAGAGGATGAAAATACAAATTAATTGTTACTTATTTTTTCAAGAATAACGATAATACTAGGTTCATAACATTTGTTACATGCTTAAATTACAAATAAGTATTTAAAAATGAAATGCATATATCAAATGTATCTACTAGATATGTTCGAAACTTGTGAAACCAAAAATTATAGCTTATCTGGCAGATAAGGCTGGATCTAGGACTTTATCAACTAATGGTGAAACTGGCCCTTAAAGTACTAAAAATACTAGTCTAGACGTTTTTAAATAAGAATCTTCTTATATGACAGCTTAGCATAGCGGAGCTTTACTCTCAGGAATGTGGAACGATTTACTGAAAAGAATATGCGGTTTATTCATAATAATAATATAACCTTTATTTTGCATAAACATGTTTAAATAGTAGTAAGGTGAAATGCTAAAAGAAAAGGACGCTTCTTAACGCTGGCTAAAAATTTTATTTAGGTTCGCTAGTGCCTATCACCTACATACATGGTATAAATAATTAACATTACAAGAACAACATTTTGTTACTAACAAACATATAATCTTTTTAAAGCAAGTACATTAAGTAAAAAAAAAGTGACGGATTTAAAAAATATTCTTGTATTCTATACTTAATCAATTTATACACATGTAGGTACATTCCACCGAATTCTTGAGGCAGTGCATGTTAGGTGGCGGAAATCAAAACCGCACTATTCCTTTTCACCAGAGCGAGAAAGTAAAAATATTAGAGGAAATAATAATTCAGCCCCATCAAGTCGGAATCGAACCCACAATAGCCGGCTTTACTGTAGTGACAAGCTTGTGTCATCGCGATAGAAATTTAATATTAAACAAAAATCTCTACCATTTCCTACTGAAGCTTTTAATAATCAAACTTTATAAAGTCTTATTTACAGTTGTTTTCTTTTACTTATTTGAGATAAATTATTACATTTTTAATTACATTAAAACATTTTGAGTTCAATATTAAAAGAATAGGAATTTAACGACTTTTAAAGTAATTATAAGACCTTAGAAGTTTAAATGAAGTTGGTAAAACGAATCAACTCGAAATTAAATTGTAAAGTAGTTGCTATTTCATAGAAAATTTACTATGTACATATTATTTTTTTTTGACCTGGATGGCCTTGATGTCACCAGGCGAGGAGCTTTGATGGTCGCTCGTGAAGAGTTGTCGGTCGCAGGGGAATGCCCTGCGTACGCTAATCAGGGAGGATTTCGACCGTTAGGCCCCGTCGTGCTGAAGCGCAATATTTTATGTAAATTAACTACTACCGAGATGATACTTGGGTAATGAGTCAAGCTACTATGGGAATATTTAAAAAATGCATTTTTTTTCATTTTCATATATTATATTGTTGGGATTTAGGTTTTTTTCGGTCGGTCGATGATAGAAAATATGAGTTGAAAGTTATTGGTAGGAAAAACCGCCACAGATGGTGTCAGCCTCTCGCATGGCTGACGTAGCAGTGCCGCGAGGGGCCTCACCGTCATCATCCTTCCATCCGTCTTGTCATCCGTCCTTCTGGTCGGAGTAGGGAAATGAAAATAATACTAATGTATCCGAATTTTATGGTAAGGAGCCGTTCAAGTATTACGTAAGCAATTATTGAACCCCACCCCCCACCCACCCCCCTCCCCTATGTCATGAAAAATAAGCAATCCTCTTAAAAATATTTCATTGAAAACGTCAATAATAAGTTAACCCAAGGCCCCCCCTCCCTATTGCTCACGTAATACTTAAACGGCCCCTAATTCATAAAATTATAATCTGATTGTAGGATGTATCTTGAAAAGAAATTAAACTGAGATTGAAAATATCAATAAATTATTGTAAGAAAAGAAAATGACTAGGAAGTGTTACTTGATTCTAAGCACGTACAGACGTTATACCTCACGCTTCTTCAACTTTTACAAGAATCTCGGGACAACTTCAATGTCAATAAATGTATAATTTAAAAAAAAAATGGTTGGCCCAAAAATTACGAATCTTTTAATATATATATAAAAAGACTAGTGACCCGTTCGCGGCTTCACCCGCTTGAACTACATAATTTTCAATTTACTTATCCGCACTATACTTATTTAGAAAACGTATGAAAAATATATACATTGTCCAAATAAATATTTTTATCAAGTGGGGAATACACCACCTTTTGTACAACCTTTTGTATTTACACCAAAACCAATATAAACATTATTCGTCTTTAAAATCTTAACTTTTATTACAATTTTTTTTTTCTATAACTTATATAACTTTCACAACATAATCAAATAGAAATTAATGTCATTAAAATCAAATTCATATCATGTTATTGAAATCTAATAAATAATTTTATGCTTGCAGTAAATTGTGAGGAGTTTTATATGACGAAGTAAAATATTAAGGTGGTAGTAACCGGCGTTATTTCCGCATTGGTAAACTATATTTGGAAGTGTATACACTATTTCACCTCTTAGAAATTGACATGTTTCAACAATGTGAGAGAAAGGCCAGACCAATAACAGAAAATCCGAATCAAATCTTAGACAGTGTCAACTAGAGTAAAATAACTTAGTTGTGAAATTTGAAAAGAAATATATAACAATGGAACATTTGTAACTATGGAATATCTTCTTGTTGTAACGAATAATCATTTTTAAGGGCATATTAGAGGAGAGGCCAGTCGTGGCGCAGCAGCACAATGTGTGACTGTAAACCGACTGTTTGTGGGTTCGATCCCCACTCGAGGAGATGAAATATTTACTTAAATTTATATTTCCATTTCTTCGCTCTGGTGTCGAGGCTTAGCGCGGCATTGAGTTCTGCCACTCAACACGCAATGCCTCCAGAATTCGGCAGAAAGTGGGGAACGGAGTGTCTAAAACACTAGGTTCCCTGTGCCTACCCTGCTGTGTGCGGGATTCAGCGTGAAGCTGATAAAAAAAAAAGAGCATAATAAGTTCTTTGATTTTCACGATTATTATACATTTTAAATAAAACTATTTTAACCGGATTAATCGCGTATATTTAGTTTTTACATTTTTGGAAACCCGACGTTTCGAACACTTTGCAGTAGTCCGTGGTCACGGGTAGACTGAGGTGGCATTCGTCTGTCAGTTGACATAATTACTATATCAGTTGACATAATTACTATATCAAACTAATTAAGAAATCGTTGGCGGTAGTTTGATATAGTATGTAAATGGGACTAAGATAGTCAGTAAATGGTAATTTATGCGGTAAAAAAATCACACAGTGATTAAAGAAAATGTTTATTTGACTTTGCTAAATTATTAGATTCAAATTAAGCTTTAATCAAATTCTCGAAATAATGAAATTTGATCGGAAACTGCCGAAGCGGAAGATGGAATGTGAAAATGCCTACTTACATTAAAAGGCAATTGTGCTCGGGATTAATTCTCTGCTTGAGCTCATCTTTTAGAAAGATCCATGTTTATTTCTAACAAACTGTATTCAACAGAGTTTTTTTTACCATTACGATGTTTCCCGCACATAGCATGGCGGAAGGAACCTGGAAACCTAGTGTTAAGACACTGCTTTTCCGTTCCTCACTTTCCGCCGAATTCTGGGGGAACAGACACCAGAGCGAATTAAATATTTCATTTTCTCGAGTGGGAATTGAAGCCACAACCGGTCGCATTTACAGTCACACGCCTGTACTCCATAACTGGCCTCAGTAAAGTTTATGCTTACTTTTAACATATTTTTCAACATCTTAGAAAATATTTGTGCATCAAAAAAGGTATTATTATTTAATCTATTCGTTTTCATGGAGCACAAAGGAATTATTAGTTCTACAAAGGTGAAATATTGTGAAGCTTCTTAGTAATGAACGTTATTGTGGAATAATGAAAGGCACGTGTTTGCTGAAATAACTTTCGACTTAGACGATGGTAGTGATGGATAGATGCTAGTTGATATATTTACAAGTACTATTGTAGCTGAAACGTGACTTTTATAGTTAAATTTTAATTTAAAATACATGTATATATATAATTTATTTAAAATTGTCATAATTAATATTATATAATTAATTACACTTATTATACAGCCTTTTCTATGAAATATTTGAATATCCCACACACAGCTTGTTGACTAAAATGGAATACCGGATTCGAATACGAATTTTCAAAATAAATTATAGCTTATACCTAGCCAAAGACTAATAGCTACATAAAAAAAAGTTTAATTTAAATCCATCCTGTAGTTTTTGCTTGAATCATGAACAACAGACAGATAAGAACTCGAAGAGTCACATTTTTATGTTACTTATATTAAGAACGCTAGAAATATTTCTTTAACCTTATATTCATATCATTCAATGTATCGATTTTACCCCCTTAACGGTTTTATTACATATATATAGATATAGATTGGCTGAATGTATTCCTTTGAAGTACTAAGCATTTTGTTATGTTTAAAATGACTGAATTTAAATATATACGTAAAACTGTCAATTATTTCGTTCAGAAATTACAAGAAATAGTTAATACAATATTTTACTTCCTTATTAAATTTAAATCTTTTTGATAACAATTTGGAGTTTATGTTATTTATGAAACTTTTTTAATTATTTGTTTATTATGTTGAATTTCATCACATACAGTCAATATACGGAAAATTACAGAATGCGACCAGTCGTGGCGCAGCGGCACGAAGTGTGACTGTGAAATCGACTGGTTGTGGGTTCAATCCCCACTCGAGTAATTGTAATATTTAATTAAATTTATATTTCCATTTCTTTGCTCTGGTGTCGAGGCTAAGCGCGGCGTTGAGTTCTGCCACTCAACTCGCAATGCCTCCAGAATTCGGCAGAAAGTGGGGAACGGAGTGTCTTAACACTAGATTCCCTCTGCCTACCCTGCTGTGTGCGGGATACAGCGTGAAGCTGATTTTTTTTTCGATTTACAGAATGTATTAACACTAACTTTCCTCTGCCTTCTTAACTGTTTGCAGGATACAGCGTGAAGCTAAAGAGCTTCTAATGTATTTATTCCGTCTTTGTTTGAATTTCTCAGAAAAGATTTCATAAAAGTTTTATTTCTTACGAGATATAGATATATCAACCGGAGTATATCAGTGATTTATTTCGTGTTGATGTAGTTGTTCTTTCTTGACAAGAAGAACTTAAAGAACAACTTATTTATTGTATCTTATAATTTATTTTAATTAGTAAATTTGATACAATTTAAACATTTTACTATAAGTATTAGTACACTCCATTTGAAAAAAAAACTGTAATGTTATATGCACTGCATAAAATCATTTGTCTTATGGATTGAGTTAAAAAAATAAAAAATAATAAAAGCAAATAACTTTAGAATCCTATTCATTGCACGTACAAAGGCCTGAAGACGGAACCCGAAAGTGAGAAAACATGTAAACACTTTTACTTCTTTTTTACAGGATGAGGTATAAATATTTATTTACTCTTTAGTTTTTAAAGCTCGATCGCTTCTATATCGAGACCAGAGGAAGTGTGACTGTAAAACCGACTGGTTGTGGGTTCGATCCCCACTCGAGGAGACGAAATATTTACTTAAATTTATATTTCCATTTCTTCGCCAAAGTGACGAATGGAGTGTCTTAACACTAGGGTTCCTCTGCCTACCCTGCTGTGCGCCGGAATACAGCGTAAGAGCTCATTTTTTTTTAAAGCTTAAGCGTAATCTTGAAAACTATTAAAAAAGATATATGTATATGTCTCTATATGTTAGTGATAAAACTAGCAATTAAGGCGGTAACTTAATTTCTCATAATCGAATTACTGTGTGTTAATCACCAACCTGACCTCCATAGGGTAGAAAACAATGCACGCCGCATGGTTTGATAAATAAGTGATAAGAGCCTATACTATCACACAAAAGATCTTTCCTTTGTTTTTGGAATAATAAGAACTTTTATACAGGTTAATTCTTGTCTTAATTAAAATAGATTGAAATACTAATACGGTCTAATGAGTGATTGACTGGTTTTGTAGTAATATAATGATTGAATTAGTTATAAGGTTCAACCTTTAAATAACCTTTTGTAATTAGTTCCAACTGTACGCACTGTTTAAAACATTTCTGATTTCTTTAAGTCAGATTGCGTAAATCTATATATATATCTATATATATATATATATATATATATATATATATATATATACATACTATTTATAAAGCTATGTTTCTTCTTCGAATATCAATATCATACTCCTCCCTTTGTCAGTTTATGGCGGAAAAGCAATTATTTCTAGTTATCATTTGGTTATATATATATCAATCGGTTCTTGGTTACCATTTGTGACTAATATTATCTATAAGCTAAAGTGAAGTGTGTGATGATTACTACAATTACAAAATTTAATTCCATTATTATTTTAACAATTGACACTATTGACATGTTCTTTAATCATTAAATATCATAAATCAAAAAAAAAAAATAGTAGTCATTATCAATATTTGCAAATGACCTTGGTTAACAAATGTAGTACTTAGTTAAAAGTGAAAGGTTACGTAAGGTAACCTTTGACGCTGTCCATGAGAACCCTATTCCATAAATGACCCAATTTCTAGTTAAAAATATTATTTTAGAATTATATATCATACTAGAGGGCGCGCGCAGCTTCACCTGCTTATTTGCATTTTTAGGGGTGAATTCTAAAAAACCATGAAACACGTGTTCAATGGAATATTTTAAAGAGTATAAATTTCGAATTTTATAAAAAACGGTGCTATTTAAAAAAAACTACACAATCTTTCAACCTCCATTTCATCCCTTTAGGGTTAAAATTTTTCAAAATCCCTTCTTAATGGATGTGCAGATTATAAAAATAAACATCTGTCCAAATTTCACGTTTCTATCATCAGTGGTTATGGCTGCGCGTGCGTCTCGCCTCAGTCAGTCAGGTACATGTCCTTTTATATACATAGATTATATACTATATATAGCACAAATTATGAATAGCCATATAATTTCATAACATAACTTCATACTGTATAGCGGGGTAGGCAGAGGGTTCCTGAGAATCTAGTGTTGAGACACTACGCTACCCACATTCTGCTGAAATGGTAAGGCAATGCGTTTTGAGTGGCTCAACACCGCGCTTAGCTACCAGAGCCAGAACATAAAAGTATTAAACATTTTATTTCCTCGAGGCGAAATCGAACCTATCGCGCTTACAGTCACCCTTGTGCCCCTGCGCCACTAGATAGCTGTTTTTTTAAATATTACAGGGTAGGCTGTCATAATATTTTGAAAGTTCTGTAAAGCTTAATATTTTAAAACCTGAAATATTAAATTGGAAAGCATTCTTGGAGGCATAATTTCCGCATAAACATCGCTGCACTCAAGAAGATCAAGTTAAAAGTATTACTTTTTCACTGTGACAAAGTTACCTCATTGAATCTCAGCTAGAATACTGCGTAGAAAATTTATACCAACATTTTTACCCTTGTATATTTTTACTTAGATTGTTTCTTTTTGTATAGTTAAATTTATAAATACCTATTTACTCCTTACGAATACAAAATTATCATATTACATTCAATAAGAACATTTTTTTTTTTTTGCTTCATGCTGTATCACGCATATAGTGGGGTAGGCAAAGGAAACCTGAAAACCTAGTGTTAAGACACGTCCATTTCCCAATTTCCTTGAAATTCCGGTGAAATTCCGTGTTGAGTAGCGAAACTCAAGAGAAATTTCAATTTTTCGAATAAGAATCGAACCGACAACCGGTCGCACTTACACGCTTGTGCCTCCACGTCACGACTGGCCGCAAAAGTTCTAAATTAATGACTGAACTATACTGCACAGCCATTTAGTGTCGTATTCGTAATAGTCCGTAATGTTTCGAACGATCTCTAATATGCCTTGATTTCTAACCGAGTGTGAGGAACGGAGTGTCATAACACTACGTTTTCCCTTGTTACTCCGCTACTTTAACAATATATCTTTTGATTTTAGAAGTGACACTGGCAATAATACCACGTTATTTCCTTTATCTATCTATTTAAATAATAAATATAAAAATATAATATGTAGCTTAAATTTTTTTGAATTATTATTATATGATCAACACAGGCCAGTCGTGGCGCAGCGGCACGAAGTGTGACTGTAAAACCGACTGGTTGTGGGTTCAACCCCACTCCAGGAGATGAAATATTTACTAAAATTTATATTTCCATTTTCTTCGCTCTGGTGTCGAGGTTAAGTGCGGCGTTGAGTTCTGCCACTAAACACGCAATGCCTCCAGAATTCGGCAGAAAGTGGGGAACGGAGTGTCTTAACACTAGGTTCCCTCTGCCTACTCTGCTGTGTGCGGGATACAGCGCGAAGCTGATTTGATCAACATCGTTATGCTCCAAAAATAAAAAAGTATATCCAATGACATAAAACAGAAACTCATTAGTTATTTAGGCAAAAAGAATTAAAAAGCAAAGTTGCTAGTATCCAGCATTTGATTTATAACTCCATTATTGCCCTACTATTCATTCTTATTAGTATTCGACTATAAACAAATATTGTGACCCAGATTTTTCCTGAGTTAACTTTTACATACTTTTTTTCCAGATGAAACTAGTATAAAGAAGTGTTTTTTTTGGATGAAATAAATATTTAAAATATATTCGGTTTTAAATCAAAATTATATATATGACTATAAAAAAATAGAAAAGCCCAATATAGGGTAGGCGATATTTTTTTTTTATTTTTATACCAAATATTTACGTTTATACAGTATTTCTTACCTTTGTACCATATAGGTATAACATACAATGAAAAATGGTTTACTTTCCCTTGGTCTCAGTACACAAAAGGTTTTCCTTTTCCACAAGTTATGCGTCACCGCTACGTGTCTCCAAACAATATCAAAATATTTGGTGTTTGTTTTATTAATATTACTAACTGACGTTTTCGTGTATTGTTTATGAAGTAAAAATATTATCTTATTTTTCCCACTTTATGCTTCGTCCTACAGAGCAGTGTCAACCGAAATAACAAAGTGTCGAGGCACGAGCTCTTTTCTTTGCTCTTTGCCCGAATTCGAGACTTTGCCGCAGTTGGAGATCTCAACCGTGACTTAATTGTGTTTCACTAGAAATGAAATGAAAACATTTCATTTTTACTAATACATATTAATTTTGATATGAAATAATCTTAATAATATAATATAAATGCCAAAAAAATATGAAAAACTTTATTTGAGACAAATCGGTTCTGAAGTTTAACTATTCTTATATAGATCAGTAAGAGTCAGTTCAAGGAAGTTTATAATAATAACTCCGGATGTAGTGTTTAATTAGAAAGTAACTAAATATAAAAAAAAACAATAATTCGTATTAAGTAAAAAAAAACAAGAGTCTTTATAGAGTCAAAGCACCACAGAACAAGTCATTATTAAGGGTTCATTTATTGTATACATTAAAATACGTCTAAAATTAAAATGTTTTTCCATGTTATGTTGACGTCTTTTAATATATATTTCATACGGCATTATCCATTTTTTGAGACTTAAGTAATATACTTACTTTAATTAAAAAAAAATAGCACCACTAAGAAATATAAATATTTATATTTACCGTAGGGAATAAATCATGGAAAAAAAAAATACATTTACACACGATTGGTATCTGGAATATTCAAAATATTGAAAGTATTTTTATTATAATAAATCATATATTGTAGTCATATTTACCACAAACAAAACAATATGTAAAAGCGATTACAACAAAATAACCCGTCAAATAATATTCGACACTTGTCGTGACACGATATACAAATAACAAACCTGTGATCAATCTGCCCATCTTATTGTTTATTTATTACATCGTAGTACTGAAACAGGGTATTAATAAATCATATTAATATATTATGATATTTATATATTTTTGGTATTTACTGTTAGTTTTGATATCTTTTATTTATATTTATTTGATTAAGTAAACGATTTACGAATAGTAGACGAGCTTGGACGACCTTTACAAATGATGGACATTGATTAAATTATAAATAAACTTTTTATATAACTAATTAAGTTTTTGTTGGTTAAGAAGGCTTCCTTTTTTAGCACGTATTTTTAAAATTCGGCGGAAACTGCTATAAACGGGATACAGCGTGAAGCTCAACACAATGCGATACAAAATAATTTCGCAGGCATATAATGTGCTTTAACCCTAAGTTCGCTACCAAGATAAATGCGCAAGAAAGGCTTGGCTTTTCGAATTTTACGCATAATTTTCCCTTATTCTTCAATCTCTATCTTAATAGGCATTGGTTAGAATGTGAGGAGGATTTTAATACTTATTTTTGCCAAAATATAAAAAAAATATCAAAGAAATCAGTATGAATATCCAAAGAGTAGCATTATTTAAAAAAATATATACATATGTAAAGCACCGCCCTTTATTTTGGAAGAGTGTATAAATTAAAAAATCATTATTAAATTAAATAAGAAGAAAAGACAAAATATATCTAATATTATAACCAGATAACTCAACAAAATCAAATCAACACGCTCGGAAATTTGATAAAAATCGAATAATTTTTTTTTTTCAAGCCTACACAATGCAAAATTATTTAACCTAATCTAGTTAGTACTATTTTACATTAATCAAATATGTGATGTATGTTGGCGTTATAAGAATAAAAAAATCCGGTTAAAGCATCCGGAGTTCACGACCTCGAGACCTCGACTTTATTCGTGTTTTACTTGCATTTCACTGCTCCCCCTCTGACAAGGGCTGATTTCTGTTTAAATTGAACGCTCATTCTTAGACATTTGATCGTTCATTTTAGACGAAAAAGCAAAACGTTCTTATATTTATTATTTTTGACTCATTTATCTTTCACTCCCTTCTGAAAAAAAAATATCTATATCATCACAATATTATGCGAATAGCTTTTTGATTGTACTTTCCATTTTTTAGGGTTTCGAATTGAATTTGGAAGAACGGGAGAGCTTACAATACAAATATAGGAAATTCTAAAAAGTTATGTTTATTATTTTTAGTCACCGTCCGTAAAGAACAAAACAGTGGTTGTTGAAAATATAAAACAAACGGGAAAGCAATCAAAACGTATTAAAACGAACGAAACGAGTGAAGAAAAAATGCAAAAAATATAAAATAAAAATATAAAATAATAGGTATCTAGAATGTTTGACATTAATATTATTTACCAAACGAACCCATAACATTAACTTTATATACTAAACTAAATTATTATTATTAACTAAGTTATTAATAGAAATCAATTAAAAACAAAAAAGGAAATTCAAATTGGTCTATTTTTACATTATGTTACGGAAGAGATTGTATTACAGCATAAAACATATAGAGCCCTATATAACATTTTAGAAGGGCTACTTTATTTTACCTTTTACATCGACAGTATATATCTTATAGACTTTTTATATTTATACTTACCATTTACTACATATAATGCATCGTTTTGCAATATATGTGCCGTGAATAAGTAGATATTTAACTAATGAATGGAAGGAGGAGAAAAGTTAAAATTGACCTATGGGCGGCCTATATAAAAGAAGAAATTATAATTGGTATGCAGCTCTATTATGAAAAATATATTATACAAAAATATATATATTTTTAAGACAATAGAAAATTGTGACTATGATGAATAATTCTTCGTCTTTCATTTTTTCGACATGCCCTGAAATAGTCCTATTTACTTTAGATATATATATTCCCAGTATATTTTTTTTCAAATTATATAATTTGTTTGGGGTAACTAACTGGTGGAAATGTAATAAGAAAAATATTCATATTTGAACAGGACGTGAATGTGACAAATGATGGATGTAGTGGTGAGAGCAAATAACCTGAAGGCTACACTTTATATAAATGACAACACCACAAAATATAATAGCAACCCATTCCTTCTTAAGTTAAATTATTTTGACTTATTTTGTTTTCTTTGATAAATGTTATATTCAAAGTTTTCAGAACCTGATAATAAGACATTTAAAACTCTCTTCAACATCACAACTTTTCCATTTTTATTACAATAAACATTTTAAATAAATCATTTTAAAATATTCTTTAGGTAAATTGAGCACGTTATCTACAATGCATATTGTCTCTCTCTGGTCTCCGCCATCTTTCCCGATATGTTTTGTTTATTTTTTTTATATACTTCTCTAAGATGAAGACTATATTATATAGAGCATTTAATGAAGGTGGCAATGTGCATTTAAAGGTGTGTAATGATTTAAAATCGAATATGTTAGTTTGTTTATATTTTTTTAGTTTTTCGACAGTCTTTACATTCAAAATCTATATCAAAAATAAGATTTTTTTTAAAATAATCTCTTGCCAAGTATAGTGTGCATTTACTTTTAATAACATAAATTTCTATACGTTTTTAGTAAAATATATTTTAGTATAGTTGCCAATATTTTGATAAAATTTAAAATTTAAAAGACGTATAATAATGTCCAAATTTAACGCTATGCTCTTGTTCTGTGCGACCTCGTGAAGCTTTCACCAACAAGTTAGTATTAGTATTTGTTTACAAGAAAGTCTTTCTTGTTCTAGTGCACATTAAAAGCACATAGTTTACACTTACAGCCCAGAAACAGAGACAATTTGAACAATCTATAACTTATTTTGGTGTTTTTTTTAATTATTAATTTATTTTGTAGTTTTTCCCATATTATTCAGACGAGTAGTAATAGTCGACGCCCACAAAGGTCCATGTAGAGGGGCAAGGCTACTTTGAAAAGGGTTTCGCCGGGTTCCCTAAGGTGACGATAGCGACACGAAGTTATTAACCGCCCTGACGCCATTCATCGCTCCGCACCTTTTTTACCTTGGTTGGATATCTTTGATAACCTACTACCGTATTTACACGTAGATATAAATCGTATATAGATATGTCAATATTAGTCTGTTTACACTCTCCATGTACAGGCCCATATATTAATATAGGCACCTATGTCAATATTTAATTATTAAGCAATATAAAATAATAAGTTTGTTATAACCTTGAAACCTGATCGAGTTCAAAGTCCATTGTGTGACCTTTATTACAAGTGCAAATACTATGATACGATATTCATCACGATGGCAATCATGGAATACCAGTTCCTATCTTTCGGCTTCAACATCCGACCTTGAGACTTAATCGTAGTCCAAGTTCGTTACAAGACTTTCTAAAAAGTCCAAACATATGATACGATATTCCATCATAGAGTGCCAGTGCTTATCTTCTGGCTCCATCATCAGACCTTGAAACGTATTTGTGGTTAAAGTACATTACAAGATTTTTCTAACAAGTCCAAACACGGCTATGATGCGATGTTCCATGATGAAGTTCCAGCTCATATCCATCCAGGCTTCATCATTAAATCAGTTTTAAAAATCAAATCTTCACGCTGTATCCCGCATACAGCAATGTAGGCAGAGGGGACCTAGTGTTAAGACAGTTCGTTCCCCACTTTCTGCCGATTTTTTTGGAGGCATTGCGTGTTGAGTGGCAGAACTCAACGCCACGCTTAGCCTCGACACCAGAGCGAAGAAATGGAAATATAAATTTAAGTAAATATTTCATCTCCTCGAGTGGGAATCGAACCCACAATTAGTCGGTTTTACAGTCACACTTCGTACCACTGCGCCACGACTGGCCTCAATCAGTTTTACAGTACCATATTATTGCAATACATACATACAATTAAGTATAATTAAATTAGTTACCTTAGATACGAATCGAATAAGCCCATACTCGATATGTTTAGTAGGAGGCAGTCTAAGGTTACATCAACCACGTTCCAGTCCCATCATCAGACCAGCTCGATGGTACCAATTAAAAAAATAAATATATTGTATTGTCATCTAATCTAAATATAATTGCCAAGTTTCATAATGATACAACAATTAGAAGGATTCTTAGATTCCATAGTTTCTTACATACAGGTCGATCTATTAAAAGCGTGTTAAAAACCGTAAAGCTTTTATGGTTGTTTTAAAAATACATCCATCTGTCGTAAAAGCTCACAAGCCCATGGTATGGTCTACAAAATTAATTTCAAAATACAACACCTGCGTTTTATTGCTCTCGATGTATAAATATTTATCGGTTTCAAAATTTTAACATAGCTTTACTTTTTTCAACATTCTCGTGGAAATAAGTTACCGGATGAGAAAAATAGTAAATATTTTTATAATAGAATTCAAAATGTTCTTCTTTTTTATTATAATAATTATTTCTCCTTTATTTCATTATTTATTATTTTTTTCATATCCTTGAAGTATTGGTAATGAGAGCCGTCTAAATGTAAATCTTCAGAGCGGGAGCTGGTTGATAAATGATCGGGTTTATCTAAAGAATGTTTACAATATATTATACAAAACATTTTACATGTTTTATCGTACTTTTTTACTAGAATAAAATACAAAACAAAATATATGGAAATTAAATAGCTTTTGTGGGTTCGATTCGGGAAACAAATCTTTTTTTCTCCGCTCTGGACAATTTACAGCTTTTATTTCCATCACTTAATACCGAATGTATCGAATTTGGGCAGAAAGTTTGTGACACTAAGTTCTCTCTGCTTATGTCAACTACGCTACATTAAGAGTGAATTAAAAATGTTGGAAACGTTAGTAATTGTACTAAGGTTCTATTATACAAATTTTATCACAGTATATCGTGTCCAGGTTAAATTAGATTTGTAAAATTTTCAGCTTATTTGTGAAAACTACATCTAATAGGCGTAATTTATTTTGGAATCTTATTCTATTTACCTCTTTAGGAATTTTAGGGATTATTTAATATAAACAAACCTTTTTTTAACGTATATTGCCTTTGCGTTCAGGTTGTAAGGCGATCAACTTATCAACAATTGTCTATTGATGGAGGACCTCAGCACCTATTTGTTTCACCCTCATGTATCTTCAGCGATTTCCAGTGGTTCAGATATGTGAGAATTTGAGATTTTTTGTAAAAAATTTACCAATACAATTTTAACCTACAAATTTTAACCTACATATTTTTACTGTAACATGTGATCATTGATCTCCAGTATTTTTTTTTGGTTACAGCTCTTGGAGGCTTTTGATAAAATTTAACTTATTTAAAATTTGATCAATCGATCGCGTTCCACCTAGACTAGACTTATATATTTGAGGCCAGTCGTAGCGCAGCGGCACGAAGTGTGACTGTAAAACTGACTGGTTGTGGGTTTGATCCCCACTCGAAGAGATAAAATATTTACTTAAATTTATATTTCTATTTCTTCGCTCTGGTGTCAATGCTAAGCGCGGCGTTGAATTGTTGAATGAACACATTGCGTGTTCATTGCCTCCAGGATTCGGCAGAAAGTGGAGAACGGAGTGTCTTAACACTAGGTTCCCTCTGCCTACCCTGCTGTGTGCGGCGTGAAGCTGATTTATTTTGATTTATTTTTTTTATACTTCTAGTTATACATATATCTGTAGCGTCGTGGAATCGTCGTGCTTTTATAAATCGTGGGTTGCTTATAAATAATGCTGGGCAACAAAGTGTGACATAATACCGTAACATGGATATAATGGTTAGCGCTTGAAACTCTATAATGATGTAGCAAACGATAAACTAGCTTTATACTGTTCACCACGTTTTCTTGTTATTTTTAGAACTACATTTCTTCTTCATATTTGTTTACGACTAATATTTTGTTTTTGTTTTCAATATCTTATAAGTAAACGATAAATTTGGCACTATCACTGTGTATAAATGGACCACACAGTACAAAAAAAAATCGTGCCCGCGACGATATAACGGAACAATTCATTACTACATATTCGATGTAGAAAAATTGATATAATTTTTGTTTGATTTTTTATTGATTTAAAACTTTAAATTTTTAAGTAGCGCAATAGGCGCAGGGGCACAAAGTGTGACTGTAAATCTACTGGTTGTGGGTTCTATCCCCACTCGAGAAGATGAAGTATTTACTTTATTTTATATTTCCATTTTTTCACTCTGGTATCGAGGCAAAGCGTGGCGTCGAGTTGTGTCACTCAACACGCAATACTTCCAGAATTCCGCAGAAAGTGGAGAACGGAGTGTCTTAACACTAGGTTCCCTCTGCCTACCATGCTGTGTGCAGGATACAGCGTGAAGCTGATTTATTTTATATTTTTAAGCACTTTTAGGTATATTTCAAGTGGGCCGCTAACATTAAATATAAATAGAGATAACCTATTAAAATACCATAGACTTCATACATCATTCTTAAAGATAAAAAAAATGTATAATACAGTTGTTTCATCTAAAATTTAGAGATTTGTAATATTATATCTCATTAACGCGGATAACGACCATGTGTTATTTGTGACACGTACGAGTAAAAGGGACATTTTGTTGCCATTTTGACAATTGTTTATGTTACTTTATAGGACAATTGTCCTTACATGGTATAAATTTGTTTTTAGTTTTATGCTGTATTCTGTACATACTAGGCAGGGAGACCTGGGAACCTTGTGTTAAGATACTCCGTTCCTATTAAGACCACGTGAAAACGCTTTACATAAAACAAAAATAATTCATTGCCCCGAGTGAGAGTCAAATCGAACCCACAATCATTAATTACACCACCACTACTTCATTAAAATAAAATTTAAAGTGAATTATTCAAATAACAGACAAAAAAATATTTTCAAAATTAAAAAAAAATATATCATTTGGAAACCAACATTTCGCAAAGAAATAATACGATACGAACTAAATAAGAATAATAATAGTCTGAACTGTCTCAAACAAAGGTTTAATATAACTTTTATCAAAAAAGGCAAATAATAACCTGAATAAAGTCTTATTTATAAATTCGTTAATTAATGTTTGAAGTTTAATTTATTAAAAGTACACGAAATGACCATCCTACCAATATTTACCTACCTAAATAAATAATGCCAGTCATGCCAAAGGGGTAAAAGTAACTGTAACCGCGACTGGTTTTAGGTTCGATCCCCACTCGAGGTAATAAGATATTTAATCAATTTTTTTTTTATTTCAACACAAATTACAAATCTCGAAATATGGGGTCGGAGCGTGTTATAATATTATCAAATCGTTGCATATTGTAAGTTACCTAAGCATCAAAACAAATTCCTATTGTGTAATTTTTTAGTTTATTTTTCTTATCCAAAGACTTTTCCATTTAATAAATCAATAAATATTCAACGACTATGAACGCCATACGATTTTAACTTAAAACAATTAATAATAACTTACATACCTGAACTAAAAAGAAAAACAAGTATATTAGAGTCGGGGTTCAACCATCGCACAGACGAATCGGCAGACACATCAAAATTGCATCGCGATATCGTTTTTATTGTTATATTTTTTTTTAATTATTATTTAAATGGTTTCATATATAGTTAATTAATATGATATATTATTTTAATTTATAGTCAATCAGCCATTTAGCTCAATTGGTTATAGCGTCGTGGTTATAAAGCGATGGTCGCGAGTTCTATCGCCTTATGGGCCAATACCACTTTTTTTATATTTTAAGTATATATAGAGAGTGTTTTTGTCATGACCACTTTAAATTAAACCACAGTTTCAACTACTCTATAAAAACCTAATTCAATTAAAACAAAAGAGTTTTCCAAAAATGAAAAAGTTATTTTTTGAAACAAAATAACTAATCAAATTATCGTTGTAAATAAACGCCATTTGGCAATAATGACACACACAGCCACACAAACCTATCAAAACGATAATGCCGCATACGCCTCGTTCGCGAAATAGAGTCGTAGGTAATGGCGGCGATGTTGAATTGCGTAAAATAGAACGAAAGATATCCCTTTCTCTTTCTGGTTTGTTTTTAGTGAATGAAAAGTCGCAGATCGGCAACGCTTAGTAGTATTCTTGTAGTAGTATGTGTGTTGTGTGTGTGTTTAGAGGCCAGTCATGGCGCAGTGGCACGAAGTGTGACTGTAAAACCGACTGGTTGTGGGTTCGATCCCCACTCGAGGAGATGAAATATTTACTTAAATTTATATTTCCATTTCTTCACTCTGGTGTCGAGGCTAAGCGCGGCGTTGAGTTCTGCCACTTAACACGCAATGCCTCCAGAATTCGACAGAAAGTGGGGAATGGAGTGTCTTAACACTAGGTTCCCTCTGCCTACCCTGCTGTGTGCGGGATACAGCGTGAAGCTGATTTATTTATTTTTTATGTGCTTACGTTCATAACTGTGTCATACAAAATATAGTTTGCATACACATTGCAGCCTGAGTGCAGTCTCTTCCATTCATAATATAAATTAAAAAGGTCATATGAATAGAATCAAAAAGTATTATTTTTGTCTGTATTGTATATTACTAATAATAACCGGGAAAAATGTTTCCTTTGTAGAAAATCTGGGCATTAAAAATGGTTTATTACGCTATTTCTTTAGACGCCTTTTAGCTTTTAATGGAATTGTTAAAAGCATCATTCATCTGGAACGACTGTTGTTTAGTATAAAGAAAAAAAATGTAACAAAAAATTTAAATTGGATAATTGTAATAATATAATGTACAATTGCTAAATAGCAAAACATAGCAAATTCTAACAATAAATAAAATACAGAATATTTTCAATAGATATATATCAATAATAAAGTTTACTTTGATCGATGTTCTCTTTCGTTGACGTCTAATTAGTTTCCGTAATTTCCTTGGTGGTGTGGATATAGATACATATATCATTTATGTATCTATGTCGAGGTGAAGCACGGCGTTGAGTTCCACACTCGACATACAAAGCCTCCAGAATTCGTGAGAAATTGGGGTGCATTCATAAATAGGGAAATCATATCTAACTGGAAAGAGATGTTATCATATCTATCCAATTAGAGAAATAGAAATGGCCACAAATATTTATGAAATTACTTCAAGAAAACTTAGGAACAAATTGTGGAGGAGAGTCTCCTCAACAAATATATTCTATTTATAATTAATATCAGCTTCACGCTGTATCCCGCACACAGCAGGGTAGGCAGAGGGAACCTAGTGTTAAGACACTACATTCCCCACTTTCGATTTATTTTTGATTTATTTTATTTTTTATAATTAATATTAAATTAAAATTAAATTAGCTTCACGCTATATCCCGCACACAGCAGGGTAGGCAGAGAGAACCTAGTGTTAAGACACTCCGTTCCCCACTTTCTGCCGAATTTTGGAGGCATTGCGTGTTGAGTGGCAGAATTCAACGCCGCGCTTTGCCTCGACATTTGTCAATGTTATAATATATAAGCAGTTGCCTTTGAGAAGAAGAGAGGTCAAACATTTTAAAGTTTTTTGATGTTTGTAATTATTTTAACGAAGTAAATATTACAATATGGTATGGTAGTACTGTTGTTGGACCATTTGTTGTAGGTATCTATGTTAATTTTATTATCTGTGGTACCGGTGATGTATGTAATATTTTAAAGGTAAAAAATATATTGTGAATTTCAGCTTACCTATAAACAAAACTATATATAGATTTGTATTAATAAATTACATACATTCGTTTATGTTTCTTATAAAATAAAATACATATTTATTTTGTTTGACTAACTAATTTACAGTTATAAATCAAATGACTAAAACGCAATAGCTTTTATAATATATGAAAAAAATATAATTAAATTATAACCATTCACCAAATACTTTAGCAAATATAAACATAATAACTACTCTACACGTGCAAAGTGAAGATGATGTAGGTACATCTAAAGTTTTGCGGCTTTTGTAGACTTAGAAAACTTTCTGAACTATTGCCAAGAACAGGATCATTATGTCACCATCGAGATGGATTGTAAGATGTAAACATGTAATATATAATGTTCGCAATATATCATATCTAATTAATACAATATTACTAACATTTTCCTCTTTCTAATATAATTTAATCATCTCATCATAAAAGTTAATTTAATACACGCTGTATCCCATACAGCATCGTCGGCAGAAGGAACCTGGTGTTAAGACACTGTAAGTTCCCATACTTTCCGCCGTGCTATGGATTTCTTGCATTGCATGTTGAGTGACGGAACTCAACGCCGGGCTTTTTACCTTAGTGCCAGAGATCTGGGGAATTGTTAGTTGCGGGTTCTCGTTTGCTCTGATATCACCTGTTGACAAAAAAAATGTATTTATATATTTTCCAAGTCAGAGTTATTAGAATCAAATATTTTTTTTTATTGTATGGGTACTGTATATACCAATTCCTGTATTTGAATCCACAAACAAAGCGTTCTATTTAATATAAAAACATCTATCTTCACGATGGCTTCAAGGAGTACTTAATTACTGATACATACATTATTTGCTATTTTAATCATTTCTGATATAATTTATTTTCTAGAATTAACATACCATAAATCTGTGTCAGTTTTGTGTGTCTAAAGCGAAACCGCAAGAACAAGATATCTGGCATCCCATCCATCACATTATTACATTTACAAATTACTGCAGATCAATTTTATATAACATACGAGAATTGCTATACAAGTAAATATTATATGTATATATATATATATATATATATATATACTATTTTACTTGGAGTTATGTATTTAATTATGATTTTTTTTTTAAATCAAATTTATTTTTGATTAAAAATTGTCGTAAAATATTTTATCAGGCACCAACGATTGGGGCTATATATTGCTCTAGATTGAGGCCAGTCGTGACGCAGGGGCACAAAATTTGATTGTAAAACCGACTGGTTGTGGCTTCGATCCCCACTCGAGGAGATGAAATATTTATTTATATTTCCATTTCTTCGCTCTGGTGTCGAGGCAAAGCGTTGCGTTGAGTTCTGCAACTTAACACGCAATGCCTCCAGAATTCGGCAGAAAGTGGAGAACGTGGTGTTGTAGCACTATGTTCCGCACTATGCGGGATACAGCGTGACGCTGATTTTTTTTTAATTAATATGATTAAAAATAACAAAAACTTTTTCAAAGAAAAATGAAATAAAAATATTAAAATGACAAAATATACTGTAATAATATAAATAACATATTTACTGTACATATACATTGTAAAGTCTAATTTTAGAGTCTTCAATGTGAATAATTTTAAGTATCAGTTATAATTTCCAAATATAAAACTTTGATATTATATTTATTAGTACATAATGTATTTCTTTGCGCATTTCGCAAAGGCAGAGGTAAACTAGAGAGTCAGTCTATACTCCCGCCAAATAATGATCATAATTATTTATATAGCGACTTCTTATGAAGTATTTTTGACAATAAGAAATTTTGTAAAAGCTTTTGATATATATTTAAATCCCCTCAGTCGTATTCGAACTCTTACTTGCCTCTCAACTGCGCTATGTTGTCAAAGTAATATTATAATAAATATTGCTGGAATATCTTTCAAATCTTATTCTACCTCAAGAATATCCTAATTGTTTTAAAATCCTTATTCATTCACAAAATTATTTACAGTCCAAAGTTTTGGCTAAATACCAAAGGAGTTATTTATTTGTTTCAACTTAGCCATTTTCTTCTTTCATCCATTCATCTTTTTATAGTAGGTGTATAATAAAAGAATTGGTTCTTTATTGGTTTTTTGTAATTACAAACAATATAACATATTAGTATATGGTATAAAACGTTCTGAAATATAACTAATCAGGATTTAACATTTTTTATATCAAATTTCCTTTTTTTTCAAAGAGAAAATTTCTTACAGTGCAATTTAGCTTCATATTAAAAATAAAGTGATTTAATCAAAATACCAAAAACAATTAAAATTATCGTTCCAAGTATATACTTTGACAAGAGCTTAACATATTGTTATAGAATCAGTTTCACGCTGTATCCCGCAATATTATATTAGGATTAAATTTTCTTATGTTACCGTTGTGGTTCAATTCGTGCTAACTACTTTCTACTTAACTCACTTTCCTCAATTACCTACATTAGATTAGGGTTTACTTACAATCTTCTATATATATAAAAGGACATGTACGTCACTGACTGAGGTAAGACGCACGCACAGTCGTAACCGCTGTGTGAAATTTGGACAGATATTCATTTTCATAATCTGGACATCCACTTATTTATCCAGAGGGTGCCCTGACTAATATCTGTCCGTTATTTGTTCTTGGGCATACGGGTACGCGACCCCGGATCCTCGAGCCACCACTTGTTATAACCTCCGTCCAGTCCATAAAAGTGGTGTCCCCTTTCTTTTAATCCCCTTCTTTTCCTACCCTCTCCCTCTGCTTATCCTTTCCCCCTTTTCTATCTGTCCTATTCCTCTCCCCCCGGTTTCTCCCCACAAAGGGGTTTTGGAGGTCAGATGGCAATCGCTCCATTAAAAACCAGAACTTGCCATAACATGGAACGAACCACGAGAAGACTGGGTACGGCTAGGGCGTCGCCGCAAAACGACGCGCAGGCACATCGCCCTACACCTGCGACAAGTGGGCAAGGGCTACCGTGTCGAGTACGGGCACGGCTAAAGACGTTAGTACCCAGACGGAAACTCCGCTTTGCAACGTGGAATATTGGCTCTCTAACCGGACGATGCAGGGAACTCGCAGATGTACTCATGAGACGTCGGGTCCAGTGTGCTTTCCTCCAGGAAACTCGCTGGAAGGGCAATAAGTCCCGTAACATCGGACAGGGTTACCGGCTTATATACACTGGGTCACCTTCCGGTAGAAACGGTGTAGCGGTAGTGCTTTCTGAAGAGCTTCAGAATGGGCTCCTTGAAGTTGACCGTCGCTGCGACCGCTTGATGCGAGTAAAGGTACTGATTGAGGGCGTTACCACAAATTTAATCAGTGCCTATGCTCCCCAGGCGGGATGTAGCGCGTCCGAAAAGGAGACATTCTGGGAGCAGTATGAAGAGGTGCTACTTGCTGTACCGTCTACCGAAGTGGTCTTAGTTGGGGGGGACTTGAACGGTCACGTCGGTAAGGCTGCTGAGCCGTATGAACGTGTTCACGGGGGTTTTGGGCACGGTCTTCGCAATACAGAGGGAGAAAATATTCTGAGAACCTGTATTGCGTCGGATCTGGCCGTCGTGAATACGTTCTTCCAAAAGAATCCTCAGCACCTTATCACGTATAAGAGCGGGTCCCACTCAACTCAAATAGACTACTTATTGACCAGACGGTGTCATATGGGTAGGGTAACTAACTGTAAAGTCATTCCAGGCGAAAGCCTAACGGCTCAACATCGTCTTCTTGTCATGGACTTTAACGTCACTCCGAAGAAGAAAGTAGCCGAGAAACGTAGGCCTCGGATCAAGTGGTGGTTGCTGAATGGACCGATGCAGACCGAGTTCCTGGCAGAGGTGAAAAGTCATCTTCTTTTGACTAACACCGAGACTGCTCAGGATGCTTGGGATCGAGCTCAGTCGGCAATCATTGCGGCAGGCAGGCGAGTTCTTGGCCTTTCTAAGGGAGGACGTGTCATCGACAAGGAGACATGGTGGTGGAATGACAAGGTGCAGGAGGTGACTCGTGAAAAGAAGGATGCCTTTAAGAAGTGGCAGCAATCCAACTCTCCTGAAGACAGACTGGAGTACATAGTAGCTAAACATGCCAGTAAAAGAGCTGTAGCCAGAGCCCGCAGTGAGAGTTTGTCACCATTGTATGATAAACTTGAAACTGTGGAGGGGCAGAAGTTCATTTACAAGCTGGCACGTTCCCGGGATAAAGCGACGCAAGATATCGCAAAATGTCTTTGCGTCAGAGATTCCCAGGGCACGCTGCTCTGTAGTCATGACTCTGTGAAGGAGAGGTGGAGAAGCTACTTCCAGGAGTTGTTGAATACTCAGCACCCATGCAGTCTTCATCACGACCCACCCCCTAACCTCGGACTTATTGCCCCAATAACCCTTGACGAAACTCGTAATTGCCTTCGACGCATGAAGAACGGAAAAGCAGTGGGACCTGACGATATCCCGATCGAAGCGTGGAAATCGTTGGGCTCTCTTGGTGTCCTCATACTTACTGTCCTTTTTAACCATATCTTGAACACTGGAAAGATGCCACACCAGTGGCGGCTTAGCTTCATTACCCCTATTTACAAGGGAAGGGGCAGTGTTCAAGATTGTGGTAGTTATAGGGGCATTAAGCTTATGAGTCATACCATGAAGCTCTTCGAGCGCATGATCGACCTCAGGCTCCGCCGCGAGTGTACTGTCTCTGAGTCTCAATATGGATTTCAGCCAGGATCGGGCACTATGGACGCCGTTTTCGCCCTCAGAACATTGATGGAGGCATACAGGGAAAAAAGGAGAGCTCTGCATGTGGCCTTTTTAGATCTGCAGAAGGCCTTTGACTGTGTGCCTCGTCAGTGTATCTGGTGGGCATTGCGATCCAAAGGGATCCCTGAGGCCTATATTGAGATTTTCAGAGACATGTACCGCGATTCCGCTTCTATGGTTAGGACTGCTGTTGGCGACACTAAACCCTTCCAGATTACAGTAGGGGTTCACCAAGGCTCGGCTCTTAGTCCGTTCTTATTCAATGTGGTGCTCGATACTGTCTCGGCTCACATCCAAGACCAGCCTCCATGGCTGATGATGTATGCCGATGACATAGCACTCATTGATGAGAGCCGACTGATGCTGGAGCGTAGAGTGAACCTGTGGAAGGGTACGCTTGAGAACGGCGGTCTTAAACTTAATGTGTCGAAGACCGAGTACATGGCCTGCGGGAGCCCGGACTCGAGCACTATCCTTATAGGTCCTGAACCAGCCGTTAAGTCGGAAAAGTTCAGGTACCTTGGATCCGTTATGCACGAGTCTGGAGGCATCGATCACGATGTCCATAGCCGGATAAGCGCTGCTTGGGCCAAATGGCGGGAGGTCACTGGTGTGGTCTGCGATCGCAGGATACCGCCCAAACTCAAGGGTCTGATATACAAGAGCATCATCCGACCGGTTCTTTTATACGGCAGCGAATGTTGGCCAGCACTATCTCGGCACACTCAGGAGCTTCACGTCACGGAAATGAAGATGCTGCGGTGGATGTGCGGCGTAACGCGGTCTGACCGCATACGCAACACATTCATTCGAGGTAGTCTTGGAGTCCGTGACGTAGCGGATAAGCTCCAAGAGCGTCGCCTGAGATGGTTTGGTCACGTTACGCGCCGGCCTAAGAACTATGTCGGATGCAAGTGCCTTGCTATGTCAGTCCCTGGAGTGAGACCTCTCGGACGCCCAAGGAAGCGCTGGTTGGATGTCGTGAAGCAGGACATGAGAGCCAATGGTCTAACCACCGAGGACGCTAAAGACCGTGCAAAGTGGAGTAGGTTAAGTAGGAAGGCAGACCCTGGCAAAAGCCGGGACTAATGCCAGGTAGAAGAAGAATCTGGACATCCACTAAGAAGGGATTTTGAAAAATTTTAACCCTAAAGGGATGAAATAGGGGTTGAAAGTTTGTATGGATTTTTTTTTTTAAATCGGCACTTATTTTTATAAAATTTGAAATTTAGACTTTTAAAAATAATTTCATTGAACACGTATTTCATGGTTTTTTTTACTATTCACCCCCTAAGGTTTCTAATAAGAGGTTGAAAGCTTTTATGGAAAAATCTTTTAATCGCCACCGTTTTTATAAAAAATTAAATTCAGACTGTTAAAAATATTTTATTGAACACGGGTTTCATGGTTTTTTTTTAATTCACTCCTAATAGTGTAAATACGCGGGCAAAGCTGCGCGCGCCCACTAATATACAATATATATGCCATATCTACAGAACTTTCTTTTTTTTTATTTCACGCTATATCCCGCACATTGCAGGGTGGGCAGAGGGAGCCAGGGAACATTGTGCATAAAACAGTCCATTTCCATTAAGGTACTTCCGTTCCCCAGATTCTGCCGCATTCTGAATTCATTGCATGCTGAAGTTTTGAACAAGGAAAATAAAATGTGAAATATTTCATTTTCTCGAGTGGGGACCGAACCAACAACCTGTCCTATTTACAGTCACACACTTGTGCCCATGAAATGAATTTTCTAACAGTTACAGGAGGTACTGTGATTGATTGCATTTTTTTGAGGTATAGCGTGTTGAGCGATGGAGCTCAACGCCGCGCTTTTGTATGTACACCAGAGCGGTTATTGATTATTTATTCTTATTATGTAGAAAAAAATATACTATCATGTACAAAATATTTCCTCAAAAGGTAACAAGACACCAACGTTGCTTTACTTGAGCTCGGGTACAAATTACGTGACACAATAAACCAATTTTGTCACAAACATCGTTAATGCTGCTTTGAAAATTCTCACTCACATAACAAAATAAAATCAAAGTAAGCTAGAATGTAAAAATAATCAGAAGTAACTCATATAGTATTAAATTTATAGTAAAAATTTGTTAAAAATGACTTTGTTTTGAATTTTGCAGCGAGTTCTTCTACATTCATCGCCTTCAGGTAGCTGTTAACACAATTTGTACAAAATCAACTTCATGCAACATTTATCTGTTACTCTACTAACTAGTATTATCTTTTGTTAGAAATCGGAAGTGGGTAACGTTTTTAAAAAAACACGTTAAAAACACACTTCGTCTGTATGATTCTAAACAATTTGGCAAGTAATACTATGTTACTGCAATAAGTGATATGTATCACCTACTAACAATACTTCACACTTTTCTTCCAATAGGGACCGTCACTTACAAGCAACTGTCCCCCGATTGACACAATTCCACTGCTTTTATAATTATTATCACCTAAATCTGCACTCTTTTACACGAGTACTACCGTACTACACTATATATATTTTTATTAAATTTGAAACTCACACTCTCAAAAATATTTCATTGAACACGTTTTTAATGGTTTATTAGAATTCACCCTCTAGTGTTTCAAATAAGGGGTTGAAAGTTTATATGAAAATAATCTTTAAATCGCCACTAATTTTTATAAGAAAATAAATTCAGACTGTTAAAAATACTTTATTGAACACTTGTTTCGTGGTTTTTGTTAAATTCACTCCTAAGGGTGCAAATAAGCGGGAGAAGCTGCGCGCACCTACTAGTATACAATAGAATTTGTGCATATTAAGGGTCTAGGAGTGATTTTACAAACAAAACTGTAATAAAAAACAATAAAAGGGGATTTTTACCACATTAATATTATTCTATTTGAAATATGTACCTATCTGGGATTGTCAAGTATGTTTAACTATAATAATAATATTAAACCATTTAAAAATAAAAAAAAGCTTCCAGCACCAGGTCGAAGAAATGAAAACATAAATTTAAAGAAAAATATTTCATTTCCTCGAGTAGGGATGGAAACCAAAAGCTGTCGCGTTTACTGTCACACACTTTTGCACCTGCGTCAGGACAGCCCTCGCAATTAATTTTGATATTTTAATATTTTGAAAAATATACATCTGCTATCACAATGGAATCGACTTGCCACTTCCTTTCGAGTAAAAGCGTTATTATAACGTCACTAGACAGTTACTTAATCAAAGAGCTTGTAATTAAAATGTTTCACCGCCAATTATAAAGACGGTTCACATTTTCAAAATAAATATTTCCTTTTAAATATTGTTCTTCACTGAAATAAACAAATTGCTTTTAAATAAAATATGGATGCTGCGTGACTTTAAATATATTTTTATTGAACGAACGTTTGACTTATTTTAAATATAAAAATTACACACTTCGGTATGAAATGATTTATGTTCTATAATCTTATTGTAAGCGGAAGTAAAAAAGTAAGCAATGTAAAAATATGTAATGTAAAGTTTTAATTTAATTTAATTAATTCACACAGTTTCCCGCATATCACAGGATAATTCATTATCTTGTGATATCCCTTGAAATGTAGAGGACATTTCACACTAAAATAATACCAGGAGGTCGGAGGGGGAGCAGGAAAACAACCTGGTCGGTCTACAGGAGGCGCGAGTTCAAGTCCCGCTACGATCAAATTTTTATTTCCTAAATGTGGATGAACCCTTTAAAAATTTTAAAATAATATTTTCTTACGTTTTGGTTTTTTTCCTTTATTTGTAAGATCTTACAAATCGAATCAGCTTCACGCTGTATCCCGCACACAGCAGGGTAGGCAGAGGGAACCTAGTGTTAAGACACTCCGTTCCCCACTTTCTGCCGAATTCTGGAGGCATTGCGTGTTGAGTGGCAGAACTCAACGCCGCGCTTAGCCTCAACACCAGAGCGAAGAAATAGAAATATAAAATTAAGTAAATATTTCATCTCCTCGAGTGGGGATCGAACCCACAACCAGTCAGTTCCTTTCACGTACAGTCACACTTCGTGCCGCTGCGCGACGACTGGCCTCAAGAATGATCTTGAGGCCAGTCAATGACAATAAGATCTTACTTCGTCTTAAATTTCATAACCATAGGTCTACGGGAAGTACACTATAGGTTTCGATTACGCGGTGAATTTGAAAACAAAAATGATACATAAATGCTCATATTTTTTGACTGCGTTGTATTAGAGGCTGAAACTCTGTGCTCCAAAGAACCGTACACCTGAATATCCGATATTAATTTCAGATTGATATCTCAACGTAATCTCAAGTAAAATGGTCTTGGCAGACGACCAGACGGGCAACGAAGTGATCCTTTACTGGTTTCGTTTTTATCCTTAGGTACAAAAGCCTAAAAATGGATTGAAATGGATGCATTAAATAAATCGTAGTTTAAGTGCTTTGGGAATTGATTTGATTTTCGTAAAACGTGACTACGTATTAGCTGCAAAAGAAGTTTTCCCACATAAATTTCAATCCCGCTAAAACTCATCAAATGTAAAAAAATATATTTTCGAAATAAGTAAAATATATAGACTTTTTAATATATTACAATTTTGTTACTGACCCGCTTTTAATTATTTCCATGAATTTGAATAATGACATTTTAATTGTAATTTTAAATAAAAAAAATTGCGAGTAGGTGCGATAAAATATAAAAAACGAAGCTACTTTTAAAAGATATTAGATATTTGAAATAAAATCGATAATGGCGTCTCAAGCTGTAAACGCTCTCGTTTCAGCTCGATTTATTTTTACTGCTCATAAAAATGTCTCTTTAAAATCACTAAATGTTACGATATATCACATGTTACTGTCTTGTATTGGAAACTTCCTTGTGTTTTGTGAGATTAAGGTCTGGAAAGTGTTTAAGTTTTCCATTAGTTGGAACGTTGTTTGGTAAACTTCGAACAAGTGGAACTTCAGTCTTCCCTGTAGAAATAAAATCAAATAGAAACTTTTAGAATAAAAATAAAATTTTGTTTAAAATGTAATACCCATATGTTTTTTTTTGTTTTTTTTTTTTGCTGTAGCCTGCATATACCAGGGTAGACTCAGAGGAGCCTAGCGTCAAAACACTCATTTTTCCATTTTTCGCTAAAATCCAAAATATTGTGCGTTAAGTAGCAGCGCTGAACGTCACACCAGAGCATTAAAATAAAAATTGAATTTCTTTCCTCCGAGTGGGAAACCTACGACCATCGCGTTAAGCGTCAGACTTCATAAGAATAAAGTCTGAGACTAGATTTTAGTGTAAATTTTTTTTTCACTTTTGTTCCCTACTTTCCACCGAATTTTTGAGACATTGTGTGTTGAAACTGAACGCCGCTCCTTGCCTCGGTACCACAGCGATTAAATGAAAAAAATTAATATTACGAGTGGGAATCGTAATCGGAAATCGTTATTAAATATTGTACAGGGGCACAAGGTTATGATTGTAACGCGACAGTTGTGGGTTTGATTCGCATTCGAAGGAGTGAATTATTATTTCTTAATATTCTTATTTCTTCGCTCTGGCACCAATGCAAAAGCCCGGCGCTGAGTTCCGCCCCTCAACACGCAATGCAACGAAAATTCGGCGAAAAGTTGGGAACGGAATGTCTTAACACTAGGTTCCCTCTGCCTACCCTGCTGTACGCGGGATGCAGATGTAGCGTCAGATGTTTATCTATTAAAATAACTAAATTTAAAAACCAAATATATTAGCTATTTTTGATTACGGCATATAAATTGTGTTTAGTATAAAAAGTCATATTATTAAAATATACGCATAAAATAGATGGTAAAATCAAACGGTTTTATTTAGTACTTCACAGAAGCTAGAACTAAATAAGTGCAAAAACTGTAAAAGAAAGAAGTCAACTTCAAGTAAAAGACGGTAAAGTTAGTAAGTACCAAGTTTGTCTACCTTAATATACATTTTCAAGAAGTTTCCAAAGATTTCCAATATCATTTTTCTAAAATATTGAAACGTTCAGTAAACAATATTACATTTTTATCATATTTGTAATTTATTTTTAGTCATTTTATCAAAGAAAAAGTATTTTATAAATGCTATCTCCACCGCCATCCGCTAGTGGGACCGTGAGAGTATTAAGACATTTTATGTGGAGTGGCGGAACTCAACGCCACGGTTTGTCTTGCAATAGTGAGTGAGTATATTAATCAAATGGAAATCAAACCATAGCATTTATTATCACATGCACGCAGCGCAATGACCTCATTAATAAGTAATAGACTTAAATAAAAATAATAAGTAATTAAAAAAAAATTGTAATTGACAAAATTAATATATTTTTAATGCTTCTATCACAAAAAGTTGGCTTTGAAGTCTAGTAAGCCACACCTTTTTAATTATAAAGAAACATCGTTAGCCTATTCGAGGCCAGTCATAGCGCAGCGGCACGAAGTGTGACTGTAAAACTGACTGGTTGTGGGTTCGATCCCCACTCGAGGAGATGAAATATTTACTTAAATTTATATTTTCATTTCATCGCTCTGGTGTCGAGGCAAAAGTGCGGCGTTGAGTTCTGCCACTCAACACGCAATGCCTCCAAAACTCGGCAGAAAGTGGGGAACGGAGTGTCTTAACTTTAGGTTCCCTCTGCCTACCCTGCTGTGTGCGGGATATAGCGTGAAGCTAATTTAAATTAATTTAATTTATTTTATCGTTAGCCTATGAGCCACTTCATTATAATAGTATAATTAAAAAAAAAAAAAAAAGTTTTCTTTTAAATATCTTTATCATATTATAATTATTTACAGTATAGTTTGATTTAGTATAAATATACCCTGAACCTCTTATAATTTTATATATATTTTTTTACTATCTTATTGTTAATGGGTAATACGTATAACTTATTGCAATTACATAGTATCCATTTCCAAATAGTTTAGAATCATATAGACGATGTGTGTTTTTAACGTTTTTTTTTTAAAAAAACGTTACCCACATCCGATTTCTAACACTATAATATTATTTTCTAATGACGTTTGTAAAATATTTAAATAATACTGGATTGTTCCATTTTAAATAATAATTAGGGTACGGTACCAATAGGGTTCCAATGAAAGAAGTCACGAATTCAATGTTTTATCAAAATAGCAATTGTCGCAAAGGGGATTGTATAAAATGTATTGTCAACAAAATTCTATGATTGAAAGTTGTGCTAACAAAGTTCGATTTTATAAATATAAAAGAAAAATTGTACATTTTTCTAAATATTAAACTTATATTGACTGATACTGTTTGTATGAACTGCTGAAACGGGATATCCATACGGGATAATATAATAGATCGTTGTGGCACAGGGGCAAAAACTCGCGACTAAAACGCCAATTAGGTTCGATTCTTCTATGATGATATATTAAATATTGCCGGAAAATCGCGGCGTTGATATCCTCCACTCAACAAGCAATGTTTTGAGAATTCAGCGGAAGATAGTAGACGGGTCTGAATAAAAAAAATGTACGATATTTCAAATATACATCTTTAAAAGGATTTGTTTAATATCGACTACCTATATTTCATAAAATGATCAGACCAGCTTTCGCTATTAATATAATTCAAAGAGGAGCACGATCTGTTGTCGCTGGTTTTATTACATTCTATTTTCCCTTGAACTTTCAAAGGCTTGCTCGATAAGCTCCTCTTCTATTGTCTATTTGATCTATGTAGAGTGTGTCCATGGTGTTTATGAGGTTTAGTTTGTAACTTAAATTATTATTTTATGGATGTCCAATAATTGATTCAAATTAATTTGATGTTAAATACATTTTTTTTTATTTATGATGCTAATAATGATTATAATGATATTATATTATTATACGGAAGTATCGGATAGAGACAGAGTGTCCTAATACTAGGTTCCTAGGTTCCTTCTACCTATCCTGCTATGTGCGAGAAGCTTAACAAAATAAAAAAGTTAGATCTGTTATCAGTGTTACTAGATTTCTCAATTTTCGCTTTAAGCTCGAAATAAAATGTCTATATAGTGACGTATATCCATTAAATCATTTTATACTCCTATCTATCACCATTGGTAACTTTGTTTAAAAGTCAAATAATTGGAAAAGTAATAAAAACTATTTATTACAAGAAATAGTGTCGAATTTTAACTTAAAACGTTTTAAAATTGCCAGTCTTTGTCTCGGGGATTAGCCGGGGGTTATTCCCCGAGACAAAGACTGCCAACGCTGGCTGTCATACCAGTTTTTCACAATAAAGTAACACATACCACCTTTGTACGTTTAGTAGACAGCTAGGACTAAAGATTTATAATATATATTTATTTTAATATATATTATATTTATAATTTTGAAATTATACATTTTTTTTATGGAAAAAGACAACGTAAACGAGTCTTTTTCTACCTGATGGTATGTGATCTAAAAACAAAACAAAAACAAAAAGTATGTTCGGCGGCAATGCAGGCGTAGGCAAGCAGATGATTATTTAGATGACCTTTCTTTTATACTCTGATTAAAAATAACCTTGCCTTGTTTTTTTAATAAATTCTTAAGTCTTTTTTATTTTAAAACTTAGCATACATCTTAGTGTGTTAAGATGGTTAAGTGTTTAAAGATGGTTGAAAATTATTATAAATATATTTAATTTCATGTTGTAAAGATTCACAACTGTCTGTCGTTGTAAAGATAAAACAGAAATGATTATAGTGAAATTTCTTCAAAATTTCCTTCGCGTAGCTTAAATTTTATTAGAACGTTGTGTTTTAAAATTGTTAATTTAACACCACCCCATGAAATAATGAGCAAAAAAGAATAACAAAAATAAAAAGGCTTGACAAACCCTCATTTCTTATCGACATTGATACAATGTTAATAAGACAAGTATTTAAAAATTTTTCGCCTAACGACTCTCAAAACCATTTTTTTATTAATATTACTTAAATAAGTATCCCTAAGGTTTAGGGCTGATAAGGCGATCTATGTGTTCATTGAACAAAAGTTTTATGAAAATTTAAAAAGTCTTGTTACTCATTTCAATATGTATGATATGAGAAACAAGAATTTAATCGACAATATAGTAGAAGTATTTTTAAACATTTAAAAAAAATCTATCACATTTAAAAATGTAATAAAAATAAAATCCAAATTCCACAATTAAGGAAGAAAAATATTTGTTAAGAACAAATGTATAAAAAATTTAACGAATCCTGCTAGGATTTGAATTTCCTAACAACATAAATAAGTCGTAACAAGCGTACAAAAATTTCGACGTAGCTCGATGAGAAGGTATGCCTTAGTTGGTTAGAGCGCTTCGACGGTTTCCGGAGCGGGTTCAAATCCCACTAGAAGTAAGTTGATATAGCAGATTTTATTATGCAACAATATTAAGAGACATATTTAGATGCTTTAAATTTATTTACCACCTAAATAAATGAAATTAAATATTTAGATATTTTTATTAATGAAAGTAATAATTTAGAGCTACTGTAGTGTTTATATAAATTTTGAGTCATTATGGTCAAAATGATAAAAAAAAAAGATTTTATTATATTGGTAACTTAAAGCTGCAATCGATATTTTGACATCGCCTTTCCCCATAACAAGAGAAGACATAAATATGATCTTAGAAAACCATTATTCATTCTGTGTCGAGGTCACAAATTCCTTCAATTTTTAGAGAGCGGAACATAATTTTGGTTATATCAAAGCAGGTTCAGTGACAAATATCCGCAGGAAAATGGAATGAGGCCGACACCTCTTTCTTTTACATAAACTGATTTCCTTATTGTATGTAGCCTTTGTAATGCTGGCTGAGCTATAAAAATTATAAAATAATTTTACAACTATTTAGTGTAAAATTAAAAATGTGACATCCATGCAAATTTATATTTATATTTTATATTTATAAATAATTTATATTATAATGAAATATTTAGTTAAATTTATATTTCCATTTCTTCGCTCTGGTTTCAAGGCAAAGTGCGGCGTTGAATTCTGCCACTCAATACGCAATGCCTCCAGAATTCGACAGAAAGTGGGGAGCGGAGTGTCTTAACACTAGGTTCCCTCTGCCTACCCTGTTGTGTACGGGATACAGCGTGAAGGTGATTTTTGGTACTAATAATAACACAAAGATCAGTTAACCTAATCACAATGATGTATGTATACACGATATTGATAACTTTTATGACAACAAGGGTAGTGTTACTAGATGTGCGCTAGAGATAGGGTTGCAATCGTTGTTCAAGCAACCATCCATATTAGGGTATATTGAAGCCCGACCCCAATAAAAAATGAAAAAAATGTCCATGATAAACAAGTCAATTTATAGAAATAGCTTTATTATTGTAGCAAAAAAAATCAGCTTAACGCTGTATCCCACACACTTAAGGGTAGAAAGAGGGAACCTAGTGTTAAAAACATTACTTATAAACATCATTACTTATTAACTCTGTTTCCCACTTTCTGCCGAATTCTGGAGGCATTGCGTGTCGAGTAGAGCGAAGAAATGGAAATATAAAATTAATTTAAATATAAATTTAAATTCAAATATTTCATCTCCTCGAGTGGGAATCGAACCCACAACCAGTCACTCCACTGCGCCACGAAGGGCCTCAAGATAAAAGTAGCAAGATAATTAAAAAAAAATATAAAGCTACACTACTTTGCTACAAGTGCTTTAGACTTAAGTCACGGCTTTATACCTAAAACAAAATATATTACTACTGTAACAGTATGTACCTGGGATATAACTTAAAAATAAATAAATAAAATAAAATATGCATGGCAATACACATAAATAACATAGTTAATTATGAATAATACAAACTATATATTTTTGATACCATATTAATCGAGACGAGTTCGTGTATTGTCGTCCCGAATGTCGCGACCGTCGTTCTGTCTATATAGGTGGTGGTGATGCTGGAAGGCAGCGGTCGAGTCGAACTCTAAAGTACTACGGTACTAATAAATATGATGCACATAAAGACTCGTACCAAATGTATAATGAATATAATATAATATGATAATTCGAAGTCTATGATGGCACGATCTTTTAGGATCGAATTCCTTATAAAGGAATTATATGTGTAGGAGCGACACACATTATGGATTAAAGTTATCTTTGACCAATGTTATAATATTGAATGTTGCTTGACGTCGCGGAAGCTGACGTGATGGGCTTATGCGAACTGTTGCAGTGACATTAACTATGTCTTGGCTGATGCCGTCTCGCAGTACGCTCGCGGTACGTAAGCTGTGTTTGTATGGCGTTAGCCATTGATATATTGATATACCATTTCTACGACTTGGTATACGACTAGTAGGTGTGTGGTGCTATTTTATGTCCCAGCTCCGGTGTATGTAGTAGTGTCCGCCGGTCTCATGCGGGTGTGTGGTGCTATTTTATGTCCTGGAACTCTGGTGTATGTAATAGTGTCCGCCTACGGTTCGAGACACGACTGTGGGGTGTGTGCCGTGCGTTTATTTAACATATCGGCCGCCTTACGGCAGTGCGTTCGTTCCAACGACTTATATTGATCTCACAAATCAATCAACATCACGAATCACAATTCTAATATAATAATCTTAATATAAACAAGCGTAACAAGTACCTTCAGACTGATCACACACAAACGTCCCGGAGAGTTCAATAAGACTGTTGCAGCCGCAGTCTGGTAGGAATTCACGGTGTAGGGCGGGGAGGTGCCCGTACTCTTTCTTCCTTTTATTATAACTAGTTCGCAGTTATATTGGAGAGGAAGATAGGACGCGCTCTTAGCTTTTCTTCGGACGAGCTTCGAGCTATGACAGTGTCATATTGTCGAGTTTCCAGTTATCTAAATAACTGACACAAGAACAACTTCTGATGGCAAATATGTTATTAAAGCGATACCTTCTAATGGCATAATATAAAACTCTTAATACTGTTACCTCTGAATCTCTAAAAGATTTTGGGTTCTTCACGATCACAACTATAGACGGTTCTAACCACTAGACACATCACGAGCCAAGGCGTTATTTATTAAATAATAATCTCAAAGGAGTTTGAGATAACAGTTACACTACGTAAAAAACGACGAGGTAGAACATCTCCCATTTCGCTGCTCAGATGATCTATAAAATTGATGTTTCCATTTTGTCGAGACTTTTTGAGCGACAGTAAAAGAACTTTTTGTAAATGATTGGTACGTGCTTACAGATTAGATATTATTCAAAAAAAATTAAATAAGGAATTATACAAATATTCACGTTTTCACGTACGAAAAGATACAATATATTAAAATACATATATTGTGTGCTAAAATAAAATATATTTTTTAATACAGCTCTCTGTATTAGCTTCTCTATGTACTTACAAGGTTTTATATCATAAATAAAATCTTTTCTTTAATTTTTTTTGTGTATATCAACAAGTGAATCTTATTTTTTAAAAAATCTATGATCCAATGCATTGATTCAGTGTGTAGTGTTTTATCCGAAAAAAAAAGACAGATCGATATCTAATTTCTTTCTTTTTTTTTAATTCTTCTCTTTTATGGTAAAGCACCTATCCCGCTATATATACGAGATGCACCGTGAAACCTAAAAACGTCTACAGGATGATAACTCATCCAAACGCAAACAGATACGTTCTACGTAGCGATCATTTTATCAAACGAGTAGCGCATGATGAGGAGGCGGTTACATTTCACACCAATTAAACAGCGAAGTAATAAGTACATTGTATGTTCCAAGACGCGTCGGAATTATTTTGCTTGGTTTAAATATATTAATTACTAAGGACAGACACACTGGCTTAGAAAGTTATCTCTCCGAGATTATTTTTTGATCAAGACCTATCTATACTAATACTTATTTAGAAAACGTATAAAAATTTGAACGCAGCGGGACTCGAACCCGCGCCTCCTGGAAACCGACCAGGCGCTCTGACCACTAAGCCATGCGTTCTCGTCAAGCTACGTCGAAATTTTTATACGCTTGTTACAACTTATTTATGTTGTTAGCTTCTCTGTAGGGAGATTTTTACAAATTTCCACTACCCAAAGATAATTATTAAGAATTATCGTTTGGCAAGAGAGAAACTATTTTTAAATATTTTTAAACATTTTTTAAAGTGTTATTCCACACTTAGGAGCGCCTGGTCGGTTTCCAGGAGGCGCGGGTTCGAGTCCCGCTGCGTTCAAATTTTTATAAATAAAAAAATAAATCAGCTTCACGCTGTATCCCGCACACAGCAGGGTGGGCAGAGGGAACCTAGTGTTAAGACACTCCATTCCCCACTTTCTGCCGAATTCTGGAGGCATTGCGTGTTGAGTGGCAGAACTCAACGCCGCGCTTAGCCTCGACACCAGAGCGAAGAAATGGAAATATAAATTTAAGTAAATATTTCATCTCCTCGAGTGGGGATCGAACCCACAACCAGTCGGTTTTACAGTCACACTTCGTGCCACTGCGCCACGACTGGCCTCAAATTTTTATACGTTTTCTAAATAAGTATTTGTCTTTCCTAAGTGTGGAATAACACTTTAAAAAATGTTTAAAAACCTATCTATACTTTTAAAAATAAAATAAATCTTAAATTTATAAATGTGTACATCTTTAAAAACAAAAGAAACAATTGTTTACAAGCAACATAATCATTCTAATGAACGAAAGGAAAATAACAAAATGTAATACAAATTTAAATTAAGAAAGTATTATACTACACATTATTCTTCCTTCATGGCACAAGCGTGTGACTGTGAACGTGACGTGAAGGTTGAGGGTTTGATTCCCACTCGATGAAATGAAATATTTAATATTTTTTTTATTTTTGCGATCTGGTGTCGAGGCAAAGAGCAGTGTTGTGTCGCCACTTAACAGGCAATGCCTCCAAAATTTGTCGGAATGGGGAAAAACGTGTCTTAGCATTAGATTCCCTCTGCCTACCTTGCTGTGTGCGTTATACAGGGTGAAGCTGAAATCCTTATTTGAGCCATATTCACATGATGTTACACAGATATCACAATATTTGTATATAATATCTACATTCTTACATTTATGAATTTATCTATTACATTTAAATTCTTAATTGTTCACAAAACAAAACAATTTTATCATAAAAATGTATGTACATTCGGAATTTACAGTCCGCGCTATGTGCGTCCGCTTGCTGAATTTAAAAATCTACTCACCTTATGATTTAGGTCACTGAATTTCAAAAATCCTACACTAGGAAAGGCACATATTTAAAATTTGTACACACATAAATAATATGTGTGCTCTTTTAGCTAAACGGTTTGCGTAATATATATTGAATAATAATATAAATAAAGAATATTGATTTGAGGCCAGTCGTGGCGCAGTGGCACAAAGTGTGACTGTAAAACCGACTGGTTGTAGGTTCGATCCCCACTCGAGGAGATGAAATATTTACTTAAGTTTATATTTCCATTTCTTCGCTCTGGTGTCGAGGCAAAGCGCGGCGTTGAGTTCTGCCACTCAACACGCAATGCCTCCAAAATTCGGCAGAAAGTGGGGAACGGAGTGTCTTACTCTAGGTTCCCTCTGCCTACCCTGCTGTGTGCGGGATATAGCGTGAAGCTAATTTAATTTTTAATTTTTTAATATTTATTACACGTATTGTAATGGGAATCTACCAGTTTTCAATTTATTATCTATTTTCAAGATGTCATTCTGAGTAATATTTTATTGAGGTTACTTGTTTTTATACTTTATTTAATATTTTATTTGAATTGAGCATTATATTAATATAATAAATAAAATGTTCACGCTTCAATCACTTCGATGAAATAAATATATTTTTTTCTTTAGTTAACCAGGAAATAATAACCTAATTTCTCTAGTTAGTCACTTGGCGCTTGTTTGGATACATTATGTGCTATGTAGCGAAAATTAATCTAACCGTAACCGGAACAAAATGAGTAAAAATATAAAAAAAATGGTAAATATCACCAGTGAGATGAGAAGATCCCTTATTCAAAATACATATCAACTGTGTCATGGGGCGGTGGTGTTTTTTTTAATCAATAAGTAATAATTTAAATAAATTACAAATACATTTAATATTGTACGTGCTGTACAATCTCTTTACAGTTAGGCGTACAATTTATTTTCAGTAATATGAAAATAATTATAGATTAATTCTCTTTTGTAACGCTGGTAGGCACAGAGGAAACTTTGTTTTACGACACTTCGTTCCCCACTAATATATAACGAAATTATTATTAATCAATAATATGAATCTATTGAACAGTTAGTATTCTAATCACTATTCTGATTTCTGATATTTGCACCTAGTGTTAAGAGACTCCGTTCCCCACTCTCCTGAATGGAGATCGAACCTCAATCGAATAATGGCAGCGACACGCTGTATCCCGCACACAACAGATTAGACAGAGAGAACTTAGTGTTTAAACACGCCGTTCCCCAATTTCCACCTAATTCTGGAGGCATTGCGTGTTGAGATTTCATTTCCCCGAATGGGAAACAAACCCACAATCAGTCGCGCTCACAGTCACACTTTGTGCCCCTGCGCTACGACTGGCCTTCGCGTTAAAAAACAAAACAATATAAAAATATATAAACTTTAAATTAAAATCAGCTTCACTCGCTCTCATATCCCAGTGTAAAGACACTCCGTACCCCACCTTCTGCCGAATTTTGGAAGCATTGCATGTTGAGTGGCAGAACTCAACGCCGCGCTTTGCCTCGATACCAGAGCTAAGAAACGGAAATATAAATTAAGTAAATATTTCATCTCCTCGAGAGGGGATCAAACCCACAACCAATTGATTTTACAGTCACGCTCCGTGCCACTGCGCCACAACTGGCCTCTATAAACGTATAAATTAATCAAAAATCTAAGATTTGACTTTTATTAAGAGGCTAAAACAGTTGAGTTGTCACTTAAATATTCTCGAAACTTGTTAATTTTAACGAAGGCGATATTGCTTACTCAGCTGACAGTTTCTATGATTTTTTCTGATTTTAAGCTTTGATACAACTTCTGGTGCTTTCTAGAAAATGTTATGAAAAATATGTTACGCTAGCGTTAAAAATCACTTTTATAATTTGATGAAAAAACATTTTTTACTTATGGGTATGGTATGGGTTCTAAACTCAGTTAGCACAAAAGAAAGTAAATATCTTTGCCTAGTTGGTTTAGAAAGCGTGCAACGTTTGGTTATGCCGTCAAACCGCAGACTAATATGCGCGAGTTTAACTTGCGCGAACGAAAAGTAGAGTTTCTTAAATTTTCTTTACAGAATCACACTCGGATATTGTATAGGGGAAATGGGGAGAAGACTCTATATACCATGGGGGACATGGTAGGGTTATGCTTTTGCTGGTTATAATTGGAAATACTTTAGTAATATGGTTTGTTTTAGGTACGTATGAACTTGATACATTTATATAAGTATATACATTAGTTAAAATTGCTATTATTAAAATAACTATATAAAAATCAAACAAAGTTGTCACTAAAAATCAAAGTAAAATAAAATCACTAACAAAAATGATTATATCGTTACCTATAAAGTAATGTAATGTTTCTTTACAATTATCACCATGATAGAGCAGCAGTGTTTGACTGTTAGTGGTGACTTTTGACTTGGGTTCAATTACCATTCAAGTAAATTAATATATTTTCATTAAATCTATTTCTTCTCCATTGTAAGACAAAATGCGGATTGGATTCCACGCCATACATTTTTTCCAATTTGAGTGGAGAGTGGAAAGTGCAGTGTATCGTCTCTGTGTATACTGTTATATGCGAGAGACACGTGAAGCTAAAAAAAATACATCTAACAGTAGTAGTAGTAGTTAGTAGCTCTATAGATTAATAAAGAGATGTCGCTGACAATTTGACATTGTCTAGTTTCATTTTAATTTTGTGAAATGAAAGTGCTTATTCAAGCCAAAATAAGCTTTAGTCAGTCTCCAGGACAAGAGATAAAGTAGCGTTGTAATGTCTAATAAACAACGGTTTTTATTATACGTACGTAATAAAGGGATTTTGAATATACATACATACATACATACATATGTTTACTATGGAAAGAATATTATTTACACGCAATTGAGGTTGTGTTGGGCTGTAGGTAATGGCTATGAGTTACAGTTATGCTAAGCCAAAGTAGTTTTTTTTCTTCGTTTTGTTTTTTTTTCAGTTTCATACTGTATCCCGCACACAGCAGGGTAGGGAGACGGAACTTAGGATTAAGATGTTCCGCTGAAGTCTAGAGGCATTGCTTGTTGAGTTCCGGAACTCAACGCCGCGTTTTACCTCGACACCAAAAACAAGTGCAAACTATAACAAAATGAAACGCACTCATACACTTCTGCCTCTAAGCCACGACTGGCCTCGCCAAAATATTTGCACTGCTACAACAATACGCCGAAAATTCTCAACACTCGACAATGATTTATGACCCAAAAGTATAAATAAAATAGATATATATATATATATATATAACATTTCTTTAGACTTTGTTTATTTATTGAATTCTAAATTGAAATCTTCTTAATTAATCTAAAGCTAATTTTGAATTTGGCACACAAAAATTTCTATTAGCAAAGAAATAACTAAATACAAACGCTCCCCGGCAATACAATGTGAAATGGAAAAGGTCAATAGTAATAAAACAGCTTCCTTATCACGTGCACGTGTTTGAATTCGAAAAAACAAGATTAGGGAATTACTCGGACACATATGCAATGTTTCCTTTATTCCTTCTCTTTTACTATTCGAACACTATAGTCCTCTTTTTTAACAGATGCCTAGCTTTTAGTTGAATTAAAAAACCTTATAAAATGATGTATGGATTAGCTTTTCATTCATTTGGTAGTGTTGTATTTTGTAATAGTATTATAGATATTAGTATTCTGTATAATATCTACTTTAATATTAAGTGCACAAGCGATGCACAAGCAATGCATGATTGCAAACGCGACATGATGTGGGTTCGATTCCCACGCGCAAAAATTAAATATTGCATATAGTAAGTTCTACGATTTTACCTACTCTAGTACCTCTAGAATTCGGCGGAAAGTGAGAAACGGAGATTTTCAGAACTAGATGTCCTCTGCCTACCCTGCTATATATGCGATGCTAATTGTAAGCGTAATGATTATAGGTTCAATCCCCGCTCGGAAGAATTAATAGCATGGCTTTATGCATGAAGCATGAAGCTGAAGAATAAGATATTGTGTTGTAACAATTTTTTTAATTTATTCCTTTTATTTGAGTCGATATTTCTTTGTTATCAGACCACCGTTGGATGCGGACGGTGACGAACTGCTACCTGGTGAACCTGGCAGTAGCAGCTCTTCTAATGGCCATACTAAATGGGGCACCAAATTTCTTGTTTCTTGTCATAGCCCATTGGCCTTTCGGCTCTGATACCTGTACTGCAAGCAATTTTACAGCCAATTTAACTGTTTCGGCCGGCGTCTTTACCCATGTTGCTATTACTGTGGAGTATGTCATTGTATAGGTATATTACACAGTATTTTACCTAATATTTGAGTGGCCGGGGCACAAAAGTGTGATTGTAAACGTCACAGGTTTTAGTGTCGATTCCCAAATGAGGAAATTAAATATTTAATATTTTTATTTTTTTCTCTCTAGGTCATGGATGCACAGATCGCTGCCCGCCGATCGAATACTGGTGGCCCGCCGAGAGCAAAAATAATACTCTCGTACGTTCGAAAAACATTGAATTTTATTCTAGAATGAAACCAAAAAAAATATGTTCGAAATTTCTAGCGACCGGCCCGCCATCAGTTCATGATTTGCCCGAGTGGCCCCTAGTCTTAATAAGTCTATAAACCATACTCTAGGTAAAGCGGCACTGAGTTCTGCGTAAGTAAGTAGAGTTAAAAAAGTTATGATTTTTTGTAGCTTACATATCCATTATATTTAAAATTCTTTTACGCAGTTTATATGACAAATTAGATTCTATTTGTCATGTTACTGAGAACAATATAGAACTAATATTCAAAACATAAGTTCTCTATTGTCTACTCAACCGTTCAAGCCGCGACGTGAGAAGAATTGGAACATACACATAGGTACAGAGCTTGCGACTAACGTTCTTATTTACATGGTCATAACGCAGCACAAAATAAAATATTCTATTTGTCTAATATTATAAAATATATAAATCATATTTAGTCATTAAAAAATGTCTTCTTCTTCTTCCTGGCATTAATCCCGGCTATTTGCCAGGGTCTGCCTTCCCACTCAACCTACTCCACTTTGCACGGTCTTTAGCGTCCTCGGTGGTTAGTCCATTGGCTCTCATGTCCTGCTTCACGACATCCAACCAGCGCTTCTTTGGGCGTCCGAGAGGTCTCACTCCAGGGACTGACATAGCAAGGCACTTGCATCCGACATAGTTCTTAGGCCGGCGCGTAACGTGACCAAACCATCTCAGGCGACGCTCTTGGAGCTTATCCGCTACGTCACGGACTCCAAGACTACCCCGAATGAATGTGTTGCGTATGCGGTCAGACCGCGTTACGCCGCACATCCACCGCAGCATCTTCATTTCCGTGACGTGAAGCTCCTGAGTGTGCCGAGATAGTGCTGGCCAACATTCGCTGCCGTATAAAAGAACCGGTCGGATGATGCTCTTGTATATCAGACCCTTGAGTTTGGGCGGTATCCTGCGATCGCAGACCACACCAGTGACCTCCCGCCATTTGGCCCAAGCAGCGCTTATCCGGCTATAGACATCGTGATCGATGCCTCCAGACTCGTGCATAACGGATCCAAGGTACCTGAACTTTTCCGACTTAACGGCTGGTTCAGGACCTATAAGGATAGTGCTCGAGTCCGGGCTCCCACAGGCCATGTACTCGGTCTTCGACACATTTAGTTTAAGACCGCCGTTCTTAAGCGTACCCTTCCACAGGTTCACTTTACGCTCCAGCATCAGTCGGTTCTCATCAATGAGTGCTATATCATCGGCATACATCATCAACCATGGAAGCTGGTCTTGGATGTGAGCCGAGACAGTATCGAGCACCACATTGAATAAGAACGGACTAAGAGCCGAGCCTTGGTGAACCCCTACTGTAATCTGGAAGGGTTTAGTGTCGCCAACAGCAGTCCTAACCATAGAAGCGAAATCGCGATACATGTCTCTGATAATCTCAATATAGGCCTCAGGGATCCCTTTGGATCGCAATGCCCACCAGATACACTCACGAGGCACACAGTCAAAGGCCTTCTGCAGATCTAAAAAGGCCACATGCAGAGCTCTCCTTTTTTCCCTGTATGCCTCCATCAATGTTCTGAGGGCGAAAACGGCGTCCATAGTGCCCGATCCTGGCTGAAATCCATATTGAGACTCAGAGACAGTACACTCGCGGCGGAGCCTGAGGTCGATCATGCGCTCGAAGAGCTTCATGGTATGACTCATAAGCTTAATGCCCCTATAACTACCACAATCTTGAACACTGCCCCTTCCCTTGTAAATAGGGGTAATGAAGCTAAGCCGCCACTGGTGTGGCATCTTTCCAGTGTTCAAGATATGATTAAAAAGGACAGTAAGTATGAGCACACCAAGAGAGCCCAACGATTTCCACGCTTCGATCGGAATGTCGTCAGGTCCCACCGCTTTTCCATTCTTCATGCGTCGAAGGCAATTACGAGTTTCGTCAAGGGTTATTGGGGCAATAAGTCCGAGGTTAGGCGGTGGGTCGTGATGAAGACTGCATGGGTGCTGAGTATTCAGCAGCTCCTGAAAGTAGCTTCTCCACCTCTCCTTCACAGAGTCATGACTACAGAGCAGCGTGCCCTGGGAATCTCTGACGCAAAGACATTTTGCGATATCTTGCGTCGCTTTATCCCGGGAACGTGCCAGCTTGTAAATGAACTTCTGCCCCTCCACAGTTTCAAGTTTATCATACAGTGGTGACAAACTCGCACTGCGGGCTCTGGCTACAGCTCTTTTACTGGCATGTTTAGCTACTATGTACTCCAGTCTGTCTTCAGGGGAGTTGGATTGCTGCCACTTCTTAAAGGCATCCTTCTTTTCACGAGTCACCTCCTGCACCTTGTCATTCCACCACCATGTCTCCCTGTCGATGACACGTCCTCCCTTAGAAAGGCCAAGAACTCGCCTGCCTGCCGCAATGATTGCCGACTGAGCTCGATCCCAAGCATCCTGAGCAGTCTCGGTGTTAGTCGAAAGATTATGACTTTTCACCTCTGCCAGGAACTCGGTCTTCATCGGTCCATTCAGCAACCACCACTTGATCCGAGGCCTACGTTTCTCAGCTACTTTCTTCTTCGGAGTAACGTTAAAGTCCATGACAAGAAGACGATGTTGGGCCGTTAGGCTTTCGCCTGGAATGACCTTACAGTTAGTTACCCTGCCCATATGACACCGTCTGGTCAATAAGTAGTCTATTTGAGTTGAGTGGGACCCGCTCTTATACGTGATAAGGTGCTGAGGATTCTTTTGGAAGAACGTATTCACGACGGCCAGATCTGATGCAATACAGGTTCTTAGAATATTTTCTCCCTCTGTATTGCGAAGACCGTGCCCAAAACCCCCGTGAACACGTTCAAACGGCTCAGCAGCCTTACCGACGTGACCGTTCAAGTCCCCCCCAACTAAGACCACTTCGGTAGACGGTATACCAAGTAGCACTTCTTCATACTGCTCCCAGAATGTCTCCTTTTCGGACGCGCTACATCCCGCCTGGGGAGCATAGGCACTGATTAAGTTAGTGGTAACGCCCTCAATCAGTACCCTTACTCGCATCAAGCGGTCGCAGCGACGGTCAACTTCAAGGAGCCCATTCTGAAGCTCTTCGGAAAGCACTACCGCCACACCGTTTCTACCTGAAGGTGACCCAGTGTATATAAGCCGGTAACCCTGTCCGATGTTACGGGACTTATTGCCCTTCCAGCGAGTTTCCTGGAGGAAAGCACACTGGACCCGACGTCTCATGAGTACATCTGCGAGTTCCCTGCATCGTCCGGTTAGAGAGCCAATATTCCACGTTGCAAAGCGGAGTTTCCTTCTGGGTACTCGCGTCTTTAGCCGTGCCCGTACTTGACACGGTAGCCCTTGCCCACTTATCGCAGGTGTAGGGCGATGTGCCTGCGCGTCGTTTAGCGGCGACGCCCTAGCCGTACCCAGTTTCCTACTCATACTGTCCATTTGTAGCGGCGGATGGCGGTTTTTAATTGGAGCGACTGCCATCTGACCTCCAAAACCCCTTTATGGGGAGAAACCGGGGGAAGAGGAATAGGACATATAGAAAAGGGGGGGGGGGGGAGGATGGGTAGAAGGAGAAGGTAGGAAAAAGGAAGAGATTGAAAGGAGGGGACACCACTTATACGGACTGGACGGGGTTATAACAAGTGGTGGCTCGAGGATCCGGGGTCGCGTACCCGTATGCCCAAGAACTTATATCGGACAGATATTAGTCAGGGCACCCTCTTAAAAAATGTATGCAGTTTTAATTCCGTTAATACCGATTTTAAAATAAAGGAATATATTAAAAGTTTTGACTATAAAAATATTGATGGAGACATTATTGTTATTCCGTGTTATTGATATTATGAGTTATTTGTTGTATCAATTATTTGCATATTTAAGTAGTATTTCAGGCGTAATTTGGTTGACATGCTATTTGTGTAATATTTATAGTTCAGTAATTTTTCCATTTCGGGATTTTCGGACTGATTTTGTGTCGCTATTTTCAAATATCTAGAAGATAAATAATGTATAAAATAGTGATATGAACACCATTATCTTAAATGGTCTATTACTGTACATTTGGGGCAATGGCCTACCATTTTGTTGTTTTACATTACATAAACAGAAAGAAAACAAAACTGCATTGTGGCATTGTGGATTGTGGGTTCGATTCTCATTCAAGGAAATTAAATATTTAATATTTTCATTTTCCTCATTCGGGTAACGAGGCAAAGCGCTGTGTTGAGTTTCGCTACTCATCACGCAATATCTCGAGAATTTGGCGGAAAGTGGGGAACCGAGATGTCTTAACACTAGGTTCCCAGATTCCCTCATACGATTCTGATATGTGCGAGGTACAGAATGAAGCTTAAAAAAAACATTATGTATGCATTATAGACTTGAATCACATCACTGCTTCAAAATTTAAATGACTATCAATTTTAGTATTCTTTATTTTCTACGTACGTTTATTCGTGATTCTACTTTTTGTGAACGCTTCAAGATAATCAGACAATTTGTAAACAAATGCTTTCTACGGTTCGCAATTGCCTTGGGTTGTTTTTAGTAACTATTGTAAACGAATTTGATGTAGCCATACGATTGTATAGAAAATATCTGGATGTTAATTTATTTCAGTGTTTATATATATATATATATCGACGGTCCCTACGTATAAAACGATATGTCAAAATAGCAGGTTTACAGGAGAGCAGAATAAAGGTTCAACTTGCTCTTACAAAAAATTAACCAAGATTATGAATATATGTTTGCAATAATATGTTACTAGATTTACAAAGTATGAAATGGCATTTATAAATATGTAATTTTATGACATTTTCCTAATAAAACTGCTAGTAGACCGTTTCTACTGTGCCATCAAAATAAAGTCATGTCAGACAAATATAAGATATCTGTTTATTCAGCGGAAAGAATAAATCATTGTTTTTAAATGGAACTTACCTAAATGTTTCATGAAAATGTGTAATTATTACGATATTTTAAATATAATTCCAAAATATCAATTAATCGTTAGTAATCTATGTGAAAATTATATTAATGACTACATGTATCTCTATACGTGGTTCTAATTCAAGTAGACGTAATCAGTCATTGAACAGAACAAGAATTTTGATTAATTAAACATAATTTATATTGTACGTATTTAATTATATTTTTAAAGTAATTATCTTCTCAACAATATTCTTTAATTTTAACTGCAGTCTTATTAGAATAGGAACTTATAAACATTACAGATCACAGTTCATCATCTTAATAATCATATTTATCTTCACCTTACTTTCACAATATACCGATCAATCTATCTTTCAATCTTTTTCTGTTTTAAATTTTCAAATACTTAATGAATCAAAAATAAGAAAAAGTAATATCTTCTCTCATCTTCTTCGTCACAATTCTTTTTTTCTTTACAATATTAAAGATTTTTATAAAAATTATGATATGTATATCTATAAATTATGACATTGTGTTACATAAATTAATCAAGTCTTTGTATTTTAATAGGAATTGGCTCTCTGTACAATTTATTTAGTAAAAATTCTTGTTGATTTTTTTTCTTCCTCTCGTTAATTTCATATTATAGCCACAGTTTAATTTTCTATATTTTTTTTCAAATAAATCATATTTAAATTCGATAATATCTGGATTACTCCCTTGAACTTTTACTTCTCTTATTTTATTCCATAATATTATTTCCGATTGTGTGTGTATCTTTTATCCAATATTTTGTGCGTAACTAATTTTTAAAATCAAATATCATTTCCTGATCTACTTCTACGACTTCATAAGGAGGACCATTCTGTTTCGCCCAACGAACCAATGCATACCATTCATCTGGTACATAAACAAGTTTATTTTTTGCTGTCCGTTCTATCAACGCATGAACGCTATCTGCCTTCTGAGTATGGCCTTTTTCCAAAAATCTATGGCACAAGTCTATATTAAATAATTTACTAACATAGAGGTACATAAAAAAAACAAAAAACTATTTACATGTTGAATTACAGTGTCTCTCATTGCAGCGTTAATAATAGTTGGATGATTTTGATGAAAACCTCTCATATCTTTACTGCAAAAACCTGTGTTTTGTCATACTTATCAATGGCAGATTGTATAAAAGTGTTGCTAATAGACAGCGTATTTTTAAACATGGTTTTACACACCATAATCTGTTTTTTGTTGCCATCATTATAAACATTTAATCGCTTGGAATCTTGTGTCCACTGTTTTTTTCTTATTTGCTTCATATGTGATGAAATAAAAGACCATTGAAGAGAATGATCACCAAGATTCCAAAATGTTTTAAAAATATTTTGGCGGGTTTCTATATCAAACTTTTGAGAACATTTCAATCGGCAGTTACATGGACTCCTTATTTGTTTTTCCTTTTGTTGCTTTTCACGAGATATATAAGCTTCACCTAAATTGACAAGTAACTTTCTTCTTACATCTAGCCAATTACATTTATTAGTGGATCTTTTCTTAGTAATTGTTTTTTTAAGGTACACGCGCTTTTTCTTTGATATATGCGGTATTGATGAATCTGATATTTCACTTGATGCTAAAGGACTTGTACCCACGCTTGAATCCGAGAAAATCGTAGATCTTCCACTGAAAGCGTTACATATTAATCATTAATATCTCCAAATGCATGTATGGGTTAGGTAGTGGGGTCGAATCGAATGATTCCGAACGCAATAATATCGGAACTGTCGAGGTATTTTCATTGTTAGATTCTCTATTCAAATTAGAATTATTAAGTGTTATGTATGGAATTTTATTTCGATACACGGCTATGTTAAAAGAGCTATCTTCAGTACATTGTTCAATGTCGTTATCTGAAATCTCCCCTACAGCTTCAATTATATAATTAAGATCAGATTGCGATAATATATTAGATGTATGAATTTCACAATCTTTTTTTGTTTCGGCTTCTTGTTTTATATCGCTGTCATCGTCCATAAGCCGATCTTCAGTATGCAAGGAATTATTATACATATATAATTTTCACATATTCGCGTCTCTATAAAAAACATAATAATTAGTACACTTAACCAAATTAACTGCAGTAATAAATAATTTAAAGATACTACTACTATACTATACTTTATTTATATACTATACTTTATTTAATATTTGTTTATTATTTCTGTCAGTATTAAGTTAAGGTTCTTAAATATTTTGGTTAAGAAATTCATAAAAGTACAAAATGTAAAGAAAATATATTCGCAAACTATTTAATTAATTACACGTATATAAAAACATGTACAACATGACTTTATTTAATAAAGCAAGATATTAACGTAAAAGCGGTCGTATCTGACATGTCCGCTCGTCCATATACACTTTTTTATAGTATAAGCGGACATGTCTAATATGACTGCTCTTACGTCGATCTTTTACTTTTTTAAGTTAGAAAAACAATAAAATATAGTTTATGCTCTTTTACCTTCATGACCATGAGGAAAATTTATATACTACTTACCCTCATGAGCTTCTTGTATATAATTAGTTAAATTTTGTGCTTCAGAAACGCATAGAACATTATTTCTTGAGTTTGCAATATTCACTAATAACTTTGATCTATTCATGCTTTTTGTTATAATACTCGTATACAATATTATTTAAAATTACTATAAACTAAAAAGTATACCGTAAAACAGTATAACACGATTTATTTTTTCACGCGAACAGGTATTATCGACAAGAATTTCTCATAAATTACGTTACATTTGACGACAACGGTCGCGCGCTTTTTTAAACGAAGTAATTGACGACATGTAAAGGTATCCGCATCTACGATATACTGTTTTTCTAATGATTGTACTTGTTCTCTTATACGAGTTGCATAATTAGAAAAATAGATAATATTTATAAAAAAATCTTATATAGGCACGAGCGTATGGGCAACCTGAAGCCTTTTATGCAATAAAAAAAAATTGACGTTTTTGACATGACTTTATATACGTAGGGACCGTCGATATATATATATATATATATATATATATATATATATATATATATATATATATATATATATATATATATATATATATAGAGTGCATCGCTTCCACTAGAAGATAGAATATAGCTAAATGGTATTATTTACTCATATTTTAATCTTTATTTTTATAAAAACAAGAACAAAAAAACTTCTTTACAGAGATGTTACATTGTTGTCGAAATTGTTGCGACACTCTCGTTAAATTTTTTGTTTAAACTTTCTCAGTGTTTAAAGTTAGATAACAAAACTTCATTTTTTTTTGTTAGACTTTATTATTATAAGAGAAACATTGTTACATACATTGACAGGTACGTGGCCATAATGAAGCCTCTTCAGCACAGACTGAGCCGCAGTGTCGCACGCGCAGCTCTACTTAGTGTATGGTTCGCGAGTGCTCCCCTTGCACTGCCTAATTTACTCTATTCGGATACATATACAAAAATGTAAACAACAACGTGGTAATTTATATAACACTTTAGACAAAAGAATGAAATTGAGAACAATGGAGCATGAAATAAGAATCACACAAAATTATTTTTTAACGCTTATAAATAATAATATATAATATCAGCTTCACGCTGTATCCCGCACACAGCAGGGTAAGCAGAGGGAACCTAGTGTTAAGACACTCCGTTTTCCACTTTTTGTCGAATTCTGGAGGCATTGCGTGTTGAGTTGCAGAACTCAACGCCGCGCCTAGCCTCTACACTAGAGCGAAGAAATGGAAATATAAATTTAAGTAAATATTTCATCTCCTCGAGTGGAGATCGAACCCACAACCAGTCAGTTTTACAGTGACACTTCGTGCCGATGCGCCACGACTGCGTCAATATAATATCATTAAATGATATATAATTAATACAGTAAACTATGGATAACCTTTAAATACGTAATGCGATTTATTTTAGGTCCCGCAAATATGTTGTTTGATCCGCTTTGTTAGTTATGTCTTTGAAACTGATTTTTCTATAGTCAAAAATTTAACTTTATACGTATAATTATAATAATGTCGCACATAACTTAAGTAAATAATTGTATATTTCACCATTTATTTTGATTGTATTTAATGTAATTTTTTTGTTTTTTTTATCATATTTTAAGTAGCAATTAGCGTACCTCAAAATTTATAGCTGTATTTCAATATATAATAATAAAATACCGGTTAAATGCGATGTGCGATGTGCGATGGCTCCGCACCAATTTCAGAATTGAAGATCCATAGGAAGCACCCAATAATAGAGCAAGATTTGATTACGGGGCGAATTTCATACAATCTGCAGCAAAAATGATGAATAAACGCTCGTATCTTTTGACTAAGTGAACTGAGAAGCTTCACTTTTTATATACTCCGAAAGGATCACAGACCTAAATATTTAATATTAATTTTAGCTTTATTCTTCCGCGAGAAATTGAGACAAATGGCCTATAAAGTTTCCGTCTATTCTTTTTGATTTACGGAACCCTTTATATATTTTTAAAATATTGTGAAGAAACTAAAAGTAGTTTATAAAACTCGTATGCATAGCAGCTTTTGTAAACATAATCGATATTAACCACAGCATCAGTACTGCTAACAAGTTCGAAACTTATCGATTTAATCTTTGAAACTTTCAGTGCATGAGAGGGTTTATATTGTGAGAACGGTGTAACATCGATATCCTTTAGTAAATATATATAAATAAGGAAATTATTTATAATTTTTTTTAGCCAAAATATTTAATTTTATTTTCAGAACTGTAATGGATTATTAAATCATGTTACGTATCACTAATACAATATATTACACCTGTTTATTTAGATATTTTATCACTGATCAGTGAAACAAAATCTAAAATTTGTAATTAATCACGATGCAAATTAATAATTTGTACAGATAACAACAGACAGACAGACATAATATCTAATTTAATGCCATCTAAATTATAGGCCGTCGTGGCTCAGAGTACAAAAGTGAAACGCGACGATTGTGGGTTCGATCCCCGTCTAAGGGAATAAATTATTATTTCTATATATTTTTATTATTTTTTAAACTGAGAGTTAAGACTCTCAGTTTAAAAAATTATATAATTTACCTAACTTCTGTGTGCGGGTTAAAGCGTGAAACTGATTTAATTAAAACATTGTATTAAATTTCTTTATAAATATTTTTTTAATAAAATTTAAAATATAGGTCCCCCAAATTTACGTGCAAATAGAAATTCAGTTCTATTCCTTGAAGGAGTGATCCCATAATGTGGTGAGAGGCATCCCAACAGGATCACGAACGAATGTGATACGAACGACTTTACAGTTATCCAATTTGCGTTCGTATCGTATTATTATTGAAAATTTTTGATATGGATTTCAAAAATCTTTTATTTTTCTTGACATTATCATGTTTAGGTTAAACTTGATACGCAAGGCTGAAGCTGAGGCTTGGGAGAAAAAAATATCTTAAAATTTAATGAAATCTATTTAAATTAATTAAATACGCATTTAAATGACTAAAAAATTTTCTTTTGGAAAATGTACTTCTTCTTTATGTCTTAAATATAAGACATCAGTTCCCAATGCCACCACTTTTGTTGCCACACTTGTGTCATATAAAAATAAGACCTTGAATATGCAGAATATTTATTGTAAGATATTTTACTAATTTTATATATTTATAAAATTAATAAAATATCTTACTAGAACTGTATTTAGATGTTTATATTAACATTTTAAACTACCTATAAAGAAGTTTGTTAAATAAATCACATTGAGCTGATTAGCTTATTTTTCTAACTTTAACGTTTTTTGGTACTGTACAAATACATTTTATATTTGACAAAAAATTCATAACATGGCAGTGTCATATTTTCTTCTGTTTTATGTCTTATATAAATGACACAAGGCCTCAGGAGGGTAAAAACAAAAATATTTTACATTTTCATAACAAAAACGACGGAGCCTGTTTTCTATAGAGTTGTGGGCTAATTTTACTATTAATCTTCTTAAGAAGTACTACTTCTAACAAGGGCTTATTAACTTTATTGCCGCTATTAGGTACATCTACTTTGTGTAAACAACTGTGAAGGGTGATGGTTAAGTGAATAGAAATTACTAGGTATTTATTTTATTTATTTAATGAAGTTCTCATTAAAAAGATGAACATAAGAGCTTATTAACCCGATATAGAGCTAGGCTATTTTTTTTTTAAAAACCTTCTCCTTTTACAGAAGACGGTAAAAAATGTAAAGTAGATGCAAAATCTTGGGCCCAAATGTAAAGTATTTTTTTCAATTTTAGAAATATTTGTTAATTTTAATTAAATCTAAGTATTTTAACGTACTTATTAGTGCATATAATTACAATACAAATGAATAATAAAATAAAATCAATCATATTTGATATGACAGATGTAACAGCTGATTGACATTGACATCTTGTCTAATGATTTTTGCGGTTTTCGCTTCACTCGTTTCGTTTTTTTCGATGCGTTTTAAGTGCTTTCCCATTAGTGTGATATTTTCAACAACTATTGCTTTTTTAAAGATATTTTTTCTTCTGCTACTATTTATTTTGTACAATTTATCCAAAGAATGATTTATGAGTAATATTATAGATAAAAGTAAATAGCTGTTAAATGGTTAAAATATGAGAATCATCGCGAGGTGTAGCGTGTGTGATTGATTACTCAATGAATACTTAACTCGGGTTTCAATTGCAAGCGAATGATATGTTTGGGAGATATTCTAATAACAATTCCAAAATATGGTAAGTAAATATGTATAATTTTTCTCGCTTCCTGCTGTAAGACACTCACCCACTCTCCGCCTCATTTTCGAGGCAATGCATCTTGAGTGGCAGAATGCAACGCTGCGCTTTTGCCTTGGCACCAGAGCAGAAAATACATTAACAATAAGCCGATATTCGTGGCGCAGAAGCCAATATATATATATTGGCTTCTGCGCCACGATTGTCTTCAAAAAAATTAACGACCATGATAAGAATGTCTAGACAGAAATGTGGCAGGATGCTTTTGACTGGTATAAAAATAATAAAAGGAATAGCGAAATTATGCGAAAAACTATTATACTTTACACCATTCGTTTTGGCATGAGACAAAATGTAAACAAAGAAATACTATTTCTAAAACTTTCATGATTTTTTTGCTTTTTTTTTATTTGTTTTAAAATATATGATAAAAAAACTATATAACAAAAACAAAATAATCAGGAAAACTTTAAAAAAGAACTTTAAACTTAACAAAACAAGAAACTCGATAAAAACAACAAAAATTACAAAGAAATCGCAACGATTCTTTCTTACGAACATGTTGTCCGATAGTGAAAATGGCGGATACAGTCTGACTGATGACATTATAGTTTAACATTTAAAATGTCCGCTGTACCTGTGCTCTATAATTTATTATAGTAGTTTTTTTATACTACTAAAATAAGTCTCAAATTTGAGAACAAGTTGGCTTTTGGGTACTTCTATGTCAAGTATTTAAACATTAGTATTTCAAATTAAGAAAATAATTTATGGTTATGATACCATAAAATGGATAAAAGAATAGATACATTTTTAGATTTTAAATAATTTGATTTGTACAACAAAATTTTTAAATGTAATATGAAAACAATCCTTATTTTTCATTATTATATATTTTTTTCACTACAAATATAAATAATAATTAATAATAACTAATAAGTTCTATACACATCGTTCAATAATAATATTTACATCCATAAATTTAGCTCCATCAATTGTGCCCTATAAAAAAGCCTTTTTTGTCTCATGCCTTCGTGAATAATAGGGTACAGTACATGAATATTATTTAATGTGTATATGAATATTGCCCTAAGACTTCTAGAAGTAGACTTCTAGAAGAATCCTAGAATCACATATAATCATGCACTTTGCAAAATAAATACATGTGATATTTTATTGCACTCCTCTTCCCCTTTACGATGTATCGGGATTTTTGCCGAAGAACCACCACCCCTCAAGCTTCACGTGATTTATGGCTTACCTTAAATAATTATATGAACATTCTTTTCTTACAATGTACAAAGCTAATTAGGGCACAAGGTAAATAAAAGTCCGGTTTTATATAATCTAGTCAGGTTATATAAAACCACACTAAAAACGAAACAGTTATATTTAATTATTTCGTCTTCTTAATGTTTCTTATAAACATATCAATTATATCGATATTTTAGTGAAGATATGGAATATTGTTGAGAATGTATTGTGAAGCAACCGTAAGTATCTATCTCATTCAATGCTTCTGGCAGAGTCGAACATCAGTATGAAAGGAATTTAAGTTCACCATTTTATATACTTAGTACTTAAAATACGAAGAAATCTGAAATATTATCGAAAAATATTTAGCAAATTTTACAACCGCCCTCTATCTTTTTTAACATGACATCTCTCTAATTAAACTTTACGCTATCAGATCTTTGCTTGCTTACAAATATTTTAAGGAAAATGTGAATTTATCTTTATTTATATCTTAATATCTTTCCCAAGGTACATAAATGGGGAAAGAGAGATGTGTTTTACAAAATGGCCGGATGGCAGCTGCCTAACTTCGAAAATAGATTACTGGTAAGCGTAGTTAATGATTGTAAATCGTTTTAGAGGAAATTTATACATATTTTATTTGTTGAAACGTTTTTATTTACTTGTTTTTAGTTGAGGCCAGTCGTGGCGCAGCGGCACAAAGTGTGACTGTAAACCGACTGGTTGTGGGTTCGATCCCCACTCGAGGAGATGAAATATTTACTTAAATTTATATTTCCATTTCCTCGCTCTGGTGTCGAGGCTAAGCGCGGCGTTGAGTTCTGCCACTCAACACGCAATGCCTCCAGAAACCGGCAGAAAGTGGGGAACGGAGTGTCTAAAAACACTAGGTTCCCTCTGCCTACCCTGCTGTGTGCGGGATACAGCGTGAAGCTGATTTATTTAAATTATATTTTAGGGTCTGTCTGTCTGTAACGCATTCAGAGCCAAACGGCTGATCTGATTGTGATAAAATTAAATATACAGATACTTGAGGATCTCGGGATAGATATAGGTAACTTTTTATCTCGTGTTTTTAATATTCTCGACATATACTAATATATTAAAATACATTTCAATTTGACATACAATTTATTACATCCCATGTTTTTTGAACCACCGCTAAGCAAAAAGAAATTTTGTTGCTTAAAGAAATGAGCTTCCTTAACGCCTAAATGGCGTGCGCTTACTCAACTATAAGGTTGACCTTATGAGACGTTTAAAAACAATGGTTTACAAAAATAATGTACTTTAAAAAGTCTATAATAAAGTCTGCGATATATACGTTTTTCTCTGAACATTGGAGTACATTAACCATTTTAATATATTTAAATTAAATTTAAATTTATCGGCTTATTGTTAATGTATTTTCTATAATTTGGTATTCATCCTTATCAAAATAAATATAAAAGTTGTGTTACTGTTACTTTTTAATGTGTTCTTTTAAATATTTATTTTACATTGATATTATTGATAATGTTTTAAAATTTTGTTTCGTTTTTTTTTATTATTATTTTTCTTTGGTTACTTTTACTTATTTTGTTTTTGTTCAATAAGCAGTTTTTTTATTTCTAATTCTCCACTTATTATTTTTTTTCTGCTTATTTTCTTAGTAATTTCATTGAAACCTGAAAATAATTTTATAAATAGTTTTAATGAATATTCCTATAGTTCAAGCGAGCAAAGCCGCGCCCGGGTCCGCTAGTTTATATATATATGTAAACGTTAACTAAACTAAAATAAAAAAAATAATTAATTTAAAATTAATTGTATATTTTATGTTTGTTATTGTATTATGTATATTTAAGAACAGTTGAAGCTGATAGAAATTGAAAATGTATTCAAAAGTTTATGCATTGATAGAAGTTCTCGGGTTTGAGTTCTAGTGAAATGTTTTCACAGCCAATATTGGCAACTTCACTACACAATTTTATTCTTTATTCACTTCGCTGTTTAAGTTATTTCGACTTTGCTTATTTACTTGATTTACCTGAGATCTTCTGGTTTTATACGTTTTCTTAATTATTTAAATTGGTTTTAATAATAAAAATATCTATCTATTTTCTAAGTATACAACCTTTAGATAAGTGTACTTTTAGGTTGAGTGGCATGTCCCTAGGAGCGTTATCCTTTTTGGTACTCAATACTAAAAGCATTTATTTTAAGTATTAGTTGAAGATTAGTTTTTTTACTTCTAGAACTTAGTTATAATCTAGTATTTTTAGCGGGGAGTTCGCTCAAATAAGTGCAGTTCTTCGAGGCAGAACTATAGGCGAGAATGTGCTATATGCCATGGACATCAAAAACTTTTATGAATATAAATACTTTACTATTTTTATTTATTGCGAGCCTAAAATAAATAAATAGCGAACAAGTTCGGAAAAAAGAAAAGCCATAAAGTTGCGTTGGTTAAATAAGTATTTTTAATTTTTATAAGATTGCTTCGGACCATTTTTTTCTGACGGTATGTTTTCACTTTTGTAATCTTCTATATGAAATATTCCATATGAATGTAATCATTTTTTTATCATTAACATTCTTTCATAACTCTCCATGAACTTTCTTTATAATTAATTAGCTTCACGCTATATCCCGCACACAGCAGGGTAGGCAGAGGGAACGTAGTGTTAAAACACTCTATTCCCCACTTTCTACCGAATTCTGGAGGCATTGCGTGTTTAGTGGCAGAACTCAACGCCGCGCTTAGCCTCGACACCAGAGCGAAGTAAATATTTCCTCTCCTCGAGTGGGGATCGAACCCACAACCAGTCGGTTTTACAGTCACACTTCGTGCCACTGCGCCACGACTGGCCTCTATATAACTTACTTTATACAACATTATGTACATTCGCGGATCTGAGTACTTTGAGCTTCTTGAGCGTGAGGTGTACCGCTCAGTGCTCTGTACATTTGTAAACATACAGGGTAAAACCTGGAAAGATCCCCTATAAATAAAAATATTAGCAGAAATATAAATTGGGAATACGTTAAGTCACTCTACATGCGCCCTCCACTCTTTTTGCTTTTTTTTCTCTTTTATGAAAGAATATATATAATATATATAAGTCAAAAATGCTTAAAAGTTTAAAATAGAATTGTTAATTATTTTGTAACATTATAAGAAGTAATGACTTAAATTTTATTTAATTCAATTTGATCGATTAGGTATTGATTTTTCTTAAAATTAGTATTTATTTTTCTTTAAAGTCAAAAGAGCAACTCTCTAGCTAAAAGGATAGTCGGCTCGAATTTTCATAAGATAGATGACCCTAGGGTATCTGAATACTTATAGAACGAGCTATGCTGTTGTCTTCGTCACTAATTGTTCCAGAGCAGCTGATGCAAATGATTGATGAAAGAGCTGTCGATATTACAAATAATAGCATAAAAGCTGTCGCTCTGATTCAAATAATCTTATGCATGATAAAAAATGTGGCATATACAGGTGTAGGTCGTTTAACTACAGATGCCAGCATCTAGGCATCCAGCATATAGGACTTATAGAGTATACCTATGAGTCTCGGGAGGTGTATCAGGATGCTCTTCGCATGTTCTTTGACTTATACTTAAATAAGGTATTTAATTGACCAAATAAATCTCTACGATTAGATAAAGAAAGGAAGGGCATTATAAAATCTTGAGATTACCTTATTACTTAAGCGAGCGGAATAGTTTTTAGCTCGTTCTAGCAAGTTATCCTTGTAAGCCAAGTAGCGTAAAACCCCTTCTGCGCTCTTTCTTATCTTTTTATACGTAACCTATATAAGGATTCCGTGAAATAGAACAATATTCAAGTTTACTAAATGTCGTACGTACGTATAAAATATATAATATATAGTGTTTACGGTATAGCTGTGGTCATTTGGTTATTTCCGGGCCGCACTCCATTAGGCACAGCTGGGTACGCATCACTTCCGATGTTTGGTCCGTCGCCGCTACGGTCAACACGAATAATGACGACGATGATGATGCGGGAAAAATATATAATACATATATTTTTTTTTATGCGATGGAAATAAATAATTTTAGTATTATTTATTTAGTGAGTTCAATTAAACTCAACATTTTTTCTGTAATTAAATATTTATTTACATATATATTATAATTTCTTCCCTCTGGTTCCTGTGTCGGCAAAGGACGGCGTTGAGTTCGGCCACTTAACACGCAGTGCATCCGGAACTCGGCGGAAAGTGGGAAACAAAGTGTCTTAACATTATGTTCCCTCTGCCTACCCTGATGTGTGCGGGATACAGCGTGAAGCTGATCTAATTTATTAAATTTATTTTTTTAATGTTTTTTTGTAATTTAGCATTGTATAATGCAAGTTTTGTCATAAAAATATCTATATTAATATAAAGAGTACTTCTTATATATATAATAATGTATATTAGTATACTCTTATGTAGTAGCTACCAATCTAACTAAATAGATTAATTAAAAGAAATGCGTTAAAAATATAATATTCAAATTAGAACGTATGTGAATGTTGACGAATTTTACAAATTAGATAACCGTTGCCTATCAAAGACCATTAACAATGATTGACCAGTTTGGAATGGGATTTACTGGACAACAGTACAATTCAATTTAGCTTTTGAATTTTGCTTCGTAAACGTAAATTCCTCGTAAATGCAACGTATTCGACTCTCAATTTGGGATGCGCTTAAAGTTTAATAACATATTGATTTTAATGGATCAATAACGCGCACTGTAAACGCTACAATTTGTGGCTTCCATTACTGACGTTGAAGCAAAATGCGGCGATGAGTTCTGCAATTCAGTACAGCCAGAAATATAAACACAAAAAGTACAAAGCCAGAATTCGTTTCAAAATGAGGAGCGGACCCCGGTTCCCTCTGCCTACCTCGCTGTGAAGATACTAAAGTTACATAAAATAAGCTTCATTAAAAAGTAAAAATAATAAGTACCACAGGAAAATAGAAAAGATTTTTCGCTTTTTCACTGTTTGAAGGAATTTTGTTGAAGCTCAGTTATTTTAAATAGATGTAGGAAAAATTGAGTCTGTTTAGCTTATACGAAGGTTCATCATTTTCAGATAATCTAAATATAGTGAGACGAGAGTAGTAAGATGTGCTATTCATATATGATAAGTAACAGTCATAAAGCGGCCAGTTCCTTTTGTGCGAAAATTAACATATACGTTTCTCTTCTTAAAAAAAGGTATTTTAAGTTTTGAATGGAAAATTTTACAACAAACTAAAATGAAATATGAATTTCTTCGATATTTTTTATTTAAAGTCTCCAATGTAAGGTTGTAAATATAATTTTAGTTTAAGTTTAATTGAATTATTTATTTGGTTTGCTTTTTTAAAATATTATCGATATAAAAAAATATACGAAAATTATAGTTTTCGCATCCTATATTCAATGTTGGTAATAATATCAGTAATACTAATACAGGAGTATTAGTTTGAAAAATGAACACAAAACTACATGTAACTATATCGTTAAAACGAGCCTTATGGGAGGAATCCCATGAGGTTTCCGTGACAAAGGCTTTTAGCTGCGCGGACTGACTAGGCGTAAGTGGACTAATGCAATTGACCGTCTATAATAACAACAACAACAATCACTGTTTATTCTATTTATAAACTTCAATCGTATGTTGCCAATGTTTGAAGTAACATGTGTTGTAACACGGTTATATACTACAAACTATTATTTGAACATTCTCCTTTAAAACAATAGTTAAATAAAATTGAAAAAATGATTTATTTAACTATTTTACTTAAAATTATAAAACATATAATGTATATTTTGTATTTTTATAAAAGTGGGTTCTTTTAAACATGTGCAGAAAGTCTTAGAACGAGTTACGTAAAAGGTTTTAAAAATGCACGAAGGATTTACATTGGTTGTTAGTATCGGAATGGAGTCTGTTTCGATAGCTTATCCTATACATTCTGAAATGATAAATTTTAATAAAGTGAACTCTACAGGTCTTTGAATTCTTCAAAAAAATATACAAACATTAAAAACATATTAAATATTTTTATTAAAATATTCCGTCTTTGTATTTGAGGTCATAGCGCAGCGGCACGAAGTGTGACTGTAAAACTGACTGGTTGTGGGTTCGATCCCCACTCGAAGAGATGAAATATTTACTTAAATTTATATTTTCATTCCTTCGCTCTGGTGTCGAGGCAAAAGTGCGGCGTTGAGTTCTGCCTCTTAACACGCAATGCCTCCAAAATTCGGCAGGAAGTGAGGAACGGAGTGTCTTAACTTTAGGTTCCTTCTGCCTACCCTGCTGTGTGCGGGATATAGCGTGAAGCTAATAATAATAATATATATAATAAGTCTTTGTATTTTCTAATAATGTACAAACAAATCTTATTTTACCACATTATTTTGTTCACAGGTAGTCAAAATGTTTGTTCTAGTGGTGATGGTGTTTGCACTTTGTTGGTTGCCATATCAAAAAGTGCAAACACCATCACCACTGCCTACTTCGTTCTTGTATACCACCGTCAGTCGCTGGCATCGTCACCGTTCGCTCAACACGTGTACCTTGGCTTCTACTGTTTCGCCATGGCCAACTCCATGTTCAACCCATTGATATACAACTGGATGAGTAATAAGTGTTTTATTAATTTAGGGTAAAAATAAAATATATATTTACGCTTTTATTTACAATGGTAATGAGGTCTTAGTAGTCGTTTACTTTGCTTGAATTTACATCAATTATGAAGTAAGTTTCACTCACCTTTATTTTGTTTTTACAAAGAAAGAGAACAGAAAAAAATGGTATGGTTCTTTGATTCTAGCGTTTCGAGCGTGACAGTTGAACACATATCACGTCGCCAATGTCACGTTGTGAAAGAAAAAATGTATAGGTGAAATATAAAAATTGATTTGAATATTCGAGTAATTTATATATTTTTCTTTTTTCATTTTGGAACTGTCAGAGTTGATATAGCTATGAATCAAAATATAACGTTTGAATATGTGACAGAAATAATGTTTAAGTAACTCTTACAAAATTATTCATAAGAAATAAGTTTCTCAAATAATAAGACATTCAGCAAATCTCACTTCGAAAAGATTCATACGAAATGTAGGTAATATTTCGAGACAGGTGTGACTAATATCACAACTTACGCTCAAATTTATCTTTATACGTGAAATACAAAAACTGATATTTCTATACAGGAAGGTACCTCTAGCATGTGTTATATCACTTACTGGGAGCTTTAATTGACACGCGCACGGCCACACATTGATATATGACCGCAAACAAATTAAACAACTAGAGCACTAGACCAGAGCTAATATACAACTTAAATTGTTTTGGTACTATTGTGCCACAATATCTTCTGCACAGTGAATATTGCCTATGTATTATCCAAAACTTTCTTGATAAGTACTGGAAGTCTTAAATCATTTGGTTGGTTACTCTGTATTCTTTTCTATATTTTTTTTCATTTTTCAAAATCTGTTTGAATTAAATAAAACAAAGGTCTAAAGTAAACTAGGACGCGTAACTTGAGAGCTTAGCACAGATATTTACGTCGTATTTACTTCTTACATTTAATTCTGGTACCGACGCCGTTATACGGTTGCGAAATGTGGATATTATAGTAGAAGAATGTAAGAAAGGTAAATGCTGTCGAGATACGATTTCTTCGTACGATGTACGGAATTAGTTTAGCTGACTGAATCTGAATCTGAGTGGCAGATAGTAGCAAAGAGCACGTATACCACCGGGCACGTAGAGAAAATGACAGAAAGGAAGAGCGATTGGTGAGAGAGGCAAGTGGAGACCTTCGTTAACCTTCGAAAACACAGTGTCGATTATATTGGAAGAAGGTCATGTAAAAAGCATGATGGTTGATGACAAAGCAAAAGAGTTAAAAATATAAACTTTTCTAGTGCAACTTATACAAGAAGTGACGAAAAAGTGAAGTATTTCGCGGACTACTTATTGATATTATAGAATTATGTTACTGTTCAGAGTAAAAATATCAGAGTAAAAATAAACAATTTTAATGTTAGGCAAAAGTGACATTTCTTGTCCGTCACAGGGTCAATTTTTTTTTAAATAGATATATAAGCTACATTTTAACGTTTAATCTTTGTCTCGGTAGGGACAATGAACATTACGAAATTTATATAAAATTTACAAATAGAACTAAAGCGTTTTGTTACATGATTTATCATCATAGCAGTCTTATTTCATAATCAAATATAAGTTTTTTGAAATTATTGTAAAAAATTAATTAAATCAAAGGTTCAAAACTCACTCACTCACACTCACGGTATTTAATAATTTTGCCATTGTTCTTATAAATTAACAAAATTCACGGAATATGGCTCAAGAACCATGTCAAAGTAAGTTAATAGTTTATGTACGTGTCGTGTTTGAACGGGTTTGTGTTTTCTAAAACAATGTAAACATTTTTAATTCGTTCGGTAAAATCCTGTAATTAACGCGGACGTTGAACTAAGCTTTCGTTTGTTTGTTTATAGTTCGACTCAGTAAAAGAACTTAATTTACATTTAATTTATAGAATGAGATAATTTTATTTTTATTATAAATATAAAAATATTAATGTTAGGTTGAAAATGTAAAACTTAAACTTGAAATTAAATAAAATGGTAAGAATTGTATAATTTAAAGTTGTGAATTTGTTACTCTTTGTATATTTTAATGTTTTACTTTCAATTTCACACTGTATCCTGTATGTAGCAGTGTAGGTAGAGAGAGAGTCTAGTGTAAAGACACCCCGTGGCCCGCAAAAAGGCACAAATTGTTACACTTAACGTGACAAGTTGTGGGTTCAATTCCCAGACGAGGGAATGACATATGTAATATTTCCATTTTCTTCGGTTAATGGGGAACGGAGTGTCATAACAGAAAGTTCCTTCTGCCAATCCTACTGTGTGCGGATACAGCGTGACGCTAAAAAAATAAATAAATGAAACCTTCAAGAAGTCAATTAAGAATTTTTTATTGATTCTATTTTTATTGGTGCCTTGGTTCTTTCGTTAAAGTTTTTATTGATAAATATTTGATAAATATATTTAGCATAATTTAAGTAATATTTATGAAAATTGATGTTAAAAAGTCACACGTATAACACAAATTTAAATAAACGTCTCGTCACACATAGGACTTATGCATTTACTTTGTAATATTTTAGTGCTTATAATAATAACATATTTACATATGTGAATAACATACATACGTTATTGCGGCGTAATTGGCTTGTGCCCAGATAAACGTGATAGTTGCTAATTTAATCTATATTTGAAGGTGAAATGTATGTATAGAATATAATTTAATATAATATAGTAATATTTATGTTTATTTAGTTGGACAAACTGCGAAATTAGATTCAGGCCTTTTACAGATGGAAAGTTTAGTCATTTTACGATTATATTTCAATAATAGATAATTCAATAGTTCGGATGCAGGCTCCACAGGTTTTTTATCTCAATCTGGGATATTTGAATGGAACGTGAAATATGGAACTGATCAGTGATTCTACATTTTTACTTTACCCAGCCGCATCAATCACATGTGAAAAGATGAAGATTTTTTTTTCTGTTACGCGCATCGTATATAGAAAAAGAAAAAAATATATTATTTTTTACTACTATGATAAGATAAATGTTAAATTTAATTTTAACTTGTTTTGGCTATAATAGTAATAACAATATTTCCATATTACAAAAACGTTCATTCGCCGGTAAAATATACCATTCGTTGAGATACTTTATTTTTCAAATTTTATTTTATTTCTTTCTGTTGCCAAGAAAATCACTTTTAGTTTTAGAGAGTGTGCCAAATTTGCCTTTTAACTTCACTAACTTGACATTTGGACGTTAGCTGTGATATCTTTAATGCTGAATGTTCGAACTTCGATATTTGAATGATATTATCCTTTGTATTACCTATTCTACAACTATAATATTCAAATATATAGTGTCGCCTTTATGTCGGGACTCTTGGGCTCACATAAATATTTGCTAATTTTAAATTAAAGTATGTTATGACAAATTGCGTTATTGCTACTTATGGGGTCCTCATGAGGAAGAAGTCCTGGGCTCTATATAGCGCTACCTTTCTAATTTTAACTTTCGTGACATGGTCTTAAGCAGAGAATTTGTTAGCGCCAGTTTTGGGTTCAATTCCCGATCGAAGAAATTAAATATTTATTTAAATTTATATTTACATTTCTTCGCTCCGTTTTCGAGGCAAAACATAGTGTTAAATACACAATGCCTCCAGAATTCGTCGGAAAATGGGGAACGGAGTGTCTTAAAATTAGCTTGCCTCTGCCTATCCTGCTGCTGTTTGCAGGATACAGCGTGAGGCTCATTAAGTGAAGGTAAATGAAAAGTAATAATATAAAATCAAATAAATCAGCTTAATAATATAATATTTTAATATTTACCGAATAAAGTAAAATTTTGTTAAATTATTATACCTGCCCATTTTCTATATTATTTTATTTGAACTTGAAACATTTGCACATCTTATACTATTTACCATATTAAAATGATATATTTTAGCTATCGGAACGCTCGCTTGAACTATATTACGTATATTTATTATTAATTTATATTAATTTTCGATTAAAAACACGACGAAAAATACCTAAGTAGTAATTGAAATTAACAAACAAAATAAGTAAAAGAAATTCTTAACATTAAAAAATAGTCACTGTAAGTGATCATTAAAAAAACTGGTTCACACGAGTAAATATAATTATAAGCTATTTTTGGAAGTACTACATATGACCTTAATAGAATATACAAAATACAGTGCAGTACAGCCGTTACCTAGGGTCTAGGGTCGTATGTAACAAATGTTGCGCTCGTTGAAATAGTCTCTATGCTACAAATTCCATACTAACATTCAGAATTGTATATTAAAAGGCAGTATTACTAGAGGCCAGACGCAGCGTAATAGCACAAAGTATGATTGTAAAAGCAACTGGTTGCGGGTTCGATCCCCACTCGGGAAAATGAAATATTTATTTACAGTTACATTTTCGTTTCTTCGCTCTGTTGTTGAGGCAAAGAGCGATGTTGAGTTCCGTGACTCAACAATCAATACCTCCAGATCCGACGGAAAGTCGAAAACGGTGTTTTAACACTAGGTTTTCGACCATGCTGTGTGTGGGATACAGCGGGAAGTTGGGTTTTTTTTAGTATTACTAGAATGTTGAGGAACTTGAAGCACGAGCGTGTGACTGGTGTGGGTTCGATTTTCCCGAGAAATCAATTATTATTTATTTTTATGTTCATTTCTTTGCTCTGATAACAAAGCAAAGAACGGCGTTGATAGATTGCGTGTTGAGTGGCGTAACTCAACACCGCATTTTGTTTATAGTTACACACTCATATAATCTTAATGACCTTTACAATTAACAATATGACTAAATAAAAAGCAAAAATTTTTAATTATATTAAAAAAATATATTATTATTTTTAAAAATAAAATATGGAAGAAAGTTTACTTAAAAGAGTTTAAAAAAAATGTCTTTCCTGATTGAAAAGAGGCAATTAAAACTTCAAAACAAAGTTTACGAAATTCTTTCCTTACAAGAGGGCACAGCGGACAGTCTAATGAATAATAATTTTATCAAATATGATTAATTGATAATGATTTAATAATTTAAGGCCAGTCGTGGCGCAGCGGCACAAAGTGTGACTGTAAAACCGACTGGTTGTGAGTTCGATCCTCACTCGGGGAGATGAAATATTTACTTAAATGTATATTTCCATATTTTCGCTCTCGTGTCGATGACAAGCGCGGCGTTGAGTTCTGCCACTCAACAAGCAATGTCTCCAGAATTTGGTAGAAAGTGGGGAATGGAGTGTCTTAACACTAGGTTCCCTCTGACTACCCTGCAATGTGCGGGATATAACGTGAAGCTGATTTTTTTTAATACTTTAATATTGAGAGTGTCGAGTCGAGTCTAGTTTTCAGACGAACTTCTAATTTGAACTTGAGCAACACTTTGGAGAATTATGAATGTTTCTAACTTTCACAATAGTTACTATGATAATATTTAAGTTATACAGATAACAATCGTTATTTGAAGCAAATTGCTTTGTTGTTTTAAGTTAATATTTAAGTAAAAACACAAGGAAATTATATCAAAAGTTTCTTTCTACTAAAACGTTCGAAACAATAAAGCTTTATTTGCTGTATAAAATTTAATGTTAAGACGTATTTTAATTGTTATTTCTATTTTTATTTAATTCATGACCATTGTGGTACAGTGCGGCAAAGCACGACCGCCAAGAACTATGGATCGGATGGATCATTTAACACCCAAGGTCACGAACTCGTGAGAAAGCGAAGAGGGGAATGGAGATTCGTGGAAAAGCGAGTGGAGTTATCTTAATTTTTAATTATTTAATATGACTATTTTGAATGAAGATATAATTAAAATACTTACGTATACTTTTAATAGGGCTAAAACCTATGGAGGCTCTCAATTCGAAGCGTATATGCCATATTTTTCTTATATGATTCTAAATTAATTCAAATTCAATACAAGTAAAAAATAAAAAAAAAAAAAATTAAATTAGCTTCACGCTATATCCCGCACACAGCAGGGTAGGCAGAGGGAACCTAGTGTAAGACACTCCGTTCCCCACTTTCTGCCGAATTTTGGAGGCATTGCGTGTTGAGTGGCAGAACTCAACGCCGCGCTTTGCCTCAAAAAAAAAAAATAAAAAATTGAACCTCCTCCTTTCATAAAGGTATCAGTTGTTTTAAGGTGTTTCAGAACGAACTTAGGTTAGAATTTAGATAATCAAAATAAATATTTGAGTTGCCTGACACAAAGCGAAAAAAATAAAATCCATCAGCTTCACGCTGTTTCCCGCACACAGCAGGAACCTAGTGTCAGACACTTTGTTCCCTACTTTCTGGCGAATTCTGTAGGCATTGCGTTAAGTGGCAGAGCTCAACGCCGCGCTTTCTCTCTATCGACACCAGAGCGAAGAAATGCAAATGTTAATTTAAGTAAATATTTCATTTCCTCGAGTGGGGATCGAATCCACAACCAGTCAGTTTTACAATCACACTTTCTACCGTTGCGCCACGTCTGGACTCGAAGCGAAAGCTTATGTATCATACTTGCTGTATCCCGCACATATCAGAGTAGGCAGAAGGAACCAGATGTTCCCCATCTGTTTCCTTATATATATATTTATATATATATATTCATGTATGTATGTATATTAATATGTATGTAAATTAATTCAGCTACTGCAAAAGACTTATGAATTCCTTGTTTAATTTACATGTTGTTTTGTACAAAGATTTTTGTTCTAACAAAAGACTTAGAACAAAACATTTGCGGTACTCTTATTTGTACCGCTTTGAAGTAAACTCAAGATAACAATTAGAGGTTGTACGCTATTCATACGCTTAAATTATAAAGTTAATTAGCAAACATGTTTTCTTTTTCATATCAAGAGAAAAAGATAACTAACTACTACAATTAATCCTAATCTTTTTTAAAGTAACGGCTTTTTGATGTAATCCATCATTCCATCTTATAACGCGATAAATATTTTGATGATGAGATAAAGTTTTTTTTTTGGAAAAAGCAATTTTTTTTTTCGAAGGACACAACAACTAAAGATAAATCCAATATTATATAATAACTGTATTTATTAATGTTTAATCAGTTTTTATTTTATTTGAACAATTAAATATTTTTTTTATTTTTAACGTTATAATAGCAAAAATACAAAAAAATCGCATAAATGATTCTCAACTCATTGAAGTAAATCAATTTACAAAATACTCAGAACAGTTATTGTTTCAGTGAGCCAGAGGCATCGTGACGCGTCCTCCTTCAGCCGCGCATGACACTCGCGACGGAGGAGCAATTTGTCTCGCTCCTTGCCGACGAATGGTAACCACTTTTTATATTAATACACTCTATTGCGTATGCTTTTAGGGTCCCGTATCCCAAAATGTAAAAGCGGAACCCTTATAGGATTACTTTGTAGTTCGTCGTCGTCGAAATTGCGTCAAAAAAATCTCAAAACAAAAAAATATAGGAAATCACAGGAAGTATCCTCTGGACTTATATTTATAAAATTTGGCACGAAGTCAGAACTAACAATGCAAATAAAGAAAAAACCCTAAAAGTGAAAAATTGTAGATATTTACGTAGAAAAAATATTATTACCTACTCGTACTAGTACTTCATTTCATACAAGATGAGTGCATATGCCCGTTTAAGTTATGTGTAAGTTTTGTAAATTTCTATAAGTTGTAACTCCTGTTTACCTACAATCCTAAAATTTGTACGGAAACCTCGGTGGGCGAGTCCGACTCGCACTTCACCAGTTTTTTGATAAATTTCTCTTACAAAAATGTCAGTAATATGAAAAGACGAGCTAATACTTTCAAGATTATGTTCTGTTTATTGGATATAAAATGTGTCCTATAAAGTTTCTGTAACAAAGAGAATATTTTTGGATTATTGTTTTAAATTGTAACCAAATAAAAAATATATACCTATTACATATATATTTTTTTTAACTTCACGTTGTATCCCGCACATAGAGGGTAAGCAAAGGGAACATGTGTGTGATAGCTCATCGTTCCTATTAACACAGTGCGGTTCTCTACTTTCCGCCGAATTCGTGGCATTGCATGTTGTGAGGCGAATCTCAACGCAACGCAATGCCTCCAGAACGAGGAAATGGAAATATATTTTTTTAAGTAATTATTTCACCTCCTCGAGTGGGGATCGAACCCACAACCAGTCGATTTACAGTCGCACTTTGTGCCCCTGCGCCACGACTGGCCTCGAATATAACTATTAAATATTTCATTTCGTCGAGTGGGGACCGAATACACAATTTGCGAATATTTCAGTCAATCTATTTAAAAAAAAAACAGTAAAGTGCGAGTTGCACTCACCCGCCGAGGCTTCCGTATCAAATAAAGGCTTGTAGGTCAACGGGAAGTACAAATTATAAAAGTTTACAAACATAAGTTTGCAGGCATATGCACACATTTTGTATAAAATGAACTCAAATTTAAGTGAATGTAACACGTAAAAGACAATATAGTGTAAGAAAATAGAATTGTACATATTTTTTAGTTTAGAAGTAAGTAAAGAAAGTTTAGATATAAATTCTTTTCACTGTGTTCTTTAATAATAATTTCCTAAATAAATTATTGTTCCGATTACATTTGTTATTTTATTTATATATATATTATTCGTAACAATAAATTGTTTTTTTTTTATAGCTTCACGCTGTATCCCGCACATGGAAATCTAGTGTAACACTACGTACCCATTAAGACACCTCTCCAGATTCTCCACTCCCAACTACATGTTCAAATGTTGAATACATACTGCATATTGAGTGTCGGAGCCCAACTGCGCTCACTGCTCGTTACCAGAGCGGGAAAATGAAAATATAAAATATTCATTTCCCCGAGTCGGAATTGAACCCGCAGCCGTATCGATATGTGTTTACAGTAGCACAAATGTGCACCTGCGCCACGACGGCTTCTTATTGCATTTTTTTTTATATTTTGTGTGTGTGTGTTTCAATATTATTTATTTTTATTTCCACCATCTGAATAGACGCAGCACAAAATTTCGGAAAGCGAAGTTTTTAACACTTGTTTGTGTCCGCCTACACGGTTGGAGTTGCGAGACAAAGCTAAAGGAAAATTAATATTTTTATATTATTTGATAGTTATATATTTTCAATCTGAATACATTCAAAAATACAAATACTGAAAGATGGTAATACTTCCCATTTACAAGTTATAAATATACTATATCTTCTAAGTACTCAAGTAATTAAAGTCGTATAAAAGACTCCACAAAACAATGTACACAATAGCATATGTTAAACCGAGCGTCCTTCATTTGTCCGTACAGAGCAGTTAAATAACAATCAAGTTGGAGGGAGAGGAGAAACAACAGAGGTACTTTTGTGGGGTTTACGTCGTCAAGGTCAGAAAAGATCTTGCGGTTGGTTGGTAGTTGACCCTAATGTATCATTTTATATTATATACATTGAATATATGATTTAAAAATAAATATATTATATTTTTATAAATATAAATATATTATATTATTAATTTGCCAAAATCGTTTTTCGAAATATTATTATAGTAATTAGGAGTGATCGTATGGGCGATGGTTGTGGATTTTTTAAGATTAACGCTATAAGATATATAGATCTTAAATTTCACATCTACGATTTTTTTCCTGCATGGAAAGGTAGAGAGAACCTAGGTAGAGATAATCAAATTTTAAGTAACTCTAATCCCTACTTTTACGTTTACGTTTGGCAATATAATTTCATATCTTCTTTCTAAGCACAAATATATTTAAATATAAATTAAATTTTAAATAAAAAAACTAACTTAACAGGACTCTATACTCTCAACTCTATAGATAACTCAAATACAAAACTAAGCCATTTAAGCTTTTATTGTTACTAACAAAATGAGCCATAATTTTATGTTACTTGATATAAATGAAAATAAATAAATAAATATAGAAATCAAATCAAAAATCAGCTTCACGCTGTATCCCGCACACATCAGTATCTCATATCTTAACCAGACATAATTAAAGCATTTCAAACTCATTCAATCACGAGTACATTTTTCATTTTAAATACCATATTAAGTTACTAGCTACAATAAATAATATAGAAGATTCTTAGAATTCCTTTTGATTATAGTAATCACGAGTGGGAATCGATTCTCTTAAACAAATCCAAGGTTAATTACTGCAGGCATCTGAATAATACTCTGGCTCATTAAACCAAGAAAATAATCAAGTAATATATATGAAAATATGTTTAAGATATTTTTTAGCTTCACACTGGACCCCGCACGTGGCAGAGTACAGTGTAGGAACTTAGTGTTTAAACACTCCGTTCCCTACTTTCCGACCTATTCTTGAGGCATTGCGTGTTGAGTGTCGGAACTCAATGCCGCGCATTGCCTCGACAACAGAGCGAAGAAATAGAAATATAAATTTATATATATAAATATTTCATTTCCTCGAGTGGGGATCGAATCCACAACCAGTCGCGTTTACAGTAACACTTTATACTCCTGCGCCACGATTGGCCTCACGTGTCAATTAATTTCAGGACAATATAAATTAAGTAAACAAGTTTCTTTACGAATTATCTTAACCAGACATTATTAAAACATTTCAAACACATTCAATCACGAGTACATTTTTCATTTTAAATACCATAATATTAAATTGTTACAATAAATCCTCTTAAATTTGGTCCCAAAATCCTTGATCCTCCGAGAATAATAAACAAGTAGTAGAAGATTTATATCCAGTCACTTATTTAGTCTAAGTTTTAATAGTATTACTAAAATTTTAGTTAAAAACTTGGACTCACTTAAGAGGATTGGGCAATCTATTGCTTGAAAGTTTTTAGTATAGGTACAAACTCGAGTTAATTTGGAAATCATGTGTATTAGTTACCTATCAGGAAAAACAAATTAAGCACATTATTAAAATTTTTAAAATATATTGCTAAGTATTTAATTTAATTTCAAACCACTATAAAAAAAACATATAAAAAAAAGTAACAGAAATACAAATGTTTAACAATACTAACGAACAGACAGCAATTTGGTCGGCGGTAGAAGGTTTTTATTTAATTACTAAGTAAATAAAACTCAACCGTCGCCCTAACGCGTGCTCTGTCTCGAATGTTCACAAACATTTAACCAAATATTTTGGAACAGGCGTACGGAGTATTTCCCAAGTACGAGTGAAAGTTCCAAATAAGTAAAAGCATGTAAGTTGTTATTGTAATTCACGGGAAAGTTTATTGTTATCATATCTCTGGGAGTGGTGGTGGTGAAATAAAATGTTGGAAATCCTTCGGTATTTTTTTTCATTAGGGTAAGTATCTTGTAATTGGCCGTTTTACCTTTCTTGCTTCTTAACTGAACCTATTATTATGATTTATTTTTTAACTTCTGTTTCCCACTTTTTGCTGAATTTTGGAGGCATATCGTGTTGAGTGGCGGAACTCAACGCCGCGTTTTGCCTCGTTACCAGAGTGCAAAAATGAAAATATTTAATATTTGTCAAGTGAGAATTGAACTCATAACCTGACCTTTACCTACTCCAATATAATTTTTTGACTCAATTTTAAAACCAAATCTTAGAGAGGAATATAAAAAAAATATACTTATAAAACAAGACAGTATCAGGAAAGATCCGGAAGAAGGCAGAGACCGGAGAGAGATAAATTATACATTGTAGATAATATTAAAGTGATTTATTTAAAATGTTTCTTATAATGAAAATGGACGACTTGTGCTGTTAAAGCTAGTTATAAATGTTTTATTATCTGATAACTTTGAAGTAAAATGTATCAAAGAAAACAAAATAACTCAAAAAACTTTAACTTAAAAAGGAACCCATTCCTTTCTATTGCTATATATGCTTTTATATTTTATGGTACTGTCATTTATATAAAGTGTAGCCCTCAAGTTATTTGCTCTCGTCACTACATCCGTCATTTGTCCCAGCGATTGTACACAAATATGAATATATTTCTTGTTACATTTCCACTAGTTCTAAATTAATCAATTTTTACAAAGTAAATAAACAAACGAAGTAAAATACTTCATTTCTTTTTCTTTCCTAAGTATGGAAAAACACCTTAAAAATTAAGAAAATAGTATTCTCTCTTGCCAAACAATAATTTCCATCTTTGGGTAGCGTAAATTGCTTAAAATCTCCCTACAGAGATACTATTTTTTTTTTTTTTTTTTTTCAGATTGCTTGAAGCAATAAGGCCGCCTTTGCATACCTGTTTGTATTATTTCTTTTCTATATATATATATATATATATATATATATATATATATATATATATATATATGTGTGTGTGTGCAATAAAGAATAAGTAAACTAAACTAAACTTATCGTGATGTAATATAGCCTTAGATGATATTAGCAGACTTGAACTAAATAAATTCTTCCGCTGTATAATATTACAATAGGTTTATAATATTACAATACATTTGACTCAATGCGATTTGTGTGGGTTCGAAATCCTCTTAAATATATCAATATTTAATAGGAAATCGAACCCATTTTAAAATATTTCCAATTACAGGATGACATTTCTGTTAATATATCCATTATAATCTCTTCTTTTCCAAGGCCTGCCAAAGACCAACTCTAGCGTTTCTCTTCCTTCAATTCATTAGTTAATTTACTTATTCATACCAATGTTTACTGCAGTACGTTTGTAAATATAAAAAGTCTATAAAATATATGTTACTGTGGGTGTAAAAGATGCAATAAAGAGTAGCCCTTCTGAAATCTTATATAGGGCTTTATATGTTTTATGCTATAATACAACTTTTTCCTTGTCATAAAGTAAGAGGAAAACGAATCTGAGTTTCCGTTTCTTTTTTTATTGTATTAACTTCTTTTATTATTATTTTTTCAATTTTCAGCTTTACGCTGTAAAGCCCGCCCACAGCAGGGTAGGCAGAGGGAACCTTGTGTTAGACACTCCGTTCCCCACTTTCTGCCGAATTCTGGAGGCATTGCGTGTTAAGTGGCAGAACTCAACGCCGCGCTTTGCCTGGACACCAGAGCGAAGCAGTGGAAATATAAATTTAAGTAAATATTTCATACCCTCAAGTGGGGATCGAACCCACAACCACTCGGTTTTACAGTCACGCTTTGTGCCCCTGACCAAGACTGGTTAAACGAACGCATTACATTGCATTTAATACTAAATTCTATTAATAATTTAGTTCTTTAGTTCTTTTAGTATTAGTATTCATGTAAAATTATAAACATACTAAATGCTTACTTTGAAAAAATTATGTTGATTGAAAAGAACAATAATAATAATTTAATTTTTATTTTATTTTATTTATTTTATTAGATCCACTAGTGATGATAACATTACAGTGACAAATAAAAGAAATACAAAATAAAAACTTAAAACTAATACTAATAATACTAAACTATCTTTTTATAAAAAGGAAAGCAGAATTAAAAAAACTATGAAGTATTACTTCTGTAAAAGATAAATTATTTAATATATTTTTACCTTAAAAACATCATTATGTTGAAGTTATTGCAGAAAGTTGTGCTTAAAGTGATATATAATCACATATATTTTTATAGAAGGGTGAAAAAACAATAAATTTAAGAACGTTTTAAATTTTCATCTAAAATGAACGATCAAATGTCTAATACCCCTAGATCCCAGCGCCGCCAGACCTACGTCATTTTAGCAAAGCTGGATTTTTTAGCATTATTAGTCCAATACGTAGTGATCACGGTATGGGTACTCACTAACTTGAAAGTGGGGACGTTTCAGAGGTAGCTCAAACTAAAGGTACCTAAAAACCATGCCTACCTACGTCAAAGTAGCAAGGCTCGTATTTACGTATGTTATTAAGAATATTGTAAAAAATATGTATTCAATATTGCCAGACCATTTACTGGGGCCGTTACTCCCGCCAGACGCCCTAAAGGTTGTTTAAAATTGAGGCAAACTACGTCATACTAGCAAGCCTAAATTTTACATATATTATTTAAGGCACTATTTCGAGGCCCATTCTAAGCAGCCAGACCAATCCGTGGGGCCAATCGTCCTCCCAGACGCGATAAATCTCCTGTGGGAGTGAGGACAAAATACTCCTTGGATGTGTAGCGCGTTTTCTATATAGTCTGTGATGGTGTTGTCAAAGTTGTCAAGACGCATTAAAATATTAGTTTTAATTATAAATAAATATAAGGAAAGAAACTGGAGGAATGGAAAATATATTACAGTGTGTTTTTTGTTATAGATCTGACGTTAAAAAATTGTCAAAAAATTTTAATATATAGAAAGGAACATAATTTAAAATTTAAACATGGCCCTGGGCCGCGGTAAGTGATTACCGCGGCCCAGGACGTTGAAAGCGTTTAAGGTGGAGATAGACGTGCTTTTTGAAGGTCGATTTCCTCGAGTGGGGATTGAACCCACAACCAGATCACATGCTCCTGCTTCACAACTGACCTCAAAAATATTTTTGTTTATTTATTAAAATATGTTCACAACTTCAATTTATTACTTATTTTACATAGAGGACCCAAATGTCGATGGAGATGACGACGAAAATGAATATAATATTCAATGTGAATCTGATTTTGAAGAAAGTAAAGACTCTGACAATAATGACATTGATGAAGATTGATATAAATATATTGAATAATAAAAAACATAAAATGATATACTTTTATTTTCACTAATTCATTAATTTTTAATTATTTTAATATTAGTAAGTAATTAGAATTTATTTGCTAAACAAACAGACCCACGCAGTTTTTTTAAGTATGGTTATCTATACTGTAATACGTATACATGCGTATTATGATTTTTTGAGAATTGATAAAATTTTGCTCGAAAAAGTTCCTATATAATATAATAAATATTTTAATTCTTACATTAGTAATTCGTCTTGACACCTTTGACAACACGATCACAGACTATATAGAAAACGCGCTACACATCCAAGGAGTATTTTGTCCTCACTCCCACAGGAGATTTATCGCGTCTGGGAGGACGATTGGCCCCACGGATTGGTCTGGCTGCTTAGAATGGGCCTCGAAATAGTGCCTTAAATAATATATGTAAAATTTAGGCTTGCTAGTATGACGTAGTTTGCCTCAATTTTAAACAACCTTTAGGGCGTCTAGCGGGAGTAACGGCCCCAGTAAATGGTCTGGCAATATTGAATACATATTTTTTACAATATTCTTAATAACATACGTAAATACGAGCCTTGCTACTTTGACGTAGGTAGGCATGGTTTTTAGGTACCTTTAGTTTGAGCTACCTCTGAAACGTCCCCACTTTCAAGTTAGTGAGTACCCATACCGTGCTCACTACGTATTGGACTAATAATGCTAAAAATTCCAGCTTTGCTAAAATGACGTAGGTCTGGCGGCGCTGGGATCTAGGTCTATAAGAATGAGCGTTCAATTTAAACAGAAATCAGCCCTTGTCAGAGGGAGCAGTCAAATGCAAGTAAAACACGAATAAAGTCGAGGTCTCGAGGTCGTGAACTCCGGTTAAAGCAGTCTTAATCTTATAACGCCAACATACATCACAATTGATTACTGTAAAATAGTATCGACTAGATTACGTTAAATTTTTCACTTTATACCGGTTTGAAAAACAATTTATTCGAATTCTTTTTATTACCGAGAATGTTGTACCAGCGTTTAGTTTTGTTGAGTTTCCTGATTATCACATTAATATATTTTATCTTTATATTATTTAATTTAATGTTAATTTCATTCATCCATTTTGCCAAAGTAAAGCGCGGAGCTGTACATATAATAAAATAATGCTACTGTTTTTATAATTATATTTTCTTATATGAGTTCAATAATATTTTGGTAAAATTATTTAATAAATTTCTCTTTACATTCTAAACATTCACATATTAACAGAGAGATTGCAAGATAAGAGGAAAATTATGCGTAAAATTAGACCAGCGAAGCCTTTCTTGCATTTATTTGGTAGCCAGCTTAGGGTAGTAGCACATTATACGTTTGCGAAGTAACGTTACAACAAATAAGAGATCACGAAATTCACAATTTTGTGTAGCATTGTGTTTCACGCTGTATCCCGCAGATAATAGGGTAGGCAGAGGGAACCTAGTGTTCAGTTAGTTAGTATTAGAATATCATTGAATAGCTCAAACGTAAAATATAATGAATTCCACGTGTCTAAATACACCTTCTTCTGCCGTGTGGTGTCCGGCGTTAGAATAGTACCACTCCCACTCTTCCTGTGGAGATCGTAGAAGGCGATCGAAGGATAATTACCAGGAGATGGGCAGCAGCATCTTCCTGTGCATGATAACATCTACTGCGGTCACCAACACGCAGTGCCAAGCGCGGTGACTATGGCAGTAACCCCCTATGAAAGGCACAAAAATATCCCGGCCCCCAGTCCCCGGCGGCCCCGCTATTCCTGGCTACGACAGCGGCCTTGGTCACGGCGGGGCAGGGGGTGCTAAGAATCTCCGGCAGAGATTCGGCTGTCAAAAATCAAAACGACCTCTGCACCTGGCAACATATAACACCAGGACTCTGAGAACCGACGAGAGGATAACAGAGCTGGAAGAAGAGATAGGCAAGTTAAAGTGGAATATCATTGGACTATCCGAAGTCCGAAGACAGGGGGAGGACACGGTAATTCTTAAGTCCGGTAACTTGTTCTACCACCGGGAGGGCGAACATCTGTCCCAAGGTGGTGTAGGGTTTCTCGTCCATAGGTCCCTCGTTAACAACGTGACACAAGTCGAAAGTGTGTCAGCAAGGGTAGCGTACCTTATACTCAGAATATCAGAAAGGTATTCGCTGAAGGTCATTCAGGTATATGCTCCAACGTCAGCACACCCAGACGATGAGGTTGAGGCTATGTATGAGGACGTCAGTAGAGCCATACACACCTCAAAGACTCATTTCACGGTGGTGATGGGGGATTTTAACGCAAGACTGGGAAAACGAGACGGCGACGAGCAGAAAGTGGGGCCCTTTGGGATTGGGCAACGGAACCACCGAGGCCACTTGCTCGCTGACTTCTTAGAGAAGGAGAACCTCTTTATGATGAACTCTTTCTTCAAAAAGAAGCCACAGCGCAGGTGGACTTGGGTAAGCCCTAGTAGCTCCACAAAAAGCGAGATAGACTTCATTCTGACAGACAAACGGCACATATTTAACGATGTCTCAGTGATCAATAGGTTTAAAACCGGTAGCGATCACCGGATGGTAAGAGGCACGTTAAATATCAATATTAAGCTGGAACGGTCACGCTTAATGAAGTCTACACTCCGACCGACACCTGTCCAAATCCAGGGCTCCGAAAACTTTCAGCTAGAGTTGCAAAATCGTTTCGCAGACCTAGAATTATGCACGTCTGTGGACAGCATCAATACGAGGGTGGTACAAATCGTCCACGAGTCAGGGTTCAAGTACTTTAAGACCCCCTCCAGTGGTAAACCGCAGAAGCTCTCTGAATATACCCTTGGCCTTATGAAGGAGAGGCGTGAACTGTGTATCCGGTCCCCGTCTTCAATGTTTAAATACAGGCAGCTCAATAAACAGATCTCTTGTAGCAGGCGACGTGATCTGCGTGCTCATAACGCTAGGCGCGTCGAGACTATAATCGAGCGGAACCAAGGCTCCAAAGTGTTTACAAGGAACCTGAGTATTGGGCAAAGCCAGCTAACGAGATTGAAGACGGAGTCTGGTGCTATAGTTTCGTCTAAGCCTGAAATTCAGAGAGAAATTGAGAGGTACTACGGACGCTTATATACATCCTCGAAACCACCCGTTCCCAATTTGATGAATGACAAAAGAGCTAAATTGACCCGACACTATACAGAAGATATTCCGGACGTCAGCCTGTACGAAATTAGAGGAGCCCTTAATCAGCTTAAGAACAACAAAGCACCGGGTGATGACGGTATTACAGCAGAGCTACTAAAAGCCGGAGGGAAGCCCCTACTACTGGCGCTGCAAAAAATGTTTGATGCCGTCATCAGTGGCGGAACTGTTCCGGAAGAGTGGAGCAGGAGCGTGGTGGTGTTGTTCTTCAAAAAGGGCGATAGAGCTCTATTGAAGAACTAAAGACCTATCGCGCTTTTAAGCCACATCTATAAGCTTTTTTCAAGGGTTCTCACTAATCGTATTGCGCGCAGGCTTGATGACTTCCAGCCTCCCGAACAAGCAGGTTTTCGAAAAGGCTACAGTACCATGGACCACATACATACGCTGAGACAGGTTATAGAGAAGACAGAGGAGTATAATCTGCCACTATGTGTTGCGTATGTGGATTATGAGAAAGCCTTTGATTCTATCGAGACCTGGGCAGTGCTAGAGTCTCTCCAACGATGCCAGATTGACTATCGATACATCGAGGTATTAAAGTGTGTGTACAAAGCCGCGACCATGTCAGTCCGTGTCCACGACGGAAGAACAGCACCTATTCCACTGCAGCGCGGAGTGCGACAAGGGGATGTAATATCCCCAAAACTTTTTAATGCTGCATTGGAAGACGTGTTTAAGTTAATGGAGTGGAACAGGCGTGGTATTAACATCAACGGCGAACATCTAACACACCTGCGATTTGCCGATGACGTAGTAATCCTGGCAGAGTCCCTGGAGGAGCTCAGTGCTATGATAGGGGACCTCCATAGCGCCTCACAACGGGTGGGTCTTAAGATGAACATGGACAAGACAAAGATCATGTCTAACGTCCATGTCACACCCATGCCGGTCGTTGTTGAAGGCGTACCTCTGGAAGTTGTTGACGAGTACATCTACCTGGGACAAGTGATCCGAATGGGTAAGTCCAACTTTCAGAGAGAGGTCACTCGTAGAATCCAACTCGGCTGGGCAGCGTTTGGGAAACTACAAAAGATCTTCTCATCTAGTATCCCTCAGTGCTTAAAGTCAAAAATTTTCAACCAGTGTGTGTTGCCAGTGTTGACTTACGGCGCTGAGACGTGGTCCTTCACCGCAAGCCTTATCCACAGGCTCAAAGTCGCTCAACGAGCGATGGAGAGAGCTATGCTTGGTATATCTCTACGCGACAGAATTCGAAACGATGAAATCCGTAGACGAACGCAGGTTACCGACATAGCTCTCAAAATCTGCAAGCTGAAGTGGCAATGGGCAGGCCATATTGTCAGGAGGACTGACGACCGATGGGGAAGGAAGGTCCTCGAATGGCGACCACGGCTTGGCAAAAGGAGTACAGGCCGCCCTCCAGCCAGGTGGACCGATGACCTAAGGAAGACAGCGGGTATCCGCTGGATTCAGAGGGCGCAGGACCGGACGGAGTGGCGAGCATTAGGGGAGGCCTATGTCCAGCAGTGGACTTCTAAAGGCTGATGGATGGATGAAATACACCTTGATTAGTGGCGGAGAAAAGGGGCGTATTCTCTAATTTACGTGAAGTGTAACTTAATATTTCACGCCGAGTTTTATAACACCTATTGAGTATTCGTTCATTTGAATAATGAGAAAATATAAACATATTATTGTAGTTATTACGATTGTTTACAATATTTTTCAATACTTACTTAGAAAACGTATAAAAATTTGAACGCAGCGGGACTCGAACCCGCGCCTCCTGGAAACCGACCAGGCGCTCTGACCACTAAGCCATGCGTTCTCGCCAAGCCACGTCGAAACTTTTATACGCTTGTTACAACTTATTTATGTTGTTAGCATCTCTGTAGGGAGATTTTAACAAATTTCCGCTACCCAAAGAAGAATTCGGCGGAAAGTGGAAAACGGAAGTGTCTAAATGGAAACTGAAAATTTTAACACTAGGTTCCCAGGTTCCCTTTGCCTACCGTTCTAAGTTTTAAGTACAGCGTGAAGGACTAAATAATATAAAAAGCCTCAAACGAATGAAAGTAGTAGCTTTGTTTCTACATACCAAAACATATAAAACAAAAGTCATTTTGAATACTGTTTCAAACACGTGTAACAACTTCTGCTACTTACATGCCACAGTTGTTTCATTTAAGTACATATATTTGCCTGTAATTGTAAACGGTATGTAAATTATTATTCTCAGCTTCACGCTGTGTCCCGCGCAGAGCAGGGTAGGCAGAGGGAACCTAATGTTAAGACACTTCGTTCTCCATTTACATTGCATGTTGTAGTTGTAGTAGTTGTAGCGTCACGCTTAGGTAGGCAGAGGGAACCTAGTGTCCGTTCTCTATCTTCCATTGAATTTTGGAGGCATTGGGTGTTGAGTGTTTTATATTATCTAATTTTATATTAAATGTGATTGGATAAAACTCTGATTTCGCCACTTTATAATACAGTATTGTAGTAAAAATAATAATGAAACATAATAAGATAATTTTTCTATACATAATTAATATTTTGTTAAATAATTAATTATTTATTATGTTCCGAAAAATTGCCATTTATTCAGAGAGGTTTTTGTTTGGACTTTTGAAAAGAGGATAGTTAGTAGTGGATAGAAGGCGGCTACGTTAAAAGTGTTACGAATGCCTGATACAGAGTTAAACTCTTCACAATATTTTTTTTACATTCATTCTTTTATTAAATACTAAAATATTAATAAATTATATAAATATAGCAAAAATAACTACCTAGAAATTTCATACAACCAACCATATTTGACATGTAAGATGAGTCAAGTGTGGTTGAATACAATCTGATTTAAATTTAGTATTTTTTTAAAATTATATTTTAAAGTATTTGAATGTATCCTGTGTTTAAGGTTCGCTCTGGTGTCGAGGCAAAGCGCGGCGTTGAGTTCTACCACTCAATGCCTCCAGAATCCGGCAGAAAGTGGGGAACGGAGTGTCTTAATACTACGTTCCCTCTGCCTACCCTGCTGTGTGCGGGATACAGCGTAAAGCTGAGAAACCTAGAAGGATAAAAATGAAATGACTTATCAATACGTTGCCTACAATAGAATTGAAATAGTTAAAATTGTTGTAAATTAATAGTAATAAAGTTTTTTAAGCGATTGTTAAACCATTCATATATTCAGTGATAATAAGTAAGTATATAAAAATATACTTGCTTATTATCACTGAATATATGAATGGTTTAACAATATTATTAGATTAGAAGCTAGAATATTTAGCCGTAGTCGTAGGCGTTTGGCGTTCTGTTCTCCCTGACTACCCCGGTAGTAGTACCCCCTTACCGGAGAATGAAAAAAGAGAGAGAAACGTGAAGTTAAGAAGAAGCTAGAATTTGACTCAGAGAATACAGTAAAGTGTATACTTTTTCGAAAGTCAACAATGAATGGCAAACAGAAAATAATAGTATATAGCATTTATTTTAGAACTTAACATCAATAACAATTTTCGCCTCAATCGAAAAAGGAGAAGAGGGACTAACTGCTTCCCTCTTAAAACTAAATAAAAATTATAATTTATGAGTAAAATGCACATTAACTTGAAAAAAAATACAGTAAATTTACGTTGTAATGTTGATTTCGTTTACAACATTACGACAGATATAAAATATATAAAATCCTATCAAACAGGCTTTAAATTTATTTTTATTTTCATAATCGTTCTAGCATCTCATAAGCATCGCGTTGACAGCTCTATTACGTCATGGCATAAGAAAAAGGAAAAATAATTTATAACACGATAAAATGTGCATACCACTCAATTTTTTTGTGCTGCACACTATATCCCGCTGATAGCATGACCAGCAGAGGGAACCTAGTAGTAAGACACTAACGTTTCCTATTTCGACCAAATTTTGGATGGCGTGTTCAGTAGCGGAACTCAACGCCTCGTTAAGTTACTCAATATAATTTTTCTTTCTATATTTCCATCTTGAACCCATTACTCATCTATTTATTGATTTATAACTTCGGTAAATAGTAGTTATTTTACAGTCACCAACAATAATATTCTTCAGGAACCCATGTCACCTTAGTAAGCCAAGACAGTGTCTAAGCGGTGTTTTGCGCGCGTGGAAATATTCTTTGAATATTCAATGAAGCAACTGTAATCTATATTGACTATTGTTCTGTACGCATATTTATAAAAATATATTTTTACTGTAGTAAGCTACCTGAACTTTGATAATAATATACACATCGTTTTAAAATATCGAAAAATCTAGTTTTTCTACACCAAATGCTGTGAATTTTCTGAATTATGGGGAGTTTTGCTACTGGCGTGGCGGTAAGGCGTGTGGCGTGGTGGTGGTTCGATCCCCACTTGAGGGAATTAACTTAACTAATTGGGGGAATTCATTATTATTATTATTTGATAATATTTTAATTTCTTCGTTTTGGCACCAAGGCAAAAGCCCATTTCGTAAGTTTAGTTCACTCACAATTTCGTGAATTGAGTGTCTTAAGACTAGGTTCCCTCTGCCTATCCTACTATATGCGGGACAGCGTAAAGGTGATTTAATTTAATTTAATCTAGTATAATCTATAAATATTATAATACATTAATATGTATGATTAATATTCTGTTTCAGTACTGCCACGATGTAATAAATAAACAATTAGATACTCAGATTGATCACAGGTTTGTTATTTGTGTATCGCGTCACGACAAGTGTCGAATATTATTTGACGGGTTATTTTATTGTAATCGCTTTTACATATTGTTTTGTTTGTGGTTAATACAACTGCAATGCATGATTTATTATAAAAAAAATAATAAATTAAATAAATTAGCTTCACGCTATATCCCGCACACAGCATGGTAGGCAGAAGGAATCTAGTGTTAAGACACTCCGTTCCCCACTTTCTGCCCAATTTTTTGCGTGTTGAGTGGCAGAACTCAACGCCGCGCTTTGCCTCGACACCAGAGCGAAGAAATGAAAATATAAATTTAAGTAAATATTTCATCTCCTCGAGTGGGGATCGAAACCACAACCAGTCGGTTTTACAGTCACACTTTGTACCACTGCGCCACGAATGGCCTCTCTCTGATTTATTATAATGAAAATATATTGAACATTTTGGATGTTCCAGATACCATTCGTATATCAATGTATTTCTTTTTGGACGATTTGGTTCCGTTTTCGGTAAATATAAATATTTGCACTTCTAAGTAGTCTATTTCCGTTTTGTTCCTTTGTCAGAAAAAAATGCTCGAATCGCTAGTTGTTTTGTAAAGTTTAACGTATAAGAAGAGTACATATTGATCTAAATGACGAATATAGAAAAAAAATATTTAATTATATATTTTGTTAGTAGATGTTAATGGAGGATAAAATAGAGAAGGAGTTTTATTATTTTATCTGAAATTAAATTTGTCTTAAAAACTGTACAATGATGTATGTTTCTATTAATATGTTAAAATAATATAAAACATAGTTGTTTTAATATTACCAGTATTTTAATCTATTAAATAAATGAAAGCTTATTAATGACTTCATCTGACGTACTTTGACTATATAAAGGCTCGCGTAATGCTTTTTTTTTATATATTTAGATGGTTTCTAATTCAATGTTAGATCTGGATGTCTTTTTAATAAGCTTCATTGAACTGGCCTCTACTGGTCTTTATTAAAATCATAAAAATCCAGAAGAACAAACATATAGAAAAATAATAATTTTAATATAATTTTTGTATATTTATATTATTAGTATTATTTAATATCAAAATAAATGTGTATTGAGTCCACGGTGAGACTCACCCAGCTGCAATGAGACTGCGTCCATGTAAAAGTGATGAAATGTTGTGAATATAATTTCAAATACGCAATTGAAGCTAGTTTGAAATTTTTTTTTCAAATTTGTGCAAAAAGCAAATAACACAGTGCCTTGACACTGTAACTGTTATCTCAAACTCCTTTGAGAATATTATTTAATAAATAATGCCTTGGCTCGTGGTGTGTCTAGTGGTTAGAATCGTTTATAGTTGTGATCGTGAAGAACCCAAAATCTTTTAGAGATTCAGAGGTAACAGTATTAAGAATTTTATATTATGCCATTAGAAGGTATCGCTTTAATAACATATTTGCCATCAGAAGTTGTTCTTGTGTCAGTTATTTAGATAACTGGAAACTCGACAATATGACATTGTCATAACTCGAAGCTCGTCCGAAGAAAAGCCAAGAGCGCGTCCTATCTTCCTCTCCACTATAACTGCGAACTAGTTATAATAAAAGGAAGAAAGAGTACGGGCACCTCCCCGCCCTACACCGTGAATTCCTACCAGACTGCGGCTGCAACAGTCTTATTGAACTCTCCGGGACGTTTGTGTGTGATCAGTCTGAAGGTACTTGTTACGCTTATTTATATTAAGATTGTATTAGAATGGTGATTCGTGATGTTGATTGATTTGTGAGATCAATATAAGTCGTTGGAACGAACGCACTGCCGCAAGGCGGCCGATATGTTAAATAAACGCACGGCACACACCCCACAGTCGTGTCTCGAACCGTAGGCGGACACTACTACATACACCAGAGTTCCAGGACATAAAATAGCACCACACACCCGTACGAGACAGACGGACACTACTACATACACCGGAGCTGGGACATAAACTAGCACCACACACCTACTAGTCGTATACCAAGTCGTAGAAGTGGTATTCAATATATCAATGGCTAACGCCATACAAGCATAGCTTACGTACCGCGAGCGTACTGCGAGACGGCATCAGCCAAGACATAGTTAATGTCACTGCAACAGTTCGCATAAGCCCATCACGTCAGCTTCCGCGACGTCAAGCAACATTCAATATTATAACATTGGTCAAAGATAACTTTAATCCATAATATGTGTCGCTCCTACACATATAATTCCTTTATAAGGAATTCGATCCTCAAAGATCGTGCCATCATACTCTTCGAATTATCATATTATATTCATTATACATTTGGTACGAGTCTTTATGTGCATCATATTTATTAGTACCGTAGTACTTTAGAGTTCGACTCGACCGCTGCCTTCCAGCATCACCACCACCTATATATACAGAACGACGGTTGCGACATTCGGGACGACAATACACGAACTCGTCTCGAATAATATGGTATCAAAAATATATAGTTTGTATTATTCATAATTAACTATGTTATTTATGTGTATTGCCATGCATATTTTATTTTATTTATTTATTTATTTTTAACTTATACCCGAGGTACATACTGTTACATTCAACCCCCTAAATTCTATGGAGTTCATCGAAATAGAATTTACATTTATTTATTTATATATTTATTTATTACCAACCCCCAGACTGGGCAACCCCCCAACCTCACTATGCTTTATTTTGACAATCCCCAAACATGAATATTCCTTACACTGTGAACCTCCTCTATCTCACTCTATTTCACGGACAACAAATTGTAGGCGTATGCCTATTTGTATATATATGTACTTTATTACAAAGCCGTTTGACCATCCTGGTCACGGCACCAAATTGTAACTGTTATCTCAAACTCCTTTGAGAATATTATTTAATAAATAATGCCTTGGCTCGTGATGTGTCTAGTGGTTAGAACCGTCTATAGTTGTGATCGTGAAGAACCCAAAATCTTTTAGAGATTCAGAGGTAACAGTATTAAGAATTTTATATTATGCCATTAGAAGGTATCGCTTTAATAACATATTTGCCATCAGAAGTTGTTCTTGTGTCAGTTATTTAGATAACTGGAAACTCGACAATATGACATTGTCATAACTCGAAGCTCGTCCGAAGAAAAGCCAAGAGCGCGTCCTATCTTCCTCTCCACTATAACTGCGAACTAGTTATAATAAAAGGAAGAAAGAGTACGGGCACCTCCCCGCCCTACACCGTGAATTCCTACCAGACTGCGGCTGCAACAGTCTTATTGAACTCTCCGGGACGTTTGTGTGTGATCAGTCTGAAGGTACTTGTTACGCTTATTTATATTAAGATTGTATTAGAATGGTGATTCGTGATGTTGATTGATTTGTGAGATCAATATAAGTCGTTGGAACGAACGCACTGCCGCAAGGCGGCCGATATGTTAAATAAACGCACGGCACACACCCCACAGTCGTGTCTCGAACCGTAGGCGGACACTACTACATACACCAGAGTTCCAGGACATAAAATAGCACCACACACCCGTACGAGACAGACGGACACTACTACATACACCGGAGCTGGGACATAAACTAGCACCACACACCTACTAGTCGTATACCAAGTCGTAGAAGTGGTATTCAATATATCAATGGCTAACGCCATACAAGCATAGCTTACGTACCGCGAGCGTACTGCGAGACGGCATCAGCCAAGACATAGTTAATGTCACTGCAACAGTTCGCATAAGCCCATCACGTCAGCTTCCGCGACGTCAAGCAACATTCAATATTATAACATTGGTCAAAGATAACTTTAATCCATAATATGTGTCGCTCCTACACATATAATTCCTTTATAAGGAATTCGATCCTCAAAGATCGTGCCATCATACTCTTCGAATTATCATATTATATTCATTATACATTTGGTACGAGTCTTTATGTGCATCATATTTATTAGTACCGTAGTACTTTAGAGTTCGACTCGACCGCTGCCTTCCAGCATCACCACCACCTATATATACAGAACGACGGTTGCGACATTCGGGACGACAATACACGAACTCGTCTCGAATAATATGGTATCAAAAATATATAGTTTGTATTATTCATAATTAACTATGTTATTTATGTGTATTGCCATGCATATTTTATTTTATTTATTTATTTATTTTTAACTTATACCCGAGGTACATACTGTTACAACACTCACGATTGAAACTGCTCTGTGGGATGAAGCGTGAAGCTGGAAAAATAAGATAATATTTTTACTTTATAAACAATACACGAAAACGTCAGTTGGTAATGTTAATAAAACAAACACCAAATATTATTGTTTGGAGACACGTAGCGGTGACTAACTTGTGGAAAAGGAAAAACCATTGTGTACTGAGACCAAGGGAAAGTAAACCCTTTTTAGTCCTGTGTTATATATGGTACAAAAGTATTTCATAAACGTTTTTTTATATTTGATATTGAAAAAACCAAAAATTGTTATATTAAGCTTTTCTTGTTTTTTATATAGTCATATAACATTAATTTAAAACCGAGCATATTTATTTCGTTAAAAAAAATATTTATTTGTACTAGTTCCAATCTGTAACGAAAATATATAATGGTTAACAAAGGAACAATCTGGGTCACAATTTATTTATAATCGAATACGAATAAGAACTAATGTAGGGCAATAATAGATAAATAAAATGTTAGATACTAGCAACTTTGCTATTAAATTATTTTGGCTAAATATGTAATGATTTTTAGTTTAATTTCATAGTATAGACTTTTTTTTTATTTTTGGGGCATAACGATGTATAGCGCATATAAACTTTATTGAGTAAACTTATGCTAAATTTTATTCATATTATACATGTTATATGTTTTTTTTTCAATAGATTAATATTCCATTATAATATCTGAGGCCAGTCGTGGCGCAGTGGCACAAAGTGTGACTGTAAAACCGACTGGTTGTGGGTTCGATCCCCACTCGAGGAGATGAAATATTTACTTAAATTTATATTTCCATTTCTTCGCTCTGGTGTCGAGGCAAAGCGCGGCGTTGAGTTCTACCACTCAACACGCAATGCCTCCAAAAATTCGGCAGAAAGTGGGGAACGGAGTGTCTTAACACTAGGATCCCTCTGCCTACCCTGCTGTGTGCGGGATACAGCGTGAAGCTAATTTAATTTTTATTTTTTTTTAATTAATATTAATATTATTGGTGCTTCTAAAATCAAAAGATATATTGTAAACATAGCAAAGCAACTTCACGCTTTTTTCGATGTAGCAGGGTAACAAGAAGGAACATACTCACACTCAATCAGAATTTGAGACATTATGCGTTAAGTGGCGAAGTGGCACAAGCGTGTGACTCCAAACGCTTCAGGTTAAGGGCCGGAAAGTAGGAAACGGAAGTGTCTTAACACTAGGTTCCAAGGTTCCCTCTGTCTGCTTACTACGAGAATGTGTGGGATATAGCGCCCAGCTTAAAAAAGTTTTATTAAACATAATATGACAATTTAGTATTTATAAAAAGTATAAAGTATAGTTATAAATGTAATTATAAAAAAGAAAGCGATATAAATATAAATAAACAAGGATAAACATTTTTGGTAATAGAAGAAATAAACTTAACCAGTGTAAACATTTTATTTTTTCCAAAAACAAAAAAAAAAAGATCCTTTGTGTGATAATAGAGGCTCTTATCACTTATTTACCAATTGGTGCCGCGTGAATTGTTTTCTACCCTATGGAGGTCAGGTTGGTGATTAAAACAAAGTAATTCAATTAGGAGGGATCAAGTTACCGCCTAAATTGCTAGTCCTACCAGTAACATATAGACACATACATCTATTTTAATAAGGGTAAATAGTCTCTGAAATTGAACTTCAAGATTGTGTTCCAGCTTTAAAAACTTTGAAAGGGTAAATAAATGCTTATACGTCCTATAAAAAAATAAATGTGTTTACATGCTTTCTCCCTTTAGGGTTCCATCATCAGATCCTTACCACACGTGTAACGAATTAGATTCTACACTTGAAACTCAACTGCTCTTGTTATTTGCTTATTGATTTTTACGGTTCCGACCCTTTAAAGACAAAATTAACACTTTTAAGTTCACTCTGTTGTTCGGCTGTCTATCCGTCTATCTGTCTGTTCGTCTGTCTGTCAAGACTCTTTATCTTAGGTAAGCTTGGAGATATAGGGTTAAAATTCAAACCATATACTCAGTTCTACGGCCCTACGATTTCCTGATAAAAAAACATATTTCTATATTTACGTAAAAAAAAATGCCACTTATTGCCACACTATGAAGGGAATCAAAATTCATAGAGTACTTCCGGTTGACCTAGAATTATGAAATTTGGTAGCAGAAAAATCTTAAAACTGTACATTTGTGGTTGTATCCTGAAAAATAATAGCCTTAAAAGAAGGGCACCATTTGGTACTAAAGCCGCTAATTCAAAAACTCACTGATTCACTCCGGTTGACATATTTATCACGTAAGAAATAAAACTTTTATGCTGACTGAAATCTTTTATTACTGTGAAATTCAAACAAAAGCACAATATATATATATATACATTAGAAGATTTTTAACTTTACGCTGTATTATTGTGCAAGCAACCAAGGAGGTAGGGAAAACTTTATTTTAAGACACTCCGCCCCCATAACTTTCGAGACGTTGATTGTTAAGTAGCAAAACTCAACGTCGCACTAAAAGCAAACGATATTTAGGAAAATACTAAAATAAAATAAAAAGTTTTATAACTTGTATAAAATTTTAAACTGTCGTTAGAAAGATTTAAAGTTGGAAAGGTAATTGTAAAAAAATAATTTACTTTTTATTGTCATTTCTCAACAAAGTTACTGGAAATTTTACGTAAATATTTTAGTTTAGCAATTTTAAAACGCAATAAAATATTTAATACTTGGAAGAAATACATCCAGTCAATACAGAATGTTTACACAAATAAAGTATGATTAAAAAAAATAAGCCGTTTTTGTGATTTTCCTGGTCCTGGCTCGTTTTTCATGGCGATATCGTGGGAAAAGCGCACGATCGTCGGAAAAGGCAATTATTTACAGACATATAAAATTATACCTTTACTTTTTTGTTTATGTATCATTGGATACATTTAAAATGAATATAATATTATATTGTGGCAAAGTTAGATATTTTATTGGTATAAATTTTACATTCGACGGCCATTGATATAAGCGGAAACAGTTTCTATTAGTAGGCAGTACATTTTTACGTGTTTTGATTAATTTAATAATGGCATTGAGATATTCTTAATGGTGTCAGTGTCAGCAAATTGTAATAAGCATAGAAGAATTTTAATGTAGCTTGATAATAACGCATGGCTTAGTGATCAGAGCGCTTGGACGGTGTGCAAGAGCCACGGGTTCAAATCCTGCTATGTTTATTTTTTTATGTGTTTTTTAAATTATTATTCGAATCGATGGCGTTCATTATTATTCTTATGTCGTTATTTAAGGCTAACTAATACGTACACCATAATATTCTTCTGAAAAACGTATCTTTCAAACAAAATCAAAAATAAGTAAATCGGACCAGTAGATCCAAAGATCTTAGCGTTTAAGCAAACAAACAAACTCTTCCGCTTTATTATATTAGTATAGATGTAAGCATAATGTATAGTTGAGGCCAGTCGTGGCGCAGCATAAGCGTGTAAATACAACAGGTTGTGGCTTTGATTCCCCCTCGAGATAATAAAATATTTAATATTTTCATTTCTTCGCTCTGGTGTCGAGGCAAAACTTGACGTTGAATTTCGACACTAAACACGCAATGTCCCCAAAATTCGGCGGAAAGTGGGAAACGGGAACGCAGTGTTTCAATACTAGGTTCCCAGATTGCATCTACCATCTTGGTATGTGCAGGATACATCGAAATGCTAAAAAAAATATCTTTGCTTTTGTTAATCGCGCAAACTGTAAACATAAACTCTGTTAAATACATAGCTTGTGAGAAATGAACACGGATCTTTAAGAGATGAGTTCAAGCAGAGAATTAATCCGGAGCACAATTGCCTTTTAATGTAAATAGCCATTTTAACATTCCATCTTCCGCTTCGGCGGTTTCCGATCAAATTTCACTATTACGAGCATTTGATTAAAGCTTAAATAGAATCTAATAATTTAGCAAAGTTGAATAAGCCGTAATCATTTTCCTTAATCGCTTTGTAAATTTTTTACCAAATATATTAGCATCAGCATCCTTGTAAGTTGGTAGGAATAATGCCAAAACAATAATACCAATACAATAATTGGGCAATACAACAATTGGCTTTGGACAGGACATTAGACAGTACAATAATAATGTAGTACCGACTCGAGTAAATGCTATGGTCTCTATCTCTCTCTTTTAATTTGTCCAATTTCATCAGCCTGTTATCATCGCGTGAAATCAAGAAAACATTAAATATTTATATAATGTTCTATTGTCAGATATTTATTTACAAATCTCACAACTAAGCTGTTTTGCCGTAGTTGACACAGTCCAACAATTTCTTCGATCATATTTAATTGGTCTGGCATTTGTCTCACATTGTTGAAATACGTTAGTTTCTTAGAACTGAGTGAAAACACTTTCTAGTAAAGATAGCTTGCCTTGTCATAAAAGGTTACTAACAATTTACTACAAACATTAAATTTTTATTAGATTTTAATTAAACATTTATTTGATTTTAGTAACATAAATTAATATTATACGTTCGCGTTCTTAAGCTTATGGCAAATTTCATAACAATAGACCCTCGGGAGAACTTCCTGTATAGGTTTTTAATTTCGCGGTAAATTTCTTGAAAAATGCAGCAAAAGCGATGCATAAACGCCTAGTAACTTATGATGACGACTTAGAAGCTTAATAAGTTGAATTCAGGCAGAAAGTCGTTCACTAAATCCTCTCTGCCTACTTCTACAAATATGTTGGAAACGTTACTAATTCTACTAGGTTTCTACTATTTATGAATTAATCGTCGTATGTCCAACTCAGGTTGAAATAGATTATTGGAATCCATAGTTTGCCGGATTTATTTGGAATATATTTTTTTGTTAACAGTTTAGGAATTTTAGATATTATTTAATATTAACAAATCTTTTTAACATAGGTTATCTTTATATATTTAGGTCTAGTTATAAATATAACTATGGCGTCATAGAAGCTGCTTTTGTAAGTCGTGGGTTGTTTATCCTTTATAAAAAGCTAGATAGCAAAATGTGACATATTAACTGTAACATGGATATAATGGTTAACGCTCAAGCGTCAAGCGTAGGTAACGATGTAGAAAACGAGAAGTTAGCTTTATATTATCACCACGTTTTCTTGTTATTTTTAGAAGTGTAGGATAAGTGTGTATTAGTATTTTGTTTGTAAGTTCCATTTAGTAATAGATAAATTTCGCACTATCACTATATAAGATGGACCACACAGTAAAAAAGGAAAACAACAAAATTGTGGCCACGACACTGCTCCTGGTGACATTAGTGAACGATTCATTATCAAACAAACTGCGCATATCAGACAAGAGCTGAAATTATGAGAACATTGCTTGTGCCCGATGTAGGAGTAATTGATATATTTTCCTTCTTTATTTTTTTTTATCGATTTTATCGGTTTCTTATATTAAAAATTAATTTTAAAAGATTTGTGGCACTACTTTTAGTGATCATTTACACAAAGCAAAGCTCAAAGCTCAGATTAATCGTCGTGAACTATATAGAAGATATAACATATTGACGACATTTTTATATCTATAAGGACAATTTTATTCAATATAAATAGAGATAACCTATTAAAATACCATAGACATCATACATCATTCACAAGTATAAAACAAATATGATATTTGTTTCATCTAAAATACAGGTAATTTTTGTAATATTATTTCTCAATAACGCGGAGAACTCCCATATGTGTCATTTGGTAAAAGAAACACCTTTGTTTGTCTTCCTTGTTATTTAATAGAATAAGTATATAAATATATTTTTTAGATTCACGCAGTATCCCGCATATTGCAAGGTAGGCAGAGGGAACGTTAAGGAACTAGTTTCCCACTAGTATTAAGAAAGTTGATGTCGTGCTTGGCCTCGAAACTACATTTTTATTAAATATTTTGATTCCTCCTTTGAAAATCGAACCTACAACCTGCCTCGTTTACAGTCAGATGAATCGCCTCAAATGTATATAATTATTTATTTTGTTGTGTTTTTGACCTATTTTAGTCTCTATGAGAAAATTAAGTCACTATGAACGTCTTTTGAACCCAACGAACGACCTCTTATCAAATCGGAATCTGTAATTTTTCAACGGATTTTTTAACTGATAGCGAATCATATTTATAAGATTAAATTAAATTATCTATTAAACATATTATAAATAACGTATAACACTAATATGCTACTTCGTGATTTGGGTCATGAAATACAATTTTATATAGTCAGTAATTGCTTAGATAAAAATATACGAAAATAATAATTTAAATTTCAAAGTTATAATTTAAATATTTTATTGTTTATTACTACAGTATGTTCTAATTTTGAAAAAAAATCAATCATTTCAATATGACAGATTGAAAATGATTGAATTGAAGTAATAAAAACATGTAATTACGCCTGAAAATGAATATAAGAACCCAGTAAAATCTGACACCAAGGCGAAGAAATGGAAATATAAATTTAAAAAAATATTTCATCTCCTCGAGTGGGGACCGAACCCACTACCAGTCGACTTTACAGTCACACTTTGTGCCCCTGCGCCACGACTGGCCTCGAATTATATAATTTCATATAAATTATAATTTAATATCTAGTTGATTCGTTTTGAACTATTACATAATTTTATTATTACGAGACAAACTTCATTTATGACAACTTCGAAATCCTATAATTAGTTTACAAATTGTTAAATCTTATTCTACTAATTTAAAATTCAAAATAGTTTAAATTAATTTAATTCACAAAAATATTTCAATTTACAACCAAAAATTGTAAAATCAAATTGTAACGTCAGAATTAATAGACTTAATGATCACATCAATATTAAGGAATAGAGGAGGACGAGTGTCTATTCCCTGTGTCTATTCCAGAGCAGAGGGGACCCTCTGCTGCTGCCTAGCGTAATAAAAAATTATTTAGAACATTTTCGTAAACATTGTTAAAAAACCCTCCTATATGAGAATTAAACGAACATATGAAACTCTTTGTGTTCTTCGAAATTTGGCTAAATACTTTTTGGTGGAATACCTTGAAATTAATCTCGTTTAGTATAAATTTTCACATTATGTTAATATAAAGTATATTTACTTATGTTAAATAAAGGTTATGCCATTGTTATGAATAAACACAATCATTTCAGTGAATCCACATTCCTGTGCTATACAGAATTTTCGTATCAGAAAATTCTTAAACAAAAGTGTCTAGCCTAGTATTATTTTTATTTAAACATATAATAATAACGATTCAATTTTACATAGATTTCCTTACGCGAATAAATCTATTTTGTTTAGGATTTTAGCTTAATATAAGTAATTCTGTTTAGCGAGCACCTGTATATATTAAATTTAGTTTTGCTTATAGTAAATAATTGTTATTTCATGAATTGTAAATCGTAGACCAAAAATATAGGCCAGTAAGTTACTAATACTGTTAGTGGTATGCCTGTGTTTTTTTTATTTTGACACATTTTCCGACTTTTGTGTGGGATGAGACCACCAAACAGTATACATCACTATCCCAGTTTTTTTATATGTACAAACAACACTTCACTGTTCCTAGTCGGTGTCACCAATGTGAGGATCTCCTTACAGAACATTAAATAAAATTACTGAGTTTGTCGCATGTTTTTTTTTATGGAAAAGGGCAAGGCAAAGGTCACCTGATGGTAAGTGATCTCCACCGACCCCGTGCAACACCAGAGGAGCTACAGGTGCGTTGCCGGCTTTTAAGGAGGAGCTAGACGCGCTTTTTAAAGGTACCCATGTCATGTCGACCTGGAAACACTGCCGCGGGTAGTCCATTCCGCAGTGCCGTGGTTCGTGGAAGGAAGTTCCTACGAAACCGCACAGTAGTGGATTGCCACGTACCCAAGTGGTGTGGATGATATTACATACATGATTTGCGGCGAACTGCCGTTGCTAAGTTATTATTACATTTGAGACTTATTTCTTATCGTTGTGAATTTAAGTACCTAAACAATATTAATTTTTGTTTATCATAAAAATACAAACGAATTGGGAACCTCCTCCTTTTACAGAAGACGGTAAAAAATATGGTAACGCATTATAATTTTTAATATAATATTTGTGTGCGGGATATAGCGTGAAGCTAATTTAATTTAATTTTTTTTTTAATATAATATTTTCATTATTTACCTAAAAAAATATACCTATAAATCTATTATTAGATTTAGTAATCTATCTGCTAGTATAATAGTTATGAAGAGGTGTGTGTCCGCACACAGCAGGGTAGGCAGAGGGAATCTAGTGTTAAGACACTCCGGTCCCCGCATCCTGCCGACTTATGGAGGCATTGCGTGTTGAGTGGCGGAACTCAACGCCGCGCTTTGCCTCGACACTAGAGCGAAGAAATGAAAATATAAATTTAAGTAAATATTTCATCTCCTCAAGTGGGGATCGAACCCACAACCAGTCGGTTTTACAGTCACACTTCGTGCCGCTGCGCCACGCCTGGTCTCGATATTTTAATATATTTTAGTAAATCATCAATAGACTTACAAACACTACGCCAAATATTTCAGTAAATAAAAAAAATACTGTACACGTGCAAAGTGAAGATGATACACATATAAAGCTTTGCGGCTTTTGTAGACTTAGAAAACTTTCTTAACTATTGCTAAGAACTGGATCATTTTATCACCATGGAGATGGATTGTAAGATGATGATGAATATCGTACATTATAAGTCTACACTTATAATGTACGATATTCACAATATATTCTATCCAATTATATAATATTGTCAATATATCCCTATTTGTAATTGATGTAAATTGTGTTGGTTAGGTAGAAAGCTCATTAAAAAAGGAAAAAAATAGATTCCCGCACACAGCAGGGTAGACAGAGAGAACCTACTGTAAAGACACTACGTTTCCCACTTTCTGCCGAATTCTGGAGGCACTGCGTCTTGAATGGCAAAACTCAACGCCGCGCTTTGCCTCGAGATCAGAGCGAAGAAATGGAAATAAGTAAGTATTTCATCTCCTCGAGTGAGGAAAGATCCCACAATCAGTCGATTTTTCTGTCACACTTTATGCCTATACGCCACGACTACACTGGCCTCTACTAAATATATATAGTTAGGTATATATTATTTCTTTTTGAGTCATGCTTTTTATTTTCAAATCAAGTTTCTTTTTGATTAAAAATTGTCATAAAATATTTTATGAGGCTCCAACAATTGGGACTGTTTATTGCTCTAGATTTGATTAAAAATAATAAAAACTTTTTTAAAGGAAATTAAACAAAAGTTATGAAAAGAAAAAAATGCTTAAATACAATAAATAACATATTAACTATTTAGAGATATTCTACAATGCAATTCTATTAAATATAAATAGATACCTACAATTTCCATACATAAAGTTTGACTATTTAGATTTTTTTCTTTGCAAATTTTGCAAGGAAAATAGGAAGATTGGTTCTATACTATGCTCTCGCGATAATATGGTATGGTGTAGTTATTTGATTATAGCCTTTCGAGCGTGCCAATTGAGCACATTTCACGTTGTGTTAAAAAAAATGTGGTTTACATAACGAATTGGATAATGACAAATTTTGTCCTCTGACAAAAAAAAATGGTTAAGCTTTCAAAATATCATTAATTTCCCTGAATAGTATATGATCCGAGCTCTGACTGTGTCTCAATTGAGCCACCGTGTAGTCATAGAGTTGTTTATTATAATAGTTATTACTCTATTTTGCCTACATTTGTATGTGTGATACTAAAAAAAAATATTTAATAATATACGAGATTATACGTCACAAAGAGCTATTTTCTTATTAGCTCGAAGCCAGTCGTGGCGCAGTGGCACAAAGTGTGACTGTAAAACCGACTGGTTGTGGGTTCGATCCCCACTCGAGGATATGAAATATTTACTTAAATTTATATTTCCATTTCTTCGCTCTGGTGTCGAGGCAAAGCGCGGCGTTGAGTTCTGCCACTCAACACGCAATGCCTCCAAAAATTCGGCAGAAAATGGGGAAGGGAGTGTCTTAACACTAGGTTCCCTCTGCCTACCCTGCTGTGTGCGGGATACAGCGTGAAGCTAATTTTTATTTTAATTTAAGAGCTATTTTTGTGTATTCATATTAAGACTAAATGTATTATGAGAGCGTCAAAGAGCAAATTCCTAACATTGCATTTTAGCTTCATATTAAAAATAAAGTAAGATAATCAAAATACCAAGAATAATTTTAAATGAACATTTGAAAGATATACTTTGACAAGAGTTTAACATAATGTTATTTCAGGACAACATTTTCTTTTGTTTTGGTTTAATTTGTTCTGAATAGGTACTTTCTATAGGACGGCTGTGGGTTCAAAGTCTATAAGTGTATAATAAAAATAATATATGTATACATAATTTATATTTCATTTGCCAATTACAAACAAGTGTAAAAATTGATTATTTTTAACTTCGCACAAAATCTCACAATATAAATATGTAAATGTAAATATCATTACGATAGTGTTAATAATTTTGATCTGAAATATTTATTTACATTTATATTTTAATTTCTTTGCTCCGGTGTCGAGGCAAGCGCGGCGTTGAGTTCCGCTACTCAACACGCAATGGCTCCAGAACTCGGCTGAAAGTAGGGAACGGTGTGTCTTAACACTAGGTTCCCTCTGCTTACCTAATTTAATTATTATTTTTATATGAAAAAAACTGATTTTCATGATTAATAAAGAATACATTACAGGATATCCCAGCAAAACTAATAAAATCGTTTTTTTTTTTAAATAAAAAATGCCTTTCTATTGTAGGTCAAATAGTTCGAAATGTCGATAAATTCGCATAGCGGAAATCATCTTAGATGAATTGTGAAATGAAAACATAATACGGTCCCCATCGGATTATGTTTTGTATCCTCCTATCTATTGCAAATTAATAATAACAATTGAATATTGCCGTTCGACTGTAACCGTGACAGATTGTGAGTTCTAATCACACTCGAGGAAATGAAATATTTAATACTTTCATTTGCTTGCTCTGGTAGGTGGTTGTTCAGTTTCGCCATTTAACACGAAATGCCTCCAGCTGTCGTAAATGTGTTTTGTTCGTTTCGTGTGTATATGTACATACATAAACAGTGGCGTAGCTAGGGTATTTGCTGCCTGGTGCAGCTTAGGACTTGATGCCCTTTAAAATGGTCAAAATGGCAAAAAATAAAAAACGGTCATTACGCGCTATTTGACTAGCAAAGTAATTAATCACATTTTCAAAATCAACAATATCGACTAGTTCATGTTCGATTGACATGATAGCGAGATTGTATTTTTCATTTTCATTGTCACATTTTTCTTGTACATTTGTAAAAAAATAGAAGAATTGATCGTAGACTTTGATGCCCCTTTCCTTTTGATGCCCGGTGCGACTGCACCGCTCGCACCCCCCCAGCTACGCCACTGTACATAAATGCTACACAAGGTCACATTTAGGTCCAGTCGACTATACAGTCCTAAATAAATTTACATTTAAATACAAGTCATAATTAAATTATTTCAAAGCTGACTGAAGTCATAATTCCATACTTTATATATGTATATGAGACTTGGAACATCCTAAAAGGATTAAGAGAACCCTTTCTATAAGCAGAATTGCTATTTCTGAAACTTCTGTTGTTAAATACTATTACATAAGGCTTTGAAACGGAAATTAAGATCGTATAATTTAATGGAACGTATTACATTCCTTTTCGTTCCGTTGTTTACGCGTGTTGAGTAAAAAAATTCCATCATAATCTCTTAAATAAATAAAATCCAATTTCCACCGCGAGCTTTCCCATTAAGATTTCCATTTACTACATTGAACTCGCTAGAGTAAACTTCATACTTATGTCGACTAATAAATAGTCAAGCGGAAAGGATCGACCGAGCTGAAAGTGTTAAAATGAACTGCTCAGTTCGAGAGAGTGGAACAAAATAATTTTAAAATACAAACCTTCGTTAGTGGAAAATAGCCCGTTTCGCCTAAGCATTACCCGCTCATTTCTTTTCTGTGTGGAGATTGAGGTTTAGTCTTTTTAAAAGCGTGAGCTACGATGACGTTTATATGTTTATTAGTGTAAAAGTAATAGTAGTAAAAGTTTATATCATACGGCTTTTACTTTTCGGGGCTTCCCTTTATTGAATTGAGTTGTAAACTTTCCGGTATAAGTTTTTGTTATAACCGCCCCTTTGATGCTCTTGACTTAAAGTAGATGCGGGGTATTGTTAAAATAATTTAGAATAATAGAAATTTCCACAATTCGTTGCATTATTTGGTTTTAGAAATTATTATAATTAAATAATGTAAAAAACATTAATAAAAGAAAATATCTAAATAAGTTTGGAATTTCTATAGTTACTGCTCTATACAGCGGTGAGTTGTTTTTCAATAAAAGTTACAGTCTGATCGATTTGTATTTTCTTTTGTCATATTTAGTCTGGACTAAACCTCTTGACAAACAAGTAAATGCTGTATCCCAAAGTAAGATAAGACTATTGGATCGAAATATATATTACACTCTCCAAATACAAAACAATAATTAAAAAAAAAACTATACAACCACGTATTTTTAATGTGAAAGTAAAAATACCTTTCTGTGAAACATATATGCTTATATTCTAGATATTAAACACCAGCCAGCTTGAAATATACTTTTTTTAGCTTCGCATTGTATCATATTCCCACTAGCGGAAATGGAACACCAAACCGTCACGTTTACAGTTGCGCTAATCCATTGACATCTAAGACCCAATATCCTATCAAGCTTAAGTCCGGTTCCCCACTAGAGACGGAAAATGTATCAAAATAAAAACAACACGCACACTACTAACACTATTAACAAATTACGTAAAGACCCATAATTTTAAATAACGACTTACGGCTCATATAAATAAGTTTATCACCGTGATTAAGGCTTTATGCTAATCACCCTCTAAGTGGGGTAAAATAACAAATAACAATTATTTACCATATCAAAACCAAATTTAATATATAGAGGTATCGCTAAACAAGATTACTTATATTAAGCTTAAATCTTAAGCAAAATATTATATTTATTCATTTATATAAGGAAATTTTATACAAAATTGAAATATTATTATTGTTATGTTTAAAGTAATAAGAATACTAGTCTAGACAGTTATGAAAAAGAATTTTCTTATATGAAAGTTCAGTATAGCATGTGGAACGATCTCGCTGAAATGAATATGCCATAGAACAACATAAACTTTATTTTAAATATATATTATTTATATAAACGTAATGTGAAAATTTATGTTAACGAGATTTATTTTAAGTTACTCCACCAAAAAGTATCTAGCCAAATTTCGAAGATCAAAAAAAAAATTGGAAAACTTCGAGTTTTGTATGTTTATTTAATTCTTATATATGTAGAATGATTTTACAACGGTGCTTACCAAAATCTTATGTCCATAAATTTAATAATTATACCTAAATTGAAAAGGTCAGAATAAAAGTATGTATAAACGTCGGGTTTCCAAAAATGTATAATACCAAATATACGCGATTAATCTGGTTAAGAGGCCAGTCGTGGCGCAGCGCCACAAAGTGTGACTTTAAAACCGACTGGTTGAGTTTTTTAACACTAGGTTCCCTCTGCCTACCGTGCTGTGTGCGCGATACAGCGTGTAACTGAAAAAATCCGGTTAAAAAAGTTTCATTTAAGACATAATATAATAATAATATTAATAACTTTATAATTATATATAACTTTATTGAATTTGAATTATAAATTAGTTACTCCATATAAATTTTGTTAAATTACATAATTAATTAGATGTACCTATCATAATTCACTCACCTAAAATATGAAGTTATAACTGAAACAACAAGCTATCCTGAGTGAATAATCCTGGGAGTTGTTGATACTTTATGTAAATTATTTACTACACAGATATGATACTGGCTAATGAATATACTATGTAATTATTTGGAAAATAGGTTATTTTTTCATATTTTACCGATTTCTCCATTGACACTTATTGACAAAAAAAAACGCTGTCGCAGTGAATTGAGGTTCTTGTGCCGTCGCCGTGCTGTGGTGTGAGCCTCTCGCACCTCCGTCTTCGTGCGCCGTGAAGACACACTTGTCATATCCCACCAGAACAGGGAAAGGAAAATAATAAATATGTAATATTAGATGGGAATATAAAAAAACGTCGAGAGTTGTGGATCCGATTTGCATTGACTGTGATCGAATTCACAACATCATATTCATGAAACATTTTTTTACAATTTATTTAATTATTTCAATAAAATTATAATCTAATTTTGAGCTGTTACTTGAAAATAATTTAAAATGTGACTGAGGACGTCATCAATAAATTATTTTGCGGAACGAATATGACTAGAAAGTGTTACTTCATTTGAAACACGTACTAAAGAGAAGTTCAACGTTTACAAGAATCTAGGATTTATACATTGTATATGGGATTAGAAACAATAAAAGTCAAGCCGCATCTAAAGAAAACATAATATATTAGTTTATTTACATTTCAGGCAATATTTATACCAAAACGTCGTATCGCCATTAACAATTGTCCGTCTCCTTTTCTTTCTGTTCTGTTTTATGGACAAAGTTACGTCACGTCTTTCAATGTTATATTTCTATATTTAAAGTTTAAGATTCCTTGAAACTTCATTGATCTACATTTTGTAACTGTTATCTCAATCACCTTTTAAAATATTATTTAATAAATAATGCCTTGGCTCGTGATGTGTCTAGTGATTAGAACCGTCTATAGTTGTGATCGTGAAGAACCCAAAATCTTTTAGAGATTCAGAGGTAACAGTATTAAGAATTTTATATTATACCATTAGAAGGTATCGCTTTAATAATATATTTGCCATCAGAAGTTGTTCTTGTGTCAGTTATTTACATAACTGGAAACTCGATAATATGATATTGTCATAACTCGAAGCTCGTCCTAAGAAAAGCCAAGAGCGCGTCCTATCTTCCTCTCCACTATAACTGCGAACTAGTTATAATAAAAGGAAGAAAGAGTACGGGCACCTCCCCGCCCTACACCGTGAATTCCTACCTGACTGCGGCTGCAACAGTCTTATTGAACTCTCCGGGACGTTTGTGTGTGATCAGTCTGAAGGTACTTGTTACGCTTGTTTATATTAAGATTATTATATTAGAATTGTGATTCGTGATGTTGATTGATTTGTGAGATCAATATAAGTCGTTGGAACGAACGCACTGCCGTAAGGCGGCCGATATGTTAAATAAACGCACGGCACACACCCCACAGTCGCGTCTCGAACCGTAGGCGGACACTACTACATACACCAGAGTTCCAGGACATAAAATAGCACCACACACCCGCATGAGACGGGCGGACACTACTACATACACCGGAGCTGGGACATAAAATAGCACCACACACCTACTAGTCGTATACCAAGTCATAGAAATGGTATATCAATATATCAATGGCTAACGCCATACAAACACAGCTTACGTACCGCGAGCGTACTGCGAGACGGCATCAACCAAGACATAGTTAATGTCACTGCAACAGTTCGCATAAGCCCATCACGTCAGCTTCCGCGACGTCAAGCAACATTCAATATTATAACATTGGTCAAAGATAACTTTAATCCATAATATGTGTCGCTCCTGCACATATAATTCCTTTATAAGGAATTCGATCCTAAAAGATCGTGCCATCATAAACTTCGAATTATCATATTATATTCATTATACATTTGGTACGAGTCTTTATGTGCATCATATTTATTAGTACCGTAGTACTTTAGAGTTCGGCTCGACCGCTGCCTTCCAGCATCACCACCACCTATATATACAGAACGACGGTTGCGACATTCGGGACGACAATACACGAACTCGTCTCGATTAATATGGTATCAAAAATATATAGTTTGTATTATTCATAATTAACTATGTTATTTATGTGTATTGCCATGCATATTTTATTTTATTTATTTATTTATTTTTAACTTATACCCGAGGTACATACTGTTACAATTTGGATATCCTGCAACAATGTCTGACCTCAGAGAACTTAACTGTAACAGTTATAAAATAAAATATAAACTGCTCTTTTCCTTCTTCCTAATCAAAATAACTTACAAAACATCATATAACAACTAACAATTCAAATAAGTAAGAATTGAAGTTACAAAACCCCACATCATTCTTTCAATGACATACAAAACAAACACTAATAGGTTCTTTAGTTTCGACTTTAACACGTGATATGAAAGCAATATGTTCCATATTTACTGTAGGTATCACATGAAAATACAGTAAATATTTTACATTAGTTTTCAATTACAGTTTTAATGTTTTCTTTTTTTCTCTTGAGATGGAATTTTGTTTCTCTCTCTCTTTATGAGTTTTTTTATACGACAAATAAAATTTAAATTATATAACTAATAATAATTAATTATATGAGAAATATCAAAAATCAAAAATGTTTAATCGTAAAGTCAGTACAAAATATTAATATGATACAAATACAATTGTCCTTAAAAAGAAAATTCATTAGGCGTATTGCAAACATCAAAGAGACAGAGTGCGTGACTAGGAAGTATGAACTCATCTCGTCGTGTTATTTCTATTCATGCTTATTGGAAGGTTCATTTCTTTGTGTATGTATAAAGAAATCATAAGTTCGCGAACTTCTATTGATAAGGACTGCATTATATATATTTTTACGCTATATATACTCATTGTTTTAAATAACTAAATAGAAGAAAGAGATAAGAGGAGAGAAAAATCTTTTAACAAACCTTATTTGCACTGTAAAAAATGTGAAAAGTGTTTTTCTAATCTGACAATTCTACAGACTTATATATGGTCAGTATCTTTTTTTAACTTACCATTATTTTTATTACCATTTTAAAAAATTGTTCTAAGCATAAAGCTAAACAATGGCTAAGCAAATTTTATTTCTATTTATCAAAGATAGAAGCTTTTGTTAAAAAGACATAGTATCATAGAGAGTGAGGAAATTGGTATTAAGATAAGGACATGGCACAGCGTGGCGATCGTGGAGGTCATGACTCTTTGTAACGGTTTTCCACGGCTATTTTTAACTAGTCCGTCGCCTCCATCGCGTTTCGGATTGATCTTTTTCCAGCGTCATCTTCACCCTTGCTGCAGTAGGTGCCGCTATCGGTGTGATGTGATACAAGTCTGTATATTCAAAACGTGAACGATAAAATGTATATATACTTACATTATAAAACTGAAGATTTTGTTTGGTTGAACATGCAAATTTTAAGAACTGCTGGTACGAATTGAATTATTAGTTAATTTCTTAAGTTGGTGAGACCATTTATCATATTACGAGTATAATGTACTAGATCATAATTCTGTTAGTAATTTACGTTAAATAAAAGAGTTGTAGAATAGTTTATATTTTATATATTTTTTCTAGATATAATCATGGAAGTATTGTTAAAAATGATCATAACTATGGAAGTCACCGCATTCCTGGAGAACTCTACGTGATTATTCTTCGCAACATACAAATTAGGAACTATAAAACTCAGTAACATGCAAAAAGAACTGGTTTTTATTTTTTATCTGGTGGTCAATGATCTGCTAAATTCACACATACTTCTACGAACTTATCCCGTTCGTAATTTTTTATTAAGTAATGAGATTAATTTAATTTAAAATTATTTCTAAAATATCCCCCTTTTCCTCCCACAAAGTTTTAATATTTCAACCTAAACGCTGGCAACATTACAATAAAAAAATATTTTATAAAGTTATCATCTAAATGATTGTCTAGATAAGAGCTATACGAAATAAATGTAAATTGCTACAATGGCAGTTTGCAATAACCTTTATTTTAAATGTCTGCTATTTACCAGTTAATGAATAGTTATTTACTGTTAGCGTTTTGTTAATATTTTGTTTATTTTCCGATCAAATTAATATAAATATTTACCGTATAAACACATCTTTGTTACTTTTTTTTACAGAAAGTCCGATCTGCTTTAAATTACAAAAACACCGGAAAGCAGAAAACGGTCGAACGGTCTTAATTTTGGGTTCACTCTTTCTACTTTGCTATAAACGATATATAACGTAACACTGGATTAAAAGCTTAATATAAGCAATTTGCAACAAAAATCCGAATTACTAGAATATTTGTCATCGGTTTCTAGAAATTCCTCAATCCGAATCATTTATCAAATCTGGTCAATTATTTTCAACATTAAATGTTATAAAATTAGTTTTTCTTTGAAATACGTAACATAACATCCGAAAATACGTAACATATATACATTTTTATGTAAGTTACGTATTTTCGAAGTTAATAACTTTAGTCGAAAGAATATATATATAATATTAATGCAAACTCGAAAATGATGAACCACTATTTTTTTGTCTAAGGTTTATTACTTACGTTCTTTTACAATTTACTAAAGACAATTTTCCCCTTTTTTACCACACAGTAGGATACACAGGAAATCTAGTGTCAAGAACAAGACATTTCGTTCTCCACTCTCCCGTTGAGAAACGTCCATTGTATTTTCAGTGGCGGAGTTCAACACCGTAATTTGTTTTGTCAGTGCTAAGAAATTATGTTTTGTGGTATGGCTACATATGTAAGTGCTTATATATGTATGTATGGTCTGTACAAAAAAAACCGAAATTATTAGAACACAAAATGTTATGAAAAAACTAAATATATTCATACAAAAAATACTATTTTCATGAATAAATATTGGCATTTTGTATTGACACAGTAACATAGACCGTGCAAAGATGTATGAAATTGGTTTTAAATTATACCTGAAAAGCGACTATATTATATATTACAGTTTTATTTTATGAATCTAGCACATTCTACCTCTGCGCCACGACCGGAAAGAATTCGGCGGAAAGTGGAGAACGGAGTGTTTTAACACTAGGTTCCCTCTGCTTACCCTGCTGTGTGCGGAATATAGCGTGACGCTGATTTAATAATTTGATTTAATGAATCTAGCACCTAATCTAGAGATAAATATTGATTCAGGGGTCTGAGGCAGCTTCACAATGTTTCCCTTATTAAGCAGGGTAGACAGTGAGAACTTAGTATCAAAATATGCTATTCTCCACTTTTCAGGCATGAAACATCATTTTAAGCACTTACTTTTAATAACGATCTAAACTCATTTTATATACTTTTACTAAGAGCTACGCATTTATGTGCACTACCCGCATTCATGGTTGTATAAACTAATTTTAAATAATGAATTTATCAATAAATATAATTACTAGAGTACCCAAACAACCAGGCTACCAAGGAACCAGGATAGGTACCTGGATAGGCAAGTTTGCATGTATACGAGAGAATCGTAAAGCCAAAAAAATAGGCAAATAAATCGATAATACAATATCTTTGGATTTAATATTTGACCTCGAATTCGATTAAATTTCACAATTTACATAATATTCATAGAAGATTGCTACGTTAGGTTACTGATTGAAAGGTGATTATTTTACTCATGAATTTCAAATTTACTAGATTTTTCAAACGAAATGAACGTAATTTGTTTTTCCAATATATATACCAGTAATATGCACAATACACGTATCTAAATACATGTAAAAAATAGGTTTTATTGTTTGAAGCAATCTTAATTTATCTCTCCGATGTTATATCTACAATTTCATTATAGGTAAAACAAATGACATAAGTTTGTCTATAAAATGGGGAGGAAAGAAGACAAAAAATGTAAAAAAATTGCTGAATATGTAAAATATATATAGACAAATATATTAAAAAGTCATTATATAATTAGAACGGTGTTTGCAATTTCAGTTCTATATAAATCGTAGCATTAGGGCATAGCATTCTATGCCTACGATATTAGGGATTTAAATTAAGTCAAATCAAAAAAAAAGAATGTTCTTAAAAAATATCATCAAAAAACACAAATGGGTCAAACATTTTCATAGCTGACAAGAGATTACGAACGAAAAACTACAGTTACAACATTTTGTGGAAATCCACGTGGGGTCAAGCTTATTGAAAAACTTTTAGAATGTTTCGCATAGTACATTCATATTAAAAGGAAGTAAACACATCAGGAAATAATAATAATCACGTTTCAATTTTTTATGGTTTTTGTATAATTTATAGCGGACGTATAAAAAACGAGCAGAGCTATAACTAGCTACTATGTTTGTGTAGATACTACATAAAATGAAAAAAATCATTTTTTTTTTTTCATTTTCCCGTTTTCAAAGCTTTCTTTTAAGGAATCACTTGCGTGCTTTCTCCCTTAGTCATTTAGTAAAAGAAGAGTTCTATATCTATATATATATATAGATAAATAAAAAATAAAGAAAAAAAGTATGAAATAAGACAGTTTCGTTGTAATACATTTATGATATGGCGCGATGTCAAAGCAATTTTCGTAGAATCCAGTGAATCAGATATTCATGTCTATTTATATGGAGTTAAAAAACAAAATCAAATCGGTTTCACGCTGTAACCTGCACTTAGCAGAGTAGGCAGAAAGGACCTGGTGTTAAGGCACTCTCGACGCCACGGAACTCAACGCCGCTCTTTGCTTTTACACCAGAGCGAAAAATTAAATTTAAATTAATATTTTCAATATAAATAATATTTCCAATAAATTTAAACAAAAAGCGTTGCAGCGTTATTATAATAAGATACAACATTATTAAACTATGAACAAATATATTGGTAAATATACTCGGGTTATTTATTACTCACTTACTGTTATAAATATATTGTAAATATTGGTTTTTACTTTATAACTGAAGGTAGTATTTTAACTGGATCTCTTTTCAACATGTATTCTTTTGTTTACCGCACCGACCCTTATCTTTAGCATTAAAACGATTAGTGAACTACTGGCACGCTGTGAGCGCCATAAACAAAGAACAGAACAGTATAATTAAATATTAAATCAGCTTCACGCTGTATCCCGCACACAGCAGGGTAGGCAGAGGAAATCTAGTGTTAAGACACTCCGTTCCCAACTTTCTGCCAAATTCTGGAGTCATTGCGTGTTGAGTGACAGAAGTCAACGCCGCGCTTTGCCTTGACACCAGAGCGAAGATATGGAAGCATAAATTTAAGTAAATATTTCGGCTCTTCGAGTGCCGATCGAACCCACAACCAGTCGGTTTTACAGTCACACTTCGTGCCACTGCGCCACGACTTCATTCTTATTATATTAGATATTCTATACTAATATTAGAAATCAAATATGTGATGAGATATTGAGATGTGAAAATTTGGGAGAATAGATGTTTGTTAGTGTAAAAATTTCTGAACGTATTTAAAATATTTTTTTATAATAATGTTACTTATATGTTTAAATCGGAATAGCATATAAGCTACAATTTTTGTAAAGATTTTGGCAGTAATACAAAAATAGGTTTATGCGGGTGAAATCGCGTTTGGGTCGCTAGTTATAAATAATGGTACTATTACGCAACTAGAAAAGTAAAATTGTTTAAAATAATGCAAATTTTCTTCTTTTTATATTTTTAATGTATGGCCATATATTAAAAATATAATTTAATATTAAGGCCAGTCGTGGCGCAGGGGCACAAAGTGTGACCGTAAAACCGACTAGTTGTGGGTTCGATACCCACTCGAGGAAATGAAATATTTATTTAAAGTTATATTTCCATTTCTTCGCTCTGTTGTCGAGGCAAAGCGCGGCGTTGAGTTCTGCCACTCAACACACAATGCCTTCAGAATTCGTCAGAAAGTGGGGAACAGAGGGAACCTAGTGTTAAGACACTCCGTCCGTTAACACTAGGTTTCCTTTGCCTGCTATGTGCGGGATACAGCGTGAAGCTGATAAAAATAATTATAATTCCATGAATTTTTAATCTACCTAAAGCTTTACCTTTATAATTGAATCATAATTATTTGTTCATAGTTATTTAAATTTGTATCATAATTTTTATCGTGTAACGTTTAATTTCATAAATTTTCTAGTTAAAAAGAAACTTATTAAAACTTCAAAATAATTTCCAAATTAATTTCAGCTAATTGTAATAAATGATTCATTAATTTTCTTCTTTAAAAATGTACAAGAAAACATTATTTAACGAACTGATAATTAAGACTTCAAGTTATTATTTGCCTACTTTGATGAAAGAAATTACAAAACTGTCGTCTTACAGTCGGTCAGTCAGACAGTACAGACCTTAGTCCTTTTTATTTATTTCGTATCGTATTTTCTCTTTGCGAAGTATTGGTTACCAACTACATATTTTTCAACTTTGGCTTATTTTCTGTGATATATAATAGAACAGTTAACGTGTTATTTACAGTACTTGCAATGTTTCAACGGACGGGAAGCGTACTAGATATTAACACGCTAACGTCAAGAACTACTAGTTCATTTCATAGAGTATATTTAACATATGCTCGTAATTAAATTTAAATTTTAATTGAATATTTCATAGAGCAATTTTTATTTAATAACGGGTCGTTGGGTTTAAATGGCGATCATAATCACTCCAAGTCAAAACAGGGCAAAAACTAAATTAAATAAATAAAACGTAAGGGTATAACGAAAAATGAGGAAATTAGCTATTTAACATCACATCCCTGTAATGTGCGAGATACAGCGGGAAACTAAAAAAAATATATATATCACTTGTCCTTGTCCAATAAAGTAACAAGGACGGTAAACTAACGTGTCAATTTTACCATATAACAAAAATAATATAAAAAAAAAATCCTTGTATCTATAAATATTATAAAATAGAAACGCTTTTTTTCTCTGTCTGGCCTTTCTAAGCGATCTTCGTCCAAACCACCCAACGGATTTTGATGCGGTTTTCACCATGAGGTAGAGTATTTCTCAGAGAAGGTTTGTGTATGATTTATTATATATATATTTTAATGTAATTTGACATAAATATGATAAATGTGCATAAAGTCCTACCCGTTGAGAAACTTTCACGCATGCGCTGCTTTAATGGTAAGTCTTACATGAAAACAATGTACTAGAGTATTATTCCTCTTAATAAGATCTACAAAAAAGTCAGCGACAGCATATTTGTATCTTCTAAGGATAACATACAGTGAGCATATTTCTGTCTAAAAATAATAATTTGAATATATTTTTTATTGTGAGGGATGTTTGTCCATAATGATATCAATCCTTATCCTTTTAAATACTTTATTAATTTTCTACGTTTAACGAAGATAAAATTTGCTTTTTACACTAATTGGAAATTACGAATAGTTTTAGAGAAAAACGCATTTAATTGTTGACACATCACGCCCGCTATAAACCGCAGATTTGGCTCATGTTTCGTTTATCCCTTACTCATAAAGCATATAAATAAGTATATTAGTTACGTTGGCCACGAAAAAGTCGTTCATAGGTCGTAGAACAAGAAATGCAAATAACAATCGTTTAAATCTTACTAATAAAAGCGTAGAGGAGACGGAAATTAGACGGCAATTTAAATATATTTTCTTATTGTAAGGGATGTGTGTCCATAATGATATTAATCCTTATCCTTTTAAATAAGTTATTAATTTTCTACGTTAAACAAAGATAACCTTTGCTCTCTACAATATTTCGAAATTACAAATAGTTTTAGAGAAAAGCTATATCATCCCTTACTCTCAGTATATAAATAAGTATATTAGTTACCTTTTGGCCACTTAATATAGATCAAAATGTTTACTGTTTTCATTTCATTTCAAGGTATTTCATAAGTAAGTACCACAGATTTAAGTAACTAAGTAGCACAGATTTAAAATTACCATTACGATACTAAAAAATTATTGCTGTGTAACGGCCGATCACCACGCGTCCCCTCGCGCCCCGCAACCTTATATGCTTATAACAATGGATCCGCCGCACCCGCCTGTCTTCTTTCCCCCGGGCATGCAAGGAAGACCTGCTCATCATGTTGCCCAAGGCTGGGAAGACCCCGCAGCTTGAAGGATACCGATCTATAACCCTCCTTAGCGCGGTCGCCAAGCTGTTCGAGAAGATATTCCATATTCCTCTCACTTCTCCAGTCGCACATCCACCCACGAAGCGAGCAGTTTGGCAAGCGGGTATACCACTCTGGTTATACTACGCCGCGTCTGGCACCCGGGCCTACTTCATTAAGTGCTCAGAGCCGGAACCCCCCAGCACGTCGCGCATGTCTTTGCCTCCTTGCCTTAGTGACAGAACATTTTGCGTGAGAGTTGAGAGTTCGAGGTCTAGCAGCGACTCGATCACTGCCGATGTTCCTCAGGGCAGCATTTTATCACCTGCTCTCTACGCACTATACACTGATGACATCACAACGCCATAGCAAGTATCACAAAACGAGAAATCCTGCAGGTAGTCCACAACCTCATCCTCCGTTGAGTGACGCAGGCGCCATACTAAGTGAGGAACACCACGCATCATAGCAACATAAAAATAGAAAGCCTGGAGGTACACATTGGTCGTCTTGCGTCCAACGCATTCCGCTGCGCCAATGTATCGGGTCACCTGCATCTAAGGAGCAGCACTACGTGGCATACCCGGCCGCCCGAGGTCAGACGTAAGACTACTTCCTAGGGACTTTCTATCCTTTGATAATCCTTCCAATTCCATACTGTGTCAACGCCCAGATGTCGTTCGGAGCTACTACGGAGATGGACGAGAGAATGCTTCAACTCTGCGCCAGGCTCTATAGCAAAGTTAATTTAGAAGCGTTTGCACGCATTTTGGAGCTACCCAATAATTATAATGTATTTCAACGCGACATAGTTGGTTACATCTTTCGTTTAAGTATTTTTGGGTAAGAGAATAGTATCTAAGTGTGCTGTTGTTTATAATTTATTTCGTTAAAGTTTTCTGTTGTTTGTGTCATTTGTTTAAGTTTGTTTTTTTAAACAATTGGAACACCCTTATTGGAACTACGAAAATGCGGGTTGCATTAAGGTTTAAATAATTTTCACATTGGTAATCTTAAGTGTTTTGCAAACATAGGTACATTACATGAATAATTCAGTAGTTAAAGCGGGCGAAGCCGCGAGCGGGTCGCTAGTTTTAGATAAAACTAATATTATATTTGTTTTATTTTCATGAATGATGTATAATGATGTCTAAGATATTTTTGTTAGGTTTTAAAAATAGGTTTTACATAAAATAAAAATTATTTGTTAAGTGATCTGATAAGTCCCCTGGACATCATAACTTAAATTTAACTTAACTTAACCTCACGCTTTATCCCTAGCGTATTAGTAAGAGCCAAACTCTACGGTCTCTACATACTTTTTTCGCCTCGTCCACTGGTAATATAATTACATGTAACAAAATAAAGAACGCTCGTTTCGTAAATTGTTCGAGTTGTAAAGAAATTTAAGAAAAGTTAAAATTATGCTGAGACGCAGAATCTCTACGATTTCTAAAAGATTATGAATAGTTTTTTTATAAAAAACCTTATTACAAAACTAGGATTTGTGTAAAAATGCCAGCAGAACATAGTTGAAGGTTGGATTTGTTAAAAAAATATCAATTTAATTAGTTGAGACGAACAAATAATTATAAATTGTTATTATCATGCTCAGAAGCAGAAACTTTAAATTTTTCAGCAGAATGTATGTAGGTCTATGATATTTAGCCAAAAAAAAGACCTGAATATCATAGAAATACTTATAATCTGCTATAGAGCTAAAAAAAATATCAGTTCTTCTGTACCGGACACTCCATCCTCATACCCAGCACCATAATCATAATTTTATCTTTCGTCTCATTTGTTGATGAGGAATGAATCGTCAAACCTAAGGATGTTGTTGTTATCAGTTTATGCTATTTTTCGAATGAGTTGTATGCTGTTGGTTCTAATGGCTTCTCCAGCTTCACCGGGCTTTGGGAGGCTTAGTTAGAAGAGCTCTGACTTTGGCTTGGTTACTGTGGAAAGTATAAGCATTGAGAAGACGGTTTTCCAAGGGCGTCTCTTGTGAGACTCGGAGCGCGGCTTGCGTACACCGTTTGTAGCGGAAGAATTTGTTTCACAATTTATCTCTTGATGCCTTGATAAGTGTCGCGTGTATGTCTGTGATACCAAGAATAGTGTTGTAGCCAGATTTTTATGTTTCGTTTTTACTGTGTAGTCCATTCTTATTCAATGATAGTACCAAATTTACTTTTACCTTTAATAAGTCGAACAGAAAATTGAAACACAAGTATCAAAGACGAAGAGAAGTTCTAAAAATAACAAGAAAACGTAGTTATAATATAAAGCTAACTTCTCGGATGTAACGTTGTTATAGAGTTTTAAGCGATAACCATTATATCCATGCTACGATTAATATATCGCACATCGCTACCCAGCTTCCTTTATAAACAACCCATGGGTTATAAAAATAGCTTCTACGACGCTACAGATACATTTATAACTAGAATAATATATAATATATAGACAACATATGTATATTGTAAAGTTTGCTTATATTAGATAATGCTATGTATATATATATATATATTGCTATTTATATTGTGAACATTCTTTAGATAAAACCGATAATATTTATCAACTTAACGCTCAGAAGTTTTACATTTACATTCATTATTTTTCTCATTTCCAATACTTTAAGGATATATTTCCTTGCTTACTTTATTTATAAAAAAAAGGGAAAATATACAAAAAAAAAATACATTTAAATATTTTCTATTTATCTCATCGGGTAACTTATTTCCACAGGAGTTATGTAGCAATAAGGCTTCCGCCGCGGTCGCTCCACCGGGTGATCTTCTGATCTCGCTCACCCAGCGCTGGGCTGGACTATCATGATGAAGGTCTTCGATCGGAGGTCTTCCATCCTACGGGCTTCCCGAGATTTTGTGCAAGTGCATCGCCAGCTTTCTCACTGAGCGCAGCATTAAAGTCACTGTCGACGGTTTTTCTCCAAACCCACAAACGTTAACAGAATGCCCGAGGCTGCGTCCTATCTCCTACGCTATTTCTCAGAAAAACCAGTGCCGAAATAGACTTGTATCTTCAGATTGGGTACATTGGCCCTTAGCATTTCGAGTGTCTGCAAGAATCGCGATCATCTCGATACAACACGCTTTTTTTATAAAAAAAATGTACAATTTTTTAAATATTCATATTTATACAACGAACAAGGTGTTGTATTTTCAAATTAATTTTGCAGACCATACAAAATAACTTTTGTTACCTGTATTTTACTCACTATTCTGCAACATTTAGTTCTGCTTCTATCTGTTATTTTACTCGTAATACATTTGTTATATAACGCGGTGTTAAAGCAAAGTTCGTGGAATCAAGTCAATCGGTATTTTTTGTATTTATAAAGCGTCAGGAAAATATACTATTTAAACGTTGGTTTTATCTATGGAACTATATAAATAACAATAAAACCTATATTGAAATACAATGTAGATGTTTCTGCCGGTTCGTCTGTGCGACGGTTTTGGGTTGAAACCGGACTCAAAAAAAAGGTGTTTTTTTTGTTAATCTATATAAGGTATTATGAATTGTTCAAAGTTAAAGTCATATGGCATTCATACCCTCAACGGGTATTATATATTTATTTATTGTTAAGTAAAAAAGTCCTTGGATAACAATAACAAAAGAAACAAGAAAATAAACTACGAAATTAACACAATCATAATTTGTTTTACTTCTAAGCGTACCTAAAATATGCAACAATGAGATAATATTACACACACAAACATCGTATTTCAAGACTTGTAATTCATGTTGAAATAAATATAAGAATAAAACAGGATTGAAATTAGAAACATTAAGAAACAAAAACAGAGCAAGAAAAGTTTTTTATAAGTTAAACAGAAATAAAAAATGTAAGAGGTCTTGACTTTTACGAGTGATATTCTACCTTACTTTTCTAATCTATGACTTAAAGTCTCGTTGAAAATAAGGTATATAATATATAAACGATTTAAAAGCCTGAATATAATAAATAAAGACAAATAATATATTTTTAAATAAAAAAAGATTTTACTACTACAAATAAATTAAAAATAGTTCAGATAAATCACAGGTAAGTATATTAATTTACTTTATATGCAACACTAAAGTGTTCCTTTTAAAAAATATTTAGGCAGTTGTACGCTTGACTGTAAAAGCGAAGGTTGTGGGTTCGATTCCCACTCTGGAAATAGCTGTAGAACTAGTTCAAAAGAAGCTAATTAAAGCTTCCGAATATTTTTCGAATGAATTAGGACTAAATATAATGACTTAATCATTATTTTAATTGTTGCACTATGCTAATGTAAGAAATTCTAATAAAAATTATTCTATCTTCTATATATTGAAATGTAATAATGGTTACATACTATCAGTTTTGCAGTTTTTATTCAAATATGAACAGAATTGCACAGAAAATTTCAAAAATGGAATCTTTCTTTGTTCTATTCACACCATTCTTTATTTTATATCGTCTGTCAATGTAGTTAAGAGTTAAATTTGCTTGAGTTTACTATTGTGAGAATTATTTGAATAAAAGACGTGTTGTTTGCTTGGTGGTTTATTGGACACTGATAGGAACTTAAAAATTAGAAATTAGCTGTTTTAAAGAAAAATTAACAAATTGAACGCACATTCTCTGATAAAGAAAAAAAGAAGAAAAAAAAGTCTATTGTAGAATGAACTATATGACGCTGTCCATTAAAATCAAAAACTAAAGTACCTTAGGGTAAATATAAAAAAATATAATTTTGATAAATTTAACGCTTCAAGGAACTTATAACGGACGAAATTAACGAACTTATAACTAAGACTTCAAGTTGTTATTTGGCTACTTTGATAAAATAAATTATAAAATTCTTGTATTGACATTAAATAGACTCTTCGTCTTTTCATTTGTTTCTAACTATATTATTATGTTGCGAAAAAAAATATTTATAAATGATTTATATTTCAAATTTTAATAATAAATATTTTTAGGCTGAACAATTAAAACATTGTTAGTTTTAGGTTCTTTATTTCATTTTATAGAGCGTAGCACATTAGAACTGTGAACTGAATGATGAAATGGTTATGGGTTCGATTTTATCATCTCTCGGGGCACTGAATTATTTTTATTTCAAACACTTAACACGCAATGTCTCGAATTAGGACTTAAGGCGTAGTCATTGCTTACTCGTGCGCTTCTAATAAAAAAAAATGAATTTTTAACACGCTTATGTGAAGATTCACTGGTTTGAATAGATTTTTAGCATGGTAATAGCTCAAAGCTTAAAGAGCAATTTATTGGATAATTTTCATTATAAAGTATAAAGAAATTAATTTTCGTTACTATATTTATTACAATTATAAACAATTTACTATAAATATCATATCGTTTCATTTTAGTATATTTCCTGAGTCCGTAAAATAATATAATTTTGTAAAGATAAATCGAGTTTCGTTTTTAAAAAAATTTTTTTTTTTTAATTTATTTATGTTAAAAAATCAATAAGCAAATAATGAAAACAATTAAGTTTAACTTTCGAATCTTATTCGGTACACGTGTGATAAGGGTCTGATGACGGAACCCGAAAGTGAAAAAACATGTAAACACTTTTACTTCCTTTTTACAGGATGAGGTATAAACATTTATTTACTCTTTCAAAGTTTTTACAGCTTAAGCTTAATCTTGAAAGTAAATTTCAGAGACTATATTAAAATAGATATATGTGTCTATATGTTGGAGGTAACTTGATCCCATAATCGAATTAATTCGTATTAATGACCAACCTGGTCAGGTTGGTCATTAATACGAAATCTTCCATAGAGTAGAAAACAATTCACGCGGCACCAATTGGTAAATAAGTGATAAGAGAAGAGTCTCTATTACCATACAAAATCTTTCCTTTGTTTCTAGAATAAAACTGGACTGACTGAACTACTAATACGGTCAAATGAGTGATTGACTAATTTTGTAGTATTATATTAGGAGAAAAATATTTTGAACTTGTCCGATGTTACATAAAACCTGAAATATTAAATTCGAGAAACTCCTTGAAAGCATTATTTACGCATGAACATCTACTCACCAACCACTCAAGAAGATCTAGTTAAAAGTATTGCTTTTTCACTGTGACAAATTTACGTCAGTGAATCTCAGCTAGAATTCTGCGTAGAAAAGTTACACCAACATTTTTTAACCTCGTTTATTTATATTTATATCGCTTCCTTCCTTTATAAATAAATACTTTTTATAAATACTGAACTATCATATTATGTCCAATAAAACTTTTATAGCTGGGCGCTATATCCCGCATATTCTCTCTATCTAGCGATTAGGCGGAGGGAACCTTGGAACCTGTACCGTTGTTTGCAGTCACACGTTTGTGTGTCGAGTTCTGACTGAGTGTGAGGAACCGAGTGTCTTAATACTACGTTTTTTCTTGTTACCCCGCTAAAAGTGTGAAGTTGCTTTGCTGTTTCTAATATATCTTTTGATTTCAGGAGCGCAGTTTGTTAATCTATTGAAAAAATAAATATAGCATATACAATGTAAATAAAATGGAGCTTAATTTTACTCAATAAAAGTTTTTTTTTTTAATTTTTTCTTCTCAATCATTATGTCCCAATAATTAAAAAAAACAATGATATAAAACAAAAAAAAAAAGGTTTTTAGCCAAAGCAATTAATCAAATACACAATACAATATAATATACACTTTCTAGCATTTGATTTATTTTTTTGTTCCATTTTTGCCGTACGAAAAATTATTATTTATATTCGACTATTAATAAATTGTGACCCAAATTTTTCCTTTGTTAACAACTATTATATGTTTTTGTTCCAGATTGAAAATAGTACAAATAAATATTTATTTAACGAAATAAATATGCTCGGTTTTAATTCAAAAGTTATATGACTATATAAAAACTTAAAAGCTTAACATAACTATTTTTATGTTTTTAATGTCAAATATAAAATAAAAAACCATATATAACACAGCACAAAAAAGGGTTTACTTTTCCTTGGTCTCAGTACACAAAAGGTTTTCCTTTTCCACAAGTTATGCGTCACCGCTACGTGTCTCCAAACAATATCAAAGAACTTCGTGTTTGTTTTATTAATATTACCAACTGACGTTTTCGTGTATTGTTTTGAAAGTTAGAATATTATCTCATTATTCCAGCTTCACGCTTCATCCCACAGAACAGTGTCAACCGTAATAACCCAGTGTCAAGGCACTTTGTTCTTTGCCTTTTCCTAATTCGGTAATTTCCAGCAGTTGCAGTTGCAGGATTTGAACCGAGCCTCAATTGTGTCGTAATTACAATGAAATAAAAACATTTAATTCATCTGAATAGTTAATAGTGATCATATCCACTACCATTTGCAGCTACCTTTTACAGTTGGAAGCAGTCTCATTGCAAGTGGGTCCCGAGAATCCAATATACATTTGTTTTAATATTAAATAATCCTATTAAAATAAATAAATCAGCTTCACGCTGTATCCCGCACACACCAGGGTAGGCAGAGGGAACCTAGTGTTAAAACACTCCATTCCCCACTTTCTGCCGAATTCTGGAGGCACTGCGTGTTGAGTGGCAGAACTCAACGCCGCGCTTAGTCTCGACACCAGAGCGAAGAAATGGAAATATAAATTTAAGTAAATATTTCATCTCCTCGAGTGGGGATCGGACCCACAACCAGTCGGTTTTACAGTCACACTTCGTGCCGCTGCGTCACGACTGGCCTCAATAATCCTAATAATATACTAAAAATATATTAAAATTATTATTTTTGCTACGTTTATTCTGGATTTTTGTTTTTTAAAAGATCAGTAGATGTTACTTCAATGAAGTTTACAAAAAAGAAATCCAGACGTAAGGTTTAATTAGAAACCATCTAAATATAATATTGAAAAAAAAGCGCAAGGCGAGCCTTTATAGAGTCAAAGTATGATCGATGAATTCATTACCCAAAATACAGCTAGTAAACGACAAACGAATATGTTTTATATTATGTTAACATATTTTAACTGAACACATCATTATACATTTTTATATAAAACGACATTTAAAAGAAAATAACATTGACATACATTGGTGATACCCAAAACATTCAATATATTTTCATTACAATAAATATACTGCAGTCATATTAACCACAAACAAAACAATATGCAAAAGCGATTACAATAAAATAACCCGTCAAATAATATTCGACACTTGTCGTGACGCGATACACAAATAACAAACCTGTGATCAATCTGAGTATCTAATTGTTTATTTATTACATCGTAGTACTGAAACAGGTTATTAATTAATCATTACTATTGATATATTATTGTGTTTACGATAATATTTCACTTACTGGATATGTATATTTTGGTATTGACTGTGGGTCAATATGTGACGTTTATTTGTTTTTGTTTCATTTAGTAAACGATTTATGAGCAGTAGACGATCTTCGTTCCGTACCTTTGAAGGAAAAAAGGAACCCTTATAAGATATATATACATATATACGTGTCTGATATGTATGTATGTCTGTCTTTCAAGAGCCTTTATCTCAGCAATGCTTGTAGATATCGAATTGACCCATGATTTCCTGGGAAATGTTTCTAAATTAATTTAAAAAAAGATATGGGTATGGAGATAGTATTGAAATAACGCGTATTTCAATACTATCAAGGAAATCAGAATTCATATGGTGCTTCCAGGTAACGTAGAATTATTAACTTTAGCAACTAGCATCTACAGGTAGTACTTGTTCAGGACGTTGACCCTGTATCCCACATTTATCAGAGTAGACGGAACCTAGTGTTGAGACACTCCGTTTCTCACTTTTCCTATTAATTTTTGAGGTATTGCGTGGCGTAACTCAATGCCGTGTTTTTGCATTGGTTCCAGAGCAATCAAATAAATATATTAATAAATTCATTCTCCCGAGTGAGAATCGAACCCACAATCACTCATATCTTATGCCACGATACACTGTATATTATTAACTCTAAACTATACTGTAGGAAAAAAAATATTTCAAAATATACATACAACAGTCAATATATATTACACTTGCTTCATTAACTATTCAACAAATGTTTCCACTCGCGCAAAACATCGCTTAGACAATGTTTTGGCGTTCTAAGATGACATGGGTTCCTAAATAATATTATTGTTGGTGACTATAAAATAACTACCATTCACCGAAGTCATAAATCAAAAAAAGATGAGTAATGCGTTGAAGGTAAAGATCTAGAATGAAGTCGAGTGCAAGTTGGACTAGTTCACTGAGGATTGAAGAATCCTAAGTAAAGACTTATTTAAGGATTGGTCAACGGGAAGTATAACTTTTAAAACTTTGCAAATATATCCATAACCGCAGTAGGGCTAACCCCTAAATAAATTCCAATTTATACTTTTGATTAAAGTATTTTTATTCAAACCTAGAAGTTTCTTATTTTTCAGTTAAACGTCGAAAGCAAAATATGCTATCTTTGTGTAAGTTTAAGAATGAGTTAATCAAATGGTGCTGTTGCTGAAAAATTGTAAGAAGAAGAAGAAGAAGGTTTAAAAGTGAATTTTATGGAGAAAATTAATAATTTGAATAAAGATCAGTGTTCATTTCATTAAAAAAATATACAAATGAATGCACAAATTATCTGTGAGATAAAATCTGCTAAAGTAGATAAAAATAAAACGTCTCTACAGTACCTACAATGTTATGTGTTTTGGGGACGAAATAAATTGATTAAGCTTTTATCAAATACAAAAAATGTACAGTATTACGTTACTGAAGCCAAGTTGAAAATGAAAGTCTTGAAAATAAGTATGCAAATGTCACAAAAGATTTCGTAAACTATTACTTGGATTTATGGCAAACGTGCCACAAGAAAAAAGTCACCATAAAAAGAGGCTAGTCGTTAAACCGTTATTATTTAAAGAGATTCACGCACGGGGACAAGTGGATCTTATAGATACGCAAACGTGTCCCAATCGTGATTACAAATATATTTTAAGCTTTCGAATTCGAGAAATTTTACGCCCCATACACTCAGGAGGTCGTTCACGTTCTCCTTGATATTTTTTGTATTTTAAGCTCTGGCGCACCCTGGTGAAGGCCTACGTCCAGCAGTGGACCGAAATAGGCTGATTTGATATGTAGATCTAAGGTCTATTTATTTCATTGATTAAAACAAGATATGGCCGTTTATATAGCAAAAAACGCGTATTTCAACATTATAATGAGAATGAAAATTAATACGATTACCGGTAGCACTAGTTCAGGAAAAAATTTGAAAACTGTACATTCGTGGTTAAATCCTAAAAGATAATAGCCTTAAAAGGGGGGAAAAATTTGGTACTAAAGCCGCTAGTTCAAGTGAAATATCAAATGAAACGGCTCTGGATAAGGTAAATATGTATTTATAAGTTTGCTTAAACAAACCTTATTTTACTATGAACTAATATATATTTAGACTTTTTTTTCTATAGTCGGTAACGTCAACTTATAGATAAATCATTTCGTTTATAAATTATAGATCATTGTGAGATACTTTGCTCTGATGGCGGTATCGTATCTTACATTACATCGTATCAAGCTCGATGTAATTATAATAAAAATGTTCCCTAAATCAAAATTAATTTATTTACATCTTCATTCGACTACAGCAGTATCTCAAAGTAAATAATTAATTGTTATAATCAACCTAAAATTCCCTTAATTAAGACGTACCGTACATATGTATCTCTTATTTAAATGTTTGGTTTTGGTTTAATTATACTTTGATATTAAAAAAAATCATAACTTTCTCAATCTTAATTTACTAATTCAGAATCAAAATTTCTTTGATCTCATAAGGAACGGCCGAACAAATACGATGGGGTCGTTATCCTTTTGAGAAAATAGTGTGTTATGCGTCACCGCTACGTGTCTCCAAACAATATCAAAGAACTTCGTGTTTGTTTTATTAATATTACCAACTGACGTTTTCGTGTATTGTTTTGAAAGTTAGAATATTATCTCATTATTCCAGCTTCACGCTTCATCCCACAGAACAGTGTCAACCGTAATAACCCAGTGTCAAGGCACTTTGTTCTTTGCCTTTTCCTAATTCGGTAATTTCCAGCAGTTGCAGTTGCAGGATTTGAACCGAGCCTCAATTGTGTCGTAATTACAATGAAATAAAAACATTTAATTCATCTGAATAGTTAATAGTGATCATATCCACTACCATTTGCAGCTACCTTTTACAGTTGGAAGCAGTCTCATTGCAAGTGGGTCCCGAGAATCCAATATACATTTGTTTTAATATTAAATAATCCTATTAAAATAAATAAATCAGCTTCACGCTGTATCCCGCACACACCAGGGTAGGCAGAGGGAACCTAGTGTTAAAACACTCCATTCCCCACTTTCTGCCGAATTCTGGAGGCACTGCGTGTTGAGTGGCAGAACTCAACGCCGCGCTTAGTCTCGACACCAGAGCGAAGAAATGGAAATATAAATTTAAGTAAATATTTCATCTCCTCGAGTGGGGATCGGACCCACAACCAGTCGGTTTTACAGTCACACTTCGTGCCGCTGCGTCACGACTGGCCTCAATAATCCTAATAATATACTAAAAATATATTAAAATTATTATTTTTGCTACGTTTATTCTGGATTTTTGTTTTTTAAAAGATCAGTAGATGTTACTTCAATGAAGTTTACAAAAAAGAAATCCAGACGTAAGGTTTAATTAGAAACCATCTAAATATAATATTGAAAAAAAAGCGCAAGGCGAGCCTTTATAGAGTCAAAGTATGATCGATGAATTCATTACCCAAAATACAGCTAGTAAACGACAAACGAATATGTTTTATATTATGTTAACATATTTTAACTGAACACATCATTATACATTTTTATATAAAACGACATTTAAAAGAAAATAACATTGACATACATTGGTGATACCCAAAACATTCAATATATTTTCATTACAATAAATATACTGCAGTCATATTAACCACAAACAAAACAATATGCAAAAGCGATTACAATAAAATAACCCGTCAAATAATATTCGACACTTGTCGTGACGCGATACACAAATAACAAACCTGTGATCAATCTGAGTATCTAATTGTTTATTTATTACATCGTAGTACTGAAACAGGTTATTAATTAATCATTACTATTGATATATTATTGTGTTTACGATAATATTTCACTTACTGGATATGTATATTTTGGTATTGACTGTGGGTCAATATGTGACGTTTATTTGTTTTTGTTTCATTTAGTAAACGATTTATGAGCAGTAGACGATCTTCGTTCCGTACCTTTGAAGGAAAAAAGGAACCCTTATAAGATATATATACATATATACGTGTCTGATATGTATGTATGTCTGTCTTTCAAGAGCCTTTATCTCAGCAATGCTTGTAGATATCGAATTGACCCATGATTTCCTGGGAAATGTTTCTAAATTAATTTAAAAAAAGATATGGGTATGGAGATAGTATTGAAATAACGCGTATTTCAATACTATCAAGGAAATCAGAATTCATATGGTGCTTCCAGGTAACGTAGAATTATTAACTTTAGCAACTAGCATCTACAGGTAGTACTTGTTCAGGACGTTGACCCTGTATCCCACATTTATCAGAGTAGACGGAACCTAGTGTTGAGACACTCCGTTTCTCACTTTTCCTATTAATTTTTGAGGTATTGCGTGGCGTAACTCAATGCCGTGTTTTTGCATTGGTTCCAGAGCAATCAAATAAATATATTAATAAATTCATTCTCCCGAGTGAGAATCGAACCCACAATCACTCATATCTTATGCCACGATACACTGTATATTATTAACTCTAAACTATACTGTAGGAAAAAAAAATATTTCAAAATATACATACAACAGTCAATATATATTACACTTGCTTCATTAACTATTCAACAAATGTTTCCACTCGCGCAAAACATCGCTTAGACAATGTTTTGGCGTTCTAAGATGACATGGGTTCCTAAATAATATTATTGTTGGTGACTATAAAATAACTACCATTCACCGAAGTCATAAATCAAAAAAAGATGAGTAATGCGTTGAAGGTAAAGATCTAGAATGAAGTCGAGTGCAAGTTGGACTAGTTCACTGAGGATTGAAGAATCCTAAGTAAAGACTTATTTAAGGATTGGTCAACGGGAAGTATAACTTTTAAAACTTTGCAAATATATCCATAACCGCAGTAGGGCTAACCCCTAAATAAATTCCAATTTATACTTTTGATTAAAGTATTTTTATTCAAACCTAGAAGTTTCTTATTTTTCAGTTAAACGTCGAAAGCAAAATATGCTATCTTTGTGTAAGTTTAAGAATGAGTTAATCAAATGGTGCTGTTGCTGAAAAATTGTAAGAAGAAGAAGAAGAAGGTTTAAAAGTGAATTTTATGGAGAAAATTAATAATTTGAATAAAGATCAGTGTTCATTTCATTAAAAAAATATACAAATGAATGCACAAATTATCTGTGAGATAAAATCTGCTAAAGTAGATAAAAATAAAACGTCTCTACAGTACCTACAATGTTATGTGTTTTGGGGACGAAATAAATTGATTAAGCTTTTATCAAATACAAAAAATGTACAGTATTACGTTACTGAAGCCAAGTTGAAAATGAAAGTCTTGAAAATAAGTATGCAAATGTCACAAAAGATTTCGTAAACTATTACTTGGATTTATGGCAAACGTGCCACAAGAAAAAAGTCACCATAAAAAGAGGCTAGTCGTTAAACCGTTATTATTTAAAGAGATTCACGCACGGGGACAAGTGGATCTTATAGATACGCAAACGTGTCCCAATCGTGATTACAAATATATTTTAAGCTTTCGAATTCGAGAAATTTTACGCCCCATACACTCAGGAGGTCGTTCACGTTCTCCTTGATATTTTTTGTATTTTAAGCTCTGGCGCACCCTGGTGAAGGCCTACGTCCAGCAGTGGACCGAAATAGGCTGATTTGATATGTAGATCTAAGGTCTATTTATTTCATTGATTAAAACAAGATATGGCCGTTTATATAGCAAAAAACGCGTATTTCAACATTATAATGAGAATGAAAATTAATACGATTACCGGTAGCACTAGTTCAGGAAAAAATTTGAAAACTGTACATTCGTGGTTAAATCCTAAAAGATAATAGCCTTAAAAGGGGGGAAAAATTTGGTACTAAAGCCGCTAGTTCAAGTGAAATATCAAATGAAACGGCTCTGGATAAGGTAAATATGTATTTATAAGTTTGCTTAAACAAACCTTATTTTACTATGAACTAATATATATTTAGACCTTTTTTTCTATAGTCGGTAACGTCAACTTATAGATAAATCATTTCGTTTATAAATTATAGATCATTGTGAGATACTTTGCTCTGATGGCGGTATCGTATCTTACATTACATCGTATCAAGCTCGATGTAATTATAATAAAAATGTTCCCTAAATCAAAATTAATTTATTTACATCTTCATTCGACTACAGCAGTATCTCAAAGTAAATAATTAATTGTTATAATCAACCTAAAATTCCCTTAATTAAGACGTACCGTACATATGTATCTCTTATTTAAATGTTTGGTTTTGGTTTAATTATACTTTGATATTAAAAAAAATCATAACTTTCTCAATCTTAATTTACTAATTCAGAATCAAAATTTCTTTGATCTCATAAGGAACGGCCGAACAAATACGATGGGGTCGTTATCCTTTTGAGAAAATAAAGTTTACCTTACAGCAAGAATAAATGGAATATTAATATTTTACCATTTTCATTGAAAATCAAATGACTTTTACTTTGCCTGTCCTTAATTATTATACAAAATAAATAAATTTTAATATAACTTTATTTAAATATGTTAATGAGATTAATTGGGGGCCTTTGATGAAAGCAAAACAAAGATTTTTTTTTATCTGTTTGTCGTTGTCTGTTTGTCCGTGCGTTTGTGCACTAATCTCAGAAATGTCTTAATTGACTTATATGCAGATTTCACATCGTAATATTTGTGTATTTCAATCAGCTCATAAATAAAAAAGTTGTATCGATATAAAGTATTTTGTTCGACAAAATTGCTTCAATACAAATTGTGACAATAACTGATATTTAAGTGTTATTTATATCCATATCCATGTAATCACCGTCGTCGTCGTCGAGGCGACTTAGATGAAGACAGGTTGTAAGTTCCATTCCCACTCGAAAAAAAATATTTTTTAATAATTCCATTTTCTCCGCCCTAGTGTCACGGCAAAGCGCGACATTGAATTCCGCCACTCAATACGCAATTCCTCCAGAATTCGCCAAATGGCTTTCGAGAAATAGTGAATGGGAATTGGAGTTCCCTCTTTCTACCCTGCTGTGTGCGAGATACAGTCAAATACTTTATAATATAACTTTACTGAATCGAAATCAGATTAGATTTAACCACATTTGAAATCCTAGGTCGGTACTATATTCAAGAACTCATTTTTGTTATATTTATAAAATTTATTAATATTTTAGTATTTAACAGAAGCTTGAATGTAAATAATAAAAACGGATAGATGTAAATTTGTTTTTATATAAAAAAAGATTGTGAAGAGTTTAACTCCGCTCCAAGCAACTTTTCCTGCAGATTTTTTAATAGGAAAACATATAATTTTATAATCACAAGTTGCACTAAAAAATAAAAAATACGTTAAATAATACATACATAAAGACTAAATTATGAACTACCATAGTCATTTATATCTTAAATTTAGATCAATTGACATTGTTGTTATACTCGCACCGTCTAGTAATCAACGGCTAGCTTACTAGACTGTGAAAACTAATGATTACTCCACAGATGAGATATTATTTACATTGGAACAAAGTTCGTACACTCAATTTGTAACAGACAGCAGAAATAGACTATAAAATACATAAGTATAACTGCTTATCTTTAGAATAATTGAAAATACAGTTGAGAAGGAACGGAAAATAAATATTAGATCATATAAAACACTCAACACGCAATGGCTCCAGAATTCCATGGAAATTGTGGAACGGACACTAGGTTCCCTCTGCCTACCTAAGCTTGACCACCAGCGCGTTTACCAGTTAAATGTTGATAAATATACGTAATTATTTGTATATATTTTTATAAAAAAACTCGCAAAAAATAAAAATTGAAAATATGTCTTAAACAGCTGACTATACAAGAAGGGACCATAATGTTTTCTTTTTCATAACAAATTGAAATCGAAATACAAACCATAGATTTCATTTCGGTTATGTACAACAGAGTCCCCTAAACCTGGCCAACTTTAATAAAATTGATATAAAAATAATATACAACATTTTCCTCACGAGTGTGACAAAAAAACTTTACATTGATAGGGAAAGTTCCTCGGTCATTTTCAAATATTGTTTTTTCTACTTTGATTTGTAAAGTGTTCTCGTAGAAATGAGACAAAATTTTTCTCAATCGTCAACACTTTGGAGACCATCTCGATGAGTCATCTAATAAGTTCTCTTAGTCAGTCGGATCGTCCGTCTGGTTACTACTACTATCGTGGACTCATAAACCAAAGAAACAACCTTATTATGCATACTAAATTTCCATTTTCCATGCGCAATTCAATCAAAAAATCATAAGAAAGGTCAACACTTACATTGTCGATACACCCGAGAGGAAAGCGAGTGGTAAAAATTGCGCGTGAGAACGACCACATCTCTCGCGCATTCATGGGTGACACACAATTCAGGAGGATACACAAAAGTGCAAAACGTTGTGACAAAAATTTAAGATTGTAGTGATTAGTAACCAAATGTACCTGCAATCCATATAGCTTTTAAGGGTTAAAATAATAATTTACATACCGCTAACAATTACAGCCAACTATGTCGGGATTAAGGATACATATTGAGGCGAATATTTGTACTTAAATGAAACAACTGTGGCAAGTAAGTAGCAGAAGTTGTTACACGTGTTTGAAACAGTATTCAAAATGACTTTTGTATTTCGAATTAAAGTTTTAATACATATTATGTGCTTAAACATAAGTAATATAAGTTTTGGTATGTAAAAATAAAGTTATTACTTTCATTCGTTTCAGGCCATTTATATTATTTAATCTCAGCTTCACGCTGTATTCAGCACTTTGCAGAGTTGGCAAAGGGTAACGCCACGGGTGTTGGCCATGGCGGAGACAGCAGTAGCGACTGATTTTCCCATCCAGCACTCTTTGTGCTGCTCCGCCAATTTGGGTATTTTTTATAGAGGTTTTCGTCCCCACAGCCCGGCCAGTTAAGGCAAGGCCTTCGGTTGGCACTCATGGTTACGAGACATGACCGCAACCATGAGTATACAATACAATACAATACAATACAATACAATACAATACAATACAATACAATACAATACAATACAATACAATACAATACAATACAATACAATACAATACAATACAATACAATACAATACAATAAACTTTTATTGCACTCAAAGAAATATAAACAAAAAATGAACAACATAAATAAACAAGAAAAAAAACACGTATGCAAAGGCGGTCTTATTGCTTTAAGCAATCTCTGCCAGACAATCTTTGAAACATTACGGATAGGTTGTTAAGAGGAAAAGGGGGACAACGTCACGGTGCAAATTTTATATCGTGAAGTAAAAAAAAAATAGTATATTTCCGATAAATACACACCACGCATGCTCTTCCAGTTCTTCACACTGTGTCTTCTGCTAGTCAGAGGAAAACGCGGAGGAACGCCGTCGCGTCACATAATTCGCCGTCGACCAATCATTACATAAAGCAAAATCCACTGGGCAATAATTACCACCGGCACTCTATACTCGTCGTCCCCCCGAATGGCAAGCACATTAGAAAAGGGTTAGCAGTAAGCAGCACACGAGGAGGTAGTATAATGTGCTACTACTCAAAGCTCGCTACTAAACTAATGCGTGAGAAAGGCTTTATTGGTCTAATTTTACGCATAATTTTTCCCCTATCTTGCAATCTTTCTTAATAGGCGATGTTTAGAATGTGAGGAGAAATTGAATATATATTTTTACCAAAATATTATTAAAATTATATAAGAAAACAATATAATTATTCAAACAGTAGCATTATTTTATTATATGTATCTATAGCTCCGCACTTTGTTTTGTGAGAATGGATGAATGAAATTAACATAAAATTAAATTAAATAAAGGTAAAATATATTAACGTGATAACCAGAAAACTCAACAAAACCAAATCAGCATGCTCGGTAATTAAAAGAATTCGAATAAATTGTTTTTCAAACCTACGCTAAGTAAAATTATTTAATCAACCTAATCCAGTTATTTATATTTAACATTAATCAATTATGTGATGTATGTTGTCGTGATAAGATTAAAAATGCTTTAACCGGAGTTCACGACCTCGGGACCTCGACTTTATTCGTGTTTCACTTGCATTTGACTGCTCCCCTCTGACAAGGGCTGAATTCTTTTTAAATTAAACGCTCATTCTTAGACATTTGGTCGTTGATCTCAGACAAAAATGTAAAACATTCTTTATTGTTTTTGACTCATTTCATTTTTACATCCTTTTCTATTATATAATTTATACATCCAATCTTTTTACATAATTTTGAAAAAATGCAAGTACTACGTCGCTGCTTACTAATGATGTCTCGTTCCGGTCGGAACATTGTTTCGGAACACAAAATGCTAACATGTTTCGAAATAGTTCCGGCTAAACCAAATTAGCTGTTCCGGAACAGGTATGAATCATTGCAAATTCCACAACAAATTTGTTCCGACTGTCCAGTTTGTTCACACGCAGTCTCTGTTCGTAAGCCGTTCCAATAATTACAGCATTTAAAATGTAGAGTTTTGAACTGTTCCGGCCCTAACATCTATTTATTTTCAACGACGTTAACTCTCCAAATTATTGTTCCGTACGTTGTTCGTCCCTCACTTCCTAGTATCCGACTGAATTGAATTTTGGTATGTTTATTTATTACTCGTGACAATGCAATCATATAAATTTAGTTTAGTTTAATCCAATATGGCACCGTACATATTTTAAAACAACCAACCCAAAATGGGTATTAAATGAAAGTGCTTAACTTGTAGAATACAACACATTTAAAAAACTCAATCCAAGATGGCCGCTAGTACAAAATGGCGGATTAGGTATATATTTTTGTTCAAACAAACCCGATATGAGTATTAAATGAAAGAGATACGGATTTTATTTCGTCTAAGACTTTGGTGCTAGTAACCAGGGTCTGATCATGCAGCTCAAAGATGGCCAGATGGCCAGGAACTCAGTAATTAAGTGACACAACTACATCGAATTTGAGCTCGTATGGTTTGTCTTAAGGAGTACTTTGGTGCTAGATAGTTATCGAAGTCTTACGATGAAGCTTAAAAATTTGGGGCCACCCAAGGAGCTCGGTAATTAAAGGGCGCAACTCCATTGAGTTTGGGCTTGTATGATTCGTCTTAACGAGAACTTTGGAGCTACATGGTAACCAGAGGTTGAGGATGGAGCTGGAAGATGTCCATAAAGATTTGGTAACCAAGCGACAATGTACTTACATATATTTAACTATTTCTGCAGCACAAGCAGCTAATGTAACACGATGGCGTTCCTAACTAAAAATTAAACCGTAATGCCTAATGGCACTTCTGAATATTATAGCTTACATACAAAACAAAAAAAGTAAATCGGACTAGCAAACCCAGAGATCTTAGCGTTTAAGCAAACAAACAAACTCTTCCGCTTTATTATATTATTAGTATAGATATTTTAGTATTATTGATTATTATTCTTTTCAAACAGCATAATTTTTCCAAAGTATGTAGCAAAAAAATAAATAAGAACGTTAAAGTCGTTTAACATTTACCATTCTTAACTCAAAAGTTCCTTTGGCCAGTTACAGCTCTAAATTTAGTCATCTGTAGATGAAAAATTCTGAATTTCAAAATCTATATATTCGTATTAGGTATGTCGTGTAAACATTTGTAACCTGCCATTTTGTTGTGGGGGCAAGAAAATGTAACAAGAAATATATTTAAATTTATATACAATCGCTGGGACAAATGACGGATGTAGTGTTGAGAGAGAATAACTTAAGGGCTACACTTTATATGAATGACAACACCATAAAATATAATAGCAAGCCATTCCTGTCTCATTCCTAAGTTAAAGTATTTTGAGTTACTTTGTTTTCTTTGATAAATTTTAACTTCAAAGTTTACGGAATCAGACAATAAAACATTTGTAACTCTCCTCAACATTACAAGTTTTCCATTGCCATTAAAACAAACATTTTAAATAAATTATTTTAATGTTATCTATAACGCATATTGTCTCTCTCTCCGATATCCGCCATCTTGCCTAATAACGTTTTGTTTTATAAGACTTTACATCTATAGGTATCTAATGTATACACTTTATTTTTTTTATATTTTTCAGTTCAAATTTTTTTTTAATTGAGTTAAAATATGAATATAAAAGTAAAAAGGACAGGTTGTGGGTTCGATTCTCACTCGAGGGGATAAAATATTAGATATTTTCGTTTTTTCAATCTGGTAACGAGGCAAAACGTTGATATGAGTTCCTCCACTGAACACGCAATGCCTTCAGAATTCAGCGGAAAATGGGAAACGGAAGTTAAAAAACAAATCATAATGATAGGTACAGTTAAAAAGCAAGCAACGTAAAACGGCCAATTATATGATACTTACCCTAATAAAAAAAATATTACCAAAGGATTTCTAACATTTTATTTCACCACCACCACTCCCAGAGATATGATAACAATAAACTTTCCCGTGAATTACAATAACAACTTACATACTTTTACTTATTTGGAACTTTCACTCGTACTTGGGAAATACTCCGTACGGCTGTTCCAAAATATTTGGTTAAATGTTTGTGCACATTCGAGACAGAGCACGCGTTAGGGCGACGGTTGAGTTTTATTTACTTAGTAATTAAATAAAATCCTTCTACCGCCGACCAAATTGCTGTCTGTTCGTTAGTACTGTTAAACATTTATATTTCTGTTACTTTTTATATTTTTTTTTATAGTGGTTTGAAATTAAATTAAATATTGCGCAAAAAATTTCACAAAATGTTTTATTTTCGACATATTTAATATTTTTAAGATGTTTATAAAAAAATACCTTCACGCTGTATCCCGCACACAGCAGGGTAGGCAGAGGGAACCTAATGTTAAGACACTCCGTTCCTCACCTTCTGGCGAATTCTGGAGGCATTGCGTGTTGAGTGACAGAACTCAACGCTGCGCTTAGCCTCGACACCAGAACGAAGAAATGGAAATATAAAATTAAGTAAATATTTCATCTCCTCGAGTGGGAATCGAACCCACAACCAGTCGGTTTTACAGTCACACTTCTTGCCACTGCGCCACGACTGGCCTCATCAATTAAGATTGTAATAATGTGCTTAATTTGTTATTCCTGATAGGTAACTAATACACACGATTTCCAATTTAATTCAAGTACGTACCTATACTAAAAACTTTCAAGGAACAGATTGCCCAATCCTCTTAAGTGAGTCCAAGTTTTTAATTAGAGTTAAAGTTACATAGTATAACTTTAGGTTTCAATAGTAAAACCTAAGCTAAATAAGTGACTGGGGATAAATCTTCCACAATTTGTAAATAATTCTCGAGGGATCAAGGATTTTGTGGCCCATTTAAAGTGGGTTAATTGTAACAATTTAATATGTTATTCAAAAGGAAAAATGTGATCGCGATCGAAAATATGTAGGTTTTGACATTTTTTTTTAATATGTGTGATTGAGACTGTGGATTTAATATAATTATGTACATTTTTCCTGAAATTAATTTTACATGTGAATCGTGGCGCAAGAGTATGAAGTGTGACTACGCTAAGTAAACGCTACTGGTAGTGGGTTCGATCCGGAAAATGAAATATTTATTTAAATTACCATTTTTTCTCTCAACACGCAATGCCTCTAGAATGGGCGGTAACTGGGAAACGGAGTGTCTTAACACTGGATTCCCACACTGTACTCTACAATGTAGGGTACAGAGTAGAGCATATTTTTCATATACATTATTTGATTATTTTCTTGTTTCAATAAGGATAGGATTTAGGATATCTTGATTTAGAATAATTAACCATGGATTTGTATAAGGGAATCGATTCCTACTCGTGATTACTATAATCGAAAGAAATTAAAAAAATCTTTTATAGAGTTAAACGTTTTGTTATTTTAAATATTATATTTTGGACTTGAAATTAAATTAGTATTTTAATATATTTGTGACTTGTGTAGAATAGTAAGATAATTCATTAACTATGTTAAATTTTTTTTTTAATAATAGATACTTTTTACTAAAGCGTGACCTTTTATTGAAGGCATTACAATAAAAGCCATATAAATTTTAAAAAAATAGCTTCACGCTTTATCCCACACACAGTAGGGTAGGCAGACGGAACCTAGTGTTAAGACACTTCGTTCCCCACTTTCTGCCGAATTTTGGAGGCATTGCGAGTTGAATGGCAGAACTCAACGAACTCACAACCAGTCGGTTTTACAGTCACACTTTGTACCACTGCGCCACAACTGGCCTCATAAGATTCCATATAAAAACAATACAAATATGATTATGTAACTGTAAGCTCAGTGATTATGGGTTTGATTCTCTCTCTGAGAATCCGATATTCCACTACTCATCACGTAATTAAGTGTGGATCAGAGTAGCTGTAAATTACATTTTCTCGAGCTTCCTGGGTTCTCTTTCCATGCAGAAAAAAATCTTATATGAAAATGCGTTTATTTACGAACAATATATGTACAAAATTGTACGTATATTAAAAAAAAAATATACGTGCAATGATCTTCATAATTTAGTAAAAATGTAAACATTCAATATTTATTTAGATGATAATAATGTTTCCTGCAAGTAAAATTTGAACCCACTTAATGTAAAATCGTAGTAAAACATATACTATGCCAAGATGGTATATGTCCTTCTCCGCTTTCCACCTAAATTCTGAGATGACCTCCAGAAACAATGCCTCAACAAGCATTGTTAAAACTTCCGGCCGCACCTTTGTCTACCAGAACCGCTAAATAAAAATAATTAATGAAACAAGTCGTAGCGCAGGAACTCAAGCGTTTTGCTGTCGCGACCCACTCGAGCAAATTAAATATTAAAAATTTTCATTTTTTCGCTCTGGTGTTGCGAGCGCAGCGTTGAGTTTCGCCACTCGACACGGAATGTGTCTCTAGAATTTGGCGAAAAGTAGGAACGAAGTGTTTCAGCACTAGATTAAACAACCGGCAGAAGGAATCTAGAGCATTAAGGACATAAGGCTCTGTGCGGGATATAGCGTAAAACTTGAAAAAAAATAATTCCCCCGTGTTATATCGAATCTACAACCATCGCCCTTTCGATCACTCGCAATTCTTTACAATATCTTGAAATCATTTATTCAATGCCTATAATAGGTATAAAGTGATACAATAGGTAAACTACCAACCAACCGCAAGATCTTTTCTGACCTTGACGACGTAAACCCAACAAAAGTACTTCTGTTGTTTCTCCACTACCTCCAACTTGATTGTTATTTAACTGCTCGGTACGGACAAATGAAAGACGCTCGGTTTAATATATGCTATTGTATACATTGTTTTGTGGAGTCTTTTATACGCCTTTAATTATATTATATGGTAAATTATATCAGTCGGTATGTATGTATATACCTACTTGAGTACTTAGAAGATATAGTATATTTATAACTTATAAATGGGAAATTTTATCAACTTTCAGTTTTTGTTTTCTTGAATGTATTCAGGCTGAAAATATATAACTATTAAATTATATAAAAATATTAATTATTCTTTGGCTTTGTCTCGCAACACCGGTAGTGTAAGCGATAAGAAACAAGTGTTAAAACACTCCGCCCTCCAACCTAGTCAGTGCACAAGTGTGCTACTGTAAACGATACGGCTGCGGGTTCGACTACCACTCGGGGGAATTAAATATTTATTATTTTGATTTTCTCGCTCGAGTAACTAAGCAAAGCGCAGTGTTGAATTTTGTCACCTCTAAATTCAGCCAAAAGTGGAGAACGGAAGTTTCTTAATGGGTGCGGAGTGCCTTACCACTATATTTCCAGCTTGCCTCTGTCTATCCTGCAATGTGCGGGATACAGCGTGAAACTATAAAAAAATTAAAAAATCTCTTTATTGCTACGACAAATGAATAAAACAACAAATGTAATCGTAACAATCATTTATTTAGGAAATTGTTATTAAAGTACACAGTGAGAAGAGCTTATATCTAAAGTTTCTATACTAAAATATATATACAATTCTTTTTTTCTTACACTATATTGTCTTTTACGTGTTACATTCACAGAAATTGTACTGTTTGTTGCTGCAATAAATGTGTGAGGCTGTGAGGGCAAAAATGAGATAGGATGTGTGTGTTTTTAATAAAAACTTATGTTTTTATGTCTGTATGTATAATTTTATATGGAAACTATTATAATTTTTTCTCATTGTATCCTACACGTAACAGGATAGGCAGAGGATTCCTAATGCTGAGACACTCCGCTCTCCACTTTATATTCTATACAAAATAATAATTATTACTTTCCTCGGAAAGTTTAATTTTGGACAAGAAGCTTTGTCAGATTGCAGAGTTTCATTGAAAATAACACCAATTTTTATTTTATAAAAAAAGGAGATTATAACTTTTTAAATCAAAATATTATATTGCACAATCTTTGCGCTTACAGCCTCAGATATTTATGTATATTTTTAAATATAAAAGTTGAGAAAAGTAACGGTATAAATATTAATATTTAAAATATAACTTGTTTCACTTTAATATTGTACTGCAGACTTGTATTGTAGACGTTACAAAAATATGTTATTTTGAAAATATTATTACGGAATTAGGAACGTTTTTAATTTATGATTCCTTTAAATATATAAAATAATTTTATATAATATACTTACAGTAATTTTTGACATTTTGTACAATAAATACTTATTTAATTTATATGTCATTTATTTATTTTTAATGAATATTTATAATATAATAAAATTCTATATTTAATAAAATATTAATACAAGGTTAACAAATCCCTTACAGTAATATGCCTAGGTATAACAACAAACGCGCTGTGCCTCGACACCAGAGCAAAGAAATGGAAATATAATAAATTTAAATAAATATTTAATTACCCCGAGTGAGGATCGAACCTACAACCAGTCGCGTTTACAGTGACACTTTGTGCCTCTATGCCACGACCAGCCTTAATTTGTTTTAATTAAATGTATCTGGAATGTCATATTTACATACATATAATAAACTTTCAGTTCTCTACAATTAAAGCAACTCGTAATTTCAACAATAAAGAAATTTCTCAAAGGAATTCAATTTAAATTTCGATTCTACTTACACAGTTTAAAAGTAACAATCGTTTACTATTTATTTGGAAATTTATGAAAATATAAATGTAAATTTTAAATATAAATTTAAATTTATATATTTACATGAACATATTAACTTAAGATACTTATAAAAATCAGTTTCATCGCATTAGATGATCTAATTAAATGAACTACTAAAAAATAATAATAGATTTGATGACAGATTTTGAGAAATTGCTTTTTAATGGGGTGACATATTATAACTACGACGTATTGTAAATATAAATTATTTGATTATTTATTTTATTTATTTTATTTATTTATTTATATATAAAAAACTGGTTACTCATTATTTACAACCTACAGAACATTGACAGCTATATTTTCCTTGTTTTCATTATTCTTAAACATATACTTTATTTTATAATAAATATTTAACAACAAATATACTTTTAAAAGAGAAGAGAAGAAGAGCATTATAATTTCTCAAAGTAACTGCAGTAATATATTGGTACTTATTTTCCAACAAATTACAATCACCTAAAATAAATCTTGTCTTGTACAAATATATTTAAAAATTTATATAGTATTTTTAAAAAGTAAATAACTAATTTTAAAAGCACTTTAGAGTTTATACTCTATCATCACAAACTTGACAATGTATTTCGCTGTCCGAGTCCCGTGGGTTACTTCTGACTGCGACACCATTTGTTATAATGGAAGTGCCGTTTGATAAATCTGTTCGTGGAAAAATATAATTTCTACTATAGTAAGGATTTTTTTTAAACTTCAAAATAATTTTTGAAATATGGCATCTGTTAGTACGTTAATATTTTTGAGGCTGTGATGTGTGATGTGTTTAGAATTGGATAATATTTGAATATGATGATCTAAGCCTAAAGACTTTAAAGTTAGTATATATGTATGTTTGTATGGTTTTCTTCACAAATTTCCCGGAAACCAAAAGTCATGTCTAGATAATCTTTTTTAATTAAATTAGGTATATTATGGTTCCGTACTTGGTATGATAAAACGGAACCCTTATAGGATCATGTTATCCGTATGTCCTTCCGTATGTCCGTCTGTCAAGACCATTTACCTCGTGATACTCGAGGCTATTGGCCCGTGGAGATATCAAGCTGAAATAAAATATTAAGACCTGATCCCTAGAAGACCATAACATATCAAGCTTCTAGGCCAATGCAATCAAAAGATACAAGCGTTTATACATTGATTTTACTGCATTTTGTGTGAAATTCGCTACTCTATAATCACAACCTATAAAACCGGTAAGTACTCTACTTATCGTAAATCTATAGTTACGAAAATTGGCATAAAGTGAGAACTTACGATACAAATAAAGGAAAAAATCCGAAAAGTGAAAATTTGTTTTCATAGAAAGAAATTATAACAAACTTAAAATTGTAGTTCATTTCATACAATTTTTTAAAGTCGATTTATTTATTTTTAGAGGACTATAATAACAAGTAAACTTGTATTGCTCTTATTAAATAAGAGATTCATTTGAATTTATAAGAACATACAGCGTTAGTGAAAACAAAAATTTTCACAAAATTTATTTTATTAATATGATATTAACATCAATTATCTGTCGTGTCAATAACAGTTCAACTAATTCAAAATACATACTAAAAGCTTCCAAATCTTAATTTTGTAAGTATTCCTACTCAATGAAATTACATTGATGCTACAATTTTATTAAAATAAATTGACTTATATATTCGCAAAGCATCGAAAATAAACTTAATATTTTAATTCTGTCTTATAGCTCTTATAAAGTTAAAAGACATGACGCAGTATTTCGCACAGCGCTAAAATAACGAAGAAATTGAATTATCAATTTTAAAAATCTCTAAAACAGATTCTAATACAAATTTTAAATAATAAATTAATAATATATACACCATACAGAAACTATAAATATTTTAATCAACTTAATGTGAAACAATAACGACTGTATATTTACATATTTAAAATATATTAGCGTTCACTGGTTTTGTATTTGTTCTATTTTGGTATAACATAATTAAAAAAGGTTTGGATAAGAATAATATAAATCTCTCTCTCTGAAATATATTTTAATTTGTAATAACAATCATATAAAAGGCCAGTCTTGGCGCAGGGGCGCTAAATACAACTTTAAATGTTCGATTCCCACTCGAGGAATTGAAATATTGAATATTTACATTTCCTCGTTCTGGTAACGAGGCAAAGCGTTGAGTTCCGCCACTCAACAGGCAATACCAACAGAATTCTGTGGAAAGTAGGGAACAGAAATGTCTTAGTGGGAACGGCTTGCCTTAACACTAGGTACCCATGTTCTCTATGCTCTTTGTATTTTTTTTATTTGGTTACAATTTAAAACAATAACTCAAAAATTCTCCCTCTATTACCGTAACATTATAGGACACATTTTATATCCAATAAACACAATATAATCTTGAAAGTATTAGTATGTCTTTTCGTACTACTGACACTTTTGTAAGAGAAATTTATCAAAAAACTGGTGAAGCGCGAGTTGGACTCGCCCACCAATGTTCTCGTACCAATTTTTGTATCGTAGGTAAGGGAAGTGCAACTTATAAAAGTTGACAGACTTACGGGCATATGCACTCATTTTGTATGAAATGAACTACTAGTATGAGTTGGTAATGATTTTTTCTATGTAATACCTATAATTTTTCACTTTTAGGGTTCTTTCCTTATTGTATTGTAAGTTCACACTACCACAGGAAGTATTATATAAAATAGGTTTTTGAGAGATTTTTTTACGCTACGTCTGTCGACGACGACGAACAACAAAGTGATCCTATAAGGATTCCGCTTTTACATTTTGGGGTACGGGACCCTAAAAGCAGACGCAATAGAGTGTATTAATATAAAAAGTGGTTACCATTCGCCGGCAAGGAGCGAGACAAATTGCTCCTCCGTCGCGAGTGTCATGCGCGACTAAAGGAGGACGCGTCACGATGCCTCTGGCTCACTGAAACAATAACTGTTCTGAGTATTTTGTAAATTGATTTACTTCAACGAGTTGAGAATCATTTATGCGATTTTTCTTGTATTTTTATATAGCTATTATATTATTAAACATAAATAAAGTCTTATTAAATATTAATAAAAAAAATCTTATTAAACACGAATAACTTGGTCTTAGAAATCTTTTAAATGTTTTTTCGCATTATAACATGGAATGATTACACCGAAGGGCAGAAAAAGATTTTTTAGAAAAAGATTAAGATTTATAGTAAGTATTAGTATTTTTTTATTAATAAAAATTAAATAATGTTTGCTAATTAATTTTATAATTTAAGCATTCCATACAACCTCTAATTGTTAATGTTGAGTTTACCTCAAAGCAGTAAAAAAAAGATCCACCGCAAACCTTTTGTTCTAAATCTTTTGTTAGAACAAAAATCGTTGTACAAAACAACATGTAAATTAAACAAGGAGTTCAAAAGTCTTTTCAGTCGCGAAATTAATAAATAACGATTTTTTTCGAAAATGAAAATATAACTGCTAAATAGCATTTTTTATTATTTTCTTTAAAGAAAAGGTTTGCCTATGAAGCCCATCGTGGTGCAAAGGGTGACTGTAACGCAACGGTTGTGGGTTTGATCCCTTCTTGTGGGAATGAATTGATATTTTCATTCCTTAGCTCTGGCACCAATGCAAAAGCCTGGCGTTGAGTTCCGCCAATCAACACGCAATACATTGAACAATTCGGCGGAAAGTGGGGAACGGAGTGTGTTAACACTAGGCTCCCTATGCCTACCCTGCTGTATGCGTAATACGGCGTGAAGCTGATTAAATTTTACACAACAAAAAAGCTGTATTGCTTTGAACGATTTGACTGAAAGATCTAAACTTTTGATGTAATCTCCTTTTGTTTTAACTGAAATACTAACTTAAAACAACAAAACAATTTGCTACAACAACGATTGTTATCTGTAAAACTTAAATATTATCATAGTAACTATTGTGAAAGTTACAAATTTTCATAATACTCCAAAGTTTCACTTAAGTTCAACTTAGAAGTTCGTCTGAAAACTGGACACGACTTGATACTTTGTAATATTAAAGAATTAAATGGTAATCAATTAATCATATTTGATAAAATTATTATTTAATAAAACGTCCGGCGCGCCCTCTTGTAAAGGGTGGGTTTCGTAAACTTAGTTTTAAAATTTTAGTTGTCTTTTTTCAATCAGGAAAGAGAATTTTAACCTCTTTTAAGTCAACTTCCTTCCATGAATTAATCCTCAATAATCGCTTTTTAATTAGACATATTATTTATAATAATTTAAAGGCCACAACAGCATGTAACTGTAAGTAAAAAGCGGCGTTGAGATACGATACTCAACACGCAAGTACAACGCTGTGCTTTGCCTTGTTACCAGAGTAAAGAAATGAAAATATAAACGATAATCATTAATTCCGAATGGGAATCGAACTCACAACAGTCACACGCTTGTGCTGCAATGGCCTCGTCCTTCTAGTAATACTGCCTTTTAATATACAATTCTGAATGTTAGTATGGAATTTATAGCATAGAGACTATTTCAACGAGCGCAACATTTGTTACATACGACCCTAGACCCTAGGTAACGGCTGTACTGCACTGTATTTTGTATATTCTATCAAAGCCACATATAGTACCTACAAAAGTTGTATATAATTATATTCACTTTAGTGTATCAGGTTTTTTAAAATAGCATAACCTTTAAATTGGAATTGAAAGTTTTAAATGGAAATAAAAAAAATCATTTGTTCTTCGCAAAAAAAAAAATATATTTTTTAACTTTCAAATTCAGATATAACTGCTATAGAAAATGGAATAATTTAACTCAATTTTAAAATCTTCTCTTAAACATTAGAATATATTATTCTGTAAACATTAAATATATTATTTTTTAATTCCCTTCACGAACATAAATATAGATATAGAACCTTCTAAGAAGAGAGGGAAGATTCTAAGTAACAACATCGCAATCAGTTATAATATATTTTAACTTTTAACTCTGAAATATTATTTGTATGAGCTGAAGAGCCCTGACATGACCAAAGATGACACTCTAGATATGAATACAGGGTATAATACAAAAAATAATATCATTCAAGTTCAAAATTTTAATATTCAGCATTTAAGACAGCTTGTAGAGTAAATATAAAAATTTGGCACACGCCCCTAACTAAAATAGATTTTCTTGGCAACAGAAGGAAATAAAATAAAATTTAAGACTTTCGTTAGACCACAGATATTTGTTGTAAAGTACAACGAATGGTATATTTCACTGGCGAAAAAAATCTAAAAAAGTGAAAGTTAAATTTAAAATGTATCTTAAATCAGCGATCCAAAATAATATTATTTTGTCTTTTAATATATACGATGCTTGTAACATCAAAAATATTATATTTTACACTCACATCACTATGTGAGTGATGTGGCTGAGTAAAGTAAATGTAGAATCAATGATCAGTTCCATATTTATTTTTCTGTTTATTTAGAAGTATCACAGATTGCGAAAGGAACCTGCGGCGCACCTTGATCCAAATATCTATTTTTAAAATATAATCATAAAATGTTAGACAACAGATGGATACCGTAGGCATCTTAGAAGCTATTAGACATTAGCTTTTTAGTCATTATCAATACATGACTATTAATTTTAAAGACAATATCCATATATTGATCGCTAAAGTTTTATCCAATTTAATAAAACATTAATTGTGGAGAATTATAATTGTAAGCGACTCTTTATATTGATATAACTTTTTTTTTTCTTAACCGATTAAAATAAAACAAACACAAATTTTAGGTTTAAAGAATTTTTATTCTCATAAAAAAAAAATATAGGCCCTCAACAATATTTTTTTTATTTATCCTCCATGTACAGACCGACCGAGTTTTTATAAATATCTATAGATAACTTCGTTCTGAACATTCCACCTATAAAAGGCAATATGACATTTGATTTATGGCTGAACCAATTTAGCAGTTAGTCCAACTAAATCATCATAAATATTAGAATTCCATATAACATCATATTCTAAATATGAATTTCACCTACAAATAGAAGTTAACTTAACAACTATCACGTTCAACCAAACCACATGCCAATTAGCTCCGATAGCGTAGGAGTGAATACTATCACACATGAAAATATGTTATTATTATAAGCACTCAAATATTATTTATTATTATGAGGCCAGTCGTGGCGCAGCGGCACGAAGTGTGACTGCAAAACTGACCGGTTGTGGGTTCGATCCCCACTCGAGGAGATGAAATATTTACTTATATTTTATATTTCCATTTCTTCGCTCTGGTGTCGAGGGTAAGTGCGGCGTTGAGTTCTGCCACTTAACACGCAATGCCTCCAGAATTCGGCAGAAAGTGGGGAACGGAGTGTCTTGACACAAGGTTCCCTCTGCCTACCCTGCTGTGTGCGGGATACAGCGTGAAGCTGATTTATTTTATTTTGATTTTACTCAAATATTACAAAGTAAATATATCCTAGTTCTATGTCACCGTTTAACTTTTTAAAACTTTAAACAGAAATAACTTAAAACTCTAGTAAGTATATTCATCAAATGTTTATCAATAAAAATTTAAATTAAGATGAAAGAACTAAGGCAACCGATAAAAATAGAATCAATTAAAGTTTGTGATTAATTACCATTAGCTTTAAAAAACGTTGATGAAATTCTTAATCGATTTCTTGAAAGTTTCGATTATTAACTTTTTTTAAGGGTCACGTTGTATTCCACATACAGTAGGGTTTGCAGAATTAACTTAGTGCTATGACACTCCGTTTCCCATTATTTGAACAATATGGATACTGCATGCATATTTCATTTCCTAGACTGGGAATTGAACTGACAACCTATCGCGTTTACAGTAAGACTTAGTGTCCTTACGTCACGACTGGCCGCCATCGTTTCTTTAAAGTTTAAAAGCCGATTAATTTCTGGCCTCCAAAGATTTCCGTGGTCAAAAGTCTCATTAGATTAGATTCGTCTATTAAGCTCCTTTAGTCGTCCCTCTGAGACTAAAGCTTTCAAAAATTTTGGAACAATGACTTTAGGCCGTCGTGGCACAGGAGCACAAGCGTGTGACTATTCTTCCGACAGTTCTGGCTTCAATTCTCACTCGTGGTAATGAAATCTTTAATAAAATTATTAAATATTTCATTCCCTCGAGTTTCCTCGTTCCTCGTTCCGTCTGGGAACCAATTGTTAAGACACTACGTTTCCCACTTTCTGCAGAATTTTTAAGAAGCATTACGTGTTGAACTGAGTGGAGGCGGCTCTCGACGGCGGGCTTTTTGCTTTTGTGCCAGAGTGAAGAAATAAAAATATTAAGAAATAATTATTCATTTCCTCAAGTGGGGATCGAACTCATAACCTTCACGTTAAAGTCACACCCCTGTTCCTATGCGCCAAAATTGGCCTGCAGTATATTAATACTTAATCTATAATATTCTTTTAAATAGTAAGTATATATAACGTACATAAATAAGAAAATAACACCCCAATCAAAAGTCAATGAAACAAAGCGAAATTTATTTAGCAAATAAACACTTACCAGAAAATGATTTGTTCATTTCAAATTGCTTTTTCAAGTTATTGGGCGTCGTAGTCTTCGCGGACCGACACCAGCATAACACCACTTTGAAATATATCCGGAATCTGTGCAAAATCAATTTTATTACATAAATATTGAAGTCAGCCGTAGCGCAGCGGCTCAAGTGCAAAACTGAAAACGTAAAAGGTTATGGGTTCGATTGGGGTCGATACAAAATTCTGCCTCTCTCCCTGCAATGTCTGGATGTTGGATAGCGGAGTGGCTTAACACTAAGCTCTCTCTACCCTGCTACATACGGAAAACAGCGTAAAGCTGAAAATAATTTTCTGTTATATACAACTAGTATCAAATTCACAACCTTAAATTATATAATTTTTGCCATTTTATTTAATTTCAAGTTTCACATTTTCAACCTAACATTTAATATTTTTATATACATAACAAAAATAAAATTATCTCATTCTATAAATTAAATGTAAATTAAGTTCTTTTACTGAGTCGAACTATAAACAAACAAACGAAAGCTTAGTTCAACGTCCGCGTTAATTACAGGATTTTTCCAAACGAATTAAAAATGTTTACATTGTTTTTAGAAAACAAAAACCCGTTCAAACACGACACGTACATAAACTATTAAATTACTTTGACATGGTTCTCGAGCTATATTCCGTGAATTTTGTTAATTTATAAGAACAATGGCAAAATTATTAAATACCGTGAGTGTTACGAAAATATATTTTATTTATAGCCGTTTTGAGCCTTTAATTTAACTAACTTTGTACAATAATATCAAAGTTTTATTAGATTATGAAATACGTTTGCTTTCATCATGTAACAAAACGTTTTGTTCTATTTGCAAATTATATATAAATTTCGTTATGTACATTGTAACTAGACAAAGATTAAGCATTGAAATGTAGATTGTACAAGTACTAAGTTTATCAGAAAAATTGACCCTGAAACGAAACTGAAACAAAATATTATTTTTGCATAACATAATATTACTTTTATTTACTCTGACATTAAGGAGCATATTGTTAAGTACCTAGAATTATATTCCGATTAGATTATATTAGAGGCCAGTCGTGGCGCAGCAGCACAAAGTGTGACTGTAAAACCGACTGGTTATGGGTTTGATCTCCACTCGAGGAGATGAAATATTTACATAAATTTATTTCTTCATTTCCTCGCTCTGGTGTCGAGGTCAAACGCGGCGTTGAGTTCTGCCACTCACCACGCAATGCTGGAGGCATTGCAGGGAATTCGGCAGAAAGTGGGGAACGGAGTGTCCTAACACTAGGTTCCCTCTGCCTACCCTGCTGTGTGCGGGATACAGCGTGAAGCTAATTTAATTTTAATTTATTTAAGTACTAGAAGTCTTAATCAGCTGGTTGGTTCCTCTTTTTTTTTATCATTTTCTTTGTCTTTCAAAGTCTGTTAGAATTAAATAAAACAAAGCTGTAAAGTAAACTAGGACACGTTACTTGAATGGCACTCGGCACAAATATTTACGTTGTGTGGATTTCATTTGAAATTTATGCGTAGCCTATTTTCTAGAAAAAAGTCCAGTTAGAATTCCTAGAACACTACTTTATGGTTTTATTTCGTAAAAGAAATTTTGAATTTAAAAATTATTTTTCTAGTACTTATCAAGAAAGTTTTGGATAATACATAGGCAATATTCACTGGGCAGAAGATATTATGGCACAATAGTACCAAAACAATTTAAGTTGTATATTAGCTCTGGTCTAGTGCTCTAGTTGTTTAATTTGTTTGCGGTCATATATCAATATGTGGCCGTGCGCGTGTCAATTAAAGCGTCCAGTAAGTGATATAACACATGTTAAAGATACCTTCCTCTATAGAAATAACAGTTTTTGTATTAACATATAAAGATAAATTTGAGCGTAAGTTGTGATATTAGTCACACCTGTCTCGAAATGTTACCTATATTTCGTATGAATCTTTTCGAAGTGAGATTTGCTGAATGTCTTATTATTTGAGAAACTTACTTCTTATGAATAATTTTGTAAGAGTTACTTAAACATTATTTCTGTCACATATTCAAACGTTATATTTTGATTCATAGCTATATCAACTCTGACAGTTCCAGAATGGAAAAAGAAAAATATAAATTACTCAAATATTAAAATCATTTTTTATATTTCACCTATATATTTTATCTGTGGTCTTTCATTGTTAAACAAATTAAAGTTGAGTGAAACTTGCTCCATTTCTTATCAACAATTTTTATTAAATTGTAAATATTAAGAAATATTTTTAAGCATAACATTCTGGAATCATGCTAAAATATAAGACTAAATTCTTATAATATCTTTATGAAATGAAAGTGTAATAAAATATTGATGAATCTATTTGATGTAAATTAGTCGAGAAAAGTAAACGACAATTCTAAGACCTCATTGCCAATATCGCCACATGTAGGCGTAAATATATAATATATTAAATGTTTTTATTATATTTTATTTATACCTTAAGAAACATATTAAGACGTATATTTTATTATATTTTATTTTTAAGATAATACTTACTTATTACTCATCCAGTAATATATCAATGGGTTGAACATGGAGTTGGCCATGGCGAGCCAGTAGAAGCCAAGGTACACGTGTTGAGCGAACGGTGACGATGCCAGCGACTGATGGTGGTACACAAGAACGAAGTAGGCGTGGTATGGCAACCAACAAAGTGCAAACACCATCACCACTAGAACAAACATCCTGACTACCTGTGAACAAAATAATGTGGTAAAATAAGACTTGTTTGTACATTATTAGATAATACAAGAATAAAGACGGAATATTTTAATAAAAATATTCAATATATTTTTACTATTTGTATATTATTAAAATAATTCAAAGACCAGTAGAGTTCACTTCATTAAAGTTTATCATGTTATATTTCAGAGCGTACAATATAATAGGATAAGCTATAAAAACATATTTTTGAAATTTAAAACTGAAATGGCAGTTTGCGGAATAATAATTTCATTGATAATTAAATAGCGTCATTAATTTTACTCATATATGTGTAAAATATTATTTTTATATATTTTTTTTACATTTTTAAAGTGTTATTTCACACTTAGGAAAGAAAAATACTTATTTAGAAAACGTAAAAAAAAATTGACGTAGTAGGACTCTATCCCGTGCTTCGTCCTGGAAACCGACCAGGTTTCGCGGGTTCGAGTCCCGCTACGATCAGATTTTTATACGTTTTCTAAATAAGCATTATTTTCATATATTTTAAAAATACCTTGTAGGTTTGTGAATAAATAAATAATAATTTAAGACAATACATAGTTTACACTTTATTTCGAATTGAAATACATCGAACGTAATAAAACTAAAAAGTAATGTCTTCAAATACATTTTAAACTTGCTCAAATAAAAAAATGGTGTGAAACTTAAAGTTTCGTCGTTGCGACGGTATTCAAGAATACAAGCGAAGCATTTCATAGAATTTTAGTTTGTAGTAAGTAAAATTTTACATTTGAAACTTAAAATATCTTTTTTAAGAAGAGAAACGTATATGTTAATTTTCGCACAAAAGGAACTGGCCGCTTTATGACTGTTACTTATCATATATGAATAGTACATCTTACTACTCTCGTCTCACTAGGGTTTGTATAAGTTAGCCAGACTCAATTATACCTACATTTATCTGAAATAAGTTTTTGAGTTGAAGCAAAGTTTATTCGAACAGTGGAAAAGCGTTGATTTTTTTTCTGTGTCACTTATTATTTTTATCTTTAATGAAAGTTCTACTATGTAACTTTCGAATCTATACAGTTCTGTTATTTGAAACTTTTTTAAGGGTCACGCTCTTTCCAGCACAAAACATAGAGATAACTAAAAATAGGTGGACATAGAGATCCTAGTGTTAAGACACTATTTTGCCCATATTCCGCCGAATTCCGTCGAAAGCATTGCGTGTTGAATAGCGTAATTCAACCCCGTGCTTTACTTCTACATCAAAGCAATTTCCTCATGTGGGAATTGGACCAACAACCTGTCGCGTTTACAATCACAATATATTGAGTCCCTTCATCGGCTTCACTTAAATCAATCTTTTACGAAGCTTAAAGCGCGTCCTAAATTGAGAGTCGAACACATTGCATTTGCAAAGGAAAATTCTAAAGCGATCATATTAAATTGTGCTGTTTCTAGCAAATCCCATTTCAAACTGGTCAATCACTGATCATAATGGTCTTTGATAGACAGTAGTCATCTAATTTGCGCAATTCATTAACATTCACATACAATCAAATTTGAATATTGTACTTTTGACGTATTTCTCTTGAATAAAATAAATGTTACATTTGTAGCTACTATATAAGAGTGCCTATACATAATAAAATGTAAAAGATGTACATTTTATTGTAATACATAGATTTTTATGGTAAACATTGCGTTATTCAATGATAAATTACAAAAAACATAGAAAAAACGTTAAGTCAAATTACCACCAAAACCATTAAAACTTTAATAATTAAATTCTTCTATTTCCATCGCATAAAAGAAAATAAAACTTTTGCCGCATCGCCATTATTTGTGATATTTGAGCGTTACCGCGACGGACAACGTCGGAAGTGATACGTACCCAGCTGTGTCTAACTGAGTGCGGCCCGGAAAAACAAACCAGCTATGATAGATATAAAATATATCATATCTTATATATGATATTTTTTATGTGCAATTAAATATTATTACAACGTTGGAAGCGGAGTATCACAACGCTAGGGTCCCTCGACCTATCCCGCTACTTGCGGGATACAGCGTTAAGCTAGGAAAAAATATATTACAAAATTACCTAGAAAACCTGGCAAACCCTAGCAAGCCTGGGAACCTAGTGTTAAGATATCCCTTCCCATTAATTGATTTTATCGTTTCCCATTTCTTCCTGGTTTGAAGTTCATAAGAGCAAGAATACCACATCTATACTTATATATTGTATGTAACTGAAGAAAGTTTCAAATTCATTGATGATTTTTTTTATTAGTGACCAGCCACTTGTTGGAATCTCTTGATAAACTATATAATTGTTCTACTATGAACAGACAAAATGATCTAATGTCGATTTGAAGCAAACTCCCATACCATATTCAAAAAATAAATGTGATAGCCATAGTTCGACGGCTGCCTTGACCGACGGCTTATATCGATCGATCTCATGTGGTGGAAAATAATACTGTGAAGTAAGACTGTTCTTGTCCCTTATTGTGGTGTTTGATTTAGTGATCAGTGAACTGTTCGTGCAATATAGGGGAGGTCGTAGTGCAATATAGGGATCTTTCAATTCACGAATTGCGAACTCCTGAACCGTCTATTATTTGTTCATTGTGAGATACAAACATCAACCTTTTATTTAGTAATATACCAATATAGCGGACTTCCTAGAGTTCCTCGATTTTTCTTTCAAAAGCATTTATAATAGATTGTGTGAATTTTCAAATATATAGCAAAATATACATAGGCCCTTAAATGATATTTTTATATAACCATCAATTTTATAAAATAAAACTGATAAATTTTAAAAGATAGTCTAAATTAAGATTGAAAACTGCGATTGCATTATTTTCCATGTTAATATTTTCATTTCTACTTTATAGTATACTAGCGACCCGCTCGCGGCTTCGCCCGCTTAAACCACAGAACTATTTACTTAACACACTGAATTATGTTCGTGTCTTGATATACTTATAATGTATGTTTGCAATGTAATGAAGATTTTTTATAAGAAAGTTGTTAAAACTTTAACTCCCATAAGAATCTTCAATTGAATGTTTGAAATAAAAACACAACTTATCGATACTTACTATATGTGCGTTTCTTTACGATAATCTCAGAAACGGCTTAACCGATTTAAATACTTTTTTTGTTTGTATTCTGGCAAACTGCCCTTAAATATTAAGCATTAGTTTTATTTTAAGCAGCTTCATGCTAGTCAGAGGGAGGAACCTAGTATTAAGACACTCCGTTCCCCACTTTCTACCGAATTCTGGACGCATTGCGTGTTGAGTGGCAGAACGCAACGCCGTGCTTAACCTTGACCCCAGAGCGAAGAAATGGAAATATAAATTTAAGTAAATATTTCATCTCCTCGTGTGGGGATCGAACTCAGAGAACCAGTCGGTTTTACAGTCACGCTTTGTGCCGCTGCGCCACGACTGGCCTCAACTGGACTGGACTTTATTTTAATCGGTTCACATAAAGTTAAAACCAGATCCACGCTTTATCCCGCCCTTAGTAGGGCAACTTAGTGTAAGATATTGGGTATAATGTTTGACTGATGTGCGAAATGAAAATATTATTAAATTATAACTCAATCCTGCATGTGTGGATCAGACCCACAACGTCACGTTACAGTTACAATTGGGCATAGGGTAAAATAGTTTTTAAGATACATCAACAGTGAAGACGTAGGTTTTTTTTCTTATTTCACAATGTTTATTCATATCTATATTTCGTATGACGCCCTTACGCATAGGTACCAATAATGTAAAGACATACTACTACAAAAACAGTACTAAAATGTTTAGAACTTTAAATTTTGCCGCCAATACCTACGACTCGATTTCGCAATGAGGCGTATGCGGCGGTTTCCCTTTGATAGGTTTTTATGTGCAAGCGTCGTTCTTGACAAATTGTATTTTATTTTACAACGATAATTTTATTATTTATTTTGTTTGAAAAAAATAACTTTTTTATTTTCGGGTTTTTAATTTAATATGTAATAGGCTTTTATAGAGTAGTTAAACTGTGGTTTCATTTAAGGTGGTCCTAACAAAAAAACTCTGTATAATTGAGCATATTTAATATTTATAGTGATTTTTTGGAAAATAGATACCAATAGTTATTACAACCACTTGCGAAGAAGCATAGTTTAGGCAATTTTTTATTCTTATACCTTTTGAAAAACTACCAACGTTCTTATAGTTAATATATTATTTTTCCAAATTAAAAAAATTGTCTATGTCATCATAATGGCGGAAAAATTTGAAAATGTATTGTAATACCACATTAGTATCGACAATGTAGTGTTGATAGTAATTGAAAATAGTTATACTACAGGAGGACCTTCATATGCACAGTTTTAACCTGTTTTATGTATAATATAGAATAATATATTGTATAGAGGAATCACACATTCTTTTTATTCAGTTTAGTAAATACATTTTTTAGAGGTTACTCTGTACTAAAATGGCATGCAACTCTGTTCCCGCATTTACGTTCCTGATATATCGATATAAATAATAGAAATACAAAATATAGGAAGGAAACACAAATGCAATTATATTGCATTTTTTCTTTTTTTCATACTTGAAACGTATTATAAATTACATATTATGTATTACATACAATTAATTTCTTTTGAATATAACACTAAGTTTAATCAGCTTCACGCTATTTTAACAGATAACATAAGATGACATTAAAACGTATTGACATCACCACGTGATCCATCTAAACACAATATAAACTTTTATAAACTATGAACTCACAATCAGAATTTACTTTCCAAATACATATACTTTTTATTCTACACATCGCCATATGAGCTAATTCCGTAAAATATACCTACTTTATTATGTTTGTTAATATCACCAACGTTGACGTTTGAAATAATAATTATGGTAGGCTGAACAAATATTGATTATACTTCTTTTTTTAGCTTCACGCTGTATCCCGCACACAGCAGGGTAGGCATAGGACCTCTAGTGTTAACAACAACACTCTGTTCCCTACTTTTCTCGGAATTCTGTAGGCATTGCGTGCTGAGTAGTGAAACTCAACGCCGCACTTTACCTCGACACCAGAGCGATGAAATGGAAATATAAATTTAAATAAATATTTCGTTTCCTTGCGTGGTCATCGAACCCACAACAGTTACACTTTGTGCCCCTGTGCAACGAACGGCCTCAATTTACTTTCTTCTTTTAAAATGTGGTTAAATGAAATAGTCGTAATTTAATTATGTCAGATTACTATTAACCGACTTCTTAAAAGGGGTCATCAATTGGGCTGTATTTTTTAGCCTTGTTACCTTAGAACTTTTGATTGTATGAACCGATTTTAATGATTCTTTTTTTATTTGAAAGCTAATGCCTCCCGTGTAGTCTTATTTTAATTTAGTTTATATCCAACAATGGTATCTATGAGAAAATCATATAAATCTCAAATTTACATTAAGTATATGCGCGACAAATGAACGTATAAGTCAATATCAATTCAACCGATTTTAATGATTCTTTTTTTATTAGAAAGGGTACATATAAGGGGTAGTTTGGTGAAAGTTTAGTTAAGTTCAGAGTGTGAAATCCGGTTGAATTTGAAGAAGTCGATTTTTTTTATTAAAAAATATAATTATGTAATTTTTTCTACAAAAAATTCTTTATACTCCATGATAAAAACTATCCTATAAGTGACATTAGGCTTTGAACTATTACCATGCCAAAATTAATTTAATTTCATACAGTAGTTATCGGTATTTTAGGTAATTTATATTTTTCAGTTTTTATTTTTTTTAAAGAAAACTATCATGAAATTCGGAATGAAACCCAAAAAAATGTACCTTGAGGCCCTAGGCTAACACCATGCAAAAATTCATCAATTTCTGTCAGGTAGTTTTTGCGTGATTGACGCACAAACAAACCGACAGACAGACAGACAGACAGACAGACAATAATTCTGCTGAGTGGTTTTTTAGGTTCTATAATCGACATATTAACCGACCTATTTTTTATTTTTTTTATATCTTTCATGTACAGAATTGACTTTTCTATCCTTTTATTATATATGGAGATTAATCACATTAATAAGATAATGAGTGCGACAAGGTCAGGCAAGACAAAACTAACATCATTTTTTTAATTCTTAAAATAAAATAAATAAATGTGAATTCATGTGATAAATTACATTTTATAACTCCTTTTAATTTTTGACTTTTCAGTTCGTTTCAATACAAATTTAAAATACCTTTCGTGACAAAGTGCATTTATACATCGCTCATTTACCGAAACAATGTGTCGGTAACCTTCTTTCGTCGTACCATCGTTTCTAATTCAGTAGCTTAGAGAAATAGCTGTCTCCATAGCTGACTTGGAGCCTGCGAATGAGGCTAAGGATGAAGGACCTTGTCTCTCAACGCAATAGGTCATCACTGACACACACACTGGTCCTCCTAGTTTTTCCATTTAACTACACTTCAGATAGGAGACAGCCTACATAAAAAATAAACTTTTTTAAATTATAAAACTTTTATTGAAGTTTATTCGTGTAGTAAAAAATTTTTTATGTGAATGTGTAGTCACATATATAGATCACATGTGTGAATATGTAGTCACATATGTGGACCACATGTGTGAATATGTGGTCACATATGTGGACCACATGTGTGAATATGTGGTCTTTCATGTGGACCACATGTGAGAATGTGTGGTCACATATGTGGACCACATGTGTGAATACGTGGTCGCGTATGTGGACCACATGTAGGAAAATGTGCTCACATATGTGGACCACATGTGAGAATTTGTGGTCACATATGTGGACCATATGTGTAAATATATGGTCCCATATGTGGACCACATGTGTGAATATGTGGTCTTTCATGTGGACCACATGTGAGAATTTGTGGACACATATGTGGACCACATGTGTGAATATGGGGTCGCGTATGTGGACCACATGTGGGAAAATGTGGTCACATATGTGGACCACATGTGTGATATGTAGTCACATATGAAGATTACATGGGTGATCATGTGGTCACATATGTGGACCACATGTGTGAATATGTGGTCACGTGTGTGGACCACATGTGTGTATATGTGCTCGCATATGTGAACCACATGTGTGAATATGTGGTCTTTCATGTGGACCACATGTGAGAATGTGTAGTCACATATGTGGACCACGTGTGAATACGTGGTCACATATGTGGACCACATGTGTAAATATATGGTCCCATATGTGGACCACATGTGTGAATATGTGGTCTTTCATGTGGACCACATGTGAGAATTTGTGGACACATATGTGGACCACATGTGTGAATATGTGGTCGCGTATGTGGACCACATGTGGGAAAATGTGGTCACATATGTGGACCACATGTGTGATATGTAGTCACATATGAAGATTACATGGGTGATCATGTGGTCACATATGTGGACCACATGTGTGAATATGTGGTCACGTATGTGGACCACATGTGTGTATATGTGCTCGCATATGTGAACCACATGTGTGAATATGTGGTCTTTCATGTGGACCACATGTGAGAATGTGTGGTCACATATGTGGACCACATGTGTGAATACGTGGTCGCGTATGTGGACCACATGTGGGAAAATGTGGTCACATATGTGGACCACATGTGGGAATTTGTGGTCACATATGTGGACCACATGTGTGAATATGTGGTCACGTGTGTGGACCACATGTGTGTATATGTGCTCGCATATGTGAACCACATGTGTGAATATGTGGTCTTTCATGTGGACCACATGTGAGAATGTGTGGTCACATATGTGGACCACATGTGTGAATACGTGGTCGCGTATGTGGACCACATGTGGGAAAATGTGGTCACATATGTGGACCACATGTGGGAATTTGTGGTCACATATGTGGGCCACATGTGTAAATATATGGTCCCATATGTGGACCACATGTGTGAATATGTGGTCTTTCATGTGGACCACATGTGAGAATTTGTGGACACATATGTGGACCACATGTGTGAATATGTGGTCGCGTATGTGGATTACATGTGGGAAAATGTGGTCACATATGTGGACCACATGTGTGAATATGTGCTCTTTCATGTGGACCACACGTGAGAATTTGTGGTCACATATATGGACCACATGTGTGAATATGTGGTCACGTGTGTGGACCACATGTATGTATATGTGCTCGCATATGTGGACCACATATGTGAACATGTGGTCACATATGTGGACCACATGTGGCATCGTGTGGTCATATATGTGAACCACATGTGTGAGTAAGTATTCACATGTGCAGATCGCATGTGTGATATGTTGTCACATATGTAGACCACATGTGTGATATGTAGTCACATATGAAGATTACATGTGTGATCATGTGGTCACATATGTGGACCACATGTGTGAATATGTGGTCACGTGTGTGGACCACATGTGTGAATATGTGGTCACGTGTGTGGACCACATGTGTGTTTATGTGCTCACATATGTGGACCACATATGTGATCATGTGGCCACATATGTGGACCACATGTGGCATCGTGTGGTCATATATGTGTACCACATGTGTGAATAAGTATTCACATGGGCATATCACATGTGTGATATGTAGTCACATATGTAGACCACATGTGTGATATGTAGTCACATATGAAGATTACATGTGTGATCATGTGGTCACATATGTGGACCACATGTGTGAATATGTGGTCACGTGTGTGGACCACATGTGTGTATATGTGGTCACATATGTGGACCACATGTGTGAACATGTTATCACATATGTAAACCTTTTATAAAATATACTTAATTCATTAAATGTAATATGTATATAAATAAATAAACGTAAAGAAACGTTACGTAACATCATACATAATAACAATTAAAACGTAAACTGCAGGCTAATTGATCATCCGGTAGACATTTTAATTAAATTATCAGCTGAAGCAGAATGTCTTTGTATCATCAGAGTTGTAAACCATTTGTTCGATAATTAACTTTAACAGTTATGAACATATACTATTGTTCAAAGACGTCACTATTACATTTCAATCCTATGAAAATTTATAATGGAGAGAAGAAAGAATTTCAAATAAGATAGTGGTGCACTTACTCAATTTTGCACTTTCCAATTTCTTTAGATAGTATAGCGGAACACAAGGCTTCGCTTCGTTTGTTTTTACGGGCAGAAAAATAAATATATTCTTCCACTTAGTGGGAATTTAACCTAATTAAAATATAGCTAGTGCTACAACCAGAAATCTCAGTTCTCTCAACTGTACCGTCATAGCGTCAAGTTTTAGTCGACATATTAACTTTAAACATATTAATTTTTTATCGACATATTAACCGACCTAATTTTTATTTTTTTTATATCTTTCATGTACAGAATTGACTTTTCTATCCTTTTATTATATACTAGCGACCCGCTCGCGGCTTCGCCCGCTTAAACCACAGAATTATTTATTTAACACACTGAATTATGTTCGTGTTTTGATATACTTATAATGTATGTTTGCAATGTAATGAAGTTTTTTATGAGAAAGTTGTTAAAACTTTAGGTCGCATTTTCGTACCTCTCATAAGAATCTTCAATTGAATGTTTGAAATAAAAACACAACTTATCGATACTTACTATATGTGCGATAATCTCAGAAACGGCTTAACCGATTTAAATACTTTTTTTGTTTGTATTCTGGCAAACTGCCCTTAAATATTAAGTATTAGTTTTATTTTAAGCAGCTTCATGCTAGTCAGAGGGAGGAACCTAGTATTAAGACACTCCGTTCCCCACTTTCTACCGAATTCGGGACGCATTGCGTGTTGAGTGGCAGAACGCAACGCCGTGCTTAACCTTGACCCCAGAGCGAAGAAATGGAAATATAAATTTAAGTAAATATTTCATCTCCTCGTGTGGGGATCGAACTCAGAGAACCAGTCGGTTTTACAGTCACACTTTGTGCCGCTGCGCCACGACTGACCTCAACTGGATTGGACTTTATTTTAATCGGTTCACATAAAGTTAAAACCAGATCCACGCTTTATCCCGCCCTTAGTAGGGCAACTTAGTGTAAGATATTGGGTATAATGTGTGACTGATGTGCGAAATGAAAATATTATTAAATTATAATTCAATCCTGCATGTGTGGATCGGACCCACAACGTCGCGTTACAGTTACAATTGGGCATATAGGGTAAAATAGTTTAAACCCGTACCTAAAGAATTTAAGCAAGATACATCAACAGTGAAGACGTAGGTTTTTTTCTCATTTCACAATGTTTATTCATATCTATATTTCGTATGACGCCCTTACGCATAGGTACCAATAATGTAAACACATACTACTACAAAAATAGTACTAAAATGTTTAGAACTTTAAACTTTGCCGCCAAAACCTACGACTCGATTTCGCAATGAAACGTATGCGGCGGTTTCCCTTTGATAGGTTTATGTGTGCGTGCGTCGTTCTTGACAAATTGTATTTTATTTTACAACGATAATTTTATTATTTATTTTGTTTGAAAAAATAACTTTTTTATTTTCGGGTTTTTAATTTAATATGTAATAGGCTTTTATAGAGTAGTTAAACTGTGGTTTCATTTAAAGTGGTCCTAACAAAAAAACTCTGTATAATTGAGCATATTTAATATTTATAGTGATTTTTTGGTGAAAAGATACCAATAGTTATTACAACCACTTGCGAAGAAGCATAGTTTAGGCAATTTTTTATTCTTATACCTTTTGAAAAACTACCAACGTTCTTATAGTTAATATATTATTTTTCCAAATTAAAAAAATTGTCTATGTCATCATAATGGCGGAAAAATTTGAAAATGTATTGTAATACCACATTAGTATCGACAATGTAGTGTTGATAGTAATTGAAAATAGTTATACTACAGGAGGACCTTCATATGCACAGTTTTAACCTGTTTTATGTATAATATAGAATAATATATTGTATAGAGGAATCACACATTCTTTTTATTCAGTTTAGTAAATACATTTTTTAGAGGTTACTCTGTACTAAAATGGCATGCAACTCTGTTCCCGCATTTACGTTCCTGATATATCGATATAAATAATAGAAATACAAAATATAGGAAGGAAACACAAATGCAATTATATTGCATTTTTTCTTTTTTTCATACTTGAAACGTATTATAAATTACATATTATGTATTACATACAATTAATTTCTTTTGAATATAACACTAAGTTTAATCAGCTTCACGCTATTTTAACAGATAACATAAGATGACATTAAAACGTATTGACATCACCACGTGATCCATCTAAACACAATATAAACTTTTATAAACTATGAACTCACAATCAGAATTTACTTTCCAAATACATATACTTTTTATTCTACACATCGCCATATGAGCTAATTCCGTAAAATATACCTACTTTATTATGTTTGTTAATATCACCAACGTTGACGTTTAAAATAATAGTTATGGTAGACTGAACAAATATTGATTATACTTCTTTTTTTAGCTTCACGTTGTATCCCGCACACAGCAGGGTAGGCATAGGACACCTAGTGTTAAGACACTCTGTTCCCTACTTTCCTCGGAATTCTGTAGGCATTGCGTGCTGAGTAATGAAACTCAACGCCGCACTTTACCTCGACACCAGAGCGATGAAATGGAAATATAAATTTAAATAAATATTTCGTTTCCTTGCGTGGTCATCGAACCCACAACAGTTACACTTTGTGCCCCTGTGCAACGAACGGCCTCAATTTACTTTCTTCTTTTAAAATGTGGTTAAATGAAATAGTCGTAATTTAATTATGTCAGATTACTATTAACCGACTTCTTAAAAGGGGTCATCAATTGGGCTGTATTTTTTAGCCTTGTTACCTTAGAACTTTTGATTGTATGAACCGATTTTAATAATTCTTTTTTTATTTGAAAGCTAATGCCTCCCGTGTAGTCTTATTTTAATTTAGTTTATATCCAACAATGGTATCTATGAGAAAATCATATAAATCTCAAATTTACATTAAGTATATGCGCGACAAATGAACGTATAAGTCAATATCAATTCAACCGATTTTAATGATTCTTTTTTTATTAGAAAGGGTACATATAATTGGTAGTTTGGTGAAAGTTTAGTTAAGTTCAGAGTGTGAAATCCGGTTGAATTTGAAGAAGTCGATTTTTTTTATTAAAAAATATAATTATGTAATTTTTTCTACAAAAAATTCTTTATACTCCATGATAAAAACTATCCTATAAGTGACATTAGGCTTTGAACTATTACCATGCCAAAATTAATTTAATTTCATACAGTAGTTATCGGTATTTTAGGTAATTTATATTTTTCAGTTTTTATTTTTTTTAAAGAAAACTATCATGAAATTCGGAATGAAACCCAAAAAAAATGTACCTTGAGGCCCTAGGCTAACACCATGCAAAAATTCATCAATTTCTGTCAGGTAGTTTTTGCGTGATTGACGCACAAACAAACCGACAGACAGACAGACAGACAGACAGACAGACAAGAATTCTGCTGAGTGGTTTTTTAGGTTCTATAATCGACATATTAACCGACCTAATTTTTATTTTTTTTATATCTTTCATGTACAGAATTGACTTTTCTATCCTTTTATTATATATGGAGATGGAGATATTTGTATAATGTACCACGTACGTACATAAATAAATGAACGTTAAAACGCTTTTAGTAAAAAAAAAATCTGTAGTTGAGCGACCGTAAAGTAAAATCATACATAAGATTATGTGAATCAAAGCTATAGCTATAGCTTTTAATTCTATTATATTATCATATCGAAGAATCTTTCATCAATCAATTGTATCTGCTCTCCACGCTAAAACAATTAGCAACCAAGATAACATTATAGCGCTTTCTATATAGAACTTAGAGGCTCTAGGGGCCTATCCTCTGAAAATTCAAAGCGACTATCTACTATATTTAGCTAGGCAGAGATAAGTTAAATTTACACAAAAATAAATACAAAAAATCTCTGATTGTCTCTTAAATGTGTTCGTAATGTTCCAATCTATTAAAAAAAAATTAAGCATAAACTAAAACCAAAATAAACATATTTTAAAATTTTCAAGCACTATTTGTGGCTAATATGTTCTCTTATAAAAGAGACATAAACTTTCAAAGCGTATGTTTAAAAATTTGGTGGGCGCATGTGTAATACATTTAGAAAACCTATTCCCAATTTATTACTTGTAAATAGAATTTTTAGAAAGTGGGTCATCTATCCCAATAAGGCATTTATATCGGTTTTACCCTCTGTGTTTAAAAATGTACAAAGCACTGTGTGGCACTAAGTGTTTCTCACTTATAAAGCTGAAAGCACTCAGGTGTTCAAATGTACATACACAACTAAAAGTTCATGTAAATATGAAGGAATGTAAAAAACAGGCTGACATTTCAGTATGAAAGAGTTAACCCGACAGGTTATTGGTTCGATTGCTACTTGAAGAAATGAAATACTTAATATTTGCATTTTCTACACTCTGGTGTCGAGTCAAAGCGCGGCGTTGAGTCCCGCCACTCAACAATGCCTCCAGAATTCGGCGGAAAATAGGGAACGGCTTAATACTACGTTCCCTCGGCCTACTCTGCTGTACGCGAAATACAGCGTGACGCTTATAGAATAAAATTATTTCAATGCTCAATCATACTAAAAATAAAATTAAAATATTAAGAAGCAAAAGTAATATATAACACTTACCTTTCGCTTAGCTCTAACAACTTGGATTTGATGATGTGTGCATTCGCCTATAGTCCTGCCTCGAAGAGCTGCACTCATTTGGGCGTAAGCCCACACCATCACTGACATTGGAACTACATATGTCACCGCTAAAAATACTAGATTATAGCTGTAAAAAATTTTAAATTAGTTAAACAAAATTTTAGAAGTAAAAAACCTATGGAAGCTTCAACTAATATTTAAAGTAAATACTTTGAGTGTTGATCACTAAATAGGGTAACGCTTCTGAAAAGAGACCACTCAATCTTAAAGTAAAATTTGAATGTAGCGGGACTCGAACCCGCGCCTCCTGGAAACTGGACCGCTTAGTGGTCAGAGCGCCTCGTCGGTTTCCAGGAAGCGCGGGTTCAAGTCCCGCTACGTTCAATTTTTTATACGTTTTCTAAATAAGTATTTTTCTTTCCTAAGTGTGGAATAACATTTTAAAAATGTTTAAAAATGTCTACACTTATTTAAAGTTTTAATTTGATATTTCTATTATTAAAACCAATCTAAATATTTAAGAAAACTAAATAAAGTCAGAAGATATCTCAAGTAAGCCAGTAAACGTACGATGAAATAACTTAAACAGCGAAGTAAATAAAGAATAAAAATGTGTAGTGAAGTTGCCAATATTGGCTGTGAAAACATTTCACTAGAACTCAAACCCGAGAACTTCTATCAATGCATAAACTTTTAAATACATTTTTATTTCCATTAGCATAAAGTATTTTACTACATAGTTACTATATTTATGAGGCCAGTCGTAGCGAAGTTACAAGGTTTCAGTGTGAAATCGATTGGTTGTGGCCTCAGTCTCCACTCGAAGAAATTTGATATCTATTTAAATTTCATCACTCTGGTATCGAGGCAAAGCTCGGCGTTGAGATCCACCACTCAACACGCAATGCCTCCAGAACTCGGTGGAAAGTGGGGAACAGAATATTTTAACACTAAATTCCCTCTGCCTACCCTGCTGTGTGCAGGATACAGTGTGAAGCTCATTTATATTTATTTTTAATTTAAATTTAGTGTATTTTGATATAAAACGTCCATAAAATATAAATTAGAAATAAGTATGTTAACATACGTTACAACAAATAAAATATGTACAAATTTCCTATAAACCGGTTTTGCAATCATTAATTAAGCTTACCAGTAATCCGTCTTCGAAGTGGGGTAGCTGCCATCCGGCCATTTTATAAAACATATCTCTCGTTCACCATTTATGTACCTTAGGATAGATATTAAACAAAGTAAAGCCACATTTTCCTTAAAATATTTGTAAACTAGCAAAGATAACGTACAGTTTACAGAGATGTAGTGTTAAAAAAAAGAGAATATTTTCCTACTCTTTCTTTTATTTTATTATATTTTTGTTATATTTTGTGCGGATATAAGGTTAGAAAAGTTTTTTAGGGTTCCGTTATAAGTGACTCACTTTGTTGTCCGTTTGTCAGTCAGTCCAGATCATTTATCTCGAGATCATGTAAAGGGATCAGGCTGAAATTAGCACCAAAGATTCAGGTCAGGACAGTCCAGGAAAAATCCCAGAAGCCCAGAAATAATCTAGGCGATCAAAAGATAGGAGCATTTATGCATCGATATTGCTGCAATTTTGTATGAAATTCAGCGTGTAATCAAAATCTGGTGACCAACTGTTATGAAATTTAGCAGAAAGTAAGAACTAACGAAACAAATAAAAGAAAAATTCTTAATGTGAAAACTTATAGGTATTTTATAAAAAAAACGTTTCAAACTTATTTATGTAGTTCATTTCAAACAAAATAAGTGCATATTAAACTTAAGTAGTTCCACTTAAACTTAAGTAGTTCTTGTCTACCTTTATGTTAACCTACAGTCTAATTCTTATGTAAACCTACAGTTAGTTGTTATATTAACCTACTGTCTTAAAATAGATAAGCAAGCCTGAGTGAGCGAGTCCGACTCGCACTTAACCGTTTTTTTTTTTTAATAATATTTGAAATGATTCGATATTTTAAATACTAAATATACTATGAATAATGAACTTTAATAAATCCCTTTCATAGTGAGGTTTCAATCTGCGAAAAGTATACAATAAGACGGATACACTTTCTGTTGCGTCACAATACATTCTCAACAATATTTCATTTCGTCATAGAGTTTCTTATAAGATACATTGAAACAACTAAATAAATTAAATAACTTAGTGTGTTCTTTTATAAAGTCAAGTCATACCAGAATTGTAAATTAGCTTTGTGCATAATATAACAAAAAATGTGCATATCATTACTTAATGAATCCTTTGCCTTGAATTGAAACTAATAAGCAAGTGCTACAAGGCAAAAGTTGAAATTGGCATTGAGTTCCACCATTCAACAAGCGAAGCCTCTAAAAAATCGGCAGAAATTGGGGAACGGAACGATTTCAACACTGGGTTCCCTCTGCTTACCCTACTATAAGTGGGATACAGCGTGACGCTGACATACACTGTGTTAAAATTTTTACATATTCACCATACTTTAATGCGAATATAAATTATCCAAATTAAATTCAGTATAAATGAGATAATAACATATAATTTTACCCACCATATTGTGAAATAATTATTAGAATAGCTCACAAACATATATTATTCGTGTGCAATGGAAACCCGAGTTAAGTATTCATTGAGTAATCAATCACAAACGCTACACTCCGCAATGATTCCCATATTTTATCCATTTAATAAATATTTACTTTTATGTATGTCTAATTCTATATATTAGTACCCATAAATCATTATTTGAGCAAATTCTTCACATTTAATTATAGACTGAGATCGCAGGGCCCACAGACCTGCTTCATTTTAGCAAAGATGACATTTTTAAGTTTAATAGTCTAATATATAGTTAAGACGGTATGCGTACCTACTACGTTAAACGAGAGTTAGAAACGCTCTTATTTAAATATGTATTAAGAATAATGTAAAACAAAAATATTAATAGTTGCCAGACCCTTTACCTGCCAGACGTCCTAAAGGTTGTTTTAAATTAGGGCAAACTACGTTATACACCTCATTTTATTTACGGTACTATATCAAGTCCCCTTATAAGCACCCAGACTAATCAGTTGGCCCCCTTCATTCTCCTAGACAGAGACGTACTTTTAGTTGGCACTATCTCTGAAAGATCTCCACTTTTAAGTTAGTAATCTTAAGTGCATATAAGACTATACGATCCTCAAAATGTTCGCTTTGCTAAAATGACGTAGGTCTAGGGGCCATAGGATCTTAACTATTATACAAAGTAATAAAGTACGGAGTAACAAAGGAGTAAAATTTACAATGCTTATTGAACAAGATGGTTACAAGTTCATTTAGGTTTATTTTTGTTATGATATTATTAAATACATCCCCATGTATATTAACCCGATGTGTATTAACCCCATATTGTAATCCCGTGTTTCATATGGTCTTATTCAGACCGTACTATGCATGCAAAACATTCACCGCTTACAATATATGAATGATTTTAAATAAAACTATTTTTCCTGATTGATCCCGTATATTTAGTAATAGCAAGTTGCCCGCGTCCTCGCCCGCTTTAACTAAACTATATAAAACTTTTTATTCATCTTACTGAAAATATTAAATATGTGTATGGTTTTATTTATTTAGCTTCAGGCTGTATCCGTCACATCAGGAGGTATATGGGACCCTAGTGTCAAGATACTTCATTCACATTAAGGTATTTTGCGTTCCCCACTTTTCACCGAATTCTGGGGTTATTTGTGTGTTGAGTGGTAAAGTCACACTTTGCCACATTACCAAAGGGAGCAAATAAAAATAGCTTGCTTCTGGTTTATTTAAGGATCACCGATTGATCAATGACGGTCTATATGGCTTCCACCATGGTGATGGCGCTGATTGGATGTCTTCATGCAGAACAAGAGAGCTGATGGACTAACCACCAAGGACTTTACAGATCGTGCAAAGTAGAATAGGTTAAGTAGGAAGGCAGATCCTGGCAACATATGCCGGGATTAATTTCAGGAAGAAGAAGAATAAGAATAGCCTAGCAGTAATACAGGGATAATAAGCTTTTATGTTCATGTTTTTAAAGAAAATTAAATATATAAATAAAACTAGACACTTAGTAATTTATATTCACTTAACCATCACCCTTCACAGTTGTTTACACAAAGTAGATGTACCTAATAGCGGCAATAAAGTTAATAAGCCCTTGTTAGAAGTACTATTAAGAAGATTAATAGTAAAATTAGCCTACACTTCTATACAAGTCTGGTGTCTTCATCGTTGTGGCTATGAAAATTTAAGATATTTTGTTTTAAATTTAAGAATGTCAAGAAATATAAAGATTTTTGAAATCTAATTTCAAAAATTTTCAATAATAATATGATTTGATCGCAACTGTAAAGTTGTTCGTTTCACATTCGCTCGTGATCCTTTTGGTTTGTCTTTACACCAGATTATGGGTTCACTCTTTTAAGGAACAGAACTGCATTACAATTTAGGCATTCGAGCACTAAATTTTATATTTAAACCAATATTTAAAAATAATTTAGACAAATATTTTGATAATATTAAAATGGTTATTTCAGACAAACGACATTTTGGAACATAACAACGGATATACGGTGGAAGAATAGCATTAATTATTTCCTTATTTGAACATATTTGTTTAAAATATTAATATTACATCATTCTTACAACATTTATATTCTCATGCACTGAAAGTTTCGAAGGTCGTTATATTAAATCGATAAGTTTGAAACTTGTTAGCAGTACTGTTGCTGTGGTTAATATCAATCATGTTTACAAAAGCTGCTATGCATACGAGTTTTATAAACTACTTTAAGTTTCTTCATAAAATATAAAAGTTTATTAGAGTTCCTTAAATCAAAAGGAAAAGACGGTACTCTTATAGGCCAGTTATCTCAATTTCTCATTGAAGTATGAAGCTAAAATTAATATGAAATATTTAGTTTTATGATCCCTTTGGAGCACAGACAAAATCTAGCTTCTTAGTCAAGCCGGTGAACACATACGAGCGCTTATTCATCATGTTTATGAAAGTTGCCGCGTAATCAACACCTTTTTCCCGTAGACCTTCAATTCTGAAATTGATATGAAACCCTCGATGAACGAATCTGATACACACTTGAACGATATATATTTAAAATCACCTATAAATCATCACTGAACCGGTATATATTTAAAATCAACTATATATTTTGTACTACAATAATCTTGCTAAGTAAAATATGACTTGAGAAATTAAATATAATAAAAATGAATATACAATTATGTAAAATTTATATTCAATTATGTAATAAGTTAATATATTATTAGACATTCAAACTCACCACAGCTTCACGCTGTATCCCGCACATATCAGGGTAGGCAGAGGGAATCTAGTGTTAAGACGTTCCCTCACTCCGTTCCTCACTTTCTGCCGAATTCTGGAGGCATTGCGTGTTGAATGACAGAACTCAACGCCGCGCTTTGCCTTGACACCAGAGCGAAGAAATGGAAATATAAACTTAAGTGTAAATATTTCATCTCCTCGAGTGGGGATCGAACCCACAACCAGTCGGTTATACACTCGCACTTTGTGCCGCTGCCCAACGACTGGCCTTAAATCACAATCGAGTTACCATAGACAGACATACAGGTACATCTACAACTTTTCTTAGAACTTACGCTTTAAGTTATTTTTACTCCTTTACTTATACTCATTTAAGATCCATAAAACGGAATATGTCTCGATAAGATATAATGTAACAATTTTTGTTCTTGAGCGTCAAAGTGTATACGCACACAGAAGGGTAGACAGAGAGGAACCCAGAGTTAAGACACTCCGTTCCTCATTTTCCGCCGAATTGGAGACATTGTCACACATTGCAGACATTTTTGAGTGGCGCAACACGCACACGCACACACTTTGCCTCGACACCAAGGTGAAGAAAATGGAAATATTAATTATTGCATTTCCTCGATTGCAAATCGAACCCTCAACCTCTCGCGTTTGTGTCCCTATAGTAAGATTTCGTTTAATATTTTTTTCTATGAAATACAAAGAAATTTGAACTGTTTCGATTTTTTCCTTTATTTGTATTGTAAGAACTCACTTCGGGGAAGAATTGCCTTATAAGTTTTGATTACGCAACAAATTCAAACAATTATGCATAATTGCTCGATTTTGTTATTGATTTGACTCCATCAAACTCCGTCGGTCCGTAGACCAGTAGTGGAATGATTTAAAACATAAAAAAATTAGACATTTAAATTTTCTAATATACTTTGAAATTCATTGATTTTTTAAAAAATACTTAAAAATTCACACACCCCTCAGACAAATTGTCAGATTTTTCTTAAAACTTTTGACTTTGAAATGAAAGCTTTTGTTTAATTATTAGTATTATACCTACATAGCGGTCCTTGCTAACAAGAATTCTATAAAAGTGGTCCCTGATAAAGAAAAGGTTGGGAACCTCTGACTTAGAGGCTTGATTTTTCAGTGCTTCAAGGACTCTAGATTTGAACATATGAGGGACAACAAAGTGATTCCATAAGGATTTAGTACTATACACATTCTAATTTCGTATAAAATGTAAACTCCTACATTTTTCGCTAGTCGTGGCACAGGGGCACAAGCGTGCTATACAGGTTGTGGGTTCGATTCGCATTCAAGAAAATAAAATATTTAATATTTTCATTTCCTCGCTCTGGTAACGTCGTTAAACTGCAGCGGTGAGTTCCACCACTCAACACGCAATGTGTATTAATGGGATCTGAATGTCTAAAAGCGAATGCAAGGATCTCTCTGCCTAACCTGCTATGTGTGGGATACAGTTTTAAGTTAAAAATATATATGTATATATTATCACGTTGTTACTTACTTTTTTGTGTAGGTATCCGAATAGAGTAAATTAGGTAGTGCAAGGAGAGCACTCGCGAACCATACACTAAGTAGAGCTGCGCGTGCGACACTGCGGCTCAGTCTGTGCTGAAGAGGCTTCACTATGGCCACGTACCTGTCAAAAAATCGTAACTTTTATGAATGTATATAACAATGTTACTCTTATAATGATAAGGTTCAACAAAAAAGATAAAAAAAAGATCTTATTTATCTAACTTTCGAATGGTAAAAGTTTTTAAAAGCCTAGACTCGGAGAAAGTTTAAATAAAAAGTTTTAACGAGTACGTTGCTATAATTTTGGCAACATCGTAACATCTCTTGTGGCTAGTACAAAGAAGATTTTTTGTTCATGTTTTTATATACGTGAAGATTAAAATATGAGTAAATAATACCATTTAGCTATATTCTACTTTACACTAAATATAAAGGATAAGAACGAACTATAAATAAGTCTTCCTCCTAGTGGATGCGATGCACTTTCAGCTATAAAGTTAGTGTAGATCATCTAAGCTAACTCTCAACTCCTCAGTGAAGTCAGAGAATATTAAGTCGATATTAATATTATAAATTAAATTAAATTAAATTAGCTTCACGCTAAATCCCGCACACAGCAGGGTAGGCAGAGACCTAGTAAGACACTCCGTTCCCCACTTTCTGCCGAATTTTGGAGGCATTGCGTATAATTCATCTCCTCGAGTGGGGATCGAACCCACAACCAGCCGGTATAACAGTCACACTTTGTGCCACTGCGCCCCGACTGGCCTCTTACTTAAATATTAATATTATATATATATAGAGAGATTAGGAGCAAAATGTGAAAATTGACGCCGCGTCTAGAATTAACTCAAACAAAAAATGCAAATAACTCGGTTTTTGTGTATATTATTTCCACTAAATCCCGAACAAGGTAGGTAGAGGGAACCTGGGAACCTAGTGTTAAGACACTTCGTTCCAATAAAGACATTTCCGTTCCGTTTCATTTTCTCAAGTAGGAATCGAACCCACAACCTGCCGCACGGTTACAATCGCACGGTTGTGCCCCTGCGCCATGACTGGCTACTGAACAATTAAAAGTGTTATTTCATTAAAAATAAATATATACTAAGTCATTAAAATCCATTGGATAAATCCATATTAATGTACCTATTATATTGGTTTGGTGTTGTTTAAGTGTAGAAAGATAAAAATATTGAAATTTATTAAATAATATTTTTATAAAAAAATGCTAGCCAAAAAGTTCCGTTTTTTACAGCTCAAGGGTTAGATATAAAGTCTACTCCATTCTGTAAAAAACAGCCTCTAAAAGTTCCACTTACGCGAAACTTGGCTTTATAATTAATTCAGACCCGTCTGGCTTAAGCTAATAAGATAAGCAAAAAAATATCTAAAATATATTTTTTTAAATATAAATTATGTATATAATGTTAGTGGTAAATTTTAATTTAGTTAATCTTAATTCACCACCCCCACTAAACCACGAGAAATTCGGCGGAAAATGGGGAATGGAATGTCTTAACGTTAGGTTCTGCTGTGTACAGGATACAGCGTGAAACTGAAGCTGAATGTCATTTCAATTTCAATATTTTTTAATCGAAAAACTTAGTATAGTTTTATTATAGTAAATAACGCTCTTCATATACTGGCCAAAAAAAAAAGTATTTTTTGGTTCCTAATTTTTAATGTCATATGTACATAGCAGGACTCGGTACTGCGCACCAGAAACAGACATGCCGAATATATGCTGAATTAGGGACACATTTGTGTGTTAAGTGGTCTCCATGTCACACAATGTCTACCCGAGCAGGGCAATTAAAAAAAAATGATCTATTTCCTTCTCATTTCGGTGAGAATCGTATCCACACCTATCGCGTATGCCAATAGTGTATCATACTATAATTTTTTTCAAATTTCAAGTGACATTTAAATATACAGATAAAGCAATATAGCAAATACTTAATTACTTGTGTCATACATAGTTTGGATAGAATATAGAAATGCCTTCTACTTGAAGTTATAAAAATATGAGTATATTAGGTCTCGCTACATAAAATGTTTCACATTAAAATCAATTTTATACAATAAATTTTTCAAATGCGTGGTCTGTAAAATATATCAAATGCTTTCATTTAGCAAATTTTAGGGTTAAAATGAATCTTATTGCTATAAAATGATTTGTACAACAGAAACTGAAACAAATAAACATCCAGATATTTTATATACAATCGTATGGCTACATCAAATTCGTTTACAATAGTTACTAAAAACGCCCCAAGGCAATTGCGAACCGTAGAAAGCATTTGTTTTACAAATTGTCTGATTATCTTGAAACCTTCACCAAAAGTAGAATCACGAATAAACGTACGTAGAAAATAATGAATACTAAAATTAATAGTCATTTAAATTTAAAAGCGGTGATGTGATTCAAGTCTAATACATACATACAGGTTTTTTTAAGACTTTATGTTGCAACACGTCAAGGTAGTCAGAGGGAACCTGGGAACCTAGTGTTAAGACACTTCGGCTCCACACTTTCCGCCAAATTCTGGTGACAAAATTCTGATGACATTGTGTCTAATAGTCCATTTATTATAATGGTGTTCATATCGCTTATTGACATTTGGAAATAGCGACGTGAGCTTGGAATAGAACTTGATATACTCAATATTATAAATAAAACAGCATCAATAACACGGAATAACGTTCATACTATTAATTAAAATGTTCATTCATAATAGTCAAAATATTTATTAGTACTAATTGAACAAAGACGGCATTTTTTTGAAATTAGTTAAAATATAATTTATATATTTTATAATATTACACAAAATAGAATATTTTATTTTGTGCTGCGTTATGACCATGTAAATAAGAACGTTAGTCGCAAGCTCTGTACCTATGTGTATGTTCCAATTCTTCTCACGTCGCAGCTTGAACGGTTGAGTAGACAATATAGAACTTATGTTTTGAATATTAGTTCTATATTGTTCTCAGTAACATGACAAATAGGATCTAATTTGTCATATAAACTGCGTGAAAGAACTTTAAATGTAACGTATACGTAACCTACAAAAATTGATAACTTTTTAACTTCACATAAATCTTATATTTGAAGAACCTAGTGGTTTCACATCAGAGATTAGTTGCGGAACTAAACGCCGAGCTCTAACTAGTGTTAAGACACTCCGCTAATTTCTTTTCGTCGAATTCTCAAGGCATTGCGTATTGAGTAGCAGAACTCAATGCCGCGAGCGAAGATAATAAAAATTCTCAATTTTGAATTAAAACAAAAACCGGTCACGTTTACAGTCACACTTTTGTGCCCGTGCGCCACATCTTGCCTCAAATGTGGGTTAAAATATTAGTTATTAAACCAATATATTAACCCACATTTCAGACTAGACGTGGCGCAAGTTTATAATACTATGTAATATACCTATACAATGACATACTCACCTATCCACAGTGATAGCAACAAGAGTAAAGACGCCGGCCGAAACAGTTAAATTGGCTGTAAAATTGCTTGCAGTACAGGTAACAGAGCCGAAAGGCCAATGGGCTGTGACTAGAAACACGAAATTTGGTGCCCCATTCAGTGTGGCCATAAGAAGATCCGCTACCGCCAGGTTCACCAGGAAGCAGTTCGTCACTGTTCGCATCCGACGGTGAGCTGATAACAAAGAAATATCGACTCAAATAAAAAAAATGTTACAAGAAAATATATTATTTTTCAGTTTCATGTTTTATGCTGCATAAAACATTTTTGCCATTGCCTGAGTGGATAAATCAAAAAAGTCATTCTTCCGAGTGGGGCTTTAACCTATAATCCCCACAATAGCCTCCAGTATAAAAATCTTTTTTTTTGCATCCCATAGACAGCAGAGTAGGCAGAGGACACATGGTTTCAAGACACTCAATTTCCCAATTTCCGCCGAATTCTGGAGACACTACGTGTTGAGTGGCGCTACTTAACACCGCGCTTTTGTCTCGACATCAGAGCGAAGAAATAAAGATATGAAATATTTAATTTCTGCTCGTGGGAATCGCCCGCCATATTTTGCCCCTGTGCCAAGACTGAACTATAATTGTTTACTTCAAAATATTTAAATTGTAATATCTACAATAATATTACAAAATACAACACTATCAAATGAATGAAAAGCTAATCCATACATCATTTTATAAGGTTTTTTAATTCAACTAAAAGCTAGGCATCTGTTAAAAAAGAGGACTATAGTGTTCGAATAGTAAAAGAGAGGGAATAAAGGAAACATTGCATATGTGTCTGAGTAATTCCCTAATCTTGTTTTTTCGAATTCAAACACGTGCACGTGATAAGGAAGCTGTTTTATTACTATTGACCTTTTCCATTTCATATTGTATTGCCGGGGACCGTTTGTATTTAGTTATTTCTTTGCTAATAGAAATTTTTGTGTGCCAAATTCAAAATTAGCTTTAGATTAATTAAGAAGATTTCAATTAATAAACATTGACAAGAATAGTAAGTAACAACGCAAAAAGTGTAATGATATGTCATGCAATCTATTTATACTAATATTTTTAAGTAATTTGAACTCATTGTCGAGTGTTACAGCAGTGCAACTACTTTGGCGAGGCCAGTCGTGGCTTAAAGGCAAAATTGTGTGAGTGCGTGTCACTCAACACTGCCTCCAAAATTTTGCGAAACATGGGGAGCGGAGTGTATTAATACCAGGTTCCCTCTGCTTACCCTGCCGAGTACGGGATGTAGTGTGAAGCTGAAAAAAACTAAACAAAAAAAAACCCTTTGGCTTAGTATAACTTTAACCCATAGCCATTCCCTACAGTCCAACACAACCTCACTTGCGCGAAATAATATTATTTCCATAGTCAACATATGTATGTATGTATGTACCTATATAGATTCAAAATCCCTTTATTACGTGCGTATAATAAAAACCGTTGTTTATTAGACATTACAACGCCACTTTATCTCTTGTCTGGAGACTAACTAAAGCTTATTTTGGCTTGAATAATCACTTTCATTTCACAAAATTAAACTGAAACTAGACAATGTCAATTTGTCAGCGACATCTCTTTATTAATCTATAGAGCTACTAACTACTACTACTACTGTTAGAAGTATATTTTAGCTTCACGTGTCTTTCGCATATACACATAGACAAGACACTACACTTTCCACTCTCCACTCAAATTGGAAAATTGTGTTTCGTGGAATCCATCCAATCCAATTCACATTTTGTCTTACAATGGAGAAGAAATAGATATAAATTAAATACAGTAATTTACTTAAATAGTTGAACGCACAGTCATCACTTTAACAGTCAACCGCTACTGCTCTGCCATGATGATAATGATAACGAAACGTTACATTAATAGGTAACGATATAATCATTTTAGTGTCTTGTTTGATTTTTAGACAGGCATTTTAATAATAGCAATGCAATTGATTATATATAATGATTATATATGATTTTTTTAAGTTCATACGTACCTAAAACAATCCATATTACTAAAGTATTTCCAATTATGGCCAGCAGAAGCATAACGGCGAAAACTATGAGCCATGCCAGCTGACCCCACCAAGGAGGACTGTACGGTCTCCTCCCCATTCCCATACAATTGCCAAGTGTGATTCTGTAAAGAAAATTTTAAGTAAATTACATTATCTCTTTTTTATGGTACGTAATCTCTTGATGAAAGACCATAAATAATTATTCTCCACTTTTCGCTCACGTCGATGCGCGCCGAATTTTCTAATTTAAACCTGAGATTCAGGAAGCGGATTCAACGAAACAATTTCTTTTCCTCCTCTAGTGTTAAGACACTCGGATCCCATTAAGGTACTTCCGTTACAAAATGTGGAGACTTTCCGTCAAATTCTGAAGTGATAGCGTGTTGTGTTGCAGAACTCAACGCCACGCTTTGCCTCGTTACCCCGAGTGGGAATCGAACTCACAACCTGTCGTATTTATTTGACTATCCTCAAAATAGCCTGAAAATATTTTAGTATACGTGATATAACACGTAGAATACTTCTAGAATTCAGTAGAAAGTGGGGAACGGAAATATCTTAACTCTGCCTACCTTGCTATACACGAAATACAGCGTAAAGCTAAGAGAAGAAGAAAAAAAGAAATATTTTCACTTTTTGGTAACAAGACAAAACTCGGCGTTCAGTTCCGCCTTTCAACACGCAATGTTTCGATCAATTGGGCAGTTCATAGGGGACGGAACGTACAGAAATCAGAACACTAAATTCACTTTGCCTACCCTGATATATATTGCGTGAAGCTACAAGCCAAGTTCAGTAAAATAGAGATGGTGATCAGCAAGCTGTGTAATTTTATAAACACAGCTCTATTTATTAGTTGCTATAAAATAATTTATGTTGTTAAGAATAAATTTTAGGACTGACCATTGAACTTGGCACTCATTTAAATCTCCTTTTGTCGTTGAAGTCAGCAATCAAGGCATATAACATAATATTGAACTTGGCTCTCATTTTACGTTTATGTATTTGATGTATATTACTTCAAATAAAATAAATAAACGTAAAGTATGAAGGTGAAAAAGCGTGGGCTTTAAATTGAAAAGAGCATTTTGTATTTGTGTTATTTTTGGCGCGATCAGCAAAAGATTATTATTAAATGTTCGATAACTCTTTCTTTTTAAAAGATAAGGTCGAAATATTAAGCCAGCTCCTTTATTTTGTAATTTTATACCCAAGACTGTTTCTTTGACAAGTTTGAGAGAAAATAAATAGTATAATAAATGATTGTACTTATTTTTTTTTTACTTCCGCTTATATACAAAGTCTCCATTGCCCACTTCCTGTTCGAAATATATTGCGTGTTGAGTGGCGGAATTCAACACCGCATATTGTTTCACCATTAAACGAAAATTTCTATATTGAAAATAATTCATTCCCACGAATAGGAATCGAACGTATCACGATTGTTTAGATACTAGTCTGTCTATACGAACAACATAAATAAAAAAAAACCAGTGCGAGAAAATTAAAATATTAAATATATCATTTAGAACCTATCACAGAGCCTATACAGTAGCACGCTTCTGACCTTGCCGTTAAGTACGATTCGATCTCTCCCACCGACACTTCCGTACAAATTTCAGGATTGTAGACCAATGAGAAGAACAACTTATAAAGTTGGCCAACTTAAGTTGGCGGGCACATGAACTTATTTTATATAAAATGAACTACAAATATAACTTTGTAAACTTGTGATTGTTTTCTTTGAAATACCTATAAATTTTCACTTTTGGATTTTTTTCTATATTTATAATGTAAATTCCAAAAATCGTAACTATAGGTCTATGGGAGGTTTTCATTATTTCACGGCACGAATTTGATATAAAATGCAGGAAAATCGATGTAAATACTCTAGCAGTATCTTGTGATCTCTTTAAATTAAAAGCTTGATTTTTTTGTGCTTCAAGCGACCGTAGAATAAAATTGATTACATAAATTTCAGCTTGATAACACTACGCGATCTCCAGATAAATGGCCTTGACAGACGGACAACACAGTGACCCTATAATGGTTCCGCTTTAACCCTTTAAGGTACGGAACCCTGCCAAAAAAAAAATCTATTTTATGAAAATATTTCATCACAAAATAATTGCTTATTAGGTAATTTATGAAAAGCAATTCATATTTTCATAAAATGTTAAATCAACAAGAGTGTTGTCATAAAAATTTCAAAAGTTTCCAACTTCCCGTCTGTACTAATTACTTAAAGACAGTTATATAAAAAGTTTTCTGCTAAACTAATTTACATTCTGACATTTTAAAGTACTTACTCTGGATTCGTTTTAACAAGTGACACATAATTAACGGGAAGGAGTTTGCCGTGATCAGCGTGATTGAGAGTTCTTATTCAGTTCATTATACGATTCTTTGTTGATAAAGTCCATTGTATATTTTATTATTAATAATAAATAAAAAAATTAGCTTCACGCTATATCCCGCACACAGCAGGGTAGGCAGAGGGAACCTAAAGTTAAGACACTACGTTCCCCACTTTCTGCCGAATTTTGGAGGCATTGCGTGTTGAGTGGCAGAACTCAACGCCGCACTTTTGCCTCGACACCAGAGCGAAGAAAATGAAAATATAAATTTAAGTAAATATTTCATCTCCTCGAGTGGGGATCGAACCCACAACCAGTCAGTTTTACAGTCACACTTCGTGCCGCTGCGCTATGACTGGCGCTATAAATAATAAAATGGATAAAATATACTAAAATGGGTTAACAACAAATAAATATAACATAAGGCCAGTCGTGGCGCAGGGGCACAAAGTGTGACTTTAAAGGCGACAGGTTGTGGGTTCGATTTCCACTAGAGGAGATTAAACATTTAATATTTTCATTTCTTCGCTCTCGTGTCGAGGCGAAACGCGCCGTTGAGTTACGCCACTCAACCACCAATGCCTCCAGGATTCGGCAGAAAATTGCGAACCGAAAATCTTGAGACTAGGCTCCCTCTGCCTACACTGCTACAGAGAGAGAGAAAGTTGGATACAAAGTGAGCTGAAAAAAATGCCTTTGCAATTTTGCCTCTTGATAATTTAATATCATATAATTCATTAAAATTGTGTTTTTAATATTATAAAACAAAAAGAGCATTAGCAAAACGTGGCGTTTTCCGTTACGAAAAAAATCTGAACAGTATCTTAATAAAATCAACGGCAAGATATAAATCGTTACACGGTATTTCATTGCGTCATCTATTTTCAAGGCATTTAACAATGGTAAGTTTTAAAGTCATGAAATTTACTAACGGTATCTAAAGTACGCTCTAGTTTCTCATAATATACTGGAACTAGTTTCATTAAGTTAAACTTTGTCGAAGCTTAAGTAAGCACTGATATCAAAAATTATGTAGATATACCTATTGGATAAATATAATGTTTATTGATTGAGGCCGTCGTGGCACAATTATACGTATGGTTGTGGGTTCGATTCCAAGTCGGGGACATGAATACTTTAATTTCTTCACTCTTGTAATAGCGATCTTAGACTTGGATGAAAAGATGTCTAATTAAAAAGAAATGTAAAATTTTCATATATGTATAATGAATATCTAGTGAAAACAATCAAAATAACTCAAAATTATGTAACCTTTATTTATTTTGAGGCCAGTCATAGCGCAGCGGCACGAAGTGTGACTGTAAAACTGACTGGTTGTGGGTTCGATCTCCACTCGAGGAGATGAAATATTTACTTAAATTTATATTTTCATTTTCTTCGCTCTGGTGTCGAGGCAAAAGTGCGGCGTTGAGTTCTGCCACTCAACACGCAATGCCTCCAAAATTCGGTAGAAAGTGGGGAACGGAGTGTCTTAACTTTAGGTTCCCTCTGCCTACCCTGCTGTGTGCGGGATATAGCGTGAAGCTAATTTAATTTAATTTTTATTTTTTTTTTTATTTATTTCAATGCAGGAAAGTATTGCTTATATCTTTTTAATTTAGAATATTCTAGAAAATACAGATAATTAAAAGTTTATTATAATTGAAGTCAATATCTATTACTTATCGTATCCTATAGGGGAGGGGGAGGGCGGTGCGGTGGAGGGGGTTGTTCTTCGCCACATAAACTATCAGTCACAGATCCCAATTGTTATAGGTTTCCTTATCGAGGCCGGACTTAATCGAAATCAACAGGAAGTTACTAATATAATTACTTTTTTGTCTTCTCCCTAAGAGCATTAGGGCATACAAACTGTATTTAGATTATCATTAACATAAAAGAATCATTGATTTTATTTCCTTTTATGATATTCATGCAAGCACGAATGTGATTGTGACAAGTAATCAAATTACAATTTTTTCTCTTTCAGCTTCACGCTGTATCCTGCATATACCAGGGTAGGTAAAGGCAGTCCAGTTAAGACCACTCTCCACTTTCCGCCAAATTCTGGGAGCATTGGGTATTAAGTAGCGGAACTCAACGCCAATATTTGCTTCGACACCAGAGCGAAAATTGGAAATATTACATTTTTCAATTCCTCGAGTCAGAATTGAACCCACAACCTGTCGAGTTTACAGTCACACCCTTGCACTTCTGCACCACGACCGATCTCTAACTCTGTTACTTGTTACATATTTATTTTTCATACAATTATCCAGTTTCTTCTATTATAAGAGACTATCATTTCATTACCAATAAGAAAGAAATCAATTATAATCCATACCATTCAAAAACACCTAAAGAGTTCTTAAACAATAATAATTTGTTAAAGTATGTCATCGCCATCGTCATCAATTCTAATTTGCTTGGGTTTTAATACGATCATTCAATTAGGATACGTAAAAAATGCATTGGATTTATACATAAAAAATCTACAATTAAAAAAATATTGTATTTAACATAAAAAATAATTTCCACAATATGAATAAAATATTGTGCACTAAACAGTAGGTACAGAGCTTAGAGCTTTTATCCATACACAATATGCGATACTTATGAAACTTAAGATTAAGAAAACACAGGTTAAAAAAATACTATTAAATTTGTAGAAAAAAGTATTTACAAACTAATTTATCTCAATATGATTGAAATATTTTTTCTTTTAATATATGGATTACATTGTATACTCTTGGTACGTCCATATAACTCCATAAATTACCTATATTATACCCATTACACCCGGTAGATGGAGTGAACCTTACAATATTCAAATGTATTCACCTTCAATTTAGAAGAGCACTCGCCCTTCCTTTAACCTTCAGGATTCTTTTGTTAAACGTTAACTTTTCGAACGAAAAATTGGACCGGAACGGCACGATAAAACTGACGCTTTTTACAAACGAACATGACCGACGTATTTTAAACAATTATAGAATTTTAAATTATGTATTATGAATATAATAAATAATAAATATTATATAAAATCGTTTTATGCTTCGAAGTAAACTTTCGTTTAGTTACATATACGTTACCGGCAATCTGTACAATTTCGGTATTCTATACAATACCTCGGCAATGTATATTAACCTGAAGCGTTCTGGCAATATGTGACAAAATACTATTGTATATTACATACTTTTCCTGGGAGATGAATAAAAATAACTAAGGATTCTTTAAAGTACCTGCCTCTCTATCGGCAATGTGTAAAATAAATAGATTTTAGTCCATATTTATATTTTCGAGCAACTCCTTTAGAGGTGTTTAAATGCAAAATATTAAAGGTTAGGTTAGTATTTTTTTAAATTACAAAACATCCAAAACTAATTTTGCAGTTAAAATTCGCCAAATCTCTAGCTGTTGTGACGTTAGTACATACTATGTAAGTACCAGTATAAATCTGCATAAAATAAAAACAAGTGAACAAGTTAAAAGTTGCAGTTGGTGTGTTGCTCGCTTGCCCGCACACTGTTCGCATTTTATAAAATATCTAGGTAAAGTATAATATAAAAAATATTCCATACATTACCTACACGTTGTTGGTATATTAGACATTGCCGAGATATTGTATAGAATACCGAATCCATCAAATTGCCGGTAACATAATTCTAACATTCAAAGGTTTTTATTTCTTTTAATTAATTAAAGCTTATGTATATTAACGCGTGGTTATCTATATATTGATATCAATAATAAAAACGACCTCAATTTACGTTCTCAGGTCAATTGCCCAAAATCGTAACTTGCAATGTCCAATTCTCTTGCAATTCATGAATCATTTATCAATTATTTACATTCCAATTAAGCAAATACTCTCGGGCTATAAACACGACCGTTTCTCTTGAACATTATATATAATTTGAGATGTATACGTTCGAATTAATTTAAATTAAATTATAAAAAAATCTGAGGGCAGTCGTGGCGCAGCGGCACGAAGTGTGACGATCGATCCCCACTCGAGGAGATTAAATATTTACTTATATTTATATTTCCATTTCTTCGCTCTGGTGTCGAGGTTAAGCGCTACGTTGAGTTCTGCCACTCAACACGCAATGCCTTTATATTTAAACCAAGCAAAATAATTCCGACGCGTCTTGGAACATACAATGTACTTATTACCTCGCTGTTTAATTGGTGTGAAATGAAACTGCCTCATCATCCCGCCCTTATTTACTGGTATGCTAAAATAATCGCTTCCTAGAACGTATCTGTTTTCGTTTGCATGAGTAATTATCCTTTGGATTTTTTAGGCTTCACGCTGCATCCCGTATATATAGCGGGATAGGCAGAGACAATGTAGTGTTTCCGTTTGAATCGCGATGTTATATTTTGATTAGCGGAATACAACGCCGTTCATTGTCCCACCAAAATAGAGAAATCAAAATATTACAATTCTCGAGTGAAGATCGACGCATCCCACTATGTAGACGCTATCCCACTTTACCATAATTTAATTTAATTCCGCAAGGGTGGAGAATTTACAAAAAAAAAAGAAATAAGATATCAGTCCGTCTTATTTTTTTCAGATAAAACATTACGCACTAAATTAATGGATTTGATCAGAGAAATATTTTTTTAAAAATAGAATTCGCTTGTGATATACCCCAAAAAATTATTGAGAAAAAATGACTTTCTATTTGCTATATTATATAGAACGTTATACAAAGAAGGATTAAAAAGATATTTTATTTTAGTGTAAAATACATTTTTTATCTTTTCGTACGTATCTTTAAATGGTGAATATTTATATAAGTCCATTTTTCAATAATCCCTATAAGCACGCACCACCCGTCATAAAAAGTTCCTTTACTTTCACTCAATCTTTAAGCCTCGACAAAATGGACACATCAATTTTATAGATCAGCTGATTCGCAAAATGAAAGATGTTATACCTCGTCATTTTCTTACGTCTAGAAATCTATTATGTTGTAGTTATAAACCCGTAACTTAGTTCTAAAACACTTGTAGTAAATAATATTGCTTTATATTTGTTTCAAGATATCTTGCTACATTAATAAAGCTACTTCCATTAATTGAATCTTTAAACCGATTGAAAAAAAGGAGAGGTTCCCAATTCCCCCGAATATTTTTTATGTTTGGTTTAATTGTTCGAGGCCAGTCGTGGCGCAGCGGCACAAAGTGTGACTGTAAATCGACTGGTTGTGGGTTCGATCCCCACTCGAGGAGATGAAATATTTACTTAAATTTATATTTCCATTTCTTCGCTCTGGTGTCGAGGCTAAGCGCGGCGTTGAGTTCTGCCACTCAACACGCAATGCCTCCAGAATTCGGCAGAAAGTGGGGAACGGAGTGTCTAAAACACTAGATTCCCTCTGCCTACCCTGCTGTGTGCGGGATACAGCGTGAAGCTGATTTTTGATTTTAATTGTTCTTGTCGAATGCCAAAATGTTGGATTGCACAAAAATAATACCTAATTAAGATTGAAGTTTTACATAGTACAATCAGTACCCACTCATTTGAAACGCATCCTCTCAAGGTAAAGAAAGTCATAAATAAAATAATTTTTAACAAAAGAAAAACCAACTTCAAACAAGAAACTAAAACTAAAAAATATTTTAAATAAAACAAGTAAGCCGAACTTTAAATTTGTTAAATAAAAATAATTAAAAAAAGATTTTATAATTGTGAAATCGGTGTCGTTGTGTCCGTTTCAGTCTTCAGAAAGGTTTATTTGTTTTCATTACCGCGGAAGCGAAGGGGTTTAACAAACGAAGCAAGCAGATAAATTCAAATTCAATGTTTTTTTTTTTAATTTAAATTCAATTTAATATTTATACGTTACAGAGAATTTCAATATTAATTTGTTATAACGATAATATAGTCTGGTTGTAAGAAAAAAAATATTAAAGAACTTTTAAGCATATCAACTAAAACATCGCTTTTAACTTCACACTATTTCCTGCATATATTAGGATATACAGATGGTAGCTAATTTTACGACACCTTCACAGGTTTTCACTCAAAATCGAGACAATGCGTGGTGAGTTGCGCAACACAACGCGGCACATAATCTTACCAAAATTCCGAGTGAGACACAACCGCCTTAACAGTCAAATTGTATCACTGAGCCACGGTGGTTTTAAATGATTTAAGATAAGAGAAGAGAGAAATTCTTGTAAAACGCCCCACGCCCCTTGAAATATGGTCTTTTTTTGTATGAAAATTATTCAACACTTCCAATGTCCCAGAAATGTTAATTTATTAATTTGTGTCAACCAAAATATAATTAGATTTTTAATTATTTATTTTTATAATTTAATTATTTTTAATTATATTATTATATGGAAATAAAATATTTTATATTTTCATTTCTTGGCTCTGGCGTAGAGTTAAAGCGCGGCGTTGAGTTCCGCCACTTGACACGTAATTTCTCCCAAAAATTCGGCAGAACGTAGAGAGCGGAGTGTTTAACACTAGGTTAGTTCTGCTTTCCCTGCTAAATGCGGGATAAAGCGTGAACCTGAAAAAAATAATACTTACTTTAAATTAACATCTTCCTGTATTTGATTTGGCAATAAATCGAGTATCTGCGAGACATTTAACTTATCCCAGGACAGATCGCGTCCTAAGACCTGCTGGGTACAGTTTATAAAGTTTTGAATCTCCGTTTCCGAGTCCATTGCAACACCAATACACTTCACTCACACTTTTAAACAATTAATTTAAAAAATAAAATAAAAATAGTTTTAACAATAAACTTTATTGTTCGTTTTCGTAAACAAATCATTTTCAGTATTAATTGACACTCGCACAAATGAGTTCACCTTAAATTCAAGCCAATTTGAGAAAATTTTAACATTTATTACTAAATCTAATGTAAGATACATAATTATGTGTGTATATGGAGCTCATTTATTAAAACACTAATTAAATATTTTATTTAAGTAAAATAAAAAAAAACAATATTTTATTTATTAAACATATTTTATATATAAATATATTGACCCGCGCTAGCGTGTCCAGCCGAGCTAAAAAGCTGGAAACACTCAGTGTGTATTTTACACAAACCATTTCAAGCTACCTTTGAGCCATTCCTATCTCGTAAACCAATTAGTATATATGCATAAAATTTTGCACTTTTGTTATAGCTCATGATGTACATAAAATTGCAACAATTTGAGAACCGGTATCTTTGTGACTGATTCACTCACTTTACTTACACTTGTATTTTATACCAACACAGACTATTGTACGTACATATATAGAGAAAAAAGAAAACTGATAATTATTGATAATTACTATCAAAAAACAAAAAACTATGAGAAGATCGAACCTTATCCGGAGTGAACATAATGTATATATAATATAATACATATCGATTTCACATTCTTTTGTTGTTGAAGTCGAGAACGATGCCTTACTTAACACTTAACTTAACATTTAACTTGGCTCTCATCAACATATTTATGTGTTTAATGACATATTGTGTAAATGATATAATATATCAAATACGTGTGCTATTTTTATTAAATAATGCCGACTCAATTTTAATTTTTGACTCATTTTTTAAAAAAAATATTTTATTTCATATTTTTCTAAGTCTATCTCTTACACGAATTTCCTCCACATAACTGTATATTTTTTTATACCTACCTATAAAAAAATATAAATCACAATTTCTGACAAATTACAAATCAATACGTCAGCATAATGACAGTAAAAAGCGTTGGACTTCGAGGTGGAGCACTTTGGGAACATTTAAAATCGCTTAACTTATTTAATGTAGCAGTGTTAGTTGAAGACCAAATGGACATAAATCACATAAAAGACATTCAAATATAATTATGAATATATTAAAAAAGTTAAGTTTTTGTTTTTTTATTTACTGCTAACAGTTTTTTTTTTCATCTTTACATTGTATACCGCAAGCAGAAGAAGAAGACAGAGGGAACCTAGTGTCAGGAAATTTTCGAGACATTGCGTGCTGAATGGTACCAGAGCGAAGAAATGAAAATATTTAAAAAATATGTTTGTAAAAAATATATATTAATATACACTTTATTCCCCCGAGTGGGAATCATACCCACAAACGTCGCGTTATAGTCACACACAGTCGCCTCAACAGTTCTATAGTTTCATAATTTTTAAGGCTTTATTGCAAATAACGATTATATCTAAACCACTTTACTGAACAGCTAATAAATTATATAATAGATATAAAAATAATATAGAAGTAATATAACAGAAGTAATATCTATAACATATGTCGTTAAGAAACATCATTTTTTTCTTTTCAACTCCGTCCATTTCAAGTCAGCTCAAATCTACAAAGCTATGTTAGAAAAACGACTTCACGATCAGTTCCACCTATCACAATGAAAAATGTATAAAGAGAGTCCAATAAAGCCTTGTACTTTGTACGATTGAAGAGGTGATTATGGCGATTTCAGATTAATTTTATACGGTGGAAGTATCTATATCAAATAAAACGTGGATGGATGATAAGATTTTTTTATATTTTCGTTTTTTTTTACCTTATTAAGCATATTATGATTTTTATTTTATATCTGATTAGATAATACGGCATTGAGTTTCGCCACTCAACACGCAAAGCCTCCAAATTTTGGCTCCAAAATGGCTAACGCAAGTATGTGCCTTATGGAAACGAATTGTCTTAACATCAGGTTCCCAAGTTCCCTCCAGGTTCCCTGCTATGTGCGCGTTACAGTGTGAAGGTAAAAAAAAAACTCTTCAAGTTCATATATTCAGACAACAATGCATAGTAAAATTTTCCCTGAAATGCTAATAGTTCGCGGCAATTCCACTAAGCAATGACATTCCGGGCCGGATTAACTTATTAACGTTGTAATTATATATGAAATAACCATCGGATAAATATTAAATAAAAAAAACATTTTTTAACATAATTTATACATAAAATTCTAAGGTAAGCTTTGTACTTGTGTGAATCTTCGTATATACTATAGGATTGACGTAGGCCATCTAGCGCCCCGCATCTTTTGATTGGCCTAAACCGGTTTATACTACTTCCTGACAACATTTTCTCTTTTTTACCGTACAGCCTCCTTCGTGTTTTCTCCACACAACGTGACATTGGTGAAGTGATATGTGCTCTACTGGCACGCTAGGAACGCCATAATCGAAGAACCATACCATACCATACTTTCTGACAACCCATGATGAACCCATGATGCATGATATATTTTTTTTATATATATTTTTAGTAGCTCTACGTTTCGAAATGAAAACTTCTTTAGCATCGTTCAGTTTTAAAAGTCGATGAAATGAAAAAACGACAGTAATAAGAGATGACACATAAATTTATAAGATTTAACGTGAGAGAAAATGTGATAGGTTATTTTATATTTTCATTACCATATCGCCTCTTGTATCATTTATCGAAAATGTAAGTTCTGAGTCTAAAGAAGTCTATGTAATATATGTATGTATAAGAATAAAATGTAAAAAAAATAATAAAACTTGCTTAGTTTTTTGATATAAAACAAAACCAATTACCTGAAATATTTATTAATAACATAATTTCGTAATATTGTCAACGTTTTGCCACGCTACGACGCCAGTCGTGGCGCAAAGGCACAAAGTGTGACTGTAAAACCGACTGGTTGTCCTAACCAACGGAGTGTCTTAACACTTCCCTCTGCCTACCCTGCTGTGTGCGAGATACAGCGTGAAGCAATTTTTTTTATAACCTTATTTTTAAAACAGTTAAAAAAAGTTGGTGCTTGTCGGTTACTGGTGCTATCACCATATACAAATTGTTGACTTGGTTTTCACAGGGGCTTAGTTTTACTAACCGTAAAGATTTTGCGCCGGTCTGGTAAAGATAAAACACGTCGTTGGAAACTGAGAACTAAAACTGTGTGTAGGTTGTATGACGCATTAGATGCCATTTAGCAGCCCGTGCCTTCGCATTAAATCTAATATAGTCTTAGCTAAAAATTTTATTCAAATATTATCTATTGACATTGAGGCCAGTCGTGGCGCAGAAGCACAAACGTTGAGGGTTCGATTCAACACGCCATTAATCGGCGGAAAGTGGCGGACGGAGTGTCCTAACACTGGCTCCTCCCTGCCTACTCCGCTATGTGCAAGATACAGCGTGAAGGCAGAAAAAATATATTGATATTAATATTACATCTATCGTAAAATCTATATGTAGCACGCACTCTTACCCCATACGAAGTCGTTAGAACGAGCCCTAAGAAAAGCATTGCAAACAACGAACACTTTTTAAAGTAAATAACTTATGAATTTTCCGTAACTTTCCGTATTAAATTTATAACCCGTTTATTGCATCACGTACGTAAAGGCTTTTTATGATGAATAATAAAATGTGTATTAACCGAAGTAAGGTAAGTAACGTTAACCATAACGTCGTAACGTCACTTTGTTATTGAAACTGAAAATTTTTATATAAATATAAAAGATTTATAGAATTCGGTGGAAAGTGAGGAATGGAAGTGTCTTAATGGGAACGGAGTGTATTAACACTAGGTTCCCAGGTTTCCTCTGCCTACCCTGTTGTGTAAGGGGTACAGCGTGAAGCTAAAAAAACATTATATAGAACACAAAAAAAACTTTGCTAATTAAGGGCACACACACAAGAGTTGGTTTGTACTTTTTAATGAATTAAGGTAAATTTTTAATTGTTTTTTTCCTAGAAACAAAAAGCCCACTTTCTTTTACTTTTTATCTATTAATGTATGATGTAATTTTATATTAATTTTAACGCTATATCGTATGTTATGTCTTTATATATTTAAGTGTTATTTTCCATTTCCAAGCTAAATTGTTTCTAATTTTCTAACTGATAAAAAAATAATGTTAGAATATTGTTATAATATATTCTATTCATTGGTTTTATTCGTCGCTATTATAGGTCGCTATTTATTAATGACGATCTCAAAATATAAAATACTCAAAAATATAATTAAATCAAAACACCACCTAAATTAGAACTTAAAAAAACCGCACTGTTAAAGTTTTAAATAAAACTTTTCCCGACATGAAAAAAAATATTGTTTCAATTTTGACTTGCTAATTAAATACCGCACCAAAATTATTACTTTATTATTTTTATATACTTTCACTTTTGATCGTATACATTTAAATTTGACATACGCGCGTCCACACCACGACGCGTCCCGAACTCTACTGAACTTCGAACTTGAGAAAATAGCGCCACTAACAACCCCGTTGCAACCCTCGATATTAATCTCCTAGGAGGATCAAACACGATTACAAACTCGTTGCATCCTAGCGAGAGGAAATTATTATTAGTTTTCTTCATTTCCTGTCACCCAATCTAATATAACATACTAAAACCGAATGAAACGACGACATTTTTTTTCTTGTAAGCTCCGAACAAATTTGACAGTTTATTGAGGTCAGAAATAGCATTTTTATAGTTACTTAGTTTTAAAAGAAATGCTATGTTTTAGAAGTTATCAAATGACAAAAATGTAATATAAATTTAATATTGTTATAAATCTGTAATTAAAACTTTAATACTATATCAATTACTAAGTGGTAAAAGAAGAATGGAAGACCTGGTAGATCCACAGTTTATGTTCTTTTTTGTAAATATGAATTGTTAGGCGCCACAGACTTGTTGTCCGTGCCTTTTTTATTCTTGAAAATGTGAAGTGAACATTTATATTTTGAATTCATTGCTGTGCAGTTATTTGGTTACGTAATATTTTTATAGGCTCCTCATGTCTCTCCTCCTCTGTAGGAAATAGCCATTTTAATGTAGTGTTCCACTATATCAGTCGAGGGACCTTCATTTGTCCGGCGAATGAACCTGACGATATCGTTTTCCTCGGCGTCAGTGTAGTAGATGCATCCTTTTGTATGCCTTGTTAAGGCGACGACAGCGAGTGATATGCTGTCGTCTTCTTAATGGCCTTCATTTGAATGATTACTATCGACTCGTATGTAAGTCCCTGAGATTCATTGTTGGTTAGGGTGCGCGAGTTTCCCTCCTTTGCGTATCCTCTCCTGATCAGGTTTCTCCGTTTTTCCGATTGTGAAATCTAGAATTTTTTCCAATTAAGCACGAAGCTTAAGAGTTGAATTAGTTTCCAAGTATGGAAATTCAAAAGACAATATATCTTTGCTTCGTTTTTTTTTCAGCCTTACTTTACAACCTCCGTATATAAACATAGCAAAATGAGCCTAATATTAGTACACGCCGTTGTCCATTTTCCGCGGAATTTTCACGTGTTTTGTGGCGGAACGCTTTAAGTACCAAAGCGAAAAAATGAAAAAGAGAGATAGTGGGAATCGAACTCACAACCGTCACACGTCGCAGTCACACGAGTGTGCCCTTGCGCCGCGACAGCCTCATTCTCTGCTACACTCTTCATTTTGGTATATTTACAAGGTGTCAATATTTTTTATCCTCAACTGAACGTAAAACTCTCCTAATAACTATATATAAAAGATGAGAAACGTAAAACTCTCCTAATAACTATATATAAAGTGTTCAAGAAGCGGACGACCTAAATCTGACAGTCAATTCTTTATTGAACAATAACATGCAAGGTATACAAATTTTCCATTGTTATCTTTATGATTATCGAACTATGAATATATATTAAAAATTATAATGATACTTCAAAATAAGGCTGTCAATCTTGACGCTATCGAAGCAGAGATGTGAGGAGCTGTCTGGTTATCGGTTCGAATCTAAGGAAATAAGAAACAAAGTTGGAACTAATAAAGTGATTTCGATAAATAGTTCTCCGTGAACCACTACATAGTGTGTGTGAAACAAACAACTAAAAAGTGGAACTCAACGCCGTGCGTTGTCTATTTGAGCAGCGAAATGAAATAATATAAATATTATCATTCCAATCCACGACTGTTAGTCGCTGTGCCGCTGCGCCACCACGTCCTAGATTCCAGTAACAAAATTTATTTTTAATTTCGATGAATAAAGAGAGTATAAAGAGAAGTACGAACGGCCAAATCGTATAAAAATTCTTAAGTACACTAGACTTTGTAATATTATATTATTATTACATAGTTTTTCGAATAGAAGAACAACTTGGGCACTTTTCCGGTATCATATAACATGAAATAAACCTTCGTAATAATATAGGTTATTGATACGTTAAAATGTCACTGATAATAAAAGACTCTACCTCTAGGAAAATGTCACTCTGTTATGAAACTCTATTGTGTTTTGATGTACATACCTATATTTTCAACTTATCAACCGCTTTTGGAAGATTCTGTTATATATGTAAATATGAACACCTCACCATACATACTAAATACGCGATCAAAGTTTCCGTTAATTTGACGCTTTTAGTGTAAGTAATTGGCATATTATAACAGAATGCTATACAAATATAATTAGTACATTTGGGGCCAATAGTGCTCGTGGCGCAGGTTGTGGGTTCGATGCCTACTCGAGAAAATGAAATATTCAATTCTCATTCTCATTTTATTCAAGAGTCTTATCAACCACACAGACATTGGCTAAGCTACGCTTAAATTTCGGAAACAGCTCGAGACCTCAATTTTTTGTAAGGAACTCTCGGTGGGCGAGCACGAGTCGCGATTTCTCGGTTTTTTAATCAATTTAATTATCAAATTTCCAGTTAGGGATCGTAGAGGCACAGAGAGTGACTGTAAACGAGATTGGTTGTAGGTTCGATCCGCACTCGAAGAAATGAAATATTTATTTAAAATTTATATTGCGTTGAGTTCCGCCACTCAACACGCAACACTATACGTCTTAACACTAGATTACCTCTGCTTACCCTGCTGGGAGCAGCATACAGCTTATTTATTATGGAAAAAATTAGTCGCTGTTTTATTTTTAAAAAAATATTTTAAATTAGTCGTTGTTTAGATTTTTTTTAAGAAAAAAAAAATCTTGCTATTTATGACCTTATTACGTCTTAATTGAACTATATGAATTAATTGAAATACATACCATATATGGTGGTATCATGAATCTTTTATAACACTGTCTCAATTCGATAGTGATTGTACAAGTTAATAAAGGTTATATTATTATAGGATAACTTAAAAACACATTAATTTAAAATAATTTCGTCAACTTTACTCATTAAAACTTTTAGGGTAAGGGTTTCGGGTTGAATATAATTAATTATTACGTTGATTATGGTTACGGTTATGGTACACGTATGTGCTTACCTAGCGGTGCACTAATTAAAAAAATCTATCTATAATAGATACTGCTTTAAAATTATGTATAAACAATTTGAAGGTGTTATTCATACACCACGGGAAAATATTCACGCTGTATCTCGCACACAGCAGGGTTGGCAGAGGGAACCTAGATGGTGAATTCTAAAGGCAATGCGTGTTGAGTGGTGGTACTGAAAGCGTGCTATACTAAGGAAATATAAATATTTACATAGTTACTGGCTTAACGGGCGAGGAGCGCTGTTACATTAAGATCTTTAAAAAAAATTAAATTAAACTAAATCAGCTTAACGCTGTATCCCGCACACAGCAGGGTAGGCAGAGGGAACCTAGTGTTAAGACATTCCGCTTCTTACTTTTCGCCAAATTCTGGACGCATTGCGTGTTGAGTGGCGGAACTTAGGCCGCGCTTTAACTTGACATCAGGGCGAAGGACTGGAAATATAAATTTAAATAAATGTTTCGTTTCCTCGAGTGGAGATCGAACCCACAACCAGTCACGTTTACAGTCACGCTTTGTGCCCCTGCGCCACGACCGGCTTATATATAAAAATATTTTTTTTAATCTATATACTCTCTCCTTTTTTACATACAATGACTTCAGAATTTGACGGAAAATGGGGAGTAGAGTATCCTTAAGCTAGTACTCGTTCACGCACACCCTCTGCCTACCATATTATTCACTCTACAAGCTATACTATCGAAAAATAAGATGATATCCATTACTATTCTTGTGCAAGCAGATTAAGATATCGCATTTATAAATACTTTCAATCTGTAACAATTTATATCAAATGATAATTAAAATTTTCACAAGAATTTCAATATGTTTTTTGTGAAAGAAGACATAAATAAATAAATACAACAAAAATGTGTTTATTGTAACAAATACAATGTCCACAATTTTATTGTTAGTTAATGGATTTATTTTGTCTAATCTAGCGATTATTCTGCGGCTTTTCTCGCTTAAATTTATTTATATTATAGGAAAATTATGGAAAATATTTATATAACTTGTAGCCTATGTGATATTCTGTGGTATCTTTAATATTGTAATATATATATATATATATATATATATATATATATATATATATATATATATATATATATATATTACATAGGTGTAAGTACCGAACATATTTAGTTTAAATTACAGTAATATAGTTAAATTAGTTTTGTTTGTTAGTTTTGCGTGAAAGTGGAACATCTATCCTCACAAACTTTTACATTTATAATATCTGTAGGATGGAATTCAGTTTTTGCATCTATTTGTGTATATATATAATAGCTGCATTATTTAAAAATCTAGGGGAGTTTTTATCAAAATACATAAAATAAATACGCTTCACGCTGTATCCCGCACACAGCAGGGTAGGCAGAGGGAACCTAGTGTTAAGACACTCCATTCCCCACTTTCTGCCGAATTCTGGAGGCATTGCGTGTTGAGTGGCAGAACTCAACGCCGCGCTTAGCCTCGACACCAGAGCGAAGAAATGAAAATATAAATTTAAGTAAATATTTCCTCTCCTCGAGTGGGGATCGAACCTACAACCAGTGTTTTACAGTCACACTTCGTGCCACTGCGCCACGACTGGCCTCAAATTTAATAAATAACGTCTTAAAATAATGTTGTTATTTTAGACTGTTATAGATATCAAATTCTTTCACAAGGAACAGAAATATTTATTAAAAAAAATATTCTAAGTTAACAGAAGTCATTAGTTCCGTCCTATATAATAGAGTCTTTTGAAGATAATACTTACAATTGTTTTTTTTTGTTGGTACAACAGTCCCCCGAGCCTTCTGAGAACAGTAACGCGATACGGAAACATAAAGAAAATTATGAAACAGCGGCTGAAAATAAAGACTGGATAGATACGAATGGAACCAATCCATCTTCACCCACTTCTTTCTAAGAGACAAAATGGACATTATAATGAAGCTTTCATTTAAGTACTGCTTTTACTACAAATTGTACTCTGGATATTTTATGTATTTAGCTTTGAGAAATAGACATTAGTTAAAGAGAGAGCTGACTCACTCAATATATATTATTAATCTGTTCTTTGTTTTAGTATGGAGAAATAAAGAACAGAAGACGAAAAGAAAAATGCAACAGAGAGTGAGAAACATACTTTTGTATTTATGTTACCTTCCTATGGGCAATTCACCATGTTTTACATATAGCAGGGTAGCCAGAGAAAATGTTAAGACATTCCGTGCCCCACTTTCCAGTAAAGACATTTATAAATATTTGTAAAAAATCGATTTAGATATAAAACTTCAATGTTAATACTAAAATTAAAGTTTATAACTTTAATTTACCTTTTCCGGCAACAATTTAAAGTATTCAAAACTTTGTAAACAGAATTATTATTTCATAGACTACAATGTTCAACAGATTAGTTTATAGACTGCGATTTTTTATCAGCTTACCGCGGTAAAGTACAGCGTACCCTTCCGTACCTTTTGAAAATTTATGTTGGGTATTGTTATAAATCGATTCTAACAAGCATTTTCTGAATCTACATAACTTAAAATGCCTATACGAGTACCTCTTTACGTTATGGATTTGATATTTATTACTTCACAAATACAAAGATAAATATGCCTAACTGACACGGTTTATCTTATAATACCTACTATAAGAAGATCAATCAAAGGTTGAGTAGCAGACCGCGCCCTCGACACCACAGCGGAGAAATGAAATTATAAATATTTCATTTCCCTCGAGTGGGAATCGAACCCACAATCTGTCGCATTAACAGTCACATTTTGTGCCTCACACTCGTTGCCTTAGCAAAATGCATGGTAGTGTAGTAATGTTTTATTTATTGATTTAATGTAGGTACTTTATAACCATTATTAATGAAAAATATTAGTGTTCACGCACTGCACTTCCTCTACATATAAACTATAAGGGCGCCAAATTTCATACTCTTCCGTCAGCGCGATTTTCCTAAAAAGGTATTTTTATTAATATGGGTAATAATAAATATTGATTTCACTAAAACTACATACACTCTTTAAATTAAAACACAAGAACGTATGGTCTCTCCATTAATCAGGTGATGTTTTTTTTTGCATCTTTAGAGGAGTGCCTTTGGTGAGGTTTAACATTTGCAAATCAAATGTTTTGATACATCGTGATTTTTACCCTCAAGAACCCCCCTCCCTCCCACATTTCCCCCATTTCGAGCTTCATATGATTTGTGGACTGCCCCTAACACAAATATAATAGGTAACTTTACTATCTATATTGTTTGACACGGAAGACAATAATGTTTATCTACTACAGTTTGACAGTAATATTATAACAATAAGGTGCAGAGAATTCAAAGGAACCATCTTATAAAAGAATACCTACCGTTTGGGTCCTTATCATCCTCGAAATGTTGACTTGACAATTACGAAAGAATGAAGATGCCCGAGTCTACTTACTTTGTGGGACAATGAGATAGCATTTACTTCTCTTATATAGATACGAAAAGATGTTAGATAAGGAAAGATTTCGATTCGATTCGCCTAATCTAATTTTATAATCAAAACATATTAACTCCTTCGCTTTTGCTAAGTGTAACAAGTGAACGTGTCACGCCCAAATCTATAACGCTATCTTTGCATTTGCCTAATTACGACTCCATCTTTAATCTCTAAAGTGGCACCCATAGTTATATTTCTGATTTATTTATTTCAACAATTAAATACGAAAACTTTTCATAATAGTAGTGCAGCGGTGTGTGTTTTCACCAGTTTTTTTAAGTTTCAAATCATTTATTATTAACTATATCTTATAAATTTATAACAAAAAAATATTATTAATAGGTTTGAAAATATGATAATTACTTTTCAAAGTGAAATTAAAAATTAGAATATTTGAGATGCCATTTTTTTTTTATTTTATAAACCACAAATCTGTTTATATAACTCTTTGAAGGTTGTATTATATATTTAACGACATTTATATCTAATTTGTACAACACCGTACTCATATTACAAGTTATCCATTCATTAAGGAGCTCGTACAAGAAGCTTATTGTTTACTATGTGAACTTTTAATACCTTTCGAAACGTACTGTGTAAAATCTTATAAACATCTGATACTAGAGCTCATTTACTAAGCTTGTTAACGGTTTCGAAATTGCTTAATTTATTATTTACTTTCGTGAAATTTTGTAACGCTTCATAATTAGAAACGTAGACAAGTATAAATTGGATAAATCAATTTCCACGATCTACAGGAAAGTAAGCAAAGCATTTAAATATTATACAATATTGTGATGTATGATGTAGAGGCCAGTCGTGGCGCAGGGGCGCAAAGTGTGACTGTAAAATCGACTGGTTGTGGGTTCGATCGACACTCGGAAAAATGAAATATTTGTTTACATTTACATTTTCATTTCTTCGCTCTGGTGTCCAGTCAAAGTGCGGCGTTCAGTTCCGCCACTCACTACGCAATGCCCCCAGAACTCGGTGGGAAGTGGGGAACGGAGTGTCTTAATACTGGGTTCCCTCTCTACCCTGCTGTGTGCGGGATACAGCAAGAAGCTGATTTTATGATTTATACAATAAGTAATGATGATATTTATTATATTTATACTCAGATAAGTATATTTTACTGTCAAAAAGTTCCGTTCTTAATTGGGTAGTACCAAATAAGAACTGAATGACAAATTGGTAGTTTTTGTTTTTAAATAAAAACACTAACTTACTTCTATATAATATTTAGTAACGATCCACACGCGGCTTCATCCACTTATACTACATGATTATTTATTTACTAATCTGAATTGCTTTCTACGTTGTGTTATAATATTATTATCATTTTAAAGACAATAATGAAATCATATATATCATATTATATAACTTTTTTTATGAACCGATTAAAATAAAATACACCAAATGCTAAGAGAAGTTTACCAAAGTAACTAACTACATACTTTGGTAAACTTCCCTTAATCCTAAAACTTCCCTTAACTTTTAGTGTCACAGTGTCACAAAGTGTAACAGTCACAACCGCGTTTTAATCGGTTAACTTATTTCTGAAATGAACTTGCACAAACATAGACAAATACAAAATAAAATTTGCACAAATAAATAAAACTTTTACAAATGTCCCTATTATAAAAAGCCTTATCTCATATATTTTCCTCGTTATCGTTATTGCAGTAATCAGTTACATTTTTATTATACGCACCTATAGATAAATGTATGGCAATCTTTTTTACGTGAAAACATTTGATAGAAGCCAGTCATGAAGGAAGACCTCCGCCGCTCAATACGTAACGCCTCCAGAATTCGGCAAAAAGTGGAGAGCGGAGGGCCATAACACCTAGACTCCCTACTTGCTACATGCTAATAGACTCGTGCCATATGTGACCTAGACATATAATTTTTTTTGAAAATAAAAAGCGTACTCCTATCAGTATACAGTTATGATTCTAGACACCTTTATCGAATATAGAATTTACTACAATTTTATCTTTCTTTAGCTCTGTCTGGCTCAATGACATTCCTAACCCATATTTATATTCATTTTATGGGGTTATATCTTTAAAAATAACAACTTTTTATGAACAGATGCGATAAATGTTAAGAACTCTGAGATACATATGTTCGAAATATGATCATAAAAACCACTCCAAGAGGTTCTTACTAAAACATAAAACATTGTTTTACTTTTAATGATCATGCCCTTGATGTGTTGCCTTACAATTATTGAGTAAACCTACATTGTACTATAAAATCTTAAAACAATACCTTCTTTTTTGCTCATCTGACATATCGATCAGTTTTATTTTTCTTTTAAATTTTTTACAAACGAGCTATTAACGGTCATCTAATAAAACAGTATACATATATAGAAGGCCGTTCGGGTATTACGTCAGCAGTTTTTTTGCAATAATTGACCCAACTATGTCATCAAAAACAAGCAATCCGTTTAAAAATATATCATTGAACACGTGTTTCGTGGTTTATTTCAATACCCCCCATGTCATCAAAAATAAGCACAACCACTACCCTCCGGCCCCCCTACAGTGCTTACGTAATGGCCCCTAGTACATATTTTTTTTACTTCTTCATACTTCGTACATAGTTTTTTTACTTCTCTTTCATGAACACTTCTTATTAAAAATATATAGCGAAATTTGGATTTATACAACCATAATCAATAGTATTTTAGCCAATTAGGTTATCCTATTGATCATCATCATCCATCCACCTAAAAAAACCGAACAAGCGCGAGTCGTGCTCGCTCACCCAGGGTTCCGTAAAAAATTGGAGGATTCGGGCTTTTTCTGAACTTATAAATAAATGGCCATATCTCTTTTATTTAGTAAATGTAGATTTTTTTTCAGGAAATCATGGTCGTAGATCTGAGTATATGGTTTGATTTTCAACTCGATATTTGTAAGCTTTTCATTCCTCAAAGTGATTTTATAAGGGTTCCTTTTTTCCTTAAATGACACGGAGAATAATAAAAATAGTAACTCATTAAATTTGCTAAATATTAAAGGAGAACAATAAATAAAGCTATAAAAGGAAGTAAAATAAATTGAACTATATTATTTAATAAACATTTTATTTCAAGTACAAAAAATAATTAAATTACAAACTACGTCACAAGCAGAAACAATATATAGTAAGAACAAGTAGTGACAATCTCAATCACGTGAGTTTCAAGACTAACAGATATAAACGTTCTTATTTTTCTTTAGAAATGAAGAACCAATACATTAAATACATAGTATATTAAAATTTTCAATAGAATTAAGAATTAATTTTATATAGTGTTTCAAATATTAAAAAAGACTTAAGCAGTATTTGTTTCATAAAAGAAAATAAAAAATATATTTTCTGCCATGTCATAAGAACATACATTACTTATTTAGAAAACGTATAAAAATTTGAACGCAGCGGGACTCGAACTCGCGCCTCCTGGAAACCGACCAGGCGCTCTGACCACTAAGCCATGCGTTTCCAGGAGGCGCGGATTCGAGTCCCGCTGGGTTTAAATTTTTATACACTTTAAAAAATGTTTAAAAAAAGAACATACATTATTTATTTTATTTGACATACATCTCAATTAAGCCCGTTCTCATGTGAATATGCAATATTATAATGTTCTAAATAATTATAAGCTAGCAGTTGCAATCCCAGTCTTTGGTAAAATGGCACAAATATACAAACCATATTTTGTGCCAAAAGTTCACATAAAAATTTAAATAAACACATTACTGTTCTTTGTGTCGCACAGTCGAGTAATAAATAACTTTGAATCAATTAAATAGTCCAGAAATAATGAAAAATGATTTTGGCGTTTAATAGGTCTACTAAAAAAATTTTAATATATGTAATCTATGTAAGATCTATGGAACGCCATTAAAAGAAATAGATTTTTTATTGTTAATGTCACATAATTCCTTTTATAATATGAAAGCTTTAAAACTTAAACTAAAAAAGAAATGCATATAACTATGACATAATATATAGAAATATCGACATTAATAGAGTTGAAATATAATGTATTTAAAAATACCTACATCTATTTTGTTCGCAAATAACAAAAGTATAATATTAAAAAGAAAGGATTTTACTTAACAATTATTATAATAATAATTGACATGACATTATATATTTATTATTTTTATAATGAAAATTATTTTTATAAATTATTTTAAATATAGCAATATAAAGTTATTTTCTTTATAAAATATATTGTTTCCTCAGTGTTAAAAATAATTATGTTTTTAAAAAATATATGCAATCTGTGTTTTTAATGCCTAGTAAACCATTTCTATATTTAAATATAACTGATATTAGGAAACATTCCTGGACTATTATCACTGAAGTTGACTGTACCACGTTATCACAGCCACTGTACAACATGGCGTCCTTTGGGACTAGATTTTCTTAACCTATCCATATTCCACAATAATTTAAATATTATGTAATATTAATAACTTAAACACTATTTTTTATTAATTGCTTTAGTTTATATTAAATGAAGGAGCATATAATATAACTAACAATATTTTCATATAAGCTATTGGTATTGATTAATTAACTACTAAGATAAAATTAAAAGCCTCATAACAAAATATTTTAAATAAAAATGACTTCTCATTTTCATTTAAAACTCAAAATTATACTTTATGTAAAATATGGATAAGTGAAAAAAAGCTGAAAAACGTGGTTTAATAAACTTAAAAAACTATAGTTTCAACCACAATACTGTATCACTCGATCCTTACAGTTACATCTACGGTGTGTCTCACATTAACCTAAGTGTCTAAACGGCAGTTTATATTTTGTGAAAAAAGAAAAGTTTTAGAAAATGTTTAATCTAAAAACGGCTTAATTTATATCTTAATAAGGTTGACAAACACTAATAAAAGTTGAAAAAAAAAGTTGAAATTTTAACTTTTTTAACACTCAATTTGTATGATGCTACAAATATATATATTTTTCTGTAATAGAGTCTAATAGTGTGATATTCTAATATTTTTTTCACTCTTTATCAAATTAAATAAATATTTGAATTGAATGAGACTAGTCGGCTCCAGAATTCGGAAAATGAAGAACGGAGTGTTTTAACACTATGTTAAATGCTTTAAACTAATGTTACAGCTATTTAAATTTTGTGCCGCAGACAATATTAAAACTAGTAGTAAACCAATAAATACTTAAATTAAATTACATCAGTCTATTTAGTGGAGTTGCCGCTACCGACTTTGTTCTTGATCCATTTGTTAGTGCGAGTAAGAATGTCGGGCCGTAGTGACGGATCTTGCCACGCTTCGAGATTTACTCTTTTTATTTCTTCACAGGATATTTCGGGATTACTAGAATAAAAAAATATTAGATTTTAATTTACTTTTTTTTAGTAACATTTAACTGGGTTCCCTCTGCTTGACCAGTGAGATATTTGTGTGATGCAGCGTGAAGCTAAAAAAATATTAATACGGCGGTTGTAGGTTCAATTTCCAATGGGATAATGAAATATTCAATATTTTCATTTACTCGCTCAACACGCAATGGCTCAAGAATTCGGCAGGAAGTGGGGGAGTAGAAGTGTCTTAAGGGGAACGTAGTGTCGTAACATTACGGTTACAGGTTCCCATCGTGCATCGTATTAGAGTTACGCGTTTATCGAACTTAGAATTAAAATAATAGTTACCTTTCAGAAGGCGGTTGGAAAACATCTTTCTGTATAGCAACAATATCGGTATTTTCACAAAGCAATTGCGATAAGGAACTTCGTCTTATTTCAGCAAACTGTCGCTTACTGAAACTACCTGCTTCATCAGTGTGGGTGTAGAAGTAACGGTCACCTACGCGTGTCCGCCATAGTTGTTCTCCTAAAAACAAAAAAATATATCTTAATTTATTGGATCTCAATATATAGAATAGAGGCCAGTCGTGGCGCAGCAGCACGAAGTGTGACTGTAAAATCGACTGGTTGTGGGTTCGATCCCCACTCGAGGAGATGAAATATTTACTTAAATTTATATTTCTATTTCTTCGCTCGTTGAATTCTGCCACTCAACACGCAATGCCTCCAGAATTCGGCAGAAAGTGGGAAACGGAGTGTCTTAACACTAGGTTCCCTCTGCCTACCCTGCTGTATGCGGGATACAGCGTGAAGCTGATTTATTGGACCTCAAATACTTCATACATTACACATTTATATGTGACATACATAAATAGCACAGACTATAGAGCTATTAATAAAGTAGTCTTATAATTATTATTTAAAAATACTCCAAGTGAAAGTTTTTGAGTATAAATATTTGTTCATCGAAGCCCATCGAAGCCCCTGTTACCTGTAAAGTGTAACTTACTGGACTTTTTGACTGGATACTTGTATCTTTCGTTAAAGAAAACAAGTCAATAAAATAAATTATAAATATTGAAACAAAAAACTTACGTATTAAACAAGTCGCGGTAGGACCGATTAAGGAGCCTTCAAGTGGCAATTCCGCCATCAATCCAACAACCAGGTCAATGTCGCTGGGATTTTCATATAGTTCTTCAAGTTTCTGTACACTCTGTAATAAAATATTGGAATTAAATTTCTTAATATTATTTTAAATGTTAATAAAATTTTTGACATTACAAAATCAAGTCACAAAAATAACATCTAATAGAAAATAAATATATGCATTTATAATATTATTCAAACGAGGCTATTGGACTTTAAAAGCAAAAAACCGGAAGTTCCTATTAATAATTTAGTACATTTAATCAGGAAACTATTAGCATAACAGGTAGATAATATTATCAAAATAAATATTAAAAAAGAGAATACAAATATCAAAATAATATCATCTATATATTAAAGTGTGACTGTAAACCGACTGGTTGTGGGTTCGATTCCCACTGGAGGAGATGAAATATTTACTTAAATTTATATTTCCATTTCTTCGCTCTGGTGTCGAGGCAAAGCGCGGCGTTGAGTTCTGCCACTCAACACGCAATGCCTCCAGAATTCGGCAGAAAGTGGGGAACGGGGTGTCTAAAAAAACACTAGGTTCCCTCTGCCTACCCTGATGTGTGCGGGATACAGCGTGAAGCTGATTTTATATATTAAATACGTAAAACAAAAATTTTAAACCGTTTTTACGAAAAACGCGGACGGAGGAGTATGTAATTTGACACTCTTATAGTTTATATGTAGGACAAATGCAAAACACTAATATTTTTCAATAATAATGCTAATAAATTACATTAAATCAATAAATGAAACAACACACACTGATGTCTGACTGATGACAAATGCATGGTGCATTTGACAATACATAACATACATATTTATGTTTATAAAGTGAGTATTATTATATGCCTTAATGATTCTCTATATTATCATTGCTTTCTCTTTTAAAACGTTGGGAAATGCATTCCTCGAGTGGAACTAGAACCCACAACCGGCGTGTTTACAGTCAGTCACTGTGCCGTTGCGTCGACAATGGTCCCGAAAGTACAGTTTAATTCAAATTAAAACCAACCTGAACGTGCATAACATCGTTTAATTGTCCAAAAGTCGTTGGTAAAGGCAATCCACATAGCGTTCTGAAATGCGCGTATCCGGGTAAACCATGGTCACGACCACGCTGTATATCTAACGCTACCACGTCTAGACCACCGAAATAATGGTGACGGAGCTGAAATGAAAAAAAAAATTATTAATATTTATGTCAAATATTAACTTGTACTTGTATAACTTTATACTAATGAATGTGGAAGTACGGAGTATAACATTTCTTTTATTTAATTTAGTAAAATTTGGTAAATAGCAAAGACAAATTAACTTAAATTGCAAAGATAAATTCACTGCCCCGCAATTAATAAGCGTCTTTAATGAAATCTGTTAAGTTTAAAGAAAAAAAACACGGATAGATTATTTGAACTTATCAGGAATTGATAAGAGAAAATAATAACTATAGTATTATATCATTAACTTTTTCTTGCACATTAACTTTACATACAGCAATTATTTTTTTTAAACACAAAGAGAGGAATATATTTTATATTCAATTTAATTTTATATTTATTTTAATATATTTTACTGACGAAATAAAAGAAAACGTTAATTATTTTTAGATTAATATAAAATTAGTTTGAACCCAAAAAAAATATGAATGTGATTTATATCATCATGTGACAAAACTGAAATAGGTTTTAAAATCAATAATACGAAGCTCAAATAAATCGTGAATGTGATTCATAGCATTACGTAACAACGGCGTCTTTTATGAACAATGTGACACAAGAGTCGATCATCAACAAAACAGTGTTCGTTAGTTATTGTTATTCAACGTGACTGAATGTGGAATGGAACTGCGCAACTATAATATACATATTTAATTAGTAAATAAGTCCGTAAACAACATAATAGAGAGTAAACACTTTAATTATTCAATGAAGAAAATATAAAACTATAGTATTATTTTTATATTTATGCAAAGGGAACCTAGTGTTAAGACACTCCTTTCCCAACTTTCCGCAGAATTGCCTTGCTTTGCCTTTGTACCAGAGCAAAGAAATTAATATATGTATAATAAATAATAATTCATTCCCCTAAGTGGGAATCGAAGCAACAACCATTTATAGTTACACGCTTGTGTAGCTGTGCCACGTCGTTCCGTCGGAGCCGTCTGAGTAATTAAGATTTAAATTCACACTTATATCTATCCAACCTTAACATCTAATTTTTATCTTAAGCTTTAAAATGCCGTAGTAGAAATAAAAGATACCAAATTTTCAAGTCAAAACAGAAATGTGATTACGAGGTTAAGCTACTTTTTCCTACAATAATAAAATATGATAGAAATGGATTTTTTTATATTATTAACGTAATATAATCTTTAAATTGCTTTTTTTCTAATACTCATATTAGGAAAACATTCCCTCACACTTTACTGAACGCGAATATTCATGACAATATTTGAGATATTATGATACCGAAATAAAAACAACCGAAAAAACGATAGATTTATATGTGTACATTAAAAATTTTAGATTATTTATTACTTGAGGCCAGTCGTGGCGCAGTGGCACAAGGTGTGACTGAAAACCGACTGGTTGTGGGTTCGATCCCCACTCGAGGAGATGAAATATTTACTTAAATTTATATTTCTATTTCTTCGCTCTGGTGTCGAGGCAAAGCGCGGCGTTGAGTTCTGCCACTCAACACGCAATGCCTCCAAAATTCGGCAGAAAGTGGGGAACGGAGTGTCTTACACTAGGTTCCCTCTGACTACCCTGCTGTGTGCGGGATATAGCGTGAAGCTAATTTAATTTATTTTTTTTTAAATTTATTACTTACATCGTCATCGTAATTGAAGTCCAATCCTTGACTTTCCTGGTTGACCATCCCTCGTAATATATTTTCTAGGCCTTTCCTCTCAGTTAATAGTTCAGGCTTAAAGTAGTTTTGTCCCAAACGATGCGACGTCACGTTATTATTATTGTCAACCATTTCAATATCTTGATCTAATAAACTATTGACGAAATGGAAAGCGGCAGTCGCGAAAGAGTTGGATATAGTGGGATCGATATCCTGATTGTAGCCAATGTCGTAGCTCTCGTACAATTCGTCGAAAACTTTACCTAAAAATAATAAAAATATTTATTAAATGATATGTTTCCATAGTTTTATATGATTGTACTAAAGTTAGTTATACCATATTTAAATGAAAGAAAGAGATCATTTGTGCATACGTTTTTAGCTTAGCATGGAACCCAGGAGAAACTAAACGCCGCGCCTTGTTTACCAAATGAAAGGAATATTAGTAGGGATCGAACCCACTACCAACTCATTAGACGTTGTCCTAAAATTATTCAACAATTAAAAATATTAGTAAAATTTATTATTTGCATGTGTAAAGTGACTGCATCGTCAAACGTTACTATAATATGCAAGTATCTGCAAAATAATATTTGTACTAAAGCCGCTTACGACATAAAATAAACAAACAATAATAACAATAGAAATATGATAGGTAGGTATATGTAAGTCTACTTTACAATCACGCTGTATTTTAATAAGATCACGAGACGAACGCATGGAACTCAAAGTGTACTAACCACTTTATGACACCATATAGTATAGTAGTATGTTTTCCACAATATATTATAAAGAATGTGATGTAATATGTAGTTTTGGTTCCCCCCATAATAACTGGATATGAATCATTAAAATATTACAATCGTTAGTTACCTATTTGAAAATATAATAGGAATAAAAAAAAAATCATATCTTAAAACAATGATTTTTAATGGAACGACGATACAACGATTGTTGATGGTTGTTAGTTTTTTGATAAGCAAGCCATTCATAAAACAATAATATAATAGGAATTATAACGAAATCAAAATATATTATAAAACTAACTATTATTATTACTTTATTTGTACACCACAATAGTTACACACATGATATATAATTTAAAAAAAAAATGTACAAAAGGCGGTCTTATGGCTAAGTAGCCATCTCTTCCAGACAACCTTTAGGGCGAAAAGAAGCTGTCATAATTATAAGCAGGTAGGTAGGTGGCAAATTAAAGATATGTATAATAGACAAACAGAAAAATAAAATAAAAAATACATATAACTATATTTTCGTGTTTCCAACTTACCAGTTAAAGCCGGCAGCCAATGTCTTAACGTAATGTGTTGTAATTCAGCAACAACAATTCTTCTTGCTTCATGGTATAATTTATCCGAATTCCAGCTTGGATTCAAGGAAGCTAGCTTTCTGGCTATGCGATTGTGTTCTCTAACCCATAAAGAATGGAGGCTAGTTAACCATGGATGCATGTTGGCACGGATATCACCTGTTAAAATTTATAATTTTCTTTTATATAAGTAATTGTATTTTTTAATTATATTAAATTCAATACCCTTAAAAAAAAGAGAATGCATTTCACTACATCACCTTTCTCAACACAGAAAAAAAAATGCAAAATATGTGTACAACTAAAGATGTATTGACATTCATTCATCATAATGAAGTAGTTAGATTTAAAACAATAGGAAATGAAAGAAAACTTACCACTATTGAAGCAAGTGTCCGATTTACTAGCAACTAGACACGTCTCCATAGGATTTGCAGCTAACGGTAAGAGTTCTTCATCATCAACAACTACTGTTTTGAGTAACCCGCCGGTCTTCTCACGCAGAGCTGCCGCATCTCTGCTATTTGAACCGTAGATATGAGAACCGTCTAGGAAATGGGTAGCTTGATTCATCTGTGGACAATGGAGAAGTAACATATAAAAATATTAAATAAAAAATAAATAAATCAGCTTCACGCTGTATCCCGCTCACAGCAGGGTAGGCAGAGGGAACCTAGTGTTAAGACACTCCATTCCCCACTTTCTGGCGAATTCTGGAGACATTGCGTGTTAAGTGGCAGAACTAGAGTTAGCCTCGACACCAGAGCGAAGAAATGGAAATATAAATTTAAGTAAATATTTCATCTCCTCGAGCGGGGATCGAACCCACAACTAGTCGGTTTTACAGTCACACTTCGTGCCACTGTGCCACGACTGGCCTCAAATATTATTCGTGTATTACATAATTTTTTTACAATCTGTATATTAAAAAATAAGAGAACAATAAAGGACCTCGTTAGTCATTGAGTTCTTCTCGTTTTCTTTCCACTCATTTAAAAGTATAACATGGGTGGTCTGTGGAGAAATCTACTGTGCACAGCAGGATAGGCGGAGGGAGCCTAGTGATAAGACACTCGGTTCCCCATTTACCGCCGAATAGTAGAGGCATTGTGTGCTGAGTGGCGGAACTCAACGAAGCGCATTATCTCGACATCAGAGCAAAGAAATGAACTTGTTTAAATTTAACTTCTTTCAATATTAATCAATATATAAAATAATTGCATTTAAAAAATGGAATAACGGTTATATCTTCGCGTTATAAATAACCTAAATTCTATAAGTATTATTGAGAGAAATATTGTGATCTTTAAAGTTTTTACTCATCTATAGACACAAAACAGTTTTATGTATCGTAAAATCAATTTTTATATATTTTTTTTTTAGTAGTTTTTTTTTTGTTTCCGAGTGAAAATAAAACCATATCCATATTGTAATGGAATATTTTCATGATGGTAAAAGCCTGATAACAATCAAAATAATATGCCTTGATACGACAATAGAAACAACCATAAGATAAGCGATGAGTTTTATAAACAGTATATGACTTTTTAGTTTTTTTTAAAGTATTTAATTCTATAACACCGAAAGTTACTCATACAATATGAATAAAATGTTTGGAAACTAGTCATAAAGAATTAAATCAGCTTCACGCATTATCCCGCACACAGCAGGGTAGGCAGAGGGAACCTCCTCCCTCCGTTCCCCACTTACCGCCGAGCTCTGGAGGCACTGCGTGTTGAGCGGCGGAACTCAACGCCGCCCATTGCCCCGACTCCAGAACGAAGAAATGAAAATATAGATGTAAATAAATATTTCATTTCCTCCAGTGGGCATCGTACCCACAACCAGTCGATACAGTCACACTTTGTGCCCCTGCGCCACGACCGGCCTCACAACCAGCCATATAGAAAATACACTGAATTTATTTTTACACAGATTTTATTTAGTAAGTTTATATGAAAATTATACGAAAATTTATTTTGCCGTGTCTATGAGACTCCAAACACGGAATGAAGTCGTATAGTTTTGTCCTTGTATGATCTTTACTTAGGCTGTCCATACAAGAAAACAACTTATATGTATGACCACATAAGATTATAAAAACTATAGACACGTGACTATATTAAATTCTATACAAGGTTGCTAAGATTAAGGTCAAAAAACATGTGAAACGATGGCTATTAAAAAGAGTTGACATAGGATAAAAAAATCCATTATGGTGTTCTATCTATCAGTCTAAGTTGCAACATTTAAAAAAAATATTATTTTATTTTATATTATTTAAAATATATGTATAGATTACAAGCTGTTTACGTAAAATAAGGCAATATTCTAGAACGGCTAGCTAAATTTATAAATACCCGAAACATATTATTTTAGTATTTTTTTAACCTGGTAACCATAACGGTATCTAGAGAAATTTGCTTGTAAGCAAAATTTAATGGGTGGGCACCAGACTATTCTGGGGTGGGCACGGGCATGGGCACACCCGGCTAATTCTAGAGCCATGGCATGTTAAGAGGCGGAATTCAGCGCCGCGCTTTGCCTCAACGTCATAGCGTAAAATGCAAATAATAAATATTTCATTTTCTCGAGCGGGGCTCGAACCACAACCTATCGCTGTTTGAGTCGCACATTTGTTAATTGTTATTAGTAAATTGACAATTATTAAAACCTAAAGCAATATTAAATTTAAATAGTAGGTATATTTAAGGAAACAATAATATCTACGTAGTTTTCACAGCTTACTGCTCGGTCTTAACCTTGTGTTAGTTTACTCGCGTTATTTGTTTGCATATTCTATTCAATACTAGTACCTAAGTGTTATATAATGTATGTAAAATGTAATGTAAGTGACGACGAAAAATGACGGAACGCGACTGGATGTGGGTTCGATCTCCGCTCGAAGAAATGGAATATTAACTTAAATTTATATTTTCATCACTCTGGCGTCGAGGCAAAGTGCGGCTTTGAGTTCCACCGTTCAACAAATGCTTCCAGAATTCGGCGGAAAACGGGGAACGGAGTGTCTTATCACTAGGTTCCCTCTGCCTATTCTGTTGCGTGCGAAATACAGCGTAAAACTGATTTATTTATATTTAAATAAACAAAAAAAATATTTATTTGGTAACCTCACAGCTTATTTTATTACAAATATATAAGTTGCAACTAAACAAAAAAAAGACAATGTCTAAGTAGTATATTATATTAGGCATCACGTGCAAAACAATACAGTCGTAATAAATGAAAAGGTTAAATAAACACGTTGTATTTATTGATGTCAACAATTCTCAACAAGGATACTAACAATAAATATTAATTTGAAACACAATCAATAGGTCGAATCTATTACACATGGTCAGATAACCTGAACGTGTACCTATCTCTAATATGAAAGTGGACTTTTTGATATAAAATGATAAAATTAACAAATTTCGTATTTGGCCTATGTTTCAAATTTATAAAATGTCGCATTTTGTAGTCCCTGTATCTAATTGATATATTATAGCCAAATTATATAAAATATATAGAAAAGTTGTAGCAAATTACGTGTTATTCTCATATATTAGCTATATAACTAAAGTTTCATCTAAGCCCGTTCAGCTATTTTTACGAGAAAATAAATCGATCACTCCATCCCCACAAACCTTAACAATTATAATATAAGTTGAAAGTGTGACTGTAAATCGACTGGTTGTAAGTTCGATCTAAACTCGAGGAGATGAAATATTTATTTTAATTTATATTGCCATTTTCATCCTGTTGAGTTCCACCACCCAAAACGCAATGCCTGTAAAGGTTCCCTCTGTCTACCCTGCTGTGCTCGGGATACAGCGGGAAGCTGATTTATTCATTTTACTATACGACTATCGGCCTAATTATCAAAGTCATATATATGCGTAAAGAATAGACGTGACGAATATGTAATCTCATATAAAAATATCGTTCTAGTTAGGTTTATAAATAATAATATTTTCTTATTATATGCGTCTTATCTCTCCTTACATACGCTTTGTTTTATGACAATAACAAGACAATCCTCGTCATAGAACTGTCATAATGTATTTTTTTATGTAGTCTTTTGTTGTGATTTACCCATCGTAACGTATATGTTAACCTTTATGTACTTACAATATATTCCAACATTGTATTTACAAAATAGTTAAGACACCCGCATATTGAAATAAATATTTAAATACATACAATTCACATATAAAGCTTTTCTGAATTATTGCGATCTAAGCCGTGTTAACTAAGCTTTATGTTCATCGTTTTTTCTTTTCGAATCAACAAAACCTTTAAATAGAGGTCGTCGTAGCGCAACAGCACTATGTCCGACTGTAAGCGCTACGGTTGGCGGTTCGATTGCCACTCGAGTGAATGAATTATTAATCTTTTCTTGCTCCAGTTAAAGCTTTATTAACAATCAAATACTTGTAGAAACAAATAATAATTTTTAAATGTTTCATACTAATTCAAAAATAAAAAAAAATTAAATAGTTGCAATTATTCTTAGTAATATAACATTACATTTATAAACATAATAATTACCAACAATATCTTATCAATAGAAGCAGTAATTGTTTAGTTATGACACAACACACGTGATTTTATTTCTTTATAGACCACGCTAATTTCTGTGAATTTGTTGTTAATGTTATAATAATCGATATTTTACATTCATTCGATGTTGAATCATCGATATAAGATGAAGGAAACGATAAAATAAACACGTTATTTTATGTTTATCAATATAAATAAAAAACAGTTTTAATATGCAAATTAATATTGTAACGTAGGAAGTGAGAAAAGACGCTTGTATTTTACTTACTACTCTGATATTTTAATTAAAATATTAAAGTAATTTAAGACTATTGCCTATTAAGTTTTATTTTACCTGTTTACTATCGAGAATGCAATACATAACAAGTAACCAATATAGCTCATATATGTGTTTTACAAGTGTTTTATGAGATGGTTGCGAATTCAAATCAAACTATACCTCAAAACGCACAAGCAAAAAAAATTGAATTGCTGAATTTCTCTCCTTATATAGGGTAAATAGGGTAACTAGATAAAATCTGTTGAACTATAAAAAAAGTTATAACAATTTTAAGCTCACCTGTTCAGCAGCTCCAAAAGTACAGTCGCCTCTATAAGTGGTAACAGAACGAGTATATTCCATACACGTCGCCTTATCACTGAATATCGGATCTTTATCGGGTATGGATATTGTCATACAACTTGGGTGGATGTAACGTGGAGCCAAGTTAGAGCCAGAGTTGTCACAACAACGTAACGGTTGATTTGTGTGAACTGAAATAATTTATTTGTTTAAGTATTTTGTTGTTGATGGTACTGTTCTAAAATTGATAGCGTTTTTTTTTGTTTATAATTATTATTTATAAAATCATATTGTATCTATAGATATAAAAAAATAATATAGCGAAGTTGTCAAAGAACAAAAAGTCTACCATAAAACTATTTAAATTCAATAAGTAAGAATGACATAAATAAAAAACTGAACTATTTTAAATTTAAAACAATATTTAGTAATACATACTCGTCTTACGAACAGGTGTATGAACTAAATCGTGGTAAATGAACTGACTCCACACTGGCAAGGCGATAGTTCTCTTGTTTTCCGGCACATCCAAATTATTGCCGAGCACTACGCTCACTTTTCTCGCTGAAGGCAAGTCCTGGTGACTCACGGCGCGGCGAGGCTAAAATGTTATTTTTATTTTATTTATAAAATACCTATTATTATTTTCCTACAATTTTCCTGTAGTTGTATGTAAGAGAGTTTTTAATATGAGAATTAATACATTATTATCGTAACTATAACATTGCAGTATCAAAGATAGTAGCATCTCTATATTAAAGAAATAGAATTAAAACAACGAGAAAAACAAGTTTTTAGACGGGAAGTTTGAAATACACAAATAACTTGTATGTATAAATATAGCGGAAAGTGCAAGGTAGATTTATATCAGTAAAATGTATTTTTTATAAAATAAAATAAATAAATCAGCTTCACGCTGTATCCCGCACACAGCAGGGTAGGCAGAGGGAACCTAGTGTTTTTAGACACTCCATTCCCCACTTTCTGCCGATTTCTGGAGGCATTGCGTGTTGAGTGGCAGAACTCAACGCCGCTCTCAGCCTCGACACCAGAGCGAAGAAATGGAAATATAAATTTAAGTAAATATTTCATCTCCTCGAGTGGGGATCGAACCCACAACCAGTCGGTTTACAGTCACACTTCGTGCCGCTGCGCCACGACTGGCCTCAATGTATTTTTTATTTCTTTATATTATTCAGTTACTTCCACTATTCTCATACTGAGCTCTACATTTTAAAGCTTACAGTTTTTTATTATATGTAGGTACTGTAATTAAATCTCAGAAAGAACAATGCACCGTTTAAGTTGTAAAAAAGTTTATTATTTTTGAAACTAATATTAATAATTAAATATGTTTTACTTACTTCTTCAATGCCATCATGATATCTGGGGTGCAACAGCCGTTTGTAACCAGTGAGGGTCTGGCCCCAAGAGGATCGTACCGGGTTATTACACGAGCCATCAAAAGTTCGATACTTAGATGACATTTTGTTTGTACGACAAGTAAATCTCTCCAGCTGTGCGCATTCTGGGCCATATTCACTTTCTCGTAAGTTTAATGTACTTATGAAACTCGCACATTCGTCCGTCGCCAGCCCGTATCTAAATGAAATATGGATTTCGATAACTTTTGTTTGACTTAACACGCAATGCCTCCAGAATTCGGCAGAAAGTGGGGAATGGAGTGTCTTAACACAAGGTTCCCTCTGCCTACCCTGCTGTGTGCGGGATACAGCGTGAAGCTGATTTATTTATTTATTTTTATAACTTTTGTTCTAATATTTATACAAACTCAATAAATATTGTTATTAAAAATTACGATGAGAATACAAAATTGTTAAGCGGTTTCTTTTCAGTAAGTTTATATTATTTTTAACTTAATGACAATAAAAAATCAAAGAACCAATCAAAGAACTAATATTTAAAAAAAAAACAACCAATAAGAATACATGTGCGATTGAATAGATATACAAAAAGATTTCGACTAACTAAAAATATTTCAAGACAAAAAACACGTACTTTGTGCACCGTGACCAGACTAGATTTTGCGAGGCTTTAGTAATCGTCATCGATGACTTCTCATATTTCATCGCATCATCTGATGGGTACCCATTTATCGCTAAACCTTGAGCTGCAGAGCCTGGTTTAGGTTTTATTCCAGAAATTTCCAAATTTTCTTCCAAGCGCTCAAGCATATTTACCGTCATTTTGCTTATAGCGATTGATCTGTTCGTATGTTCTGCTGTTACGGGAGGTAGTCTTTTCAGCATTTCGGCACTTGGAAACGGGAAATCGTACATGGGTGGTGGATGGATAATGTCTGTAAAAGAATCTTTTATTAATATCTATCTAAGTAATAATATAAATAATTGAATAAAATGTTCTATGCATACCTGTAGTTAGTATCAGGTTTAATGGATATGGAGCAACGTGAGTTCCGAACGTCACTCCAGCCCATAAAACTACTCCCAGCAGTACCATCTTCGTCATTTCTTCTAGAATACTGGAAACAAAATCGTTAGTTAGAACGTCGAATTAATAAAGTATAATTTTTAATAACCGTTTAAAGAAACTCACATTCGACGAACTTTAATAGACAACATTCGTTAGTTTAGTATTAAGAATAAAAACTAACTGATCAACAACTCTGGCAACGAAGAGTTTATATGAAGATCAACATTACTTGGAGGCTATCTATTGAGACCTCTGATACCGTGACCTCAAGATTGTAGGGCGTTTCGTCATGATTACATAGTGCCGGTTCTTGGACTTTTGAGACGAGCCCCCGGATGAGATTGGAAAGAGACAAAACAACAACACGTTTACTAGGACTTAAAGATAATTCTTATGACGTCAATTTCTTTAAACCAAAGGAAACAAGCATATTAGAAGGATAATTTAAAAATTGGTTTTTAAAGGTTTTTATATTTAAACTTTTTGTAACCATGATCGTATCTAGAAATATTGTGCTTTGGCTTTAGCTTAGATCATATTTTGCCGTGTAAAGGTTAATTTTTCAGGTTTTTTTCCAGCTTCACGCTGTATCCCGGACACAATAGATTAGGCAGGAGGAACCTAGTGTTAAGACACTCAGTTGCTCAATTATTTAAGGTTTAATTGTATGTTATCAAACTTTCTGGGGCGGACTCAGACCTATTCTGGGGTGGACACTGACCACCAGGCAGCCCGTTTCCTACAACTATTTGTTACAGCTTTTGTAGCAGCTGTGCCACTCGTTCCGTTTTTCACAATATATAATTTTTTTTATCAGCTTCACGCTGTATCCCGCACATAGCACGGTAGGCAGAGGTAACCTAGTGTTAAGACACTCCATTCCCCACTTTCTACCGAATTCTGAAGGCATTGCGTGTTGAGTGGCAGAACTCAACGCCGCGCTTAGCCTCGACAGAGCGAAGAAATGGAAATATAAATTTTAAATTTCAAATGTGAGATACCGGTTTATTATGGTAGTGATGTGTATTCGGTCTTGACGATTTTGAATACATATTTCTTTTGTATGTTATATTTTCTGCAGTATTTTTTTATCTCTGATATATGTAAAGAACATATTTAATGCTTTAGTAACAAAATACTTTGCAAATTAAATAACACGGATCGTGATATCTTATCTACAATTATGAGGTAACACAACCGCAAAGACAATTTATTATTTTAGTTGCGTTTTATTGTTAACTAAACAAACTTATTGTATACAAACATTGCCTGACAAAATGATAACAGATAAAATTTTGATAAGAATCAAATTTCGAGAGAAATCTATTGAATGACAGAAAGACAAACTCTTGATGCGAAACCAAGCTTTAACTTACGTGGAATGTTCTCCACATCCCTCGCATTCCGACTTCCTTCTAGAACATTTCTCTGGTGACCTATCCTTAGCGTTGGCATCGGCGTTCAACATCGACTTTCCTTCGATGATCCGTTTAAACAACATAATAGCAGAAGCAGTATTTGTTGTTTACGACAGTCCCTTTTGTGGCGAATGTTTGGTTTGTATAGAACGACTGCAGGTGACACTTCCACGAAGGAACGCTGTTCCATTAGATTGGCTGAGGAGCCAATTCCACTTCTACTGCCAAAACAGCACTGAACTGGATATCACGGTGAGTGCGGACTGTTGACTACTCTTGTAAACGAATGCGCAACCTACTCGCCCCTCCGCCCTCCTCTTAATAACTACGGTCACAGACTACAAATATCAGTAGTACAATCTGATTTTAAGCTATATAAAATAACGTATTAATATATATATATATATATATATATATTTTCAATCTATGAAATAACTATAAAATATTTATATTTATTTACATATTGTGATAAAAACAATTTGCTATGTAAATTCTATGTTAAAATTTAGTTATTTTTCATTTAATATACTGATAGTTTTACTCTACATAAACGTTCACCGTAAGAGCCTTTTTTACTGTTCAACTATTAAAATACAGACAACATTTAAATAGCAATCGATATATGATAATTACACAGCTTTCATTAATTATTATTTTCAATTATCAATATTAGATATACGAAAGAAATAAATGTATAATTTATATAATTTTAAGACATAATAATATATAAGATTTTAAGAGATAACTACTATACAAATATACAAGTATATTCTATATAATGAAGTACAGGTACATATTTAATTATTAACAAAATCGTATCACGATAGCGTCATCTCATAGAAAGATCTAAAATATATATCTAAAATAAAACAAAAACCAAAAAGTAGAAACCGCGACACAAAATATATAATAAAAAAATATATAAGAACAGATACTAAGGCTCGCGAGCACGTGGACGGCGCATGAACGGTGCATGGCCGGCGGGGCGCGGCGGGCACCCCCTCTCTCGCCCTGGCTATCACGCGCGACACGCGTGCCCAGGCCGGTTTGACGCCATTGCCCATTGCCATTAGTCGACTAACCCATTGCAATTAATTAATGTTTGTTTTTGTTTATGCGAATTGCAACGGATTAACTAAAACTTTTTGTTTGTATTAGTTGCTGGTGTTATGTTTCTTATTCCAGTTTCACGCTGTATTTCGCATGTGGCAGGGTAGGCAGAGGGAGGCTTGTGTTAAAACACTCCGCTGCCAACTTTCCGCCTTATTCTGGAGGCATTGCGTGTACCAGAATAAATAGATGAAAATATTTTATTGCCTCTAGTGGGAATCGAACCTTTGGCGTTTAGAGTCACACTTTATGTCAATACGCCACGACTGGCATTGTTACTTATATTTATTTTAAAATCTTATGCAAATGCTGGCTATGTTGATATGTTTTAAAACAAACCTTTTGTTTTATAAAAGTTATGTTATATTGTATATGTGAGAAAATACTAAGCGGAATACTTAGCTGTTTTGTAAAGAGAAAGGTCAAGGTAGAAAGTATTGGATTTATGTATCTTTTCGAATTTCAATATTGAACCAGAAATACAAGTCTTATCGGAATATTTTGTTAGTATAGCTATTTTAGTAAAAATACAACTACCTACAGTAACACGATAACACTAATATTTCTTAGTAAATTATAAGAATTATCTAAGTAAATAACGCTACGTACAAAAACTATTAATTAGATTTGTTTACTTCTTAAAGAAATAGTTATAGAAATATATTTGTGCATTTTAATATAAATCGCACCTTCCACTCTTGTCATATGTAATGTATCGATCTACCAATACATTATTTTCAAGTTTCACTTTTTGTAGACTTATTACGTGTCGGGTTTTCTAATTGTTTTCTTTTGCGTATACCAAATATGTATTGGCAAAGAGAGGTAAGGGGCTATTGTCGAGGCATTACGTTCTCCAAATGTAGAATATTGACAACACAAAACGCCGCACGTTGTCTTATAAGAATAGTCAAATGAAAATATGTTAAATAAATATTTATATGTAATCATTACACGATCAAGCCCACAACCATCCACAATAAACAAAAAAAATAATGCATGAGGCCAGTCGTGGCGCAGGAGCGCAAACGTGGAACTGTAAACGTGACAGGTTGTGGGTTCGATTTCCATCGAGGAAATGAACGCTTTAATATTTTATTCCTCACTCTATTAACGAGGAGTTGAGTTGCGCCACACAACACGCAATGCCTCCAGAATTCAGCGGAAAATGGGGACCGAAAGTGCCTTATGGAGTTTTTTAACACTAGGTTCGCAGGTTCCCTCTGCTGATATATGCCTCGCCCTATTATTATTATTTTTTTTTCTGATGGACTTAAATGCTGTTGACCTGGAATGGTCTTGACAGCGTCACCGGGCTGGGTGGGGCGAGTGTAGCTCGCCCTTGAAGAGAAAATTACGAGCTTTGATGGACGCTCGTGAAACTTCGCCCTATTATATGCGGGATACAGCTTAAAGCTGAAATAAGACAAATATAAAAAACAAAATAAAAATGTTACCATGTTTTATTATATAGTTAATATAAGAATTAATAAATACATTACAGTTTATAACAAAATTATAATATTCGAATCATAACCTTTGATATATGAATTTTATATACTGTACGATAGGTAGCATAATTTTTATAAGATAATGTAAAATAATGATTTTATTTTATACTTAAATTTTATAAATGGCAACATTGATCAATATATATTCAGAATTCAGACAATAGATTTAGACGTTGTCAAAAAGAAAGATAAACTAATGTAGTTTACTGTACTGAATTATTTTGTCTTTTTTCCTAGAATTTGGTGTTTTTGAATCTAATAAACAGAAATAACAATTATGGCTTCTCATTTAAGTACGAAAGATCGATTGCTATCGATAATTGATGATATGGAACTAATAGCAAAGTATGTTTTCGTATGCTATGTTGTAAACCTATGATTCCTTGTAAATTTTAAATATATATTAATGTTAATGTTTTAGAGAAATAATAGAAGTGTCTATAGCTCCAAAATCACAGAGACTATCAGCAGCTGACCACGCACAGTTAACAGATTTGTTACTAGCCAAAGATGCTGAGTTGAAGAAAACTTTGGAATTAGCCGATGAACAGGCTAAAATACAACAAAAGATGAATGATTTAAAAGCTGAAGTTGATAACAAGGTACTTTATACCCATTTTTGGTATAAGATAGTAAAATATTTTTTGCCAAATTCATAATGATGCTGAATATTTTTTCTAGGATCAAGACATTCACCACCTACAAAGGCAGTTGAAAGATGCTGAGCAAATCTTAGCAACGTCTTTATATCAGGCGAGACAAAAGCTTGCTTCTATAGTGAAATCAAGGAAAAGGCCAGTTCCTTCAGAAGAGCTTATTAAATTTGCACATAGGTGAGCTGTTATAGTTAATCAATTTATACTATTATTTCAATTAATATTATATTAATATTCTAATGTTTATGTTGTCATATCATATTTTAGATTAATATTATATTGTTAATCAATATCTATAAAAAGACTTATATTGTTTGTTTAATACATAAAGAAATACAAGAGATGAGTAGAAGTTAATACTAAAATATAACTAAATTTCTGCATTAATTTCTATATATATAAATGTATATTCTTACCTTTTAAATTATTATAGAATAAGTGCATCAAATGCAGTCAGTGCACCACTATCTTGGCAGCCTGGAGACCCGAGACGTCCATATCCTACTGACTTGGAAATGAGACTTGGAATGCTTGGAAGATTATGTGATTTACCTCTAAATGGGCACACTCCCTCCACATTGAATGACTTACATCGAATAACCACGGGTGGAGGTAATAATACACTATTAGTAAATAAAATTCTTTTGTTTGTGTTTTCCTTTAATTATGTTTATCTAAATGATAATTTCCTTATAGTCATACTTTTTTAAATACAAATGTTCTTAATACTATTGATAGTTTTAGAAGGCATATTACAAGTGAGATCATTTTAGTTGAAATTTGGATGGCAATTGTGTCACATTACCAATATGCTATATTTTAAAAATTAAAAAAGTTAATAAAGCTACAACATTTATTTAAAATAGAAAATCTTTACTAATAATTTATTTTATCAATTATAATGAATATCTTAATAGTTGTAAAATTTTAAAATAATATATTTAGTTTCTCACACATAAATATGGGTTCATGCAGTTAGTGCTCCAGATAATCCTAACCAAATTACTACATCACTGTAAATTTGTATAATTGAGTCTGTAATATAAATCAATTCTTCTGTCTGGATTCTCTATAGTATTATTTTGAGTAAATTGAAGCCAGACACAGCACAGCAGCCCAAGCATGTATTGGTTGTGGGTTTGATTCCCACTTGAGGAAATGAAATATTCAATATTTTCATTTCTGCACTCTTCTGGTAACGAGGCAAAGAGCGACATTAAAATTCCGCTACGCAACACTCATTGCCTCCAGAATTCGGCAGCAAGTGGGAAAACAGTGTCTTAAGACTAGGTTCCATTTACCTACCCTGATATTTGCCTGGCATAGCATGCAGCTATAAAAACAATATCTTAAAATATATATTTCCAGTTCCAGCTTCTACTCCAAATCAGTTCACATGGCATCCATCAGGTGAGCTACACATGTCAGTTGGTGGAGGTAACTCTGTTCAAATAGATGGCCGTGGCAAAGATGCACCCACACAAGAGGATGTCGAAGTCATGTCCACTGACTCTAGTTCAAGTTCAAGTAGTGATTCACAATAATTTGTGGTGTGGTTGGAAGTGCAATTAAATGTATTGATCATGCGAGTGTATAGTGATTGTGTTCTATAGATAGGTGAATGTCTATATGGGAATTTGACTAGTGTGTACAAGACTTTAAAAGTAATTAGTAATATGGTCTTAAATTTAAGTGCAAAATCTCTTCATGTCAAAAATTTGTGAGACAGATTATGCTGTATTACATTGTGGTACAGCCTGATTGTTATGGGTTTCATCCTCATCATCACACAGCGGAATAATTTAAATTATTTACATTTCTTTGCTTTGCTTTGCAATTTATGTAAAAGAAATTTCACAACATATAGAAATGTATGTGTACAGAGTATGTATAGGTAGTATAATATGTTGTAAACATTGTTAAATAGAATTGGAAATTTGATCTGGCATCAATTATTCTAAGAAACAATACTCGTCAATATGACTACACAATAACAACCATTTATAATTTACATAAACCTAAGTTATTCTGTGTGAGTAATACTATAAACTGTTTTAAAACCTTTTCTTAATGAATATAAAACAATATTTAGTTATAAATATAAATAAATTTATAAAGTTATGCTTTTGTTTTTTATTTACTAGATATCGATTTTAGTTTAGTATTTCTAGAAAAATGAAAACATTTCATTTTGTTTTTCGTACCTAAGACAATATATTGCCTTTATTTAAAATTTATATCATCATTATCATCATCATCGACAGCCATCAATCGTCCACTGTTGGACATATGCCTTCCCAAACCTCGACACCACACTTGATCTTCAACTCTTCGGACAACCACAAAATTATATAGACCTATTTTATAGTGACTATAGAAGAACATTTTGTGCCTATTATTTTTGAGGAGACAAGATTTCTTATGATTTTTTGGGCATTTAAATATGTACCTATAACAATGTAATCAATAATAGTCAAAAACTATAAATTTAAATAGTGATGAATAAGACTATTCAGCAACCAAAGAATATGAAGTCATAGAGTCAGAGAGTAGAGGACGTCAATAAGGCTCTTTATATTTAATAAATATAGGTCACATTTATTAAATCTAAAAACCCTTGTTGACGTTGCCTAGACACAGCGTCATAGTGAAATATTCGTTTTCAAATAAAAAAACAACAAATATCTTTATTTTGCACGCTACATTATATTTTGTACTGTATTTATTATAAATATGGGAGAGAGAGCTCCGATTTCGACTGAGGATACGCTGGTGCGATACGACAATCCAGTGTTAGTAACTAAAAAATCAGAAAAACCCGTAAGTACAAGGTCAATTTGTTATAAAACCATGTTGGTCTTCACATCATCACATCACATCATCAACATCGTTATTATAATTATAATCATAAGCTCTGAGCCTGAATGGGAGTATATTTTTTTGGAATCTTTCATTAAATGACACATTATCATTATCGTATTAGTGACAAACCTAATATCATCTGTCCGTACTACCTTATCTTAATCTACCTAATCTTAATTTTAGAAATCAGCTTCACGCTGTATCCCGCACTCAGCAGGGTAGGCAGAGGGAACCTATTGTTAGGATAAGTATCCTATCCTAGTATCCTGTTACTACGCGACACCAGTGCAAATAAATGAAAATATTAAATACTTAACTTGCTCGACTTGGGATCGAACCCACAAACAGTCGCGTTACAGCCACATTCTTGCTCCGCTGCGCCACGACTGGTCTCATCTTAATTGAAGAGTTAAAAACATTTATTTATTTTATAATACATTTCAATGACTACAAAATATTTTTCTTAAGTAATTTGAGAAATCTCAAATATTTCTTCAACAAGGTTTCACCACCGACATCGAACTTAGCCCAGCCATGTATGCCAATCGAAGCAAAACGTGAAACAGAAGAAATTTTAAATGCGATTCTACCTCCTAAGGAATGGGAGGAAGATGGACAAATATGGACTCAAAAGGTATATTACAATTTATATTAACCTTATCAAGACAAGAAAAGTATGTAATCCTCTTTTTTTAGCTTCACACTAAATCCTTCGTGTTAAGATAATCCGTACCCATTTCTTAATGATTCACTCTATCACTTCCGTCCCTCACCTCCCACCGAATTCTAGAGGAGCTTACAGCTTGTCGCATTTACAGTATCACGCTTGTGCCACGATCGGACGGAATAGTTGTTAAAAAGTACATATTTACAATTTAATTAACTATATATAATGAGATATTGTAATTTTTAAAAAGAAATTTATAATTTTATATGTAACAGGCAATTTTTTTAAAGTGGCAAGAGTTCTAATTGAAAACATATTAAATAATCCATAGATATCTTCAACACCAGCCACCAGACTGGATGTGATAAATCTACAAGAGATGTTAGACACTCGCTTACAGCAGCGACAGGCGCGAGAGACCGGTATATGTCCAGTACGACGACAACTCTATACTCAATGCTTCGATGAACTTATACGACAGGTACATATGTGATAATTCAAGTCGGAGCAAAAACGATTGTTCAAAAAAAAGTTATTTTCTGCACTAGAACAGGGTCATAAGTATATGTAAAATTATAAAGTACGAGTCGTAACTCAGTACGATGCATTGACCGTACTATAAATTAATAAAAAACAATTGATTTCATATGGGATAGGAATTGAATCGATTATACTCTTTCAATTTTGAGTACTAGTTACTTTATTGTTCAGCTTTATTTCTTATATAAATATTATTAGGTAACAATTAATTGTGGTGAACGTGGACTTCTATTGTTAAGAGTTCGAGATGAAGCGAGGATAACAATGGAGGCGTATCAAACTCTTTACTGCAGTTCTATTGCGTTTGGAATGAGAAAGGCTTTACAGGTAAAGTGCGATTTAGTATAATTAAAAAAAAAAAAATTAGCTTCACGCTATATCCCGCACACAGCAGGGTAGGCAGAGGGAACCTAGTGTAAGACACTCCGGTCCCCACTCTCTGCCGAATTTTGGAGGCATTGCGTGTTGAGTGGCAGAACTCAACGCCGCACTTTGCCTCGACACCAGAGCGAAGAAATGGAAATATAAATTTAAGTAAATATTTCATCTCCTCGAGTGGGGATCGAACCCACAACCAGTCGGTTTTACAGTCAGTGGTTTTACACTTTGTGCCACTGCGCCACGGCTGGCCTCAATATAATAATAATAATAGTATGATTTCCAATGTTGTTTCATTATTTAAATTCAAAATACAAATATTTTTTTTATTTTCATCACTTATAAATCATTACTTTTAGTCAGAACAAGGCAAATCTGATTTGATGGATCAAGTCGCAAAGTTAGAAACTGAACGTTCTTCATTAGAGAAACAATGTATGGAATTAAAACAGAAGACTGAGCAGTTAGAACGTCGTGCAGCGGAATTAAGAGCTGCCGAAGAGAAGCGTCATCAAGAAGAATTACTTGCCTTAAAGAAGACTAACGCCCAATTGAAGGTAGGAAGGATTCATTTATATAACACATTTTTATAGTTAGTAAATGTTAATTGTACTAAAAAGTAAAAACTTTTTAATACAATTAACATCACAATAATCAAATTCATGAAGTTTTATAGCAACTTATATTTAGATAATTTTATCCTCTTACAAGTTTATTTCAATAATCATACTATTAATTTCTGTATTTTTATAACACAATTATTGAGGCCAGTCATAGCGCAGCGGCACGAAGTGTGACTGTAAAACTGACTGGTTGTGGGTTCGATCCCCACTCGAGGAGATGAAATATTTACTTAAATTTATATTTCCATTTCTTCGCTCTGGTGTCGAGGCAAAGCGCGACGTTGAGTTCTGCCACTCAACACGCAATGCCTCCAAAATTCGGCAGAAAGTGGGGAACGGAGTGTCTTAACTTTAGGGTCCCTCTGCCTACCCTGCTGTGTGCGGGATATAGCGTGAAGCTAATTTTTTTTTTTTTTATAACACAAATATTTTCAAATTAAAACATTTAAATATTTTCAGGCGCAACTTGAAGGCATAATAGCTCCGAAGAAATAACCTCTTAGTGATATAATATACGCTATAGCAAATAATATATTCAATTTACTTTCAATATCGTATCTGTTTTTTTAAGAATAAAAAAGGACCAAAAAATAAACAACACATTAATTTTATTAAAATATATATTAAACCATTTATTGGACAAACATACAATATTTTCATTAGTTTACAATCATTGCTAAAGAGCCTTAAAAAGATATAAAGACCACGCACAAACGATCCCTTCATTCAATACACCAAACTATCTTTTAGAAATCTACTTTTAAATATGATCCAAAAAAACCAACGGTAATATACAATTTGCTGAGATTAAGAACAATAGAATATAAATACATGTTAGACGTAAATCTTCATATGCAAATGGATTTGTGTATTATATTATATGTTAAATATAATTATAGTTGATGTGTTACCAAAACGGTATGTAGACACTACTATATAAGATAAAAATCGTAAATCGTAACATTACAGTAATCTAGTTGAGGAATTAAGGCACCACATACATAAAATTTAATTGTTAAATAATATTAATACACCAGTTAACACAAATACTGCAATTAAAAGATAATTAATTAATTAATGAACAAATTAATTTGCATTTGTACTGAATAGCAAAATAAAAACAATAAAACAAATTCACAAGAAGGCGGTCGTGTGATGCCGTCTTTGCAGCAAGCCAAAGTTAGGGGCCATCTTTAAATTACGTCACACAAATTTCATATTTTTTTTGGACTGCTTTCCCATGCCTTGTCTGACAGCTGATTACGTTTGTGAGACGAACCTAGTATTACATTATACTTATAAATTATTAAATAAAAAAAATCAATATTTAATACTTAGATACTGAAATGTGACGAGAGACTAAATTGTCACACTTCGTCCACCCCTTTTAATGTGCGACGTAAATTATGGACAGCCCCTCTTAATATCAACATTATTTCCATTCAAACAATGCATAAAGCATGCACATCCCGATGGTATGTACACTTATGTTTTAAGTAATCTCATTTATATAAAAAAAAATCCATTCAAACGTTTCCATAAAATTTCCGCTAACCAGGTACAGCATCAACATTCAGTCAAACGATAAAAACTCGCACGGAATGAAAATCATTAAAGTAACATACGTAAAGTACTAGAAGACAGAATATCAAAATAGATAAAACGCTATCACAAAATCTAAAATATTAAATTCCAAAATAATATTAAAAAAAATAAAAATTGTGATTAAAAATGAAATGCTACTGCAATTTCGTCATCTTCGGCGTGTGGATATCTCCGACGGATCCAATACAAAATAATAAGAGCAAAATCGGTGGAATTCTATACTTATTATCACAGTTATAATACAAAATGGATGTAAAATCAATCAAAATGTCGTTCGTTTCGCTGAAGATATCCGCCGCAGAGAATCGACCAATAATACAAAATAAAAATAATGATGATAATTTGTATTTTCTTAAGTCACGTATTTCACGGTGTTGTCAATGTCATGGTGTAGTGTGCCAGCTTCATTGTAAGAAACAAATCAAAGAAATTCTTAATATTAAAAGAACATTCTCGATTCTACACAATAAATTAAATTAAAATAACCATGAACTCTGACGAGAGAAGACAGAATATGGAATATGCAAGTCACTGTCACAAAAGAGCCAACTATAGAAAAAAAACATCCAAAGCAGTAATAAAATACTGTACAGCCCGACAAGAACTTTATGAATTATCGGAGGTACGCGTGGACCCTAGCGGAGAATGCAAAATTTTAGGTACCCTCCTAGTGACGCCCCCTCACACGGCACGACCACACCACATCTGCCCCTTGAGCCCAATCTCATCACGACAGTACAGTAGAGCGCGACGCTAAGTGTCATTTACTGCGGCAGCCTATGTACGACACAAAATGAATATTATGCAAACGACTGTACAAAATTCATAAAGTATCTGTCGGGCTATAATTTCGAGCGGGTTTTCAAATTGAAACGTAGACAATCTACTCGGGCTCGTTGTACGTGAGCCTGTGCGCGGGCCCCACGGGAATGGCGGTGACGAGCCCCGCGCCGCCGTCGAGGCGCGGGTTCACGACCTGCACGATGTCGGGCTGCAGCGAGTGCTCGCCGGCCTCCGCCGCCTCCAGGCCCGCGTCCAGCTCGGGCGCCGTCTCGCTGCTCGGACTGCTCGTCAGTTCCAGTGATATTATCTTCTCTTGTGTTGTCTCCACCTATTTATCGTTGTAAATATATTCATATATAGACTAATCTTATATAACTTTATATAAATAAGATTAGTCAAGTAAATTATGGTTTCGTGAAGTCGAAATTTAGGATGATTTTATTATATGTTTATTTGTAAAATTAATGAGATTTGAAAAATGAATATTTTCTATTTATTATGTGTGATACTGGCAGTATATTTGTAATAAAAATACTAATAGTTAAATAATAATATGCGTTATAAAAATGATCGATAACTAGAATTCTGAGTGAATAAATTATGAATTGTTTAAAGGAAATTGAAGAAAATTACGTAATGTTTTTGAAAACTTAAAACAGTAACATGCACTAGATAAGAGAAAGTCACCGACAAATGTTATATGATAGGTTTTGGAGCAAGCAAACAGGCATAAACTAGGGACTGCAATAATGTCATATTTTACTTATATTTCACTAAAAATATACAGTGAAATTAATTTAAGTATTTGAAGCGTGACTTTTTTTTATAATATGATATTATTGCAGCAAAGCGTTATAAGTATAAAAAAAGAAAGAAACGAACCATTTCTTTCGGTGAAGATTCCGTGTCTAGAATCCAGGTATTTTCTGACAAATACACAATTAATAGGTTAGCATGCCATGCCAAAACATCATGCAACACACGATTTATATTAAATAAATAAAACAAATATCAACATTTCTCGAAATTCTTTTATACGCTTAAAACCAAATTACTTAATTTATGAATATTTCTATACCTATAGTGTATTTAAACAATTCTACCTCGCCACCATATTTACATATTAGTCGTGTACTACGTGTATCTACATTATACAACTATAATCGTTACGGTGTTGCACGAATGTGCCTAGTGATACATTAGATGCGAAGGCCCCAAATAAAACATCGATTTGGCTGTCATCTGTCAATGTCAAAAAATATTTTAAATAACTTTCTCTTTGCGACTGACGTATTTTTTTTGTTGACGTAAATTACTTTTAGTCATAAATCATAATTTAAATCAATTATAATATAAATCATTACTTTTAAGTCAGAACAAAACTTTGTGAATTGAGTAGCAATATTAGAAACGACGTTCCTCAATAGAAAGAGAATGTTTGGAGTTGAAGCGGTAAACATCGATTTGACTGTCAACTGTCACTGTCATTAGAAAGTCGTATACAAAAGTCGCGTCACAGTCGCCTCGCAGTCGTGTCGTATAAAAAGCTAAGCACTGTATGATACACAATAGAAAACCACACGTAAACGGCATTGTACAGCGTAGTGTATGCTTTGGTAAGCTCTGTACCTCTTTCTCGATAACTTTCTCAATGTATTCGACGGTTCGCACTTTAGTGTCTCCGGTGGCGGGGCACACGTATTCCTCAGTGCGTAGTGTAATTCGCTCGTCTAACAATTTCTCCTTCTCCTTGACGGCCAGTATAGGGCCCGGCTTTGTACGTAACGCGATACGTGGTAGGGGCCATTTCTATAATTTTTAAAGCCAATTCACATACACACACCCCGTATTACAGCGAAGCGACGTTATACAACATACAGTTAACACAATTATTTGTGGCAAAACGCGTTAAGCTGGACGAATTCAATTGTGCTGTATTCAATTTTGCTCTATTATATTGCGTAAATTTTAATATAATTTGTGATATTGGAAGTCTCGTATCCAATTTGGTATCGATACTTGCAACCCCAGCTATTATGTTGACACATTGTTAATTACCATTTGTTATATTTTACGAATAGACAGAAACATGTATTAGGATTTGGATTACAATAACTTCATCAGGTTTTTTAGGTGATAATAATGAAGTCTGTGAACGAGAGTAACAAAAATTTGTAACATATTTTTTTTTGTCTGAATTTATAAGAAAATCGTTTTCATTTTTATCACCTATAAAATATTTGGGATGTTTATAACAACATTTGCTTTGATTAGTACTAAAATTTTACCTCTGAAGGAGATTTATCTCCTGTTGGCACCTCTCCTATGATTTCATGCGCTGGACCCACCATGCTTTTAATTGCTTTTTGTGACTCTATAGCGTCCTAAAATATTGTAACTATGTTAACTTTTTTATTAAGGACGCGGCTGTTGTTGTTAACATCAAAGATACGAATTAGATAACATCGTCAGATACTGTTCATGCTAGTTTCATTAACAGGCAACCAGGTTATTTATGCTATCAGCCTACCAATCAATTTTATTGATATATAAATATGCTTTAAGATCGACTTAATAATTTTAACCAACATATAATTTCACCACAATCGCATATAAAATAAAAGATCTATACAAAATATAACGTTATTCCTACTTTTCTATAATTTCACGACGAAGCATTAAATTACTTATTTAGGAAAACGTATAAAAATTTTAACGCAGCTCAAATTTTTATACGTTTACTAAATAAGTATTTTTCTTTCCTAAGTGCGGAATAACACTTGAAAAAAGTTAAAAGCATAAAATTATTGCTTTAGTTTATGTAAACATAATTCATATAACAAGCACGCGCTCACACGCGCGAGCAGTAGGGTTTCCTTTATACGCCTATGGTTAATTAGAAGATAATCAATTTCTACGAACCTTCTCGAGCGAGCGCAGGCGCGCGGCGCGCCAGGCGGCGCGGCGGGCGGCGCGCGCGCCCGCGTCCGGCTCTGCGCCGGCGTCGCCGCGGCGCCGGCGCGACTTGGCCGACGGACTCACGCCGCCCAGCGACGCGCTGAAATACAAGCGGTGCAATGCACGTTTTTAATATTATAAGAGCTTTATTCCATATACAAAAGAGTATACAGAAAAACGCCATGTGTTGCCTTATATGAGTGCAAAAAGAAAACAAAAATCTAAGTTTTAACATCAAAACACAAATTGAAAAAGTTTTACGTTTAGGATTTTTGCATGATATTACACATTTTTATTAAAGTTAATAATTCATGTCTATAGTCGCTTAAAAGTGACCACTGTAGGCCAGAGACTTGTTTTCAATGGCACGTTAGTTACTCGTACCTGTGTCCATTCTCATAGGGCTCGTCGTCAGGCTCGCTCTCTCCGCTGCGGTCCTCCCCGGGGGACCACGCGAGCTCGGAGCGCGACAGAGACGCCATCTTCCTTTCCTCTTCCTGCTTCAATTTCTCCACCTCATCCGCTGATAGGAATGTGAACACTTTTTCTGGACACAAATTTATATATTCCAGATACATTTATGCAGAATATATATTTAATTATTATATAATATCCTAACACTAGTTTAAACAACAATAAAATTTTAAATAACGTAATACTAATTTGTTTGTAATATCTCACCTGGTTTCGGTGATGATTTATGGCTTTCTTCCATTGCGTTTTCAAAAAACTTTTTCTTATCGCTTACCGATGCTTTCACAAAATTACCAGATTGAGGTGGGGAAGCCTGAAAATATTATTTTAAAGCATTTTTAAAAACTGACATGTGCTAATTATATTAATATTTTAGTGAAGTGATATATATGGATTAAAAAGCATATAAAAATATCAATATTTACAAGCCATGAAACCCATCTCCAGGCTTTTAACACCCATGCAGTCAGTGATAAATAAAATATTAATAAAAATATTAATAGTTCGAAAGAAAATATTAATAATGTTAGTAATGTAAGTAAACAAATAAGACATGCAAAGTATAAAGAAATGCAAGTTAAAGACGATAACGGTAACATAATGGGACGATGACGGATCGTGTGTTTAGTTGACGGGCGGGGTCGACGAACACAATCAAAATAAGCTGAGTGTTGTGTGTAAGATGCCGTACATTTATGTTTACCTCGCCGATGGCGAAGGATTTCATTTTGCTGCTCCATGCGGGTTTCAAGGTGGATGCGGACGAGGTGCTCCCTTGTCCCGTTAATTCCGAACTGTTTGCATTTACATCGAATTCGGGCGCAGTCGTCACTTCGCCAAAACGGACTCTTCTCTCTGATTGAACACTTTTAGTCGCATCTCCCGCTTTAATTGGAACAGATTGTGTGACGTTGGCGTTTATGTCTTTTCCTACTGAGCTAACTAATGGCGGTGATAGCTGTGGTACAGAAGTCGAATATGACATTTCGTGAGAAACGCGTACCGGAAGAGTGCATGTGTAGGGATTAAACGTTCCCGCGACCGTCGTGAGAGATGGATACGGATTGCTAAGCGGATAAGTCGAAGAGTGTACCATTTTCGGCGATAGGCTTTTACTTCTCATTTCTCTTAAAGATACGTGAGACTCTAAGGGCGTGTCTTCAAAATACTTTTTATCGGGATGTAAATAGCAAGGTGAATTGGGTATATGCGATATGGTTGGAAGAGTTTTATATTGAGCATGCAATAATTCTGGCGGACCAGGTTCGCCTACAGGACTAACGGACAATTCATGAAAACAATCATCATCGTCATTAGAAGAAAGTTCAGTTCGGAAGACTTGATGTAAAGGCACTTCTGAAATGATAGGTGATGCTAGAGGGTCATCTAAACGTAAGGAGTAATCTAAGATCGGGTGAGCTTGATAATTTACAGGAGGAGGAAAATCAGATTCCGGAGAATTAGTAGAGTTGGAGGACTGCATGGCTGTTTCGGCCACTATAGGTTCCGGGAGAACTACTCGCTCGGGTACGATCGTTATAAGAGGAACATTTAGCTCGTGTTCGTCATGAACTAATTGACTCTGACTTACTTTAGTGGCGAAAAGTGGCGGAGGAGGTATAATAAATTCGTCGGGGCGGACGACGGTCGGACTGATTTCTATTTTTGATGGTCGTTTTTGTATTAGTATTGAGCGGTCCCGGCATGCAACGTTAGTGGTGTCCTCATCGTCATGCACCGTATGAATGAGTCTAGGGCCTCGGTCTTTCGTCTCGTGTGGTTCCGAAATGAAACTAACTCGCTTCGTTTGCGGTTTGCGGGGTACTGGTGGTTTCGGTTTGGCAGGCGGAGGCGGAGGCGGAGGAGGGTCTACGGAGGTCCCGTCGGGCGGCGGGGTCTTCACTTTCTGTTCCGTGAACACTGCGAGCGGCGAGGGCGGCGCGGGTGCGCTAGTCGACTAACCAAACCAACACAATATTCGATACTTTACATTACTTATATTTCTAATTATCTGTTTGTATTTGACACATGTCAAAAAACAAGCAAACTTGCAAGAAAACGGCAGTTACGTAAAATACTAATAAAATAAAACAAAAACAACGATATAACTTTGCGACTAAAGAAATCTTCCAAAATAAATGCTATAAAGTTTGCTAACCAAATATACAGAAGAAGTTATGATATTATAGAAAAACATCATTTTTTTTGTAAACAACGTGTATTTAAATTTCAACACCAAAATATAATTTTAATAAGAATAATTTGTATACAAAGTAAAGGTGAAAACGAATTAGTCATAGACAAATATTTTATCAAATGTCAAAACAAATGGCAGTTTATAAATTTGGCAAACATTTCATTTACAATAATTTATACTCAATAATAATTTTATAAATCAAATCATATGTAAATCGTATCTAACAAAAAGCCGGATGGCATGACAGATATGATATGTCCTATAAACTCCGATTAAATAATAATAACATTTAAATAAAATACCACAAATGCAAAGCGAAATAAGTTTTCGAAGAAAATAGATAGGCCAAAACAAAATAACAATGCAATATCACAATAACACTCACTTGTTGATATCTTAGAGTTGTTAAGGAACTTACACAGTGACCCTATTTCTTTCTATATATATATAGAATATATATATATATATATATATATATATATAAATATTATTGTAAACAACTATAAAGTGTGTTTCTCAAAACATAGAAAACCTTTAATTGTTTGAACATAATTAATAAATATTACAAATGATAAATATATAGTTTAATTTGTATACGTTGTAAATGAAAATTTCACATTACAATTTTAGAAAACAACGACAAAAATCATATGCATTGTTGAAATAAACAAACACGACAAAAATGATATAAAAATAACTAGATATCATTTTGAAATTATTTTTGTTAGTTTAGCGGTTTTAAATGAGTTTATATATATCTCGTAATAATATTTGGTATATTATAGGTCTAAATATTGAATATAATGTCAGTAGTTAGGTACAAAACAGTATCCAAAAGGCAAATAGAATACAAGTCACTACAGGATGAAATAGAACACACTATATATAGTAGTACCTAAATTATGAACAGTACAATATTGGTCAATTTAGATTATTGTTTGAATATTATATTAAACATGTATAAATAGCAATGATTACAGTACAGAGGTTACACGGTACACTATTAAAAAGGCTGAGTATGTATATATAAGTGTTATGGAAGAATATAGGAATCAAACGCATATTCGAGTTCTACACAAATCGAATACATACGATTAAATATTGTAAACCACCAAAATATATAACTTTCGGAATATATCATTGATTAATAATATTTATCAACATCTGTGGAAAGGTAAGTTGTAATTACTTATAAAGCTAATTACCCTCCACCGTAGTAATGATGCTATATACATGTCAGAACATTTACAGATATTTGAATATATGTATGTATGTATGTATGTATGTGTATGAGTATATGTATCTCTTAAATATATGTATACATTGTAGTAGTGTAAAATTATATAGTGGAGAAATCCAATAATTGGCTATAATTTTGGATATTTTAATAACATTATATATTTATAGACTATTTTATATCTAGCTTAAAGATGTTTTTAAAATACTATATTGATATAAAATTTTGAACATCGCTCACTAGTACTCATCTAATGGTCATACTACAAAGTATGACATACAATACGATGAATTAACTTCTTAAATAAAATTATGGACCCAAACTATATAACCACATTACAATTCATATAAAATATAAAGAGAATTGCGTTCAAAACTAGAAAAGATAAATTAAATATGTTTAATTTATAAAACAATAATATATTAATAATAGACTAATTAAATACACAAGATTACTCTGAGTAAGGTCAAACTTATTATCCATCGTTACCTGTCCATCATTGACTCTTGAACAATTTCAACCAACAATCTATAAATGACAACCAACAATTATAAAACTTCACCTATATCTAGCCACAAACTAAATTGCTATGCACATACATGATTATAATTGAAAAAATAAATAAACACTTGGAATGAATTAACTAATTATATGTAGTTAGGTATATTGATTTTATAATAGGATAAATATTGAGTAAGTAACATAGAAATATACACAAGGTAAAATACTCATATACACTGAGGTGAAAAATTAAATATATTGTTATAACATAATAACAATAACAATATTCGACAAGTTCCGTTTGATCATATTTAGATATAATCAACATAATATTATGTTCTATGATTGACAAGTGATAGATCAATCGAAACTTTTTCTACATATAAATCTTATTAATAGATCATAAATACGTGAACAATTATTTATATAATAAAGTGCGATACCATTGACGAATATTAATATATAAGATTTACGTTATAGACAGATGTTTTATTGCTGTACTATGTGTTTCCTTCCATTCCGTGTGGGTTTGTCTGTAATGGACGTAATACGGTAGTCAGTAGAGTACTATATTTAAATTTCGTCTCCATATAAACTGTTATCTAACACATAACGACACCGAGCTAACTAGGAAGTATCATAAATAAAGGTACTTATTGTATAAATTTCGTTCGAAAGGGTACGTCGAAGGGATCCAATACATTATACAAACGTTGAATACTTTCACAAATACAAAATCAGGTAACATGCACACATTGGCTACGTGAAGAAATAGCCTGGCGCTACATAAAAATTACTCATAATTCTAATAAGTAATAGTAAAAACAAAATCGACAGAACCGACAAGGAATCATAACCCTCCCCGTTTGCCAAAATATATTACATCAATATATACTGAACAACATTTATTTTGGAAGATAATATATAAAAATATAAATTATAAAATATCTAAATTGTTTAATATAAAAATAATGTTTCATAAAAAAATATATAAATTTTCATGCAAGCTATATAATACAGGGGAGTGCATGCTATCAATAGAAACCGACGTGCAAAAAATCTATTTTAAACTGGTTAAATACCTATAAAAAAAATATTTATTAAAAAAAATATAAACTACAAATCTATGCATTATAACTAAACTATTTCATGCTAAAGTAAATTTTATTTAGTTTGTCTTTTATATTATTAGCAATATAAATTTGTGTGATAAATATATTAATATAATAGTATTGTATCAGTTTCAAGCAAGTACTAAGTTATTGATTAATTAACCGCGTCTATACAAGTTAGATGTTTTTATTTTGTGATTTATATTTGGCAAATATAATAATTACTATGAAATGGTAATTTTATTATGTATCCGTAATTATAATAAAAAAAATCCTTTTACGAATATTTTTGATTTTTTTTTCTTTTTTTTTTTCATCAAGACCCAAAATAATAACGGACACACAAATGTAGGGCTAAATATCAACATGTTCATAAAAATATATTTTTTAAAGCACATTTATTATTTACAAAATTTATCAAAAATTGTCGACCATTGAATTTATAACATTTTATTTCATAATTAGATGTTTATATAATAAAAGCAAGGTTGAGACTGAGACTGCTGCTGAGACTGCTAGTACACATATGACCTAATTCAAAAATAAGTTAAAAAAATCTTTAAAATGTTTTTTTTTAATTTGTTTATACTATAGATACACATCAAATATCATTTTCAAATTTAGTTAAATAGCAATGTTACTTATCTGCAAATTATTGATTTCATTCGAATGATTGATTGACACATTTTTACTATCAAAATATAAATACATGTATATACTACACAAATTAGATCATGTTGCACTAACATCCCATATAATCAGTAAATACTAAAAAACATAATAAGTACGGTAGCTATTAGGGTAAATAGGTATATTCCCTTACCTGAGGTTGTAAAGTGTGTTTGGACATGACGACCGTTGTAGTTTTATGTTGTGGTTCGGGCGAAGTGGGCGGCGCCGGTTCCAAAGCGATACTCTCCACTGCGTGTACTATGTCTAGTACCTGTAAGAGCGCTCAATTTTTATATTATCTGTTCTTTCAATGTCAATTCGTTGATTACGTCATACTAAATTCACGATGTTTCCTCCTTCTTCCCCTTATCGTGTTGTATTATATTGTATGTCAGTCATATTTGCTTTCCATTTACCGGCAAAATCGAGATTATGTGTGTTTAGTGGCAGGGCTCATCGCCGAGCTTGGTCTACCAGAGCAGGGAGTTAAAAAAGTGCAACTGCAATATATGTGTATAAAAAATAGTTTAAATTTTATCGAAACAACTCTTGAAATTACATTACAATAACTACATTTTTTTCACTTTTCTATATTTTTTAAACTATAAGAATTGTTGAAAATCAATAAAAACTGTTTTAATTTAATAAAAAAAAAAAACCTTTTCTGGAGTAGATTTTTCTCTCATTTCAGCGACTTGTTTTTCTTGTCCAAATTCGATGACATCTTGCCGGTGATGTTCCTGATTAAAAATTACCTTTTTATTTTTTTACATAATATATATTTTATGTGAACATTTAAGATAAGAATATCATTTATCAAAACCTAATAGACAACTGTTGTAATAATATAAAGCTGCCTTTAAAAATTAATATAATTCAAATTTGTAAAGGTCCGATAAAGAACTTTAATAAATTTCTTTGAGGCCTTCGTGGCCCAGTGGCACAAGTGTGTGATTGTTTATACTGCGATGGTTGTGAGTTCGATTTCCACAAGAGAGACTGTTTTTTTTGCTCGCTCTGGCAATTAGACAAAATGCGACATTGAATCTCGTCAACTCTAGGTTCCCTCTGCGTACCCTGCAGAGTAGTAGTTCAGCACGACACTGTAAAAGGACACTATTTGTTTTAAAGACACAAACCTGTTGTATAGTTTCGTCGCGGTCGAGGCTGGACGTGGAGTGCGACAGCGAGCCGCCGGTGTCCGCCGTCCCGCTCTCGCTGCCGGTCTGTTCGCATGCGTCAATATACATGTGTACTAGCTGTGCTTATGTGACATACTATTTTCGTACAAGCCGTGAAATGCTTAATGTAATTTAATATTCTTTTTTCTTCACTAAAACGTGAGGCGCTTTAGAGAAAAATATTTAAAAACTCGGTTTCTGCACTTGCTTATTCACGCTTTGTATCGATTTATTTGGTGAAATATTTGATAGCAACTTGCAAATTATAATATTATAAATTACTAATTACTGAGATGAATTTTAAAATTACAAAGTATATATTTGGTAACTATTAACTGGTTTCCTATTTAGTAGCTTTCTAAGATAAACTATCAATATACAAAAACAATCTAAAAAGTTCAATTTGTTATTCTTTAAAGTTTAAATTCAATAAACTGTTGTATCAAACAAAAGTGCAAAGTGAACTAAATCAAAGTAAATGCTCAAAAAAGTAGCATTACCAAAACAATATGATATGTACTATAATTTCTATCAAACATAAGTACAAAAAAAGGTTTTAAATGAACAAATAAACTAACCGTATATTTCTCGGGCCGTGAGTACCCGTGGCACACGACGAGGTGCAGCGGCGCGTGCGTGGCGGAGCGCAGGGCGTTCACAGCCTCGTTGTGTGTAGCGCCTAGAAGTGATACGCCATTCACTTCTAATAGACGCATGCCCACCTGTAAATTATAATTTTTTAATAGGTATTGAACTATTTTCATTTTTGTGGCCAGTGAATGCAAAATCGACTGGTAATGGGTTCGATCCCCGCTCGAGAAAATAAAAACGTGCGGGATACAGAGTGAAGCTGAAATATTTTCCGCGTCAAACTCCATAGTTAATATATTTTTTTCTATATTATTATTAATTACATTAATAATTATGAATAATTTTATTGTAAATCGCAAAAATAATCATATTGTGACACTTTTTGGTCTTAGTAAAACCTACGCACATTATCACTAGAGCACAACATTATAATTTTTTTTTAGTATAGTAAATAAGGGTCCTAATTTCAACTGTGAAACCAGAACACCTTATGTGTCGTAACCTAACCTAGTGCACTGAAACTAGTGTTAGTATAATCTCTACTTATATCTCACCTTAAGCCTTCCGTCCCTTCTAGCAGCCCCACCGCTGTTTATCTTCGATATAAATACTCCTTCATCATTGGGGTCGTTGGGATTGCCACGTTGACCGTTTAAGCCTCCCTTAATATGCATGCCCAATTTTTCACCTTCTTGCTTTATTATTGTTAATTCCTATGAAATTATGAAATTATTACACAATGATCTAAACAATAGTAAGTAAACATACTAAGTGGTTTTTTTTTGTTAATATCCTTTTTTATTAGGATTGACATTTTTTATTAATAACAACATTAATTCACACATTCTACGTAAACTAGACAAGAACATTGGTTAATATCATGCAAAGCCAATACAAACATGCAATGTGTTTAAGATCCTCAGATCCTTATAGAATATTATAGTCTTCTTTACTATAAAAAAACATCAATGAAGATTTTTCATAGCAAATTTTGCAATTTTCAAAAAAAAAAAAAGAAACACATAAACAAGATCAATAAATAGTAAAAAGCCTTTAAGGGTAGATAGAAGCTTAATGCTAAAATATAATTTAGCAATAAAGTCAGGAACATAATCACGCTCTAGGAGAATGAAGCAAGGTGTTACGACGTCTGAGCACGCGAAGGTACCGAAAAGGGGGGTAATTTTGACATAAAATAATCGGATAAACACACATACAATATGTTCGATTTCATGTTATTGCGATCACTTACAGTTGCGTTAACAATCTCAACTTGAACGACACCCTGTATATGTGTGGTGTAGGCCGAAGAGCGCACGTGTGGAACAAAACAATGTTATAACCTTTTATAACGACAATTTTTTTTTAAATACTCAATCTTATACAAGCTTTTATACCAAACAGTACTCCGCGAGTGTAAAGCGACAGAATCCGCAGCACAGAGTTTCGTTAGTTACTTTTTGTTTTGTTTAAGCAAAATGCAATTATTACTTTTGCATTGCCAAAAATCTACGAAAGCTGTATTCTACTCGATAACAAACTCATGGATTTCTTTTAGTATCTTTTCAATGAACAATTTCCCTTGCAATCATGCACATGGCCAATTTTTTTTACTGTATGTCATTATAGTAGACATAAATGTGAGTATATATCAAATGACATGACATTTAAATTGTGACAAGTAGATGCTGATTCACAAATTAACAAAGCTTCAGTCACTCATTTTGCAATCATTATTATAACAACTTACTGCACGAATGACACAGGATCGCCAAGTTAAAAAATAAATCTCTGTATTAGGTATTGTAATAGTATGAAAATAACTAGAATCATTACTTTTTTTTAATTTAACAGATGCTACTTTAATGAATAATTCAATAAAATTCAATTCAAGAAAGTTATAAGAAAATATCTACAAACAATTATCTATTTACTATACGGTAAACAATTCAATTTAATTCAGTCTATTCAACTTTCAAAACAATGCAATACTTTAACCCAAATCAATTTCCCAGCCAATATGAATAGACCGGTAAACCTAAATGAATGGCAACACCAGAACATAATATGAAAGATGGCGCATCCTGTGTCATACTCAGGCAACACTCGCACTGACCTGGAAGCCCGAGGGCAGGGGGTCGTGCCGCACCGACAGGGTGAGGGTGTTCCCGGGCTGCAGCAGCAGCTGCACTGCGTCGCGGTGCGTGGCGCCGGTGAGTTCGTTGCCATTCACTTTGACTAGCCGATCCCCCATTCGCAGTTTGTTTGAACGGGCCGCTATGCCGCCTGGCACGATCTGAATGTTTTGAACATATAAAATGTTAAATCTCTTAGACTATTTTTTTAGTAAACTTTACATATCAAAATTATAAATATTATTCTCGTTATACTTATGTATATTACCAAAAAACAGTGAGCAAATTATTGGATTAAGTTAGGATAGCTAAGTGTATTTGTTCTACTAAATGTGTAATAAACATAAAATTATTATAAGATTATAATTTTTCTTACATGGGAAATGAAAATTCCTGGTTCCTTGCCTCCAAATGGAACACACGAATGGTCGGTTCCTCCTATAATACTGAAGCCAAGGGACCCTCCTTCTTTTAACAGCGTTACATCCTGAAACAAAGAGAAGTTTACATATAGTAAAATTAGCACAATCGTGGAATGAAAAGAGCCAAAAAGCGAAAGCATAATAAATAAAACTAATTATTTTATATTGGAATAAATAAATATTATTGTATTGGATTTTTTTTTGCATTCGTCGTAATAAAGTGTTGGGTAATTTGATATCATTAAACTATCACAGAAAGTAGCTCGATTTCTGTATAGTTCAAATGAATACAAATATGTCAAAATTTTGTATGTATATTGCTAATAGATGTAAGTATATGTAATTATTCAGCTTCACGCTGTATCCCGCGCATAGCAGGGTACGCAGAGTGAATCTAAGTTAAGACACATATCATTTTCCACCGAATTCTAGAATTGCGTGTTTAGTGGCGGAACTCAACGCCGTGCTTTAATTCGACACCAGAGCGCTCGCTAAGAAGAACGGATATATTCCTAGAATGATCCGCGATGCTATTGAAATACAAAAACATCTTAATTTTAATAGGGGACGGTAGGAATCTTTCCACCACCTAGGACCCACTCATAAAATTATGGAAATCTCATCTTAATCTCTATCTTAATCGTACGATATCTGTCGCATTGTGTATATATTGAAACAAACAGTGTTCTTGTCGATACAACTTTAAATGAAAGCACAGTTTTAACTACTCCATAAAAGCCTAATACAAATAAATCAAAAGAGATTTTCGCATAACTTAAAAAGTGCTTTTTCAAGCAAAATAATTAATAAAATTATCGTTACAAATCATTTGTTAACAATAACTCACACAGACACAATTCTATCAAGGCGACAACGCCTCACAAGTTTACACTTGTGAGTGTCTTAACACTAGGTTTCCTCTGCCCACTCTGCTGTGTGGGGGATACAATGTGAAGATTTATTTTATTTGACAGAAAGGCAGAAATGGTATGGTGCTAAATCGTTTTTTCCGATAACGCTGAGGCTAGTTCGTTGTAACATTTACGATATTTAACATTTTATGAAACAATAAATATTAATACAAAGTAGCTGTGTAAATTTTAACATATTATATTTAATTTGTAAAATGGAATTTTGTGGACGAAATATAATGTTTTTTATTGGTTTGTTTGAAAACTCCTATAGAAAACATGCTGAGTTTTGTTACCTGTCAGAACTCACAATCGTTTATCTATTACCTTGAAATGTGTGTCCTTACTTGTGTGTCTAAAACTGATAATTTTTAAAATATTATTAATCAACAAGTGTGATAAATAATATATTAAAAATGATATATAAATATCAATAACAACATTACAGCACTACACAAACATGCACCATATACTTTACTTAAATGTAAATAATACTTAATAATATATTGAAAATATTAATACTATTTTAATAATAGCCTTAATAATAATAAGGCATGAAATAATAAAAAAAATATCAGAAAGTTATTTAGCTAAGTATATCAAAAAATAAACATAGAAATTAATATTATTTAATAGTTCCAATATAAAGTAAATATATAAATCAGATGTTTTAACTTAATAACTATTGCAGTATACTAATACATACGATACCATCAGCGTCGGTGCAACAGCACATGTGTGCAAGACTTAAAATAAATATGTCAGTTAAATTGCAGTTTTTTTTATTACTTTTTTTTATTGGAATAATCGACATAATTATCAAATTATTTTTTTTATACCGGTTATACAATTGATATAAAGTAGGGATAACGGTAGTATGTGTAGTAGTATCATTTGCCAAATAATAAACAAACAATAAACTTTTACCAATAAACAAATAATAAACTTTTATAAAATAAAAGTTATTAAATTAGTATAAAGTAGGGATAATAATTGTATGATTAGTATTTATTTTTTTATTTATAATCTTATTACTATTTGAATCCCTTTACATTTTCTTAACAGTAAAAATATATGTAAGAAGTAACACAACTCTCGAACATTTTGTTTAAGTCTTTATTAGTGAGTATGGTATACAAATTATTTATTTTTATAGATTTTAAAACAAATTATTTTATAATGTATATTATTAACACCGACGTGGCGAAGGGGCAAAAGGATGTGACTGTAACTGGGGAAATGATTTATTATTTATAAATATTTTGATTTCTTGGCTCTGACACTAGAGCAAAAGCCTAGTAGTTTTAGCAAATTTGTAATTTCTTTGAGTTTAATTTTAACATATTAATGGCACTATTGTTTGTCATTATGGGTAACTATAATTGTGTACAACTTTTAATTTAAATAATTTATTGTGTTACTCCTGATATATATTTTAATTTCTTGTAATATACAAGTACAATCGAACATCCAAAAAAAACTGCAATTAAAATGATAACCAAAAAGAAAATCTTACTTCAATAATGAGCGGCGCGAGCAGCTGGTTGTCGGTGACGCGCGTGACCGTCGTCTCCGTGAAGGTGGACTTGGTGATGGTCTCGGTGACGCGGCCGAGCGCGGCGGGCGGCGGCGGCAGCGCGGCGGGCGCGAGCGCGGGCGCGCGCTGCACCGTCACGCGCACGCCGCGCTCCACCGGCGACTGCGCGCGCGGCGCCCCCAGGAAGTGCGCCGGGATCAGCGCTTGGAACTCCTCGCTCGTCATCGCGCGAGACGGCTGTTTTAACACGCTCATGTTCACACTGCCACCGGCTAGGGTTACGTCGATGTGTGTCAACCACCGAACACGAGTCGACAACCCTAATATTCTATGTGTATAAGCATGATGTGTATGTATTTATATAGCATTATGAGTAGCGTGTTATCCCCGCCTCGTAGGGACGATTGCGTCAAATATCGTTTACTTTACGAACTGGAAATATGAGCTCTTTATTTCCAGACGCAACAGTTTAGATACCGGGCGCGATCGTCTCGGGGCGGATGGTAGACGTGCGTTCAATGTGCACATGTAATGAGTAAGCGGACATGAAAGCGTATGAATTTGAACGTGTTAAAACTGCTTAATGGCCGTCACCTGTGTAACTGGTACATCCTTAGCGCTTTTATTTTGTCTTACCTGAATATCGTCGAAAACGTCGTCGTTAGAGCCGTGCAATTTATTCGCGTCGGGAGTTAGAGGCGTGCTCGTACTGTTAGTTGCCGGTTTGGGGCCCGCCTGAAGTGAACAATATAAATACATTACTTTAGCACTACTTACAAGCTACATTAGTATTTTTTTTATTATTACAAAAGATTACATTTGATCTGTAATAAGTCAAGCATCAGTAAGTTAAAATTAATATTAATTAAAGTAATAAAACAACAACCACTCTACAATATTTATAAATATATACTTTAAAAAAGCTGTTTTAGCCTTACCGTGCCATTAACTTGGCTCAGTTTCCTTGGAGCCGGTTGTGGTGCAGCATTTGCAAAAGTACTTTGTGGTTGTGGAGTTTGTGGTTGTTGTGGTTGCGATAGTGGCTGTGACTTTAATATTGGTTGCGACTCTGATAGTGATTGTGACTGTGATAGTGGTTGAGTCTGTGATATTACATGTGTAACACGTGGTGCGGTGTGGTTCCCTATAATCTGTGTAGGAACGTGATTTGCAATAGGTTTTTGGGTAGTGTTCAAATTTAATTGACTGCTCTTCAACTCTCTCACATCATCCGATATTGATTTCCGTTGGTTCACGTCGCCTGTAATATTATAATATTTATATATAAATATTTATATAATTTACAAATCATGATTATTATATTTTTTTTATTTAGAATCAAAAGGATCACAAAACAGATTTACAATAAGTCTTAGATCTAAGGTATAGTTACAAAGTTAATAATTGTAGACCCAACATCAGTGATCACATGAACGATATACGATCAGAAACGCAGTGTAGATAACACATACAAGAAAATTAAAATAAACTATAAAATTTGAAATTTAATGCTATTAAGGATTGGTATATAACATAAAGCCATTATTTTTACTTAGACAAGTTAGAAAATAAGAGGACCAGTCACCTGACCGCCCTACGGTAGTTAATTCCTTGGGTTCAGATTTAAAAGTATCTGCAGTCAAGTGACTGTGATTTGAATATTTTTATGTTTGAGATTCTCTATTATTGCTCTCATGAAGATACCGGCATGCAAGCCTAAAATATCTATGTTATTAAAATTAAAATTATATAATTCGAGCATGCGGCGAATTGGTGCCCTAACACCAGCATTAGTTCTACATATGGAAGTTGCAAAAAGTTTATGTTGACGAGTAGTTCGAATATGGGCTTTAACAGGTACTTGATAACATATTTTCCCAATTAAATCTATACAATCATATTTATTATGACATATGTCATAAAATAACATAGTGCTGAGCTGTATACGTCTAGAGGCTAAATTTAGTAAATCATATTTGTCCAACAACAAATCATAAGATAACTGACTATGAGTACATTTATAATGCATACATTTTAAGAACTTCTTCTGTACCATTTCAACACCATTGATATACTTTAAGTAAAGTGGATTCCAAATAGCTACGGCATATTCTAGTTGAGATCTGATAAGAGATTTATATAAGTATAAATAAGTTCTATAATCTTTGAACCCATTACACGATCTCAGAACGAAGCCATACATTTTAAACGCCTTATTTACAATATTTTCTGCATGAATGTCAAAATGAAGCTTTGTACCTAAGGTAATTCCTAAGTCTCTAATTTGTTTGACTCTCTCGAGTGAGACACCACTGAGCCAATACGTACTATCAATGGGACTTTTCTTCTTAGTAATTGTCAGAGATTTACATTTGTTCAGACTTAGATTCAATCCATTAACACGACAGTATATTGAAAATCTATCCAAATCATCCTGGATTTTAGCTGGATCTTCCGAGCATTCAATTGTTCGATATATTTTCAGGTCATCAGCATACATAAGAAAATGGCAATGTTTAAAGCAGATACCAATATCATTCACGAATATTAAAAAAAGTAACGGACCCAATATTGAGCCTTGTGGTACACCAGAGCTCACAGGCACACAAGATGATTCAAAACCCTTTAACACTACCCTCTGGGACCGGGCAGAAAGATAAGATTTAAACCAACGCCATAGATTCCCACGGATACCATTGAAGGCTAATTTTTCTAACAATATCTTATGGTCCACTCTGTCAAAGGCTTTCTGAAAATCAGTATATATGCAATCAGTTTGTTTATTAGCATCAAATAAATATGTTGTGTATGATAAAAGATTAGTTACTGTAGAACGTTTCTGCATGAATCCATGTTGTTGTGGGATAATAATATTGTGGATAGAAGGATATATAGCATTATGCACTAATCTCTCGAGGATCTTCGACAATATTGGCAAAATTGATATAGGTCTGTAATTTTCAACATTATTCTCGGGACCTCCCTTATGAACAGGTACAATCCTAGCAGTTTTCCATACACTTGGAAACTCACCATCATATAGACATTTATTATATAAGAAATGAAGTGGTTCATCAATTACATCTGCTACTTCTTTCAAGAAGCAGGCATGAATGTTATCAACTCCCGGCCCTTTGGTTACATCTAAGGATAAGAGAGTCTTGTTAACGTCGATTTTAGAAAAATTTAAGTTAGAGATGAGGTTATACGGACTTTGTAGGTCGTCTATACTTATATCGTTTATATCAAAATTACTAGGTACCTGTGAAGGTGTAAAGACAGATTGAAAATAATTCGAAAACAATTCACAAATTTCACTGGCTTCACTGGCAGCTACATTTTTGTACACCATATAGCTAGGTATATAGTTAGCATTTTTTCTGTTTGATATATAAGTCCAAAAAAATTTTACGTTACGCCTGATACTTTTCTCAACATTACTTAAATAATTTTTGAAACATTTTTCCGTTTTATATTTAAATTTTCTTCTCAGCACTGAGTAAGCTTTATAATTAGAATCACTGTTGTATTTTTTCATTTTTATCCACGCCTTCGTTTTTTTCTTGAAAAGATGAATAATATCAAGCGTAAACCACACAGGATATTGATAATGAGAAAGATTGATTACCTTAGTAGGTATGTGTTTCTTATAAATGCCATAAAGTTTTTCATAAAAGATGGCAGTAGCACTCTCAACATTCTTGTTTGAAAAAAGATCTACCCAGTTTGTATCTCTTATATCTTCCCTAACTTTTGCATAGTCTACATCCTTAAAAATAAATTTTGTATAAGGCTTATTCAACAACTCCTTAAATTGCTTGGTAAGAGGAATGAAAACTTGAAACGGCGGATGATGATCATCACATGGTACCAACGATACAGCTACAGACAGTAAGTTACAATTAGTTTCATTCGTTATGAAAAAATCTAGTATACTGCTGTTTTTGTTTCTTAAGTTTATGTAAAATATGAACCTAATTGTTTATTAATTTGACTTAAGTTATTGAAGTAATTGTTTTAAATTAGTATATAAAAAAATACAAATAAAATAAGATATATTAAAAGATAAATTAAGTAAATTATAATAATAACCTTGTTCAGGTGTAATGGTCCTCTGCAGAACGAGTCGTACAAATCGTTCGTGGCCCGTCAGCAATTGTACCGCGGTCTCGTGCAGTGCATTCTCCATATCGACGCCGTTGATCTGGAATAGTTTGTATTGTTGTTAGATATGTATACGGAGCTGTTGTCGCGGTATAGAAGCGCAAGGGCGGCGACTCACCGACACGACCTTGTCGCCGACCAGCATCTTGCCGTCCTTGGCGGCGGCGCCGTGCGGCGACACGCGCGACACGTACACGGCGGCGCTGTCGTCGCGGTACGCGGGCGAGCCCCTGCCGCCCGCTATGCTGAACCCGAGCCCCGAGCCGTCGCGGATCAGCGTCGTGTGGACCAACACCTTCTGTTTGTAGCCTGCAATTTTGTTATGAAGGTAAACAGACCAACATACAATTAAGACACTCCGACTCCACGCTCCACGGAATTTTTGAAACATATCATGTGGCGTTTGCTTAACTCAACGCTACGTTTTGACTTCATTACTATACTACTATAACTACATCTACTATTGATAAAAGTACATTCAAAATTATGACGTAAAAATGTAAAGTAGTAATTAGTTTTTTTATTATTAATAAATAATCTTAACTTTACAAAAAATAAAGATACCTTCATTTAAATAGCAATTTCTCAGTAACAACGAAAATAATTATAATAATAAATGTATGTAATAAGAAAAATAAAATATCTAGCACATGCGCAATGAGAGCCATTACTTCATATATACTTTTAAATGTTAGTTATATTCAAAGGTAATTTGTGTCTTTTTTAGTTAACACGTTACTAACGTGTCGATTGAAATTGAAGATGTATTTTGTACTAAACATGGAAAGATAAAGACACGAATAAGTAGTACATAAATTCGTATTAACATTATTAGAATAGTCATAGAGACTCATTCTTCTTAATAGTAACCGAAACCACAACCACCATTTATAAAGCGTTTGAAGTAATGTATATTCGATATATAAAATGGTAATATAGCAACAAATTGCTAAAACACTTCTTTTATTTTACGATTTTTCTACATATTACATAAAACTAAAAATGGATTTATCGCTTACATTTGGTTAAGTCGAAGTATATAAAATGTTTTCTTTAATACTAACTCGGCGGTACAAAAGGCTGCGTGACAGGCGGGGGGGAGGCTTGCAGACGTTGATAGTTGGGCTGCGTCGGTGACGGCGAGTAGCTTTGAGTCACTTGCTCCTTCAGTTCCGGTTCGAATTCTTGCGCGTATTGATTGCTTATGATCAGTGGCTTCGTCGGTATACCTCGACCAGTTGGTACCTAGGGAGATTGTAACATTAATGTTTTTAATTTCACCATGAGTAAAAGAATAAATAGTCGTAATATTTCGATACAAATTAATAAGATATTTTAATAAAATCAATATAGGATCAGAAGAAGAAGAAGAAGAATTAAAATATCTATTTTTAAGTCTTTTAAAGTGATATTATACCCTTAGGAATGAAAAATGATTTTTTTTTCGTAAAATGAATAAAAAAATTATGCAGATTATGAACTCGCACCTTTTAGAGAAGAAGTTCAAGCGTTCTACCTATTTGCTGTAAGCAAAGATACATACGCGACGGATAAACTTAACAAACCTAGCTATTAGGGCAACGGTACAGTTTGTACAACTTGTTATTTAAGTGAATAAATAATTACACTGTACAATATTTAAACGTATTTTTAATATACGTAATTTTTATATCGTATATCTTAAATGTGAAATATTCTTATATTTATAATAAAATTACTAAAAAAACCATCGAGTATCATAGAAACTTACAGCACAGTTTACAAACAGTAACTTAGTGTACAAAAAAAAGTCACGAATGAAGTATACAATGAATTATGTACTGATTGCAAAATAATAAAAGAAAAATGAATCGTTTATATTATATATGAATAAATAAAATCAGCTAGTTTCAATTACATTTATCCGGTGGAAAATCTGCAATCAAACATATAATATTTAATTACCTGTCCATTTTCTAATGTGGATACAGTATCTGTGGCACTCGACACCGAGTGGTGGCTCGCCCCGCTCGGCGCCCGGCTGTGGGTTCTATAAATAATTATTATTGATTGTAAATATGCCTTATTAATAAGCCTGCATGCTCATTCATGCTTGGTGACATTATAAAATACATAAAATGATAAATTTATGTAAACTTTTATTATTATCTATGTATTTTCCAGCTATGGCAAATATATAGAATAACAACGATAATCGGTTGTTTTAGTTTTGAGTGTTGAATAAATTTTGATTGTCGTCTTATTAATTATTTTTTTACTCTTTTAAAAGATCATCAAACCCTTCTGTTAAAAGGGTACAGCTTTTAATGTAATGGCTTTTAATTGAAGTTATGACAACATTAATGCCACAAGGCGACAGGCTGTTGGTTCGATTTCCGCTGGAGGAAACGATATAATTAACATTTTCATTATTTCGCTCTGGTTTAGTTTTGCTACGCAATGCCTACAGAATTCAGCGGAAAGTGACGAACAGAAGTGTATTAATGAGAACGGAGTGTCTTGGTTCCCAGGCTCTCTCTACCTTCCTTGCTAAGTTATGACAAGACCGTGAAGCGAAGTTATGACATGTTTGTTAAATATTGTGTAACGTTATTACAAATAAAAGCAAAATTATAAATTATGATGTATTTTTATAATTTATATTATTGATTATTGATACGACGAAGAATTAAAAGTTGTTACAAATAGTGCATAATTTTCAAATAAAATAAATACAGACAGTAAATTATAAAGTACCTTGTTGAAGTAGGCGATTCTCTCGTTACAACAAGTGTCAGAGTTTGACCACTTGCTTTAAGTACTTCGACTGCGTAGTAATGATCCACATCAACCACCGACGTACCGTTAACAGATAGAACTTTATCACCCACCTATGAAAAAAAAAAAGAAATAAAATAAATCAAAAAATAAATCAGCTTCACGCTGTATCCCGCACACAGCAGGGTAGGCAGAGGGAACCTAGTGTTAAGACACTCCATTCCCCACTTTCTGCCGAATTCTGGAGGCATTGCGTGTTGAGTGGCAGAACTCAACGCCGCGCTTAGCCTCGACACCAGAGCGAAGAAATGGAAATATAAATTTAAGTAAATATTTCATCTCCTCGAGTGGGGATCGAACCCACAACCAGTCGGTTTTACAGTCACACTTCGTGCCACTGCGCCACGACTGGCCTATGATAAAAAATGGATAAAAAATGAAATATAATTTCATTACATATAATTAGACAAGAAAAAAATTTTTTCGTTTTCTAAAACGTATATAAAATATTACTATCGTTAGTATAATAATGACATTTATAAAATATTTAGTGTAATGACGAAGCCTTAATGAAAAAAAAAGTTCAAACCACTACTTACTCTTAGTCCGGCCAAGTAAGCTGGTCCATTGGGTGTCACCCTGGATATGAAGATACCATCGTCATCACCAATGTAAGGTGTAGAGCCTCTTCCACCTGCTATACTGAGGCCCAGCCCACCAGCAGCTCGCGCTATACGCACTTCTATACATCGTTGATCGTTTACTATACGAGCCTCACTATCCGCTCGTTCTGAAACCGATTCGCCTATAGGACAAAAACTTAAATTAAAACAATATATATAACGTTACCTCGCATACAAATATTTTTATAAAGTCGCAGCAAAAAATAATGGCTCAATAATGGTGTTAAAATATTTGAACACAAATTGTAAGAGATCGAAAGTTGATAAATAGTTTTGTATCAAATATAAAACGACAAGTCTATATTCTATAAATTATAAACGGGACAATTTTTTTATTAGGTATTGACTGTAGTGAAAAGATCATTTTTCCATAACAATCGCCGTTAAGAATTGTTTATTCACAGAGAAAGCTATGAAGCGAACGTAAACTATAGATCTATAAAATGTTGTTATTGTACTTTATAAAAAAAATAAGAGACCAGTCGCGGTGTAGGGGCATTAAGAGTATAACCCGACAGTAGGTGGGTTCGATTTCCTCTACTCTGGTAGAGCCAAACCGCGGCGTTAAGTTCTGCCTATCACCACGCAATATCTCCAGAATTCGGTGGAAAATTTCGAATTGGAGTGGTCTTAACACAAGGTTCCCTGTGCCTACCTTGTGTGCGAAATACAGTGTGGAACTACAAAAAAAAACTTGCACGTCGAAACCCTAACCCTAATATACAATATCAGGAAAATTGCGAATATAAAGGTAAGGTGTTTTTAAACAAATACAGTAATCCATAATAGATTCCTTTTAGGTATGCTATCCACGATGAACCTTGACAGATAAACAATCGTGCATTGAAACTAAATGAGTACTAAACAGTTATTGCTTGGATTGTACCAATACAATATCTACATACATACGAACTTGTACCAATAACAACGTTTAGATTACAACACGCCCCAAGTAAAAGCTTAAAGTGTAATTATTTATACGAAGCAAAAAGTAGAGACACGCCGATATCCTACTTAGAAGATGTCTTATAATGACAAAATTATTGAGTAAAAAAACATATTGAACGGGGAAAGCTTAATTACACTAGCTACTCACTTGCAATTGAAAGTACCATCAAACGATAATAGAATGATTTGCTTATATATGAAAGATACCGCTATAATTATTTAATAGGGTTATACCCTACGCTGATTGGATGTAGGCGATGAGAATAATTAACTATGGGATCATTTGAACTCCCGTGACGATAAAAGGAACAATGCAGTGAACAATACAATGCGCTACACATTCCTTTATAGAGCATATTAGCAAGGTCAAAAACGCGAAACGGGAACTGAAACGTACGCCATTTAAAATAGTCACGAATGCTATATTATTTCCAATAAAAACGATACTTCACGATCACGAACCACGTCTCAAAATGAAATAAGCAAAGTGCATAATTTGAATGCGATTTTCCCATAGAGTACCTCGAAGATAAATCACACTCACAACCATTATATCAAAGTTTCGAGACATCACGTTCAAAGCAATTGTAATTTCTCTTTCTCAAATCCCAATACAGAATCGGTGCTGAATTGAATAACAAACGAGTCGACCTTTCTTTGGATTCGCACGGCAATCAGTATGACAAGATAAATGTGGCCAGCTCAGTGAAATCATGCTCCAGAATCAACGACGTCGCATCCGCATCCTGTGTGTACCACAATAGCCAATCAGCTAAGGTACTTTCACCCCTCATATAAAGTAAATGGAGTGACTGCGTCTCATTGTATCCCAGAACCGAGTCGTGATAGTCAACAGTGGGATTCGTGACTATCGTTTATCAGTTGATGGTTTTATTTTATTGGGAAATAGGTACTGTTTCACGAAATGGTTGTAATTTTACCTGAATCGTAACATAATGACAGGTGAAAGCTTATCTTATTATTTCACTATTTAATATGATTTTATTGAAAAATAAAGTACAATATTTTTGCCCTGAAATTTAATTAAATTGAATAAAAATTTTAAATGATAAAGACGTTAATTTCATAATAAATATATATATATATACATATATATATATATATATATATATATATATATATATATATATATATATATATATATACATATACATATATATATATATATAGTTTTAGTATAATGTAAAATTTACGTAGATAAACAATGAAGACAGGTGATTTAACACCTGATAACAGAATGAATGCTGAAAGTAAGATGTAAATCATGACATTTAGACCAACAGGTCAATAATTTGTGGTTTTATTCACGTACAATACGTGAATAAAACCACAAATCTTGTAAAGGAACACGAGTAACAAAGGCAAACTATATGTGACTGAAATAAAAAAAAAATGTTAGAATAGTAAGCAGGTGAGCGTATTTTGCTTATATATTGACATATGGATCGAGCACCTTGAGTTGGTAAGTTTTTATTTAAGAATATTTTAATGGTGACTCATGACGACGACGTCACCACGAGTGACGGAAACTAAACATTTCAAATTATAACTGTTTTGTTTTTCCGTAAAAATCTTAAATATATTTTTTTTATAAATAGACGATATGTTTATATTTTTTTTCAAAGACATAAATATTAGAACAGTTGTTGTAAAAATGTTACTTACTATTATTTGTGTGTTATTAGAATATATTTATTGTACTGTATGTTTCCCTTAAAAATAAATAAAATAATTCTTTGGACATTACTATTCCTTTGCTAATTTTTAAATTTTCGACATTATACTTCAAAATAATTATAAAGAACAATCTTTTATTTCCATTCACATCAATTATTTTTGATAAATGATCTATTGCGCAAAAAGTCTCGACAATGAAATCATACCAGTAATCTTACATCTTTATAACTATTTCAATAATATAAAACCAAAATGAACACATCACATAGAGTACATTGACTATTTCGCATAAACGTAACTCATACTCGCCCAAAGATGACCGCATCACAAACAAACCCATATCGTTTTACCTTCACACCAAAACAACGTTATTCGACGCCAGATGTAGCCATTTTCTTGTTTATTTTAGAATAAAATAATTTTAGTTTGTCTATGTAAGAAATTCACGTTTATAAATCATGTTGCGTTTTTAATTAATATAACTTTGCTTTCATTATTAGATATAAACCAACAACAACTCTATAGAGAAAAGTAACATTTTATACTGCGGACCGCAATTTGGTATCGCCATGGTAGTATAAAATGTATTACATATGACCTATTGAACAAAAGCGGCAGACCATTAACGTCGCTGAGTGTAACACAATAGTAATCATAACAGCCTAATTTACTACTAATTATATTATATGTCAAGCGTCATTCAATTATGAATAGATTTATGAAAGTGTAGAACAATTAATATTTTTAAAAAGAAATTTTAATTAAATAATGACTTTTTTTTATTAGATCAAACATTAATTTAATTTAAAAGTGTTTCTTGAAAAATTTGTTAAGTTATAAAAACAATGCAACATATTTTGCTCAGAAAACACAATCAAAATATAAAAAACTTTTGAATAGACTCAAAAATAAATCCACTTTAACTTACGTTTCTTTCTTCTTATAACACCCATATTTCCACTTTAAACAAGACCCGTTTCCTGAAAAGGATCGCTTAGCTAGCCAGAACGAATACAAGCATATATTAAATAAGGGTTAAAATCGCCTATCAGTATGCTTGACTAGCTGGCTATTCCTCTTAACGCATTCCAAATCGGTCATTGTCCAATTCCATGACTAAATCAGTCTCAATCTATTATGGTTCTTTATTTTTTCTAAACGTAAACAAAGATGTTGCAATGGATTCAAAGTAAACACTAAGAAGTCTTAGCAACAAATGTAAGGACACGTGCGCACGCGCAGCCCGGGGCGCAGGCGATGACGGAATGTGCTGCAAACGCGAGATGTAGAGGCTGCGGCGCCGGCGCCTGCGACCTTTCCGTTAGATTAAAAATAGAAAGTAACAACCTGATGCATACCGATTCCTTATAATTTTTTACCCTCATAAGATAATCTACTGATGAACTAAATTATATAATCACCAACAAATGATTACACTTTCGATTCTTGTAATATATTTTTTTACTATTATAAAGCAACGACTTCAAAGTAATTAGATTTTGGTACAAAAGTTTTATATACATAAAATAATTAATGAAATAAATAGACAGGTTCACATTTCCGCTTCTGTTAGCATCAATCAATTACTTTTAGTACAGATAAAGAGTACGGTATTAAATACCAGTTCTTTATCTGAGACGACATCATCGACACAATATCTAAAAGAGGAAATCCGAAAGGAACACGGCAATATATTATTCATATGTAGTATCAATAGATGGAATTTAAAATGAATGATTTTAAAATTAAATTAAAATTAAATTAGCTTCACGCTATATCCCGCACACAGCAGGGTAGGCAGAGGGAACCTAGTGTAAGACACTCCGTTCCCCACTTTCTGCCGAATTTTAGAGGCATTGCGTGTTGAGTGGCAGAACTCAACGCCGCGCTTTGCCTCGACACCAGAGCGAAGAAATGGAAATATAAATTTAAGTAAATATTTCATCTCCTCCAGTGGGGATCGAACCCACAACCAGACGGTTTTACAGTCACACTTTGTGCCACTGCGCCACGGCTGGCCTCAACATCATCGACACAATATCTAAAAGAGGAAATCCGAAAGGAACACGGCAATATATTATTCATATGTAGTATCAATAGATGGAATTTAAAATGAATGATTTTAATAAATTAATAATAAAATTAAAATTTCGTATAATAATTAAAATAATGCATTATATTTAATTTAATGTAGAGAACTATGGCAAGTTGGCAACTGATAAGTGAGCTTAATAATTTGCTTACGGGCAAGGGAAAATTAGAAATTTTAATCTACGGTTGCAGGCAGGATATGACTTTCTATCAACAGAAAATAATAAAACAGATCAAGTGCAATCTAATTGAAAACTGAAGCAGTAATTGTAATAATAACAACAATATTACAATCACTAAATATTTATATTATAATATATAAAATGCATCTGATAAAATTATATATAATATGGAATAAGAATTGTGCGTCCTTATAAAAAGTTAATATTTACATAAACATTGGTGTCAATTAAATACAGCATGCTACAGCCATTATGTATTCCAAAACCTGCTTCCTTCTATTTCCGAAGACTATGTCGAGAGGACGATTTTACAGTCTGTGTTTATAATAATACAGTTCGTATAACGGTTATGATGATGTAGTTAGAGGAGAATTTAGTTCCAAAGAAGAAATTTATATATCTCGTAGGTGGACGTGACTGGAATCTTTAAACCAGCAGTTTTATTATAATTTACTACAGCATTTTGAAATTTATGAGTTATTGCAATAAAGCAAACTTCAACTTAATAATCAACATTTTAATCATTTACTTTGGACTAGCGAACTGCTTCCGGTTTCTACTGCTTGAAATACAAAATTATCTAATAAAATTATATGTACAAAACAATATCCAAAAATATAAAATTAAAATTTCATTAAATTAATTAAAACTGTACTTTTACAGCAATTTGGTCGAGCAAAATACTTTATATTGATACTAGCGGCTACGCCCGCATATATATATATACTTTTATAATGCTACATTTGTCAACAGATTGATACATTCGATAATGAACAACTTGTTTTCATAATTCTGGAAAAATGCAAGCACTGCGTAGCTGCTTGAGAGGATGATATCGACGGCAAGGGAACCCCCTGCGGGACTCGAGCCTAGGCTTGCGGCCGTAAAAAAAGCGTTGAATTATTTTAATTTTACATTTTCTCAAAAAGTATACTAAGCCAAAGCCTATCTTCATTATATTTCCTTGATGATGAAATAACTTTCACTCGTAAATTTCAATATTTTTGCCAAATAAAAAACGGTGAAATATCACCTTGCAATTTTCATTATAAAAGATAGCTTTCGCAGAATTACTTTGTTTTAGAACTAATAAAATTGAATGCTTTTATGGACTTACTCAACTATTTTTGAAACATTTTTCGAATTGAAACATTTTGAATTTGACTGCGTTCGTTATTACAGTTATTTTGTTATTTAAAGCTAACTAAGAATCACACCGTGATGTTATATAGCCTATAGCATTTCATAGAAATATGCTTTAATACAAAACAAAAAAAATTTAAATCCAACCAGTTCCAGAGATCTTAACGTTAAAACAAACAAACGAGCGCTTTATTATATTAGTATAGATAACTTTTTTTATTTAAGAACCGAACTTTTATTTATTTATAAGGCGACTGAAATAAAATAGGCATTAAATATTACAGGAAAGTTTAACAAAATACAATAGTGAAAACTCAAAAATCACAAAATTAAATCCGTAGTTGTAATTTGTATTTCATAGTTCAAAGATATATAAGAAATATATAAAAAATGTTAACATTTTTTCACTACATATCTAGATAGATACAGTGATCAGTCACAATTTTATTATATTAAATAGATAAATAATAAGAACAATTAAAAAACAAACTACAATAAACGTTTAAAGTCAAAATAATAAATAAAATAGTATTAGTATATAACAGAAGTCTAATAAGAATTCTAGAATACTTGTAGTAGTATTAAATGCACGTCGTGTTGTGGACGCGCTTCACTAGCTCATTTCACAGGTTCCCTTTCAAGACCTACGGCGCGGATGTTAACCACAATGAAGGAGGAGTAACCCTTACTAGACTATCTTTTTTTTAATACGGTTTCAAATTAATATAAGAGAAACTCGAGCTAGGGCATATGAATTATTAGAATGAGATTGATTCAGACAGAATAAATTAGAAGAGAAAGGTTCACACAAAAGGCAAGGTGAATGTATCTGTTTCGTTACAGATTACTTCCTACAGATAAAATAATAAATATATAAAAGTGACACCGATACGAAATGTTTTTTTTAATAAAAGTAGGAAATAGTTTATATATTCAATTTAGCAAGCGTGAGAAACTTTTTTTTTATTGTAACAAAAAATATCTGTAACACTGCTATAGCATTATTATCTTCTCAATTACTATAGGCATATCACGAAATTTACAAATTTGGAAAGTAACACTCGGTAAGTTGTTCTCGTGTATGAACAAAGTCGAAAATATTATCACAGGGGTCAAACGTGGACATAAATTAAACAATACATTTTAAACGTTAATTTAACCTTTTTTTTGTACATAATGCTGTTATGTACTGTTTTCATTAAAATATTTGCGTCTTCCATTCTCCTCCGAATTCTGGAGGCATTCTAGACGTGTTGAAAGGCAGATCCTTACGCTGCAGTTCGCCTCATTACCAGAGCGAGGTAATGATAATATTAAATATTTCATTTCGTCGAATGAAAATCGAACTCAAAACCTAATGCGTTCGCAGTCGCACGCATGTGACCCCTGCGCCTACGCGACTAGTCTAATTTAACCTTAATTAAGAAATAGAGTTTAAAATTATGTCGTTTGATTCGAGTGCACTGATTCGTTAACCGATGCGATGTTGCAATTACACCTTCCCGATTCATTTGTCATAACAATAATTATTTTCTAAGCGAATTTATTAAGAAAAAATGTATATTTTTCGTAAGGTAGTAAGCTAGTAGTTGCTAGTAGTAAGTAATTTTAGAAATTAATTCTACCTTATACTTTTATAGAATAGAATACTGCTCGTATCGTTCTTTTAAACAACACTAGTAAACGGTTGTTTAACACTAGTAAACGGTTAAAACACATTATATTGTGTCCGACAATAATTAGATAACATATAAATCACAACAGAATATACAATAAATTTAAATAAAATTCATAAAGTGATACATGATAAAATAATATTAATAAGCACGGTAATATAACTCAATACCAACAAAAACACAACAACAATATGTTTCTACGGGTGTGGAGATAATCTCAAAATTGGCATTAAACAAATATAGGTAACGAACGCACAGGAAGGAAATTACCAGCAAAATAAATAAACGCCGAACTTGACCTCAAGAAGACGTGCACAGAACAGGCCTTACTTGCTTTGAAGGTGAACTCCATAATCGAGCACATGATACCGCGGACTACCGACTTGGTTACGGCCATTGTGGCACAATATGTAAATTCTTTATCCACTGTGGAGAGAAATTTCTACGTTGTTTGTATGTAATGGAGAAGCTTGGAAAGAACTGCGAGCGAATATGGCTCGCCACCTGACGCCTGTGCGGTTCATTAGACCGCACCAGTAACTCGGGGAGCTCTGGCTATTGTTGTCCGTCCCCTGGGAGGCCTCACATGATTCGCCCTATATGCGCACACACGCATAAATATGAACGGGAAACTATGTATAAAACAGTTTCAGGTTTTTATTAAATACTATTTTGTTTTCATTGATCACGATTGGAAACAAATAATTACAAAATTATACGTTAAGTATAGAACCTTTAATCTTATCTAACGATAGTCATGATATTAAACAGCAGCTGAAAGTAGAAATTTATAGGATATAACTAATATACTGCAAGTTGATGTCGATAGTTTCTATTCAAAGCAGCTTTCTATGGTCAATTTCTCTTTAAAGTAAATGTCAGGTGAACCTTACCCATTTGCAACAACATCCCTATTATTAATGTTAATATCAAGAAAAGAAAGTACAATATTATATTAAAAACAAAAATTAAATATATTTATGCGAGCCTAATGTGCATTTAACATAGATTTATCAACATTGAAATTGCTTTAGTTATGGTGGTGAATAAATGTTGATATAGTGTTTATGATTATAGAACTGAAAACTTCAATAAAAAAAGTAAGTTCGATAATATTAAGGAAGAGTTTAAGAAAGGTTCGAAATTAAATAAATATATAGTTTCTGAAATGTGTGAATTTTTATAATAAATAAATATAAAACCTACCATAACCAAAAACTGTTGGGTCATTTTCGCTTATCCTAACTCTTCTTAGCGATCTTTCTGGTAGAGTATAATAAATTGGATTGGATATGCTTTCTGGTTTATAATACTGTCCAGTTCTAGGTAACGTTCCATATATCTGATTTGATGGTTCGGTGTACACTGGCTGGTAGCGGACAACATTGATTTGGTTTGAACTATGTATGGGGCCTGAATTTTGTAAATATAACTCAGACGGAGAGTATAAGCCATAGATTCTGTTTTGTCCTGCATCATCTTTATTTAATAATTGGAGACTCCGTGCTTGATATCCATATTGTATGGGCTGCCGTCGATATTTATCAGGTATATCGAAACTTTTGAACTGTGGTGCATTAAAACGATCTGTAGCAAATATTTCTGTCACAGGCAACGCGGTGCTACTGTTACTTATATTACTGCGGTTACTCCTTGTGCTGCTTCGGAGACCATTGCGACTCAACGAACCATCACCGCGTACACTTAATTTTAATTCAAGTCTTTTTTCTTTCATTATATCACAATTACACTTAAGTCTTCTCTAGTGAAATACACTATAGAACTTGCATCTATCTATACATGTTTTAAATACACGCCTATAATATTTAACGTAATTGGTTTCTGATTATGTTGCTTCATTGCGTTTTAATATACACGGTAAAGAAAGTAAGTTATAATCTCAATTATCTTTATGTAAGATGACTAATGACTGTAGCTACATTCGTAAATTATTACAAGACCGAGAACAACTAGAATGTCTAAGCAGACATAAAAGATGGCAATGACTAATGGCGAAAAATAGAATTTAGAAATCCATTTGTACTTATGATAATGAATGTCTATTAAAATATAGCACACTCCTGACAATCTACTACTTGGACAGTATATACATATATGTATAAATAAATAATTAGCGTTGATAAGATAATATTAGTTCAATAACATGGGTAAAATTGAATATTCAAACAATTTGAATGTCAAGATATGTCTATCAACTTATATATAGTACAGCAAGAAATCTAAAATATTTGTAATTTACTATGGATCTCACTTATTTGATTAATAAATCATAATTTTTATTTTATTGGAACTATAATATGAGATATTATGCATTAATATATGAATTAAAACATTATTTTCTACAATATTTTGAAAAAAAAAACAACAAAATCATAAATATCTGAATAATGTTATCTATTGATTATATTTTATCTATAAAAGGGCGCGTTGAATCTATGTATAGGTATTACATTAATCCTTGCACATCGAAGTTTATTATGTCATATAACTTATTATTTTTAAAACATATATTTACAACATATTTCAATAAAAAATTATAAGACATAATATTACCTATTAATTCTTATTAATAATTATTTAAATAATAAGGTAAGTAATAATCAAGCAAAATAGAACCCAAACTGGAAACAACAAATATATTCGCACAGGAAATATGTGGCTGTAACACGGTGAAAGTATGCGCTCGAATCAATTATAGGGTGGATGAAAGAAACAATTGAAAAGTGAAATAAATCACGACTTTCATGTAAGAGAACAACAACAATGTAGCAAATACAAAATAGTACGATCGAGTCACATGATGTATTTACAAGTAACGACAATAAGTTAACAATAGCCAGATCTGACCTTCGAATCGTATAGAACTTGAGTAAGTGTGATGTTTCGAACTAACATATATACATATGTACGAATGCGAGACGACAAATACCTACATATATCACTAAACTATTGACTTAAATTATTACGATTTATTAGCCGGAATAAAAAAAAATAACACAATTAACGATCGAGTATATCACGTAAACACTATAGCAATTAGATATTCACTTAAATATGTTATTTATACATGGATTAATAATCGAAACTTGATCTAAATAGGATCGTCTGCCTTAACCGTCACTGTAAGACACGGACAGATAATGCAATTTTCTAGTACATAGTTAACACTTCGCCTCACACAATCTATCTACGTTTGTGTAATTTTTTAATAAGTTTTTCTTTAATTACTGAATTTCAGTGTAAACGCAGCACAGGTGATCGGAGCACTGAGTTTACGTTGCAAAATGGCACGTCGAGTGGTTTAGATAAGCTGATAAGGTAGCGATAGTGATTATTCAACTGAGTAAATATTGCGTACAACGGAATTCGTTGTAAGTTGTTGTTTTTTTTTCTTTGGTACTGAAAAAGTTTTGTGTTTTTGCAATAAAAAAAGTACTAAATCAATCAATGACACATTATTCCTATCAGTTTTTAGTGTATTTTTTTGTCAGTACTGTTAGTAAAAATATCATCGAGCTTGCGTAAAAAGTTTTCTCATTGGAATGGCATGTTATTTAGATCCATAAAGTCCGTACAAAAACTAAAGGTGACGGGATTCGTGCAATGAACTTGCGCCAGTGACTGACGGGTTTGGAACGATGTTCGTGATCATTACGGGCGAATGTGGTCACGATCGCGTGAAACAATGTCGCAACTGCTATCTAAAGGCTTACTCGGATCAAACAAAGAGGAGTTGTATCTAGAGCGTTCCTATTCTAGTGAAATAACATTATTTAATAGAGCGTTAAGGCTAAAAATAAATAATAACATTTTACGTTAATTATTTAAAATTATTTTCAATATGAAAAAAAAAACAGAATGAGTAAATTTTCTTCCTTACTGTGGAATGTAAACACGGCGTACGCGAAGTAACATCGTGCACTTTGTCGGTGTATCTTGCAATCCTATTAAAGTTAGGTACTTTAGTCGTTAAAGGTCCGTGTTGTGTAACATGAGAAAGTTCCAATCTAATTTATGGGCATAACAAACAAAGCACTGCTTTTCCGTTATGCTAAAAGTTTTCGACCGTTAAACTATATCCGCTGCTCGAACATGCACCGTGAAATAAAAAAAAAATATAGAAATAAAAAAAAATTGTACTCACCGTCGGGCACGTCTGTGGACTCATCGTCAGTTTTGTGTTCGTGCAACTCTTGTTTTTTGATTACCTGCAAAAATAACTATTTTAGTACTTATTCAATATAATCTCTATTATATTATTATTAGATACAAAAACGCACTGTTGACAAAAACTGACCAATTTAACAAAGCACAAAAAACTTTACAAAAAAAATAGTAGTTCGTTCACAAGTAAACATTAGATAAGATAGCGGCTAAGTACATGAATTAGAAATTGCACGTTCATGATATTACAAAACAAGCGAGCCAAGCCAAATAAAGTGCAGAGGAATCTAAATTGAAATCTTGTTCTGTGTGCCCTTATCTCACAAACGCATCTCACCCGGGCCAGCCATCCACCCGCGGCTTTCAAGCACCTCATTTTATTATTAAGTACCGGCGACGGCCACTAAGGGAAACGGCAAATTGTTTCCATTATAGATTAATCACTGGGGAAAGTTCACCACACTCATCGGTCGCAACATGATTGGGAGGAGCGCGTCGCGAGGCGGCCGTGTCCGCGAGCCTCTCGGAGGGTCTGCGGCGTCGTGGTCGAGGGCCCGCGCGCAGCAGCCCGTGACAGCCGCAGTATTCCAACAATTACCCACGGTTGAGTCGTGCTTACGGAAACGAAGCAATCCCGTCCGCAATGGGTTGCTTATTGGCACACTTGCCCACTTTTAACCCAGATTCTATTATATTTTCAAAACTCCAGATAAGAGTTATCAATTCGACTCTACTAAAAGAATATTGGTTTACAAATAAACTGTTAGCGAAGTGCAAATAATATAACAACGCGTGAGATGCCGCTCAACAAACATCTCACGGAGCCATTGTTTCATTTTTCACTAAGAATAAGAAATTGTAGCGTGACGGTACGTCAGCTTGCACTCTCACGACGGCGCAACTACACCAGTTAAACTGAGTGAGCATCAAGATTAAAACGCAAAGGTATACGCACTACTTCACGTGCACACATTCTATTTAAAATAATTAAATCGCTAAGGTCTTAAATAAACGAAACCTAAAACATTATTCTAACATTCATTATGTGAACAAATAACACAATAGAGCAATATATTATATATATGTTAACGACATCTCAAGATGCAATTTTATAGAGATACTCGAAATATATTCAACTATATTAGGTTCAAGGTGAACATTTACGCTTTTAATCTTCAAACACAATAAACGGATGTGAGAAACAAAACTGCATATAAAAAGATGAAAAATTGAAGAAGAAAAAAATTTCAATTCCCACAGAACACACAGACAATCATGCGGTTTAGTCACGATAATGTAACGGTAAACAATAAGGGAAAGTAATGGACTTCTATCTCATATTAATTTAAGAACTTCACTTTCCTCGTCGTGTTTATTTTTTGAAATGTTTGGATAGTTTTTGAATTAATTATAAAGTTTTGATTTTCATGTTAACTATCGAAAGTAAGTTTTTAAGAGCATTCATGGAATAACTCTCTCTAGATAGGAGTCCAACCATGTCACAAATAATTTGGAAATGATGACTTAGCATTTTTACAGTAGAAAAATTTCAAAGTAAAAAAATAAATTGTATGTTTTATTTTGTTATTTTGGAATGTTGATAAAAGTATTTTCGTAAATAGTGTATACTAATTTTAAAAGCATCTTTACCTGTGATAAAATTACATTATAAAAGAATATCTTTCGTATTTAAATATTTTGTATATAATCATAAAAATCCAAAAATAATTATTTATTGACTTATCCAATTTTTATATATATTTTATTAATGACCTTTAAATAGTTGTATTATTTATTAAGTATCTAATAATTTATTATTTTTAATGGATATTACAGATTTTTATAAGAAGTAATGATGATTAATGATTATGATAATGTAATGATGGAAATACAAATAATGATTCCATTAATTAAAAACTACAGAAAATTTTAAATATAATGACTTTATTAAAATCATAATACCAAATAACCAGAGGCACAAAGTGTGACTGCAAATTCGATTGTTTGAGGGTTCGATCCCCATTTGAGGACATGAAATATTTATTTTAATATTTTTTTATTTCTTCGCTCTGGTATCGAGGCAAAGCGCGGCGTGGAGTTCCGCCACTCAACATGCAATGCCTCCAGATTTCGGCGAAAAGTAGGTACTCCATTGAGTGTCTTAACACTAGGTACTCTCTGCCTACCCTGCTGTGTGCGGGATACAGCGTGAGGCTAATTTAATTTAATTTAATTAGATTTTCATAAAACCAAATGGACACATAAAACGAGTACTCTAATCTCCGGATATTGTATTCGGGTTGTTGGGTTCACTAGCTCTTTAAGTATTCACGATTACCGTATTCTTGTATCGTACATATAACGGTGCACAAATTTAATACATGTACACATTTCTTGCTATTATTACCTTGTTTGAAGAAAACTGACTTTATTAACGAATATATATTTGTTAATAGTTATTCACTTTTCTTTTCTAGGTCTCTACGTTCATAAATTAGTAGTAGAAATGAAGCAATATCTATCAAAGAAAAATATATAAACTTGTAACTCTCTTGTAACTGAAAATGTTATTTATACAATCTCTTTAATTACATAATCCTATTCTATTAAAATTATAAATGTGGATATATGAGGATGGATTTACTTTGATGTAAAAACTATTTAATAAATTTAGTTGAAACTTTAGAGTAAGAAACATTATACATGAGAATAACACATAGGCTACAATTTTCGTAAAGATTTTGTGTAATATGGCTATTATATAAAAATACAATTCAGCGAGCGGAAGTTACGTTTGGGTCGCTAGTATTTATTCTATGTATATAGCAAGCTCAAAATCCCAACATAACATTTATGAAGTACGCTAAGCTCAATATACATATTTTTCTATACCATACAAAGCACCTGCACCATAATATGTTTAGCGGAGTTGAAGTCTATATTTGCGAAGCAAGATAAGCACACACATACATATACTAAGCGCGCGTAGAATACAGCACCTGCGCGAGGAGGCGCTCGGCGCGGCGCGGCTCTATGTGCGTGACGCGCTTGTTCTTGAGGTGGTGCGGCGTGTCGCGGCGGTGCAGGCGCCCGCCCGCGCCCCCCGCGCCCCCCGCGCCCGCCGCGCCGCGCGCCCACGCCACGCGCCGCGAGCGCTGCGTGTAACAAACAACCCGCCAATGTTGTGTTTTGTTGGTTCCGCTTGTTCTCGGTTTTTTTTATTTACACAAAACCCCCAAAAACTCGCTTTATCGGACACGTCAAATATACCGAAAATACTGACAAATTATTTTTCGGTTCCGATATTTTGATCCGCTTGCACTTTGAAATGTATAAAAATCTATAATTTCACATAACATTGACATTATTTTAAGGTGGTTTAAAAAAATCTCCGTAGGTACTTGGTTGATAAAAAGAGGTACCTAATAATTTTTCATATTATTTAACCACGAATCTCTGTAACGCCATATATTCTGTAATCCTTCAGTACCGTATGTACAAATCAGAGATAAAGTTGGTACTGTATTTTGAAAAAGTATAAAATATAAACGTAGCGGTACTCAAAATTCCGCCTCGTGGTATTTTTTAAGATTGCGAACCAAAGTTTTGGAAAACATACACATGTACAAAGCATTAATAATATATAAATTAATACATATATAATAAAATATATATTCCAGCACCAAAACCCGGTTAATATTATTTCCCATAAAAATATAGCTTTTTGAGTTAATTTAAAACCATGTATTTATTCTTAAGAAGCATCTAAAATTATTAAATTCACTACAATATGAAGTGTAATATATAATAGGTTCCTACCTCTAATTCGTCGGAATCGTCGTCGTCGTTTTCTGCTTCGGAAGATTCTTTGTCTTGCGCTTGTTGCTCACTGTCGCTCTCGTCGTCGTTTGTTTCATTTAATAATTGTTGGGACGGCTGTTAAATATACAAAATAAAATCAATTTTAACTTATTCATGTTACAGATACATTGAAAAATAACAACAATTACATTTTATGGGAGACTAGACTGTTTTTATGACAAATACACGTTGTTTGTCTTTATTCCATTTTTATCCTTCGTAGTTTTGATTGTAAAATTTGAAATACAATTTTTCCACTTCTAAAGATTTTTTTAAAAAGCTTTACTAACCTAATTGGCTATATTTTGTGTTCCAATTATATGTAAGTAACAGAATAGTAATTAATATACGGTGAAAATAGATTAACAAGGGATATTTTAAATTGACGCAATACGCGGGTTAATCAGGAACATCTCCTCGTCTGATATAAACCTCTTCAAACATGTCCTCCGGAGGGTCCTCATGCTTTTTACGTGACCTTACACCAGTATCTCTGATACTATGTTTTCGAAAGCCAAACGAGGTCTCTTCTACATCTCTTTTTCTTTCACTACTCATTGGTTTGACGTGGCGAAACCAGCTGGATACGTTATCAAGAGATCATCTCAAAATGATATAAAATTGAAAATACATATATCCCATAAAGATAACACTAACAATTAATTCTAAACCATCAAACTTTACTCACTTCCACTGATTCAGTCGGTTGTATAGTTTCTGGCGGTGATATAACCATTCCATTGGTCGTTGGCGCTTCGTTTTTCTCCGGCACCTGTTGTTCCGGCGTTCTAGTGAACAATTTCACTGCCTTTGCCTTAAGCTCCTTTGGATGTGGTGTATTTTGACGCACGAATGGTGTCTGTAAACCAAAAACAGTTGTAATTTTTGTTTTTTATGCTTATCGGAAAGTATATCCTAATAAAAGATAGAAATATATATAGATAAAACACATGCACATGCTATTTATATGTCAAATAAATGGAACATCAGTAGATAAATGGAATATAAAAAGTAAAACTAATGGAGAATGTAAATTAACAACTCTTTAATGTACTACGCTACTTAATCTATTGGTAAGCCCCGTGAAGCTCGCGGATTGTAACGATTGACATGGTTTTGACGATTATAGTCAAATCGATTTTAGACGCAAAATTTAACTCAATATAAATAGTAGGTACTAATAGTGTTTACCAAATAGTTTTAAAATTGCAAACCTATGAAGTATTGGATAGATACATAAAAAAATATAAATTATATTTTTCTTTTAACTAAGAAAATAAAAAACTAGTTTCAACAGATTAAAATTTGATATCTGAAAAACAAACACGCACAACAAATTCAAAATGAATCTAAACACACGTACGGAACCCTAATGCGAACTATCAAAAATTATAATAGACATTTGACCTAATAAACGTATCATTAAAAAGGCTATACGACGCGACGTGAATCACGGGATATGATATCACACGCCACTCCACCTCAGCGGCAGAACGACGTGTTTCGAGAATCCAGAGTAATCCATCATAAGTGTAGTGCAAACAGTGCTACGTGAGGAAATAGTAAATGTATATTAAAACGATTTCGGCTATATAATACAGAAGAGGCACAACGTAGTGTTTGTATCCTTTATAAAATAATATATCTTAATATTATAAGCATGCGTGTTGCTATAAATAAAAATATAAATTTAACGGGCATTTCATCATATAAAAAAAATAACAAAAAGTAAAAATATAAGATGAGTGAATTTAATGGCGTCTTATTTAAATGGAATGTCATACTAGTGTTATCTAAAGTAGTAGGTATAATATCATCTAATTATGTATAATTTGTTCTACTCTCAGCGATGAAACATGTAAAACTTTGTAAAACAAAGGACCAAAGAGGCTTGATAGAGGCAGCGATTAGAGCGAAACTGGAGTGCAATCACGGGATTTATTTAATTATTTAATTATAAACAATAAAATAGTACTAAATATTGCTTTAATATATTTTCATGTATTTAACGAAAATATATTTTGCAAACAGCAACATTTTCCTATTTTATACAAATATATATGAACATATTACATATGCATAGCAAAATCATAAATGATTGGAGCAACATAAAAACACGACAACATAAAAGCATACAGTCTGTAATAAATCAGCTATGATTGCACTTCATCCGCAGTGTACCTCTGAGAGGTTTGTTATAGAGGAGGAGAGCCTCTGCAGGGACGTCCTCCGTTGTGTCGTAACTAGCTTGCGAACAACGTCTAACGGCCGTCGGAATCCTAGTATTTGTGCACCGAAGAACGAATCTGACGCTTCCTCACTCTCCTCATGTATCGACGTCACCTTGAATACAATGAACGGCTGAGCAAGGAACATCGCTAGCTTCTTGTTACGAAATATTATCATTAAGTCCATTTCTTCACAAATTAATGTTGATTAATTGCGGCATATATAGTAGCCGTATACCGCATTTTAATATAGTATATTTTTTTACATTTCTACATACCAGTATGAGCCATGAGATTGATCAGTCAGAATACAAATATTTATTATAGAGAACAAAAAAAAAATAAACATTTACTATTAATAATTGATAATGTCAATTTAAGAATTGGACAACATCCGATTGATCACGAACAATAGTTACAGTAACCAGTTAGCCAGGAAGCACATATACTGTTTCAGACTGGCGTGGGACGACCATCCGTATTCACTCATAAATCTCAGCGATTTAACAATCATCGAGTATAAAAATATTTTATTTTGTTTTATTTTTCATTTTCCCTGATTCCTCGTCTTTTTAAAGATTTAATATATAATAAATAATATAGATATGAGTGTATGATACATATGTATATATTTTTTTTGCATATAACAAAACAAGAATTCTTACATCTTTTATCTACGAAAGCAAAAGTGAGATCACGATTTTATCTAAGCTTAATGAAGAGATAGCGTGTAATATATTGTGGTCGAGATAACGAGAACATTACTGCGAACATGTAGCAATACCCTACAATGAAATCACTGTTCGTAAAAATGTTATTTTTAGATGAGTATAATTTAGTTACGGAAGCAGAGATTGATTTTATATATATTCCAAATAAATATATTAAATTGTTAATTTTATTTTGATATCAGTACATTCAGTTAATAAAATATTACACATATTATTAAACAAGACTGCAATTAGGCTTTGACACAACAAGCAACAAAAATAAAAGATATACCATTAAATCGTAATTTTATTACAATATAAATATATATTTATATATAAATAAGCTTACAATATAAACATTTCTTATAAGTTAAAAATAAAAATGAAATCTATTACAATTTCTGTTAATAATAAAATGTTATACAATATATTATAAAGCTATTATAAAATAATACTGTTTCATTCCAAGGCTACTAATATCGAGCTGAGTGCTAAATACGCTCTCTGCCTCGAACCGAGGACATTATCTCTGAACCATCGTCTTACTTCCCTAGATCTGTATCTAGTGCTTCTACCTACATTACGATAGACAGGATTATAATCGAATGTTCTGGAAGAATGAAACCATGATGTTCCCTTAAAAGTAAATGGACAACAGCATAAGCTCACCTCTCTCTCAATAGGCGGGTCTTCTGTAAATTTCACTGATATCGTTCGAGATTGTTCCTTTACCTCCCAATCGTCATCCGAATCCCGATCACGTGATAAAGTTGATTCTGGTAATCATATAATAGAGTTAGTTAATTGTTTAAAAATGTATGCGTATTATTTTCCCCTTCCCCTCAACGAGGAAACGACATATTTAATATTTTCATTTGTTCACTCTGTTTTCAAGACAAAGCGCAGCATTGAGTTCCGCAACTCAACACCTTCTGAATTCGGTGGAAAGTGTCTTAACACTAGGTTTCTCGCTGCCTTCCCTGCGGCATGCGGGCGTATCCCGCGTGTAGGGAAATTTAGATGTAATTTAACTTATTTAAAGGTTAAAACATTGCACATAGCGCAGACGGTACAATACAAATACACACAAAACATAGGACAAAACATAAAACAGTAACATCAAACCCATATAAATTTAATCAAATAGATTATTAACATTTTATAAACTAAAATAGACCAATCTCGATTTGTATAACATAGTTTTCGTTTATCAAAAATTAAAGATTAGCTAATACACTTTTAAATTAAATTAAAAAAAAAATCCTTTCAAATTTAGCATAAGTTTTATATTGTTCAATAAAATTGCATTTCAACAGAATAAAATCCTTATAATTACAAAGTGTATTTATAAAAAAAAAATGTGTAGTGTGAAAGCAGCATTATGTGTATCTAATAGAGACCTCTAATAAAGATTTAAAAATATATAAGAAAAAAAAAATAACCGCGTAAAGCATGATCTCACCTCGTATCCTATCAAGTTCCTGTGATTGTGAATTAAACCTGTGTTCCCTGAACCACGTGCCACTGCCGACCTCTGACGTATGTTCCAACTCTATACATAGTGCGGGAATTCGCAAAAGTGACTTTTAGTACATTTACACGGCAAAAACAAAACAAACGCTGGCCAGTGACTATTTAATAATCTTTGATAAGAAATTTTCCATAATATATCGCATTTAGTTATTTTGCATTTTTTTATGTTTGTTAAAATTATCTGTAATTTGTATGCTTTTTATGTTTTCTTTAACTTTATATACTAACTGTGCAGTGATCATACAAGATAAATCGGGCTTAAGACCGCGAAAAAAATATTTTTTATGTAATACGTTTTAAATAAATAAATAAATAATAAAATCAACCTGTCCTCGTCCACTGCTAGACATAGCGCTCTCGAATGTATATTATTTTTATTAATGTCTCAATTTTAGTAAATAACAAAAGACATTTTATAACAATATTAATTACAATTTTAGTAGTATAGAGCTGTGCCCGAATTACTTTATGAGCAGTCATACCATAATTAATATCAATTTTTAACAGTACTTCATAGAAAACGAAAAGATTATGACCATTTCACAAGAAATAACAACGATTGGATATACCCTTTAAAATAGTAGAGTATCTATACTTGTACTTGTACTGAATACTTTGAAAATGGATGACTTATACGATATAATTTTTCTCATTACATATTCTGTTTTTTTAACAACAAAACAACAGAAGCAAAAAAATAGTCACTGACCTGCTGCATAATAAAATATAAAAGCACAAGAAGCAATGCGAAGGACCACATACAATCACAGTTCAAGATCATTCCATTCACAAACAACATACATACAAAGTATAATAAATACTAATATGTAATGTTTTTATGGCATTTTCTTGTATTTTTTCTCGTAAAGATAACACGAGTCATTATGAAATTTCATAAAAAAAGATATCTACACAGTGCAATTAAAAGACAGAGACTGAATTTATATTTCCAATATAACTTGTTTCGCCTAATAAATCGGAAATATTATTGTATTTTATTATATACAAATATCTGTACTTTAAGCAGTTAAACAGTGAAAGCTAAACTAAATAAGCTTTCAAAAGCACATGACAATGTTCTCTAAAGTAATTGTTTGTGTGAAACACCATCATTAAATTTTAAAAATATGCACCAAAAAAAGCAAAAACCAAGATTTAAAATATTAAATAAAGATTAAAGTGTACCTGGTTGTTGCGTGTAACTCAGTTGAGGTAGAAGGAAGCACGTGAGAACGTTTTCCCCAGTGGTCTCGTCTCTGTCAGTTTGGAAGGTTAGGAGAGGTTGCGCCTGATTCTCCGATAGCCACACTGCTTTTAATTCTAAATTAACTAGTGTGTACGGAAGATACTGTAACCTGGAAATATGTAATTTTGATGTCAGTGTATAAAATACCATATATTTTTTTCTACATGACACTGTATTCCGCACTCTCTGCTATCAGAGTAGGCAGAAAGAGATATGCTCTTGTCAAGTCCTTCTACTGACATACGAACGACAGACGAATGTGACATTTCAATGATACATGTTGAGTAAAGTGGTGAAATTCAACGCCAAGAAATGTCTACTAAAGCTGGGAAATGATAATCAATATTATTAATAATAATCTTATCGCCCATTTTAATATATATTATTAGATATAATAATATATATAAAATATGGACGATCAAACCTTCGATCAACTACACTGTATAATTAATCCTTTAAGCTCACAAACTGTAAATAAAATGTATTTAGAGCCAGATGTTGCCCCAAAATGGAGTTTTTGTAATATTACAACTTTATATTATATAATATACATACTATAATAAATAATAACAAATTCGATTTACCTATTTCCGCTGACATCCAAAACATGCAAAGATTTACAATTTCCAAGCTCGTTGGGTAATTTCGTTAACTTGTTGTCCCTTAAACTCAAAACTCCTAGTAAAGTCATATTGCCAATCTCCAATGGAATTTCACCTAAGGAATTCCTATCTACATTCATAACGGTCAATTCGTTTAAGTTCCCTATTGATTTTGGCAGCTCCATTAAGAAATTTTCTGTTAAAATTAACTCTTGTAGATTTGTACACCTGTAAAAACAACATCACATTAAATATTTTTAAGGATATAATCATTTCATAGAAACTAGATATAAAAAAACTCCAGAACTCGGCGGAAAGTGGGGAACAGCGTGTCTTAACACTAGGTTCCCTCTGCCTACCCTGCTGTATCCAGGATACAACGTGAAACAAAAAAAAGGTATGAAATAATGGTGTATCTCACCTGCCTACGTTTTCGTTTAACGTATGTAACCTATTTTGGTCCAATTTTAGTATAGCTAATTTAGATAATTCTCCAATGCCATTTGGTACGGTTTCTAACATGTTCTGAGATAGATGGAGATCAGTTAAAGAACAGAGGCCGCCTATTTCTTCAGGTATCTTCTCCAACTTATTTTCGCTGACGTCAAGACAGATTAACGCTTTTAAGTTGCCGATTTCTGAAGGTAAATATTGTAATTTGTTGTGATCTAGCCATAACTCTTGTAGTGCTGGTAATTCGCCTATAAACCCTGGCTGGAAAAAAAATATTATTAATTATTTTCTTAGTAAATTATATAACACAAATAATACAGTACAAAGTGTGAAGCTAGATTTACCAGTTCCTCGATTTCATTGTCGCCCAAATCTAGCCTCTCCAGTTTCGTAAGATTTTTTAATGATTCCGGTAAAGATTTGAGCAAATTTTCCCTCAGCTCCAATGACTGGAGAGACACCAAACTGAAATGTATATATTTGAAATTAATAATAAGTCGTGGCGCAGGGGCACAAAGTGTGACTATGGTAATCAACTGGTTGTGATTCGACCCCACTCGAGGAAATTAAATATTTATTTACATTTATATTTTGATTTCTTTGTTCTGTTGTCGAGGTAAAGCCCAGCGTAGAGTTCCGCCCGTCAAGACGCAATGCCTCCAGAACTGGGCGGAAAGTGAGGAACGGAGTGTCTTAACACTAGGTTCCGTGTGTGTACTACACACTATCCTGCTGTGTGTAGGTACAGCGTGAAGCTGATTACAATATTATAATAATTCAGATCGTAGTGCAAATTAAACTTAAATGATGTTAAACGAGAGACGAATTCGGAAAAAGAATTAAAATGGAAAAATATGTGAATGTTATAACAAAAATAAAGTGCAAAGAAATATATGTCAATCATTAAAACAACAACAACCTTGCAAAGATTTTAATAAGATCATTATATTACTCGTTCATATAACACACACACTCTCACTGATACAAATCTTATTAAAAAAAACCTCGCGTAGAACGTCTAGCCACAAGTCACTGTGACATACAAGATATTAGAATTAAACACAATGGATGACTAACACAGGATCATCGTAATGCACCCATACAAGGTTAACCGGGTAAGCGGTAATATGAAACTTATTATTTTAAGGATAAACCTAATATGAACGGGTAATAAATACGCTATTGGCTATTGTTATTATATCTTACGAGTTAGTCAGGATACTGTAACACGATATTACGCTATACACATGTTCCGTCAAGATTTAAATATAGTATCTAATCATTCATACTATACATAGTAGAGTTAGACTCGCTTGATGCATTAAGAAGCGAGAACTTAAATAATTTGCTATTCTACGGATTTTTATAAAGTAATTGAGGCCAGTCGTGGAGCAGCGGCACGAGATGTGAGTGTAAAACCGAGTGGTTGTGGGTTCGATCCCCACTCGAGATGATGAAATATTTACTTAAATTTATATTTCCATCATTCCAAGCGGGGAACGCAGTGTCTTAACACTAGGTTCCCTCTGCATACCCTGCTATATGCGGAGTATAGCGTAACGCTGATTTATTTTATTATTCAGTAATATAAGCACACGATATTGTTTACCTACATTACGCTACGCTCGGCCGTATTTTTCTCGAAACCTTGACGCATTCCTAAGCAGATGTCAAAGCACTTAAACCGTACTTGCTTACTTACTGATACCCGCTAAACGATGAATCACATTCTCTGATTGACCAATGAACATTTTAAAACATTGTTTTTTGTACATTTTGATTGACCTGCTTCTAAATTTAACAAGGATGTTAAGCTGGTGTATATTATGAGATCCCACAACAGTCATAAAATAGTATCCTGGATATGAAAAATTGGGTTTATCGTTGCAGTTAAATGGGTTTGAACCAAAAATAATGCTTAATTTAAGAAACATACTATTACCCGATTTTACGATTTGTGCAACGTCGTACGTCGACGTAGTATAGAAAATGTACTAAAAGTGAAGTGCGCAGATTATGGAAGTCGGTTGCACAAGAATTGGAACCCGTGAGAAAATGGATTTTATTACATTCTTTCTTATCATTAGCACAATAAAACTACTACCGTAATAAAGACGCAACAAGTAAAAGGAACGTCGTCTAGTCTGATATCAAACTTGGCACGCCCCAAAATTGTTATCAAATTATAAAAATTACCGTATCTCATTACTTGATAGGTGTGGCTTAATATAATGTTTAAATTAACCCGGAAAGTTAATTTAAACATTATATTAAGAGTTAAGGCCAGTCATGGCGCAGGGGCACAAAGTGTGACTGTAAAACCGACTGGTTGTGGGTTCAATTCCCACTCGACGAGATGAAATATTTACTTAAATTTATATTTCCATTTCTTGGCTCTGGTGTCGAGGACAGGAACGGCGTAGAGTTCTGCCACTCCACACGCAATGCCTCCAGAATTCGGCAGAAAGTGGGGAACGGAGTATCTAAATACTAGGTTCGCTTTGCCTACCCTGCAGTGTGCGGGATACAGCGTGAAACTGATTTATTTATTTTATTTAACAGTTAATACTTACCATAATAAATCTTATTATTGAACATTTATTATATGAAAATAACTCTGTTTACAATTTTAACATCTGTTACAACTATTTCGTAAGTTGTATCTGTGCACATGCTAGCCTTAAAAGGAAAAGGTTAAAGGCACATATGAATGCGTCGCTTACCTTGACCATTTTTGACTGTAGTGTAATCGTACTTTGGTACTCTTTAACGTATCTTTACAAGCAAAGAATATTGACGAGAGAAGCTCTCATTTTCCCTTTGTTCCATCCACTCAAGTTGAACTAGAAAAGGACGAGCATCTTGATAGCCTATCAAGCCCCACTTACAAAAAGCGGTATAGGCTTTATGGAAAGGTTATATCGTTTACTACTAAGTATTATGTCGTCGAAGGATGTTATGTTAAATATAACAAGAAAAATGGCTGTAGAAAATATATCATGTTCACTGAACGTTGACGGTCAAAAGAAAACAACGTAATTAATCGTGTTACATGTCAATATGAATTCATACTTCACTATTTTATTTTGCATTATTTCACTATATTACATGTCGGCCATTTTAAAATTATAATCTCTCTCTCTTTATACAAATTGGACAACCAATATCAGAATATATTTGACAACCAATACATAACATTCAAAACGGTTAAATAATAATTAATATTATTTTGGCAACCAAACCGTCCCGTGGTCAACGCACCGCCTTACATAATACCGTTCCATGAAAGGTACTTCTTGGACGGTAACTTTCCACACAACTTTCGCTTTGGTTACAAACTAGAACTTTGTACCTATTTAAAACGTAAATTAAACTGAAAGAAATAACGATCCTCAATCAGTTTCAAGGTAAATTGTTACACGTTGTGGATGTTACATAAATTTTGCTACTCTATTTGCTTTTACCAAGATTATAACATCAATGTAAATACATATTTCTTTTTCTTTTCTAATTAATATAAAGACACTCCTCTCTCGATGGTAGGACGAGGGTCCAGGTCATCGATGGCTATAGCTCCAGAAAGAGGAACCTCCTCACAATACATAAAGCATATATAAGTCTATTACTGTTTTTAATAATGTAACATTATATACATAATCAATATAATTGTCTTAGACTGCCATTTTTAATAAGCCTTTTAGAAAATATGAACTGGCCATGCAAAAGCTTCACATAATAGATAACGAATAACGATAAAGAAAGCCAGGTCACGAATTGCCGATTTAAAAAAATCGCAACCTTATTCTCTTTGACTCTTGAGTTTGTTGTTGCTCGATGTCCGTAAATCTTATAGTACAATTATTTTAAAAGAGAAAGCGAAATCCTGAGTTATTTCATTTTACAAAGAGCTTTTATACGTATTTGTATAAAAGTATTTATTTTTTTAAATAATGATTATTTTGTAAATGAGATTTTTAATTAATCATTTGTATCGTACTAAAATGCAATATAAAAAGTTTACGCTGTATCCCGCACACAGCAGGGAACCAAGTGTTAAGACACACCGTTCCCCACTTTCCGCCGAGTTCTGGAGGCATTGAGTATTGAGTGGCGGAACTCAACGCCGCGCGTAGCCTCAACACCAGAGCGAAGAAATTATAAATGTTAAAATATAAATGTAAGTAAATATTTTATACATAATATATTTTTTGTTGATAAAATTTTGGTGTTTTTATACTGACCTGCCGAAATCACTGGGTAAACTCGTGAGAGACATATCGTTAAGGCCCAGGACAGTGAGTGCTCGTAGCTGACTAAAGCCAGCCGGCAGCCGCGGGATTGGGTTGCTGCTGAAGTCTGCAATCTGCAGAGCGCGCAGCTTTTTGATATCCTCTGGTATGTCGGGGATATCTGAAAATAATCATATTTTAATAAATAAAAAATAAATCAGCTTCACACTGTATCCCGCACACAGCAGGATAGGCAGAGGGAACAGAGACACACCGTTCCCCACTTTCTGCCGAATTCTGGAGGCATTGCGTGTTGAGTAATAATAATTACTAACATAAAAATTGTTATTAAATTCATTCAAGTTTTATTTAAAAAACAAATGTATACAAAATATATCTACAAAAATACATTGAATGACAACTGTAAAAACGTTTATGGAACGTTTTTATAGTTGTTATTCATTCAATGTATAAATTTTGTTATGAAAATTCACAATAGTTATGTCTAGTACATATTTATATATAGTAATATTAGTGGTTGTTACTTTTAAAAATATATATATCTAGATAATATCCAAAATTTAAATAGTTTTTTTTTTAATTAATAAATGTATATGTGAAATTTTAAACCAAACCATCTTTGTAACTACATACATCACAACGTAAATTAAGGAAAGCATTATAGCATTATATATATATATATATATATATATATATATATATATATATATATATGTATTGTAATTTAATGCTTTCCTTGAATGAATTTATTTAAATATATATATATATATATATATATATATATATATATATATATATATATATATATATATATATATATATATATATATATATATATATATATATTTAAATAAATTCATGTTTTAAGTTTTTTTTTCATTTTCCTGTTTACCGTTCAGTTCTTGTTATTGTTTATATTTGACACACACCTGTTTTTTTTTTACTTGAAATAATTAAAATACATGAAAACCCACATCTATTTATGCATCTCTATAATTGATTAATAAGATACCGTATTTTTTCGTGTACGCGAAATTGCTTAAAATATAGACACTTTAAAAAAAGATTTAAATATAAATTTACAACAGTTGTTTTAATAAACAACGGCACATCAAACTTAAATTTAACTATTCTCCAATTCAATAATATTATTCACATTTAGGAGGTCACGAAAAAAAAACAGAACAAAAAACTAAGTAACATAATGGGTACAATGGTAATAATTAAATGGCATGTGAAGAAAACGTTAATCCATAAAATCTGAGAACAAGGTCAAAAGTAGCGTATTTGAGCAAACAAAAGTTTCTCATCGTCACCTGCCCCCGAATTTAACAAAAGGTGTTTTTTTTTATTTACAAAAAGGAGTTTTTTAAAAAAGATGTTTTTTTTATTAATTTGAGAGGTACTTCAAAATTAAAATTATTTATTTGTCACAATTATAACATCTATACTTATAATAAAACCGTAACGTCCGATCCGTTACGATTTTATTATAACGGCCGATCCGTTACGATTTTATTATAAGAGATATTTAAGAAAAAAAATTTTTAGGAGACCTTTCAAAATCCGCTCAATCAGTAGGTGCCGTGATGCAGTAACTAACATATGAGTGTATACAATGATTAAAATATAAACAAAAAGTATTTTCGAAGAAAAGTAGAAACATTTTTATACAATGTGGCTGTGGGCTGGCGTGTGACTGTAACGGCTATGAGTTTAATTCCCATTCGGGGAATGAGTTATTGTCTTTTAATATTTTTATTTCTTCGCTATGGTACCAAGTCAAAGAAATAGCGACGCAACAAGCAATGCCTCAAAAGTTCGGTGGAATTTGGGGGAACGGATTGTCTTAAGACTAGGTTACCTCAGCCTATCCTGCTATAGATAGGTACGCGAGATACAGCGCGAAGAAAAGAAATATACAAGTTTTAACTGATTAAATATACCTTAACAAAATTATACGTTCGCAAAAACATCACAAGTTTTTACGATTATTGATCAATCTATTAAAATCATAAGAAATGGAAATATATATATATATATATGTATATACATATAAAATTAAATATTTCATCTCCTCGAGAGGGGATCGAACCCAAAACTAGTCGGTTTTACAGTCACATTTCTTGCCGCTGCGCCACGACTGGCCTCTATTAAATCTTTGAAAATGTGATGACACCTATTATTAGTTTCAATTGGAAACGCGTGAAAGATAAATATAACACTATTTGTGTTGAGGTCACATACTGGTATGTATACTATATATTTAAAAACAATGAAACACGCTTGGAACACGTAAACTGCCTTAGGCAATGCTGTTGATAATAATTAATACACCATGACGAAACAGTTCAGAACAATGGGACTATAAAGTACGGCGGTTGCAAGTTTGACGCAAATTCGGGGGGATATTCATATTTTAAAATGTTAGTTTCTCTTATTTGTTGTTACCTGATAAATTGTTTTAAAAAAAAATATAACATTTCTATGGTAAATTAAAGATATCGGAAAGAAGCAATTATTGTTATGCAGTTTAGTATGTTATCTATTTGCCTTTATCTTATTATAAATATTAAAGTTTGTATTTTTATTTTTTTATATGTTATTAAGGTTTTTACTTATCAGGGAAACAACCAGCTTAGCTGTATTATTTGTAGCCTGGATAATATAGGGCACATTTTGAATCGGTAAAAATAACTTTACCTAAACCTAAATCTGTCGATCGAAGTGTGACGATGATCGTTCCTAATATTATTATATACTTATCTTTCTCTATTCTCTATATATTATATTCTCTATGTATATTACATATTATAACTGTAAAATTTCAATAATACAAAATTTTCTGTTAAAAGTATTATATCGAATACAAGAAAAAATATACATGGGTGTCCTTCAGAGATCCATTTTCATTTATCGTAGCAGCGAACGCGCGTACTTATTACAAATAAAATATTAATTAAATTAAATTAAATGCAATATAATAAGCAGAACGTAATTTTTTAATTAAAAATTTACATCAATGTCCTATGTACCGGGTACAATTTCACAACACAAGTAAGTACATCATGTAACGGTTTTCCGTCTGATTATACATGGATGGTGTGAACAATTTATACCAGCCACCGGCCTCGTGTGCTAGCATGCCTGCCACAGACCTATTTTAGCACTACGCTATTACACTTAGTAACTAGAACTACGCAAATTTGTAAACGTCGATTAGTTTACCGGTGTAATGTAGGTCGTAAAGATGGTCGTGATTGACGTTGAACAACATAAAACATATTGAAATTGCAGTTCAATTATAAATTCTGCATCGATTCATCGGTTCAACATTTTTTTACGTATCCTGCAACAGTCGTTATGAAAAAAAATACTGTAATATCTGAAATTCAAAAACACCAAAGCTATCAAGAACACACTATCGAATGTATTCTTATCAACATGTATTATCATATAATTTTCGTAAGATTCGATCAGTTCAAAAACCATTACGAACTGGTTAAACTAATATCACAATATTAACGGTAGTGCACTCTCGTTTCCGGTTTTGCGCGTTAACATACCAACGGGTGTGACGTCATCAATTTCATTTGTCAAGCCGACATGACAGCCGAGTATGGGTGCATTGCAAACAATATTTAACTCGGATAGTTCACCATAAAATTGAAGGCATATTAACTAGGTCAACCGCCCAAAAGACGCGTAACGCCATTAGCTGACGAGTTCGGACGAAAATGATGTCATATTATGAGATACCTATATAGGTATTTTAGTATAGAATTGTAAATTTACATACAAAAACCAAATATATATATATATAAAAGGCATAAATATAATTTTTATCGTATTTTTATTATTAATAAAAAAACCGCTAAGAACTGCTTAGTTTGCGCTCTATAGCGGTAAAGTTATTTTTAGAACGGTATGCAAGGTACTATGAATCTGTCTTTAAGTGCTTGGTTTTGTTTACGAATGGCTTTCTAAAGGTGTTGGAATACTGCAACTATCGCAATACCGGATATGCTTCAAAAATAACATAAATTATTTGTTAAAATTCAATTTAATAAATCGTAGCAAAAAAATACTTTTTACTTAAAAATACCTGAAACTAAAAGCTTCTAACAAAACCTTCAGATTTATATATTATTTATTACTTATATATAATATACTTTACTGTAAACATTTTAACGTATGTATTATTTGAGTCATATTTAAGGATAAATATTATAACAATGATATAAATGTCATAAAAATAACGATTAGAAACACGTTTGGTAAGCATTACACCCGAATGTGACGAAACCGTTAAAACGGTAGCTGGCAAACTTACACTAGACAAGTTTATTTTGGAAATAAATTAACTAACCGTATAATGAGACTAAGAATTAGGAGCACATTTAAAATTTATGTACGAGCCGTTATTTTCTGTCGTACTAATATATAAAAAATATTAAATTTATATTTTTTAAGTACATATGTTTTAACTACAAGAACATTAAAAACATATTTCCTTTTTATTTATAAACAAATTAAAAAATTAGCCCTCACTTGCTGGCTGGTCAAAATGGCTATAACAAGTAGGCCCAATTACTTTTTAATTTTTGTTGTTGGTATAATTAAGGACAAAAATAGGTCACATATAATATTTTTATTTTTCTGCAAAAAATTATATTATATATTTTTTACTTTCATACTGTATCCCGCACATAGCAGAGTAGGCAGAAGGAAACTGGGAAACTAGTGTTAAGACGCTGTTCCCGTCAAGACACTTCTGTTCCTCTTAAGCCGTATTCTGGAGGCATTCCGTATCGAGTGGCGAAATTCAACGCCGCACCTTTGCCGAGTTACCAAAGCGAGAAAATGTAAATATTAAATATTTAATTTCCTGAAGTGGGAATCGAACCAACAACCGCGTCGCGACGACACTCACACGCTGATCCCTTATAATATTGTAAATATTTATTAAAATTTAAATATATGTAATAATTTATATAACAAATAATAGGACCTCTAAGTACAAATAAACACAAACGTCACCCAAGCGCATAATAATATCCGTCACAGAATACCAAGCATCCACCGCAGCTTCAAGAACGGGGTCGGAGGAAATTACAAAATAAACCAACGCACTGTGCGTGGCATAAGGAGTTTTAACAAAATCTAAATTTGAAAATTTGATTATCCATAATATTGTCCAATAATATGAATTATATTATAATTATCTATAGTATCTATTTAAGGCCGTCGTGGCACGGGTGTAACCGTTATGGGTCCAATCCCTTCTCGAGGAATTCAATTATTATTAACTAATATACGAGTATCTTTATTTCTTCGCTCTGGTACCACGGCAAAAGCCCAGCGTTGAGTTTCGCCACTCAACACGTAATGCCTCGAAAAATTCGACGGAAAGTGGGCAACGGAATGTCTCAACACTACGATCCCTCTACCTACTCTGCTACACGTGTGAAGCTGATAAAAAAATATGTTTACATACATATACCTATGCAGTAGAAAATAACTGTGAATGCAGATTTGGGGAAAGTGCTCTCGTTAATTAAAAAGAAAAGTTTTGTAATCATATAAGGGAATGCTATACTTTCGGACCGGTTTAATATCAATATTTTTTTTATCTCAATTATTGTAAAGTAAAAGTAGTAGTACCTTATAAAGTATAATATTTAATGGCAATTAAATTTTAAACCTTCAGTCAAAACTTGTACCTGATACACGTTCAAAATAGACTAAAAACACAAAACTAACTAAGTTCTATAGTAGAAGTTGATGGTACTCGGGTCGCTAATTCTAGACGAAGTGGAATCCTATTATAGCGTTATTGAAAAATACTTATACCTAGTCCACAACAAAAAAAAGCACTTTAGAAACAGAAAATATGAAATAAAACCCGAGTACACCAAGTTCTATAGTAGAAGTTGTTGGTAGGAGTCTCGGGTGGCTTACTCTAGACGTAGTGGAATCCCATTATAGCTTTATTGAATTGTTTGCAATACAAAAGCGACGAGGCAAGTGGACTGTGCCGATTCGCCGCCCACAGTAATGGAGGCCGGCTGACCGACGGTATACAATGGATAGACTACGGGCGAAAATTTATTCGAAAACTTTTAACATACGTATAACATGTATTAAACCAACACACAGCATCGATGACGTCATAATATATATTTAATAAAAAGCTTCACGCTGTATCCTGTGTAGGCAAACAGCAGAGAGAATTCTAGTGTTAAGATACTCCGTTCCCCATTTTCCATCGAATTCTGGAGATATTGCCATTTGTCTCGACTCCAGAGCGAAAGAATTAAAATATACGTTTAAATAAACATTTCAAACAAGAGTGGGGATCGAACCCACAACCAGTCGCGTTTACAGTCACACACATAAACCATTATACCACAACTGGCCTCGAATAGTAATATATGATTACTGCTCGCAATTCCCATCACGAGTCTATTATCTTACGTGACATGAAGCGTGATACCACACACGCTAGTAATAGCTTCTGATATGATACGACACTTAATGCAAAAGAACAGAATATTACAGTTATATTACATAGAAGAAAAAAGTAATAAAGCTTCACGCTGTATCCCGCACACAGCAGGGTAGGCAGAGGGAACCTAGTGTTAAGACACTCCATTCCCCACTTTCTGCCGAATTCTGGAGGCATTGTGTGTTGAGTGGCAGAACTCAACGCCGCGCTTAGCCTCGACACCAGAAATATAAATTTAAGTAAATATTTCATCTCCTCGAGTGGGGATCGAACCCACAACCAGTCGGTTTTACAGTCACACTTCGTGCCACTGCGCCACGACTGGCCTCAATGAAGAATAAATTCATTGTGAAGTAAATTCACCGTTTATACGCGATCAGCCCACGCCCTTGGAACAATCGTACGTAGATTTGTTTATAACATTAAAAACCATAGTCTGGTATTTCTATTCGTTTACAATATCGCCCGCGCCGCAGCCGCGTAAGGATTAGTCACACCTGCGGCTTTGAAACGCATTTCTCTATAATGTTTCTTGACGTCTTAGGTTTTATGTGTTTTCAGTTGAAAATGTAAAAATATGTTGTAGGTATATAATTACTAAATAAATAAAATAAATCTCATTCACGCTTTATCGCGTATAGCGTGGTAGACAGGGAGGGAAAAGGGGCACTAGGGAACCTAGTGTTAAGACACTTCGTTCTCCACTTTCCGCTGAGTTTTTGAGGCATTGCGTGTTGAGTAGTGGAACTCAACGACGAGTTTCTGCCTTGGTGCCAGAGAGAAAATGTTAATAAATAGTAATTCAGATCCCCAAGTGGAGATGCGCCACGACAGCCTCATATAATTACAACACATGTATTATATAAAAAATATATATTTCTTATATTTTCTTTCAAATATTAATATCGTTCGCTCTTCGTTTATACTATAGCAAATTTTTAAAATAAATAGGGAATGGCCAACAGACTTCTAAATATACTATAATTAATAACCGGTTTGAAAAAAGTGATGTAAGCGTCTAATGATTCCATGGCCTACTATTAAATGTAAAACGCCGCACAAATTATTAATAACTAAAATATACCTAGTTTAGTACTACAATTCTTGCATAATATACAAAGAATAACCGTAAAATACTTTATTTAGTTTATTTTTTATTTACTTTATATATCAATTATTGTTATAAAATATTAAATTGTCGTAAATTGTTAATACTTAAGATTCCGATTTAAAAAAAAACGCATGTTACAATTTACACGTAACAGACGAGTAAAAGTGTGTTGAGGGTACGGGAGAGATATGATCCGAGATTGAGATGCGGCGGCGTGGGAGCGGAGGACAATGCGGTTAGGTTCAACAGCCGAATAAGCCATAGCCATCGAACCGAACAAACGGGTTATTTAAAGAAACTACTTTTATGTTGGCCTACTAAATGCTAAAATTATTACCATTAGAAAATGATAAATTATTTGCTTCGACACTAGTGACGATATTTTCATCATTTTTTTTCTTCACTTCGCTTTATTACACGCATAACAGCAAGACGGAACCTGGGAACCTGTTTCCACACTTTCCGCCGAGCTCTGTAGACATTTGCATGGTGAGTGGCGGAACTCAACAACGTAATTTGTCTTGGCAACAGAGCGAAAAAAACGAAACGGCAACAGAGCAAAGAAAACGAAAATATTAAATATTTAATTTTCTCAAGTGAGAATCGAATCCCCAGTCTGTCGCGTTTACAGTCACGCTTGTGCCTCTGTGCCACAAATGTCTTTATTTTTTCACAATATAACATTTATAATTCTTCAAAATATTTCGTCTCCATGAATGTTCCTACTGCCTTTTATTTGCCAACCAGATAACAGAGACCATAAAGATCAATTGTCCGAGTAGAATTTGAATTTATAACAATCACATAGCATGGACACATTCCAATTGAGGCATAACGCCGTACTTAATCAACTATTATATTATTTATTAATTATACCATACCGAAAGAAGATATCGAACCAGATTTATTTTAAGCAAGAATTTATGCAGAAATCCTGTGCAAATTGAAACACAATTCTGAATAGTTGGTCTAACAATGGCGATAATATGAATATTTTATGAACGTTTAAGATTAATATTGAGATCAGCCATGGCGTAGGGGCTAAGTGTGTGACTGTAAACGCGACTGGTTGTGGGTTCAATCCCCATTCAAGAAATATTTAGTAAATTCATATTTAATTTTTCTTCGCTCTGGCCTAGCGCAGCGTTTAGTTCCACCACTCAGCACGCAATGTCTGCAGAAATCGCAGAAAATGGAGAACTTAGTGTCTTAACTGTCTGGCTACCCTTGTTGTGAGCGAGCTATATGAAGCAGATTAGTTATATTGGATTGAGGCCTTAACAATACGTACAAAGCGTACTACTTAAAAAAGCCTTCTGGCTCTGTAATAATAATTATTACAAAAAAATGAGAATAATTTAAAATTAAAAATTAAACAAAAAGTAAGTAAATTAAAAAACAATTACATCTTAACTGCTAGAGTATCTATTATTATATTTATAATTGCTTTGTGAAAGATACAGTGTATGTTCCTTATATAAAAAATAAAACTAGTTACCATTTTATTACCCATAATATCATTTTTTACTATCCTCTTAATATTATAATCATAAATTATATATTTTTAAAGTAATTTTTATTCTTCGAAAGATTGTAAATAAATTAGGCACCTAGTATACCACCGGTCTTATACATCTATTGAATTTTTTTTCTTAAATTTCCCACATTCTAATTCTCTCAATTAGACTTCCGTTCGTTTTGCAACCATTGCGAGTTTAGTGGTGAAACTTAATAGCACACATGTTTAACCAAACCGAGGAACCTATATACCATATATATTATATTATAAATATTAAATAACATAAAGAGAATCGAAGTCATACATGAGTTTCTCACAAAACCAAAATGAAATCTAAAATCAAAAAAATCCGATGGTCCCTAGGTATAGATAGTAACAAAAGTGAAAAATCGCTAAATGTTTTTATTGCTCTTTTTAACTGCTAAGTTTTAATGAGTTTCTTTCAAACAAAAATTTCAAACAAAATAGCTACAGTTAATGAATAACTATTGTTAATTAATTAATATTGTACAATTAATTAATGAATATAGAGGCCAGCTGTGGCGCAGGGGCACAAAGTGTGGCTGTAAAATCGTGGGGTTGTGGGTTCGATTTCCACTCTAGAAAATGAAATGTTTGTTACATTTATATTTTCATTTTTTCGCTCTTGTGTCGAGGTAAAGCGCGGCGTTGAGTTCCGCCACTCAAGGCCGCGCGGCGTTGGTTTCCTCTGCCTACTCATGCTGTGTGCGGGATACAGCGTGAAGTTGATTTTTTATATTTTTTAATTAATTATTTTTAATTATATTATTTAAATCAAAACTACGTATATTAACATAAATACCGGGATACGCAGGAAATGTATGTAGTTCGTCTACACGGGTCGTTGGTATTGCAATCAAACCACAAGCCGTGAACTTGGTGTTTCCTATGACAGACTATAATTTCATGTAATGTTTATAACGCGCAATAGTTGTCTTGCGTTTGCACACCGTCACGGTGCTAAAGCCAAATGATATATAACAGTGTTTCCTCCAATATATATATATATATATATATATATATATATATATATATATATATATATATATATATATATATATATATATATATATATATATAAAAAATTAAAATTAAATTAAATTAGCTTCACGCTATATCCCGCACACAGCAGGGTAGGCAGAGGGAACCTAGTGTTAAGACACTTCGTTCCCCACTTTCTGCCGAATTTTGGAGGCATTGCGTGTTGAGTGGCAGAACTCAACGCCGCGCTTTGCCTCGACACCAGAGCGAAGAAATGAAAATATAAATTTAAGTAAATATTTTATTTCCTCGAGTGGGGATCGAACCCACAACCAGTCGGTTTTACAGTCACACTTTGTACCACTGCGCCACGACTGGCCTATATATATATATATATATATATATATATATATATATATATATATATATATATATATTGGAGGAATAATATAATATTAAATTGTAACTGATACGCTGTCTATAAATGGGTAAATCTATTGTTGAGGGTAAAAGATCCAAAATATTATTTTTTATAAAATTGTCTGCGCGTTTGTGCAAGATAATCTCAGTAACCGCTAAACCGGTTTAAGTGCAGTTTATTCTTTTATAAATTTTTACGCAAATTTAGCGTGTAGCCTTAAAATTTTTATGTTTAAATCGGTTCACAAATAAAAAAGTTATGGCAATTATTTAGAGTATTTTGTTCGGAATAATTGCTACAAATAACTGTATTGTTGAATTTAGTTTTCAATGTATGGAAATTTTATTAAAAATGATAATATTATTTTATCACAAAAGTAATTCAACATTGAGACAATTAATTATTTCGTTCAAGCGGGCGAAGCCGCGAGCGGGTTAACAAATAGATTTTTAGTAATGTCGTAATATTTTTGTTAATGTTTAATTTTGAAAATATAATAGAAATATGTATGTAGGTGTATGAAATATAGCCGAACCAATGTTTGTTATTACATATAAATAAATCCATCCCACCATAAAATACAATATTTAAGATAAATATTATATCAAAGAGAGTTTCTTTATAAAAGGTGGATTATCAAACAAGAAGAACGGTTCGAGGATAAAAATATAAAGCTTTCATATCCTCTGTCAGTCTCTGTTAAAAATCCGCTTCTAAGGTACTTACAAATCACTTTATATTTATACAGAACGACGGACTTTTTTATTTTTTTTACTTCCATTTTTGTCACCAAAATTTCAAATGCTTATATAATAAGAAAATTTGTACACAACATTTAAGTTATTAAATAGCCAAAACGCAGTTTTTTAAATTGTTAAAAATTACAATTACTTTTCAGATAAAAACGTAATTACTTAACCTAAGTTTTATCAACTTGCGAAAAACAGATTGGTCACCGATGTCGTAAGAGTCATGTCCGTAATAATAATGATATAGAGTCAAAGACACCGATTTTCAGCGAAAATCAATTTGAATTCGATAGGTAACTTAGTACCTTTATTTAATATGAATTTTAAATGTATGCCTCGATACTTAGCAAAATTTCAATGTGGGAACGTTTATTTATACCTACATAAAATATTAACAAAAATGTTTTTTTATGCTTGTAAACGTTTAGTGCTGAAATGATTTGTTTTCTTCCTTTTTTGGTAAGTAAGCCTAACAAAATAAAACATAGTATCCCGCAAGTAGCAGGGTAGGCAGAGGGAACCTAGTGTTAAGACACTCCGTTCCAATTTATCTTCGTTACCAGAACGAAAAATTTTTAATTTTAAAAATTTCATATCCTTGAGTGGGAATCGAACCTACAACGCCTTGCGTTTACAGCCACATGCTTGTGCCCACGACTGGACTAATAATAGACTGAAATCGTGATTTTAAAGAAGTAATAAAATTTATATGACTAAAAACTGCTATTTTTTTTAACAGAACATGTAACATACGATATTATGTATCATAAAATACGGTGTACATTTGATAATATCAACCCGGTGGGTAACGGTAAATGTAATAATAAAATGGCGGAAGGAATGTAAAAGTACATTAGAAAAGTTAAATCGTTTATCTGAACCGCTAACATTGAGAAATTAATTACTTTTAAAAGACATTTACATTTATAAATTAATTTTATGAATAAATACTGTTCATAATGATTATACAAGTACCTATATCTATTGAAGCCGTCGTGGTGCAGGGGCACCAGAGTGTAACTGTAACACGACGGTTGTAGGTTCGATTCCCACTCGGGAGAATGAATTATTATTTATTAATATTTAAATTTATTCGTTCTGGCACGAAGGCAAAAGGCTTGTCGTTGACGTCTACCATAGACTCAATTGATCTAAATAATTGTATAATTTTGCTATAGTATAAAAACAGCTTTAAGCTGACGAAGCTGCGTGTGCGCCGCTAGTATAAGATAATTTTCGAAACAATGTAAATTACATTCTAACAAAATCCAGGGTTGTCAACACCTTGAAAGCATCCTAATTAGTAATGTATCTCGACACTACACAGATACAATATAGAACATTGTACCAGCGAGGCGGCCGTTAACTATAACGACCCCGAAAACGCACGACGCGACTGAAATGAAGTGCAACGAACAAACGGAACGGGCGGCGTCTTGACAAAACAAACTTGATGATTTATAAATAAACGTTCGCGGAAACGAAACCGTAAAAATTGAAATTAATTTAAACTTTGATGAAATTTTTGGGGTAATCAAATGGTTGGGCTCATTTTTTGTGTTTGTTTCTTTCATTTCATCAAAATACAATATTGTCTTATATTAACTTTTTTTTTCACTGTTCTGCTTTACGCAATATAGCAGGGTAGGATTAACCTAGTGTTAAGACATTCCACTTTTCAATTTTCAAGGCTCAATGCCTCGAAAATTGAAAAGTGGAGTGCTGAATAGCGGAACTCAATGCCGCGCTTTTGCCTTTGGTACCAGAAAGACAAACGAAGATATTGATAAAATAATTATTAATTTTCTCAAGTGGATATCGAATAGTCGCGACAGTCCCACGCCACGACAGCCTGGAAATGTAATATTAATAACTATACATTCACAACTATAATCAAACACTGGGAGAAATATTGTTAGAGGCAGGCAAATAGATCGAAGCCCTCTTTGAGGGATTTAATTTCGAATTGAAGAACTCTCTATCGCTACAACTAAATGTTAGTGTGATATATAACTTATATGCACATGTACCTGTATCTGTACCTGTACTGTACCATACCTCAATGCCTCTATTGCAAGTTTTATATTATATAGAGTTTTTTATAATAGTTTACAAGACTCTCGAAGCGTATTTAATAATTTTACTATTTTAAAGTACGTTTTAATATATTAATTACCAATAACCGCCCATAATTCATAAATCCCACTAAGTGAGGAACCATATACCAAATTTCAGCGTTCTACCCAGCGTATTTTCGGCTGGGCGTTGTTTGTCGGTCACTCTAACCAGACATTCATAATAATAATCTGACTTCCTTAAACTATATAACATAATAGGGTACGTAAGTTCAAAACCGACGATTTCAAAATACAAACAGCGGCTTAGCAACTTTTTACCATTACCAAGTTCGCACCTGGACTGTACGCTCAACAATGCGGATGACAAACGTACATGCCACACGCATACAAACAATAATTGATTTCTTTTTGCACAAGGGTACCTACTTCGTACGCCGAGACGTACCGACGTATATTTGGCCATCCGTTTAACATTAAAATAAACATGAGATTGAACTTAAAAAATATAAACAACATTTTTTTAAATTTATTTTCAAATGTTTACATTGTCATATTACCTTAATAAAGTAGGGTATATTTGTAATAATTATACAAAAGATCTTCAAAATTGGCAAAAGTTTTTATATGAGCGTATTTAATTTTTATAAAGAATTCAAAAAAACTGTTTTAATTTGTTTTGTATTTCAAATCAGTTTTAAAGTATCTTTTAATAATTTAGTAAAAAATGGAGTATCGTGTAACATATTACTATTTGTTCAACATATAATGGTTTTAATTTGTTAAATTTAGAGAATATTTAAAACAACATTATAAAAATGATGATAAATTATTATTATTAGCTTCACGCTATATCCCGCACACAGCAGGGTAGGCAGAGGAAACCTAGTGTTAAGACACTCCGTTCCCCACTTTCTGCCGAATTTTGGAGGCATTGCGTGTTGAGTGGCAGAACTCAACGCTGCGCTTTGCCTCGACACCAGAGCGAAGAAATGAAAATATAAATTTAAGTAAATATTTCATATCCTCGAGTGGGGATCGAACCCACAACCAGGTTTACAGTCACACTTTGTACCACTGCGCCACGACTGGCCTCTGATGATAAAACAAGAGTACATTTTTAATATGTGTGCTTCGAATACTTGTTCCCGTTTAATAAAATTCGTTGGATACCGTTACTCAATATACAAAAGTATTATAATAAATTGAAGTACCAAATGGTCGGAAATAATAAAACGAAATATTATACATGTTTTTACGCTTTTTCTCTCTTTTATCAGAGTAAACAATATGAGTTAGAGATATGGTGAAGGAATTCATCTTTGCATTTTGTCTTGCATTGCATTTCATTTGTATTGCATTTCACTATTTATAATATTTATTATTTTAAAGAAAACTTATAATTACGTCTAAAAAATGTTGTAGATGAGATAAAATATGTTAATCAATAATAAAGCAATTGTATAAGTTGTATAGATATTAAAAACAATCAAGACAAAACCTACGTATAATGTATAGTTATTTTTTAAATATTTTTAAACATTTTTAAAGTGTTATTCTAGTTAGGGAAAAAAAATACTTATTTAGAAAACGTATAAAAATTTTAACGTAGCGGCATTCAAAACCCGCACCTCCTGGAAACCAATTAGGTACTCTGACCACTATATGGCTCAGTGGTCAGAGCACCTGGTCGGCACATGGCTTAGTGGTCAATGCACCATGTATAGTAGAAACCAAAATTATTTCTTGAGATACAGAGATAGTCTAATAAATAATTTCTTGACTGGTTAAAGCAAGCAACTTACATATAAACACATTATTTAAATTTTTGTTACATAATAATATCAAATATACTGGAGAGGTCAGTCGTGGCGCAGCGGCATAAAGTACCACTGTAAAATTGACTGGTTGTGGGTTCGATCCCTACTCGAGGAGATGAAATATGTACTTAAATTTATATTTAAAATTAAAAAAAGATTAGAGAGAGGCAAAGCGCGACGTTAAGTTCTGCCACTCAACACGCAATGCCTCCAGAATACGGCAGAAAGTGGGGAACAAAGTGTCTAAACATTAGGTTCCCTCTGGCTACCCTGCTGTGTGCAGAATACAGCATGAATCTGATTTATTAATTTTAAATTCACTGGATATGTGTATTATGTTTTTAGTGTATGGACATGGCGATATTAAGACATACATACAAGTAAATCTATCATGACAGTATATTTGCCTTTTCCAGATTTGTTATTCCAGCCAAATATTTAAATTTTTCTTACCAAAACAGACAAATTGAATTAAAAAAATGTTTTTACTATTAAAATGAATCCAAGGATGAACTCGTAACTATTACATTTATTGTCAGATACAATTCCATGACTTATTACAATAATTTTAACATTTATATTAATAATAACCCTAAGTAGTTTTCTGTATAGATATAATTATAACACATGAATAACGAAAATAAAAAAAGGTAACTTACCATTTCGAGAAACATCTAGCTCAACTAAATTTTCAAAATTCTGTATGTCTGGTGGTAGTTTGTGGATTTCATTGTCACTAAGGCCTAAACGTCTCAATCGATGGAGTCTGAAGAAGTTCTAAAACAAAAATAATCTAACTTTAATATTGAGTCAGGGAGTTGAAACTCATAATAAACACACAATTATTTGTGATAGTCGATAGCTGATGTTTAAATGTTGTTTAGTTTTGTTTTTACAATTTGTTAAAATAATTAGTATTGTATTGTATAGTTATTTTGTACTAATATTAAACATAGATTTTTGTTATTATATATCTCACATCTAGACGGAAAGACATTTTACTCAAAAAAAATATTTTAGCACACCATGGAATACACTTAATTGAAAGCCCATCAACGGTCAAAACAAATATATAAGTAAATTGATAATTTAACATTGTTAAATCTCTGTTATGGCCAAATATTGCTAACAAAATGCAAAAGTATGTCTCCACAGAGATAAAAAAGGCAAAAATAAGAGTACCACACCATAGAAGTGGTATACAAAGTTCACTTAGTTCAACTCCATTGAAATCTGGTCTGTTCCGGAGTACCCGCAATTTCTAAACTTTTAGGCAGCCTTAGGGTCTTTAAGAAATATGTACTAGTTATAAGTATGATGTATGGAGCTGAGGTAGGAACACTGGTTAACCAGTTTGGAGTAGCTCAGCATATTATAGAAAAGGTATAGCCCTTTTAGTATCTATGCAAATTGCCATAGTGGAATGCGCGAGCGATCTTGCAGTGTCTCTGCATAGGTGGGGAGATCTTGCTGGGTTTTAGTGGGTAGTATCGAGTTCATTCTAGATGAGCCCCACAGTACCGTTCGTTCGGTCTGCGTAAACTGCATTTCCCAGCATTAAGAAAAAAAAAGGATTGCTGGTTAACAAGTTTTAGTAGCTCAGCATATTATAGAAAAGGTATAGCCCTTTTAGTATCTATGCAAATTGCCTAGCAACAGTTGTATGGGAAGAACCTGTAGATGTATATTGAAGATGTATTGACAGGGTAATGATGGTGATGTTATTAAATTTAATACAGTTATAACAGAAAAGTACATTTAAAGTTTTATTTCTAAGTAGTAGAATGTAACTGTAATGTTAGTCACAGACCATGAACTATGAATTGGGATAATTATAAATAATACATCATTATGTTGGCTCATCAAGAGAGAATCAACTAAAAAAGCTAAATTTATCAATATTGGCTTAAGATATATAAAACTTTATTCCAAGAAATCATATTTTCAGACCAAAAAAAACTAAACTATGTACATAATTACTACAATTTGTTTATTTTAACACCATATAAAATAACTAAATTGTTGGAGGCAATGCCTGCAATGCACACATATACACAGTAATCAGTTTCTCATCACTCCTGAAAGAATTGTTTTTTTGGGTGAACTTATGTTCAGATCTAGGTATTATAAATATAGCAAAATTGGTAATATGAGGAATATTTACTTACTTATACTTTAACACTTTGTTTACAACAATACATATCAACCTAGTTGGTCATCTAAATTGTACCAAATAATTAAAGGCCAGGAAATCAAGACTACACTGCACTTTAGACTTAAAATATTGAATTTAAAAAATATATCAATATTGGTAATTATTTAAAGGTCAACAAATATGTCAATACAATATATTGTATATACATATTAAATACAGAAAACAAACGAAAATTTCAATATAATAAAAATTTTAATAATGACAGATTGATTTCATCAAATAAAGTATTTTCATGTTTGTTTACACTATTTGCACATTACAAAGAAATGAAAATTTTACTGAATTTATATATAAATAAAGTTTAAGTTTACAAAAATTATGCTTAAACGAAAAGTTATGATGTAAAGTATCTTGTTTTAATAGAAATAAGAAGGATCTAAACAATGGCACTAAGAGAATTTTCAGCGATATTAGATGTTTTCAATTTTATGACGTACACTAAAGTTAGGTAGGGCTAATAATGTTATTTACACTCAAGATAAGGTAAACGCCCACAATACTAAATTAACCACTCACCTTCGGTAAATCTCTTATATGATTTGCATCCAAAAAAAGTTCTTCTAAACTTCTGGAATAACGTAAAATGTCTTCAGGTACTGTTGGCAACGAGCAATGCCGCTTGTCTACACATTCCACTTGGCGATTACATTTGAACAAAGGTATACATCGAAACATGTTGGACACTACACAAGAATCGAACTATTATTTAATAGATCACTATCACGACACATATTTGAGCACTTTGCCGGTTGTAGCACTACTTTATCATTTCAAAAATGATCAACGACATCAAAATACGCCAAAAAGATATTCGAAGCACCTCACCCTCGAAAATGAAGCCACAAACTACAAGTGTTGCCACTCACGCGTAAGATAATTAAAGTAATTATTATTTTACATAAGCCATAAATATGATACTATGATATGTAAAAAAAAAATTTTTTTAATATAACTGTTCATTTATTTTAAGAATCAAGTAATTTCACGTACAGTTAAGACAATCAAGCGGAATTATCAAGAAAGAAACAAGAACATGAGGTAAGGTAAGACCATTTTTTTAAGTACCTACGGCATTTGACCTAATATCATAATATTTAAAATATAAATTTTTGTTTGATCCTTTTATTGTACAATAATGTATATAATCAGTCACAATTATTAGTTTAATGTAATTTAAATTATATTGTGCCATGTTATAGCCTGTATAATGTAAGTTCCAATTCCATTTCCAAACCAGTCAATTATTAATATTAGATAAGATGGCCATATGTTTACTATGCTAGTTGCTAAAATACAAAAAAAAATACTTAAAAAAATATCACGTTTATAATGAAGTAATTACTGCATAGTTTTATTTTAATACTCCATAGAAGTAATCTAATAATAATTTTAAAAACTGCGAAGTGTGCGATCTTTGCTTTTGAAGCATACGACAAAAAATATCTGTCACTCAAGTATTAGTCAAAATAAAAGTCAAAGTCACAACTCAAATATTTCAAATTCAATAGCCAATACTCAATATCATTTAGTTATAGAAGTTAAAACTTGAAAATTAAAGAAACGAATTGAATAATTAAATTTAAAAAGTTAAACTTTTACATAATTTATTGAATACTGATTAAGTTACTTATTCACATATATTGTTGACTCGTTTTTTTAAAACAACTACAATAATGTTTAACCTAGGATTTATTGGTGGTGGAAATATGTCCACAGCAATATTCAAAGGAATTTTAAAAAATGGTTTGTTTGCGATTCATTGACATTTTAAAATCTTTAGTAAATGATACATTACTAACTTTGTATTTTTAAACATGTTTTATATACATATATTTGTTATTTCTTTTAGACGATCACCCCGCATCTAATATTTGGGTATCTGGCCCACATTTAGATAACCTCCAACATTGGAAAAATCTAGGTGCTAATGTAACTAATAAAAATGGAGACTTACTTAATGTATGTGACTTGGTGTTCCTCGGAGTGAAGCCTGGAATGTTGCAAAATGCAATTACAGATTGCCTTAATACTTTTTGTGATAAATCTGTTAAAAACAAACACATTGTGTTTATTTCAATGTTAGTTGGTATTAATATAGAACAATTACACAAGGTATAGTAATATTACAAGACTTATTATATACTAATTAATAAAGAAAATGAAAAAAACGTATAGACATGTTTGACATGATCTATAAATATTTTTTCCGTGAAAGTGGAACAGGCATTAATTATCACAAACTTTCACACTTATAATATAATATAAAAAGAATTAATCAATATTATTAAGATATCAATAATGATGGTGTTCATGCACATATTATTTTGATATATAAACTTTGATTGCCATTTTTACAGAAATATAAAAAAAACCATTGTTACAAAAAATTTTTGACTGGCAGTAATATGACTGGCTGTATACAAGATAAAGTATCTAATTTCTTTTCAGGTTCTCAAAGTGCTGCCAGTGCAGTTTAGTGTAATAAGAATCTTACCTAATACTCCTATGGCCGTTGGTTCAGGATCTTGTTTGTATAGCCCAGATAGCAATATATCACAAGAACAGTGTAACATGTTGGAAAAATTGCTAAGTGGGTGTGGTGTGTGCGAAAAGATTCCAGAATCTCTAATGGATTCCTTAGGAATACTTACTGGATGTGGTCCTGCCTTTGTAAGTATCTTGAAGTAAAAAAAATCTTTAATAGTTATTATAACATGAATTGAATTTGATTTTAAAAGTTTTTTTTTTCACTTTAATGGTTTATCCTATATATGGTACAAAATAGAGAACTAAGACACTCCTTACTCAGATTTAAGGTCTAATTACAGACATGTTAAGTGTATTTCTAACATGTCTTAACATTAGGGCTGAAACTAAGAAAAAGAAGAGAATGGAGTAGTGCAAGAACAAAATAAACTATTCTTCTTTAAGTGAAGATCAATTCAAACCCACAATCTCCAGTCAACAGTTGTTAAGAAGTCAACTCGGTTCTCTATTTTCTGTTAAAATTTCCTTGAAACATCTTAACCTAATTGTAAAACCATATTATATATATAAATTTATATTGCATATAGTATAATTATGTATATTTTGTGTATGTGTGTATCATATATACATCTTTTTGTTTTGTTGCCTGACTATTAAGATTGCATTGATTGTTTTTAAACCACAACTTGCGTCTCATCCCCCTGCATTGGTTGGCTGGAAGAGATTTCTTTTAGAAATAAACCTGCCATGGTTTTTTTTCGATTGTTGTTGTTGTATTGTTGTTGTTGTATTGAATAATCAAAAAATTTCCTTCCAGATGTATATAATAATAGAGGCTCTAGCCGATGGAGCAGTAAAACAAGGAGTTCCAAGAGCCCTTGCACTTAGGCATGCAGCACAAATGGTAGTGGGTAGTGGGGAAATGGTCTTACAAAGTGGCAAACATCCAGGCTTGCTTAAAGATGAAGTATGTTCACCTGGTGGATGCACCATTTGTGGTGTTACTGCTTTGGAAAATGGAAGAATAAGGTTGGTGAATTTTAAATAAATGGTAACATTACAGATCAACATTTTATTCATTGTTATACAAAGCTTAATTTCTTTATTTGTATTTAATTTACTGTAAGTGTTATTAACTATTCTACATAATTAATTATTAAAAATACTCATTAACATGATTTAACTAGAAAAAAATTGTGAAACTACTTTATAAGATCATTGTCTAAGTCTGAAATTCTAAATATATTATTATCAAACCACAGAAACAAAAAAAATATATATAAGGAGCATTCTTTGTGTAAACTTCCTCCAATGGCTATTAATTCACAAACAAAGTGTTCAGGCCATCTTCTACTACTTTTTCACATGTAATGGGTTAATAGGTTAACCCTTGAGGCTTAAGAGACACTTCCCTATGTCCAAGTTTGGCTAACCCAGTGTTCGTTTATAAAACTCAATGTCACATTATGCTTTCGAGATCACTATTTTAAACAATTATAATTAAAATATTAAGGTCTTATTAAATTAATCAATGAAAATAATATATGTGTATATATGTGTAATAACTTTAATAATAAGCTAAATTTAGGTGGTTTTTTTTTTCAGAGCAACATTAATCAGCGCTCTTGAATCCGCTACTTTAAAAGCAAAGGATATTGGTAAAAAATAATTTTCTAGCACAATGTTTTTAGTGACAGTTTTCGCGCTGAAAGCAATGTTATTAATTTTTATTCTTGTTGTGATTTTGCATATTATTTGTTAACGCAGGACCTTTTAAATTTATTTTTTTTTAAATTTTTTTTTATTGCCTACTGTAAAATACATTTTTTTTATAGCAGACAGTACAAACTACCGTAAAAGTGATGTGACTACTTCAATAAGTGTGCTTACAACCTAATTTATCATTGCACTACTAGATAAAGGAATACTATCATTTTCATTAAAAAAAAATGTTTTTCAAAAACTTGCACTCGCAAGGTGCTGTACTGACGCCGACAATATAGGTATTGTGTTTTATCATTTTTACATTGGAAAAATATACAGTTTTTTAGGTCCTCTTTTAATATTTAATATTCTTATCTTAATAGGTGAGAATATCGAGTATAACATGAAAAAAAATTACTCATTACTCATTAGGACTATATTACTAATTTTTTGAAGTATTATTTTGTTTTACTATCAATTAGTTTTATATTTTTTTGTTCTATATATTTATAAGCACTTGTTACTATTTAATATCACTTTTAATGTATTTTTTTCTATAATTATTTATATGACATTTATTGTTTTTTTTTTAAATCAAAACATCTGTAAGATAACTGGAAATTATCTATTTTTTATTTAAAAAAGAAAACAACTAGCCATTTAATATCCATATTATATTTAATGGCAAAGCGTAAAAAATCTTAACAAAACACTATTAACTGAACATACATATGCTAACAAACTACTTTTTGTGTACTATTTTGGTCACTACAAATGCTTGACGAAATTTATTTTATTTAGATGGCCACTTAGTAGATGATGTAATAATCTCATGATGCATTCTCATTAATCTAATTAATTCTAGTATAATATGTGATAATATGATATTATTTGGGTAAATTTTCTGATTGCTTATGATATTCATATTATTTTTGTTTAAATATTTAAAGTATTTAATGTCAAGGACAGATCATGATTGCTCTCTTCCAGTATTATAAAGTTAGTCCATTCACTCGAATATATAGTCAATATATAAATATATGATATTAAAATCTCTTTTCTCTTTAATTATAATATTGTCATGTAATATCACCTCTTACATAGAGGTGATTGTTACTTATGTATTTGTGTTGTGGTGAGATAGTAAAAAGATCTAGTATGTATTTTAGTTTGAATATTTATTTAATTTGTTGCAGTAGCATTTTGACATTTATGTTAATCCAGTTTAACATAATATACTTAATGACTTTTTATGTAGCTATCAAAAAATTGAGGAAACTCATTTAATATAAATGTAATTCCTGTATAACTACAACTGTTTCATATTTGTGTTTATTTTTTTTAAATAATGAGAAAACAAAAGGTTCTTGTATGTAGATTTTAATAATTATTTGAAAATACATACCTCTAATTGTGACTTAGTTACTTTTTAGAATGTGTATTGAATGTAACCGTTAAGGGTACTAAGTAAATAGTGTGCAGGCTGTCGGCGCAGAGGTTAAGTGTCTAACTGTAAACCCGATGTTTGTGGGTTTGATTCCCACTTGAGATAATTAATTATTTAAATTTTCTTACTATAGCAACCATGAATTGCGCGAAGTCCAAACCACTAAACTGTTATATGCGGCATACAACATAAAGCAAAAAAATATAGTATGTTAAAATTTTATTAATTTATTAACAAATCTATGTTAAAAACTATTTTAACAAAAATAGAACTTCGTTTATATAGCAAGAAGCTTATTATAATAAAAAAATACCATTGTTATTTTATTTGTTGTATATTGTATGTACTGTTACATAAGTGATTCTTGTTGTATTTTTGTACCTGATTTTGATTAATTTATATTAATTTATCTCTGTTCCAGTGTACTTAATGTATACATTGCTATTTAATTATTAACATAATATAATGTTTATGATATTTTTAATAAATTATTTATTTGAAATGAATATTTAGCTTTGGTTACTACAGTTATACATATAAAATTGAACTCTGAACATTTGCCAAAGTTGAAAGATGAAAACTATATAAATTTTGTAATGTAATTTAAATATTGTTTTATTAAATTGTTAATCTTAGGAGTCATCTATAATTGATATCACACAAATTTAAAGTGTTTTCGACTCCTCCACCATTTTTATCAAAGTTGGTCATGTCCATGTGATCCACCAAATGTAACATCAATGTATTATATTTTGCAAATTTACACTTTGAAGGAAAAAAAAAGACTTCCCACATTCAAATTGGAGACCCAGGAGGGTGGGAGGAGCCCACCGTTGTCACACGTCTTAACATGTGACATAATCTATAGATCTTTTAAAAAATAGATTAAGTACTACTTGAGTATCAAGCGTAAGTACTAAACGTGTTTTTAAAATTTGGGCAATTAACATTTTTTCCTCTGGATTTTATTGAAACTTAACAAGTGTTTTTTTTCTATAATTAAATTATTTTCCTATCTTTGCTTATCGCGTATATCTCTTGATAGTACATTATTTTATAAAATACCTGACAAAATTAAGCCTCGAAAGCTTTATTTTGTCATTGTTTGTAGGAAAATAATTATTATAACACATTACTATGTATCTTGAACATTTTTAGATATTTGACAAAATATTAATTTCTATTAGTTTCGTATTTCTAAATACCCTTTGTTAGATTGTTGAATTGTACAAGAAAATAAATGAATGAAAAATATAACGATTTATTTGATTTATTACTTTTAGTTTTTATATATACAAAACTTAAATAATTAATTAATAATTTAATTATGATAACAATTACACTAAAATTATAAATAATTTATGATATTAGCCAAAATAAATATTTTCGTATCCAAATCAATATTGTTAAGTATATTACTTAAATAATCTAATTGAATTAAATCGTCTGTGAAAAAAACAAATTAGATATAATAATGGAGAACAAAATTTTGTTTTTTTTCTGTTTGTATAAATATTTACAGCGTTTATAACTTATTAAAAGTTATAAAATGTTTTAAAGAACCATTTTATCAAAATATACAATGTAACATTTACTATATTTTGGGTAGATATTTTATATCTTACATTATTAACTTTAATAGATTGTGCTACGAATTCAATAAGCAATTTTTGTATAACTTATTTTAAACACATTTTCATATTAAATTGTAAAGCGAGATTCATCGAGAAAACAAACAATGCCAAAAACTTTTAAAGAAAAGGACTCTTATTAAAACTACTCATTTATCACTTTTTTTTAGACCATGTTCTTGTTTTTATACTTCTATAAAACATAAGACAGGTCCAATCTTCGAATTCAAACTCATTTCACTCATCATGTGGCAAGTATATTTTTCTGGTAGTTTGCTTCGGCGTAAATGGGTGATAGGGATGTATACACACAGATTTTTTTGTGAATAGGAAAAGAGACATTTTTCGGGCCAGTCCCACCCCGATATCTATACTTTTATGTCTGGGAACCTCCATCATGGGGATTTCGTCTTCTTCACCCCTCAAGCAGCTAACTTTCCTCACGCTTCTGCGAAAACTTGAAAAATTTGTCCTTAAGCGAAAACTTGGCAGGCGAAAAAACAAGGAGCGCTTCTTAGTACTTCCGTCGTGTTCACGACGTCTTCTTTTGTGGTCAGAAAATTCTGCGTCACAGTCTTCTGTAATTGGTCTGACGTATTCTTTTGTGGTTTCCGCTAATGCAATCAGAGCGAAGTCTTCGGAAGTCATCACTTTTGTTTTATGGCCATGTTATAAATGCGTTACACTCACGTACACTAATATTGGCGGTACTGTGGTGGCGTATTACAGAAGAGATCCTACTTAACTTTGGCATTGATTGAGTGTGACGTATGTTTGTGATAAGATTATTAAGATTAGTCGCCGTGATTGTGTACATTATTTTCTTGATTTTTATTATCAAATAATATAGTGTATTTATTATATGAATACAAAATATTATAAAAATATATAGCTTATAATTATTGATGATGTGACAATGTTGCTTAATTATAAAACCACATGTTTACTTAAAAATATTGCTTGCAATAATTCTAATCAATATGCGTATTTAGTTGTAACTTTTATCCTTTATAAACATTGTTAAAGTAATATATAAGTCATAGCCTTAAATAGCTTACTTAACACAAAATAGTGTTAATTCTTATTCAAAATTTAGGCCCGTCATGGCGCAGAAGCACAAGGTGATTAAACGCGACAGATTGTTAGTCCAATTCTCACTCGAGGAAATACTAAATATTTTCGTTGCGTTTCATTTCTTGTAGTGTCGTCTCTCTCTGTCTACCCTGCTACATTCGGGATATACTGTAAAGGTGAAAAAAAAACATCTCTAATACAGGTTGCGGCACATAGATCTCCCCTCTTTTGGAAATAAATAGAAACAAAACATTTTCGCGTAAATTCGAATAATTTTATTAAAATACAGTGCAAAGAATGAGATTTGCAATAACATATTACATTAACGAGTTTTCAACAACATGTTTACTCAAACCGACCGCTATTTTAACATGTTAAAAAAATTTCTTCGGGCAAGAATGAATGACATTTTCCATGAATGTGAAGTAGAAAATGTATGGTTTTAGCAGAACGGAGCAACGGCACACACATCTCGACGCTCGCTTGCAGTTCTTAGAAACATGTTCCGTGGACACGTTATTTCCTTACGAGATGATATTGGGTGGCCTCCACGGTCACCGGAGTTGACACTGCGACTATTTCTTTTGAGATAAAGAGGGGAGATCTATGTGCCGTCCTCTGTATATTGACATCTTTAGCTTAAACACAGAAGTATGTTCCTAATATGTAAATGTTATTAAAAATACCTATTAAAACTGTAATATTTTCGAGAATTACAAATTACAGTGGGTATTTTGTTAACCTACTTTGATAGCAATATTTCCTTATGTTTCTATATATTAATGCTCAAACGGAAAATATTTATTTATTTAATTAATGTATGTTAGTATAAACTAATTATAATTTAATAATGGTTTCCATTTATTATGTTTTGTATCACCTGCCTACCTAATTTGTATTGTACGTATTTCTTTTAGAATCAAATAAAATTACATTTTTTTAACAAAGTAGGTAACAAAGCGCCTGTAATAAATTTAACTGTGAAATGTAGCTTCTACACTATTGCTTGCTACAATTGGTTGTATTATCAGTCTATAAACTTATTAAAACAGTTCAAATAACATAATTTACTTATTATTATTATTATTATTTATTATGAGCTTCACGCTGTATCCCGCACACAACAGAATCTAGTCTTCAGACACTCCGTTTCCCACTTTCTGCCGAATTCTGGAGGCATTGCGTGTTGGTTGGTACACACTCGTCTATGTAAATATTCAAAAATTTGTACTATTTAACTAACTAGCTGTCTTTTTTTCCAATTTAAAAAAAAAATAACAAGTATTTTCTGCTCACTAATAGTTTTTTGCAATAAAAACTACAGGAAAGAATAAGATTCGTATATTGAAACCAAGGTTTTAACCTTGTGCTCAGTATCCATGTCAGTAGGTTGTTCTTTCTGTTGTTGCCTTCATTTATTCTGTTTTTACTGTTCGAGGAGTTTGCTTGAGTTACGCTGTCATTTTATTATATTATTATTTGTTAGTAAAGCTTCATCGTCTACATTAGACTATATAACAATTTGAAGAACTAGCTACTATTTAATCAATTAAAATTATTGCATTTAACAATCTCCATCATGGTAAGGTAAGGTAAGATATTTTTAAATTTTCTGTTCATGTGCTCTGATATAATAATGATTTTTTTTTTACTTTCGAGGTCATCGTAGCGCAGGGGCACAAGGGTGTGACTGTATCGTGTGAGTTCGATCTCCACTCGGAGGAATGAATTATTTATTAAAATTTTGATTTCTTCGTTCTGGCACCAAGGCAAGAAGCAGCCTGGTTTTGAGTTCCGTCAACACACAATACTTACCTAAAAAAAATCCGAGGAAAGCGGGGGACGGAGTGTATTCTACATTATATTTTACATTAGGTTCCCTCTGTCTACCCTGCTATGTGCGGGAAACAGTGTGCAGTTGGTTTTTTCTGTTCCTGCGCATAATTACTACTAAAAATAAAAATAACTAATAATCATAAATATTATTTTATCTAAACTTATATTAAGTTTGAGTGAACGAATAATTTAAAAACCAGTCACTTGAAACAGAATTAATTATATTTTAATTGCATGTATCATTTGTGGGACCTAATTTTAACATTTTAATGAATTTTACATATAACGGTGCAAGGTCGTGTAACACGTTCAATTTTCCTTGCATAGTCATCAAGGCAATATGGTTTTTCTCTTTGTAGAGTGAGCTCTGTGAAAGCGAAACGGCTAGAGTTCGTTTAGTTGCGCAGGCGCTCGCGTCATTGTAGATTTTCCCGCTGGGAGACAAAATACATTTTGAATTGACTCAGTTTTAAACCACTTTTGTTTTTATAATGTGTTAAATTTGCGCAGTTTATACAAATTTGTGCTTCATGTAATTTATTGGTAAGTTTAATGTTTAAATATAAAAAAAAATAAACAAATGTATTGGTATCATTAAAATATTGAAATTAATGTCATTTAGTACTATGTTTTTCTTTCTTTCTTATAATGTCGTTATAGGATTATCTTATTTGCTCACGTTAAACTTTATCATATGTATATTATATACAGGTATATTTGCGTTTAAATATTTTGGAATGTCATAATATTTCTCAATAATGTTGTTGTTGATGTTGACGTGTGGGCGAAAACGTGGCCTTACTTAATACGACAAAAAAATAATAATAGAAGCATCACACTAAAATATATGGAATGTATAGGAAATATATGATTAATGAAGATTATATGTATAATAACAACTATCTTTTATCTCGAGATAAATACCAAAGTCGTGATAAGTCATATAACTTGCTATTTCAAAATGTAATTTTATTGTAATACTTATAGAGTTTCATATTGTCTAAAGACCTTAGTGTTAACAGTAACAAATAGAACGAACACACCTGATAAGGTATCACGAGAACTGTTACTAATACCTATTCGTGCATTTTATTTTAGTTTTAGAACTAAAACAGCAAGATATGGGGTTGTGTCTATCGTTCGACTGTGGTGACTGCGACGGGTGTGTCAACCCTTGTTGCCTGGCTCTTAGCGCCTGTTGCCTGATCCCATGTCTGTGTCCTAATGCGTGTGGGCAGCAACAGCAGCAGCCGCCGCCACAGACTGTAATTATACAGCAACCGATCGTGGATCAGCAGCCGCCGCCTCCAGGATATCCTTATCCTCCGCAAGGGGGATATCCCGGTTATCCTCCACCTGGTGGATACCCACCTCCTCAAGGCTACCCCCCCTACGGACACGCAAGATAGTGTCTGAATAATACAAAAGTAATTTTAAGTGAGGTATGTTGAATTATTTTGTTATTATACATCCATTTCTGCTTTAATATTGATATTATTTTTAACAAAAAGTTCTATTATGTACGAGTACTTGTTATTCTTTATTCAAGATCAATATGTCGTATGCGTGTTAATTTATCTACCTATATAAGTATCTATGACGGTCAAGAATTTATTGTTTAACCGATTTTATATTTAATATTAAACACATATAATGCCTTCTCATGGTAACTTCCATAACAGTTACATGTAAAACAAAATAAGTAGTACCTACTATTTTTTTATTCATATCAGTTTAAATTTGATGCAACCTTTGTAATAATGATATCAAGATTCCTAATCATAATTATTACCTATAGATAAATAAATATCTGATATTAAGAAAAATATTCACTATTTTGTTAGAGTAGATCACGTGTATTTAGAAGAATAGTCTCTGTATTGTTTTAACAAATTCTATTGTGTTTGTTGACGTGAGGTGCTACGTTTACCGTCATTTAGACTTTAAGTAGGTAATTATAGTATATAGATATCTTAATAGTTTTAGTTATTTTCAAAGTGTTAATCACATAGCTCATAAAGTTTATAGAGAAAAAAACGTCATTTCAAATACCTAGCTGAGAAATAATAAAGTTGGATTGGACAATGAATTAATAAACTAAATTGTTACTTTATCTAAAATTAACAAGTTTTTGTTAAATTATACACACAATTTACTTTAAATATCAAATATTAATTTCAGGATGGGGTGTAATATATCTTGTCGTCCGTGCTGTTGTGTGCCGTGTTGTTGTTTGCCGTGCTGTTGTTGCGAGTGCTGCGCGGACCCCCCATCCCCTACCACGACGGTGGTACACCAGACCGTCGTCCAAGTACCCCCGGCTAGAAGACCTAGCGCGCCACCACCTTATCGTTAAACAATTAAAATACTAAATATGAACCGTATAAATATATGGATTATCGATATTGATTATATTTAAACAGATTTTTTTTAAATTGGCAATATTTTTTTCTGTTTTCATTTCTAAACATTACGTAAAAAAAATTCGTAAATTATTAATAAGTAAGTTTTAGTAATAATAATGAGATATCTACTGTCAGATATCTAGTGACTGTTAAGTGTAAACTATCAACACATTTATTTATGACGACGACGATGATTCATACATTGTTTTTTGTGCAATATTTGAGGATGGAAAAGATATGTACTGAATATTTATAATATATGTATTGAAATACCGAAAAAAATGCTCTTTTAACAGCAGATATTTTTAATTTGTTATTTTTATTGTACAATATTATTGTTTTCACGTCAATATATCGTAATTATGGTCAAGTTTTATTATAACAATAGTAAAAATAATATGGACGCAGCTGATTTATCTTAGAATTTAATATATACGTACATGCCAAACACAGTTTTGTTACAAAATATATGATTTAAAACGATGTCAACTTTTTTTTTATGTTATTAAGATTTTTTTTATGTTTATGTGATTTTTGTCTAATTTATTAAAATTATTTATTTATTGTATCTCATATTATCTATTTCTTGAAGTTTTTGATTTATCTTATGTCATAAAATAAAAATAAATAAGCTGATGCTGTCGTGGTGAAAATTGAAAATAGAGTCGTTATTGGAGATTACGGATTCTGTCTCTCGGCATAAGTGTCTTGTATTAAATAATATTGTCTTTAGTTCCTTTACTTTGGTCAGCCTTATAAAAGAAACTCTTAATAGAGAAAAAAAACATTTACACCTTTTACTTTGTATACTAGTATAATTTTAATGCACCGATTTTTATATATGCACATATGTATATAGGTGCCGTGTCTTTTTAGAAATAAATAGAAACAATTATTATCTGTAAGGTTTACCACTTCTGTCGTAGAGTATAGAAAAAACGAGTAGTTAAATTGCTTTTAATTTAGATCACTTGATAAATAATAGATATACTGTTGCTAAATACAGGAGTTGTTTCAGTTATGAACTTTGCTTTATAAGCTCCTCTAGCTACATCAGCCCAACATCATTTATTCAAAGTGTAATTAAAGTAAATAAACATTAAATAAATGTTATATTTTTATTACACAGACTATATAATTGTTGACTCTAATAGCTAAGTATCGACTCACTATTTAATAACAGTGACTGACTAAACGGGATTCACTATTTCAATAAATAATCATCAAAAATCAGACGTCAGACGTGACGCTTTCACACGCTTATACCCAGGGGTATTTCCGCCGAATTCTGGAGGCATTCGCGTGTTGAGTGGCGGAACTCAACGCCGTACTTTGCCTCTATACCAGAGCGTAGAAATGAAAATATTCATTTAAACAATTTTTTCATCTCCTCGAATGGGGATCGAACTCACAACCAGTCGATTTCGCTATGATATAAATATATAAAAAAAGCCTTGATTTAAAATATAGCAGGAAAAAAAAACTATAGCACACAAATATATTCTACATAGATATGATTCAAACGATGCACATGAATTTGATATAAACCTGATATTATTATTATTAATAAATAACATAATTACAATCAATTATTAATACTGATATTTCAATTAATATATATCCAAATTCCAAATAGTTTTGATATTTTTTTTAACTTATTTTCGTAATTCGAAGAGATTTGTGTTCCAATTTATGCAAATTTTCTTTGCTTACTGTGTCAAGTTTTCCCTTTTTTTAAGCAAACTATTCAACGATCATATATTTGGTATATAAAAAAACACAATATCCAGTATTCTGGTGGAAAGAGAAAAAATTTACGTTTTATTTAGCTTATGAACTCTGTCTTTGGTTAGGTTGAGTTGGTTTTCTTCATCTTACTTGTTATGTACGTAACAAAAAGCGTGAAATTATAATGAAAAATAAATATTTGTGTTCCTTTCATATTTTTTTTTATCTAATAAGGCAAATAACTCAAAACAAAAGAAGAACAATTTTATTTTGCTGCACGTTAAAACATGACGGGGTAGGCGAAAAGAAACTGAGGAATCTAGTGTTAAGAATTCTGGAGGCATTGCGGAGGAGGAGTTGCGGAACTCAACGCTATTCTTTTGCTCCGTTATTTGTACTCCCATACTTTTATAATATAAATATATTACTTACAATACCGATAATATTTTTTATAAAATCTATCATTTCACTATCGCCCAAATAACGCTATCATAATTAATTCGAAAAGAATAGGGACTGATAAATTTATTATTTTCTTTACACAATATATATATATATATATATATATATATATTGTGTAAAGAATACATATATATATATATATATATATATATATATATATATATATAAGAAGAAGATTTAGTGTAATATATCTGTATGAGTATGTTGTCATTTTATTTGATACACTAGCCTCGTTAGGTTTACGCGATGCTATTGAAAGGGCAGTGTCTTATTCGTAATAGAGATCTATCACTAGATCCCTTATACTCTGTAAAACGGCGGCAGGTGTCCTAGGTGGAAGGAAACCCAGTGTGGGTTCCCTCTGCTCTCCGTCCTCAACTTTCCGCCGAATTCTGGCGGCATTGCGTGTGGAGTGGTGGAACGCAACGCCGCGATTTTCCTCGACACCAGAGCGAAGAAATGAAAATATAAATTTAATAAATATTTCATTTCTTCAAGATTCTATTACAAATTTAAAATATTCTTAATATTACAAAACAATATATGTAGACACTGAGAAGATGTAAACTGAGAAGATAAATATCGAGTTTTATTAGTGTATTGTTAATACTAAAGAAAAATTATGAGAAAAAGAAACCATTGGGGCGCCAAGATGTATCTACATACATAAGTATCCTTTACATCCCGGAGAAGAAAAGAAACAGTTCTGCCGTGATCACAGAAAATACATATTTGAGTGAGTAATGTGTGATAATATTTTAAATTAAATTATAACATCAAGTTATAATAATTATAATAATTGAACCATAAACGGGTAAATAGAAACAGGGCAAATATAATTTGGGATGATTTTCTCGACCCTTAGTCATTCGAAAAGATAATTTACTGATATTATGTGATAGTAAAGCGACAAATACATGATTGTGTATCTAATCTTTTTTTTTTTGGTGTGGTTCGTGTAGATTTGTTTATCTTTTTTTTACCAAATCGAACATTCGTAAATTGCGTTTAACACAAAAAAGACCCTTTTTATATACTGTAAGCCGTATCTGAACGTAAGTAGACTCTTTTATTATATTATATTGAATTATATAATTATTGTTTTAATTCTTCTTTATTTTTTATAGAAGCTTTATTTTTAAAATATTTATCTGACGAATTTTATTGTTTTAATAATTTAATTAGGTATGGTATATAAAATTATATATGAAAGTAATATACAATATTTGTAATCAGTTTTTTTTCTTTAATTTTCTTATCTGTACCAGGCCAGTCGTGGCGAAGCGGCACGAAGTGTGACTGTAAAATCGACTGTTGTGGGTTCGATCCCACTCGAGGAGATGGAAATATTTACTTAAATTTATGTTACCATTTCTTCGCTCTGATGTCGAGGTTAAGCGCGGCGTTGAGTTCTCCAGAATTCGGTAGAAAGTGGGGAACGGAGTGTCATAACACTATGTTCCCTCTGCTTACCCTGCTGTGTGCGGGATACAGCGTGAAGGTGGATTTTTATTTCTTATATTGTATTAAAAGAGGTTGTGTGAGTCATAACATCATATCTTTTATTATTCATAGCTTAGGTAATATGTATCATTTGTTCTTATATGAGTAACCGTCGTCTGACATAATTTACAAATTAGTCAACAGATTAATGGATGACTGACAAAATCAAATTTTATAGACTGCAAATCTTATTTCATTAGGTACTCTACAAATATTTAACATTTACTTTACTTAGGCATATTAATAACATTACTTAAACTACTTCTATTATAATATTATGTATTTCATGATATATATTTTTAATAAATAAACCTATTTCTTAAAGAAAAAAACACCTTATCTTCATTTTACAAATCGCCTAAAACAAATTTCTTGTGTCTATTTATGTTGTACATCTTATCCTTAAATATAAATGCATATTAATAATGTAGCCAGTTGTGGCGCAGAGGCACAAGTGTGTGACTGTAAACACGACTTTTTGTGGGTTCGATTCCTACTCGAGAAAATAAAATATTATCATTCCTCCGCTCTGGTGTATTGGATATGAGTTCATGACCTTTTGTATATTAACATAAGTATATATTAAGATTTCAGGGCCCCCAGAGCCTTCAGAGAGAGCTGTCATTTTAGCAAAGAAAAATTGATCAAAAATTTTTGAGGATAATAGTCTAATATGTAGTTAAGATTATATGCGTACCTACTAAATTGAAAGTAAGGCCTTTTTAAAAGAAGCGCCAATTTAAGGTACACGCTCTACGTTAAATTAGGGGCGCTCGTAGTGTAAAATAACCGGACAAGGGCGACTCGAGCTTGCCCATCGAGGGTTCCGTAAAAAATTCGGGATCTTGAGCTTTTTCTGAAATTTATACTTAGCTCAGCCAGAGACCTTTTATTTGATACTTCACTTAAATTACCGGCTTTATGCCAAAGTTTTGCCCCCCTTCAAGAATATATTTATTTATGTATAATTTTTAGTTTTTTTTCTGAACTGGTACCACCTGAAGGATCCTATTAATTTTGATTCCCTTTATAGTGTTGAAATAAGCGTTTTTACTAGGGCCGTATATCTCAGTATAGTGGCAGTATAGGTTTGAGTTTCAACTTGATATCTCCAAGCGTTCCTGAGATAAAAAGTCATGAAAGATAGATAGACAGACGGACAGAATGCAAAGTGATTTTATACCTTTATAAACCTTTTGGGGTCCCGTTCCTTTTTTTAAAAAAAAAGGTACGGGACCCCAAAAATGTATATTTATGATTATCAGACGATACATTTACTTCTGCCAAACGTCCTATAGGTTATTTAAAATTGGGGGAAACTACGTTATACTAGCAAGTTTTAATTTCACATATATTATTTACGATGTTATAACCCAGTCCAATTCGATGGCTTAATGTAATAATAGAGATATACCATTATTTAGCGTCACCTCTGAAAGGGTTTTTCATTGTTAGTTCGTAGGTACGCATCGAATCCAAATCGATCCTACAACCAGTCGCATACACATTACACGCGTACCTTATTTTTGTTTATACATGAATTATTATAAAATAAAGTTAATTAATATTATTTATTGTTAACAGAAAGAGAATATGGGAATTTGCTGTAGTTTTAGCTGCAATCCATGCGAAAACCCGTGCTGCTGTAGCCCTTGCTGCCAGGCGGGGGGCTGCTGCGACTGCTGCGGCTGCTGCGACAACAACAATGGCGGTGGAGTCCAAGTTATAGACCACCCAGTCGTGATTGATCAACCAGGATTAGGAAGATAGTGTTGCCATTCTATCGTTATTGACATCTATTATAGAATATTTTAAATTCAGTTTATTTTGTTTTTGCAAAATGAATATGACCTTTAAATTCTTTATTTGGTGTCAATTTAAATAAGTGATTTATTTAATAGCTTCAATAAAAATGTAAAGAATTATTTTGTACAAATTTGTATTAAAATATCTATAGAAAGAAATAAGATCAATATTTATTTACAATTTCGCCATTGAGACTTCTATTTTAATTTTAAATTATAATAGCAGAAATGTTATGATTTAGATATTCTTATAACAAAATTTTCGATAAATTATTTGCATATTGCGTAGCTCTATTATAATAAATGTGTATGTAGATATGTGAAGTAAAGAAAATCAATAATTTTTATTAAAAAGTATTTGGTTATTTTTGCATATTTTTGATTAAGTATGTCAATAAAAAACTATTGATAGACAATTATCGTTTTATTTAATTTAGAACAACCCTAGGTTCACAAATGCATAAAATGGCATAAAATGATTATTTTTTATTTATTGACCGTCAAGTCTTACAAGGACCTCGTACTGCTTGTAACCTATTTCTGAACCTCCGAAGGAAATGTAGCAACATCCGTGGCTAGGATGAATCTGTAAACGAAAGGGGGGTATCTACTACAAAACTTATACACATCATATTGTTTCTAAGATAAAAGTAAAATTAAATCAGCTTCACGCTGTATCCCGCGCACAGCAGGGTAGGCAGTGGGAACCTAGTGCTAAGACACACCATTCCCCACTTTCCTCCGAGTTCTGATCGCTGTTCGCTTTGCCTCGACAGCAGAGCGAAGAAATGAAAATATAAATGTTTCATTAATGTTGTTTGTTGTTTCCCTTTTTGTAGGCTCAATGCTTTATTTTTACAGATTGTATAAGGCCAACCTCATTTAGTAATGAGCTGCTCCGCACGCACACACGCAATGCCTCCAGGATTCGGAGGAAAGTGGAAAACGGAAGTGTCTTAATGGGAACAGACTGCCTTAACACTAGGTTCCCAGGCTCCCCCTACCTACTATGGTATGTGCAGGATGTAAAAAAAACAATACATACCTTTCCAGGAGTGAGAGAGCTTCTATGACGTGCTCTGCCAATGTAGAGTGGCTCTGCGGAATGCGTGTTCCCCGCTATAATAGCATTGTGAGGTACTTGACCGTGACTAGAGGGCACCCATTGTACGACATGACTTGCGGCGCATAGTACCTTTATAAGACAATACAAATAATTATAAACAAGAATAAATAAATCATAATAAGAAACTGTGTTTAATTATATACAAACAGCGACAGGTGTATAAGACATATTTATATTGCAACCTAGGACAGTCTGTTGTCCAAACATAGTATCAACATTATAAACTCGTTTAAGGAGTAACTACACATTGGAATTACATACATAAGTCACGTTACTTCTCATTCACTGTAAATATAAATTTCACATATACATACATATATATGCTATTTTTTACGTACTTCAATATTGTGAACTGGTACTTCTTTTCCAGCAAACGGTACATAAGCGGCCTTGTGTTTGATAGCTAATTTTCCGGGCACTAAATTACCATTGTGGTGTGCTCTAATAATCCATAAAGGGCTGTTGTCCCACCCTTCTCTACCTCCTACGTACGCTCTACCATACAGTGATGCAGCAGTCGCTGGCGTTGTAGGCAACCAGTCAATAAGTTCCGGTGTAAATATAGCTTCCGGTTCTATAAATTAAAAAAAAACACACATTTAAAAGTCGTAAAAGTTTTGTATTATAGATCTCTACATACTTTCAAAGACAATTTTTATGTAATACAGACAATAGTTATCATTAACTCTATATAAAACTGTAATATTTTATTCATAGAGCTAAAAATTGTATATAAGTTAAGGAGTTTCCTACAAACAATCACAACTTTAGTACTTACGTTCAACAACTTGTACAGGCTCAGGTATTGGTTGCGGCGGATATATAAAGTTCGTTACGTATGTAGGCTGAGAGGGCGCTGGCTCTTGTGGGTACATGGGCATCATCACGGGAGTAGGTACGTACGCGAACGCGCCCGGGGCTGCTGGCACACTCGGGGGTGGAGGATAGCCATAGTACGGCGGTGGTCCGCTAGGTGGTGGATCTGGATAAGACGTAAAAAAATCGCTTATTATATTATAAAACAATAGTTAAATAACATTTTTTTTATAAGGCTTTGCAATTGTATGTATTGTAAACAGTTAATCAGTAATTTGAATTAAGCAAATCTACTAAATTATACAAATATAATACAACTCAAATAGCAAGTCAATTACGTTACGCGTTATCATTACCGCTAGATGCTTTGAATATAAATAAGACAAATGTTACTTACGTGCCATTGAAAATAACTAAAAAAATAAAATCAAACAAAAGAAAGTAACCACCAATGTGAAAGGAATGTGACAATTTTAATGAACACAAAAATAATATTTATCACGAAACAGCACTAGTGATTCACAAGTATTATATTATATCAGTCGCGGGGATGATTAGATAAGCCATTTTTGTACAGATAATGCACAATATTAACGATTATAATGTAACTTTTAGACATTCTAAATAATAATAACAAAATTACATACAATTAATTTAAATATTTTTCCTATATACTATTATACTACTCATATGTTTATTTGTGGCTTTGTAAATATGCTGAAGATCCCCTGAACAAATATATTTTTTATTCTTTCAACCAAGCTTATAGACAAAAGGCACGTAAGGATGTATTTATCCTTGTTGGTAAGGTACATTATACCGATTGTTGTTAGGCTTGGATAAAATGTGCACCTGTACCATATTATTAGCAAAAACTATTGAAAGCGAAAAGTATTTTAATTTTCATATTTGTTTTCTATAATACTGTATTTTTTCTGTGATACGATTCTGACATAGAATAATTCCAGAAAATCTCGTTAAAAAATTGAAGTTAGCTCATCAGATCGCATATGCTATAAAAAAAAATCATTGAGTGGAAAATGGCAAGTAAGAAAGAAAGAGTTCTAAATAAAACTTAAAATTTTTAGTTAGGTATATTCTTAACGAGGACATCGTGGGGCAGGGGCACATGCATGGCTACTGTTTGCGTGTAATGCGAGGGTTGTGAGTTCGATCCCCACTCGCGGGGATGAAATATTTAATGTTTCTATTTGCCATGGTAATGAGGCAAAACGTGGTGTTGACTGCCTCCGTTCATTACGCAATATCTCAAGAATTCAGCGGAATGTAGGAAACTTGTCAATCGGGGATGAAGCGACTTAAAATACCTAGGTTCCTAAGTACCTAGGTTCCCTTTGCCTACGTTGTTATGTGCGAGAAAACAAAAACGATAGAGTGTTAACATTGTTTTAATTATTTTTAAATATATATGTTTATTATTATTTCACAATATCTACTCGTTGTTCAAATAATAACAGCAATCACTTTCTCCTTAATAACATATTGTTCCTATTGATTACTGGTTACTATCTAATATATCTATGTTTTTATTCACTTTGCTTGATTGCTCAGCAAATCATTAAGGCGTTACCTATTGTATTATAAATATTTTTCAGTTGCGACGTACGTGACTAAAATGTTCTATACATATTTTCGCGTTTTCAATTGGTTTTCAAGTGTTTTTGGATTAAGAAAACCTTTCATCATTACTAAAAAAGAATCAGCAATACCAATATGGAGCAAGATTTGGTCAATTTTAATTGTTTTATTTTCTTTACTGTCGCATTTATTTCTTATAAATTTTCATCTACAATTTGATATTAAAAGTAATTTAGACGAACTTTCCGATATTAACAATCTAATTATAAATCTAATTATAATATTAAACAATATATATAAAGAAGAAACTTATATAAAACTTTATCAAACTTTTAATAATATATTTGCATTAATTAAATTAAGTAATAAAAGCGAAAAAATGTTTTGTCAAAAATTGTATATCTATGTTTTGGTTCATGGAACTCTATTTATTATTTCAATAATATTGGAAATAATTTTCGGCGATCCACCATTGGTTATTCTCATTAGGATACCATTATTTTTTACATTTTTTCACTTTTTGGTGCATTTATGCTTGATATTATCGATTTTGAGGCTTATTAACGGCGATTTATTAGAAATATTAAGATCGACCACTGGAGTCAACACCAGCATCTTTTTAGAAGACACTAAACAACCGAATCGAAATTTATTTTACTTTTTTGATCCAAAAATATATTTTATCGATATGAAATCTAATAGTAAAAGGTTGCCTTTGAAAACTTACTATGAAGTATATGACGAGCTCAGCACGAGTATACTACTACTGGAAAAATCTCACGGAGTAGAGGTAAGATTTTAAAAGCACATTTTAAATTATTTAATAAAAAATCAAACATTAAATCAGCTTCACTCTGTATAATGTGGGATACACATATACACACACACAATAGGGTAGGCAGATGGGAATCTACTGTTATGACACTCCGTTTCTTACTTACCGCCGAGTTCTGGAAGCATTGCCTGTTAAGTGGCGGAACTCAACGCCGCTCTTTGCCTTGTCACCAGAGCGAAGAATTGAAAATATAATAAAAATATAATATTTCATTTCATCGACTGGTTATGGGTTCGATGAAATATAACATAAAATATAATATTTCATCGAACCCATAAGCAGTCGATTTTATAGTCACACTTTGTGCCCCTGCGCCACGACTAGCCTCAATATTGAAATAAATTTTTACCTATTTATATTAAAATATCGTAATTTAAAGAACAAATAAATGTAAATGTATATATAAATATAATACAAAAACTTTTTTTCGCACTAAGCTTACAATTAAATTTAAACATAATATTGTAAACGTTTGTAGATTTTACTTTTGATTTGGACAATGTTTACAAGTTCAGTTACGGCTGCGACTTTGATTACTAATGAAGAGGTAAGTCGTTTTTACGTAACGTTATCATTATTAAGTGATTGACTCCTTATTGACCAGACGGTGTCATATGGACGGGGTAATTAACTGTAAAATAATTCCAGCCTGACGGCTCACTGAAAAAGAAAGTAACCGAAAATCGTAGGCCTCGGACCTGAGAGAGATCTGCATGTGGCCTCTTTAGATCTGCAGAAAACCTGCCTGGCCTCGTCAGCGTTGCAATACTCACCAGGTGGTGGACATTGTGATTCAAAGGGTTCCCTATCTTCTTCTTCTTCTTCTTCCTGGCATTAATCCCGGCTATTTGCCAGGGTCTGCCTTCCTACTCAACCTACTCCACTTTGCATGATTTGTAGCGGCCTCGGCGATTAAGCCATTGGCTCTCATGTCCTGCATCACGTTATCCAACCAGCATTTCCTCTGACGTCCGGAAGATTTTACTCGAGAGACTTATATTACCAGACACTTGCATCCGACGTAGTTCTTAGGCCAACGCAATGTCGGGCAATAGTCGGGATTAATGCCAGGGAGAAGAAGTCAAAAAATATGCTAAATTTATATTTATTTATTGTTATTAATTATATTGAAAATTGTTGAGATAATCATTTATTTTATATACAGACGAAACAACCATGGCTGGATATACTGAAGGGCGTCCAAGTATTTATGTGGTTTTGTCTCGGGTGTTATGTAGACAACCAAATTAGACAGCAAGTAGACTTAATTGAATTGTTTATTATAAAGAGCCTTATTGATTTCAAATGTGGTAAGTATGTATAATTTATAATACTATAGTAAGAATAACAATTACTTGTAGATTTTTTTTAACTGTCCCATTTCCGGTAATTTAAATAACATGTGTTTTGGGTGACAATACCTTGTAGTGTACTCTATATCAGATCTATGTAATAAAAATATAGAATGGCTTATTAATATTTTTGAATTTAAATATAAAATTATTTATGAATATTAATATATTGTTCAATTTGAGCTACATTTATTACACAGCAAAGATATAGGTATATTTTATAATTGTCATGCAAAATGCCTTAATGTATTTTATATCTACTTTTAACATTCTATTAAGTTTGCTTCTTAACTGAAAATTTTATTAGTACGTGTTTATACCATTCTTTATTTCTTAATAACAAAATAATTTATGTGAAATGCATAATAAAAAAAACCGAATTCAAGTTCAAGTGAGAGTCGGTCTCGCCCACCGAGGGTGCCGCACCAACGGGTACAAGTCAACGTAGAATAGTAGTAGTAGTAGAGAGTAGAGTTTGCTCGTTTCCATTTTTTTACTTTATTTGTGTAGTGAGTTCTCACTTCTTGCCAAATTTCATAATAACGCGGCAAATTTCATACAAAATTCAAAAACAGCAAAGGCGAGGCATAAATGTTCGTCTCTTTTGAATGTGTGATTTATATGCTTGATACTTATTAAGAAAACATATAATTTTTTTATCGAACCCGCGCCCCTTTGGGAACCGTCCAAGGCGCTCGTTCAAATTCTGTTCCAATTTTTACAGAAAAAGTTATTCTTAATAAGTATTTTTCTTTCCTAAGTGTCGAATAACACTTTAAAAAGTTAAAAAATATAATAAGCTTGTTTTTTTTCTGTGCTAAAAAGGTCCGTAGACCTAAATATTTTATATTAATTTCATCTTGATACCACCATGAATCTCGCAATAAATGGCCTTGACCGACGGACAGACACATAAAGCGAATCTTCGGGTTCCGCTTTTTCTTTTCAGGTACGGAACCATAAAAACATTGATATTTTGTGTTATTATTACTTATTACAAACACACACACACACACAACACACACAACAAAACATTGTTATATTTTGCAAAGACACAAACAAGCGGTTACAGTATTTTTATTACTTATATTTATTACTTTTTTCAGATCAAACGACGAAGGAGGTTTTGCAAACATTCAAATTGGTAGTGAACGGGAATAACTTGCAGTTCAGTGCTTGTAACCTGTATCGTTTGAACTACGCGACCGTCCTCGGGACTTTCGTTAGCATCATAACTTATAGTATTATATCTGTTCAGCTTTTTTAAACAATGTAGTAAAAAGACTTTCTATTGTATTTTTTTTATATAAAATTAATAAAGCAGCGCACAACGATTTGATTTTTTACATATGTTAATGTGAAATACACGTGATTGTACACTATTTATAAAAAATCTTAATTTTATTCATTTTTTTTATTTAAGTTTGCCTCGAATTGAAATAAGACGGTTTTGATATGTCTGTTCTTAAAAAACTATTACATCATTATGTCCAGGATTATATGGGATGCCAACACTAAAAAAATATTTAAAATTTTGTTCGAAAAATATGATTTTGGCGCCTTTATAGAGACTTCCCAAAATATTTTATTAAAATAAAAAAAAAAAAAAAGTGTGAACATATTAAATTGTATTATTTATTAATTATTATTTGTTATGCAATATTATTTATTATTAGCTTTAAGGGAGCAGCATCTAGGGTAAAATATTTCAAACTCGTATCTAAAGAAATTAATCAAGATAACAGCTTAGACGTAGGATTTTTTTTTTCATTTCACGATATTTATCCATACCTGTATTTCGCGTGACGTCATGACTCATAGATACCAATAACGTAAACCTATACTACTAAAAAATACTACTAACCGTTGCCATTCTGCTACTTTTCATTCTCACAAAACCGACTAGAAGAAAAAAGGGACATCTCTCGTTCTATTTTACGATATTACCTACATATAGATTTTGTGAATGAGATGTGTATGACATTATCGCTTTGATAGGGTTGTGTCTAGGTGCGTCATTCTAGACAAGTCGCGTGTTATTATTTTCATATGTATGTAAGTTTAGTTGCAGTTTTACAGTAGATTATAATTAAAAACCTATTAATTGCTTACTTATCATATCACACAAAACAAAGCCAAGTTAATTGATTGATAATTAAATGATTAAATCTATTCGGCAGTGTTTTTAGTATTGCAAGTAGATTTATCATCGCAAACGAAATAAATCACGCTGTGGTTGTGAAATTAATTGAAATAGATTTGTGACAGCAATAATTACTAATAATATATCAATCTATTAAATATTACGTAATGACAGTTAATTGCGATTTTTTTTATTCCAAGCTTTGTTCTTGGCGAAAAAAATGCTGCAACCCTTGCACTTTACCTTTTCCGCCTCCGTTGTTATCAACTTTTTCATAAATATCGTCATGATTTCTACGTCACCTTAATTAATTTGAATATTTTTATCACTAAACTAAGGCTTCTTCACACTTTCACGTACACAGTAGTAACACAGTGTTTTACAACTCCCGTTCATTTCTCCGTCACGGGCTCTCGCAGCTCCGCGTCGCTGTTTTATGATAAAAATTGTACCTATTGTATTGTATAATATTTCCTCCATTCATAAATACTTTTCGTTAAGTTGTAGACATTTTAAATATTTGAATTTGCTTATTTATATTTATTTATAATTTATTATTATTTATTTATTTATTTATTTTTAGAAAATTTTGCTATATTAAGTATTTTGCTAAGTAAGATTTGTTGATTGTTAGTACACAAATAAAATATAAAAAATATATATTTATAAAATGTTTTATTTCACAATTATTTTATCGGTCGTTACACAATAGTTAAGACTATTCGAATATTTATAAAGAAAATTAACAGCCTATAATATATCCCTAGACAGATAGCTCAATAATTATTTCAGAAACATAGTATTATTAAAAATACTATTGCACTTAAGCACGGGTTCCCAATCAGTGGTCCGCAGAAGCCTAAATATGGTCTATATATAGCCTAAGTATGGGGATGATGAGGGGATGTTTCTGTTTGATCGTCACAGTTAATTTTTATTATACCTCATGTAGGTGTAGGTCGTAGGGGTCCATGCTATCAAGAATAAAATTAAAAACGGTCCTTGTTCAAGAAAAGATTGGGAACACCTGCACTAAAGTAAAAGATTTAACTAAAATAACGAATCCTCTCTATTTCTACATAGAAAAGGCAGTTAACATCAGTAAATAACTAAAAAGACGAGATTCCGTTGCGATACCAGTGATTTACTCGCAGTTATTACTTGAAGCACGGGTCGTAGCGGGGCGGTTGAGACATTTGGTTGGGGTAAGCTGTTCTTAGTGAAGACATAGACATGAAGCAGGGACTCGGTTGGTACGGCGTGCGGGCAGGGGCGAAGCAAGGACCCATGCTGTTCATCGGAGGCGGGCCGTAGTTGCCGGGCGCCGGAACTGAGAGCTTCCTGGTGGGAACTCCGCAAGTCATCATTGGATTACTACCTGGACGTTGCATTCTGTGAAAAAATATTTATTAATTTATGTTTACGTTTAATTTCACTTATATTTGAAATTAAAAATTTATTTTTTATTTACAGTTTCCATTGTATAAAATGTAATACTCACGTTTTATATTTTTGATGATTACAAATCACGATATAGATTCTTAAAATTAAATGTAATCGAGCACTGCTCTCTACTTTGTAGTCTCACAAATATAACGTCTTTAGAAGCAACAAGTGTTTTTATACTGATTTATTATCGGATTGTCATTATCTGATAGCCGATTTCCTCTTTCAATCTATTTTCTGAGCAATAAGTACCCAGTAATAATGTGATTATAATGGCCGATAATTTATATTTAGTCTAAAAATAATATAAACAAGACTGATCATGTCGTGATAAACTATATTTAAAAATGTGATCATGTTGATAGGTAATTCATGTTTATGTACACACATACAACTTACAGGCAAAGGAAAAAAAAACGATTGACGTGTTTGTATCAAGCAGAGTAGTTTAGATTTTGTCAAAATTTATTTATGAAGCGATTTATTTCAGGCGCAGTGGATTCGGTCTCAACACTTGTGTCTTACTTTTTTATTTTTATGTTTTTTAAACTTTCGTCATTTCGTTTTGTTTTCTTAACATCATGCCATTTTTTAATCTGCCCATGTTAAATGCTTATATTATACTTATGTAGTTTTGTAACGAAGAATAGGATATTATTTTACTGAAACTACATACAGACTACTTTTAGATCAAACCAGATCCACAATGAAGGAAAATCTTGCAACATAAATAATAAATATTTTACACCATCGATCTTGATTGTACCATCGATCTCGATTGTAGTGTCATTAGGTCTCGTGCTTACAGAGTGACAAATATAAAAAAAAAACGAATGGCAAGAAATACTACTACTATATAAGATTTTAGTCTTGCTAAGTCTAGAATACGAGAAAACCGTCACCTTTTACTGTAAGATAGGGCTCACCACCGTGTACATTTTTCTGTGCTGTTGATTTCGAAAAGGCTTTTAACAGGATAATTACAAAGACGTTGAAAGAAAAGGAGGTATAATGCAAGCGTCTCTGGCAATGGATTGCAAGAGCTGTTTATTGAGAGCACCTAGTTCCTGTGTAAGATAGAATTGACTCAACTTTTACAAATTGAGATAAAAAATTATATTTCTGTCGCATATATTTTTTTGTTTCAATGTAAAACTTAAATAAAAACAATAAAATCAGCTTCACGTCGTATCCCGCACATAGCACATAGGGTTTGCAGAGGGAATTTCCCTTCGTTTGTCACCGACATTTCCATTATGACATTTCCGCCGAATTCTGAAGACATTGCGCGTTAGGTGGCGGAACTCAACGCCGCGCTTTAAATCGCAATCAGAGTGAAGAAATGGAAATATAAATTTAAATAACTATTTTATTTCCTCGACTGGTAATCGAACCCACAATATGTCACACGCTACACTACTGTTACTGCGACACGACTGGCCTCGAAATTTATGATTTATATTTTGAATCATCGTATTTAATCATCATATAATTTGTTTACATTTCTTTAATGAAATAAAATGTATGGTCTTAGCGCTGATATAATTGTTTTATTTTTATATTTATTATTTATGACTTTTATATCGCCCATTGTAAAACCTTTCTTGTTTATTGAGTGTTTTGTATTATTCGTTGCCTTTCAGATACAAATTGTAATAATAAGATTCATCAAATTTAGGCACAAGCGTGTGACTGACGTTCGCGAGTTCGATTATGAATTATAATTTATTCATATTTTCTTTTCTCCGTACTGGTACCAAGGTAAAGAGCGGCGTTGATTTACGCCTCTCAGCGCGCAATGCCTCGAAAATTCGGCAGAAAATGGGGAATAGAGTGTTTTACCAATGAGTCTCTTTGTACTATAAGCGGGATACAGCATGAAGCTGAAAAAAAATATCAAAATTTATAGAGCTATAAATAATCATGTTATTTTTAACACACACGCAGAGTTCACGTGTTTCCTATATTTTACAAACTTAAAATCATAAAGATACGTGATGTCTTTAATGTGGTTAAGGGTAGATATGTCTGCATTGCGTATAAGAAACTTCGACACGCATTTCGTTCGTGATAAAGTCAATAATCTGATTGTTTGCATATTATGTAAATCAATGATAAGCATATTTTATTTGAGTCATGTTAATCATAAGATGCCATATTTAAGTTACGTTAATCACGGCGCATAAACGGACGTACTGTAAACGCGATGGATGTGGCTCTTCACAAGTTAAGTCCATCGAGTGAGGCTTTTCCTCATCCGAAGGAATTATAGTTCTCATTGTCTTGCTCTCTGCTTCGCCACTTTACACCATTGGGTACATGCAATATTGTTGTTGTTTTTATAAAATATATACATTTTCTATAGATAAGTTTGATAATTGCGAAGAGATGAATTAACTTTTTAAAATCATTTAAGATAAAATATTCTAAAAGGGCACCACATTCCCATTTTATTAAAACATCAAGGTGTCATTAGTCCCGAGAAGTTAAAAAAATATCCTTTACCTGATTTCACTCAGAAGGGGAAAGCTATCAGATTTTAAATATTATAAAAAAAACTACCCAATGCACGATGGTATAATGATACTCTCACTGAGTAACATTATATTTCTTCATACCATACAACCATCGTGTCCTTTTGTGTCTTCTCCACACAACGTGGCAAAGAACCTTGTGCCTTCTCCCACTTTCTAACACATTGAACAAAACCCAAAAAAATGTCACAGTGTTCATCAACGCTATGAACGTCGTTAACAAAAATTGAGCAAAGAAAGAACTTTTAAATTATAATAATATTCGTGTATAGTTAGCTAATATATCAAAGGGGGATATAAACTACAAGTCTCCCGGAAGGAAAATTACATAGCTTGAAAATCAACCGCGATACGTATTTACCTATCATTATTATGTTGGAGTTATATAATATTAGTATTCCTTTTTTTTTGACAATAATTCGAATTATTATTTTGTTTCATTAGCTAATATCAATTTTGGCACAAATTTGTCATTTAACGCATTTCCTCTATCATTGTGCAACTGAAACAAGTCATATTTTGTACGATGTAGGTACTTACCAAACCCTAGTAGAAGTATAGATACGTAGACCTACAAAAATGTTTTTACATTTTTTCTAAAGAAATCATGATTAATGGCATTCAAAATTATACATACAAAAATATATTTTATTTATTATTAGAAAAAATAAAACAAATATAACATAAAAACATATATTTTAAACATATTTGTATAAAAGTTTATTATAACTCATTATGATTATAGTAACAAATAAATTTTACTGTAAAGTATTTTTCGTGTCCTTACTTTTCTCATTCTTCTCAGTAAGATCTAATTCTTTGGTTTCTTCAATTTGCTTATTGCTAATTTCCTGTAAATGTATATTTTTTTCTTGCTGTAAACCATCATCTGGCTTTATATTTTGCAATCTTTTAGTTAGTAAGTATGAAAGAAGTTGCAATAAGGCCAAAACGATGCCGGGTACGAGCCAAGCGTCGGGAAATATCGACACAGTTTTTGCATACAAAAATGAATAGAGCGGTGATGAAAGGGCTTGCGTAGCGCATTCTAGAGCACCTAGAATACCGTAAATTTTACCTGAAACAGAAATTAATTTGTCAGCAGAGATACATAGAACTGTAAATCGGGTTGAAAAGTTAGTTATATTTTATTATTATTTACTCTCAAACTTAATGAGATCTGATGTTGTTATTATATGATTTATTCATAAATTGAATTCAAAGATAGCTGTGGCACTGTTGGTCTATATTGCAATAATATAAAAAAGAATCAACTGATGCTATCTCTAGTTCTACTAGAATTTGGTTATTTGTTAGTATTGTTTTAAGTCATGCCAAAAAAAAATTCAAATTTAAATTTAATAAGCATGGCACGACTTATGCGATAAAGTGATGATGAAAAATCGTCTACTATAAAAAATATAGGGTAAATAAAAATAGCGTTACAACCAATAAAGAGGTATGTCTCTTCGTTCAATCTGATAATCAATAAAAAAAACATTTTCGATGTACTTGATGAGTATCTAAGCAAACTCGACTAGACGAGATAATGCATTATCATTTCAGTTACATCAAAATCGAAATATAACAAACAAGTATAACAAAAATAAACTTATAAACCAAAATGTACCAAACGCTGTTTATATTCATTAAAGGCTTTACAAAAACCTAAAACTTTTGAATATTAGTTTCTTGTTATACATATTACAAATATGTTTTTAAACAACTTTTTTTTAATTTTAGTTCATAGATGAATCATAGAGGCGATAGTAGTTCGTATCTATCACGTCATCATTCGTTGATTTCACAATGAGATATTATTTGTAACGTATTGAATATTATTATGATATAATTATCTATTTTTAAGTATTCGTGATTTCCTTTTTACATTTTTTATTGATACTTGCGTCCCAATCGCGGTTTCGCCCGCGAAATTAGGAACATATTCCATTTTTATATCTGTAGTGTACTTATAAAGACAATTAATATAAAAGTTTGAGCACCTTGGGTTACATTATCGTAACCACCATAAGAATTTTATATTGTTTTGGAAATAAAAAAAGGAAAACTTAAGACACTTTATATTAAGTTACCTCCATCCCCCACTTTCCAGAAGCAAGTGTTAAGTAGAATTAGGAGGTATTGGATGCTGAGTGTGGCTTTGCCTTGCTACCAGAGCCGGGAAGTGAATTGAGTGCAAGTCGACCCTACAACATGTCGTGTTTGCCTTCCCACGCTCATAAACCTCTACATGTATCAATATCAGAATAAAACAAAAGGAAATACTTAACTATTACCTTACCAAGAAATTAAAAGCTCTAACTAATCTACTATCTAAATAAGGGAAGACCATACTAAAATATAAATTGATGATAAATAGCAAAATAATCTCTTGAGCATCGGTATATTATATCTAAAATGTATGAAAATTGACAACCGTCAACGTCGTCTGCCCGTTGGGGTCGGTCATTCTGTGAGCACACCACATGGCTCGTAAGCTAACTCCTTTTGAATCGTTAAAGTTTGATATCTCCTATAGTATTTTTTTAAATGATGTCCTCTATTACATGTAAAGTGCAATTTGAATCTAGATACGAGTATAGCGACTATTATTTTGATATATAAATATATTTAGCAGGGTGGGCAGACGAAACGGACCGCCAAACGATATCACTCAGTTTCTATCTTATTTTTCTATTCATTATAGGAGAAAAGACAAGTGAACAATTTAAAACTGCACTTGTCAAAACTTTTTGAATGTACTGCAATTATTTCAATAATTTTGGAAATATTAAGTCATCACTGTAGAGAGCTCGACCATATATTTAATTAATATTCTCCTACAAATTTATGATTTTAAAATAAATAAAAAAAAACCAACTTCACTCTGTATCCCACACACAGCACATACCATTCTAGAGGCACTGTGTGCTGAGTGGTGGAACTCAAAGCTGGGTTTTGCCTCGACACCAGAGCGAAAAAATGGAAATATAAATTTAAGTAAATATTTCATCTCCTTGAGTGGGGAACGAATCCACAACTGGTCGATTTTACAGACACACTTTGTACCGCTGCGCCACGACTGGTTTAATATAACTGTAGCATATTTAGTTTATGATCATGTGATCTGCAGAATTTTCTTGTCCACTCCAGAAATTTTAGGAACAATAAAGTTTAGACTCCATCCCCAACTACTACAAAATATGCTATTTATACATATAATAAAAAACGCCAATCCCGCACCTGTAATCCCGCAGCGCGCGGGATTGGCAATACCGCTTCTGTAATACCGATTTCTCGGTATACCGAGATTGGAAGCCCTAAGTTGAAAGGAGTTCTTATATCTATTTTTCGATAGTATATATCTAGTGTACAGATAATTATATCTTTTATCATTGATACATAACTAATATTGAGTTACTCATAGTACAGCTGGTGCTAAGGAAAGTAAATTTGCATGAATAATAAAACCACTTAAAAATTTGTAATTATTATGTGGCTTTATATATATATAGAATTTTATAGAGAGTTACAGATATATATTTAATTTATTTTAAAGTCAAGTTTGACATTTTTAGTTACAACTATTTTTTTCGGTTGCTTAGCAGCTAGTTTTTAGTACGACAGTACGACAAAACGTCAATTTCATACGTATATAAGGACCTAATATTATATGAATCGTTAGAGTTTGAGACCATTCGAGGTGGATGCACTCAAGCATGCGATAAACGGGTCAGGTTTTGGATTTGATTCCCACTCGGGAAAATGAAATATTTGAATATTTTCACTTCCAGTGAGGCGTTGAGTTCCCCCATTAAACACGCAACACCACCTAAAAATAGAACAAAAAACTGCATCGTAGCGAATTGTGAATTTTAAAGGTCTTATATATAACTTGATGATTGCTAGTTTCATGTGACTAAGTGAAATGATTCAGGTCGCCCATGACCACCCCAGAAAATAGTCAGGTGCCCACCCCAGAAATTTGGCCCCAATAAACTTGGCCCCAAAAATAAAAAAGAACAATATTTGCACAAACATATCTGTTTAAGATTGAAGTCTAGACCCCCCCCAAGAAAATATGTCTAGATCAGCCCAAAGGAAACTGTCTGTGACCCTATTTTCGTTACATCAAGACAGACAACAGGGTGATTCTAAGTGGTCTTGACAGACGTCAATACCATTTATCTCAAGATCGCGTGGAGGTAATAAGCTGAAATCACAATCAAAAGAAACTGGTATTATTGTATCGATTTTGTTGCATTTTGTCTGAAATAGCAGCGTAATCAAAACAACCTAAAAGTGTTTTTTAAACATTTTTTTAAAGTGTTATTCCACACTTAGGAAAGAAAAATACTTATTTAAAAAACGTATAAAAATTTGAACGCAGCGGGACTCGAACCCGCGCCTCCTGGAAACCGACCAGGCGCTCTGACCGCATGGCTTAGTGGTCAGAGCGCCTGGTCGGTTTCCAGGAGGCGCGGGTTCGAGTCCCGCTGCGTTCAAATTTTTATACGTTTTTTAAATAAGTAACCTAAAAGTGATTACTTACAAATAAAGGGAAAAATCCGAATAGGAAAATTTATAGCTATTCAAAATGAGTCCGTAAACTTAAGTTTAGCGGGAAGCCGCTGGATGCAGACAGCGCAGAACTGATCGGCGTGAAGATCCTTGGGGGAGGCCTATGTCTTACAGCGGGCGTGAATAGATTGATATCATGAAACTTAAGTTTGTCAACTTTTATAAGTACTTCCCGTTAACCTACAATCCTAAACCTTGGTACAGAAGCCTCGGTGGGCGAGTACGTCTCATACTTAACCAGTTTTTTGTAATTATATATTTTTTTACCTTTATAACATTAGTCATATGAACAATAGCTTGCTTTTTTAACTGTTTATTGCATGCAATTTACAAGTTTGTTCGAATATACGTAAGCGTTAAGAATATTACAATTGTGCGCTTCAAGATGTGATAGCATTATTTAATCATTTTTGCTCCAGAATGAAATACAGGTATACATGGATAAAAATCGTGAAATGAAAAAAAAATTCTACGTCTACTAACTATTGAGGTATCTTGATTAAATCTTATCAAAATATTTTACCCTATACGCTGTTCCCGTAAAAGGAGCGTTGACGCTTTCACCCTGTATACAATTAGTACATAGTTTACCTTGTTCCGACGGCAGTATCTGCTTATTCAACAACGGCCTCTGCACGACCTGTGAGCCCTGAGATATGATACCGACGATTGGAACTGGAACAATGTTCATATAGTTTGTTACTTTACGAATAATTCATTTATACGTACATAAATTAATGAGGATTTCTTTTGTTTTTCAGCTTCCGAATTTATTATTAACACTTTCCGCTGAATTTTTGAGGCATTGTGTTTGTTGCTTTTTACCACTCAATAATATATGTGTTACTGTTAAACCGACTGGTTGTGGGTTCGCTCCTCACTCGAGGAGATGAAATATTTACTTAAATATATATTTCCATTTCTTCGCTCTCGTGTCGAAGTTAAGCGTGGCGTTGAATTTTGCCACTCAAGACGCAATGCCTTCAGAATTCGGCAGAAACTGGGGAACGGAGAGTCTTAACACTAGGTTCCCTCTGCCTACTCTGCTGTGTGCGGGATACAGCGTGAAGCTGTTTTTTTTTAATGTATACTCCTGAAAATCGAACCCACGGCCGCATAACACCTTTCGTAATACAAGGGCCAAGCACACGCTCACCGCAGAAGGCGAGCGCCGTGGTGCGGGCGGCCGCGAGCGCGCACGCGCCCAGCGCGCCCGACGCGCAGCTCAGCGCGCCCACCGACACGTCGCGCAGGCGCAGTCGCCGCGTCAGCAGGCTCAGTATTATTATTGTGCCTGCAAGCGAGACTAACGGTTACAACGCTTTGCTGAGTTATGAAGAAGTCGTGGCGCAGAGGCACAAAGTGTGACTGCAAAATTGACTGGTAGTGGGTTCGATCCCCACTCGACGAAATGACATATTCATTTAAATCTATATTTCCATTTCTTCGTTCTGGTGTCGAGACATAGCGCGGCGTTGAGTTCAGATTTCTCATTAAAGGTATATATGGAATTTTTTATCACAAAATTCCAAGTGAGGTAGAAATATTATTTTGTTTGAAAACTCACTTTTGTAAATATTACATTACAGAACTCATTCTACTGCACAAAAATTTTAAAAACTACATTAAGAACTCTACAATTTTACAGTTTTTAAATTAATGAGGTTACTGTGATAGCACTCGAGGTCTAACTGCTTACTTTATTACATTAAACTCATCTTGTTATTGCTATGTCCTTACGTTGATTTTATATAAAGTAAGTATGAATAAATATCGTTTATATATTTGCCTTTTTAAACTAAAGTCAATTTCACGCTGTACCCCGCAAATAGCTGGGTAGGCAGAGGGAACCTAGTGTTAAGACACTAACATGACTTTACCCCATTTTTTCGGGTATTGCGTGTTGAATGGCTGAACTCAACGCCAGGTTTTTGCTTTGGTGCCCGAATGAACAAATAATATTTCATTACCCTGAGTGGGAATGAGACTTACATGTTACGTCACGTTATAATCACACCGTTGCGCTTCGACGGCCTTGTTTTTTTATAAAAGATATAATTAAAATTAGATTATTTAAATAATCGATTACTCTGTTTAATTTGTAAAAAAGAATTAATGATTACATGATTAAATGGACCCTTTACCTATAAAGCTGATAGTATTTCTGTAAGCGAGGAAAGCTCCAAATATGACGTCATCCCACTGGAACTTATATCTGTAGAACATGTACACCAGTAGCACCTCGGCTGTAATAAAAACAAAAAACAATATATCAGTAAGATAGTAGAAATAATAAAGTTTTAAAATTGTGGAGATTTTATTACTATTAATTTTGTTCTTGCTTAAACTATTTGTATTAACACAAAAATATACCTATGTACATCTCATCTCTCACATCAAGTCAGCGATTCCTACGATAAGGATATTGAAATGAGAGGACGGTTGGAAATTTACTGCCACCTGGAACTCACTCTTTATATTATCGAAGTCCTAATCCACCATACCAGAGGGAAAGATACAGTCATCACATTCTGCAAGAATCCAGGGCAGTATGTTGGACAAGTAAGAAATCGTTGGCGGTAGTTTGATATAATAATTATATCAACCGACAGACGAATGCCACCTCAGTCTACTCGTGACAATGGCTACGTACAATCTCCTTCGTGTGTTCTCCATACAACGTGTCATTGGCAAAGTCGTTGGTGCTCAGCTGGCACGCTCGGATCGCCATAAATTAAGAACTGAACCGAACTGACCATGGACTATTATAATGGGTTCAAAACGTGGGAGTTCCAAATATGTATAATACTAAATATACGCGATTAATCCGGTTAAATAGTTTCATTTAACATAATATAGTCTTATCATCATCATCCTTAACAAATTTGTATTTTTGAACATTAAATATTATGAATTTATAAATATTTTGCAGTGCATCTAGTTATTATACGTATATGATATGCTATGCGGTCATACTACTATTAATTTTATCCCACATAAATGTTTTTACCAAAATAAATGGAATCTTCGCATTCATACATATGTATGTTGCACCTACATACGAGTATGTCATTCTTTACTGCGTTTTAATAACTTCTGTTTTTGTCACCTTGCCAAAAATGTGACATTTTTGTGTGCCGGGGTTAGGTGGGGGCAATTTTTAAGAAATGATAAAAAGAAACATAATTCGATTAGACTTCATAATATTATTATTTCTTTATTGTATACAAAAATCAGTTTGCTCCACGCTGTATTCCACATACAGCAGAGTAGGTAGAGGGAACCCTTAAAATGGTTTCGATGCAATCCATTATATTTATGGTGAAAATTACATTGAGCACTAAGAACATACACAAAATATAAACTTTAATTAGGTATATAAATTATTTTATAAAACTAGTACGGATAAAGCTGAATACTGTGTCAACAATCGTTAGTTGAACTTTGTTGTAGCGCACAGCTATTAAGCAAATATAAAATAGCAATATATATACTTGTGTGTCACCATAGTATTATAAACTTCGTTATATTACAATATCTCCCGCGATATCATAATTTATCGATACCTTGTGAACCAACATAGTCAAATCACTATAAAGTTCATAAAACTACTATAGTATGCTCAATAATATAAAAATCCCGTACACGGTAGGGAAGGCAGAGTAAGTTAAGTGGCGTAAATCAACGCCTCGACGCCAGTGCGAAAAATAAAAATATAAATTGAAATAAATATTTTATTTCCTGAAGTGAATATCGAATCCACAACAGTCCTGTCCTGCTTACAGTCATACTTTGTTAATACAATATAAATAGTAAAAAAATATAATCTATGTAGAGTACCTACATGCCACTGCAGCTACAGATTTGTAAGTGCAGGTTTGGTTAATTTGGTACGTAAATTTAACAATAACCAACTTAACCATGTTTTTACGCGGTAAATCCTCATGCACGACCTCCGTCGGGCACAGGGGCGTGCCGCACTCCCGCGAGCGCGGGGCCGCGGGAGCCCTAACTCCTCGCAGCCCCGGCCCTCGTCCCCTGCGCGGAGCACACTAACTGACCTAGCCGAACTGCGCCTAAATATCCGTGCCTTTCTTACTTGTTAATGTTTTAATTTTAGATATCTTTAACAATAATGTTCAATACAACATACTTTATATCACGTAATAAATAAAGTTAAATTTTATTGACATCTTTCTAGCTCTGTGGTCACAGCACGTATTCGATCGGTTTTGCTGTAAACGACCAATTATGACCAGTGAGATTACAAAATTGCAAAAAAATCATAAACTAACGGTTTTTATGATCTGACGGTGACATATAGCTTACCTTAACGTTATTATATATATCCTATATATAGATACATTCATTGTCATTGTTATTGTTGTTGTCATTTGTACGTGACATGACTTTTACACGTGATTTTAACCTTTTAATTTATATTTCAAAAATATTATATTACATAACAAAACGTGCATGGATTTTATAAAATATGGTAACAGAAAAAAATCTTTTGTTTAATATTTATGTATTATATTATGATTTTTTTGAGAAGATATTTTTCTCTCTCTATGCCGCCACATGAGTTCCAGTGTTGAACGACGAAACTTTATCTTATTTATACCAGAGCGGAAGAATGAAAATATATGCATAAAAATAATACTCTGGACATCGAATTTATAGCTACTGCGTTTAAAGCCGAACGTTGTCACACTATACCACGATGCCATAGTATTTATATGTAGTTTATATATCGCCATTGAAAAAGATAATAATTTTACTTGGAGAAAGTCTTATCAATTAATTTTCACCTGATAACAAAACTCGATCTCCAAGACCAACGAACAGCATCAGAAATATGATCATTCTTTTATATCCTTCTCGTTTGCGCACCAAACACTGCACTGCGTTGAACGGCAATCGCCAATTTAATACTGACACTTTATTGTCTCGATTTACGTTTACATCTTTTACCATTATTATCACGTAGATTAGTGAAGCCACCTGAAATTAGGACGATATTTTAAATTAGCTAAAATTATTAAGTCAGCTTCAAATTTACCTACTTTTCTTAATTAGTTTCTAATTCTTAAAAAATAATTTACCTACATTTGATATACAGATTGTAAAGAAAATTAAACAGGCTATTTTTTACTTAATTCATACGTATTGAAAATCTATATGTATGTATAACAAATAAAATAACAGTCACTCAGCATAAATGAATAATATCAATGTTTGGTGAAAATGACTAATAAATTTTTTTTAATTTATATAAGTCTAAGAACAACATAATGTACCTGTAGAAATAAAACAAGTGGGAACACACCGTAGAATCCGAGGTGGCGATAGAGCTGGGGCCCGCTGACGGAGCCGACCACGTGCGCTATCTGTATGGCGGCGCGGTGCGCGCCCATCGCGCGCGTCACGTCGCGGCCGCTTGTGTGACATAGCTGAAGTACACGTAAATTACAAACAATCATTAATAATAGGCCCTCGTACTGCACTGCACCACCGTTTAAATGGAACACGCGATTGTGAGTTCGATTTCCACTCGAGGTAAATTAATTATATTTATTTCCAAGACTTACAACGCCACTCAATACGCAATGTTTGTTTCGAAAATAGGGGAAAAAATTAGGAACGGAGTATCTGAATACTATTTTCTCATCCTTCTACGAGTGTAAAAGTGTATAAGAAACATAGCGTAAAGCTTCTACTAGTAAAATATCGATTTTAAATGTAATTGATTGTTCAATTATGTTAAATAAAAGAGAGTTTACAAAGAAAATTTAAATAAATCGTGTACCACTCGTGGCGCATTAGCACATAGTGTGGCTATAAAACCGACTGGTTGTGGGTTCGACCCCCACTCGAGGAGATGAAATATTTATAAAATTTAAATTCTAGTGTGCTGGATAAAGCGGGAAGCTGAATTAATTTTTTTTACTTTTATAAATAATCGCATAAAGTTAGGAAGGAAAACATAATTCAATATTTAAAGATTATATTATATTTTATGAATAAAAGTCAGCAATCATATTAAAAGTCTCATTTGATATAATCAATAAAGCAACGTGCAGAGTAATGCAAGATCAGCCTATCGATTTCAACCTCGTCACGCCATTTTAGGGACTTTTTCAGGGACTCGAACCCGCGCCTCCTGGAAACCGACCAGAGATAATTTTTTATACGTTTTCTAAATAAGTATTTTTCTTTTCTAAGTGTGGAATAACACTTTAAAAATGTTAAAAGTTACAAATGTCCCTATACCAAAAATTACATAATTCGAAACACCAGCTGTGCTATCTTTGTACTTATCTGAATATCACATTCGGCCTGATATCATTGTATCAGTGATAAATTTTATAAATAAAACGTCAATTTAGCCGGAAAGTGAAAACGTTAACTAATTTCCAGTCAATAAAATGCATTCTTGTTTTTCCGAAATTCAAACAAAATTGATTTGTCATAAATCAGATAACGTTCACAGATAATAAAATAAATAAATCAAAAATTATGATGGTGATGATATATACTTATATTATTTACTCTTTACTTTTTCGTTTGAAACATTATTTATTTACTAACATTATTTAGATATAACGAATTTTAAATTATAATTCTTTTTCGAAATTCTAGCAAATTTCAAACTGAGAAAAAAAAATGTTATATTGCTTCACAAAAAAATAATACAATGAACTTTTAAATATGCGTACATATTACACCCATACATGAGACGTAGAGTTAGTCAATAACGTAAAACTTTGTAAAATAGATTAATTATTATTTCTTAGAGATCGGCATGGGATAATAGCACAAGCGTTTGACTGTAGGCGAGATTCGATTCCTACTTAAAAAATTACATTAAATAGTTAATATTTTCATGTCTTCGCTCTGCTAACAAGGCAAAGCGAGAGGTTGAGTACCACCACTAAATACTCAATACTTCGAGCTCCGGAAAGTGGGAAACAGAGTTTCTTAACACTAGGTTCCCTAAAACCTACCCAGCTATTTGCGGGATACAGCGTAAAGCTGAGAAAAAATATATATACTTACATCACCTATATAACTAAAGGATGCTGCTAAAAGTAATCCGAAATTGCCTCCCAACGATATAGGTATTTGCACGGCATAGAGCACTTGGACTGTACTAGCACCAGGAAATGTGAGCATCAGTAATACTCCCAAAGTCATAACACACATTCCCGCCAAGGGTAAGATGAGTAACGGCTTCCTACGTCCACTGTAGTCGCTCCAAGGCCCAACAAATAGTAAAATTAATGTAGAGAGTACCAACCCCACGAAACTACGGCTGACATTTATAGACGAGACCACTTCTTGGCTTTGTGCCTGAAAATTATAGAAATTAAAATTGAAGTTTTTTGATATATACTAGGTTTGATTATTAAAAAAGATTGTATATTTTTTTTCCTTTCAAACCATAAATCTACTTTGTTAGTACTTTATTTTTATATAAAAGGAAGTACCTACTTAGGTAAATTTTTATAAAATAGTAACGTAAAAACAAGTTTATTTCAAATTTTATGCAGAAAAAAATCTTATCTACCAAATTCATAAAAAATATATAAAGTTAATATAATTATGGGAAAAAAATACGCAAATGTACGAAAAGATTGCATTAGTTAATGTATAAACAACATTCTTCTATTTTATACGTATATCTATCTGGTTTTGTATGTTTTTTAAAACTGATAATCAAATGTCCTTACTCGCTTTACCTACATATAATTATGTTATTCAAATACACAACGCTTCCGCATCCGGATCCGGTGATATATCATATAAAGGTAAACTATATTTACATCGTGTAAACATACTTTACTTTTTAATTAAAATTGCTTGTTAATTAAATTTATTTACCTCAGCTATTCTGAATTCTTCTCCAACACCCTTGTCGCAAATATCAAGTGAGAAGTTCAAGTCTACGTGACAAGCTGTGCGTAAATAGAAATTTTGTAAAGATGTCTGGCCCAAGTTTATAGCCATCATGGCACCAACAAGAGCAGGTTCTAAGATCAATCGCCATTTGTGAGAAACTTCCGGAGAAACTGAATTTCGGCATTTTGTTTGAGACGGCAAATTTGTAGATCTGCAACAACGATATAACAAACACTAGGTAACTTATCGATGTAGAGATAATAATTTATGATAAAAGAGTTGTATGCACTCGTAAAAAAGTGGATTTTTGTTTTTATAATTTACTGTACACAGACTGGCGACTAATCTAAACAAACCTTAATTTTTCTAACTCCCGAAGGTCAAGGGAACTTTCAGTCATGGTTTCTAGTGTTACAACGTTACCTGTTACTAAACTATTCACTATACATTTCTCGCTCACTAACTTATTTAAAATAGAAGATACACATCACAGCGAACGTTTCACAAGACGTGTAAACAGTAACGTGTTGCTTCGGCTAATGTCAAATGATAAGATAATGTTAGTCTGTTTGCATATTGAAAACAAAGAGAACTGCTGATTTGACTATAACTCAGGAACTATCGGCTTTGTGGGATCAGTGCGATGTTAGATGGACTGGCCAGTAGACGTTACTGGTGTGATATTTGCTCGCTCAACCGAGTCAGCGAACTCGATTATACCAATTGCCAATGATCACTCAACCGGTATTATATGTATGGCTGGAGACGTTGCGATGCAGGTTATTAGGCCTTTATTGATTTAATTCACGCATTGTCAAATGCCAACTCACTTTGAAGGAGATTGCGAACTGCTGTTATCTGAACAGATTATTTTGATTTCTGTGGAATTATTTGGTTACTGAAGCCCGCTTTTTCTGTTTATATTAGTATAAATAATTTTCTATCTATATTTATAGTAATATTTGATTCGTACACTGTCTGAATTTCCCTATAGAATAGCATTGACCATTATCGTATAAATACACATAATACCTTTTATTGTTTAGTCAATTTAATCCATTATAATTCTTAAATCTTAGGAAATAGAGGTGTGTTCCTTCAAGGTATCGTCAGTGATAAGAAATATCGGTCATAATGTCTGCGCTGTAATTTTAATTAAACCGTTTATCTTTCATTACATGTATGATACTAGAAAGGTACCTACGTGAGTTTCATCACATAAATCAGACTTCTACAGACGTATTAAGTTATTGTATTAATGTGTTATTATATAGTGCAAAAATTGAGTAACAATAGTTTTTTTATTTAATTTTTTATAAAAATTTATTAATTAAATTTAATAATCTTATTTAGGTAAATAAAAAAAATGGTAGTTTAGCAAAATAACATTCAAGCGTGGCTGAAAAACAACGCGTTATACTTCTATTTACTTTTGAATAAGAAGATTAGATGCTAAATGAAAAGGTAAAGAAAGATACTACAAAATTTCTATTAAACAATGAGTTACTGATATTTATTGTAATAAAAAGTTAGATTATCTAATACATTTATAAGAGAAAGCCATATAATTGAATTCGTGTTATTTCTTTAGTTGTTTATGCGTAAAAGTTTTTTTACTTCGATTATCTGTTTATTGTTATTCTTTCCAATAATATCATTATTAATAGTTATTTTTGATCGTATTTCATTGATGACGATTATTAGAGTCGTATAATATTCAACTTTTATTTAGAAATTGGTGAAGATTGTTTATAATACAAATTTGCTACTAAAGAACAGTGTATAAAAATTGTGTAACAGGTCCATTATAATCAGTAATATTACTAGGAGTACAGGTATTTTAAAGCTACGGTGTACCTTGCATATATCAGGGTAGAAAGAGGGAACCTACTTTTAAAACACTCCGTCAGCCGTGTTGAGTGGTGGAACTGAACGAAGTGCTTTGTTTTGTTAAAAAAAAGAGAAAATGAAAAAGAATAATTTCTCTCGATTTGAAACCTTACCTACAACACACCTTGTATCTGATTTTAAATTTTATATAATATTAAGGTACTCTAGTATGGTGCACGCTAAATAAAGTGGATCTTTATACTTTTGTTTTGTTGTCGTATTGTTACAACTACTATAAATATGCTATATTTGTCTGCTCTATATAAATCTAGTCATAATTTTACATCCAAACAAAAAATAGCAGAAAAGTTCAAAAATAATACAGAACACCAAACGCAGATTACACGTACAGCGGATGGCCTTGTCACTAAAATAGTAATTTCGTCCAAACAACAAAATTCTTACAATTTATTTTTATACACTAAATATTTCTTAACATTCTTATTAAGCTATCGCCTCGATTCTTTGAATACATTGATAAAATGTGACTTTTACTTTGTAAGTCTTTACTGGTACTTCATACCTGTATTAAATATATAATATAAAAAAAAGACATTGGCTGAAGCTTTAAAACAATTCTTGGAGCATATTTGTTAATTTAAAAAAAAACTAAACTACAACTACTATATCAACCTATTATAAACAATAAACTGTGAAATCAATTCGCGCATCTCACAGCACTAATGTCGGTTAATTAATATAATTGGTGTCGGCGCTCAACGCAGTCAACGAACGACATTGTGGATTGCTCATCAAGTTTGAGTAACGTACTGCCTACATACGTATAGCTTACACCTTTGCAATGTTTCACGGCCGAAGTGCAGAGCCAGCTCTGAAATAAAACAGTAGAGAATCTCGTCGGACGGTCGGCACGCGCGTGAGCCGCTATTACAAATCTATTACGTCTATTAGAATCTGTGGGATTGTTAGTATCTAGATCTTAGTGCATATGTGATATGGCGGCTTAAAATAAATTAAATATATTGATTTTGCAATTTTTTTATATTTTTTATCTGTAAATAAATAATAAAGTTATTGTAACAAGTGCTATCTCTTCTAGTGTAAACAATAAATATATTATATTTTGCTGGTAATTAATACTATCGGTTCTAAAAACAAGACCATTCTTATTGATCTATTTTATATTTTGTCTCGATGTTTTAAATTGGCTTCTATTACTTATGCTAGTAGTAATACTTTAGATTAACAGCGAATGGTGTAACTTTTTTTAAATACGTCCTTTACTCAGTCTTGCCAAATTACTGCCAGTTATAGACGGCATTTAGTGTAATAGAAACAAAAGTGTTTTGTATTTATTTCGAATTTTAAATGTAGTACCTATAATATATAAAATATGAAGTTTTACATTGGTTTCGTGCAGTGTAAATAGTTTAGAGATAACATTTATTAAATTGAGATTTTGAAAACAGTGTGTAACAAGGTTAAGTTTAAAGATATTTGCACTTTCACCTGAACAGCATTTAAGCGTATACACTTTGTTTACAATTGATGACAAAAATAATTTAATGTACTTATTCAATTAATTTAAATGTAACCATCACCAGAATCCGATAAAAGTTTGATTGTATTTAAAATTTTTAAATATTTAATTAACAAGGAAGCTATCATATATTTTTCTATTTTCCTCACTTTCCACCGAATTATGGAGACTTAGAAATGCACGTTAATAAAAATATTAAAGATTTCATTACCTCAAGTGAAATTGAACCAACAACAGTGGCGCATGTGCCGATACGCCACGACTGGCCTCTAATAATACATATTTTCTTTTAATTAACAGTTTCCTGCGCCTTAGCTATTCCCTTATCACGAAACGGTCCCATGGCGCCGAAACGTATTGGAGGGAAATCGCATTGTTATTATTGTTTTAAATTAATTCTTGCTTCTTTATAGTCGAAATGACGCTGTTCGATTATCATAGAATCAATATGCACACCTAATTGGGAATGTTACTGTCCTTGAAGTGCGTCGAACATAATTGAGTACACTCATAGCGCTATTATTATAAGAAATATATTGTTTTCAATACCTAATAGTAAATATTTGATACCAGTCGTGGTGCAGGGACACGAGGGATTCGATTTCTACTCGAGGAAATGGAATATTTAATATTTTGTGAGTTTCGCTCTGGTAGCGAGGCAAAGCGCGGCGTTGTATTCCGCCACTCACTCAATGCCTCCAGAGTTCGGCGGAAAGCGGGTACGGAAGTGTCTTACTGCTGAACTTTTAACACTAGTATCCCAGGTTGCCTCTGTCTGCCCTGCTTTGTCCAGGACACAGCGCGAAGCTAACAAAAGTATATTTATTAATATTATTTTCGTTACGATAAAATACATATAATGAAACTAAAAACTAGAGATCTGAGCGGACGATTGTATTTTTGCATGTTTTGGCTGCATCTATATATCATGCCAGAACTTAAACGGCCACTTCATATAATTGTATTTTGGATAATAAAAAGTTTGTTTAGTTGAACGCGATATCTCAGGAACTACGTGGTACAACATCACGTTAATCTTTAAAAGCAAGCTCGGGCCATACACAACTGTCAGTTATTTAGTTAGTCTAACTTTCTGGAAGCATATAAGTTATTGAATATGATATATATATATATATATATATATATATATATATATATATATATATATATATATATATATATATATATATATATATATATATATATATATATATATATATATATATATATATATATATATATATATATATATAATATAATGATATATCATTCGTAATAATTTCGCATAATACACGCGGGATGCTATTATACTTGACAAAGGCTGAAATGAATATGAAAACTATAAAAGTATTTATAGTTTTTTTTATATATCTATTTATATATTTTTGTATTTGTAATATAAAAAGTACGTTTTATATGCCGTAGTAATACTAAGGCCGTCGTGGCGTAGGTTGTGACTATAATATGACAGTTGTGAGTTCGATGTCGACTCGAGAGAATTTAAATATGTTCATTTCTTCGCTCTGCCACCAAGGCTAACGCCCGGCATTGAGTTCCGCTACTCAACACGTACTCAATGCCTTGATAAATTCCAGTGGAAAGTGGAAAATGGAGTGACTTAACACTAGGTCCCGCTGCCTACCCTACTACTGCTGCGATATATGCGGGATACAGCGTCAAGCTGATTTACTTAACACTAATTGGCATAGAATTTGTTATTTTATAAATTCATTTCAACAGTACTCACTGTAAACTATCCTAAAACTTTAACTTAAAACTTCAATTACTTGCAAATCTAAATATAGATAGATATTTATGGTCATTATTGCAGAAAACGAGACCATCGCAGACCCTATATAGAGTGAGTTAGATATTTCCGTATCGTGAAGGGAAGTAAAGTCTTCCGTTCTGACTCAATGGTGTGACGTCATAACGTATTGATCCCAAGTTTTACTGTCAATGCGCTTAGAATAGGACACTGTGGTGTTTACACCTTTGGTATCCATAATGTTTTTATATGAAATTTTCTTTGATATGAAATTATTAAACATATATTATAAACATTTTTTTTTTAAAAGAAATAAGAAATTTCATTTTAATATTAAACTGGTAACACTTTTAGACTACTCTTAGTTATACATTTATGTTATATATTTAGTGATTGCTCCGTAATGGAAAATGGAGGCGCATGCGCGAAGAACATGGCGTCAAAACGACGACCTCACTGCAGGGTGGACCAGGCACGGATTGGGTTAAAATATCACGTATATTTTAAATCAAATACACAACTCGATATGAGCTTTTGAAATTATTATTCTTTTTTTTTCAAAACAACGAACTATTTTTCAAATAGAAAATAAGTTACCTTATAGGATAAAAATGATCTGCTTATTTGACTGAGTTTTGAGATTTCTTTCCTTTTCATTGGGTTTTTAAAGACTATAATATTAAATATCGGAATAGTGCTTACTGGTTTTAAAAATATAAACGTATATTTTCAATGAGGTCACAGTTAGAATACAGTCCTGTGCGGAATTAGCATTCGGCAACGTTCGGGTATAGTCGTGCATTTCCGCGATCCGCCTTTCAACCCTCGTAGAGATGCCTCTACGAGAAACTAAAAAATCTTTACAATGTTTTATACAATTTTAGCAAAATGATACTAAATCTATGTGAAAATTTATTTACAATACGATGAGATATAATAATTTTGTACAATAATCTTTATTTTAAAAGTTTTGTTCAGTGTCTGTGTTACTGTTTGTGCTTAGTGTTCGTCGTTCTATTGGAGTAAAGCAGTACATACCAAGGTAATGTCCGATACGTAATCGTCCGCTTATATTACAATAGTTACCCCGTAAAGAAATATTACAAATATAAATTAGCTAAAAGTTGTTTAGAAATAAATTTTATGTGGAATAAGAAAATCGCTCTATAGTACCTCTACAGTAGCAATTCTGTAATATAATTTAAATTGTGAGAACTATAAGCCTACAAATGTGCTTATTACGTATAATTTTCATATTTTTTACAGAAAATCTGCAATGAAAAACGTCGAGGACGACGATGACTGAAAAGGAAGTGAATAGGATGCTGGGTGAGCGTTTTATTTTTTATTTTTGTAATGTAATTATTTTATAAGCATTTCTGATGTATTACCATAATATATTCTAATTTATATTTATTAACAAAAACATACAAGCAAGATAGCAATAAAAAAATACTTATTTAGAAAACATGTAAAAAATTTAACGTTTCGAGACTTGAACCCGCACCTCCTAGAAACCGACCGACTATTTTTCTTTCCTAAGTGTAGAATTACACTTTAAAAATGTTAAAAATAATCAAAAACAAATTCGCTAGGAATTAATTAGTAAACGGTATTACATTATTTACGTCGTATCTGTACCTACAATATAGGTCGTGTAGATTTTTTAATTTAGTCCTTAACAGGAATATTTCTAAATATGACAAATTAATAAAAATTGATATCTTACGATCAATATAACTTTATTTATATTGGTTCTAATTTTTTTTATCTTTGTCCATTGAGTAGGTTGTATTTTTTTTTGTATTTTATTTACATACATATAATATATTTATTTATATACATGCATTGAGTAAATTGCATCCTCATATACATTAACATTTTAAGATTAAGAAATTGTATATAAATACTTTGACCGTATTGTTCCCATGACAGACATTTTTGAATTAAAGTTAATTAAAATGATAAGTGCGACTCCACTCCGGACGTCACGATATCGCTATTCGCTTCTGAGACCTACGTTCAAGCGTGAACAAATGCTTAGCCCAAGGTTTCACTGCATACCATGTTTTGTAATTTAAAATGTCAGATACACCTACTTATTCTTCTTGATTATTATTTATTGTTATTATAATATAATAATAACCTATTAATATATGTAAATTAATCAGTATCGCAACCAGAGCGATGAAGTAAGTATCTATGTAATCTATACTACATAAGCTTTTTCGTGAGTGGCTGTAGAAAGTCAACATTTGGCATTAATGTTCTTGAAAAAAAAAACATTTTAATTAATCCTATAGGAAATTAACTATATTTTTTCTGATTTATGAATCTAGATTTATGTATCTAATATTAAAAGAAAAATAGTCACGATATCAAAATAATAAACAAAGCATTGTTATTGTAGGAGAAAATAGTTACATACAAAATTCATTAAAGTTGTAGGAATTCCAAAAGTTTGCTTCACTGTCTCAGCTCTGGTTCTGGGTCATTTGGAGGGTTGCCCCAAAAAACGAAACATAGGTTCTTTGATCATTCCTTACGAATATCGAGATGCTTTATCTCTACACCGATTGTCGCCCTTTCTTTATTAGTCCATCGATGCACATCTCTCTCGGTTCCGACAACTCGGCGTATGTAATAGATGTGTGTTTTATGCAATAGTACCTACTCCATGTTTCGGTTATGATCTTTGATTTTAACAAATCGTCACGATTACATTAAAAATATCTCTAAAAATCATTATCAAAAATTGCTTCCGTGTTATTTAAAAACATCTACAAATAATTCGCTTTCATATGAGCTATCACAACCAAAATATAAAACCAAAGCGACAAAATAAAGGAGTTCAGAAACATTGGAAACTACAAAAAAAATTTATACTTTACGTATTATTTTTACCTTAGATATGAGGTCTATGCACTCTAACACATCGTTATACATACACACGCACCACCTGCCTCCACTGATTACCGCTAGGTAGGACAAATACTTTATCCTTAACTGTGGCCATAATACAGCTGCCCTTCAAAGGTATCACTTGTTAGTTTCATATTATTGCATTACGTATTATTTAAATAGTTGTAATAACCAGTTTCAGTGTATTGAGGTACAAAAAATCATATTTTATACAGTAAAAGTGTATATAATATATTTCCTTAAATTATTATGATGTTTTGTCGTGTGTGGTACATCATTTTAGCCATATTTAGATATGACTTCAAGACTCCCGGAGCGTAAAGTGATGTTATTATAAAACATGTATATATACCGTCGTAGACTTGACTTTGAACGCTTTGTAGGATCAAGTTTGTGATAACCTACAGATAAACGCGTTGACTACTGGATAAACTGGAACGCTGAACCAGAGTGCAGTGTTTGTTTACATCTGACAAACTAAAGGTGATGTGGAACGTACAATTAGATTTACACAAAATATGCGCGAAAGTAGTGTTACGATATTATATTAAGAATAGAATAAAAAGTACTCTTATGAAACTCAACCTTAGAAAGAGAAAGAGACGACCTTCAGTGTAGCTCAACATAGATAAGAGATAATCTGCGTTGTGATTATATCAGTTAACATGATAGGCCTAGTGCTGTGTGTTTTTGCCAAGATAATAGACTTGGCGATAAGTGTTTACTATCAGGAGTACTCCGGGGATGCAAATGTGTTCATATACAAGAAAAGAAAGCGGAAATTAAGCTCAGGTAGTCTATGTTATTGATTATTCTACTAAATTCTCTAAAGTACATATCACTATTTATAGATTTTTTATATAACTAAAATTTTTCAACTAAAACTAAACCGTTCTAATTAAATAAAATATTCTTTAAGTTTTTATGACATTTACTGATAGATTTTTTGTTTAATTTCAAGAATTTTCAATTAATAATGGAAGTCACTACTATAAAATATAGGCAAATAATATAGTGTAGAGTGCTTATGTAAATATTTTATTATGTAATATAATCTTACTCCGGATCAGTATCAATTTACAAAGATTGACGAATGTTGTAATTTAAGTAGCCCTTGAAAATATTCAATTTCATAACAAACGACATCTGGCTTCAATTGATTAAAGTACATTGTTGGGTCGATGTTGTTGATGCTTAGTGTTTGTTGGTGCGTACAATAAAATGTAATAAAATGACACTAGATGGCGCTACAAAAATACAATTGAACTTTGGACGTTCATGTAAAAATTATCCTATACTATTTTTTTTTCAGTATGCATACATAGGTATATAAGGTTGTTTTTATTAGATACTGTAAAAAATGTATTTAAATATTTGTTTTACTTTCAATGAAATATCTATGCAAAATTTAATGAGTTACAAAAATTGAGTTGGACAATTATATCCAACAGGAATAATCATTCATTAATAATTAATTACGATACTTTAAATTCATCGGTGAATGTAAAAGTTCACATTTGCATGTAATATTTTCATATAATGATGAATTTGATCACGAATTATGAACCTACACAAGTATAATCCTCGTGAAAAATGGATTATCTGGGAGTTTTAATGGAAAATAGAGCAATAAGGATTAGACAGAATGAAAAGTTATAGGGATGATTACTATACACGCTATGTCTTGTTCTGTGAGGTCATTCACTTGGCCCCACATTACTTGGAGTTGCTTGCTAAATGTACCGTTAAGTTTTCGGTTGTGAAAAATGAGATCGCGAATGTAACTAAAATTTCTTTATTGAATGTTTTTGTTTTTCTATTTTATATTTATTGGCCTCAGTTTATAGAGTTTGTGTAGCTTACTGCAGACTTATTTTAGTGTTTATAAATTATTATCTAAGAATGTGTACTTACCTAGTTTGTAACAGGACTCATATTCAGTTTACTTAGTTTTATTTATATTCTTCAATTGTTTTATTTATAAAAGAATATCTCATAAAAAACACTTTACTATTGTCTACGTTTTAATATTAACATTTAACTTAACTCGTATAACTTGTACTTTTAACTTTGCCGCGAAAAAAGTTGTCAACGTTCAGTGGAGTGAAGTTAGTGAGCATGCGTACGTCAGTTACGCGCACTGCGCCTGCGCGTTTGACGTATTACACGGCGGTGGTGTAGTCAAGATCCGATTAACAACGTTAGTTTTATTTATTTTGTATACATTACTTTACAAATTAATACTTAAAAGTTTGAGTGTTGTACTACTTGTTTTGACCATAATTAATATTATTTTGCTAACATTATAACGACTAAATATTTTATTCAAGGAATTTCTTTATTCATCATTGAATAATGGAAAGTATCCACTGATATTGCGATATATTCAATGCTATTCGTTTAATGTATTCTTTTTCCGTATAGCATAATTACTCAAGATTTTTTTATGTTACCGCGCTAGTCGCGCTACAGTGTGTTTGATCCCGTTCTATTTTTATCCTATTCCCGTCAGCCGTCATCCCTTTGACATGTGCGTCTAACTTCACACCAGTGCTCGCGGCGCGCTCATTCAAGCATTCATTAAACGTCTAATACACGGATAGGGATTTCGGGATAGCGCGGCCCGCGTTGTGCGAGCAGCTGTCAAATCGAGCAGTACAACCGACTACGTTTACTCACGCTTTATACCTACGCCCCTTTATATCCATTCAATATATTATTATTTGTTATTAATATTATTATAAACATTTTATTACAGTTTCTTTACTTGTGTTTGTCGTGTGCAAAAACAATGTGGAAAGTGGTTGTTAAGTAAAATTTCTTAGTAACTTGTATCCTTTTTGAACAAAAATCAATAAACGCAAAATGTGATGTGATTTATCCAAGTGCTGAATGTGTATTGTGATGAAGGAATCTGGCAACAGATAGTGCGTTTTTATCGAACAATCATAAAGGATACATTGGGAAAAGAAAATGCGGATCAAAACGTATACAGAATTTCGCCCGAATGGTAAATATGCATACCACATACCAATTTACATTTACCTACATACAATTTAAGTAAAATATAAAATAACGAATTGACCATTTAGTTTTATCATTATTCGAATAAAATGGGTTTTGCAGGTAGATATGAATGTATATATATGTAGTAATCAGTCATTTCAGCTTTAATCATTTTGATATGACGTGATTTTATGATTCACTTTTGAATGCATTCCGAAATAATTATATAGAATGAAACCAAATGTTAATTAATATGTTGATAATTTATATATTTAAAAATATAATATATATATATTATCTATTATTGTTGATAATATGTAACAATTAACATTTGTTTCGTATATTTAAAAAAAACTAATAAACATTTGAAATTATAGTTTATAATAAGCAATTACTGCATGAACATTTTTGACAAAGAAGACAGATACAAATAGAGTTTATAAATTTAGGCAATGTATTGAAATAAGTTGTCTAAGGAGGAAAATAATACTAATACTGAGTATTACTCTTAACATTTATGTTGAGGTCAAGAAGACAGTAAACGCGGTTATGGATTCGATTCATACTAACTGCTCGAGATACTAATTCGAGGAAATTAAAAATTTATTTAAATGTATATTTTCATTTCTTTGCTAAGCACGGTGTTTAGTTTCGCCACTCAACACGCAATGTCTAGAATTCGGCACAAAATGAGAAACACAGGTTCTGTCTGCCTACCCTGCTGTGTGCGGGATGCAGCATGAAGCCGTTGATTTATTTATTTATGCATTGTTACTTTTGTTATGTTTTTCTCTTAAAAACACTAACGTTGAATATTTTTAAAATTCGACTGTTTCAACTGTAAACGACAAATTGAGATGATTGTGTCGTCCGCACTCCGCGCCCGCGCCGGTCCCTCATTGGCGTAATTGAGGCTGTCGAGGCCGGGCGCGGTTTGATCACGATCATGAATGCAATAAAACTTAAATAATAACCGCAAGTATGTGTGCCAAACGACTGCGGCTTAGTCACTTGTGCGCGTAATAAGGTAATAACGGTAATATTAGGAGCAGGCAATATCTGAACTGGTTAGGAGTCGAACCTATGATCCAATGCTTAGCAATCAGAGCCACTAGTCTTGACCAAGAACGTCATTGTATCTTGTAACAATTTTTTTTTTCGTTTTGTATTTATACAGTTTTAGGGGTTATCGTCGTCTGAACCTTCGTATCCTTCATCCAGTGAGTTTAAACGCTCGTTACTACTTTTATTGACGTCGAATTTACAATGGTGTCCTTTAAAGGACTACTGACTATCAATTCTCCCCCATTTTTGTATGAAGGGAGACTTGAAGTATGTACTTTTTAAATATCATTCTGTTAAAATTTTACCAATCCTAGTAAGCTTGTTATTTAATTGACAACTAGCAACCTACATTAAATATGTTTTTTGTAGAATTGTTAATTTTTGATTACTATATCACTCTTGTAATAAGAGAATGTTATTTCATTCAAAAATATCTATATCTTTTATAGAATTTTCTAAACGGAAATTATTAACACTGTTGGTATAATGTACCAAGTGAAATTGTAGACCAAAGAATTTATTTCTACGTCTTCCTTCTTTCTAAGCTTAAACACATTATTTAATAGTTGTATTTTGTATTAATATTACATAATTTTGTTTCATATTATTTTTCGTATTTACTTTATTTAAGTACATCCATTTCTTTACGAGCGTATGTACACAATAATACCAGATAAGCCATCATAATTTTAAAGATAACAACTTGACATTTTATCTTATCTTATTCACTGAGAGCTCTAAAAAAGAAAATTACTATCTTTTTAAATACCTATTGTGAAGAAAACGTGTGATTTAAAATATATATATATATATATATATATATATATATATATATATATATATATATATATATATATATATATATATATATAAATAGACGTTTATTTAATATATTAAGTCCTTATCGTGATTTATTAGAGCAGCCCTTGTATAGTGAATCACCAGATATTTTATGTACAGGACGTGAACGCTTAAGTATTAATAGCCTTGTGTCCTCGTTAAATTACTTATATGGAGTGCTTAACTTAATTAAACGAATATTTTCGTTTGTGGTTAGACTGAATTTTAATTTTGAATTATTGAATAACATGTTAATAGTTGGTATTGAATTTGTCAAATGCACACTACACAGATTAATTTAAATTTTTAACTTATAAAGATATAAGTTAAACAAAATGTTTTCGCATAATAAATAGAAAAGGTAGAGAAAAATTAGTGTCAATACACTATGTCCTCTTTTGTTCGCTCTTTTTTTGTATTTATGGGTCACACAATACGTAACACGTATTGTGTGACGAAACTCAAGTGAGATAATCAAATAAATTATCTCTATGCCGGGCTAGAACCCACAACCATAGCGCTAACAATAAGACGCTAACACGCTACACTATTCAACCAAAAACGAATATAGCAATTATTAAATAATTAAATAATTGCAATGTTTGTTTTAGAATTGAAATGTCATTAAATTAACTTACTCATCTTAGAAAACAGTATGATTTCAAACACGCTTATTTGTCCTCCAATTGGTTTAGTTCCATAGATAATGTATTGGTACGGTCAACAATAAAGTAGATCGGAAGTATAGATCCAGGTAGAAGCGAAGTGAACGTTGATATTGTGTGGGCCTCACTTTTGCTTCAAACTTGCTCGGCTTTGTTAGGCTAACGAGGCAGTTGGTCGAAACTTATGGCGTTCTATTGTTATTCTCGATACAATGTTGTTCACTAATCTATATAGTCTCATTTAGTGACGCCATTATTATAGTAGAATTGAAATTGTATATTTATTTTACAACATAAATGTATTTCATACAAATATATATTGGATTATATAGTAATTATATGTGTTAGGGTAGCGTCTAGTGTCTTAAAAATAAATAAAATAAAATCAGCGTTGAGTGGCAGAACTCAATGCCGCGCTTTGCCTCGACACCAGGGTGAAGAAATGGAAATATAAATTTAAGTCAATAAATTATCTCCTCGAGTCGAATCGAACCCACAACCAGTCGGTTTTAAAGTCACACTTTGTGCCCCTGCGCCACGTCTGGCCTTTAGCGTCTTAATAAGAATTTTTTCATCAAACAAACAAATAAAACGATATTTTGAGTGGGATAACAAATAAAATCCTTATAGATTATGCATAGCGATAGTGCTCTGAGTCACGTTTCGCCCGCATGCAGGGCTACCTTCGACTGCACCCTCGTTTGGGGACAGGGGTTCCGCAACCAATCGATCCCCCTCGCAATCTACGTAAATATTGACCCGTCCCGACTGACTCGGAAGAAAAAATACACTGTAAGAATAAGAAAATGCTTCAGATTTTCCGTCTTTTAATAAAAAGGAATCTGGCTATTTCAATGTCGCCAATAAGTCACATCATCGTTTTTTTTGGTTATCGGCATGTATAAAAAATAGGAAGCTGAAGAAAAACAAACTGCTTTTTTTCCTATCTTTAAAATTACTGAGTTATTAAAGATTAAAGTACGGCCTCCACGGCAAAATCTGGCTAAGCGTGTGACGTCATGCTGCGTCTTGCCAGTCGGCGCTTGTGAACACCGTCATTCCTGGGTTTGTTTGAAATGAAACAAAATCTGGTGTGCCTCTTTGTACATATATAATATATTTAACCTGCCTATTCGTTTTGAAATTAAATTATTATTTTTTCATTTTAGCTTCACACGGTATCGCACACAGCAGGGTAGGCAGAGGGAACCTAGTGTTAAGACACTCCTTTCCCCACTAAAAACTACCTGTTACCTATACCTAGACCTATACCTATTCTTAGTATATATTAATATTTAACACAAATGTCATCACACTCAATTTGGTCATATAAATGTCTCAAAGGAAACTGCTAAATCACTTAATGACTCATTAGAGCGACTAACAAAAACTAAACGCACCATCTAACCAGATTTGCCACTTTCCAAAGTATTTTGATTTATAGCTTATGTAACACATACTCAATCATTTTTAGAAGACAACTTTCATTTAGTACCTCCGGCACCAACCACTGTTGTTTGTTCTTGAAATTATTTACACTTCATACATGGATGTTAACTATTCAAAGTAAATATTTACTTCGACTCGGTAATATATGTAAATACTAATTTTATAATATTCAATATATATATATATATGTAATTATTTATTAATTTTCGAAGCCAATTGTGGCGCAATGGCACAAGCGTATGACTGTATACGCGACATGCTGTAGGTTCGATTTTCACTCGAGTAAAGCGCACAAACACGTAATGCCTCAGCCAAAACTCAGCGGAAAGTGGAGAACGGAAGCGTCTTAATGAGAACGGAGTGTCTTAACAGTAGGTTCCCAAGGTTCCCGTGCCTATTCTGCTAAAAATATAATTAATACAACATATTGATAATTAAAAAAGTAAGGAACGTGACAATATTTGCAAGAATACGTTTGCCGCTGAACTAGACATGAACCACGTTTACTTTCTATTTTATGTGGAAATAATTTTACACTATAAGACGTGCACACACGGCGTCTACTTTCGTGTTGCTTTATTGAAGTATAGATATTATTACAACATTGTGAACCATGTTGCTATACAAAAGCATCTGATCAATTGCTTTAAAATAAATTAAAAAAAAATTAACTAGCGTCTGACTTTTAAGTAATGGTTGTGGGTTGGATCCCACTCGGGGTGTATTATGTCTATTTTCCTACTGTGACAGGACGGTGTTAAGTTCCACCAGCCAATACGCAATATCTCCATTTCTGGCGGAAAATCAAAAAAGGAATGTCTTCATTCTAGTTATTCTCTATCTTCCCTACTAATGTATGATGTTAAACAGTACCCAATACCTAAAATGTATTGTCATAAACAATTCCTATTGTATTACTTATGTAAAGAATGTCCGAAGTTATAAAAAATATTAAATGCATTCATTAATCGATAATGCAAAGGGTCAAGAGAAGGCAAACATGAAACGGTACAGATACCAAAAGTGGTAAAGTTAGCTGCGTTGTCTGACAAGGTGTTTTTTAAACCAGGTGAAATAAGCCTTCGCATCTGCCGTTTTACACTTTATCTATACAAAAGTAATACTTAAAAAAAAACAATATAACGATATAATTAAAATGCTTACGAACTGTTTCTGAAGCACGTCCACGATTTGATTTTCATGTTTTGTCACAGTCAATAATTACTAGTTTTCTTTCTTAAAACGAAATTGGTAAGACACGTCCATTTTCGTTATATATAAGTACACCTTTATTATGTTATTGTATATTAATATTTAAAATTTAATATTTTTTACACTAAACTGACTCTGTCGATAGTTTGCTAAGTTCTAACGAACTTGACAATATGTAAGTCTGTTATGCAGGCAAATGAATGTTAAATCAAATTTGAAGAAAACGACCTAACGTTAAAAATAAAATAACCATTTGGTATGCCAAAAAGTTTCTCCACAGTTCAAAAACTTCTTGGAAGGATTCAAATCTTGTTTTATTTTGACGTTGTGCTTATTACATTTTTTAATATTGTACTATACATACTTATATGTATATGTAGTAAGAACGTTCTAAAAAAAATAAACGTATTTGAACATAAAAATCTTTCTTTCTTAAAGTAATGTGGCTTCGCTTTGATGAATCATTCAATGGGTGCTAGTGGAAAAACTAATGCGTGAACAAAAATATTCCTAGGGGAATCTGCCCCAACTGAAACTTGATAATTTATTAGATTACGTACCTTGTTTCGGAAAGATAACGTATAATTTACTAAATTAAGCATTTTTTTTGAGGATTTTATTATATGAATTATTTATTTTAATTGTAATTATAATTATATATTTTGTGTGTATATTTTAAAAGGATTTTTTTTGAGTTATTGTTTAATTGGAATAAGATGTCATAATTAATGAATAAAATATAAATATAGATAAAAAATACTTACTTGTATCAGGTACATACAAACAAAAAAATCATTGTACATCATATATTTCTGTATATGTAATCTGCTTTCGTTGTTTTTCCATGAACTTGCCTGAGCTTAGGGTGAACCAGAAAGTTGCGCGGCCCCTTATGCGCTTCTCCCGTCTGAGTCGATACAAATCTTTGACTGTTTGTAAGAAAGAAACTACACACTTACTATACGAATAAAGTTTATTTTAGCTTGAACTACCTAAAGCGTAGTACGTGCTTTTTTTTTCTTAGATATCTATTGGCTACATTATAATATATATCTCCGGGAATGAAACGAATTTTAAATTGCTAAATATAATTAATTAGAGGCCAATCATAGCGCAGGGGCATAAAAGTATGTTACTGTAAACTCGACTGGTTGTGGATTCGATCCACATTGGAGGAAATAAAATATTTTATATTTTCATATCTGCGCTCTCGCGTCAAGGCAATGCGCGGAGTTGAGTTTCTCCACTCAACACGCCTCTACATTCCGACGGAAAATGGGAGACGTTCTACAGCTGAGTGCGAGAAACACCGTGAACTAATTTTTAAATATAATTAAATAATAACTTAATTCAAAACTAGTTTCAATTTATATTCTAAACAGGCGTTAAATTAATCCACTTAAAAGTTAAATGTGATTGTGAATGCCGAAAGCTCTTTAAAAGAGGAAGGCTGATATTACTAGACGTTATTGCGGCCGGGAGCAAAGGTGGCGTGACCGTTTTATAAATTTACTCTCGCACCCCCGAAACTTTGATAATAGTCATTATAATTCTTAACGAGTGAAATTTGAGTTAACGAAGTCAACTTAGAACAAGAGTTACAATAAAACATTAAAAATACCGTTATTTAAGACGCTTATTTTATAAAATTTTTTTCAGCTTCACCCTATATCCTGATTATAGCAGAGTAGTTAGAGGGAACCTACCGTTAAGACGCTCCGTTCTCCATTTTCCGCCTAATGTTTTGAGGCATTGCGTGTTGAGTGGCTGAACTCAAGGCTTTGCTTTTGCCTTGGTGTCATAGCTAAGAAATCAAAATATTAAAAAATAATTATTAATTTCCCCGACTTGAGACAGAACCCACAATCGTCGCTTTACAGTCACACACTTGTGCCCATGCGTCACGAAGGCCTCTTATAAATTTAAATCCGCCTTTTTACGGTACACTGGTTACGAGAGATGAGTGGCGATATTGCATTAAGATTATGAAAACGATTCCATATTACAATAAAATTCACTTTCATAGTGCATTGGAATTTACTTACATGAATAAGGAATAAGAGTTTCCTTTTGGCACGCGATTAAAACGCGTATTTGCCTTCGCGACGTCTGGCGCGACGCCAACTTTTCCTTGCAATTTTGCTGTTCGACGAGTCGATGCGCGGACATTTCGCAGTCACACATTCTAGACCAGGGGTTCCCAAACTTTTCTTAATAAAGGACCGCTTTTATATCTTTCTTGGTAGCAGGGACCACTATGCATGTAGGTATAATAAAAATTAACTGTGATAATCAAACCAAAATCTCGCCTCACCATCCCCAATCATAATATTAAAATCGTTTGCGGACTATATTTAGGCTTCTGCGGACCACCGGTGGACCGCGGACCACTGGTTGGGAACCAGTGTTCTAGACGAACTGCAATAACCTATCGTTGGCGATCGGTCGGTACTGAAAGAGTTGTGGTTAATACTATCACAGCTGCTTGATTTGATACATCCACTGTCTTTGGGGTGCTTATAGATGTAGTCAACTTGTATGTTACTTATTGAGAAAACGTACAAAAAAATTTTCCTTACCTAAGTGTGGAATGACGCTTTAAAAAATGTTGAAAACTTGTATGTTTTCTTAACATTTTTACGTTAATTAAAGATGTTTATATTCTATTGATATGTGTTTAGTTTTTTATTTGAGTACAATGCACAGTGTAAAAATATAAGCTTATAAATGTCAGTTGCAATGTTTTATTATTTAGTATATATATAATTTCTAAAGTCATAAGAAGAAGAAATTAAAACATATTAAATAATAATAAATATTTAAAATACTGTTTGATTAACATCAAATACCTCCTAACCAATATGTTTGTGATAAATATTTAAAACATTGTTTTTATATTAAAAAAAAAAAGTTTCTTATAATTTAGCTAACGTGTATTAACACAGATCGCGACCCAGTTGACTGTCACGTGGTGTAATATAGACCAAGGTTTCATTCTTGTTTAAAGTACCTATATCTATTGTCTTAAACAATACACAAGTGATTGTAAATATCGAATAATGTCGAATAAAATATCAAATAAAAAAAACTGAATAAAATATGTCGAATAAAAGCAGTAGGTTAGCGTAAAAAAATTGATTCACCTTTTGAAATACATAGATGTGGAAGGTGTTAGCAGATACTGTGAACGACAAAAAATACCTTAGTTACTGTAATACTACCTACAAGCATAGCTTATTAATAAATATATATAAGATTTCGAACTTTAACTTGATATGCCCAACTTAGGCCCGTATTTATAAACCGATCTCAAATCTGAGATCGCTCTTGAGACGCCGTTTTTATTCACAAATTATATATCTATGAATAAAAACAGTGTTACTGTGCTAGAGCGATCTCTAGTGAAAATAATTTAAGTAGAAATAATGATCGTAGGCGTAGGTACTCAAAATACACGAATACTTGAGACTTGATGATAACACTTGTTATGAGTACGACTAAAAATACGCTAAGGAATTTAATTCAGAAGCTCTCAAGACGCAGAACAGACTCACTGTATAATAACTGACGGGCATTAGGAAGTGTGAAGTACTTTACGGCTTCCAGAGTATAAAGGCTTTATTGTGCAAGCTCAGTTGATCGCAAGAATTTAAGGGCATTAAATGTCTAATGTCTTTGAAGCATTATAAATACAGAGACAATAAGATTAAAAGGGAATTTGGATATTCTAGTAAGTCCCAGACAGAAACCAATAAGTGCCGGTGTAGTATTGTTGATTTTTAGTGTAACAATTATTTGGAAATACATATAGAATTATTATGGTCGATGCACTCAGGTTCATGAAATGCTCATCGTCTCTTACAAATTCTTCTTCTCTCTTTCTCCCTTGCTAATTTTTTTGGACACCTACAAATCTACTGATATTCTGAATTACCTTTCATGCCTAGTTTTAAAATAGATAACTTATATCTTTTCTGTGATATTTCTTTTCTTTCTTCACGTATCCCGGACCTATAATTCTCGAGGCATTGTTTGTTGAGTGACGGAAGACTCAACGCCGCGTCTTGTCTCGTCACCGGAGCAAGAAATTATTTTTTAATATATTTGTTTGACATATTGCCATATAAATACACATAAAATACACTACGCATTCAAAACAGTCATCTAAAAACAAACTTATTTTTTTTCGCCAAGATTGTAACATGAGCATGACTGAAATATACAAGCTAATTACAAGAGAAAATATGTGTAACCGTATATCCTATCCTTTTGTATTTTGTTGTTTTGGTGACAAATCACCCATTATATCTTGTGAGTCAGCAGACTGTAGAGGTGTACCTACCTGTCTTTGAATTATAAAATGGTGCTATACTATCGAGTCAATATATGTTAGTTTTATAAATAAATATGTTTTAAATTTTTAAATTCATTCCGCTCGTTCTATTGAAAATTTAAATCTAATATTTTTTCCTGTTAACTGTTCCACATATTCGATATTACATTTTATTTTTGTATCTAAAAGCAACGTTACGATATTGGTGTGTATATTCTTGTTAACGATAAAAATTAAAGTTTAACTGTACGTGACCTCAAAGAATTTTGATATTGTAAGGATCATAAATATTATTATCTTTTACTGGGTAGAACCGTTGCTTATTATTGCCCTTTTATAGCGTCCCACTGCAGCGTAGCGTAGGGAACCTAGTGTTAAAACACTAGGTTCACTTCCGCTCCCCACTTTCCGCCGGATTCTAAACGAATTGTTTGGAAATGTGGAAATCGAACCTACAACCTGTCGTGTTAACATCAAATAAAAATGAAATTATTAGCTCATTTACTTCACAGCCAAACCTATTATCATTGAAACATGATTTGTAATTTAATTTTATTGTCATTAGAACATAATGCCATTGTCGCAATTGTAGTGCGCGTTCATTTTCCGCCCACTGTACGTTACTGTATGTGATCGATCTACGTGGCGTGCCAAGAGCGGAGCTGCCAAGGTGTATGCCGCGGGGGCGCTAGCATTGACTGTTGCTGTATTTTTAAATCCATACTACATTTATAAGAACGTATAGACTATTATGTTCTTATAAATGTAGTATTTTATAACGAAATGGATATCCATATTGTATTTTTTTACATACGATTAATTAGGTGAGTGGCGTAAGTAGGTTAAGTTTTTGAAAATATTCAAAATGAATGTTATTATAATTCTTGTGGTGGCAAAACAATAGTATTTGGAAATGTTGTGTACGTAACACGTGTATGTATTTGACAATTTTATTACGATTTTTTGGAATCTTAAATATAAACAAACATTTTTTTTTATTAGATAACAAAAAAATAGATTACGATTTTCTATATAATGAATATTAAAATCAATAAGACATCTTTTAACATTACAAAATACAAATACGTTGTACCTACCTCAACTAAAGTTAGTATAAATTTAGCACACAGCTTTTCAGGTTTAGAGGATAATAAAATCCACAATGTGTTTGCAGATCCATAAATATAGCCGTACTCTGTGTATTTGACCTAGTTTACGTGCGATCAACAAACACTATGACAATGTTTGTTACTAAAGTATGGTTTATGAGAATTAGTTTATTAGTTTTTAAAAAGATACAATTTTTTTTGTAGCTTCATCCTATATTCTGTACATAGCAGTAGGGTAGGGCGTAGGGAACCTGAGAACGTACACATGTACGTTCACATGTTTCACTCATCCGAATGGGAATCGAATCCACAGTCGCGCGATTGTGCGCTTTTACCACGACGGCCTCATTAATTATTAGTTAATAAAATTAAAATTGTAAGGTAATTTATACATACCATAAGAATTTATACTTCTAGTTTTTATTTTTTTTATTACGTAATTTTCTTAGCGTCCTCGACACCAGAGCGAAGAAATGGAAATATAAATTTAAGTGAATATTTCATCTCCTCGATTGGAGATCGAACCCACAACCTGTCGGTTTTACAGCCACACTTTGTGCCCCTGCGCCACGACTGGCCTTTTAGTAAGTAAGCATTTAATATAATTTATGTCATCATTACTAAATATCATTTATTTAAATATTGTGTGAATTTTTATCCATAAAATGTATGATGAATAAATTTACTTTGTTTCATTATTTCGGCGTCGTGGGAACATCGCCATTTCGTACTGTAAACGCTCATTGCATCTCTGATTACAATACAACGAGCCAGTAATATTCTGCCGATATTATCTCTTACATGCCAATGCTTTTAATTAAGAGTCCGTAGTGTTGTCGGTTGTGGTTTCGTTTTTTTTTGTCAAGGTAAAATTTTTGAAATCATGCTTATTTGGCGTCCTTGTCTTACATACATATTTGTTAGGAATTATTTTTATTTAATTACTTTTTATATATTTTATATTTATAGATCTCTTTCATATCTATAAGTTATTATTATTTTTATTTCAAACTATTCAAGTACAGTTAGTAACGTTTCTTTCTTCTTTTCGTACGTTCGTATACGTTCTGCGTCCAAGTCACAACAAATGGCTGTTATTTAAAGTTACAATATATACTTTGTAAATTTTCTATAAAAAAAAATAGTGTAGTAAGATATGTCAATAAAACGAAATAGTTTAAAATAGAACATGATAATCTTTAATATCACTTATTACGGCTTAATGGCCTACTGTTTATAGAACGCTTCGCTTAAAATGGTTAGCTGAATCATAAGACATGAGATCAGAATTAATTTGATATAAAGAAGATCTAACAATATGTAAATTTACATTACGCACCTCTAATGCGAACTTTTAATAATTTTAAAGCTTATTGTATAGGTTTTTTGTCTAGATAATGTTTTTGCTGAACAGCTCGAATCATACCGCATATTATAATATGTAAACTATTGTTTCGTTTAAAATTATATTCAAGGTTTCATAAGAAAGATTGAATCCTAGCTCGATCTTTTCAAGATAAACTACAAGGAGAAAGATAAATCCTTGAACTGAACAGTTTAAATATATGCTTTCTATTATATGCGTCCTTAGACTTACTCGTTTTAAATATACAAAAAAATTCTAATCTTTCAAAATTATGCGTTATTATAAAAATAATAATATATGCATATAGGTAGTAATGTTTTCTTTTGTTTCTCTTATTTCTTTTCATTTAGCTTCACGCTATATCCCGCATACAGCAGGGTAGGCAGAGAGAACCTAGTGTTAAGACACTCCGTTCCCCACTTTCTGCCGAATTTTGGAGGCATTGCGTGTTGAGTGGCAGAACTCAACGCCGCGCTTTGCCTCGACACCAGAGCGAAGAAATGAAAATATAAATTTAAGTAAATATTTCATCTCCTCGAGTGGGGATCGAACCCACAACCAGTCGGTTTTACAGTCACATTTTGTACCACTGCGCCACGACTGGCCTTCTTTTCATTTAAAACTTTAATTTTGGCGTGAAATTGTAAATGAATTTCGCAATGTTAATCATAAGTAAACATTTGCGCCTCCAGCGAAAATGTGTTGAAAATAATAATAGCTATTGCACGCGGATGGTGGGCGGTCGTTACAACAGGATAAGTTTAATATAATATAGGCGTAAATTGTAGGTTATACGCCTTTCCTTATCAATAACTATCTAGTTATAGCTCTGCGCTGTGGCGGTGGATGGCCGACGTGTAAGAATAGAAAACTGATAATGTTAGAGTTGACTGTAATATATCATATTGAAAATTTACCTATTCAATGTTAATTTTTTTTTAGCTTTACGCTGTATCTTGCATACAGCAGATGCAGAGGGATCTTGGTGTCATGACACTCTGTTGCCCACTTTCCTTTGTGTGTTGAGCAGCGTATTGCCTGGGTACCGGATTGAGAAAATAAATATAGTAAATATTTCAGTTCCTCAAGTGAGAATCAAACCCACAACTTCACGTTTACAGTCTCACGCAACGTTGTGCACCTGCGCCACGACTTGCCCTTGGATGGTTTTTTTTTAAATATAGTAATCATTAAGAAATGTTGTTACTGAGATTTTAAAGGGTCGTGACAGCTTATATCTCACACGTGTGTGCGTGCATACATAGGATTATCAAAGCGAAGTTTACCAGACCCCTGTCTGATCCAATGAAATGTTCGTCTCGTTAATGCTTCCCACGTTTTGAATTCTTTAACGAGTTAAGGATGACGCCAATACGAATTGGACGATTTTAGTTCAAATCATGAAGTTCAATGTGATAGAAAATGTTTGCTGTTTCCCGCATATAGCAGGGGAGGCAGAGGGAGCCTAGGAACCTAGTGTTGAGACATATCGTCCCCATTAGGAGAGTTCCGTTCCACGTATTATATGCAAATGATAACAAGATATGCCTTATTATAATATGCTGTAAACCTATATAACCTATATATATATATATATATATATATATATATATATATATATATATATATATATATTCCTATAAAGTAAAATAAAGCTTCTTTACCCAAAACAAAATACTTTTATGAGATTAATTTATACCACAGTTTACAATTGGAAATTATATAAAATTTTCTTAGTTACTCAACAAAATTTTTCATCTGTTTTAATTATATTTCTCAAATATATTCGAGTTGTCTTGCTTAATTAAAATAAATATATATATATAGAGTTGGATTTGTATAGGAAGTATAGCAATAAATAAATATATAACTTTATCAGGTTTTCCATCGTGCCGAGTTTCTAGTAATTTGTGATTAGCTAAATTACACAAGACGGAGCCTCAAGTGGTCAGTTGTAAATTACTCTTTAGATTAAAGTACAAGTGGCTTTATTACACATTTATTAAGAAAATAATATAATTTATAAATGGATAGACAGACTAGAAAAATGTTATATATTTAAAAACAAAATATTTTTTTTATATTACAGATGACGATGAAATTGAATAACAACGTTATTGATATTGCGACTAGCACTAGTACTAAATTGAGTGCGCAATATGTCGAATTTATTACGCAAAGGGTAGCACGTAGTGTTTTAGCACTAGGTTCTCTTTGCCTAGATTGTTAGTCTAGATAAAGGGATGGGTAAGGTAAAGGATAGCCATTTGCTGTTGAATAATTAAATTATTTTATTCCGAAAAATATAAATAATAATAGTAACATACAATTAACTGAGGCCAGTGGTGGCGCAGTGGTACAAAGTGTGACTGTAAAACCGACTGGTTGTGGGTTCGATCCCCACTCGAGGAGATGAAATATTTACTTAAATTTATTTTCATTTCTTCGCTCTGGTGTCGAGGCAAAGCGCGGCGTTGAGTTCTGCCACTCAACACGCAATGCCTCCAAAATTCGGCAGAAAGTGGGGAACGAAGTGTCTTAACACTAGGTTCCTTCTGCCTACCCTGCTGTGTGCGGGATATAGCGTGAAGCTAATTTAATTTTTAATTTTAACATACAGTTTTGGTCAGGATAACTGCATTATAAATATTCCATTCTAAAAGCTATTAAGAAAGGTGAGAGCTAAGCAACGGGTCTAGCGTGAAACCAGTGATAGCTCATATTATAGGTACGTATTTGGTAAAGCAGGTTGATCGACTCACAAGATGTATCAATAAAAAGTCGTTTACCTAACTTTCTAGATCCACGTCGTAATATGATAAATCAGTGATTATTTTATATTTCACGTTTCTTTACAGTTATATTTAAGGGAGAATATAGTGTCTAATTAAAATAATATTGAAGTCGCCGTGGCGCAGGGGCCCGAGGGTATGACTGGAACTTAACGGTTCTGGATTCGATCCCCACTCGAGAGAATTAAAAAAAGTGTATATTTTATTTATTTTTTGCTTTGGCACCAAGGCAAAAGTGCGGCGTTGAGTTCCTCCACTCAACACAAAATGCCTCGAAAAATTCGACGGAAAGTGGGGAATGGATTTTCTTAACATTAGATTCCCTCTACCCTTCTATATGCGGGATTCAGTGTAAAGCTGATGTAATTTAATTTTTATTATAAAAATAATGTAAAAAATTACGATACTTGTGTTATGAAACATACGATACGATACGTTCTCTACAACAGCAGAATATTTTATTCAAAAGTCAGTAAAATACACTCAGCTTTACGGGTATACTTTCTTATTATTTGTTTATAGAAGACCTAATCCTACTAATATTATAAACTTAAAAATTTGTGAAAATTGATGTTTGATACACTTTGACACAAAAATTAGTAAATATAATTAGATGAAGCTTACAGTAATATAGGTTATTATACCTCAGAACAACACATAGGCTACAATTTATAATTTCTGTATAATTTGGCTGTAATATAACAATACTTTTGATTTTGGCGCAGCCGCGCGTGGATCGCTGGCAATAACATAACCATAAAAATATATTTATTTTAAATTTATATTTCCATTCCTTCGCTCTGTCGAGGTTAAGCGCGGCTTTGAATTTTTCCGCTCAACACGCAATGCCTCCGGAATTCGGCAGAAAATGATGAACGGAGTGTCTCAACACAAGGTTCCGTCTGCCTATACTGCTGTGTGCGGGATACAGCGTGAAGCTGATTTTTTATAACATTATGAATAAATAATTAATGCACTTTAAATTCCTTATACTATATGAATATAAAAACATAATTAACAATTCCGACTGATGTCGTTTTTCTTCTCTTTTGTATTCTTGTCGTAATAGCCACCATTCAGTGCAGTATGTAATTTCTATTGTGTATGCCACTTTCGCTGAAACAAAGTTTGGTCTCTGACATCTACTTGGAAAGTGATCACCCACTGCTTACATTACCCAAGTGATATTGGCGAAAGTTACTTTTTGTTTGACGGTATCCGTGTCACGCTCCTTCGTCAATATTGACCGAAATGTCTATCTTTAGTTTTTACAAACGAAAACTTCTTTTTTATGGTAGGCACTTCCACCCACAAGTTGATTTAGCCTACTTGAGTCTTGATCTCTACAGGTAAATTTTTCTAACGGATGTTAGTTTTATTTTAATATAACTGATAAAATTAGTGAAATGATGATTTAGTAGTTTTAGATATTTTTTTATTTATATTTGTGATATAGTTATATAATTTACAGGTGTTCGTTAACTTGATATTCACTGGTTATGTAAGCATAACGCTTTTAAGATTCAAATGCATACGATGAATAAATTTTAGCAACATCCAATGCTGTATTGATATATTCCTCAATATATTTAGTCATGAGGCCAGTCGTAGCGCAGGGGCACAAAGTGTGCCTGTAAACGCGACTGGTATTGGGTTTGATCAACACCCGGGGAAATTAAATATTTATTTTAATTTATATTACCATTTTTTCGCTCTGATGTGAAGGCATAGCGCGGCGTTGAGTTCCGCCGCTCAACACGCAATATCTCCAAGATTCGGTGAAAGTGGGGAACGGAGTGTTTTAGCACTAAGTTTCCTGTACGTACCTTGCTGAATACAGGATACAGTGTGAAGCTGATATAATAGATATTTACTCATTAAGTCATTTATTCACACATTCTATAATATTAAAATTTGACACCAAGTAGATATTGTTTATTTTGTAACAACTTAATTTATGTTTAAGTTTTTGACGATCACAGATGGGTATTAGTCATAATTCAGCTTCAGGGTTACCTGCTAGTGCATCATTTCATGGTTTACGGTCTGCTGACTCTCTGACATCTTCATGGAATACAGATGAAGTTAATGTAATATGATCTTTACTGCACACACAAACGTTTTAATTTAGTTTTTCATTTTTGTCATACAAGTGCGAAGTACGAACCAGCGAGGTGAGCAACTAGATTATAAAGAAAAGTGTCCTTCAACGTACTCTGTTTTCAGAGGAAAGGATATGCTTTGCGATTTTCATTCCAGTCCTCATTGTGACCGACATTGTGGTAGTTTGGACTAAAGAGTCCAACTAAAACGCTACGAAATCCATGTTATAGTTCTTTTATTAATATAGTGTTAACGACATCGATCTGTAAATCGATAGTTTATTGGTAAGTTTAACATATATACATATAACATTTTTATTACACGATAAATCTTTAAAATCTCCATATTTTAATAATACAAAACCTGTTTCTTGCTATGTTAATAATTTAATTAACGAAGACATTGTGTTTTTATTGCATTGAAACCTGTTTGCGTAGAAAAATTTTCCCCGAGAGCGGTTTTCAATTTCTTGCAATCATTTACACTAAGAAACCAGTTAACTTATAATTAATTTCAAATATAACCGGATATTATGCAACATATAAGGATTAACAGCGAAATATTAGTTATTATGTAAACCAATACAAGACTCCGTTGGATATGAGTAGATTGTTTTTTATTTAGAAATTAGCTATTTGATGACGATCATGATGAGGCCAGTCGTGGCGCAGGGACACAAAGTGTGACGGTAAAACCGACTGGTTGTGGGTTCGATCCCCACTCGAAGTGATGAAATATTAATTTAAAATTTATATTTCCATTTTATTCGCGTTTTCTTTTCTTCAAAGTGGTGAACGGAGTGTCTTAGCACTAGGTTCCCTCTGCCTATCCTGCTGTGTGCGTGATACCGCGAGAAACTGATTTATTTATAGCTGTTTAATCAAATCTAATACGTGCCAGTGCAATTAACAATAAGAAAGTTTACATACATACATTATTAGAAAATAACTGACATACAAAGCCAACCACGAAACTGCCATTATTTCATTTCAAAACGTAAAATAAAATCGTGACGAATCATCTAAAATTGAATTTGAAGACATTGCGTTTATTACCTCAGTGTTGTGTTCTGGTGCATGTCTTCCTATTCCAGCGTTAACGCACTACTTTATGTTAATACACTTGTGCATACGAAATTCTTCACGTATGTAACGTTATAATCGTTTTATTAAGTAACGTGTTATGATAATATAATTTTATAGTATTTAATAGGAAGTAACACAAAATAACAGTTATTATTTGTAATAAAATATGATGTATATATTTACTATGTAAAGATTGATGCAACAGATAACAAGGGCCGTCGTGGCGCAGGGGCACAAGCGTGCGACGGTAGTTAATTCGATTCCTACTCGAATGAAATATTTATATTCATTATTTTCAGTTCCTCTTTCCTCGGCGCCCAATATCCCTTGAGAATTTGGTGAAAAGTTGAGAACGGAGTGTCTTAACACTAGGTTCCCTATGCCTACCCTGTTGTGTGCGGGATACAGCGTGAAGCTAATAAAAAGATAAAGATCAATACGTAAAAAAAAATTAAGTGCAATTTCTAATTATTATTTATCTTATCGCGTAAAAACCAACAATAGGGAGTGAAAGAGCAATATCTAGTATATTCAAGAATAGATAATGCGTCCTACTTCAACAAAGGAGCCAGTGCTATATCAAAGTGAGCTGTCGATACCGTCCCTTCATAGATATCACGGGTATTATTGCCATTTCTACTTCACGCCTTGTAATAATATATTTTTTTATGTTTTTCTTAAGATCTAAGATACATATAAACGCGTCGCGCGATACACTGTAAACGCGTCTAGTTGTGGGTTCAATCCCCACAAATAAATGTATATTTTTGTTTCTTCATTCTGGTTCGGGCAGCACGGCGTTGAGTTCTGCCCTCACTCAGCACGCAATGCCTCTAGAATTCGACGGAAAATGGGAAACGGAGTGTCTTAACACTAGGCTGTTTTTAACTCTCAGATTAATTTAAAACATGAGTATGTAATGTCTATAAATTAATTTTTTTTTTTATTTAAATAGAAATAATAAGGAAGAATAATTCTTACACTTCACAAAGTTCATATACAATATAAAAAGCTCTTACTATGACTTTAGACTATTATTGTCTTAGATCGAATCGATAAATTTTAGTTTTTTTAAACATAAATTATAATCAAATCTGTAAAACCGCTTAGCGAATAAACATTAATAACAAATGGCTGTTGATTAAACAGTTTTTGTTGAATATTAATGTAAGTAAGAAAGTAGGCTAGGTTATTTTTTAGGCTTAGGTCAAGTTACATTTACGTTATCTAACATAGTGCCTAATTTATAATTTAGGATTTTTAGGCTTTTACAAAATAGCAATAGCTTTCTAAAATTACAAACTATTTCATCGTTTATCATTAACTTCGTTGTTGTTTTTTTTGAGTTTCACTTTTTATCCCTCACTTGGCAGGGTACTTCAGCAGGATAGGCAAAGGAAAGCCTTAAGACCTAATCTTAAGACACTCCGTTTCCATTTGGGTTGGAAATTCTGGAAGTGCCAATTCTGGAGACATTATGTAGAAGATTTTCTACATATTTTCCTACATTTTATTGTTGATGTTAACGTTGTTAGCCCTTTTGGTAAAAATTCCATTGTCTATATTCCGCGCTATTTATACACAAAAAGCATCTAAATCGGTTCCCTCACGTATACATACCAATATTTACGTCTAGGATATATTAATTTTCCTCATATTCTGTTTATTGAAAGTAAACATTCGAAAGGCAGTCATGTGTGCCCTTTCCTGGTTCATCCATATGGAACGTGTCTCGTTCACGGATTCCATTGTCCGCGCTGGCCCGCTCTATTTATAGCCAATCAACGGTTACCCTAACATATACCTATATGGGTCTTTAGCTAGTGAAATAGTTATAACTATTATAGAATTACAGGCTTGGATTACAAATGAACGGATCTAATGTTAGAATACTCTACATTGTTGATTTAAAAAGTCAAATCAAATTAGCTTCACGCTGTGTCCCACATGCAGCAATGTATGCAGAGGAAATATAGTGTTAAGACAATCCGTTTCCCACGTTTTGCCGAAATTTTTGAGGCATTGCGTGTTAAGTGACGGTTCTCAACGCCGGGTTTTTGCCTTAGTGCCAGAGCGAAAGAATGAAAACATGAAGAAATATTAATTCATTTCTTCAAAAAGGAGCGGTTTCAAAAACCCACAACCGTCGCGTTGCAGTAACACCCTTATGCCCCTGCGCCACAACGGCCTCATACCTTATTTATTTCTTAAAAGATCTGTGAAAAGCCAATAGCTGTTCTAGTTCCAGTTTGCTTTATTGTTTTATTTACATTTTTATGTGGGTATCAACGCAATCTAGATCTAGTTTAAAATGATCATTTCTGAGTCGAGAAACCGTCTCATAAAATTAAAGGCATAACATTTAAATATTCTTAATGAGATATCTTTTTTATAATTATGTGTCAAATGTAAGTATTAAAACTGAAAACGTGATACAAGTAGAGTTTCTTATAGAACGTTTTTTGCATCATTTTAATCGCGCTCAGCACTTCCTCAACCAAGGTTAACTATACAATTTTTACTGAAATTATAGTCACAGATTATAATAAATGATTGCCATTATTTGAGACAGTAACATTATCACAGATATTTTTCTATTTTATTCTTTAACGTAATTCAAGATTTTGCCATAATAGGTACGTTAGTGTAATTAACGATGTCGTAAGTCGTTTTTCCAAAGTTATTCTTTTTTTTTTCAGCATCACGCTGTATCCTGCATGTAGCGTCCATCCCCCACTTTCCGTCGAATTCTAGAGGCATTGCATGTTGAGTGGCGGAACTCAACGCCGCGCTTTGCCTCGACACCAGAGCGAAGAATTATAAATATTTAATATTTAATTTCCTCGAGTGTGAATGGAACCTACAACCTCTCGCGTTTACAGTCACACTCAAGTACCCCTGTGCCACGACTGGCCTTAAAGTTATTCATATAACTTTTTTCAGAAATTACAGCAGTGCTAAATAGTTATATGGGAGTAATTGGCGTACCTATTGTCATAAAAACCGTGACGTACTATGTGGTGTTAGTGTCCCCAATTGGATTTTTTATCGTGACACGCTCGTTACGGTATTTTTTGTTTTCTATCTGTATAGATATTCGAACATTCGATATATCGACACAGAAAAGTTGTTTGACATATTCATTTAAACTTTTCTACCTGCAAGTGTGCGATTGTAAACACGATTAGTTGTGGGTTCGATTCCCATTCGAGTAAATGAAATATTTTTTACATTTCCTCGAAAGGGAAACTAATCCACAACATCAATATTTCGTTCTGGTATCGAGACAAAGCGCGTAAATTCAGCGGTAAAACGGGAATGAGTTTCTTAACACTAGGTTCCCTCTGCATATCCTTCTGTGAACGGAATACATGCAGCGTGAAGCTGATTTAATATTACTAATTCCCGGTGATAATTAACGCGCAAATTAGTAAATTAATATAGTCAAACTTATATTATTCTCTAATATTAGAATTTGCAAAGGAAACGTCGGGCAATGTTGCCGCAGTACTAAAATTAACAGCGAGTGGCGCTCACCCGATAGGGCGGACCATGGCGCCAAACGAAGTCCCGAGTCAAGGACAGCGACTTGCGTTCTGTATTGTTATTGGATCTGGCTCTAATAATCTGTTATTGTAATACAAGTTGTTCCTTTGTTAATGTAGAGATCGTTATCACGTATAGATGTGCTATTTTTTGTTCTTTTTCACAGGTGTAGCGTAATCAAAATGTATATTGACCATACATACGATGTAATACATACATAAAATGTAATACATACGACTATAAACGTGACGGTTGTGGCTTCGATTTCCACTCGGAGTAATAAAATATAGTGTATCAATGTGCGACGTTAACATGTGACGTCTCGAAAATTCGGTAAATAGTAGTAGGGAAGAGAAGGTATCTTCATGAGAGCACGACCACTACTATATTTATAGATATAAAATAAATATTATATAATATGTAGATTGTGCCTCCATTGACGATCTCCATTTTAAATGCAATTAAAAGATGTTTAAGAACGAGACAATGGAATTGTAATTTCAGACCACACACTGGATGTGGCGACAAAGATAAATATTATGTATGGAGAAGTTACACACACTATAGTTTTTTCCTTTTTTTTTTTTGAAAATAAGACTTTTGTTTTGAACGATGAGGGTACGTATTTTAAAAGGAAAACATCATTAATAACTTTTTTAAAGTATAAAACGAACTTCATATTTTGTTCTGTAATAACATAATTTCAAATACTTTTTTTTATATAAAATTAATATTAATTTACATATAAATATAGTTGTTAAGTTATTTCTAAAGATCACTGTTCTAAGAAAGTTGTTACTATTGCTTCAAGTTTCACGCTTAATGCATTCGAGTCGTACGCACAATGGAACCAATCGAATACGCTTTGTGCTCTAAATGAGGCGGGACCCCGGTACGTTCGTTAGTCAGTCCACCTAATTGCGTAGACGGTTAATGATTCGATTTCCTTAATGCAACACTGTACTGTATATTGATTATTCTAATCTGTTCATTTATAATTATCAATTCTATTGGAAGATTTGTTTTTGAGATAGCTAAATTTAATGCTCGATTTGATATTGACAAATCTAAACAACTGGTTGTGGGTTCGAGTCTTATCCGAGGAGATGAAATATTAATTTAAATTTATATTATCATTTCTTCGCTCTGGTGTCGAGGCAAAGCGCAAAGAATTCGGCGGAACGTGGGAAACGGAGTGTTTTAATACTAGGTTCCCTCTGCCTACCTTGCCGTGTAATACAGTGTGAAGCTGATTCGATTTTTGATTTTGATTCTAACCAAGACAAAGGAAAATTTACTATACTTAGGTATATAAATATCACTATTGCTTGAACCCATAAATTTATGAAAAAACTTTTTTTTTACCTTTAGATTTATTATTTTTTTTGCAAAATTAAAAAATTGCAAATCTATCTATTTGATTTTTTTTTATAAATTGCCGTTTAAGCAAATAATAAGATATTTATTTATTTTATTTACTTTTATTCATCTTAACTATTATATTTATCTATTGAACTACACTACTCAGTGATCAATATGAACAAACTACGTATCAGTATCTCAATTGCCGAGTACTTCCTCTTTGAAATGGAGCTATAAACTTAACAGTACACTCGGTTTAATGTTTAAATACATAGAGTACTACCAGAGGTATTACTTGAGTAAAATTAACTTAATATTAGAGATTTTTGTACATCTGTTTGTATATACGTATAATAATTTAATAAAGCTTAGTGACACCGCTAGCTCTATCGAACCCGACATTCCGATATTATAAAATAAGGAGTCCCAAGTCCATCCCTAAAGCAAAAATAGGGATGATCATGAGTAATAATCTAGAATAACATAGTTAAGATCATTTTTTTTGTTGTGTTCTGCCACTCAATACGCAATGCCTCTAGAATTCGGCAGAAAGTGGGGAACGAAGTGTCTTAACACTAGGTTCCCTCTGCCTACCCTACCCTGTGCGGGATACAGCGTGAACCTGATTTGTTTATTTTTAAGATATTTTTTCTACGTAAAGATATTATTTTAATATCGTCTACTTTAACCGTAACAAGTTCTGACACATAATGAGCGCACTTCACTAACTGCAACACTGCAACTTTGTTGCAACACTATCGTACCGACCACAGAGTGATATCATTAATTCTTTCTATCTTTAATGGTAAGGCTGTCAATTTGTGAGTTGAAATACTATATGGGCGTATCGTTTGTAGCGATCCGTCTATCTTATACAGTTTACTATATCATAGAAGAGACAGTATATTTTTTTCATTTGTATATATTGATAAGTAGCCGATTATATCTATAACATTGTTTTACATATAGTTAAAGTGACGAACAAGTTTAATAGAAATAAAAATAGAAGATATACGAGTTAGTTCTGTTTTTACCATCGCTCGGAACTTAAATAACAACTGAGTCATGATTGAATTTGTTTATGTTATTATAATTTTTAGTTGGCGCATGCCTCTGTCGGTTCGTTCAGCTGTGTTTATCATCCTAGCCGTAAATTATTTTACATTGCAATGTATTAAAAAAAACTTCGTAAGTACATATAAACTCTAAAATCCCATTTGAAATGGCGGCTATCTAAAATGGAAACCTGTCTAGTACCTGTCGTGTGTACGATTTAAAAGGAAGTTGTCACTTGGACATTTGAATCATCGCTAACAGAAGTCGCATCACTGTATGAACCGTACGGCCATGGAGTTTACATTATACCGTATTGTGGAAATCCTGTAATGTTTATTAATTGTGGATGTGCCTTCGTGAATCAAGAAACAATACATTTTGTTAGTATATATATTATATATATAGTGATTCAATATTTTCTAAACATATATGTATTATTTTAAATATCGCCTTTTACCTTAACGACATTATAATGAATAATAACTGAGTTAACGTACAACTACAATTAAAATGGAATATGTTTAATACTTATTTAGAAAACGTATAAACATTTTAACGTAGCGGGACTTGAACCTGCCTCTTGGAAACCGATCAGGTGGTGAACGTACGGCTTAGTGGTCAGAGCGCCTAGTCGGTTTCCAGCAGGCGCGGGTTCCAGTCTCACTGTCTTTCCTAAGTGTAGAACAACACTTTAAAAATTTTAAAATATATCGGATGTCATGTCTAAAATTTTCTTATGCCACTAACTTGTCAATATTATACATATTTCAAGGTCCTTGTCTAAGGATTTATTTTTTGTATCCGATTCTGTAGTCATCTAAGCCGATCAACAAAAGTTAGTAAAGCGTTTTTTGTGATGTCGTTGAATAATAAATAATCCAGAGCGTATTTTTTGTAAAAATACTATATCAAGCCAGTCGTGGTGCAGGGACACAAGCGACTTTAAACGTGAAAAGATAACGAGTTAAAGCGCGGCATTGAGATCCGCCATTTAATACGAAAGTGGGAAAAGGAAGCGTTTTAATGAAAAACGGAGTGTCTCAACGCTAGGTTCCAAAGTTCCCTCTACCTAAACTACTTTATGCAGAAAACAGTGTGAAATTGAAAAATAAAATTAGCAGCATAGAAAGCTTAAACTTGTCCTTTACAGAAATCTAAATGTATACATGCTTAAATTTAACGAGATCTTATTCGTGAACCATACAAGTACGTCACGCTGCACACCCATGCTCATCGGATTGTGAGGGTTATAAAATTAGAGAATTGGTCATACAGCTTGCTTCAAAAGTACTATTTATATGGTAATAGTCTTCCATTTTGTGTCCTCCTTGGCTTTGCGGCAAAATTAACTGGCGCCCTGCCACTCTTCTTTTACTGTCACTGCCATGGTTTAACGGTTTGTTTTTCTTATGACTCATTCGCAATGTCGAAAATATCGGCATTGGATGGTTGAATTTCACAGCTTTCTATTTGGTTATTTCATTTTTATTTTGTGTAAAGCAAATATACCAAGTAATAATTATAAAAAATATTACTTTAACATAGTGTGAAAGTGGGTACCTACATTAAACGGATTTCCTAAAGACCTCATTTATAAATAAGTCCACCTGAGTTGTAAAAAAATGTACGATCGGTATGTAAATGTTATTACGACGTACCAATATACCTGTAGGCAGTGATCGCATCTTATCTGTACCTTATAATCCTATTGAGGTTCCAAATGTTGTTGTGGCTTTAAATATTACAATCTCCTTTCCACTTAGTATTTAATCATTAATTAGTGCTAGTATTAAGACACTCCGTCGTCCTCTTTTCACCGAATTTTTCATGATATAAATGGCGGAGCTCAACGTCGCGCATTCGCCTTGTTACGACAACGAAAAAAAAAACATCAATTAATATAATTTAAACAATTCTTATTGTAAAATCGATTGCACACGAGTGAATAAGTTTAATATAAGTTTTGTATGCACATCACACATCTCTATGATTCTATCGGGCAATGGCACCAAGTTTACACAAATCAAATGAGTCATCAGCATTCATATAATCCCATTACAACTACCGATCGGCGCCTATATTTTCTCGGTAGTCTACACAAACATAATCTTATTGCTCCAAACATTATATATTATGTTTCTCAGAACACTGTATATGCATTAAATACGTTTTCTCTCGAGCAGTATTGGAGAGACCTCGCATAAGGAATAAGGTTAAAGGCAACCAAGACAGTTTTAAACTTGTTTTAATACTCGCGGCTTAGTGCGGCTTTTAAAGTATAAAACTATTTTTAATCAAACTCCACATATGCTGGTGCACTTCGACGTTAATCCCACATGGCATGTGACTAGTTTACTATGTCACTAATGAGGACGGACGGATAGACAATTATTTCGTGTGAAAATAGACTGCATTAGCGTAGAAGCATTTTTTTTACTATACGAGTGAGTAAAATATTTATTTGTTTACTTTTAACTGTATTGATGCCTTCGAATTTATTAGACAGTGGAAACAAAATAGGAATTATACCATTTTCACCTTCAACCATTAGAAACAATCAAAATCAGCCTTATCCTGTATTCCGCATATATACAGCAGATAGGTAAATACGACCTAGTGGCAGTTCTCGCTGCTTCTACTTTCCACCCATTGATATATCGATTGCGTATATTCATACATGATACTACTTATGTACCTACTCAACGCCACACTTTGTCGCTATTACGAACGGAAAAATAAACATAGAAAATGGAACCTAAAACCAACGCATTCACAGTCAGAAGTTGTCCTACTGTATCAAGAATGACTCGGGCCACACGTTATAAATACGCTACAATACTGTATATTAACATAAAATAGAAATATACATACAAATATAAGATTTCTTAATAAATCTTTTTTTACTTTTGCACTCTTAAAACTTTTTATTTTACCAAATGGTTTTTATAAATAGATAGATCAGCTTCACGCTGTATCCCGCACACAGCAGGGTAGGCAGAGGGAACCTAGTGTTTTTAGACACTCCGTTCCCCACTTTCTGCCGAATTCTGGAGGCATTGCGTGTTAAGTGGCAGAACTCAACGCCGCGCTTAGCCTCGACACCAGAGCGAAGAAATGGAAATATAAATTTAAGTAAATATTTCATCTCCTCGAGTGGGGATCGAACCCACAACCAGTCGGTTTACAGTCACACTTTGTGCCGCTGCGCCACGACTGGCCTCAAATGGGTTTTTATAAATCTCGCAAAAAAACCAGGCGGTTACTATGTAATCTAGGTAACAACATGGTTCAATACCTGACCTTCTTTTTTGTACCATTTATACTACAGTTGTATCCATAAAATAAACGATTAGGTCACGATTCCTCCACAATCTGTTACAAGAATTTTGAAATGTTGTCAATATAAAGTATATATAAAATGCAAAACAATTGAGTGAATTTTAAAATTGAAGGTGAAATATTATTTAATTTGACATTAATAAAAATGATTACGCCTATGCGGAAATATTATATAGTTTCAAAAGTAGGTAGGTACCTGTTTAAAAATACCACGCTATGTCTTAAGATCGTTGCAATATCTTAATTGCTCAATGGGCGCAATAGCCTGTCTGGTAAGAATTTTTTATTGTTCTTATTTCTGTTAGAGAGTACTTTAGTTTAATTGTTAATTTAACATGAAATAAACTTTAACAGAGAGTCGCCGACCTTCGTTTCCGGAACCCATGGCCAAATTGATGACAGTGATTGCACCACTGGACAAAAATAACAGTAGTAGTGTACGCTCAACCGTAAAAACAATAAACTTAAAATTACTAAAAACGCTTTGTAATTCTTGAACTTCACTATTTAAATTTCCTGTTTGAAACTTGTTGAACATTCATGAGAGCATCTTTGGAGTTATTGAAAGTTCTTACGTTATTATAAAAATATATTAAACAGAAATCATTTTACCAACAGCATCCGTTTTAAAATATTTTTTGTTTAATATTCTCTTCCTCTTTGTTACATGAATACAGCTTAAACGAAGCAAAAGTAAAATACAGTAAAAAACTCGTACAAATTTTATAAAGATAGTAAAGTAAAACAAAGATGAGCCACTAATTAGTCATACAAAAGATATTGATGATTTTTTTTGTATATCAGTTCATTTCAGACAACAAAATACAGCAGCTGGCAATCAAAATATCTTGGCTCGAAAAATGTTATGGATTAAAAGATATAAATCAGGTTAAGCGTACACGAAGTTTTTTATACATTTGTATAAAATAAAATTAGGTTAGTTATATAAGGTTTTTTAAGAGACCATAATATCTCTTTGTAGGAATTTGTAAGATTTCTCTAACCCCCGACGTTGATGTGCCAAATAAAAACGAAGAATATAACTTATTTTTTTGGTTTATAATTATAATAAAGAGCTTAAAAGGTAAACGAAATCATGAAACTGTAAATATATAGAAAAAAACCGGACATTTATAAGTTTGGAAATACGCGTTTTTAGCTGCAAGCGTTTTTGGGAAAAAGATTCTTGATAGACAGACAGACGGACAACAAAGTGATTTTAAAAAAGTTCCTTTATACCTTGAAAAGACTATATTTTACTATATTTTTAGGGTTCCGTGCACCCTAAAAATATAGTCTACTCGGAAATATCAATGAAACATAAAATACCTCTGTCTTATATTGTATTTTACTTGTATAATATTTATTTAATATATCAGTTATTACGTCTTGCATATTATATTTAACTTATTCAGTGTTAGTCAAGTGCCAATACAATCCAGAAATATAATTTTTCTTACTTTGGGTTGCAAAACGTAAAATATTTATCGTTTCATAGGATAGATATAAGATTACAGGAATCAGGGTATCTGCCTTAGGATCAAAGAACATCAAGGATTTATTACTATATGGCTTCTACTATTAGAGGACAAAATAAAGCTGCTATAACCGCTCGATGCACGCACGCACGCCTTGTCTCTCGGGTGCATAAATTGAAGAAATGGACTAATGCAGCGCGTCCGCCCACTGGACGGCGTCTGCCGCCCGCAGCGGAATGCAGGGCTGGACTGTTCGTCATTGTCGTTTCGAAGACTTAGTGTTTCAGCGACTCGAGCTGATCACAGGATTATTAATAATATATGTCCTGATAATTGTTTTATATAGAATAGGACTTTTTGGCTTCGGCTAATCTAATTTATAGTATAATAAGTTATTAAATAATAAAAGTTAAGAAGATTTTTTTATTAAATATATATTGATCATACATATTGTATTTAGTAAGTTTAAACGGAATGTCTTAACTAGGTTCCCTCTGCTTACCTTGCTGTATACGTGATACAGCGTGAAGCTAAAAACCAATGTTTAAATCAATTTTGCTTTTTCAATTCCACTATAAACGATTTTTCATTTATAGAGAAAGCCTATTTATATTCAATACAAACTTTTACTAATAAATAACCCCACTTGCATATTTAACAAGACAGACACGACCTTAACTAACCTAACAATAATAGGATAATCTGCATACTCTAAAGGTCATCTATTTGCGTTAAAACGTTGAATATTCTAATGAACAATGAATGCCATTATAGATTATTTGTATAAAAAGTAGGAAATGTAAGCTGTATTAGATAATAATGGTAAGAGTAAATTTTGATATTGCACATCGGCCTTGCACTACTTGTTTAAGGTTTTTGCGTAGGTTTTTTTATATCTTAGCACTGAAATACGCCTACTGGTAATATAAAAATGATTCTGATGACTGTGTTTAGTTTACTATATAAGCAATTCAATTTATTATTCACTTTTCTATGTACTTTAATATACTTGTTGGAATTAAGGAAAATTATATTTAGTGTAGATGCCAGCCGTGGCGCAGCGGCACAATGTGTGACTGTAAACCGACTGGTTGTGGGTTCGATCCCCACTCGGGGAGATGAAATATTTACTTAAATTTATATTTCCATTTCTTCGCTCTGGTGTCGAGGCTAAGCGCGGCGTTGAGTTCTGCCACTCAACACGCAATGCCTCCAAATTTCGGCAGAAAGTGGGGAACGGAGTGTTTAAAAAACACTGGGTTCCCTCTGCCTACCCTGCTGTGTGCGGGATACAGCGTGAAGCTGATTTATTTTTTATTTATATTTAGTGTAGATTTCGCATATAATTAAGAGCGACGGCATAAACAATGGTGGAACGGCTAGTAGCAGTTGCAGAGTACTGTGTGTCATTATTTATAACTGAGTCACACTTACGTCAGAAAGTTTCCTAACTGGCCTCCGTGAGGGAGCTCAGTGTCTGTTCACCTTACATTGTGTGACGAATATTGACCCCGAACGAAAAGTAATTGTATATTATGCTTTTGGTATCAAATTATATTATTATACATATATACTTACGAAGCATAGGTGTAAAGTTTCACCACTCAAAAATTATCTGTCTGATTGTATGGGAAATGGTGAATGGATTAGTGAGTTATTCACCAAGTTTCCCGATAGCCTATAAACAATTCAAAAATATTTTGCTGCCCGTATAGTGTTGAGACACTCGGCTATGGACTTTCCTTCAAAGTTCGAGAAATTACGTGTTGAGTTAAGCAGCGAAGCTCAACGCCACAGGATATAAATATACATAGACATCAATATAAGTAGGCACTACAGTATTTGATAAGTCATACACAATTACACTGTTTTCCTTGTCGGGATGAACATCAACATTCCCTAAAAGGCATGTCGTCCAGCTTGCTCACCCACGCCCAGCTTTGTATGGGACGAGACTCCTACGTTTTAGTTGCCCTACCTATTTTAACATATTTACATTATTAAAATATTTATTATTATTGAGATACCAGTCGTGGCGCAGTGGCATAAAATTTGACTGTAAAACCGACTGGTTGTGGATTCGATCCCCACTCGAGGAGATGAAATATTTACTTAAATTTATATTTCCATTTCTTCGCTCTGGTGTCGAACGCGCTTGTCGCGTTGAGTTCTGCCACTCAAACTGCAATGTCTCCAGAATTCGGCAGAAAGTGAGGAACGGTGTGTCTTAACACTATGTTTCCTCTGTCTACCCTGCTGTGTGCGGGATACAGCGTGAAGCTGGAAAAAAAATCATTATTCCTCTCTAATAAACTTAGCTTTATTACTTTAACAAATGAAATCATTCGCAATCCAGGAAAAAAAATATTTAATACATCAGGTTTTAGTCTATATAGCGTACAAAATAATATAATTACCGTATGGATAATTTTGACTAGTAAATTGAAACATAATTCTTGTTTTATCTATTACTGTGGGTAGACTTTTCATTGATACTTTGATAGTACAAAATTATATCTGTTTCTTATGTAGTCTCAATTAAATTGAAAAAAAATATATAATTATTTTAAGATCAATTAAGATAGGCCCATAAAATTCTTAAGAGGCCTGGCGCATTGGCGCAGGGGCATAAACTGTACTGCCACAACCAGTCCAGCCCCACCCGAGGAAGCGAAATACACATTTATTTAAAATTTATATTTTCGTTCCTTCGCTTTGGTGTCGAGGCAAAGCGCGGCGTTAAGTTCCGCTCAACACGCAACACCTCCAGAATTCGTCGGAAATTGGTGAACGGAGTGTTTTAACACTAGGTACCGTCTGCCTACCTTGTGTGTGCGGGATACAGTGTGAAGCTTTTTTTGAATATTTAACATTCTCCCCTCCGTTTATACTACGTTGAACGGAGCCATCTGTCACACTCACAGCACATACCAATCCCTATATCCATACACAAAAATTATATTTCATACAACTCTGATTAGATTGTTTATACAATCATATTGTTATTACAATCATGCCAGAAAAAATCATTTCGAATATTTTGTAGATAAAATAAAATAAATTCTAAAGCCTGTATTTTTTATAGAAATACTAGAATGTAGAATAATAAGATTAAAATAACTAACATCTTCTATACTATACTAGCTTCATGTTGTATCCCTAACGGGGTAGTCAGGGAGAACGGAGCGCCAAGCGGTCTCTGCATACCTCTTACGCCTCGTCCACTGTCATCAACCTCTTCATACATGCCCTTCGTGGAGTCCTTATGCATTTTACGTGATCTTCCTCCAGTATCTTTTATACTGTGTTACGGAGGTCAACCGAGGTCTGCCCCAACCTCTCTTATAATTCACTTTTCCGTCATCAACTTTTTTTGCTATTTTTTTATCCTTCATTCGCTCGATACAAAATTACATATTTAATAAGTTTACTAAATATTTATATTTGGTGCACGAATATATTAATAGTAGAATTCGCCCTCGCAACGAGCAATGTCTTGAAATAGAGCCGAACGGTAAAGACACTGTACAATGTCTTAGATCTAGGCTCTCTGTTATCTACATTTTTATGCAAGCTCAATATTAATTATAATGTATATGCTGTCGTTGTATTAGTCAACGACAGCATATATCTGATAAATAAACAAAATTATTTTCCACATTTAAATGTATTTGCTTTAATTGATTTTCGTATTTCAATGTTCCAGGGCCACCGCCACGGCTGGGGCTGAAGGCGGCCAGCCCCGGCGTCGACGAGGACTGCAACAGTAACACTAGCCTCGCCGGCAGCCAACACTCCACGCACGATGATCTCGACGCACACTGCGACAACTCTGGATACTTGTGGCTACTCGACTATAAGTGAGTTTTGATATCTTTTTTGAAATAGATAGGTACTTTGGACCTTTTAATTTATCTATATTTTTTTTAGATCACGATCTTTTTTATTGTTACCCTAATAATATTAACAGGAAATTATTAATTACCTTAATAGAAATATTTTCTTTTATTAATTTCGTAATCCTCAATACTTACCTACTAGGTATTACGGCATAATTTTTATAGTTTTCACCTTAACATCTATCGTTAAGGTCAAGTACGAACTCCCTAGGCTTGATATAGTTGACTAATTATGAGGCGTGCTTGGCCTTTTCTTTATATTAAGGTAAAATTCTAATAAATGTAAAGGTCAATAAAGTATTTGTCAAACATTTTTATAGGGCTTGTAAAGTTTAGGCCTAAGAGTACCTTTATAGCTAAATAAAAAATAAGTGCTTGTGCTTTAACAAATTTGCCATAAAACTTTAGGAACTTAGCTCTATTAATAAGATAAATAGATACTTATATAATAAGTTTCAATATATGCAAGTTATAGAAGTAATAAGTAACACAAAATAACATTGATATATTGTCTTTTCCAGTCCGATGTTTCGGGACAGCTCGTGCCACCACATCTCAGTGTTGTCGTCCGTATCCGCCTCGTACAAGGGCATAAGCGACCTCACATCCCGTTTCGAATTCACGTCTCGCTACAAAGACATCGCTCGAGATCTCGATGCAAACCTCGCCGAAGCCGATATGGAGAGCTTCAAGACGGAAGACATTCACGCTCTCTTGCTGACCGCCGACTTGCCCCACGACGCCATCATCGATGATATAACCCATGACGTGAGTACATTTGAATATAATAACAATTCGGAAGATTCAAATGTGATGATAGTATTTCGACACATTCAATCATTCTCAGTAAAATTTAATTGAGTAATTTAAAATTTCATCACTTTGCATCCTGTTTTCTATGTATTTCTTCCAATGAACTAAGTAGCGTTGCGAGATAATTAGTAAGGACGTATAAGGCGAGCTGAGGAAACTCGCTTGCCATAACTATAGGGCACGCAGGTGCCACACAACATACCAATGTTTTCACATTTTCACTTCGCTCCACCATATGCAATCTTTACGTAACGACTCCACATTAACTATATAAGCATTTCAAAATGTTTACTTTTTGTTAGTTAACATGTGGCGTTAGTTTATTTCAAAACTAAATATATTTTAAACGAGGCGTAAATTTAACTTTATATCAAGGTCTCGGTTAACTATTCAACAACTACATAGTTGTTAAATAAATTAAATTAAAGGATATTGATTTAAATCTATACCCATATGGCTGTTGAATGTCTACTATTAAAATGTAATAAAAACGTGTCTTGTTTCGTTAACCGACTATTTTGATGCCACTATAGTGTTTGCAGTATTATTTGAATTTAAAATAGATAAAATCTACAGCACATAGACGGAATAATTCATTTTTAATACTCAAGTATTTCCGCCTTTTAAATACAAAAGTCATTACCTAAGGTTTTTTTTTATATAATACGTATAGAAAACTCGTCACGCATATAAAAATGAAATATAAGAATCATTTATTCCTATAAAATATACGCTATTGTTTGAATTATATTTTTTTATGCTAAAGACAAAAAAGAAATTAACATAAAAATCAACGGTAAAGAAAATAATTTAATTCTTGAAATATAATAGTTACTTAAAACTGGTTTATTAGCAATTTTTAAGAGACAAACTGGATTAAAAAATGTACCGTTGGACCACTAATTACAATTTACAAGCAAATTATAATCCATCAAGTACTATGAAATACTACCATACTTTAATATTTACTAGAGGCCGCCGTATTTTTATATATAAAATCTCCTCTAATGAATACATATATATGTATATATATATATATATATATTTTTTTATAAATTTAAAATAATTGGTAAATTTGAGCAATGTCATAACAAAATCAATTTTTGTTTATATTATAGCATTTATTTTTAATTCTGAGAAGCATTTGAGAGGCTGTTGTATTTAAATTAATAATTTGAATTATAGAATTAATTATACATATATAAACATTAATATTGTCTGATAGGTATTTTTTCTGGTAAAAAATCGGCGGAAAACGGAGAACGGAGTGTCTTATCACTATCTTCCCTCTGCTTACACTGCTGTGTGAGGGATACAGTGTGAAGCTGAATAACTAACTAATTAAAATATTTAATTCTATATTATATCATTTTGAAACAGCGTAATTGCCTTTTTTATTTTGTAATAATAACTATTTGTTAGAGCAAAACCAATGTTATCTGATCCCCGTATATTTTACAAGAAAAAAAATTGCCTTTGTTACTTATCGCATAAATTGTCTCTGTGACAAAAACTGACAAAAAATCAGGTCAATACGGTGCTTTGTTTTCGCGTAAAAGACGCATACTGACGATAAATACGTGATTTTCGGACTAAAAGCAATCCGTCAAATTTAGTCTATTGTCTAGATGTGGAGAAAATGATGTGAAGCCAGCAGTTTCTACTCGAATGACTTAGTATTTAATTAGTTTGTAGCTAGAAAAAAAATTGAGCATTTAACGTAAATGTAGTAATGTAGAACTCTATTCGGAAATAAACAAATATGCCAGTCAACCTGTATGCCTTTATCTTTGCTTTGAGTCAGTCATATTATATTAGATATAGGATACTTATAACATTTATGTTTGTTTTTCCAGCTTCACGCTGTATTTCGCATGTAGCAGGGTAGGCAGTGGGAACGTAGTGTTAAGACACTCCGCTCCCTACTTTCCGTCGAATTCTGGAGGCCTTGAATGGTTGAGTGGCTGAATTCAATGTAGCGTTTTGCCTAGGCATCAGAGACAAAGAAATGGAAATATTAAATATTTCATTTCCTCGAATGGGAATCGAATCCACAGCCTGTGTTGCGTTTACAACCACACGCTCGACTGGCCTCAACAATATGTCACATTAGGTATAGGTAGGTACATTATGTATTAATAACAAAACGATATGTTACATACCACTGTGACTAAAGGTTGTTTAAAAGAAAATCACGTAACCCGCTTACAGAACGTTTGATAAGTACTTAAAATGAATATTTTTTTTTTAGTGTAGGTACATTCAATAATATAATGTAAGAAGAAGGCTTAAATTTACTCTAATGAATGCTGAGAATTTTTCTCCACATTTATAATTAAAAAACACACACTTTCTCATTATGATATTTTTGCTTTATTATTTTAGTTGAAATTATTATACTATTGTTTCTTTATATAGCAATTTTTAAGACAATACAATAAATAGCAGTTTTACACTGTATCCCGCGCTCAGCAGGGTAGGCAGTGGGAACCTAGTGTTAAGACACTCCGATCCCGAAGCATTCCGTGTTGAGTGGCGAGGAAGATTTTGAGTAATTTATTTATAAATTTACTATTTATATTTATAAATTTATTATTTACTTAGAGGCCGTGGCGTAGGGGCACAAAGTGTGACTGTAAAATTGACTGGTTGTGGATTTGATTCCCACTCGATGAAATGAAATATTTATCTACATTTATATTTTCATTTCTTGCACCGGTGTCGAGGCGAAGCGCGACGTTGAGTTGTGCCACTCAACACACAATGTCTAAAAAACTCGGCGGAAAGCGGGAAACAACCTCCCTCCCGTGAAGCGGATTTTGATTACATATATATATAAATATGTCACAATCATTGTTCATATATATTTTATAAGCAAAACTTTTAGTTACTTTATACAAAATATACAAAATTATAATATATTGTTAATATACAATACGGCTCTGGCCCCGTTATAATGGATAAAAGAATATATTAACTCAACTTGAATGATTAAACCATGTATGAATTAATACATCACTCACATCTGGTGTTTATTTATTTAGGACGGTCGTATTTTAGTAGTATTTACTTGTAATAAATTGAATTGATATTATTTCAATTAATTTTTATAGAAAGAAAAATATTAAATTATATTTTAATGGATAAAATGGAGAGAAAAAGAGGATTTCTATATGTAACATAAACACATTATTTAATGAAATGTAGTAAATATTTTAATTATGGAAAATAATTACAGGTATATTTATTATATAAAGCACATATAAAACAAACACAATATGTTAAGAGAAGTTTGAAAAGATACAATAGCGATCACTGCATTTAAATCAGTTAAACCGATTCTGAGATTAGAGCGAATAAACGCACATATAAACAGAAAAAAATAAAAAGCATTGCTTAGATCTCTGCTACATTAATAAATGCCCTTATCATAAGGTTTTTCCATGTCTAGAGAGGGCAAAATTCCTTTTTCATTATATGTATAGATAATATTTTATTATTTGTTATCTTCCCGCTGTATCCCACACACAGCAGGGTGGGTAGGCAGAGGGAACCTAGTGTTAAGAAACACCGCTTCCCATTTGGAACTCAACGCCGCGCTTTGCCTCCATTTTATTAATTGAAACGATTTTTTTATTTAATATTACATACAATAAAGAGTCCTCATAAACAAATAAATATACATATTACTATACAGACAAGCAGAAGGTACGTGTATTTTGTAAGGACGAAAGATCGTATCAAATGTCGACTGCAAACGTTAAATAAATTAACTTTAATATTGTGCCAAGTAAAGCCGTATAAGGTAACGTTTATATACGAAGGTAACCGTGCCAGGCCACGTTATTTTTAAATAAATAAAAAATTCATACCAAATGACTCCGTGTATTTATGCATCATATATTTAAAATTATATAATTGATTTCAAAACCGCATTTTTAAGTTCTTTAGTAACTTGTAACTTTGGGACCCTCAAATACAAGAATGTATTAGTATGAATTTTAGTAAATATTTAATATTTTAGACATTTTAGACTATTTAATATTAAGTTTAAGTATATGCATATGTTATGCATATACTTAAACTTAAGACTGTGAATGGAGAGCGGAGTGACTTAACACTAGGTTCAATTTATCCATCACAGCGTGCGGGATAAAGCTAGATGCTAAAAAAAGATTGCTTTTAATGCTAATTGTAAAATACCTGAAATAATTTATTTTATTACATATATACAGAAAAATCCAAACAAAAAAATTCACATCTTCTCACACTCAGTTTAAATTTTATTACCTCATTCTGAAAACCAAGTTACGGACACTGCCCACGGTCACGACACATGTAAGGCTTTAAAAACAACCAAGTCATTACAAGAGCAAAGTTATGCAATTATTTAAGATTTTTTGTTATAATTAATGATTTGAAGAAAAAAACATTTTTTTTTTAGAAAAATTAAGGAAAAAATAACCATAATACGTTCTATATAATAAGTATTTTAATCTGTGTATTTATTTAAATATCTTGTTTGATAAAATAAAAAATATATTGAGATAAATAACAATTATAAGAATGGAATTCTTGGATATTAATAATGTGAAATTTTACTCTAGGACTTTAAATAAAGGATTGTCGCAAAAATAATATTTAGACTTATAAGTTGAAGTAAAAAATAGAGGTAGGAGGTTTATTTCTTCTATAATTTGCATTTTTTGAATAAAATTAATCTCTAACAGAAAATTATTGTACAATTGATGCTCTTTTTTAACAAAATACCTTAAACATTACTTAATACATATGATTATGTATATTTTCGAATTTAAGACATTATTAAATTTGTTCTATTAACTCTGGGATTCAAATACAATTGTTATAATTATAGTTTACTAGCGACCCACGCTTGGCTTCGCCTGCATACCACCTATGTAATGTATACATTTCATATTTTTTCATAAATATGAGAAACTCCAAGCACTGCGTGGCTGCTTGAGAGGATGTCATCGGTGGTAAAGGCGCCCCCTGCGGAACTCGAGCGTAGGGTTGCGGCCGTAAACAGCGCATTGATTTAATTTTAATTCAACATTTTCTAGAAAAGTATATTTCCATGCATGCATTACATGCTATAAAAGACAAAGCTTATCTTCATAAAGTTTCCTTGATGATGAAATAAATTTAGCCCGTAAGTTTCAATATCTTTGTCGAATGAACGAAAACAGTGAAATATCACCTTACAATTTTCAATTATTTTTTGTCACAAAACACCTTATTGTGACTTTTTTTAAAAAAAAAGATATAGAATCTTGCGGTATTAATTTAGAACTAATACAGTTAAGTGATTTTGTAGTACAATGTACCTGCATATATTGTAGGGGACGTGGCTAAATAGTGTAGGCCACGTCCCCTACATATATTTAACTACTTCTTCAGCGTACGCGGTTAAAGAAACACGATGGCGTTCCTTATTATTATTATTATATTTCGTTATTAAAGGCTAACTTAGTATTAATCTGTAATGTTATATAGCGTATAGCACTGCTAATGAACGCACAATACAAAACAAAAAAAGTGAAACCGACTGGTAGTTCCAGAGGTTTTAGCGTTTAAACAAACAAACAAAAACAAACATGCTCTTTATATTATAGTTTCTTTCCTACATCATATGTTAAATATTCCATTTATCAAGGAAGGCTTTATAAGATACGATTTTTATTTAATCTCTCTTCGTGAATTAAATTTTATTGGCATTAACTGTACTTTCCTAATATTTTTTTTTGTATTTTAATGGACGATCAATACATATATTAGTAGTACAACAACACATATATTGAGTGAAATGAAATGGCAATTTTTTATGATCTCTAAATTTATATGCTCGTAAGTTAGTGCCAACTGCAGTTGATTGGCATCAAGTTACTATCATTACTTCAAGCTGCATAAGTTAGCGGTTAACCGTCCCTTCGTGCCTAAGACACATTCTTGTAAATCAAATTCCTTCGGTGGATAAAATATATATACCTTCTTTTTATTTTGTAAAATCTTAACTTTTTATTTTAAACTGGTGAAGGGATTGATTACTAACCATAAATAAAATGTTTTTTTATTTACTTTATTTTACTGAGTTTTTATAATTTATGTATCCTGTCAACCTTTCCTATAACATTATTTATTTTTCAGTTCTGTACTAATTCCTTGGTGAATATGGTTTCATATAACGGTGTATTGCAGAGTAACCCACAAGGCGAGATGTTCGCGAGCATTTCAAGCTCTCTGTTGGAAAAATTTCAGTTCGACAGTTCAATCAGTGCTGGCAGTAGTTTGCAGGTTCGCGCCGCTTTGCACTTGAATGTTTCATTTTTCTCACTACGCTTCATAAAAAAAAGCTATCATCGTCATATTCGCACTGAGCGTAATTATTCCATTGCTGCTAATTAAAATAATTGTTCCTTTAAAACATTTTTATACATTAGTCACGCCATCTGTCGACAGCTTTCGTTAAATTTTAACTACACTTTATGTTTATACACGATAGGTGTCGCTACAACACTAGAACACAGTGTTTTTGTGAATCCAATTCAATTATATAATATTAGTTAATATTTTACATATATACACTTGTCAAATGAGACTAATAAAGCTATTTATTTTAAAAAATACTTTATATATTTTATAACTTATTTATATATTCTGTATTTACATATTTCATTATTTTAATAACAAATAAAAATAATAGAATATTTCGTATAAAGTTAGGTACTCTAAAAAGGTCTGTGAAATCATACAAAATAAAAAGATTAACTGAATTGAAAATATAACTGAAACTGTTATCTAATATCCCACGAGGTGTAGTAATGTCGTTTCTATTCTAGAAACATATATAGAAAGTCCAGAGTACTTGTTGGCATTCACTAGACTTCCTATACAGTGCCCCATAGTACGTCGATCCCACGGGATGTACGAGTAGTAAAGACGAAATAAGACCATTCTTTATGTGTGCGTGAATCGTTCACACCGAATTGCGTCAATCATTTTAACTACATACTTTATTCCCTAGCTCATACAGTCATCCTCTCCTTGTATATGTTTGAGTGTGCTATATTTACATCCCCTCTGTATATCGTTGTAGAGACTGTAGACATACGGGGACCATGTGTGTGTTCCCAATGAAGTCAATCTGATCCACATATTGTCAAAGTTACATTTACATAATACATTTTTTCTTTTAAAATGATAACAAAAATAGCGTAGCCTTGAACAAGCTAAAATTTGAGCGAGTTAATTAGATTTTCATAAGCTAATTGCTATTACAATGCAAATTTTTGGTAACGTTCAGTAACCCGTATTATCTGTTTGATGTTCACGACTGCATATTAATAGTGTTAGTCTTTGTTTAAAGCTCGTGCGCGTTAGAAGCGTTGATTGCTTGAATAATTGTGATTGTGACACATGTGTAGTTGTGATATAGTTTGAGAAGCGCATGCAGTGGCTAATATTAAAATTAATATCCCCGCTGCCCCAGTAGCGCCCTGTGCTTTCGGGAGTGCTGAGCTCTGACGTATTTGCAATGAAGTCTATCACATGTTATATTATTTATAAGGTCAAATCGAGTATTTTACAAGACTTAATAAATGATTGTGTGTGTGTGAGATAGTGTTGAAGTGCAGTATTGACAATTTGTGTATAGTGCGTAGAAAAAGTTTTAATATATCTTTAAATATACCGGACCCATTTGGATGCGTATGATTTAGTGTTTCGTTAAGAGAATACGTTTATTAGTGACTAGACAATTATATTTGAAATTAAGAATGGGTGTTACCGAGTTCGACTGGGATTCCCGAAATGGGTATTATTCAGTGAGTAAACTATCTGAACAATATAATTACTTTGCGTTTTTTCATATTAGCCTACGCATATTTATATTTTTAACATCCACCTGTTTTCAACAACGTCGCCAATTCTACCTACCGCCTTGATCAAATATTAAAGGTTGAGAAGTACAAAAATAACTCTGCAATAATACTTCCCGTGTTTCAAGCATTCATATATTTGGCGTTCCAAATGTATGAAGCTTTATTGCAAGATCATTGTCTATCACTTTAAATACTGATTCTTAATTAATTTGTTTACTTAAAATAAATATAAATAACATAAGTATACATATATAATAACATTAAGTATGTATTTAATAGATGACGAAGTTTTCTCTAATTACCTTCATACAGTTTGTTTTTTGATAAGGGGTTGTTTTAAGAAAAACATTATTCATTTAATTGTTATGGATAGTTGTTTGAGTTATGACCTCATTTGTAGCAGGAAAAGGCATTAAATTGATAACGCCCCGCCGCAACGAGCGCTTGTTGATTTGTCAGCTCTGTTAACAGCGAATGATACTAACCAGTAGTTTAATTTCATATTTCTTGCAACATTACTAACAAAATGCTATAGAAATTGGACCGGATGTTTTTTTTTGTATTATAGATAAAAGAAACTGGTTATTTAAAATTAAAGTGCATATTTACATGCTATCAGTAAATTTAATGTTGAAAAACTTATTCAATTCTATTGATAAAAATTACCATCGCCAAAAATACACTCGTATGTTTAATGTTTATGTTACAACGATCTCGTTTACGTTTCGAAACCTTCCCGGAACTTTGGGCCCGCGCTTCACTCGTAAAATGTATTACAAAGTTATCGTGATACATCACTATGTATCAGAACATTGACGAAATGTTTTATGACTGCTACTACACAATAAACTATTTATGATTAAGATAAATATGTATTTATATATATTTTCGAAATACAGGGAGAAGAATCCGTCGGTTCCATCAACACAATGTCGATATGCAAATCGGAGTTATTATTTTCTCCGGTAAAAGAAGGCGGACATGGTGTACACTTCAGTGTAGACAGTCTCGACTGTGAACTACCAACAGAACAAGAGCTCATTCTAACGTGTCAAGCAAATAAAGACAATTACACCATCGCCTTTGAGGGGAGTCTCACCATTTACTCCGAGGATAGTGAGTGTGCTGAATCCGCCGTCAATCAAAAACATGGTAATATATATTTTTTTCTTTATATAGATTGGTTTCGATGCAGTGACACAATGTTTGCGTAGCTGAAATTGGTGATTCATTTAGCCTAGGTAACTCACGATAAGCTCCTACTTCATTGTGTTAATCGTTTTTCAGACAAACAAGTTAAAGAAGACGTAAATTTAACATTAGATAGTGATGAACGAACGCGCAGGAATTTAGAATTATTAGAAAGATGTAAGAAATTAACAAATAAGTTAACAACGTCAATGGCTAGAAGCGATTTAGGATTAACTACGTGGAGTAAACTTAAGAAGCAAACCAGTCAATCACCTTTAAAGAGGTAATTCATTTAACTGTAATATTTTTTTTATATAAACTCATTTTATTATTCCTTTGGAACTCAATATCTTATATATTATAGACATCCGTCTGGTAATAATAATGAAAATTCTACTGAGCAAACCGATGCAACAACCGATGAAATGAGCAACTCAGTAATCAAAAGTCAAAGCCTGCCAAATTTATACAGGCGAAAATTGTTAAGCAGTTCCATTAACTCTGCAGCCTTAAGTAATTCAACTGTAAGTATGTTCAAACATGCTAATGAATATCTAATTACAGGAATCATTATACTGTTTACCTTATTTGTTTTCTTTCTTTTATAGGTCGATTCTTTCTCAGCTAACCAAAGGTTAATTGGAACCTCTACTTGTATGAAGGTGTATGATGTTTCGCAAAATCGTTCTTCACATTCTGAACCAATGAGTACATCTTCAACCGATAATCAAACATCATCAGACAAAAGTCAAACTAAGCAACAATCCTTTAATTTAGTTAAATTGTTTATGAAACAAAAAAGTATTAGTAATGATGGTTTAGTAGGTATGGATCAACTAGATAGATCAGAATGCTGGCCATCCAGCTCGGGTGGAGAAAGCGGTGAATCCATGGGAGAGAAGCTTGGAAACTCGAAAATTGCTGAAAGGCCACAAGTTGAGTTACCACTTGAAGCTTTTGAAGACACATCCTCCGTTGTTTACGAAGAAATTCGGTCATCCAACCCTTACAATAGAGTTTATGATGAAGTATTGATTGAAGAAGAAGAAGCAGAAGGGTCTAGAAGCGATAATGAAACTCAACTCTATGCCGTAGTCAACAAACCACATTTAAAACGAACAACCCTAAATGTTACCAATAGTCCCATAAAACACAGAAGTAACAGGAAATCTTGTTCGTCACAGTCGTCTGCTACAAGTGTTAGTATTTCCAGTTGCTCAGAATCAGATGGTACTCAAATAACTAAAATGAACAGATTGCTACACAGGGATTCGTGTGATACTAAGGCTACATCTACTCATCTTGAGGCCCATACCTTGGACAAAAGTATGCAAACGTCTAACATGCAAATTTCTGGGATGTCACGTGATCGAGAAATATTTAAAGTTATAGAACCTTCTTTTCTCGAAAAATTAAAGGAAGGTGATTGCGAAAAACCGGTTTTCGTATTATATCCTAATTACACTTTACCAGATATAAGCTTTTTAAATGGTAGACCCAATATATATTTAAATCCTGTCAAAGTAAATATATCGCCTAAATCAAGTGAAAGTAAAAGAACTAGAATGCAACCAAAAGGAAAACGACCGTTTTCATGTAATGACGTGGAAATGCTCAAGAAAAAAGGTCTGGGACACATAAAAGATTGGGATTCATTAAATTTCTTATTGCCGTTAGAATGCAGACAACTATTATCAGAAGTCCCTGAATTGATGCAACATATGAAAGAGAAAGACGTCATATGTAAGTGTGACAAGTACTGCAACACACCTTCAAAAACAAAGAATCGTCCAACCAGCTGTGATTGTAATAACATAACCGGGCATCCTACAGCCGTCTCATCTAGTTCTAGCACTGCAACACAACCTTCTTCTGGCTATCGTGGCTCTTCTACAATGCTCACAGATTCTGCACAAAATAGCCCTGCACCAACTGGAACTTTTAATCCTCTATTTGTATACCGCTATGATAGCGCCACTAGCTCTGAAGCGAGTTGCGTAAACAATGAAGGCCATAGAATAAATCCTACAGTACCAAGAAGACCATTGTCAATAGCAGAGCAAAATAGAATTGTGAAAGGAGAGTTAGCACCTCCTAGACCACCCTTACCAAAGAGTATTCTACGTAAATCTGTCGATAAAACACGCAAATCTACTGCAAATACAAAAAGATACAGCATGTTTGAGTTGGATGACTTCATGCAAGATCCTTTAGTGTGTGCCACAGCGGCGATGGAAAACAAAAGTAAGCGGAGATCACTGCAAGAACCCTACTACCTTCAAAATCAGACTAATATTGATTATAGAAAGAATAACGATTTAGCGGCCAAAAGATTATCTCAACAATTTCTTGACGCTGCTGAGAAGGATGCAGATTATAATGAATTTTACCAGGATGAAGGTGTTGGTACGGAAAGCAGCTTAGAATCTGGAAAGTCCAACGAAATTAAATACAGACCTCACACCCCACCACTTCCTAAGCCAAGAACAAAGAAAATGGAATATATAGAATTTCCGCCTCCCGGAGCATTAATCAGCAGTGCTGATTTACAACAACTAGAAGAGTTCCTCAAACAAAGTGGTATCAACTGTCAAAACATGGACGAATGGGATCAAAATCAAGTGCAAAAGGTAAGAAGTCAAGTTACAAAATTCCTTCAAATGAAACGTTCTCAAGAAGAAAACCAAAGATCAACAGATTCCAGTACTAGCAGTTGTAACAGTAAAAAATCTGTAAGCTTCGCACAAAAAGGTGACACGAAAACTGATAACCAAACTCAGACAAAAGTGGAAGAATTAAAAGTAACTAATCTTTCAACACCACCTAACTCTCCCAACATATCCGCTATGGTAGCGCAAAGACATTACCAGGTAAAGTATGATTTTTATTCAATCTGCATCATAGAGCCATTTAGCGCCTGTAAGTATTATTTTACTTTTATTTTGTTTCACATTTCGCCTTTATATTGTTTTCAGCTGTATTTTTTACCCTCATCGTATTTCTGAGCGTATTTTATTTTTATGTGAATGTCTCATTTTAATCCTTAGCTTACTTCATTAGCTATTCATTAATACGTAAATAGCTAACGAACAACATCTATAATTTGCTTTAATAAATTTTATTATATTTAAGGGGAAAAATTTGGCTGAAATTCCAATTTGTGAAGAAGGAGAAGTGAGCCCGGATGAATTTTTGAGTCCTTCAAGCGAAGGCAGACAAAAATATGATCTAATTGATGTGTCCCAAAAGAGAGGTAATTAACAATAATGTAGTGTATTAAATAAATTAACCTATCCCTGTGACACGTAGTATTGCCGTTTTGTTCTGTGAATTTTATTTAGTCTAATTTGACATCGAATTATCATTATTATCCTTTATTATGATTTTTTCACAGCGTTAGTATCGAACGTAACGGATGCTGTAGAAATGTTAATACAGCACTTCTCGCCCGCAATGGACCAGGCAGAATTAGCTTTTCTAGGAGATTCAAAGCAATCACCAGCGTGTGCTAAAATAGCTCTTAACGCTTTATGTCCCGCGCTGTATGCCGTATTCAGAGACGGGTTGAAGGAAAACATCGAAACTTCGTTTGGAGCCGTCAATAATTCGGTATGGCAAATGGTTGAAGCTACCGCCAGACAAGGTAAGGTTCAAATAATAACTATTTATACAAAGATAATGTATGCCACATAAGTTACTTGAATATTTTAATTTGTTTAATAGGCTTATATTTTAGAAATGTAAAAGAATGTATGTTCTTTTGTAGGTCCCATAACAAAATCTTTGAATGAATTGGTTTTACGAATAAACAGTGAGGATGCCGTTACCGAAGGATTGGTTAAATTTAATGCATTCATTTTGGGATTACTCAAGTAAGTACTTATGTAAAGATTTACTTAACTAGGAATGTTGTTGTTAAATCATTTTTATTCTAAATTATATATAAAAATATTCAATAATTTTGTAATACAATTGAAACTTACAATTTTTAGTGCGCAGTCAGTGGATGCATGGGTATCATATGTTCGTACGAGAGAGTCGATATTGGCGAAACACTACGACCAGGACTCTCTCATATTGGCCGGATGTGTGGGTGAATCGCGTTGTAGAGCCCTCCTAGATACTTTACTGGCAAGCCTTGAGCCGCTCAAACTATTACCATTCTCGTTGGACCTCATGTTCGAAATGCGTGAATTGCATCGAAGCTTCAAAAAAATAGAAAGCGACATGCGAGCCGCGAGCCGGGTGAGTCAATAGCACTTGTTCAATAACTTTTAAGTATGGGATGTGTCGTTCGTGCATCAATATCACAATAACTGCGCAATTTCGATCAGACATTGCTTTATTTGCATTTTATCGTCCATTGCATGTGCTTCCACCGCGAACAGAAACTTATAGTGCACAGCTTCCATAAAATGCAAATAAGGCTTTGCCGATCGATACATTTGAAGGACGTTCATTCTGACGGACGGTCGCATGTTTTATAAAACATTTGATGTATTTAACAGCCCACCTCGATTAACACCCCGCCATTAACACTGAACCAGAGGAACCTGCTGAAGTTGGTTCGCTCGATGCAATCGAGCGCCGTGTCGAGCGATGATTATCAAACTAGCGTTATAATGAGGCACAAGGAACCCAAAAACAAGGAACCCTCAACTCCCGACTTGCTAAACGACTCCGCAAACGTTAGGACCACTGTCGACAAAAATAGACCAAGATCTTGCGTGAACCCCGCTCCCGTGGGCTACGACATATGTCCGAACAACAGTAGAATCGAACTAGAGACCAGGAGGTGGTCGGGAGTTCATTTGGGATCGAAATTGATGCAAGCGTTTGACAGATTAGTTTTTGACGACAGTGACGATTACACAGATAGCCTAGAAAATAATAAGCCAATTAAAACGGCCGGCATCGAACTGAAGGTAACTGGAGGGTTTCCATGTGCTTGTATGTTCACTCTTACGGATATGCTTCCACGCTTGCCACCGTTGTGTTTGTTTAACGATTGTCTGTGTGCATTTATTTATAGTTTTGATTTTCAACTGTTTTTCCATTGTGTTTAACGTTTTCAGTGTGCATTGTGTTTAGTTTCAGTACCTATTATTTTCCTGTTCGAGGGTATTTATCATATTTCATAACTCGAGCTTATATAAGTGAACAGGAAACTCTATCGGTGTCACGCTATAGGGTTTGCCATATAACTTGCGGTTTATATATAGTTTACTTTAGTCGTCAATAACGTGCATGACTACGGCTAAACGATAATATAATAATTTCTGTGTTTATATTTTGTAGCATAATTATATTGAGATACGTTTAATAAAGCTATTATATAAATGTGGGGAAAGCAGTATTTTAGTACTAGGTTTCCTCTGCCTACCCTGCTATATGCGGGACTCTATATAAATGTAAAAAAAAATTAAAACTGTAAAATAGAAGCCTTTACTTATAAATTACAGTTACTTTTGTCTTATTTCGAAACATACATATAAGTAGGCAGAGGTATATTATAGAGGGTTTTTATGATACTTGTAGCTCTCCGATTATTGATGTTATCGTTATTGTGTATGAAATATATAGATACCTATGTAGATTATTTTATGTTTGGTTGAGTTGTATAATATCATGTATGTAGAATATCCTTTAGAGAAGTCGTAGAAATGAAATCAGAGTTATGTGAGTTATGTATTTCGATTGTAAATGTAGATTTTTCTTAAAAAAATATTTGTCTCAATAGAAATACCTATTAAGTTTAATATTTTACAATGGTCGATCTAATTAAGTTAATATATAAACAGTTGGACACGAGTGGTGAGGAGCAATGGCGTCCAAGTTCCGCCAACAGCAGTGCGAGCGGACAAACTGGGAACAGTAACAATTCCGGAGGAAAATTCCGTCGGTTACAACTTAAATGGGAGATGTTGAGCAATGCCGAGAGCCCCGTTACACCTTCTGGTATGTGTATATATGTGAATAAATATTTCTTTCTTCTCTTTCAGCTTTACGCTATATCCCCCGTACAGCAGGGTAGGCAGAGGGAACCTAGTGTTAAGACACTCCGTTTCCCACTTTTCAACGCCGGGCACTTGCCTTGGTGCCTTGGAGCGAAGAAATGAAAAAATGGAACCCACAACTGTTGCGTTACAGACTTATCCTTGTCTCCCTGCGCCACGACGGCCTCAATAAATACTTAGTATTTGATATTAATAAATTTTAATGTTATAACAATTTTATTTCTCAAATAAACTGTTAAGGGTGTATTAAAAAGAAAGTTCTTGTTCATAAAACCAAATAATAATAGAAACGCAAAGTTATAAAAATCTAAATACCAATAAATAAAAGTTATGAATTTCGTTGTAAATAAAATCCAAGAGACTCGTTTAGATTTTGCAACAATAAAATTTGCGATTTCAATTACAAATTTCGATAACATCCAGAATGCAGTAGTGAAGGGATACGAAAATAAATGATAAAGGTAATATTGGCCGACATATGGAACATTGTATTATAGAAATTCTATTGGAATATTTCTTTACAACCCCATATGACATTGGTTTATCCGAAGATAATCTCCTATACAAATATTCTATACAGTTTTACGACCCACGTGTATCTGCACATGTCAAACTCTTCACGCATACTGATAAACTTCAATATAAATACAATGAAATACAATACCAATATGGCAACACGCAAAATGGTGACTTCCTTGCGGATCTATTACCGTTATTTTACACCTATAATAATTTTATCACCTTCAATTCTTTTTTAGAGACTACCTATTATATGGGTACGTAGTGAAATATGGCAACCGTAAAATATGAAATTACTAGAAGAACTTTTTCGGTTTAATGGCTTCGTTTTTGCTAAAATATTATTGCTAAAGTATTTAAGAATCCAAATTTTTAGCTGTCTTTAATTTTTGAGCTGTTGTCTGCATTATGCAAAAGTAAAGACTGCTTTGTACAGAAACTTTTGCATTTTTAACATTTATTTACAGATGAAATGATAATTTATCTCGTAAATGTGCCGGAAGCGGTCGTTGTAGAATAAATAATGTATGTCCTTTATAAAAAATGTTTCTCCTCCGGAAAACGTGATAAGCGTCGAGTAGCAGATGTGTTCATATACAGTGTTCTATTTTAAATAGCCATTTGATCCACTTAACGTTCGGCCATATAAATTAATTGAATGTTTTTAAAGCGTACGTGTCATCGCGTTTGTAAAATTATTTTTAAATTAGTTTTACTATATAAATACAATGATTTTGCATGTTATATATAAATTTAAAATTAATTATGCCTTGGTGTCAGATTTTTCTATGGTAACTACTAAATATCTATTATATATCTATTATATTCTCAATAACAGTTGTAACTAATGATCCTATAATTTGATTTTTAGGTGAGACATCGCCAGCAACAGCACGAGGCTCCAAGATTCCAAGGCCGGTGTCATCCCCTGTGCGACCGCAGGCACCTGCTATTCAGTCTCCAGCAAAAAATACGCACAGGTAAACAAAAGTTTTGAAATAAACTTGTAATATGTAACGACAATATTACTTTATAGAATTTACTTATTTATAAGAGGTATTGCCAGTTCGGAACAACGTTACGGCGTATGAAAAATATATTTCTTAATTGATAAGTACAATAGAATGCCTTGTAATATGATCTACATAAAAAGACATTACAACCTAATCCTAACCTACCATATAATGATAAGTATAATTTGTATTCGTTGTTTCTTAACCAAACATAACGCGAATATACTAAAACTCGAAGATTAGAGCAAAACATAAAAATTTAAACGAATTCCATTTATAACAACTAATATCTTAAAGAGGCCAGTCGTGGCGCAGAGGCACACAGTGTGACTGTAAACCGACTGGTTGTGGGTTCGATCCCCACTCGAGGAGATGAAATATTTACTTAAATTTATATTTCCATTTCTTCGCTCTGGTGTCGAGGCTGAGCGCGGCGTTGAGATCTGCCACTTAACACGCAATGTCTCCAGAATTCGGCAGAAAGTGGGGAATGGAGTGTCTTAACACTAGGTTCCCTCTGCCTACCCTGCTGTGTGCGGGATACAGCGTGAAGCTGATAAAAAAAAATTATATTTCCATTTCTTCGCTCTGGTGTCGAGGCTAAGCGCGGCGTTGAGTTCTGCCAATTAACACGCAATGCCTCCAGAATTCGGCAGAAAGTGGGGAACGGAGTGTCTAAAAAAACACTAGGTTCCCTCTGCCTACCCTGCTGTGTGCGGGATACAGCGTGAAGCTTAAAAAAAAAATATCTTAAATATGTTCCCATTTATAAGTGCAATGTGCATAATATATTCTGTTTTAATAGGTCACAAAACGCTAACCCAACAAAACTTACAAATTGGTTCGCTTTAAAAATGTGCCTTGTTAAAGGGACGAGATTTATTGTGAAATAAAAGCGCTGGTGTTTTGTAAAGCACGAATGAATAATGGATATAATACGTGACCTCATTTTAACTTCTCTTATAGTGGGACTCTCTTTGTGGGATTCAATTTTTGAATGGGAAAGGGTGTTATAAAACAATTTATTTGTTCTATTTAAGAAGAATTCTATTAAAATGGGAGTTTTATATTTTAGAAAACTATTATTATTCCTATTTACAAATAATATGTGTGTATATACGTCCGTACTGGGACGTGGACAGTAATAATACACAAAAACAGTTAACTATATAATTTGAAATATTGACATACTGTACGAGTATACAAAATTCTGATCTGCGCGAGTTATCGTTTCCCCCATATAAATCTTTATGTTCCATCTCACCATCCTTTTTTTTCTTTTAAGTATTCTTTTGTTTTGCCATTCTGTTGTATTTTGTCTGTCAGTTTTTGGTTACACATAAAACTAACTACAGTAATTTGCTTCAGTGAAAGTATATAGATACTCTCGCTCTTTTATTTAGCAGCGAAATAAAAAATTTAGATTGTGTGTAGTTTTGAAGTTACTAACGTATTTACTTTAAGGCTATTTAAATAAAAATATGTAAAATTCGAAATTTTCCTCGAATGTTAAAATTTTTCGGAATCTGAATTAATATAAGATCAAATTATTATAAGCATACAAATTAATATAGCTTATCAACGTTTCAATAATCCACAATGCTGTCGTTAAATCAGATGTATATTTTTTTATTACCACATTATTAACAGCGTTTTAATTTATTTATTTAATTATTTTATTCATTATATTGTATAATATTTTATTTCATATGTATGTAATATTTAATCACAGAGGCATCCCCGTGCCTGTCCGCAAAAGCACGTCGCCCACTACGTCGACCCCCCGCAACACCACTGCAGTCAGGACTAATACAACTAACAAAAAACCACCGCAGCCTGCCAATAGGTGAGTGTTTATATACATTATAATTTCTATAGAAATTGTTCTTTTTATATTCTATTTTCTGATACTATAAATCCAGTAGATGATATAGGTGGTGGAACTATTATTTTTAAAAGTACAACATTATTTACAGTCATATAATATATAAAGATAGTATTAGGAATTTATGACTGATTAATTTATTGCTTATTACTTCTAGTTCACTTTGAGCATAGTATCTGTTTATTTCCTTTTTTCTATAATCCTCACAATACATGTTTATATTGCTTCTGAGCAACTATCTGGTAGCACAATAAGCTTTATATTTTATATATGCACACTACAGAATATTACCAGAGAAGGCAACAAGGAAAGTGACGGAGAAACGAATCACAAATGTACCAGTTAAAAACAATACCGTTTCTAAGAAATCTACGTATGTATTTCTTTTCAAATGGGGATATAACAATGTTTTTAGCTTGTGTCACCTGCGTCCGCTAAGTGGTTGTTCATTTATGTGTTACATATATATGATAGTGTCTACTTCATCGTATAATTAAATTAAAAAATAAATTAAATTAGCTTCACGCTATATCCCGCACACAGCAGGGTAGGCAGAGGGAACCTAATGTTAAGACACTCCGTTCCCCACTTTCTGCCGAATTTTGGAGGCATTGCGTGCCGAGTGGCATAACTCAATGCCGCGCTTTGCCTCGACACCAGAGCGAAGAAATGAAAATATAAATTTAAGTAAATATTTCATCTCCTCGAGTGGGGATCGAACCCACAACCAGTCGGTTTTACAGTCACACTATGTACCACTGCGTCACGACTGGCCTCAGGTATCTTAGATATATGATGAATAAATGAACAGTAACTTATCGGATGGTGATGATGCAAGGTCTAAATGTACTAATGTTTTGTTGCGGAAACTCTAACTAACGTCTAACTGCATGATGGCACGTCTCTTATGACTGTTCTCTTAATGGGTGTTTCTTCACACTCGATAAACTTTTCAAATTGTAATATTGCAATTCTAAATTGTAGTTAATATTTTTTTGATGAGCGACATCCATGTAAGGATAGGACGTAATATTTTAATATTATAATTGGTTGGTATGGTTCTAATTTTCGAAACATGTTTACATTATATTTATTTATTATATTGAATATTTATTTTACTTTAGAAGGAAAGTAACTTTTGTTTACCTAAATGCTAAATGCTAAAGTCGATTATTATGTTACATTCTAAAACAAAAAAAATATTTATACGCGCTATATTAACGCGCTCAGTTTATATTTATGACAATTACATAAATATATTTCTTACTTACTAAGTAAAATTATTATCAATACAAAATAATCATTGAAAATATTGATATTAACTAATTGTCTAAAAATGAACACTTTCTTTAATTTTCGAGGGACATTTATTTTAGTAGAAAGTGTAACTTTTATCTAAAAGAGCAATTGTAAATTGATTTGCCTGTTCTTTTCGGTAGAACTACCAAGGTTATAATTTATTACCAAAAATTTATTAACAATAGTAAATATTTGCCTAAGATTGAACACACATATAACAGTTTACGAGCTACATTCAAGACCTTACATCAATTTAAAATAAAAAGTGAGTATATGATTAATAAGAGCGCGCGTCCGCAGGGCGTCGCGCGTGGACGGCGCGTGCGGCGGCGCGGGCGGCGCGCCGCGGCCGGCGTCGCTGCCGTACGGGCGCGCGCCGCCGCCGCCGGCGCCGCGCCGCGCCGCCTCCTCCTCCGCCGCGCGCGCGCCCCCCGCGCGCCCCCACCGGTACGTGCCGCACCTCCCCCGCACCTCCCCCGCACCCGCTCACCCGCAACTGCTTATTGTCCATTTCTATTTCCAGATACGTCCGAACGCTTTGGCACAGATTACCATCGGACTCCGGTCACCTGGCGTTCAACGAAGGAGAGAGGCTGCGGCTCATACTGGACGTCGACGACCAATATTTGTTGTGCTGTAGAGGAGAGCAGAAGGGCTTGGTTCCGCGGGATGCGGTTCTCTTGGAGGATTTCTGATATTTGCAGGCGTAGCCGGACTGGCAGCCGCGCTGGCGACCCCTCCGCGTGGCTGCCAACATCGGCAAACATTAGTGCAAAACACTCGTATGTATGTCGGTACGGATTTACTCAGAAACTAAAGATACTCTTGGTGATTAAGTGAAAGTGTGAACGTAACGTGTCGGTTAGTGAAAAGGGATGTTGTATTGTAAATAGAAACTGGATCGTGGATATTATAGTAAATATTTGATGTTACCCAAATATCATCTAATAGAAAGGTCCTCGGCCAGGGATTTTCGTGACTGTGATTTTTTTATTTATTTACTCGTTTACCCTTTCATAAGTTTTACCTTTATGACATACATTTAATAAGTATTAAGTATTTATTTTTTTTATATATAAAAAAAATCTTTGACTAATCTAGTACCTGTCATGGCAATCTCTGCCCAACGGCCGCATTTGACATCACTAATTCGCACATTTCTAACTCAGTAGTAAAATCTAGTCTTACGTTTAAGGCACGACTCGGAACTGTATATATAAAACCTTGTTATAAGAACATTACTTTCGGGAGTGTTTGCTGCGAACGTACAAACATACATACATACATACACTTAAACCAACGTTCGTCGGAAATACTCTCGCAATGGCATGTGATATATTTACTTGTGTTAAGAAATCTCGTTGATGAACAAACTCTGTTTAATGAAACGCTCGCGACGGCGGACGGAAAGGCGCATAGTAAATTCTAAGTAAATCTATTGGGAATTGATGTCTAAATATATATAATCGAATGTAATTAGTATTACGATAAAAATCGTGTATATAAATGATCATACCAAATAATCGTTTAATCATCTAGGGCATATATTGTACTATCGTGTCTGAATAACTTCTTAAGGAACTATTTATTGGGAAACTATGGGCAATTACGAGTTTGGAGCTACCAACATAATATTCACTGTAACTAACAGCATGCGGCCTTTCCCGTGTACCTTCCTTCGTAGTTTGTGGTTTACAAACGTAATATAAAATCTTTTCTTTTCCGAACACATTTCTCGTGAACGTGGGGCTCTAACATGGTATCGGTAATAACACCACCTTCACCAATCTCCTGACCTTGCTTCACTTTACGTACATCCCAACATTCTATAAAAGTCGAAATAGTATACTCACTTATATATAGAATGTAAATAAAATCTCGAGGTGATGGAGTATAACGATTTCACCGAACTAACCGCATGCCACCTTCCACGCTCTCTCCTCTAACTCCACCGGAATAGAACTTTTATCTTTCTACAGGCCCTAGAACATTCTATACCTGTCGTAAAGGTTTCCACTCGATGTACTTATTTGCTTCTCGCTAAGTTACATAAAAAATATTGTGATAAAAACCATATCACCGCTTAACGCCGGGAGTAGAAATGATATTTTGGTATGTTGTATTGCTCAAGGAGACTATTTGTCGGATGTTATTTTAAATACTCTAATGTAATCGTGTCGTACTAGTGACGACAGTATTCGTCTAATGTAAAAACTATTGTGTAAATAATATTGTATGAAATTAAAAAAAAAATGTAGAAAAATTAAAGATCAAAATTGTAACGAACAATTGAATGCACGATACAGTTCCTCTAATAGTCCGTCGTGCTCGTCACAACATCGGTGTTAGAAAAAATTATTGTAGAAAATATCGTATTTATATTTACGGCGCCTTTCTCGAAGCCGCGACGCCTGCCCGTTGGGAGCCGTTCATTGATTACGTCACACGTTACTTCCGCGAAACGCGGAGGTTCCACAAGGTGGGGAGGGGTCCCTTATGTCGTAACGTCACATTTTAAAATATTATACAGACACGAACATAATTTCGGAACCGCAACAAAAAAAAAAAAACAAGAAATTCGTGCGACGCATTTTACGAATGGCCCCTCATGAGACGTGGCTCGTCGGTAGCGGATATTAAAACGATAATTAGATCTAAAGTGTTAAAGTAGTCTCATACGATCGCTATACATTTGTAAAATATCATACGGTAACCGCTTTGTGACTGAACGATGTGATGTGGCCTTTGTATGTTAGTGTTTCGCGTGTGTGCTTGCATCATACCTACCAACGCTTCCTTGTAAACTATTATATCAGAAAAAAAGATTTCTAGTTGACAATATCCGATAGCTGTTGTATACTCGTATGCCTTAAATATCGTAGAATGAAGTCGTGCTTGAAATTATATTATAGCGATTTTAAAATACATTATTATAGTCCATTTTAATAGTATTGAATATAAAACAAAGGCTTATTTATTTTCCTTAGGGTTCACTTACGACTTTATTCTGCGCAGTGTCATAGTGTCCGCGCTTGTTTGTGGCTTGACTCTCGTAAGTCGCTTTCGTTAAAGTTAGGGAGTTTGTTAGGCGTAAGTTTTTATCGACGGTTTGTATGTAATGTTGAAAGTTAATTTTTATAAACGATATTATAATAGATATTCCTGCGCGCTCAAACCAGGACAGTGGTGAGGCGCCCGCGTCGGTACAAACAGTTAAGTTATTATATACTTCGTGCGTTAATTTTATTTATAATTTTTAGTTATTAATTGGGATCAATGAGTTAAATTGATTTAGATTTTATTTTCTTATAAAAAAAAAAAGGTAATTATTAGAAAATGAGACTCGTTAGAATACGACTCGACGAACGACTGAGAAATTATTCCGAATATTTGTAAGTTATTTCGAACTTCATACGTTTCGATTAGACATTCATCATCCATTATATGTATTGTTTAAATATATTTGCGTTAAGTGCCATAATTTAATGAATTAACAATTGAAAGAATATTATTATAATGCATAACCATGTACACCAATAAAACGATATTAAAAACAATGTTGTTTTAATCTACAACCCGCTCAGTGGCTTGTGTTTCCTCTCAACTGTTTAGTTCTGTGAAGTGTAGTATAGTCAAACATAGCTCTGTTTTCTCGACAATGTTAAAAAAAACATATATTTTTTTATATAACGAACTACTAACGTTAATAGTAAAGGTGAATATTATTTTGAATCAGATTTGATATATTTTAAAGTATTTTAATAACGTTAATATATATTCCTTTTTTATCTGTACTACAATAAAATAGTAAAAAGTTGTTTTTATACAGAGTGTTTCTGTTAGCGTCCTACTCTATTAAAGCCTATTACAATTGTTACTTTTTTTGTCAAAACCTTTAAAGTGATTTTTTATATCAAAAAAATAATAAAGTTGTCGTAAAATAAAACGCAATTTGTCATGAACGACGCACGCACACATAAACCTATGTACCACCGCCAACATACACGTCATTCCGAAACCGAATCGTAGATATTGGCGGCAAAGTTCAAAGTTGTTTAACCTTTAGTAGTATATTTGTAGTACGCTATTGGTATCTATGTGTAACTGCGTTACACGAATATACTACGTCTAAAACTCTTAATTTATTTCTTTAGGTATGGGTTTCAAATATTTTACCCTATATGGTGTTCCCGTCAAAGGAACGCGGACGCTCCACCCTGTAAATTAAATATATTTTTAAAAAAATTGTACGAGTTTTTATATAGTTTGCGAAGTCCTATAATGCTAAATATTTCTTATATTTCGAGGTCAGTTGTAGCGCAGCGGCACGAAGTGTGACTGTACAATTGACTGGTTGTGTGTTCAATCCCCACTCGAGGAGATGAAATATTTATTTAAATTACCATTACCATTTCGTCGCTCTGGTGCCCAAGTTGAGTTCTGTCACACAACACGCAATGTCTTCAGAATTTGGCAGAAAGTGTTGAACGGAGTGTGTTAACACTAGGTTCCCTTTGCCTACCCTGCTGTGTGCGGGATACAGCGTAAAAAAAAAATAGTGCGAGTTTTTATGAAGCTGATTTAATTTCTGAATTATTATGATTGTTTAGGTAGTAAGGTATTTTTTGACTTTTTGCATAATTGTATATATTTCGAAGAAGAAGATTAAACGACGACGGAGAACGAAGCGTACCTCGAGAAAACTGGAATATTTATTTGTAAAATTTTCAATTGTCTTTTGTCGTTTTATAATAGGATAAGTGAGCTGTTTGCAGCTTTGCCCGCTTGAACTATACTTTTATTATTTATCAATCTTTATTGATATCGTTTTCTAATAATAATATTATTTTAAAATTAATATATTAAACCTATATTGACAGTAAATTTTGAAACTAGCACGTAAATCAATTATTTATAGCATTTTTCTCGACTGACGAACTCTTTAAAAAGGTATAATTTTTTTATTTATAAATTGATTGAAATAAAACAAACAGTAAACTAGTGAAAACTTCAAATAAATGAGTTAAGCTGTTTCTGAAATTGATTTGAACAAACGAACATACAAATATTTCAAAAACCATTGTCTTTGATTGTATTACCATATTGACTGCCATCAATAATATATATATTTTTTATAACTTTCATGTACAGACACTGGTCCGTTACAATTTTTTTGTAAGACTAGACATGAAATATATTATAATTATTTAAAGCAATAAGGAAATACTTGGATATATATTATGTGATTTGAACGTAAATAAAACAATTATTCAACATACATTATATTTATTAATATATTTTAAAAGATAAATTCACAAACACGATGCATATTTTTACGAACGTACGTGACTATGTGGCGGTGTTTATCTAATTTATTGATAATTTCTACTTATTTTGGTTGCTTTTTGTTATAATATTTTTATTTAATTACATAATAGTCATTACACTAATTGAAACATATATGCTAAAAATTCCAAACTACAATATTAGATGCAACTGTCGTGGAATATTGTGTCGTTTCTATGTACCTACAATTGAACAGCAACTAGTGATAAGACATTTCAGTTTAGTAAATAAAATATTTAAATTGAAAATTCAAATTTGAAATATATTCGATGTCAGTCGTGGCGCAGAGGCGCAGAGTTTGTTTGCAAAATCGACTGGTTGTGAGTTCTATCCCCACACTAGCAAATTAAATATTCATTTATATTTATATTTTCATTTCTTCACTGTGGTGTCGAAGCAAAGCGCTTCATTGAGTTCCGCCACTTAACACGCAATGCCTCCAGATTACGTCGGAAAGTGGGAAATGGAGTGTCATAACACAAGGTTCCCTCTGCCGTGCTGTTTGCGGGATACAGCAAAAGTCGCCCAAGTAATAATCAAATATAACCGTCTATCTATATGCACGGAAATTATAGAGTACTGATGAGATTGGTTTCAAGCCTGTTAAACTTTACAAAATTGTATTTTTAAATACTTATCTTTCTTAATATTATTTTTCCTTTGTGATATTTCTAAAGCTGTGTAATAAATAAGATTGCACCATAAAATCTATTCTTTCTCTCTAAAGTAACGTATATTTTTTGTAAATGTATAATTCCTACAATTAAAATAATGACTCTGACAGAATAATATTATGAATCATGTTTAAAAATCAACTACAAAAAATTGTAATATCATCATTTAAAATATTATAAGCATAAATAATATACATTTTTAATATACTCATTATAAAAATTTAAGCAACCGATGACGTCAAAATAACACATCCTACGTGTAATTAATTGTGAGACACATACACAAACCTACATAATGACAGCCATTAAACATAGCTCTGCATTTTACGGCCTTATAACGGAACTTAACGCCGCATGTTTTCAATACACTGAGAAGGCCGGCCGCGGTGTGAGCGAGGTGCGCCGGGAGCAGGCGGAGCGCGGGCCGCGGAGCTTGCGCGGCGACAGCGCGCGGGGAGTGCGCGGCGTGGGAGGCGCGCGGGAGAACCGCGCTGACCGGCTCCTTGTCAGAGGACGAGTCTCCTCCGACCAATCTTGGATAGTTGGGTAGCACATGTCCTAGATATAAACATGTATATTCATTAATACAAAGCTATAATTCATTATAGAAATTATTTAATTTAATTAAAGTATATTCCCACATTTTTTATAGATGTGCGTATATAATTTTTTACACCTGTTAAAATATTAAGCATCAAAATATCCATATACATATTTAAGTGTAACATACATTGTATAATAATAATATATAATACTGTCTTATAAAATAAATATATTTAGAGCAGTGGTTCCCAACCAGTGGCCCGTGGACCCATGGTGGTCCGCAGAAGCCTAAAAATAAAGTTTCTGTTTAATTATCACAGTCATTATTTACTATACCTACATGCACAGTGGTCCCTGCTACCAAGAATGATATAAAAGTGGTCCTTCATCAAGAAAAGGGTGGCGATTCCCTGATTTAGAGGCACAAGCGTGCGACTGTAGACGCGACATGTGGGTTCGATTCTCATTTGGGGAAATGAAATATTTAATATTTTTAATTTCTCGCTATGACAAAGTGGCACGCAACAACACTTCAGAATTGGGCGGAAAGTGGGGAAAGGAGTATCTTAACTCTAGGTTCCTACCAGTTCCTTCTGCATATCCTGCTATATGCGGGATTAGCGTGAAACTTATAATATATAATTATTACTCACCTAAAAGCTTCAATACTAATAGTAGATACTTCATAAAGTACAGTGCTAGTGCATGGTGTAAGGGACTAAGATGAAGAGTGGCTGCTCTAAATGAGTTCTGCTCCATTTAAACACAACTACAATATAAATAAAACAATAATGACAGCGTTAACTTGTATTAAAATTATGTTTATCAATTTTCACAATATTATGCATCTAGATGTTAAAATTGAATATGACCCACTACTTTAATCGTATGGTATGCTCACAAATAACTAAATTGAAAATCTTATCTGTATAAAAGTCAAAAAATCAACTGGATTACAAAACAATAAATCATTGGATCGTAGCATAACTTACACACAAACAGATTTATATTGCCAAATCTTAAAATAATCAAATGCATGTCTACCTTAAAAGTTACAGTGTCACTGCGAAAATAACGTGGCTAAAGCGTCCAAATACATACAAACGTCTATCTAGTTCTAATTAGTCCTCATAATCATAACAGTAATCACATGTAAAACATTGGATATCCTAAGAATAGTTCTGTAATATGTTCAGTCATTCGCGAACACGCTCAGTTCTCGGTCCCGTATATATTGTAAAATTACTCGAAAACGTGAAACCTCTCTTTACATAAAACAAAGAATGTAAAACAAGGTCGCTGTATAATTACGTATGAATTTAAAAGCTCAAGTCACTACTGAGCCGAGAACTTAGCACAATTTCAAAGCACTCCATGTATACCTACTCCGCCGTCCACACCCCACACCAGTCTAAGTTAACCCATTAGATTGTAATATTTTTATGAATGACACCAATACATCAAAGGTCACCATATTTCCATATAATTTATTTTAGAAAAAGAATTCACGAGTGCTGCTACTGTTCGATATTGTACAGTGTTGTGCATTTCTAACTGATACAAAGTTGTATTATCTATTACAAATAAATAGTGCTACTTTTTGACCAGTAGGTAAATTTTCTAATAAAAATGAATTAATGTGTCAAAATATTATAATAGTATACATTGATTTATTACTAGATAGATAAAATTGAAATTTTGGAGTAATATGCATAGTAATTTCACATACATAGATAATGTTATTATTTAGATGTTGGCACTCTAGCTTTTGCACCAAAAATGTAATTTCATTTAGGGATCTTAAGATCTAAAGTATTAAAATGTAAATAAATATTCACAATAAAGCGCATAATAAAAATGTCAAATATCAAAATAATTTGTTAGATTTTATCAACATATTGTCCAAAAGATATGGAAAGATTTTGACGACATTATAAAGTTATAACGAAAGGAGCAAAGAAAATCACACATTAATCGCTCAACTGAGTAGGTACATTAACTTTAAAAGTTAAAATTATTAACATTAAATAAAAGTATAAAAGTTTGGACTTTGCAGTTAGTATCGATTATAGAAATCGGAATCGTAGTCAAAGCGTTTAACACGGCTGTTGATTTAAATTCTCATCCGCTTTCGTTGGCTGCGCCGATGGCGGGACTGGACTCTACGACAAAATATATATATGTAAATAAATAATAAGCAACAGTGATATTTTTAAGTCACAGTTCCGTAGAAATACAGCGCAATTGCAAATTGAACTTTCTTTGATATTTTAAGATAGAAATAATTTAATAGTTAATATTCAGCATATTATTTTCCAATTGCGACATAATTCTAGAAGGACAATGGAATAAACAAAAACATAAATTAGTAAAATTAATACAACAAAAAAGACAAAACAAAAACAAAATAATATGTGTTAACAATGTTCCGAGTATGTATTTAGTTAAAGGATAGCAAAGCACAAACTAGTTACTATTATACCTTGCGCCTTAAAAATTCAATTCAATAAAATGAGTATATATACTCGGGCTGAAACAAAAATGAAAGATATAATGAATCGGAGATACGGTAGTGATTGTGATGAGGATGACTATATATATATATATGTTGGATACCATCCCAGAAACCACAACTGATAATTCTTAAAATGGTGTTGATCATGAAAAATGTAAGGAAATTTAATATAAATCTAAAACAAAAATAATATATTTTAACATAAGAGATGATTTTCTAAATGGAATTGGTAAAATCGATGATATAAAGCCTTCACCAAAAATTAAAATAAAACATGAAAAAAAAAACGAAATGAAGAAAAAAAAAAGTCCTATTATCCCATGTGAGCTGTCCCGGGTGTCCTCACCTCCTGTCTGGACTGTCCGTGGCTGTTGGGCAGCGGCGAGTGTCCGCCGACCTGCTTTATGTAGTCCTTGTCGTCAAATATTTTAATATCACCCCCTCCGGGCTTGTGTTTTACGTTGTCGAGTGAGCCCACTTTACTTTGTGCTTTGAAATCCAACTTTTGGTTTTCAATCTGTGTAGAAAGTTAATGTGCAATAAAAATACTTATATATTATAATATATAGTGCATTATGATATATACACGCTAAAAAGTTCTATTAAACGACTTTGTTTTCTTTATCTATACTAACAATATTAGTTTATATAAATTAAATTTTATAATAAATCATTTTAACAGCCAATACGTAATAGAACTTTTTAGACGATTTCTATATGATACATACTTAAAATATAATATTCATTGTGTATGTATATAAGAAAATATATACATATATATATATATATAGAGAAGCGGTTATTATGTATATCTATGTATGAGTCATATACATATAATCATAGAGCATAATTATATTGTTGAGACAGCATGCGAGTGTGTGACTCATGTTTATAAATTAAATTAGCTATAATTATGTTATTAAATTTTAAATATACAATTAAATACAATCTTTTTGCTCGTTAACAGCCATTAAATAAATTTAATATTTATATAATACATATTTTTAAATTCAGTTTGGTGTGATGCATAATTTTATAGTGTGTACATTCTCAGTCGTATTTTGTGGTTAACCTGTGTGAATTAAAAAGTATAAAGTAGATCTTTTATCGAATCAGAACACTTGTTATTCATGGGATTTAACCATTTTTTTTATTAATGTAAGCAATTAACAAATCATATACAATGTAAAAATAGAACGCTTAACGCTGTAATAATTCTTTTACTTTTAGGTGCCGTAGAAAAAAATACTGTTTTTTTTACTTCTTTGTTCAATGTTTTACTAATAATATGATTTTCGAAAGTAATTGTTCGAAAAATACTGATATTTTTAGTTTTTAACTTTACTATTTTCTGACTGGTAATTTATTTTTGAAATTAATTGTGAGAAAAGTACTGTTTTGTTTAAAAAATGAGTAATGTTCATCATCAAGAAGTTATCTTGATTCGACTTCAATTATTCAACTTCTCGAAGCAGCGAGAACTGTTATTATTCAAATTATGAAAATTGTCTACTTTAGACCTCTTTTTATTTAATGCCAGCTTCCAGACACGTATAGTCGACAATGTTAGCCCTTAGCTGGAGTCGGGGATCATTATTGACCCCGCGATTCGAATTTCCCGTTAAAGCTTTGAGTTCTAAGGCCCTGCCATCCTGTGCATCTCTTTACGTCGTGGTCAGAATTAAAAATTAGTTTCTTTCAAGTATTCGTCTAAATAGATATATACTTATAAATTATAATGGTTTCTGATTCGATGTAGATATTATATTTTATAATAAATTATTTTATTTTATTATAATAGTTAATTAGTTAGCGTGAAAAACAGCCACAACACCCGTCCTACAGACGAATAAAATCGACAGTTCAAATTGTCGAGTTTTGACATTCTTGAGAAACATTACCGAACTGACCTTCCTGTAACGTCAAGATTTATTTGACGATCTCCACCTGGGTAAGGCCCATTTTACAAACTAGAAATAGGATTTTCTTTTAAGCCACATTTTCCTGTACATATTTCCGATTTATCAATTATTAATTAGTATTATAATAATTAAGGTTACATAAGTGCCTAATCTGTACATACTCTTTCTAAAATATACTGTGCTTTATTGCGTTCCGTAGACAGCGTCATACTTCGTGTAGATAGATATAAGCAGATTAACGAAAGTTACTCACCGATCTCGTCTCGACACTCGCTACGTTCTACGGATATCAAGAATGATACAAATTACACAGCATTTATATGATCCACAAATATTGCTATCTATTGCTTCACAGTGCCAATTATGTTTTTACATAATTGCGAACAAACCTACAAAACCTACTGATTCACTTACGACTAGTTAAACGATATGTTAGTGTAATACTAAATAATTAAATCTGTACTCACTGTTGGTTTGCCTTTTCCGTTAATGATTGTATTTTATATGTATTTTTTTTTCTATTAAATTTGAATATATACCAATTTATTTAAGATCACAAAACATAGTGATGTTACCTTTACCCCTCCTCCGCCTGGTTTGTGTGTGATGTTAATTGTCGAAGCCACTTTTGGTTTTGCTTTCTCTTTGAAGTCCAATTTGACAGTCTCAATTTTCTTGTCTCCTCCTCCTGGTTTGTATGCCGCATTTTGAAGAGATCCAATTTTGGATTTCGCGTTCCATTCCAATTTCGTAGTCGTGATCTGAAATTTTAGCAAAAAAATAAGTAAATGTTTTTTAAGTGTTAAACATAAAAAAATAGGGAACAAAGTGGTATTTTTAACATTTTTTAAGTGTTAATCCACACTTAGGAAAGAAAACTTCTGGAAATCGACCATGCACTCTGACCACTAAGCCACACATTCGAGTCGAGAGTCCAGAGGCGCAGGTTTGAGTCCCGCTACGTTTAAATTTTTATACCTTTTCTAAATAAGTAAAGTGGTATTTATTATATTAGTTGATATGTACATTTTTGCTGTTATTTAAATTTTTAACGCAGCAAAAACTAATATATCAGATATTAAAAGATCAGTACCAATTTTAAACTTGTACCTTCTTAGCTCCTCCACTTGGTGTATAAGCTTCATTTTTAGCAGCAATTTTTGGTGTAACGTTATTGAAGTCGAGCTTCCTATTCTCAATTTTAACTTTGCCGCCACCTGGTTTGTATGTGGTATTTTCCAATGATCCGATCTTAGATTTTATTGCTTTAATATTTGGTGATGGAGCACTTCCAACTTGGACTTTATTCATAGGTATTTCTATGAAAGATAATAAAATTTAAAAAAATATATACATAAAGCCGACTACAGTGTATATATTTTATTTTTCTTCCACTAGATAGAATGAAATAATATTTGCATTTCACCACTCTACACGCAATGCCTCCAGTCTCCTTCTTAACCTTAGATTCCCAAGTTCCCTCTGCCTACCCTGCTATAAACAGATACAGCATGGCGCTAAAACTTTAAATAATATTAAGTGCAATTATTATGTGTAGCTCAAGAACAAATGATTTTCAGTACGTAATAACTACCATTGATACACAGAAATCTATTCTTTTAATAAATTAACTTTAAAATATTTTCAACACTATGAGAAATAGAAACATACTCTTTTTTTCATTTGGCTGTGGAGTTTCAGGAGTTTTAGCTGTAGCGCTTTTGCTAGATGACCGAGACAGGCTCTGTTTTAAGCTGCTGCTAGATTTCTCCTTTGTTGGCAATTTACTTGGCAGCTTTTTGTTTGGCGACCCAGGAGATCCATTAAGATCCTGTGTATTATAAACAAAACATAAATATATCAACATAATGTATTATCATTTTTTTATTTTAATTCGACTTGACCTTACATTTCCTTGTGTTGATTCATCAACGCCACTGTCATTGTCACCATCTGAAAAATATAAAAATGAATGTGAAGCATGACATATTTATAGCTATTGTTATATTTACCATTATAAATTTGTAGTTTGGTCCATCTCAAAATAATACGTAATAAAATTAGTCAAACTATATGAATTACCTTTTGGCTTGGAGCTAGGAGCAGACGCAATTTTACGCGGTGTTGATTTTTTAGAATCGGAAGGTGTTACCGAAGTTTTTAAATCTGTTGGTTTTTTGTTATTGAAAACAGGAGATTTTGAATCATTACATGACTTAGAATCCAATGTTGGAGATTTTGAGTTGATTTTGTTAATAGGAGCGGTCGGTTTCATTTCCCTGTTAATATCAGATTTAAGTTCTTGTTTTGTTTCAGACTTAGGTGTTTTAGGGCGCTGCGGTTCTGGTGTCACACTTTGTGATTTATTAGACGCTACAGAGTTCTGAGATGCATTTTTAGGTTCTGGCGAATCATCACTACGAGTCAAAGATGGTGAACGATCTGACAGATCAGTTTTATTTAAACTAGTGTCAGGTTTTATCGATGATAAATTATTATGTGACACCACATCATCATCATCATCTAATTTCTTTTTAGACGATAAATTTGAAAAAGATCCCATAAAAGATTCTGTCATTTTGGAGCCAGCTAAACGTGATTCGGGTCGATCTGGGATGTCTTTACCTTCAACTGATGCCTCAGATTTAATACTCTCTTTAGAACCGAGAACATCTTTACTACCGCGCAATTCTTGTATCAGTCCAAGTCCAGGACTACGACTAGATATGTCTTCATATCGACCACCTACAGCACTTACAGATTTTCGTCGATCGTCATCCATTTTTAGTGGACTAGGTGCACCAGGTGCAGCCGCAATGCTGAAGCTTCTGCCTTTAGTCGCTCCCGGCACTTCATTACTGCTGTCAGGTTTTGTATTATTAAACTGTTCATTAGGACCGATTTGGTTCTCCAGGTTGACTGGTTTATTTTGAACTGAGGTAGGTGAATCAAGACCCTTAAGCGAGCCTTGTGATGGTTGTCTTGGCAACTGAGTATTATTAGGAGCACCTAATGTTACTTTTGAAGTTCCGTTAGGTGTAGTTACAAATTGAGGAGGCTGACGTGGTCCAAATTGAAGAGTATTGGGCACCGGACCCCGCTGTGGCGGTTGTGTTAATGTAGGCGATTGGGCTGGCCTTGCTCCTTGCTGAGTGGTAACTGGTGGTTGATTTAATGGGCGTATTGCAGGTGACTGACTACGAATTTGTGGTGACCCAGGAGGGCCTGCAGGGGATGGTCCTCTCTGGATTGCGTTAACTGAACGTGGCCCAAATTGCGGGGGACTAGAAACAGGTCCACCCGGTTGAAATTGTGGCCTTTGCTGTATTTGTGGACCACCTGGTCGCAGTGACTGCGGTGAAAATGCTGATCTTGAATCTGCTCTCGTAAAAGGTGGGCGTATAGGCAAGCTTTGACCAGAAGATTCTAAGCCGTTGGAGCCACTTGAATTCCGAGGCTCAATCGGGGCCTTACAATAAAGTGAAAAATTAAATAAAGCACTGTTATTTATAGTTCGATTAAAAAAGTTTTAAATTTGTAATACATTTTGATATAAAAATACGTTTAATAACTAGATTAAGTTCCAACTTATCAATATAAATAATATGATAGTTAAGTACGAATGAAGCGAGCAATGCCCTGAGACACCAGTTGTCACGAACTCGGCTAGTAGGTCAACGAGGTATTGATAAAAAAAATGCAAGCACCGCCCGGTACATTCTTCGACATATAGCTATTAATTATATGTATATTTATGTATAACAAAATTCAATATTACGATTTGATTGTTCTGTTGAATTATATTTTTAAAGAATCCATGTTTAGTATGTACATATGCCTAGGGTTTGCTATTTTATTTAGTAGGCATTCTTCAGCCATGTTATCAATTGCAGTTTGGATCCGGCTTTTTTAACACTTTACATATCTATTTAAACAGAGTGTAAAAAAATAGGCCAGCCAACAATAAGACCAGTCTTGGCGCCGGGGCCCAAAGTGTGACTGTAAAAACTACTGGTTGTGGGCTCGACCCCCACTCGAGGAAATTAAATATTTATTTCCATTTGTATTTTCATTTCTCGCGCGCTCGCTCGCTTTCATTTTTCATTCTTCGCTCTAGTGTCGAGGCAAAGCGCGGTCATTTTCTGGAGGCATTGCGTATTGAGTTTCGCCATTCAATACGCAATGCCTCCAAAACTTGCCGAAAAGTGGGGAACGGAGTGTCTTAACACCAGGTTGCCTCCCCGCTGTGTGCGAAATACAGCGTGAAGCTGGTTGATTGATTAACATTATTCAAAATCGATAATTTTAAAGTAAAATAAGTACATAGGTGGAATAGGTGTTGTTTAACGTACAAATAAATGCTAATAGCATTCATATGTACGTTATATGATATGTATTAATATATCGACCGCATTACTGCGGTGCGGCAGAGGCTAGATTCTATAATAATGTAATCTCAACAATGGTATGCATATCTGTTTATTTTCTAAGAAAATTCTTCGAGACATTCTGTATGGATTTGAATAGTTGGAAACATTATAAATATCTATATGAGAATATCAGATTATTACTGACTATGATAGAAATGTAGGTTATAATTATAAACACCTTTACAAAATGCCACACATAAGTATGATTAACTCTTACTTTGAATTATTCTGACCTATTTTATTTTTAGTTTCACGAACACTTTCCTATAGACTGAAGTCTACTAAAATCGTATACAAATATTCAATTAGCTGTTAGAATCTCGTCGCTCATCGCTTTTACTACTTTACTATCACCTTTGCTTGTCATTTCTCAACATATATTGTATGTTATTTGTCTGTATCGAGGCTCATACGACAGTAAATCGATAGAATTGTGGTACTATTCCACCACACGTTACGAAAAGGTCAACACAGATCGCGTGAGAGCCTTATGTAACGCGATCCTCCAATAAAATTGATGGATTTACATCAGAAAGTAGTAAAATTTGTTGCTCATCTTTGTTTTATCGTATTGGCTGCAACTGCAGTCATGAAATATTAAATTACACGTTTCATGTTTACCATATATATTATATACGTCTTTTATTTTTATTTTCTTAACTAAGGTGCCTTATTAACCTTATTTTATACAAATTAGGAAACTACGTTTTTAATCTTATCTAACACAAAAACTCTAATACAAAGACACATACACCGATCACGTGAAATAATAACAAAAAACAATTTTCAAGATAATAGATTGTTTCTATCAAATGACACCGACGACGCCCGACATTGTTGTAATAAATTTTGTTTCTATTGAACAATTCTAATCATATTTAACAGAAGGCAACTCATTTGTCTCATCAAATATCCAAATCCAAACTGAAAAACTACCTCGGTGTAATTTATAAACAAAATATTTAATAAAAAATTAAAATAGTTACCGAAAACCGCAACTAATATAAAATAGTGACATACCTATGTGTCATCGTCATACACGCGCTCTGCAATGTATATTATTAATAATAGCAACATATGCCATTATCTAATTATAATATCTGTGAGTAAACAATTCGCTTTAAATATAAACTGTTCTACGTATACGAGAAGTAAGCGCCTAAATTAATCGGGCTCCACGACTATAATACATTTATTTAAGTATTTATAATACTTATAACGATTATTAATCAATAACTACTCAAATGTTTCTGCGTATTACTATGTCATAGTTAGTTTAGTGGTCTGAACTGCCCTCAGTGGTTTTGTTAAAATGTGGACCAAAAGTGCGAGGTTCTACATTCCGTGATATCGTGCTTTTAACGCCACAAGGCTTACCCGATTCACATGATTATTTGGTATTTGCTCCATAATATTTACAATCGCAAATTCTGGAACAGTAAAACCTTTATATCATAATCTTCGTACGGCGACGGGTTGTCTACTTGCGATATCTCCTTGAAACTATAAAAACAATGGCTCTTTTTATTATTTAGGTTTATGTAAAAGCTACCACCATAAAGCGTGACCTCGTGCTTGGGTGTCGCAGACGGCCTGCCGATGAACACCTCTATTACATATTACATATTTAATAAGTGATTTAACTGATCTACTGTTTACCTTTGTGCTTTGATCAACTTGAAATTGATTAAGAAATTATATATGAGTGCAAATGGTTTCATAATTGAAATGAGAGGTTAGTAACTAAGTAGCTATAAAAATATATTCAGATGAATGTATCGTTATATGTTGAGCTGTATCCTGCATACAGCAAAATAGAATAGAATAATAATTCATTTCCCCTTGTGGGAATCGAAACCTATCGCGTCGCGTTTACATTCTCTATTGTTGTACCAAGTTGGTAAATATTAAAAATAAGGAAGAAATAGAAATATTTCAAATATGTAGATGTCACGACAAGCACTTGTCGTTTGAATCAGTTGCATTAACGAGTTGACTAACCACTGGTAGTTAGTGCCGACGTAAATGGACAAACGTATCATTAACCTGCGTCACATGTAGCTGAACTTTTTATAATTTAAAATTAGTCACTATGTCCAGATTATATAAAACACGTATTATAACGTTGTAATTGGCTATGACGAATCATAGAAAGATCTCCAAGTTTGACCCAATTATATGAAAAATAAATATCAACGTTATATATTGAGACAAGTCGTGGCGCAGCGGCACAAAGTGTGACTGTAAAACCGGCTGGTTGTGGGTTCGCTCCCCACTCGAGGAGATGAAATATTTACTTAAATTTATATTTAAGCCTTAACATTTACAACTTTATATTTAAGTCTTAACACTAGGTTCCCTCTGCCTACCCTGCTGCGTGCGGGATACAGCGTGAAGCTAATAATAATTTATATTTCCATTTCTTCGCTCTGGTGTCGAGGCAATGTGCGGCGTCGAGTTCTGCCACACAGTACGCAATGCCTCCAGTATTTCTCCAGCATTCGGCAGAAAGTGGGGAATGGAGTGTCTTAACTCTGAGTTCCCTTTGTCTACCCTGTTTTATTTTCTTTATATATTGGATTTCTTGTTATATTTTTAAATGTATAAACAAAATTTTAGTGTCACCGAAAAAGATATAAAGTAGACGGGGTATGACTAATCTCTGGGAACCTTTTTGTTTTCTTCGCGTAAATATAAATTCTGTAATAAATTAACTTCACGTTGTATCCCACACACAGCAAGGTAGGCAGAGGGAACTTAGTGTTAAGATATTCCGTTTCCCACTTTATTTATTTTGATTTGTAATAAATAATTTATAGTTTTGTTTTCAAGGTGGTTGGGTCATTGAGGGCTTACACTTCTTTCAATTGCACAATATATACAACAAAGAATAGACGATATCTCGTCTCTACACCACTGGTAAAGACCATTATGAAAGTACAGACACTCCCATAGGAGCGTCCTTTTACTCATACAACGTAGCCTTGAATACGCTATCTCGTCTAAATCGTTTTCTTTAAACTCGAACTTTATACCTGTATTTCTATATACATAAGAGTCAACAAGTAGAGTAATAAAATTGAATATGTTATAAAACTTATCTACCACTTCAAAAAGGTTTTCAAACAAAATTATCCAGAAAACTCGATATAGATAACAGAATTATAAAATCGTATTATATTGACATCACTTATATCCTTGACTTATATTGTAATCCTTAAAATTTTCCATCAATTACTCCTACACATTTATCATCGGTACAAAGTGTAAATTGGTATCGAGTATGATAATATATAATATATGGAAGTATGAGTAAATTTTCCTCTTTTTTTTCTAAAATATAAAACTTAAGCGAAAACACGTCTTATTTTAAAGATTAAAATATTAACTTAAAATATATAATAGTATCTAATGACCGAATTGTATCATTACAAAAAAATATATTTATATAATCTGAATCTTTTAAAATAACATTGGACTATTTTAAACACAATAATTAATAAATCTAGTACACGCTTAAAATACGGAAGCTATTAGCAATTGTTTCTACTATAAATAACTAAATAAGAAATCTCAGATAACGCGCCGACGTCAGTCAGATGACGAATAAAATATTTTAATATCACATTAGTGTGATGACGAAGTTGCGTAAATTAATGTGGTGAGTGAATATACCACACGACATGTGTTTTCTTTTTAGAAATCATTTTCATTTATATAGATTCATTCAAAAATATTAGATTTATTCAACTGATAACATAAAAACAATAAAAAAATCAGCTTCACGCTGTATCCTGCTGAGTACGCAAAGAGAACTTAGTGTCTTCGCTCTCCCCTTTTTCTCCGAATTTCCAACACCAACTCTTAAGCAGGAATAATGAGTTGTTAAGTTGTTTTAAATCGGAGACTGACTCGCCAAGAGGCTCGAGCGCGACAAATTCGCTAGCGTCATACAATCTCGCGTCAGAACATTACCGTGACGTGGTACCTACAGTCAGTAGTTCATCTGCCAAACGACTCAAGTCACATATAAAGCGGCCGCGTCAGCTCTACAAGGCGCATTTCTCAATAAGCCTCCGTTCAATCGAGTGCTAGTTAGTGTCTTTTATCAGTGTCGATTGTCCAATGTTTGTAAACGGTGTCGAAGTTATCAACTCGCGCTTGGAGCACGTTCACTTGGATTCGTTAAATATTAAATGTAAGTACTGAGTTTTGTATTGTTGATAATATGTTTTAAATAACAATGCATAGATCTTTTCTGATTATTGTTTACTTACTTGTGTTTTAATAAAATATTTTTTTAACTATTAGAAATCTTTTACACGCATTTTTATAATACATTTAAATATCGTACGTCGTACCTGTAATTTTATGACCATTCATATTTTTTTATTTCATCAGTTTTTATTTTATTAATTACTTAAAAAAATATATAAAATATAAAACAAATATTTTAAGAAACAGAACGATGTGATTAGTTATATATGTTTAAAGTTTATCTAAATTGTCCCTTTACAGCAAGCATGCATTCAAATACAGAAAAGGACAATATTTGCGGTGAAAAGGGTAAAATACTACCCACCCTACACCTCACGCCGTCCGCTGCCAATCAAAGGAAGAGTGAAAGTAGTCCACAGCAAAGGGTCGACAACCCCTGGCTACTGAAACCACAGCATGAAATCCCACCAACGCCCCCGCCTCAGGCCGACGCAAAACCTATTAAATTCTTCCAACAAAGAATTGGATAAATCTCCACCAGGACAGTCTAGAGCAATCGAAATAACTTTGGAATGGCAAGCTGCCATCTTGCCGGAATACGGACTTACAAATAAGTCATATAAAAATACTCCATTACGTTAATGAAAAGTCAACGCGTAAAAATCGACCGAGATAGGAAAACATCTTGTTATATATACAACCTTATATAGTGTATTATATATACAACCTTGTAAAGTATGTACCTGCGTCATGTTAAAGACAGACGAAACAAAATATTTAATGTATATTTTTTGTTTTGGTGAGAACTAAACATTGTTTCTTGTTCTTAGAGAATATTAGTTAAGTTTAGATTCAACAACGGTTTTGCTTGTGAGTTTCTTTGTGACGATATTGTTATCGAAAATTATATATACAAATTATTTCCATATTTGACTGTTTGTGTATTGTTTGTATTGTTATTTTTCGTTTGTTGTAATAATAAGGGGTGTACAGTGTACAAATTAGTCAATTAAATATGAATATCATCTGAGAAAGAGTAGCTAATATAGAGTAAGGGAATAAAGGTATGACATAAAAAAATATATTTAAGTAGAAAATAAGTTTTAAGAAAGAGAGATATGTTCCTAGTGTATGATTCACGAATTAAAGACATACATTACAATTTGTTTTGTTATTGCCACCGCGACCAGGAACTCTGCCAACAATATGACGCTCTATTTCTTTGTTATCATACATAATAAATAATACCAAAATATTTTTATGTCATTTGATAAATGATAATGACGTATATATATACGTATATATATTTTAAGTAATATATAAATACGTAAAAATATTTAAATTTGCTTATCTAGATTAATCCGTTTAATGCGAATCCTGCCAAGTTCTTTTATATTAATATTATCGTTAACTAATTTTTATGTCATGGCACGTTTTACTTTTTAAATGGATGTCATATTAGCCGATATCTAGTAATTTCAAGTTGTTAACATATGACTACAATGGACGTAATTTAATAATGTTTAATATGTAGTATGATAGCTTAAAATTACTGTAGTCTATAGCGTTCATTCTTAAGCAGAACATATTCTTTAATCACAATATAAAAATGTTACCAAAAACAAGATTTATTTCAAACATACCAATGTATTAACATATATAAAATCTCTACATTAAGTATGTTATCAAACAGTTAAAAGGTCTTGAATTTTATTCAATATTTATTTTTTTAACTCACTCTATTTTCTGCACATAGCAGCAAAGACAGAGGGAATCTTGGAACCTAGTGTTAAGACACTTCCGTTCCTCAGTTTCCGCTCAATTGTCGAGGCGGAACTTAACGCCTAGTGAGGCGTTGCCTTCTTGGAAATGAAAATAGTAAATACATTTTATCAATTGGGCATCGAACCCACAACCGCTTATAGTCCCATACTTGTGCCCTTACGACATAACGATAGCCTCAATTTTTTTCAAAAATTTAATTTTATTTAAAAATCTGGTATAACTTGTAAGAGAGAAAAACTGAAAAACTACAAATAAAGAAAACAAGAAGAACTGAGTTTCATAAATATAGAAATTATAGATAATAAATCATTTAGTTCAGTTCAGGGATCGATACATTAGTATAGTCGTTAAAATTCATCTATAATTTGCCTTCGATTGACTTGTGTACGTCAATTGAAATGTACTTCAATTAGAACATGTGATTCGCGAGTACATAGCGGTTGGGGACTAAAGTACCTACTTGTATTTCCCACGTTTGATATATCACTATGAAAATTTATACAAAAGTTTAAACATGGTAGGCAGAGGGAACCTAGTGTTAAGACAATTCATTTTCTATTTTTCACCGAATTCTGGAGGAATTGCGTTTTGAGTGGTAGAATTCAATGCCGCGTTTTGTCTCCTTATGTTGATTTAAATAAATATATTACTTCCTCGAATGGAGATTCCACAACAGTCGCCTGTACAGTTACTTTAGTGACTCACGACCGACCTCACAAAAAAGAAGAAAAAAAAATGTATTCTTAAGTATAATCTTTCCCTATTACAATTATAAAAAGCAATAAATAAAACTTTACATTTTGATTTAAAATACTTACAAACTTATATTTTTTCGCGTATGAGTCACGATGACTCAGATTCGGTGAACCTCACAAAAAAAGAAAATTACTATCGTAGAAATTTGTAGTATCAACTGAAATTGTTACTTCTCAAATACAAAGTGGCTATTAACTTGGAAGTTTTCTTTTTATGATTTAAATTGGGCCCCCTACATAGTAAGTTTACTGTAAAAATTTTAATTATTATTTTTGCTTTCTATTTATATCGTGTGTTGCTTACAAATATTTTCTAAAAATATTGTATTAGCTATTATTTGTAGTTTAAAAAGACGTGAATTGAAAGTGATGGTTTCCAATTATTAAACTAATGTATTGACTCAATTCTGGTGTAGACTGCAGTAATAGAGACATAGATCTTGCTAGGCTGCGTTGTGAACAACCCCTAATACTTAGGTAAATCTTTTTTATTCATAGGAAATAAGAAAGTTATTATACACAATGATATTTTGGAACCAATTAAGCAATTTTAAGCCTGAAATTGGAAAAAAAAAATGTATAACTTTGAACAACGAAATAGATTTTCAATGTAAATATAAGTTCTAATAAATGCGTGGAATACCTGTAATATTTTGTTGTTATTTTTAAATCTTTACAATAAAACATGTGTACAAAACTAAATTGTTTGTATATACCAAATTAAAATACATATTTATTAGTTTCGGAGAAGTAATAAACCGAACAAAAGCACGATTCTACGACCTGATACAGAATTGCGTAGGCGCTCTTAGTGACGAAGAGATTCAAATGAAGCAATTGAGCTTATTGACCGTACGACACACTTCCAAAATAAACTTCCTAATCACTTTTAACTACATACGTGTCTTCATTCTTAATCTTTCTAACATCATTTCTTGAATATAATTTACATGTTATACATCCATATTTCACAACAAATGTGGAAAAACATTGAATAATCCAATCTTTAAGAAAAAGATAAACATATACGCTATTAAATATAAAGAAAGGATCCAAAAGCACACAAACCAACTGACAAGGGACCTGGTAAATAACAATAATGCCAACATAAGTCAGAAAGGATGGCAAATACTGCAACTAGACCAGAAGCACTAAGTTGAGGTGTTCTTTTCTGAAGATGGCAGGATAGTATTTAACGAAATGCTTAGTGCAACAAGAACAAGGACAAAACACCTTATTATGGCTAGATAACCAATGGCAGATATGAACAGAAAATATTCTGTTTCCAGCCATTATAATATTCCAAAATGATAATACCTTTGCCTATTTAAGTTTTGTATTCAAAATGTTTAAAAAAACATTTAAAAAGTTATGTTTTTACTATTATTGCAGTTTAAAATGTAATGTAAATGTAGCTAATTTGTTTAATTTTTAAAGACTATTAAAGGTAAAAAACGTTAATATTTTATTACGTAGTAAAATGTCAGGAAGTAAACAATTTCTACTCCATTTGTGAAAAAGTCGTGGTTTTTTCTATGTTAATAGGTATCACACGACGACTCGTTACAACTATTCCGAACTCTTATATCATATTAATAATATAAATAAAAGAAATTGCGTGGCATTTTTTCAAATTTACTATTTCCGTACTTATTTCTGGAAACAACTACGTAATAACTTCCTCGTTACTATTTCAATTGAAAGATGTCTTTTACCTCTTAATATTTCACAAATTTGTTGCTAAATAACATTTAAGTGCTCACAGTATTAGCAATCGCAATATTAATAGTAAATTACCGAAGAAGGTCTTGCCTAACTCGATTTCAGACCACCAATAGATCGGTCGATATCTAGGCTGCAACAGTGAAACCCCAGGAGTACTCACGAAATCACTTAGCTAAAGTGACAATATAATAAAAGCCAAGTTGTTTTATCTATCTGATGATTTCTTTAGATTATGTTAATATTAATAATAAGTTAGATGATTTTAATAATCCTATAAGTTTGAAATGTATAAAATTTTTTGATGCTAGTATAGTTATTATAAACATCTTTATTTTGCCTACTTCTACTATGAAAGTGATCGATTCTACTCTAATTAACCAGTTAAATTGTACACTACGTACTTATATTAGTAGAAGTATATAGCGAATAAACGACGTGATTGCTAGAATATTCGCCGTGCTTAAGCTGTGATGGGTGCTTATTTTTATTATATTATAATACTAGAACTCACCTGAGATGTCGCGATAGACAGACACTAATATATTGAATGCGGTTAAGATATTATTAAATCGTATGAACTGGCAAAGGACGGCCTCCGATGAGGTCGCCGGCAAAGCCTGATATGCCGCGATACGTTGCTGCCTCTATTGGCGACCGGGGTATGCAAAGGCATCTATAGTAAACAGACCGGACTTCACTCATTTCCATCAATTGTAGGCAACATTAAATATATTCCAAAATAGCTTCCAAATATGAAAATAATAAAAAATCTGTACATATTTTTTTTATCTTTATCAGTTTTATCTTTTCAGTATAATTATTTATTATTTTTAAAGTCACATGTCTAAATGTTTCATAGTACTTCACAAGGGTGCGTCCTGCGCCCTGAAAGCGATGCGCGCGCAGTCCAATCGCTCATGTTCCAGCACGAGATGTATTAGTAGCCGTATGTATCGACGGTAGGTAATGTATCGACGGTCTATATACCTGTCCTTTTTTTATATTTTTAATAAATTGAGACAGGACTATAAAAATACTATGTCCACAGTTTAAATGATAAATGAAAGAATAACATACTGTCTAATATTAATAATTAACTGTATATTATTAAATTAGCTACACGCTGTGTCCCGCACACAGCAGGATAGGCAGAGAAAGGAGGACCTAGTGTTATGACAGTCCGTTCTCCATTTTCCGCCGAATTCTAGAGACATTGCGTGATGAGTGGCGGAATTCAATGCCGCGCTTTGCCTCTACACCAGAGTGAAGAAATGAAAATATATATTTTTAAATTAATAAATCTTTTATTTCCTCGAATGGAGATGGAACCCTAAACCAGTCGAGATTATAGTCACACAATGTTCTAAATCTAGATTTTAAGACCATAAAAAATAATCTATATCGCTTTAGAGGACTTACAAAGATAATATTTGTTAAAACAAGAAGCTCTACTTCTTGGTATTATAAGATGAGATTAAACATTACAACATACGATAAGTCATTCGAATGACGATTTCGTGATAGGTACTACTTAGGTAGTATATTTATACTACCTAGTAATTATGAAAAATTAATTATTAAAAAAAAAGAATTTTAATGCCGATTGCGAGATGGACCAGAACTAAAAATGTTAGTTAATAAATATTGAACCTCCCATATATAGCGACAATATGTTTACCTGAAACAAAAAAAAGCATATTATTAAAATCCATAAAAAAATAAGTTAATTTAATATAATATAGGGCGGTGATATTGTGGCTCACTACTTTATTTTTTGTGGTCCAGCGTAAAAAGTAAAGGGAATACAAGATATAAATAATAAAAAAAAATCGCATTTTTTTAGCTACTCAACACGCAATGCTCCCAGAATTCGGCAGAAAGTGGAGAACGGAATATCTTAACACTAGGTTCCCTCTGTCTACCCTGCTGTGTCCCACACTCAGCAGGCAGCGTGAAGCTGATTTATTTATTTATTTATTTATGCATTTAGCTAGATAATATTTTTTTAATGTTCATATTTACAATATATTTACAATCACAAACATAAAAAATAGTGATACAATTATATTTTATTATATTGTGTATTTAGTTCAATTATTATCATTTCTTATTTCGCTTAGGTATATAAGTACTTGCACTATTCCGTAGAACAGATACAAATACAGGCTTTTGCAGTACAATGGCAGATTCAATTTCTCATTAAGCCATTAAAATAAATAAACTGGTTTGAATAATGAAAAATATTATACTAGATTTTTGCTATCCTTGTTTTGATTGATATATTTAGGCAAAAAATATTTTATAAAGCACTTACCTTTAAGCTTAAGCTTAATCTGTTTAATCTGTTTCTTTATTAAGGTAAAAGAATGTTAAAAATTGGTCCAACAGTTTTCGAGTTAATCCCTTATGAATTTACCTCTCCTTATAATATAGAAAATATAATCTTTATAACGTTATTGCATTACAATACAACATTGTTTAGCAAATGAGTATATTTCTATATAAATCTCAATACCTATATGGATCTACACATTACATACGCAAATTATGATAAATCATATATAACTATACATATAAAAATATTAATTTGTATTTAAACATTTATTTAGAGTGTGTAGATTATGAGAGTTCTTGAGTAGAGTGGAAGTAAAATAAACGTTTATAACTTTGTTTATATGCCAAAGTTTTACAAATTTGTGAATATCATACAATCGACACACGCTAATTTATTTTATTTTTAAATTATAATTACCAACGTTTACAATTTATATTTAAAAACTTTCCATTAGTCTATATCAAATAATTATAAGAGGCCAGTCGTGGTGCAGGTGTGGGTTTGAATCTCACTTGCAGAAATGAAATATTTATTATTTTAATTTCTTTTTTTTTGGCATTGACCAAACCACTCAACACAAAAAGTCTGTAGAATTTGGTGATAGGTAGGAAAAAGAAGTGTCTTTATGGGAACGGAGTGTGTTAACATTATTAGGTTCCCTTTGCCTACCCTACCATGTGCATGCATCGTAATGCATAGCATCGAATGCACAAAAAAATATTAAAAAACCCCAAGAAATAAACTGCTTGTTATTAAGGTGGGTAATTTATAAATGACATTCTAAGTAGGTATACCCGGAATTTCCAACAGGGCAAATTAATGTGGCAATTATTTTTAAAAATTCACGAACTAAAATAAAACTATAAAAAACTTGACTTCTAAAAAAACTCGTTTACTGGAACGTTCAGTACATTTACAGTTTTCTTTATTTTAGGTTTGTTTATTTATAACAACCGGTAGCGGCTTAAATGAATTATTTAATAATGTTTTCCTATTATTTAATAAAATTTATAGAATTATCTATCCCAAATTGGAAATGTAATAGGTACATATATAAATTAAAAATTAAATTAAATTAGCTTCACGCTATATCCCGCACACAGCAGGGTAGGCAGAGGGAACCTAGTGTTAAGACACTTCGTTCCCCACTTTCTGCCAAATTTTGGAGGCATTGCATGTTGAGTGGCAGAACTCAACGCCGCGCTTTTGCCTCGACACCAGAGCGAAGAAATGAAAATATAAATTTAAGTAAATATTTTATCTCCTCGAGTGGGGATCGAACCCACAACCAGTCGGTTTTACAGTCACACTTTAGGTACATATATAATATTTATTTTGGAATTAAGCAACATTTAAGTGTTTAACACGTCTTTAATTGCAATAGTACAACACACAGCAGAATATTATTCCCTCATAATATCATAAGAACATGACAAAAAAAATTAACTAAATAATGAAATGGAAAAAGTTAAGAAACTTGCTTCACGCAAACCAACATAACCTACATTTCGTAGGAAATTTAATATCTCACATAAATTATTATAGCAGTGAATTTACAAAATAAATGTTCCTAATAATATTTTGAAACATGCCAGAATCCATACTTACAGAACGTTAGTATAGTAAGTAACTATCTACTACATTGCGATCTAAATGTAATAACGAAATGAAAATGTCTAGAACTATTATTTAATACATTCACGCTTCACGCTGTATCCCGCACACAGCAGGGTAGGCAGAGGGAACCTAGTGTTAAGACACTCCGTTCCCCACTTTCTGCCGAATTCTGGAGGCATTGCGTGTTGAGTGGCAGAACTCAACGCCGCGCTTAACCTCGACACCAGAGCGAAGAAATGAAAATATAAATTTAAGTAAATATTTCATCTCCTCGAGTGGGGATCGAACCCACAACCGGTCGGTTTTACAGTCACACTTCGTGCCGCTGCGCCACGACTGGCTTCAAACACATTCAATGTGTTTAATATCTATCCTATACCTATATTTGTATGTTCGCGTGGTCTAAAACTATATTGTCGATTCCTTCTATGCAAAACTGGAAAATCCTTGAGCATTACGAGCAGCGGGCGTTCAGCGTCGGTTCCGAGCAGGAAGACGGTGGTTGCGTGTTGCGTGTCGCCTTTCATTAGGTTACTGGAACCGTGCGTGTCGCTTTTCAGGCGCTGACTCAAAAATGTGTGATGCCTTCTCCGTTGTATTTATTTATCTATTGATATTATCAAGCTGTTTTCGTAAATTTCAGTTATTTTAAATTGTGTTATTTACGTGATTTTGTTATTTAACAATTAACTCTAATCGAAATTTAAAAAAATCAGCTTTACTTTATGTAAAGGTAACCTAGACTCTTGAAATTTTAGAGACATTGAGTATTGCGTGGCGGAACTCAACGCCGGTTTGGCTGGTTTAATTTCTTCAAGTATTTTTTTGCCCCTGCGCCACTACTGGCCTCATGAACGAAATAAACCTATAGTGTGAAAATATAAATAAATTAATGTGTTTGGAAGAACAATCTAATAAATTATGTCAAAATGCATCATTGCATTTTATACTGCGTGACATGTAGTCTAAAATTATATTAGACAAACGTATAACTAATCTTAGACACTGTTATAATTTTGAGTTGAGAATATTTTGAACATAAGAGCATTTTTAACTTATTATGAAAGTACTACTACTCTTTCTCGCATGAACTAAAATTACAAACACATAAATGCCGCCATGGTTCTGTACAAAGTATTGGAGTATTGGAGGTCTCGAGCTTTTTCTGAAATTCAAACTAAGCTTAGATAGAGCCCTTTCATCTGATATCTTATTTGGACTAGAGGCTTTAATACCAAAATATTTTTTAGGATTTAACCACAAATATATAGTTTTTAGAATATTTACTGAACTAGTACTAACTTTAGATGCTGGCTGCCAAATTTCATAATTTTAGGTCAACTGGAAGTACTCTATTAATTTTGATTCCTTTCATATAAATGGCCTTATTTTTTTTTAAGTAAATGTAGAAATACGATTTTTTTATGGGATATATTATACCCTAGACTTGAGTATATGATTTGAATTTCAACTCTATATCCAATTGCACATTCCAAATGTTCCTGAGACAGACAGACAGACAGACGGACGGACAAGTGGTCTTATAAGGACAAAAGCAAGCTTTTTTCCTTAAAAAGTACGGAACCGTAAAAACAGCATCGAAAAATAAATAAATAAATAATAAAGAAATAAATAATACAATTGTAACATTAGACGATGGGATGCCAACATTAAAAAAATATGTAAGTTTAATTTATCGAAACATTTTAATCTTCAATAAACTCATTTGTATTATACAAAATAATAATTCATAGTACTACGAATTGTACTATATAATAATAATGAAATTTTTCAAGAACCATGGTTTACTTACTAACATTCAAACGTTACGATTACGTGTAATAAAATTATCTATGCATAATTACTACACTATACTAGGCCATTTTCTTTTTAAAAAACAGGAACCTGTGCTGCCCCTTAGTGGGCTTTTATGTGAATTAAAATCTATTTTTTTTTAACTTTCCTTTGAAACAACAGCGCCATCTAGCGTCATCAGTGAAATTTGATTAAACGCGCTTATACCTAACGCTTACTGTGATTAATACTATGAGATAATTTCAAAGAGAATTACAGAGGGCGCTTAATATTTAAATCGAAAGAGTTGAGAGTGTAAAAAGTAAAAACACTTAGGTACATTTGGTTTTTAGGCATTACATCCTCCTGAGATTTGTGTAGCCCTTAAATACATGGGGAATCGGTCATTCGTACGAGCAATTTTTACCACATGCTTGCCTCCTGAGTGTATCGACACACATACCTATCGTCTATCTATCGTTTATCGTCTTCGATCGTCTCAAGATGATCTCCAAAGTGTTGATGAATAAGAAGAACTTCTGTCTCATCTCTACAAGAACACTTTGTAAATGGAGGAAAAAAATATATTTTAAAATGACTGCGATTGTGAAAGTTCCTAAGAATTTAAAGTAATTTTAGTCACACTTGTTAGGAGAAAATATATATTTCTTAAAAAATAATTTGTTAAACAACTTTAACAAATATTTTTTTAAGAAATATATAATATATTCTCTCAACAGAGAGAGATCAGGTTAAAGGTAACATATTGGACGAAATAGAAATAAAACAATAATTTGAATTTGGATTTAATTTTGTTATAAAATTCTCATTTTTTACCATTTTGTAATTATTACATTACTTTTAAAAATAAGTTGTTTTTACAACCATTATAGTCTTAATGGGCTATGTAATTCATTATAGCTCTTAAGGGTTAACACTAGACGATATATTATGTTTACAAACATTTAAAACAAAAGAGTTGCGATTCTTCTCTTAATTTCATATTTATCTTTATTTGAAGAATTAACGGTACATTATTCAATTTTTAAAATTGATAAATATAATATCGGAAACAAAAGGACTAACTTGAATATTTTGATCACAAAACAGTTTAACTATATATTTCCGAAAATAATGTTGTTCAAATTTGAATAACCAAAAAAATATATTAAATATTTAAAAGCATGGTGTAGTAGTAGGAATTTTGAAGTTTATTGCTAAAATTGAGGTCACGCATGTGCACCCTAAGTGTACGATAGCAAACAATAGTGCTCACCACATTGTTCTCAGACCACCCTCTTTAAAGGCTTAGGGAGGGAAGGGAGAAAACGAGTTTGCAAATTTAATGGCGATTTAAGCTTCGTAGCTTTTAAACATTTTGTGTCATATTATCGTGTTTATATTCAATGTCACAGTATATTATACGTATGTTAACTTTCAACGCAATATTTGAAATGTTTTATACTTTCTATTAAAAAATTAACTTTGTTTAATTTCCAACTCGTTTTTATTTTATTTTCAAAAAAAATAAAATAAAAACGAGTTGGAAATTACACTTCTACACGCAAACTGAGATAAAAACTAAATTTTAGATAATAATATTTTAATTCCTTTAAAGTAAAGAAAGTTTAAAAATTATAAGTGAAATGATTGGTACCTAAGGTTGAGGGAACCTGAGAATCTAGTATTAATACATTTCATTCCCATTCTAGAGGTATTGCGTGTTGAGCGACGGAAATTAACGTTGCGCTTTGTCTCGTTACCAGAAGAACCTTTGTGTTTCGTGGCGCAGGGGCACAAGCATAAGCGTGGGACAGTTGTGGATTCGATTCCCACTTGCCGGAATTAATAATTGTTTATGAATATTTTCATTTCCTTCGCTTTGGTACCAAGGCAAAGGTCGGTATTGAGTTTTGCCACTAACGCAATAACTCAAAAATTCGGCGGAAAGTGGGTACCGGAGTGTTTTTACACTAGGTGCCCTCTGCCTCTGTGAATAACTTGATAGTATACAATATTATCCTTCTATCTCTATAATATTCAAAAGATCGTCCTTTAACTCCTAGTCGTTGAGGAGTTGGGTATTCTATCATCATAATCAGCTCAAACTAAAGCAAGCTTACTTTTTGTAATAAATAAGATACGTATGATAAAGTGTTATTCATATAGAGAAATTGTTGGTAAAAAATGTGTTAGTAAATTGGAGCCACTGTGACCTGGTGGCACAGGGGTATCACTGTAATGCGAGTGTTGTAGGTTAGATGCCTAGTTGCTACAAGTTATTATATAGGTACTAACATATTTTTTAGCTTCGCGCAGTATCCTGGATATAGTAGGTAGAGAGAACCTAGTGTTACCCTCCGTTCCTCATTTTCCAGCGAATTCTGGAGACAATGCGTGTTGAGGGTCGGAACTCAACGCCGCGCTTTACCTTAACACTAAAGCAAAAAATATATATATATTAAACATTTCCTATCCTCGATTACAAATGGAACCCACAACCGGTTGCGTTTACAATCAGACTTTGTGCCCCTGCGCCACGACTGGGTACGTACGTATATCTGCTAAATAATAAAAGACGTCATTTTTTATTTACTTAATGATGCATTCATATAACCTTGAAATGGCGATATGATAATTGATGAGCATTACATCATCTATGTACGGTTGTACGGCATAACTACTTAACATATTTATGGGTCACAAATTTTACAAAATTGCGTTACAGCAAATATTATGTTTCTAAAAGTCCCAAAAATTTTTTTTATTATTTTTGAATTTTATATATGCTTACCTACCTAATTCCACTTTTATTTGGAAACTTAGTTTAACAATAAGGTTAATTACAAAACGTTAGTTTGCTAAGAAGGTATTAAAAAACAACGTGAATAGTAAGTTAATTAACCTGTCTCTTTCTACTATGTTAATTAATAATACTGTTTCTTCGATTTCCCATAGAAGTAGGTACATAGCAACTTGGTGCCGTCACCGTGAGATCACTTATAAATGGTTTTAAAACAAGAACATAAAAATATATTCTAGTTTGTATTATAGACCTTTATACAGGTAGAGTTAATTTTTACAATACACTTATTGTCAAGAGTTCTATAGCAATTAAATATATACACGGAGTATTAAAAAGTAAATACGAATTTTAAATTGTAGATGTAGAAAAGAAATGTTGGTAGAGACCGTTTCCTTAAGTAATTGTAATTATTTATGTTCGATATGCTAATAAGAGAATTTCAAAAATTTTAAGTCTAATTTAATTCCCTTCTTATAGAACATCATAGAGATAAGCGTTTATAATAGATACAACTTGGATTTCAAGTTTTGTATTCACTTTCTTTTATATAATTATAATATCACATTTGGGAAAGAAAAATGATTTTTAGAAAACATAATAATTTAGACGTGGCGAGATTTGAAAAAATTGCAACAAACATATAAGAATTTCGATGTAGCCCGACGATTACTTGCTTACTTGGTCAGAGTGCTTGGACGGTTTCCAAAAGGCGCGGGTTCAAATCTCGCTATTTTAAACTTTTTATGTTTTCTAAAAAATATTATTATATTTGTATTTATGATATGACATCCTAAGGAAATGAAAGCGAAAGTTGTGTAAAATATTATTATTGACAATTAACATTTTAATATTTTTTGTTGAAATAATTATAAAGCAGAGATACTTATATAAGTTAAGAAAACATGAAAATAAGTAACATCACAAAAAAAATTTTTTCATTACTGTTTGCGCAGTGAGTGATGAACATAAGAGGTTTTGTTTCCACGCTGTCTACCCACCCCATCAAGAGAATCGTTAAAACATGTAAGCACGTAGCTCTGTATCTATATAAATACATATATTTATCTAGTGTATAGCGTCACTGTAGTCAGTCGCAAAATAGTGTAGTAAGCATTAACAAAATCAAAAGACAATATGCCGCCCTTCTTGTAAAACTATAATATTGTGCATAATGCCTAAATATTGGTACTTAGTTTTGAGCGTTTTAACCTAAATAAGTTTAAAATAGCAGGACGGCAGACAAAAATATTACTTTACTTACTAATACGGCAGACAAAAATATTACTTTACTTACTAATAAACTTTACTCATCCCTGTCAATTATATTAACTATTGTCTATAACAAAACGCCATTAATCCCACATTCTATATAATATTATTTTTTAATTAATTCCGTCATTTTACTAGAGAATTACATAGGCGATATCGTTCAACATGATATTGGTAAAAATAAGTTAGTAACATCAACGAAAAGCGGAGAATGTCGTACTTTTCGTCTGAATTCTACATTTGTTGTTGAATAGTGGCGAGAGTATGAAAAAATGAAAATCCATTCTTTTCATATATTTTTTCCAAGTAGGAATCGAATCCAAAACTAGATCATTGGTAATATTGATTGTATAGCAAAATGCTACATCTCATGAATAGAAAAAGAAACATCTCAGTAAGCGTTTTGCATAATACTCCATGTTAAATCAATTTGTATGCGACCTCACACGTCTGTTTACAACAGAGAAACTAACATAATGTAGTTCGTGTATCGTGAACACACTACCAAATATCTACTTAGTCATCTTGTACTTATATTTAAAATACAATACAATACAATACAATATACTTGATTGCACTTAAATTTAAACAAATTATTTACAAAACAAGTGAAAAAACAACATGTACAATAAGGCGGCCTTATCGCTTAAAGCGATCTCTTCCAGGCAACCTTTGGTCGCTGGAGTTGTATAAAAAAAGAATATATATTTATACAAATTATTTTCTAATCATATTTATTTATTTATTTTTTAAATGCGACGTTGAGTTCCGCCACTTAACACACAATTCCTCCAAAACTTGGCAAGTGAAACTTTACTTAATTTTGACGGATATTAAAACGAATTTGATTGTAATTTGACATTGGCAAGAGCTTCAAAATAACGTTCCTGTAATAAATCGACTCTAATATTGCACAAATTTTTACCTTTAATATAATTACAGACTACCTTTAAATGACTACAGGATTCAGTCCAGTTCTTCTGTTTATGGCTTCTAAGCGTACTGTACTTATTATTTTACCAATGTCACGTTAAACGAAGAAATCACAAAGGAGAGATACTTCGGTTAAATAACAGAATTAAGTTATAGTTAATATATATATACTTAGTTAACATTTTTTTTATCATTTGCGAACATGTAAGCAAACTATCAATATAGTAAATTAATTAACAAAATGTTTGTTTATACAAACACACCACCGAACTTTTTTGCGCGAAACTCAAAAGTTAGCCTCGACACCAGAAAAAAGAATTGAAAATATTAAATCATCCATTTCCTCGAACGGCAATCGAACTCACAACCTGTCGCGCCTACAGTCACGCTCCTGCGCCACCACTGGCCTCAATATAACAAAAAAAGTCATTCAATTATTAAATAGTTAACACGAGTTAACATAATAATGAAATATTCTCTCATTGAAATATTACAGAACGCGATGTATCTATTTACAGTGACAGTGTTTTAAAGTCAGTAATTCGCAACTCCTTATTGGGGAGGAGCACGCAATGTCGCAACCGAATTGTACTAATCTCCATTGTCTCTGTAATTGGTGGCGTTTAGTGCGGAGGCGATAAATTGCCATCGTTTAAATCCAATTTCGCCTTACAATCCAAAATCCAAAAAAAAGAAGTCAAACAGCCTGTGCTACGTTATATACGTTTTCTACCTCTACTTATAATTAAATCGTAACGGATCGGTGTCTGTATATGGGAGATATGTAAAGCTTCGCTCTATAATCTGCAAAGTGGCAGAGGTGAGTAGTACATAGAGTTGTTCTTTTTTGGTAAGGACACAAGTTTATGTATATAAAATAAATAATATTATCTATATATGAGACAATATTATTTATTTTACATACTGCCGGCCAGAGTCCGTCGTGACGCAGGGGCACAAAGGTGTGACTGTAACGCGTCAGTTGTGGATTCAATCCGAACTCACTCACTCGAGACACAAAAGCAAAAGCCCGGGGTTGAATTCTGCCACTCAAATTAAAATGCTTTGAAAAAAAAACCGGCAGAAAGTGGGAACAGTGTCCTAACACTAGGTTCCTCTACTTACGCTGCTGTGTGCGGGATACAGCGTGAAGCTGATTTGATTTATATAAATAACAGTATACAATACAATATGACCAAATAAATTAGATTATAACTAAGCATTGCATTATTTCAAACAACGTAAAGGTATAACATTATCTTTCACTAGCGAGTCTTCTCACGGCTTCGCCCGCTTGTATTACATAATTAATAATTTACTAATATGCATTACTTTTATTTTTAATAATAATATAATTCTATATACATTGTATGTACCTATATCGAAAAGTAATGTTTCAGCCAATCCAATAAAACAATAATTATTTATACGAATTTTGTCGAATATATTTTTTAAAATAATATAACTTTTTATTTATAAGCCCATAATATAATAGTGAAAACTGCAATAAAATGTGGTAAAGCCTATATTTAAATAAATTTCTTTAAAAAAATATATATTTTTTATTCTATCACGCCTCTTATAACATTTTTCCTAATATATTTTCCATGTAGACACCGATCCGTTACTATTTTAAATATAAGCACATAATTAAAATTAAATTCTTATGTAACTGTAACTAAAAGTTTTAAAAGGAATACCTACTCTAATAGGATTTATAGTCTAATCAACTCGTAGCAAGTAAACAACCTAACAAAGGAACATGCACTATATCGTGACCTATTAAAATAGCTACAGTTTAAACTGACATTCGTAGGTAGGACGTCCCACCGGTGGCGACGGTGAGCAAGCACCGACCTCGTCCGGCAATTTACCAATCACTGACGAGATGAGACTGAACGTATGTATTTTTACCCTTGATGTTTGATAAAAGCATTTAAATTTTTTATCAATCTCTATAGTAGAGAAGAAATGGCAAAGCTGTTTTTTCTTATCAATTTCATGCTAATTCCCCTCATAACAGGATGGACAAAGGGAACCTGGTTTTACGACTGTCCCCCATTTTCCGCCGAATCCTGAAGGCGTTGCGTACTTAGTGGCGGAATTCGAAGCCGCGCTTTTTTTCACACCATATCGAAAAATGCAAATTATTCTTTAAACTAAACTAACTTCACGCTTTATCCCTAGCGGGGTAGTCAGAGAGAACGGAGCGCCAAACGCTACGGTCTCTACATACCTCTTTCGCCTCGTCCACTGTCATCAACCTCTTCATACATGCCCTTCGGCATGAGGACCCCCCTCATGCTTTTTACGTATCTTTGATACTGTGTTTTCGAAGGTCAACCGAGGTCTCCCCCTACCTCACTTACCACTCACTTTTCCATCATAAATCTTCTTTGCCATTCTTTCATCACTCATTCGTTCGACGTGCCCAAACCAGCTGAGCACGTTCTTCTTCATTCTCACCGTGACATCCTCGCTAGTACCTGCCATTCTGTGTACCTCTTCATTGCGGATTCGATCAGCTAAGCTGAATCCGCATATCCTACGAAGAGATCGCATCTCCACAGCATTCATCTTTCTTTCATTCTTCTTCTGTAATACCCACGTTTCGCTGCCGTATAACAGAGTCGGTACCAAAACTGCATTGTGTACGGCCAAACGCGCAGCTGTGCTGACGTTTCACCGTCTCATCAATGCAGCTAAGGCTCCGTTAACCTTGTTACCGGCAGCAATACGCCTTTCCACATCCATCTCGTATCTTCCATCTCTACTGAACATACTTCCCAAGTATACCACCTCATTCACTTGTTCTAATATCTTACTATTTACACTGATCTTGCATTCCGTCCTTTCTTCATCTCTTTCAAAAATCAGAACCTTTGTCTTTTCGCATTTATTCTTTAACTAATATAAAAACATTTGTTTATAAATAATAACAAATATAAACTTTTATTTTTATTTTTCTGCGAGTAATTTATTTTGACAGCATCCTTTGTTAAGTTCACAGTTCATTAATCAATGTAGCGGAGTTTGGGTATCGTTTTTGGCCACACCCAACCCTCTGAAAAGTATCTTAGGGCCTCACCTTTAAGATTTGTATCTATATACTGGTGTATTTTATTATATATTATATGCATATAAGTACATTTTATAAATAGTAAAAAAAGGTATATTTTTAAGTTTAAACCTACATTGAGTCAGTGATTTTGTTGTTTCCTTAATATAAATAATATCGAAATAAACTAAGAATTTAAAAGAAAACCCAAAAACAAAAAAAAACTAAAATATTAAACACACGATAAGATACTATTAACTATAAATAAACAATTTATTATACAATGGTAAGACCCGATAATAAATAGCACATGTTCCAATTAAAATTTTCTAATTAAAATATACAAGTACGTATCTATATATGTTTAACCGACCTATATCAACAATAAACACAATTTATACCACCTCTTATCTCGTCAGATAAACCTACGATAGTATAGTTGGTTATATTATGATTTGAATGACATAATCGCATTCCACAATCCAGTAATATACGAACTTAACGAATCGACCCACATATTTACAGCTTTCATCCTTATTAGTAGAATTGGTTAGAAATTTTGTAGAAGTAGGTAGTAAATAGTTGTATTAAAATACAGTATCTTATATAGGTACCCATACTTTGTAAGATATTTCTTACATGATTATATAATTATTACAGAGGCCAGTCGTGGCGCAGTGGCACGAAGTGTGATTGTAAAACCGACTGGTTGTCGTTTCGATTCCCACTTGAAGAGATGAAATATTCACTTAAATTTATATTTCCATTTCTTCGAGGTGGTGTCTGGTGTCGAGATTAAGCGCTGCGTTGAGTTCAGCCACTCAACTCGCTATGCCTCCAGAATTCGGCAGAAAGTGGGGAACGGAGTGTCTTAACACTAGGTTCCCTCTACCCTGCTGCCTACCCTGCTGTGTGTGGGATACAGCGTCAAGCTGATTTGTTATATAAATTTACTTTACTTTTAACGTATTAGCTAAAATCTCAACAAAGGGTTTCCACGCATCATTGTACATGAACATACGTAGTAATCACTTTGTAAAACAATGGTTGAACCACCAACGACGTCGCAATCGCGGGGCAAAGACACCGTACATCATCACTTAACGAGAATAAGTGAGTTTAATTGTATTTGTAGGATTAACGTGACACAGTGAGGGTATCGTCCTCCTAAACTTCTCCTCTTAAAGTTTACAGTATTACATGGTACGTTTATTTATAATGTTGAACCAAATCATGTATGATATATGTTAATGTGATTATGAATTTTGCTGTCAAATGGCAATAACTAACAATATTTTTACTTCAATTATATTTTTTTTAATGTTAGTTTAAAGCAAATAATTATGTTAAGTATCACAATGCTGTTAAGAATAAAAAATACATATATACAAAAATACAATATATAGATATATACAAAAAAGATAATCTGTTAGTGTTAACGGTTCACGGGTGTATAAAATATATATTAACAATAACATTCACATATATCGTGTTTTATGAATAAAGATAGTACACACTATTGTACTCTTTAAAAACAATAGAAAAATTTTGTCTTTGGATATTAATTAACTTACGAACAGCGACGGAAATATTATGTACTAGGTACATTTGACGTTTATCTTGTTTAAATGTTATTGTGATTAAAAGTTCATCGGAATGGTGAATATCTATTTATTAGATATTATATTACATATACATGTATTATGACGTTAATTTAATCCACATACGTCTCGAATTCTGCAAAAAAGTGAAGAAAGAAGAGCCTTGATAATAGATTCTCTCTGACAACACCACTTAATCATTTTATGTTCACGTGTGCCTTGTTACTGTTGCAAGTAAGACTAAAGAAGACAAAAGCATATTTTATTTTGAGGTATCTCATACGATTAAAATCTATCTTTTGTGATACAATATAATGTATTGATAATTGCTATTACCCTACTCCCATAGTACCTAGTACATTAAATAACCTAAAATTAGCTAATAAAGAATAATTTTCAAAATATGAATATTAAACACTAATTCATTTTACTATTTTTTGTGTAAGTTTTGCTATCCATTATAAATAAAAAAACGTTTATTTCCTTTAAATAAACGTATCTTCGAGATGAAAAACTTTCTTTGTGTACATGACCCTTAAGAAATTCCATGGGAACTATTTATCTTTTCATTCTCGAACATTTTATACTACAATAATAATTGATATCGCCGGGAATGTAATTAATTTTTAATAAGAACTATTATATCTTTAAGGAAAAAAAATCAACACAGTTTCTTAATAAACTTTCTCAAACATTAATGATCTAAAGCTTATTATTTTTTTCAACAATCGTATTGATCATATTGTGGTTTGAAATTGCCAAATTGGCCCAGGAATGATGCCAGTCATACGTTAATAGTTAGAAATCCATTAGGCACAAGACTATAGACCGACCTTCAGTAAAGTTCTATGAGAATTATTTATTTTCACAAATATGAATAAGTTCTGATATAACATAGTTCCCTGTTTTCTGCACATTTTACATACATGCATGTTGGGTAACGGTCGCCCAACCACGCTGTTTCATCTAACCTAATATATAGAATAACACTTTAATATATTTTGACATAAAAAATTTACTTTAACCGGATTCCATAACCGATCTATCATCAAACTACTTTTAAAGTGTGTCCTTTCCAATAAAAGAAGAACCATAGAAATTGGCGTGATATTGAGTTATTCGTCATATAATTTTAGACTTATGTCATTTACACATGGATAACATTGTCAGATATGGAGCAAAGTAAATAATTGAACTGCTGCTGGAAATCTCAAATTAAGGGACCACATGGGAAGCGGCGTTGAGTTCCGCCACTCAACACACAATGCCTTCAGCATTCGAAAAGTGAGCAATGAAAGATGAAAGTGTCTGAATGAGAACGAAGTGTCTTAACACTGTGTTCCCAGGTTCCATCTGCGTACACTGCTATATGCGAAATATAGCGTGAAGCAAAGAAAAAAGCTTTATTATTCCTTAGTACCTGAAACAAAAAATCATAACAATGGCAACTAAAATAAAGACAACTAAACTTTACAACTAAAAGTATTAGTCAAATGCTACGAAGAAAACAAATGAAGCTAATTATTTTCGAGCAATTAGCGGGTCGCATGAGATATCCGGCGCGACCTGTGACAGGCACCGTGCATTCCTAGAAAGCTCGAAAGTGTCTCTACCATAATCATAAGCCCTCAAAAAAAAAGTTTTTTCGTGATTATTCTCTATATATTTTTTTTTAATAAATAAAGACAAGAGCTCTTGCAATTTGGATGACAGATATATTGTCGATCAAGAATAATATATTAAAAATACTTATTTAGAAAATTAAATAAGTATTTTTCCTTTCTAAGTGTGTATATTAATAATACATACATACAGAATAATACTTTAAAAATATTAAAAATATATATATTATATGTATTAAACATAATATTGCTTATTTTTATTTTGCAGAGATTTTTTTTTTATTTTTGACGGTATTTTCGTTACATTGAAATAAAAACAAATGCGAGTCGATCTGACCCCCCCCAAAGGGTACCTTACCAAATTTAATAATTATTTGCAAATGGGAACGTTATTTATAAAAATTGGCAAACTTCAGTTACACTCATTTTCACATTACAAATATATATATATATATATATATATATATATATATATATATATATATATATATATATATATATTAATTTTCATTTTAAGAATTTTTCCTTTATTAATATTCTAAGCACCCAATTATTGGAAATAAGTTTTGATTACGCTGTAAATTTGACGCAAGATGCAGCAAAAACGATGCAACGTCATCGTCGTATCTTTTAATTGGGTTAGCTTAGAAGTTTATTTTCGCTGTGCTCCAAGGGACTCTAGATCCAGATAATAATAATTTTAGCTCGACACCTCCACTCGACCTCGAAATAAATAGTTTGGACATCCGAATTGACAACAAAGTGATCCTATAGGGATTCCGCTTTTCTTTAATTACGAAAACCTAATAACGTGCATAACCAGAACAGTTTTATACAAGATATAGATTAAAAATTAAGCAACATTGAAAACTATATATTATTTCGAAATATGTCAATATATAATAGACTCAAACATAATATGAATGTAAAAATGATTGGCTAAAGATAAAGATAGCACTTGGCAGATATAAATAGAGGCCACGGTGACAAAATCTCGTGCTTGTTACATTCACGTACTGTTTGTAATAACAAGTGTAAATATATATTAAAATATTATTGATAAATCGTTTACACCTTCGGTTTTTTAAGAAGAAAGAGAGAAAGAGTAGTTTTATATTTGTAGACTAAAGAGATAAATATATTGTGGACTCATTTATTTCTAATTAGATCGATCGACTCTTATTCATGTATTCATCTTCACGCTGTATCTCGCATATATGCGGGTTATGTTACGTTATGGACCTTATCAGTATAATTTTTTCTAGAATTAGTTTGTTTATAAGGTTTTGAGATGTACGATAGTAGAAATGCATTGCACACCTACATACTAAAAAGTTGGCAAAGAAAGTATAATAATGATGATCTCAACGATATAAGATATAAATACAATATAACCTACTATCAATATATAAAAAGCATGTTTTTTACTCCTTCGTGGTTTCAATAGTTCAATTTTTAATATAAAATTATTTTCTTCGAAATAAATAGGATCTTTATCTATATTCAATATTTTTTATAAATTAAGTGCCATTTTAAAAGGTAATAATAATATCTGAATATATTAGATTTATTTATTTTTATTTAGGTATAAAAATACAAAAAACATTTAAATTTAAAAACTTGTTATATATTAAAAGTATTGCAATTGTATATAAAATTATGATTTTAATCGTTTAATTTGATTGTATGGATTCTTTTTGTGTAATTGATAAATTGTTTAAATTTAAAACTAGGTAAGATATTCTTAGAATGACCAACCTACATCATCTATTTGCAGTCACATAGCACGGTCATCTAATCTATTGCTTAATATTATTATATACATCACTGGCCCTAGCCTCTCTAAAAAAATCTACTATCATCTACCGATATCATCTATAATCGACTGAAACGCTACGGTTGTGGATTCGATGCCCACTCGAGGGATTGAATTATTATTTCTTAATATATTATATTTTCCTTTCTTCGCTCTGGCTCCAAGGCAAAAGCCCGGCGTTGATATCCGCCACTAAACACGCAATAGGTAGTAAAATACAGCAGAAAGTGGAGAACGCAGTATCTTATCACTATGGTCCCTCTGATCACCCTGCTGTGTGCGGTGTTTTCTACTTCTGTTTAGGATCTCAAAAAATATGGATGTGAAATATAGAAGAATAATCACAATAATCACTAAAAAATTATATCTACTAGCCAAAATATATTTCTAAATTAAATTATGCCGGCCTAAGCTGTTAAAATCACTTAAACAATCAATATCTTTACGTTGATATCGCAATAGATAAAAAAATAACATTAAACAGTCATTAAATATTTTAATACAAGCCGATTTCAATGTCAAATTTTTGCGTCGTTTAAAAAAAACTATGCGTTATGCTTATTATCATCAACAAAAAAAAAACATTATTTAAAAAAAAACTTTATTTTATCAACAAAATCTGATCTTATCACACAAAATAATAATATATTATTTATTTCCTAGCCCATTTTCTTGCGTTTCTAACGACATAAACAAAAATAACCTTGAAGCAGTTATCAAGAAACAATATGTATATTGTATATACTACATATATGTATATATATATAGAGATAAAATGTGTATTGTATACATTATACTTATATAATAAATTGTATAAAATACACGATACAATCAACGATATAGGCCAAAGTAATAAAATAAAATATGAGTCAAGATTTATATGGAAACAAATAGCAAATGGTGATTTCTTTATAAGGTCATTTATGTAAATAATCACTTATTCTTTATTACTCGGTACAGTCTTGGTTGTTCAATCAGAGGAAGACTTAACAATATTAATTGTTTCCAGACATTAGTCTTCATAAAGGTTATTAAGAAATGCAAGTGCACAGTTTTTTTTAGAGCGATTCTTATATAATTTAAATTAAAATATTAAAACAACTAATAATGATATAAAAAGAAAGTGTTTCCAATTTTCATTTCACAAAAAGGTAAATTTCCCGTACCGGGAATCGAACCCGAGCCTCCTGGGTGAAAGCCAGGTATCCTAGCCACTAGACCATACGGGATATATTTCAATGAAAGAAAATACGCCACATATTAAATGAAGAAATAAAATAAAATTTAATGTTTTTAACTATTATTTGTAATTGTAAGTAGAAAGCAAAAAAACATTATTGATAAAAACTAATAAGAACATGTATTTTTTTAATTTTTAACGAAAAATTAAACCAAACAATTGTAGTAAAATAAAAAAAATCTGTCAAAAATTTGTGTTAAAACTATTTAAGTTAGCTATTCATTTATTAAGAGTATCCACTAACATAAGCTTATATCGTGTCACGTACGATAGTCTGCTTAACTCTCGTCTAGTGCAACAAGACGTACTGTGACACCTAAAACATACCGAAACAGTATAGTATATAAAAATATACATTTTTTTGATATTTACAGTTTGCTTTATAATTTTACAAATATTATCGTTATTTATTATATTGTTTACTACAAAGAAATGTAGTTTCAAGTTGTCGTTGTTTATTTTATGAATATTGCGATGATGTTAAATTTTATTATTTAATTTCTAGAAAAAGTAAATAAGTATACGTGAAGTGTAAAATCAAAAATTTTATTTGTATCTGTAAGTATATTTATAGTATTTCTGAAAGGATAAAATTTGCAACGTTATACCTGTTTTCACTTAAAACTGGTTCTCTGAATAAAAAAAAATTAAAATCTCAACGGCTTATATTCAAATAATGGAATACGCAAAAAGACATCATATGTATAGTTAAATAGTTAAAATCTATGTTTCCGTTAAAATATTAAAACAAGAATATAGTAATCATATAGAAAATATGTTAGGTATGTAAGTTTACCTGTGTTATGTTTATCTACAAGTTTTTCAGGAGCTGGTGGATTATTCACTTCCGCCATTTTTCTTCTACTTTTTATTTTGCACCTGAAAGTAGGATTGAAATTTCATCCTTTTTATTTATTTTATAAATCATTAAAATAATATAAACTATATACAGTTTTTAAATTTAAAATAATGTTTCGTGAATCTACTTTTGTTTTTTATTTTTCATTTAATTAAAACAGAATCATAAGTTATATACTAGAAATTCTTATTTTAAAATAGAAATTGAAACAAGTATATAAAATATGACGCCAAATCTTTTTTTTTTCATTACGTACTTAACAGCCAAGTTATATTATTTTCACATATAAATAATTATTACATAGTATTTTATTACATATTAGCTTACCTTTTTTTATAATAAACACACTATATCACTGTAAACACTCACTTTAAATATATTTAAAAGAGTCACGCACTCGCGACGGGATTCGAATACTGCGCCGCCAAACAACTATAATAATGTACTAGAGCCGCCCGGAGGCGAAAAGTGTGTGGTGTTGCCATCTTAATATTTCATTCTCCCTATATCTTTGTTTATTATATATTTGTTATTTAAGTAAGCAGAAAAGAAGTGGTATCCATCTAATTCCTATGGCAAAATAAATAAACTTAAGAAGATATTATTAAAAGAAAAGAAATTCTTTTAATTGGATATCTCAAGAACAGAATTCTAAAGCGATGTGTGGTTAAACAGAAAAAAATTACTGCCATCAAAGCGACTATTATTATATTATAATGCTCTGATTTTGGGATTCAACCATACTAAAACTAGTTAGATATTTATATAATTAACTTCCCCAAAAAAAAACTTAGTTTATGACGTCATAATTTTTTGTCCGTCTTTATTACAGTCCATTTCGGTCTTTATCAGGATCTTAATATCTGCTTTTTAAATATTATTTTTGGAAAATAATTAGTTTTTTTTCTGACGATGGCCATACTACACAGCTTCACTCTAAAACACGAATATCACCGAGCGCGCCCCGATCACTATTGATGCGGCCTCAGCATTTTCCGTGTGAATTTTCCACGTCTCTACTTTTAGAGCGGGGGATGATTTGTTATATTGTTCCTAGCGTTTTCATTAAAAACGCATAGCGTCATTTATTTTTCCTAAACAAATCAGCTTGGTTGTAATGTAATCGTGTTTATATCAAAATTATAATATATTTCAAAATAAGCTTTTAATACTTTATAGCTTATTTTGTGTTAAGGGTTTTTGAGTAAAAAAATAAATAGAGTCTGTGGTCTTCATTATAAATAGTTGCATGTGGCTATTTAAAATCTTATCTTGTCTTTATCTTAACAAGGATTACCTTGATATACCGTCGTTGATAACATGTTTGCATACAAGTACAAAGACTTCATTTTCTTAAAACGTCCATAGTCTATGAACACCTAACGAGGTTTAACTTTGTATTGTGTATATATAAAACATTATTGAAATACTTGTTTCAGGAAGTGATAACGATAAATTAGGCAAATACTATTAATACGTGTCTAATGATAAAAAATATTTATTTCAAAATTATATCAAAAATTATTATTTTTGTACTTTAAGTAAATATATATAAATTTGAATAATAAAAAAATGTCTATAATATTATACTTTAGCATTAGTATCTCTTGTTATGTCAATTACTGCAGTATGCCCTGTTTGTTGTTTATTTAACATTGCTATGTTATTATAAAAAAAGTTAAATAAGAAGTCGTTTAAAGTTATAAAAAACTTGTAAAAAGCATTTTTTTTATTTGATTGTATTTCATCTTTGATAATCGATCCTTCAACCTGTGTAGTCTGAATCGATGAACATAACACAAGACTAGTTTAAATAGTTTATTATAAAATAATTATGGTTTGTGTTTTTGTCATTATAAACGTACTTATAATAATAATAATAAATTTTAAAACACGTACAACGTGCGTTCACAGTGCTCTCTTTAATCTTATTTCATAATAGAGTCATTGATAACAGATTGTACAAAATGTATGAAGTTATTTCGTAAAAAAGGAGTACTCCGTAGATGGTTTGAGCGGAGATAATAGTTGGGGCGGACGCGACGGCTGCGGAAAGTTGTACCACGAGGAGTTTAACCCTGCGCGGCGCTTCCGCCGCCGCCGGCGCTGCCGCCGCTTGAGGGCCCTGCCAACCCGCAACTACTTTTTTGAGGAAGCTGAAAATAAAATTAGTATATATATATGGCAGTTCATTATTTAATATTTAAGGCAGGTAAGCGTAGAACTAACAGACCGTAATGATTTTTTTTATATTATAGAATAAGACCAGCACACTTAAAGCTTTGTTATTATAAAAAGAAGGAAAGACAATTTTATCAACATTGTCGAATAATATAAAGTAGAAAAGAAGCATTAAACAGATAAAACAACATTTAAACATATAATATTTACGACGTGGGCACAATGCACATTTACATTTATAGAATTCGAATGAAAGACTAATAATTATGCGACAAGAAGCGGCAAGAATTTTTGAAAACGATCGCCTACTGTGTATAACTTACGATCTTATAGCTAAAGATATGACGAAAATTGTTGTCCTCTACGCCATCACCTTCCTTCAGGAATGCTGTAAATGTACAAAAGTCATACACAAATCCACACAGACAAACACAGTGGGTAAAAAAATGAGTTCTGAACATCTGTCCTAACGATGTCCGAGGATACATACGGAAGGGTTGTCATTATTCTATGACATTTAATTTTGTGTACATCACAAAAAGAAAACAAAAATGCAGGACATAATTAAATATAAAGATAAAATTTAAATGTTTATATTGTCTAGTTTGTAAGATATTTCAAAATTAATTCTACTCTCACTTCTACTCAATATCTAATAAAAATCATAGAAATTTTATACTCCATGCATTATTTTCAATTGTTGTAATTGTATAGTTGATAGCAGCAATTGAATATTTACTACACTACAACACGTCAACTTAAAGCACTATCTCAGTGTATCTTTTAGAGTAAATTTGTATTAATGTATCATATAAATATCCAGTGTATATAGAAATTTGGTCACAATTTTCTTATATAAATAAATATAAATGTATGGTTTGATTTGACAATTTTTTTTGTGTAATTTATAGAATATTATATTTTTTTGAATATGTCAATAATGTATGTATATGTTTAAAAAAGTAAAATTAAATGCTATGCTACCAAGGACATTCAAAATCATAAGATACTTCAAGTAATGGACGTTTATACTTACATGCATATGGGATCATGCCGTCATCATCTTCAGGGTCCATGCAGTCCTTTTACGATTTCTGCTACTTCATTGTCCTCAAGCTTTTCACCTTTTTAATGTAATTAAAATGTAATATTAAGTTTTTATAAGATTTATTGTTTTTAATTTAATTGGTAAATTATGTTGAACGTTTTTTTATTTATATAGTTGTTATATATTAAACGTAACCGCTTATATTCACAGGGTTTTGTAAGGGTTGAGTTTTATGACGACCTACCCAGGGCAAGAAGTGTGTGTGTAAGCTCAGCGCCAAGCATAAGACCGTTTTCATTCTTGTCGTAGAGCTTCAGGCATTCCAAGAAGTCTTCATAACCGCCTTGGTCTTTGTCTTTCTTGCATTGGCTGTAGATGGGAAGGAACTCTTCAATCTGTAAAGCATACAATGTTGTAATACAACAAGTTCAGGTGAGCTGGTAATGAATATACTTTTTAGAAAACGTATAAAAAAATTGAACGTAGGACGAACGGATTTGCGAAACCTCTTGGAAAACCGTCCAAAACGATGGTGCAAAAAATGGTAATGATTTATTTGTATAGATTACCTACAGCACAGGTAATCAAAATGTATATGCATCAAAAGTGAAATAGGATTAGTTTTCATTTAATTTCTACAAGAAAAAGAAATTAAAGTATCTTGTAAATCATAATAACAAATTATGTATAAAGACTCTTATCGTAAGCCGTAAATTTGAAGCATCTAGTACAATAATTATATAATTCAAAGAAATATCTAAAAAATAAAATAAGTTATAATTAAATAGGTTACCGAAAGCATTTTTTCGCCCTTCTTCTTGGTGCCTCCGAGTTTCTCAATGGTAGCAACAGTGGGTTGGAGTTGAGTGCCCTCAAGATATCACCCAGGTTGAAGGCATCGACCTTGCCGTTACCCTCAAAGTCGTAGATGGAGAAGGCGAAAGATGCCCCTGGATAACAATATTTGTGCACATTCTTAATTATTTGAATAAATAGGAGTATTATTATATATAAAATAATATACTTTCTACTACTAACTCTACTTCTATTTATTCTATAGAGTAGAAATAGAAAAATATATGACTATAAATTATAAAATAATATATTTTCGGCAGTATATACGTAATATGTGTAATCACAATATGCATACAAGTTAACTTTTGTACTAAAAACAAGAAAACGTTAATGATTAACAGTTTCATATTATCATATAAAGGTAGCCAACTACCCTTTCCGTCCGTTCTGTGGGTCCGTTCCTACTTGTGAAAATTTGAAATTTTCATTTGTTTGCTCTGGCAACAAGGCAAAGGTTCCCTCTGCCTACCTTGTTATATGCGAAATAGTATGATGCTGGAAAAAACTACCTATTTACATTGACTTTAATCATAGACAATTTAGGAGCATAAAAAAAATTATGATAATAATATTTTCAAAAACTATTTTGGAAATTTATAAAATAAAAATACTGTTTCAAGTTATTTAAAACACCATGGTTCAGGTGTCACAGTGGGCGGACTTCGCGTGGGCGATACGGTACTTCCACAAGTTTAGATTTGTTCAGCATGGACATGTGACTCACGTGCTAATTATATCTCGATTGTAAACGTATTGAACTTTCGATAAATATCCGTTTAATTATTTTCATCTATGTATTTCCTCAATAAATTAATTATTTTTGATGTTAAAAATAGCAATAAACTAACGTAGATAGTTTGATCACATCCCGATCGAAATCACTACGTCCTGTCATACGTAACAAGGTCTTAACTACGAATTAGTCACTACGAATCGAAACTTTGACCTTGAGATATTTGAGATATTAAACAAAATATGAAGTACTTTAAAAATAAATTTAAATTGCAGCTAGCATAGGATGCTTAAACACCTCAGTAAACTCGTGTGGTGCTATCATTGTAATTCGAGCGCAGTATCTCTGTTTGGGCGGGCGGCCGCGCTCTGAGACCACGTGACGTAAGATGTTATATTTGGAACGCATCGCTCGCACTAACTAATCAGGCAAATCACCGGCATCTCTTAGCAACGCGAGCCTTTTATGAGAATCGTTCTATACTTAGATTTGTACGGATATTTAACGATTATATTTGTTTTTTTTTTTTTTTTAATTTTTTTGCCTAATATTTAAATAATAAGTAGTATTTACAATTTTTTTTAATATTTACATGATTTTAAGCAACTTTTTAGGTATGATAATATACAATTTTTCACTTAAATATTATTTTCTACATTCTATTTCTCCATAAGATTAAACACAAATAAATAAAACTTAATAAAATTTGACTTACTTTCAATTTCGTTCTTGCTGAGGTCGCTCTGAAAATGACCAAAAATATGAATTACTTTTATGTATGTTTTTTTATTTATTGCATGTACATGACATAATACAGTGTATTACATCACGACACTAAGAAGGCAGTAACAAATCCATTTCCACCATGTATTTAAAAGCATTTCTTCACTTATTCAGCACATCACATTATTCCAATTTTATATTTTATGTGCTAACGCTACATTGCTTCCGGTCTGCGGAATCAAATCACAATGTATTTACGCATATATTTTTTTTTCACTTGTTGCATTATCATCCTGTTTCATCAGCACTGAACTCCTTGTCAAAAATCACTGTCTTTAGTTTCAACTCACCATTTTGTGTGGTGTTAGTCGGTTCCCTCCCGGTCTTCACTGGCAGACGTTCAGACAAGAAGTGGGGCTCGGCAACTTTTCGCCGGACTGTTTTAACTGGCTCAGATGGCGCTCTTCTATGGATATTTGAGATTTAGCCCAGGAATCCGCGACCGTTCTATTTTCGGCGGAGTTGAACCGCGCCGGCGGCGTCTTCAGACAATACATAAACCTCTGGGCGAGAATGAGATGCAACGTTTTTCCTCAGCATCGAAATCGATCTAAGGCAAATCTACATTTACGCTATTTTCAATCGATCTACATATATCATTATATATCGCGCGAGGAATCTAAGGTACTTCAACAGACAATGAAAGATAACAAAATGAAAAAAATA